>CM028133.1:668116666-670963333 GCA_016271365.2 Neoceratodus forsteri
TCATTTCTTTTCATTTTGAAGCCAAAGCATTGTTTTTTTTTTAATCTATTGTTTTTGTCCATCAGGGATATTTTTTAATTCTTTCACAACCTGGTAAGTGTTTTCAGGGGAGACTCTAGAGCACTGGGGTGGTTAAGTGACTTGCTCAGTCACACAGTATGTGAGTGGAGGTTGTGGGAATAAAACCCAAGTCTGCTGGATGTACCAAGCTCATTCACAGCTTGTTACTCTAACCTCTGGGTTGTACTGCCAGCCACATTGGGGATATACCCTGAAATCAGATAGGGATGTATCGTCAAAACAGACAGGGTTATACCCTGCCCTGTAATCAGGCAGTGAATGGGATATACCCTGTTCAGAAACATAGAAACATAGAAGTTGATGGCAGATAAGGACCGTGTGGCCCACCCAGTCTGCCCATTTTGCCAACTTATTGCAAAACCATAGATCTTAGTCGATCTGCAGCTCACCCTTTCTTTCCTGTCTCTAGGGTACCCTTATGTCTATCCCATGTATTCTTGAATTCCCTAACTGTTTTGCCCTACCACCTCTTTAGGGAAGCCGTTCCAAGCATCCACCACTCTTTCAGTGAAAAAGTACTTCCCCATGTTGCTCTTGAACCTTCCTCCCATCTTCATCTCATGCCCCGTTATTCTTGAACATCTTCTTTTTTGAAAGATGCTACCCTCTTGTACCTTGTTTATACCCTTGAGGTACTTGAACATTTCTATCATGCCCCCCCCCAGGGAATACATATTGAGTTCCGCTAGGCTTTCCTTGTAGGGCTTTTCACGTAGACCCTGCACCACCTTTGTAGCCCTTCTCTGGACTGCCTCCACTCTTTCTGTGTCCTTCCAGAGATGCGGTCTCCAGAACTGGACACAGTATTCCTGCTGAGGTAGCAACAGTGATCTGTAGAGTGGCTTAATCACCTCCTCCTTCTTTCTGCTGGTGATACCTCTCCCTGTGCACCCCAGCATCCCACTGGCTTTCCCCACAGCCTTCTCACATTGTTTGGTCGCCTTTAGGTCATCCAATATGATTACCCCCAGATTCCGTTCCTACTTTGTGGTTGCCAGTACCCCCCTCCCAATCTTGTACTCCTCCCTTGCATGACTTTGCACTTTTTTGCATTGAATCTTAGCTGGCACACTTCTGACCACTCCTGCAACCGGCTTAGGTCTTTTCTCATATTTTCTACCCCCTCTGGAGTGTCAACCCTGATGCAGATCTTAGTGTCATCTGCAAAAAGACATACTTTCCCCTCCAGCCCCACCGCAGTGTCACTTATGAAGACATTGAAAAGGACTGGCCCCAGGATGGATCCCTGTGACACCCCGCTGGTTTTCTCCCTCTCCTTAGATTGACCACTATTCACCAACACCCTCTGTGTCCCGCCCCCCAAGCAATTTCTGACCCAGTTTACCACCTTGGGACCTACCCCCCCCATGCTGCCTAACTTGTTTTCCAATCTTCTAGGTGGGACGGTGTCAAAGACATTGCTGACATCAAAGTAGGCCACATCCACCCCCCTTCCCTGATCTACCTCCATGGCCACCCAGTCAAAGAAATCTACAAGATTTGTTTGACAAGCCCTTCCAGCTGTGAATCCATGCTGCCTTGGATCCTGTGCTCTGCTAGATTCAAGGAATAACACAATCCTCTCCCTTATCAGTGCCTCCATTAATTTCCCCACCACCAAGGTCAGGCTGACTGGTCTGTAGTTGCCTGCCACTTCACGGCTTCCACTTTTGTGGAGAGGGACCACATTTTCCCTCCTCCAGTCTTCTGGGACTTCACCTGTCTCTAGTGATCTGTTGAATAGGGTGGTCAGTGGGGCTGCCTGCACCTCTCTAAGTGCTTTTAATATTCTGGGGTGAATCCCATGATGCCTCATTGCCTTATCTATCTGCAATTTCCTCGAGTTCCTCTAGGACTCTCTCTACTGTGAATGGAGTGGTGTCCACCTCCCTTCCATGGTTGCTTTTTTTACTGAGTCGTGGACCTTTGCCTTCCCCTTCCTTGGTGAAAACTGAAAAAAAGTATTTGTTCAGTATTGCTGCTTTTTCTATGTCCTCCTCTGTACACCCTCTGTGAGCCATCATTGATACAGCATGGAGTTTATTTTTTCAGTCAAGGGCCTGTTACACTACATGGCACCCACCCAGCTGTACTCTTCTTGAACCTGGCTCATTGGGACAGTCACACACCCAAAACATTTTGATTAATATCGGTTACTAAAAAATCCTTTGTATAAATTTTAATTATATATTTTAATAAGTTTGCCCTATTGGCTCAGATTCCCTGAGGAAGCGTTAAAGGTGAAACATTGGTAAAAGGCCCTACCAGGCAAGAAATCTGAAAAAAATTAAAGAACATCATATTGAAGAATCTTTGACTGTGTGGCTAGTGAATTCCTTTGTTTGTTAGGCTAAAGGAGAAAGATCACATGTCACTGAACATCCTGGCATTCATTCAAGACATGTTGTAGTCATGGATAGTTGGTACCAATTAACGTGTTGTTTTTTTGCAAGAATAACGTGGCAAATATGGTGAAAGCAGTTGGTGATGGAAATTTTATCAGCATTCATTGCTGTGGCAACACCTTGAATCTAGTAGTCACATCTGTGCTACATCACAGTTCTCAAGCTAGCAAGACTGTCTTTACAGCACGCACCATCTGTGCTCATTTTCATTGCTCTTTAAAGGTGACTAACCAACTAAGAAAAGTGCAATGCCATGGTCTGTCTCAACATCACTTGATACAAGATGTGAGTACCAGATGGAATTCATTCTACCTCATGCTGTCTAGACTGCTAGAAAAAAAGCACATGCTTCATGGTATGTCAATGGAGTGCAACATTGAGGGAGTCCCCCCAGGCCACCATGAGTGGTCACTGACTGATGCTATGGTGAAAGTACTTGGGCCATTTGAGAGGAGCACCCATGATCTAAGTACACCCACTGGCACTTTGAGTCAGGTGATCCCAGCATTGCATATCCTGAAAACATTCATTGAGAGATATGTAGAGAAACACAGGGAGATTCCATATAGCGCAGATGTGCGCATTGAGCATCTGCAAGCTGAACTGGATGTAAGGTTTGCAACAGTGCTGAATAGTTGCAACTACATTTTTGCCACCATGCTGGATCCTTGGTTCAAATGTGGGATCCTTCACATGGCTATGGATAGCCAGAGTGACTCATATTAGCTGTGTGATGAACTGAGTGGTTGTATGTGGGGACCGGTGCAGAAACCGACTGGTGGAAAAGGTCATGATAGAGAGGGAATGCCATCAGGCAGGTCTGGTTCTACTGGTGGAGATCAGGAAGAACTACCTGGTACTGACAGTAGCACTGAAGAAAGTGAGTGGGTACTGCTCAGCACATCCTTATTTCAAGAGTAACAGCAGAGGACACAATCAGTCTTTTTCTGTGGAAAATATCTTGAGAGGCTATTTTGCTGAGTCTCTTGAGCCATTTCAGGTTGATCCATTAGGCTACTGGGCCCAGAAGATGCACTAATTCCCTTACCTGGCACAACTGGCTGTAAGATACATCAGTTGCCCCCCTATGAGTGTGCTATACAACAGGATGTTTAGCACAGCTGGGAATGTTATTGAGCCTCATCATTCAAAGTTAGACCCTGAATACATCCAATAGCTTGTTTTCATCAAGCTTAACTTACCATTACTTAGGTACAAATATGAGTAACCCCATGAAAAAGAAATACCTGTAGTCTGATTTTCCTGACTGGTTTTCTCCATAAAGTTAAGCTGCATATTTCCCCCATGCTTTATTCCTGCAATGTTGCACTCACTTTCATTATTCCTTACAATATAATTACATTAACTTTTTTCTGAATCAGCTATAACTTTTCTTCTTCTTGTTTTAATACAGATCATTATCATATATGTTAAGAACAGCAAGGATGCTGAACAAAAACACAGCTATAGTAACCCCAATGTAAAGTCAAAATGCAGTGGGTGCCTGCTTCTCAGGTTCTGACTTCCTTACAATGAAATTGTAAAAAGTGCTGCACAGCACAGTGCACTCACCACTCTACTTACGCATAAAGCCTACAAAAACAACATTTCCCAAATCTTTCTGTTTTATTTAAAGACCCACATAGTCACAACTGTTCACTGATAGGGATTGTTTAGGGGACTGTTTGTACAGTTTTCATCATTTTTTTATCCTTCCTTGCTTGCTGTTGCTTATCTCACAAATAAAGACTGTCTGTTTTTATTGCTCTTTTAAAATCCTTTCATTTCATTTTCTTTTTCACACATCCACTTTGTTGTGGTATACCAATGCTACTGCAACAATTTTAAAGCACCTGACACTACGGCGACAACAGTGCCAGGTCTCCGTAGTGTCGGCGCGGGACCCCGGCCGACACTGCTTTTTTGGGGTATTGCACCACCTCCCCGAAACAACTCTGACTCGGAGTTGATTATTTTAGTAGTGGGAGGGTGTGGGGGGCAGAGCCTCCTGCATGGGGGGTTCAGGGGGCTTTAACAATGTTGATCCTGTGACTCCTTTATGCTGACCACAGATAAGGTCGACATAAGGGAGTCGATGTAATGTTGGCCGACAACTAAATTCTCAACTGACTGTCATGGATCCCACTTTGCTGCCACACAGCTTACACTAGGCATCATGGCAGTCCCACAGGGGAACATGTCTGTGCCCCCATTTCCAGAGAGGAGCGCCATCCATGGGATGCTCAATCCTCCCTACCCTGTCTGGCCCCTGAGTGACTAAAGTCCATTCAGAAACTAGGTTCACCAGAGTAGTTAGCAGTACAGATGTTACTGCAGTACTACAGAGCTGGTTCTTTCTTTTCCTTTTAACCAAAATGTTTTCTTTTTTTTAATCTTTTATTTTTCATTCCTTGCTGTTCACATGGGGTATACCCTGTAGTTAGACAGGGACACACCGTTCTGTGTAATCAGACAGACAGGGAATAGGATATACCCTACTCAGGCTCTATGAGTTATCCTTGAGACAGCAGAGAATTTTTTTTTATTCAGGTCCATTCACCAGCAAATCAACTCGGCTCCACTCCTGAACCTGGCCTATTGGGATGGCCACACAAGCAAAACATTTTGACTGTTCCATGTTGGCCTGCTAGTGGGTTGGGGATCCCTGCATGGAGACCAACATGGTAATTTAAAAAAAAAATATCTGTGAGGCCTTGCTTTTCTGCCCTCCTTGAAAATTAAATGAAAGGATATAAAACAAGAGCCATAAAAGCTAACCTTTTTTATTTATGAGATAAATAAATTATTACAAGTAAGAAAGGGATAGCCAAATGAGACAACAGTAAAAAAACTGCCCTAAACGAACCCTATCGGTGAAACATTGGAGTTTAATATGTTTTTTTTTTCAGTTCTCTTTATTGTCCTATGGAGGCAGGGGATATCAGCCATTGGTGGACTCCATTCAGGTTTACTCCCCCACCCTGGGACTGCCCTGCCAAGTGGGAGACCATGGCTTGGCCCCCATGTGGTGCTTCCCCCCCTTGCCCTGGAGGGGAGGAAGGACTAAGATGCTAATCCAGAAGGCAGGCAGCTGGGAGGAACAGTGGAGTGGCACTGGTGGCAGATCCTGGCTTCACTGTGCACTGCCATAGGGGGGTTTCTTATAGAGTTCCCCCATTGCAAAATGGTCGTGCAATGATGTCACTTGTTACAACAGGTGCGTGTACCCAATGTAATGATGTCCACTGCACCACCAGCCCCAGAATGTACTCACACTTGATGCAACACACTGTCCCCTAGTAGGAGTCAGAATGCTGCCAACACACGTCCCCTTCCCCAGTGGAGGAGACGGATGCTGTATCCTCCACCACCCCCCCAGCCAGTGCTTTGGGCTCATTCCTGAACCTGAATCATTGATGTTACAAGCAGTGGTGCTACTGTTTGTGCCAGCAGGTTGGCCAATATGTGTGGTTTTAATGGGAAAAAAATTATCAACTTGATATTGGAAATGCTCTGTAATATTTGGCTTTGTGCAAAATGCAACCGTTGACTGAGTGAATGACTGCTCTGTGCTTCTGCACCTAATGAGAGCTCCTTTATCATTATGCTAAAATTAAGAAAATA
The DNA here is from genome assembly GCA_016271365.2 of Neoceratodus forsteri. Classification (NCBI taxonomy): domain Eukaryota; kingdom Metazoa; phylum Chordata; order Ceratodontiformes; family Ceratodontidae; genus Neoceratodus; species Neoceratodus forsteri. The sequence continues at coordinate 668,122,777 of CM028133.1, forward strand.
TGCACCAGGCTGTGACTGATTCTTGCTTGCAGAGCAGAAACAGGCCTGGTCTAGTAGTACGATTACTTTTTTTTCTTCTTACTTTTGTTGGGGGGGGGGGAACACTTTCCTAGCAATTCTCCTGAGAAACACCGAAAAGTTAAATTATTTTTATTTGTTTATTTATTTCGATTAGGATTAATACCTTTACATCACAGACTCATTTTCAAAGGTTCCAAGTCAAGGACAAATACAATACAATACAATATAATACAATACAATACAGTACAGAACAATACAATACACGTGGCAGAGGTCACAGGGTAAGCATCATGAAGTCAAAACAGAGTCACATGAGGTTGAAGACTTGTTTGTTTCAGGTACAGCTAAACATAAATAAAGTGCATTTCATCATTGATAGCAGGGTAGGGCTAGCCATAGTAGGAAAAGACATGTCAGCAATATAGTGAGTATATGGCAGAAAGATGATGGGGGGAAGGGAGGTAAGCAACCAGAGTGGTGTTGTCATAAAGTGGTGAAACGTGGGTAGGGAAAAAGAGGAGGGGTAAAGTGGAGAAAGGGGCTGGAAATCGATTTATGAAAGATTTAGGTGGGAGAAGTGTAGTGGAAGAAAGGCAAATGAGGTCAAGTTGATCAGTAGTTCATTTTGTTTGCACAGTTACAGGTTGAAACACTCTTTAGATGGGACCGTAGCCCACTTCTGAAATGGCTTAGTTTTGTGTCTGCGTGTCAGGTAGTTCATTATATCATTTAGGGCCCTTGAAGGTAATGGATTTCTGGGCTAGTGACATGCATTTGAAAGGGACTTGGAGACCACCTTTTGACGCACTTCTGGTTTGCTTGGTTTGCACTGCCTTCTTGAATAGACTGCATAGGGATTCCGGCATAAGTCCTAGTTGTGCTTTTTTTACAATCAGACATGTTTGGTATTGGGCTCTTAAGTGCAGTGGAAGCCAGCCAGTCTCAGAGTAGAGGACACAGGTGTGAGTCCAGCAGTCGGCCTCAAGTGCCAGACGACAAGCCCTGTTAATAAGGGATTTTATCCTGTTTAAGGCAGTGTCTGACCCTGCTATGTATCTTGGTGACCCATAGTCAATGGATGACAATACAGTGCTGCCTGTGGCTATTTTAAGGGCAGCAGGTGTCATCGAATGCTTGTTTCTCTGGAGGATGCCTAGTTTCATGTTAGCAGTTTTGACAACATGATCAATGTGGTGGGAGAAATTGAGAGTGTCGTCTAAGTAAACCCCCAGATATTTAAAAAAGGAGACATGTTCTAGTGTGTCTCCTTTAAGGTTCTGAATTTGATGTCGGCAGAAATTCCTTTTGTTGAACAACATGCTTTTGTGTTTTTTATGGTTTAGTAGCAGTTTGTGTTGGCAGAACCATGTTTCAAGTTTGTTGAAGCTGTCAAGTAAGCCTTTCATGATGGTTGAGTGGTCCCTACCTGGGACCAATATAACAGCATCATCTACATATAATATGATGTTTGCCATGCAGGCTTCAGGGAGGCTGTTAGTGAACAGGCTGAAAAGGAGTGGTCCAAGTATGGACCCTTGTGGTATTCCAAGGGCCACTACCATTGGGTCTGAGAGTGTGTCACTGATTCTAAGTTGTTGAGTTCTATGTGACAGGTAGCTGTGGAACCAGTTGACTGTATCTGGGGCCAATCCCGTTGAGAGCAGGGCATTTAGTAATAGCTGGTGGTTAACTGAGTCAAATGCTTTTGTGAGGTTAATAAAAACTGACACCACCACCATCCCTTGGTCAAGTGTGTCGTACAGCTGAGTGGTGTAATCCACCAGTGCAGTGATGGTAGAGTGTTTTTTACGAAAACCATGCTGCTGGTTGAAGAGTAATTCGTGCCTGTCAAGGCAGTCAGTGAGCTGTTCAGAGACTATTGTCTTGAGTGCTTTGGAGAGGGACAGGAGGATTGAAATTGGCCTATAGTTGGCGGTGCATGTTATATCACCTGATTTGAAAACTGGTGTGACCAGTGCGGATTTCCATGAATCAGGGAATATGCCCGATCTTAGGGATGCATCGAATACCTTTGTAATTGGGGCTGCTAACTCATCGAGCCTTATGGCAACCAGCTTCTTATCAATTAGGCCACTCCTCATTCTGGTCTTTCCAAAGACCCTCTTTACATACTTGATGGTCCCGGATCTTGTGACTTGCTTGAAATAGAAAGGCGGCAGCCCACCCCTCACGGAGGAGGGTGCGGTATTGCTGTGCAGCTGGTTATTTTGCGGGTTTAGGAATGCTCTAGGAAGCACCCTTGAGAGATCAGAGAATGTGGCATTGAACTAACTGACAATCAGTAGGGGTTCCTGGATAGACCCTTCCTCAGTGGAAATCAGGTCAGGTGGGGCCCTGGTAGCCCTTCCAGTTAAGGATTTTAGTGTGTTCCAGAACCCTTTAGAGGACCCCTAGCTTTTGTTAAGGAGATCCTTGAAATAGCTTGCTTTTGCAGCATGAATGAGCCTAGTACAGGAGTTTCTTGCAGCTTTGTATGCAAATACATCCTACAACTTTCCTGTGGTCTTAGCCTTGTGCCAAAGGTTGTCTCTAGCATGCATTTGATCAAGAAAGTGGGGTATTGAGCCAATTGGTGTGGGTTCCTTTGACTTTTTAGGTTTTAAGGGGGAGCAAAGATGTCACAGGCCTGGATGAAGGAGTTTTGGAAGAACTCTAGGGCAAGGTTGCCATCAGTTGGATGGTCCATGGTGACCAGTCAATCAGGGTCAAATGGTGTTTGAAGACATTTAGTAGCTCCGGTCCCAACGTATGATTAGTCGTGACCCTCAGTGGGCACTTTGTGAACCTGTTTGTCCAGGTGCACATGACTGGTGAGTGGTTGCTGAGGCTATCAGGCAGAGCCATTACATCTGATATGTGTTCAGGATTGGAACAGAGTAGCCAGTCAATGAGTGTACTCGTTCCTGTTTTGTAGTTTTGCCTTGTGGGGAAGGGTAACCATCTGCATAAGGTACAGGCCAGCTATCAGGCCTCTGGCTACGGTCTCCTTCTTTGAGTGCCACTTGATGTTGAAATCCCCTATAATTAAATGCTCCCACTTTTTCCCCCCAACTGCTGCAGATTCTCCTCAAAGAGTTTGAGCCCAGCAGCCTGCTTCACAGAAGTGTGAAACATATTACCCTCTTCTCTTGCTTGGGATTTAGAAAATGGCATTGCAAGTAAAAAAGGGACAGCAAAATGATGACAACAGTAACACTTCCCTAAACAAGCTCTATCAGCCAGCCTGTGACTGATTGCTTTTGCTTGCAAAGCAGAAACAGGCCTTACACTTGGGGATAAAACACACCTAGCAGTTCACTTGAGCAGCACTGAAATTATCACACGAAAGTGTGACAAAAATTATCCTCTCTAGCTTGGGATTTAGAGAGGGAACAAAAACGTGCCAAGAATACAAATTTTTGTCTAGTTTTTACAAATGGGTGGAAGTAGATTCTTTCTCTGAAGCAGCTCAGGTTGCCTGTCTCTCCTGCCTGAAGCTTCTGCGAGTGCTGGGGTCACATGCCCTGTCTTAAGTGAGCTTTCAAAGTGGTCTCTAATTGGACAGGAAGTCTCAGGGGGTCCTGTAGTCTCACAGCCAGTTCCAGTGGCCAAATAATGAATACGAAGCATGAATAATAAATAATTGGGACCCCTGAATATAAATCCTAGGTGAATATTTGAAATAAGGTATTTGCACACTGTTATATTCCACTAGGTCCTCTTTGACTAGTGTGTCCCATCAGTTACCCTACCATGGAGGGAAGGCTGCTAGGTCTATAGTTTCCCAGCTGCTCCTTTTCCCCATCTAACTATGTCTAACATCCTCCAGTCTTTGGGAACCACCTCTTACTGCACAGAGTCAAGGGTTCAGCTAATACCAATGCCAGCTTCCCTAGTATCCTTGGATGGATCCTATCTGGTCTCGGAGCCTTGTTTACCTTCAGGGCTGCTAACCCTTTTCTGACTCTTTTGCTAGTATGTTTCTGTAGCCTCATTTCTGGGGCCCCTCTATCAGCCGCCTTTATGCCGCTCTCTGGCAAGGGCCCACTGTTTTCTGTAGTGAATACCAAGCAGATGTAGTCATTCAGCATGGCTGCTTTCTGCCCATCTTCCTCTGTTACCCTGCCCCCCTCCTTTAGCTGGACAATCCGCCTCTCCTGTCTTTCTTTTTTGCCTTATTTATCTACAAAACTGTTCCTCCCCGTTGATCCCCTCCACAATATACAGTTCTTTATCTGTCTTTGCAATCTTGACTGCCCTCTTGGCCTCTTCATTTTTTTCCTTATACTTGTCACATTCCTTATCCCCCTGTTTATACAGTACCTTATACAGGCCATCATTTTGGCCCTCACAGCCTCCCTGACCTTTTCAGAAACCAAAATTGGTTTCTTCTACTTGATTCTTTTGATAACTGTTTCAGCCATCATGACAAGAAAACTTCCTATTCCCATGTGACCTGCCCTGATCCTTATTGTAACGTACTAAAAGTGACACAGTACTGTGATAATGAGAGGGGCATAAGGTCCATCTTGTCTGCCCTTTCAGCCACATGGCTAAATCTAATCAAGTATAGACGCACATTCAAACACTCACATTCAACCAGAATGTTACCCATACAAATGCTGTATAACCCTCTATGCCATTCTATCTGAGGAATCTGACTAGTCCTACTTTGAAAACACAAACAGTGCTAACTTCTACAACCTAGATGAGTAGGCTATTCAGACTCTTCATACTGTGCCCATCCTGTATTCATCCTGTATCTCTAACTCCATCATACCATTTTGCAGCCGTCAGACTAACTAGTACATCATCATGACCACCAGCTGACTTCATCTTGCCCTGTACTATGTGTACTAACATCATGCACCATACATTTCTGCCTGTTGCTTATAGTATTAGTGATAACCTGCCTTTCCAGTTGGTCTATACTCTTTGTGACCAACAGTGTTGCATGCATATGAGGGATGAACAAGAGTATGCACAGTAAATAATTAAGAACTGAAGTTGAAAGTTAAGTTATTTTTGTAGGAGGATTATTAGTACATCTTACTTCAAAATTAGGTTAGGGTGGGTGTTGCAATTCCCAAAAATTAGGTAATCAGCATGACTCTTCAGTTTGATGTACCTGCTATTCTCCTTTACCAGCATTCCAGTGTGGCCACTGGCCTGTACTGTATCTCTATTATGTGGAGGACAAATTGGTCCTGGTGTCCCATTATAAGGATTACCAGGATTACCAAGGGGAAATCTCTTGTAAGAAGGCAGATTTTTTTGTCAAGGGAGATTGCTGTGGCAAGGAACAGACTGGCTCAGCTCTTCCACACGGTGGATGGGTTATTATATCCTGCTTGCCTCCATGTCGGGTGAGCGGATTCTAGCACTAGGTGCGAGGAGTTTGCTCTGTTTTTTTGCCAACAAAGTGTCTGCTATCAGAGAAGAGATCTCCTCCAGCATCTCCCAAAGGGATTGTGGGGTCCATTCTGTGGTGTCTCGGAGCACTCCTCCTGTCTGGACTGAGCTTGACCCGGTTGGGGTGGAGGAGGTGGTGAAGGTAGTCTTGAAACTGAAGCCAAAACATTGTGATCTGGACCCAGGTCCGACACAACTTTTGGTTGGATGTAAGGACCTGATTGCACCTGTTGTTGCTGAGATCATCCAGAGTCCTCTGAGAAGTGGAGTCTTCCCACTGGCCTTGAAAGAGGCTTTGGTTAGACCCTTATTAAAGAAACTCTCATTGGACCCAGACTGTCTCGTCAACTACAGTCCGGTCTCTAGCCTCCCATTTTTAGGGCAGGTTATAGAAGAAGTGGTGGCAAGTCAGCTTGAGGAACATCTCATCTTCTCCTCCACCTGTGAGATGTTCCAGTCTGGGTTTAGGGTGGGACATTGTACGGATACCGCTCTGATAAAAGTGCTTAATGATCTCCTAATGGCGAGAGACAGGAGAAATCATTCCATCTTGGTTCTTCTGGATCTCTCAGCAGCATTTGACACTGTGGACCATGAGGTGTTGCTTGACCGACTGTGGTTCTGGTGTGGCCTGTCCAGTAAGGTCATCGAATGGTTCTGATCATACCTAGAAGGTAGAGTGCAGAAGGTAATGATGGGGTTGGCCTCATCTAGCCCAAAGCCTCTAACCTGTGGTGTTCCACAGAGGTCGGTCTTGTTGCCTTTATTGTTCATGGTGTACATGCTGCCATTGGGAGACATTACAGGTGGTATGGGCTGGGTTTTCACTGCTATGCAGATGACAGCCAGTTATACTTGTCCTGTGCACCAAGTAACCAGGTAGCAGACTCTGTGTTTAACAACTGCTTGTCTGAGATCTGGACCTGGATGTCCCATAACTGGTTGAGAGTTAATCTGGACAAGACAGAGTTGCTGGTGGTGGATCCAGGTCATCGTAGGGGGGGGATGCGGATTTGTGGAGACCCCCTAGTCTTATACTGGGGGGTGCCGCTGTCCCCATCTGAGCGGGTAAAGAATCTGGGTGTGATCCTTGCCAGTGGCCTGACACTTGATGCTCAGGTGTTGGCCATTGTTAAGAGTGAATTTTACCATCTGAGGAACATTGTCCGGATTCAGAACCCGTTACCCCCCCCCCGAGGACCTAGCCTCACTAATGCATGCTTCCGTAACATTCAGACTGGATTACTGCAATGCCCTGTACCTAGGGCTATCTGGAGGTATTCTCCGCTGGCTGCAGCTGGTGCAAAATGCGGTGGTAAGATTACTGATGGGTGTGTGTAGGTACAATCATGTCACACTCTTCCTCCGCGAACTGCACTGGCTGCCGGTCAGGTGGAGGATTGCCTTCAAGGTTGGATTACTGACCTACAAAGCCCTACACGAAGGGGGACCAGTCTACCTGCAAGATCTCCTTGTGCCTCACTGTCTGTCCCAGGCTCTCCGTTCCACCGAGGGTTGTCTCCTGGATGTTCCTAGTGTTAGGTTGCGTCACTCTGGAGATCAAGCTGTTTTGGTGGTGGCACCTACCCTATGGAACACATTACCGACGCATCTACGGGAGGCACCCTCGGTGGATACCTTCAAGAAAGGACTCAAAATCTATTTATTTAGCCAGGTTTTTTATCTGTAAGATTTATAGCTTACTGCAATGAATTGGATAGATAGTTTTATATAACATGGTATTTGGATAGTTGATGGTGGTTTTAAATTCTGTGTTTTGTTATATTTTAAAATTATTGTATTTATTCTGATTGTGAAATGCTCCAAGTCCCTGGAAAGGGGCACTATAGAAATAAAGTATCTATCTGTCTATCTACCCCCACTTCACTGTAGCCATCACCTGCCTGTCTGTGTTTTTCAAATCATAAAGACAGCAAGCTAACTTACCATGCATGTGTAATGCCCTCCTCCTCCTCCTCCTCCTCCAGTTAGGTGGGGAAAGACATTACTAATTCTCTGGCAAAACTGTGACTAGTTTAGAGTTTCAGGATTTAATAGTTAGCACTTTTCAGTAGGAGGAGCTTAAGGGTATAAATACAAAGACTCACCCATTTTAGATGGTGATCCCTGGTGCTTTGTGAGAGAAAAGTTCCTTTGGGAACCCCTCTGAGACCATACTAAGGCTCATGCATTGTGGGAGGCCCAGAGAGATGACATGGAACCTCAGAGAGAGAGAGTTGCTACTTCCAGAACGAGAAGAGAAGCTGGAGCTAAACACCAAAGTAGATGATAGCTGTTCAGGAACCATCAAGGTCATTGTGTGGAGAGTCCACACCCATGGATCCAGTGGAGCAGATAAGGGACCTGTGTTGCATCCCTGGGGGTTTCTGCCTACTCCTCAGCAGAGGTGCTGATGCACACTTCATATGGGTTGGAAGACAGGTTTTTCTTGTGGGAAAATAGAAGTACAATGGAAGTGCGTGTCAAGGTCTGAGTACCCATACAGACTGTGAGTCAGGTGCTGTTGCATCACAAAGTCATTTGTTTGGGCTGAGTACTGAGAAAAGGGCTGTCACACCACAGTGTAAGGTTTGCAGCCCAAAGAACAGTAAACAATCAAGCAATGCACCCAGCCACATGTGTCTGACCTGCTCTTTTTGAAACTGAACTAACTATTGCCCAAGGGTAACAATATATTTCATGGTGAGGTCTGCATCCTGGGCCCAAGGTCATCCAAATGCTTGGAGGTCATCTGCAGTTGGATTCGGGATGGTAGAACAGCCTGTAAAGGAAAGGGTGACAAACTGAAAACAGATCATAGAATAAAGACCTAGCCACAGTGCAGCATTCAGTGGGTCCCCAACACACTCTGATGAGTGTTATTAGGAAATATCAATGTTTGTGGTGTGCACCCCTCCCCAATAGCTATAGTCCATTGTCAGGAATCCCACAGTCTGGGGAGGGAGGCTCACACTTGTCAACCATGTGACCTGTATTATGTGTACTGTGTACCACCATCATAAACCATACCAGATATAATAATATCCGGAAACCCGTTTCTCCATTCTTGATTAGATAACTTCACAGCTACTTCTATAAGCTTGAGGATGATGTTCTTCACATTATTTCATGTTATATCTGCATTTAGACCACCCACCCTTGGATGAATTCTGTAAGGTAAGTATATATTTATAATAAACGGATGCTCAATGGATCGCAGAACTTGCAGGCATTGAGATAACACACCATGTATGACACATAGGTATGTATTATCCCTACCAGTATTCCTTTTCTTTACCTTATATTTTTTTTTCATTTCTTTTGTCATTAATTTCTTATGAGATGTCTAATTTTCCCTTCACATAGATATGGTTTTCTGCTTGAAGTAACTAAGGCTGAGTAGAACAAGATGAGTTTGAATAACCAAGATGACTACTGTACAACACCATAACTGAGCCCAGGAAGAGACACTCATCTTCTTCCTCCATGTGAACTCCATTACTCCTCCTTCAAGGCCACTTTATCCAACAACAAAATCAACTGACAAGTAACATACTAGAATACACTGAGTATACTACATGTAGTACCTACTGGCTGGGCTTGCCTGTCTGCCTGCCCTGTGCTGTATTACAGCTCCAATGTGTGAACTCACTTGATACTCCATCAAAACAACTTACTTGTGTGACACCAGGTACCATGTTGGTACTTACCACCAAATTCAGCTCACTTCTAAGCAGTTTAGCTTATTTTTACAACCAGTAATGAACCCTGGATAATTAAAAGCTGTCCTGAAAGTTTAACATGGCGAAGATCTATCCCGAATAAGGTTAATCCCCAGATAATTTACAGTCTATACCTACAGTTTGGAGGGGTATCAAGCGACACTCACCACAACCTCCTGTGAACAGTATATTTACTGCACATGCCTAAACATCGCTCAGGTGCTCAGATTGTTTGCTGTAGCTGCTTGTGTTGCTTTTTTCTTGTTGGTTGCCCTCTGGCTCCCCATGGTTCTCTGCTTGCATTGTCCTCCAGCCTTTCTTTTTTCTGTGACCTCAGTGTTGCAATTTGTTCCATTGTTTATATTCCATCACCTAAGTCTACTTGGCTATCTCTTGTTGCGGGTTGTATCAGATTATCTGGCTACTGATTCCAGCACTGTGTGGTTTTACCTATCCTGCCTTATGCTTACTTTATTGCTGCCTGCACTGTCTAGCTTTCCTGTCTCAATTAATTTGCTCATCAGTCTTTCCCAATCTTTCTGGATTCTACTGGTCTCCTAGACCAGGGGCCTGATGTGCTCCTGCTGCTACTCAAGTATGTTCTTGTAGGGTGGGGCCCTTATCAAGCAGGGATCCTTTTAGCCCTGCAGATTGACTCAGTGGAGCTCTTGATGTCCACACCCCACTCAGCATCTTGAGGGTAGTGTTCTCACCACAGAAGCCTCTTTAGCTGTGCAGATTGACTTTTTGACACCTTCAAGGGTTGTATTATTTATGGTTTCTGCTTTCTGAGGCAGAGACCCTGTTCACAGCAGGTCTCTTCAGTCATGCAGATCAACTTGGTGACACCTCCCAAAACAGCCCTCCCTACATTTACCTACATTGCACTTTGTCTCTCTGTGTTCCCCATCCCTTCAGTCTTCATTCAAGGACAGGCTCTTGCAGTGTTCAAGCTTGGTGACCTTTGGTTACAAGCAGGAAAAGCTGGCACAAGGAACACTGGGGGTACACTAGTAAGACAAGGTAACAAAGGCAGAAGAACTGTGCTCTTACCCCTCAGCTGCTTGCTGATTTGCTACATAAAGAAAGGACATATCTAGCTTGGATTAAAAGTATATACATTTTGCTGTCTAAAAAAGTCAGTGAGCACAAAACCTCCTGGACCAACCTTTCTCATGCCACACTTCATGCTTTTTCAAGTTTTCCCCTGTACTGGGTGTCTAAATTGCAGCAGTACAGCTGTCACTGATATTCTCCTAATGTGGTGGGATGATGATCTAGGCCAGATGTTTTTTCCACAGGGAGGTGTTTCCTCTTCTCCTTGCTGAGGTTCAGAATAGTTTAGTTTTTTGCTTAGAGCTGGAGCTGGCTTGTGGTTGTCCTTCTTTTGTTTTCAGTCTGTCTCATTCTGGCTACGTATCTCCTCTCCTCTCCTTGGGAAGAATGTGTTCATCTGTCATTGTTGTTCTTTTGGGCCCTCTTTGCTAAGGATCCTTTGGTTTTGGGGACCTAGTCACTGCAACACCTCATGGGATTGGAACCCTTTTTCTCAAGTTTTCCTGCATCCTTATGGCACCCAGATAGGGTGGCATTCCCCACAGCAGGAACAGAGAGAATGTAAGCTATATCATAACAAGTTGCAAAAGCAGTCACATAGTACAGGTCAGTCCTTCTTTTCAAGCCTATTTAAGCTTTCATAGGAGCTGATGACCCTTTGAATATACAATCTATGCCCACAGTTCAGAGGGGTGGTGGGCAACTTACCATGCACACCTCCAAGTGATATATACTGCACATGACCAAGCATCCCTCAGACGCTCTGATTTTTGGTTGCCACCAACCTCCTCTGCTCCTTCTACATCACCTCTCCTTGGGATTAGGCATTCTTTTGTAAGGTGTCTTTGGTCTCGGTGACCCCCATCCCTGCAACACCTCAAGGGGTTAAAACCATTTTTTGAAGGTTCCTGTGTCCCTATGGAACTCCGACAAGCTGGTAGTCCCCACAGCAGGGTCAGAGGGAATGTAAGCCAAAGCACAAGTTTCATAAGCAATCACATACTACAACTGCAGCATCATCAGTGGATTGAAGATTTTTTGTCACTCTGGCTCTTCATCAGAGGGAGAGGGAAGCAGCCCCTTGATAAAGAGTCAAAGCGACTCATAGTGCTTGGGTAGCTGGAAGCTTGTTTTTTGAATAAAGTATTTACTAAGCTGTTTTTCTGAGTGTGCTGTACTTCTTGTGTTTTATGTAAAATTAAACTCTGGACTGCCAGTTTTCTAGCTTGAAATGACAAACAGGCCATTTCAATACAAAAGCCCTACTCTTTCATTCACCATTTTCATTAAGCTTTCTATATGATTAGTGTAAGATAATGTACAATCTAAAATTACTTTTAACTATGGAAAAGTAAAAACCATTTCATCTGGTACTTTGTCTGATGCCATTAGGTCAGTTCTGGGGTCCGCACTTTTCAGTCTCCCTTGATTTGCAAAAGCATAACTTAAGTTTTCTTGAAGTTAAAAAGCAGTTTATTTGCATTAAAACAATGATGTAAATTGTCAAAATCAGACTGATGTCTTCTAATGATATCCATAACTTCCTTACTTCTTGTATACAGTACTGCAACATCTGCATACAGTACTATTTTAATATTAGCACAAATTAAAGATATATCATTAACAAAGAGACTGAAGGGGAAGGGCCCCAAAATTGATGCATGTGGTACACCTAAATGAGACGTTTTCAACTCAGATAATGTTTGTTTTTCCATAGAAGTTTTTCTCCCCCTCGCATGGACTACTCATCCTTGTCCCTGCTGATCTCCTGCCAGCCTCCACCTCCCCATTATGGCAGGGCCAGGTGGGGGAGAGCTGTCTTCCCACTCTTGGAGAAACAAGCCAGATTTCAGCAGGTGCTGCTATGATGGTGCGAGTGGAGGTTGAGCTGGCAGGGCTTCACAAAGCCTGCCTCATGTCAAGTGTTTATGCCCTGTTTCAGTCTTGCCCACCAGCACTGACATCTGGCATTGCCCTTTGTTGGCCATGTCACATTTTGGCTCCCAGCAAACTGTATGCCCACCGCAGGGGGTCACTAGAGTAGTAGAACCAGACATTCTCCCTCCCCAGTCTGGGAGTGCTGCTGAGTGACAGTGCTTCCCCAGCCCTTGGGCTGCCCATCCAGTTTCTCAAGCTCACTTCCAAAGTCAGGTCATCAGCATTGGAGCATGTAGCACTATCCTATGGTTCATGGGGTGGCCCACAAACTCAGATAATATTTAATTAATATTCACTCTATGACATCTGTTGGCACAGAACCAGTTTACAGCCTTTTTTGAATGGGACAGTGACTTCAGTTTCTTTAACAAGAGTTCATAATTTACAAGGTTTAAGGCCTTTGACAGATCGATCAATAGTGCTCCTGAACAGACACATCTGTCCAAGACCTCCGCCAGGAAATCAGACAAACCTAGCAATGCTATAGTGGAGTTAAATCCCTTACGAAATCTCTGTTGAGTGTAAGTTATGATGCTATATTTTTCAAGATGCTCTATGAGGAGGCCATAAACAACTCTCTCAAAAATGTTTGAAACAGGACAAAATTGAGATGGGGTGATAGTTTTAAACATTTGAATTGTCTCAGTTTTTAAAGATTGGTGTAATGTGAGCTTCTTTCCAGATAGTAGGAAAAACCTAGAATTGAAGAGAAATTTACAAGCTTTAGAAAACGCACATCTACCTGCTCAGCACCCAGTCTAAAGAGATGGGAATCAATTCCATCAAGCCCTAGACATGTTTTAGCACTTGCTTTTTCAAAGTACTTTAAGATATCAGATTTTGTTAAGCTCCTAAAACAGAATTTTGGTCGAACATTATTCATATTAGCATGATCACAGAAAGAACATAAATCTGGGCCAGCAACTCCTTTGGCAATATACTTATCCAAATTACCACACAACTGACTGAAACATTCTGCTGCTTCAAATTCATTTGCGATTTCTTGAGCCTTTTTTTAATTATTTTTTTACTAGATTTTCAGAAATTATTTACATCAAAAACAATAATGATAACACTAGAACGAAGGGGAAAAAGGGAAAAAGAAATTACAGAGTCATTGTTACTTATGATATAGGTGTGTCTAGCCCAAAACATGCGTGGGGGAGGAGATTCCATTTTTCTAAAGTAAAGTGAGCAACAGGTCTAAAGCTGCCTGCTATTAGTAGTTAAACATATATAAGACTTAGTAACATATTTTATTCAACTGTATTTTCCTTATTACAAATATGACAATACTGTTTAGAAGTAATGTTTCCCACTATCTCAAATTTCCCTCCACTCCTTAAATTTCCTCTGCTAGATGCCATAAATATAATTGTATTCATCAAAACAAAAAGATTGAAGTACTAAACCAAATACTAGCCCAGCTACTAAATTATTACTCTATCATACTTTAAAAAGTTACATTTTTATCATTTCCTCTTTGGAAAGCGTTGGTGAATCAGTTCCACTGTTTTGGGAGTATTGGGTATGAATAAAAGTGGATAGCTGATCAACTTCATAAAGCAAATGTTGTACACACTTATATTTCACACTGGCTTTTTCAGGGGCCATTAGCTGAAACTGCCCCCATCTCCAAATGTTATTGGCGGTTGCCCAGGAAACTGCACCTTTTCTGCAGTGTAGCAAACGAATAGTCAGGGAAAACTAAAAATTTGAACAACTCGTAAAGCAAAGGTGCTTTAAGTTTGGAAAGTCTAATGATAAGATCTCTATCTGATTCAAAAGCAAAAGACACCATTATTGTTAATTTTTTTTCTGGTGTTCTGATTCTGCCACAGGTTTTGTGGTAATCAGATTCAGATCTACACTTTGGGTATTTTGTTTGGGTGTTATACGATATGCCTTGACAATAAATAGTAGATTTTCCTCCTGTAATTCAAAAACTGTTATGAACATATCCTTTAGCATGTCTTGAGTAATTTGAAATGCTACATCCACAGTACTAGGTAATCTCACAATTCGGAGGTTCCTATAGCATTGCTAGTTCTCCAGTATTTTAGTTTTCCTTGCCATGGTATAATTATAACTAAGTTGACTGTTGTAGCCTCTAATCCTGTTACTTCATTTGAGTTTTTGTAAATTTGTTTTTTATTTGTCTCCACATTCTTTGTAATTGTTTCAATCTTTTCCCTATTTTGCTTAGCATCATTCTGAAGACAATCAACCTTTTCCGAGGGCATGGAATTCCTGATCAAATAGTTGTGACCACTGAAACAATTTCTCCAAAGTGTCTCCAGTAGAATCGAGTGTATGCCTTGAACCTGTAACACCTGTAGCTCCTATGTTTCCAGGATTAGCTGCCATGGCATTCTTCATCTCCAACCTCCCAATCACAGGAGAAATGATCAGGTGTGATGAAGAAACAGTGGAGGATGCAAACAAATTAGATTTCCTAGTAAGTAAACCAGAATCTGAGCCCTCTTGTGTAAACTCTGGATTTGACGATGCAATGGCAATCTCTGCTGCTAAGGAGATTGTATTAACCAGAGAGGGCAGTTTACTCTGTTTAAAAATTTTGTTTCATGATTCCTGTGTCACCTCAATGACACTAGCAGGAGATTTAGGAGTAGTGTAGTCGTTCTTACCATCTTTCAGGTGCATACTTCAAAACGTTGTCCCACACATCTAAGCAGGTTGACAGTCAGCATCTCAATTCCAGAGCAGGAGCTTCCCTCTCCCACTCTGCTGATGCCCACAGTGCCAGTCTCAAGCTTGAAATATTTTTCAAGTGGCTTTATCCTCGGCGACAAAAACTCCTTTGAAGATGATGAGGAAACCATTTTGCGTTTATCATCCATTTGAGGGGCCAGATATTCAAAACCCTGCCTCGGGGCAAAGTTAGCACTGCCTGGCATGCAAACTTAGCCCGGAGCAGAAAGCATGCAATATTCAAAAGGAATAGCCTGGTGCAAAACCAGCTGAATATAGCCAGCAAAGGAAGCCAGGCAAGCAGGGCCAGGAGTGCAGGGCAAACATTGCCTGGGGATTAGGATAGCACTGAATATGGCAAACAAGATAGCACTGAATATAGCACCCTGGCAGGCAGTACAAACACCCAGTGGAACACAGTGCAAATGGGAGTCAGCCTGCCCTGGGACACATGCAATGAAACAGAGCCAAGAAGAGGGTCCCAGGTGCAGGCCGTAGTGCAGAACCCAGGAATGACACACAGGCATGCGAATGGCAAGCAACCACTAGGACCCATGCGGGAGAACCAAGGAGCAATACACATGAAACGAATGCACCAGCATCCAAGAATGACACAGGACACAGTAACCTGTAGGAACATGAATGTAATAAGCAACAGAAGAATGGCAATGTAACTGTACACACAAGGAAGCAAAGGCCAAATGTATAACAAAATAACAGACATAACCAATCTATGAACAAGTACTGGAAGAACCAACAACAAAACTAACAAGGCTAACTGTATAATCCCAACATATGCAAAGCCCCCCCCCCCAACACAGAACAAGAGGACTAGCAAGGAATGGACCACAACAATGATATCAAATACAAACATATGTACAGATCTACAATATCTGCAGAATGATAATGGTGGTAAAGGGGAGAGGGACACAAACAGAGGGAATGGAACAGAGGTCAGGGATAAACAGCAGTCCACAAAGGGGTGGGGGGATAGACATCAGGAATGGGGTGAAGATCATGGCTGGGCAGGGGATGGATCTGGCAGACATGCCTCCAGGGCAGCTGCCACCCTCCTGGTCTCAGAAATCAGGACTGTCTGTTGTTCAATGACTGTTCGCTGCTGCCAGACAATGCGCCACAGGAGATCATCTATTCCCTCTGACTCCTCCAGTCTGGTCACCCACAGAGATGATCAGAGTGGACCTGCAAGAGGAAGGGGGAGCTGGTGAGGATGGGAGACTGGCCAGGAGGCATACTGCAGCCACAGGTGGCCAGACAGAGATAGACAGCATGTCCCGACAGCCATGCCCATGTGGTGTCGAGGAACACAATGGTAGGCACAACCAACCGTCGCCCACAGGGAAGGTTTGGAAGACACAGGCAACAACCCAAAAACCTACACACATGGAGACGCAGGTCCCGACAACACCAAGGCAAGGACAGCACCACCCACCCCAGCACTGCAGACAGTGAGCGAGTGCAGACACACAGGCAGACCCCCTGAAATGGTGGTGGGTGTAGGCCACACAACAACACGCACATGGGAGACCTAATGTCAGGACATGCTTCCCACAGTCATAAACCAATGTACCAGATAGCAGTGTGCAACATCAAACAACACGGGTGCAGGGGCAGCGTACTGCAGGCATGGTGGGCATCCAATGGCCAAACCATGCCAGTGCATAACCGACCTGCAGGAGCTGCAAGCCACAGGGCACACACACCAGCAGGGGAGGACCAACAGACGCTGCCACACATGGCCCATGTACAGCAATGTGCATGGTGCCCTGCAGCCAGGACAACCACACAGCATGTGACCAGCTGAACATGGTCCATGGAGAATGTGGACAGCACGGCAATGCCAGCCATGCATGCCGACACTGGCACATACCGTCCCCCCATCACAGGGCATGGCATCCAGACACTGCCAGCACCAAGAAACAGCACTGCATAACACAGCAGAAAGCAGCAGCAGCAATAGCATGGCTACCATGGTGGTCAAAACCCCAGCACAGTCAATGACAGCTCAGTGATAGAGCAACACATTACAGAGGCACAGCACAAATGAAGACTGAGATGTACTCATGCAATAGGCCCCCAGCCTCGGGGCTACTCTCCTGGGCCCACTGCTGCATGGCTGGCACCCTGGGGCTGCCTCTGGTTGGTGCCTGGGACTGCTCCGGGCCCCCTCTCCCTGCACTGGGCTGCACAGTCTGTTCTTCAGTGGGCAGGGGAAAAAGCACCGTTACTACAATGCACCGCAAGAACGGCAATCACAACAGCAAGATACACAACCACCACTCAGACACCATACATGCAGGGCAGCACAGGGACAGTGATAGCATGCAGGGGACACACACACAATGGACCCCATGACCCAGTGACCATGCACCAGGCACACAGGGCATGGAGGCATGTGGGTCCATTGTTGCAGCTGTGCAGGGCACATGGGTACAGCGACTGGAGGCACACACACCTGTGTAGGCAGCCCAGTGTCCATGCATCAGCAGCCACTCACAACACTGGTGAAGGCTGCAGAATGGGCCAGTAGCATGCCCCACCGCCCACAATGCTGATACATGCAATGCCACCACAGTGACATCCACCCGGGCGGATGTGCCCTCCTGGACCACTGTGTCCCCCAACGTGCCCCATATGCTGCACCACATGTGACCCACCGCCTGCACACCTGCACCCCTGTGCACACACCAGTGTGCGCGCATGCGCACACACACACACACACACACACACACACACACACACAGAGGCACACACACACACAGGCACATGCAGGCACACACAGGCAGACCACAACACATGCTGTGGCCATGTGCAGCTTGCTCGGGCACTCACCTGGCACTGACTGACCTGGCACTGGCACAGTGCCCTCACGCACCGTGTGTCTGAATGCCTCCAGCTGGCCACTTTGGCGGTGACGCAAGTCTGTGTAGCTGTGTCGGCACTTCTCAGCATCCCTCTGGATGCCCGTCTGCTCTGTGAGCCATCTGGTGATGAATGCCCACATCTTCCACCATGGGAGGTCACTCTCTCTCTGACCTCCCCAAACAGATGTCTGTACCACTGCTGAACAAGCTGCACAAGGTTTGCCGTCTCCACCTCCCCCCAACGCCTGTCCCTGTGCACCACAGCTCACTGTCTTCCACATCCTGACATTGCCCAAGCAGCTCAGATACCCTGCCACCCGTTGCACAACACAGCTATGCCCACACCCTGGACCCTCTAGCAATGACTGCAGTAGTGCCACGCTATCACATGATGTAGCGTGGCACTACCCAGAAGCAGGCCCACTGCACATGCGTGACCCTGCCATGACCCTGGAGCCACAACAACATGCATGTGCGTATTGCTGTGCTGTGTGAGCTAGCGTGGCGCTATGCCACGCTATACCTGGATGCTAGCACAGCCCTGGGGCCTCAAGGGCATGCGTGGTGTTCACGCTATGCCACATAGCGCTGAGCTACCAGGCCAGCATGGCACTGTCTTCCACAAAGCCCGGCGCTGCCATTTTGCATGGCACTAAGCCATTAGCCCGGTGCTAATCAGGCCCATATTCAAACGGCATATGCAAATGAGGGTACTTGTACATGCATGGTGCAAACACCATGATTAGCATATCATTAACCGATGATTTGCATGCATAACAGGCTGGATTGCCCGGCTGGGCTACATAAGGGCAACCAGTGCTCCACCAGTGTTGTGTTGTGGGACTGCAGCATACAGCAGACACTGCAGTGGAGCGAACAACACTGAAGGAGACATGCAACAGGAGGGAGCGCAGTGGGAGGCAGGTCTGTATAGCTGCTGGAGAAGTGTTGGAATGGCATTGGTGCAACACAGGGTTGGGGCATACGCACTGTGTACCTACAGTCCACAGCTATACCAGCTGTGGACAAGTCCGACAACCGCAGGACCAGAGGCAAGCACGGTGCTGCGCAATGGTGCACAGAGCCATAAGGATGGCAGTCCAACACACCAAACTGTGTGCCATGACCGTGCCCCTGTATCAGCCTGTGCCAGGTGGGACCACCTGCACTACTATGGGTGCCAGGCAGGTGTGGGTGGGCCCACCGCGGACTGCATGTGTGCACTGCAACAGTGGCTGACTGCCATGGGGTCCATGGTACCTCGGTTGTCACCCTGGATGTGGGACATGGAGGGTCACAAACACTCTGAAGGTGGTACACAGTTATGGCACAGTGGTCACAGGGTTCCGGCAGTGTGTTGCCAACAGCTCCGTGTGGCCTGTGCCTGGTAGCATGCCATTGCATGCATGTCATTTCCTGTTTCCTCATTCTTTGTGCAGTGCCCATGTCCCCTAGGGGGGCACGGTACAGCGCAAGGTGGCAGCCGTTGGGGTGGCCCTGTCCTGAGGTACACATGTCAGCCATTGGTGATGGCAGTGCCCTTGTGGGTCCAGTATGTGCCGTCCAGACTCTGACAGCTGTGCAGTGACACAGTGCACACAGGGGTGGCCACAGCACACTGTGGCGTTGTGTGTGCTGTACGCGCACATGCTGGCCAGTGCCACATCCATGCAACCTGTGCCACATGAGGTGGTGGCATGCATGCGCTGTTGTGCATGCATGATGCAACACAGGCATGCCACAGCTGGTGACACATGTCCCTTTCCATCTCTCCCATAAGTAGTGTGGCATGGCCTGAACAGATCCATGCCCATTCGTTCTCCCAGGAGGAATTGAAGACCATGGTGCATGGCATTAAGGAGAGGGAGCAGGTGCTGCGGCACCACAGGGCCACGGATGCGGTGGTGCACCAGGCATAGGAAGAGGTCACTGCTGGGGTGAATGCAGTTGGCGGTCATGGCAGGACAACCGAGGCAGTGTGCAAGCACTTGGAGCAACCTACTGTGCTGGGTGAAAGAGGAGGAGGCACAGCATCTATGTGACAGGATGTGAACTGCAAACAACACAGCAGTGGGAGGAGGACCCACTCCTGGCCATGGTGGCATCCACACTGCGCCCGGTGGCTGTCACTGATGTACCGGGTGGTGGTGTGAGATGCCTCTCACACTGCCCAGGGCAGGTCTGTATCTGCATGTGTGTACTCTGTATAGTGTAGTGGCACAGGGTGTTGGTGTTGGCGCCGAGCCTGGGGTGCACTGTGGGGCTGCAGTGCTGTGCACACTATGCACAAGGAATGGATATGCATGCGCACTATGGGGAGGTTGGGTGCATGTGGCCACAGGATATTGCCGTGGGGATGGTGTGTGGGGTGTGCATGTCTACAGCAGGTGGCACGTGTCCTAGGGTGTGCATGTTCGGGTGGCGGTGGTGGTGGTGGTGGGACGCACATTGTGTGTACGGGTGACTGTCCCTGTCCTCTTTTCCTCCACAATGGCGTGTGCAGGGCCAATGGTGAACCAGGACCATGCCGGGATGGCTGCCTCAGGATCTTAGGAGGAGGAGGAGGTGGAGGACAACCTGCCATCAACATCTGGCCAGGGTGATGGATGAGGACACCCAGGGCCGCACCATGTGTGGCACTCCCATGGAGAAGTGTTACAGCTGACAGGGGAGGAGGGCCCCACTGCAGGCAGGGAACTGGACTACAGTGCCTCCTTGGAGGATGCCCAGGTTGAGGATCTGGGTGGTGGGCAGGTGATCCTCCTGACTGTGATGAGTGACATTGACACAGATGTGTCAGAGGGTTGTTACCTCCTGCCCGTGGATGGGCCAGTGGAGGGGGGTACAGGGGTGGGGCTGGGCGCAGGATGCGGCACAGGTGCCAGGGGTGGTTGGCCTTGCTGGCATGGGTGCACCCATGCAGCTGGTGGTTGGCCATGTGGGGGATGTGTGTGCACTGCTGGACATGCGGAGTCTCCCAAGGGTTGTGGGCCAGGGCCCTCTGGGACCACAGCACATCACCAGTGGACTGCAGTGGCAGGACATGCCACCAATTCACCAGCGTCCCGACCCTGTTGAGCTGCAGGCACCAGTGCCAGCCACCATGGGGGGGCTGCGCCCCTGGAGCAGGATGCCCTGGGGGCCTGCCCACTGCTCCAGGCTGCACTGATGTCCCAGCAGGAGGATCGGATGGACCTGCAGGGCCTGCGGAGGGAGCTCAGGCATGAGCTATTGCTGATGCGCGAGTCCGTGTCCCTGGGCTTTGCCCGTGTGAACAACATGCCGAGGACAGGGTGGGCCATGTGGTTGCTGCACTGGACCATGGCTTCACCAGGCTCATGGCTGCAGTGGTCGACCTCACCACTGTGCTGTGCAGGGTGCATGGGGGTTGCCAGGATGTGCAAGGAGGTCAGGGTGACCATGGCACAGGGGCCCACAGGCGTGCCACCCGTGGCCGCAGGGCTGCCACTGGCTCCAGCATGAATGCATCGGGCACATCTACTGGCACCCAGTGCCACTGTGGCTGTCCATCTGCCCTGTCGGGTTCTGCCGGTCGACGGGGGCACAGGCGGTTCGCCCTGCCTGCCTCACCATGGTCCTCCCCCAATGTTCCTCAGCACAGAGCACCCCTGGTTCTGTGACCCACTCCCGTGGTGTGCGCTGTGTGTGTGGTGGTAGTCGCCGGTGATGGGCATGGCCAACCTGCACCTGTGCATGGTCACCACCCCCATGTGCACACTGGCACACCCACACCCTTGTACACACATGCACACACACTGACACGCACTCCTTCACATGCACCACCTCACTGGCACAGCCATGGAGGCCCTCCTCACACTGCTGCCACACATCGGGCATCACCCATCCCACCATACTATGGCTGTGTGTCCACTTTCTGAGTGACCTGCACACCCCATGTGTCACACTGCACACACTCACATGCGTTCTGTTCCAGTTTGTTGTGCACCTGCTGTGATTAGTGTAGTCACTGTTGTGATTGTTCACATTAAAACATTCACCTTTGTACTGTTTCATGTTGCTGTGCAGTCTGTACTCACCTTCTGGCCTGTGACAATGTCCTGATGATGTTGGCCCTGTGTTCTATGGCTCTGCGGGCCATGCAAGGATTCCTCCTCTCGAGTTGCTCCACTATCCCCCTGACTGCTGGCTCTGGGTCACTGTCGGCCTGTTCCTCAGGTTCAGGTGCCTGTATCCCATGGTTCATCACCATGTTGTGCAACATACAACAGGCTAGGAGGATACAGCATACCTTCTGAGGCCTATACTGTAGGGCACTGCCTGATGTGTCTAGGCATCAGAAGCACATCTTCAGCATGCCAAACACCCTCTCTATGATGTTTCTGGTGCTGGTGTGTGCCTCGTTATACTGCTGTTCGGCTGCTGTGGCTGGCCAGGGTACCTGTGTCAGCAGCCAGGGTCATAGGAGATATGTGCTGTCCCCTGTCAGGAGATATACAGCTGTTAGCGTTCTACTGCTGTCTGCCCATTGCCATCATGCATCCCTGTGTTGCCCTCCCACACCCCTTCCCAGCCTCCCGTGCCTGTCCCCATTCATGCTGTGGTGTGTGTGCCTTGTCAGCTGCTACTCACCCGATTAGGTGCCCACTGGGTATCCTGCCCTCCTCAAATGCCTGGCACAGCTGGGACTGGTGCCAGATGAAGGCATCGTGGGCACTACTGGGGTACTGTGCATAGACATTGCTGATGCAGCCAGTCGCATCGCACACCACCTGGCAATTGATGGAGTGGTACCCCTTTCTGTTTACGTAGACCTCACTGCCATCGCCAGGTAGTGCACGGATGGAGACATGGGTGCAGTCAATGGCACCCAGTACTGCTTGTAGGTGCCCAACTCAATGGGATTGCTGCATTGTTTCTCTGTGCTCTGCTACTGTGCTGGGGAATACTATGAGCTAACTAGCGTGTGGCAGGAAAGCCTCTAGGAACTGGGTCAGGAGGCATGAGGTTGCAGACTGCGATACCCCAATGGTGTCCCTCGTTGGTCATTGGAACATCCCTCTGGCTAGGAAGCACATCGCTGCTGTCACCTTCTCTTCTACTGTCATGGCATGGCTGCGTCTGGTGTTGGGGTGCAGCTACTCATGCAGGAGTTCACATAGCTGCATCAACATTCTCCTGTTCGTCCTGTACCAGTCAGTGATGTGCTCATCTGGCAGGGTCTTGAAGGAGACCCTGAGCCAGTACCACCTGTTTGCAGCATACTGTCTCCTCAGCCTGCGTTGCGGCCCATGTTGGGCCTGCTTCCTCCTCCTCCTCCTCCTCCACTACTGCTATGATGAATAGCAGCATCATTGCTAATGGTACAGCACTCATTCCCACTTCCTGTTGTGGTCTCTCCCCCTAGGTGATTTGCCCTGGGTTAAGACCAGCCTTTTATAGGTGGTAGCTAGCACCGCACTACGTGTCATAGCACAGCGCTATAGCTTTGAATATCCCAGTGCATGTGTATGCAGGCCCCCCCCCCTTTGCCCCTTGCATACATTATCAGTTTGCCCTGCGGTACTGCGGTACTGCGGTTTTCGCACGCTACCTGGTCTTTGAATATGGCCACTCCGCACTGTTCCTGTGCTATTCACACGCTACTGGTTTGCGTGCTGCACTATGCTTTGAATATCTGGCCTGAGGAGTCTTAACGGTGAGTTATATGTTGTTTGCTAAAGTCACTTGTACAGAGCTCTTAATAAAAGCAGCTGCCCATAACCATGTTCACTTGAGCCTTTTCTTATCATGCAATTCACACTGGGAACTAACTACCTAGCAGTATAAGTAATATATATCAGTATGTACTTTCAAACAAAAAGTTAAAAGTTTCTTACTTGAACTTTGCAAATGTGTATACATTTATTGTAACTTGTTTATTTTATTTATTTGTAACACAGTTACCAGGCAAGCAAGTAGAGTCCAGATGGGCTCATTTCCAGCTGTGACCTGGGGGAGGAGGGACGGGGAACAACAAGGATATACAGTACATACATTAACATAGAAAAATAGAATCTGTCAGCAGATAAGGACCATGTGGCTCACCTAGTCTGCTCATTTCCCTACTCACTGCTGCAGTCCCAGATCCTATTTGATCTACGGCTTTCCTGCTTTGCACATCTCCAGGGTAACCATATGTTTATCCCATGCAGTCTTGAACCCCTGTATTGTTTTTGCACCCACCACTTCTGCTGGAAGGCTGTTCCACAGCTCCACCACCCTCTCAGTGAAAAAGTACTTCTCAACATTACCCCTGAACCTTCCACCCTTCAGCCTCATATCATGCCCCCTTGTTCTTGTGCAGAGTTTTCTCTGAAATATGCTTTCCACCTGTACCCTGTTTATTCCCTTAAGGTACTTGAAAGTCTGTATCACATTTTCACTCTCCCTTCTTTCCTCCAGTGAATAGATATTAAGGTTCTTATGTCTTTCCTCGTAGGGCTTCTGATGCAGTCCATGTACCATGTTTGTTGCCCTTCTCTGGACGGCCTCTATTTTGTCAGTGTCCTTCCGGAGATGTGGTCTCCAGAACTGGACACAGTACTCTAGTTGAGGCCTCACCAGTGATCTGTACAGTAACATCACCACCTCTTTCCTCCTGCTTGTTATATTCCTCCCTATGCACACCAACATTCTAATCGGAGGAAAGGAAAAAAATAAATACAGTTTCAACAAATGTGCAGAGTCACAGAGTACACAGAGTATGAAAATAGCTGCCATGGAATGGTACACAGGGGTCAGATATATGTATGAGTTATTGTATTGTGCAATGCACTTATGTATTTTACTGTATTTGTACTGTATGTGGCATATGTACTGCGATGCGCTTGAAAATGGGTTTTGGTTCAAGAATCTTTCCTGGTTATCAGTAAACAATCAGGCAACTCGGTCCTGACCCTTTGAATTTGCAGGCTATGCCTGCAGTTCAGAAAGGCAGTGGGCAATCCGTTCTACATTACCCTCCAAGTGGTGTATATTCTGTGCTTGCCCAAGCATCCCTCAGATGCTTGGAGTTTTTTGTTGCCACCATTCTTTCCTCCTCCTCCTCCTGCGGCACCTCTGTCTCCTTGGGGTTAGGCCTTCTCCCATAAAGTGACTGTGGTCTTAAGGACCTCATCCCTGCCACACCTGGAAGGGTTGGCAAGCTTTCTTGAGAGTCCCTTCACACTTAGTTATTTTTTTTTTTTATTTAAAAAAGTTTAATAGGAAAGACACGATGAACTGATAACAGCTCATCTCCAGATGTGGCCTGGGGAGTTGGGGGAGAGGGAGAAAACAAAACAAGATGTGCAAGTGAAGATAACATGCTGATGGTGCAGCAGTAATGAAAAAAAAATACAATAAAAATACATTACAATAAAAATAGTAGTAAAATGCATACAGATGTGCAGTGATGAAGGGAAGGAAAAATCTCACATTTGGGGAAGGGGGGCATCCAACAGGGAAGGGAAACACAAAGTCAGGTACAGGAGCGAGGGTGAAGAAAATTCACAAAGATGGTACCCTGGCAGTGGCAGTTCCCAGAGCAGGGACAGAAAGTGTAAGCCAAAGCACAAGTTGCACAGTCACATTCTGTATTTCATTCCTCCTGTTTAATCCTAATCTTGCCTTCACAATGACCCTTGAGCTGCGGGATCTGCTGGGAATGGATAGTGCAGTTATTGCCATATGCAAGTGAACTCTATGCAGTACGTCCTTATGCTTGTTGTACAAGAATCACACAGAACTGTTACGCTGAGAAGTAGTTCATCCACTGGGAGAACAATGTCAAGATGGAAGGGGGATTCAAAAAGGACATTAGGAAGCATTTTTTCACAGAGCATGTGGTGGACAGGTGGAATAGTTTGCCCAGCAATGTGGTCAATGCTGGAAGTATATCTGGGTTCAAAACACAATGTGACATCACATAATAGGGGATCATGACAGACTTGATGAACATATAGGGCTAGCTTTATGAAGGTGAAAGCAGTGTATGGTACGTAAAGAGACCAGTACCATTTCTGCAGTACCACAAGATTCAAGAAGCAATAGGTGCACTGCTGATAGGCGCAATAGTTGTGTCCACAAGTTGCGTGGCACTATTGAGCAAATGGCATATTAATATTCATGAGGTCATTAGCTTATTATCTGGACTGCAGCAGATGACATCACTGTCACTACTACCTAAGATACTGCAGCAGTGTAAACATCACGTGATTCAGAATGGGATAAGAGTACATACTATCTGCCATTTAAGGCACTGTTATTCAGTATGCTGTAGTCAGTCTATATCCTGGACACCCAGAGCTGTATTATCCTGGGTTGTCTCTTGACTTTTTGAATTGGGAATTAGAAAATTACAACTTCAAACCCTGCTAGAGCCCAGTAATCACTGTGTTACCTTGCGCAAGTCACATAACCTCCCAGTGCTCCAGAGCACCCAGCTGTGGAAATGGGTAGAGACATGACCCGCCGTTAACAAGATGTTGCTTCTCAGCCTGGCTATCCTGGGTAAATTATTTCTTGAGGCACTAGTAAATCATGTTGTAGTCCTGTGCTATCTTAAAGGTGCTTGACCCCCCACACCTTGTTGCTTGCTTGGTATATAGTGTACTGTTTGCTTCTGAATGCTGCACAATGCTGTGCTGGGGGCAGAGATATTGTGCTAATCATGGCCACGCTAGTAAAGGGCAGCTTCATTTGCAGCAGTTTTGTATACAGCAGTGTCTGCACCCCTCATGAATTGCACATGTGTGCATGTTCTGTTGCTGTGCCAGCACTGCTGGCTGTGTTTTTGTGCTCAGTTGTAGTGGTGTCTTGCTCTGCTAGCCTTCATCTGATGGTCCCCTGCAGTTAGCAAGAGCTACTTCAACAGTGGTGGGCTGGTGTGCGGTTGTGTCCCCGCCAATTGTTGCTCTATTCTCCCCAGGCAGTTTCATGAAATAATGAATGGATCATGGTGCACTGAGGACCATGACTGGGACATGGCCATATCAGGCTACTCTCTGTTCAGGACAGACCAATGAGGAGGAGGGGTTATGTTATATGTGAGGGAGGGAATCAAGACCATGGAGGTACAGGGGCACCATGAGGAAAAAGAAGGGCAGTAGGTGCCATGGGTCACCCTGAAAACAGGCTCTGGGGCTAATATCCCTACTGGAGTAGTGTACAGATGTCCCGCACAGGGAGAGGAGTTTGATAAGGCACTTGGGAAAGCCATCATCAGAATAGTGAGTAAGGGGGAGGTGCTGCTAGTTGGGGACATCAGTGTGCCAGATGTGAAATGGAGCCTTCAAACTGCAGCTTTGGCAAGGAGTAGGGCCGTCCTTAACTCCCTACAGGGAGATTTTCTCAGGCAGCTAGTCAAAGAACCAACTATGGATGGAACAGTGATGGACCTGGTGCTTACAAACAGGGACAGAGTTGCAGACACCCCAGTGGGCAGTCACTCCGGGGGCCAGTGATCATCGTAAAGTGTGGTTTAACATTAAGACAGGAACAGAGGCTACCCACACAAGGACAAGAGGCCTGAATTTTAGGAGGGATTTAAAGAAATGGAGGACTGCCTGAAACTGCCTCAAGGAGGGTGGGAGTGGGGGGATTGCCAGTGAGAGATGGAGGCACGGTGGGCAAAATGAGGGAGGGTATACATACAAATATACAATGAAGCCAGCAGATGAAGACCTAACAGTCTACTGAGTCTGCTCGAATGTGCAGCTCTCAGTGTTGAACACTGATGCTGCCCCCCACCCCCTCTGCTCCCTTCCCTCTAAGTACTCAGACTGCTTTACCTTTTACTCTACCTCCCCACCTCTCCTCATTCTGATATTACCAATCAGTCTGTCCCATCTCCCCTTGAACCCCCACAATTGATGTTTGCACTACCAATTTCTCAGATAGGGCATTCCGTGTCTTCACCACCCTCTCAGTGATAAAGTGTCTTCTCATCTCCCTTCTGAACTTACCCCCCTCCAACTTCATGCTACGCCCTCTTGTGATCCCCTCCCTTTTGAGTTTAAACAGGCCAGCGTGACTAATCCTATTTATGCCCCTTAAGTATTTGAAGGTCTCAATCACATCTCCTCTATCCCTTCTGTCCTTCAGCGAGTACATATTGAGTGATCTCAGCCTATCCTCATAGGGCAATTCTCTCATCCTACTCAGCATTTTGGTAGCTCTCCTCTGTACTCCTTCCATCAGTCTGATGTCCCTTTTTAAAAAGGGGTGCCAAAACTGCACACAGTACTCTCAATTAGGCCTCACCAGTGCCCTATAGAGCAGCAGGATTACCGCTTCACTCCTTGATGTTATTCCCCTTGCTATGCACCCCAACATCTTATTGGCTTTTTTTTTTGCCACTTTCCAGCATTGTGTAGAGTGATTCATATGGCCTGTGACCAACACACCTAGATCTTTTTCCTCAACAGACACTGCTAACTGCACACCTCCCATAACTAAAGCAACAACCTCTGCATGAAGGAAGTCAGTAACAGCAGAAGGATAAAGAGACCATTATGGTTCTTTATGAACGTGGAAAAGGTGGTGAAGGAAAAAAGGGTGGCATTCAGGAGGTATAAGGAAACGCAGAGGGAGCAGGACAGGAAGGTATACCTAGTGAAGCAGAGGGAAGGAGGCAAGGTGGTGAGGGGAACAAAGGCACAGAGGGAGAAGAGAATCGCAAAAGAGGTCACTGAGGGGATAAGTCTTTCTTCGGATACGTAAGCAAGAAGAGGAAAGCAAGGGGAAGGATAATGAGGACTAGAAAGGCACAGTGGGGAGACTGCAGAAGAGGACTAAAAAATGGCAGACATCCTAAACAGGTTTCTGCTCAGTCTTCACAGTAGGGAATAGGGGAAGGGATGGACCACCAGGGAGTAGCAGGAGTGGAGAGAGGGGGGAGGTGGACACAAGTCCATTGTCAGAAGGGAGAATGCAGAACTGAATTGCAGCTCAAAAGACAGGCAAAGCTATAGGACTAGATGGGATACACCCAAGAGTTTTAAAGGAACTCAGGGAGGTGCTAGCTGCCCCACTGACAGCCTTGTTCAACAGCTCACCAGAAACAGGCATGGTTCTGGAGGACTGGAGAAGAGCTGACGTGGTCCCTCTACATAACAGCAGCAGCAGCAGCAGCAGCAGCAGGGAGGAGACTAGCAACTACAGACCAGTCAGTCTTACTTCAGTGGTGGGAAAATTATGGAAATCCTGCTAAAAGAAAGACTGGTAGATTATCTTGAATCCAGTGGACTGCAAGACAAACAGCCAGCATGGATTCATATGGGGGAAAGGACATGCCAAATTAATCTGATGGATTTTGTTGACTGGGTGAAGGGAAATAAGTCAGGGGAAGGCAGTAGGCATAGCCTATTTGGACTTCAAGTTCTTTGGCACTGTGCCACACAGGAGAATGATAAAGAAACTGAGCAGCTTGGGTGTGGGATCCAAAGTGGTGAAGTAGGTTAGAAACTGGTAACGGATAGAAGACAGAGGGTGCTGGTAAATGGCACTCACTCAAATCACAGAATCATAGAATCAAAGAAATCTGTCAGCAGAAAAGACCCCATGGCCCATCCAGTCTGCCCTGAAACCCCACCTCTAGGATGACCCCTGCCCTCCATTCCTAGCCTGCCCCCTGTCTGTTAGGCCCATGTATGTATCCCAAGTTCTTTTTAATTTGTCCACCATATCTACCCCCACCACACATTCTGGCAGTCTGTTCCATGGCTCCACCACCCTCTCAGTAAAGAATTTCCCCCTGATGTCACCTCTGAATCCCCCCCCCTCCAGTTTGAATGCATGCCCCTTAGAGGATTTGTTCTCACTCATTCTGAAGATGTTGTCCACCCTCACCCTGTTTATACCCTTCAAGTACTTGAATGTCTCAACCATATCTCCCCTTTCCCTTCTCTCCTGTAGTGTGTGCAGGCCCAGCTCCCCCAGTCTCACTTCATATGACTTCCCCTGCAGCTCATTTACCGTTTTGGTTGCCCTTGGACCCTTTCCAGCCTGTTCTTGTCCTCTTGCAAGTATGGCCTCCAGAACTGGACCCCATATTCCAGGTGTGGTCTGACCATGGTTTAGTATAGTGGCATGATCACCTCCCTTCTCCTGCTTGTAAATCCCCTTCCTATGCATGCCAACATTCTGAGTGTTTTCCCTGCTGCCCTGTTGCACTAACTCCAGACTTTCAGGTTGTCTGAAATAGTGATCCCAGGTCTCTTTCCTGCTCTGTTACCACTAGTTCTTTCCCCTCAAGCCAGTATTTTGCCTTTGGGTTAGTATGCCCTATATGCATGATTCTGCACTTTTTTGCATTGAACTGCAGCTGCAACCTTTCAGACCACTCCTCCACCCTAGCCAGATCCTCCCTCATACTTTCCACCCCCCCCCGCCGTATCAATCCTGTCACTACATATCTTCATGTCATCTGCAAACAGACACACCTTCCCCCGTAGACCCTCTGTAATGTCCCCAGTGTATATGTTGAAAAGTATGGGTCCCAGCACTGACCCCTTGGGAACCCCACTCAACCCCTTTTCTTCCTTTGAGTGCACTCCATTCACCACAACCCTCTGTGTTCTCCCCTTCTACCCAGTTTGTGAGCATGCTCCCCACTTCCAAGCTGCCTACCTTGCCTACCTGCCTCCTGTGGGGGGCAGTGTCAAATGCCTTCCTGAAGTCCAGGTAGGCCACGTCCACCACCCCACCTTGGTCCCATATCTCTGTCACTCTGTCAAAGAATTCAGTCAGGTTGGTCTGGCAGGACCTACCACCTGTGAATCCATGTTGATTGTCATCCAGAAGGCCCTCCTCCTATAGATATTTTATCAGCCTCTCCTTAATAAGTGTCTCCATTAGTTTACCAACCAACCACAGAGGTAAGGCTAACCAGGCAGTAATTTCCAGACTCCTCCCTTCCTCTTTCTTTATGTAATGGCACCGCCTCAGCCCTTTTCCAGTTTCCAGGAACCCTTCCCTTGAGCAGTGACAGATTAAAGAACTTCATGAGCAGTGTTGCCAACTCCTGTTTTAATTCTTTGAGTACACTCTGGTGAATCCTGTCAGGGCCCATCACTTCTTCCATCCACAGTTTTCCTGTTTCTTCCAATAACCTATCCTTTGTGAAGGGACTTGAGTCCATCTCCCTATACATCCTTCCCCTGCTTTCCAACTTTGTCCCTTTTCCCTCCTCCACTGTGAAGACTGATGCGAAGTATTCATTCAGAACATTAGCTTTTTCTATATCCCCCTCTACCAGTGTCCCCCTCCTTCTTTGAGCTTCATAATCCCCCGCTTCCCTTTCTGTCTGTCACTCACATATCTGAAAAACTTCTAATCCCCGTTTAGCTTCCCTTGCTATATGCTCCTCCATTTCCACCTTCGCCTGTCTGATCACTTTCCCCCACTTCCCTCAATTTTTCCTTATATACCTCCCTGTTCTTCTCCCTCTGAGAGGCTTTATATACCCTGAATGCCCTCCTTTTCTCCGTAACTGAATTCCTCACTTCTGTTATGAACCAAAGTGGTTTCCTCCCCCCCTTATTCTTGCTCACCATCCTAACGCATAGTTATGTCGCCTTCAATAGTCCCCTTTTAATTTCCCCTCACAGCTCCTCCACATCATCCATGTTCTCCTTCCCTTCTATCTCCTTCCACACAATTTCCCTCATCCTCCTAAAATCTGCCTTTCTAAAGTCCAGCACCTTAGTAGTGGAACTGCTCTTAACTGGCCCCTTTCTAATTTTAAATCTTACTGTCCTATGGTCACTGTTGCCCAAATTTTCCCCAGCCTCCACCCCCTCGACACTGTCCCCATTTGTCATAACCCTCCCAGTAGGTTTTGTGACTAGCTGATTGATGAACACTTCCTGCATGGCTTCCAACAGCTCTCTACTCCTTTCCGTGGATGCTGATGGGATTTCCCAACCCATGTCTGGTAGATTTAGATCTCCCACCACCACAACTTCTCCTTTGCTGACCATCTCCTGTATCTTTCTGCCCATCTGTCTGTCTACTTCCTCCCCCTGATTTGGTGGTCATTAGACCACCTCTACCCTCACTGCCCCCCCCCATTTTGCTTAAAGTGAACCATAGGGTCTTCACTGATCTATCCCCAACCCCACACACACCATCATCTGAATCCCCTCCTTCACATATAGGGCAACCCCTCCCACCCTTTTTCCTGTCCTGTCCTGCCTGTAGAGTCCATACCCTGGTATTTCCACCTCCCAACTGTGGTTTTCAGTCCACCAGGTCTCTGTAAATGCAACTAGGTCCAGGTTGTCCTCCGCCACCACCACCTGCAGTTCTCCCATCTTATTTCCTGGACTCTTGGTGTTAGTTAGCAAACCCTTCCACCAGCCCTGTCCCTTTCCCTTTCCTTCCCTCCCCGGTGCCTCTTGCCCCAAGCTGTGGGGGAGAGTGAGTTAGGTCAGTTCCTCCTGCCATTCTCACTGGGCTACACCTAGCTTCTCACTCCCATTCTCCTAGTTTAAAGCTCTCCTTAGTATTTTATCTATGTACCCCTGCAGTTTCCCTCTCAATAGTCTAGCCCCCTCATCATTTATATGCAACCTGTCCCTCGCATGCAGATGCTGGTCCACCCATGTGTCCCCCCAATAACCAATACATTCATAGCCCTCCCTCTTGCACCACTGCCTCAGCCAGTGATTAAAGTCTTTGATTCTCAGTTGCCTAGCTCTACTGGTGCAGTGTACTGGCAGAATTTCTGAAAAGGCTATGGAATTTACCATTCCCTGCACCCTCTTGCTAGTTCCATAAATCTTTTCTGCACCTCTTCCACCTTTTCCCCACCAGATCATTTGTACTAAGGTGTAAAACCAGGCAAGGTTTCCCTTCAATTAGCCAAATGCACTTCTTAATTTTTGGAAGTGCCTTGTTTGCCTCCATCCCTGGGTCATAAAAAACTGACCTTCCCTTAAAAGCTACTCCCTTTCTTAACCAGTGGATCCCTTTTATAATAGTGTCCCCATACACTGTCATCGATTTTTCATGCACTAACCTCAAGGGTGCCTCTGCAGCCCTTGCTTAGCTTTTTTTGTGTTCCTCCTACCCCCTGTCACCCACTATCTCCACCGCCGCTCCCCCATCCCTTTATCCCCCTGCCCTGCTGGATATTTCTCTGACTCACCCCTCTTCCCCTTCCTCCTCCAGTCCTTGCCTATTACATTTCCCGCTACCCTCCTTCCTTGTAACCCATCACCTACCTGGTTGCCTGTACTCTGCCCCCTTCCCTGCTGTCCCCCTTGGTCATCCCCCCGGCTTCCTTCCCATGCCCATTTCTGCCCTTGACTGTTACAACTTGTCCCTCCATGTTATATCTCCTTCTCTTCAAGGTGTCACCCCTTCTGTTCTTATCCCATACCTCCATTGCCTGATCCACCTTTACTTCTGACTTTGTCTGCTTATCCTGACACAGCTCCCTGTTAACCTTAGTTTCCATCCCACTTACTTTCTCCTGCTCCATTATCTCAGTTAAGGGCCAATACCGGTGTGAGCCTGCTGTGTATCTATGCTCATATATGCTAGCACTCATGCCCATTGTGCTCCTGTCTCCTGTCCTGATCCTAGTCCCCCTGGCCCCCAGTGTGGTCTGATCCCTCCACCTCCTGTCCCTTCTGTCGTCCTGTCTCCTGTCCCCTACCTGATTGCCGTCTGTGATTCTCCTAACAATTTCTCTTTTCGTCCAGGACAATTCCCTTTTTAGTCATGCTAGCGCAGCCTCCAGTTGCCCTAGACATTGACAAACTGGGCATTCCCCCAGCCTCCACAGAGTGCTCATGAACAGTGCTTCACCATGGTTATTACACCCTACAATCCTCCCTCCTCCGTGTCTCCTTTTCCCCTCCCTCCACCGGTCCACCCTCCCCTTATTCTGCCATTGACCCTCCCCCTGGCATGTCCTTCTATACTGCTCCTCTCACCAACTCCCATGCTCCTTCCCCCTGGTCCCTTCCCTCCTCTCTCCCCTTTGCCCCTCTAGCACCATGCTCCTAAGTATACGGTCACCCCCCTCCTCAACCCAGTCCTGTCAATTTCCAAGCTTTTAACAACCATCTAACATTAAACTTTAATAAATAAACTTTCAGCCAAAACTAGAGATAAGCTATTAACAAGCTAACTAGTAAACCTTAAGAAATACAAGCAAAAGCTTTAAGTTGCCCAAACCAGCTAAACCAGTGTGTAGCATTAAGACCTTTTTGCTCCCTGAGTTCCTCTCCCACAGCCTTTAAGCCCAATCAGTTTGTAGCTTTAAGTTCTTCTTGATCCCCGAGCTCTCCACCACAGACTTCAAGTCCAACCCCCTGTGGCTGTTTGAGCATTTCATTTAAGGTTGGAGGAGGGGGGATGTAAGAGTGACCAGCGGAGTGCCATGGGGCTCAGTACTGGGACAAGTCCTCTTCAATGTCTTCATAAGTGACAACTGCTGAGGAACTGGAAGGGACAGTATGTCTTTTTGCAGATGATACCAAGATCTGCAATAGGGTGGACACTTAGGAGGGGGTGGAGAGAATGAGTAGGGATCTGGGGAAACCTGAAGAGTGTTCAAAAGCAAGGCAGTTGGGGTTCAATGCCAAAAAGTGCCAAATCATGTACCTAGGGCATAGGAATTCTGGTGCTGAGTAAAGAATGGGGGCAGTATGACATAGCAGTGTGTAGGGCCAGTGGAACAGTAGGATGCATGAGGGGGGGGGAATCTCCAGCAGGAGGAGGGAGGTGGTGTTACCACTGTATCACTCATGGGTGAGACCCCACCTGGAGTGCTGTGTGTAGTTTTTTTTTGTTTTATACTTTAAATTCATTATATTTTCATTTGTAAAATCATAGGACAGTTTTTACAGTGTATAAGTTAAGACAGCACATAACTACATCAATCAGATACATAGCAATATATTAGTCAGAGGTTTCAGGACAACTTACCTATTTTACAAAGCAATTCATATAATGAGCACTAAGACATTTACAGAAACCATCATCGGGGTCAATATATTTCTAAGGTACAAAAGTAGGATCTAAAGATGAAATATATAGAATCCATTTCCTCCATTTAAGCTCAAATGCAGACCATTTATCTGTGCTTTTAGCTATTAATCTCTTGCTGTGTGTAGTTTTGAAAACTGCACCTCAGAAGGAACATAGACAGGGCAGAGGTGGCCCAGAGGAGGTCAACGAAAATGGTACTAGGGGTGCACAAGGAGCCCTATGAGAACAGACTGAGTATATCGACATGCACATCCTGAAAAGAGGGTAGCAAAAGGCAGCATGATAGAGATCTACAAGTACCTCATGGGAGAACAGGATACAGGATGGGAGTCTCTTTCAAATGTAAAGGAGCACTTGGGCTACGGGGCATGCAATGAAGCTGGAGAGGGAAGTTTAAGAGAGGTGTGAGGAAATATTTATTCACTTAAAGAGTGGTAGACACCTGGAACAGACTGCCAGCAGAAGTGGTGGAGGCAGGAACAGAGGGGGGCTTCAAGCATGTGTCGGATAGACATATGGGTGTATTAGAAAACAGGCAGAGAGGAGGTAGTGTTGCTGGAGACCACTTAGGGTCTGCAGAGACAGATTAGGCAGGGAAATTCTGGGCAGACTGAGTGGGCCAGGTGGTCCTTTTCTGCCGACAAGGGCCCACATATTCTAAAGAGATGCGCAGGGCATAACTAGATGTGCCCATGCATCTCTGGATTCACAAGGGCCATCAGGGGTGTGGTAATATTCAGAAGCCCCTGATGTGCTTCGTAAATCCAACTGCACTGTGGCACAGACTACTGAGATGTAAGCATGTGAATGAGTAGTCCCTCATGAATATTCCCTGCATCACAATATTCAAAAGTCCCCTGGTGAAGACACGGCTGGATGTGCTGGCACAAAGATAAGTTCACCAAACCCTACCCAAACTTTGTGCAGGGCAGGGTGGTGCCCTGTGCACAGTCCAGGGCTGGTCACATGATCCTCTCTCCCCATCCCCAATCCCCAGTGCAGTAACATACTGCTGCCCTGATCCCATCACTTCCATAGTGTAGGGCCCCCTTCCCTGCCCAAGGCAGTGTAAACAAAACATGATCTCAAGCCCCGTTTCCATAGTGTAGTGGCCCCCCCACACCAAGCCCCGATCTCACACAAGAAACTGTAACCCCACCTCCCAAGCCCTGATGTCTGTACAGTACAAATACTGCCCACTCACCCTTTTACCATAGTGCAGTGGCCTCCCTTCCCAGCCCCGATGACTGTAAAAAGAAAAGTCTGCCCAATCCCTTTTGCCATAGTGTAATGGTCCCCCTCCCCATCCCCAATGTCTGTCGAAATTAATAACTACCTGATCCCTATTTTTCCATGGTGTAGGGTCCTCCATCCCCGATGTCTGTCAAAATGAATAACTACCTGATCCTTAGTGTTCCTTGGTGTAGAGTTCCCTCCCTCCCTATCCACTATGTCTATCAAACAGTAATACACTTGTAACCCCTACTTGGTATGCCGTTTGTATCTGACAGCTCTACCAGGTGGGCTGGGTTCAGGGAGGAATAGGCCACTTGGCACAAAGGCTAGGTTTGGCTACTCTGCACAGGGGCACCCAAGTAACTCCGAACACAGGAAGCAATAACTGTAGTGTCCAATACCAGAAGTGGGATTCTCAAGTGTGGCTTTTATTCACATCCAAACAGAATAAACGAAGCATAGATGGACCCCCACGGGGCTACACTCCTGGTAATGCAGATTAAAGGAGACCAGAACACATCCTCATCACTTTAGCCCTCAGACTCTACAACACACTGGGCACACAGCCCGGACTTGTACGCTGCTTTGGGTTACACAGCCTAAACATGTACACTGCTCTGGGTTTTCCTTGGCTCGGCTCCCTTGCCAACCACTTGGACACCTTCCATACTCCATGGAAACATTTTCTGGTGGCTCCCTAAACCACCTAACAGCACCTCAGCTCCATAAGGGAACCCTCTTTAATCCCACGTCTGGGTACTTTCCTCAGGTACTGGCCAAGTACCTGAGGGAAAGCCAAAGGTGTCTTAGAGCAAACCCGTAGAGGTGAATTTGGTTACTACTGATGGGGGGGGGGTCTCCCACCTCTCGCTCCCACAATTCATACCCGGCTATTTCTCTGGACTGTAAACACCTCATCCTTTAACACTTTGCTGCATAGATTCTTGCTAAATGTATTTCACATTCAATCTACTTGTCTTGCTTCACATTTGTGCTCGACTTGAACATACTTAAGATAAGTGGCATTGTCCATTACTCTAGACCCCCCACAGATTAAGCAGTCCAATCCCTACATTCTTTCTTTCTTTCCATTTATGCTGGACTTGAACATACTTATAAATGGCTTTGTCCATTACTCTAGACCCCCTACAAAGTTAAGCAGTCCAATCCCCACATCTTCCAACTGTACTTAGCTGTCTTTTCCCAACCCCATAGTAACAGTCCCTTTAGTTTCCTTCTGTTTCAGGTGAAAACACTTGGCCCTTTTACAGAGCAAACTCACCCTTTGGTTGCAGGTGCCCCACAGGCATTTCCTCCACAAGGAATCTTCCTTTCAGAGCTTCTGGTGCCTCAGCACAACTCAAACAGGCAGCTTCTTTCCCTTAGCTGGACCCAGGGGGGTTGCCCCTGGAATACAAGCAGACACCTTCCCCCATCCCCTCCGGGATGGGGCTCTGAACCACTGAGAGCGGTCTCCACCACTTCAATTATCAGTTCCTGTGTTCCTCTTCAGGTGGAAACACACACCTTAAACAAAAGTAGCTCTCTTACAGAGCTTAAAGCTCTGAGAGCTTGCACTCACTCTGCTGAACTACAGTGTCTCACTCAGACTGCACACAGACTGCCTTCAAATTCCCCAATGTTCTACTCTAACCTCCAACTGCAACATTCCAGTGTGGCTTATGCAGCTGCAACAGTTCTAAAATGATGTCATCCCTCAGTCTCAGCTGAGACTGAGAACAGAGTGAGACAGTGTGAAATCCATTTACTGGTGTTTCACAAGCTGCCTTCCCTGCCTACCACTAGGTCTTACTGAGATTCTAGTAACCCTGGGTAACGGGGGGGGTTACACACTACCCAAAACCTTTTTTTCCATAATGTAGGGACCCCCTTCCCCAGCCCCAATCACCGTATGAATTATATGTAAAACAATTCTATTTCCATAGTGTATTGTCTCCCCAACCCAGTCGGCAGTACCCTACCACCTGCACCCCCATCCAGACCTGCACCTGTGACTGGCACACCCCGTCACATCCTGCCTCAGCCAGCCACTGACTGACTGGTCACGGGGGGCATACAGTAAATAGTACATGCTCATTGGGTGTCAGACAATCACTGAGCTCATACTATTTACTGTATTCTCTCTGTGACCAATCAGTTTGGTGACTGGCCATGGCAGGGTGTGGAGGGATGTACCAGTCACTGGCATGGCGGGATGGGGAGGGGTGCAGGGTGGTGGGTGGTGGGGTACTGCTGACCAGGGTGTGGGGACTGGGGGGGGGCTCTACACTATGGAAAGTGAATGGTTTTATATATAATTCATATGGTGATTGGGGCTGAGGTGTTTCCAACACTATGGAAAAAAGGGATTGGGTGGTGTATTACTGTTTAACAGACATTGAGGATGGGGAAGGGGGTATCCTACATTATGGAACAATAGGGATCAGGCAGTTATTCATTTCGAAAAACATCAGTGATGGAGGGGACCCTACACTATGGAAAAATAGGGATCGGGCAGTTATTCATTTCAAAAGGCATCAGGGATGGGGGGGACCCTACACTATGGACAAAAATAGGGATCAGGCAGTTATTCATTTCAACAGACATCAGGGATGGGGGGACCCTACATTATGGAACAATAGGGATCAGGCAGTTATTCATTTATTTACTTAGACAGACACCGGGGATGGGAAGGGGGGCCACTACACTATGGCAAAAGTGAACGGGCAGACTTTGTTTTTACAATCATCGGGGCTGGAGGGGTCACTACACTATGGCAAATGGGATCTAGTGGACTTTGTGCTTTACAGTCATCGGGACTGGGGGGGAGGGCTGGCCCGGCACACTTAACTGGACGCAGCCATGATAATGAGCCCATAATGGGCATGCATGAGGCCTCTTTGTGCCATGCATGACCAATGATCTCATTAGCATATTTTTGCTGAATATCACCCTTGGGGGAAATGGCGCATCCAGGTATGTGCAATGCATTCCCCTATGGGCGGTCTTTAGTTCCACACCCTGGATGCGCTGCACCAAACATGGCAGCCGCCTGCTTTGTGCCATGCATCCAGGATCTAATATTCAAATAGAAAGCACTATCTGTTCCGATCACGCGTTCTGTTTGAATATCACGTCAGAGCTGGCTGGCACAATTTTTTTGTGCGGCACATCCAACCAGCTCTGAATAGGGGGCCCAAGTTCTATATTTCTATGTTTCTAAATAGCACATGCTGCCTGCTGTAGTGTACATTTACAGGATGGTATTTTGTTTGTATTCTTTGATAACAGGTAAGGCCCACTAGTCACAATCCCTGTTTACAGAGGACCCGAGAACATTAGGGAGGTTAACTGACTTGCTTAGGATTACACAGTATGCAAGTGGAGGTTGTGGGAGTAAAATCTAAGTCTAGTGGATATACTAAGCTCATTCACAGCTTGCTCTAACCTCTAGGTTATGCTGTGCATGTACCGTGTGGTATTTCTTTTATGAATCTAGCTCATAGTTGTTCTCTGTCCTTACGCTTCTGTGTTTCTATTTTAACAACTTTATCATTGATCATATAATTTAAAAATGATGGCATCTGCCCACTTAAAGCACTACAGTTGATGCATTGAACCATCTCTGCAACAGATGTGTGTAGTCACTGTCAATACAGTGTAAGTGAAGGTGACAGAATTCCTGAAGACCAGTAAGTCTTGTCCAGTTATCATACAACCCCATTCTACCAGCACAGGGTAAACAAGATGAAAAAGCCCTAAAATCCAAGACTTCACCAATATGTAAGACATTATGGGTCAAATTTTAAGTCCCCGAACCCCCTGGCATGAACAAAATGGATGTTTTGCTTGTACAGACTGATTCTGTGGGAGCCACCCTAAATCAAATTAAGTTGCACCTCCCTTGTGGGAGCAACATGGATTTCTTTCACTGGACACAATGGGGGAAGGCACACCAGTGTCATACCATAAGCAATGGATTATCAGGTAGGAATAGATTTTACAGGAAATCTGGGACCACTAGAAATCCCAAAACATGGAAGTGCTTGGGGTAGAGAAATGAAATGTGAAATGCATACTTACCTGTTTAGATAGTAATTACAGTCTTTTGGGTCAATTTTGTGTTGGGCTAGGCGCTCAGGCCTAACCCCCCCACCCTCCCAGTCTTTGTTGTGCAAGTTTTACAATCTAGCACCTCTAGCAAGCCACTGCCTGCAAGTGCTTCTTCTGATTGCCCTCTCCTCTGTCCCCTCCTTCTAGCCGGCCTGCCCTCGAGGACACACACACCAGAGGGCTCCGGCCGCCAGCCAGGCGGCCACCCTTAGCCTTGAAGGAACCAGGAGGCCGGGGCAGAAAGCCAGAAAGGTAGGGAAAGCCGCCAGCCAATCGGAGGGCGACCACCGACGATTTGCCAGCCTCTGATTGGTCGCCTTTCTCCCATTGACTTTGCTGTATCTGCACCACCAAAACTGGTCGAGATTGCTTGTGTTTGTACTGTAAGTTAACTTCTCTAAAAAGGCTGTTTTTGCTGTTTTACTGTGTACTTCTGTGAAATGCATACTACGTGTTTAGATAGTAATTACAGTCTTTTGGGTCAATTTTGTGTTGGGCTAGATGCTCAGGGCCTAACCCCCCCACCTCCCAGTCTTTGTTGTGCAAAGGTTTACAATCTAGCACCTCTAGCAAGCCACTGCCTGCAAGTGCTTCTTCTGATTGCCCTCTCCTGTCCCCTCCCTTCTAGCCGGCCTGCCCTCGAGGACACACACACACCAGAGGCTCCGGGCCAGGGCGGCGCCACCCGCTGACAGCCCGAAAGGGAACCAGGAGGCCGGGGAGAAAGCCAGAAAGGTATCGGAAAGCCTGTATAGCCAATCGGAGGGCGACCGCCGACTTTGCCAGCCTCTGATTGGTGCGCCTTCTCCCATTGACTTTGCTGTATCTTTGCACCACAAAACTGGTCGAGATTGCTTGTGTTTGTACTGTAAAGTTAACTTCTCTAAAAAAGGGCTGTTTTTGCTGTTTTACTGTGTACTTCTGTGAAATGCATACTTACCTGTTTAGATAGTAATTACAGTCTTTTGGGTCAATTTTGTGTTGGGCTAGACGCTCAGGCGCCTAACCCCCACCCTCCCAGTCTTTGTTGTGCAAAGTTTTACAATCTAGCACCTCTAGCAAGCCACTGCCTGCAAGTGCTTCTTCTGATTGCCCTCTCCTCTGTCCCCTCCCTTCTAGCTGGCCTGCCCTCGAGGACACACACACCAGAGGGGCTCAGCCCAATGGGTGGGGCGCCACCGCATAGCTGAAAAGGGAACCAGGAGGCAGAGAAAGCCAGAAAGGCACGGGAAAGCCGCAAAATTTTGCCCGCCTGCACCCCCCTTCCAGGGTGTTTCCTTTTATACCACCTTCCCGCCAAATCTCATCCCCTATAGCTATTCTCCCAGCCAATTCCGAGCTCATTTTCTTCACATCATCTTACTTTCTTTAACCTCTCCTACCTCCACCATGCTACTGCACCTACTACTGCTTTGCTTCTCACCTTCCTTAGATCCAGATGAGATAACTGTTGGAACCCATACCGAGGTGCTTAGGGCGGCCACTCAACACTGCCCCCTCTACTGTCCCCAGTGGATACCCCTAAACTATACATACTTATACTACCGCTTCTGCACAATAATCCTTGGGGAATCCCAAAAAAAGGCTCACAACCAGTTTGGAACTCCTCTATCCCCCTGCTACCATACTGGCACTACAATTACCCCCTACGCCTGTCCATTAAGCTGGCAATCTATGATAATCTCGATAACCATGCAGCAGGATCATCACCCACTATATATTGGATCCCAGAAAGAAGAAAAACCGCCTGACTGCTCACTACTCCTATCACTTGGTGCCCTCATCAAGTTAATCTTCTTCTGCTGGTCTGTGTTGGCACTGTGGAAATCAACCCTGGACCCACTAAAAGCTCGATCTCCAACTGACCTAACCTCCACAAATGGATTGAGTTTTCTTCACTTCAATGCCTGCAGCCTCCAAAAAGTTCTCATCAATACAGGCCTGGGTTGCACACCCTACCGGACTGTCTGGTTATATCTGAAACATGGCTCAAATCTGCAACAAAAGATAGTGAAATAAACCTTCCAACTATCAGCTCTTCAGATCTGACCGCCTATCCAGGGGCGGTGGGTAGCCATCTATGTCAAAGCAAATATCTCTGCATCCTGCCTCAATTCTACATCTCAACCAAAAGGTCGAATGCTTGTCTATTAAAATAACCCTTCCCAACACATCTTCCTTTCAACTGGTTGGTTGCTATAGGCCCCCCTCTGCAGGCCTCAAACTCCTATCCCATTTGGATCCATACTTAATCTGGGCCTGAAGACACCATCATCTTAGGAGACATGAACTTAAATTGGCTGACTAATGCATCTGCACCTGTAACCTTCTGTGACACCTATGGATTCTCTCAATTAATCAAAGAACCAACAAGGATCAACCCAAAGAATACTCTCAACAGCACACTCCTGGATATTATATTGGTAAATAAACCTCATCATTATCCCTATGCAGGAGTACTTCTCAGTGACATAATGACCACTGTCCCATAGCTGCCATTAGATCAACAATCAAGCCACCCAATCCTGCAAAATTCCTCCTACCGAAGGTCAAAAAGAACTTTAATATTACAGGATATCTCCATGATCTGTGCCACACCACACGCTGGCAAGAATTCTATCTCATAGCCTCAATAGAGTCAGCTCTTCAAATCCTAAATGATATAATCATAAGTGCCCTCAATTCACATGCACCCTCACCAGTGTCAGAACCAAACTCAAATCCTGTCGCTGGTTCTTCTGCCGACCTTAAATCAAGACTGCTTGCCAGAGACAAACTCTGGAAAAGGGCAAGAAAGACAAAGGACCCAAATGACTGGCTCCAATTCAGAAAAGCCAGAAACTCCTGCACAAAACAAGTAAGAAAAGCCAAGGCAACCTTTCTACAAGCTGAACTAGATGCCTCCTATAACAACCCTTCCAGGTTCTGGGAATATAAAGGGCATACTAGGTCAAACCCTACCCTGTCTTACCATCCAAAATTCAATTAAATAATATTGAAATCACCGACAAGCAAAATATCTTGAATGCCTTCAATGACCATTTCACTACAGCTGGCCTGGCTTTGACTCCTCTCCTGCAAACCTATTAAGATCATCTCTAAACCTACAATCTACTGAGAGTCAAAGGTTGCTTCCACATTCTCATTCAAACCAATATTGTTCAAAGAAGTAGAAGACCTCCTACTCCAACTAGATACCACCAAAAGTGCAGGTGCAGACTCTGGATCCCTACTTTCTAAAAGTAGCACTGTATGCCTTAACCGCCTCTCACCCACCTCTTCAATCTATCACTTGTCACTGGTACTATCCTCAATATGGAAAAACAGCTCAAGTGTTTCCATTACTTAAGCAGGTGATCCCATGGACCCTCAATAATTATAGGCCCATCTCCATCTTACCAATACTATCCAAGATGCTTGAGAAGCTGGTAAACTTCAGTTAACTGCCTACCTTGATACCAACAATCTCCCAAATCCAGCTCAATCTGGGTTTAGATCTATGCATAGCACCATCTCTGCACTAGCAAAAGTCACAAATGACTGGCAGACTGCCCTAGACAAAAAGAATAATACCTGTGCTGTGTTTCTGGATCTAAGCAAAGCCTTTGACACTGTGGATCATGATCTTCTAATCACCTCACTAAACTCCATAGGCCTTGACTCACTCTCTATTAAATGGTTCAGATGCTATCTCTCTGGAAGGCTACAACTGGTAAAGAATGATGGTGATCTATCTACCCTAAGCCACTCCAAAAGGTGTACATAGAAGGCTCCATCCTGGGTCCCATCCTTTTGCCATTTACATCAACAATATTGACTCAATCTCTCTTTCTAATATCCACCTTTTGCAGATGACACTGTACTTTATGTGAGCGATCCCTCACCATCAAAAGCCTGTGAGCTCCTACAGTCTCAATTCTCCTCCTCCAGCATAACCTATTAAAAAGAAATTATTACTAAATGCTAAGAAAACCAAAGCTATGTTCTTTGCCCACAAGAACTGTTCTTCCACTATCCCATCATTCACCCTCCCACAACTCTCTACCATCCTTGGTGAAAATCTGAATATGTTGACAAATTCAAATACCTAGGAGTATGGCTAGACAATAAACTAGACTATACTACCCACGTTGAAGAGCTCCTGAAAAAGCTAAGACAAAGACTTGGTCTATTCTATAGAATCAAACACTACCTGACCAAAGATTCCAAACAAAGATTAATCCTGCATCATTCATGTCCTCATTGATTATGCTGACTCTCTATGGTCATTGCTCCTCTCCCATCTAAACAAACTAGACACCTGTATCATAGAGCTATTAGATTCATTACTGACCTTCCTCTAGCACCCATCATTGTCTCTCTACAATGCAGTCAGCTGGACATCCCTGCAACATAGAAGAAGAAAAATGCTGCTACTTGGATCTACAAAGCTCTGACAAACAAACTCCTTCCTACATCTCAGACTGCTTCAACCAGATCACATCCAGGCTCCTACACCTTGAGGATCAACAAACTGATCCTGCTGAAGATTCCTATCACCTGCACCCGGTATGGAAGAGCTGCAATCAGTTATTCCTGGCACTTATCTGGAATTCTATCCAAAGACATTGAAAATGGAAACACTGATCCCCTTACATCCTTCAAAAAGCTGTACACCAGCCTAATCCCAGATTCATGCAATTGCTTCCACAAGGCCCAGTCCTCCCACACC
This sequence comes from Neoceratodus forsteri, assembly GCA_016271365.2. Lineage (NCBI taxonomy): Eukaryota > Metazoa > Chordata > Ceratodontiformes > Ceratodontidae > Neoceratodus > Neoceratodus forsteri. The sequence goes on from CM028133.1 coordinate 668,167,587, forward strand.
CACACCCCCCACACCCTCTCTCTCCCCCCCCCCCCTTCTAAAGCTCCTCCCTATTCTTCTATCATTCCTCTGGTCCTTTCCACATCAAACCACAAACATATATGCCCACCCATGTACCATTATCCAAGCCTTATCCCTACCAGACTGTTTGTTTCTCACCTTTAATAGGTTTTTGGTTTACTGTCCTTTGCCTTGTATATATGTAAATAATTGTACATCTATCTCACTCATAAATGTTTGTATTTGTGCTATTTCAATATCATGTTTTTGTATACACTCTGTAACCTTTTTTTGTTATGACCACTCAGGTCCATCTTGTAAATGAGCTATGCTCAATGATGTTCGCCTGAATAAATAAAGATTTTGATTGATTGATTGATTGATAGAGAAAGCAGGGTAGATTGTAACAGGCTCATTTACTAAATCTGTATAGACTGGGGGCTAGTATGAACTTCTAGGGCCCCGATCATAGACTTCGTGCATGTTCCCATTAGATCTAGTTGGCCAAGGCATGGGTGATCATTAGAGCCTCCTGTTCTACTCAGTTTACATGCCTGCACAGTGGAAGGGCTCCTCCCTTATACTGTAAAGAAGTGAGACTAAGGTGGCACAGTGGCATGGAGGACCTTACCTCCTGCCGTGCTGGTGACCCATGTTCAGGAACGAGCATGAGTTGCCGGGGGTCGACTATATGTACAGAATAAAGATGGCAACACAAAGGAATTCTTTGCAGATGAAAAACAGTATATTTAACTTTTAATTTGTTTAAAATTTGGTAGAAATGAATAGACAGTTTGTTGGGAATGGGGAGGGAAAAATAAATGAAATGCCTTTTAACGTGGGATGCATTTTATTTTATAGGATGCTTAAAATAAAAAAAAGCCCACTGTTTGAGGCTGTAATTGATGACGTTGATAGACTTGCTTCACATCTGTGTCCTGTGACACTAAGATTTCCCTTTGAGCTTTGTTGTCCTAATGCTGTGGTTAGTGTATCTCTGGCTGAGCTGGGCTTTGGCACTCAGTTTAACCATGAGTGTTCCAAGGAAGTTCTTCCCCACAGGTTCGTTGGTGTACTAAATGGTCTTTTTGTCCAGGAATGACTGCGACAAGTATTAAGGATGGAGGTAAAAGGGCTTGGCATCAAGTGGAATTTTGCTGAGATATTTAAGATTTGACAGGGCATAGTGGGTGGTCTGTCTGCTCATAGATGAAACCCTTGCTTCTTTGTTTGGCTCTAATGGGTTCTTATGAATTTTAGTCTCAGGTTTGTGGCTGAGAGTTATGTATAGTATCTGAGTTAGTGTGCTCCTTTTCATTAATTTTTACTACAGATCATTATGGTGTGAGGTCACAAGCCCTCACACCCTTGCCTGGCAATATGTATTTGTACAGAATATTGAACCATGCTTTCCTGATGAGGCCAGGTGCTGTGTTGGGCGAGAGAGCAGCAGAGGTTCGGTGCTTCTGGAGTTCATCGGGGATTTTTGGAGGGTGGTGGGCAGCAGTGCCTTTTAGTTTTTTCCTGAGTTGTTTCAGGATTGAAGACAGCACATTATTTGAACTTTTAAAGGTGGGTTCTGCTATGTGTGAGATACTGTGGCCAGTCTCTGAGGAATTTAAATATCTGTTACTTCATGTGCACAGAAAGCAGTAACTGGAGAAGGAATACTGCTCTCCTCTCGTTCTCACTTCCGTATAAAACTGCCATAGTTTTCGCAGCATTATATATAATTATGTAACATTTTAAGGTAAACCGTATCTAATCATACTATCTGCTTTAAGTCCACTACCAATGTCAAGCATATTTCAATTATATGACCAGTATTGTTTGCCATATCTTAAACCATAAGATCCTTATATTGTAGTAGTAATGTTCTTATCATATGCTGCCTTAAAAAGCCTCACATTGTTCATTACTGTAAGAGGTTTGTCTGTATATCTTGTGAAAACTTAATAAAAAGTTTAACCGCAAAAAACTGCCATAGTGTAATGTTTAGGATTTCCAGTGAGTCAGTTTTGAAGTAGTACATATGTTTCTGCTGGTTGCTTAATCACTAAATACTTGGACTTCCCATACTGTTTGTTTTTTGGTGTTCTCTTCCTGTCTGTCAGCTATGATTTGCTTTACGTCAGCTGTGATTAAATGTAAGTGTTTGTCACTTACTGTTCTACTTTTATTTTTCACTGGTGGCATACCTTCTGTTGCTATGTCATATGAACATATGAAAATTGCCAGCAGTAAATAGCCATCATGGTCTATCTAGGCTGCTCGAGATTGCAGCTAGCTCCCTATTCAGCAGCTGCCCCACTCCCCTCCCCTCCCTCCCCTTTGCCCTGTTCCACCCCTTCTTGAAGCATTCCATGGAGTTACATGCCACCACCTCAGCTGGTTGTGCATTCCACTTTGCCACCACCCTCTCTGTAAGGAAATGCCTCCTCACCTGCCTCCTGAATCTAGCCTCCTCCAATCTCATGTCATGGCCCCTAGTGTCTCTCCTCTCCTCCAGTGTGTACATGTTTAACTCTCTTAGTCTGACCTCATATGGCAATTCCCCCAGACCCTGAATCATCTTTGTTGCCCTATGCTGCACCCCCTCCAGCAGCCTAATGTCCTTTTGTAGGTACGGGCCCCAGTACTGCATGCAGTATTCCAGGTATGGTCAGGTGGGGTCTAACCTATGATCTGTATAACGGTAGAATAACCTCCCTTCTTTGTGAGGTAATGCCCCTTGCAATGTACCCCAGCATTTTGTTAGCCATTGTTGGTGCCTTTCTGCATTGTGTGGAATTGTTAAATGCTCCCATGATGAGCACCCCCAGATACTTCTCCTCTTCTGTTACCTCCAGCTGTACACCCCTGATGGTAGCTTCTCCTTGGAGTTTTTGTTCTGAAGTGCAGCACCTTGCATTTCTTTGCATTCAACCCCAGCTGCCATCTGTCAGATGCCTCCAGCCTTGCCAGATCCTCCTGTAGCTCCCGCCACCACCCGGTCATCCACCACAGCTCCCATCTTAGTGTCATCCGCAAGTAGGCTGATTTTGCTGCTGATGCCATCTGAGATGTCTGCAATCAATATGCCAAACAGCACTGGGCCCAACACCGACCCCTGTGGAACACCACTTGTCATAGGCTTAGGGGCTGAGTATTCCCCACCTACCACCACCACCCTCTGCTGTCTATCTTTTAGCCAGTTCACCACCCACCCCACCAGTTTTGCTCCCACCCCTGTACCCTGTAGCTTGCTTCCAAGTCTCCCATGCAGTACTGAATTGAAGGCCTTACTGAAGTCTAGGTGCAGAACATCCACCGCATGGCCCCCATCAATTTGCCTAGTCACCCAGTCATAGTATTCCACCAGGTTCGTCTGGCATGACCTGTCCTTGATGAAGCCATGCTGCCTCCCGTCCTGCACCTCCTTTACCTCCGGTTGAGCCACAAGCCTCTCCTCTAGGATTGTCTCCATTAGCTTCCCCACTATGGATGTTAGACTTACTGACCTATAATTCCCTGGTTTGCCCTTGAGTCCACTCTTGTGGATGGGAACCACATGAGCCAGTCTCCAGTCCTGTGGTGTGCATCCTGTGTCTAGACATAAATTAAAAAAGTCTGCCATGGGTCCTGCTAGGACCTCTGCCAGCTCCTTCAGCACTCTTGGATGTACTCCATCCGGTCCCGGTGCCTTGTCTACCCTCAATGCCCCTAACCCCTCCAGCACCCTCCCCACTGTGATTTCTCCATCTGTCACCTCTCCTCCATCTGTTTCTATCCTCCCTCCTACTATGGGTAGTGCCCCCTCCTTTTGTTTCATAAAGACTGAACAGAAGTAGTCGTTGAGCACTTCTGCCTTTTCAGCCCCCTCTTCCACCCACCCGGCCCCTTCTTAATTCTTAGTTTGGTCCTTATAGCTTCTTTTCTCCCTGATGTACCTAAGGAAGTCTTTCTCCCTTTTTCTTATGCCCTGTGCCAGCCTGAGTTCCTTTGCTGCCTCGGCTGCCCTTACCCCCCGGTCACTTCCTTTGCTTCTTTGAGATATTCCTCCCTATCCTCCTCCCTCCCTGATTTTCTGTATCTCCTGTAAACTGCTCTTTTCTTCCTCACCCTGTTTAGCACCCCTTTACTTATCCATCTGGGTTTCTTTCCCCTAGCTTTCTTAGTCTGGGCCCTACAGTAAGTTTCTGTTGCCTCCACTATCCCCTGTCTTATCAGTTCCCACCTTTGTTTTGTGCCCATACCCAGTTGCATTTTGCACTGGAACTCCTGTACCACTTCCCTCATCATCTTAAAGTTGGCATTCCTGAAATCCAACACCCTTGTGTCAGCTGTCCCCCTCTCTTTAGCTATCTGTAACTGGAACCATACTGTCCAGTAGTCACTCCTCCCTGTGGTTCCTCCACCCTCACATCCCTCACCCACTCCCCATTCATCAGTATGAGGTCAAGGGTGTTCCTTTCCCTAGCTGGTTGCTTGACCAACTGTACTAGAAAGCTTTCCTGGAAGGCATTCAGCATTACTTGCTCCCTTCTGCTCTTTGTGGTAGGTGTGTCCCACTCCATCCCCAGCAGGTTGAAGTCCCCTACTATCACCACCTCCCCTTTTCCGCAATTCCTTCTGATATGATCTGCAAGTACCTTGTCCATCCCTTCAGACTGAGAAGGTGGCCTGTACACCACCCCCAGTCTTAGTGATCTATTTTTGGGATTCTGTAGTTACACCCACAGTGCTTCTGTACCGCTCTCGTCTCCCTCTTCCCTTACACATTTTAATCCCTCCTTTACATACAATGCCACCTCCTCCCTCCTTCCCCTGTCATTCTGGTGTAATCTGTACCCTGGAACCATCATGTCCCAGTCGTGGATTTGGGTGGTCCTTGTCTCGGTTATAGCCGCCAAGTCTACGGCCCCCTCCTCCAGGAGAGCCTGCAGTTCTGACCCTTTATTCCCCAGACTCCTAGCATTTAGTGTTCTCTAAACATGTGGGCAAATTCCTGGTGAGTTAGCAAGTCAAATTTCACTGCGAGGTGGTCAGACATTTTGGTTGCTTGTGGCTACTGGGCATTAGAGTGGGCACTCAACAAAAATGGCATCTGTTATCTTTTATAGTGGAACATGTGCACAAGGATACCATGGGTGATGGGCAGTGATGAAAGTGAACAGGAACTCCTTTCCTGTACCTTTTTTGCAGCAGGAACTGAGTTCCTGCACTTCTTCCCACTGACACTGAAACTGAAATTCTTAAATTAGCAACATAGTGACAGTTTCTGGACCTGTGATCTGCAATCAGGGTTTCCATAACAACATTTGAAATGTACAACAATACTATTTTCCTAAAAATACTTCAATATCTCTAACTGAATCTACTAGTGTTGAATTAAATAGATGTGTCTTGACACCGCTATCCTTTAAATTGAGGATCTTCATTCTGCATTTCACAATTGCCTGTGTGTGAGTTCCTGTACTTCTTGTCTACTACTTGCACTACTAGTGATGGGTAGTGCCAGCTGGGATTTATTTGTACTGGGCATTGTTGAGAAAAAAAAATTATGGCTGGAAGGAATTCTCAGTCAGTTAGCTTCTAGGCATTTTGAAGCTCATTTTCTAAGCTTCTTTTAAAGTCAGACACTGTTGCTTGATTCTGTTCAGATTGTAAAACAGGTAGGTTGGCATATAACAGAGTAGGTTAATCTTTGTGAACTGAGGAGGGATACGGTAGTCCACTCTGAAACCCAATCTAGTGGAGAATTATTAGTTATGGTCTGAAAAGTGTCTTGTTAATATATTTTTATTGCATAATTTCCTAACAATACATATGGCTTCTAGCAACGCTGGGCAAATGAATGCCAGCAAGGACTCTTAAAGAATGATTGTGATTTAATATAATAGTACTCTTGAACTGGTTATGCAGCCTCTGCGTAGGATGACGTCCTTACCAGTGAAGCCACTTGCTTCACTTTGTACTTGCTGCATTTCATTTAAAGAAAAGGAGAAGTGTAGTGGATGCATAATTCCACTAGATGACAGAACAGAGCAGTTAGCAAGGACTGAGCTGATGTGCAATAACCAGAAACCAGATCGTGACTGAAACAGTTTCAGTTTTTCACGTCTGCTGACGTATGCCACAGTGTGCGTTATTTCCTGTCCATGAAGCAATACAGCACATATCTAATTAAAGTAGATTAGTAAACACTGCACACATCTTTGTGAAGTTGCTCTTTCAAAACTGACAGTGAGAAATATGTGTTCACAATATGTTTTGCCTCAAATGGTTTCCTTGGGCTGCTTCCACCATTCTAGTGTTTCTCTACGTCTGCCTGTTTTCTAGTTTGTGCAGCACCAGTAAGACCCTCAGTCTCCAGCTCTAGTCTTTGATAACACTGTACAATATTAAAGTAGTGCACAAGTAAACACCATGTTGTGTGCTATCTGTGGGGAATAGGGTAATGGTCTACTAGGGTGGTCTGAGCAGTGCAATCTCATTTTTTTCTTATTCCAGAGGGGTCTTTTTAATGATTGATCTAGTGCTTACATAAGCAGCATTACAGCGACTTTTCAGCAGCAGCTGATGGAGTCCCAAAAGGGTTTACGAGGTAAGAAGGGCTGTCACTGTGTTATGAATGTAATGAATGTCATGATTTTTCACATTTGCACTCACATAAATTAAACTCTTTAGCATTTTAAAAGAAAATGGTAGGGAAAGTCAGTTAAAATAATACTGGATAAAAACAAAAAACAAACAAAAAAAACAGTATGTTGTGTCACTCTTTTAGTAGATTATATTTCTTTAAGTTCAAAGTATGGTGTGTTGAGGATCTTTCCAGGTACAACTTGGAGGAAAAGGCTGTGAGATAAATACATAATACAGCACGATAAAGCATAACTTACAGGATCTGAACATATAGAGGACATATAGGCACAAATTAGGATACAATATACGCACTTGCAAGTTATTCAACAGCAGGTAGCAATAGTACCTCTGCAATTAGGCAATGTTAGCGAGCACATCTTTTTTACATCTTTCTATCTTTATCCCCATGTCTATCACTTCCCTGGCTATTCAAGACCTCAGTGTTACCACTGTAAATGTCCAGTTGGGGCTGACAACATCTCTTCCGTGAGCAAAACAAACCACTTAGGAACATATCCTCTTCCCACTATCCCGGAGAGTCTGAGATTCAGTGTTGCTTCTGAACTTCGGTCTCCCATGCTGCATTCATCAAACATGGAAATACAAGCTCAACATACTGTGAAAGCAAATGCCTTTATGTGCAGGAGGTTTCATTTTAATTTTGCATCTTAGAATGTTATGAAATTCTGCTTTTTGGTCTCAGTTTACAGCACCTTCTCTGTGTCGACCGCACCTTTTCCATGTAGGACAGAACAATTGAGAGGTAACAATGACAGATTTCCTAATGTAGGATAGTTGAAAGGTATGCCATACCATGAATTCTTAAAATATGACTATGACAGCATTACTGCCTCAAAGATGTACTGTATTTGTCAAGTGCATTTACTTTACTAACCAGAAGGGGGCATAGATGAACATGAATAAGGAAACAAAGTAAAGAGATGAAGAGACACGAGGCAGCATGTCATGGATATTGCATTGTGCTACTGAAATATTAGTTAGCACTGTAACGCTGCCTTAGACCTAAAACCACAACATCTATGTGAATCAGTTCCTAGCTGTGAAACTAGGTAAAAGCAAAACCCAACTGAAAATGAGATGTGGCACCTCAGAAGGGGTAATGCTGGGTAAATAAATTCTACAGAAAGTGGCAAACAGCATGTCTGCAATTTGAACTATGCAAATAAACGGGACCAATGCAATGAGTTTTAAAAATGGGACTCATTTGCCTGCTAGCTGAAGTGCTATGACTATACTATGTATAGGCCATTGTCTCTTTGAATTGTACAAGCTATGTGACTGAATACATGGTGACACAATATGTCAATATCCGTCTCTTTGTGTTGAGGTTTTACACTTCTTTTTTGTTTGAAAAATATATTGTGTGGCCCTGATGGAATGTCAGGGTCTCTAACTAAAGACCAATATATTCTGGTTTCAAAGCACATGTAGTGTAGCACGCACACACACACACACACACACACACACACACACATCTGTTTCTCAATATAGCTATACATCTGTATCTAAATACAGCTATATATTTATGTATTTATTTCATTTTTATTGACCAGGAAAGGAGGACTAGACAGTTCTGCCTATTTTCAACCTCGTCCCAGGGGAGGGGGATACAGATGGATGCCAACTGACATTGAACCAGATTAAGCTGTTGGTGGTATTTTTAGTGAATGGGGGAAATTTGTCCAGGACACCAGGGAAATTCCCTACTCTTGCGACAGTGGGCTCTGCTTCCTGTGAGCAGGATGGAGGACTCCAGTGGGCAGCTGGACGGAGGGGGAGAAGGAGGTGCTGATCGACCGACAGCAGCAGCTGTAATGGAGACGGCTGGAATGCACTCTCTGGGTGGCCAGCTTATCGTCTCACAGTCTGCACCAGTTAATGCGACAAAACAAATTGTAATTATACCTGAAGAAACAGAGCAAATGGACATGCATAATGCATCTAATGCTACAGCGGTAAACACTATTAAAGTAACAGAGGATTTCATGGTGCAGAATCTAAACAGTCACCAGCTGGATAATCCACAAATGGAAACAGATGTACAAACAACGGTTTTGGAAAAAACCAAAGCAATGCTTCAGGCTCAGCTCGCTCATATTGAAAAAGAAATTTCAGCTGCCAAAATCTCATCCAAGGAAGAAAAGGAAAGGAAAAGAATGGTAAACTCACCAAGTGGGTCCACAGCTGCCGGTCCATCTAAGTTATTTGTCTTTGGTGCAGGATCTGGGCCAGGACAACCACATAAATCCAAGGAAAAGCTTCCTGCACACATCAGATTTCACCTAGCAACAACACAGGACGGCTGGTCTCCAGAGACAGCACTACAAGGCGTAGGATGGGTGTGGTCCAGGGATAGCCAATGGAAGCTGAATCCACACATTCCTCTTCCCAGTTTTGCCTTGATTATGACAAACGACAGTGCTCTCACAACAGATACAAGGGCTCCAGATGCTACAGCAGCAAAGTCTGCTTCTAACAGGAAAGACATAGGTGCTATCTCTTTTTCCCATATCGATAGTCAAAATTATGTTTTCTATGATGCCATCCCTGATAATGGAAACCCGCTGGTGGAAAACAATGCCTCAGTTCCACTAAGTGCAGAGGAGATAAATGATAATCAAAGTAAGGGCTCCCCACCCAAGAATACGACTAACCAAACATATGCAAGTCTGTTTCACAACCCATCGAGTTGGCAAAATGGAGGAATGCCATAAGACTCCATTTGCTGGGTGGCATGAACACCCCACCAGACTGTTTCTATGTGGGGAAAATTCTTATTAAACAATCCCTGGGGTTTACTCCATCAGATATATGTGCCCTCATCCATGTCCCCAGGGGAGTCTACTTTTGATATAAGCTTTCAGACCCTGAACTTACTTGAGAGATTCTGGTGTAAATATGTCTCACTCAAAACTAACCCGTTGTGGACACCATTTCAGGTAATTCCCCTAACAAAGCAAGCATTCTGTATCATTACAGTACTATTTAGGAATTAAGGGGTTAATATTTAAAATATAATATACTGGCTAGAACAGAGATGTTCTGTACAAGGAAACCCAGAACCCATTATGGATGATGAAGGTTTTTAGAACGGGAGGTGGAAAATAAAAGTTAAATTACAATTCACTGCAACTGATGTATGTCATCGAGGCACAGGTCCGGAAGCATAGGGAAAACCAAGAGTAGTTGTAGAATTCACCAAAAATATTTATTTACAGTAGTAGTAACATAAAAAGAAATAAACGTGTTCAGAATAACTGCATACAGATGAGAAATACAATAGTTTTACTTCAGTCTGTGTCCCTTTTTCTTCCTCTTCTTCTTCTTCAGCAGTTGCAGCTTAGCTCCTTTATAAGTCCTTTCAACCCCCATTCTTAGCAAGCATCCTGTTTTTGTAAATATCAGGCAGGAGCTGCTAGAATGTAGTGTGCTTCTTGAGTTGAGGCCCAAAAATTGAACTCTGGTAACCTCTAGCTTCCAACAGCTTTTTGCAGTCATCTCAAATTATAATTATATACATTTCAACAGTAATGCTATATATTTTCCAAACACAAGGGATCCCAATATCAGTTACATTTCCACATATTGATTTGTGTATATTTTTATATCAGCTGATATACAAGGGAGGAAAAACAGATACCAAGAGAAAACTGAGAGACAGTAAGAGGCAAAGAACTGTGAGCCTGTCAGGGTGATCAAGTCAGAGATCTCACAGAAAGAATTTGGTTGTGCAACCAGACAGACAAACAGACAGCAAAGGACAGATCCCTGCATTTTTAAACACCCTCTCCATAACAACTGGGACAGGGTCCTATTCTACCCTATCACATACACCTTCCTCTTTAAGATGGAACCTGTTTCATGAAACAGGTTTCCAAAACATTTTATTCTCTAATAGCATTTGCTGTTTTCAGACATTAAGCACATGTACATCATCTCTCTCTTTTTTTATATAACAGTACAGCAAACAGTACAGTTCAAATGCATACACTTGTTTTTCAACCTTCAGAATCCTCAATTCCTGAGCAATTTCTTGACAGAAAATCAGCATTACCTATTCTCTATACCAGATTTGTGAATCGCCATGAATTTAAATGGTTATAGTGCCAGGTACCACTTTGTGATTCTGGAATTTTTATCTTTCATCTGGTTAAGCCAACAGAGAGGATTGTGATCAGTTACAAGAACAAAGTCAGTTCCTAGCAAATAAAACTTCAGGGACTCCATGGCCCACTTTGCCGCTAAACATTCCTTTTTGATAGTGGAACACCTTTTCTGTCTGTCATGCAATTTTCTAGTTATGTACAGAATAGGATGTTTTGTCCCATCTACATTTTGACTTAGGACTGCACCTAAGTCTACTGCTGATGCATCTGTTTGTAGCAATAATGTTTTCTCAGAGTCTGGGCTTCTTAAAACAGGGGCTGAACATAAGGCAGACTTAATGGCTTGAAAAGCTTCATCACACTCTGGGGTCCATTTCACATTATTTGATTACCATTTTTTCATGAGTTCAGTGAGGGGAGTAGCTGATTCTGCAAAGTTGGGAACAAATCTCCGATAATAACCAGCCAGCCCTAAAAATGATCTAACATGTTTCTTTGTTTTAGGTGCTGGGCTGTTAGCTACAACTTCTATCTTATAAACCTCTGGCTTGACTTCTCTATTTCCTAACACATAGCCCAAATATCTGGTTTCCTGCATGCCCAATGCACATTTGGTAGAATTAATAGTCAGACCTGCATTTTTGCTAGCTTGGATAACTGCTCGTAGGTGTTCCAGGTGGCTTTTCCAGTCTAGACTGTACATCACAACATCATCCAGGTACACAGCACAATAACCAGAGTGAGAGGATAAAATGACATCCATGCACCACTGGAATGTAGCTGGTGCACCATGTAAACCAAATGGCATGGTGGTGAACTGATAGAGTCCTATAGGGGTGGCAAATGTAGTTCTATCTCTGGATTCTTTAGCTAAAGGTATTTGCCAGTAACCCTTGGTGAGAGTGAGGGTACTGATATACTTTGCACTCCCCAGTCTGTCCACCAAATCATCTATTCTACGCATAGGATAACTGTCAAATTCTGACATGATTAAGTTTCCTAAAAACAAGGCAGATTCTAACACCCCCTTCCTTTTTGCTTACAATTACCATGGGAGATGATCAAGCACTCCTCAACTCCTCTATGATACCCAATTCTTTCATTGTTTGTATTTCCTTAACCACGTCAGCTCTTAACCACTCTGGCGACCTGTATGTCTTTTGCCTAATAGGACGAGCATTCCTTGTCACTATCACATGCTCAGCCCCTTTTGCTCAGCCTGGTACTGTGGTAAAAGTACTGTTAAATGTATTTAGCACATTACGAATGTCTGCATTTGTTCTGAGATTAAGGAAACATTCACCTTTACAGCATCAGCATTTACAGTTTGTTCCAGTCTAACATAAGCTACATCAATATCTTCCTTATCAGTTTCTGGTAAAACCAGCAAGGCAGCTTTCGGCATCTTTTCAACCAATTTCTTGAGGAGGTTAGCATGGTATATCTTAGTAGGACTTTTCCTGTCAGGGGTCTTGATCTCATAGTTAACAGTGCTAGTACGTCTAAAAGCTTTATATGGCCCTTGCCACTTCACTAATAGTTTATTTTCTGTAGTGGGTAACAGTAGCAAAATCTTTTCACCTGACTCAAAAACTTTTTCTTTTACCCCATGGTCATAATATACCTTCTGCTGGTTTTGGGCCTCCTCCTGATTACTATGGGCAATTTCAACATCTTTTGCCAGCTTCTTTCTTAGGGCACACATATAAGATGAATATAAAGACAAGGCGCTGCATCAGCATGTGGTCTAAAAGCAAAACAAAATGGTTATATTAAATGCACGCTGAAAATAGAAAATAGAGTTAAAAATCTACGTTTCGACCTTAGGTCTTCTTCAGGAAATATCTAAAAGAGAAAAAAAACAAGTTAGTGTAGAGGAGAGGTAAAATGAGAGAGATATATATGTGGAGAAAGAAGAAGGGGGAGGCAAAGAGAGAAGAAGTGATAAATGGTAAGATTAAGAGAGAATCTGTGAAACAAAAAGGTGATGATGGGAAAGATAAAACATAATGGGAGAGAAAGAGCTGGGGAAGTTCCCAGGTAGAGACAGATTAACAGGGCCTTGTAAAAAGGTTGAAAGGTGACAAATGTGTGAGAAGGAGACAGAAATGGAGACATATGGTGAAAATGAAAAATAAATCAGTACAAAAACAAACTGACTTTAGGGAAAAAAAAAAAAAAAAGGGGGAGGCTGAAAGATGTTAGTGGAAAATAAGTCTATCATTTAAACCAGAGGGCTGCTGGGAAGATGAATATAGATTGCTTCTGAGTGCAGTTATCTTCCCACATTTCTTTTATCACATCCAGTGGCCCTCTTGACTGCCTACCATACAGCATTTCAGATGGTGAAAACCCTATTGATGCCTGTGGCACTTTTATGTAAGCAAAAAGTAGGTTAGGCAAGTAATGGTCCCAGTCTTTTCCTTCCCCTTTTACAAACCTTTTTAACATGCATTTTAGGGTTTGGTTAAAATACTCAACAAGGCCATCTGTCTGAGGGTGATAGGGGGAGGTTCTTATGGCAGTGATATCTAGTAGTCTGTACAGCTCCTGAAGTAGTGCAGCACCAAAATCACTACCCTGATCAGTAATAATTTCTTTAGGTATGCCCAGTCTGCTGAAAAGTTTGGCAAGTTCTGCTGCAACTTTTGGAGCTGTAACAGTACGCATTGGAACTGCTTCTGGGTATTGAGTACCATAGTTGCATACTACCAGGATAACTCTATTACCCTTTTTACTTTTGTCTAAAGGACCAACCACATCCAATGCAATTCTCTGCTTCTCCGTCTCTTTTTGTTGTATAGCCCACCATTTGAAAAAGTCCATCAGGCTTGTAGGTTCTGTCACTGCCTGTTCTTTTTCCATAAGTTGTGCTGGCTGTACAATCTCAGACTGGACTTGCTGCTTCAGAATCCATACCTTCCTCTGTGCTTCCCTGGTACTAGGTCCAGTACCCACACACAAAACTCCTGTCTTAGGGTATGCACGGCTTAAATCCACTGCTAACACCATCTGTCATTGAGGCACAGGTCAGGAAACACAGGGAAAACCAAAAGCAGTTGTAGAATTTACCAACAATATTTATTTACAGTAGCAGTAACATAAAAAGAAATAAATTTATTCATAATAACTATGTACAGAGGAGAAATACAGTAGTTTTACTTCAGTTTGTGTCCATTCTTCTTCTTCTTCTTCAGCAGTTGCAGCTTATCTCCTTTATAAGTCCATTCAATCCCCATTGTTAGCAAGCATCCTGTTTTTGTAAATATCAGGCAGGAGCTGCTAGAACACAGTGTGCTTCTTGAGTTGAGGCCTCCTTTTGCACAGCTTTTGCAAAAGGTCCACAAATTGAACTCTGGTAACCTCTAGCTTCCAACAGCTTTTTGCAGTCATCTCAAACTATAATTATATACATTTTAACAGTAATGCTATATATTTTCCAAACACAAGGGATCCCAATATCAGTTACATTTCCACACATTGATTTGCATATATTTTTATATCAGCTGATATGCAAGGGAGGAAAAACAGATAGCAAGAGAAAACTGAGAGACAGTGAGAGGCAAAGAACTGCGAGCCTGTTGGGGTGATCAAGTCCGAGATCTCACAGGAAAAATTTGGTTGTGCAACCGGACAGACAAATAGACAGGAAAGGACAGATCCCTGCATTTTAAACACCCTCTCCATAACAACTGGGACAGGGTCCCATTCCACCCTGTCACAATGTAGTTCATCTTCCAAACTGTTTTTATGTCAAAAGGGACAAAGGCTTTATTTTTTATCCTGGCCAACCAAGAAGATGCTACAAATGTGGCTCTTCAAGGCATATAAGTAATAACTGTGACATTTTAAAGTGTTCTTTTTGTGGTGAGCTCGTGCACTCAGTGGGTCATTGCAGGAATACACCCAAATGCAATTTATGTGATGAGGAAGGACATGTGTTTACAGACTGTCCATGGGTGGCCCACAACACAGAGGATGCAGACTTTGGGGTTCAGGACTTTTATATACATATGGCCACAAAAGCAACAGCACACCCTCAGCCCCATACAAGGAATACTCCAGAGACGCTTGAGAGTGTGGCAACCAGTCATCAAACCCCTCTGGAATCAGAGACTACAGAGCTACCACAGCCCATTCCAATATACAGTGAAGTAGAACACCCAGCTATGCCCCCTCCCCCCTTAGAGAAAGACCTGGAGTATCAAAAGGTCAAACATAAAGGAGGAAAGTCCAAGAAAAATGTCAATCTTCTGATCCCACCAGCAGAGTTGGTACCAACACACAATAAGTTTGAGGTCCTGTGGTGGGGGGGGGGCGACTCAGAAATAGAAGAGGATTCTGATAATGTTTCGGTTGATATGGCCTCTGAAAAAGAAAGCACAATTACATCAGACACCAAATTGAAAAAACGAAGAATAGGGACCAGGACTACTGCAAGAAAAGTGCCAATATTAAAGCCCTTTCTGTTTCATGTTGTTATTGGATGGAGAACTCTCAATTGCATCTTTGAATGTGAATAACATCCAGTCAGAACAGAAGAGACTAATTATGTGGAGTACACTTATACTTATATACAGGGCTAATGCCAGTTGCCTTCCCTTTAAGTGCTCTAAGAACTATGTAGCAAATATTATGCTAATTAATATCTTAGCAGGGGCTCCTAAGAAACTCTTTGAACTTCTGTCGTAGCCAGTCTGGGGCTTGTCCTCACGAAGAGAACAACTGCTGTATATGAATAAACCGTTTATGCATTTATTTCTGCATCTGTCCAGTTATTCACATGGTCCAGCAAGGGGTCCTCACCTGCAGCAACCAAAGGGTCTAGCAGACCAGAGAGAATGTAAGGGTCTCTTAGTGGCAGACCAAGCCAAAACACCACACATGGTGGAGGATGTGGCCCTTCTTCTGTCCAGACCCCATCTCACTTGTCTGCATCACTGGGTACCCCAAATCATCACCCCTGTGTGCCTGAACAGTTTGAATGCTAGTTATAATACAGCTTTGGCAGCAGAGAAGAAAAAAATAACTATTTGCCATTTGTAAAGCAGCCTACAGCCCTCATACAGTACTGAGAGGTCAAAAAGAAACAAATAAAAAAAAAATAATGCTCAGCATTGATAGCCAGCTGTTTTAGAACAGTCAGCAAGTTTATTCTCCCAGCCCTCTGCCTCACGGAGCTCCACAAACTGCAACCCCCCAGCTCCCACCTCCCACCTCGTGGCAGGGCTACTCTCAAACTGTCCATTTTGCCAAGCAAACAAACTCCATGAAATTAACCTGCAGCCACTGACTCTTGCAGCTGGATTGCCGCTACAGAGACACAATATTCTTTTTCACTCAGTCCTCCCTGCCATGCTGGCTCATGACTTCAGCTCCACAACAAGCAACCACTCTGTTCCTCTGCACCTATGCTACCTTGCCAACCAGTGTGACCACCCTCCTGCTCAACTACGTGGCTCAGCAAGCAAGCCACTCTACAAAGTACCACTGCAGCAAGCAGAAAGGAAAGCACATAAAATAAAATATCACCAAAAGTAACTCCACGGATCATGCGGCTCCGCACTTCCAGCTGCCACCACAACAACCACATGGAGTTCCGGTCCTCCCGAACTGCCAGCTCATGGAGCAGCAGCCATTGCCACCTGCCAACACAAAGCCTGCTTTCTACCCGCAAAGTCATTCCTGCGGTCAGCCATCTCTCAGGCCCAACAACTAATAAAAGAAATACATCTGGCAGACTGCCGCTACATCTCAACTGTGGCTTTCCTAGTGTCACTGCTGTGTCTGCAACAAGCCCTCTTGGCCTGCCTTGTAACAGTGGCTCCCCAACTTTTTGGCTGACATACTCAAAGCTGTAATGGGCTGTGGTGCACTTCAGCAACCTTTCGAACTGCTGCAGCCCTCATCTCACTCCTGCAACATAGGAGTGCTCCTCCCCCTGCTCGACCACGCTCACAACAGCCATACAAACAAATAAATCTATGGAGCCCATCTTGGTATAAATAAATGGGAGCAAACTAAAAGAGTGCAGAGAAAAAAAAATAACATTGCAGCAAATAGCAACTGAGAGAGAGCTCTTCAAGTAAGCAGGGCATAGTAATAAATCAGTCAGAGGATTAACTTAAATAAAATACAAAGAGGCAACCCTGAAAGAAAAAAAAAGGCAGCAAAATAAACCAAATGAAATGAGCAGTCAAATAAATACAGAATTTTCACCAGTTGTGCCACTCACCACAAAACAGAAAACTCCCACCATTTTCAGTTGGGGAAAAAAGCCGACAGTACGGTAATTGCCATTTTGGCCATTGCAAGCAGCACAGCAGCCTCGTGGAAAGAATCCTCCATCTTGCCTTCACAAAACAGCAAGAAAGGTAGTGACCCTTAACCCCCCCTGCTGGCGGCCATCTTGCTACAGTTAAGCCAGTCAAAACCACAGGAACTGTATGTCAAAGTTGGTGGCCATCTTGTGAAGGGCACAAAATTACCTCACTCCATTGAAATCAATGGCAATCCTATTGAAATGAATAGACACTGCAACAAATAGCTGATTTTTGCAACAAAACCTTTATTTAAATAACAGATAACACAGAATTGAATGGGAATTGTTTATTAAGACATCATTTGATGAACTTTGCTATACATAGTTGTACTTTTGTCTACAAAAATATTTTCTGCTCGGCACTTCATCAACTGCATGATGTCCCATCTCCTGCATGACGGCAACTCCTTCTCACCCATACGACCTTGCTCAGTGAAACAAAGCTCGTCTCCAACCAGTGTCCGACGACTATGCAGATATGGGTGCTGGAGTGTTCAGAGTTCTACCTTCACCCACCTCAAGGGTGTGGGGCTACAAAATTGAAACAATCCTGCATGATATCCAGTCATCCATCTCAGCTAAAGGAGCACCAACCATGCAAGCCATTCAAGATGGCCTGGCCTACATTAAAGCTATTTCACCACAGTCCACGGTCCGTACCAGCCTACAGCCAGTACCGTCCTTGGCCTTGCCTCATGAAGATGCTGTCGACTGGCTCAAGCAATTACAAGCATGGATTTCTTTCAGTGGTTGGACTGATCCTTTGTGTATTTCCAAGGCCTTGCATGTGCTTCTGAGAGGGACTGTCATCCTGGTTCGACACTCTTCCAGAACAAGTCAAAGGAGATACTGCCACGCTGTATGTAACCTTCAAAGAACATTTCCTACAAGAACATCCACCCTGGTTATTGGAGCAGCAGCTGTGGGAACACGCCATTCAACCATTTGAGTCTCTAGAAGCATTTATAGTGGACACTTAGTCATGGTGCAAACATCTGCAGAAATCAGAAAAAGATCAAATCACAGCCTTTGTCCAGGGACTGCCTCCACAATTCCGTACTTATGTCATACAACAAAAGCCAACCACCTGGATGAACAAAATCCAAGCTGCATGACTTGCACAAGAGTCCATCTCAATGTTCCAGTCCACCATTGCACAGGCACCACATTTCTCACAATTGGCTGCACTCACAACATGTGTCCAACAGCAATAAGCAGTGATTGACAAGCTTATCTCAACTGTCAATACCTTACACATCAGCTCAACTGCTTCCTCTGCAACTTTTGTCAACACTCTGCAACCACCTCAACACCGACCTGATCCACCTTTGCCTTCCCAAGAGCCTGTAACCTGCCAGTGGTGTGGATTCAAAGGACACACTGCTGCTGTCTGCTGAAAGCTAAAGTATTACAATAGGACTCAAGAGAACCAAGGGCACTCACCACAGTGCAGTCAACATGATAACTGCAACTGCTCCCAGGATCAGGGAAATGAGCATCACCCAACAGACTAGGGGCTTTTGTTGGGCAGGGGAACACAGCAACTGACTGCCCCTCTGACTCTCGCAATTCAAACAACCCACACCCTCTAACTGCTAACTCAGGCACACTCTCACTTCCAGGGGCAAAGGTACCTGTCATCTGATCACCTCTCCTAGCAAATTAAGTACCTGTAACCATCGGAGATTGGTCCATGCACGCCTTGCTTGACATTGGAGCAGAAATCTCAGTTATCAGCAACAATATTCTGAACAACCAAGCTATCCATCATGTACCTAATGTCTCTCCAACCAACCTGAAGTACATTATCACAGCAAGTACAGCTACAGTATCTATCACAGGCATGGTCCATCTCAAGCTTCAGTTTGGCTCACAACAAGCTACTGTCAAGTTCTACCTTGTGTCTGATCTACAACCTGCAGTGATTCTTGGTCTGGACTTCCTCAAAGCTCACAAAGCTATCCTAGACTTTGCCTCAAACAAACTGTCACTAGATCCTGGGAGGCAACTTGCAGCTATAGACTCAGTAACTGTGTCTCCTCAGTCAGAGCATTTTTTTAACCTTATGTTTTGCTCCTGACTGCCCCCTCTCTCTGCTCTCTCAGACTACCTCATTCTGCATGATCCTCTCTCTTTGGGGTCTACCCCTAGAGTACACGGTACCACTAACCTAGGTGCCTGGATAACCCCCGGGTAGGGTGACGAGGCACTCCCCGATTTTACCTCCCACAAACCTTGCTTGCTACAATGTGACCAGTACAGTGGAGTCTGCCCCAATGAGCCTGAGGATGAACAGAGAGAGGAGTCACCGCTTAGGAGTGATGAGGGTGATTTTCCCTTGTTTGTCCCTGACGTCGGCATGCGATGAGGGCCAATGAGCAAGGAGGCACGCTGAGATGTGCCTCCTGCTCTGCTCCTCTGCCAGTGTTTGCCCTATCCCTATGTTGCTTCTCCCGTCTACTGCACCTTCCACCTGGGCTCCCCTAGGTGGCAGTATTGTGGCCGGAGCATGCAGGTAACTTCCCCTTCAGAGAAGGAGAGCAGCTGTTGGGCACTCAATCCTTCTCCTCCCTGGCTGACCCCTGATGGCCTGTGCTCGTTCCTGAACACAGGTCATGAGTGTGGTGCAAGGTAAGGCATCCAGCGCCTCAGTCCTCAGTGCCACTGGGCTGGTTTAGTCAGAGATGGTTTTGATTGAAAGATTTGAGGTGAACCACTTCCACAAAGTGTTGTTGGCATTGTCACGGGATTCCCCATGCTGCATTTATCAGGTCTCTATCCAGGAAACACCTTATTGATGGTGCAGTCTTCCAAAAATGCTGCAAGTTCACAGATGAGCCTGTAGTCATCTCAAAGGGTGCCAACATCGGAAAGTTTATCTGCTTGTCTTCAGGGACCAACTCCATCTTATGCAAGAACCTCAGCCTGTTTTCAGCAACTCTAGTCCTGTCAGTACTATCACAACAGAGTTACCCCTCAGTCAGCTACTATCCTCATCAAAACTTCCAGCATCTCCGACAGAAAAGCATCAACTTTTGAAATTCCTGGAGAATTAATTGGATGTCTTTGTTGGTCCAGATAACTAGCTCAGATGCGTGATATCCTGCAACACACCAGCGAGGTGCAGCCAACCAGAAACCAATTCGTCAGCAAGCCCACAAAGTGGGACACAAACAGAAACAAGTCCTAGAGGACATAATCACAGACATGCTGGAACAAGACATTGTTGAAGAGTCTACAAGTCCCTGGGGTGCATCTTGGATGCTGGTGGGAGCCATACTACGTGGGTTGTCTTGGAAATCTTGCATAGTCTATCTGGATGATGTTATTGTCTTCAGCAGAACTTTTCAAGAGCACCTCCCCTCCAACATCTCAAAGAAGTGTTTGAATGTCTCAGACAAGCCAATCTCAAACTTCGCCCAGAGAAGTGTTGTTTTGCACAACATCAGATTCATTACCTGGGACACGTGTTTAGTTCTCAAGGCATCTCTCCAGATCCAGACAAGCTCTCAACAGTCAAAGACTATCCAGAACCTAACAATCTCAAAGACCTTAGAGCTTTCCTGGGCTTGTCTGGCTACTACCGAAAGTTCATTTGCAACTATGCCAAAATTTCAGCTCCATTGTATGGCCTCACCAAAAAGGGATGTGACTATACAGGGACTTCTGAATGCAAAGAGGCCTTTGAAACTTCCAGTATTGGCCTACTGAAGGTTCGACCAACCCTTCAAACTCTACTCAGATGCTAGTACCTTTGCAATAGGCTCTATCAAATTCAAGAAAGAACAGAATGAGTTGTTTCCTTTGCCGGGTGCTCTCTTTCTTCAGCTGAGCAGAACATTGGCTTCACAGAAAAAGAATGTTTAGCCGTTGTATTTGCCATAAAGAAATTTGGCTGTTACCTTCACTACTCCTCCTTTACAGCTATCATTGATCACTCTGCCCTCAGATGGTTATTTGAAATGAAGGAGCCAGTAGGCAAGTTCACCTGATGGATTGCATTGCTGCAATCCTACAACTTTGAAATTCAGTAAAGACCAGGTCGAGTTCACTCAAATGCCAGTGGTGTAAGCCAGAGACATTATCCCTTTGCATCCTCTTCAAAAGATGAAGAATCCTGCTTACAAGCACTTCCCTTCCACGCCAGGGATGTGCTTCCTGTGGACACTCCTACAGGACCTCAAGTTGCTTTGCTGCTCCCTACTGCTTCTACAGAGACACACAAATCCTCACTTACTGCAAGCAGCCAAAGAGCTTCTTACCTTCTCCACATCTGATCTGTCCCTGGCAACTGTTAAAACGCAACAAAGAACTGACTCTCAGTTCACAGACATAATCACATACTTAGAGTCTGGAACCTTACCACAACAAAACAAGCATCGCCAGGATGTGCTTTTCTTTGCTTCGCAGTACTTCCTTAATGACGGTGTGATCTTTCACATTTGGACCAAGGAAGGCAAGGGTCATTGCACGGATAGAACTCAGGTACAGCTACAGTAGTTGTGCCAGCCTCTCTCATCCCTCAGGTTCTTCTCTCCACTCATGCCTCTCCACTTTCTGGAGGTCATATGGGAACACACAGAACTCTCAAAAAGACAAGGCTTCACTTCTTCTGGCCTCACATGAACAAGGACATTGTCTGATTTGTCAAATCTTATCAGCCCTGCTCCCAAAGAAAGCCTCCTGCCAAATTGACAAAAACATACATTTTTCCAATGCCTGTAGCCACTGAACCATTCCAAAGAGTCAGCACATACATTCTTGGGCCTTTACCTACATGCTTTGACTCTGGCAATAGATACATCCTTGTTTTTGTGGATTACCTAATTTAAGTATTTGGAATGAATCCCCTTAAAAGATATTAAAGCTGCCACAGTGGCAAGAAATGCCTTCCTCAACACAGTCATTTGTCATCACAGTACCCCATCGTACCTGCATTCAGACAGAGGCACTAACTACCTTTCAACCATTGTTCGAGACATTTGCAAACTTCTTGGCATGAAAAAGATACATACAACAAGTTACCAGGTACATTGCAATGGACAGAGTGAAAGAATGATGTCTACCATTCTCAGCACACTCTCCAAGTACCTGGATGTGACTCATGACACTTGGGATCACTTTGATCCCTTTGTGCAATTTGCCTACAATACCAGTTCTTGTGTCAACAGTACAGAGTACACACCATTCTCCTTAGTCCATGGACGTCACCCAAAAAACTCCACTGGACAGGGATCTCTTGCTGCTAGAGGTTCTTAAGTCAGCTTCTTCCTTCATTTTTCTTATGCTGGAACAGCTTGAACTTGCCAGACATGTTGCAATCACCACGTTGGGCCAAAGAAAATCTGCAATGCAGAAAATGTCAGCAGCCAAGCTGCATGAGCCTTCGTTCTCCATTGGGGACATTGTGTACTTGTACCGACCTGCCCTTGTTACGAGCATCACCAAGGAAACTGCTTCACCCCAGACTGGTCTCTTCTACACTCTAGAAGAGCTTCTTCCTGTGCATGTTCATCTACGCCACAAGTCTGACGGAAAGCTGGTACACGACAAAGTCCACATCAACCGACTGAAACATGTGTACCTGAGTAACACCCTTCCAGATGACCCTAGTCCACCTAACAATGAAGCTACACTTGAGCCTGCCTTCCTCTCTGAGGCTGAGATCCCTTCAGACAACTTGCAACCAGTTCCTACAGATCTTCCCACTCCTGACAATCTCCAGCCAGATTCCATTTTGCCTGATTTGCCAGATGACCTCCTTGGGACTTCTTCTCAGCCTTCTTCATCTTCTCAGGACTCTCTTCTACATGCACCGGTGTACCAAATCGAGGAGATCTTGAGGGAGAAGTACACAAACAGATCCTGGACTTACAGAGTCAAGTGATGTGGATTTGACAGTGAGCAGAACTCCTGGGTCACTTTTAATAACTTGACCCGTCCTGTCAAGAACTGGTGCAATCCATGCATGCCTGCACTCCCACTGACTGGAAAAGTCGACGGAGGTCTTGAACTTTTGCTAACCAGACTCAGTGGTGGTACGCCCTCTGTATTTCTGGTTTAATGTAAATATTATTGCTCTGCAACTGTCATTAAAGTGTTATCCTGCATTTTAGGTATCCTTCAGCTGCTAATATATAAGTACAAGTGTACTCCACATTACTTATGGACTATTCTCTAAGGGACAATTAGAGACTGTATATTTGCAGGACACCAGGTTACATTCTACTCAGGGGATGTATATGGCAAGTGATGCGTGGGTTTAGGGCCCAAACTTTCAGTCCATGGGGGAGGATTTGTGCAGTGGGGTGGGAATTTGTTTCATGAGCCCTTCTGTGCAACTTACACATACTGTAGATATTCTACCAGGCTTGGCCTTACTATTAGACATGAAAATTAGTGATACTGATCTTAGATTAATTAATGTATATGCTCCACAATTAAAATCAGGGAGGATTCACCTTTTGAAACTCATACAGCCCTACTTGTTTACTTCCAGGAATATTCTACTAGCCAGAGATTTTAATTGTGGCAGGTCCACTTGTGATAGAGGAGCTAAAACTAGCAAAATATTCTGTGACTCATCAGCACATTATAATTTCATTTCTCAAACTGGGTTAGTGGATGTATTTGAAGACCATTTTACACATACTCCACAAACATATTATAGAGGAGTTCTTTCCACCAGGATAGACTTCTGGTTTATATCTGGAAAGCTCCGGATAAAAAATGTAAAGGTGGATCCTGTCAGCTCCTCAGATCATGGTCTTCTTTCATGCACATTACTAGGTTTTCAGGACACAACGAGAGGCTCTGGGTACTGGAGACTTAATCTCAGTCTCCTGGAGATCCCAGAAATTACAGAATGGTTAGATTATATTTTGAAAGCCATAAAATCTGTATTTTTTCTTTGTATGAATCCCTCGAAGAATGGCGGGAGGAGAGTAAAATGTACATAAGGAAATTTTTTCAAATTATGAGAAAACTTAATGGTAAGACAAACCAGAATCAGTACTTATGTTTGAAAAATGAACTAAATAACTTAATATCTGTCCAAAAGGAAGCACAAACAGATTTATCCAGTCAGATAAAAGTGGTTGAGGCTAAGATGAACACAATGCAATATGATAGAATGAAATTGTTAGAAAAGGAAAAGGAACAGAGATTTGGGACACAGGGCACTCAGGCTCACACTAATCCATTTGATTGTTGTGCTTCCCTAAGGGACAAGAGAAATCTGAACCTAATTCAAACACAAAAAAAGGTCTTTGGTTTCCAAACAAAAGGACACGATGACAGAAGTAGAGAACCATGTTTCAAACATGGTTAAAGAACAAGTCATAGAGAAAAACCATATGACTGGTTAAAAGCATGCAACTTGCCAAGTATCCCTGAATATCTGAGGGATTCTCTGATCTAACCAGTTACCAAACTGGAGTTAGAACATATTATTAATACTTTGAAAATGGGAGTAGCCCCTGGGCAAGAAAGGCTAACCAATGAATTATATGAAATAATAGCTCATATAATTTTCCGGACAGTATGTACAAAGGTCTCCTTATTTTACTATATAAAGCTGGGGATAGAACATTACTCTCTAACTGGAGGCCAATTACCCTCCTTAACTCAGATTGCAAGATTCTAATTAAAATACTGTGTAAAAGAATGTCAGATGTTCTCGATTTAATCATTTACCACTCACAATTCTGCAGCATCCTGAACAGTCGAATCTCAGATGGGTTAATACGTTTGAGAGAAATAATGGATAGAGGCATTTCAAATGAATTAGTCAGTTTTCTTATTAGTCTGGGTCAAAATAAGGCATTTGACAGGATTTCACATAATTACTTATAGAAGTGTATGGCCGTTCATGGCTTTCTTAAAGAATTTATTAGGTGGATACAGACTTGCTACAAAAACCCATGCATAGCACGATATTGTATATCAGTGAGTGGGTAGGGAAACAATGTGAGGTATGAAGAGGAGTCAGGCAAGGTTGCCCACTGAGCCCCTATTATATATCTTAACAATAGACCCCCTTTTACACTACATTAATAACCAGAATAACATTCTGGGATTATCAATTTTCTGTACAGATCAAGAAATTAAGACAGTAGCTTATGCAGATGATATCAGTTTAGTAATGGCTGACAGAGCTTCCTGTAAAAATACAGAAAAAGTTCTTCATAAAATTTCAGACTATACGGGTTCCAAGATTAACTATACAAAAAGTAAATGTCTTCCAATAGGTGACATGTACCAGGATCGGGGGAAATAATGGAGGTCCCTGTAAAAAGGGAGGTTTGTAAGATTCTGGAAGTATTTTTGGGATTAGGAATAAATGGAATATGTCAAAAAAGAAAAGCGTTTACATGGTCAAAACTTTTTTAATACCTATGTTCCTTTATATTAGTGTAATTTTTCCTTCCCCACAGCAATTACAGACATCTCTATTTAGTTGTTTTTTAGATGCATATGGGGTAGTAGGTTGAACCCCATTAAAAGGGGGGGTAACTTATCTGGCAATAGCAGAGCATGGTCTGAATATGATTAGTCTGCTAGTTTTCTTCTGCAGCATAATTATTTATGCAAACATAAAACCTGTTTTGCAACCATCCAGCAAACAGTGGGCACCATGGGTACTGAATAGAATTTCACACCTTTTAATTGGGTGGGGATGTGTAACCCTATCCAGAAGTAAAAAACATTGTGGGAATTTCCAAGTTACTTGTGGGCATGTTTTAGTAAAGTAAAAGATTGGAAAGTCATGAGAAAGTTTATTTTTGATTCTAATAGGAAAGCATTTTATAGCACCATAGTAACAGATGGAGTTATGTGATAAGGGCAGTTCCCTTATCATGCCACACACAAACACGATGCAAATATCGCCCAAAGCAAAAGGACAACAGAAAGAAACAGCAACCACTGCAAACGGCAGTGGTCCTCAGCTACTCAAACAATAGCTCAAAATAATATAGTCAACTTGGGGATGGGGGTGTATTTAAAAAAAAAAGAAAAATACAGAATCCTGCTGTAGGACCTGACCTGACCGGCTCTGTAGGCAGTGGCTCAAGCCACTACACCAAACAGCCAGCTCAGCAGGGTTTGGCCACCCACCTGCCTATATCCTGTTATAGCGAGTATAGTTCACTGCTACACTTGCTATACAGGATCCTTCACTGTCTTGCAATGGTTGCCCTTAACATGAGCAGTATTACTGAGTCATTCATATTGAGCCATTCAATAATACTTGCCCATATAGGGTGCTACTGTAACAGATATATATATATAGATAACCCAAGATATTATGAATTGGCTACACAAGAAGAGAAGTGAGACAGATTAATACAATGTTAACCAAGGCTAGACTCCCTGCACATATGTGGGATATTCAGTAGCTCTTTGCACATGGCAAACTTAATGTCAAAGATAATTTAAAACATAAAAATATGAAGGAAAGAGTTTGCCTCAGATCTGATACTTGTGATGGGGTACTGGAAACCATGGATCATTTGTATTTCCACTGTCTACTAATTCTTAAATTGTGGTCCTCATTATACTCCAAGTGAAAACTTTCCCCTTTGCTTTTGATTAACCCACAGCTACTTTTTTTAGGTGTTACCAAGAAGCTGGAAGGGATATGAACCTAGTACTATGCTGTTGTTATTAGGTTGTATTAAATATTATATCTGGCAAGCCAGATGTCTATTTTCCCTACAGCAAAAAGACACAGAAGCAGAACAGTTATTTTATACAATAAAGTCAGCTATTGTGGCTCTACAAGAGAGAGCTAGAAGGTACTATGAGAATGTGCACTTTGAGAAGTTATGGAGAAACATGCTTTGGTTAGATACTGGATGAATTGGGCCCATATGGAGCAGAAAGAGTAAACCAAAATTATATAATACTTTGGAAGGTTTTTTTTGGGGGGGATACCTCATTGAAAGATCCTTCCTAGATGCAAAAAGGAAATGGTTCTGTTCATATGGTGCTATTGTGATTGGTTATATATAACAGTGGAGAAGGGGAATTGTATGATGGAATACTTATTTTCTTTTTTGCATTTTTCTTCTGTTATACTAAAATAGATTGTGTTATTAATGAAATGTTTTGATGTAATTTGTGCAGTTTAATAAAAAATTCTACTCTTAAAGTAGTGCGGGGGAAGGGTGTTTGATGAAATACTTATTTGATTTATTATTATTTTCAATTTGCATGTGAATTTAACATGTTTATATTATCACTTGACTTTTAAAAGTCTTAATAAAAAATTCCCCTACTATTTTCAAGAAGTGCCATGGGAATTTTAACATCCACCTGAACTACCACCAGCACAGGCAGATGGGACCTCGGTTTTAATGTCTTATCTGAAAGAGATATATTGTATATCTATGATTATTATAGTGGCGCAGTAGCACCAGTATAGTTAGGGTTGAGTACAGTGTTCAATGTTAAAGCCCTAATTTTGAACCTTAATAACTCTGACCGTGTTCAACGAAATTGCCCCACATTTGGCATGTGTTGTCTGGGAAGCAAGTTTTCAGGATTTAGGAAGTTTTGTAATGGCTGCTTATGCAGTTTCTGAGATCCAGATGTCTCACATTCACAGAAAAGTCTTTTTTTTTAAGTTTTTATTATTTATAACAAAGTATACAGAAAGGAAAGGCAGAGTTTCAAATACATCACTAAACATTACATACAGCAATGAAATAACTGGAGACATGCAGTTTTTACAAGCATCAGAAATTAAAAATATATTGATAGAAGAGCAGAAGATGGCACTTACATACTCTGATCCCCAAGAAGACAAATGCACTTAGGGTATTTAACCTATTATTGTATGATGAAAAACTTAATCTGAGCTGGGGGACCTAAGGTAAGAATTTCACAGTTATATCCGGTGGATAGTAACTATTGCCTGCTCATTCAATTTATCTACATTTCATTAACATTTACCTAGGCCAATAATGCTCTACCAGTGTCAAACATTTAGCTTGCTGCATTCCAGTATCAAAAGAGAAAGGACATAGAATTTATAGTGAGAAAGGAGATTTCAACAAACATAGACTAGTAAGCGCATAGATGCGAGTAGCTTAGTCAGATAGACTGAAAATTAAAAGTGTTACCTGAGAGTTAGGGTAGGTTGGGAGGAGAGACTCAGCTCTTATGGTACAAAATCAGGATAGTTGTCAAGTTGATAGAGGACCCACTTGCATCATTTAATTTCAAAAGAAGGGATATAGTTCTGTAGTCGTGCTGAAATTCTTTCCAGGGTATATAATTCTAGGGTGAATTCTGGTCAATTGCCTCATGTGGGGATTTTTTCAACGCATCAGAGCCTGGTGATGTTTTTTTTTAGCAGCTAAAATTAGCAATATAACCAGTTTATAGGAACTTATACTCAGTGTGCTATTGTCTGGTGGAACTGAGGTTAAGACAAGGCAGGCGTAATCATTCCTGAAAGTCAAATATGGTTTCAAGTTCATCTATTACTTCCTGACAAATCGGTTAGAGTAGTGGGCTCAAAGGATGTGAATCTGGTCCACATGGTGGTGTCTACATTTGCACAAGCAATGTCCAGCTAGTGGACCTATAAATTTGGCAATGACTGCTAGTGTATTAAAGTATTTAAGATGACACTTCCAGGAATACTCCCTCCAGTATGTGGTGGAGGTTACCTTATATGAAGGAAGGGTATATTTATGCCAGGTTTCAATTGAAAAGTTGGTGTCCACTTTAGAGTTCCATCTCTGGAGGGTGGATGCAGTAGAATCTGTAGGTGGGGCCTGTAGTGCTTCATATAACAGACTTACTGTATGAGGTGGTCCTGGGTATTTCCATGCAAGTATGACTGAAGGAAGTGGATTAGCTTGTCTGTAATCCAGTTCTTGAACTTGTCTGTAACCTAATTTGTACACAACCCTACTGTATATTGTATTTTTTTTGTTACTCTTCTGTATATTGTATTTTGTTACTATACTTTGTTGTGGTTGTTTGTCACTGACGTGGAGCCTTTGTAAAGGAGTCTCTGACTCAAAAGTGTGATTCCGAATTTACAATAAAAAAAAACCAATGGCTGAGATGGTTTCTCAACAATATGAATCAGAGCTTCCTCTCTGTGTCGAAGGTATAAGTGGAGCTGCAAGTATGTATGGAATTCAGAGTATGGGAGGTGAAAGGAAGCCTGAAGTGTTACAAAGGGTAGCATCCCCAAGGGGCTGAGCAGTTGGAACACGTGTTTGATGCTGTACCTGTGTCATCTCATTAAGGCTCAATCTAGTCTATTAGATGTAAACATTGTGTCATATGCTTTCACTTGCAGATAAAGCCCATCTGCAGAGGTAAGATACTGTTTCTGGGTGAGTTCCCATTGGTGGAACGTTTCCTCTGTATATTGGTAAAACTTATTGAAAGGGGTACAGGCTGGGTGGTTACCAAAGAGATAATAAGTGAGATTTTGGGTGCTGTTTAAAGTTTGTTTGATATGTTTCCAGTGTGAATGATAGGATGATGCAAGCCAATAGCAAATAGTCGTCAAGTGGGGTGCCAGAGTGTATCTGTCTAGGCAGGGGAGGTTGACACCTTCTTTATCTCGAGGAAGTTGTAAGATTGAGTATGAGGTTTGAGGGGGCTTGCCCTGCCATATGAAATGGGAGATGAGCTTATCCCAAGTTTGAAAATATAGTTTACTCGGTTTGATCAGCAGGGTCTAGAGGAAATGTAGAATTTGGGGTAATACATTCTGAAGAACCGCCTCAATGCAGTTGAAAACACCTGTTGTGAGATGGGACCAATGGGAAAGGTCAACAGTCAATTACTGAGTGACAGGCTTGTAATTTAGTAATTCTAAATGAATCAAATTTTTTGTGAGTTTCACTTCAAGGTAGCGGATGGCCGTCTTGTGCCAGTTGAATGGGAAATTGCGTTTAGCCTGTGGGGTTGGGGACTAATGGTAGAGGAGCACCTCTGTCTTCTGATCATTTAATTTATAGCTAGATAGCTTGCTGAAGTCTTGCAGGAGGTCTCATATCACTGGTATGGACTCCGGGGAGGTTAAAGTTAGACGGCCATCATCTGTGAATAGCGAGATTTTATATTGTTTGCCTCCTAAAGGTATTCCTTCAATCATGGTATTGCGCTGAATAGCTGCTGCCAATGGTTTGAGATACATTGCAAAAAGGAGCAGGGACAAAGGGCAGCCTTGCCGAGTGCCCCTAGTTATGGGAAGTGCCATGGAAAGAGAGCCCTCTAGCTTCAAATATGCTTGTGAGGAGTCATGTATGGCTTGAAGGTTTTTTATACATTCATCTGGGAGGCCAGATTGTGTCAGGGTAGCCTATAAGTATGGCCAGGCCACCCTGTCACATGCTTTTTTGGCATCCAGACTCAACAACGCCAGGTGGATTTGCTGAGCAACTGCATGATCAGTTAACACTACGTTACGCCTGATGCTGTTGTGTGCCTGACATTGCCTGACAAAGCCCACTTGATCTGGATCTATGAGATGTGGGAGTAGTTGTTCAAGTCTTCGGGCCATAATAGACATGTAGAGCTTATAATCATAGTTAAGCATAGAGATAGGGTGATATGAGGTGGGGGTGTTAGGGGTCTTTCTGGGGTTTCAGAACTGCTGAGATGATCATGTACTTCCAAGAGGGAGGGTGGGGGAGTCTCTACTTTCTGCACCTTATGAAAGGCCGAAACTAAAAGACGAAGCAAAGGTTCGTGGAAAGTTTTATTAAATTTGGCTGAGTATCCATCCAGACCAGGAGCTTTTTGTGTTTTAGAGTCTTGTAACACAGCTTCAATTTCAGTAGTTGTTATGGGAGCTAGGAGTCCTTGTGCTTGCTCTTCCAGCAGTTTGGGCAGGGAGAGGTTCTGAAGATACATCTCTATTTGGTTAGGTGGGGTGGAGGTCTTCAGCATATAATTGGTGATAATAGTTGACCAGGGCCATTCGAATCTCCGTAGGATGGCTTAGCAAGTGGCCTGTGACCAGGTCAAACATTTGGGATATGCAAGCTTGAGTCTGAAATAGTGTAAGCTTACGGGCCAGGTTTCTCGCACCCCTGGGGTTGCCTTCATAGCGACTATGTTTCAGGTATAACAGCTGTTGCTCTGTTTTGATCCATCAGTTTTTGCAATTACTGCTTAATTCAATTAATTTGGAAAGCTACAGAGCCGTCCCCCTCATGCAGAAAACTCTGGAGGGTGTGAAGCATATCCCATAGTTCCTGAATGCGGGCCTCCCTTTCCTTTTTTCCTCCCCAAGTTGAATAGGAAATAACTTCACCTTTGAGGATTACTTTGATTATATCCCATTGGATGGTGGGGGTGGTGGGTGTGGTATTATTTTCACCTTTTAGTCTCGGGATGGCCTCCTCAACTAGTTGTTTAAATTCTGGGTCCCTTAGATGAATAAGCTTGAACCTCCAATGGGTGGTTTGGGTGGGTTTCCCAAGGCGGAATGTAGCATAAAACAGGGGAATGGTCTGCTAAGAATGAATCAGCATACCTTAGGTCAGAAAACGAGTCTGAATGTTCTACTGTAGTGAAAATGTAATCCAGGCGGGAGGATATGCCTGTTCGAGGAGTATAATGAGTGTATTCCTTTTCTGTTGGAAAGAAGTGCCTCCAGAAGTCAACAAAATCCAGGTGAGACAATGTATGTCAGAGATACTTCTGCAGGGATGAAGCCTGAAGAAGGGAGGGTCTGGAGGTATCTAAGGAGGGTGAAAGCATGACATTCAATTTTCTGCCCATAATTAAATGGCCTTGCAGGATTGGTAGCAGACTGTTAAAAAATTTCTGGGCCAATATTTTTGTAGAACCTGGGAGGAAAATACATGAGACTAAAGTGACTGGGGAGTTATATAGTTGGCTGGTTGCTGTGACAGATCGGCCTTCAGGGTCTGTAATCTGGTTTTGCAAGCTAAACGGTATACTCCTAGGGATTAGAATCACTACCCCCCCCCCCGTCTCTGCCCAGAACAATGGGAAGTGGAAATGACCATTTGGTAACCTAGGGAGATAAACTTGGCATGCTCTGATTCAGGTAGATGCGCATCCTGAAGGAATACCACATCAGGTCTATCTCTTTCTAATTGCTGCAAAAGACAGTAACTCTTTACAGGATTGTGGATCCCATTAACATTAAAAGAAACAACTAATGATGATCTGTCAATATGGGTAACTTAGGGTAAGGGTTGCTCTGCATTGGGCTGAGTCTGTCAAGTAATGACTTAAGTTAAGAGGTGAATGGGGAGAAAGTAAAGGGAGAGAGAATAGGAAAGATGCAGGAGACTTATGCCTTAGTAGCATAGGGGCCTATGCTTGAAGGTGCGGAGTGCCTTCACGCCGCATATGAGAGGTGCGGAGACACTCCACACTCAGTGTGCATCCTGTGTGGCATGATCGAAATGAGCGTGCGGCTCCTATGCACTCGATCCCCTAACCCTGCATATCGCAACATGCAGGGGGCAGGCAGGAAGCATGCCAGCACTACACGGCATGCACATAGCTGCGTAGAGCTGCACACTGGGATGTGTAGGGGGCAGCTGGTACACCAGGAAAACCCTGCCATAAGTCCACTATGCACCCCGTGCCTCCGCCACTGTCCATTGGTGACAGGACCCAGATGGCCACCGAGTCAGTCCACCCAGGGGCACACACCTCTGCATCAGTCAGGCAGCCCACCTCCCCTGAGCATGTTTCCCCCACACACTCACAAGCATGGGAGCACCAGCCCCTGGACTGCAGCCCCCCACACCCCTGCCAGTCCCACCCCGCATCACTGTCACAATGGTGTAGTGGGCAGTGTAGTGGGACCCCTTCCTTCACCCCAACACACCCTCGTGCCACCTCCCCCCGACCCACATTCCCCCCATCTGTATGGGGGCATTGCACAGCTGGCAGCACATCCCACCTCACACCTCCACAGCTGCTGGCTGTGCAGACATCCATGGGGGAGCACTGCCACTGCGTCACCCACCACGCAAGGGATCCACTGTCGGACCAAGATGGGCATCCGATTGATGTCTGCCCAGGTCCGCAACTCCACCCCCTGGCCACCCACGGAGTGCTCTGCTCCTGGAGGCATGTCGTGGACAGGTCACAGCTGTTGGGGGAATACTAGCTTCATTCATCTGTTTCAGATAGCGGAGCTCCATACGTATATGCACCTTTGGGCACGTGAATCCTGCTCGTTAGAGCATAGGCCCTATTGTTTATAACATAAGTTTCATCAACATTTTGCATAACCAAAAACAGTTTAACAATAAAACTATTGCAAATAACAATACTAGTTTAACTTTGACACCAGCAGGTGAATCAAGGAAATAGCAGAACCAGCTTCAGGCAAAGAACCATACCACCAACATAGTGTGGGGGGGGTCTCTACTCTGAAAGCGAGGAGGGTAGCCCCTCATCTGATCTTCCAAGAGGGAGAGAACAAATATCTCTCTTAATGGGGAGTTGATCTGCCCATGTTCACGGAAAAACCATGACCCCCTGTAGCCACTAAGTGCTATTAAGGAAGGAGGGATAAGAGGCAAAATACCTAAAACCCATCCTCCAGTTAACATCAGACCTAGGGGGAGAGCAGTGGGCCTATGTGAGTCTGGGAGTGTCATGGCGACCTTCCCCATCCTTACAATATATATTGAGGTAGTGTTAGGGCAGGGGTTATGAAATTTCTAGCAGGCCAGCATAAGTTGGTAAGAGCATTAAAAACTAAATAAAAGAGGGGTGGGAATTACATCCTATGGTTAGTAGCAGTATTAAGCAGATGTGGTGATGCTAGACAAGAGAAGTGGGCCTTTCAGAGCATTATCCTGGAGTAGCTGGGTGGACTCCAAAGATGTAAGGGAGTCAGGCAGAACTGGGGCCAACTAGTGTCTCTTGATCTCAGGGCTATACAGTACATGGTATTGGGGGAGCCAGTAGGTTGAACGAACAATCTCAGTATATAACTCTCAGTCCAGACTCCTCCAGGCAGGGAGGGGGGATAATCTGGGGGGCCCCCCCATCCTCTTAGAGTATCACCTGGCAATCTGTCACTTTAGGTTATGCATATTCACTATCCTGTATTAAGGGCCAAGTGGTCACAACAGGTTTTTACACTGGAAGGAGATAATGCTATTACACCAGGGGCATAATTCTATTAATAATCTTTGAGGGCTCATCAATCTGGTTCCACCACTGCGATTTGACAGAACACTTGTCGACCACAAGTGCAGCAACAGTCGTTATGCCAACAGTCAGCAGACAGCCATTACAGAAAGTCTTTTTCTGTGGGGGGCTTTGCCTCCCACACCCCCATGCAGGGGGCTCTGCCCCCCTGCACTACCAGAATATTATTATAATCAACTCTGAGTCTGAGTTGATTCGGGGAAAGGATGCATGTCCCAGAGAAACAGTGCTGGGGTCCCGCAGGTACATTACAGTGATGTGGTCAATTTGTCGCTGTAATGTACCTTCTCTGTAAATGTTTCGCTACAGCATCAGCACACCCATCAATCTGATAGCCTGCCTTCCTCCACTCAGGAGAGGGGGCAGCCACCCACAATTCAACCTCAACTTGTCTCAGGCAAAAAGGCATGTCTCCAGTCAGAGAACACTGACTAGCGGGGGTCCGGTTCACCCACATATGCCACTAGGTGAAGTTGCAGCAAATAGAGAGACTGTGCATCTTTTGCCACCATATGTTACAGCATCAGCAGCAGCACAGGAGCATGTACCATTTGGAAGCAGAGTGCATCAACTTCCCATGTTTTAAGACCAGATTTTAATCAGCTACCATTGTATAGTAACCCAGCAGGACCCGGATCATTTTACTGACAAACCATGCTCCCATACATATGCATCCGGGACCAACATCATCAAATGCACCAAGCAATCCCATCTCTCACCCCCCCACCCTCAAAAAGAGCTGAGGAGGAAGGAGCGAGATCCCAGCCATCAACATCTCCCTCCAGTGCAAACTCCAACAACACCATTTTCTCTGATAGCATCAGTAGGTACGCAAGTAGGGGTAGCTCCGAAGGAGAGAGTCTAGGGATCAGGGGATGCAATAGCAAGGAGGAGTGCATCAGGTATAATAAAACTTTGTATGTAATGGCATTTTTTGTAGTTTGTAGTACGGGTGAGCCTTAATTTATTACCAACTACGTCGAACTCTCTACCCGAGGGAGAAACAGTCAGAACCATTTAAAGCCCTTCCCTCTTAATTGCTCAAAGAGGGCAGTTCCATAGCCGACAGCTCTGCCTGAAGTATGAGGTGAAGCTAGATGGGGAGGGTGGATTTTCCAAGTCATAAATTTTAGGGCTCCCATTCAACTGCCTGAAATGCAAGGGGGTCAGATAGCGATGGAGAAACCCATTGACACAAAGTCTCAGGGCTTTCTATGTTAGTAGGGAAGATACTGGATTTGGTGGGTAAGCCCAGTGATCACCACATAACTCAGATCTCCCAAGGAGGGGGGCAATGATCCAAGGGATCCCCCCCACGGTATTTTATCTTTGCTTTTTGTTACTTTGGGCAGTGCTTATTTGATGTCCTGTGTCAGTGAATTGTGGCATTGAATATTTAAGTAGAGGGGGAAATTAATGGATCCTTCCGTATTGAGTGATACAGGGGGACTCACCAGCCTGACAGCTCTCCTCCCCTCTCCCTCCCACTCCACCGGAAGGAGTTAGCTAAGGACTCCCATCTCCCCAGTCTTGGGGATCAGAGTGAAAAAAAAAGTGAGTTTTACCCACCTCTGTCTAGGGTGCAAACCTCTGGTCAGGATTAGCAAGGCAGAGGTCCGATGTGTTACTCAATGGAACTGGGTAATGTATCAGTCAATCAAACCACCATCTGGGACCAGCTCCAGTGTGAGCTATTACTGAACGCTTGCAATTGTGCACCTCCTGAGCAACTGGGGGTGAAGACTTTACGTATTTCAAGGTGGCCACTATTGTATTGTACTGGGCTGACAGCTCTCCTGAATGTGATCCTGAAAAGGGTCTGCAAGGCTCAAGTTACTCAGTTTTAGGGCCTCTCTTACACAGGTGTCCCAGATAGCAGCCAGTGATTTCAGCGGTTCCCTCTTCCCCCTGTAGGAGCTGAAGAGGTGGGAGAAAGAACTCATCTATGGCCTCACCCCACCCCCAGCAGCAAGCCCTTGTGCCTCCATTTATACTAATATTGCCAATAGTTTCATGAGGAAGGCCTGCCCCTGGGAGAAGAGACCAAGGACCAGAGACTGCAGCAGCAAGAAGTTGAGCACATCTCTCAGCCACCTGTGGTCGAGATGATTACAGACAGTCATTAGGCTCTCCAATGGGTTGAAAGTAATAAAATTCAGGACAACATGTTTAGTATCTTAATGCCTGCATGACAGCGCTATCAATATTTAACCTATTACT
The DNA here is from genome assembly GCA_016271365.2 of Neoceratodus forsteri. Taxonomy (NCBI): domain Eukaryota; kingdom Metazoa; phylum Chordata; order Ceratodontiformes; family Ceratodontidae; genus Neoceratodus; species Neoceratodus forsteri. The sequence goes on from CM028133.1 coordinate 668,204,070, forward strand.
ACCTGCGATAAATCTACATGCTAAGGGAATAACATTCAGAATTATTTGAGGGAAAAGGCATCAAAATTGCTCATTTAAATGCTCAAAGCCTCTGGCCTAAAATTGCTGAGATTCAGGCATGGGCAACTAATCTCAACCTGGACATCCTTGGTATAACAGAAGCTTGGTTGAAGCCTGGTATACAACAACATGAAATTGATCTCCCTGGCTACTCTTGCCACAGGCATGACCGTTTAGGTGGGGGGGGAGGTGTCTTAACAGATGTTAAGTCTAAATTTCATGTCACTTTCATCTCTTCTCCTCCTGACATGCCTCCCAATGCAGCATCTTTATTTATCTCACTAACTTTAGGCAATGTTAAGAAACTACTTATTGGATGTATTTACCTACCCCCCGAGGGACGCCTCCAACGAACTGCCTTCCCTTATGTCGGCATTGTCAGCTCTCCCCCCTCACGACACAGTAATCTGTTGAGTTCTCTACATTGATTGTCTGTCCCCCCACAAAAACAAGGCCCATACGCTAGTCTCTGACACAAAGTTCACCCAACTTATCTTCTTGCCCACAAGACATAACTCCAAAACAGGTACTGCAACGCTGTTGGATTGGTTACTATCTAATTGCCCACATAGGATCAAAACAGTCAGTGTTTTACCAGATTGTATTAGTGACCACTCTCCTACCTACTGTGTGTGCTGTAATAATTTTGATGCCCCACCACCCATAATACATGAATCCAGGAAAATGTCTCAGTTTAATGTAGACCATTTCTCAATGTCTATTAGTAATGCTGATTGGACACCCATTACTTGCCTCCCCACACTAGACCAGGCACTCGAGTATTTTATCCTTACCTTTAAAAACATTATCAACAGACATGCTCCTCTTACTAGATGTAGATCTAAGGGTATTAAGGCACCCTGGCTCTCTACTGAAATCAGGACCCTCATGAAGAGTCATGATGCAGCCTAGAAGACCTATAAACATAGCCTTCCTCATTTTGATTGGCTATATTATCGGCAGCTGAGAAATAAGTGTAAAAATAGGATACAGGGTGCTAAATGTACCTATCTCCGCTCACTTTTGACTGAGAATCTCAGTAAGCCCAAAGAATTCTGGAAACATACAAATTCTCTGATCAAAGGTAAATCGACCCAATGTCCAAGCTCCATATTGTCTGACGGCCACCTCCTTCAAGATCCCCTGTCCATTGCAGAAGGAATTAATCAGTTCCTCACTGACCTTGATAGGTACACAGCTCACCTGCCGCCAGTCTCGGATTTCTCTATCCCTACTCAGCATCACTCCGCTCTTGGCTCCTGACCCCCTTTCCACCCAAAAATAGCCACTAGAAGAGAAGTCCTCAGGCTATTATCAAATCTCAAGTCAGAGAGCTCCCCTGGCCATGACACATTAGAACCCAGGTTTCTCAAACTAGGGGCAGCAGCACTCGCCGCACCTGTCTGTGATCTTCTAAATAGATCCATCCTCTCTGGTGAAGTGCCAAGTCTTTGGAAAGTGGCTGTGGTGGTCCTCCTCCATAAGGGGGGGACCCACGCTGTGGAAAATTATAGGCCTATTTCAATTCTTTGTCCACTGCCTAAGATCCTGGAGTGGATCCAGAACATTCAGCTACAATCCTACCTAGACTTTCATCATCTTCTCACAGACTGCCAGCATGGCTTCAGGAAGGGCCATAGTACTACCACAGCCCTTGTCAAAGTCTCGACTGACATTTTTAATGCAAGTGATGCTGGTCTTCTAACCGGTGGAGTATTCATCGACTTGACTAAGGCCTTTGATCTAGTCAACCACCACCTTCTCTTTGGTAAATTGTATCAATTAGGTCTAGATCGCTTAGCATTCACATGGTTCCATGACTACCTCACTGGAAGATCGCAAAGGGTAAAATGATCTGGTTCACTGTCCTCTTCAAGGCCTATCTCACACGGAGTACCCCAAGGTTCTATTCTTGTCACAATACTATTCTCGCTTTTTATCAACGAGCTCCCCAACTTCTGTGGCGGTGCGTCCGTGCAATTATATGCTGATGATGTAATCTTATACTTCTCATCCACAATACAGACTGGCTTAACCAAAGCCTTAACTGATTTCATTGCACTCAAGACCTGGTTCTCTGACAATCACCTAATTCTAAATATGAAAAAAACAAAAGCTATGCTTTTCCATAACCCATCCCCCCAACCTACCAAACAGCTCCAGATCAGTACACAGTCAGGAGACCCCCATAGAGGTGAATAGTACTTTTAAATACCTCGGGGTTCACTTAGATGCCTCCTTCTCCTTCTTGGAGAATCATGCAACTCAGCTTACCAAAACGGCAAACCAGAAGCTTGGGTTATTATGCCGCCTCCACCCTCTTTTATCTAACGCCGCCTGTAAAAAGATTGCGTCAACATCCCTTCTCCCTATTTTGTTCTATGGTGCCCCTCTAATACTCTCCGCTCAGTCCTCTTCCCTTGCACAGGTTTTCCAACTCTGTCATTGGATTGGACATTTTGCCCTTGGAGCAGACTCCAGAAAACACCACTGTGAGGCCCTGTATTCTCTTCAATGGCCTACCTGTGACTCAAGGCTACAGTTTCACACCTTATGCCTTGTATTCAAACTTACCAAGCTCTTTAATCCCCCTTGCCTAAGGGGAATTGTTTAAAAAAAGCACCCACCATGCACTTGGAATCTACTTCATACCTTTATTAGCAATCCAGAAGACGAAACGCCTATTGGGTAAGCACTCATTCGCCTTCTCAGCTCCCTCTGCTTGGAATTCCCTTCCCCCCTAACTTACTCTCTTGCCCCAGCCTATCCTCCTTCCAAAAAGAGCTTACATCTTTCCTATTAACCCCCCTCCTCTGCAATTGCTTTAAATAACCCTTACAGCATCGTTAATAGTAGGCTGCTGGTTAACTAGGATCTGCAGCTTATCCAATAGGTAGGGAAATGGGCAGACTGAGTGGGCCAAGCGGTCCTTATCTGCCGTCAAAATCTATGTTTCTATGTTTCTAATACCTAGTCTTTGTTACTCTTATAGATGTATCTTGTAATCCACCTGCTCTCATGTTCCTGCTATGTATATATTGTATAATATTAGTCATCCTGTTTATTTATACATGCTTAATGCCTGATCTGTTTTAAGTTACTTACCTGGCTTTCCACTGTAATAATTTTTGCAACATTGTTAAATCTCTCTGTATCCTGTATATTATTATTATATTTATCTATTGTACTGTGTTCACCATTGACACCCGGGTCGTCACTGAAAAAGGGACTGCATGGTTTCAGTGGACTTACCCGGTTACCAAAATTCTAATAAAAAAATAAATAAATAAATAAATATTTAAATCCCTTCCCCTTACTCATAACAAGCATATAAATTGCAACGTAAGTCCAGAGTTCAACTAGGCTGGGCATCATAGATCAGCCTACCCCTAGGGCTGCAAAAAGAGGTACCTGTTTCTCAGGCAAAGGAGGTGAAATAAGTTAATCCAGAGTCGGCCTCTGGAACGCCTTCAGGAGTTCTTTTATATTTTGTAGGGTAGAAAGTCCATGTTGCTTTCTTGCCTGTTTTTCAACCACGAGGTCCCAGGAGGTTTATCTGAGGGCCTGCTCTTCAGGGATAGTCATTGCTCTTTTAGGCAGAGGGACAGAGATACCCTTCAAGCTGAGTATATGAGTTTCATCTTCAGGTGTGTCAAAGCTTTGTGGGCTATCCAGGAACATTATAACAAATTGTGCTGGGTAGGGCATTTGGAACTTGAGCTACTGCAATCTCAGAGTTCGAAGGATCAGAGCATAGATCTACATCAAGTTGCGATTGAAGGATAATAGTCACTGTCAAAAAATATTCAACTGTTCTTATACTGGATTGTCTTTAGACACCAGGCACAGAGGAGAACCTGCTGCTTGATATTGTAGCTCAGGAATTTGATTACAATAGAGCGTTGTCATTGGTCTTGGAATTGTGGTTTTGGAGTAAGCGCTCTATGTGCATGCTCACTGTCCAGGGGGAAATTGGGGTTGAGCTGGAGCAGTTCTCGCTGCAATCCATTGATAAATGCCCCCATGTCCTGACCCTCCTTCTCTTCTGAAATTCCATATATTCTTAGATTATTTCGACATGATCGATTTTCTAGGTCACCACACTTGTTGGTAAGTTTGTTATGTTCATTAAAGAAGTGCACCACGATCCTCTACAATCTGTCCATGCGGGTATCAAGCTGTGAGTGTTGAGTATCGAGGTCAGTGACTTTCTGACATACTGTTGCAATTTTTGCTGTTAATTCTGATCTGAATGTGTAGACTTCAGTTTGAAAGTCTTTTAACTCTGCCAGAATAGCCACATTGCTGGGCTGGGTGGGATTGGCTGAGACGTCCGCCATGGCCTGGTTAGTAGCTGAACCCTGCGGCTGGTCGAGTGGCTAAATTCTTCTTTTTATGACCATCCATCAGAAAAGAAGGCTCCTCTCCTGTAGTTTTATCTGTGTATTTCCTCTATTAATTAAATTTTGGAGCTGTTAGGATGGGGATTGTTAGAGCTCTGTAATTAAGGCTGCATTTCCCTTGGATGATGTCACTGGAAATCTCAAAAAAATCTAAATTGTTTAGGCTTTTTTTTTGTTCTCACCTATAGCCTAGATGATATAGAATTTTTTCCAAAACTTTCAGGGTTGATGGGGGCCTGTGCCAAGGTAGTACCTTTTGAAGGTTTCATGAAAAAATATTCAATAGTTCCAGTTATAAAGATTTTAAGGTTTTATTTCTGAGCATGCTCAGGAAGGTTTTAGGATAGCCCTTTGTTACGGAAGATAAATTTACCTTTTGTGAGCATGTATCTTTTGCAAAATTAATGATTTACCTTTCAGAACAAAACATTTCAGGTCATGATGACTACCATTTTGTTTTTTTACTTGTTAAATAAATTTGAAAATACATAAAAACGAGGAATTAACAAAACACACACACACACACACACACACACACACACACACACACACACACACATGAATCTTGCTAAATGGGACCGGTTTTGCAAGATTTTGTTGTTTGTTATTCCCAAAATGAGCCAGAAATAGCTTTTTGGGACTTTGGCAGTCATTTTACCAAAATGGCAGATTACCATATCGCGAGCTGAGAATTGCAGTGTCACACATTTGAGTGCAAAACTAAAATTTTAGTGCTGCACATTTTAGTGCTGCACTTAAATGTGTGACACTAAAATTCCATTTTTGTGTCTCATATAGTTTTACTCATAACTTGGCCCTTTTACAATATTTTAAAATTTTGAATATACTGTTTGCATGATCCTACTTCATGAGCAAAGATGGTGAGAATTTTCAAGTACAGGTCAAAAGGCGATTTCATAGTCACTCTGCAAAACCCCTTTTTGTGCAGGATTTAACACATTCTAGTGATCATGTTCATGAGGTAGGATCAAAATAATTTTCATGTTACACATTTAAGCACAACACTAAAGTGTGACACTAAAATTTGCAACATTAAAATTTTTTCTGTGTGTACCAAAAATGGAATTCTTGAGTTGCACTTCAATGTGGATGGACTGTTTCCTTGGTGCAGACCTCAGAGGGCCTGTACATCTTCATCTGTTTACGCAAAAAAAAAAAGCTGCATTAAGAAACCAGTTAGGGTTCATCTTAATGCCACAAAAGTTGGGAAATGTAGTGTTGGGGTTTCCAACCCTAACCCCCAGGAGCCATCATCAGTTAAGACAAACAACATACAGCTGTTTACAGATGACACAATACAGTAGCAGTGATGTGCTACCTCTGTGATTTGAATCTGCGGTTGCATAAGCTCAGGCCCCAGAGGAGCCTGTTCTTCTGCAGTTAAAAGTGTGTATGTATGTGTGTGTGTGTGTATCTTACAACATGCATGAGTACCTGTAGCTCCACTGGCTCCACTTGAACCTACATTTCTGCAGGCAGAAATAGTGTTGCAATTTGGATATCATGGACTTCTATATGCAGCATCAGAACAGCAGGCCCTACAGAGGCCTGTACTTCTGTAGACAGAAGTGAGTGTCTATGTCTTACACCTGTGGCTGCACTAGCCTGGCCCCACAGGGGCCTGCATTTCTGCAGACAGAAGTAGTGTTGCAACTTGTGTATCATGCATTTCTGTACACAGCAGCAGAAGTGCAGGCCCCATAAGGGCCCACACTTTCACAGACAGAAGCTGATGTGTATGTCTTACAGCTGAAGAAGTGCAGGCCTCCCTGAGGCCTCTTACAGTGTGCATGAGTACCTGTGGCTACAGGGAGGCCTGTGCTTCTGCAAAGAAGTCTTGTAATTTGGGTATCATGGATTCATGGATTCCGTCAGAAGTAGGGCTGCAATTTGGGTATCATTGATTTTGTGGGGCCTGAACTTCTGCAGCCAGAGGTCAGTGTGTATGTCTGACACCTGCGGTTGCAGAAGCACTGCAGCCAGAAGTGTGTGTATGTCTTACAGTGTGCATGAGTATCTGTGGTTACAGAAGCACTGGCCCCATCGGTGCCTGTGCTTTTGTGGACAAAGTAACCCTTGTAAACTGGGTATCATGGATTTGTATCAGGGGCCTGTGCTTCTGCAGAGAGAATTAGTGTTATGATTGAGCAATGTGGATTTCTATCTGCAGCCACAAGTCAGTGTGTATGTCTTGCAGTGTGCATGCCACAGATACAAATCAACATAGGTAGCATATTAGTGCTACTACATTTGTGTCATCTGGAAACAGTTGTATGTTGTCTTACCTGTTGGTAACTGTCTGTGGTTGCTTGTGTGATCTTGTTGTTTTGCTGCTTGTGGGGGTGGAAGTTAGAGTTGTAAACCATAATGCCACATTTTCCTACTTTTGTGGTGTTAAGTTGAACCCTAACTGATGCATTAATGTATATTTTTGTAATGAATATACATATATGGAATACATAATGGATTACAGTGGAATAACACATTGATCTCCACCAGTGAGTAGTAACACCTATGATTCACTAGTGACAAAGCAGCAAGTTAGTTAAGGAAATCTTGCCACTCATGTAAGGAGATAAATGTGTTATTCCACTACGACCTATTGTGTATTTGATATATACCACAGCATTTTTAATGTTTTATTAGTGTTTTACCTTGTTTTAACTTAAAACTGTATTTCTTTCCATTGTAAACTCTATCTGACCCTTTGTTCTCTGAGTTGTATTTCCAGATTCTAAATAGAAATAACATGTTTTAACTGAAAAATAAATATTTATTCCAAAATACTTGATTTATTTATCCAATTTATTTACCATTGGTGGTGTGTGTGTGTGTGTGTGTGTGTGTAGTTATATATATTATACTGGCACAGTATAATATATATTAGGGTTGTATTTGTGTCTCATTAAAAAGGAGCGTTTTAGGAGGCTTATATCTCTTTTTTTATATTTGCAATTTTATTGGTTTTCTCTGAGGTAACACACAGCCAGTTAACAACAGCAACAGTAACAAAGAAATGCAGTCAGTTACAATTGTATGGTACTCTTTTGTTACATAGATTGCAGAAAAACAAAAGAGGCCTACATTTTGCATCTCACTTCTGACCTGTACGATTGTGTTTATAAAGTCCCTTAAGCTGGGGTACAAAAGATGGGTCCTTAGCCACAGCATATAGTAACCATCTTTTCTATCTGTTGTTTCCTATTCCACCTGCTTTCTGAAAGCATACATCATTGTTTCTAATCTGTATATATTGTTCTCCTGCACCCTCTATTCTATCATTGGGCATGCTGTGTCCAGTCAGTGTTTAGTTAAACATTTCTTGGCAGCTACTAGGAGAATACCAAGCAGGTACTTGCTCACAGGGTCCCATACCCCCTGTGGATACAAGGTGAGAATAAATACTGTCTTTGTAAGGGCTATGTTTGCGGAAAATATCTGTCTTAGGGCACCCTCAAGCTCCTGAAAAAAGGGTGTTAGCTTCGGCAGTCCCACATAATAAGGTAGTGCCCAATTCTCTGTGCCCCACATTGTCTCCAGCAGCAGGCATTGGGTGCCATTCCCCCATGTACCTGCTGTACCAGCGTTAATGAAATATCTAACCATACATTTTCAAATTAAATTCTTTCCACATCATGGAGAATGTCATTTTGTGTGCATTTTGGCATGCAGTTAACCAGTGCTCCAGCTCAACCAAGTGACCCATTTGTTTCCACAATCCACAGGTTTTCAGGAGTGTTTTTTTTTTTAAATGTGTAGGGTGGCATACAACTGAGATATAAAATGTGTGACTGGGTTTCCCAGCAGGGCTTATATTACTGTCTATATGAAGGGGTTGTTTGAGTCCAGCTGGGGGCCTCTATATAGCCATCATGGTAGGTATGCCTATGCCTGAAGAAAAAAAAAAACAGGTCTGTTTGGGGGAGACCCAGAGCTTCTTTAACCCTTGCTGTACTGTGGACTGATATATCAGTCCAGAATTCCACTATGTTCTAGTTCTGTCAGCAGCCCAAGGGTTAACCATCTAAAACATTTACACTATCTGACTCTAGAGTAACTGGAATGGGAACCATGGCCTGCTCCTGTGCCAGTTTTTGTACCCCAAGTCCAGTTGGGATGGGAAAACATCTGTGCATGTGGAGTGGCAGTAGTTAAGGCCCTTCAGACCACATTTACTGGTCCATTTTCTCCAGATTTGTATTGAGATCAATGTGAATGGGAAGATGTACCTCCCGTCAGTAGTAAAGTGCTTAGGGTTCAGCAGGGCACACTCTGGGGGCTGAATGAGGACAGCAGCTCTCTCCAGTTGCACTCATTGTTGGGTGTGTGAGTTCTTCAATTTATATATCACTGGCTGCAACTATGCCGCATCATAATGAAGTTGAAGGCCAGGTAGCACCAGTCCACCTTGTGTCTTTGGCCTACAAAGAGTATTGAAACTGACCCATGGGCATTTCCATATCCAAAGGAATCTAGAGATATGTTTATTCCATTGTGTGGAAAGAGGAGAGAGGTTGCTCTAATGCTGATTTGCACAAATCAGGGGAAACAACAGGAAACACAGAAGACTGGCGTCATCACTGTCAAAATTCAATGATACCCAACAGTCTGTAAACTTAAATAGTACAAAAATGTTTATTCACAAAAAGAGTGAAATAAAGGAGTCACGGTACCTCTAGTGCATAAGCACCTCAGTGGAAACACCGACTTGAGCCGAGCCATTACACCTCTAACCAGTTTTCGCATTACAGCGTCATCAGGGAGTTTGCAGCCTGTTGGGTATTACTCAGCTTTGACAGTGGTGATGCCAATCTTCTGTGTTTCCTGTTTATTCCATTGTTTCCAAACCTGTTGGGGCATCAGGAGTGCTAGTGACTGAAATAGATATAGGAATTCTGGTTGCACCATCATGTTGATGTTCGCCTCCCTACTTTCTAGGGTCAAAGGAAGCACAGACCATTTATCTAGAGCCTTCTGCAACTGGGTCTGTAATGGGGTAAAATTGGCTTTGTATAGTCAGATAATTGAGGTTGTAACCTGCATCCCTAGGTATTTTAGTTGGGAGAAGTCCCATCTAAAGTGGTGTTGGGACTTTCAATCTGGTTCTGGTACATAGTTTATTGTCAGCATCTTCATCTTAGTTTCATTGAGTTTGTACCCAGACAATGCCCTGTACCAGCCTACGAGGATCCATAGTGCCAAGAGGTCCATGTCTGGGTCAGCCAAGTATAGCATGATGCTTTCTGCATATAATGCTATATGATGCTCGGTGCCCTCTGGACCCAGAAATTCTCAGATTTCCCCACATTATTTTAAAGCTTGAGCCAGCTGCTCTATGTAAATTTTGAGCACCAGTGAGGATATGGGGCAACCCTGATGGGTTCCCTGTTGCAGAGAGAAACCAGAACAAAGAGATCATTATCCCAAACCACTGTTTTAGGTGAACTGTAGATGCAGGAGATGAGATCAGTAAAGACTGGTGGGAATACAAATTTATGGAGTACGGCACAGAGGATGATCCATGACACCCAGTCAAAAGCTTTCTCAATGTCAAGACTGAGGGTTAGTAGTGGGGAGCCTGACTGGGTGACATGGTGTATTACTGAAAGGGATCTCTTGATGCTATGTTTGTTCTGTTTAGGCCTCATGAAGCCTGTCTGATCAGAATAGATCATGCATGGCAGGATTACATCTAGACGTTTAGCCAATATTGACATGAAGACTTTATAGTCAATATATGGAACTGATATCAGTCTGCATTATTCAAAAAATTGTCTACAGGTTTCCAAGGTTTAGAAATAACCAAGATTGCTGCACAGCACCAAGAGATTGGGGGTCCTCACCTTTAATAGGGGCATTAGCCTCTACAAGATGGAAAGGCATAATTTTGACTGTGAATGTCTTCAGGAACTTTGCCGGGAACTCGTCTGGGCCTGGGCACTTGTCTGTTTTTAAGCACCCAGTGGCCTCCTACTAAAGTTCATTCTAAAATGGTTTACAGCTAGAAAGCCATGAGCTCATTAATCGCTCCAGTATTCAAGTATAGTATTTTAAAGTAGCTCCATTCAGTATGTATCTATCGAGTTTTGCCTTAAATTCTGATTTTGTTTTACTTAGTATTATTTCACATGGCAACTGGTTCCACAAATTGATAGTACGCTGTGTGTAAAAGTATTTCCTGATATTTGTTCTGAACCTTTGAGGTTTAAATTGAAGTGGGTACCCACGTATGCCAGTGGATTGTCTTTTGAACTCTAGATTTTGTTCCTTTACAAGGCAGGGATAATGTACAATGTCATTCATAAGCATGACATCACCTCTAGCATGCCTGGTTTCCAAGGACATGACATTAAAACCTAGGAGTCTGTTATCATAAGACCCTTCGTCGGATACCTTTTACACTATTTCTAGTATAGGGGTACCATATTTGGCTACCATAATCCAAAATCAGTTGTACATAGGCCCTATAAAGTGACATAATACCATCTGCCCTCCTTCTGACAAAGTTCTTCCTAACTGTCCATAGGACCTTGTTAGCTCTGGAAATAACTGCCAAGCATTTTTCGTCTTGCCTGAAGGTATTACTGATATTACCCTTAAATATTTTTCAGTGTTGACCATTTTGAGTGTATTATTGCATAGTTTATATGTATGGCAGATTTGTTGTTTACCCAAATGCATAACTCTGCACTTTTGTAGATTAAATTGCATGCCCCACTTGTATGCCCATGTTGAAATGTTATCAAGATCAGCTTGTATGGTTTCAGTTTTGGTTAATGTACTACATGTGCCACCTATTTTAGTCTCCTCAGTGTATTTGCCTGCCCAGCTAGTCACATTTTCATTCATGTCTGATATAAAAATCTGAAATAGAATGGGACTGAGAATCAATCCCTGGGGTCCCCCTCTGGTCCCTTTACTGATAGCTGAAAGCTATTTTATGCAACTCTTTGGGTTCTACTACTTAGCTATTCACTAACCCAGTTTATTATATAATAATTCATCATGAGTTCATGAAACTTTTCTATAATGGTCCAGTGTGGAACAGAGTCAAAGGCTTTTGAGAAATGTAGATAGACACAGTCTACTAGTTGTTTACTGTCTATGGCTGCTGAAATGTTTATTTTGATTTGATTTGTTTTTTTTTAAATTCTGTAAATCCATCAACATAGAGCCCATTGTCATGGGTGACCAGATGTAAAACAAAAAAACATAAAATATACAGAACAAATAAACATCATACAATAAAACTCTAAATCAAAATACAATACAACCTTGCTGCCATCTCAGGACTCCTCAAGCCAGTTTCTGAGCCTTTGACTGGGCACTCCCTACCTGCGGTGCAGCTGAAAAACTCGTTACCACCTGCCACACCTTGCTGCCATCTCAGGACTCCTCAAGCCAGCTCCTGAGCCCTTGACTGGGCTCTCCCTGCCTGTGGTGTGGCTGAAAAACTTGCCGCTGCCCACTGCACCATGCTGCCATCGCAGGACTCCTCAAGCCAGGTACAGTTCAACAAAAGAGACAGCATTTTTTCAACTTTCGGTGCTCCTCTGCTGTTGATCTCTGATTGGCCATCTCCCAGGCCAGGAGCTCCCTGATTGTTGTGCTCTTCAAGCCTTGGAATCTGCTGCTTCATGGCTCCTAGCTGACTTTTTAGTTTAAATTAACCCGCTATAATTTGTACCACCCGCCACCCCGGCCCCAACCTCTATTAAATACGTCTAAGCTCCACCTTGTATCACCCACCTCGCTCCCCATTGGACACCAGTTTAACCCACAGGCAGCCTCTTAGCTGAGCTAACCCAATCTCTATGTGGTATTACCCCTAACTCACCTCTTACAAACTAGGTGCTACGACGTGCATCTGCAGAGTCTGCTCCCTCAGCCTAGCTACCTATTTACCCTAACCTCTAACCACAAGCAACTCGTCCACCCTTCCGGGGACGCGGCTTCAGGGCTCAACTGCTGCCATACCTCCACACCATCCCCCAGCTTGTACTATACACCAGTTGTCTACTCACTGGTCTAGCTGCAAACCCCATAGGCTGTCTACCCTAGGCTGACCTATTCCAGTGCTAATCTATTTTAAGCTAGCACCATGGTAACCCATATAAATCTGCCTGTTATACTTGGCCTGCTCTTACTGATACTCCTTTTAGATGTCAGTGAGAGCCCATAAGTATCTTACTCACCCTACTCTAATAAACATTATTGGAATAGCTATGGGACTGGGACTTGCAGTGCCACCAAGCACAGCACCATCTTCCCTACCCAAGAGATGCTCTGGAGACCACTGAAATGTACTTCCACATTCTTTTGTACACCATTACTCTTCTATAGTGTTTGATCTGTTCATCAAAATAAGCCTAAACACCATGTAGGTAAAGGGGTGCTATTGCACCACAGCAAGTTCCTTACCCAACTACTAAAATGCCTGCTACTCCTCCTTCTGCTTATCTATGGGTATATCCACTCAAATCCAGGTCCACCATGTGACAACCCCAACAACAAACACAGACTTGGGGCTTTCTCCATGGCTAGCATTAATATCTGCAGCCTTCCCAAGAAACTTGATGCACTCACTGCCTGGGCCATGCAATACACCCCAGATGTCATATCAGTGCAGGAGACATGGCTGTCCCACCTCATCCCAGATAATGCTATTGCTATTCTGGGATGCACCATCTTCTGGCAGGATAGACTTGCTAAAAGAGGGGGAGGCTGTGCCATTTACTTGAAAGAGACCCACATGGGGCATACTCTGATGCTACCCAGCACCAACGCTGATACTCAATTCCTTGCCATCAAGCTACTCCTTGGATCCCCCAACAAAGCCCTGACTTTAGTGTAAGTCTACATCCCCCCCAAACTGATGACTAGTGAACTCAACTCCATTCTAAACTGCATCCACAAGCTAAAACACAACTCTGAAGTCATATCACTTGGTGATTTTAATGTAAATTGGCTATGGCCCAAAGCAAGCACCTACAGGATGCTCTGACTGCAGCCAATTTCACACAACTGATCCAGTTGCCCACTAAGGTAAACTACAGGACTGGGACCAGCACAGTATTAGACTGGGTACTAACCAACCACCCTGACCATATCTCACACACAGAGGTCCTCCCCAATACTATAAGTGACCATTCCCCCAGCATTGTGCCCATGGACTAACAGATTAATTAAACCCCCACCTAAAACCATCAACAGTCAGGTACTCACCCGTGGGCACCTTGAGCCACTAAGAAATCTACTGCAACAGCAAAACTGGTTAAAAATAGACTCTGCTGCTGATGTAGACACTGTCCTAGAATTCTTTATCACAAGCTTTAATTCAGGGGAACTGATAACCCATGGATCACTTTTGATCTCCTGCAACAGTTGTAATCCCAGGACCAACTGTGGTATCGGACTAGGGTGACGGGCAAGCAAGCAGTTGTACAGGCATACAAAACCACCAGGAATGCCTGTACCAGGGCCATCTGCTCAGAAAAAGCACTTTACTACAGAAACATCCTTACCGACACATGGAATGATGGAAGGAAATTCTGAAGCAATCTCAAGGAAGTTACTGGGAAAGACTCTAGAACCACCCCATCCATGCTGAATCTCGATGGCACCATAACCCTTGACCTCACAGTGATTGCTAACACTTTCAACTCTGCTTTTACTGACTTTAGCCATGTACTACCTTCAAAATTTTTTGATGCCTCCACCAGTTACGCAGCCAATGGTCAGCAGGGCTCGACTCCGGCACACCCACCAGTCTATTTTAGGGCTGTGACTGAATGTGAAGCCAAAAAATATTTAACTAAAGTACTCGGTAAGACCAGGACAAGCATAGACACGCTTAACCTAAAACTCACTGCCATCACACTTGATGTAGTTCTACCTCCCCTTACAATGATTATCAGCAAGTCCCTCATGCTCTCCCAGTTCCCACACAAATGGAAGCTTGCCCTGGTGATCGCCATACATAAGAGTGGTGACAGGGCCTAGCATGGTAACTACAGGCCCATCTCTATTCTTCCTCCACTTTCCAAAGCACTCAAAAGAATTGTCATCGACCAGCTGGGGGAGTACCTGGAGAAGTATGATCTTTAATGTCCCCACCAGCATGGTTTTAGGAAAGGGCACAACACCATCTCTGCTCTTTTGGAATTCACGGCCTATATCCAGTAGGCCATGCACAAAGGACAACTCGTTGGCGCCACCTTTATTGACCTCTTCAAGGCATTTGACACAATCAGTCACCCTCTACTGCTGGAACAGCTAGCTGAACTAGACTTGTCCACTAACACCCTAGGGTGGTTCAGCAGCTACTTCTCTGATCGCACACAGCAGGTGAAAATAGGCAATGCCCTGTCAGCCAAGCTTCCTATTCGCTCCGGTGTCCCACAAGAGTCAATCCTGGGGCCATTGCTCTTCAGCATTTTTCTCAACAAGCTCCATGCCTGCTGCTTGGAATAAATTCTGCTATATGCAGATGACGTGGTAATCTTCACAAAGAACTCTGACCACTTCAGGCTGGAGAGCCAATTTCAGGAAAGCTTCATGGAGGTTGAGGACTCAATTATAAAAACAAAACAAAATCTATGCTCTTCCACGACTCGCATGGCAAGCATAAAGCCAAATTGCCGATAGTCAGGAACCACTCAGTCATTGTCTTGGAACAGATGGAAACATTCAAGTACCTTGGTGTTTCTCTGGATTCTACCCTATCCTTTACTAACCATATTGAACTTGTTGCAAAATCCATGAATATCCGCATAGGACTCCTCTATAAGCATAAGCACTGCTTAACTGATCAAGCTCTTAAACTAGCAATTCAAAGCTCAATTGTCTCGATAATAGATTATGGACTAGTGATTTATGGAGCTATATCAGGTTCTACACTGAGGTGTATATCAATAGCTTTGAATAAGGCCTGCTGACTTCTTTTAGGGGCTGCTCCACGGACACATACTTGTGATCTTTATGAGCAGGCTGATTGGTTACAATTTCAGGGTCGAATTTCCTATCATGCCTGCCTTGCTGTAAAAAAGGCCTCCCTTGGTCTGCTGCCCCCTGGAGTGCAGAATCTCCTGAGCCCATCTGTAATATCCGCCACACCAGAAGATCTGATAACACCACCCTACTATTTTCCCATTGTTGTACATCACAAGAACAGCTGTCTTTTGCATTCAGAGCCCCAAAATAGTTTAATTCCCTACCCAGTGAGGTTACAAACTCAGCCACCCTTGGCCCATTTTAATGGAAGCTCCGTGACTACCTTGTTGCTCGTGCCTCCTGTGACAGTTTCATATAATCCAATGACCCTACCCTAACCACCATGCTATCCTTCAAATAACTTCCCCCCTTTTCCCTCATCTTCCCATCTCTGTACCCCACCCCTCTAGCCCTCCACACTCCTCCACACCTCCTTTTCTGTCCTGCCTCCTAACCCATCTACCCCTGCCACCCTGATAAACCCCTATTTCCCCCTGCTAATCTGACAAAAACCAACTTGACTTAGCTTTCTTTCCTCCTACCTCAACTTCCCTCTGCTTACCTGATAAACCCAATTTACCCCCTGGAAACCTGACAAAAGCCTACTTGGCTGAGCTCTCTTTCCCACCATTCTACTCTGCCTCAGTCACAAAACCTGGCTTGACGCTTTTTTGCCTCTTGTTCCTGTTTCCCACATCTGTTGACAAGGCCTACCGGCTGCACCCTCAGGGTTATATCATTTGCGAATGTTTATTTTCTCATCAACCTTGCACTTGTTGTTTTATCTGCCACACATATTTGTATATACAATAGTGTTGCCTTATTCAGTTACTTTGCCCTCCTATGCTTTCATGTTGTATTTACTTTCTCTTATTTATTGTTTACTTGTACTGTACTGTATATTGCCTGTGCTTGTCTTGATGTGGAACCTATGTAAAAGAGCCACTGGCTCAAAGGTGTTAATCTGAAATTCAAATAAATAAATAAATAAAAATACAAAATAAACATCAACTAATTTAAACAATAAAACTTAGAATAAACAGCAAATCAGTTAGATAACAAAGAAAATTAAAAGAACCATATGCATTGGTAATGCTCTTTCCCTATCAAATATTTTTTAACTGCATTTAAAGCTAAATATACTCGAAGAAACAAAGAGAACTTCTGGGACAAAGAAATGTAAAAGTCTAGTAGCTGATATAACAGTGATCACTGACCTAAACTTGCTTTAACAGTTGGAATATGAAAATAATTACACAAAACCAGAACAAGTTCATTACACAAGAGCTCACTGAAATGAAACCATGCTGTTCAGTATCACTGCTTTCTGTTTCTTTGATGTGTTGTAAAATCTGATCTTTAATAAGGGTCTCTAATATTTTGCTGGAAACTGATGTAAGACTAATGGGTCTATAATTAAGGACATCATTTTTATTGCCTTTTTTATATATGGGGACTACCATTGCAATTCTCAGTCAGATGGAACAATTCTAAGTTTTATAGATTTTTCATACGGTAGTCGCGGTGGCAGAGTGATTCTGTTGCCAAAAATTTGTACAATTTGTGGTGAAATGCCATCTGGTTTAGAAGAACTATGTTTTTTTCAATTTATTTTAGTTTGTACACTAAGGGCTAGATATTCAAAAGTGCACCTGGCAATGGCACAAGTGGTTGCTCCGTGTAACTGAGTTGAGCTGGAGCAACAAAGGAATATATTCAAAAGAGATGCGCCATGGTGCATCTCATCTGAATATACCAAAAAATGGCTGTGGCACAAATACAATGTGCTGGCGCATCTCCCAGACAAGTCTGAATAACAGGAATGGGAAATGCGCCAACGCATCAGCAATATGCTGTGTGCAAATTCCTGATATTCAGACACAAATATGCAAATGGGCCATAATGTACGCAAAGCACAAATGAGTCCATTTGCATGTCATTATGGTCCCATTTGCATTAGTTGTGCAGGGCTGACCAGCAAAATGCACCGGGCGCCCTGCATAGCATGCGGTGCTGTCAGTGGAGGTCCAGTGGTTCCCCCCTTCCCACCCATAACCCCGATTACCATGATAAATTATTTTTACAGTCCTTGGTGGTCCAGTGGTTCTCCCCTCCCAACCCATAACCTCAATTGCTATAATAAATTAGTTTTACAATCCCTGGTGGTCCAGTGGTTCCCTCCTCCGTGCCCATAACCCCGATCACCGTAGAATATTATTATCACATTCCCTGGTGGTACAGTGGTTCCCTTCTCCCCACCTGTAACACCAATCATCGTTCGAATGAATGATATAAATCTCAGGTAGTCCAGTGGCACCCCACTCTCACACAGGATCCCCAGCTCACTTTGTTTCCCCCCGGCCATCGGGTAGCGTAAACCCACCCATGGGTCTTCTGTAACTGCCCACCAATGACAGATTACAGTATCTGCTGCAAGCTGTCATTTGGTGGGCAGCCGCGGAAGTATGCAGGTGGGTTTGCTGCTTGCTGATGACCGGGGGGAGGAGCACGGTGGATTGGGGGTCCTGTGTGAGTGGGTGGGTGGAGGGTGTCACTGGATTACCAGGGAATTATATCATTCTTTCAAAAGGCGATCAGTGTTATGGGCAGGGAGAGGGGGACCCACTGGACCACCAGGGAATGTGATAGTAATATTCTACGGTGATCAGTGTTACCGGCAGGGAAGGGGGAACCACCGGACCACCAGGGTTGTAAATAATTTTTTAATTCGGGTGATCAGGGTTATGGGCAGGGTGGGGTGTTATCACTGGACCACCAGGGCATTCGATGGGAGATTGTGCATTGTGTTTGGGGGGGTGCCACCCACAGCTGTTGGCTGCTCTGTTGTGCCCTACACTACAGTGGCCTGCCTTTGGGTGGCTACCAGTTGAGCCTTTTTGTATGGGCTCAACTTTGTGCCCATGTATGTGGCACATCTCTGGGGTGTGCCGACAGATGCACCGCACATCCTGGACTGAATATCGGAATGTGCCACATATGCATGGGCACGCCTCCTGGAGATGCACCACGTACACTATCTTTGCTATGCGGCACATTGGGAATTGTGCTGCGTAATTCCCTCTTTTGAATATGGCCCCAGGGCACATTTCTGGGGGTGCACTGGTGAATTTCTGGGGTTGCGCTGGTGCAACTCCTTTGAATATCTAGGCTGACATCTACAATCTATCTATCAAAAAGAGTAAGGGAATTTCCCCACAGTTCGGGCAAATTTCCCTCATTCACTAAAAATACCACCAACAATTTCATCTGGTTCAAGGTCACTTGGCATTAATTTGTATCCCACCCTCCCCCGGGTCATGCCTGAAAATAGGCAGGATTTGTCTAGTGCACTTACCCAGTCAACAAAAACTAAACAAAAACTAAATAAATAAAATAAAAATAAATAAAAAATAAAATACCCTGTTGATTTTTATGCATTCTTGATTAAAGGTGTTAAAGGTTGCATGATGTGACTGGTTTTGTGAAAACACAGAACAAAAGTGGTTATTGAAAAGATTCACTATGTTTTTACAGCTGCATAGCAGAGCTATGCATGATGTCTTGCTATTACACAGAGAGAGAAGGGGGCTCTGGAAGCATGTCACTGGATTCCGAACAAAGCGAAACATTTTGGACTTGAAGTACAATCACTCCACTACTGGAAGCACTACACTGTCTCCATTCAGTATTGCCTCCCCCGATGCACTATTTTCTTGCTGCTGACCCCACTGCCTGCCCTCCAGCACATCACACATGTTCGTGACAAGGGCATAGCTAGTGATATGCCAAGTACGCCACGGTGTACATAGTCACTGGGAGAGGGCAACAGACTGATAACCCATTCCATGGCAAACAAAGCCAGCCAGTTGATGGCCACATGGCTTGTTGTACAACTCTGCTGGTCAATCTCTATGTATTATGTAACTCCACCCAGAGGGATGGGGGGAGGGGATAGGGAGCTGTAGCAAGAAGCAGAGCTCAAATCAGGTTTGCATCAGTTTTCTGTGGTTATGACTGACTGCTGCACAGGCAAGGGGTGTGGCTAGCTCAGTCACAGCATGTTTAAATCCTGCTTTGCACTAGGGGTAGAGTTAGTGTAATCAAGCCCACGGCCAGGGCTGGTTTTAGGACTTTGGGGGCCTCCAGCAAACTCTACGATTGGGGCCCCACAGACAGGGTCGGGCCCCCCTCCCCAGTAATCTTTCTACATAGTATTTTAATTTCATAAAATATGTGCCAATGCATACCAACCAAGCAAAAGCATATAGTTAAGGAACCAGAGCTCTCCCTGCCCCCCCCACTCTGCTGCGTTAAAGTCTAATTTTTTCCATATAACTCAATATGCTTACTACTTGTAAGTTGTTGAGGGGTTCTTAGTCTCATCATTCAGCTGAATTATGATTAAGTCTGACCACTACGGCAAAGTGACCACCTCCATCGGTCAGAAAAAAAAATATTCTGGTTATATTATATATTAGAATAAAAATTGCTTCCTTAACTGCTGGGAGTGCTCCAGCAAGTTTTTACACAATCTGTCATTTTCCCAGACAGTGAGTCAGAATTACTTGAAGAGTAAGAAACAATCAACCTACTCATATTATTAATAAAATGTATAAAATTAAAAAAATGCTCTTACAGATCCAGCTCTTATTGTTCTATCTCCACTGCTCTCTACTGTGCTGCTGTCTCCTCTGTATGTGTGCCCTATCTGTATACCAGCAGAGGCTACATTCATTCTTCACCAGAATTAATTTAGCCTCTGCTGGGATACATGTAGGGCCCACATACAGAGGAGACAGCAGCACAGTAGAGAGCAGTAGAGATAGAACAATAAGAGCTGGATCTGTAGGAGCATTTTTTGTAATTCCAGGCAGACAGACCTCCAAGACAGTAGGACAGATACCACCTTATCTGGCTATCACATTACAGTAACCCCTCACTATAACGAACCTCGTTATAATGAAAAATTGATTGTAACGAATGTTCGTCTCATGGCTCCGGACCCATACCTCAGTTGTTTCTGTTTTTTCCAGCGAAATTGGCCTCCCAAAAAAAGCACCAAAAACTCACGGCTTTTGAAGGATGTTTCATCTGCCAGTCCACAGCAAGGCACATTTGCAGGATACACAGGAAGCTCAGAAAAAATAATACTGCACAGTAGAACTACTAAATCTAGATTTTATGCTGACAGTAGTGAGCCCAAAATACAGTAAAACCAAAAAAGTAAATTACACATATTCCTTTGCTTTCCCAACCAGGCGCTTACACATTTGACTCAATAAATCAAAACAGTGAACTCAATAAGTTGTCATTAGTGCCACCGCTTACCTTGCCTAGCATGCCACTGACCAGTCTATCCAAAATGAAGCTTTGAATTTTAACAATAAGCAATCAGACAGCAACTTAAGCACACAGTACTCCTGCTCCCCCGATCCCCTACTCCCATGCTCTCACAGGAATGCTGTATATGAGTATAGAGATATTACTGGTGCCTGGCTCAGGGCTTCAAGAATGTTACTGCACTATTGTAACCCACCTAATATGGAAATTCAACTCTTCCACTCACCTCTGAAGTCTGTCCAGTCAGTGACTCGAGAATAGCCAAGCCTCTGCACTACAGGACACCTAATGTGTGTCTCCAGCAAGGCTGCATTGCTCTGGCAACCCACCCAACAAAGGTGCCAGAAGATGGTAAAAGCTGAGGGGGCTGAGAATCAAAAGGGCACTTATGAGGGTACAAAGGGCACTTTTTCTGTATTAGTTTTTGCCATACAGAAATAAAAAGTGGAGTGGCTACCGCCCCTTTCACCCACCTCCAGTTGCAGCACCTATGCCGCCCAATCATCTGTTCAATTTAACAGGCCACCCTACTCCACAAACTCACCTAATTCACACTTTTGTGTTATGTAGCAGGGGCCTTACAGAGGCCTATATGTTTCCACAGGAGACCTACACCTTAATGCCTTGGGCTGTACCAGTAAAGGGGTAGTAAAACACTAAATAAAAGCAAATACTGTCAGAAGCACTTAAAGATCAACACAACATCAAGAAAATAATTAAGTTAGGTACAAAGTAAGTACCATTCTACAGCCTCCCCATGCTGCGCTTCGCCACTGTTCTCCAAATCAAGATTCATCACTGCCCTGGCTGGCTGTTGTATTACCTACCTAAAAGGAAGCAAAGGCAGGCAAGGTGAGGTACTGGTCTCCCTGAATCTTTGTTGTGGGGCTCTTTTCTCACCATAGTCAGTCACCTCTCCACTCTCTGGGTCTCCGTACCGGCACGGCTGCAGTGTAGCGGTCTGCACTGGCAAAGTGGCACTGCAGTGCCCAGCAAACTACTGCTGCTGCTGCTTTGCTTGCTTGCATTTTATTAAAGAAAGAAAATATTTACAGGCTGTAATTTACAGCTCTGTCTAGCAGCACTGTGGCAGCAGTACAGGGTGCCTATATCAGCGGGCGATGGCGGCTGGTCTGGATGGACCGGACGGTCAATGTACTTGGCTGGATAGATGGGTGATAGTCTGCTCATCAGGCTAGCAGCTGCTGCAATCCTCTGACTTCTTCCCCAGCACTCTGGAACTGTTCTTAGCTCAGTTGGCTGTGATTCCAAGAGCCCCAGAGGCCCATTTTTGTTATGTAGCTACGGACCTGAGGGGGAACAGAATTGTTCAAGTCTCAGTGGGAGGAGGTGTGACAACAGGAATGGACAGAGTGGAGCCCTGTGATTGGTTCCACCACACCTCCTCCCATGTCAGCATGCGCAGCACAGTAGGGGGACGTAGGAAAACAACCAGGTAGCAAAGTTTAGTTCAGCTGAACACGGCGTCTGTGTGGACAGGACACAGCATGGATGGTTCACTCAGGGAAAGGGAAGCAAGGGTAGGGAAATTGGGTGCTTTGCAGGCAGCACACAATGCAGCTGCAGCATCATCGACTTGTGTGAGACTCCTCCTAGGCTGCAAAAAATGGAAATGGTAGGAAAAGGAGGTAGTTAAGTGCAAGTGAACTGATGATGCAAGTTTTGTTGAATACAACAGGGGTTCTCCCTCAACTTTTGCTGACGAGTGGCTGCTGCTGACTGTGCTGCGCTGGGGCCTGCCGCAAGACCTGCCACCGTGCTTGTAGCATTTGGGGGCCTCCTGTGGCCGCGGGGTTGGTGGGTGCTTAACACCGGCCTTGCCCACGGCAGGACTAGGAAGTTGAAAGAAAATCATTTTGAGAAGATGGTGAGATGAAAAAGAACAGTGGCAGCAGTCTCAGCATGGCAGCAGGACTTTGACTTACTCTGGACATGACCAGTCTGCAGAAATTAACACATCGTTGGCAGCAGGGAATTCTGTGATAGTCCTGGTCACTCTCTGAACAGTTTAGGGTGTGGCAGCAGATTAGAAGGTAGCTGAGTCCAACTGCAACCTAACCGGTGACGGCAAGCAAACTCCTTTCTCTAGGATGCCAGCAGCTGAGCTTTCCTCCTTGGGGTTTACCAGAATCAGAACAGGTCAGAAAAAACAAACAAACTGATATAGATCTGGTTTTCCAACTTGTCCTCTCAACTCGCCTCAGAAAGTTAGCTGCTTATCAGCACTTGTTTGGTAGATCTTGGCAAATTATGGATTTGGAGGATGTCTTTCAGTATAATTGAAAAAATATCAGCCTGAGTTCCCAACCATGAGTTATCTGATTAGATAGGTAAGTTCATATGTTGGGACTCCTTTGGGTTTACCCGAACCAGAGTTTACCAGCAGGTCAGTGGAAAAAAAACATTCATTCTTGGTTGGTCTGGATCTGGTCTACCCAGTTGTCCTTGACTCCCAAATTTAAGTTTATAACTACTGTCACAAAATGTCAAGTAGCTGCTGTGTGATTATGAATCTTGAGCTGAAGCCCTGCTGCCCACCCATTGTGTAGAACTTGTTTGGCAGGCCTGTGGTAATTATGGATTTTAGTGGTGGATTACAGCAAAATAAAAAAACAGCCTGAGTCCTGAACCATATATTTGCTTACAGAAAGGTAAAACATGTTGGAAGTTAATTTTCCAGGCTGTAATAGTATCATGACACATCACTACATGTATGAAATGCTGTATGCTGCTGAAGACTGAGACTGCATGCTGTGTAACAGGGAAAATCAACCTGAGACCATAGCCATGTATTACTGGATTAAAGAAAGGTAAAAATAAATCACTATTGCATGTTTGAAATGCTGGTGAATGTATATACCGAAACTGCATGTTGCATAACAGGGAAATGCTGAGGCTAGTAAAGTGACTGAATCCATGCTAAGAGGGAAAATCAGCTTGAGTCCCAGTGACTTAAATAAATCTTCTGCAGGCTGTAGGGGGCAGGTCTATATATAATACTTTTTCAGCCAGAAGAAAAAAACTGTACCTTCTAGCTGTCACTGTGTGAGCACCCAGTGTCTTCACCATGCACATTTAATGCAAGATCCCTACCATTTTGCCTTTTTGTACAAGAAAGAGTTTAGGCAATATTTCTGACTGGTCTGTACATACATACATACATACTGCTGTCCTTCCAAAAGCTCTTCAGAATTGCCTACGGCTTTGTGGAAAAACTCTGCATAGTGGGCCATTGTAGGGAGAGGGGGTAGTATGTAAAAATGTTATTCTACTGGTGCCATAAGTGTGTGTGTGTGAGGATGGAAGGTGGTAATCTTGGGGGTAGCAGCTGTGAAGGTGGTGAGATGGGGAGGGAAAAAGTAAAGGGCAAGTCATAGGAGGGAAGAATGTATGCCAGGGATGATGTCAAGAAGAATGGGATCTCTGGTAGTTCAGTATATGGGTCTGGGGGAGCGAAACCTCACATTATGGTGAACCTAGGGATGAATGATCTTGCAAGATGTCAGATGAGGGAGGTGCAATAGAGGTTCACAGAGGTGGCTAGAAGCTGCAGTGAGGCAAGGAGGACGGTAGCCTTCTTGAAGGTACTTCGGTCTCGAGGGCTACTACGTCAAGAAAGGTGAGAATAGAGGAATTTAACCAATGGCTTAGGGATGATGTGAAAAGGAGGAGTAAGGGCTCGTTGTCTGGGGAGTGATCTGGGATAACAAGGACCTGTATGCACTGGACAGGTTGCATCTTAGTAGAAAGGGCAAGTTGGAGGAATTCATGGAGAGCAACCTCAATTTAAACTGATGGGGGAAGGAGGCAGAAAGGTGCAGAGCACCCTAAGTCATCTGATGGAGGAGACCAATAGACTTCCCCCCAATCAGAACAGAATGAGGAAGAGCTATATGAGAATGGTGGAGGTAGGGAGGGGTGACAGAGGGAGGAAGGGGGTGGAGGGAGGCAGATCAGAAGTGGGGTAGATCCCAAGTCCTGAATTAGTTAGTATTGAACGGTGCAAAAAAACCAAAAATAAATTGGCTGGAAAAGAACTGCTTATATGTGACCATGGAGGCAACAGATTGGCAAGTTGGTGTACAAACTCAAAATTCCTAATGACCCCCTGGTTTGTGAATGCCAAAGCAGCTAACAGCCTGTTGTCTCTGACCTCTGCAGAGTTGCTTTTGCCTTTGGAGTCACTAGGTCTGAAGCTGAAACTCTGTGACACAGTTCTGCTTTTATGTGAACAATTTACAACATGCTCAGACTTACATTTCTCTCTGTAGATAACCGTAATCTACTTTGGTAGTTCATGAAAGGGCCAGCGGCAAGACTACAGCTGTGATAGTGGGAGTGATGCTTGCATTTTCCAGTTTGCCACTCGAATGTGATGAGGTTCCAACAGCAACTAACCATGTGACTATCGCACCTGCCATTGGGTTGGTTAGCACTCAGCCAGCCATAATGAAGGGTTTGTGGGTGGGGGTTACTGGCATTCATACACAGATGCAGTGACCTTGGGCTTTTGCTCGGCAGTATGAACAGGGAGTTGAAAATGCAGGTGATGTGAAAGTCCTGAGAGAGAGAGAGAGAGAGAGAGAGAGACTGAGCAGCCAGCTGGCTGACTGGCGGAGCTTCTATGTGAATGCTGGTGGGCGCCAGTAGGGCAGAGGCCCTCATCGCTCACGTCCACTGGATTAATTGTAAATGGTATACCGTCAAATGGGCAACTGCAAATGAGTGACTGAAATGTTAGTGACTCTGTTTGCGTGCCCAATGGTAGAGCGACTGGGGGTGTATGGTAATGATAGGTATAGCAAGTGTTAAATGAATGTAATGGCAACAGCAAATGCTAGGGGAGCTGTACTTTTTCTGGTGAAGTAATGCAATGAGGCCTGCAACTGCCGAGCTATCCACCTGGTGTGGCGGGTAGGTCATGGACTGCTGCAGCAATGGTCCTGGGTTTGGGACTGCCAGTAGGGACATTGTTATTGTCAACGGTGTTGGCTGTTAAGATTTTTATTTTTCCTTGCTGTGTTCCCCGGACCGAGGGTGCCCCAGCCGCGATACTCCCTCCCATGTATTTCCCTTTTCCACACTGTCCACTCCTCCTGGAGTTAATTAAATCAATTTGGGGTGTGCTGGGGGCTTGACCCCCACAAAGGGGGATGCAGAGGGGCATAGCCCCTCACATTAAATAATTATATGAATGTCTGTCTGGTCGTCTTATTGGCGCTTGATTATGCGGGTTAGCCGAGTTTTTCATGGAAATGTACTCACTATTGTGCGAAGGCTACAGAAAAATCACTCTTATGACATGGAACCATTGTAAACACACTGTTGTAAACTGATTTCTCACTTTAAAATACATTGAACTGATATAAATCAACTGTACTATTTTATAGAATGTAGTCAACTCATGAAACACACCAGGGTATGTAGACTGGACACAAAGGTTAACACTCAGACCAGATGCAAAGGTTTAAACACAGGCTGGACAAAAAAGGTCAGCACACAACTGGACACAAAGCTCAAAATGTAGGTCAGGACATGAGCCTGACAAGGCAAAAACCATCAAAGGCGCATATGAATTAAGTGGATTTGGAGAAGAAGAAAATGTCATGATCCCTGCTGCCCCCATTTGGAAGCATTTACTTCCAGTTTTATTTCTGCTGTGGTATGTTTCATGATTACTTTCTATTAAATGGTACTGCTGATTAACATCAGTTCAATTTATTTCAAAGTGATAGATTAGTTTACAATAGAAGAGAGATTCTTTTGTTAATCTATTATTAAAATTTTAAATAGCATATATACATTCTTTCAAATAACATGAACAGTGTCAGTCATTAAATTATTTGTACTTTTATGCACTGGAGTTTTATGAGGAAATGCAGATGTTTTGCTTCACTAAAATTTGGAACTTTATATACGTTTCCTCATGCAATTAATGTTAACATGTGGCAGCTGTAAATGGATAAACCCATCAAAGTAAATATCAGGTAGAGCTCAGTTTTGAAACTTGCTAATAGAAACTTTGTTGTTTATGAGAGAGGCTGTGCACCTTGAAGGAATTATGATATTATTATTATTATTACTACATTTAAATACTGATATCGGTGGCAGTGTCACCTCTGGGATCTCTCCTTGCTGGTGGTGTGTGTGGTGGTTATCCAGTGCTAGCTGGGTGGTGCTTTTTTTGCTCACTGTTTGTGTGACCATTCAGTACAATTAGCCGACAGGGACAGTCACTTGAGATGCAGTGCACTAAAACTGACAGTCCTCTTTCCTCTGCTTTTAACCTTTCCAGTGCATTAAGAGGGACAGGGGAAGAGCGTGACAACTTGACAGCCCTGCTGTAAAAGAGGCAGTGTGAGTAACATAGCAATTTAAGGTCAAAAGGGACTCTAGGTCCTTCATGCCCACCCCTGAGAGGTGGTGTAACATACTGTAACAATTTAAGGTCAGAAGGGGCTCCAGATCCTTCATGTCAACCCCTTCTTCATGTGCAAGGATTTATTTTATTTATTTTTTTACTTACTTTTTGTTGACCGGGAAAGGAGGACTAGAAAATTTTGCCTCTTTTCAGTCTCGTCCCGGGGGAGGGGGGGGATACAGATGGATGTCAACTGACATTGAACCAGATTAAGCTGTTGGTGGTATTTTTACAATTTTATTTTAGGATGAATAACTTATGCTGTTCAAACATCCTAATTTACAGTGATTCCTTATCCACTCTAGCACCCAGACTAGCCTGTGATTCCTTTCATAATCCCGTTGTGCTGGACCTGAACAAGCTGGGCAATTAGTCGTGCTCCGTTTGCTTGTGAATGCCATTAAGCTTCCCTCTGGCAATATTAAAGCATTATACCAACCGTGTTGGCTCTGACCAGATTTTGTTTGGGTCTGTTTCCTGTTGCCCATTATTAGTGATTGTGCCTCGTTTGTTACTGGAACTTTTTAGAGAATTAACAGAGCTGTAAAATTGTTTTTCACTGCCATCATTAGTTCCAATGATCTTTTTGTGTGTTTGATTGTATTTTTATATTTTTTTAGGTAGTCCATGTCCTTTCAGTTTTATTTGCTACGTACTGTTTGTATAATTTGTTTTTATACAGATTTGCTTTATTACCCTTTTATTAAACCATCTAGGTTTAATACCTTTATAATTGTAGTTTTTGATTTTTTGATGTACTCACTGCAGATGGAAATTACAGTATTTTAAATTTCATACCACATAACTTCCACTGATTTATTTTTAAAGTTGGTTTCCCAGTTGAACTTGAGAATACTGATGTCTTCTGTAATTCTTTTTACATCTTTGGTATGATACAGATAGACTCTAGTACTTCCCTTTATGTTTTTATGTTGTAGTTCAGTTTTAAACCTAACACTATTGTGGTCGCTACCACAAAATGGCTGGCTGACTACACATTCAGGGATGTTAATAGTTTCGCTACTAATGACTAAATCTTAAATATTCATTCCTCTAGTTGGATTCTTAGCTTGCTGGTTTAGGTGGAGCTGTTTACATCTGTTAAAGAATTCATGGCTAGGCCTAGTATCTCCAGTATTTGATATCCAGTTAATATCTCCCAAGCTGAGGTCGCCAGCAAATATTATGTTGCCTAAATCACATGCATTCACTATCTCAGTATTAATTGCAGAGTTTATTGCTTAGTCATTGTGTGGTGGTTTGTAGCACAGTCCCATAATTTTATTTTCCGTACTTTTAACATTTATTTTAGGCCATATGCTCTCTGCAGCGGAGGTAGGTGATTAAATTTTTTGGGAAATATCAGTGGTATGTATGCTATCAGAAATATAAACTGCAATGCCACCTCCTTTTCGATGGACATAACCCAATCTGAACAGATTATGTCCACTGAGATGTTTGCCCCAGGTATCTTTGTTGGTCCACCAGATTTCAATAACCATGATTATAGCATTCTTGATGTCAGATGCCAATAAAGCTTGCAGTCTGCCTTGTTTATTGTTCAAGCTCCTTGTATTAAACAATAAGCCGTCTGCAGCCTTATTCATGTGCTTAGGTGTAGTATGCATGTTTGATGCCCCACCCCCCCATTCGCTTTTAGTTTAAATTATGACATGCAAGGTGTTATTAATTACTGTACCTAATAGGTCTGCCCCTTGTCTATTTAAGTGAGCCCATCTTTTACATATAAATGATAGTTCCCCTTTGAACTTGTCCCGAGTGTCCATAAATATGAGACCTTCTGCTTTGCGTCAATTGCTAACTCTTGAGCTTATTCTGGCTATAGTTCTATTTTCTAGGCATTGGCCTTTGGGACAGGAAGTATGCCTGATGTAAGTACAGTTCTGGCCATCATTTTTATTTCTTTGCCTTAGCTGATTAATTTGCCACAAATGTCTTTCTCATGGTCATTGTCTACATTGCTTGTCCCTACGTGAATTGTAACTAGCAGGTTTGTCTCAATATTTTTTAGGATTTGGGAAATTTGTGTTCAGATGTCAAATATTTTGGCTGCAGGGAAGCAGAAGGCAATTGTATTAACTTTAACTTTGTTGCAGACTGTAGTACCACAGTATCTGATGATTGAATCCCCCAGAACTATAATTTGCCTTTGTGTGTTTGCATTGTTTAGTATGTTGGATTCAGGTGATTGATCAGGGCTGTGTTCTAGCATATGAAATCTGCTAGAGAGTGAACTCTTGTGACTGCCAATATCTGCTTGTCTGCCCTATTTTGTTCTTGTGTCATAATTTACTAAGTACCAATCATTTTCTCTTAAATTATCATGTCCTTCCCCCTTTTATTTTTCTTTGCTCCCAAAGTTTCATTGCAGAGTTCATCTTCCTCCTCCTCTCCTCCTCCTCTCCTCCTCCCTTGTTCATTTGTTTATTTCCTTGCCCCTCTCTTGATAAACCATTTATAACTGTGTTGCCATTTTCTAAAGTTTTCACAAAGGACTCAGTTTTATAGCTCTCCATGTTATTTGCCAGTTTTTTTTTTAAATAAGCCTACTTTATTGAATGTTTCCATTTTAATACACAGCACAAGTCATTACACATTACAATAACAAACTTAAAATTCTAGGTCTATGGACAAACACAAATAAAATTTTGGACACACTTCACATATCCCCCCCCCCCGACATATGAAATTGATTTTGCAGTTATTGTTAACTAGTTATACAACAATCTTTTAAGCTCTTATTGAGTACATTGTCCTACAAGGTTAATGAGCACAGTATCATCCAACAGTTGCTGTATACATAACATTAATCCATAATGCTTCACCTGTTATTCCTTATTCATTTGTTTAATATATCGGATTTCACAGAGTACATCCAGTTAACCCTTTCTCTAGACAATATTTAGTCTGTTAATGGAACCAGTGTTAGCAGAGTGTGCAATTTCTCCCTATTTCTGTGGTAGCTGTTAAATCTGTTTGTGCTGGCTATGATGTTTTTTCAATTCATTAACATGGCAAGGATTTCATTATGCCATTCAGTGTAGGAAGGTATAGTATCATCAAGCTAGTGTCTCAGTAGTACTTGTTTTTTTTGCCACTCCAGCTATTAGTGCAGTATGATACCTCTAAGTGGTTAGGAACTGGCTGTCATAATGACCCACAAAACACATTTCTGGAGTGAATGCTGACTTTAAATTCAGAAATGGATTAATCTTATTCTTATCAGTTTCCCATAGGGGTCATGCTTTTGTGCATTCCCACAAACTATGGGCAAGAGTGCCTTCTGATTCTTGGCATCTTGAACATGTGCTGTTCTCAAACATCCCCCTTTTGTGTAACATATGGATAAAGTATAAATTATGCAGGATTTTAAATTCCATTACGCATAATGCTTCTATTTTAATGTACTTGTAAAGGCTTTCTCTATATGTTATCCCACACCTACTTTTCACATACTTCTGGTCAAGCCTGATTCCAGTAATGTCCTATCCACAAGCCGGCTGGGTAACATTTAATTGAAATGTCAGTGTACATTGCTGAAATAGCATGGGGGTTGTTGGCTGAACATTTCAAAGGCTCAATAGTTTCACTGTGGTCATTTTTACAAAGTAGGGGGGCTCATATGTCTTGCCACTGTGTGAATGAGCTGAAGATACTGAAAAGTAGATCATTTGCTGTTACCAGCTTCATTGGGTCAACAGAAATAATTTTGTGATTGATCTGAAAGTTTGAGTTTCTAATGGTAGGTTTCCTGCATGCTTGCAAGGGTCCAGCTACAATGTTTTACTTAGCTGTTGGTGGGCTCTAACTGATACCCCAGTTGGTGTACCTTTGATTCCTTTAGGTATTTTCTACCATTGGCAGTGAATTAATTACTTTATTTCCATCCCCCTCTAACTTACATACTGAAGGGTTTGTTCAATATCAAGCCACAGAGGTTTATATTTTTCAGTTTGAGGATATTGTGGTTCTTTATATCAATGTAGGTATTTACTCACATGGGCAACATAATATTAGTGTGTAAAGTTTGGGAATTTTAGCCCCCCCCCCCACACATACTTTGTTCTTGGCTCCTGAGAGCTTTGCATAGGCCTTTCTGATAGCTTTTCCAACCCAGATAAAGTTTGCTATGATTGCATGGTTTTTTTCAACCATGACATAGGGAGTACCAGATTAGTTATTGAAAGAGGGTATAACATTCTTCCGAGGATAATCATTTTTACCACATTAATTCTGCCTGTCAGTAATAGTAGAAGTGTAGTCTATCTCTCTGTCTAGTTTAATCACCCCAATTAACTTATCTACGTTGTTGTGTTTGGATGAGGAGGCTTCCATAGTAACATCAATACGTAGATATCTTAACGAGTTAGAGGACCATTGTAAGCCCAGGTCTGTAATATCACTGTTATGCATGCCTGCGTTAAGAGTGGCATCACAATTGTTTTGAAGACATTTAGTCTGTATGTTGAAGTTTGCCCAAACTCCTGTATCAGTCTGAGTACAGCAGGTTCTCTGATGTGTAAAAAAAATATCATCAGCACAAAGAGAAAATTTCTAGTTCCACCCACTGGTGTGAGTATAACCTCAGGTGCCTGATTACTCTTATGGGCCAAGGGTTCTTAAAACAGATTAAACAGAATAGAGGACAGAGGATATTCCTGCCAGGTTCCCCTCTTTAGGTAGGATTTCTGAGAGAAAACACCATTACAAAATATCTTGGCTGTGGGCTTGGTGTATAACTCTTTGACCCAGTCTATAATTCATCTGGAAATCCATAGTGTTTAAATACATTAAACAGATAAGGCTGTGGCACCCTGTAGAAAGCTTTTTCTGCATCCAGGGAGACCAGCACAGTGGGTGATTCAGGCTCTCTGGATTCAGAAATCAGGTGTTCCAACTTTCTCAGGTGGCCTGTAGAGTTTTGTCCCTTCATAAAGTCTATTTGTTCATTGTTGATTAATCTGTCCCACACTCTTCTCAATCTCATGGCCATAAACTTGGCTAAGATTATGGCATCCAGATTAATCAAGGAGATGGGGCGGTAGCTATTAACTTGATTTATGTCCTTTTCTGGTCTGGGCAGCAAGGTGATCATGGCTTGTGTGAATGACATCTCCGTTAGACCATTCTCATATACAGTATATGGGAATAGACTTTCATTGGGTAAAGGCTAACGGTGGGCCAAAGGTCTTACAGAAGTTGTGGATGTAGCCATCTGGCCCAAGTGCCTTATCTAGAGTAAGGGTTTTAATGGCTGCTTGGACCTCATTTACAGAAATTTACTGTCCCAGCATTTCTTATTGATCTTGTTGTCACTTGAAGCAGGGTTATCCCATTTAGAAAGGCCTCCATCTTTGTCTTTAATTCTGGGAGGTCCTCAGCATTATATATGTTTTCATAAAAAATTCTGAATTCCCTAGCAATCCCCCCAACATCTGTGATCAAACTATTTTGTTCTCTTCCCTGCGTCCCTGTAATAGTGTGGGCTGCTTCTTGCTTTCTCAGTCATGTAGCCATTAGAGTGCTGGCTCTAGCACAGTGATTTATGTGGCTGGCCTTTGTTTTAAATATTGCTTTTTCTGCTCTGTCCCTCAGTAGTTCTTGGTATTTATCCCTTAAATTGTTTAAGGCCAGCTATTCAGCTTGTGGTGTAGAAGGCCTAAGGTTTTTTACTTTTCCCTGATTAAGTACAGTGTCTTCCTGGGGTCTTTTTCTTGTTCCCTTTTTCCTTGTGGCTATCCTCATCAGTTCCCCTCTAACATAATATTTTGTGGTGGCCCAACTTGTGCCAGCATTCCTTACAGATCTTATGTTACCTTGCAGGGAGTGCTGTAGGAAGGTTTCCAAATCTTCTATTGTGTTCTCATCTTTTAATAGCCATGTCCTGTCTTGCTCAGTTGCTGAAGTAAACTGGTATTCAAAGTAGACTGGGATATGGTCCAACAGCACTCTGGCTCCTATTTCTTATCTGTTGGTCCCCTGTAGCCAGTCTTCAGCACTAAAGAAATGATCTAGCCTAGCTTCTGTGTGGTGGACTCCTGATGTGAATGTGAATTCTTTTATCTGGAGATACAGTATCCTCCAAATATCTAACAAACCTAGGTGATCCTGCAGATCCCTCAGGCTTCTTTGAGCTGGAGATAGACCCCTCTGCAATTGTCAGTTCTGTCCTGGTCTGGCAACTGTACTAGGTTCCAGTCCTCTCCTATCAGTAGGGGTATGCCTACAGATTGACTGAATGTGTGCATGACATCTATAAAAAACTGAAGTAAATCTATATTAGGACCATAAACATTTCCTAGCGTGACCTTATTATTATATAGCATCCATTGGATAAATAGAAATATGACTTCAGGATCCTGTATCTCCTTTTCCACCTGGAACTTTATGTTTCTTTCTATTAATATGATGACTCCTGTTTTAGCAGTATCCCTTCCAGCCTGAAAAGCCTGGCCCACCCACTGCTTCCTAAAGAAACAGGATCTGTCTGCAGGAATATGTGCTTATTGTAGAAAACAGATTCCTGCTTTTATCTGCTTTAAATTTCACAATATTTGGTATCTCTTTGGAGCTGTCAGCCCCTTTTATATTTCAAGTGGCATAGTTAGCTGCAGTACCCATTGATTACATACAGGGTAGGTTTTGGTACTCTGAACTTTTGTAATATGGACTCTTAATTGTTTCTATAAACTCTAGATGCTTGACCCCCGTGTTTCTTTGTTATGTCATCCATTATCTTTCCCCCATCCCGTACATACAAAAATACATAATATTTAAGTTCCTCAATTTAAACACAAACAAATGTCAAGAACATGAAGTATGCTTCCGCATGTGTATTGCCATATCCATGAGATGTAACTGGGTAAGTGTACTCTTCATGCCAGAACAGAATTTCTTTTTCTTTTTTTTTTCTTATATTCTGTATTTTTTGGTCCTGCTCCCTACTACCGGACCACCTGCCCAGTCACAGACTCCAGCTGTGGCTTCTCATATTAGCTGTCTTCCTTGAACCCCCTGGCTTGCCCCCAGGGAGGGGTCATGGTGCCCCGGTCAAGGGTGCATGAACATGGGAAAGGCAGGAGTCGACCTGAGAGCCAATTTGCAGCCAGAGTGGGTGTCATCGAGGAGGAGGAGGAAGCAGGGTTTTCTTCCCCTTTTTTTTGTGTGGAGAAGGCAGGGATGTGCAATAATGTCCTCTGTCCACCTTGCCCTGAAATTCTCAAGTGCCGGTAGGCTGCGATACCCCCGGCCTCTGCCAGAAGTCCATCGAGTGCCAGGCAGTGTCCCCACCTTCCCCCCAGAGAAGAAGAGTAGTCCCAGGGATGCTCCATCCTTCTCCCCCGGCCAGCCCTCTAGCACCCCAGGTCCATTCCCGAACCCTGGTTGCCGGCACCACAAGTGGAAATCCAACCACCGCACTGGCGGACCGGCATCCAGTACAGAATTTCTGCATGGATAATTGCCGATTGACTCTGGAGGTGAGGTTAGTTTAGTTGCATGCCATCATTCAGTGCTCCCCTGTCCTCTACACATGAATTCTCTCTGAATATCTCCCACACAAATAAAAATGTATAACATGTAACCACCCAATCCCCTGGGGTTACTAGAATCCTATCAGTGTTAGTGTTAGGCAGGTAGAAAAGGCAGCTGATAAGCAGTTCACTTAGGGGCTGCTTACACAATGACATCATTGTTTACTCAACTAGTCTGAGGGAAGAATGATTATGTAATTTGAAACTCTCGCAGCAGCATAACCATTTCTGAGTCAGCTGCTCTGAGGAAGTTTTAGAATGTTGAGTTAGTCTGAGTGTGACAGTGAGAGTGGCAGGATCTGTGCCAGTGGGCTGTGAGTCTAGGGCCCTGGATTTCTCACTCTAGTTTGGATTACAATTACCAGCTTCCAGTGAAGTGGTAGAGACCTTTCTGCAGCAGGATTTCCTGATTTTTACTCCAGGAGGAGTGAAAGGGACTGCTAGCTCAGTGGATTCAAGGGACAATTCCCTGAAGGTCCTTGTGTGTTCATAGCTGCCTTTGAAAAGAACTTTGTAATAGACTGTTCTGATAAACCACCAAGGGAAAAGGTGCTTTCTGGTTGTTCCCATACCTAGAAGAAGGGGCCAAAAAATCATGAGTACAGAATGGAAATGTGTTTTGGGTTGTTTTCTATGCCTAGAGGAAGGAGCAACTATTTCTGAGAGCACTGTTTAAGGAGACAAGTTCTTCATTTAGGGAATTTTTTGTTCTGGGGTGTGTGTGCCCATGGATAAGGCTAGATCACACCTGTCAGTGCCCCTTGTTCACTATGTGTGTGAAGTACAGTAAAGGTTTGGAGTCTGTAGCATTTCAGTGGGGAATAGAAGCTTCTATGGTGTAACCCTGAAGGAGTGGCAGAGACTGTCAGTTGGGGTGAAGGGTGGGAGGAATGCCATCTGGAAGCATGCAAGGCCAGGCTAACTGATTCATGGAAGGGTACCAGTTTTACCTGAGCAAATGCCATTGCTGTGGGTTCAGGTGTGTGGGATGGGTCCACAAGTATGCACCTATCTGGGAAAGAAGATGTTCTGAGTGTGTGGCCTAGTTCCACAAAAATACACTCAGGGAAAATAGAGACGTGTTCAGGTGTGTGGCATGGTCCATGAGCAGTGGTGGACATTTGGGTACATAGCTAAGGGGGCTAGAGACAGTGAGATACTCAACTCAACAGGCCGGGGTGGCCCCCAGAAAAATTTCAGATTTTTGATGCTCTGAGATGGAATCTGAGCCCTTTTTCTAGCAAAATGTCATTATGAGTAGTCAGTTGCCACTTATCCTTATGTTTGGCAAGACAAATGCACAAGTAAAAAAACAAACAACATATGAGGTATTTTTAGGCCATGCCTGTGTGTCATAGGCAATGACTACCAATGCGCATGAATAAGATCTAAAATGAGTAGCAGACTGTGAAGTACTTAGATCATGCCTGTGTGTGGTAGACTACCACACACAGGCCTGGTCTAACTAAGTACTGCATAGTTTTTTTACTTATAACGACTGGGCAGGGTTTGTTAAGTAGGTGTACAGTGCCAGACATTGTCAAAGAGGGCTGCCATTCTAATGACTTGTAATGAGTATTTCTACCAGTGTCCCAATGGAACTGTGTGTACTGATTTCCTAAACCTAGAGCCTGACACTTGCAACATTGCCAATATCTTGGTGTTAACGAACCACTTCTTAAGACACACAGAAGCTTATGCAACCAAGGATCAAAAAGCAGGCTTTAGAGTCCTTATAGAAAGCTTTAGTATTTGCTTCAGATTGGCAAAGAGGATCTACTCAGATCAGGTCAAGATTTCGAGAGCAGAACTGTTCAGGAACTATTATCCCTGTGGGGGATATGTAAATCCAGAACTACCCTTTAGAACCCTCAAGATGATCCTCAACCAGAAAGGTCTAATGAAACACTGTTGATGCTAGGCCCCTTAGACCACAAATATAAGGGCAAGTAGAGACAATAAGTGAGCTCTCTGGTACATGAATAAAATTGCATAAAGAGTGACACTACAGGGTATTCACCCTAATATTTATATTTAGTTGGGAAGCTTGGCTACCCATAGATTTATGTTTGAAACATAGAAACATAGACTTTGATGGCAGACAAGGACCACTTGGCCCACCTAGTCTGTCCATTTCCCTACCTACAGGATAAGCTGCAGGTCCTAGTTAACCAACAGCCTATTTCTTCCTACCCCCCACAAGAATTATCTTATGTCTGTCCCCTGCATTCTTGAATTCTCCCACAGTTTTAGACCCCATAACCTCCTCAGGAAGGCTGTTCCATGCGTCCACTACCCTCTCTGTGAAAAAATACTTCCTTGCAATGCCCCTGAGCTATCCTCCCCTCTATCTTCAAATTGTGTCCCCTTGTTCTTGCACATCTCTTTTTCTGAAAGATGCTACCCTCTTGGACTTTGTTGATTCCACTGAGGTACTTAAAAGTTTCTATCATGTCCCCCCTCTCCCTCCTTTCCTCAAGGGTATACATATTAAGCTCCTTTAGTCTCTCCTCATATGGCTTCTCTTACAGACCCAGCACCATTTTAGTTGCCCTCCTCTGTACTGCCTCAATCCTGTCTATATCCTTATGGAGATGGGGTCTCCTGAACTGGATGTAGTACTCCTGATGGGGTCTCACCAACTGTCTGTACAGAGGGATAACAACTTCCTGTTTTCTGCTGGTGATGCCTCTCCCTATACATCCCAGTATCCCCCAGCCCTCCTTACTGCCTTCTCACATTGCTTGCCAACCTTAAGGTCATCTGATATGATTACCCCCAGGTCCCTTTCCATTTTTGTTGTTGTTACTACCTCCCCCTCATTGTGTAATCTTCCCCTGGGTTTTTGTTTCCCACATGCATTATTTTGCACTTCTTTGCATTGAATACAAGCTGCCATACTTCTGACCATTCCTTTAACCATGCCAAGTCCCTTCACATCCTTTCCACGCCTCCTTCTGTATCAACCCTGTTGCAGATCTTTGTGTCATCTGCAAAAAGGCATACTTTTCCTTCCAGTCCCTCTGCAATGTCACTTATAAAAACAATAAAAAGGACTGGACCCAGTACTGAACCTTGCAGTACCCCACTAGTAACCCCTCTTTCTTCAGAGTGGACTCCATTTACAATTACCTTCTGTGTCCTGTTGTCCAGCCAATGTTTTACCCAGGCTACCACCCTGGGACCCACTCCCAGGCTGGTTAATTTGATTATTAATCTTTTGTGTCGGACTGTGAAATGCCTTGCTAAAGTCTAGGTAGGACATGTCCACAGCCCCTCCCTGGTCTACTACTTTGGTCACCCAGTCAAAGAAATCAATTAGATTTATTTGTAGTTTCTGCTGATGGAGCCTGGCTAGAGCCTACCTGCAATATGAGGCAGTATAGTGCAGTGGTTTAAGGCTCTGGGCTGTAAATCTAGAGACCTGGGGTTGAATCCCACAGCCCCTACTTGCATACTGTGTGACCCTGAGCAAGTCAGTTAACTTCCCTGTGCTCCCAGGTCATACCTGTAAACAAGCTTTCAGCTTAGTGTGCCTTTTCTGATTAAACAATCTATATGTTCAGTGGCTCAGGGATCATCTTAATGTTGTCAGCCAGTTGGCCACAGAGTTAGCTGCCAAATGGAACAGAACCAACAAGGAATAAAATGACAGAAAAGTTAGGGCCTAATCTTTCTGTCATTTTACTCCTTGTTGGTTCTGTTCCTTTTGGCAGCTAACTCTGTGGCCAACTGGCTGGCAGCATTAAGATGATTCCTGAGCCAGGGTATAAGATTTGTTGCCAGATGGTTCTATTGAACAATCTGGGACTGCAGTGCCCAGGCAGCACAAGATTGCTGATAGACGGGGAAACACACTCCGAGCATTGTTGTGGACCACTTGCAGGACCTGCCAGTTTGTAAGGTATAGTCTGACTTTGATCCTCATATCTCTCCTGAAAATGGTTTTGGTGAAGAGTTCTGGTTCCACTCTGTCTCAGAGGGAGGACAGAGTGGAACCAAACCTCTTCACCAAAATCATTTTCAGGAGAGATACAAAGAAGTACTTCTTCACAGAAAGAGTGGTGGATTCCTGGTGTAGTGCCCCAAAGTTGGAGGCACCATAAAAAGATGGAGACCCTTTCCCCACACCACCTGCCCATCTGCTACATCCCCAAACCCCACCTCAACAGCCTTTGTTTAATTTCACATGTTGGAATGGTAGTGGGGGCTGAGGTAGGAACTCATCCCTTCCCAGAAGGCACAATCCCCTAGTGGCTAGCTCAGACTTCCCCTGCCCTACAAAAGGACCTGAGAAGTTGTGTACTGGGGAGTTTTTGGCTTGGCTGGCAGGTGGAGGACATGGGGAGCACAGATGTAACAAGTACATACCTGAGGCAGCTCCGTGGCTCCCCTGGTTTTGCTGATTCGCTCCCCTGTAGTGTGGTTCCAGTGTGGTGCAGCAGCAGTCAGGTAAGAGCAGCTGTTCCCTGATATGAACAGCTCCCCAACACGGTCCTCTGATTCCAAACTTCCAGGCCATGGCAGCACAGAACTAGTTCTATGAGTGGCAGTAACCTGTGGGGATAGTTTTTTGGGGGACAGACCATGGTGTGTGACGGTGCTTTGAATCTGGGCAAAACAAGTGTCCCAGACTCAGTAGTTCCAATGCCAGCCACTGAAGCAGAAACAGAAGACTGGTGAGACTGTGTCTCACTGGCCACCTTTCCAGACCTCCCCAGCAAACCGAGGCTATCCTGGTGAATGACCATTGGGAATCCAAATGACTATTGCGTTGGGAGTTGGGACCACCAGGTTGTTCTCCTGCTGCAATACCCGACTGTGTAGTGGATGTCGGGTGGTCAGAGAGGGGGCTTCAGCCCCTTAGCACCCCCTTATGTCTGCCTCTGTCCATGAGCATACACTATGGGGAAGAGAAAGGAATTGTTGTTTCTCTGGAGAACTGTACTGCCTAGCAAGAAGAGTTCTGGAAGTGTACCTGTTTGCTATGACTAACTCTTGGGGGTCCGTTGATACTTTAGTAACATCTGTTGAATAAAGCCATACTGCAAAATCCCAGCTACTGCTTTGGACAATCTGATCCTTGCTTCTGGTGTGGAATTACTGGGACTCCCTCAGCAGTTAGGTCTAGCATACACTTAGCATCCTCTACCCTGGCCCCAGCTGAAGTTATTAAGATTCATGTTTTTGTTCTTGTACCCCACCCCCTTCCTCTACATAATGAGCCTGGTATACATCCTAATGCCAAGAGTGGTACCAATCTCTGAATTTCTGCTGAAAGTAAATGGTATGCCATATGTAGGTACTAGTCCTGTTTTATGGGGGGTGTCAAACTTACCATAAGTGGCATGGGGGTTACAGAAAATGCAGGCTGGCATAAAGGGATATGTTTTGAATGAGAGATAAATGCTGAAGGAATGTCTTGGATCTTTCTGTCTGGTGGCAGTGCACCCAAACAGAAGATCGTTGCCAGAAAAGCAAAGTCTGTGCCAAGGAAAATGCTACCTTAGAATCTTTTGCTGCCTATGTTTCTGTGAAAGGAAGTGGAAAAAATGTGCTGTTTGTGTGTTAAAATGGAAAAATGGACTGTTAAGATGAGCAATCATTGTCTTACTTTGCCATTAAATTGCTTGAAAAACTGTTAAAAGTTGAAAATTTCCAAAAGAAAGTATTTGTGGACTTTGGTAACAGCCTTTTCTAAGTGCTCAGAAAGTTTCATGTGTGTACTGTAAAAACTGGGAAGTCGCTAAGGAAAATGAACATACAAACATATGAAGAAGCCAGCAGAAGAAGGCCATTTGGTTTATCAAAACTTCTTGCACTGCAGGGTCCATAGCTTGAGCTAATGTCCCTGCCCTCCCTCCCCACTCCTCCCATCCTCTCTACCCATGATTCTTACCTTCCCCCTATGCCTGCCCCAGCCTCTCTTAAAGTTGCCCACTGCCTTCAATGAGATGACCTCTTCCAGCAGCGCATTCCAAGTGTCCACCACCCTCTCCGTGAAGA
Source organism: Neoceratodus forsteri (assembly GCA_016271365.2). Taxonomy (NCBI): domain Eukaryota; kingdom Metazoa; phylum Chordata; order Ceratodontiformes; family Ceratodontidae; genus Neoceratodus; species Neoceratodus forsteri. Next base: position 668,244,887 of record CM028133.1, read on the forward strand.
AGTCCTTCCTGACCTCCCTCCTAAACCTCCCACCCTCCAGCTTATGACTGTGCCTCCTCATGTTATGGTTGCCACTCAGCTTAAAGAGACTCTCCCTATCAACATTATTTATTCCTTTCAAGTACTTGAAGGTCCCAATCATGTCCCCTCTCTCTCGTTCCTGTCTTCCAGGGAGTACATGTTCAGTGCCTTCAATCTCTCCTCATATGCCTTCCCCTGCTGACCTGCTATCATCTTTGTAGCTCTCCTCTGGACCTTCTCCAGCAGGTTAATGTCCTTTTTGAGGTGTGGACACCAGTACTGAACTCCATACACTAGATGCGGCCTTACCAGTGACCTGTACAAAGGCAGTATAACCTCCTCTCTCCTACTACTGATCCCCCTAGATATGCATCCCAGCATCTTGTTTGCCTTTGCTGCTGCTTTCTTGCATTGTGTGGAGTTTTTCAGGTCACTAGTGATCATCACTCCCAGGTTCTTCTCCTCCTCTGATGCAGATACTCAGACTACACCCAGGTAATACTCTGTCCTGGGATTCTTGGCTCCAATATGCATAACTTTACATTTCTTGGCATTGAAGCCAAACTGCCAGATCCTGAACCATTTTCCCAGCTTTTCCAAATCTTTCTGTAGGTCCTATATCCCTTCAGCTGTGTCCACTATTCCACAGAGCTTGGTGTCATCTGTGAATAAGCACATTTTGCCCTTAATGCCATCCCCAGTGTCACTGATGAAGACATTGAACAACACCAGCCCAAGCACCAAGCCCTGTGGGACCCTCTGGTTACCTCTCTAGTGCCAGATAACTCTCCCCCCACAACCAACCTCTGGGTTCTATCCCTCAGCCAGTTTTCCACCCATCTGGCCATCTTTTCTCCAACCCAGAGATCCACCAACTTCCTGATCAACCTTTTGTGGGGCACAGTCAAAGGCCTTGCTGCAATCAAGACAGAGGACGTCTACTGCTTGGCCCCTGTCTACTGTCTTAGTGACTCAGTCAAAGAAGTCAATCAGATTTGTTTGACATGCTCTCCGCCCCATGAACCCATGCTGCCTCGCATCCTGAAGACCATACTCCTCTAGATATTTCACCAACTTTTATTTTAGTATGTTCTCCATGAGCTTGCCCACAATGGAGGTCAGACTGACTGGTCTATAATTCCCTGGGTCATTCCCTGGATCATCCTTGGGACCGCTTTTGTGGAGGGACACTACACGTGCTGTTCTCTAGTCCTGCAGTACCGTTCCTGACTCTAGTGAACTATTAAATAAGTCTGCCAGTGGCCTTGCCATCTCCTCAGCCAGTTCCTTTAGTACCCTTGGATGTACTCTGTCCAGGCCTGGTGATTTGTCCACCTTCGATGACAGCAGCTCCTCCCTCACTCTATCCTCCTCTATCACTACATCTGTGTTCCCCTTCCTCCCTGCTCCTCTTTTCCCTCCTGATGGCACTGGTCTGTCCTTCTCCCTGGTGAAGATGGTACAGAATTATTCATTTAGTATCTCTGCTTTCCCCCATTATCCTCCACCCACTCCACCTCTTTCTTAAGCCTAGCAATCCCTTCCTTCTTGTCCCTTTTCTCAGTTATATATCGAAAGAAAGCCTTCTCCCCCTTCTTAATTCCTTCAGCTGTCTGCAGCTCCTTCTGTGCCTTTGCTCTCCCGACTTCCTTACTTGACTCACTAGTCAACCTTAGGTAATTTTCCCTATCCACCTCTCTTGGTCTTCCTGAATTTTCAATAGTCCAACCTCTTTTCCCTTACTGCCTGGGCAACCCCAGAACTGAACCAGCTGGGTGCTTTGGCCCTTGTGTTCTTCCCCCTGAGCCTAACGCACTCATCTGTGGCAACCAATATTTCTTCCTTAATGATGGACCACCTTTGGTCCACCCCCATATCTGTTCTGATGCCTGCCAGATGGCTCCTTAGTGCTTCACCTATTTTCCTGAAGTCCGCCCTCCTGAAATCCAAGATTTTGGTCTTAGTCAGGATTCTTTCCCTGCCCATATCCAAATGCACTAAGAACTGTGTGAAAATGCCTTGAAAGTGTTTTGCCCCACTGAAATCCCCAGCTGAAAAAAAAAGTGACAGTTTGCATTTTAAATTTGCCTTCTCGATGATTGCTGTGCAGGAGTGTGGCTGAGTGAGATAGAGAGAGCTCCTTTGCATGGTGTTGTGTGTTTGGTCCAGTGAACCTAAGCCCCGCCTTTTGCCTGATTCTCAGAGTTGTGGAGCATTTGAGGAGGAGTAGCCAGCAGTGTGCGAGCAATGTGCTAGTTTGTGCAGCAGAAGCAGGAGTTGCCGAGAGGAAAGCGTTCCTAAAACCAGCATTTTTTCGAACTTTTCACAGTAAAACCAGGCTCAACCCATTTTCCGACTGACAGTAGCAGCAATTGCAGTGTTTTTACAACTGAACCGTGGGTCTACCAGCCTGAACATTGGAAAGGCCTACAAAACTGGCAGCAGGCCATTCTACTTCAGTGGAGGGAACCAGCTACTGCCTAGTAAGTAACATATGTAAAAGGAAATGGACTGTGGTGCTGAAAGTTGTAAAACTGTAAGAACTGTAAAAGCAATTGCAGCAAAGTAACTGAGGAAGAGTTTTGTGAACTTTAAAATTTGGACTGTGTCTGAATAGAACTTTTTCAAAGTGAGAGAGCTCTGAGGCAGAAATGATTCAATAGGTCCAAAAGAAATGTAGCGACAGTATAAATCTGCTGAATAGAGTTAAGAGTAAAAATGAAGTTGTGTTTTGAGTAAATCTGTAAAATGCAAAGATCCAACAAGATTTCTAGTAATTTTTGAACTGTGTGTGTGATGGAAAAAGTTGCATTTTGGGATGTAGGCAGCTAAAGTAAAAAACACAGCACCATTTTGTACAGTGTTTCAAATGCAGACAAAGTTTCAAGTGGTTAAGTTAAATGTTGTGGAACAAAATGCAACAGCCAGGCAACGTGTTAGTGAACTGTTACAAGTGTGTTTAAAGCCAAATCTCAGTGTGATAGCTGAAGTAGTAATTTGGGACTTGCGTGCTTATTTACAGAAAATGGCACATCAGTGACCCCACTACCCAGTCCATGTCAGGGCATGGGTTACCCAGCAAGAACAAGAATTAGCTCACATCTGTATAACTGTGAATCAGCACCATCCGATGTGGCTTTACCAAACTTTCTTGTAAATGTTTATATTGTGTGCATGAAGCCAGGAAGGGATGTTCTGCCAATCCCCCATTGCACAGACTGTCACAAGCAATTTGGAATGAGTGAGACAGGTGGCACAATGGTAGCTAAAGTAAAACACATCCGTTTAGCTCCAACTTGGATATTGGCAGGGGACCCTGTCAGAACAGAGCAGCAGCAGGCTCGGTGCAGCCAGAGAGACCTCATTGAATTTGTCAAGGAGTTTTTGGAAAATGTCTGTGCAGTTTCTTTGCAAGGCCAGGAAGAGATGGAATTTTTCACACCAGAGAGGGTGGATTTGGATGCTGCAGATGCAGGTTCTGTAGATCCTTGTGTGGAAGGCCTAAGTTCAAACCTCGTGGGAGAGTCTGAGGTAAAAGAAGAATTGTGTTGGGAGGCCAATGCCTCTGAGTGCAGTGAGGAATGGACAGTTTCAGGAGCTGGTGCAACTGTCAGCTCCTGGGCAGAAATTGCAGAAGAAGAAGAAGCTGCAATGGCTATGGTGGAACCCAGTGAATCGTCATTAGCATTGGCTTCAGTGGAGCCTTCTGAGGTAGAAATGGAGGAGGGTTCTAGAGATGTGCCATTGAGTGCAGAAGTGAACTACTTTTACTCTGCATTGTGTGTTTGAAGCTGGTTCAACCAGGAATGGCCACCCCTAAGCCGTGCCACTGGTTTGGAGTTGGTCAAAAGCAGCAAAGAGGAAAGAATAATTTGAAGACAAGCTGTGGCCCAGTATGGATATTCATACCCTTTCTCCACTTGAAGAATTTGGGAAGAAATTGAGGAAAACAAGCATGCCTGGCTGTGGGAGGAAGCTTGTGCCAACCTACATCCAAAAGTAAACAAATTTGTCAGAGTAAAAGTGTGTAACAAAAGACTTCAATTCTGGAAGTGTGGCGGGACTTTGTTAATTGATTCAGTGAGAGTGGTGGACATGGCTAGCCAAGAGACATTTTACGATGTTCCTGTGGTTCGTCCAGATGCGGAAACAGTCTGTGCCCCACATCCTGAGTGGTACTACCCATAATGGTGCCACTCAGCAGAAAATGGGTCCGCTTGCCAAGTGAATGCAGCAATGCCAGCTTGGCATCTGCCACCGAAGAGGCAGCAACTGAGGAAGAGATGCCTTTCTTCTGGTGTTCCAGGTTCATCTGCAGCAGCATCCAGGTTTGTCAGCCCAGCAGTAGGGGAAGATTTCCAGTCTGGGTCCAGTAGGAGGTTGTGGAAGCATCTGATCTGAAGATTTTGTCTGTCCAGCAGCTGCAGATCATCAGGCTACAGGTCCAGAGAGGTGATGTTGACATCCATTTGTCACCTAGAAACTGGTAAGGTACTTTCTGTATTTTAATTTAACTTTTCTGCCTACAATTGAGGATGCCCTTGAAACTTTATTCACCTATAGACTTCCTGAACTGGACTGCAGTGCTAGCAGGCCTTGTGCCTGTCCAAGAACTGAGCTTCAGAAGGCTCTGGCCTAGGAGAGACTCTATGTGTAGTGACTTAGCACTCTGGACTCCTCCCTAGAATATTGGACTTGTAGGGTTTCCCACCCCCAAAATGTTTTTGTAAATGCTTTTATGTTTTCTATTTTTGTACTTTCATAGAAAAAATCTTTTAAAATGCTTTTCAGGATAGTGCAATATCCACAGTGGGAGGGGTTTGGTCACTGTTTGGTCTTACAGGTTGTGTTTGTTTGCAGAATGTGTTTTTTAATGTTTTCTTTTGTAGGTGTTCCTGGAAGAAGAAAAGAAGACAAGAAGAGGGGTTTTGGGACTCATCGGAGTCCTCTTGTTTAGAGTTGCTAGGTTTTGTGTAACTGTGTAGTACAATGACAACCATTTTTCTGCTTTGCAGGTGTAAAGTGTTTTTGTAGTTCTTCGATTTAGGAAATGTACTGGTAAATGCATGTTTCTAAAGTGAGCTACAGTTTTGGTGTAAAATGATTTTAGGTGTATAGGTAGGTTCATAATTTATCAGTACAAGTCATGCGGCTACTGGAGCCATAGTAGACTTGCCAGTATATGAGTGGTAATATTCCCTAGTTTTGTCTCTTATATAATTATCTAGCCTATACTTGAAAGAAGCAAGAGTGGTGCTTCAACCACCTCATTTGGCAGTGCTTCCAAGTATCTACCACTCTTTGATTAAGCCACAGACCTCTCCTAGTGGTTTTATACAGCTCCCTTTTGAGTTGCAAGTGATGGGTTCTATTTGCTCTCACTGAATGTGTTTTCTTGTTTAGGCCTGCAGATTCCAAGAGGGCTTCATCTTTAAATGCCCTATAAACAAAAATCAGATCCCTCTAAGTTTCCTATATGTTAGGGACTAAAAGCCTAATTCTTGCAGCCTTTCTGTATAACTTTTATTCTTAACTATATTCACTTTGTTTGTAAATGGGAATGGGCACCCGGTGGTAGTTTAGGTCAGATAGATTTTCCCTAGCGGGCTAGGGGAAAGACAGGTTGGTGGTCCTGATTCATGATAGGGGTCACCAGTGCTGTCTGTTAGGACATGCTTCAGCCAGTTTCTGGGAGCCACTGGAAACCCATAGATAGTACATTAGTAGGGATGGGGCTGAGATTTCTTCAGTGGGCCTCTATCCTTTAGTGTTACCTGCCTGTGCCTAGCACATGGTAAGGGAGGACCTGATCAACCCTCCCCGTAGGGCCCATGGAGGTAGGATGGCCTGGTATTAGGCCATAGTTTGGCTGTGGACAGCCAGTGGTCTGGTTGCAGTGAGTGTAACCACCCAGTCTGCTGGGGTTACTAGAATCCTGTCAGTGCTAGTGTTAGGCAGGTAGAAAAGGCAGCTGGTAAGCAGCTCACTTAGGGGCTACTTACACAATGCCATCATTATTTACTCAGCTAGCCTGAGGGATGAATGATTATGTCATTTGGAACTCTTGCAGCAGCATAATCATTTCTGAGTCAGCTGCTCTGGGGATGCTTTAGAATGTTGAGTTAGTCTGAGTGTGACAGTGAGAGTGGCAGGATCTCTGCCAGTGGGCTCTTAGTCTAGGGCCCTGGATTTCTCACCCTATTTTGGATTACAATTACCAGCTTCTAGTGAAGTGGTGGAGACCTTTCTTCAGCAGGATTGTCTGATTTTCACTCCGGGAGGAGTGAAAGGGACTGCTAGTTCATTGGCTCCAAGGGGCAATCTCCTGGAGCTCCTTGTGTGTTCACAGCTGCCTTTGAAAAGGACTTTGAAACAGACTATTCTGACAAGCTGCCAAAAGAAAATGTGCTTTCTAGTTGTTCCCATGCCTAGAGGAAGGGGCAACAAAGTCATGAGTACAGAATAAAAATGTATTTTGGGTTGTTTTCCATGCCTAGAGAAAAGAGCAACTAATCTTAGATAAGGGTACTTCATGGGTTGTTTTCCATGCCTAGAGGAAGGAGCAACTATTTCTGTAAGTACTGTTTAAGGATACAAGTTCTCCATTTAGGAGGATTTGTTCTGGGGTGTGTGCACATAGATAAGGCTAGATCACACCTGTCAGTGCCCCTTGTTCACCATGTGTGTGAAGTACAGTAAAAGTTCAGAGTCTTTAGCATTTCAGTGGGGAATGGAGGCTTCTGTGGTGTAACCCTGAAGGAATGGCAGAGACTGTCGGTCGGGGCGAAGGGTGGGAGGAACGCCATCTGGAAGCTTACAAGGCAGGGTTAACTGATTCATGGAAGGGTGCCAGTTTTACCTGAACAAAGGCCATTGCTGTGGGTTCAGGTGTGTGGGATGGGTCCACAAGTATGCACCTATTTGGGAAAGATGTTCTGAGTGTGTGTGGCCCAGTCAAACAAAAATACGCTCTGAGAAAATGGAGATGTGTTTGGGTGCATGGCATAGTCCACAAGCATGCACCATGGGGTAGAAAAAGGAATTGTTGTTTCTCTGGAGAACTGTACTGCCTAGCAAGGAGAGGTCTGGAAGTATACCTGTTTGCAATGACTGACCCTTGAAGGTCCATTGATGCTTTAGTAATATTTGTTGAATAAAGCCATACTGCAAAACCCCAGCTACTGTTTTGGACATTCTAATCCTTGCTTCTGGTATGGAATTACTGGGGCCCCCTCAGCAGTTAGGTCTAGCATACACCTAGCATCTTCTACCCTGGACCTGGTTGAAGTTACAAAGGTTCATGTTTTTGTTCTTGTACCCCACCCCCTTCCTCTAGATAATGAGCCTGGTATACATCCTACTGCCAAGGGTGGTACCAATCTTTGAATTTCTGCTGAAAGTAAATGGTATGCCATAGGTAGGTGGTCCAACTTACCAAAAGTAGCATGGGGGTTACAAATGGTAAACTGTTCCCATTTTCAAAATTTTTTAGAATCAAGTGTGAATAACTTAGTACTGTGGACCCTTGGGTGTTAATCAAACTCCCCCATGGATTTAGTTTTAGATATTACTTATATGCTTGTTTAAGGCTCAGCACACCACCTCCACACTGCTTTTATCTGTCTGGTCCACTCTTGCGATGTTCCTCAGGAGCAGAGAAGGGTCCAGCTAAGTTGCAGTAATGGAGTAACAGACCCCAAAATTGCCTGTCCGTTACTTAAATGAAACATTTTAGACTCCAACTATATGAGTTATGTGTATACAAATATTTAAAATCTGAAAACATTAGTTCAATGTTTATGGACTAGCAATAAGGAGAGATGGGGTATATAGCGCTTGTGTAACTTGTAGTACTTTTTGTAGCTTTACTCTATTCCCACCCTTGAGTAGTAGGCATGTAGGTAGTAATTTGTAGGGACTAGAAGGCCCATGAGCAAGGGTGAGAAGAGTGCCAGAGAAGGAGGAGGAGGGGATGGTGGTGGACGAAAAAATACTCCCTAAGCAAGGGAGATGTTTTAGAGGAGGGCTTATGTAGAGGTTGTGGGAGGAGCTATTCCCCCTTTGAACCTCGGGCAAACCCTCCCATTCAATGTTTGTGGAATAGCAATGAGGAGAGATGGGGTATATAGTGCTTGTGTAACTTGTAGTACATTTTGTGGCTTTACTCTATTCCCACCCTAGAGTAGTAGGTATGTAGGTAGTAATTTGTAGGAAACAGAAGGCCCAAAAAGATACCTCATCCAACTCATGAAGAGTATGACCCCCTGGCATTCAGGAGAGGAAAAAAACCCAGGTGGAGGAAACCTCTGAGGACCTATGGCCAGAGGTCTGCTTTTCTTCTGGGCATACTAACTGGAGAAGGATCTAGGTTCTCATAACCATAGCTAATTTGGGGTTGGTGAGTTGCTTAGAGAGACGATAATCCATCTTTGATCTATTAATGATCCTGATCACATTATGATCCTGAGGTTGAAGAGGAGATCTGTTCTGAATGAGCGATGGAATCCAAAGTCTGAAGTAAATCTGTGTGGAGGAGGATGAAGGAAGTCCAAGATTCCAAGATGATGAATGATGCTTGTCTAATGGAATTGTAATAGGCAGAAGGACCATGACAGGATCAATAAGGTATTAAACTGGGAATGGTGGAAATGCAATGGTAGAAGTAGTCATTGGTGAATGATTCAACTTGTGAGAGGCTTGAATGTAAGGGTATGGTCTGGAGGCTAGGAACTCTGTATTTGAGCAAGGAGTCACTAAGGAAACATCCATAGAGTAGAATTTGTAGAAAAGTCTTTGAGTGCCCTGGAAATGATGGTTCATTCTCAATCCAATGAAGATACAGCCTGAAAATGAAGGGTACGTCTTTTCCATAGGGATGGTAAAAATCCTATGCGTAAAGCAGATCCAGTTAAAGAAGGGCTAATGTGGACCATGTTTCCAAGTGACAACGGATGGATGTTCAAGGGATTGTATTGACGTTATGAGTCGGGAGAGCAAGATTTGTTTGATATGAGACCAAACAGTACTCTATGGTAGTTATGATGATTAGTAAAGTTATGAGTGACTGCTCCAATTCATATAAGGTTTGATATTCGAGGTAGTCTGGAGATAAAGAATCGATTAGTAAGCAAAAAGTCATTAGGTAAGCATCCCAGAGTAAATGAGTAGAGGAGAGTTTGAGTGGCTGATGAGAATAATGCCATAAGTGATTAGTAAAGCACTAGAAGGGTCATAATTTTCGTGACTTTATGCTCAGATCCTATGCTGGTGCGCTGCCTGAAGTAAGTGTGATATTCCTGTGGTGTGATCATTTAGGAATTGCACTGTGGTGGCATAGGTGGTTAAGTTTATGGGTAATCCTGCTGCTGAGGTATATGAGAGAAGCTTGGGGCAGATGACAGGAAGAGTCTGTAGGCTGGATTAGTAGCGAGATCGATTAGTGCAGGATGCCATGGTTTTAGTGCTACTGCTGATTGATACCGATTAGAATGCAAGGCTGAGTTGGTGAATTTGTTTTGGCTGTTACGGATTGCCAGTTAGAATTCAGGACAGTCGGTTCTCGGTGATGGTCTATGCTGTAGAGATTAATGAAGGTACTTCAAGAAGAACAGGTTGAAGGATCTGCTGGAGAGTGGTTGACCCAGTTGAAGATATTAGGTGAAAAGATGCGAATAATAATATAAGGAATAGTGATGCCCTGGAGTGAAATCGAGGGTTGGACGGCATGGAGTCAATAATCAGCTAGCTGTGAAGATCCCACGATGAATATTCTGGACAATATCTGTGCAATTCCTAAGATTAGCATGACTGTTGGGAAGTAGGAGCCAAGTAACTTGGTCATCAGAGTCATTGTTGAAATAAGAGGTGGCAGAAGGTAAAACGGATGATAGCCATAGTTGAATAGGTTAACTTGCAATTCTCAGTACCTGTAGAAATGATGCTGATTACAAAGTCTGAGTATAACAGAAGGATTTAAGTCCTTTCCATGTATGAGGATGGCCAATGAGACTTGGCATCTGGGAAAATCATGGTGATTGGATGGACAGGGATCAGAGGGTATATCCGATAGAGATGGAGAAGATCTTCTTATTGTCCAGGTGAATGGATTCCATGAATGATTGTGAAGAACTGAATAGGCAGTATGAGACTTCTATGATAACGTAAGAGTCTATGGGGCATGTGAGCCAAGGAATGTTTGCTGGCAGTAGTAGTACTCCAGAGTAATGCATTAATGACTGAACAAGTAGTGGAAGAGTACTGTTAGAAGAGCTGGAGTAGAAGTAGAGGATGGATCATATGGAAAAGCAGATGACTCATCCAGAGTACTGGTCAGAGATAGGACATAAGACCCAAAAGAGCCAGAGCAAACAATACAAATCCCCAAACCAGCAAGGCGAAGAAGAGACAGCAGCCAGACAAAAGGGAAGGAAGTCCAGAGTGGAGCCTGAGAAACTGAAGGAATGAGCAGAGGAAGCTATGGGCCAGGTCAAGTAGGATGACATCCAGAGCAGGAAGGAGCAGGACGAGGTCAGTTCCAAGGAGCCAAGCCAAGCACCATGAGAAACAGGAGTCCCACATCCGACGAAGGCTGGAAGCAACCAGAGAAAATGTTGGAAGGTGCTGGAGCAACAAAGGATGAGGTTCCAAACCTGCAAAGAAAACAAGGTTGTACAATGGCAGATCTGGCAACTTGCAGCAAAGCAGTCCAAGAGGCAGTCGACCCGGAGTGAGAGAGGGCATGAACAAGCCAGCAGGATCCATATGATGAGGACAAGTAGGCCAAAGGGGTGAGAGAATGAAGGTCAATGGAAGAATGGGATGGTGAGTGGAGTCATTCAAAGCAGAAGAGTCCTGCGATTGAAGGGAAGTGGCAGACTGGCAGGATGGAGGCAAACCAATGAGAAGTCCGTGTTCCACAAGAGAAGACACAGGCAGAAGCAGAAGGTCCAGATCCAGAAAACCAAAAACACATGTGAAGTGACGGAATGGAAGAATATGTGTCCAGATGGGATGTTCGAGGCAAGATGATCCTGACTGGGTTCGGCTAGTGACTGGAGAACAAGGAGAGAACATTGTTGAGGAAGTTCCGCTTTTAATGAAATTGGCAAACTGCAGTGGGGTATATGCAAACTATTGAGAAAATCCAGACTGCGGGAGGTTCTTGGCCATCAAAGTCTGCAAAGGGAATGAAGAGTCTATGCTGTAAATAGATAAGATGGAGAAGCAAGCCGGGCAAAGTCCTGTTCCTGAAGGAGTGGCATCTGGGAATCAGACTGAGGATAGAGAAGATAAAACAGCAAACAGGAGACTTAGGCAACCAGCAGGAACTGCAGATGACTGGTAGTGACTTGAAGCAACATAAATACGATGGTGAGGGTATGCAGAGAGTGATAGTTCCGTTCACGAAAGGAAGCAGCAATTGGATAAGGTTGAAAAGGTATGGTATGAGGAGGAATGGTATAAATTGGTAGATTAGCGACAGAGCTCGCATCCCTGGTAGTCATGGTGAACTAGCCTGCATTCGATGCTGCCAAGCAGAGTTAAGAACGAAGGATGTCAAGTTGGTAAGTAGGAGGTAGTTCCGTTCTCAAAGGGAAGTGGCAACCGGTATGAGGTAAAGAAGGTGAGGTAACAGTCTTGAAGATTGCAGACATGGCTCCCATCCCTGGCAGTCGGGGCAAGCTAACCTTCACTCAATACTGCTAAGCAGAGTTAGGGACGGAGTATGTCAAATTGGTAAGTAGTGGAGGTAGTGACTGATATGGAATCCCATCCCCGGTAGACAGGGGAAGCCTACTTTCACTCAGCACCTCGGAAAGTGTGAGTTAGGGATGGAGACCAGAGTACTGCTGGTATGGGCTGAATGAAGCAATAAACTGGTGCAAGGATGAGAGATAGACAAGTAATGAACAGGAACAGATGCAGTCTGGAAATAGTAATATAAGCAGAATATAGAGGAGACATGAACTGATATATACAGAGAGCGGTGAATGCTTGGGCATAGTACACAAGAAAGGCAATAGGTAGTTAGGTAACTAGTGGTAAAAGCGTAGTCAGGTATCACACAGGTAGCGTTGCATATTGGTATGGCTGAGTTAGTGGTCTTTAAGGTGGTGACTCGCTAGTGCTAATGTAAGATTAAGGTATGGTGCAATGCCCCACCTCCACCCCATAGCAGGATAAAGGTTGGAAAGAAAGATTGAGGTACAGTGAGTAGGAGAAGCACATTCCATTGGGAGGCAAGCTCAATCTGAAGTGAATGTTTGACCGAGCTAGGCGAGCTTGTAATTTTAGGAGGGATGCCCCCCTCCCCCACATAAAGTAACAGAATGTGGCAGCAGAAACAATAATGATGTGAGGCAGGAGCTTATCCTTACTTAAATGCGGGTGTCCTCTATGCAGCGAAGCAAGATCCAAATACATAAAATGAATGCAGTAAGTGAAGTCTGACCAACAGATAACTGAGAGTGCCCTTTTCAAATACCAGACATGCTTGTTAAATGAAATACATGGCCCCCCCCACACACTTTAACAAGGATATAAGCAACGTAATCCAACATGTCCTGTTATAGAGATGCATACAAAGTAATCATAGCTAAAAGCATCTGATGCAGGGATGCGTTTCTTCTTCCAAAAATGGGTTCACTGTTTGGGGGCTAGAGAAACATTCTTGCCATGGTGGGAATGGTGCTGGAAGAAGGTGTAGCAGATGCGAGCAGAGGGGCCCGAAGTTCATGACCCTAGAGTGCAATATGCCAAAGAAAATAGCTGTATGGAGGCTCAGGCAACCACTAGTATTAGAGCAATTGAGTGGTGATATTTGCTCCGGTTAATAGAAGCTCCATGTAAATATGCTCCTGCAATAGAGACAGAAAAATGGATGTATGGGTCTGCAGTATCACGTCCTCTAGGTGATGCCAGTCATGGCACTCCTCCCTGGTGGAATACATGAGCATGGAAGGAGACACGGTAGGAGCAAAATTAAGACGTACTGCAGGAAGCAGAAGCAGACAGCAGCTAGAAGCAACATAGAGAGGAGCTGATGTGAGCAGGGGAAAGAGAGACACTGGAGGTGCATGGAGAAAGCCATACAAACTATGAGGGAGCAGGAGCACAATACGGATAATGGAGGCCTGCGGAGAAGGTAGGAAGCAATGCGGCGGTGACAGGGAGTAAAGAAGCCCAAAAACAAAACAAGAAAAGCAGAATGGGAGGAGAGCCGGGTGGGGGAAGGGAGCACAAAATGGGAAGGGAAAGGAGAAGAGAAACAAACAATGAAGCACGAGACAAGGCAAGGAATGGGAGAGAAGGAGACAGGACAAACCAGGCAGCAGACAGGGTAGGCACAGCCACAAGAGCCATGCAGGAGCCTAGGAAAACACTCCCTAAGCAAGGGAGGTGTGTTAGAGGAGGACTTATGTAGAGGTTGTGGGAGGAGCTATTCCCCACATTGAACCTTGGGCAAGCCCTCCCATTGTAACATTAAACTTTGAAGACATTAGGTGCCACAGGTATCCCATCAAAAGGGCGACTGAAATTGAGCGACTCAAATATGAGTGACTCAATCTCAGTGCCTGTGTTGTGGGCTACCCTGAAAAGGTAGTGACCGGAAAGTGCAGGGTGAGAGGAATAGTGACAAGATATTGGAAGGTATCCATAAGGTACAGTGGTGTCCCCAGGATGAAACCCACTTTAAAGCACTCTGCAGTATGCTGCAGCAGACCTACTGAATAAAGCAATGTATTTTCAATGCCAATTAGTCCCTTTTGTCATCCAGGAAACTGTGGCATTCACTTCATCCTGGCAGAGTCACATTTTCCTGAATGACAAAAGGGACTAATTGCCATTGAAATTACATTGCTTTATTCAGTAGGTCTGCTGCAGCATTCTGCAGAGTGCTGCAAAATGCTACAGAATTGGGTTTCATTCTGGGTGATGCCACTGTATGTGAAGGGTGGCAAGAAGGGAAGCCACAGAGTTGGCATAGTGACGTGGTGGTTAGGGTGGCTGGCTCTGGTGTCGAGGGTGCAGGGTTCGGGGCTGGGGTGGAACACAATATTTTGTGCTTTTCTTCACCTGTGTGTTTGTTTGTTTTTTGTCTTGGTTCTGTCTCCTCCCCAACATGCACCCCCGCCGGAGTTAGTTCTTTTAGTAAGGGGGATGCAGGTGGTGCAGCCCCCTGCATAGCGGGTTCGGGGGCAAAGCCCTCCGTATAAACACTTAAGTTTAGTTTTGTCACTGAGAATGTACATCGCTGTTCTTATTTTCAGTGATGTATATTCGCCATTATGACATAGAACCGGTGCCACATTCCCTAACCGTGCTGTTATGACCTCTTTATCCCAGAAAAGACCCCTGTGTTTTGATTTGGTTGTTTAAGCCTGGATAGTCAACCTCCAGAACTGGGGTTGGTCTTACTTAAGTAGCTCACATGCCTCAGGGACAATTGATCTATTTCTGTTATCCATTACCGTCTATTGCCAAGTGTATCGGGCTTTTTATAGCCCATCAATATGCCCTGCACTCCTTGCCTGGGGAACTCACTGACACCACTGTTACAGCCTTATACATGCCTGTGATGGTATGGAGCTTGCCTGATCCATGTTAGGTTCCCATGTACAAGGCTTCAATGATCCCAACCCCACATGTTAGGTCACCAGAGCACTTAGTTTTCTCTCCCACCCCACCCCACCCCATATTACCAAGTTTAGCAGTGCAGAGTACCACTTTCTGTCCAATTAGTTCTCCATCTCTAAGAAACATAGAAACATAGAATTGATGGCAGATAAGGACCACTTGGCCCACCTAGTCTGCCAATTTCCCTACCTAATGGATAAGCTGCAGATCCTAGTTAACCAATAGCCTACTTCTCTAGACCTATTGTTAGACCGTTGTTGAGTGCTGGCCAGGTGTTGCATTGTTGGCTTTGAAGTTCATTTCCCTTTGACACAGTTCAAGGATTGGACTGTGATTCAGTGGTCGATGAGCCTGTGCAGATCAAAGTGGAAGTGGAGACACTCTGCCCCACCAAGCACGGTAGTAATGCCCTCCTCCATCTTGATTATTTACTTTGTGTATCTACCTTTCCGGACATGTACAGTGAGGCAAGCCACCCACTTGTAGGCATTTGCAGTTTGCAGTGCACTGGAACCCACCTAATGGTCACTCTGAGCTAAAGTTCACTTTTGTATCCCTCGGAGTTTAGTGAAGAAGCTGAAGGAGAGGTGGGAATCTTTTTGCCAGCATCCATCTTGGTAATGGTCATCTGTCCAATCTAAATGGTATGTGCTGGTTTATTTCCCCATATTTCTGTCTTTTCCTACCTTTGGTGCTGAATTGTGTGTGTGTGTGTGTGTGTGTGTGTGTGTGTGTGTGTGTGTGTGTGTATGTGGGGGGGGGTTCTGTGTCATCAGAACCCCCCCTGGATTGTCTTCATATTTGGCTGCCACAGTCCTCATGGCATTTGCAATTTCAGCCCCTCTTGTTCCCATTTTCAATGTCCCAGGTTGATCTGAGTCTTTCCAGGCATTTGTAAGTGGTGCAGGGTGATTCAAGATGGAGGGAGGCACTTTCAATGTATATCAATGTATAATGCTTTCATTTAGAACAGTTAAACTTTAAACCTTTGGACCTTCCTCACTGTAGTCAGCAACCCTACCAATGCGCTATCTGGCCTGACCTACTTCTGACCTCTCGGTTTTTGATCTTATAATCCCTACTCACACACTCTCCTTACAGCTTGCATTTTTTTATCCCCCCCCTCTTCATCTGGCCTCTGTCTACAATGGGTCTAGTAAAGCAAATTCTCATCACTGGTTGTCTGTTACTACTCTTTGTTCCGTCCCCCATCCCACACTCTCTATTAGCTCCTACCTGTCCCCCAGCTACCGTATCCATCTCTGTTCTATCTGGAACTACTGGAAGTGCATTACCTCACTGTGATTTACAGCCTAGTTTGTTAGCTGTCTGCTCCCACCCTTGCTACCACAACCTATCATTTATTTTAAGTCTACATGTCCGCCAGCTCTCCCGCACCCACCATCCCACTCTGAAAACTAAGC
Organism: Neoceratodus forsteri; assembly: GCA_016271365.2. Taxonomy (NCBI): domain Eukaryota; kingdom Metazoa; phylum Chordata; order Ceratodontiformes; family Ceratodontidae; genus Neoceratodus; species Neoceratodus forsteri. The sequence goes on from CM028133.1 coordinate 668,260,969, forward strand.
TACTTAAACCTGCCCTCCTTAGGCATGCCCTCCTTTTGCTGTTCCTCTCAGGAAATGTACACTCCAACCCTGGACCTGTTTCCTCACCTGTCCCAACCTATAACCATGTTGGTGGACTACTGATAGCCTCTATCATTATCTGCAGCCTCCTAAAGAAATACGTTATCCTCCAAGGTTGGATGGTCCTTCATCAGCCTGATATTCTGGCTGTGGTAGAAACCTGGTTATCCCCAAATACCCCTGATACCACAGTGGCTATCAAGGGTTACTCCATATACAGGTTGGATAGGTTAGTAAAGAGAGGTGGCAGCTGCGCCATCTATGTACGGGACACCTTTCAAGGGCATGTAGTCCCTATCCTACCTCCCACACATGGGGCGCATGCCTTGACCTTTAAATTAGCCATTGGCCTCACAGGGAAATCTCTTCATATCATGTCAGCTTACATCACACCTCAGAATCAGAAGATGGCTTTTCATTCAATTGACAATAGCATTTCCCAGATGCCTAACTCATTGAAAGTCATAGCATTAGGTGACTTTAACATAAACTGGCTGTTCCTCAAGGCTAAACCCTTCAAGGACACCATCACAGCCATAAATGTCACCCAAGCAGTCTCTTCTCCACTCGTCTAAACCTGAAATCTGGATCATCCACTCTCCTGGATCAAATCCTCATAACCCACCCTGACAGACTCTCGAGGGTTGCTGTCCTCCCAGATGCTCTAAGTGACCACTCCTCTATAATCTGCAGTTGGTCCAACAGGGTCATCAAGCCCCCCTTCAAACTCATTTATTAGCGTCGTCTAAAGAAGGGATTCCTAGATCACTTCAAGGACTTCCCCTTACACTATGATTGGTCACCTATTGATACTGCTAGGTCAGTTGACAGTGCCCTCTCCCACGTCATCACCTGCTTCAATGCTGCCTGTGACCACTTTGCCCCATTTGCTAAACTGGCAGTCAAAGGCCCCAGTACCCCATGGATAACACCGACCCTTCTTGACCTCATGGCCTCCATGATAACTTATGGCATAAGGCCTTCTAATCTGGCCATCCCACTGACAGGCAATGGTACAGAGCTGCCAGGAATAAATGTACCTGGGAGATTCGCAAAGGAAAGGCAATTCATTTTCAGGAAGCCCCATCTTCCTCCTGGGCTTCTGGGCATAGGTTTTGGGAAAACATTAAAGTACTTAATGGAAAAACAGCATCCCCTGCACCATCGCAACTTGACATTAATGGTACCACCTCACAGGACCCTATGGCCATAATTACCATCTTAAACTCCTCCTTCTCAGACCTCAGCAGTGTCCTCCCACCTAATTTCTTTGACTCCCCACTAGTCACCTCCCCTTCCCGCCCCCTACTGATACCCCACTCTTCTGATTCAGGACTATTTCCCCCCAAGAGGCCAAACCCTACTTATCCAGAGTCCTGGGTAAGTCCCAGCATAGTGGGGACATTTAAGACCTAAAATGACTTCACCTGGCTCTGGACATAATCCTTGTCCCTCTTACAAAAATTCTTAACCTCTCTCTCTCTCTCTGTCTTGGCCAGTTTCTCTCCTAATGGAAAGTGGGTGTCATCACACCTATCCTCAAAGAAGGGGACTATACCTCTCCTAATAACTACCGCCCCATCTCTATTCTTCCCCCCTCCAAGGCCCTGGAGAAAATTGTCTCAGATCAGCTCGCTGACCACCTGACTAAATATAACCTCATCTGCCAAGAACAGCATGGATTCAGGAAGGGGCACAGCACCTCAACTGCACTGCTGGAATACACCACCTTCCTACACAAAATCCTAGACCATGGACACCTAGTCAGGTCTGTGTATATAGACCTGACTAAGGCGTTCAACATGGTCAATCACCTTCTCCTACTAGAGTCTCTCCTCGCTCTGGATCTTGCTTCTGAACCCATCTCCGGGTTCGAGAGCTACCTAAGTGGTAGATCACAGCGTGTTAAAATAAACTCCACTTTATCTAACAGCCTGCCGGTTCATTCTGGTGTCCCCCAGGGATCCATACTAGGGCCACTTCTCTTTGGCCTCTTTCTAAATTCTCTCCCAAAAGCATGTTCTGAACAAATGTTTCTACACGTGAATGATGCAATTATCTCCTGCAGTCACCGTGACCGCCCCTCCTTCAGCTTGCCCTCCAGAGTCTTTTCTCTGAAACTGAAACATGGTTCTCTGCCAAAAAACTGACGTTAAACTACAAAAAAACAAAGTCTATGGTCTTCACTCATCCTCAAAGCAAATACAGGGGCACCCCACTGTGCATACTTAACTGTCAAAACTCACAGCTAGAACAAGTGACTTCCTTTAAATATCTGGGTGTTACCCTTGACTCCTCACTAAACTATCATGAACATATCCATCATCTTAACTCTGCCGCAAATGCCAGAATTGGTCTCCTTTACAGGAATAAACACTGTATGCCTCCTGCAGCCCTCCGTCTAGCAGTTACTTCCTCTGTTCATTTCCCTATTGGATTATGGGATCATCTTCTATGGCGCGGCTGACAATACTGAACTTCACAGAATTAAGGTCACTCTGAATAGGGCCTGTCGTCTCGTCACAGGGTGTGATAGGATGACTCACACCTGTAACCTTTATCGGCTCTCCAACTGGCTCAACTTTGAGGGCTGGCTGAAATACCACAACTGCCTTCTTGCCAGGAAGATTGTCAACAGTCAATCCCCCACGAGGCTCCTTAACCTCATTCTATATGCACCATCCACAAGGAATACTAGAGGCTCAGCCAAAGCCACATTGCTTGTGCCGTTCTGCAGAACGTCCTTGGGGCAACATGCCTTCCACTACAGGGCTCCACTCTGGCTAAATGATCTGCCCCCTGATACCTCATCTGTCCAGAACCTTGGTCTTTTCAAACTCAAACTCAGAGAGCAACTACTCACCGCCAGTACCTGTGACTGCCCCTGAGCTGTCCACTCGCATAGTCGCCCCTCTTTCACTGGTGTGCCAAGCCAAACCTCTGTGCCTTCTGCCCCCCTTCCTCCTCTCTCCTCTCCCTCTACTCTGATTGATTCTTCTGATGTATTGTGCTCTATCTTAAGTATCTGTTTTATTGACTTTGGAAACCTTGTATCATCCTTGAAATTTGAATGTAAGCAATAGCTCAATTTGCTTGAAACCTTTGTACCATGTTTGACTCTGGGTTGTTTTACCCTCTGCATTCAGATGAAATACCTTTCAATGTATTGCTCATTACCTTTCTACCATACTTGATTCTGGGTTGTTTACCATCTGCATTCATTTGTAATACCTTTCATTGTATTGTCCATTTCTTGTTTTGTACTTCCATGATGTGGAGCCTTTGCAAAGGAGTCTCTGACTCAAAGGTTTGTAATTCTGATCTCGCAATAAATAAAGTAAAATAAATAAACTGGCTACTTCAGTTGGGCTGCCTTGTTGGGGATTTCCCCTGTAATCTGGCTTTAGTTGCAGTGGGAGGGGAAGGGTTCTTTAACAGGTTTGGCAACAGTTGTGTAAGTTCCTCTTTGGCAGATTCTGTATTCTGGTATTACTGCTCCTTGCCCCCAGCATTCATTGTTAGTCTTGCTGGTGGCCATGTATAGAATGCTTTCAAAAGCACTATAGGCTGCTTGTTTATGCCTTATTTGTGGGCTCAGGTTGCTAAAGAAAAGGAGTTTTCTGCCTTCCCATTCCACTAATTGCAGCTCCCTTAATTTGTTCTGAATGTGTATTTTATCTAACAAGTTCATCAGTTGAAAAATAATTGATCTTGATCTTTCTCCATCTTGGGTTGTAGGGAGTGTCTTGGGCCCTCTGAATAATACTGTAGAACTTGAAATAAATGCAGTAAAAAAATGTTCACTGCAATTGTGCTGTCCCTTTAAGGTGCAATAGCATTTTGACAGCGTTTATTTCTACACTTTCACTTTCAACTGCAGCTCAAACCCACAACAGCTAACTCACTACCCCTACATCTCCCACACACTAAAAGCAGTACCTTCTATCTGAATTCACCCTAACCTCAGCACTCCTCACTACCAACTAAAACATGCTGTAGACTTTGTCATTTCAATTTAGCAAACTCCAAAACCAAAGCCCAAACTACAATGCCCCCTTCTGTCTCTCACAATCTCACTCCCCATATCAACAAATCATAACCTTTAATCTCACCCTGATTTCAGTTACAGCAATGCTCATTTGTTTTTTTTTTTTTGAGACTTATTTTTTTTCCAAATATCGGGGTTCCAGGACAGAAAGAGAGAGTGTCTCTGTGCCACGTATGTGCGGCCCGGAGACACACTGCACCCAATGCACCCCCTACGTGGGATGCACAATACAGGCTGCACAGCACCTACACACCCGATCCACAACCCGTGTGGCCCACAACATGCAGGGGATGGGCAGGAGTGTGTCAGCACTATGCGCTCTGCACAACAGTGCATAATGCTGCCTGCAGGGGTGTGGAGGAGGGCGTGGGTTATGCCAGGGAGAACCCTGCTGTAAGCTCCCTACATGCCCCGCACCTCTGTCCCTCAACAATGGGATCCTAGCACACATCACCACTGGCCACCCACTGTCACCCACCCCAGCACCCAGCTGTGCCCCCCATCCTCCCCATGTATGTGGACCCCCCCATGCACACACATTGGGGCACTGGCCCCTGGACTGCAGACCCCCTCATACTGCACCTCCTGCCAGCCCCTCCCCAACTCCAGATCCTGGCCCCACTGGGCATGGTCTGGTGGTCACTGTTCCTCCCAACCTTGTGGCACCACCCCATCGGTCCAGGGGCATGGCACAGCTGGCAGCACAGCCCACTGCACACCTCCATGGCCACTGGCCATGTGGACATCTACAGGGGAGTGCAACCAATGTGCCCCCACCATGTAAGGGATCCACTGAGAGATCTGGGCTGGGCATCCCATTGGATGCCCACCCAGGTGCACACCTCTGCCCTGTCCGCCCTGCATGAACCTGCGTGTACTCGTGCACTAGGAGGATGGGGCCTTGGACAGGTGGCTGGCAGTTGTGAATGCCACCAGGTGTTCACTTGTCTGCAGGTACAGAGTTGTGCGGGCACTATACTCACCTTTGGTGCTTAATTCCCGCCCCATTGTGCATAGCCCCCAATATTTCTTCACTTCTTCTTTTTTTATACCCTATTTCTCACCTGACCAGCTCCCAGCCACTCACTCACACACCAGCCCATCACTTCCACTCACAACTTGACTAGAATGCTCCCACACAGACAACAGCTTGTACACTGAACTTATATAAAAAAAAAAAATCTTCAGCAAATTTCACAAACAGGTACACTTACTACATAAGCCATAGAGCCATAGATCCTTGCATCATGGCCCAGGAAGGAGGGTATGAGCCTGCCGGTGGAGAAAGAGAGAGAGAGAGAGAGAGAGAGCTCTGGATGGTATTTTGTTGGATTTTAGCAGGCAGGTCACCACCCTCAAATTGCAAGGATCAAATTGTAGGGCAGCACAAGGGCCAGTAGTGGAGCGTGATCATTATTTGGCATGAAGGGGGACGGGATCAGAGGACTGTGATTAAAGGTTTACGTGGATATTTCTAGTTCTACAGTATATGAAGGACCATTTGAGGAAGGACAAGCAAGTTTGTAACAGTCTTTGTACAGTGATTACCCTCTGCTTTTTCAGGGAGGCCAGTTATGACCAGATTGTTCCTTTTGCTTCTCCTCTCCTGATCCCCCACTCTTTCCTCTAGTTTGTGCACTCTCCACTTTACACCAGCAGTTTTTTCTCTTTCCTCTCATTCCTAATCTTGATTGAGCTCACTCTACTCTCCTCATCCCCAACTCTTGTAGTTAGCCTTTCAAGAGCTGGCTTCAGTGTAATAAAGTTGATGACAAGGTTTGTGAGGGTTTTCTTGATAAAGTCGAAGTCCTCCATATATTTGTCCAGGGGTGGGTTAGCAGTGACTACTGGAGAGGGGTCGGGTGATGATGGTGGCTTTCCCTGCTTGACAGCTTGAGACCAGGCTGTCAGTGATATGCAGATCAGATTTTCATCCATTTCTGCATCAATTGTTCCCCGATTGCTCTCATTTCTGCAGTCTTTGTTCTGGGAGCTTAGTAATGTAAGTTGGTGCAACTTGTTTTTGAAAACAATCACATTCTTGCGAAGTTGGAGTTTATTTAGTAGTTTGACAGCTGGAGCTCTCACTCCCCACTGCTAGCTGCTCGATCGCATCCTCATATTTGCAGTTCTGTTTTTACAGTCCTTAGTTCCATAGCTAATTCATTATATGCTGGCCATTTATTACCAATAAAGGGATCTGCAACAATCTTGTGCTGTTTTTTCAGTGTGCATATTACATTTTGTACAATAATGATGGAATCTTCCTTGCAAAGCAACTCAAGGATATCCCCAGTGGGATCCATTTTCTTATGCTACGATTATCTGAAGGGAGCCAAAACAAAGGATAATTTAGATAGTGAATGACCTCAACCCTGACTTTCCCAGCTGTTGTCGGCAGATGTACTTGCCACTGCAGTGAGTTGCCTTCACATGTGCTTGGCGATGCTCGCTGATGCTCCCAAGTTATAGGGCTGAAACCGGAAGTGGCACCTTGCCTGACTTCCAGTTTTCGTCACTCAACAAAACCCACTAAAACTACATCAAAATGCATTTTTAAGACATGTTAGAAATACAGAAACAAAGAAGGTGATGGCAGAAGGAGCCTGCTAGGTCCATCTGGTCTGCTTTGTATTTTTGTCTTTATGAACACTACCCAGTGCCTAATGTGCAAAACATGCAGTTAAAACAATCACAAAACACACTGAAAAGAATTTGGGACAATCGGAGCTGCCAGTTACACAGACAGTCCTCCCAGTGTTCACAGTGCCCTTGGAGGCTGATATGGAAAGAGAGGTCCTTTAGGTAGACAGATTTGAGGCAATGGGGATTCCCTGAGCTTAGGGGAAATATTTCTATCTTAGGGCTCCTCTGCTTCCTTGTATCCTTTCAAGCCAAAGCTCGCTGGTGCTTCCGAGTTGTGGAATCGAAACCACAGTTCTGTTCCTGTTATTGGGCTTGTAATAGCTCCTGTGCTTGAGCATCTAGTCATGGGAGACAAGGAGGGGCTAGAAAGAAGTTAGATTTGTCAGGGTCTGGTGGGGAGGGGTCCGCCATGTATAGATTCTTGTAAGTGAGAGTGATTGCTTCCGAGATGGAATCAATGTCTCTAGTCAGGGATCCTGTCTCTGGGTGTTTCATTTTGGAAATAGTTGCCCTCAGCCAGAAACCTCTTACTCTGTGGGCTAAGAGTCTGGCTGCCCTCGGCTCTCCCTCATAGTATTTTTATCAGAGATATCTCACCATTCTCTCCGTCTGAGCTAGGGCCAAATCATAGAGTTGTTTCTTGAGTTGTATGATTTGGGAGGGGTCTACTGAGGTGCCCAATTTATTCTGCTGTTGTAGAAAAGAGGGTGTGGTCAACAGGTCATCCCTGTGGGCTCTCTGCTCTCTTATGTTTTGAGTGGCATAACTCATTAGGTGGCCTCTGAGAACGGCTTATCTGTATCTCAACATAGGCCCAGCTTAATCTCAGGAGAGTTATTCAGGGCCAAAATGTCCTTGATCTCTGTTTGGAGGAGTACACAGTCGAGTACCTGGATTTAACTAGTTTGGCTGCCTCTGCCTGAGAAAGGTGTGATTCTGGGAAACACAAATGTCTGTCCCTATGAATGACAGAAAACACATTCACTCTCTTTATCAGATTGCTATGCCCATTGACATTAATAGAGTGAATTTCAATCTCGGGCCTATCATTGTGCTATTAAAGGAGAACTACCAGCTGCACAGATCTGGGCTTCACCTCACAGATCAAATGCCCCCACAGGCATCATATTAAATGCAATTTTTTTTTTACCTGAATGCTCATAAAAGTGTCAGAACCTCCAGTGTGGCTGGCATGTTTAAGTATGGCGCTCCTCACCCCCCACGATCATGCTGCAAACTCCGCAATACTGTGCATTTAATATGGTGCCTGCGGGGGGAGGGTCGGTGAGGTGAGGCCCTGATCTGTGCAGCAGTGGGGACTTCACCTCTGCCCATAGATCTCCTTTAAAGCAGAAGATGTATGTCCATGGAATGTTTGACCCAGGCCAAGGGTATGTTCTGACATATTCAGAAAAGTAGGTACCCACCTCATACTTGGACTTACGCTTTGCTATTTTGCTACATGTCCATGTAGGATGGCCTGAGTAAGGTTACCCCTGTACATACTGATGCAAGGATGACTGTGAGAGAGAAAGACAGGCATTAAAAACTATAGTCACAAAAACAGGAAAACAATGTACAGTAGTCTAACCAGATGTTGGGCTTCAAAGGTAGGAGCAGAGTTAGGTCAGCCCTATGACCTGTGACTAGGAGGATGACAAATCTACTGTCTTCAGGTCAGGAGGAAAGTGACGTTCTCTCAAACTTCAACCTCCATGGAGTTACTACTCCAGAGGTAATAAAGGGGGAGTGGAGATAGAAAAAGGTGGTCTGAATTAGGGGGTTTGAGAGGAGAAGGGGTGGTAATGGGATCTATTTAAAGAGGAGACTGGAGTAAGATTGTAAGAGAGCATTGATGTGGGCAAGAAAGTGGGATCAGGATGCCTCGTTTCAGGAAAAAATCATGTCACAGAGAGCACCTATACTGTGTTGGTGCAGGACCTGCAAGGTTCTACTTATTTGAGGAGGTCAGTGGGTGTAATGTCACAGGGTTGTGGAAAGGGGCGCCCCTAATGCCCTACACCATGGGGTAGCCAGGTGAGCTGGACCACTGGAGAGCTCCTCTCCCCTTGGGGTCAACATCATATACCTAGTGGAGGAGTGAAACATCCCTGGGATGTAGTCTTGTGCCATTACCTACTGAAGTTATCTATATGAAATCTAACTCAGTGCTGTACTCTGGGGTTGCAATGGCTCACAGTCATCTGTATTTGCAAACTTGCAGTCATATACGAGCTCTTACTTAAGACTTTATGACCATAGTGTGCTGCCTGTTAAAGTACAGATAACAGCACAAAAAAGGAAACATAGCTCAGCTATTGCTTCCCCAGCCCTCCAACCCCAGTCTTCAAATTATGCAGGGGTTGAAGCCAGAGCACCTTAGAGGCAAACTCCAGAACATACCTTGGTATGAATAACATTTTCCTGGTGGTTGTCTCTCCTCGGATGGGCTGGGTGGGGTGGGTCACAGTGGAATGTGCTCATGTCTGTCCACTAGTCTGGGCTGCAGATTACTTACATTTATCTTTTCTAATTCTGGACCTGGGGCTGGCCCCAGGCTGCAGGTGTCATGCCGCTCCCAGACAGGTCCACTCCATGCCCTGCATGCTTTCTTGTCCTGGTCACCCAATTCCACCATCTGCTGCCACTTTTCTCTTTCAGCAGGAGAGCCCCCCCCTCCAGACAGACTCAGATCATGAGGGGCAGTAATTAGTGGCTGTTACCTAGTACCCATCTGAGCACAGTTCTCCTGCCCCTTCCCCAACCTCAGGCCACTGCCAACCAGAAGACAAGTATCAAATCACAACAGGGGCCCAATAGTAAAAACTGCTGAATATAATTATGGTGCTTTTTGCCTCCCCCTCCAGCCCCCAGGAACCCCCAGTACTTCCAGAGACTCCCACTCGCCTCCAGGTTCGCCAGGGTTTCAGTCTATGCTGTTGTTAGCAGTAAGTGCAGGTGAGGAAGGAAACAAAGCGCAAAGTCCCTTTTTTCTTTCAAATGTCTTGTGCCTCTGCAGAATAAAGAAATGTTTGTCGATGTCACAAGATTTTATACCAAGACCCCAGATTTCTGGCTCGCAGTTTTGGCAACAACAGCTGCTTTTAGTGCCCTGAATGAATCGTTGGTAAATTTAAAACCAAAAGAACTTATTGCTTGAGCTGTCTGATAAACACTGTCTTTTACTACTGTTACATGTCATTTCCAAGATAGATTTTTATCAAACAATATGCCTAGGTACTTACATTACCAGACTTCTTCAAATTCTTGGCCATTAATGACCCAGCTACTCAGATTTCTTGATTTACTTCCAAATGTCATTATTTTTGTTTTACCGATGTTTGACTCCAGATCAATTAGTTTTAACTTTGTCATTTTGGCAGAAAGCCCTCTTCTCAGTCCTAAGGGTGCTTGAGAGAGGAAAATACTGTCATCAGCATATAACATAATTCCCACCTTAACATCATTTATAACAGAGGAAAAATATCAATAACCGAGATACATTTCACTAATGATTTAATATACCTGCAACTGGGTGATGAATCTGATGTCTTGCTTCACCTCCTCCATGTGCTTTTGATGGCTTGGTCCTGCCATCTTCCATGATTCTGTTACTAGCTTGTTTCTGGGGGTCTCTGGTTTCCTCCTCTAGATTGTGATTCCTTTTGCCATCAATGCCTTTTCAGCTGCCTTGGCCAAGTCAAAGGTTAATTGCCCTTTCAGAAAAATACCACCAACTTTGCAGGATATGGTGTCTGGAATTTTAGGTGGTTGTGTCACAGGGATTGAAGGATAGGGATGTACATTATCTGCACTTCATGGTGTATGGAGAGAAATGATTATTGAAGTACACCCTGCTGTTTTCAAAGTTCAGCTCCTTCATCCTCCAAGCCCTCATTAGAAGTTCTTACTTGTCCTTATATTTTAAGAAGTGCACAATTATGGATTGGGAGTGAGCACCTGGGCCAGATAGTTTGGGCCCAAGTTCCATTGTGCTTCCGCTGTTTCAGGCACAGTCACATGGTTGAGCTGGGGGGGGTGCATTTGAAAAAAATCTCCCCAGAAAAGCATCCATGTCCTGACCTTTGATGCTATCTTGCAGGCCATTCAGGCTTATACTTTTATAGCAGGCATAGCTCTCTGCATCTTCCTGCCACTTCTGCATTTTGTCTTGTATGGCATGAAGCTGAAGCACCATGCTTTCTAACCTGTCAACTCTCTGATCTGTAGCTGGACGTCTATTTTATCAGCCTGTTTACTCAGTGTTTTACCCTCCAATCCCAGCGTATCTAATTTGGAGGAGATTACTGCACGAAAGTCCCAGATTTCTCTGACAGGAGTGTCCAGCAGGGCTGGCCCAGTGGTGCTGAAGGCTGAGGTGCTGGATGCCTTACCTCATGCTATGCCAGCGACCCGGGTTTGGGAGCGAGCTCGAGCCACCAGGGCTCAGTATGGGAGGGCAGGATTGAGCATCCAGGGGATGGCTGTCCTGTCCTAGGAGGGAGGGAGGTTCTGATCCTGGGCTATGGTGGCTCCTAGTGGTGACTGGGGGGCACAGCAGCCCATGAGTCCATCAGCCAGGGGATTGGCTGTGGCGGTGATCCTGTGGGCATGCCTTAGAGCAACCATGCTCGTGCTGGATGCATTGCACATCTGAGCCATCAGGGAGGGAAGAACAAGGAAGTATCCTGGGGCCTCGGTAGGCAAAGGTGGATCAAGTGACAGACCACCACGCCCAATGCTGGATCCTCCAGCCTGCCTCCAGAGCTCCCTGTGCTACGCCTGGTCTGCCAACTAGATTTCAGAAAGGTCACTAGAGGAGTTGGTGGTCCTGCCCTGGAGGCTTAGATCCGGGGAGGGGGGGGTCAGTGGACTGGGATGAGCAGAGTGGAGTCCTCTCCTTCTGGCAGGTATGGCTAGAGATTTCAGGCAGGCAGGATACAGTTGGGTCAGATGCTCCACTGGAGAGAGTCTGAGGCTCCAGAGAAGGAGCATAAAGAGAGTTACCAAAAAAAAAAAGAATAGTGTCCAGCCTTTTGCCTTTCTTAATTTGCATCATAGGGGATGGTCGTTCTGGCTCCACCGCCACGATAGAGCCTGAGACCTGTGAGGCATTACAGTCAGCAGGCTCTACGTGCCATACCCTGCCATCTGCTCTCCCTCCTCCTGGTTTTTGGTGATCAGACCTCCTCATGGCTATAGTTGGTGCTCCCTGAGCAGGTAAAAACAATTTAGACTGAATTCTGAGGGTGCAGGGAATATTTTTTAGGCAGTCCTGGGATGGAGCTATAGTGCTAGGCGGCCAAGCAAATGATGATGTCACCGGAAGTCAGTTCAGTTCAGTTTTACTTTCAAATGCATAATATTCAAACAGAATTATTACATTTAGGCAAACATAACAATCAACATAAATAGTATTATACAGCTGTGTTCAAATATAAACATAAAAATAACATACAAATATTGTTAAAACACATCCAATAAAGTAAAGTAATAAAAAGCAACACGTGAGAGGACATTCAAATTAGAAAATGATTCTTCACAGCATTCGCAAAGTGGGCCAGCCCATATAAAACATTATTTTCATTTTATATCAACATATAGAAACATTTATCTATATTTGATTGGGCAGATGATAAGATAAGCAATGGACGTATCTATTTGGTCCTTTCTCTTGTGAAATTAGAGCATTCAGATATTATCTGTATAATATAAATGGGATTCACAGTGGTGCAGATTAAGTGTGCAGTCTATTAAGCCCTATTTTCTCTAGCAGTAGTTAACCTAGTCCCTACTAATAAACAAAGTCTAGACCTGCAAAGTACATTTCTATGGTCCCTCTTTTCACAAAATGTGAGATACTTTTCCATGACAGCTGTTTTTTTAATTTGTAAGTATATCCAATGTCTATCTATATTTTGTGACTTTTTCAATGTCACCCGACTAGCAACATTTACTATCATTCGGGTAACTTCTGAAATGAAAACAGATGAATTTGTGCAGGTTCTTATTAACGACTACATTTCAACAAGACCCATATTCTTGATCACAGTATTTAATTTTGAGAACCAGTTTTCAAAATGGTTGCCAGAGTGCACAGAGTTTAACATGTCAAACCAGCACTGTTTAAGAAGCCTGTTGTTTTCCATATCTATGATTCATTTCCATAATCAAATGGCATTGGTTATGATTTTTGATTCTATTGGTGACATTCCTGCTTTTAGCCTTAAAAAAAGCAGTGGGACAATTTCTTGGCAGATTCAATGTACAGGTAATATTTCTTTTAGTACTTCAGTGTTACAAGATTTTATACTAAGTCTCCGGATTTCATTGCCACATAGACTCTGGCTCACAGCTTTGGCAACAGAAGCTGTTTTTAGTGCTCTAAATGAATTATTGCAAATTTAAAACTGAAATAATTGCTTGAGTTGTTTTATAAGCATTGTCTTTTATTACATGTGATTTCCTAGATAGATTCATATTGGAAAATATACCAAGGTATTTACATTCCCAGACTTCTTCAAATTCTTAGCCATTAATTACCCAGTTACTCAGATTTATTGATTTACTCCAAATGTTATGAATTTTGTTTTAGCAATATTTAATTCCAGATCAATTAGTTTTAACTTTGTCATTATGGCAGTAAGCCCTTTTCTGAGTCCTAAGGGTGTGTGGGAGAGGAATATACGATCATCGGCATGTAACGTAATTCCCACCTTAACATCATTTATGATGGGAAAAAGAATCAATATCTGAGATACAGTTCACTAAGAATTCAATATACAAGTTAAAGAGCTGGGGTGCTAATAGGCACCCCTGTTTTACACTGCATTTGATATCTATGCAGTCAGTCAACACTCCATCCCTAGTCTGTCTTAGATGAGCATTTGTGTTCGAACGCAACATTCTCAGGAATAAAAGTAAGCAGCTATCAATGTTTAGGTCCAGTAGCATTTCCCATAAAATATGCCTATTAACAGACTCAAATGCCAACTTGATGTTTTGGGGCTGGCAGTATAGCCTAGAGGTTAGAGTAATGAGCTGTGAATGAGCTTAGTACATCCAGCAGACCTGAGTTTGATTCCAACAAACTCCACTTGCATACTGTGCGACTCTGAACAAGTCACTTCCTCCCCAGTGTCCCCAGGTTGCCCCTGAAAAACAGGCACTTGTGCCTAGTGGGCCTCACCTGGTTACCAAAAGAATAAAATAAAACTAAAAAAAAATGCCACCAGCATATAATTTCCTCTTTTTCCTTAAAACACAGTCTTCCACTAGGTAGTTAAATGTAAATACAAGGTCAAGTGTACTATGACACTTTCTGAAACCACACTGATATTTTGATATTAATGAATTCTCAGTAACTCAAAGATCTATATGGGTCTATATAATTAAGAATTATTCTGAAGTATATTTTTTTGGACATTTTTGAACAATTGGTCGCAGGGTTATTGGTCTGCAGCATCCTGGGTCATTAGACTGCCCTATTTGAAAAGTGGGACAATGATGCTGCTATTCCAATATTTTAGGATTATAAACTCATTACTAATTATTGTAAAAATGGGAGCTAATATCATTGACCAGAAATCACTATTGAACTATAAGATTTCAGCTGATAGGTCATCGATGCCAGCTGCCTTGTTACATTTCTGAGCCATTACTGTGGCCTTGGCCTCACTAAATATTATATACAGGCAACAGGTCACCAGTCAAAGAGCAACTGATGCCTCAAAGAAAACTTTAAAAAACATAATAATTAAGTACAATTCTACTTGCATTCCATTTATATTTTATGTATTTCTCCTCCCCATAATGTATTACTAAGGGAATGTATATGAATATATGATCGTTGTCTCTTAGAGTTTATTTTGAGTTCATCTGTCTCTATAGCTTATTCCCTACTCCAAGTCATAATCCTCTGTTGTGACATCACAGTCTGTTGCCATGGGAGTAACTATGGGGTCACATGCAGTGCTCTATGACTTCAGGTAGGGAGAAAGTAGCAGGAATAGATGAACTCTTCAGGAGCAGGAATCCTGTTTTCATATAAATGACCTCAGTAATAAATAATTGGGAGGAGAAATACAGAACTTATGGGAAATACAAGCTGGACTGCATCTAAATATTATGTTTTATTAAAGTTCACCTGAACATGTCACCAGCTCTTTAAATCTGAGCTGAGCCTCAATACAACAGTAATTTTCTTCATCTTGTAAATAATTATATACATTTGTTTTACATACAGACTTAGAATGTGAAATCCAGTCATTGACTATACTCATAATGCATATGTTGTATTTTTTATTTTTCTCTGTAACTAGGAGCCAGAGTGTTTGCATATTTTCTCCCCAAGACAAGACCCTAGGGAGTAATTATACTGATTCTTTCATTACTAATATAAATTTCATATATTTTGACTTCTGATTTTTTTTTCATAGAGCTTTCTGGCCCATGAAAGCTGCCTTACTCCTGTTGTTGTCTCTGCCACCAACCCCCAGCCCTGACTGTTGTGTCCAGTAGTGATCTATGCAGGTCTGGGGACCAGGGAGACCATCATTAATGGTGGTCACAGTGCATATTTTTTGCCTTCTTTCCCTTGGTCCCTCCCACCACCTCATGACAGAGGATGGTGCCTCTGTCAGCCTCGGTGATGACAATGTGCACAGGACTGATGCTACCACCTGCAAGGGAGCTGACACCCTTGCTCACCATAGGGGGTTGCTGCTGTGCTGGAACCCAGCTGTCACCCTCCCCAGCTAACTCATGCTCCCCCTAGGAACACTCCTCAGCCAGGCTGCCCGATCATGATAACCCTGGGTTCATTACTAAACCTGGGTCACCAGCATGGAAGAACAAAGTCATCGGGTGGCCCAGATCTTAGATTTTTGAATGCTAATTTTGCAGTTATAGAATTATTCTTAGTAGATAGTCTGCCAACTTTGATAATCTTTATTTTAGAATTTTATATTCGGAGTCATACCACTGCATAGATTCCCCCACTTGATATCTGGCTGAAGCGCTGTCCTTTGGGGATAATTGAGAAGCAACATGCTCCATAAAGTTAAAACATTTACTAATTAGTCCATGGTTATATTTCCTATTCATGCCATTTGTACATGAGGCTACCTTGTCTAAAATTTTTTTTAGATTCGTCACTATTTACTATAAAAGCTATTGCTTCTTCTGCATGTGTTCAATTTAATTTTCTTGCTGTATGATACACATGTTAGAATTAGCCTCATGTTATTTCCTAATATTTTTAAGAGTTGGCTGGTGATCAAAATTAAATATGGCATAAAACTGGGAAGTGGTCACTATCCCATGTTTTTACAATTGTCAAACATGTGACTTTATTAAATATAAAACAAAGGTCCAACACACTGGCCCAGATCAAATTCCGGCTGAAGTATTTCTGGCTATTCCATCTATATGGGCCAAAATCCTAGTACTTGTTCTGAAGAACTGCTGCACTACATTAGTATTTTCCATCCTTTTGGAAAGGGGCATTGATCATTTCTATTTATAAGAAAGGAGATAAGAACAATCCTACTATGTACAGACCTATATCGTTCTTAGACAATATGTGTAAAGTATTTACAAAAATCATTTTAGATAGACTTTAGGAATATATATATAAGTTAGGTGGCCTGTCAGAATTACAGGCTGGTTTTAGAAAAGGATATTCCACTATTGATGATTGTTTCATACTTGAACATTTAATTAAAAAGTATGTTAGGGTCAGAAAACAAAAGTTGTTTGCAGCTTTTATAGATTTTACTTCTGCATTTGACACGATTGTGCCTGACTCTCTATGGAAACAGTTGAAACAATGGGGTGTTTCAGATTCTCTTATTGCCATTGTTAGTGAATGATATAGAGGGACATGGGCAAAGATTAGATTGGGGAGATTGGGTCAGTTATCTGCTAACTTTCCTACTAATAAAGGAGTTAGGCAAGGATGTGTTTTGGCCCCATTTCTTTTCTGTATCTGTATAAATAATTTGCTACAGCAATTAGAAATCAGTGAATCAGACTCTCCAAAAATTCTGGTCAAGGGGTGTGCAGCTTGGGCTTATGTAGATGATCCAGTTTTGTTTGCTTTCACACAGTCTGGACTACAAAAAAAATTTAGAATTGTTGGATAAATATGCCCTACAATATTCACTTAAAATTAATTAATCAAAAAGTAAGGTTATGATATTTGGTGGTAGAAATATAAACAGAATTTGGCAGATTGGTGAGAAAAGATTAATTACAGTAAAACAGTATATATATTTAGGTCTTACATTTTCTAATAATGGTAGTTGGTTCAATCACATTACTTTATTGAAAGTGAAATTAAAACAAACTGCAACTTCTCTTAGTTTGTTTAATGGAAAGTATGATAGAAATACCCATAAACCTCTTATAGTTGCATTAAAAGCTAAATATAATGCACAAACACTTTTTAGTGCTGAAGTATGGGATATCAGCAAACTTGAATTCATAGAAGCACCCATGAACAAATAACTTAGACTTTTTCTTGGTCTTGGAAAATCAGTACCTATTGTACTAATAAGAGCTGAGTTAAGCTTACCAGGTTTAGCAGGGTATTTTTATGCTAAAAAAGTAAATTATTGTATTAGACTGCTTAATTATGGGAATCATCGTATCCCCTATATGTGTCTTTAAGAAAAAAAATATTGGGCAGAAAATGCTTTGACAAATGGTAACTGGCTACAAAAGGTACAAATGGCCCTAAAATTGGTTGATCTGGGTATTTGGGAATATTATACCACAAAAGGTATTATTATAAATCTAAAGTATCAGAAATATGTTACAAATAAATTAATAGAATATTATAAACTATGTGATTTGAAGAACATCACAAAACTTCATATTTCACGATGGCTAGTTCAGAATGATGTGTTGCATCATTACAAATACTATCTGGATATTCTTACTGATGATAAAAAAAACAAAAATTATATACCCGATATCCCCCTGGAGTTATTTTATAGTAATGTTTTGAAAGCAAGATACAAAGGGAATAATGATGAAAAATCTTGCCTTTGTTCTTGTAGATGATCTCAAGTAGAAGATCTACATCATGTCATTTTTTATTGTAGTTGGTATATTAAGCCAAAACCGCAATATATTCAACCATTGTGGGATACTATGCAACAGGCAAATACGGGTCTGTTCTTGAAGGTTTTATTTACTTCAAATGATGAAATAACAATCAAGGTGGTTGCAGCTTATTTGTTAGTAATTTCAAAGATTAGAAATGATCAGAAGGATATATGAAATACATCGGCAGGATAATGGTTATTAAAAGAAACTTGAGGACTATAACTTGATGTATTATTGTTTAGTGATATTTTAGTTTTATTGTTCCTGTTATCTTTTGGCTAGATGATAAAACTCTTTCTCAGAAAATATATATGAAAGTAAAGAGTTACTATTTACTGTGTGAACCAATTATATTGCTGCTGTATTTTAATATGTTAAACATATTTATGTATTTATATGTACTTTGTATTATGTATGATGTTTGTATTTGTATAAGGTCATTTGACCAAACAAATAAAATCCATGCTTAATCAACCCATTCAGCATAGAAAATGTTATCTCCCTAGTCCAATCCCCCTTGAGGTGCCCATTTATGACTCTTAATGCATGTTTGGTTACAAACTTTAATAAATTGGCACCCTTCTTATTTAAAATGTTATCTCTTGATTGCCTAATGAGGATTTCTAAAATATCCAAATTTCAGTCAGCAGTTTTCTTTTCAGGTTCCAGCCCAATTCTGGAATAAAAATTGGCAACCAGAATAATCTGTAAATTTGGGAAACGACCCTTCAGGGCTTGAACATCTTTATCAGTATCATTTAAAATCTTTGAGAGGCTACCCAAGGAAATCATTGGTGGAATGTAAATGTTAAACAGAACTAGTGGCTCCTGTGCAGCAGAAATGACTAGATAAATGTAATGTGCACTGTAAATACTAGCACACAATTTATGTTCAGTGCAGTACTCACATAAATTGAAAGTCCCCCTTCTGATCTCTCATGTTTAGAAACTTTATTTGCAGGTACAGTATATGCCAGGCACTAAAACCTTCTAGATCATCAGACTGTTATGTATTCACCCATATTTTTTGTAAATAAAAGAATACTGTAACCTGAGACCCAATTTACCCATTCCTTGTCCTCTAAGTCCAGCAATACTCCAGCACAAGAATATTACTGTGTGTTTTGTTTTATTCCATTCTCAACTTACCCAGTTATTAGAATCTGAAAGACTGATTATGTTAATAGTACTTATAGAGTTTTCTGTTGTATCCTCCTTGCTACCTGTTGCATCTACAATAGAACTATCCTCTTCACTTAAAACAAGACTATTTAAATGGTCTCCCTTTTGACTTCCCCTTATAGGCATTTATTTGCTTCATCTCCTCATAGACTATGCTTCTGTTTTACAGGTTTTGTAAAGGCTGCTATCCATTGCTGCCTAATATGCAACCTTTTTTCACAACTAATTTTTTTGTTTTTCAGTAAAAAACTATCTTGTACAGCTTCAGGATCCTGAGACATCTAAATGACCGTGTCCAGAGTAATACCCATCTCTTTAAAACTTTCTTTTTCCATCAAGGTTTTAATCCTCCTAGTCAGACTTTGGCAGACATCATCCCCATCCCTGGGTCACCATTAGCCATCCTGTGCCTCATCTTCTGATCCCCAGGCTACGTTCCTCCATGGATTACCTCTCAGCAGGGCCAGGGGGAGGGTTTTTCTCCCCTACCAAAACTAGAAACTCAGGCACTACCCACCACTAAATCAACACTGCTCACCACCAAAATAGTGTCATACAATGGCTTATTTATTCCAAAAAGTGTGCAAAAAGCCTCTTACCATGATTCAGTAGGACACCAGCAGGACTCACAATCTCTGAGGTTTTCACCTGGCGTGTCAGGATGACCTTCCAGGCAAAACCGTCAGGTTGTGAATACTAATGAATCATAAGCCTTTAAGCAATGTTCTCTTCAGTCACTGGTAATTAAATCGTGGTGTCAGATTCTACTATTAACGTTTTCATGCTTTACCTGCCATGGGTGGTCTTGGTTTACTTCTTCCTCCGCTACACCCAGTGACTCTCATCCAGAAGTCACCCTTAGGATTGGAGGTATCAGGGCAGGCTGCAATGCCTTGGGTAGGGCTTCATGAAGCCCAGGTGTAGCATTATTCCACCTGCTTTTCTACCTCAGTCTCAGGGCTATGGCAGCGTGGATGATGCATGCACATGGAGTCATGAATGTGATTCCAGAACCACAGCCCCTACCACCCTCCCAGCATCATATCTGCCCCCCAACATCTGCTCTGGCACCAAGCATGCACCCAGTGTCAGCCAAGAGCAGGGAAAACTCACCACTCCACTCTGGGAGAGGAGAGCTGACAGATGGCCACTCAGTTTTCTCCCAGCCTTCCCCACCGCACACCCCCAGTGACTCTCTGGTTGCCAGCATGGTTCAAGGAAAAGTGCTTAACAGCATCTCAGCCTTCTGTAACACAGGGACAGCTCTTAAAATAACTTTTTGAGATGAAAATAACATTTTCTTGTCTCAGTACTTGCTAAAACAGCACACCAAACCTTTATTAGGGTAAACGCTATACCTGTAGACTGATCTAAAATCAGCCCACCCTATTATTTTATTACCATGTGCACAGTACGCTAAATTATATACTGCCAGTTTTAAAACACATAGGTTCTCCCTTCTTGATTTCAGGATGTCCTTAAAATATTTTATTGGCAGTATATTCCCTTGTTTTATTTGAAGCTCTTTTTGTTCTACTTTATTCAGAGTTTCTGCACTTGAATCATTTGTAGTCAAACTGTCCTTACTTTTATGATTATTATGCTTGGATTTTACCTTTTTGTAGTTTTTGTTATGACTTTTGTTTTGTGTTTGTATTTGTTCTTCATTTTCTTGAACAGTTACTCTGTGTTTCTCCACAGTTGAGTTTTCCTTTCTCTCATCCTTGTTAATTTTAATGGCATCCTTTGTACTTTTTAATCTTTATTTCTTACTACAGTACTCCTGTTTTCTTTTCCCCTCAATTTGATCCATTCAGTAGTTGTTTTTTTCTTTAATTTAACTCAGCAACTAGTATATCAATTTCGTTTACCTCCTTCTGTGCAACATCTGTAGTTATTGTCCTGATTGATTTTAGTTTCACTGTTTATGTTGTTACCTGCCCCGATACAGATTGACCCTGATTCAACAGTATCAACCAGTTCAGCCTTATCAGCATTTCTTTGTTAACACTTCGCTAGGAATGCACCAGGCAATGACTGCAACAATGTCACCCGGCGGGGTACATTTACTTTTGTATTAATTTTGTAAATGTCCAGCAATTAATGGTAGTATACTACAATGTACAGTACCTGTTACTCATACTGTACATACAGAAACAGCTCTAATCCAATACATCAAAGGAGGGACAAGTGATAATTCTGCATAATATGGTATTATATTGAACTGCAACACAGTTCACCTCACAACTGTTTAGCTGTACAGACCATAACAATATGGTTTGTATAACTGTACAGTTGCGAGGTCTGCTGTGTTAAGGTTCAATATGATGCCGTGTTATGCAGAATTATCACTTGTTTCTCCTTTGATGTGTTGAATTAGAACTGTTTCTGTATGCACAGTATGAATATTAGTTACTGTACATTGCAGTAAACTACTATTAATTGCTGGACAGTTACAAAATTCATACAAATGCAAATGCCACCTGCCGGGTGCCACATCACTAACTTTCAGTCCCAGCTGTCCTCCCGGCTCCCCCTATGCCACTTCCCATGCCCCTTCTGCCCCCTGTAGCCCACTGTGTGACCCCATCCCACTGGTGCAAGCTACTTAGACCTCTTCCTGGCTGGTCTAAATGGTGCCCATTGCTGTGTCCACAGCATGCATTGCAAAATCCCCCAAAAGGGGATGTTTCAGCCCTGCCCCCTTGTGACCCGGTGCACTAGGTTGTTTGACACAACCCTGGTGTAAGGGGGCTCTGGTGCAGCTGTGTTAGTATTTGACGTAAGCTGCGATAGAAAATTGTGTATGATACAAATTTTGATGCGAGTCACCCCTTGCATCAAAATCTTTTGAAGCAAGTTCCTTGTGTCATTCTAACTGTTTTGAAAATCGGGCCCACAGGGTGTTAGAAAAATGTCCCTAAGCTAAGATTTCTTCAGAAGCCTACCTGGTGGAGGTGGTGTTTATTATTACTAGCACTCTGTAATTTATAAGCTGGTTGTGGTAAATCATTCGCACATTTTACAATCTGGTGAGTGTTTATTACCTCACCCCCCCTTTAGAAAGTCTGCTTCAATATTCAGTACATCAGGTTCTAATAGCTCTAATCTGCACAGAGTGTGACTCGTTATACCGTGCAGGTCACTTAATGGTTCTTCATTCAAAATAGAGGCACACTCATTAACCACAGGCTCTTCTAATAATCTTCTTTCATTTAACAATGGATTTACAGATGTAGCCTTTGTATCAATTGGGGATGATGAAATTCTTGGATTAAAAAGTTTTCTAATTACTTTTTTATTCCCTCTTTGTTCAAGTGGATTTCCAAGAAACTAAAAATAATTAGTTATTTTTTGAGTGTTAGAAACTTTGACAGTATTATTAGATTTTAAATCATGTTTTTTTGCTTAGGATTTTGTACTTTACTTGATGATCCTCCTTTTTATTGGGCCATAGTTATAACCCTTTAGAAGAAACTCTGTCTGTGAATTCAGAACAATATGTATATAACAGTGTGCCAGTATGAATAACAAGGTTTTCCTAAGATATTTTCAAAGAAAAGTACACTAGTTCTTGCAAGGAAAGAACATACATGTAATTTGATTCAGCACACTTTTCAAAACGTCACAGATCATGGTTCCAAAGAATCCAGGCCTTTTTCACAAGTCCAGTGTATTCTGCTCCATGGATTTACCATGAAACTGTTGTACTGTAACAGTTTGTATAAATGACTGAGCATGCTGGCATCCACAGTGTCAGAAGGAAATAGGAACCACCTGAATAAACCATAACAACTTTCAGCAGTAGCAACCACTTCTCTTTCTTTCCCTGACTAGGGCAAACTGTGACCACAACTTCTCCATTATAATCTGCTGCAATCCTTGATGCTGCTATGCCACCCTCTCTGGTGCCACTGTAACCTCTTTAGATTTCCAAGGGTTTGGTCCAAGCCACCATACATTCACCCATGAACTCACTGCAGCTCAGCATTGTCCCAACTGCAACCAACAGGTTTCTCACTCTGAGCCAATGTCCCCTCCTCCTTCAGACCCAAACCCACAGCTGTAGCAGCCTGAGTCCTCCTGTGATAAAGAGAGATAAACAGAGCTCCACATGCAGGCACCTTAAACAGTAAGGGCAAATGACAGTAAGGGCAAATGAAATAAAAGAGGAAACAGACATAAATGTACAACAGGAGTGAATGCGTACCAATCTTTGGCAGAAAGGCACCAGAGGCCCAATATTCAAAGAGGAGCAAAGCACAGCGCAAAGATTTGCACTGTGTCTTGCACTTGGCTGGGAGCCCAAAAATGCCATATTCAGTGGAATAGTACATTGGTGCTATTTGACTGAATATAGGGTTATGTTGGCCCAGTGCTAAGCCACTTAGCACTGGGCAGACATGAGTTCCGAAATAGGGCACCACAATGGCTTGTGCCTGCACTAAATTTGCAATATTCAAATGGATCCATGCAAAGGAGCTCATTGGGCATGCAAGGCACTAAGGGGCTATTTGTATGTCCATTATGAGCTCATTTGCATGGGTAGCCTACCAATTTAGCATGGCGCCAACCCCTACTTGACCGGTCCCAGAGAGCTATCCCTGGTGCTAGTGGTGCCCACCCCGTCGATCACTGGCCCAGTCTAAAATGACATCTTTTCCTGGTTCTAGTGCCCCCACCCACCGCTGATCACTGGCCCATTGTTAAAACTCACAAATTCCCTGGTGTCCAGTGGTCGAGCACCCATGCCCGATGTGGTAATATGTATTCCTGGTGTCTAGCGATCCCTTCCCCCACCCACACCCATTCCAGTGTGCTATACAGGGATTATACAGGAGATTGGAGATAGGAGGGGCGCTAGACACCAGGGAATGGTGTCACATCATTTTACAGGGGATCAGGATGGGGGGACCAGTGCACACCAAGGAATATTACTGAAACATTGGGCATGGGTGCAGGTGGGGGAAGGGACTGCTAGATACCAGGGAAAACATATTACCACATCGGGTAAGGGAGCGGATGGGGGGAGGGACCACTGGACACCAGAGAATTTTTAAGTTTTAGCAACAGGTCAAGCTGGTGATCAGCAGTGGGGGGACCACTAGCACCAGGGACAGTCTAATTTGTAACATTGGAGTGGTGATCTGCCAGTGATCTGCCGGCGGGGGCACCACTAGACACCAGGGACTACTGTGTTGGGGATTGGAGGGGGCACTGCACTTCCTCCACCAACTGCTAGGGTTGCGAGGGAGTAAGTTGAGGTTTTGATCAGTGGTATGTGTGCTGCGAAAGGGGACCAAGTAAAATGGCCTTGCATGGCATGCATACTCTGAATATTAGACTGCGCCAATATTCAGGTACTGGCCCCTTCATTTGTATTGCACCCCCCTCACCCCGAATATTGCCCTGGCACAAACCTTGTTTGCTCGCACTACCCGGGCTTTTGAATAGGGGAATTTTCACGCAAAGCCCGGTCTGCATGGGCAAACTGGGATTTGCGTCTGGACAAAGTTTTGAATATCTGGCCCCGGACGTCTTTCAGAGGTTTGTATCTCACCTGTGTTAGAACCTAGGACTGTAAAATGTGGTATGTTGTGGTGAACCCAATTAAAACAAAAAAACTATTTAAAAGACAAAGAACCTCTGTGTGCAAGCACTAAGGCAAGGTTTACCCCAAAGGGCATTTGGCTGAGAAGCCAAGTTGGGTTCACCACAACATAACCCAGATAGACTATCTTAGGGTAGCTGGTTCATTCCACTGGGGTGTCAGACAGATGAGGCATACTGATGAGTCCTGGTAGGACGAAACACATGTCTATGTCTTCTGTTGGCACCCTTTGTAAACTGTGTGAGAGGCCTTTCAGCGCCATGCATTTCTTCTTAAAGTTGAACCAGCATAATATTCTGTGGTGATTTGCATATGCAGCCCATGATGCTTTGCATTGTGGGGTCATGTGTGACTTTGTATTTCTTTGAAACTTGGCTTCCCAGCCAAATGCCCTTTGGGGTAACCCTTGCCTCAGTGCTTGCACACAGAGGTTCTTTGTCTTTACTATCTGTGTTGTTTTATTGTTAGGCTCCTAGAGCCTCCAGGAATGGACACCATAGAAATAACATTTGCCATGCCTTGCCTTGCCATTTATATCTGAACTACTTTTTCATAGATTCATAGGTTGTTACGAGTTCAGGAGACCATAGGCCTATAAGAAATTATACCATGGACCTCGGACACCGACCAATGAAAACAGCAGGCTGGCACCTTACCTCCGTTGTAAATCCTCTGATAATCACCGCAAAAGGTGCCAGCCAGCCGCATCTCAATAACAACTACAAAAAAATTTTAAAATCATTCCGAGCCGCCATCTCCATTTCCTCGCTAAACGCAAATCAGCACGGCACCCCCCCCAGCCTTCTCCCATAGCTCACGAAACATTAAAAAAAAACTGCCTGGCATAAACACAAATTCCACTCTCGCATTTCTTCAAAAAGTAATGGCAGCTTAAGGGCAAACCTTTTGATATATGTCCATGTAATGCTCACTCGCTCCCTCCAAATTCCATTGCTCTCGCTGCTTCCGGTCTCCTAGCTCCTCGCTCATACCTCCTACCCGCCGCAGTGCCACGTCCAGACCACCTTCACCTTCACAGTGTTAGTTATAAAATTCCATATTCCCACAAAACAAAAACGAAAATTCTACGTGTCACAAGTGTTTTTTTTTCTTGCTAGAAGCTTGTACCCTGAGGCAGCAGTTCAAACACCGCAGCTCTTAGCGTTAGCGCTCCCGAGTGCACCACACAAACTGCCTGCTCCTACCTAATATCGCTACTGCCTCCAACACAAACTATAAGTGAAAACCAAACAGCACATAATGGCATGCTACCTAGTTTTGTACAGGGGAGAGAGAGCCTGTATTAGAAACTGTGCAGTGTCTGAAAAGGGGAGGGACGGTGGGGGTGAAGCTGCATTACAAGCTGCACAGCACATCTTCTGCCTAGCAACAGGGAACTATTTAATATAGAGTAAGAATACCTCACATTAAAATCAATAAAAAACATTTTTTTTTTACTTTTTTAATATCATTTTTTAATATTTTTACTTCCCTCCCATAGTATAATGCAATAAGCCACTTGGGGTGTGGGTTGTCAGAGATTCTGACTGTCGAGGATTTACCACTCGGCTGTGCCTCATGGGCAAACCACCCAGCCGTGGTAACTCTCCGATAACCCACACACCCCTTGTGGCTTATTGCTTAACCCATCACCTATATAAGACAGAAGGAAATTAAGTTATTTAATATATTAAATTTTTTTATGTCCCATAAAACAGTCAAGCTTAATTTTAAATAATAGCATATTTTCACTGTTAACCATATCTGAAGGTAACACATTCCAGACTGGGTAACTCTTTGACTATACAAGTTGTTACATCTATTAGTCCTATTAACAGTACCCAGAAGTTTTAAATTATGGGCTCTAGCTGAGAAAGTTCTGGTATATCTTACCAGCCCAAGGGTTTCCATTAAATAATCATCATTTATGGCTTTATAGGTCAGACAGAAATCTCCCCTGGTTTTCCTATATTGTAATGAGTATAGTCCTAAATACTCAAGTCTCTGTTCATAATTAAGGTGTTGCATATTCTTGATTTTTTGGTGATTCTTCTTTGAACCCCCTCCACGTGTTTTTTACTTCTAATTGTTGTTGGAGCACACAATGGTGAACAGTAATCAAGATGATGATGCACCAAACTAGAGTTAAAGAGGGATTCTAACCTTAGGGTCCCTACTTTTAATATTTTTCAGGATACAGCCAATAATTCTCTGGCATTTTTTAACAGTTGTTCTATTATGAGTATCAAAGGCTAATTTGTTGTTTATTACCACTCCCAGGTCCTTCTCATTATTTCTTTCTTGTATGGGGTATATTGTTGATTTTGTAGGTATTCCTGATATTGCTATGACCCAAGTGCATGACCTTATATTTGTTTAGGTTAAAACTCATTGTGTTATTCTGTTCCCACTGTTAGAGTTGGTATGTTATTCACTATACAGCCTAGTTTACAGTCGTCAGCATTTTTGACTGTCCATGTTTTACCAGTGGTTTGCATGGTGGATATCAAGATAATAGAGAGTGTTGGTCCCAGAACTGAACCCTGTGGTACTCCACTCAAGACTGGGGCCCACGGAGAGGTATGTCCTCTTAAAACTTCCTTTGTCTACAGTTTGTTAACCATGATATGATCCATTTTATGATGTTACTTCGGAATTTTAATTTTATTAATTGCTCAATTAAAATTTTATGGGACACTGTGTCAAATGGTTCTGAGTAGTCTAGATATATTACAGTACATCCACAGGTAACCCACAATCTAAGGCTGCACTTACTAATTTGAAAAAATGGAGAAGGTTGGTCAAGCAAGATCTACCTGATTGAAAGCCATGTTGGCTAATATCTTCTAAATTTGCCTGCATTATATGAAATTCAATTAGTTTCTGTATTAAGAAACATAGAAGTTGACGGCAGATAAGGACCGCAAGGCCCATCCAGTCTGCCCATTTCTTTTTCTACCTTATAAATGTACCATCGGCCTTTGCTCTGTCAGTGACCTATCTATTCATAGTCATTTGTATTGCTCCCTTATGCCTATCCCATGCCTGTTTGAAGCCCTGCACTGTATTCATAGCCACCACTTCTTGTGGTAAGCCATTCCATGCATCTACCACCCTTTCTGTGAAAAAGAATTTCCTCACATTCCCCCTTAATCGGCCTCCCTCTAATCTCATGCTGTGTCCTCTTGTCCTGCTATTTTTCTTATATTTAAACATGTTAGACTCTTTCACCTTGTTTATGCCCTTAAGGTGTTTAAATGTCTCGATCATATCACCTCTCTCCCTCCTTTGCTCAAGGGTATACATATTGAGCTCCGTTAATCTGTCCTTATATGTCTTCTGATGCAGTCCCTGCACCATTTTGGTTGCCCTTCTCGGACTGCCTCAATTTGGTTAATGTCCTTGTGAAGGTGTGGCCTCCAATACTGCACGCAGTACTCCAGATGGGGCCTAACCAATGTCTTGTACAGAGGATTATTACCTCCCTCTTCGACTTGTGATACCCTACTAATACACCCTAACACCCCTAGCCTTACCTACTGCTTTAGAGGTCTGCTTGGATGATTTTAGGTCATCAGTGATGATGATGCCCAAGTCTCTTTCTTCCTTTGTGACTGCTAGCAACTCCTCCCAGCCTATAAGTGGCTTCAGGGTTTCTCTTCCTATGTGCATGATTTTGCACTTCTTTGCATTAAATCCCAGTTGCCACTCTTCTGACCATTCTGCTAGTTTATCCAGATCTCTTCTCATTCTGCCCACCCCATCTGGATCATCTACTCTGTTGCAGATCTTGGTGTCATCTGCAAACAGACAAGCCTTACCCTCTAGTCCATCTGCGGGTCACTAATGAAGATGTTGAATAGGACTGGCCCCAGGACTGATCCCTGAGGTACCCCACTTGTGACTTGCATCTCTTCTGACTGTATACCATTTACCACCACTCTCTGTTTTCTGCCAGTCAACCAGTTTGCCACCCAGTTGACCAACTTCTGACCCACCCCGAGCCTACCTAGCTTATTTATCAATCTTCTATGTGGAACAGTGTCAAAAGCTTTGCTGAAGTCAAGGTAGGCGACATCAACTGCTCCCCCTTGGTCCACCACTCTGGTTACCCAGTCAAAGAAATCTATGAGATTAGTTTGACAGGACCTTCCTTTGTAAACCCATGCTGTCTTGGATCCTGTGCCCCTATGGATTCCAGGTGTTGCACTATCCTTTCCTTAAGGAGTGCCTCCATAATCTTGCCCACTACTGAGGTAAGACTGACGGTCTGTAGTTCCCCGCCTCCTCCCTGCTACCACTCTTGTGGAGTGGGATCACATGAGCCTTTCTCCAGTCTTCTGGGACCTCTCCTGTGCTCAGAGACTCACTAAACAATTCTGCTAATGGCTCTGCTAGTTCCTCCTTTAGCTCCTTAAGTACCCTGGGATGTATGCCATCAGGTCCCATTGCCTTATCCACCCTGAGCTTAGCAAGCTCTTGTAGGACCCTTTCTTTTGTGAAGGAGTAGTGCTCACCTCCCTCCCCTGTGTCCATGATGCTGAGCTGTGGGCCCTGCCCTACCTTCTCTTCAGTAAATACTGAGCAAAAAGTATCTATTTAGGATAGATGCCTTTACAGGGTCCTCCTCCTCACATGCTCCCTTTTCTCCATTAAGCTTAGCAATACCCTCTGGACTTTCTCCTTTCACTAATGTATCTATAGAAAGTCTTGTCACCTTCTTTACTGTTGGTGCTAGTGTTTCCTCAGTTTGGGACTTTGCCTGCCTTACTGCCTTACCTGCTTCCCTTAGGGCAGTTTGGTATGCCTCCCTATCTTCATCCCGCTGTGTTCCTTATATTTTCTGAAGGCCAGCCTTTTGGCTCTGACCTTTTCTGCTACTATATTTGAGAACCAAAGTGGTTTCCTTCTTCTTTGCACTTCCTTTTCTGTCTAACACAATGGGATGTTGCTTCAAGTATTGTATCCTTAATGCTTGCCCCTTTGCCTGTACCTCCTCACCTGTGTTTCTTTTTGCCAGGGCTAGCTTAACTCTGTTGGCCATCTTATCAAAGTCAGCTCCTCTGAAGTCCCATATTTTTGCCTTGGAATGGGATGATTTAGATGTAGTAGCCAAATTGAACCATACCATGTGATGGTCACAGGCCCCCAGGTGACCTTCTACCTGGAGATCTGTGATCCCTTCTTTGTTAGTCAGTACTAGATCTAGGATAGCCCTGTCTCTTGTGGGTTGCTGTACCAGTTGTTTGAGGCCCTCCCCCTGCAGGGAATCCACTATGAGTCTAGTTCTGGCAGATGTTCCTGCTGGTATTGACCAATCTGTATCTGGCATGTTGAAGTCTCCCATTATCAGAACCTCCCCTTTAGCTGTCATGTTTTGTATATCTTCTAACAGTAATGTGTCTATGTCCTCCTCTGGTCTGGGGCCTGTAGACAACCCCAGTTCTTATGGCTGTCCCATTACCTGTTTCCAGGGTGACCCACAGTTCTTCTGGCTCCTTATGTGTATTCTGAATTTCTGTAGCTTTGATATTTTCATTAACATACAGGGCCACCCCTCCCCCCCTTTTTGCACCTCGGTCTCTTCTGAACAATACATATCCAGGTACTGAAGTCTCCCAAGTGTGGTTACTGGTAAACCACGTCTCACTAATTGCTACTATGTCCAGTTTAGCCTCTGACATTATTGCCTGCAGGTCTGGGATCTTATTTCCCAGGCTGTGAGCATTGTGTACATGATTTTCCATTGGCCAGATTTTGGTGTGTTAGTTGTTGGGTGAAGTTGGCATTACCCTATTATCGTATGGGAGACAAACCTTTTTCTTACCTGGTGATGCAAATGAATGGCAAACACGCCTGAATTCCTGTTTGACCACTAGCTGAGGGGAGGGGTGTTCTTCCCATTCGACGATGGGGTGCTGCACCCTCTCCCCATTTGCTAGTTTAAATATTCTGCAAAGACGCCAAACTTGCCTTCAATGCACTGACTCCTCTTTAGTCAGATGCAGTCCATCAAATTTAAAGAACTTTCGCTCCCAGAACTGTTGCCAGTTCCCTACAAATCTGTGTCCTTTTCCTGGCACCAGTCCTTGAGCCACGTGTTTAGCTCCCCTATCTCCCTTCTCTGACCTTCCGTCCATCTGCTCCCTTCTCCCAGACTGGCAGGATCTCAGAGAAGGAGATGCCGGACGAAAATAGATGATAGTTTGTCACCCAGCCTAGTCAGGTGTTCCTTGGTCTCCACAACTGACCGGCTGGCGAGATCGATTAGTCCCTATGTGTACTAGGACATCAATGTTTTCTCCTGCTTTGTGAACAATTTTAGCAATGCGGTCAGTGTCTCTCCATGCTGATGTACCTGGGAGACATCTGACCATCACCCTGGCTGGAGATGGTATCAACTCCCGAATCATGGAGTCTCCTATGATCAGAAGTTTTTGATTTCCTTTCTGCTTGTTTAGTTTTGGTTCCTGATTTGGGTGAGTATTGTTGTGCTAGCTCCTGTGCCGCAGTGTCCTGCTCTGCAGTGTCTTCTGCCTCTTTATTTGATTTCAGAGATAGAGGCAGATACCTGTTTGTAGTGTTTATATGGTTTTTGGAGGTAATGTGTTGGAGAGCAGAGAGTGATGGGGCACCTGATTTGCTCCTCCTAACCACCTGCCAACCTCCTGGACCAACTACCCTCTGCGGTCGAGGTTTTTCTGTTGGATGCTGGGGAAATGGCGGGTGGTTCTTATAATGTATTTCCTCTTCAATATGAAATTTGAGGCGTGCAATCTCTGCCCATGCTGCCCGGAGCTGAGACCTAAGATCTCCAAAGGCCCAGCATGTAGGACAGTGTCCTAAATCCTGTAAGACTGTCCTTCTGAAAATTGTTCCACAGTACCTACAGTTAATGAAATCCATTCCAAATAAGTTGCTGGGTTTGTAACCTAGTCAGAGTAATTAGAAGGAAAAAAATGCAAGTAATGGTTTAATTGTGCTTTGTTTAACTTGTTATAACAAGTTAAATTACTAGTGCCCTGTAAATGAGATCACCTTGTGGAGGCCCCACTGATCCGCCCTTCCTGTTCTGCCACAGAAATGTTACAACTGTGGTACCCTATAAAAGGAGTGTGTGTGGGGTGGTTGGGGATGGGGGTGGGTGGCTGGCCCTTCCCTGCCAAAAGAAGAACCACGGACGAAAGAACAAGGAGGTAAGAGCAGAAACAATCAGTCAACAACAAATGCAGTAACCCTGAAAGCTTATCCTAATGTTAGATAAAACTGTAAAACCTGTAAAGCACCACCTGTAATAATTTCAGAGAAGATATACCCTGTAAGAAACACTTTGCTCCAGAGAAAATAAAGCAGTAACAGAAGATATACCTTGCAAAAGACAATTTGAATCAGAAGATTACAGCAGTAATCTGTTAGCACACACCTGTAGGCACACCTTGTAATAATGCAGAAGAAGGTATACCAGCAACAACAATTTGAATCAGAGAAAAATAAAGCAATGAAATGTTAGCAACAAACAGTAGCAATCCCTGTGAGTAAAAAATAAAACACCACCACACAGTAAATCTGCTTAGCCAAACTAAGTCTTAATCCTTCTCCCTTGCTCTGGTAAGTTTTTCTACTCTGCCTTTCAAGCAGTCTTAGAAGGAAAGAGCTCAGGTGAAGCTAGGTGCCTTGGCCAGCAAACCAAGTCTTCTACCTCCAAGATATCAACTAACCTGACTTTTTAACCCTTCTTTCTGTTGTAAATTACTGACAGTTTGCCAGCTCCACCCCACATACACACCTAATCCTTTGGAAGAGCTGTGGGAGGAAAGCAATTAGCTCCTTCAATGTGAGAAGGAGACTGAAACACCTCTGAGACAACAAACCTTTCAACAAACAAGAATAAAATAAAACCAGTGTCAAACAGTAATTTTACTTAGCCCAATGATAAAAAGTCACAAAATGTAAGCTCCACCTGTAATACAGTAATTTCAGAGAAGATATACCCTGTAAGAAACACTTTGCTCCAGAGAAAAATAAAGCAGTAACAGAAGATATACCTTGCAAAAGACAATTTGAATCAGAAGATTACAGCAGTAATCTGTTAGCACACACCTGTAGGCACACCTTGTAATAATGCAGAAGAAGGTATACCAGCAACAATTTGAATCAGAGAAAAAATAAAGCAATGAAATGTTAGCAACAAACAGTAGCAATCCCTGTGAGTAAAAAATAAAAACACCACCACACAGTAAATCTGCTTAGCCAAACTAAGTCTTAATCCTTCTCCCTTGCTCTGGTAAGTTTTTCTACTCTGCCTTTCAAGCAGTCTTAGAAGGAAAGAGCTCAGGTGAAGCTAGGTGCCTTGGCCAGCAAACCAAGTCTTCTACTTAGTCTTTCTAACATTTTGCTAATTACAGACGTAAGGCTTATGGGCCTATAATTATTGACAGCTTTCCTATTGCCTGTTCATTCCATTGTGATATGGTCATCCCGTCCATCAAGGATATATTATAAAGACCGTTAAGTGGACCCAGAAGTTCATTAGACAACTCCTTTATTAGCTTGGGATGAAATCCATCAGGACCTGGTGAACCGTTATATTTTAAATGATATAAGGATTCCTTAACTTCAGTCTCAGTAAAGGGCATCCAAACTCCACTGTTGCTCTCTGGTATGTCTGGTAATGTTTTTTAGGATTAAATATACTTATAAAGTACCTGTTGAATTCAGTTGCCATTTCAGTTTCATCGCAGATTATTCCCGCATTCGTGTCCAATGGACCAACTCCTATTTTACTACCTCTAAGTAAACCAACATAGTTATAAAAGCTTTTCCTTGTTATCCTTCAAGTTTGTGGCCAATTGCCATTCTAGGTCTTGTTTAGTTTTTCTTATGGTTATTTTCGCTAGATTAGCCATTTTTAATACAAATTCCAATTTGAATCTGTTGGTTGCATTTTATATTTTTTATAACTTTCCTTTTTTTTGTTTATGGCTTTTTTAACTTTCTTATTGCACCAGACAGATACCCTGAGAACATTTTTATATTTCATTCCAGTAGGTGTCCTTTTGTTTATACAGTATAATAGTTTGTCTGAAATCTTGTCCCAAGCTGCAGTAAGGTTATTATTACTCAAATATTTTCCCCAATCCCAGCTAGCAAGGAATTGCCCTATTTTTCCACAGCTGACTTTGTTAAAATCCCTTATTATAGTGATGTCTTTGACTTGTTGGATTGATATAGAAATACCTGTAATCTCTATGAACAAGCTAACTGGCTACATCTACCTGGTAGGCTCATGTACCAAACCTACATCATTGCTAAAAAGGCCACGCTGAACTTACTACCCCCTGGAGTTTTGGCCTTGCTGGCCTCACATGGTAGCTCACGCCATACCAGAAGCTCGACCTCTCTTTCCTTCTCCGTCCCCCGCAGTTGGACCTCTCAAGGGCAACACTCTTTCATATGTAGAGCCCCAGTGTGGTACAACTCCCTTTCTCCTAATGTTACAAATAACACTTCTCTGAGCTCCTTCAAGTGAGATCTTTGCCTACATCTTGTCACTATTGCCTCCTGTGACCGCTGACTCTGTCCTTGCTGTCATAAATCCTACCTGCATGCCAACAATCTACTTGTCCCACCCTCCCCTTCACCCTCCTCATCCTTTGACCCCCTCACTCCCACTCCACCTTGTCTTTCTCAACATTCCTCCCTTCTCCTCCCTGTAATTAGCTTTTATCATCTCCTTTGCCTCTACTCCAGTTTTCTACTTAGTCCCATTTTTCAATTTACCTAATTGCTTCCTGTCTTATCTTGATTAGGTAGCCTTAGCTCCCTGAACTTGACAAAGCCACTAGCTGCTAAAGTTGTTATAGTCTCAGTGTATGAATATGCCTCTATATTGTCTCATCTTATGTACACTGTCGCTCTGTTGTATCTCAATGTCTGACGTGAAACCTTTGTAAAACAGCCATGGCTCAAAGGTGTTATCTGAAATCTAAATAAATAAAAATAAAATACTAAATCTTACCATGTTGTGGTCACTGTCATCTAAAGGTTCTATAACCAGTGGGGTGGTGACATTTTCTTCATTATTAGCTAAAACCAAGTCTAATAAGTTATTTCCCAAGGTGTTTTCTAAAAATAATTGTTCCAAATTGTGGTTTAGGGCTGTTTCGAGAAATTTGTTTTCCATTGCCCTGAGGCCTGTAAAGCAGTTCAATTAATATTAGGGAAATTAAAATCACCCATGAGGATACAGTCTGGTGATACTTCCATACTTTCTAAAACAGTCAAGAATTTCTCATTTTCATTGCTATCCAGATTCTTTACCCTTTGGTTAAATAGGAGAGTGCTTACCTGATATTAGTAGGTGTAATGCGTGGAACAGCACTCTGCCTTGCTGCTGATACATCTATGTCTATTACCCCCCACTACATCATCAGCATTGTGACCTCACTGACTAACATCACTGCTGCTTAGGAACAGATACTCAGTAGCTGCCAGGTTGGTTGCCTGTGATGTCATAGTCAGTGAGATCACAATGCTGATGATGTATTCGGTTGGTGGGATAAAGATAGATATATGAGCTGCCAGGCTGAGAGCTGTTCCACACATCCAGAACAATATTTCCACATAGAAAAATCTCTAATGATAGAAGGAAAAAAGGAAAATACTTCAGAAATAAAAAGTTACAACTGACTACTTCTTAAAATTTGTATTATTTTCCTGTCTGCCTATTTTGGTTCCACTAGATCTTTAAGACCCTGTCCATACTGGGATTGTTGAAACATTACAGACATTATGTAATGCTAGAATGATGAGGAAACACGGATCACATCCACACCTGTAACGATTCTGAACTGTGTTTCAAAACCATGCTTAAACCCTGTTGTGTTCAGGTTTTAAGCACAGTTTTGAAACATTGCCACAGTGAAATGTTTTAACTTACCTTTGTGTATGGGAATCCCATCTGTGTTGCTCATGTTGGCCTGCCTCATGTCCATAATGCTGTGCAAATGTATCCCATGGTGCTGCATTTCAAGCTGCACAACTGCAGTACACCACAGCAACCAGCAGAGGAGGAAGTAAACAAGGTTATCGGGATAGTGAAGTGCACTGACTGACTTAAGGAAAAAATCACTTTCTCACAGGTTCCCTGGTCACAGTTTCAATTTCTGTGAATGAAACACATATTTTTTCTTTTTTAAAACTTTCTTTATTTTTAGATTTTTCTCACATATACAGGACAAACATACCACAGACATTTCTTTCAATGAACTTACTTGAACTACTTCCCTCTTCTTTTGTAATTCACAGGGAATTCATCACACAAATTACAGAGTGTGGCTACTAGCCTAAATTTATACAAATAAGAATTTAAACAACTATGGATTTAAACAGAAGATAGCCTAAAACAATCTCCCAACTGTCTGGATAATATTAACTGATTCACCTGAATCGGCTTCTAGGGAGTGCCTTTACAAGGAAAGATCTTTAGATGTAATGACCTTTAAGTGGTGATGAAGAGGAGGAGAGTAGGAGCTGCCAAATCACCCTGTCCTTCCCTGGTCCATGTTGAAACACAGAGACTCCATTCAAGGGGTACAGGACTATGTGTTACAGAATGCATCCTGCCCATTAAGCCACTTCATAGCAGATCCAACAATGCCTTATCAGGGCAAGAAATCAGGCCTCACCCTTGCCATATATATAACCCATCTCCTCCACAGAATCTCAAAGCTGGGAACCCTTTTATTGATAATGGCAGTTAGAGCCTCCATTCTATACAGGTCTATCATGCGGTTTTGCCACATATTCAGGGTGATGACTTTAGAAGAGTGCCAGTTACATGTAATTGTTTTTTGAGCAGCTAAAAATGAAATTTTCAGAAATCTGATTGTTAGGGAATCCCGAAATTCCTTGGGCAGATCCAAAAAGAAATAACAGAGGGAGGAGATTTCCAAATTAGGCACCAATATTATCTGTAAGGCCTGTTGAAGATCTTGGAAGAAGGGCCTCAGGACAAGACAATCCCACATTATATGGACTAATGATGCGGGAGAGTGTCCACAGTTTCTCCAACAGTACGGAGATAGGAGTCTCGGTATTTCAACTGGCCCGCAGGGGTTCGAAAATACCTAATAAAAATCTTCCATGAGAACTCCCGCCAACTAACTGCCGCTATACCCCAATGGATTCTCATTTGTGTCCACGCCTATAGTTCCTCAGGGATCCGAGATCCCAGGTCCTGTTCCCAGGCTATCTTAATATAAGAGGTGGAATCCCCTTTCCAGGATATGAGTAGCTGATATAATTTAAAAATAATATGGGTTCTAATCGGGTCACCCTCTACCGCTTTCCTGAGCATGTGTGCGATCTGAGGAGGTGATGAACCCACAATCTTGCCCTGCACCACCAAGTTAGAAATATAATTTCTAATTTGGAAGTATTTAAATCTATCCTTCCATGAAATTCCATAACTGTGGACCAATGATTCAAATGGCTAAATCTCTCCATCCTTTAGGAAATGCCAAATCAGGTGTAGGCCCCTCTCTTCCCATCCCCTAAATCCTGCATCCCCCTTATTGGGGGTAAATGATTCTAGGTGAGGAACGGAAGTCAACAAATTCCTCCAACTCTTAGCGTTTTGTCTCCTAAAATCCCATACCATACCGTCAAAATGGAGTCTGTGTAGGGATTGTCTACCTGCCCTATGTTTGACCTACTTTTCTGTCCAAGGAGCATAGCATTCAAATTTTTCTGTAAATTAGTTTCCTCTAACTGTAAAGATTTCCATTTGGCTACATATGTCTGATCCAGCCAATAGAAGGCTGTTCGTAACTGGGCTGCATAATGATATAATTTAAAATTTGGCAATGCCAGGCCCCCTTCTTCCCTCGGGATCTGGAGGGCCGACAGGCGGATTCTAGGTTTTTGTGAACCCCAGATAAAATGAGAAATTGTCCTATTCAACGATTGAAAATATGTGTCTGGGATCTGTATAGGTATTGTCTGTACCAAATATAAGAACTTAGGGAGCATTACCATTTTTATCACTTCTACTCTTTGAATCAATGGTATAGGAGTAGGGGCCCACTGTTCTAATTCCGTCTTAATTCTCTCCAACACTGGGATAAAGTTAATGGAAAACATCAGATCCGGTTGCATGCTCAGTTGTACCCCAACATATTTAATTTGGGATACAGTCCATTTAAAAGGGAATTTCTTTTGAATTTGTTCTGATGGGTCGTAACATGTTCTTAAGCTTTCCATCTTGTTCATGTTTATTTTGTACCCCGCCAGAAGGCTAAATTCTGACAGCCGAGTCCACAAGGGTTCCAATGATTGCTCTGGGTTTCTGAGGTAGATTAATAAGTCATCTGCATAAAGCGCCAGTTTGTGTGTTTCCCCTCCCATATTCCAACCCTGTACTAACTCATCCTGTCTTAATGTTTGGGCCAAAGGCTCCAAATATAAAGCAAAGAGGAGGGGAGAAAGGGGGCACTCCTGCCTAGTGCCCCGATAGAGAGCAATGGGTGGGGAGGAACCTTACCATTAATCTTTATATATGCCTTGGGGCTAGTGTAAATGTTATTTATAATTTTAATGAAGGACTCGGAAAATCTGAATGCCCCCATAGTTACATTCAGGAAGCACCACGCTACCCGGTCGAAGGCCTTCTCCGCATCCAAACTTAACAGCATGCAAGGAGCCTCCGACCAGGCCGCCCGGTGCAGGACCTGCAAGGATCTTTTGATATTATCCTGGGTCTGTCTACCAAGGACAAAGCCCGTCTGGTCGTAGTTGACCAGACCGGGCAGTATCACTTCCAGACGTCTCGCCAAGATAGATGCATATAACTTATAATCAATATTTAAAACAGATATCGGGCGAAAAGCATTGCATTGCGTGATATCTTTACCTGGCTTAGGGACACTTGATATAACTGCGTAATTTCAGGAGTCAGGTAACACCTCCCCTGCCTGTGTTTCCTTGCAGGCCTCCAATAGGGGGCTTTTAATTTCGTTTATGAAAAACTTAAAGAACTCGGGAGTGTATCCATCAGGACCCAGGGATTTTTTTGATTTCAATCTTTTAATCTCTGAAACCAATTCTGTTGAGGAGATGGGGGAGATGGGGGAGTCAAGTGAGTTTTTAATCTCTTCCATCAGCCTTGGCAATTTTAACTTCGCCAAGTATGACTTGATTTGCTCTCTATCCGGTATCTGTTCCATAGTGTATAAACTTGAGTAGAAGTCTCGGAAACGATTCACGATTTTCTCCGGGGAACTTAATATCTGACCTGTCTTGGGGTCTCTGATCCGAGCAATTGTTGTTCTGGCAGTATGTTTTCTCAGCCGGAGGGCTAGGAGGCAGGAGGCTCAAGGGTCATTTTCATGGTATCTTTGCCGCAAACACTGCAATGCTTGCTCCGTTTCTATATCAATTAGTTTTTGAATTTGCTGTTTAACGGTTTGTATGTCTGATACTACAGTTTTGTCCCCCCCGACTGGCGTCCCTGTAGAACCAATAGTTGCTTTTGAAGCTCCTCCATCTGCTGACTTTGCTGTTTTCTAAAGTGGGCAGCAAACTTGATACAGTCACCCCTGAAAACTGCTTTCACCGTATCCCAAAGTATTGTGCCCGACACCCTGGGGTACTTATTATCTTGTTGTATTTGTGATAGCCTCATAGTGGCCATGTCTATAAATTCTTTTACATTGAGAAAATAATTGTTAAACTTCCAGAGAGACTGACCCCTTTGGACTCTCCAATTCAAACGCAGCAATAGCTGGGAATGATCAGAGAGAACCGATGGGATGTGTTTACATTCTACAACTTGGTCTTGGTGTTCTCCAGAAATCAACAGATAGTCAATTCTGGCAAAGAAGCCATGGGGAAATGAGTAGTGTGTATATTCTCATTTATTTTTGTTATGCCTTCTCCAGGCATCAACCCAGAAAGCCCCCTTTAGATGTTTCTTACTGAATTTACCAGCTGGATTTTGTCGGAATGCCTTGGTTTTGGACGTATAAATCTGCTCCCACACCTGGCTTAGATCTCCCCTTACTATTAGTAATCCCTTCTGCTGCTCCGTTATTTTGTGTAATAAGGACCGAAAAACGTCCACAGTGGAGCCGGGGGCATATAGGGAGACCACATACAATGGCCAAACAGCCCTCAGGGTCTGCATAACTGGTCAGCCTCTGGAATTGTGTTCCTTTGGCGATCAGAATTGCAGAGCCTCTTGTTTTCCCCTTCCCATATGAGGCAGTGACCACCTGATCATACCCGAACTTCCCCAATTTATGATGTTCACTTTCATTTAAATGGGTTTCTTGCAATAGGACAAATGTGGGCTTCTGTCTTTTTATAGCTGACATTACTTTATGTCTTTTCACCGGGTTATTTAGCCCATTAACATTGTGAGAGACAATTCTTACGGTGGTATTATCCTCCATTTATCAGCCGAAACTATAGTCCCATCTGTATAGGGGTCCCCCCTCCTCCACCCCATCCCTCCACAATGTATATCAGTGCTCCCCTCTCCCCTCTGCCTCCAATTCCTCTCCAGTAAAGTAACACTCTTTGCATTTTTATACATTGATCTAATGCAGTATGCCACTGAAGGTCTATCTTTGACTTTGTAATTCTCAACATCATATAAACACAGTCATAACAGTAAATTCCAAACCTCCTGTGGGGTGGCGCTAACAGATCGAGCCCTCCCCACTCGGACAAACTATTTACAAGGTAACTCCAAAGGTAGGAGAATAGTAAATACCATTCTCTAATCATTCGAGCTTGTGAGACTCGACTAGGAGGAAAGGGAGCCAATAAAATGACTCGCTCCTCCTGGACCTTAACCTTATCAGGTTCTTGCTGGATGTCTTGGCATATCATCCCCAACATTATACCCATAAGAAACATATGGTATATTGGCAGTAGACCTTTCAGAATAATCGGTCTGGGTATTCAACTCTCTTCCCCCCTTTGCCCTCCTCATATCGAGGCTGTAAAAAAAGGGGGGGCGATCCTGTGCTTCCTCTGTCTTTTCCCCCCTGAACCCCTCACCCACAGTGGAAACAAAAAAAAATTATAGGAGTTGCCCGATTTCACATTAAGGTAACGTTACAGATAATACTAGATATTTCTCTAACACCTACTCGAGACAGAAACCTGGAGCAATTTTCAAACATTCTGTTTTAAACTTCCTGGACTGAGGTAGTCTGCCACCCGAGAGGTGTCTAAAAATGTAAACCTCTTTGTCTTTACAAAATGGGTGTGTCTAGCCAGTCCGGATCCACGAAATGTCCCCGAAATCCTACTTCATAGGGCACCGAGGTTCCCACAAGTCTCCCCCCAGCTCCTTTAAATGTAGCCCCTTATGGTTGCTCGAGGTATGCCCCACCGAGAAGCGCTCCAGCATTTTGCTAGGCTGGCCCAGATCTTCCTGACATTTATATTCACTTCAGCTGAGATCCAACCGAGGGCAGAGACATAATGCTGATGTACTTCTACAGCCTCCCTCTCGAGCAGAGCCACTCAGCCGAGACTCTACATTTAACAATCCTGTCTCTCCAAGGTAAAAAACTTGATGGCTACATGAGTTGCCAGCAAGACTCGATAAAACCAGTCTGCTCGATAAGAAGCCCCCTCTAAATACCCCCCCCAGGCTTCTTAGAGCCGCATATGGATTTACAGCATTCCTAGGCTTCTGCTTCTCATCCCCTAATTTCCCCTTTCCGGTGGGTAAACCCTTTGATGCCTGTGGGATCATAAATGTAGTGTTCAACTAAGGTGATCTCGTCTCCCTCCATATACCGTGTCCAATGAGCCATGTTCCCCTTCATCGAATAAAATTACAGACTGCTCGATCCCTCCATATCCCCCCCAGCCTCCCCTCAAAGCCCATAACAGTTACCAACTTGGCCTCACACATAGGCCTCGAAGTAAATTTCTACAGATCCTTTTTTTGCGAAGACTGCAATGTCTACTCCAATCGTATAGGGTTAGACACCAGGACAGGGCTTCTCCTAAACCCAGGTACCAGCTTATTTCAGAGGGATCAAACTTCAAGTATCCTCCGTCCTTCCAGTTAATGTCTCCTCGGGGGCCTGAGGGTGGGTGAGTTTCTGCAGCATCTTTTTGATATCTTGAAGTGAGTTAACCACCACTTTCCTTCCTGATCGAGAAGGGTGACGAAGTCTGGTCTGACGCCATGGATTCTGCATGACGGCCGGAGGGTCCTTACGAGTGAGGGCCTCAGATATTTCATGCCCTTTATCTCTCAATGCTTGAAGTGCTTCTTCACATGTATGGTATAGTTCTGTACCAGCCTCCCAGAACACCCACAGGTGAGATGGATAAGGGGTTTGGAATCTAATATTTAGAGCTTTCAATTTCCGGAGTATCGGGGTGTATGCCATCTGTTGTTGTTGGATTACAGGGGGGGAATCTTGATCAAACGACAGGCGGGCCAGCTGTATTCAACACGCCCTTGTTTACAGGCAGCCCGTAGGATTTGTTCTTTCTCCCGGAAACTCGCGAATTTCACAATGATCGACCGAGGCCTAACAGACGCCATGGTCGGTTTAGGCACCAATGCTCTGTGTGCTCTTTCAATCCTGAATTGGAATGCTGGGGGTAAGTCCAAAACATGCTTTAACAGGTCCTCCAAGAAATCCATCATCTCTCCAACCTCCGTAGCTCCGTGCAGACCGTATATTCTTAGGTTGTGTCTACGAGAACGAGCCTCTAGGTCTATGCATTTGGCAGTGGTGAGCTCTTGTTGGTGTACTATAACTTCCATTGCGCGTGAAATTTGAATTTAATCGTCTTCGGGGGTCGAAATGCGCTCCTCCGCAGAGGTCATTCTGGTTTCCAAACCTTTTAAATCAGAGTGCAGCTTGTTGAATTCTTGCTTTGTTTCCGATCTGAACTGTTTGATTTCGGAAAGAAGGGTTTCAAATCTAGATCAAGGCAAAGTTTCCAGTTCTGTCTCCGTGTCCCCGCCTGCCATGCTCGATGGAGACTCTCTCCCGCTATTCACTGAACTTGCTGAGCTCAATCCTCCTTGATCCACCGGCGCTTTCCGGTTTTTTGAACGGGATCGTTTCCCAGCTGAGTTTCCACTATGTAGTCTTTGCATTTTTACCCCAAGCTGTTTACTCTGAGCTGTGTGGAAACGTTTTAATTGTTGATGCTGGGGGGATTTGTTCTTCTAAGCTGCCATGATGTTGGTGATGTCACCGGAAGTCCGAAACACATATTTTTTCAACTGTTTCAGGATATTGTCTTAAAACTGAATGAAATTTATTGTATTTCAGTCAGAGATTGTTGTCCGTGCTGTTGCATATAAGCAGTACATACCTCTGCACAGAAAAGAAGTGGTTCAAGTCTCTGAAATAAAATTACAAATATGAGCAATAGGTGTGCCAGCTGGTCAGATGAGGCACCCAAACTCCTCATACAGTACTGGTCACAGCAGCGTGTTCGAGAATTAGCCAGCTGTAGGATGAATATAAAACTATATCAGAAAGTGGCTGATTTTTGTTACAGAATGAGGTATGA
Source organism: Neoceratodus forsteri (assembly GCA_016271365.2). Taxonomy (NCBI): domain Eukaryota; kingdom Metazoa; phylum Chordata; order Ceratodontiformes; family Ceratodontidae; genus Neoceratodus; species Neoceratodus forsteri. The sequence continues at coordinate 668,304,192 of CM028133.1, forward strand.
AGAACAGCAAAGCAGTGTAAAGAGAAAGTTAAGCTGCTAAAAGTAAGGTATCATAAAGTGAAGGACAGTAATAGGAGATCTAGTGTTGGTAGGATTATTTGTCCTTTCTTTGAGGACCTTGACAAAATATTGGGTACCAAAGTGACCTCCAACCCACAGTTTGTACTGGAGAGCTCAGAAATAGAGCCAAAACCTCTTCCATGTAACACTGCAGGGACTGAGGTGGATGACATCCTTGAACCGGATGCTGTGGAGTGAGGTGAGCTAAGTCATTGCATACATACATACAATCATATATATATATATATATATGTATCTATATATGTGTGTATATATATATATATATATATATAATATATCAGGGTTTTAAATAATTGATTAGCATTTTTTTTCTTGGGACAATATTAACTGTACAGAAAGCATTTATATAGGTTTTCTAGAAGTGTTATATTTGTTAAACACAGTGAGGCAAGTACTGTGCATTTTCACAATGTTTTAGAACTTTTGTGAACAAAACGCTAATCAATTTTTACAGTTAAATAATACCTTGATATATATATATATTTTTTTTCCATCTTGATATTGGTCTTACATTCTGTAAAGGTGTGTGTGGGTGTATATGTGTGTGTGATGAGTGCATAGATCAATGGGGTATGCGGTGAAAATAGTGCAAGTAATAATAGTGCGATCTTCTCAGCGCATGTCTGAAATAGTGCATAGGATAAAAGTGCAAGGATTATATAGCGCCATCTAGCAGTGCAACTTACTTGTCCACAAATGTCACTCATTAGTACATCATTAGTTTGTCCAAAGTTAGCAAACATGTCATCAGCTGCGTCAGTGAGATTTGTGAAAAGTCAGAAGGGTGGAGAGATCGCCCTGCTTCATGGCTCTTTGTATCGACGAGAATGAACTACAGTTGCAAAGGCATATTACAAATGCCTTGAGTATGACAAGGGCCATTGCACTGCCTGAATACGTTTAAATGGGGAAATTGTGCTAAGGCAAATTGGTGAGCACAATCATGTCCCTGATGCAGCAGTTGTCTCTGTTAAAGAAGCTGTTACTGGGATGAAGGATAAGACTGCAACTAGTAGTGAAATGACCCACCAAATTGTTGCAGGAGCTGTCGCACAACTATGCCCCTCTGTAGCATCCCAGCTTCCTGTGATGTCTCTCATTAAGAGGACTGTAAGAAGAACATGCAGGGCTGCTGCCTGTCCACCCCAGAACCAAGTGATGCATCATTGCTTGAGCTAATGGAAGAATTGTGCGTTACGATCAAAAACGAAAAGTTTCTTCTCTTCGATTCAGGGCCTGTTCCAGACCGAGTACTTATTTTCAGCACATCTCAGGATCTGGAACACTTAAAAAACTCCAATCACTGGTTTGCAGATGGTACATTTAAATGTTGCCCATCTATACTTCAACAACTGTATACTATTCATGGGATACGGATCAACACTGTAGTACCTTTCATTTATATCTAAATGGCAAACCGAACGACTGCATCATGTAATTGTGTTTTCACTGAGTTGCTATGCCTCTGCCCTAACCTACAACCAGAAACAATAATACTCGACTATAAGCAAGCTGCAATTAAAGCATTCAAACTTGCATTCCCTTCAGCTCAGATTCACGGTTGTTTTTTTCATTTCTGTCAAACCGTCTGGAGGAAAATTCAGGAAAATAAAGAACTATGTGCTAGTTACATTTCAGACCCTGACTTTGCTTTACAAATTCAACTTCTGCCATCTCTTGCTTACATACCAGTGGACAGTAGTAATAAAAACTTTTGAAGAGCTTATTACACCATTCTACCAAACTAATGTAGAGTTACTGACCCCAGTGATTGACTGTTTCGAGGATACCTGGCTTGGACGCCCTTTGGTAAGAGGTGATCACAGAGGACCAATGTTTGAGATTAAATTGTGGAATTGCTATGATGTGGTGGAGGATGGCATACCACGCACAACAAACTCTGTTGAAGCGTGGTAAGTTCAGCCACCTCCTTGGTGCACAGCATCCTTCCATATGGAAATTCCTCCAGTGCCTCAGAGAGGAACAACACTACAGTACCATTGTGATTGAGCAGTTACTTGCCAGAACTGCAAGCACATACATGAAAAAAAATATGAAGACACTGCAAAGTGAATTACTATAATCGTTGAACAATTTAGCGTGCATCCCAGAATTGAGTATCTCCGTGGGATCGCATACAGTTTTCAGCTACAGGCCTGAAGGGGTGCATGAACACTGTGTAACGTGCAGCTAAAGAATACATGAATTGAATTTAATGCATTTCATTTGAATTGACACTGGGTGACTACACAGGTATCGGTATTAACTTGATAAATTTAGCACTTGCAGTAAAAACAAAAAAAAAAACCAAATAAAACTAAAAGCGCATTACCTTATGATCTCAGTGAGTGTTTGAACTGCATGCATGGTGGTCATATGATTTGTATAAGGAATGAAAAGCTACAACATTGTTTCGAGGGAAGCATTAGGTGGTAGGACAAATAAGGCACAACACAAGTAGAAGTCCCCAGGACAATGCGAGGAACATCATAGACAGACACTGGGCATATGATTCTCATTGCATGTAAGTGGATCAATTCATAAATTTAAAAGAAAATGGTGTTTGACACACACTGTAATGCTAAGATGCTATACTTACAAGCACGATTATATATACGCTAAAAATACTCACGCTATTACGGACGTGCGATATTGACAGTAAACCGATCAGTGCATGGCAATTAAGCAATAAGGCATGATGGGGGGGTGTTATGGTTGGATAATGGCCCACCTTGGGTGGGTTGAAGCACGAGGCATAGCTGGGTGCTTCCACCACCTGAGAAGGGCTGTTAGACCAACATAAAGCACCCCCTTGAGTACCTTATTGCGATTATGAAATGGATCATTTTTAGTAAATTCTATGCATTTTTTAAATATATTACTTTCAGCTGGGCCATTGTGCTGAAACAAGCTCTCAGCCAATCAGAATTCAGCCATAAGTCACAGGGAAGTTATTGAGAAGAATTATTGCATGTGTGTGTGTGTGTGTGTGTGTGTGTGTGTGTGACCTAGGTAAGAGCATATCACTAGTCACACTGTGAGGGGGGCAGACACATCCTAAAGGTGGCCCCATAAAGAAAAAAGAAAGATGAATAAAAAATAAAAATGCCTAGATATTGAGCAGCACTGGATAATGACAGAAATTCTGTAAGAATGTTCGACGTTTGAAATTAAGCATTTAAATAAGAAATGAGAATAATGAATTAAATTATTGGTGTAGTCACTTTTTTTTCCTTTTGATTTGTTTCGTACAGAGTTAGAGACGGCTGAGGAATCAACTGGTGCCACTGATCCAAACCTGCATAACAGTACATCTGTCACGTACAAAGGCAGCAGTACTTCCACTGACAGTGAGACCACAACAACCTCTTCAAGCAGACCATTTAAGCAATTAACACCTTTGGAGCCGTTGTGCAATCTCCCCCCAAAAAAGAGAGTGACTCACATGCAACAAATGATAGAGGCTGTTTTTGAACCCACACAAAGGATGATGTTGGAACAACACAGAGAGATGATTGAGAGGGAGAGGGAGAGGGAGAGGTTGCAGGAAGAATGGGAGATGGAAGAAAGGTTACAGAAAGTGGAGGCTGAACAGAATGCAATGTTCTTTCAGAACATGACCGGGCATCTATCTAGTTACTGTGTTCCTCAGTAGACCATACCACAGCAGAAGCAGGCTCACTATGTCCATCTGGGTCGAACATGTCACGAATACATTGCTGCAGCACCTCCTTTTGGGCCCGGTGTCGTTAGTGGTACAAATGTGGTCAATTTGCAGAGTAATCCAGTTACCAATGTCAACTACGTTGCTGGAGCCAGTCAGTCTACTTTGTTTACACAGGACCTGAACAGTGACAATTTCACATGGGCAAACCTTTAAACTGAAGTTTCCTAAATATTGGTATCAACTGTGTATTGCTGAAAGATGTAATACAAATAGTTGTCAGTCTGTAACAAATGTAAATGGATACATGACACATGTTGTGCGATAACAGGCCATTCCATGCCACAAGACGTCATGTGGTTAAAACATCGGCATAAACTGCCTACCATTTTTTTCCTTTTTTTAATTTGGTTTTGTGACATTATTATGTCTATCCATACTGACATTTATTACTGAAGCATATAGGATGATTTTGCTAACTGCTAAAGTTTTTTTTTTGTAAGAGACCGGCAGTCAAGTATAGACACATAAAAAGTACAAGCAAAAAAAAAAAAAGAGGAACCATCAAAAAGAAAGAGATATATAGAATACATTACAGTAACGAGTAGCAGCACACTTTTTTTCCTCCAAACTTTACTCACAGTAAGTTATAAGTTTTCCAACCACAACAACCCAACTTTGGTGTTCGTCTGATTATGGAAGCAGTAACAAGTCCCATGTGGAAATTAAAACTTGCAACGTGTCACAAAAGTATGCACAAGATAATTCACACTGAGTGCATTTAAACACAGTAGCACAACACCCTGACTTCTTATGTTGTCAAAACTATGCACAGGGGGCGTGGCCTGACTAGGCAGAAGATGGCAGAATAGTACTGATTCTGTGCAAGGAAACTAGAAATCAAACCTCATCCTTCCTAACCAGACCATCCTTCTCTGTCAAATCTGGTGACTTATCTTCAATACATCTGTTTTCAATGAACTGTAATTATTTTGGGCCTATTTAATCACAATTAACCATATTACATATTGCTACTGCACTGAACTAGGCCATCACTAGGCCATTACCTGATCACCATGGCGGACACCAATCTATAGCCCAATTCACTTGCCAAAGTGGAGGCTATGTTCACAAAACTGGTGGCAGATATTAATGATCTTAAAATCTCCACACAACAGAATACAGCAACACTTAAATCCTTTGATCAGAGAATTACCATTAATGAATCTGCATCTACTGAAAACACGGCCTCCATTCATAAGCTTCAGGACACCATACAGAGCCAAGATCATACTATAAAGTCTCTTCAAGCTAAAATAGATGACATTGAAAATTGTAACCGCAGGAATAACTTGTGATTTTTGGGTTTCCCTGAAGTATCCGAGTTGAGGGACAAAACCGCGCTCCTAATGCATGTACTGCCAGCAATGTTAAAGCTACCTTCAGAACTGCAACTAACCATTGAGTGCTGTCACCGAACTTTAGGTCCCAGGCCAAATCAAGAGCAGTGGCCCAGACCTAGTATAGCCAGATTTCTGAATCATTCTCACACAGAACTTATTTTAAAACGTGCTAGAGAGAGTGTCACTTTGATGTGGCAAGATTACAAAATTTCTATATACAGAGACTTCTCTAAAGAGCTCACAATGAAGTGGAAAGCATACAACTCTTTAAAGTTAACCTTACACCAGAGAGGAATCAAGTTCGCATTTCGTTACCCCTCTACAATGCGCTTTTTTTTAGATTCATCTTTCAAAGATTTTACTACGCCTGAAGCCCTAGATATTTTTCTGAATGCTGCTTCAAATAACTCTACCTCGACGAGTCCTACTGTGGCTGATGGAGCGATCTGCATTCCAGGCCCAACTCAGAGGGAGGATACGGTGGCACAGGGCATCGGAGGAAGCTCCATGGAGTCTGCAGTCCAGCATATCACCGCCACGGAGGTTCCCCCACCAAAACAATCTAGCCGACTGCAAGGGAAAATCTCTTCAAGCTCTCATACACCTAATTTTTCTTGTTGCCCCAATATAGATCCTCCAGGTTCCTCACAGAAAATAAAGTACCAAACACAAGTTATTGCTTCTATCCCACTCAGTAACAAATATGCCCTCTTAACCGAGGATATACACACTCCTCGCTAGAAGACTTAACCTCACAAATTATAGCTGATCAACCTACTAATGAAAGTGCTGTGAACCAAGCTATTACCTCAGGTAACTCATCTTGGTCTGAAGTGGTGACAAGCTCTCTTGTAAAGTTATTAAAACTTCCCCCCAAAAAAACGCAAAGCTAAAATGAAGGGCAAAAAAATCGTAAAATTACAGATAAAGTCCACAAAGCGATTGTAACCTGAGTACATATATTTAGTTCAAAGTCACTCATTCTCCTGGAACAATAGATCCAGGATACTGTGATGTGGAGAACCAGTATTATTTTTTTTTTTTTTATTGTTTTAACGAGTGAAGTGCAGCCTTCACAACCATGACAACATCACTTTCAGCAGGTTGTGAAACTGAAAGGCTGTAGATCACGGTTGACATAGATATGCAGAAAGCAGGAGATATTTCTGGAAATATCACAGATATTTCAGGAAATAGCTGGCAGTGTCAGTGGCTGCTAATGTATATAACTCCCCTGTAGCTAGGGTGCTTACTAATTCCACCATCTCTCCTTGCTTTGAACTAGCTAAAGGAACTAGGCAAGGCTGTCCCCTTTTACCTTCCTTGTTTATTTTAGCCATGAAACCTCTGACTGCTTACTTACGCCAATGGGAAGGCATTAACGGCATCCCTGTGGGTAACTTGCGATACATTTCCCTCTCTTACACCGATGACCTCATAATTTTACTTGAAAACTTGAATGAGGCTGGACCCCTACTAGTTGATCTGCTTAATAAATTTACAACTATTTCCAGACTTGCTCTAAATCATGCCAAATCAGAAATTTTACCCCTCAACAACCATTGTAAATCCTTTATGAACACACCTCTTGAATTTCGTTGGTCATCAAATGGCATAACATATTTAGGAATTAAAATTTCCAGCAACTTAGGGAAAATATGGCATATTAACCTTAATCCCTTATTAGATAATATTAAAACAATTCTAGCTAGATGGAAGCTTCTCAACCTTTTCTTCCTGGGGAAAATTGCATCCATTAAGATGTCCATATCCCATAAAATTCTCTATCTCTTCACCAACATCCCCTTGATTTTACCATCCTTCTTTCTTGCTAAAATTGATAAATTAATAGGCAATTTCATATGGGAAGGGAAACCCCTGAGCTTTAACTGTAACAAACTTCGATCACACTGGAAGAGAGGTGGACTCGGATGCCCCTGGTTCAAAGGCTACCTTTGGGCTTTTCGGGCAGCCCAAACTATTAAATGGTTTCAGAAACCTTCATCCCACTCTCCACTTTGGATCACAATGGAATCTGCATTGTGTCCTGGAGGAGTTTCTACCTCCTTTATCTATAACCCCCTCACTTCCAAATTAAAATCTCATCCCACTATATCATCTTTCATTTTCTATTGGAAACTAGTCCACAAATTCCTGAAATCTAATCCCAGACCCTGGATCTATGCCCCCTTATGGGGCAATTCACTATTCACCCTAGAAAACCACCCAATTTTCTGTCGTTCATGGAAGAATAATGGCATTTTTTTCTTGGAGGTATTTTGGATCAGAAATCAGTCACTCTTAGATCGTTTTCGGATTTACAGATCACATGGAAACTCCCTAAACAGGACTTTTGGAATTTTTTTACAAATTCTATCAGCTTATAACTTTATCACTAACTTGGTGTATAAGCATACCCTTCTGGACCCACGTATTTTGCACTGGGCTAAATTAACCACAAAGCTAAATAACTCCATTTATAAAGACATTATTGACAATCTCCCTGATCAATCACTACCAGCCAAGAATAAATGGAGCACTCTTCTTAATTACAATATCTCAGATATGCAAAGGAGCAAATGTTGGCGTCTTGCTCATAACTCATTTAAAGATACCTGCAACTTGTTAATACAAATTAAGATTCTACATTTCTGGTACAGAACACCTTCTGTTCTTCATGAATGGGTCTGCTCAATAACAATAACTGCTGGCGCTGTAACCAGATCAGTGGAGATTTGCTCTATATTTCATGGACATGCGCCTCTATGAACAAACTGTGGAGTAAAATACATTCATTTGCCTCTAAAGTTATAGGACAAAAACTACCCTTTGATCCCAAATTATTCCTTCTAGGCATCTTTATTTCAAATACTTTTTCCCTTTCACATGCACATTTTAGGTGGCTAGACATACTTTTTCTTTTGGTAAAATGTCTGATTCTCATGAAAGGGAAATCCACTTCTATACCCTCCCTTCCAGATGTTTTGCAAAGCCTTTCTCAGTATGCCTCGCTAGATCGTTTATCCCATGTTATTCATGACTGACTCACTGTATGCAATTGTTGTTGGCAGGATTACTTCAAGTACATTGAATCTTCAAATTCCATAAACCCTAATCCCTAAGACTCACCTAGTCGTTATCCTTTACTCCTAGATTAGGGTCTCTTTTATACCTTTGTGCACAGATATCTCCGCTTTTTCTTCTTTTACTCTCTTTCTCTTTCCTTCCTTCTTTATCTCTATCCCTTCTTATTGTTGTCTTTCTTCTTTCTTTCTTTCTGTACTAGTGTATACTATTTGTATTCCAATAGGTGTCACTTTATACAAATTATTGAATGCCTTATTATAGCGGGTTTCAGCAACCATTTATATTTGCTTTCCCTACTGTACTCAATATACCTTATAATTGAAGTCGCTATATTCATTTTTCAAATATATTTAAGGCTAGCATTATTAGTATTAATATGTGTATTTTAGACATTTCTGTTACTCTGACTCTACATAATGTGCCTTGTTAAGTGATTCCTTTTGTATTTTCATATTTTGGATATCCTTTCATTGTATACACTCGAGTGCTTTCATATGTACTTCAATAAAAAGATTAAGTAAAAAAACACTATGTACAGAAGTATTGCAGTAAATAAAAAATACAGGAGCAGACTAACATATGTAAATAAGTCTTAGTATCTAACAGGACAGGCAATTCCACTACATGGAATGTTCCATGCTATAAAAGTCTTAAGCAACATAGTTACACAGCTTTGTTATGCACTGTTTAGAATTTTAAAAGTTGTTAACCACACTTTGGAACTTCCAAACAGTGGCATAACAAAAAAGAATGCACTAGAGTTCCATAATTCTCACACATAGAATGCAAACAGTGTTTTTCTGACCATACACTATAAAAGATGATGGCTGGTGATCGGGTGACAACCACACTGAAATCACCTCTCGTGGTTGCTAGGGCTACAGTAAACCTCTCGAGCTGCGCTCTCGAGGTTTACCATGTTGCCCTAGCAACCACTTGAGGTGATTACAGTGTGGTTATCACCTGATCCCCAGCCATTATCCTCTATGTTAAAGTTTAAAATACAAAACCAGACAATCTAACAATGACTGATGACAGTATTCTCTATTTGACTATTGAGTTTTACTTTTATCTGTTTCAATTTAAGGAATATATATATATATATATTTTTTGTAATTATGTCTCCCCCTGTCCGGGCCAGACTTTTTCTCCTGCTATACACCCAGCCCCATCCCCCGAATGTCAGACCCCCCTCCCATCTTGCCCCATGGCTTGCCCTCCATGGCAGGGTGGTGGGTAGTGACTTGACCCGCCAAGTCTGGATCTAGTGTTGTGGAGGTGTTTTTTGTTGGGGACAGCACCTGTGGGTATGGCTATCATGCCGCTCAGTCAGGACCAGATTTTCTACTTTTTCTGTGGAGGGGAGCCTGCATTGCCAACAATGGCCGAGCTGCGTGTGCATCTGCATGCAGCACTCTGGTCGGCTGCTCCGCCTCCGTGCCCCAGTGTGCAGGACCCAGTGTGCCAACACTCAGCCAGCAGGTGCCGGTCTCTGTTACCCACCCTCCCCTGGAGAAGAGAGCTGTCCTCTGGATGTTCGATCCTCTCCCACCCTGGCCAACCCCCGACAACCAGCTCACACTGTGAACATGGGTCGCCAGAGTGGCAGGAGGCAAGGCATGATGCCTCAGCTGTCCATGTCACTGGGCCAGCTGGATTTTATATATTTTCACTTACATGTAACTCACAATGCCTTTTCTTAATAAAAAAATGTTTGATGACAGTTAAGTTTATTGAAAAAACAAATTAACTACTTATGCAAGGTATTGTACTGTTTTTTAAATAAAGCATACATTAACATTGAAACAGAATGGGTATGTCTATGATTACTTTTTTCGCCTCTTTTTTAATCAGATGGTTCACCCATGCAGTGGCAAGGAGTCTGGCCAGTGACACAAATGAACCGGGTTCATGACTGTACCCAGGAGTCATAGGGTTAGCTTTTGAGGATGATGTGTGAATGTCTCGGGTCAACCCTCTTTCACAGTGTGGTTAGGTGAGGGTGGGGGAAGGGATAGTTGTCAGTGTCTGACTGTATCCCAGCAAGTACTAGGGGTCAGGAAGTCACTGCTGATGCCTTTCAGGGTCCGTGCCGACGCCGACATATGGGTCCTGGCAATGGTTGTCAGCCAAAGCCTGGGGGTGGGGTGGGGAGGTGGAGAAGAGGGAAGTACAGATAGAGGTTGGATGAGAAGGTGCATGGAAAAGGGCGATTATGCGGTGGGTGTAGTCCATTGGAAACATATGGCACAATACTCTTATCTGATCAGCTTCACCATCGACAGGGTACCCTGGAACACCACATCAAATGGAGTGAGGATTAGGATAAATATGAAAGGGGCAATGAAATCCCTGTGTTTTGATTGGGCAGTAGATGGTCCTAGACATGGCAGTCAGAGAGCACCACCAATTGCTAAAAACTGGTGGGGGGGGGGTTGAATTCTACTACTTGAGAAATGCAGGGCACTGAATTCTTCTACTCCATAGTAAAAAAAATCCATCAATGTATTGAATGTGAAGAAAGGCAGATGACTGACAGATGAAAAACATATGTGAAGGGACCATTTTTCATTTGAGCAATAAGGCACAACAGGGTGCTGATTGTACTAGGAGCACCCAATGGTCAGGGGTGGTGTAAGGCACAAGATGAGGCTAAGTGCATTCAGCCCCTGACCATGGGGGTAAACCTAATACAACCAATGCACCTTCATGCCTTATTGCTTAATGAAACATATGGTGGAGGCTTGGGTATCACAGATCCCTGGTTGTCTAGTCAGCTAGCTATGGGAGGCCAGCAGAGAGTAAGCTGATTTATGATGGGAGTGAAAAAAGACACCCCCCCCAAAAAAAAAATCTGATCTTTTTCTCCCATATTCCATTACCTCATGAGAACAGATCCTTAGTTTGTTTCCAGACATTCAGCGAGTGAATCCCTTATTGCAGAAGACTGCCTATTCATTGCAGACAGACTTATCTCTTCCGCAGAGGAACAGTCTCTGCTCTCAGGCTGCTGAAACAATTCACTGCCATCTTCCATGAACTAACAACTTGACGAAATCCTCTGATTTGCTCTCACATACATTGGGCAGCGCACAGCTTGCTGCTATAATGAATGGTACTTTTTCTATACTATACCTGCTTCGTTTCAGTAAACACCTCCATCTTCCCTTCCAGCATCCAAAGGCTCATTCCACCACCATACGTGCCTTACTGAGTCTATAATTAAAATTTCTTTCTCTGGGGTTGGCATAGTCAGGATATGGCTTCATAAGCCAAGGCAACAAAGGGTATAAAGGTCTCCCGATAACACCACGGGCATTGTAATACCATTGATTTCAAGCATCAGTGGTGGGAATAGTTTGCCAGCCTGTCTCTGTTTGAACAATTTACAGTTTTTCAGTATTCTGGCATCATGCACTATTCTAGGCCATCCTATATTTATATCTATAAATCAGTACTGGTGACCCACAACTGCCTGCATTATGACAAAATAGTAAGATTTTCTATCATAGTATCAGCACAATCCTGCGACTGGTGTAACCCTCTGCACACCACCATGGCCAGCCTCAGAATGCATCCACAAGTACTGTGTACTGTGCGCAGTACTTATGAATGCATTCTGCGACTGGCTGTGGTGGTGTGTGGAGGGCTGTGCCAGTTGCAGGATTGTGCTGGTGACAGTGGGGGAGTGGGGTCCCGTTCTGGCAGTATTTCCTCCCCAACACTATCCTGGCAACTCAAGTGTTGCAGCCTGGTGGAGTGGGGGGTTGGATCCCTGCAATACAGTCTTCGGATGCTCCACCTGTTGGGCCCAGCCAGTCACTTGCAGAAAACCCATGAAGTTTGGTTCAGGAACCCTGCATTTTGTAAAATTGGGCACAGGGTCCCTGGCACACCCAGGGTTTGCTGCAACCCTTGGAGTGATGCAGCTTGCATTGCTCTAAGGGTGCTTTGAAAATTAATCCCCTAGTCTTTTGTCCCGTTAAAGTTTTACACAAAGTATCCATGTAGTAAGGCCATTCATGTAATTGGGTGTACATGCAGTGGATGCCTCTACCTATAGACTTTACTTTTAAATATAAGCCAAAATAAAAAAAAGAAGTTATGCTACACATGTATTGTATAATTTCTGCTTGTTTGTCATCAAACAGATTACAATTTAGTTATCTGGTTCCCAAACGCACCATCTAATATAAAATGTAAAGCTTTGTTTACAGATAGAGCTCAGTATGCACAGGTATGTACTGTAATTACTGCATGTGAGTAGGCATATACATTTGTGGTTCTCATGTTTATGACAGCAAGAACTCCCTCCCCCTTTAAAAAAAACATCACCACTGTAACAACCCCTTCCCACACCCTCACCTAGAGAAGAATCAAGCATAAATTCATAATCTTATGTAATAAAAGCTTATGGCGATAATAGAACCAACCCCAAATGGTTTTAATTTCAACACTAAGGCTCAACTCCCGCCATGTCCACTAGTACACCTTGTCTGAATACAAATGAACAACCATATATAGAGTTAGACTAGGAGGATAACACAAATGGCATTCTTTTTATGTTTGCCATGCATGCACACATAGCAAACATTTTGTTAGGAGAGTGGGTTTGGAGAGGTGTGACACTGTCAGTCCAATGCAGAATGGTCTGCAAAGGGCTCGTCAGTGTCACACCAATCATAAGCCATGCTGATCATAGCACTTTTCTGGCTTGCTGGGCAGAAACTTCATGTAGCTCAAAGGAGAGAGCTGACCCAATCATAGGTCAGCTCTTTCCTTTGATCTACCTAACACCGCCCAGCAAGCACAGCTGATCTGTCATGATCAGCCTGCTGAAAACCATCCCTCATAGGTTGAATTACACCCTGCAAAAAAGAAAACCATCCATTGATGTCTGTTGCTGCCATCGCCATTACTGTCCCCCCACCCGATTCTCCTACTCAGCACCCACCACCCCACCACCCCCACAAACATAACACTGACACTGGGGGTGCCCAATCCCCAGTGTTGCCACCTGAAATAAAGAAAACTGTCCCTAGTAGTTTTTTGTTGTTACTATACCCTGTAAAAAAGGAAAACGTCCATAGATGTCTGTTGCTGCTACCACCATTACAGTCCTCCCAACCGATCCTCCCACTCAGCGCCTCCCCCCAAACCCTTACTTACCTACTGGGGGTCCAATGCTGTAATCCTCTCTGGACTGCAGATGTGTCTTCACTCTTCAACGCTGGACTGCGAACTGAGGAAATCAGGTATTGGGTTCAATATAGTTCAATGAGGTTTTGAACTTGTCTTCTTAACTTGGTCATTTTTGAATATTTTTGTGCCAGATTTTCAACACGCCTTTTCTGGGACCCCACTTCATGAACAATGGCAGAGAAATTAGGCAAATATGTCCAGAAAGGTGATTTTGCAGTCACTGTGTGAAATCACCCTTTGGGCAGGAGTTGAACATTTTCTGTACCGTTGTTCATGAGGTGGGGTCATAAGAAGGTTATGTTGAAATATTGGGATAAAAATATAAAAAAAAAAAAAAATTATGAGCCTACTTTGAAATTTACAAATGCAAGCTCATAACTTTGGTCATTTTCAATATTTTGACCCCAAATCTTCAACATAGCCATGTCTTCACAGTACCTCATGAATGTGCCAGCTGTCATTTTTCAAATGCTGACCAAAAAATGTTTTCACACTTGTGGCACGAAATCACCTTTTGGGCAGGATTTGGAAATTTTCTCTGCCCTTGTTCATGAGATGATCTCATAAGAAGGCTATATGGGTTCATAAGAAGGCTGTGTTGAAAAGCTGAGGTAAAAATATGAGAAAACAACAAAGTTATTAATCTACGTTGCAGTTTTTCAATGTACGCTCATAACTGGTAATTTTCAATATTTTGACCCCAACATTTCGACATAGCCATTTTTTCACACTACCTCATGAATGTGACAGCTGTCATTTCTCAAATTATACTCCAAATATGCTTTAACACTTGTGGCACAAAATTAAGTTTCAGTCATTGTTTTATAAATGACACCAGTCATGCTTAGAAAGAGTGGTCATAAAAAGATTATGTTAAAGATTTGGGGTACAAAATTTGAAAAAACAATCAAGTAATGAGGAAATGAACTGTTCCAACATTTACTCATAACTTTATCTTCTGTAGATTTTAACCCCTAATGTTCAACATATCCATTGTGTTACCCCACTTACTGAACATGACAGGTGTCATTTTCCACAGTCATACAGCAAAATCACCTTTTGGATGGAATTTTAAAAATTCCCCCTATCTTGATCATAATATCAGGACATAAAAAGACTGCTGGACATTTGGGGTCAAAATGTGGGAGTCCATGTAAAAGTAGACATTGCCTCTCAGCTGTCCTTTCCTGGATAATTACAATCTAACAATGTGTCAAAGCAGGACACCACTGAAAATGAGACACTGCATCTCATCTGCTTGATCCTAGGTAAATATATAGTAAAAATGTGGACAAGGAAGACCCAGTACAACAGCAATACCAGCAGTGAACATTTGGCATTGAGAAATGCTTGTTTTTTAAAGTTATGTTTTATTGTGTTTAAAGGAGTGCTACATCCTTATATCTTGTAAATGTTATTTGTTTCCTTGCTAACAGATAACTCTTTTCATGTAGCTGTTGGGATATTTTATATATGTTTGTTTTAGTTTATTTTCACTGCTCATACCAGCCCCTCTAACTAGCCTTGGAGTCTCCTTGTTCTGGTTGTTGAAATCTCATCGTCCCTGAGAGCTGCATTAGCACATGAGAACATGATGCCACAGCATCCATTTACACTATGTATCTCAGTGCTGAAAGTACACATAACCTGAAAAAAATGATAGAAACGCACAGAATGAATGCAATTTAAAGGAAAAAAATGCATTACATCAAAGACAGTTTGCAAAGCTCATTGAAGATAAATGTGATATTTTATAGCAAACTCATGCTACTATACAGCACATGTCTCTCCTCAGCTACATGGTGACCACCACTGTAGCCACATACCAGGAGCAAAGAAGTTAGGATTTTCAGGAAGGTCACTAAATATTGCTACTGAGGCAAGGCCAGGTAAGAAATCGAAATTAATATAAGCTGTAAAAGAAAGGGTTAAAGCAGGTTCAATGTGTGGTACATAGCTCAGTGCTTGTGTATGCTTACAAGCTGAATGGTATATGCCTGATGTTTAAAACTTAAGCTCTGGCGTTTCTCTATATCCCACCCTCTGTGGGATACTGGGTAGCTGTAAGATTTAAGCCCCAGCGTAGAGGGTGAGACAAGAGTGCCGGAGAAGGAGGAGGAGACAGGGGAGGATGGAGGGTGTTTCGAAATGCTCAAAGCTGAGCGAGCGGAAGCTTGAGGTTTAAGAAGGGGATGTGGGAGGAGCTATCCCCTCCCATTGAACCTCAGGCTAAAGCCTTCCAATTATCACAGGACATTTCTCCCTCCTGTAAACTCCAGCTTTACTCTCTGTATTGCCTTTAAGGTAATCAAAGCAGCTCCTCCCCAGCCTCATTGGGTTACTCCAGTATAAAACCCTGAAGAGGTCACTTAAATCATCCATCTGCTCTATACTGGAAGTCCCTGGGTCATGTGCTGGTGATAGGTCATTTGCAATCTCTGCTCCTACCTTTTGGAACAGACAACCACCAGATGTCTCCAAGTGTACATCACTAAACATGTTCAGAAAGGCCTTAAAATCTTGTTCGCTAGTAGTAAGTCAATGTAGCTGTAATAGATATATCATATGTGATACCTAGCACTAACCTGCTATTTCTCTACTTGATGACACTACCAGGATCTAATATAAATAATACGTAACCTGGTTGAATAGTCTGAAACAGTTATGTCTATGTACAGCATCTAATGTGATTCCAGTCCAGGCATGCTACTGTCTGTTGCTGGTACAGGTACCTGTTCTCTGTTTTAAGTATGCGCACTATGTGTTCATTCATCTTGCATAACTATTCTTCATAATGTGCTTGCTCAATAATACTATTTATTTGTCTCAATATCTTAAATTGTTATTAACTTGTCCCTGTATGTAAACTGGTGTATGGTTGTAAATTTGTATTCCTATTGACTGTAATTAACTCCAGGTCGCCCATGAAAACGGGACATTATGTCTCAGTGGGCCTACCCGGTTAACAAAATGTCAATAACCAATAAACAATGTCTCTGCAAAATTATAACATAACACTGTGTTAGTCACTCAGCTGAACAGCACATTTTCAGGTCTCATCTTCATCCTCTGGAACCTCTGATTCTCTAGACTGGGCCATCTTGAACTGTTTTTGGATCAGTTCTACCCACTTGTCTGCTTCTGATGCATATGTGAACTGATATGTGTGATCCCTGTAGAAAATGCAGAGTCAGGCAGACATCAAGAGGGAGTGTATAATTCCCAAACATTTATCTGAGTCTGAATGGCATCAGCTTTTTTTCCTTCTTGACTGAGTAGCATAGGAAAGTTCTGAGAATAGATGTAAAGGGTTTCCATTGTGATTGAGATTTTGAGAGCCTCTGGAAGCTTGCAGCAGAACATCGCATGCCACTACTGAAGCCATTACCAGCAGTAGAGCCCTTGGCTTGTCTCCCTGCTGAGTGATAGAGATGTCTGACAGGCTTTGATAAATGGCGGTGAAACAAACATCTCAAGTTCATCCCAAGGCCCCTGGCAGCCAGGATTTTAAAAACAGGGGAACTTGCTTGACCTCACTCCCTTCTCGGAGCCCAACCAGTCTCACGTTGGAAGCCCTATGTCAGTTTTCAAGGGCTTCCAAATTGTATTTCAGTTGCATACTCTCCTGGGCCCTTTTACTGGTTGCTGCCAAGGCATGGATGGCTATAACTTCTGCAGAACTCGCAGTCTTTGTTGTGACCTCTATTTTGAGATCCTGCACCCCCAGTCTCTTAAGGATGGCTTCGACTTTACCACTGATAGCCTGCCTCGACGGTGTCATTGACTTCCATGGTAGTTCAGCTCCAGTGCTAGTCGGCTGAGCAGTGGACATCTCAACCTCCTGTTCTGGCTATTGTTGAGAGTTCTTCAGTCCCCCTCCAGCTCCATTTGGTTGCACCATCTTGATTTTTGTATCAAAAAGTTCCAGACAATTACTTGGTTTGAAATCTGTTGACTGTTTCCACGTTTAAACACTTTTTTTGGTAAAATATGTTTTATTGATTTCTAAAAAGTGCAATTACAATGCAGTAGGATCATTCAACTTGGGTAACATACAAGGTAGACATACAGTTCATTTTACATTTCATGCACATTGGACTATTGCACTGTGTACTGCAAAAGGTACAATTCACTATACACTGACTACTAACAGATACCAGAGTGTACTCTTGTGGCTCTCTTTCTTATTACCCACATCTGCCTTCAGATTATGCCTTCTCTTAGTAGCATGGCTTCAGCTGGAGGAAGAGAGTCCAGAAATGTGCCCCAACATCTCGCAAACATCTCCTTCCTGTCTTTTAGGATGTATTTCAGCTGTTCCATGGCCAGAACCTGCAGAGTTAAGTGTTCTCCACATACAGACCGTATGGGTGTTAGGCAGGAAACCCATGTATTTTGCATACATTGATTGGCTATGACAAGCAGAAATCTTTGCCATCTTGGGTATGGGTCCCAGCCTTCCTCCCCATGTCTTCTACTCTAAAAAGCATTGCCATTGGCAAGCATGCAGTTTATTTGCTGGCCAAAGCAGACAGCTTCTAGGACACTGCTTCCCAGAATGTTTTCAGAGTGGGACTGCCCCAGAAATAATAACGCTGTTTTATTCTGTTAAATCCCATGGACTTGCGGAGCTGTGCTGAGGCATATCTTAACAAGTGTGCTCAACAGTGCCCCCTCAACAAATGGCATTCTCATATTTAAAACATCAAAGTTTCTTAATAGAGCACAAGAAAGTCAAACGGGTGAAAGCATCTTTGCATTTAGAAAGCTTATACTGAATATGCATGCTTCACACACCGCCCCCCCCCCACATGCATTGCCAGTGTTGGTTGTCAGTCATAGGATTAATAGTTATTAATAATCGTATTAATAATATTAATAATAGGATTAATAGTCATAGCCCAAGGATTGGAGGCAGGTACATATTGTGCCCATCCACAAAGGGGGCTTGAGGGAGGAATTGGGGTACTACAGACCTGTCAGCCTGATATCGGTGGTGGGGAAGTTGATGGAGGCCATCCTAAAGGAGAGACTGAAGGTATTTTGGGAGAACAGGGATTTCTTAATGATCAGCAGCACAGCTTCATCCCAGGCAGATCGTGTCAGACTAACCTTGTGGAATTCTATGAGTGGGTGATGGTGGCACTCGACCAGGGTAGACTGGTAGACGTCCTCTTCCTGGACTTCAGCTTGGCACTTGATTTGGTCCCTCACATGGGCCTGCTGGAGAAACTGGTTAGGATGAGGTTGGGGACACTGATGGTCAGATGGATTGGAAACTGGCTGTCTGGACATAACCAGTGTGTGGTGGTGGTGGTCTCGTCTTCCAAGGGGGTCATAAGTGGGATTCCACAGGGATCAGTTTTGGGACCACTCCTATTTAACGCCTACATCTCTGATATCAGGGAGGGTATCAGGTGTGAAATGAGCCTCTTTGCAGATGACTCTAAGCTGGGGGTGGTAGTGGATGGGGAAGAAGGTAGAATGGCCCTGTAGGGGGATCTGAATACCCTGGTGAGGTGGTCACGCACCTGGAAGCTGAAATTTAACTCCAGTAAATGCAAGGTGCTTCACCTAGGGCATAGGAACTCAGAACACATGAACACCCTTGGAGGGGACATGCTACAGGCTTCAGCTGGGGAAAAGACCTGGGGATTCTGGTGGATGTCAAAATGAATAATTCTGAACAATGCAGGAGGGCCACGGCCAGTGCAAATAGAATGCTGGGCTGCATCACCAGGACATTACCTCAAGGAGCAGGGAGGTGATTTTGCCACTGCACAACAGCCTGGTTAGACCTCACCTCGAGGACTGCATGCAGTTTTGGTGACCACACCTTAGAAAGGACATCTTGCTCCTGGAGCGGGTTCAAAGGAGGGCAGCTAGGATGATCCAAGGGCTGGGGGATAAGGCATACGAGGAGTGACTTGGGGAGTTAAACTTTTTCTTGCTGGAGGAGAGGATGGATGAAGGGGATATGATTGAGGTCTTCAGATACCTGAAGGGAGTAAATAAGGTGAGCCTAAATGGGTTCCTTCAGAGGACGGAGGGAGGAGTCACCAGGAGGCACAGTTGGAGGTTGAAGGATGGAAGACTCGGGGTGGAGGAGGAGACGGTACTTCAACGAAAGAGTGGTGGAACCATGGAATGCACTGCCTGAGGCACTGGTGGAGGTATCCACGGTGGAGAGGTTCAAGAGGGGCTGGGACAGGTATAAGTGGGGGGAAAAGTGGAAGAATGCTTGTCCGGGGGAATTTTGGTGGGCGGGTGAGAATGGGAGGAACCAGGAAGATGGTGACAGTACCCGTTCAGGGTCCTGACCCCTGAGCAGACTCAATAGATCATGAGACCTACTCTGCTGGCATTTTAGTATGTTAGTATGTTATAGATATGCAACAGTTTCAGATAGTGGGAAGAGGGGGGCACCATAGAACAACAGTGATCCTTTTCACCACTCACTTCAATGATCTGAGTCCCCAGCATAGCAATAGTATTGCAAGCACTGTGACCAGACAGGTTGCTAAGCGCTGTGCTGATGGACACACACACACTGCCGAGTAGGATGGGGGGAAAAGGAAACCTGAACCGTCATTCGGCTGACCCATCATCACTGGATCTGACTTTACATAATAGTGGCACTGAAACATTGCAGTTTGTCACCATTTTTCTGGGCAGGGCCAATATTCATTACAGGTTGGATTCTACTCCTATCAGGAGCCAGAGGAAGAAGATATAGTTGGCTAGATTGTCAGCTCAATTTGGGGTCTGTCCACAGCTGCTGGTGCCTCCCCCAAGTAAGATGTTAGATTTGTAAAGGAATAAGTGCACTGGCAGTGGGCACAGGGTGTCACCCAACTCACACTATAAGTGGAACTAAGAGGAGGGGAGCACATAATAGGACAGTGGCCACCACCAACCTGACCAGTCACCTCTCACTCTGCCAGTCTATTACCAGGCTGACTCAAGACCCCAGCTATTATTGGGCTGGTGTAGATAAGTACTGTGCTAAAGGACTCACTTGTACTAGAAGTACTAAGGCTACGGGGTGGGTGAATATAGAATGACCCAAACCATCAGATCAGTTCAAAGCCTGTCTACAGCTTCTGGTGTCCATCCCCCCGGTAAGATTTTAGGTCAGTTCGAGCAAACAAGCTGACAATGGATGCAGGTTGTCTGAGAGCTGTCAGTGTTAGCTGTCAGCAACTAGCTGCCAGCAGGGTCTCAGACTGTGCCTGACCCATGATAATCATGCTTACACTGGAGTAGCAGGAGGGGGCACACAGTAGCACAATGGCAACCCTCAGCCTGACCTGTCACCCTTACCGAGCCAACCCATCATTTGGGCAACCCAAGTTCCTAGCATGGCATAGCACTGGGAGCATTATGGCTGGGCAGGAGTCGATAAGTGCTGTGCTGTCTGACTGATGCACACAGAATAGGAGGACTGGGCCTGTTAGGGGGAAATAGGATGACCTGAACCATCACCTGGATGACCCATCATCACTTGACCCAACTCTACACAATGGTGGCACTGGTACGTTACAGTTTATCAGCATTTTTGTTGGTAGGGGCAAGTTGCAGGAGAGATCAGGTTCAACTCCATACCAGGAGCTGGAGGAGGAAGAAGACTAAGTCATCTCGTTGCCAGTTCATTTCAGGGGCCACCTCCAGTTGGTGTTACTGTCCTTTTTACAGATGTACAATATTATAGTTTCAGACAAAGTAATTGGCTGGCACCAGCCTAGACATTGAGAGAAAAGCTGCATTTTCTCACAAGTAAGAAATGTACCTGTAATACTTGTGGGACCATGTATGCACTAAATAAAGAACTCACGTGATGGTGAAAGTGTAACTTTATTCTCGATGGCTAGGCTGGTGCTGGCCAATTACCTTGTCTGTCTCTGTCTGTCCTGACTGGCATTCTGGATACGGCAGCAATTTTCTCAATAGCACATTGCTTATATTATAGTTTCTTGTTTTTGTGAGTGTTTTAATGCTGATTGGGTCTGTATACATTAATAGAAACATCCACACAGACAAGAAACTGGACCTGGAACAGCCAAGTTGACATGCAGGGTGTAAAAATTAAAAGATTATAGTATTACTATTAGCCTTTTTGGGGGGTGTCCCCAAAGCTCCCCATTTGCATCCACAGTGCTGGTCCAGACATTAGCAGACATCACAGGGACACACACAGAGTAGCAGGATTAGGGCAATTGTGAGGGTTAGGGGTAAGACTGGTAGGGCTGGGGCCATGGGAGGGGTGAGGGGGTACTGCAATCCTTATTCTTCTCTCTCTGCTGCCTTGTTACTGGGTGCTGCTTCTGTTGAGCCACATATTGTTGGAAAAGGCTGCTGATTGGTCCATTTGAAATGTGGGTGGTGTTTGCTGGGTAATTTGCACATGCACACATTCATTCAGGTGGTGGATGCCAGAGGGGTAACACTGGGAGCCTTGTCTGTCTTGGAGCCTGTGACTGGAGTCTTCCATTGAGAGGTTGACACATTTCCTGGTGCTCTTCCTCTTCCAGCAGCTGCCTGTCAGGAGAACTTGTAACAATCACACAGGAGTCTGGTGTACATATTTATGGAACACATACAAACAGAGTACATTACTCTTTCTCTTGGGTTGTGCATTTGAGAAAGAGTAATGTGCTCAGAGACAGACCAGGTTCCAGTTGTCTCAGTGGTGCAGCTGGTTCACACAACCAGAAAGATATTTTGGGTGGCCTGGGTTCAAGTACCAGCTGAAGCACTTACTTCTTTCTCACCTCTGTTTGTATGTCAGGGGAACTTGTTCGATTCACTTCTTGGAGTCCGAACAGACAACTAGGCATATTACTAGAGGGCACTGGGTGACATCCTCCTACTGATCTGTTATACAGTGGGCCAGCAAGACAAAGTAGAGCTTCTGGCACCCTCCCAACAAACCCTCTGCAGGGCAAAGCAGTGACTGTGGTGGAGGTGGAGTGGATCGAGCTGTCAGAGAGACTGCTCACCTGGGTAAGTGTCTTCAACAACAGCAGCGACGACTGTCCTTAATAATGATATCTGTTGTTGTTATACAGCTGAGTGGACCAGAAGGCAGGTTGCATCATACTTTTTTCTCCCTTAAAACTAGTCTGATTATACAGAACTGGGGAAATAAGCAGGAAAGTTAAAAGAGAAAATGAGCCTTCTGTTGTGGAAGAAACTGACAAATATACTGGGGGCAACAGCTCCTCTCTCTCTCTCTCTCTCAGGAAGTTGTCAGTCAGAGTTAACAGCTGTGTGAAGTGAAAGGGCTTGCTCTTCTGTTATGTGACCCACTGGCTTGCGATTCCTGTCTAGTTTCTTTTAACAGTATCTGTGTAATAGAAGCGGCCTGAACGAGCCTAGTGGCAGCCCGGCAGTTTTCAGTCTGTTTTAGGCTGCTCTCACTGACAAGGTTTTAGAGCTCATCTGCTGGTATATAGTTGGAGCTATTAAGCTGACTCCACTGTCAAAATGACAGCATTTCTTTCTCACTACAATTTCCACTGTCAAAATGTAATTTGTGCTGCCAGATGCACTGACTCTCCATCTCTTGTTCACCTAATACTTCTATGATAGCTAGCATGCATTGAACTATTTATTTTGTGTCAAGTAATCAAATGGTCTTTAAATTAAATGTAAACAGATGAATAAGAAATCCATTCGTACATTACAGAAATCTTGAGAAACAGCAGTCTTGCTTGGTTTACCAGTACGTCCTGGATAGACAAGAGGACAAGTAATAGCAGCATATAAAGGCACAGTTACTCATAGAAACAAAATAAGTCATTTCCCAAGAGTGTCTAGGGAAAAATATTCTGAAATAATAAAAGTTCCAATGATATAAAACATTCAGGTCAGTCTTGTTTTATTATAAAAAGGATCTGAGAAATGGAGCATTCTGGAAAACTTTTTGAAACGGATTTTCAAAGGTCAGAGACTGACTCATGGACCGTGCATCAAAAGAAATGGATGCAAGGGGCACTCTGCATCAGAAATTGTAGTAAACACAATTTTCAAATTGTGGCATAACCAGGGCCCCCTGCGGCAGATGCACAGCTGCACTATGGTGATAGGGGGCTTGCACCATGACAGGGCTGTCGCATCTCCTAAATCAGGATTTTCAAAACCCCCCCAAAGACGCACAGGCTGCTAGAGTTAGACCAGCAAAAAACTGGTCTAACAGCCCCATGAGCCACCCATGTCCCGAGTCACTGGTTGGCTGGAGGGACCAGCATGGTCTGGGAGGTATGGCATGAGCATGGTCCATGTCTGGGTATGGTGCCCATCCTGTTCCCATTTGTCAGTGAACCCCCTAGCGCCCCATGGATGGGATTGGGATGTGGACAAGGTATGCTGTGGGTTATCCCCGACACTGGGCAATGGGTCTCAGTAGCAAGGTGTGCCCCACTCCACCATGGCACACATGCACTGTGCAGTGGGGTACCTGGCACCAGCACCTGGAGTACATGCTGTGGTGTGTCCCATGGTGTGCAAACAAAACCAAAGTACAGGTAGGTGCCAGGACACATGCACTCTGTAGGATGCCAGCAGCTGTGGGGGATGTAGTGCAAGTGACCAGATGAGTTTTGCCAGCTTGGCACATGTCCAATGGGGGGGCTGATTGCAGATCACCATGTGCCACCATTGGCACATACCTCCTTGGGGTCAGCGGTGTGGAGGTGCAGGTACCAAGGTGTTGCTGTAGCCCTAGGACTCACACAGCCAATGGTGTGCCATATGGTGTCATGTGTGATGGGGGCTATCTTATTCCAGGATGGGGTGGATCACTCCGTGGATGCAGGTTGGCACCTTGGGTACCTCATCCCAGTCCTTACATACCCCACCTCTTGTGTTAGAGTTACCCATCGATGTCTGCTTGCACATTCATGGGCAGTTGTCACCTCTTCCATACATCTGTGCTGCAGCTGTGTTTTGGGGGCATCAGACCTGGTGATGATAGCTGTAGCATGATGCCCATGGTAGTCCTCCTTAGGTTCTCCTGGCACACTACCTGAGATTGTAGCGCCTGTCACACTAACATTATCAAGAGCATGGAAGAGCAGGTGCTGTCACTTAGCATCTTCGGCCATGCCTCAGCACAGATGTGTACATTTTGTGCTGTTTCATGCACAAATATGCGCGAGCCAGCTGGGTTGAACAGCTGCTTGCAGTCAGCTCACAGTGCTGCCCTGCTATGGGTGGAGGGATGGTGATATAGGGCCAGGGTTTCCTCTACCTGGGGTTGACAGCTGCCTCTGTCATGCCCCTCTGGTTCAACATCAGTTTGACGCATGGCATGGCATGCGGCAGCTCTGGGAACTTTGGTGCTGGATCCCACTTCTTTCAAAATATTGCGTAGGGTCCCTGGCACATCCAGCTTTGCCACAAGCTGCCACTTGGTGCAGCTTGTGTTAGATCTAGGGGATCTTTCAAAATCAAGCCCTTTGTTGATTTTTTGAAAATTCTGGAGAATACCTTCGAGCATAAGTGCTCTTTTACAAAGGTTCCACATCAATAACAGAAATCACAAAGCAACATAACGAAAAAATAAGCAAATGCCAGTGGAATGTAGTTAAACAAGTACAAATAAATAGGATTGAATCATTCTCATACAATTTTACAATAAGGCAGGTAGACAGAATCAGTGCAGAACAAGCGCAGTAATGGTACCTGGCCCCAGTGCCAGAGTGTGACACAGTTTAAAGGGTATCCCAGGAGGGAATTTAGTTGGGATGGTTAGCAGTTACAGCTGCAGTGAACTCTTAAGATAGCCCATAGTGCTCTCTTAAATTGGTCAAACCTAAGTAGATTAAGCAAAGTATCAGGCAGCTCGTTTAACCAGCCAACAGCTCTAACTGCGAATGAATGCTTGCTCAGCTGAGTATGGCGGAAAGGCAGTTCAAAGGCATTCCTAGTCATGCTCCTAGTGTTCCTAGTGTTCTAGAGTCTGGTGACAGGGCAAAAGCAGTGAATTACAGTGGGGGGGAGGCATGGTAGTGCCTTCTTGGCTAACAGACATGTCTGGAACTTAATTCTTCTAGGTAGGGGTAACCAATTTGTTTGGGCATTTAATCAGTCTTATGTTAATATTTAACATGCATGTAGAGAAAAACCAAATGTTTAACAAGCTTTAAGGAGCAGGTTCTTAGTATCAGACTTCACGCCCCCCACACCCCAACATGTATGGCAACTTACCTGTCCCCAGATTCATTGTGCCACAAAGTTTTATTTATTACTGTCGGTATTTACAGAAAAAATACTCGTAATTTTCACTCCTGGAGCCCAGCAGCAAAAATGGCCCGACTTCCTGAGTTCCCCCCACACTAGCATATTTTGTGACATTGGTAAAGGATGAGCGTGATGGTGCGCTCTATAAACTACAATGGGGGCAATTTTTTTTTTCTTAATTTATTTATTACCTCCTTGATTGGGGGTGGTCCTACGGTTCCCCTGCTTCTAGTGACTTCCTTGGCTGCTGCACCAGACCCAGTCAGAGCTCAACCCTTTCGCCTTGCTATCCCAGGGTCATGTCATAGAGGGGATCCATCCCACACACACTGTGGAAGACCTGGAGACTGGGTGCTGAAGGGAAGCTAGCTTAAGTGGGTCCACCGTGGCACTGGGAAGCCAGCCATCACTCATGCCAGAGGATTGGTGCTTTTTTCCCCTGTATCCCCCCCATGGTGTATGCATGCAATGGTGCCCAGTAGGCTGCCGTGCATGCTCTCACATGCAGCCCATCAGATGCCTGGCCGCACCAAACCACACTTTGTTTGCTGAGCCTGTACCATCCCTGGCCACTGCCAGAAGCCAGTGCCTCAGCGATTGACCACACCCTCCCTCCCTGGAGGAGGAGAGCAGTCCAGAGGATGCTCGATCCTCCTTCTCCCAGCCGACCCGCCAAGATCTGAGGTTGCTTCTGACCCCAGGTCATCGGCGTGGGAAGAGGAAAGGCACCAGTGCCTCAGCCCTCTGTGCCACTGGGCCAGCTTCAGGGCAATTTTTTTTAAACTTTTGTGTGTCGATTTTGACAAATTTCAGCCTCCACTTTACTAACAACGTCCTTGTTAGCTGAGCGGTGGCTGGCTTTTGTTAAAATCAGCACCCAAAAGTAAAAAACAAAACAAATAAATAATTAAAAACTGCCCCATTGTAGTCTACAGAGCATGCCCCCAGGCTCATCCTTTATAGACATCACAAAACGTGTTAGCATGGGATCGTACCTCTGACTAAAGAAGTCGGGCCGTTTTGGCTGCTGTGCTCCAAGGGGAAAATTACAAGTGTTTTTCCTGCAAATACTGACAGCAATAAATAAAACTTTGTGGCACAATGAATTTGGGGACAGGAAAACTGCTGTATATGTTTGGGGGGGGGAAGGGTTAAGTCTGATACTAAGAACCAGCTCTTTTAACAGTATTTAAACAAGCATTTTTCAATGCTGGATTTTCGTCACTGATATAGAAGCACTGGGGTACTAAATGCGTTGTGGTGCACATTGAGGGTTATGTGTTACCAAAGTTGGGAGGCTGCATTTGTAAATTTCAAATCAGGCTCATAACTTTGTTTTGTTTTAATATATCTGCCCCAAATTGTCAACATAGTCATCTTATGACCTCACCTCAAGTGCAGAGAAAATGTTCAACTCCTGTCTGAAAGGTAATTTCATGCAGGAACTACAAAATCGCCATTCAGGAAGCAAAAACACATTTTGGCCAGGATCTAAAACATGACAGATGTCACATTTATGAGATGCTGTAAAGAAATGGCTATGTTGAAAATCTGGGGTAAAAATATTGAAAATGACCAAAGTTATGGGCCTGTATTCATAAACTTCAACATAGGCTCCTAACTTTGTTGCTTTTTAATATTTTTAGATCAAATGTTCAACATATCCTTCTTATGACCCCACCTCATGAACAAGGTTAAAGAAAATTTTTTAACTCCTGCCCGAAAGGTGATTTCTTGCAGGGACCATGAAATCACCTTTTGGAACAGATTTGCCTAACTTCACTTCAATTGGTCATGAGGTGGGATCTCAAAAAAAAAAAAAAAAAAAAAAAAGCATGTTGAAATTCTGGGGCAAAAATATTCAAAAATGGCCAAGTTATGCCACTAAGTTCAAAACCCCATTGAAATACATTGAACTGCACACCTGTTTCCTCAGTTCACGGTTTGGCTTTGAAGAGTGAAGATGTGTCTGGGGTCCACAGAATAGTATGGCATTGGACCCTCTGTGGGTAAATAAGGGCTTGGGAGGGGTGGTGGGTGCTAAGTGGAAGGGTCAGGTGGGGGACAGCAATGGCTGCAACAGACATCAATGGATGGTTTTCTGTTTACAGGGCTTATTAAAAAAAGAAAGAAAAAAAAAACTACGAGAGGTTTTCTTTATTTCAGGTTGTGACACTGGGGCACTGGTTATCCCCAGTGTCAATGTTAAGTTTGTGGGGTAGGGTGATGGGTGCTGAGAAGGAGGATTGGGGGGGTGAGACAGTTACAGGGGCAACAACAACAGACAGCAACACTGAGGGATTTGGCACCCCCAGAGTTAGTGTAAACAAAAACTATGAAGGAAGGTTTTCTTTATTTCAGGTCATGACACTGGAAGATTGGGCACCCCCAGTGTCAGAGTTATGTTTGTTGGAGGGTGTGGGGTGGTTGGTGCTGAGAGAGAGGATCGGGAGGGTGGGACAGTTACAGGGATAGCAACAACAGACAGTGACAGCAACACTGGGGATTAGGCAACCCAGTGTCAGTATTATGTTTGTGGGGTGGGGTGGGATGGTGGGTGCTGAGAGGAGGGTTGGGTGGGTGGGAAAGTTACAGGGGTGGCAACAACAGAGATCAGTGGATGGCTGTGAATGAGCCTTCTGGCGCTTCAGCGACATTTAGAGATGAGACTGCGCATTGGTAACGGTGCGGTAGTGGGCCATGAGGAGTTTCGCTTACAAGGTGGTGACACTGGGGGATTGGGCATCCCTAGTGTCAGTGTTATGTTTGGGGGGGGTGTGCTGAGAGGGAGGGTCGGGTGCTGGGGACAGTTACAGGGGCACCAGTAACAGACGTTGATGGATGGTTTTCTGTTACAGCTGGTGTGAGCTCCTGCATGTTTGACATTACAGGCATTCCAGGTTGACCATGACGGATCAGCTTTGGTTGCTGGGTGGTGTAGATCAAAGGGAAGAGCTGACCTGTGATTCATTTGGCTTTTCCTTTTCAAGTTCACAATGTCTCTGCTCAGCAAGCCAAAACTCCATCATGATCAGCCTGGCTGATGATTGGTGTGGCACTGACTTGTCCCTAAAACACTGCTCTGCATTGGACGGACAGTGTCACACCCTTCAAAAGGCACTATCATAGCAAGACATTTGCTGCGGGGGATTCTGACACACTGTTCTTCTTAATTTGAGGAGGGAAGGAATACATTTTTATGTCTGATTGTGCATGCATGGACAGCAAAACATTTTGTTACAATGAATGGTATTTAACAGCTGTGTCAGTGTTGCATCCAGTACTGCTCAAGCTGCACTGGGCTCAGCAGTGACAAACCAATGACCAGGCAAGCTGAGTATGACACTGGTCACTGTTTGCTGGGCAGAAACTTCATGTAGTTGAAAGGACAGGAGCACTCCTGTCACAGAGCACTTCATGCCTTTCATTTGCATGAAGCTGGCCAGCAAGCAGCTGAGCAACGTAAAGCAAGCCTACTAAAAACTATCGCTAAGTAAATCGCTAACTTAGTTTTTTTTCCCAATATTTTTCATTAAGATTTTATTAAGAACAGTACAGGTAATGATAGCATATAATTGACAGACATAACTAAGTGCATATCAAATCGTGTTATGGCAGCTTTACGTGCTTACTGACCTGACTTATCCTTGAAGGTATTTTTTCAGGCTACCTTGCTTCCTGTACCTCGTGCTTATCCATCTTGGTTGCAGTACAACATTTAACCATTACAACAGTCAACATACAGTTATTCAACAATTAAACATTAACATTATATAGACTTGATTAATTGATATACTAGTCACTGATTAATTATTTTATATAATTGTCATGGACTTGGCTGGAGTAGTATTCAACCCACCATACAGCAGATCAACTTACGTGTTGTCTCATTGTTTGCAGTTTCATAGATATGTTTTATATCATATTCCATTGGCTCATCGGTTTCTTGCTCTCCCCTGGAAGGGACAGCAGAATAGTTTTCAAATGGTGCTCAAATATTGTTGTAGATGTGTTTCCTCCCTGTCTCTATAAATCAGTCCATGGTCACATTTCCCTTTAATGTCTCAAGCCAAATTGTGGACTGGGGGGGGGGTCCAATTTCTAGGTTTTAAGTATTCCTAGCTTAGAGACTAATATATTCAGAGATGCACATTTCTTTTGCCCTAATTGTAATTCATGTTGCTCTCCCAAAGACTCCCAGGAAAACTTTTCCAGTGTTAAGCTCAGTTTGCTTTCCAATAACCTCTATTATGGTCTGTTCTATTGCGCTTCAAAATCCCGTTAATTTGGGGTACCATTACATCACATGTGCAACACCTGCATCCTCATGCTTACACCTAAATCCTCTAATTCGTTTGGACCTCTGATGTGGGACTTCTATATGTGGCTTGTGCACTAGTTAGAAATTTATCAGTGGCTTAGTTGATGGGGTAGGTGGATCAGAGGGCTGTCAAGAACCTCCGCTCGGCAGTAGTAGCACTTCTTTCCTTTCTCCCCCAGCAACAGAGCTGCTCGGCTGCACTTTCCTCTTCCCCCTTCCCCAGCAATGGAGCTAACATAGCTGTTCGGTCTGTGAATCTCTGCATAGTAGGGTGAAGAGGTTCAGAATCCCCTCCATTCACTCTCAGTGGGCTTTCTACACCCTCTGCTCGTCAGCAGTAGCATTTCTTTCCTTTACTCACCACCCCCCAGCAGCAGAGCCACTCGGCTACACTGGCACTTTCCTCTCCCACCTCCCACAACAACAGAGCTGCTCAGTCTGTGAATCACTACATAGTACAGCTACGAGGTTCAGAATCCTCATCGTTCACTCTCGGTGGGCTTTCAAGAAGATCTGCTTGGCAGCAGTAACACTTCTTTCCTCCCCCCTCCCCCCGCAATGGAGCTGCTCAGCAGCACTGGCACTTTCCTCTCCTCCTCCCCCAGCAATGGAGCTGCTTGGCAGCACTGGCACTTCCTCTCCCCTCCCCAGCAATGGAGTTGCTTGGCAGCACTGGCACTTTCCTCTCCCCTCCCCAGCAATGGAGCTGCTTGGCAGCACTGGCACTTCCTCTCCCCTCCCCAGCAATGGAGCTGCTCAGCAGCACTGGCACTTCCTGTCCCTCCCCAGCAATGGGTTGCTTGGCAGCACTGGCACTTTCCTCTCCCCAGCAATGGAGCTGTGGCAGCACTGGCACTTTCCTCTACCCTCCCCAGCAATGGAGCTGCTCAGCAGCACTGGCACGTTCTCTCCCCTCCCCAGCAATGAAACTGCTCGGCAGCACTGGCACTTTTCTCTCCCTCTCCCCCAGCAATGGAGCTGCTCAGCAATACTGGCACTTTCCTCTCCCCCTTCCCTAGCAATGGAACTGCTCGGCAGCACTGGCACTTTCCTCTTCCTCTCCCCCAGCAATGGAGCTGCTCGGCAGCACTGGCACTTTCCTCTCCCCCTTCCCCAGCAATGGAACTGCTTGGCAGCACTGGCACTCCTCTCCTCTCCCTCCTCTCCCTCTCCCCAGCAATGGAACTGCTCGGCAGCACTGGCACTTTCCTCTCCCCTCCCCAGCAATGGAGCTGCTCGGCAGCACTGGCACTTCTCCTCCTCCCCAGCAATGGAACTGCTTGCAGCACTGGCACTTTTCTCCCTCTCCCCAGCAATGGTGCTGCCCAGCAGCACTGGCACTTTCCTTTCCCCTCCCCAGCAATGGAGCTGCCTCGGCAGCACTGGCACTTTCCTCTCACCTCCCCAGCAATGGAGCTGCTCAGCAACACTGGCACTTTCCGCTCCCTCCCCAGCAATGGAGCCGCTCGGCAGCACTGGCACTTTCCTCTCCCCTCCCCAGCAATGGAGCAGCTCGGCAGCACTGGCACGTTCCTCCCCAGCAATGGAGCAGCTCGGCAGCACTGGCACTTTCCTCTCCTCCTCCCAGCAATGGAGCTGCTCAGCAGCACTGGCACTTCCTCTCCCCCTCCCCCAGCAATGGAGCAGCTCGGCACGGCACTTTCCTGTCCCCTCACCCAGCAATGGAGCTGCTCGACAGCACTGGCACTTTCCTCTCCCCTCCCCAGCAATGGAGCTGCTCGGCAGCACTGGCACTTCCTCTCCCCCTCCCCAGCAATGGAATTGCTCGGCAGCACTGGCACTTTCCTGTCCCCTCCCCAGCAATGGAGCTGCTCGGCAGCACTGGCGCTTCCTCTCCTCCTCCCCAGCAATGGAGCTGTTCAGCAGGACTGGCACTTTCCTCTCCCTCCCCCAGCAATGGAGCTGCTCGGCAGCTGGCACATTCCTCCCCCTCCCCCAGCAACGGAGCTGCTTGGCAGCACTGGCACTCCTGTCCCCTCCCCAGCAATGGAGTTGCTTGGCAGCACTGGCACTTTCCTCTCCCCCAGCAATGGAGCTGCTTGGAAGCACTGGCACTTTCCTCTACCCCTCCCCAGCAATGGAGCTGCTCAGCAGCACTGGCGTTCCTCTCCCCTCCCCAGCAATGAAACTGCTCGGCAGCACTGGCACTTTCCTCTCCCTCTCCCCCAGCAATGGAGCTGCTCGCAGCACTGGCACTTCCTCTCCTCCTCCCCAGCAATGGAGCTGTTCAGCAGGACTGGCACTTTCCTCTCCCCTCCCCCAGCAATGGAGCTGCTCGGCAGCACTGGCATTCCTCTCCCCCCCCCAGCAATGGAGCTGCTCAGCAGCACTGACACTTTCTTCTCCCCTCCCCAGCAATGGAGCTACTCAGCAGGACTGGCACTTTCCTCTCCCCCTCCCCCAGCAATGGAGCTGCTCGGTCAGTGAATCACTACATAGTATGACTACAAGGTTCAGAATCCCCTCCATTCAGTAGCACACATAAAATGTGTTGCAAAAAAAGTAATTAGGATTATAATGTAGAAATAATTAAATGTAAAACCGAACCCACTGAAAGTGGTATTCTTACAAAGGAGTAATATGCTACCTTCAGAGATTGTGAAAAACGTCTTCTTCAAACTGGGAATGCAGAAAGCTCTGATTGGAAGTTGCTCTGCCTGAGTGGCTCAGTAAATGATTTGAATAACAGTGTTGTTTGTTGAAATAGGTGCTGTGAGGGTCACTTAATGGAAAAGCCCATGAAATTAAAAAAATAAGATATAAAAACTAAATAGTGAAAAAGAATTGGGTGTTTCTTAGAACTGATATCTCGATGGTGTAAGGACCAAACCCTCAGGGACATATTTAGCATGAGTAACACACTATAAAGCCTAATGTTATCCTCTGAAAAAATATGTACAATGCATAAAAGGTTCAAGTTCTCAACAAATGTCCCCCTTACACCTACCACTCTGTATCAGTCACTGGGGTGCCCAGTCCCTAGTGTAGGTACTAGGGATGTCAGAACCCTCTGAAGTTCTGGGTTCTAGTTCTAGTCTAGAACTTTTGAAAAAGTTCTAGGGTTCTAATCTTTTTTAGAACTTTTTAGAACTTGAACCCTATTTTTTAATTGTGCTGCCAGTAATAAGATAGTAATGAAATACATGTAAAGGAAAAACTGTTTAATATAAGGGGGAGAGAAATGATCATGTGTGACATTGATAGGAATACAACTAGGTTTATCTATGGTTTCTTCTGTTTGCTAAAGCCAGCAACTTAATATGTAACAGGCCCACCCACCCACCCATATGTTAAAAGTTTTCCTGCTGCAGCTACATCATAGTTCCTTAGTGAAAGAAAGAGGCACATTGGCCATTTATGTACTTAGTTATACATACTCATCATCATGAATTATTAAAAAAAATAACTGATATTACCTAATTTCAGCTATTTGCTGCTTTGTGTTTTAAATTAGTAAATCAAAAGTTGCTATGTTTAAAAGAAAGCCTTTATAACAAAGTCAAGCCAAGGTACTACAGCCGCAGCACATGGAACTGTTGCAAAACATATTATGTCATAACGTAGTCAGTCAAGACATTTGAATAAAAAAAATATGCCAGTCATTGTTGCTGGCAAAAATGCATGCAATTTTCTAAGATAATGCATACATATACCAACATTCTTGTTGGCAAATTGAAGTAATACATACTACTTTCTAAGATGATGCATTTTTCCAGCTGATACGTCAATAAAATCTGTATTTCAGTCACATAAATAAAAAAAGTGGTTTCCTCACCACATACTAACTTATGGAACATTTAATGTAGCTGCAGCAGTTGGCATGTGATGTTTAAGGGACAGTGTCTGTCAACCCCATTATGTATCAAATTATCACTACTTGTAAAGCAAAAATACTTTATGATAGGTCACATTCTCTGAAAACTGCTGATGCAGATTTTCTTTTATTTCTGATTCCTTTGTTCTTTTTTTTAAAGGGGACAGGACACTTGTGCTAGGTGGCAGCAGTTTGCAATGTATTTAACGAGAAAAAAAAAATATATATATATATATATTATATCTATAGTTCCCCAGTAGGCAATCGGCATAGCCCTCCCATACCATCGGCCTGTCATCATCTTCTTCCTCACCATCCCCAGCTGATCATGAATCTTTAAACGAAAGGACTAAAACAACACTCACCTTTCACCCCAGCACCCATTCCACTTTTCTTCCACCACCCTCATCTATGCAGTAGCACCCATACCACCCTTACACCCATGTGTTAAAACCAACCTACAACTCTCACCCCCCTCAAGCACATATTCCACCCTCCTCCCTCACCCAAATGTTTAAACTACCCCCCCACTTAGTCAAGAACTACTATTCATCTCACCCTTCTCCGTTCCTCACCCATGTTAAAACCCACTCCCCCAACCATCACCCATGTACTAACAACTATGCCATGTTTCTCCCTCCTGCATCCATGTTAAAACCAACCCCCAACCCTCACCCATGCACTAGCATCCATGCCATCTTTCTCCCTCTTGCATCCATGTTAAACCAACCTCCAGTCCTTTCCCACCCTCCAGCACCCATTCTACCCTCCTCCCCCTCTCAAATGCTAAAACTACCACATGCTTACTCAAGAAAAATGAAACTCTTGCCTCCAAATGAGCCGTACTTAACTGTTCCTTAATAAACAACACTTATGTGAAAAACTGTCTTTCCAATTGCTTTCTTCTTATGGACAACATTCTGTATAGTCCTCTTCATGGAACCAGTAATTTGAGAGTTGTTGCTATTATGCTATGGTCTGTGTACAACAGAATGTTAAACATGAGCTATTGTGGTATGAGACCTATGCTTACAGAATATGTGCTCAACCATGACATAGGTAAAATTCCAGATGACTCTGTTTCCCGGAAGAGACTTGTAACAGGATGCTGCCCACAGAAACATAACAATACAAAATACAGTTTTCCCCATCATTTTTTATTCAGTAAGATAAGTTACTTATGGATCATTTTGGTTTATGACTAACATTTTTGTAATTGAAAAAATAATAAACAGCTACCAATTAGAACTCATTGTTTTATCCTCTTTAAAATTGAAAAATAGACCGCCCCCAGTCCCAGCCCATACTGATGCACCACAAAGCCACAGAAGGTAAATCCAAAAATATACGTTTGCACTTTAACTAGAAATAATATGATACAGAAATGATTGACGTGACAGTGTCCCTTTTATGCCAAATTTGGGCCTGTTCCCACTGATGTTAAAATTGCCCTGTATATAAAACTTGTTGACTTTAGACCCTAGCTACAAAGCAGTTTGCCATGAAATGGTGAAAGTGTTGTGGGGTATATAGTCCAAGGTAGTAGATCGAGAAAGGAGAGAGACAACCAAAGTCATCACAGTCTGTAAAAGCTTTCTTTTTGGTGCAGAGAGACTCTGTCCCACACAATATTTACCAGCCACCACCATCTGAATTGTCATCACCATCAACATCCACAACATCAATCACTTCAGGATCAGTTTGTATACTCTTATAGGGATACGAAAATCTTGACTTATTAACTTTAATTAAAGTTAACGTGTGTATATTTTCTGGCAGCAACCTATTTCTGGTGTCTGTCACAATATTGCCAGCTGTACTAAACATGCATTCTGAAGAGACACTTGTTGCAGGACAACCAAGATATTTACAGGCTTCATCATACAGCTCTGTCAAAATTGACTTTTTTGATCTCCAGTATTCAAAAGGGCATGCATCAATAGGAATAGGCAGTTCTTGCAGGTAACTGTCTACCATGATGGACAGAGACTGCTCAGAAGATGAATCAGCATAAGCTGGTATGGCAGTAATTTGGGAAAGGTTTTGTCACAGATTTAGCTTGCTACTAAGGGTTGAAGAAGTGGCAGTTGTGGAACAACTACTTTTAATGTTTGGTGACTTTTTCAGTTCTGTATCCCTTTGTGAAGATGAACCTGCATGTTGTGGTGATAACAACCTGAGGGTACTGTGCGTGTCTGTGTTTGACTCCTCTGAGTGCTGCAGCTCATCTAGCAACAGACATTTGTACTGCTCTATATCACCTGCTTTTGGAAGATGTATAGCCTTGAGCCTGGGATCTAAGAAAGTTGCAAGGATGTAGTGTTTTGATTTCATCATTGCAACTAATTTGTCATTGGTTTTGAAGTGCTCGCTCATTCTCTTTATGAAATTCCCATGATACTGGCGACATGTTGTCTGGGCTTCAGATCTGTCTTTTTATATTTGTAGATTTAGAACACTAAGATGATGTGAAATCAGCATTATGAGTGGGATAACCTGACTCACAGATGTGCCTTCAGAAGACATGTCCCTTGTGGCTGTCTCAAAAGGAGCTAGGATGCAGCACACTGTCTCCATTAATTTCCACTGCAGCACAGACATCATAATGCCATTTCCAATAATGTAACTGGAGCAATACTCATGTACAGCTT
This sequence comes from Neoceratodus forsteri, assembly GCA_016271365.2. Classification (NCBI taxonomy): domain Eukaryota; kingdom Metazoa; phylum Chordata; order Ceratodontiformes; family Ceratodontidae; genus Neoceratodus; species Neoceratodus forsteri. Next base: position 668,340,679 of record CM028133.1, read on the forward strand.
GCTTTTGCTCCAAGAGGCACTGCAGCATATAAAGTGTTGAGTTCCAATGAGTGGAAACATTTTGAATCAGCTTTTGCTGGGGCAGCTTGTGTTTTTTTGCAGTTCAGACAATGTCCGTATAGCCTTGGTTGAATGTGAAAAGTGAGTCACAATTTTTTTGCAAACAGCAATCATACCATCCAGTTGTGTTTCATTGCTGAGAAATCCCGTGACAATTAAATGTAAGCAATGTGCAAAGCAAGAAGCATGCATAAATCCTCCATCCTGTACTGCTTTCAAGATGTTGGCTCCATTGTCACTTACTATGAAGCCACATTTTAGACCATGAGAATAAACCCACTCATCATGGAGGTCATTTAGTTCCTGCAAAATGTTTGCAGCTGTATGAATTTGCCCAAACTTCTTTATATGCAGCAGCACTATCTTCTGGGGTGTCTTTGTTTTTGAAGAACTGCAAGAAAACATGACCCAATGAGTGGTAAGGGACATGTAATCTATGTTTTGAGTGCTGTTCCACATATCTGTCATGACATGAATAACCCCACCCTCTGCAGTTTTAAGTGCAAGTATCACTGTCACTTTTAAAGCCTGATAAATGTTTGGTATTTCAATACAGGAAAAGTATCTTCGATGAGGAACATTGTAACGAGGCTCTGCTAGTTTCAAGAGCTCCCTAAAATCCTCATGATCTAGCAAAGAGTATGGTAGAAGGGCTCCAGCTAACCGTTCACCAGTTCTGTGATTAAGATGAAGGGTCTTTGGATGATTTTTAGTAAAGGTATTCTTCCTTTCAAATGCCTGAGACAGTGTTAGCTGTTTACAACATGTCCCTGCTGGTTTATTGTACACCGTGCTTCGATGGGCAGATGGACGCTGGGATGGTGGACTAGGACTTATATATTCAGTGCCATCACTGGATGTGCAACTGGTACTAATGGTGCTGGCATTGGTGGTAACAGTGATCCTAGGGCTGGCAGTGGTTCTGTCTGCATCAAATTCAGACAATTCAGTATCCATTTCAGATTCATGACCCTTCTCACGTGTGGTCTGGAAAATGGAGGACATGGGTTATGGACGATCAAGCAAAGTGAATGCTTTTTCAGATGGCATTTAAGAGCTGTAGTGCCAAGGCATGACACAACTTTACCACAGCTTACACTCTGTTTACACAGGGAACAAATTGCTCTGCATGGATCAGTTTTACTGACAGAGAAATAACTCCACACCTCAGATGTGACAGATTTTGTTCAAGTGCTAGGAAGATAGCTAAAGACTGTTTGCATCTTTTCACCTGTCCTAACAGAACCCGGGACATGCTCCTTGGTGCTAGAAGAGTGGGCAGAAGACTCTGATGGATTTTCATTGCTGGCCGACACAGAAGTGGTGGATTCAATGGATATGTCCTTTTCATTGCCAACAGTGCTGGATGTATTTGCAAGTGCACTACCTGATTCATTGTCAGCAGGCTTGCTCATTTCACTTTGTTGAGGAAGTAATGATACGTCGCAAGACACAGCAGTGTCGGACTGAGACAAAGAGCTACTCTCTGAGTCTGAGTCAGAGAGGGACTCACTGTCACTTGCATTATTACTGCTAGTCACAGGGATTTTAACAGCATGAACAGCATACCTTATGGTGCCTCTCCATGTGACCCCAGCAGCTGCACAGGTTTTTTTAAAAGGTCCCCCTTTACCACACTTCGCTGTTGCTCTTTTGCTGTTTGTCAAATTTTTATCACGTGAAACATTTTGGTTATTTCAGCTAATACCAGGATTACCACTACCACCAACACCTGCTCCAACACCAGCACCAGATGCTTCATCTATGTTGGTGTCAGCCATAACAGTGCCAGTATACTGCAGTGAACACATCCACACCCACACAATTCCTGTGTAATAAAGCAATGTGATCTGTGATCACTGGCTACAAGTCCAAAATGTTATTTTGGTTGTGTGATACTGTGATGCAGTGGACTGAAAGTAATTGAAGAATATGACGGTTTGCAACTAAAGGATCCCAGGTTCAAGGCTTACAGAATGATTGGGCTGCTGGGCATAGGCATACACATAGCAGTCAAGGGGCGCACAGCAGCAGGGTGATGGGCTGACCACAAGAGATGGAGTTACACACACAAACCGAGGAAAGAGATTTTTCTGTCTCTCCTCCCAAAGGGGAAATATATTTTAGACTTCTGTCGTGTATTTAAGGATAATGCCACCACACAACTGGCCACTGGGCTTCACATGGTAACACACACTGGGTAGGTACAGTGCAGTCAAGACACACAGCAGCAGGGTGATGGGCTGACCACAAGAGATGGAGTTACACACACAAACCAAGGAAAGAGATTTTTCTGTCTCTCCTCCCAGCGGAAATATATTTTAGGCTTCTGTCGTGTATTTAAGGATAATGCCACCACACAACTGGCCACTGGGCTTCACACGGTAACACACTGGGTAACGTACATTGCAGTCAAGGGGCGCACAGCAGCAGCGTGATGGGCTGACCACAAGAGACAGAGTTACACACACAAACCAAGAAAATAGATTTTTCTGTCTCTCCTCCCAACGGGGAAATATATTTTTAGGCTTCTGTCATGTATTTAAGGATAATGCCACCACACAACTGGCCACTGAGCTTCACACGGTAACACACACTGGGTAAGGTACAGTGCAGTCAAGGGGCGCACAGCAGCAGGGTGATGGGCTGACCACAAGAGACGGAGTTATACACACAAACCGAGGAAAGAGATTTTTCTGTCTCTCCTCCCAACGGGGAAATATATTTTAGGCTTCTGTCATGTATTTAAGGATAATGCCACCACACAACTGGCCACTGGGCTTCATACGGTAGCACACACTGGGTAAGATACAGTGCAGTCAAGGGGCGCACAGCAGCAGGGTGATGGGCTGACCACAAGAGACGGAGTTACACACACAAATCGAGGAAAGAGATTTTTCTGTCTCTCCTCCCAACGGGGAAATATATTTTTAGACTTCTGTTGTGTATTTAAGGATAATGCCACCACACAACTGGCCATTGGGCTTCACACGGTAACACACACTGGGTAAGGTACAGTGCAGTCAAGGAGCGCACAGCAGCAGGGTGATGGGTTGACCACAAGAGACAGAGTTACACACACAAACCGAAGAAAGAGATGCCACCACAATACTGGCCACTGGGCTTTACACGGCAACACACACACTGGGTAATAGCCAGGTAAGTGCAGTCAAATGGCACAGACAGCAGCAGGGTGACTTGTTGGCCACCTCACAGAAGATGCAGTGGAGATTTTTTTAGGGAGAAAGTTTACTGAAGCCCTCCCCCCCAGCACAGTCCTGGCTGAGAGAACTGTGTCTCCCTTCCAGACAATTTTTGGGTGGGACTGGGACCAAATTATTTTTTCCTTTTTGTGGGCTTAGAACATCAGGTTTCACACAATCAGTAAAGTGTTTTAATTTAAGCTCTTTTTTCCCCAAAATAAAACTCCCCTTCCCTAGCCAGGGAGCTCTCCCAAGAGTGCCACGGCCCACGAACCACAATTGTGATTTGCAAAGAAAATGTGTTTAATTCAGCAAGCAACTTGAGGTATGTGTGATCGAGTACTAGCACACAGGCAGTCTCCAGGCAGCAGTCTGCAAGTTAACTAATTCCCAACCCTGAGTCCTCCCGACAGTACTGAGTCCCAACCGTTTAGCTCCTTTCTTGTTTCCCGCCCTAGTTTCTTTCCTCAGTTCCCAATCCCAAGATTCCTGACTCCCCACTTCCTTTTCCCCACCTGCCCATTAACTTTTTTTTTCAATTTTCAGGCACATACACACTCGTACAGGACCAGGTTTAATAACAAAAACAGTCGCTCGTGTCATCACATGCACAACTGAACTGAGAGCACACAGACGCTGCAGCTCCTCCTTCTCCACTATAAGACTGAATGGCAATGGAGTGACAGCTGCACAGATGACTTCAACAGGACCCCTCGACTCGCGAGACTGACTCGAGTCACACTACCACCACCACCTGACTGCATAGCAGATGGTCAGGTGGTACAGTTACACTAGCGTGACAAACTGACAGCAGCTGCCCCACCAAAAATAACACTGATGGGAGGGGGAGCGAACTGAGCTGCACTATTCAGCTGGTGCCAAAATCGGGAACAACGGGAATGGGAGGGACGCAAAGCAAAAGCACACAGAAGTGAGAAGATTCTTGGATGATTTGAACCCTTTTGCGAACCCTGCAGTGTTTGAGTTCTAAATTAGAACTCGAATACCAGGGTTCGAGGAGGGTTTGAATCTTTCTCAAACTAGTTCTGACAACACAAGTAGGTACCTGAAATAAAGAAAAACGTCCTTCATTGTATCTTATTTTTAATCCCTGTAAAAAAGAAGACAGTTCATAGATGTCTTTTTTTTTCCATATAGATTTTTATGACCCCTGAGTCCCGCAGCCAGCTCTGGTCCCTCCCTCAGAGGGACTCAGTCTCTGGCCACATTGTTCCCCTACCTGACACCTCCTTAATTCCCCTATGGGTCCCCCCCCCGTGGCAGGGCCAGGGTGAAGGAGCACTGGCATTGCCCCCACCTCCGAAGCTAAATCCAGATGTCGGAAAGCCAGCCAGGACACTGGTGCAGCCATCATGGAACCTGCTGGTTCCTTTTTCCTTTTTCTACCATCCCCTGTCCTTGCTGACGTAAGGACACCAGCGCGTGCCCTCCCGACCCGTACTGACCCCCCGCCACTGCCAGAGGGCAGTCAGCGAGCAGGATGGCAAACCTCCCTCCCCTGAGAGAGGAGAGCAGTCCTCCAGATGCTCGATCCTCTCGCACCCCTGCTGACCCTCAGTGACCAGAGGTCGAACCCAGGTCACCAGTGTGGCACATGGTATAGTGACCAGCGCCTCAACCTCCAGTGCTACCAGGCCGGCTCAGTTCATCAATGTCTATTACCGCCATTGCCCCTCTGTCACTGTTACCCTCCCCCACACCACCCCCACTCAGCACCCCTCACCCCACACACCCCTTATTTACCTAGTGGGGGTCCAACCCTGTAATCCTTTCTGGACTGGAGACATGTCTTCACTCTTCAGTACTGTACTGGGAACTGAGGAAATCAGGTATGCAGTCAGTATATTTCAATACATCTTGAACTGGTATGCATAACTTGGTTATTTTTTAATTTTTCCCCAAAATTTTGAACATAGTCCTTTTGGAACACCAGCTCATGAAAAAAGTAGGTGAAATTCTCAAATCTGGCCCAAAAGGTGATATCACAGTCATTCCATGAAATTACCTTTTTGTCAGGATTTGAACATTTTCACCTACTGGGTTCATGAGGTATGGTCATAAGAAGGCTATGTTGAAAATTCAGGGTAAAAATATTAAAAAACAACAAAGTTATAAACGTACTTTGAAAATTTTCAATGCTCGCGCATAACTTAATTTTTTTATATTTTGACCCCAGATTTTCAGCATAGACATTTTTTCACCCACCTCATGGACATGACAGCTGTCATTTTTCAAATCCTGGCCAAAAATGTGTTTCCACACCTATTGCGTGAAATGGTGTTTCAGTCAGAATTTGAAAACTTTCATCTACTGGATTCATGTGGTGGGGTCATAAGAAGACTATGTTGAAAATCTGGGGTAAAAATCTTAAGAAACAACAAAGTTATTAAGGTACATTGACATTTTTCAGTACTCACTCATAAATTTGATAATGTTCAATCTTTTGACCCCAAATTTTCAAGCGTAGCAATTTTTTCACAGCACCTCATGAACCTGATTGCTGCTGTTTTTTGAATCCTGGCCAAAATGTGATTTCACACTTGCAGCATGAAATGGAATTTTGTCCAGTAGTTTATAAATGGCACCTGTCTTGTTCAGAAGGGGTGGTCATAAAAAGTCTATGTTGAAATGTTGAGATCAGAACTGTTACAAAATACAAAAATTAGAAAATATTGTTATTTGCAGGGACAGCTGTCAGCCTAGCGGGGACCACACTGCCTTCACATGCCAATGACCTGATATGGGGTGTGAGCTCAGTGAACTGGTTGAATGGACTGAGGCTAGGGGAAAGGTGCTGCAGTGTGTGGTGCTGGTTCCAGCCTGGGGAGGGACTGGGTATACCGTTAGAATGGTGACTGAATTTTGTTGCCACAATTAGGGCATCGCAATAAGGGTAATGATGACAGGGGCAATATTGATTTTGGGTCGCCCCTCAGTCATGTCGCCCTTAGTGCCCACACAATTTCTGCCCCAGATGAGGTTATATGTAGTTGTGGTGGGTGCAGGGGGGGTCAAGCCCCCCGCAAAACATGACTATTTCCTGGGACGGGGCTTTGGCGCTCTCTGTCCCAGTAGCCGCAATGCCTGGCACAGAAATGTTGGGCGGCATATTGCCTGTGCCCATATTGGTATCGACAAAATGACTGTCGCACTGATATGGGTGAACCGAGGGACTGAGCAGTGTTCTGGCACACACACGATATCTTGTGGTAGGCCAAAGAACCTTCCCTCACAAGGGGTTGACATTTGTATCAAGCCCTGGTGGTCCCATGCACTGCATCTGGACAAGTAGATCAGCCTGACAGTTTTAAATTAAAGAGCAGGCACAGACCTACGCTTAGCAGGAAGCAAGAATTGATACAGCATAGTTAAAGCAGTATATTTTAAGGGGAAATATAGCAACATGAAAAGCTGTTGAAGGGTTATGGAAATGTCATTTATTAGTAAGTTTTCACTCTCCCCTCAAGCTATAAACCTACAGTAAATATCATGCACCTGCTAATGGGAGGTAATGTAGGACTGTTTGGCATTGAAATAGTTAATGTGTACAGAATTTTAGGATTGCTCAGAATCCATTCTTCATTGCAGTGGTGGTCAAGTTGGGTGGTCATTCGATAGTGGAGCTGCCAGTCTGGTGGTCACTTCTTGTTTTATCCCTATGCCCTTCTAGTGTATATGCAATTCTGCCCCTCCTACCACCTAGGCCCTTGTGTCCCCAGGAATAGTCCACTTATAGAAAGTCCAGTTTCAATATGTTATCCTGTATCCACTTAGTGTGCTAGTCCTCCATCCAGATACAGGTCCCCCTGCACCCATCCCTGTCTCAGAACCTGAAGAAGAGACATGAGTCTGGAGCAGCAGAGAGAGGACGCACCTCCTCATCCAGCATCTGGCTAGTACAGAAGTAGTTAAAAAATTTGATCACACTGATAGTCACATTAAGCACCGAGCACTGTGCTAGTCTCTCACCACCACAGTCCATTAGTTTTTGTCCCCACCACCACCACCATTTACAGAAGTGCCCTGATTCTATTGACAGGGTGGTCAAGCCAAGTTAAAAAATGACCTGTGAAGACCTGTGGATAGCCACCACTAGATGCATTGTCAAAGCATCTGGTGGTGACCAGCCCCAAGACTTTCTTTAGATTGGTCCAGCCACCCGGTTAGTATAATGGGGTGGGGGGCTTCTGGGCAGGGGAACAGATAAGGGGAGTAAAGGAGTATTTTACTATCATTTATGACTAAAATACTCCCACTTTCTGATTTAGGAAGCTTTTTCCCATCCTGCAAATTTACAGTATGTGGTATACATGTACAAAGTTGGCAGTACCATGAGAGGCTTCCAGCCATGGCACTACACTGGAACCCATGGGGTGGGAACAGGAGTTGCTCATTGGCTGGTTAGAAGGACTGTTGCAACATGACAATGTTAAAAATATGGTCACAGTATGACTCCACAGCAGTACTGGACAGTCAGTGACTGCAGGCATCCAGTGGGATAGAGACTTGGTTTAGATGTGGGGGGTGTATGAGATGGGTTAGTGGATGACAGCACTACCATTTGGATGAAAATGCTACCAGGTATAAGAAGGTAGCAGTAAATACTTCTGAGTCCTAAAATGATCTGGAACACTGCTTCTGGGAATGGTGGGGAGGAGACTTAGCCAACAGACTGCAGCATTCAGAGGCTAGTGCGGTGCATGGTGCTTAGTGTGACTGTTTGTGATGTGATTAACTGTTTTTAACAACTACCAACCAGCTGCTCAATGGGGAGTCCTCTGTCTGCTGCACCATTCTCACCTCTCTCTCTCTCTCTCTCTCTCTCTCTCTCAGGATCTGGACTGGAGATGGGTGCTGGAGGGGGGCCTGTGTGTGTTGGATGGGTGGGATGCCACTGTCCAGTGCCCACGGCCACATCTGGAGATGGAGAACTTCTGAATAATGACCATAGAATAACTTACTGGAGCTGGAGTACTATGAAGTGGAGACTGGATTTAATTAACTCTAGTGGACTGTCAGGGGCTGGGGGTGGAGGTGCGGGGGTATTCACGTGCACTAAGGGAGCTGAGAATAAGTTTTTTCCAGCAAGGAGTGACCACAGAGTCTACATCTCCACCATGTGACCAACAGTGACGGTTTTGAATATCTACATGCTTCTCAATGATTTTCAAATCCTACGTGCTGCACAATGGTTTCAAAGATTCACACAGAATTGCCATGGATTGTACATATTGCCTGCTCTTGGTTTTTCTGCACATTTTGTTCTGTTACTTTCTGCTCTTTGTTTTTGCCTTTTGGTCATTTATATTGCCAGTACACTGTTTTGTTTATACTGACTGCACTTTACCACCGAATGTATTTGTCCTCCTACACCCTCATTGACCTGAAAGCAAGCCTTGGCTCAGTGTGTCTTTGCTGGTTACCAGTTTTCAGTAACTAAATATACTGATCACCCAGTTCCCAAGTCAGTGCTCTAACCTCAGACCACACTGCCTCCAATATAAGTTATGTAACACATTTTACCCTAGCTGGTTTTGTCTCTCATTGAAATCATGTAGCCTACACATTTTCCCCATGTAAGCATCATGGGCTGTATTTTGAAAGGACGCTCCCTTTACATGTTTCTGGTGCAAATGCTATATAGGTACCCATCATCCTCTTGAATTGCAGGTAGTTCTAACATCAAAAGCAAGGCCCTGTCTCTGGTTGGGACCAAGATGGACTCAGACCTATGGATGGTAACACCCTTTGTGATCACCGTTCCCAACGTAGTCTTTCCCCTGTTTACCAAGCTGGTATTGGAGCATTGATTCTTTCCTGCTTTCTGAGCAAGGGATCCCACTGATCCTGGATCTGTAGCAATCAGAACATGAGTTTATGGAGTTGGGAAGTGATGTAGTATTGAATGGAGCCAGTTATGCTCAGACTGAGGACATGCACCATGATAATTGTAGGCCTGATTGCTCCTACCCTTACAAGTGGTTTGTGGTTCAGGCCATTCCAAAGGATTTTGGGTGCTGTTGGGACAGTCATCCTGTTTCTCCTGTGGAAACATCACCACCCCGCTGCCCAAGAAAGTCATTACCACGATGTTCTTCTTCCTCCTCCTCCTTAACAAGTTTGTCAAGTGAGTCATCATCAAGGTCAAACTCAGATAGGCATTTCTGCCATCAGTGACATTAGCATGGGCAGAAGTGATGTCAGGAGTTGAAGTGAGGATGCAGTTCTTGCTTGGCTTTGGTGAACATTCTATGCTACAGAAGCTGTATGCAACTTCATAAGTAGAGGCAATGGATCCTTGTGATGGCTGCCTGCCTGCCTTCTGACTGGTCAGAAGGAGCTTAACTACTCTTGGGATTTTGAGCCATGACCCTCTATCCCTGCCTGTCATTTGTGGGAAGTTCCCACTATGTACTGGAATTCAACTGGATTCAGTGGTTCCAGCTCCTCCTCATTAGGGATGGGATGGCTGCTATGACAAGAGTTATTTAGACCCCATGACCAGTCCCAGGCTTTGATCCACTTCTGTTATGCACACCTTGCCCAAAGGGGCTTCTATTGTCCAGACTGAGTGGGACTGGCAAGCTTGTTCCTGACAAGGATATGGGTGATTTGTCTGGTGAAAAAGATGGGACTGATAGCCTATCATATTCCTGCATCTCTCTCCCAGAGGATCTCGAGTCCTCCTTTGACTCATCAGGTGAATATCCAAAATGCTTACGATTCCCTTGCCAGGTCCTGCATGAGGGAGCTTATCAGTTCTTTGACACGTTGTTGAAGGAGGGTTCTTCTTTCCCTGCATTCTCCATTAATAAGGCAAAAATAGGCCTGACCAGTCATTTAGTCACCCGGCATCTGTTGCTCTGTGTCCTCGTCATTGTGATTGTTGATGTGGGTAGCCTGTTACTGATGGAATGTGAGCTTAAATCAGTCGTCAGCTTTCTGTGATCATTGGCTTTGTTCAGGCTCATGCACATCATTCTAAAGGTGAATATGGCTAGTATTTTGGCCTGCTGAACAAAAGCAAGTTTGTGATGGTGGCTTTGGATAGGGTCGCCAGTTGCTTTTTAAAAATTCCTTGTTTATACCTCCTGTCTCCCTAGCACTGACCCATCACCTAGGGAGGCCCAGCCCCTTCCCATCATGTTTCTCAAGTTTACTTCCTCGAAGTCCCCATGTCTTACCCCCATGATGGGGCCTGGCCATGGGCAGGCAATATCAGCTGCCCTACCCTAAGTGCAGGGGCAGGAGATGCCTCTGGTGGAGTGGAAGACAGTAGTGGGAGGCAGGGCTGAACACACCGGTATAATTCTGTGTATACCAGAATTTTTACTCATTTCCATTTTCCCCCTGGGATTTCAGCATGCATGGGGTGTCAAGTACATACATGCAATGCATGCCATGTGACACCAGATGCAGCACCCCCCCCAGCAGTACCACCACTGTGCTGCCATCTGTGCTCACAAAGAGGGCAGTAGAGCAGCAGTGGCAGCAATCCTCTTCCACGAAGGAGAAGAGCGTCCTCTTAGATGCTCAGTCTCCCCCGCTGGCCTTTGACAACCTGGGCTCATGCCCAAACCCAGGTCAGCGGGGTCATGAATGGTAACGCTACCACTGCTTGATTTTATTTTTTCATTAGTACTTCTGCCTGACATCCCTCTGGATTGGGACTCCCCCCAACACCAACCTGTCTGATGTACCTACAGGTTAACCACCTGGAGGGTAGCTTGCCACGTGGGGTTGTGCAGAGCCTGCGGGGGAAGTCAAGTGGCAAAGGCATTTTCCCTCAGTTTTTCTCCCCAGTGACATCAGTGTGCAATCATGTGGAGTGTCTGCCAATGCCCCCCAACCCCCCATTTTGGTACTCCTGCTGGTGCTGCCATCTGGTCTTAAACAGGTGGCAGTCAGGCAGTGGGACACAGCTTCCCCCCTGTCCTCCAGATGCTCAATGCTGCCTCACCTGGCTGACCCCCCATGGCCCGAGTTCATTCTCAAATCCAGGTTGCTGGTGTGGTGGCAGGTAAGGAATCAGCACCTCAACCTTCTGCGCCACTGGGCTGGCTTATCATTTGCTTGTTTTTTAATATATTTTGTTTTCATCCTTTGTCATCGGCACTGCCCTTCATCATCTGGCCAATGTTCCATGCTTGTCCTCACTTTCTCTGTCTCTTACCCTGCCTTCCAGTGGTCCATTGGTCACACTCCCTCCATGGTGGAGCCCTTGGGATTTGGTGCAGCTACTCTACAGGTCTGTTTGATATGTGGGAAAGATATGAATGGTTGGCTTGACAGGGGCTAAAAGTGCTCACTTAATGCTAAGCACAACAAGGTTTTTTTTCTTGGTTTTCGCTTATCCTCTAGGATGCAGCTGATGAGGACTCCAAGGCGTGCATGCCCACATAAGGAATGCTTGTGCTGCTGGTGATACAGGTGGTGATACAGCATCGGAGGACATAGCCTACCTACCCTGGAAAATACAGTGTCCCTGGGATGCTTAGTCTTCCTCCCCTTGAGTGGCCCCAAGTGTTCTGGGCTCGTTCCAGAACCCGCATTGGCAGCATTGTGAGTGGTAATGATGCTGCTGCATCAATTAGGCTGGCACATCAATGGCTTTTCAAGGGGTTTGACTACACCTCTGCCTTTCCATGGACTTCCACCTAGATAGGACCTAACTTTGATCCTCATCAAGCTCATGGAAAAGCCCTTCACTCTATGGCGATGAATGACTTTGTTTTGTGGTTCTGGCAAGTGTTCTTCCTGGAGGCCATTGCACTGAGATGGAGGGTAACATGCAGCAAGTGTTCTTTTGACCCTACCTGTTTGATATTCCACAATGATAAGGTCATGCTTTGCACCAATTAAGTTTCTTCCCATGGTTGGTTCTGAGTTCCATCTGAATCAACCCTTGGAGATGCCGATGTTTTCCCCCCAACATCATGCAGGTCCCAGTGAAGAATGACTACATAGTGTGGATGTTAGGCTTGTAGTTTTCATCTACTGTCAAAGAACTGGAACTTTCTGGGGACCATGCTTGATAGGCTATGTTGTGCATTCAGGTCTGCTACACCTTGGCTTCATGCACAGGCTTTTGAGCCCCTTCTATCCAGCACACAGACAACTGAGCAGCTAAGATCAGGGGAACCCCACTTTGTGAGATTGTCAGGCTGTCACCTGATCATCCTCACACACTTTGACAACCCATAATAGTCTTGCAAGTGCTCAAGGATGCTGCTTTTAAATCCTTGATCCTGAAGTCTCTCCTCTCATGAGCTAAAGGCCTGTCCCTCTCCAACCTGGCTACTGCTGCTACTCTGCCTTAATGTGACTATGTGCAAGGTATCTAGGTAGTTAAAAGACTAAGTAACTTACTTGTTGCCATTGTTTTATTACTGGTAGGGTAGGCTGGTTGGGAAGGGAGAGCTGGTTGACAAGGTAATACTCAGTGGAGGGGGTTGGAATATGGCAGCAATGAAAATCATAGTTGTACATGATGCTATGCTAAGGGGGCAGAAGAAAGTGGTAGGTGGAGGAAGAATGGGGATGGGAGGGTGGATGCCTACCAGGTGCATTCGTCATCAGGAATATGGACAAGATAGGGAGGATGGTAGAGGGGAGGAAAGGGGAAGTTGGTATGTTGGTACATTTAGGTACCAATCATCTGGAAAAATTGCCTCTAGAAGTAGCTAAGCAGAACTTCTGGAGGCTGGAGAACAGATTAAAAGCAGACATAGCTTCCCAGGCCTTCTCGGAGGTTCTTCCTGTGTGAGGCAATGGAACAGAAATGGTAAAAAGGGAGGGAATAGAGGCATTTAACAGATGGTTGAAGGGGTGGTGCCAGGAGGGAGGGGCACAATTTTGTGGGTGACTGGGGTGACTTCTGGGACAGAACATTCTTCAAGGGTGATGACTGTCAACTGACAAGTGAGGGGACCACTGCAACTGGGAGAAAATTAGAAGTCTATATGGGGGGGTTATTTAAAGTGATAAGGGGGAGACTGATGCTGGGGGAACCACTGCAGAAGGAGGGGGCATGGGTAACCTAGCTAGGACTCCACTAGAAAAGGGGACTTGGACGAGGGAGACTGGGAGTGGTTTAACAGGAGCCAGAACTTGTCTAAGGATGAGTAGCACAGGGAGGGGGTCACAATTAAGCCAGCAAGGTACAGGAACAGCAGGAAACAAAGGGTGATTGGAAGGACAAAGGGAGAGGCACAGACACAAGGGGGAAGGGGAAGAACATGAGCTGGAAGGCAGTCTGCCAAAATGCTAGAAGCATGGGAAATAAAATCAGCAAACTCTAGGCAATGGTGGCAGAATCAGGGTTAGACATAGTAGTCATTACAGAGACAGAAGCCACTGGGAACCATGACTGGGACCTGGTGATGCCCTTTATGGGAGGGATAGGAGTAAGGTCAAAGGGTGTGGAGTAGCTCTATATGTTAGGGAAGCCACACAGACTATGGAGGATGAGTCCATCAAGAGAGAAGGAGAGGAGACAGAATCACTTTGGGTACAGCTGACAGCAGGCTCAGGGAACAAAGTTATGTATCAGGGTGGTCTACAGACTGCCAGGACAGAAGATCAATGAGGATAGAGAAATGGGAAAGAAATTGGGAAGGGGGCTACAAAGGGGAGGTAATGGTGGTGGGGGATCTCAATCTGCCAGACAGACTGGGATACCCCAGCAGCTAGGAGAACCAGACATCAGGCCCTGCTGGATGCAATGCAGGACTGCCTAGTGGTACAGCTGGTCAGGGAACCAACAAGGAAAGCTACCATTCTCGATGTGGTACTCAAAAACTAGGAAATGGTAGGTAGTGTGAGGGTTAGAGGACCACTGGGGTCCAGTGACCATAATACTATATGGTTTGAACTGGCGGGCAGATTTTGGCCAGATGGGAGACTAATCAAGTGGAAACTGGTAGGAGTGGATAAGATCAGAGGAGTGGATGAGAGCGGGGAATAATTAAGGGGACATTCTCAAAGCACTAACACATATCTGAGAACTATCTCAAAAAGCAACAAACACAAAAGGCTGATTTGGTTCTCTTAAGGAGGTAAGGGTAGAGGTGAGGGCAAAAAAGGCCTTTGCTAACTACAGGAAACATTATGGGGATGAGGAATGGAGAAACTACCAGAGTAAGATGAAAGAGGCCAAGAAGGTAGGTATGCAAAGGCAGACATGGAGCTGTGAATTCTGGAGGGGATCAGGGAAGGGGATAAACAGTTCTTCTGGTACATCAGAGAAAAAAGGAAGATGAGGGAAATGTAATACGGAAGGACGGACAAAATGCAACTGTTTTGAAGAACTTCTGCTCAGTTTTCACAGTGGAGGACACTGGTGTCTACCTGAAAATAGAATACATGAAACATCAAGTGGAATTCAGGAAATGAGAAGGGGTACAGATCTCAGTAGAAAAAGTGGGAAAAGGGCTTGCTGCCCTGAAAGTAGACAAGACACTGGGACCAGATGAAATGAACCCAAGAGTACTCAGGGAAATGGCATCAGAGCCGTCTGACCACCTGGCAGGGCTATTCAGTAGCTTGTTAAGGACAGAGATGATTCCAAGGGATTGGAGAACAGCAGCCATGGTTCCTCTCCAGAAGGGAAGGGAGAGAGAAGACCAGCAAAATTACAGACCCATCCGCCTTACCTGCACTGTAGGTAAACAGATATAGACACTGTTTAAGGAAAACCTTGTGACCTACCTGGAAAGCAGTGGTCTCCAGGATAGTAAGCAGCTTGGGTTTGTGGCAGGGTGGTCTTGTCAGACCAAGTTGATAGTATTCTTTCACTATGTTACAAGGGAAGTAGATAAGGGACCGACAGTAGATCTACTCTACTTTGAGTTCTGCAGAGCATTCGGCTAGGTACTGCACAGGAGGCACTGAAGAAGTTAGAGGATTTGGGGGTTGGAAAGCAGCTGGTAAGATGGGTAGGAAACTGGTTGGGTGGGGAGGGGGGAGACAACATAGAGTGGTGGTTAATGGGGTCAAAGCAGGGGATTGGTAGGACAAGAGTGGGGTGCCGCAGGGGTCAGTGCTGGGACCTGTCCTTTTCAACATGTTTACTAATGACATTGGGGAAAATATACAGGGGAAGATGTGTCTCTTTGCAGATAACACAAAGGTTTGTGGCAGGGTGGACAGCAAAAAAGGGTTGAGGGAATTGCAAAGGGACCTGGAACAGTTAGAGAGGTGGTCTAACATTTGGCAGCTGAGATTCAGTGCCAAAAAGTGCAAAGTCATGCACTTAGGGAAGAGGAACCTTAGGACAAATCACTGGTGGGGGGGGGTCAGCATGTGCATTACATCCAAATAAAGGGATCTAGGGGTCATACTCTCTCAAATAAACCAGTCAGTACAATAAGGTCTACAGCAAGGCAACCAGAATATTGGGGTGCATTGGGACAGGCTTCAAAAGTAGGAGCAGGGAGGTGATATTGCCATGGTATAGCTCACTGATGAGGCCCCACTTGAGTAAAGACAGTGACAGACTGGAATTGGTTCAGTGAAGGGTCACCAAAACAGTTTAGAGCAACAGGTCAGATCTGATAATAAGCAGTGGGAGGCATCACTCGAGGTCAAAAAGAAAAGGGGTGACATGACAGAGTTCTTTTAGTTTCTGAGAGGCATATACAATGTGAACAGTGAGGAGCTATTCAGTAAGAATTGGGAGTCAGTAAAGGGGCACGAATGGAAACGAGGGAGGGAGTTCAGAAGGGATGTAAGGAAATTTTACTTCATAGACAGGGTGCTTGAGCCATGGAACAGGCTAGCAGTGAAGGTGAAGGGAGCATAGAAACATAGAAATTGTCAGCAGATAAGGACCGCCTGGCCCATCTAGTCTGCCTGTAAGCCCTTGTACTGTATTACTGCTTCTGACCCACCCACTGCTGTACATCTATGGTTTCCCTATGCCTGTCCCAAGCATGCTCGAATCCATACACTGAGCTTGTTCCCATTACCTCCTGAGGCAGACCATTCCATGCGTCCACCACCCTCTCTTTGAAGAACTTCCTCACACTCCCTCTTAACCTCCCACCTTCCAATTTCATGTCATACCCCCTCGTTCTTGTGCTCCTCTTGTATTGGAAAATGTCTCCCCCCTGCACCTTGTTTATACCCTTGAGGTACTTGAATGTTTCTATCATGACCCCTCTTTCCCTCCTCTCTTCCAGCGAGTACATACTCAGGTCCCTTAATTTCTCCTCATAAGTCTTGTATTGCAAGCCCTTTACCATCTTAATTGCCCTTCTCTGGATCATTTCCAGTCTGTTAATATCCTTATGAAGGTGTGGCCTCCAAAACTGCACACAGTACTCCATTGGAGGCCTGACCATGGTTTTATATAATGGCATCACTACCTCCCTTCTTCTGCTGTTGATACCCCTGCCTCTGCACCCCAGCATGCCACTGACCCTCCCAGCTGCCTTAGCATTCTGCTTTGACATTTTCAGGTTGTCTGAAATAATAACCCCAGGTGCCTTTCCTCCTTTGTGACTGTCAGCAACTCCCTCCCCCATCCTGTAGCTTTCCCCAGGGTTTCTGTGTCCCAGGTGCATAATTTTGCACTTTTTTGAATTAAACGTCAGTTACCAGTCCTCAGACCATTTTTCAAGCTTCCTCAGGTCCTTCCTCATTTTCTCCACCCCCTCTAGAGTATCCACTCTATTTCAGATCTTGGTGTCCTCTGTAGACAGGCAAACCTTTTCCTCCAGCCCTTCTGCAATTTCACTAATGAAGACATTGAACAGGACTGGCCCCAGGACTGATCCCTGAGGCACCCCACTGGTCACCCCCCTCTACCCAGACTGCACCCCATTTAACACCACCCTCTACCTCCTGTCTGTTAGCCAGTGTTTAACTTAGTTTACCACCCTGCCCCCCATGCCCAGCCTACCCAGCTTGTTTATCAGCCTCCTATGTGGGATGGTGTCAAAGGCTTTGCTGAAATCAAGGTAAACGACGTCTACTGCCCTACCCTGATTTACTGCCTTTGTCACCCAGTCGAAGAAATCAACCAGATTTGTCTGACATGACCTCCCCACTGTGAATCCATGTTGCCTATGGTCCTGGGCTCCAATGGCTTCTAGATACCTCACTATCCTTTCTTTAAACAATGTCTTCATGATCTTCCCCACTACTGAGGTGAGGCTGATTGGACTTTAGTTTCCCGTCTCCTCCCTGCTACCGGATTTGTGTAGAGGGACCACATATGCCCTCCTCCAATCCTCTGGCACCACCTCTGTGTTAAATGACTCGGTGAACATGGCTGCCAGAGGTTCTGCTATCACCCTTCACAGTTCTGTTAGTATTCTTGGGTGTACAGTATGTCATCTGGTCCCAACACTTTGTCCACCTTCAATTTAGTGAGCTCCTGCAGGACTTTTTCCCCTGTGAATGAACTATTGTCTGCCTCTTCACCCCCTTGGTAACTGCTGTACTGCTGTGGCCCCTTCCCCTCCCCTCTTCTGTGAATACTGAACAGAAATATTTATTCAGTATTTCTGCCTTTTCCATGTTACCATGCTTGCATTCCCCTCCCTCTCCCTTGAGCCTTGCAATGCCGCATTGTTTTTCCTCCTTTCGCTGATGTATCTGAAGAATGTCTTGTCCTCTTTCTTAACTGACTGTGCTAAATCTTCCTCAGTTCATGCCTTTGCTCTCCTTACTGCCTTTCCCACTTCCCATAGACACTCTAGGTACTTCTCTCTGTCCTCCTCCCTTTGGCTCTCCTTATATTTCCTGAACCCTTTCCTTTTTGCCCTGACCTTTACCGCCACCTCTCTTGAGAACCACAGTGGCTTTCTCCTTCTCTTGCCTTTGGATACCAATCTGATGCATTGGTTTGTTACTTCCAGTAAGGCTTCCTTTAGATGCTTCCACTGTTCTTCCACTTCCCCTCCTGCCCCCGTTCTCTCTAGGGCTCTTTTGATACTCCTCCCCATTTCAGCAAAGTCAGAATTTTTTAAATTCAAAACCTTTGTCCTAGTATGACTTGGGTGAGTCTCTGTCCCTATGCTGAACCACACAATGTTGTGATCATTGGATCCCAGTTGCCCTTCTACCTGGACATCTGCGATTTGATCCCCGTTGGTCATTACTAGATCTAGAATTGCCCTGTCTCTGATGGGATCAAGCATAAGCTGTCTGGGTCCAGCCTCCTGGAGTGAATCAAGGATGCCTCTACTTCTGTCTATAGCAGCTACACTGGTGTTCCAATCCACATCCGGCATATTGAAATCCCCCATTAGTAGAATTTCACCTTTCACTGCCATCTCATAAATTTCCTTCACTAGCTCCCTGTTCAGTTCCTCTCCCTGTCCTGGAGGCCTGTATATCACCTCTGTGCATATTGCTGTGCCATTTCCAGGTTAAGGGTGACCCACACTGCCTCGGCCTTTCCCTGCCTATCCTGTACCTGTGTTGCCATTATATCCTATCTGACATGCAGGGCTACTCCCCCTTCCTTTTTGCCCTCCCTATCTCTCCTGAACAGAACATGTCCTGGTACATTTGTTTCCCACTCATGATTAGCTGTGTATCAGGTTTCAGTTATTGCTAATATGTCCAGGTCTCCTTTAATTATTTTATTTAGTTTTTGTTGACCAGGTAAGTGCACTAGACAAATTCTGCCTATTTTCAGGCACGACCCAGGGGAGGTGGATACAGATGAATGCCAACTGACCTTGAACCAGATTAAGCTGTTGGTGGTATTTTTAATGAATGGGGGGAAAATTGGCCAGGGCACTGTGGAAATTTCCCTACTCTGCCAACAGGGGGCTTGACTTCCTGTGAGCAGAGTGGAGGAGCTCAGTTTGGAGCCAGACAGCAGAAGAGGAGGAAGTGCTGATGTGGCAGTGGTGTGGACTTGTGAGAGTAAGGAGCTGGAGGCTGAAGAGCTGGTCTGCTCCTCAGCCTTTATGAAGCAAGAGGCTGAGAGAATGGAGGAACAAGATGTGCATTTAAGAAAATGAACTGATCCAGAAGATGGAGACGAACTGGAGCAATCAGAGAATGTGAAAGGAAAAACAGCTGCTTCTTCTGTGGAGACAGAAAAAAGAGGTACATTTAAAAATATTAATTCTGTAAAATTGTCCCAAAGTAAAGATAAGAATGTGGGAAAAGGAAGCAGCAGTAGTAAAAACAGGCCTGCAAAGCTGGATGACAGAACGGTGGAGGCTTGTCAAAATCCAAAGCAGCAGGATGATGTGGCAGTATCAGGCCTGTCAGATGAAACTGATGAAGAGCCTTCTGGCATAGAAACTAAACAGACCCTGAAAGGTAAAACCACCGGGAGTCGGAAATGGCTTGGTTTAAGAAGGATAAAAGAAAAACGTCAAAGTGTGAAAAATAAAGCAGGGGAAAATAGTAAGCACAATGTTACTAGGAAAATAGCTACAAAAGAAAAACACATAAATGAAAGGAAGCCTGAAAAAACAAATAATGAAACAAGTGATGAAACAACTGAATTTCCTGATACACTGGAATGGATAGCACAGGCCCTCATAGGTGCGGGCAGGAGAAAAAAAACAGATGGGAAGGGGTGGGATCCGAACAGAGAAACACCATCAAAAAATAATGAGCAACACATAGAAAAAAAAGGATGAAGAGATAAAAGGAGAGCAAGAGAGTATAAAACAGATAGAAAATGAAACCATAGGAGGGAAAAAAAAACAGAGGAAGCTAGAACATCAGGGGAGGCCCCAAACATGGTTGAAACTGATCCTGAGTCTTCTATGGAAGTAGAAGAAAAAAACATACAGGCTGAAAAAGAACCGAGTGACCAGGAGAAAACCAGAAAAAAGAATGCATGGGGATAAAATGTAAGGGAAAAACTATACCCAGATGGTATGAATAGACTAAATGAGCCTGCTAAGAGGAGCAATGCAGTGCATTTAAAGTTTAAGGGGCTAGCAGCTGATGCCTCAGATAGATTATTCATGGGAAGGCAGTTGATTAAGAACGGCATGAGAGTCTATGATTATGAAATTTACGCTTTGATACACGTACCGGGGATGTTATGTACAATGTTATTTTTGAGCACCCTACGGGCCTTGAAAGGTTCTGGAAACTATATTACCAGCTGAAAAAATACCTCGCTTTAGAAAAATTTTACAGCGATACCATTGACTAAACCTGCCTTCAAAATAGTAACGGTGCTATTTAGAAATGAAGGGATGAATGTTGCCAATATTTCCTTCTGGTTGAAACAGAAATGCAATTTAAAAGGGTCACCTGAACCACTACTAGACGAGGAAAACTTATGGACTGGAGGATGGAGGTTTAAGGTGGTGTTGAAACAACAAGATGAAGATTTTGTACACCTCCCAAACTGTTTTTTTTTTTTTTTAGGAAGAGACAGAGGAATTGTCTTCTACACGGGCCAGCCAAGGGCATGTTACCATTGTGGGGATAGAAGGCACTTAAGTAATGCCTGTGAAAGGATAAAATGTGGCTTACAGTATGTGGACAATTAGGTCACTTTGAAGCAGTATGTCAAAACCAAATGAGATGTAGTTTATGCGAAGAGTCTGGGCATTCTTTCAACAACTGTCCTTGGGCAACCCACAATAGCCCAGACCCAGGAGAACAAGGGGAGCAGGACGTGTACCTTGCACTAGCAAAAAAAGAGAAAATAAGACAAGAGAATTTAGTAGCAGAAGCCCAGAAAAGAGATGAAGAGGAAAAAGAAGTAGAAAGGGTAGAAACTGATCCAAAGCCCACTACATCAAACCCAGAACTAGTGCAAGCAGAAACAAGCAGGACTACTGTGGGAGTAAATAGAGAAGATGAGGAAGAAGAGAGCCCTGAACAGGGAAAAAAGCAAGAAAAATCCACTATGGTGACAAGGTCTAGAAATAAAGGATTGAAGGGTGCCGGGAAACCAAAAGTGGTTGTGCAGGAAAAAGAACTTGTGTCTCTAAAAAGTAAATTTCAAATACTGCAAAACATAGAAAGAGGGGTGGGAGAGGAAGATGAGTGGAGTGAATCATTGTCAGAGCGCGGGGAAGAGGGTGAAGAGAAGGGAGAAATGCAAGAAAGGTCAGAATGTAACTCAACTGACACCCAAGCATCAAAAAAAAGATAAAATTGGATAGGAGGAGTAGAACTTTTGACCTGTGGCACAATTGCATTATAATATGTGTAACATAAATAGTATAAGAAACAGGAGTAGGAGACTAGTTACTTTTGAAATACTGGGAGGGTTGAAAGGGGATGCAGTGCTACTACAAGATACCCGATTATATACATTAGAGGAATTGACTAAAACCCAGAAAGATTGGAAATGGAGCCCTTCTGTATGGTCAATAGGGGTAGATAAGTGTTCTGGTCTGGATATTGTCTTTGGTACAAATTCAAAAAACAATAGATATAGCCTCAGGGATGGCTTTACTAATAGATGCAGTAGTAAAAGGGAAAGAAGTAAGTATGATAAATATGTATAATCCACAAACGAAAGGAGAAAGAATTTCACTTATGGGATAGTAGAGCCTTATTTACATACTGCCAAAATGACCATATGGGGGGATTTTAACTGTGGAATTTCAAAACAAGACTTGGGAAGAAAATCAAAAAAGTATTTTTCTGAATCCATTTTTCTAAAGAATGTTTTGAATAGGGCAAGGATGGAAGATGTGTATAAAATTAGTGGGAAAAATGGGGAGCATAATTTTTTCAAAGGTAAACTAACATCTAGGATCGACGTTTGTTTGTACCCAAAAATACAGTTATTTTAAAAGCATATATAACACTAGTGGAAACAATTGTTCATGAGGCTGTAAGTGTTAAAATAAATACCAAAGAATGAATGATCTGTGGGAAAGGTTATTGGAAAATGAATCTGGAATTATTGGAAGATGAAGAGGTGCAGAATGATTATAAAGATATGTTTGCAGCAAAAGGATTAGTCTTGGGGTTATATGAAGATTTAATGAATTGGTGGGATGACACTAAATATGATATTAAAGATATTATGATTAAAAATGCTCAAAAAAAGAAAGATCAGGGTATCATACATACTTAGGATTCAGGGCCAAATTATAGAAAGAACTAACAGAACAACATAAAGATGGGAAGAATCATATGGAGAAAATAAAAGATCTAAAAAAATCGATGTGAGAGTATCAATACAGCAGAACTAAATCATTATTACTGGAGCAAAAGAGTGAGACGCAAGAGACTAAAGCGCAAACAAATCCGTTAGATGATAATAATGATAGGGTAGAGAAGACAGTCATATACGAATTAATGGATAGAAAAGGGGAAAAAGCATCAGATATTAGGAAAATGAAGGTGATTGTGCAGGATTTTTTAAGGCAGATATTTCAGGCTCAGGGTAAGAAGAAAGAAGGAGAAAACATTTTAGATAGACTGAATGTCCCTAAGATTAAAGAAAATGAGAAACAGATTTTAAAAGAACTAATTACAGAAAATGAAGTGAAAGAAGCTATCAAATCATTAACCAATAATACGGACCCAGGATTAGATGGGATCCCGAATACCTTTTATAAAAAATTTGAAAACGTATTAGCCCCAGTACTGACATTAATATACAATGAAATCCCAAATTCTGGGGAATTGCTGGAATCTATGAAGCAGGGGTTTATGGTGTTTATTTTTAAAAAGGGAGATAGAGCTGAGATTAAAAATTGGAGACCGATCACCTTATAATAACATTTTAGCCAAAATTATACATAGGAGGATAGTAGAGTGTGTACCAGAACTAATAATGGAAACTCAGACATGTGCAGTGCCCGGGAGGTACATGAGAGAAAATCTGATTTTAGTGAGAGAAATAATAGATAAAGGGAACAAAGGAGAGTTAGAAGGATATGTGTATGCTTTAGATCAAGCAACAGTGTTTGATTCAGTTAAATATAGCTACATATGGGATATATTGGAGAAATATAATTTTCCTGAAGAACTAATAAGATTAGTTAAAGCTTTATATAATGAGGCTCAGGCTTGTCCAGTGTTAAAGTGCCACCTAGGCATGCCAATGTATGCTCAGAATGGGGTGAGACAGGGCTGCCCTTTGAGCCCCCTTTTGTACATTAGGGGCCAGATATTCAAAAGAGTTGAGCCATGCGCAATAGGGTTGAGCCTGCGCAAGTCCGAAATGTGCCATTCTGCGATATTCAGCAGGAGGTAGTTGCGCCCCCCAAATCATGCTGAGCAACAGCGCAATGATAATGAAGGCATGTGCAACCGAAGGGGGAGGAACCGTGTATAAACTGCACAGCCCGATATTCAGCCTGGGCTGTGCAGAGTTATTCAGGTGCAACCCCTACCTGTGCCTGCACAAAGTTACTCTGAAAAAAAAAGGAACAAGTCGAGGGCCACCCACAGGTGAGCTGCCGCATTGCAGGGCGCAACAGCAGCAGCCACCTGTGGGTGGCTCTCGACTGTTCTTCTACGACCTGGCGGCGCCCCCCATGCCCGGTCGTGGGCGCAACTGTATTCCCCAGTAGCCCGATCACGGGCAGAATATTCCCCCACCCCTGGTAGCCCGATCGTGGGCAAAAAGTATCCCCTCCCGGTAGCCGGTCGCGGGCAAGCAGTATCCCCTCTCCCTGGTAGCCTGATCAGGCATAACCTAAACTGCTGCCCCATTAGCCCGATCGCGGGCATCAGAACCCAAAGTCCAATATCCCTGGTGGTCCAGTGGACGAGCGAACCCGATCGTGGCGGCATTCCTCACCCAAATATGATGTCCTGGTGATCTAGTGGACCCCCCACCACCCGACTGACTTGTGGTATGGGCTGCATGCCCATTGGCTCATCTCTGAACCAATGGGCATGCAGCCCTACTGTTGAGTCGGCGGGCGTGGGCGGCGGCAGGTGGGTGCTGCCGCCCGCTGGCTGGCAAGGAGGGAGGCGGGTGGTGGGAGCTCCGTGGGTGGGTGGGTGGGGGTCACTAGATCACCAGGGATATCATACTTGAGGGGGTGAGGAATGCTACCGAGATCGGGCTCCATTGGATCCACTGGACCACCAGGGATATTGGACTTTGGGGGTTCTGATGCCCGTGATTGGGCTAATGGGGGCAGGTTAGGTTATACTTACGATTGAGCTACTCGGGGGAGGAACACTTATGCCACAGTTGGGCTACTCAGGGGCATTTACCGCGATCAGGCTACTCGGGGTGAGGGATACTCGTTTTCCACGATCGGGCTACCGCTGGGGGTGGGAATGCCCGCGACCGGGCTACTCGGGGTGGGGGATACTGTTTTGCCCGTGATCGGGCTACCCCGGGTCCACTGGACCACCAGGGATTGGAGTCATGCATTGTCCCTTACAGGACATAATGCAATCGGGCTGCAGGGGGCGTCGGTCCCGACGGCTGCTGCCTGGCAGGGCGCCAGGCACAAGTTGTCAGGAATCGGCTCACCTGCATGCTAATGGCATGCAAATGGGGCCCTAATCAGATGCAAATGGCCCCCCATGCACCTTGCATAAATTATGGCCCCATTTGCATGTCACCCTTTGAATATCGCAGGTGCTGTGCATGGTGCAATGGAACTTGCGCCACTGCATCTCAATGCTCCATTCTGACCATTTGCGCTGGCGCAGTTTCACTGCGCCATGCACAGTGGGTGTGGCCATGGGCGATATTCAGAGAAGTTGCGCCATAGTGCAACTCTGTTGAATATTGCGCTGGCCACACCCCTGCGCAACTATTTTGAGCGGCGCAGGGGCTTGCGCCACAAAATGGCGCAGTTTGAATATCTGGCCTATGTGTTTGGATCCCTTATTGAGATTAATAGGAATTGATCTGTACATAAAAGGAATACAATGGGGAGATAAAATTATTCCAAAAACATGTGCATATGCGGATGACTATATAATTGTGGTAGAGAATCAGAAAGCAGGGGAAGCAGCAGTTCAGAAAATAGATAGACAAAAAATGTACACAGGAATAGAAATCAATAAAACAAAAAGTAAGCTCTTTCCATTGGGGAAGGTAGGAAAAGAAAGGTTAGGTAGTATTGGAATTGTAGAAAACAAGATAGAAGTATTACGTGTAATTTTTGGTGGGAAGGACCCCATGAGGGAAAATTGGGAACAGAAAATTCAAATAGCAGAAAAAAGAATAGATGGAGAGGATGGAATATGACAAGGGGAAACATTATTTTTATGTTAAAAACTTTTATAGTACTGACTTTCTTACATATTGCATATATATTTCCAGTGCCACAGGGTTTGCAAGTTAGACTTTTAGGTTTATTTTTTTCATTGTTATGGGGAAATAGGTTGAATCCTGTTAAGAGAGCGCACACATATAGACCAGAAAAGGAAGGGGGATTAAACATGTTGCACCCTATTTTTTTTCATACTAATATTTGTGTATGCAAATGTGAGATCAATATTACAAGGGAAAAAAACATATGGGCCCGGATATTCAGACTGCGCAAGGCTATGGCGCAAGCCTGGGAGCAGCGCAACTTGGCTGCGCAGGGGTGTTGACAGGGTGATATTCAGTGGACCTGCACCATGGCACAGCAGCATTGGATATCGCACCCTGGCCACCCACAGTGCACATGGCACAGTGGCACTGCATCAGCGCAAGTCGCCAGAGTGGAGCAGGGGGATGCGCTAGCGCAAGTTCCGTTGTGCAAGGTGCAACAACCATGATATTCAAAAGTACACATGCAAATGGGGCCATAATGAATGCAAGGTGCAAATGAGGCCATTGCATGTCAAATCTGCCTCATTTGCATATGGTCGCTGATCCCGGGGACTTGCACCTGGCACCCTGCCAGGCTGCAGCCGTGGGGGATCGACGCCCCCTGCACATCGCGGCAAAGTGCCCCACTGCCCAATCCCGGGCATATCTAGAATATTAGAATCGTCCACTATCCCTGGTGGTTCAGTGGACCGCCTGCAGTCCGATTGCAGGCATAGGTCTGTTTAAAACATTTAACACTATCCCTGGTGGTCCAGTGGACCGCTCACAGCCCGATCGCGGGCATCTGTGAAAAATAATGCAACACCAATCCAACCTGGTGGACTAATGGTACCCCCTCCCCACCCACCCACTGAGCCCCCACGCCCGCTCCCACGGTCAGCCGGGCGGCAGCCTGCCAACCTGCTTGCCACCCGCCCGCCTGCTGACTGACACCGTACAGTAGGGCTGTATGCCCATTGGTCCACAGCATGAGCCAATGGGCATGCAGCTCACAATACTACACAGTCAGATATGTGAATGGATCCATTCACATATCCCAGACTTTATAATATAGTACAGCTACAGCCCATTGGCTCATGCTGTGGACCAATGGTACACTACCATATGGTGTCAGTGCGGGGCGGTGGGGCGGAAAGCCGGTGGGGCTGCCTGCTGCTGACTGGGGAGCGGGCAGGGGCTCAGTGGGTGGGTGGAGGGGGTACCGCTAGACCACCAGGGTTGGATTAGTGTTGCATTATTTTTCACAGACACCTGCAATCGGGATGTGAGCGGTTCACTGGACCACCAGGGATATGGGACATTTATTCTTCTCAACATATGCCCGCGATCGGGCTGCAAGCAGTCCACTGGACCACCAGGGATAGTGCTACATGTTTTAAACAGACTTATGCCTGCGATCGGGCTGCAAGCAGTCCACTGGGCCACCAGGGATAGTGTTACATGTTTTAAACAGACTTATGCCTGCGATCGGGCTGCAAGCGGTTCACTGAACCACCAGGGATAGTGTTACATGTTTTAAACAGACTTATGCCCGCGATCAGGCTGCAAGCAGTCCACTGGGCCACCAGGGATAGTGTTACATGTTTTAAACAGACTTATGCCCGTGATCGGGCTGCAAGTGGTCCACTGGACCACAAGGGATATAGGACAATCCTTCTTCTACATATGCCCGCGATCGGGCATGGGGGGGCACCTCCATGAAGGTGCAGCTGGAGCTCGGGTGGCCACCCACAGGTGGCAGCTGCTGTGTTGAGCCCTGCAATACGGCAGCTCACCTGTGGGTGGCCAGCTGTTATTCCTTTTTTTTGGCTCACCTGTGTGCAGTGCAGGTGGGGGTAGCTCATGCATGGGCTCAGCACATCCCGGGCTGAATATCAGGATGTGCGGAGTATGCATGGACACGCCCCCCTCTACCTGTGCCGCCACATTACTGATCGCTATGGCACATTGGGATTGTGCCAGGCTCAATCCCGTTTGAATATCACCGGGCGCATCTGTGGCTGCGATGGCACAACAGTGTTGCGCCATGCGTAACCCTTCTGAATATCCCGGCCATGGTGTTTCTTGAAAGAAAAGTGGGAAATAAATTTTATGTGTAGTTGGGGGAAAAAGGGAAATGTGTTGGCACAAAAGAAGCTACCGTGTTATATGAATGAACGTAGGAAATATTTGACTCAGTGGGAAGTATCTAAGGATGAAATACGGATAAAAAAAAGGAAAGTGTTACATATAAAATTAAAGAAAGAAAATACTATGAGATGCCAGTATTTAAGGTAAGACAAGAGGTAAATATAAATGTGTTGATAGAAGCAATGTTAGAAAACAGAATACTGAAG
The DNA here is from genome assembly GCA_016271365.2 of Neoceratodus forsteri. NCBI lineage: Eukaryota > Metazoa > Chordata > Ceratodontiformes > Ceratodontidae > Neoceratodus > Neoceratodus forsteri. Next base: position 668,368,494 of record CM028133.1, read on the forward strand.
AAAATGAAGGAAGTAATATAGATGTTTAGTCACCAAAAAATAAATGTAAAGGGAAATTTAAAACATGAAAAGATTGAGGAAAGAACCTGTCCAGAAATGCAATGTGTGGAGAAAGAAGACGCAATAGAACATATGTTGTTTGAATGTCCTTTTATAAAACCGATTGGAGAATTGTTAGCAAATATGCGGGGAATGAAAATATTAAAAAGTATGACATATGCAATATTGGTCTATGGACAATTACCAGTTGAATGTTTTTTTTAAAGAGTACAGTGTATGTAGTTTTTGCCATAATTAAATGGTCCATATGGCAAGTCAGGTGTCAAAGGTTTATTCAGAACAAGGAAATGACAATGGAAGATCTATTATTTAAAATACAACGTGAAATAGATAAGGTATTTCTGGATGAAAGCAATAAATATAGAGAAGATAGAGGGAGACAGTTATGGAGGAATTTTGAATGTGTAGGTTAAAATGATTAATGAAGTATTCATGGAGTAAGATATAAATATTTAAAACTATAGGACAAAGAAAGCTATAAAATGAATTTAGCAGGGAAATTTGAGGAGGGTATGAATGTAAAAAAAAGAAAGTATGTGAAAAAATATGTTAAAGGGAAAAGGAAAAAAAAAAAGAGGCGTGAAAGAGAAAACTTATTTTATTTAAAAGAAATGTTGTAAATTGATTGTCTATTATGTTTGTTTTTGGTCTTGAATAAAAACTTCCCCTACTCTTTTCTGTAAGTGCCATGAGATCTTTAACATCCACCTGAACAGGCAGATGGGACCTCGGTTTAACATCTCATCTGAAAGACGGCACCTCAGGAGTGCAGCACGGTCCTCATGTTGCACTACAGTGTCAGTATCGGGAATTAATCCAGGTGCCTGGTGTGAGGATAGAACCCAGAGCCTTTTGATCGCCTAGCCTCAGAGGTGAGTGTGCTACCTGCTGAGCCATTGACACTATTATTAAGGCCTCCATGTCTGGGACTTTATTTCCCAGGCTGCATGCATTTGTCAACATGACCTTCCAAGTTTTACTGCCTGACCTCTCTCTCTCTCTCTTCCTGTTTGGGCCCTGCATCTTCCACCTTTTCCTGATATTTTGCTCTTGTGTTCCCAGTTCCTTTCCTACTCTATTTCTGCCCGACTCCTATGACCTTAATATCAACTCCTCTTCCTGCTCCATTGCCCTGCTTTCTCTACCACGTGGAGGTGGGCTGCCTGAGTATCCCTGCTCCTGTTGCCCTCCCCCCTGGCTAGTTTAAATGCTCGGCAGCAAAACATTTAAACCATCCATTGAGGGCTGCTTCCCCTTGCTGGACAGATGCAGTCCATCCCCACTGTACAGGGCTGCATTGCTCCAGGTGGGTCCCCAGTCCCCAATGAAGCCATACCCCTTCTTGCGTCACCAGCCTTTCAAGCATGTGTTAAAGTTACTAATGTGGAGATCCCCCCCCCCGCGATGGACTGGCAGCACCTCCAAAAATGTCACAGAGCTTGCTACCTTCCCCAGGCACCCTCCCAACACTGTAAAGTCCTCCTTCACCTGCTCCAATCTTGCCTTATCTTTGGATAGGTCATTTGTCCTCAAGTGGATAATGACCTCCAGCCCTCTCCTCTTTGCCTTTGAATGCACTCCCCCTCCTTCCATGCTGTGCCTCCTGGAAGGCACTTTACCTCCCTTTCCTGTCTACTATCTATGCCTGAATCCATTCCCCCAGACAACTGAGTCCCCCAACGGGAGTAACTTCTTCTTCCTATGGGGGTTTCTTCCTCCCATCACTGGGTCTCCCTGCTGAAGGACCCTCACTGCCTCCCTGGTCTCAGCCTTGGGTTCCTTTGCAGGGCTGTCCCATTCCTCCAACACTGTGTAGGGGTTCATGAGCTAGACTGGATGGGGGCTGTATCTCTGCCCCCTTCCCTGAACCTTCCTGAGCCCACAGCAGTCCATCCAGCCATCTGTCTGGATGGCCGTTGGGGCATTGGCTGGGGACATGGTGGCCTCTGGGTGGGGGTGAAGGTCCCCAGTATTCTTGCCAGCACAGCCCGGAGACTGGTAACCTCTTCTCTCAGCCCACAGAGATGCCTGCAAATGGGGCAGCACTGCAGTAACCAGAATGTTCTTCTGAAGATTGCTGCACCACAGCCAGAGCACTGTACCACTTCCTGCATTATCCTGTGCTTGCTGATATTCCACCCCTCCTAACACCCTTTTTTCCTTCTTTTTTCCTATCTTTCTCTCTTTCTGTAGTGACTTACAGCGTCTCTCTCCTCCTCTTGTATGCATCCTTGTGGACCTAGTTGCTAGCTACACCCTTTGTAATTCTGCCTATATACCAACTAGGCTATTGCTTGCGCTGTACTGCCTAACTGTTCCTGTGTCTTTAAGTAGGTGTGGCCTGGCCTTCCACTATAAAGGTAGAGCACCCAGGGGTGGTTGGGGAATGGGGGTGGGGGGTTTGTTCCTTTGGTACTCGGTGACTACAAAAAACAATCAGGTAAAAAAAGACATTCTTCTGTAACTTACAGGGCAAAAAATCAGCTCTAGTTTAAGGTAGCTGGTGGCTGCTCTCCCTCTCAGCTTCTGCAGCAAACAAAGTTCACAGTCAACTCCTGTTTGTAATCCACAGTCCCTCAAGCCTTCTTCAGCTCCTCCCCTTATCAGACACCTCTTTCACAGAGTTTCAGTAACAGCTCTAGTTACAAATGACTGCAAATATTCCCCCAGCTAGATTACCTCCCTGGCAAATTAAAGTTGCACTAAGTAAGGACAACCCCAAAAACAGAGAACCAAAACACTGACTTCCATTTACTATTACAGGCCCCTGAATTAAGAATTCAATACAATGTACTCAGTAAATCACCTCCTTGCTGTAGGGTAGCTGGTAGCTGCTCTCCCTCTCTCAGCTTCTGCAGCCAAAACCATTAATGGGTACAAGTACAGCTGGGACAGAGTAAAGGCTCTGATAGTTGCATTGCACCAAAGGTAACTGGTATGGTTGGCACAGGGGATTTGGGTGAAAACCCCACCCTAGACAGTAGGTCATGAGGTAAGGCAGGAAAACAAAATTAGGACAGACTGGATAGCCCTGAGGTCTTTTTCTGCTGATGGTGTCTGTTTCTTTGTTTCTATGGCATTCCTTCTTCAGTCACACAGCCAACTTGGCCTCTTACTGCTGGCCTTCAGTTTTTTTGTTGATGGGGTGGCTCCTCACTTTTCATGGTGTGGTGAAGAAGCAAAAGGAAAGGAAGGAGGCAAAGTTCTAGCCAATCAGTTTACCAAGGATTTTGTGCACACTCAGTTGAATTGTGCCAGTATTACTGTGTAAGGGATACCAGTAGTAAAACTACAGCTACAAGTAAGCAACTTAGTTCTGTAGAGTGTCTTTCATACACTCTGTATCCTGACATACTTTAGAAAGCAATGAGTTAGACATGTTGAACTGGTGGGATGTGAGACATTTGGCTGCTGTTAAAAGTAGTCTAATGCAATGTTATTCGGCACCCCTAGTCAGCTTAAAAATGTCCTTGTACTGCTGTTGGTGACAAGTGATAATGGTACCCTCTTTAACACTGTTCCCTCTATTGAATATCTTGGGACCACACTGGAACAATCATTAGATTTCTCTTTCTCCATGTATCCACCATTTGCAGAGAAGCCAATACTAGATTGGGGTTAGCACATTGTGCCAGTCGTAATCTTGCCCTTCTGCCCGAATGGCTGTAGCTAGAAGCATTCTATTTTCCAAACTTACCTACGGCCTTCCTGTCTTCTCAAAAATCCCTAACCATTTTTTGCACAAATGGGATGTGACATATAATAATATATATTGTTTTGCCTTAGCCAGTAATTGACTTGTTCACCACTGTACATTATACTCCAAACTGGGATGGCTGTCCCCTGCTGGTCAGCAGGATCTTACCCTTGAGGTATTATTTATAGTATCCTAAAAAGCCACTCCCCCTCATCTCTAGCCTTTTACTTCATGCCGTATAGAACTGCTTACACTCTTCGGTCCACTGACTATGACTTGCTTACTGTCCCTAGGACAAAGACCAAGCTAGGAGAGTAAGCATTTGCCATATCTGCCCTGAACTTGTGGAATACTGTCTCAAGTAATATCAGACAGTGTCTGAAAATAGTTCCAAAATCACCTGCTACAGTTGTATGCCTGTGCTTACTCCTGCCTCTAGACTTCTAAACAGCGGCCCTTATGGCAACCTGTTATCTAGCCTAAATAGCACTTGTGTGTATTAGGACTCCTTTTTGATCTATGTGACCTGTTTATGTTTCCTGTGCGCTGGTTTACACTGATGTTTACACTATGTTTGATTACACCTTTACTGATATTAGTGTCCTGGAATTCATAGGTATATGTATACTTTTGTTTGAATCATGTTCTTTTTACAAATGTTTGATACTTTGGTCATGGAATTTGTATGTAATTGGACGTATTCTCCTGGGTCACGTCTGAAAACAGTTAACTGTTTGTCTAGCACACCTTAACCGGTAAAAAAAAACTAAATAAATAAAAGAGTACAAGCAAAATCCAGCACTCTCCTGATCCGTATAATAAATAATTGAGAGAGGAACCTGCATTGTTCTGAAACACGTCTGGACATTTTTATGTTGCACAGAGCACCTTAAAATAAAATGAAGCACCTAGATACTGGTTGGTGAGCAGTTATTTATTATATGTTTCAGAAGGGTGCTGGATTTTGCTTGTACTCGTTGATCTTTTTTATCCAGGCACCGCGACTCTCAGTGCAATCCTCTTTTTTAGTTTATTTAGATAAATAAAAGCTCAGCTCTGGACCATGCCTTTTCTTCAGACAGGCTGGAGCTGTCACTCGCTGCCTGGCTGGTCATGAGCCCAGCCTAAGGGCTCCATCTGCACTGCAATGTGTCTGGAGCCATACTGGAAAACAAAGAAAGCAGCAGTGAGAGTTGCTGCCACTTGAGTTGGACTGAGTCAATTAGCTGCTAGGAACAACGTGATAGGTGGGACATCTGGCTGCAGTTAAAATCCATTCCCCACCAGTACATCCTTCTCTGGATCTTGTATTTTTAGGTCTGCAGTGCACATAGCCCTGCAAACCTCTTGCTATGAGAAAAGGACTCCTACATTCCTTCCGACCGAACAACATGTTGGAGTTACAACACAGTTGCCTCCACATCTGTGAAGCACTCTGCTTGTTGTCTCTATAGGCAGTTGCACTGCACTGTTTTTATTTTCGTCGGTCACAGCAGAACATGGCACACTCTGCCATAACCAAGATGGCCACCAAACCACATTATGAATGTAGCTTCTGAGGTGCATGCAGTGGTGCTCAGTGTGCTCTTAGTCAAAGCCGGAGTGTGCAGTGTTCCGCAGTGACCTTGATAATAGTTAAATTATGAATTTCCCCTACCCGACCCTCCTCCTCTCAGCACCCACCACTCCACCTCCACCTCCCAGAAACATACAAGTGGCACTGGGGATGCCCAATCCCCAGTGTCGGAGAACATACAAGTGACACTGGGACTGCCCAATCCCCAGTGCCGAATCAGGCATCCTCATTTTTTTTTGTTTATTAAAGATATCCCTCCACCCGACCCTCCTCTCAGCACCCACCACCCCTCCCCCCCTCACAAAATATAATAGTTACACTGGTGCCCAATCCCCCAGTGCAGGAATTCTCACTCATTTTGGTTAAACCTGTAAAAAAGAGTTAAACATTTGTTGTGCCTTTTGTTCATGAAGTGGCATCATAAGAAGGCTATGTTGAAACTTTGGTGTAAAAATATTAAAAAAACAACAAACTTATGACCCTTCATTGAATTTTGCGAACGCAGGCTCATAACTTTGGTAATTTTCAATATTTTTACCCAAATTTACAACATAGCCATTTCTTTACATCACCTTATGAATGTTACAGCTGTCATTTTTCAACTCTGGCCCAAAATGTATTTTTATGTCCCGAAAGTTGATTTTGCAGTCTCTGCACAAAATCACCTTTCAGGCAGGAGTTGAACATTTGCTCTGCCCTTCTTCATGAGACAGGGTCATAACAAAGCTATGTTGAAAATCTGGTGCACAAATATTACAAAACAACAGATTTATGAGCCTACATTACATTTTGCTAATGCAGGCTTGTAACTTTGGTAATTTTCAATATTTTTTATCCTAAATTCCTTTTATGCAGCCCTATCGGCTCTGTCCCGAGTTTGTTGTTAGAGTCGCTGGATTGTTACTTCAAGGTTATTGACCCCAGCCTATGGACTCCACCTGCACAGCAGTGTGGCTGGAGCCATGCCAGAAAACAAAAGAAGCTGCTACTCAGGGTGGACTGAGACAGTCAGCTGCTGGGAACAGTGTGGAAGGCAGGACATCTGGCTGCTGTTACAAACCTGGCTCCCACAAATGCATCTTTTTTTCTGACCCTGCTTTTTCTTTAGAGAGCCTGAAGTGGCTAATCACCACCTTAGGGTTCTGAGCCTAGCGTAGGGGCTCACTGTTATGAGGCTGAAACCATGCAGAGAAACTAAGGAAGCAGCAGCTAACACTGGTACCACTCAAGGTGGATTGAGTCAATCAACTGCTAGGGACTGAATGAGAGTCAGGAACTTCATCTGCTATTTAAAAGCCTGGCAAATGGGGTTTGTGTGCAAGGCAGGACATCTGGCTATATCTTCCAGGCACCAAACAGACCCCTGCATGAGCATTTCCCCAGTGTGAGGGCCGCACAGCAGAAGGGTGTCATTAGGGGTATCGATGGTATGACTGTAAGACTGCAGGCCATTATGGTAATTTTGTGTCTCAGTCTTCATGTGTAAATACTGTTCCTACTGCTGTTTTTAGCCCCTGCTTCTATTGTGTAGTGTACCTGAACCTGTACAAAGTGCCCTGCCCCGCAGACCTGCACTTTGTTACATCGTAAGTGGTATGCTGCAGAGTTCAAAACCTAGTACCTTATGGAGACAAAACCACTGTTCCGGACACCCTTCTGGCAACCAAAATGCAGCACACTCACATATCCAGAAAGGTTTTGGAAAAACCTTCTGGCTACCATGTTGGTATAGTGCAATTGCCCAACCCACTCTCATTGCCATCACTTCACCATTTAAAAAAACAACACATTTTTTAACTTTCACCCTCCCCACATACACATACAGTACAGATTACAGCATATCATATCAAAATGAAAACCTATTTATTTACCTTTATTTTCTGTTTGTTTGTTTTTCAGCTGTCTTTTCAGGTCTCATAATATCCAGCCCCCCCCCCCCCACAGGTCTCTCCCCATGCCCTGAAAATTACAGTTTTTTCTGTACCAGTACTAGTTAGGCTGCCTAGTCACAGGATCCAGCTCTACTCTAGTGCAAAGAACATAAATGACTGCCCACTCCCAGTCTTTTTAATGGGTAGCCCATTTATAACCACACTAAGATACTTTAGGTTGGTGGGTAGCATGTGATAAATGAACTTCCAGATGCTGAAGGCCTTCAACATAAGTGCCTTGTGCCTCATTACGCACCTGAGTGTGTATTTACCACATGCCAACCACCACCTTGACATGTCTTATTGCTTATATAATAACTAGGGATAGTTTTTTTCCCCTAAGGGAAACCCGGTTATACTTCATCGTTATAACCTGCAGTTATAACTGTAAACATGAGTTGGGTTTCCCTTGCTGTGCTCATGCCCCAGTCGCAGCTCTTCCTTCGCTCAGTGAACATTGCCAGTCCTTTGCACTGGACTCTGAGACTCAGTGGTAAGTTTATTTAAAAACAATTAACTGGGCACTTCAGACTATAAAGATTAACCATTTAAAATAAATAAATAAATAAAATGTAAGTGAAACATTTCCCTTCAGCAGCCGCTTCTGACCACATGAATGCACTGAAACCCAACCGTACCATACAGGGATGTCTTTTTATTTTATATAGCTGCTGTGGTGAAAAAATGATCCCCAGCAATTATATAAAATAAAACACGGGGTGGTGTGTTTAACTCGAGATTTTACACACACCCTCGGTGGTGGATGCTTAAATAAACCCCTTGAGCTTCACTCTCAGGGTTTATGTGGCATCTAACACCTTGGGTGTGTGTAAAATCTCAGTAAACACACCACCCCATGTATTATTCTATATGTAACACCCTCTCTACAGTTTCAATTTTGTTTATGGATGCCTGCAATGTCTATTAATTAGTCCTGTCTTAACTGTCTTAATAAGCCCTCTTTTTGGTCCATTCCTCTTGTGTTAAATTCTACTCTTTATACTGTCGGCCCTATTTTACCAAAACACACTTACCAAAAATAGACTGTTCTGGCTGTTATAATTAACTTTAAGTGCTTTTTTTATTCTAAATTACCATGTGTAGTAGCCTCTCCTCCCTAAGACACTTGTATTGCTGTTCACTCTGCTGCAATAGCCTCTCTCTTGAGTTCTACCTAATTCTTCAAAGACACTTGCATAGCATTTTGTTTTATATTGCTTGCTACTTTCTCTCCTGTGTGCAACCACCACTGAGTGTATTACCATCCCCAGTACTACTGTCCCCTGTGCATTTTCCATTTAGTCTACTATAATGTTCATTACACTTAGCATAATTCTACACTGGTTGCCTGTGTTATTATTCCCTCTCCCTTATCGTCCCTGTTCTGATGTTATTGTACCAGGGGGTGTCTGATATAAGGATGATTCAATGCCAGATTTGTATTTGGTGAGCACGCTGAAAACGCTGACAAAGCAGGTCTGAAGGAACTAATTTTCCTTTTCGCACTGCAATGTCATGATGCAACACTTATATCAGGGACACACATTAAGCACGTCCAAGTTGTTGGCAAACCACATGACTTGCAGCAGTCAATCGGCAATGCTGGAGATTGAGAACTTCTGCTGCACACATCTCAGTGTCATTTCCAGCTCTCTTTCACAGGGGAAGGCCTGTGACAGTGGTCACTGAAGGAGCTCATTTTTTTGAAAAACAAAAAGTGAACTTTTATCAGAAAACTTTCAAAATCATTAGAGAATCATGATATATCATTTCAGTTAGCTAATTCTCATTTCATTTAACTGTAGTTTTAGGTAGGCAGGCTAGTGAAATCATGCTGCAGAGTAGAAGAGAGCAGAGAAGAGAGTGCACGGTGTGAGCCTGCATTGTCAGCTGCAGACCCTACAACTGGAGCAGGGCAGAGTGAATTTAGCAGACTGGGAAAGGTGTGTGTGTGTATATGTGGTGATGCATTTATTTGACAAATTTTTTTTTTACTGACTGCTGTTGGTGCAGCAGGGCATAAAAATCCATCTTTTTTTTTGTCTGTAAGTGTGAGCCTGCCAGATTGGCAGAGAGTGAAAAGTAAAGTAGATAGCAATATAAGACACAAGGGGCCAGAGCTTCCAACTGTGGGGCAGGGCTTGCATCCAGCTGGTTTTGGCAGTGCATCAAACCCTTCACTGCAACTGCGCCCAATTTTACAATCTCAGGTGCAATTGCGACCTTTACCATGGATTATGGCAGCTTGCACCAAATATCTGGTGCAAGCTCCATAATAACAGCCCCCAGGATTGCCGCAAGTTAGACCAGAAAAAGTTGGTCTAACTTGCGGCGATGGACACACGGGATGGAAAATCCCATTAGATTGCGGTAAGCCCCAAGCGTCATATCATCAGTGCACTGGGGCTTATGGCAATCTAATACGTTTGAAAATCCTGCCCCATGTCTCATAGTGGAGTGGGGTATGGTCTGTCAGTGGGGGAGGTGTGGCCTGGTAGTGTCACTCTTCCCTGTCACCTTGTGAATGATATGGTACTGTGGCTTGTGCGTGCATGGGATGTGTCATATGACCATCTAAGAACCACTGATGAATACTAAGAAACATCACTGTTAGCATCTGGTGTCTGTGTAGTGTCATCATCATCTGTCATATGTGTGTTGTCAATACATTTAGAGATGAACGAGGGGAAGAGATATGGGGGGAGAAGCAGATAAATGTTTCACCATGCTAGTTCCACCAAGTAGACATTCTGCAAGCAGTGGTGCTGAAGAAGGAGCTGATCATGGTTTATTTTAGGACTTGAACTCATGGTTGTGGGGCTGAGAGGACAAGGACTGAGCATATGATAATACAGCCAAAGAAACCAGAGTTCATTACTCCCCAGAAATCCACTGGTTTCACTCCCTCCTCAGTGCAAGAGGCCTTCCCTTACAGTCATTGTGTGCATCTGGTGACGAAACCATCCTGAACAATCTGGAAGTACACCAGTTTCCCCCCTCTTCCTTCTTCAAGTGCTTCTAGTTTTACTCCTTAGGACAGAAGTGATCTGCCCAGAAACGTAAAGACTAGTTCCCCCCCAAAATAATCTTGTATTCACTGCCTAATTTCTCAAAGCCCCCCATACACACACCGTCACTAGTGGCTTCTTAAAACAGAATATAAAAGGAGTCAAGTGGTAAGCCCAAATCCTGAGTTCAGTTTCATGATTCATGTTTTCTTTGCATAGGGAGGGTGAAAGGAGAAAGGAACAGGTACAACAAGAATAGAATGAGATGGCTCAATGTCAAAAAGCAAGCATAACTGTGGTAACAGCAACAGTATGAGCATAGTAATAATTAGTTATGACATGGCCCCACATCTAGGGAATACACAGTAAATAGATCAAATGTGGCAGCTGAACAATAAATAATTAGAGATATCAAATACAGGAAAAGAAAACACATTTGAATACGTCTAGGAGATATGATGTGCAGAGGAGAGAAAGGTCAAGGAACTGTAAATTAAGGGCAGGAGCAAGAAGGAGCAAAATGAGATCACAGAAGAGCCTTTAGATAGAGGTAAGGGGTGAGCCAAAAAAAAGGATGCAAAACAGTTCCTAAGTGACGGCAGGTACACAGAGAAGGAAGACTGGCCAGCAGAAATTGAGCAATGAGGAATAGAAAAGGAATAGATGGAGGAGTGAAAGGAGCAGTAGGAGGGGTCAGAGGGAAACTGTAAATCAGAGAGACAAGACAGACAGAAGGGATGCAAACCAGAATTTAGAGAGGAGGAAAGCCCCAATGGGAAAGGTAGAGAAGATATAAGATTAAATAATACTATTAATACAAATTAATAAAAATGATCATATAGCAAATTATAATATATATAGCATCTTTTCATATCATATTATCTTATTTTCACGTATATCAGATTATATTATGTACAGCATCAGGTTATATAATGTACAGCATCAGATTATACCGTATCGTATCGTATTGTATCGTATCATATCATATAATCATATATCATACCATAACTCGCTTCCAAAATCTTTGAGGGAGGTCCCATCAGTGGAGGTATTTAAAAGTGACCTGAAGACTTATCTTTTTTTTAAAAAGCATATTCAGAAAGTTTTTGCTGATTTTAATATGACTGATTTATTTATTAATTTATTATGTATTTGCATATTCTGTATGTTGTCTATTTAACCCTGCTTTTAATAACTTGTAAGGCTCCCAGAGCCTCCGGGATTGGGCGCTGTATAAATAAAATTTTATTTACCTACTTACGTACTTACCATCTTCCTCTACATCATATCCACTGCTCTACTTGCTCTGGCCAGTGTTATGCAAAACATGTCATTCTATAGGGGCCAAAAAAAAAAAGAAATCATCTCACAATCACCACCCATTTCCTCAGGAAATACACCCCCCAGCCTCCCCCCCAACCAGAGACTACTGTACTTAAAAATCAAATGTATCCTCTGCTGTGTGGGAGTATTTTACATATGACATCACAAATCCACTGAAAACATATTGCCATTACTGTGGTAAAAAGGTCATTCAGGGTCTGTGAACTCAAATTTTGTGAACCAGTGTTTTGGCTGCTGATTTAAAATGAGCATGGTATCACCCTGACAGCCACATCTGTTACAGTCTCCACTCAGGTTAGACGGACCAGCAGCAGCAGAAGCAGCAACAACAGGGACAACTGGGTCAAGTTAGGTATGGGAAGTGATGGGATAAAACAGCTCAGCCAAGCAATCCAGCAACCAAGGGTGGCAACAGCCTTAGCCAACTAATACGTCTCTTGGTGCCAGACTGGCACTGCATCCCATGTGGTCCAACAGCCAAAAGACAGAGCAAGGTCCAATGTATGCACACCAGCCAGTGCTGAATTTGTTATAAAAAACAAAGTACAGTACAATGAGTGATACCAAACTTTCCTCCTGTTTCTTTGCGTTCTGACAGTGCCAGAGACATCTCATCTTAAGTCTTGCTTCCAAAAACAAAATATCCTCTGTGTCATCCTTCATATCCCTCCATCAGGAATCGTGTTTTTTCAGCATATAAATAAAGCCAAATGTATGAATAATAACTAATAGTAATTACTTTAAAATAAAAACCACAGAAGTCAACTGGTTCTGAAAACAACATATCCTCCTCATCATTCTCCTCTTACTTCTTCCATCATCATCCGTGTCCTCCCTCCATCACAAATCATGTTTTCTTGGCATATACAATAAATAAAGCAAAATTGGATAATAATAATACTAATTATATTAATCCCTACCTATAACCCCTGCACAGGGCCTTCCCTTATACTTAAAACTTTGTTTGCCTATGTAAACATACAATGCCTTGTAAGTCATATACATGGGGCCAGATATTCAAAACTTTGCACTGGGCAAAAACCATTTGCGCAGGTTTAGCGCGGGATTAGCGCGGGTCTGCCATATTCAAAAGGCCAAATAGCGCGGGCAAACTGCATTAGCGCTGGGCAAAATTATAATGTATGCAAGGGGCAAACTGACATGAATACAGGCGCAATGCTATATTCAGCGACTAGCGCCGTGCTAAGTGGTTTTCGCGACTTAGCGCGACATAGCCGTGCTGACCCGCCAGGAAAAGCTGGTCTTAATCCTGGGCAATCAGCTTCTTGCGCGACATTATGGCTTTATACGCGCTTATGCTGGTTTAGCGTGGGTTTTGCGCGACCCTAACAAATAAATATGACATAGATAAAGCCAACATAGAGGAAGCATGTTGCTAACTGATGGCATCACAATGATGCCATAATCTGTCACCAGTCCAGCCGTGCCAGGCAGTAAGTGGTGACCCTGCCACCAGTGGACAGCATGGCAGTGTGGCCATACAGCACACCCTGTGGACCACACTTCCGTGGACACCAACAGATGCCAGCACACACATGCAGCACTGTGGGCATGGAGGATGTTGAGGGGAGCATGTATGGGTGGCGAGGCTGTGCTACAGACCAGGTGTGGCCACAAGGCTGGGACACATCATGCAGTGTACATGGGTCAGTATTGGGAATACCCCAACACCAGTGTGCCTTTCGGATAATATATGCCCCCGGCACATACCTCACAGCTGTACAACTGCCATAGCACACAAAGCCAGAAATGTACATGTCACTGTGAGCATCTGTGGGTCACACAACAGCGTAACAGTAATGTCCAGTGTCAGAAAACATCCGCAGTTGGGCCGCTCACTGTGTATAGTGCAGTCATCATCACTGCCCTACACACCATAGGCATTGCTGTGTCCACGCACTACTGGCCCCCTTGCTACTGTAGTTTCTGCTGTGCACTGTAGCATGCCCTACAATGTGACAATTCCATGCAGCACCACCACCACCTGTGCCTATGGTGTCCTGTCCCCTGAGGTATAATATGCTATGCTATGCTGTACTGTTTACATGTAGCCTGCAGCTATCATCGTGCACTGCCAGACTGACCTACAGGTGGAGCTGCGGTTGGACCTGGTCAGCCCCTGTACTTCCAGACTGACCTACAGGTGGCTCTGTGGGAATCTGCAGTAACTCTGGGCAAACTGCATGCAAATCAGGGTATAATGAGATACTAATCGGTTGTTTGCCCAGAGACTATGTAAGTAGGCTCATTTGCATGGCACTTTGAATATGGCACATTTGGCCGAACAGCGTGTTTGCTCGGGCTATTTCTTAGCTCCGCTAATGCCACGCTAATGTGTTAGCGCGGCGCTAACGGTACGGGGAATATTATACAGTTTTGATCACTGTTCTTTCACATCTGCTGCTTCCTGCAGCTGTACTGCGTCCATGCATTTGCTGGCACACACATTGGCCATGTAGTTCGTCTGTACTTGCCCTCATGTTGCTGTGTACTGTGTTGTTGTTGTGGGTTGCACTTCCTGGTTGCTTTATTCAGTGCTGTCTTATTCCAGGGCTATTTTTGCCCTGCACTCCCAGCCCAGTTTGCATGGCCTCATTACCATGCCATATTCGGAAGCTGTTTGCCCTGGGCTATTCCTTTTGAATATAGCGTGCTCTGTGCTCTGGGCTAAGTTTGCCCGCTGGGCAGTGCTAATTTTGGCCCGGGGCAAAGTTTTGAATATCTGGCCCATTATCTGGCACTATTTATGTCAGGCACATTTTCACTTGCCATCAGAGATTTTGCCTTAACTGAACACCATTGTAAATAAACTCTGCTCAGTGGCTTTCAACCTGAATAACATTTAATTGAACTGAATTAAAAGAAAAACAAAAAATGTCAACTGGTTCTAAAAACAATACATCCTCTTCAACATCCTCATCCTCCCTCCATCATAAACCACATTTTCCTTGTCATGCATCACTGCCACGTGGGGGTGACCACCTTCTTCCTTGAACTCTGTACAGAAGATGTTAGAGTGGGATTGGCATGCAGCACTGTAGGAGGTGGTGCCACCACTAGTTCATTTGAGTTATAGCAACAGCAGCATTAGGATGCAATTATTAAACAGGCATTTGTCAATGCCAGACATTGGCTGTTCGTTAAGCAATTTTTTTCTATCTTGCAATTCTGACTATGGTGCATTCGACTTTGCTGTAAGAAACGCAGCTTTAATCCAATGTAAACATTTAAACCAATGCAACCACAAATAATGAGTTTGATATACAGTATATAATGAAGATGTACTACTGAGCAACTTTCTCAGAATCAGTTTCTTTTTTATTTTAGACATTCAGGGCCAGATATTCAAACCATTGTGCCTAGCGCAAAACCAGAGCACTGGAATAGCACTGGATTTGTGTGAGGCTGCAATATTCAAAATCCCTATTAGCACTGGCACTGTGTGGTAGTGCCTATGCTAATAGATAATGGCATGCAGGGATAGGGTAAGGAGAGTGCCCGTGAATGCCAGCAGCACGGCATATTCAAAGGGCTAGCACCACGCTACAGGCATTAGTGTGACCTGCAGCACAGTGCTAGATGCCACCAAAAGAAAGCTGGTGGTAATGTGGTGGTGCCCCCCCCACATCGTGGACCCATGTAGCCACAATATAACACGAATAGCCCTGATAGTTTAATAATTCCCCCAACCCCAGCATGTATCCCAACCCCCATTTCATTTACAATGACACTGTCCCCGTTTGAAATAAATGAAGCTTATTTCCCTGGTAGTCTAGTGCCCCCCCACCCCAGCACGTATCCTGACCCCCATTTCATTTACAATGACACTCTTCCCGTTTGAAATAAATGAAACTTATTTCTCTGGTAGTCTAGTGCCCCCCCAGCATGTATCCTGACCTCCATTTCATTTACAATGACACTCTTCCCGTTTGAAATAAATGAAACTTATTTCCCTGGAAGTCTAGTGCCCCCCCCAGCATGTATCCCGACCCCTATTTCAACTACCATTAAACTATTTTCCCTGGTAGTCTAGTGGTACCCCCTACCCGGTAGCGCTGCCCCCGCTCAGTCTACTCATCTGACATGAAGCGAGCCGGTGACCGGCTCAGCCCTCCTCATGCCACCACGGCCGGCAGCCGACTGAGGAATGAATGAGCAATGACCTGTACAGCTCATTCATTCCTCAGTCGGCTGCGGCCGTGGTGTGTGAAGGGCTGAAGCAGTCACCCGGCTTCGCTTCATGTCAGATGGGAGGCGAGCTGGCAGAGCTCGTGGGGGTACCACTAGACTACCAGAGATTGAAATGGGGTCAGGATACATGCTGGAGAGCACTAGACACCAGGAAATAAGTTTCATTTATTCAAATCGGAGAGTGTCATTGTAAATGAACGGGGTTGGATACATGCTGGTGAGAAGGCACTAGACTACCAGGAAATAAGTTTCATTTATTTCAAAGAAGAGTGTCATTTTAATTAAAGCAGGGGTCGGGGATACATGCTGAGGTGGAGGGACCACTAAACTACCAGAAATTGAATTACTTTCATTCCACATGGGTTGGGATTCATGCAGGGGGGTTGGGGGACCACTAGACTACCAGGGACATTACTTTTCATTTCATTGCAACTGGTCGGGATTCGTGTGGGGGGGGGCACTAGACTACCAGAGACATTAGTTGTAGTTCTATTGTGAATGGGTCGGGAGCATACCTCTCAACTGCCCCTGATTTTCAGGGACCCCCCTGAATTTGCCTCACAATATTACTCTGTCCCTCCTCACAGTTGTGTTTCCATGGCTAAACAGTGGAAATTGTAAGCACAAAATAACGTCAAGCATTACAGTTACAGACTTGTTCTTCTTTAGAAAATGCAGTTTGCACTAAGCCCCATATTCTACCAGCTTTCTGGGTGGATATCCCTAATGTTGAAGATGTGTCCCTGATTTTGGTCCTTTGACCCTTATTTGTTTAAGCCTCGTCCCTGATTCAGAAAGCAAGGGGTTGTGAGGTATGTATGCACCAACTGTGCCTGGCAGCACACAATTCCTGCTGCTTCCGACCTGTACTTCTATTATGACCAACAGGGGATGCTGTGGGTATGCCTTGGCCTGCAGCGTCCAGCCTGTACTTCCATTCCGACCAAAAGGGGGAGCTGTGTGTTCCATGCAGTAGCACCGGGCAAACTGCATGGTAATGTATGCTAAGCAGCACTTAATGAGATGCAAATGTACCTGTTTGCCCACAGATTACCTAAGTAGGCTCATTTGCATGGAATCTTTGAATATAGCTCCCGTTTACCCTGGGCTAACCAGTTTCCACCAGGCTAATGTGTTAGCACTGTGCAATCAGGTCAGCCCCAGACAAACCTCACTTCAGCACAGCACAGTATACCTCTCAACCTTTTGTCCCCCAAATGTGGAACATTGCCTCTCAAAATGTGGAACAAATGAGCAAGATGTGGAACACTTAATCAAATCTTTACCTAGGAGGTTCAGAGCACTCTTAAAAGGTTTGCATTTATGTTCAGAAAGTCTGTTATTAATCGAATAATATATCTTTTGCATTATTTACTATAGAGTTTTGCTTTAACATGTTAATACTGAATGTGGAACAAGTCCTCACAATGTGGAACAGTGAGCTTTTGTGAAGTAAAATGAGGAACATGTGCAATCACACACAATGTTCTCCATCTGCAACACTGGCTTGCTCCAGAGTCTAATGAGCTGCAGTTGCAGTGTGCACTTCCCTGTTGCTATATTCAGTGCTGTCTTATTCCTGGGCAATTTTTGCCCTGCACTCCTGGCCCTGTTTGCCCGGCTTCCTTTGCTTGCTATATTCAGCTGGTTTTGCACCGGGCTATTTCCTTTTGATATAGCTTGCTTTGTGCTCCGGGCTAAGTTTTCCCCCGGGCAGTGCTAATTTAGCCCCGGGGCAAACTTTGAATATCTGGCCCTCAGTCTGTCTGCTGCAATGCCTATGACTACTATTTTGTAGCGTGGACTTAATCGCTTGAGTCCCTGACACAAGCAGAGTTCATCCAAGTTACAACTTAGTTTGGGATATTAAAAAAAATAGCTGGAGCAGAAAGGGAAACTTAAATTAGTGCCCATTGCCATCTTTATGTTACTTTTTCTCCGATACATACAGCTCCTTGCTGTTTATGCAGGAAAGAGCTGATCCTTATTCGGTTGTATTTTGTTGCTGAATTTCTGTCCCCTCTGCCACAACACTAACTGAACAACTTGAGATCTATTGTCTAAGAATTAACTTACCCTATCTGTGGAATATTGACTGGCTGGCTGCCCACATAGCATATCACCCAACCCATGTACAAGCAAGTGACAGTCTGCAGTCCATCCTCCCGACGACTCACCCTCAAGACTTAGACAGTAAAAGTTAAAGAGGCACCAAAAATGGAGGTGCTGTGCCTGCCTATAAAAATATGCTCACCCGACCCATGGAATGTTGGCTGCCAGGGGCATACCAACAAGGGTGCAGGGGGTGCAGTTGCACCCAGGCCCATGAGGTTTTAGAGATCCCAAATTGTAGGGGGTGCAGTCACTCCTGGGCCCACGAGGCTTTAGAGACCCCAAATGGTCAGAGAGTAATGATTGTTTATTCCCCTTGAAACAGCCACCTGCACATGCGCTTGCGCTGTGGCTTTACCTAGCTTTTTTTTTCTCCTTTCCAGTCTGAGCAGCAGCTATCTTATACGGTGTACATGCACTGTTGTGCAACGGCAATGGAGGATTCCAGTTTCCAGCAGAGTGAGTGTTAAGTGACTGTCTGTGTGACAGCAGCAATGAGCCGTGGGAGTTGCTACAGACTGAGAGGCACCTCTTGCAGTGTGCACTGTCTTACCACATGATTCTGTGTAAGCATTAGCGGACAGAAAGGGTCATGTGGTATAAGTCAAGGAACAAGTGTACATGTCGGCAGGAAAATCGCGCTTTTCTCCAGTTCTCTTCCATTGTTGGTTGTGTAGTGTGAGGAGAGGAAAAGAGTGAGTAGTGTAAAGACTACAGTGCCATTCCATCACATTCACCAGGTTTAAGCGGAACAGCTGCAGCAGCAGGTGACGAAGTTATTAAGAATTAATATTTCTCAAAATAAGTGTTCTCTCTCTCACAGTCAACATTATGAAAGACACTCGCTGACTTTCTTTTGTGGAAAAGAGTGGATTTCTTGATCAGATTCGAACTGCCATCTCTGGATTGATTGGGTGGGCCAGCAGGGTCAAGGTGTTTCAGTGTCGCTGACTGTGTCAGACTTGGTGCTCAATGCTGTGACTGGGTGCTTGCTTGACTGAGCTAAGAAAAAGAGCTAGAGCTTGCTTAAAGTTAGTTGATTGATGTGCTGCCCAGTCATGCTTTCTTTTACTATATTATTTATTCAGTTAGTACTCGTTACAGTCAGTCCAAAGCTTAGCAGCAATGAGCAAGCACAAATAGAGGAGAGAGCACTCACAGTAGAACAAGACAGGCTCAGCAGAGCAGAGCTACTACATTAACATTCGGTGTTGTTTGTTGTAGGGCACTGAGGTCAGGCAGCCGGGGGGGGTGGGTACTTACACTGCAGTGAGCAGAGTAGTCTGTTTAATAATTTAATAATTCATTGGTGACTGTCTGGTGGATGATGGGGTCAAAGAACAAAGATCATTATGTCAGAAGACAGCAGAGCATCTATCTGGTGCTTGCTTCATTTATTTTGAATCTGAAGAGTATTGTTGGAACATCAGATAAATCATGGTGCTATTCCTTGTGTGCCTGTGATGGCTTTCTACTCACAAGGTTTACTGCAGTTTCTTAGAAACATAGAAACATAACGAGATGACAGCAGAAAAAGGCCAGTGGACCTTCCAGTCTGCCTGAATTTTACTTCCACAACTGTGGTTTCTTTTTCAAACATTTTATCAATGTATTGATATGGTGTAATTATGAGCTATAAATAGACTTCAGTTCTGATAGCAGCAAATTCTTGAGGGTATAGAATATCTGTTACTGGCTCTGCTGGTGGCAGACAGGTGGTTCATGGAGGGGGGCTATTTCAAAACTGGGGGGGCCCTATAACATGCCCTTGTACCCTGGTCTTCTGGGAATTTGCTATGCCACTGCTGTCTACACAGCACATTACCTGAGTGCTTCCTTTACTCCCAGTCAAATCAACAATATGTTCCCTCATTGGCTTTCCATGCTGCGCAGCAGCTTCTGCTGCCGAACTACTGATCCCATGGGATCCTGCGGACTGGAGCATAGGAGGCAGAGAACAAGAAAGAGCTGTAGACAGCGTGGAGCATACAGTAAAGAAGAACTGATTTTGTGTAGTTAACTGTGTTCTGTAGGGTAGCTGAGTTCACCGACTTGGTAAATCTAAATGAGTACTGAGTAAGAGAATGTCGTCTTTGTCACAGGACTACAGAGAGAGGTAGAAGCCACTGGTGTGTGCCAACAAAATGGGTGATTATGATTATTATAACTAATGCTTCCAGTTTACTTGTAATATGTTGCTGATCAGCAGAGAAAGTGTCTACATTTAGTGGTCTGCACTTAGCTGTCAGACTGTTGCTAGTAGGATGTGTTGCCAGGAGCTTTAGGATCAAGTCCACTCATACTTGCATTTTTTGCAGTGCGTCTTGTTTGTAATTGGAGGCTGGGGTACATCTTGTCTTCATGAAAATCAAAGGACCGAAGCCCTCTCTGATTGGAGTGGCCTCGGTTCTTTGAAATACACAAAGTTTCAGCCCACCAAGCTGAGAGTGATGTCAGGACCACAGCCCGTAGTCATTGGTGTAGATTGCCGAGCCCTTGCTTTTGTGAACTGCAATGGGTTCGGCAGTGACCCCCCGTCGAGAAATCCCCTATGATTGCCACAAAATGTTTGGTGTGTCTGGCGCAACTTGCTGACAGGTGTGCCAGCATTAGATTGGATTTGCAATTTGGCATGGCAGAATTTCTGGATTCCAAACATATAAATAGGTGCAAGCAACTCACCAAATCATTTCAAAAGACATTAATACATATGACCAATGTTACTTCAACTTGTAGTGCATAAGAGTCTCCTAATTTCCTATGTTTCACAATTGGCAGGCGTTTTGAAGGCAGATGGTTCCATTTTTTTTTTAAATATATATTGTATAGATTTTCCTCAACATCTAATTATATAATACTGTTTTAAAGATAATTTATTTTGCATAATTTCATCATACAGTACCTTTATTAAAAGTAAATTCTACACACTGTACTGCATTGTGTACATTGTGCTCTCCTGATGGATCTCGTGAGGAACTTTCTTCAATTAAAGAAAAAAAAACATATATATACTGTATGTATATATATATTTATAAAATGGTGTGGTAAAATCATAGAAATTCCAGTAACATGATTGGACAGAATGCATCACATGACCGTGCATTATTTCCCAACGACCGCACGCCTCCCAGTACGACCGCACGCCTAAACTACTTTCCAGCCCTCAAAACCTTCTCACCAGCAGTGAGATCACTCCACGCCTAATGCAGTTAAGCAGCCACATACAAACACACACACACACACACTGTTACTACTGCACACTGTCTCACCACCCTAAATTCTAAAAAACAACATAATACAGCCCATTTAACAGAAACCTAACTGTGTATAAAAAAAAAGAGAAACTACAGTTCTCTTACATCCTACTCTCACTTTCTGTTAAAAAAATCTCCCTTTCTACACAGACTTGCCCGATCGTGTACCACTTTCACTTTTCCTACCTGAAGTATAGCGTGACCGAGCAGTGCGCAGTGCGAGAAGTAACAAGCTGTTACCAGTTGAAACTAAGTCCTTTTGTGTTAAAAAACATATAAAGTCCTTTCCCTCCTGTTACTTTCTCTTAATTTCAGTAATACAAGGTGCAGAGTGTATTTAGATCGGGAGGAGGCGCCGGTGAGTCGGCAACTGCGAAGAGCAGGCGCGAAGCCAGGCGAGTGTTGCTATGACAGCTCTCGCTCTGAGCGCGTCTGCTAGCAAAAGCTGCCGACTCTGCAACGTCTCCTCATCTGCTCTAATACACTCTGCGCATATATTGATGAACAAACAACAAGAGGGGAAAGGACTGCTATCTTTAACACAAAAGAACACTATCATTGTAACAGCTTGCAATTAGCACCGCTTCGGTCCGCTATAGCTTATCACTGCCTCTCGCTTAGGACTACTTTCTAAACTCTGCCAACATATAATTTACTACATACAAGAGCCATTACAATAAACCAACACAACCTAACAGAAGGCACACACTTTTCATCCTTTTTAAACACAGGACTTACTTTCAACTCTGCCAGCATATCATTTCCCACCTAGACAAAGGATTATTTTCCACCACCCCCAAAACATGTGTGGCCATTTTATAAGATAGATATACCACTCTAGGGTGTCTGGTCGGCGCTCTGATATCATGCGCCTTGGGTGGTTGAATACCTCGGCCTGCGGCCTCGTGCATCTAGCCATACCGGCAATGCGTATGTCAACGCGCGACCGCACACCCTAGAGTGGTATATCTATTACATATATATATATATATATATATATATACACACACACACATTTATATCTATGTTCCCAATCACAGCAGTGTACAATTACTACAGTTTTATATTGTACTGTATATGGTCTGACCTAATTGTATATTGAATTCAGCCAGTTCAAAAACCTTGTTGTGCACGGTCTAAAGGTTGTTGTGCACATTCTAAAAATGTTGTGCATGTTCCATCATTAACTCAGCTGTACTCCCCCTCACCTCACTCCCACCACTTTCAGTTTCTCCGCTTAGTCATACAGCTTTGTTCCCCCTTGCACACATACCTGTAGTCTCTGCTTTCACTTTCACAGCAGCGCTCCCTAAATCACACTAAGGTAACAAAACTCAAAAAAATGCTTGAACCCATATACTATAACAAATACAATATGGGCACACATGCAAAACTTGCCCTGTCTTTTCATCTTGGGAGAGATAACAGCATGGACCTCTCAAGCTTCACTCTCGAGGTCCATATGCTGTTATTTCAACCCTTGATGGAAACACAGGCTTATTCTGTATGGTCACCCATACACTATTTGTTATATAATGTACTAATAACTTGCACAGTTACTGACTTTACCAGAAGAAAGGGGGAAAACATACCCTTGATCCACAATAATTTTTCCTTCCAATTCAGTCTTCAACTAAGGAAACATAAAAACAAAAACAAAATAAGACTTAAATTAGAGATGTATAAATAGCCCATATATTTAATCAATTGTATTACATATTGTAGGTCCATATTATCATATTTCAGGACTTAAAAACTGTTTTCATTGCAAATTATATATCAAAAGAATTTCTGTGTCAAGTGTGGTCTTCTGTAACTTCATGTTATTCTCCATTTCAAAAGAAATTGAACTCCATTTACTGGGAATGAATCTTAGGTATTGGGCCCCATATTCAAATGTCCCAGTCTGCATTGTGCAAGTGAGATGCACCGGCATAAAATAATGGCATATTCAGAAGATGCGCTATGACATGCATTCGGGCATGTCCAACTGAATATCCTGAACATGCGTGATGGCGCAGTGGGAGATGTGTGCTGCGGCAGGTGACCTGAGCCCTATGCGGAGCATGGGAAAATGCGTGATAGGTAGCCACATGCGTGGGGCGTTAAATAGTAATATTATTCCGGGATATGCAAATGGCCTCATTGCACATTCTGAGCCCTTTATCCTTATGCGCAACTCATTACTGGAATGTATGCAGGCCATGTGTATACCTCCGGGCATGCTTAGTTCCAGCTTTGCAGGGCTGCTCCACCACCCCATAAAGGTGAACAGGAGGTACTACAGCTTAGCAGACAGGTGTGATGGAATGTTTGTGTGTGGGTGGGTGGGTGGACTGCATTGGGCTGGGTACAGTGCTATTACCAACAGCCATGTACAGATTCGGACTGGAGTACAGGGGACCCACCTGGACAGTCACCACAGGGGCACACCTGGACAAGCAACAGGAGAGGGAAGAGGGTGACACAGTCTGATCAGTATACCACATATATGTGATGCACCAGCTCCGTATGCAGCGTACAGTCACCTGCAGTGCCCCACACACCCCTGTATGAGAAGAACATGCTGAAAACTGCAAGAAATGGCAGTGTGCAGAGAGTGACCAAGTTTTCAAGTGGGTGGGTCCCACCTGTATGCTTCTATGGTGTACCACCGTGGGTGTATGCCACAGATCAGTCCCTGGCCTGTGCCAGGCTGCCACACATACCACCTGGCTACCTGGGTACCATTGTCCCAGACATCACTCTGGGTGCATGCCACCACTGGGTGGTGCCCTGCAGGCCAAATGGTTGCAGGCCATGGCCTTGGTACATGTACTGCAGTGTGGCCATCTGCTCTGCTGGTGTGCTGGGGGGCACCCGACAGCATTGGCAGGTGACAGCTGGGTGTCTACATCCTGGGTGCGTTGTGGGGGATGGCTCTCTGGGCAGTGCCCATGGTGTGCCAGCACCTGTGGCTTTGGGTACTTCCATCCTGGCATGACTGCTATGTGTGTCTGGAGCACGTCCTGCTGCCCCTCCAAGGGCTGTCTCAGGATGGCCTGGCTGCAGTTCCATGGCCTTTCTGTTGGTGGCTGGCCGAGTTAAGCCATCCTTTTGTCTGCCTATCTTTGCGCGGCATATTTCTGGGATGTGCTGCAGATGCAGTCCTGGTTAAACAACTAACAAAAAAAAATATATATATATGGATGCACAGCATATTCATGTACATGCCCCCTTTTTTTGCGCTGCATACATTATTTCTGTGTGATCATGCATTTACAAAAGCATGACTCATGTCTCACTTTCGAATATCACGCTTCCATACAATTTCTGGGACGTGCCGCGCATCTCCATTTTGGGACGCACAGCTCCTTTGAAAACGTGGCCCATTATCTACAAGTTAGCCTTAAACAAAAACTCTTTTGGCTAAATTTGTATGGACAGCCAATCTTACTGTTTTAAAATAATTTTTTTTGTAAAAAAAACAAACAAACATAACTGAATATAATGTTGATGTGTGAAGTGGCTGCCACTACACATTCAGTTACTTCACTACCAGTCTAGCACTTGTAAAAGGCTTTGGGATACAATGTGTATGGAAATTGCTATATAAATACTGATTCTTCTTTTTCTAAAATATACAGTACATGGAGGATAAGTACGGATCAGTGAGATGCTGTGGAGAGACTCTCACTGTGGCTGGATTTATAATTCAGTCATGCCTTTCAAATGTAATCTTCCTTTCAAGGTCTGTGAGTGGAGGCCAGGAAACTCATCAGTAATGTAGACAGGCCCCACCCTGTTAGGCTCCAAGATGAAAAGATGTTTTTTTTTTTTAATTTGTGTAAAGCTTTCTATTTATGCCCCTTCTCTCCCTGCACCCAAACTCCTTCTGGAGTCGCCAAGGCACATCTGATTTGTCCCCCAAGTACCAGTGAGCTGGTGCTCGGGACTTTCTCCCATGGAGTTGTGGCTGTTGCCCCCAGGCGGGGATGAGGTGGAGAGCTTACCCTCGAATTGCTGAGTTTCATCAGGAGGCCAGAGTGGGGGGACAGGCAGGGGGGATCCATTGCAGTGCAGTGCAGTCTTTCATCCTTGGGTGCAGGGACCATTTTCCTTGATTTTCTAGCCTCAAGGATTTCAGCATGCAGAGGGTACCCAAGGGGGTGCATACATACAGAGGTGTGCCACTGCTGTCAGATCCTGGCTGAAATCAGTCCCTTCCCAATATCCCCAGCTGCACTGCCACCTGAGGTCACCCAGGTGGCAGTATAGCAGCGGGGATGGCAACCCTCCCCCCATAGGAGGACAGCATCCTATGGGACGCTCAATCCTCCTCCCTCTGGCTAGCCACTGGCGACCCTGAGCTCGCACCTGAACTCAGGTCACTGGTGTCATGAGCAGTAGCGCTACTGCTGCACCGATGGGCCAGCCCATAAGGATGTTTTAATTCCTCACAGATGTATATACTATATCAAACAAAACTGTTGTATACACTCATGGTGGAGCAGCAAAGCCAGCTTGAGGCAACCAGGAAAAATTGATATAAATATATATATATATATTTATATACATACATACATATATATGTGTATATACATATATATGTATGTATATACATATATATATATACTGTATACAGTATATATATATATATATATATATATATATATATATACACACACACACAACTATTGGTTGTACTCCTACTCCTCCTCTTCTGCTGACTTCACATCAAGGCTAAATCCTGTGAGTCTTCCCAAAAAATAACCAAGCCAGCATTCACAGGAAAGAGGAGTGAACTCTTAGTTTCAAGTGTAGAAAACTGTTTTTAATTTTCATGTAAATAATGTTGGATACAGGTAACCAACCCCAGCAGACACTCAATGGCATTTCACCTTGTACCTAAGATTTTGTCAGGAGCGACCTACCTTTCTACCTATCATGGCTGTCAAAGGAATGGGTGAGCCCCTCCTCTCCTTCAGAACTCCCTTGCTGGCCCTGCTCTGGGCATGTGACACCTCTGCATCACATGCCAAGTGAGCCGGTGCATGCCCCTGTAAGACGGCTTCATAAAGGAGCACTGTGTCTTTCCATACAACACCACTATCCCTGGGCCACCTCATGCAATGGAAATAGGTGATAACCCTTCCCGAGGCAAGAGGCATCCAGGGTGGATGCCAGAACCCTGCCTTACTGATCATCAGCTGATGTTGCAGCTTGGGGCATGAACTTGGGTCCTCTGAATGGCAAGAGGTAGCACTACTGCTGTGCTAGTCAGTTGGCTAGAACACATCCTGTCTTGTCTGTTTGTACTGTTGTGTGTCCTGTAGAAAACAGAAAGAACAGAAACTGGGGAAGAGAGGTGCAGAGAAAAGTTTCACTTCCATGCTAGTTCCAAGTATAAGCTCTATTTCTGCATCAGCAACTGGCGGTACACATGGTATGACTTGGAGAACTAGCACAGACTGCATTATACTATGGCCTAAAGCCTTGGTTCAGTCCAAAGAAGTCACAGCAATTCCCAGCACTGCCATGCCAACACCTCCTCCAAAAAAGGAAGCTAGAGTACTAAATATTCGCAGTGAACAGTCAGCGCAATCTTCGGGATGAACTTCCCTGTGTTCAAATTAGCTTAACATTACTATACCTCATAAGGCTTAGGGGGTTGATGGCTTTGGGGGTGGAGTGAGCCTCTGGTTCCTTAGAGGGGCAGTGGGGGGGGGGGGACAAAGGCCATACCAGGTCACCTGTACCTACCATGCCCTGGCTCCACCAAACATGGACCAATACCGGTTGTCTTTGTTGGCCTGTTATGTCCTTGATACAGAACTCTTAACTCCTGGCACTGCTTGTTATCAGAACTGGCCTAGCACTTGGGCAAAACAAACTGAGGACACTAGCAGACAGCTGCAGTGGCCTGGATGCTTCAATATAGTTTATTCCTCTGTTACTTGTTTTCCATTTATAGGACTGTTTTCCTGAACTGTGATTTAACTTTTGTTACGTTTATATAATGAGTTTAGATGTTCTCTCATTTGTCCGCACTCAGGATGTTGCATATCAACTGGGCTGCTACTGACAGGCCTCCTGCCATTCATTACCCCATGTAGGCTGGGAAGCCCAGACCAGTCCATCAAGATAGTATGCAAGCCCCTGATTAACACATGATAGTATATCCCCGACTGTACCATAGATTATGCTCTATGACAAATCCCACATGGAGGGCATGATGTGTACTCATCCAACCACTTCCAATCAGCTGGCAATGGCTGGAGGCCCTTCCATGAGAGGTGAGCCCTCCGAGCAGGAGAATCCTGCCACAGGGACCAGTGTGGCCTCTACCTTGGAGAGTCACCTCTGTTACCTGAGGACAAACAAAGTAGAGAACTCGGCTGCACATCAAACACTAACCTCCAGTGTTAGGAAGATGATAAAAATCATTTTTTGTAACAAATAAAAACAACTGTAACACCCCCTCACCGGTTGACGTTTCAAGTCGCACTGATGCTTTATCAAGACTGTCTGAGCCAACTGCTTCCTTATTTTACCTCTGTTACCTGCCTGTCAGACATTTTATTACTACAGGCCCCCTTATTGTTACTGGTTCTTTGTTTACAACCGTTTGTCCCCTCTCTGTGTTTCAAGAGTTCTACTGGTAGGGGGATTTCTCCTTCTCCTCAGTCCCCTGTTGTTCCACTGCAATCCACAGCAGTATATTGGTCATCATGGTGTCTTGCTTTTATGATTGAAGCTGGGTGGGATGGGGATGGGGTGCCGCCAGTAGGGGGCAGCCAACAGAGCACACCAGGTGCACTTTAAGTTGCAGATAATGGGGTCTCCCACATTTCATCTTTGTTCATGGAAGTAAAATGGGCTCACTAATCTGGTGAAGCAGTCAGTAATTATTTTGTGTATAAAAATAATTTAAGGCAGACTTAGTTTACCTCCAGGAGACACACCTCACCACCGTTGAGCATGCTAAAACCCCTAAACTAGGCTACTCTTCCTCCTATCCCTGCAGACTTTGGTGTAGGGATGTAATCTTAATTCCTCAACATGCTCAGCTCGAGGAAAAACAGGTCTAGAAGGACCTGGAAGGATGCTGAATCATGGTGCAGGGCACCTTGCAGGGCCAAGAGGTGATGCTGGCAAATATATTATCTCCCTCTGGGCTTCAACACCCGAGCAATTAAATCTCTGGTTGACCAGATTATTTCCTATACCAAGGGGAGTCTCCTGTTTTGCAGGAGACTTCATCTTGATTTGAAATCCTAGCCTAGATTCCTCTAACCCACACCCTCCCAGATAGCACTCCCTCCATATATTTTTTAAGAAATGTTCACAAGAGATCGGTTGGATGGCTATGTGGTGCTCGGACAGCACTGTTACAATCAGTACTTCCCAGTTCACTGCACTTATTATTGAATTGATTTTTGCTTTGTGCAAGTGGAACAGGTACATAGACTCTCCCGCTATGTGATCAGGGACATTTGCTTATCTGATCGCTCTCTGTTCGGTTCATGCTGGGACCTGGGGCTGAAGAAGCATTCCACACATTGGAGGCTTAATGCATATGTGTTGAAACTGGCCACTTTCTGAACTTATGTGAAAGAATGGTTGGAGGAGGTGCTTCAGTACAACCCAACATCTGACACCTCCTATGCAATGCGATTTGAGAGGTCACTTAATAAAACACTCTGCCCAGTTGAAGAAACAAAGGCAAGAGAGAAGGCAGAACTTGTAGGATACCCTGCACTTTCTTCAACAAGCTCTCACTGCACAACTTTCTAAAGTAACGGTGGATCTTGACAAACCTGGCCTGGAGCAGACAAAAATTGTGCTTATATTCCTGCAGCAGGGCTTTTATGAAGTGGGGCCATGATCCACTTGATTTGTGGCATACCAACTCAGAAATCTACCCAAAGCTAGTATGATATCCGTTATTTTTCATCCTGACACAAGGACTCACCTCACGCAGTTTCAAGATATGGTGATAGTCTTCCAGGCTTATTATGAATCCCTTTACATTCTGGAAACATACCCCACTCAGGAGCAAACTGAGCTCTTTTTACAGGGATTGCAGCTTCCTGACCCTTCCTCCAAACAGGGAGACTGGCTGATGAATCGCATCGCTTTAAGTGTACTGCAACTAGCAATCTATAATTCCAAAACTAAGAAAGTGCCAGAGCACTATGGCTATGGTGCTAGGTTTGATAAGGCTGCTATGGATACCATCTCCCCTCCTTGCAACCTTTGATAAGGTACTGCAGAGAGGGACCCACACCATCCTGGGACCAAGCGGCAATCTCAGTAATCCCCAAAGCTGACAAAAACCTTCTTCTCTGCTCTTCCTACCACCATATCTCCAGATACCATCAAGATCTTGAAAAAATAAATACACAGTCAAAAGCTGCACAGGTGAACCAATGTGTATGGTTTGGAGTTAGTTTATTTATATTAGCGTGGTTTTTTGGAGTGTCTGCACAGTGTGCATTTTGATCGCACAAGTTTTGACCATGCATTTATCTGGTAGACCCTCCCTATCTCGGTGCTCAACACTGATGGCAGTTTTGGGCAAGTAATTTGACCAGCTCCTGCTTTCTCTGGTCCATAGGGACCAAGTGGGATTAGCCCACACCCACATCACAACAGACAGCATCTGACACACCCTTCACATTATTTACCAAATGCACCGAATGCCAACCCCCTCTCTATTCCTGAGGCTTAATGCTGAAAAAACCTTTGTCTGGGTCTCTCGGCCATTCCCATTCTATGTACTAAGGTGGCTGGGTCTCCCAGTCACATACGTGTAGCTCATACAGCAGCTCTATCATCCCTAAAGGCTTGTGTCAGGGTCAGTGGACACCCTCCCCCAGCCTTCCTGTTACAGAGGTGAACCCGGCAGAATTGCCCCCGTCACCATTGCTGTTTGCAGCATATGTAGAACACTTGGCTAAGGCTGTTAGAGAAGCCACCACATTTCAGGGCATCGATGTGGAGTGGAAGCAACACCTTCTAGACCTCTATGCAGATGATGTACTTCTGTACCTCTGCAACCTCTGCAGAGGAGGCACTCCTGAGGGTATTTAACTTCCTATAAACCATCGTCAACCTCTCTGGTTACTATCTGAATACAGCTAAGATGGAGACTCTGTGCTCCCATTTCTCCCCTTCTCAGTCACTACAGGATTGCTTCCTCTTTCAATGGGACTTTAAGAAATTGAAATACCTGGAATGCATGTGACACATGCTCCCTCTGTGATCCAGCAGGACACAATATATCCCATTCACCTGCACCATGTCACAGGACTTGCACAGATGGGATGCTCTGCTGTCCTGTTTCTCCCAATGTACAGAAGTGGTACACATGGTCACCCTTCCTAGGGCTCTCTATCTCTTTCAAAATTTCCCTGTAGCTCTATCTTTGCAGGTATGGAGAACATGGAATAAAGAGATATCCATATTTATCTGGTCTGGACAATGGCCATGCATCAAACTGTAGCAGCTGTTCCCACCTAAAAGCTCCAGGAGCTTGGCACTCGCCCAACTTCTGTACTATTTCTGGGCAGTGCATCTGCACTTTCAACTGTTCTGCCACCTTAGCTGACAGCATTCAGCATGGTTGGATATGGAGCGGATCATGTACCCTAGCCAACATTGTGCGCACACTACGTATCACTGTGGGGTGTCTCCAGACCATTTACGTGTTCCCAGCCTGTGGCTGCTGTACCTGTATAAGACATAGCACTCTAGTCAAAAAGCCCTCCACTTGACACCTTGTCTCCCCCCTTTATGTCCTATAGCATGCCTGGAAGACTTTCCTCCCCTTCATTCTGATAATGCTTACTGAAACAGGAATGACATTCCCTGCAGTATTTCTTCCAGCTTTTCTCAGGGCCACTGGTGGCCTCCTTTCAAACCATACAAACCCAATACAGTCTCAGACAACTGGATTTCTATTGGTTCCTACAGATTAGGCACTTTATCTCATCTGTCCCTTTGGGGGCCAGGACTCCAGACTAGCATCCTCCTCATATATGATACTGCACTGATTTCTTGAAAACAGGAGCCCATTCGCACATTTTATTTAGTTATTTATTGATTTATTTGTTTACTGGGTAAGTGCACTGATCCCAGGGACTGTTTTCAGGCACGACTCAGGCCATAAAAATGGCACAGTAAGTGGTACATACAGCACAAGAATATATAACGAGAAGGTTACAAATAGGATACGATGAGTACAGATTAACACTGATGATTAACAAAAATACAAGTGGTTTAAACAGGAGACTAAAGCTACAGGCATGCACTGGATTACAATGCTTACAATAGATATAATCCAATACAAACGGTATGAGTGCAATAAGACAGTGGTACAGGCAGGCCATCTAAAGAGCTCATCTAGGAGCAGGGGGCATAAATTGAGATAAGGAATGGGGGACGAGGTCATTTGCACAAGAGGTTATCTCATTGAGCAGTTGCATTTTACCTCAATTAACAACCAAGCTTTGAAGTGAGTCTAAAAGGAGGAATGGGAGTCAAGGGAGTGGAGAGAGGCTAGTAGATTGTTCCACAGCTTGGGAGCAGTGATGGACAGTGCATTGCCACCCAGGCAAGTGGAGATCCAAGAGACTTCC
The DNA here is from genome assembly GCA_016271365.2 of Neoceratodus forsteri. Taxonomy (NCBI): domain Eukaryota; kingdom Metazoa; phylum Chordata; order Ceratodontiformes; family Ceratodontidae; genus Neoceratodus; species Neoceratodus forsteri. The sequence goes on from CM028133.1 coordinate 668,400,310, forward strand.
AGTGGCAGTACAGTGGATTGCCGGAGGCAGCATGCAGTAGTCTTAGGTTTGACCCGGGAGGAGTAGGGGATAGGTTGCTGCTTCTGAGAGTGTTGTCAGTGATGCACACAAAGGTGTAATTATGTCTGACTTACAGGGGAAGCCAGCCCAGGGACTGATACAGGGTGCAGCGGTGCATGGAGTAAGGAGCCATAAGCGCAAACCTGCAGATATTGTTGTAGGCAGTGTTGAGCCTAGTGAGTAGATGTGAGGAGGTATGGGAGAATATGGGGACACAGTAGTCGAGCAGAGGGAGCAGGTTTCCTTGTGCAATGATAAGTTGTGCTTTGGAAGTCAGGCAGTACTTGAGTCGGAAACCTCAGTTTCTGGTTTATGTGCCATGCAGTTAGGTTAGGACATGATTTCCTTCTCTCAAGCCCTCCAAGTCACAGCTGAATTGACCCTTATGGATGTTGCATTGAAGTAGGAAGAGGAACCGGGCCTTCCCATAGATATGGGGACTTAGACAAGAGCCTGTCAGGCATCAGCCTGCGTCTTGAGCTCCCACACATGGTGTGAATATGTATGGAAGCAGCTGGCCAGATATTTCTGGACCTGGTGATTATAGCCCACAACCTCTCTATCATCATATCAGCGTGTTGGAGGGGCTATGGGGAACCTAAGGTGACACGCTTCCACATAATGTGGGCCTGCCCTCCTGCAGCTCTTTCTCTGCTTTCTGGAGCTGAGAGTTGGTTGACATTTTCAGTAAGCCTGCCTCATTGACACCCTCTCTATTTCTTCTTTTGCAATATCCCAGAGGCCTGAGTTACTCCAATGTCTGCTACCTGGTAGGAATCCTGGTTACAGCTGCCAACAAGCCAAAACGAAATGCTGGTTCATTCCCACCATCCCAACTATTTCTTCATGGAGGAAACTGGTCTCACAGGTCTATACCATGGAGAGAATAACACATTCTCTTAAGGACCATACAAAAAATATTCCCCATGTTGGAACACTTGGTTGCTGCATGCCATAGACAAGAATCCCACCCTAGTACCGTGAGCATTATAGTAATGGAATAAATGGCCTAGAAAATCCCCCCTAAACCAAGACTACAGGTGTATAGATGGGAGGGTTCCCCATCCAATTTTTTGCGGTAACAATGTGGTTCCACTTGCAAGATCTTCCCCTTGCCCCCCTCCGACTATTCCTCAGGGTCATTATTTACTTCACCCACTGAATCTTGAGTGGGCAGGTCTTCTGCCTGGTAAATACAGTGAAGTGTATCTGGCTGTAAGCCCTCCCCCCAGCTGCACCTTGGTGGGGAGGGCTTATGTCATACAGATGGAGTACTCCCAGAGTAGTAAATTCACAAAATAAGCAGACCCACTTTGTATGTGCCTTATACTTTATTGCTGTAAAATATGTACTGTGATGACTCAGAAAATGTAATAAAGACTATATATTAACAACAACAAAAAGAACTCCAACACTTTGTCCTGCATACAGTTGTTGACTTATGCAGGAAATGGTGGTGGTGGTGAGGGGGGATGCCAGCACAACATGTACTTTACGGAAGGGAAATTAGGTTGAAAGGTACAGCAAGTGATGTCTCTTATGCTATAAGAGATGTCATCTTGATGTGGTGGGGGCTGATAGAGCTGTTCAACTGGGCATCATAGCCCTCCTGAGCAACCAGCCAGAGATGACCATAAAAGACATCACTCACAGCATTTTACTTATAAAGCAAAAAGTGTATTTTGTCTGCAAAATTGGGGAAGGAGTCAAAATATTTGTACACTGCTCACTGGTATAGTGTACCATTTGCAAAATATATTAAGATCCACTGTTTTAATCCATCTACAGCATAAAGCTTTGGTGGGGGACGGGACCAAATTATGTTGCTGGTAATTTGATGACATTATCTTGCTGTTACCAGAGTAACTGACCTATATACAGGGAGAGTTAACAGCTGTTTGCCTGATAAGAAGAGATTCACTATTTTCCCTGTGCAGAGTAATTTAATAAGCCATAATGTATAATAAAAAAACAAGATGTCATCTCAGACTAAAAAGTATTAAATGTGTAAACATGTCGGACATTTGATCAGGAAGATCTACATTTGAAATACGAGCATCTCTCTATAATGAAAATATCTTTTCCAGAGATGTTCAGTATACTTTTCCTCAAAAGCAATATCATGTTTACTACACAGTTGGTATGGCATCATTAAAATCTTCAGGTTTGCTCTGTTCTGTTCTTTTTATGTGTTGTTATTTGATCTATCTTGACAGATTGTCTTCTGCAAACAGTATCTGGCTATTTATTTGTTCTAGTTTCCATAACGTCGTTATGCATAATTTACCATTACCCCTTTGAAGCTTGTCTATGCTGAAAAAAAAAAAACTGTAGTTAAAGCAGCAATTTAACTTTGCTTTCTAAGCAGAGCCAGTAGGCATCATAAATCAATAATATTAGCCTACCTGTTACATTTGTAAGAGTTTTCTATGTTATATAATTTATATTTTCTGAAGTATGCTTCTTTACCATGGCAGCCACAGCATTTTAAAACTGGTGGGGGTTGGGCTGGTTTAGGAAGCACAGCTGCTGGTCACTGCATGGCTTATGGGGAAACCAGTCCAGCAACAGAGGCAGCAGAGGGACAACAAAGATGAAAAAGGCTTGAAACTGTAATAGTTATTCTAAAGAAAAATATTATAAAATATGCCTTAAAGGACCTGGAACTAGAAGATTACACAAATACTGTATTATCAATGAATTAGAAGATGTCTACAATTTGTAGGGTTCTAAAGGTAGAATAAATTCAAACCTTTTCCCACCTGCTGTAATATATTAGCTATCAACCATATGATTGTAGCCTGTGGATTCTCACCATGCCCTGAACTGTGCCCCTCAATGTTTTTTTTTCAAACCAGTGATTTCCCTAGATTTTGCAGGCATTCAGAAGTAAATGCAAACTGACAATTCAGTTTATGTAAACTGAGGCAAATGTGTTTTTTGAGATTTGTGTAAAGCTTCAGTAAAGAATTATTGCAGCTGATTGCTTTGGGGTCAGAATCCGAGACAAGCTGATTGACATGCAACTAAAAGCACACAATTTTATTCCAACTCAAGATTACAGACTGGTAAGGGTAGTAATGATGGTATATCATGAGCTAATTAAAGGCCCACATTTTTGTTCATTCATGATAAATGTCACAGATGGCAGCACCTCTAGTGAATATACTGTGTGTGTGGGTGTGGTGGTGGTTGGGAGGGGGGCTAGAAATCTACATGATGCTCCATAGAAGGAGAGTTAGAGTCTTTGTTGGGCATCAGCTGAGACCTGAAAAGACTCCAGGAGGAAAAAGGAAAAATGTTGCATGTTACGTACTCACTGAATATTGCAAATATTTTATAAATAATGTTTTGGCTATTGTCTTCTTTAGGACTAAGCCACATAGAAAAGCAGTAAGCCGACTGTATCTAGACATTGCCTCCATTTTTCATTTCTTACATTTTTTAAGTAGTAACTGCTGTGAAATGAGTAGACGTGAGTAGGAATGTAGGTCTCTGAGCAATCACACTGTTCTGAAACCAAAGTAATGGGGAAAAGGTGCTGTTTCTTTGTATCTGTGTAAATTGCCTTGGTGAATTGAGTGAAGTGCGACTAAGTGTAACTGTTGCAAGGGGGTATCCTGTGACATGCACTTTTGGAAAGTGGGCACCTACCGAAATGGCAGCCCACTTTTGGTGCATGTCGACAGGGTGAAGGCATAGGGAAGGTGACCAGATGGGGAGGTATGCGAATGGCAATGGGATGTTGCTGTGTGTACACATGTGCGGGGGTAGCGAGCATGCTGAGCGAGGGGCAGGAGGGAGGAGGGTTTGTCAGGGTGGTGCCTTGGTGAGCCACTGAGCTGGCTCCATGGTGTGGTGTGGTGGGTGGGTGCTGGGCTGGGGTGGCCAGGATGCTGGGTTCGGGACTGGAGTGTGGGTGTATTTTGTTGCGCCTGGCCCGGGTAGTGTTTTTATTTTTGTAGAATTTGCACCCCCAACATGTACCCCTGGAATTGTGAATCTAAAGAAGGGGGGGGGACGCAGCCCCCAGAATGACATAAGAATTCCATGTCCACTGCGCCGTTTTGTTTTGCGCTGGAGGTGTATGTAATCTTGCCATAAGGATGAATGCCTTCAGCAATCGCCCTTATGACATAGAACCATGGCAAGGGTAATGGTTAAGACTAATTGGCAACACAGTTTCAGAAAACTCCATGGCACTGACACTGCTCTGGTAAGATGGACCACTGACATCCTGGGTGACATTGACAGGGGGTGCATGACTGGTGTGATCTTTATAGACCTTACTAAAGCATTCAGTCTTGTTAATCATGGTCTCCTACTAGCAAAACTTAGGAGGTTTGGTCTAGACAGCTTGTCCTGACAGTGGTTCATTCACAACCTGACTGACAGATCTCAGAAGGTGAAATGGAAGGCATTCAGTCCACACTAAGACCCATAACTGATGGTGTTTCTCAAGAATCTATACTGGGCCCATTGCTCTTTTCCCTATGTGTAAATGATTTGCCTCCTTATTGTGGAGGGGCACACCTTCAGCTATATGCTGATGATGCAGTACTTTATAAGAGTTCCAGTGATGTCATCTTTATTAACCATCTGCTTGCTGTGGATTTCCTGATGCTTGAAAGGTGGTTCTCATCCAATAAATTGGTACTTAATGCCAAAAAGACTAAAACTATCCTACTTGTCCCCAGACACTTGGGTGTAGCTAGGCAGCACCTGTTAGACTTAGTCACATCAAGTGGAAACTACATAGAGGTGGTTGAGCAATTAAATACCTAGGAGTATACCTAGACCAAGAAGTCTCCTTCAGAACCCATACTGAATATGTCTCTAAATCTCTGCATCAAAAAATTGGTTTGCTATACTGCTTACACAATGACCTATCCAAGGAATCTTGACTGGTTATTGCCAGAAGCATGCTGCTCCCTCTCCTACAATATGAAGCCCCATTTCTTAACTCCTTAAGAAGCACTGAACTTAATAAGCTTAAAGGACAACTAAACAAGTTATTTCATAAATTTGAGTTGCAGAAATTGGAAAACATAGGAGTGTAGCATAATCCCCTACCTTTAATATGCTGAGCTTCTTGTAGTGCAAAATCGTAATTTTATACAGTTTCATGATGTTAGTAACATAGTAAACAAATCAGCAGAGCCTTTAAATTCCATGCAGTGGTAGTATCCTAAGATGGCTGCTACACAGTAACATAAAGATATCATCAGAGCGAGAGTGCTCTGGGGTAATAATAATGTCTGTATCGGGGCTTCTTATGGAGAGTGGAATTAAAACCTTTAGACTGTGTCTTTGGGGCAAAATCCTTTACTGTGCATATGTGAAGAGGACACCACACATACACAATAAAGGGTTTTGCCTCAGAAGCTCAGTCTGAAGGTTTTAATTCTACGCTACACAAGAAACCCCAATACAGACATTATTATCACCCCAGAGTGCTCTCACTTTGATGACATCATTATGTTACCACGTAGTGGCCACCCTAGGATACAACTGCAGTGCAGAATTTAACAGCTCTGCCAGTTTGTTTACTTTTGTTACTAACATGACAAAACTTTATAAAATCATGATTCTGTACTACAAGAAGCTCCGCACATAAAAGGTAGGGCATTATACTACACCCCTATGTTTTCTAATTTTGGCAACTTCATTTTATGAAATAACTCGTTTAGTTGTCCTTTACTGTACTTTACAATAAGATTGGCTGATTTCCCTTGGGTGCCCTCCTAGGATGCATCACTGCAATGTCTTCCTCTCCATGAATTGGCCATTCTTGAAGAGCAGGCCAGAATATCCTCTCCTCTGTCACACTTGCAAAAATTTTAAGGGTCCCACTCCCCCTGCATCCAAGGTATCCACTCTCCTAAACCATTATGGAGTGTGCTCATGTCCTTTAATTGCTCACTATTAGAAATAACTAGGATTAGGCCCGGTGTGGGGGTAAGATCCTTTGCCAGCTGCTCTTCATCCCTAGGGAACACTCCTCCTGCTTCCCTTCAAACCTGTTCCTCCCTTTGAGGTTTTAGAAAAGGTCTCAAGGTGTATCTACTCAAGTGCAGCATGTGCTCCTGCAATCACTGACCTGTAGTTGCTGTTTCTGGTCTGTTCTTGGTGACATTGTGCCTCTTTTTTGTACTGCACTATCTGTATCTTGACCCACTGCCTACTGCTGTGGTACATTCTTGAATGTATTATCCTGTGTTCTTGCCTTGACCTGTACTTTGATTATGCTTGAGTACTAATCTCCTGTACCTCTCTGAATACTGTATTCACATCTTAAATGTATTTAGCTTAGTTTATTTAGAATATAGTTTCACGCATGTTTTGGTTCTGTATAATCCTTATTATAGGTATTCTGTGTAATTAATTCTGGGTTGCCCTTGAAAAAGAGTGTCCTTGTTCTAGTGGGCCTTCCTGGTTAACTACATTCAATATATAAATAAATAAATGTAAACCGATTGCCCCCTCACCCCGACACTCACTTTTGGGTGATGTCTGTTGTTATTCTTAGTGACTAGCGTGTTTGGACTAGTGGTTTTTGTGCTTAGTTTTGAACTTTCACCTAAGGAAGAGGATGCTCACTGCTAATTTGGCATCATTACTTTAACATGTCCCTGGTAACTTTTAATGTTTTGGCCTTCAGGGCTATATTGTACTACTGTGGTAGTTACATGATTTGGAAAATGCAGAATATACAGAGAAATAAATATTATGCTAAGGAAATGTTCAATAATGGCAAATTATTCCATACAGTCTGTTTGGAGTGGATCAATAAATACGTGTAATGCTGAGTTGTGTTCTTGTAACAGTATATCCCTTATGGCACTGTGTCAAAACCCTGCACCCAAAACTGGTGTGGGCAAAAACCGTGCTGCATGGTCTGTGTAATCTAGTGCTGTCCGAAACCACGCTAGATTATATAAACAAACTCTGAGACCGCGCATGCATTTATGCCCACGTGGTTTTTGACCACGTGTATGTGCAGTCAGGGTTTTGACTGGATACCATCCCTTGCACTCTTTTGTTTGATGCTTAATACAGAAGCAGTTGCTAGTGAGGGAATGCCTATTCTGAACTTAAGTTGGGGCAGTTCTGAGTTCCAAATGGGAGTCCCCTCTCTGGGAATGAGTGACCTTCACTTTCTTACTAACTGGAGTGACCGAAGATATCCACATTGCAAAAAGATGCACCCACTCTCCAGGGAGGCAGAGCTAGCCCATATTGTTCTCTGGTACCACCTATTACTGAGTCACAAACAAAACCTGGAAAAGAACATACAGTTTATTAGTATTAGCAATTTTTCATAGCACAATGGTTACTCGTAGTTGAACAAATTTGATACTTTTAATATTAACAAAGTTTGTTCCATGTTTACAAAGCTTTAGTTGGTTGTGGGTACATCCCTTTCCCTTTTGCAGTGATTTTCACTTTTTTTGGCAACACTGAATTCTACAAACAGCCAATTTAAAACATAGTAACATAATAATTTTAGGTCAGTAACAGTAAGGACACTTGAGCCATGACGTCCATCCCAACTTCATAAACAGAGCAAGAACTATGCTGTGCTAATATGTACTAGCATAGAGAGATTTCCCACCTACCCAGCTATCCAGGGTACCCTGCGATTCCCTTGGTAAGTAGAAATTTGTAAGGCTTACCTTGAAGGTTTATTATTGCAACCATGCTCTTCCTTGTGCTAGTTGAGCCAAGTTACCAACAGTTTAATGGGTGAACAGAGGCCCTGAGTCCTGGAAGACTTCTAGTTCTTCTTCCCCCTAAGATTGGAAAGGTTGTTGTATTGTGCACATGGTTGTACATGTGAGGCCTATGCATATGTAGGGGAACTGCCTGCCCCTCCCACCTCTCATAAAAATATAAGTCTCAGCCCAAAGAAATGCAACAGACTAGCCTGAAAAGACAAATATCCAGAGAAAGAGCAAACGCAGTCCAGCAGCTTCTCCTCCCCCCAGATGAGGGTGCTGGGATGCTTTTGACCTGAGGCAGCAAGGAAGTGGAAACAAAGAAAAGATCTTGAGGATTTAAAGAGAAAAGATGGCAAAGAACAGAGAGAGATAGGAAGAGAATGAGAGAGAGACAGGGACCCAACTTAAAAGAGTGCTGATGTTGGAGAAAAATGAAGGGAACAGAGATATGAGAAGAACTGATAGCCCGAAGGCCCCATGGTCTCAAAGAAGAGAAAGCTTTAGGTGGAGAGATGGTGGGCTCCCCTCAAGCAAGTCATTTAGATATTAAGGTAGTGGAGGAAGGCACCCTAAGCCATAAGGCAGAGGTGTGGGGTTGTCGGGGAGAAATCCTCCCACAGCAGTCACTGGGATCACTCCGATGTGTGCCAGCGTGGCCCATAATGTATGTATTTTTGCACCAGAAGGCTGAAGAAAATTCTCCCCCAGTTAACTGAAGCTGAGGGTAGGATTTATGTAAGCTTGGGGAGAGTTCACCTATTAATTTAGCAGCAGCCCCCATGAAACATCAGAAGGGGTGGCTGTCATATTATAGTACCAGCCCCCCCCTTCTCTTGGTGCAGTCCTAAAGTGTTATAATGGGCAAAGAGGGTTATTACTGTGTAGACAGGGTGTCCTATGTAGAAGCCACTAAAGAGGTATCCCTGGAGTAAAGTGCTCCATACAAGAGTAAGACTGAGGGCAATAATTAGGTAGCAGGATCCTGCAAAATGGGATCTGATTATTGTTATCTGCCTTTTATGTGAACTGTATGTGATTTAGCTTTGACCCCCTGTGTATGTGGAGTAATACATTTAATTTACTGGTGATTATTTTGCTCTTCTGTAGACAATGGCATTTTCAAATGTGTACACGGTTAGTGCCTTTGCTTGCAGTTTTAAAGAACCCCCTATTTAGTCCACAGTACCTGGACACTTATCAGAACCCTGGTTGGTCCCACTTCTTGTGGGGTAGGGCCTGTTAGTACCCTGCATCTGCGGGACCAGCTACAAAATGACAACTGAACACCAGGATGTGTGTGTTTTATGGTCTTCTAGTCAAATGCTGTAGTTTCAAAGTTATTTGAGTGAAACTGGTTTAGAAACGGTCAACTTCTGACCAAAAGAAAAAAATGTTGTTTTTGCAATTTGTTTTTCAGCCTTGAGGACAGAGGCAGCATGTAAGAAGCTGCTGTGGGTGTGTCTGAGCCCCAGCTGATTTATATTACATTGAGTAATTGGAGAAGCCCAGTTGAGTCAGCTGGTACCCACACATGTGGACTGCAGAGGAATCAAGAAGGCCTGCATACCATCTGCACAGGGGTGTAGCCAGGCATTTCAGATTTTTACACCAACCTGCCACACTACTACCCCCTCCCCCACTGTTGTTCATGCCTGCCCCCCCCCATGACTCGAGTCCAAGGTTCCTGGCTCCAATCAGATGATTCCCACACTAGATCTGCTGTCTGTCTGTGCTGCTAGTGTGGTGCTCACTGCCCACTGGTAAACACCACAGACTGCACCATGAGTCCAAGACCATGGCAGGAATTTCTTCTCTCTACCCCCGCAGGTAGGCAGATTCACTCCACTTGCCACTCCACATGAAGTCTTCATTCTTTTAGCTGGCTCTGAGTCTGTTCTTCCGTTTGCTTCTCCTCAGTTCCTTTACTGCTTCTCTCGCTCCCAGTACAACGGAACTAATAGTATGGCTTCTAACTTTGCTGGGGCATTTAAACTCACCTCCCCAGACTTGGCACACCCCCTAACAGATGCTGCAGCCAATCACTATGCAGGTGGAACATGTGGACCTAATTGAGACCTTCAGTTTCAAAGTCCATGGTCCACTCTGCCACCCCACCCCCCCAAAACAAAGCTGAAATAGAAAAGAAAAAGCCTTTGAAGCCAAACAAAGGAATTTAAATGCAATGGACTAGAGAGGGCAGAGAAAATGAATGCTGGCCAGCTTGTTTGCTACCCAGTTACCAAACTTGGTGCACCATGGCTTACTTGGAGTATCAGTAGCTGCGCCCTTGCATCTGCATACTGAGAAAGATGCCTGCTTGTTGATGAGATGAAAGAAGAGGAGCCACAGTGTAGTTTACCATGGGCTGCCCGCTGACTTCGAGTGAGCAGTGCCAATGACTTCAAGACACGCAGCTAACCTCATGGGATCATCGACTAGCTCACTGAGTTCCCCCCTCTATACCAGTGACCAGCAGATGGAATTTACAAAAGTGCACAGCTGTCAACGCCGTTGAACAAACCAGAAGTGCTGCAGCCCCCCTGCTTACCTGAGTGTAAGTGTGCTAACCAGCCATGTGCACTACAACAACAAAACCCCAGCACAAAAAGGTACCGGTACCTAAACTGGATGAGCTGAGAGCTTGGATCATTGTTCAGAAGCCCAATATCATTGCATTGTCAGAAATATGGCATAACTACAAAATCCCCAGTTCACTCATTTATATACTGTACAAGGATATTCTGAATACAGAAAATAAAGATAGAAACAAGCATAGAGGGGTGTTGCTGTCTGTACTGTGGAGACTCTTAAAATGTCTGAATCTTAACTGCTGGTGTACTTTCAGACTGTTTCATGATCATTCTATTCCCTTCTGTGTCTGGAAGATTCATAGCTAAAAATTCCCTCAGAAAATGATCACAGCTTGCTCATAAAGGCATTTTATACTGGAGGACCTCCAGGGTCGGACTGGTCCACCTGGATACCTGGAAATTTCCAGGTGGGCCCCCCTCAGTGGGGTACCTGTTCACCTTCTGAACTCTGAAAACTTTTGTATTTATCATCTTTTTTCTAATTAAATGGGGTATCTGGGACACTGTAGATAAATGTAAGATGTAATCACAGAGCTAATGTATAAAATTGAAGTGAAATACTGATATGAGTGTGTCACCCTGGGCCCTCCTGTATTGATTTTCCAGGTGGGCCCTTGTATCCTCTTTCCAAGTGGGCCCTCTGTACCCCAGTCCAACCCTGAGGACCTCTATGCAGACTTATCTGCCATAAGATATGACCATATCAGCCTTATTCCCTCAGTAGCTGATGCCTGGGAATTATTTGCCAGTGAATTTCTCAGTGTCTGCAACAAACATGCATCAATCAGAACATACATACTACTGAAAAATTCCCCCATGAATACAAATAATGAACTATTAACTCAATACAGGGAATCAGTCAAAATTCTAAAAAAATTAACATTGGAAGCCAAAAGAAACCTAGAATTCCATATTGCACACACTTAAGACATACACAAATCACTTTATGCTTATCTAAACAGTAAAAAGGGAAATAATAAAACAATTGGCCACCTAAAAATAAACAACACAATAATATCATCTGATTTCATTACCACCTCTACGTTAAATAACTATTTTTATCAGTATTTACTCAGGATTCATCTTCACCCCCCTCTGACAAACTCCCATTAGGCAATATAGACCACATGGTTCTACAGAATGATATTTATAAATTACTATTAGCTTTAAAAAAATCCACAAGTCCTGGCCCCGATGGTAATTGTTCTAAATTCCTCTTGGGAGTTATAGACACTATTACCCTACCACTTACAATTATCTTTAATAAATCTCTCCAAGAATCTATGGTTCCCTCTGATTGGCTAACAGCAATAGTAACTCCCATTTTTAAACAGGGCTTTCATTCAAAAGTTGATAACTATCGTCCAATCAGTTTAACCTCAATTCCCTGTAAATTACTGGAAAAAGTAATCAAAATACTTTTAGAAAAAGAAATAGAATCTTTAAACATCACTGACATAACTCAACATGGATTTAGAACTGGTTTATCTTGCACTACAAACTTGTTGTCCTTCTATAATTCCATTAGCTTGAACCTCGACTTAAACATTCCTACTGATGTCATCTTATTAGATTACAGTAAAGCCTTCAACAAAGTGTCACATGCTATTTTGATCAATAAACTTATTCACTTAGGCTTTTCGGCAACACTAGTTTTATGGATAAAAAGCTGGCTGACTAATCGATCTCAGAGGGTTCGGGTCAATGGCATTATGTCAGACTTGGGTAAAGTGACGAGCAGTGTTCCCCAGGGCTCCGTCTTGGGACCCACCCTGTTCAATATTTTCATTAGCGATATGAAAATCTATTCATCTAACATTCTTATGAAGTTTGCAGATGATACCAAGCTAGGAGGTGCTGTAAACAATGTAGCTAATATACAGTCACTATTAACTGATCTTGCTCCAATTGAACATTGGGCTCTTACCAATAAAATGGACTTTAATGTATCTAAATGTGCTGTTTTACATATGGGGAAAAATAACCCTAAACAGGTACACACACTGAACAATATTAATATTAAGGTTTCCTGTGTCAAAAAAGATCTCGGGATCCTAGTAAACAATAAACTTACCCCATTTTCTCATTGTAACAAAATTGCTAATCAAACCAATGCTCTTATTCGAAGGATTAACTGCACATTTGTTTCTAAAACCGAACAGTGCATCATTACTTTGTACAGATCACACATTAGGCCCTATCTTGATTATGGCTCCCCTTTTTGGAGTCCTTACCTCATTAAAGATATAGACAGAGTTGAGAGGATTCAGAACAGAGTTACAAAAATTATTCCTCATTTAGCACATCTGGATTATGAGTCCAGACTACAAAAGACAGGTTTCCATTCCCTTAAATTGAGAAGAACAAGAGGCGATTTACTACAACTTTTTAAGATTATTAAATCACCCATTTTGATGAGGCAATGTGGCATATCACTGTCTTCCAGAAAAATCGGACCAAGGCTAAATAACAAACAATTGGATATTGTTAAATGTAACACTAATAAAAGACAAAATTTTTTCTCCATAAGAACTCCCCGACTATGGAATACTCTCCCACAAGATATTGTTGACGCAACTACCGTTACGACTTTTAAAATGAAACTTGATAATTGGCTAACCAGATAGTATCACATTAATGACCCACACATGTGGAGGACAATCTCGATGGGCCTCGGCTTTCTTTTGTCCTTTCAACCAAGTAACCAAGTAACCAAGTAAGTACATGGTCAAAGGACACTCTTAGCTCTCTAATGAGATTGTTGAATTGCTCTCACAAAAGGATGCTGCCTGAGTCATATTTAGAAAGACTGGATCACTCAGTAACAGTCAGCATTGTGGAGCATTTCAGAACCTAAGTAAATTGGCAGTAGCCAGAGCAAAAAGGAACTACTACCACAACTACTGGGAGGAAACAAACATCATTCTGTTTGGGAGCTAAAATCCTATTTGAAAATGCTCTTCAGGAGCAAATTGATTAAATGTGGTACCCTTCTGGAGACCTTGTCACCTCTCTTCCAGACACTGTGAATGCTTTTAATGCACACGTCAAAAACCTCAGCATTATTATCAAGCTCCAAACTCCTTGGTGCAATCCATGGTTGGTCTGTCATCAAGAAGCATAGAGTCAGACCCTCATGATCTGCCAAACTTTAACTTCTATCAAATCACTACAGCAGAGGTCCTCAAAGCACTAAAGGACCTCCAGCCAAACAAGAGTGCTGGTGCTGACTCTCTTGGCCCGAAGCTTCTCCACCTTGTGGCGCATCATATCTGCTCTTCAGTGACAACACTGTTAAGCATCTCCCTTGCTCTGCAGTGAGTTGGCTACTATTTGGAAATGTGCCATAGCTGTGTCCCTACACAAAGGACAGGCTAAACAGAATGTGAATTGCAGACCCATTTCAGTACTTACTGCCCTCTCCGAGGTTCTCAGAAAGTGCACCCACTAACAGCTGACTTGAGCATCTCTGTCTGCATCATCTGTCCTCCCATGCAATATGGTTTCAGAAAGGGGCATTCCACCATATCTACATTGTTCAAAGTCACCAATGATCTCCAAATAGCTATAAATAATTGTCTTCTCATTGGGGTTATCTTCAAGTCTTTCAAATTGGTGGTTCATGCTATACTCTTGCTCAAGATCCTAGGTCTCAGCCAACCAGCCATCAAATGATTTAAAAACTACTGGAGTGACTGAAACTAGCTAGTGTCCAAATAAGGCATTAGTTCAAACTTTAGCATTACAAATCTAGGGCTTTCTCAAAACTCAATACATGACCCTCTGCTGTTCTTAATTTTTGTTAATGACCTCCCAAAGTACAGAAGGAGGTTTCATCTACATGTGTATGCAGATGAAACTTTACTCTACTACAGAAACATAGAAACAGAGACAATGCTGGGGGTGTGCTGAGCAAGATGGCCACTTGGGACTGAAGCTCTTTATACTTCGAAATTAATATAACTTTAAAACTCACTTTTTTGGCCAAACTGGTGAAAACAGCTGAGCACTGAAGACTCCAGAAGCCTGCTTCACAATAATGGGCAACCTGAGGAAAGAAAATAACTTGTCTGAAGGCATAAAAAGTGAAAATGCTCCTGGATCTTGGACCACGTGGCCTGTTCCAGGCCAAACTGCAATCGTAGCTGAGGAGGAACCAGAGGAAATGCTCAACTGTCTTGGAGTTAAGATTGACTTATTTCTATAGTAACTGGACTTGTTGAAAAATCTGACACCCTTACCAGTCATGGGATGAATTTAGAAACAGATATGGATGAGATCAAAATGGAGTTGGTTGAGTCAAATGAATGCTCTGAGGCAGCTATGGTTGCCATGTCTGACCTGATCAAAGAGAATGCATTATTGAAAGCACTGTTCAGATCTCTAGAAAAATCAAGCATGAGCAACAATTACCAGGGTGGTAGGCCTGCTGGAGAGGAGTGAGGGAGACCATCTGCCATTGTTCCTAAAGGACTGGCTGAAACAATGGCTCAGAAAGCCAGTCACTAATCACTATCTAAACATCTAGAAGGTGTACCGAGTGGCATGTAGAGGCTGCTTGGACAACCCTGAGGCACTAAGAGCAATTGTAATGGTCCTGGAGGGGGTCAGGACAAGGCACTTCATGCTGGTGCTGGCAAAGCAGAAAGGGACACCCCTACAGGACAGTCAGCAAGGCCATCTTTACCCTGTTCAAAGCTACTTCACCAGACAGAAAACGAAACAAATTGATAGGGTGAGGGCCATTTTGAGAGCAGCTACTGTTTCCCACAGTATGTTCTTCCTCACCAGATTGTGCATCACTCACCTGGGTAAGATCTTAATTTTTTCTGATCCAGCTGAGGCATTAAGATGGGCCCAGCATCATGCACCACCCAGCCACCAGTGGGATGAGCTAACTCAGTTGGAGTCAGACGAAGAAGATACTGGCAGGACTTGTTCAGAGTTGGAGGGCAGCTGAGGCTTGCCATATCATTCTTCTGCTACCTCACCCACAGATTCTCAGAACTTAGAAGGACAGTGACATTTTGACTGTACAGTTTTGTTCTGGGGGCTAGTAAAACTGCCTCTGCCTTACACTGATAGTTCCTTCAGCTGGCTACATTTCTTCTAACCTCACTAGACTTCTTTTCTTCTTTCATGGATCTGTATAATATGTTGAGTTAGTTGGTGTTCCAAACAGTTTCAAGTTTTGATTTCAAATTTCTTGTTTGTTATTAATATATGGTTAAAGCATACCTAACCTAGTGTGCCAAGATAAAAGCTCTAAGTATAGTTTTTGCAGGGTAATAGTCCCTTCTGGAAAGTACCTGATAGGTATCAACTATTGGAGAGGCATGCTTCCCTCATTCTCCTTTTCAGGAATAAGAGGCATTTATACCTATTAATTGATTAACAGATTTTAATTTCTTCATGTATCTCATGGACTGTTGAACACAGTAATCCTTGTTTTTCCTTTATGGAATAAACTTGAGTAATAGAGAAACTCTCTCATTTTCTATTTCCCCAAAGACATATCTAATTGCTATAGTACGTTGCACTTCAAATATATTAAGAGGAGTGGCTGTTGTTTAGATGTTGCATTCCTCATGTACTATAACAGGTAGTAATGCTGTATGTCATTTGATAAATCAATAAACATAGTTTGAAAAAACAGTGTTTTAAAAAAAAATGGTCCATGCAGTCTGCCCTGTTATACCCTATCCTACTCTAAGATCTGTCGTCCAGATTGTGTTTTGCCCTCACGTCCTCCCTTGCCCCTTGCCTTACTTCTAGTCCACCGAGTAGCTATTAAGCCTTTGACTCTGTTCCAGCTGTGCTTGAAACCATTAATGTGTTTTGCACCCAGCCCCTCTGCTGGTAGGCTATTTCATGGTTCAACTACTGTTTCAGTAACATAACATTTTCTCAGGTCCCTCCTGAACCTTCCCCATGCCAGCTTGCACCCATGTCCCATGTGTTGTTGACTCACCATTCCTGCTGACTAGTTCCTCACAATTTACTGTGTTCATTGCTTTCAGTAACTTGGAGGTCACCAACATATTGCCCCTCTTCCTATTGGCCTGCAGTGAATACGTTTAGTGGCAAGAGGCACTTTTTTTAAATGAAAGTTGCCTGCAAGGCAGCCCTGCCTCTGACGTAGTTCTATCTCTGAAGCAGACACTATGGATTTTTTTATAATTTTATTTATGGATTTATTTATTTATTTAGCCTCTACAGCTAAAGAGCTGAGCTTCATTGCTGTGCCGGCATTGAGGTGTAGTGGAAAGGTTTACAGCCTGATAAACAAGAAGTTGGAAGTTCAAATCCACTGGTCCTCTGAGTTCTCTTTTGTTAGAATTTCACTGGAGTGGTGATCCATGGCAGTGTGGTATTAGAATAGTAAATATATAAGAGAAGGGACTTAGATGTGAGAAAGAGTAAGTGCAACAACAAAGTTTTATTTGCAGGGCTGGCAGGTCTGCCTCTGAGGCAACTTTTGTTTAAAAAAAGTGTCTCTTGCAGGCTCAGTGTCCTACGCCTATCCTCATTAGGATCTGTCCTGTTGGCCCTCTGGTTCCCCTACATTGCACCATCTCCAGCCTGTCCTGTGTCTTTCTTTAGATGGGGACTCCAGAACTGGGCACAGTAGTCCACCTGGGGCCTCACCGGTGATTTGCATGTGATTCAGTTTAGCCAACATTCTTTCTGTTTATTGTTATGCAATTTTTGCTGCCCTAGGAGCTGCGTAAATTCAGAGCATGTCCTGTACTTGTTAGTTTCTGCAGTTTCCTGAGCTTTTTGAATGTCCATCCCTGAGGTGTATTTTATATATATATATATATATATATATATATATATATGTATACACACACACACACATATTAAAGGGGCACAGTTGTGCCCCTATACTTAGGGTTGAGTGGTCTGTTTAATGGTAAACCTCAAATTTTGCACTTTAATAACTTTGCAACCGACAAATGGATTTGCACAACATTTGGTATGCACTGTCCTGTGGGGTAAATCTCTTGATGTGGCAAGTTTTGTTCTTGTCAGATGTGCAGATTCTGAGATCTAGATAGTGAAAAAATTAAAAAGTCACCCTTTTTTGCAGTTTTTTCCTTGTCGCCTTGCACCCAGACGGTGTGGAATTTTGGTGTGATTTTTTTTTGTGGTAGAAAGAACTTAGGTAAAAGAACAGCCACTGTTAGTTTGGTGCAAAAATATTAACCTAATATAAAGTTCTTCAGTTTTTAAATTCCCATTATTTCCTATGGGAAGTTCATTTTTCAGGATAGAGGTAAAAAGTTCAACAAAGGAATTGATCTCACGAAAAAGGACTAAATCTTGTGAGATCATTTTCATGAGAACAAAATCCTTTTTCATGAGAGAAAATTCCTTTTTTCATGAACTGCCATCATGATTTTTGTTTAAAAAACAAACAAACAATTGAAGCGAACTCCAAATGAAGGTAACTAGAGACACACCAACACATGTATTTTGTTCATCAGGACTCCGTTAGGTGGACTGTGATGTTATTTGGTGGAAGAACAACCTTGCAATGCCTTTTTTTTTACATTTTAATTCTTTTTTCGTGACTCGCTTAGATATTTTTTGTGAGCAAATTCCTTTTTCGTGAACCAATTCTTTTTTTGTGAGCTCACGAGAAAGGATTTCAAAGGCTACTTTGATGCATAACTGAGCCATTTTTTGAGATTTTGACCTCAATCATCATGGTTTCTTTAGTCCTCACCTCATGAACAATGTGACATTCCTTTGCAACTCCGCCCAAAAGGTGATTTTGCAGTTGCTTGGTGAATTCACCTTTTGGGCAGGATTTGCATAATGACAGTCATATTGTTCATGAGAGTGATATCAAAGCCATGTTGGTATTGGGATCAAAATGTAAAAAAAATGACTGAGTTATAATCATTTGTTGCAATTTCACTACGCATGCTTATAATGTTGTAAATTTAAAATATTTTGATCCCAAATTTGAAAAATAGACTTGTTCTTACTCCACCAAATGTACAGGTATGTCATAACGGTCATTTTTCAAATCCAGGCTGAAATGTGTTTTCACACCTGCGGCACGGAAATGGCAATGCAGTTGTGTAAAATTACGTTTTGGTGGGGATTTGAATATTTTCTGCACTGGGTACATCAGGTGGGGTAATAACATGGCTATGCTGACAATTTCATCACTCGTGGGCTATATCCACAGCTAAGTACAAATACACATCTATGGAGGTGATTATACTATCTTAAAAAGTAAGAAAATAAATTGCAAAAAACTTTATTAATGCATCAGTTAGGGTTGCCGCAACAAAAGTAGGGAAATGTGGCATTAGGGCTTCACCCTAACACCCCACCCCTACCCTGTGCAGACTAAGAGGTGTCGGGGTGGCATTGGGGTCATCAACCCTGAAGCTCACCCCTTTCCATTATAAAATAAGCTGTATGGTACAGTATAGGAGAATGGGGTGAGCGTTAGGGTTGATGACCCCAATGCCACCCCTGACACCTCTTGGTCTGCACAGAGTAGGGGTGGGATGTTAGGGAGAAACTCTAATGCTACATTTCCCAACTTTTGTTGCGGCAAACCTAACTGATGCATTAATGAACTTTTTTGCAACTTATATATATCTATAAATATGTATTTATTTATTGTAGCCATGTAGGTGCATTAGGCAAATGGATGCCTATTTTCAGGCATGACCTGGGAGGATACAATCTGGATAAATTTCACAGAGTTACATGATTTGCAATTGATACACCACAAAGAACATAACCCAATGTAGCAGATCAAAACAGTGTAGTCAGCAATAAGCTACAGATATTGGAACAGGTGTAAAGGTCATATAGATAGCATTTACACAGAGCAGAAGACAAGTAATTAAATATTTAAATATTTAAAGATGTCCCATGTGTTTCAAATTCCCTTTTTTCTGATGCACCCAAAAAGGTTTTCAAGGTTATTTACTGGCACAAGTACATTATTACATATATAGAAGCATTATTAGAATATTATTATTATTATTAGAATATTGATCTATCCTACTGTGTCAAGTCAAGTCCAGCTAAGAATATATAAAAGATTGCAGCAAGGAAATTAGCGCTCACAATTGCAGCCACTGGCATCATTCAAGGTGCTTTACGTACATCTGCCTTGAATTGTCAAATAGCTTTCTGGCATGTTTTACTTTTTATTAGAATTTTTCAGTGATTTTTGTCCTGAGCTGATCACCTCTGAAACTGCAACTTTGAAAGCAGATAAAACCAAAAAAAAAAAAGCATGGCAACCCCTCTATTTCTTCTTTTACTATATTCAAAATAATATTCTTCACCTATTCAAGACATTTTAAGACGATGACATGGGACTGAAATGGTTTTATGCATAAAAACATAAAAATATTTCCCCCATTTTTGGAAATGTTAATTCAAGAGGGTGTCATTGACCATTTTTTTGCATTTAGTGCTGTTTATCCCCTGATCACTGGGTGCCCCCTTCATGCCGATCACCCCTGCCCCCTTACCCTGACATCGCTAAGACTTACACTGCCTATGTTTTCCTCCAAGGCTTCCACTCTTGGCGGGAACTGCAGGGCTCCCCCATTCCCACCACAAAACAGATCCAGTTTACCAGCAGTGCCTAATTGTCAGATGTTGGGCCTGTGGGTGGTCAGAGTCATCCTGCTGAACAGGGTTTTCTTTGTGTTCATAACCCACTCAAGGAGTGGTGGACAATGGCATCAATGATGACACCACACACAGTCCTGCGTGTGGTACATCAGACTTCCTAATGCTTTGTATTCTGCTGAACAGTCCTGATGCCCTAGCCCCAGCCACTGCTAGGGGCCAGGCTAACACCGGGCTTGATGCCATACCCCTCCCCAGAGGAGGAGGAGGAGGAGAGCAGTCCTTTGGACATTTGATCCTTCTCCCCCCAGCAGACCCTCTGACAGCCCAAGTTCATGCCTGAACCTAGGTCGTCAGTGCTAGAAGTGGTAATGCTACTGCTGTGCTGGTAGTCTGGCATAGAATTGATAACTGAAGAGCACAAAATGCAGCACATGCATGAACAGGTGTTGGGGTGCAGGTAAGAGCAGCCCATCCAGCAGTGAACTGGAAAAACAAAACAAATCTGCATTCCAAAATAAACTCACTACACAATGTTTGTGGAAGCAAAAATAACTTCTTTATTCCAAAGTCTGGAGGACTACATGACCCTGTTGCTTCAACCTGCACAAAGGTCTTCATCAGGGGGGTGCCCTTCCAGTGTTACCTTCATGTTTTAAGCTTCCAGTTTAAAGGTACAGCACACAGTTCAGCATAGTGCAGGTATTTGCATTCAAGTTAATTACTTGAAAATAAGACTTTAACATTGAAACCCTCCAGGAGAAAGACTTAAAATCAAAAATACAAACGGGAAATTTAAAAGCTAACCATTTGATGTTTCTGCCCCAGTTTTGTTGGGGGGGGGGGAGGAAGAGGGTGTCCATGGGTTATTTATGCTACATACTACTGGATGCTGTTAAGGAGAGGGAAGGGGGACAACACTAATATTAATTGTTCAGTCTTGGAACAGAAGTAAAAAAACGATTTCCAAAGTATCAAGAATTCAAAAAGTTCAAGGAAAATCCAAAAACATGCTAGATGCCAATTTAAATCTCCAGTTTTGGGCAAGTACTAGATAATACTATATTTGGATTACTGTGATTGATTCTCAGTATGGAATTTTAGTTTTGATAGACCAGACTACTGACCAATAAGTGAACAGTTTTGCAGGATCCTTATTCGTGGAGTGAGACCAGATTTCTGACCAATAAGGGAACAATTTTGCAGTACTCTCATTAACGGAGCAGCATCTGAAAGAAAAGAAAAAACTAACAGTAACATGCATCAGCAGACACTGGTATTGTATGAAAACTAATTTCCCCAACACTAGTACAATACTGAGCAAATATTAAAGTCAGAAAACTTTTAACAGACACTGGTGTAGTTTGGGACACTATCCCTGAAAACTATACCGTATTCAGGGCACCATTCTACATTTCTGGTTATGCTTTTAAGAATGGGACATAGTCCACCTCCTCATTGAGACTAGTGGGTTGGATGGTATTTAGTGATACCATCCATCATGTTTCTTCTTGCAGCGGCTTGGTGATTCTATCACCTCCACTTTTCACCTGTGAAATAGGTTTGATTCCCATGAATGAAAGATGGTTGGAATCCGAGTTTTGTGCCTCCTGAAAATGAATACCAAAGGCACTTCTATCACTGCCATTGATTATGACCCTTATATGTTCCTGAATTCTGATTTTAAAGGGTCTGACAGTATGATCTACATAATGTTTCTTATAGGTACACCGTGCTATGCATACAACAAATGGTGTAGCGCAAGATAAGAATTGTCTGATGTCGATTTTTCTATTGTTTGTGTGGTGGGTGTAGACAGTACCTTCTTGAGTAAATGTACACACATTGCAGTGACCGCACTTATGAAATTCCACTGGTCTAGATGGTAGTCAAGGTAGTTTGGTTGCCTCATGGCTACATAGTGGCTAGCTGCCAACATGTTACCTACAGTAGGTGCTGAGCTGTTTTGAAAGTTATTCTTCTCTGAGTATGCTGTCTCCCCGTAAGACAGGCCATAATTTGTGTATGACATGTCCTACTTGCCTACCACTTTGTTATATTCTGTGGAGAAAGTGACAACTGGATTATCTGTG
Source organism: Neoceratodus forsteri (assembly GCA_016271365.2). Classification (NCBI taxonomy): domain Eukaryota; kingdom Metazoa; phylum Chordata; order Ceratodontiformes; family Ceratodontidae; genus Neoceratodus; species Neoceratodus forsteri. The sequence continues at coordinate 668,422,393 of CM028133.1, forward strand.
AGAGTTTTATTTTTGGGCATAAGAAATATTTTTCTGTTGGTGTTATGTGCTTGGTTCAGAGCATCAATCAAAACTGATTCTTCACAGCCCCTAAGGCTGAATCTTTCTTTCATTTCTTAAACCTGTTTTTTTGAATTGCTCTGTTGTGGAATAACTTCTCTTTAGGGGAATTAATTGACTGTAAGGCTGAACTTTGGACCTGAGGACAGGCCGATCCCCTGACCACTTGAGTTTGCTCCTGAACTCAGGGGGCCGGATATTCAGACTAGGCCGGGCAGTGGCGCAAGCCTGGGTGCAGCACAACTGGGCTGCACTGGGGCCAAGACCAGGCAATATTCAACGGTGATGCACCATGGCTCAGCACCATTGAATATGGCAGGGGCGGTGCACAAACTGCCCATGGTGCAGTGGCACTGTGCCGGCACAAGCCACAGAGGGGGAGCAGGGGGATGCACCAGTGCAAGTGCAGTTGCACTAGGAGCATCACCCATGATATTCAGATGGGGGCATGCAAATGAGGGCATAATCTATGCAAGGCACAAATGTGGTCATTTGCATGTCAATATAGCCCCATTTGCATGTGATGTGCTGGGTGTCCCGGCGAATTGCACCTGGTGCCTTGCCAAGCTGCTGTCAACAGGGGTGTGCTCCCTGGAGGGCTATTGCAGCCCCCCCATATGCCCGATTATGGGCAGCCATCAGCTGAATAGAAATCCTATGCCAGATTGTGGGCTGTAGTGTAACGTAATAGATCCCTGGTGGTCTAGCAGACCCCCCGCTGCCCGATCGCGGGCATCTGTAATGAATATATCCTGGTGGTCTAGTGGACGCCCCCTCCTGTATGCCTGATCGCGGGCAGTCATCAGCTGACTAAATCTCCTATGCCCGATCGCGGGCTGTAGTGTAATGAAATAGATCCCTGGTAGTCTAGTGGAACCCACCCCGAAAGCCTGATCGCAGGCCGTAATACAATCTGACATCTACCTGGTGGTCCAGTGGTACCCCCCACCCACCCACAGAGGCCCCAGCCACCCAACACCCCCCCCATCGCCGACGGTAGCACCACCGCATACCGCCCGCCGCCCGCTGAATGACAGTGTACAGTATGAACTCACGCCATTGGGCCACAGTAGACCAATGGGCATGCAGACCATACTGTACTACACTGGTCCAAATCTGTGAATGAATGAATGCGTTTATTAAAAACAAGCATGGCAACCCATGCTTGTTGTGGATTTTAAATGTTTACTTGACCATCATGTACTGGGCAAAAAATGATGCATTTGACAAGGAGGTTGCTGAAGCACAAGGGAATGTCCTTAAGTACTGGAGAACTGTTACTGTTTAATGCAATTTTAATTTTGCTGTATTTGCCAGTTGAGTGGCTCTGGTGAAATTAAACTTAAACTGCAGTTTTATTTTGACAGCTACAAGTATTGAAACCACACAGTCAGTAAAACAACATTTTCAAACACTGTTTACTGCAATAACTACTACTCAGTGCTACTACAGTGAAATCAAGTGACATTAACTCCAAAAGAATTTCATCTGAGCAAAAAAATCTTTATTAATGTAAGTACAGTTAAAAAAAAAGAGAAAACAAAATGTGCACACTTTGCAAACACTGTGTGTACACTGTGTCAGACAGTGAGTGTATAGCAGCTACAGAGAAGCGCTGTTTGGATGAGTAACCACAGTCAGCTCATAAAAATCAGAACATCAGTTCAAATGTTAAAACGCTCAGCACATTACTTCAAAAGAAATGTTAGTGACTCACAGTTTTGTTGAGGCACTCCGTGTGAGTCTTGAGAATCCTGGCCTGTCTGAATCTGCTTGATCAGGCACACAGCTTGCAGAATGCAGTAACCAGTCACTGCGCATGCTTGACTTTCAGTGTGGTCGTTGTCAGATTGACCTTGATGTTGGATGTGGCTGATCAGCTGGTCACCCAGTTGCTGTCTGGTGAACTCAAGTAACCTAAGTGCTCTTTCAGTGGTAGAGTCAGTGTGAAATCAACTGTTCAGTCTGGCATGAAAACAGAATAGTGCTCTGAAGCAGTTTTCTCTCCAACTGCAAAATAAAGCTGAAGCTAATATTATGGGTTCTGCAGTATATGTGAAATAGAGGGCTATCCAAAATTCATTAGCAGTAATACAGTGAGGTCACTGATGCATGGATTAGAAACAGGTGCAGGTGTAAGTATCAACTAGATGTTTATGATAACCATTATGAAAGCCCCGAGGTGTGGTGGAAAGACATATCTCAGCTGGGTTGGAATACTTAAGCCTGGGGGCAAAACACATAAATGGAATAGAAACAAAGAATTTGCAGAAAAGGACTGGTTGGCCCACCAAGTCTGTCCTGTTTCCCTGCCTATTACTACTCCCTGAACCCTTATTCAGTCTCAGGTGTCCCTCCCTCCTCCCTTTCATTTATTATATCCATGTGCCCTATCCCATGTATGCTTGAAGCCCCCACTGTCTTTGCCCCCACTACCTCCTGTGGCAGGCTGTTCCAGGTGTCCACCACCCTTTCTTTTATTTATTTGTTTAAAAGTTTCACCAGGAAAGGCATACTGAGCAGTGAATGCTCATTTCCAGATGCATCCTGAGGGAGAGGGAATGGGGATAAACAGTAAATGCAAAGTAAGAGACATATACAAATACAATATATGGATAAAAGATACAGTCAAGCATCAGGATGACAAAACCGAATAACAGTCATTTCAACCTAACAACAGTGTGCTAGAACTATATTAAACCATCACACCAGTAACATAGAACAAGTGCAACATGAGTAACAAGCACACATTGCAAACACTTTCTGTGAAGAAGTGTTTCCTCATGTCCTTTTGAAACCCACCCCCAAGCTTCAGTGCAAGCCCCCATGTTCTGGTGCTCCTCCTCCACTGAAAGAGACTCTCCCCTCTACCTTGTTCATGCCCATGAGGTACTTACAGGTCTCAATCATGTTCTCTCTCACTCTCCTCTCCTCTCCTCCGGGAGTACATGTTAAGTTCCCACTGCGTCTCCTTATATGGTTTCGTGTGCGGCCCTCACGCTATTTTTGTAGCCCTTCTCTGGATTGCTTCCACCTGTCAATGTCCTTGCAGTGGTGTGGCCTCCAGAACTGTACACAGTACTCTAGGTGGAGTCTTACTAGTGAGCGCTATAATGGCAACACCACCTCCCTGCTCCTGCTAGAAATACCCCTCTCTATGCTTCCCCACATCTCCCTAGCCTTGCCAACTGCCTTGCTGCACTTCCTTGCCACCTTAAGATTATCAGATGCGATTACCCCAAGGTCCCTCTCTTGCTTGGTGATTGTAAGTAGCTCCCCTCATCTTATACACAGCCCCTGGGTTTCCCCACCCCAGGTGCCTGACTTTGCATGTTTTTGGCATTGAAACCCTGCTGCTACCCCCTAGACCACTCCTCTGGTTTCTCCAGATCCCTTTGCATTTTCTCCACCTCTTCCTGGGTGTCCACCCTTTTGCAGATTTTTGTGTCATCCACAAAAGAGACACACCTTCCCTCCAGTTCTTCAGCAGTGTCACTTATGAAGACATTGAAGTGGACAGGTTCCAGTAGTGATTTATGTGGCACTCCACTGCTCAATCTTCTGTCCTCCTGAATGACTTCCATTTACCACCACCCTTCCCAAAACCCAGGTTGCTAAGTTTTTTTTATTAGCCTTGTGTGTGGCACAGTGTCAAAGGCCTTGCTGAAGTCCAGATAGGCCACATTCATTACCTTCCCCTGATCCATCTACCTAGTCACCCAAGCCGGTTTTCTTCTTTGCTATAAGCAGAAGACCAAAATCAACAGATCTTAGGGGACAGTCACCATGTGGGGGCAGCTAGAGATTCTAGGAGCTGGTTCCAGATGATGCAATGGATAACATCACAAACTGCTGGGTCATGCAGAGATAAAGGAGGGAGTCAACCCAGCATGGATCATAGAGTGCAGTGATGCTCTTGGTGACTGGAGGCCAACAGAAATCGACAGAGGTTGTTATAGGTGACATCCTATCTCCTAATAGAGGCTTTTGCCATAGCAGAAAATACAGGTACCCCATAAATTACTGTAGGCAGGAGAGTCCCCTGGGCAATGCCAAGATGAGGCACACTGAGGTTCAGTTGTGAGGCGAGGCCTAATCCTATATGAAGGATCAAGACTAGAGTTTACTGTTTTACATGTGCTACCTATATGGATGGAGAAATTGAGTGGGGGTCAGGGGTCATCCCAAGGATGAAACCAAGGCAAGGGCAGTGCCATCAATACTGGTAACCGTAAGAGGGGATGGGCATCATTTAAGTCCTAGTGCAGATCCACACAACATTGCTTGGGGTTTCAAGGTATTGAGCAGGAGTTTGTTATGGGCGAGCAAGTTTCAGACAGCCTAGCGGTCCAAAGATAGATGATTGTTAATGTTTTGAAGACTGTGTACAAGAAGAGGACCAGGTCATCAGCACAGAGGAGAGGTGTACTAGCTGAGAGACAGTGTTGGATAACGTTGCTGTGGAGTGAGAACAGGAAAGGGCCCAAGATCGATCCTTGTGGGACACCTACAGTAGGCAATGCAGGCTCAGTAAGGGAGGTCCCAAATTAACTCTCAGATAACTGTTGCTAAAGTAGTTCTAGAACCATGGGAGGGAAGTGGGTGAGATTCCAAAAACACTAAGTTTATTGCACAGCAGGGAGTGGCTGACGAGAATGAAACACTTTCATGAGATCAATAAAAAAAATGGCCCCTGTCAGTTCCCCCATCTCTGTAGCAGCAGAAGTGGAACTAATAATGGTGAGAAGACTGTAGAAGTACTATACCCCCTTTTAAAGTCATGCTGAGCATAGGGGGCAGGTTGTACTGCTTCAGGTAGTTTTCAATTTGGGAGGACACCAGCTTCTCAAGGACCTTATTTAGTGCAAGCAATGTAACACCTATAGTTGGCAAGGGTCTTAGAGTCTCTCTTCTTAAAAACAGGGACAATATGTGAAATTTTACAAGAATCTGGTATTACCTCAGTCATTAGAGAGAGATTAATTATTCTGATAATCAGAGGAGCAATGTCTTTGGCAAACATTTTGAGGCGTATAAATTAAATCCCATCAGAGTCTGCTGATTTATTGTCAGGGATCAGCGCCAATAACTTGTGAACTTCAGACACCTTGGCCATTTCTAAGTACAAAGGATGGTGACCAGGAATGCTGCTGTGCACTGTAGTGCAGTTAGTTTCACAGTTGTATGATGTCAAAGAATGGAAAGACTTAGTGTAGGCAAAGAGGCCCACAAAAAATGGTTAAAGGCATTGCAATAGTGGCTGAGATATTGCACTTTATGCCACTGATATTCAGATCCACAGGGGAGAAGTTGCCTGGGACTCTAAGGTCTTCTTGATACATATCCAGAAATGTCTAGGTTTACTGGAAATAGGTTCAAGTAATTTTTTTACAGAATGAACTTCTACTGGATCTGATAGCCTGTTTACAAGCTGCCTGGAGCTGCATGTATTCCACCCAGTCAGTTGTTGCCTTGGAAACCATGAAAAACACTTACCACTTGCTTCTTTCCTTGAGCATTTTCAAGAGTGAGCTATTTAGACATTTTGTGGGCATATACATGTCTGGTTGTGTAAAGGACAAATTTATTCTGGAGTTCAGTAAACTTAGTGTTAAAAAAGGAGGTGGCAGAACTGACATTGTTGGTAGCAAAGCGAGGTGACCAAATAAAGGCTTGCAAATCTTCCCTGAACAAGACTGGATTGAAATTAAAGAAATCTCTAAAGTGAATAAGCTTAGGGGGGACCTTGGGCGATTTAGCCTTTCACACACAGTAAATTGGTGGGTAGTTGCTAACGGTGTCAGGAAGTGCATCAGAGACTGGAACTTTATCTGCTCTAGGGGTCAGTATCCAATCTATTAGGAAGGCTGTGCAATATTGTTAGACAGCGATAGTCAGAGGTTAATTTTTTTAAGGCTTAGTTTACTCAGGCATTGGTTAATACATTTACCTTGTCAACTTAGCCAATTAATACTGAAGTTGCCAAGTAGAATGAAATCATTACTTTTAACTAGTGGGCTCACATTGTTAACAAGGTCAGAGAGGAGCTTCAGACCACCATCAGGAGAGATGTATACACAGAATGCATGCAGTTTCTTTTTATTTTCTGTTTTTGCAATTAATATTTTTTTTTGAAATTTATGTTATTTAACAAACAGGACAACACAGCACATAACCCTAATTATGTTGTTGTACTGTACATTTACTGTGTAAGGCCACAGTGAGTTCTACTGACTGCCAACTAAAAACAAAAAGAGACATAAAAGATAAAAGGGCTACTACAACTATCAAAAAACAAGCAGTAACCCATAAGGAAATACTTTAAATGTGTCATTTAACAGCAGTACAGCATGACAGACTTCCAGATGAGGTACTGGGGAGGTGGCTATGTCAGTGACTGTAACATTAAGAGGGAGTTTAAAGGAGTAGTATAGTCAAGATTTGCAAAAACGTATGTTGTGCAGTGTTTTGATTTATGTGTGTAGTCCTGGTGTGTCCTTCCCTTTCTTTGCTATTCAGAGTTTTTTTTTTCTAAACTAGCCTGCTAGTTATATGGTAGCTTTATGGCCCCCTGGGGATCTCCATGTAGATCTCCTGATTTGTGGGAATGTCTGGGATTAACATCAAGATCAAGTTTAATTACAAACCAGGGTCATCAGTATCAAATAAAAGGAGAGAATTCAGTGGCAGAACCAGGTTTGGGAGCATTTGGGAGCCAGGAGGGGCCATTCAGTTAATCATGGGCTCCACAAAGGGCACTAAATAGTGAATAAAGATCATGGTGGGGCATCACTACTCACACTGGGGCAGCCAGGAGGGGTGACCACCCCCACAGCCCCCCCCAGCTCCGCCACTGAGAGAATTATAATAAGAACCTGAGAGGGACTTGGTTTTCACAACGTGTTGTGGACCAATGGAATGATTTGGCAAGTCATGTAGTTTCCAGTGAAACCCTGAATGAGTTTAAACTGCCATAGATAAATATAGAAGTAGTCAACTATATGTTCTGAGGCTGTAAATGGTGCATGACGACTATGACCTTTTGGCTAATGTTCCTGATATTTTCCTATGTATGTTTCCTATCTTAGCAAGGTCTGTTGCTCTTCTTTTTCCTACAATGCCACCTGTCCCAAGTGACAGTGATACGTCCAGGACCACTAATTCAGCAAGTACTAGAGATGGTAGCCTGATGTTCTGGTCTCCACTAAATAGCTATAATTCAATCATTTTGTTTTCTATGTGTGTGTCAGGTCTAACCACAGGAGTAAATGTTTTGCTTTTAAAACTTTTTATTTAATCGAACAACACACAGCCATAAAAAGCACACAAATCACCCTAGATCATCAGTGCTATAATTTGTAAGGACTGTATCTGTTTTCTTACAGATCAACCCACTCAGTTAGCCCTCAAGTATTTGCTAAATTGCAAATGTAGCCATTAGTACTCACTAGATAAGGAAAGTTACTTAATATCACAGCTGTGCTGTTGTAAATTGACCCTACACCAGTACTTACTGAATCCACAGTCCTGGATACATCATTGTCACATGGGACAGGAGGCACTGTAGGAACAAGAAGAGCAATAAACCATGCTAAAATGGAGATCCCCAGGGTTCATAAAATCACCATAAAACTAGCAGGCTAATTTAAAAAAAACTCCTAATAGCAGACAAAGGGAAGGACACACTAGGACTACACACACAAATCAAAACATTCTGCACAACATATACTTTTGTAAATTCTGACTGTACTGCTCATTTAAAGTAAATAGCAGCAACACCACTTCTCTTTGATACTGGTCTCTCTCACATCTAATATAACTATACCCTGGTAATGTGCAGAGGTTGTCAGATATACAGGGCTGAAGACATGTTTCAGAAACGCAGAGTATGTCTGGTTGGAAGTGATTGTTCCATATCTTAAGCTCATCCAGGTTTGATAATTAGCTCCAGATATTAAAATGGGTGATCTTAAACCCTTTAATTCCCTGCCATGTGGGTGGGTTAAGGGGGGGTATGCAGAGACCCAGGGTCTGGGTTAGATTTGATATCACCTGAGATGAGAAGTCATTAACAGCTGCCTGATTGACTGCATCTAGAGTTGGGAGCAGAGGCTGGGTCTGGCACTTTGAGACAGGTCTTTGGGGGGGGTGGATTTTTTTTGAGAGCTCCAAGCCCTCTCTGCCCCTTCTCTGCAATCTGACGCTGGTTCAGGAACTACCAAGAGTGGAGCGGTTGATGAGCAGCTGGTGGTAGTTGAGTAATTCAGATTCATGTGGGCTTCCTTTAGCCCCACACACAGTTCTTACTGGCCACCCAATTGGCGATGTCCAGAGTACAGAGCAGAGGCATGATCCAGCCCTTTGTTTGGGGTGAGCGCTGGGGAGAGAGGGCAGGTTTTCTGAGAGCTGCAAATCCTCTCAATCCTTTCTCTGCAGGTCCAATGCTGATTTGGGAGCTGCTAAGAGTGATCTGGTGTCCCAGTCCTATAGCAAGTTCAGTTAGTGAAGATCTGTCAAAGGAGTTCAAGCACTAGATCTGGTATTAAGTAAGCCCTGGCTGCAACTAGCAAGAGGAGGCTTGCAGACTCAGGATAGTGGCATAGTCCTGAGTGTGGATTGGAACCTGCTCTCTCCAGATTGAGTCTCTGGAAGCTAGATCCTAACCAGGATCAGAAGACAGTATTACGAGGGCCTGTTGGTAGCTCTCCCTAAGAGGGCCCACTAGATGGCAATCATTGACAAATCTTAGGGGTTTAGAAAATAATCCTAATGTTTCCTCTCATTTGCAAAGCACCCAGGTGGGGAGGGGAGCAAGCACTGGAGGATGCTTCTGAGACATTAAATTCCTAGGTGGTGGTAAGATGCAGTGAGCTCCATTTCTGCCTCATTTGGTACTCATAATCTGGATGCTGTTAAATTACCATAGGAGGGTATATTCCTCAGTGTTCTGTGCTAGGGAGACCAGTGCCTATGTATGTATGATTGGGAGCACAGATAAATCCTGCGATAACCCCCGGTACCTTGCAGCTGTGACAGGGATCTGTAGCATGTAACCTGTTTCTTTTCTGTAAAATATATGTGGCTTCCACTGTCTATGGCATGCAAAATAATTTCATTTATTTACTGATTGATTAACTGATTTCAGAAGTTTTGCCAGGAAAGTCATACTGAGCTGGTATCAGCTCATTTCAAGATGTGTCCTGAGATAGAGGGATAGAGGAGAACAGAACAGATACAAAGTACAGTGTATAAAATAATACAATAATATGGAAATAAGTATATCAAAATATATAGTTTCAAGGAACACTTAAACAATAAATTGCCAAACAGTGAAATACCATGCAGCAAATTGTGGAATGGGCAAAAGAACATTAAACAGTGAGTAGCACAACAAAATAAGAAAAAGGAAGGAATGACTGATACCAGGGGAGTGAGGTAGTGCTGATGTCAGTGTTGGGTGGAAGGCAGGAGAAAAGGAGTCCACCCCAATATCGGAGGCAATGGCAGGAGCGAATAGAGGACTCACAGAGGAGAGATTTCAGAGTGGGAAAGGAAGGAGCAGAGTGAATGGAAGAAGGAAGAGAGTGCCATAGTTTAGGGAAGCGGAACAAGAAGGCAACTTGTCAGCAGTAGATTTCATTTGAGGGAGAGCAGAAGAGCGGGAGCGAGAACAAACTTTGCAAAGGGTGTAGGGGAAGAGAGAAGCAAGATATGAGTGGAGAGTGCCAAACCAATACTTGGAGATAAAGACAGCACAGTGAGTAAGGCACTTGGAATCAAGAGAGTGGAGGGAGAGTGTACATAGGGTTTGTCAAGGGCAAGGTGACAGAAGAAATGAAAGAGAGGGTCCAGTCTAGCTGAAGTGGACTTTGGAACAGCACTATAAACAATGCCTTTGTAGTAAAAAATTGGGAGAATCATCTTAGTAAGGATTTTTGTGTGTGCAAGAAGTGGAATGCTTCCCTTTTTCTGTGTAGTGTTGGGGTGAAGCTTCTTGTGTATAGCATCCACATGAACAGAACAAACATTTGTCAATGCTAAATGTTCACTGCTGGTATTGCAGTTGTACTGACTCTTACTTGTACATAGTTTTACTATACATTTACCCAGGATAGAGCAGATGAGATGCAATAGCTCACTTTCCGTGGTGTCCTGCTTTGACAGATTGTTAGATTGTAATTATCTAGGATAGGGCAGCTGAGAGGTAATATCTACTTTTAAGTGCGCTCCCACATTTTGACCTCAAATGTCCAACAGTCTTTTTATGATCTGACATTATTTTTTCCAATTATTTATTTATTTAACCAGGTGAGACAACTAAGCTGAAAGCTTTTTTACAGGTGCAACCTGGGAGCACAGGGAAGTTAAGCGACTTGTTCAGGGTCACACAGTATATGCAAGTGGGAGCTGTGGGTTTCAAACCCAGGTCTCCAGATTTGCAGCTCAGAGCCTTAAACCACTGCGCTATACTGCCTCCCTATGGTATTATGATCAAAACAGGTGGAATTTTTAAAATCCCATCTGAAAGGTGATTTCGCTGAGCGACTGTGGAAACAAGTTTCAGAGGGGATTTGAAAAAATTACACGTGCCATATTCAGGTGGTGGTGTAACACAAGGGATATGTTGAACTTCATGGGCCAAAATCTGCCAAAAATAAAGTTATGAGTAAACGCTGGAACAATTCATTTCCTCATAACTAAGTTGTTTTTTCACATTTTTACCCCAATTTTTCAACATAATCTGTTTATGACCACTCCTTCTAAGCATGACAGGTGTAATTCATAAATCAACGGCTGAGATGTCATTTTGTGCCACAGGAGTTAAAACACATTTTGGATAGGATTTGAGAAATGACAGCTGCCACATTCATGAGGTGGTGTGAAAAAAATAGCTATGTCGAAAAGTTGGGGGCAAAATATTGAAAATTACCACAGTTATGCGCGTACATGGAAAAATTGCAATGTAGATTCATAACTTTGTTGTTTTCTCATATTTTACCCCAAATTTTCAACATAGCCTTCTTATGACCCCACATAGCCTTCTTATGAGCTCAACTCATGAACAAGGGCAGAGAAAATTTGCAAATCCTGCCCAAAAGGTGATTTCATGCCACAAGTGTGAAAACACATTTTGGCCAGGATTTGAAAAATGACAACATTCACATTCATGAGGTGCTGTGAAGAAATGGCTATGCTGAAAATGTGGGGTCAAAATATTGAAAATGACCAAAGTTACAAGCCTGTCTTCATAAATTTCTATGTAGGTTTATAACTTTGTTATTTTTTTAATATTTTTACCCCAAGTTTTCAACATAGTCACCTTATGACCCCATCTCATGAATAAGGGTGGAGAAAATATTCAACTCCTGTCTGAAAGGTGATTTCACACAGTGACCGTGAAATCACCTTTTGGGACAAATTTGCCTAATTGCATTGCAATTGCTCATGAGTTGTGGTCACTAAAAAGGCATATTAAAAATCTGGGGCAAAAATATTAAAAAATGACCAAGTTAGGCCAGTAAGTTCAAAACCCCACTGAAATACATTGAACAGCATACCTGATTTCCTCAGTTTGCGGTCTGGCACTGAAGAGTGAAAACACGTCTGCGGTCAACAGAGGATTATGGGGTTCAACCCCCAGCAGGTAAGTAAGGGCTTGGAGGGGTGTGGAGGGGTGTGGGGTGGTGGGTGTTGAGTAGGAGGGTCAGGGTTTGGGGGCAATAACAGTGGTGGTAGCAACAGACTGATAGACGGTTTTCTTTTTTACAGAGTATAATAAAAAAAAACTACTAGGGACTGTTTTCTTTATTTCTGGTGGCAACACTGAGGATTGGGCACCCCTAGTGTCAGTGTTATGTTTGAGTGGGGGTGTGGTGGTGGGTGTTGAGTGAGAGGGTCAGGTGGGGGGACAGTAGCAGCAGCGGCAGCAACAGACATTGACGCATGCTTTTTTTTTTTTACAGGGTATATAACTGCTAGGGATGGTTTTCTTTATTTCAGGTGGTGACACTGGGGATTGGGCACTCGCACTGTTGGTGTTACGTTTGAGGGTGTGTGTGTGGGGGTGGTGGGTGCTGAGTGGGAGGGTTAGGTGGGGAACAGTAAGGGCGGTGGCAGCAACAGACATTGATGGAAGGTTTTCTTTTTTTCAGGGTATAATTCAGCCTCAGCAGGCTGATCATGATGGATCAGCTGTGCTTGCTGGGTGATGTTATGTAGATCAAAGGAAAGAGCCGACCTATGATTGGTTCAGCTCTCTCCTTTGAACTACACAAAGTTTCTGCTCAGCAAGCCAGAACACTGTCATGACCTGGCTGATGATTGATGTGATACTGACAAACCCCTTGCAGTTCACTCTGCACTGGACTGACAGTGATGCACCCCTGATGTCTTGAGTCCTGGTGTTATTCATTTAACACGGAAGGACCAGACTTTAGAGTTCACCCTGTGCTGCTGTGTATATAGTTATGTCCCTCTTGTCACCATCCAATTTTCTCTAGGAACCCATCTATATCAGGCTTGTTTACCACGAAAAGAGGTACTGCTTCATTGCTTAGTGGGGATCACATCCAGAGGTGCGTGCTGCAATATCCCTAGGTGGAGGCACCGCACTATATCCAATAGATATTTTTTTTATTCCTGTTTCCTAAAAACTGCGTTTAGCAAAAGAACCCAGGCCAGCCCCCATGGTGTAAAGGAGACATGTCCCCTTAGGTCCCCAGTACAGTTGCCAGTGGATCACCTGGCACCCCACAGCTGGACAGATGGGCATTGCTGCTTGTCCCTATGGACCAGAGGGAGTGGTAAATACAGGCACCGATGAGCCATGCTCACATACATTTATTCATTTATTGGTTTATTGGCTGACTGAGTTATTGTTTGACTAGGACGCTGGCTTGACCACATGGGTCCATTTCAGCCATGCCTGGGGTCTCAGAATTTACAGTATTACAAGAAGCATATTGAATTATGTGTATCAGCGATGAAGTAAGGGTTATCAGCTATGAAGTAAGGGTTGTGGGCAGTTTTACCAGATATGTTTAACACATGCAAAATCACATTAGGTACTGCATTTGTGTCTGGATATACTACGTAGATATGCTAAAAGGTTTTCTTTGTAGGTATATTTCTTATTCATTGTTCAAGAGTGATATATTTGCCAGCAAAGAATTCAAAAGTCTAGGCCCAAAACAAGATCAGGACATTTCACCCCTTTTGTCCTTGTGCAAATCTCTTGAAATCCTTTTTTGGCTAGTTTCTCTCAGCAAGTAAGTAGGTTAGCTTGGGTTAGCTTTTCATTAAATATAAGGGTAATTTTGAGGAGATCACATTAAAACGTAGTATAAATGTGGCATTGAGAATTCTGTGCCAAGGGGAGAGGTGTAGAGAGGTCTTGGTAAAGTCTGCAATGATGAATTCTAAGGTGAGTTAAGAGGCCAAAGTGACAGACATGGCTAAATGCAACACTATTTTTCCTGAGAAGTAACAGAGATATTGTGTTTTTAGAAGGACTCGTATGCTAACGTAATAAGTAGGATTTGTTTAGAAATGTCCTTCCTAGCCTACATCATTAGCAGATCTTTACTGTGATAAAAACACAAGTTTATGACTGATTTTCTTACAGATTTGACTTGAGTGAATACTGTTAAGTTCCCATCCAGCATTATATCTATCCATTTGAATCTGTGCACTTCCTTGAAGGCATTACCATCCATCCCAACAATTTGCAGGGAGTCTGATAAACTAGTCAGTTTTTGTGAGGTAACAAATACCATTATTTTTGTTTTCTTCTGGTTGAGCAGCAGTTTTTGGTTAAGTAACTAACTTTGAAAGGAGTTCTAACTACTCTGCAGTAGTTTTGCAGATCAGTAATGTTTGTGCTAGTGTTGTACAGTACAGTATTTTCAGCGTACATAACTATTCTTGAGGGCACACAAATGCTAGGCCATAAACAAATAATGAGAAGAGCAGTGGTCTCCATCTTGAGCCCTGGGGGATTCCAGTTTTAATTTAAGCCATACCCAGTGCTGCTGAGACAATTTTTAGTTGCTGTTTCCTATTGACAAAACTAACTTTTGTTTTTGCATTTATTTTGAAGTTCTGTATAGATTTGAAAATCTCGAGATTCTTCTGTTTTGGTATTTGTTCCATTGACTATCCAAGAATCTCAAGGTTTTTAATAACTCAGAGTTAAGTCAGGGAATAATATTACCTTTGATTTATTTTTCTGTGGGCGGAACATGTGCAGTATATCACTTAAGTTGGTAATATATTGAGTAGACAATTGTACAGCAGACTGCATATTATTTGTGCTATAGAGTGCTGACCAGTGAACAAGTTCCTTGTCACCAAGAAACAGTTGTTCTTTAGTTTTGAGAAGTTCTGAGATTCTTTTACACAGGAGGAAACTTTTACGTGTAGTAATTTTCACCTACATGTAACTGGGCCTTGGTCAGATATAGGAAGCAGACCCGTGTCCTTTATTAGCTCAAGTCTATTAGTAAGGATCCAACTTATTACAGTCCCAACTGTATTTTTAGAACATATCCTAGTTGGAGTTTGGACTAATTAAGTTAACTGTATTTGAAAATCTCATTTCTGAATTATCTCTAGGACTTTAATTACTTTAGTCCAGGCTGAAGTCAGTCACAAGAATATGCTCCTTATTTGTGGTACTTAACAACATGAATTTGTCCAGTACTAACAGATCTTGTATTGTTGAATCCTGGTTCCTTGATCATAAACTTATAGAAAACTACAAAAAGACCAAGGTTATGGTATTTGTCAACACCCAAAACAGGCACAAGAGGATGAGCCTCAGCATCCTCAATAACCTTTGCAAGCCGCTAAAACAAGTCAGTAGTTTCAAATACCTTGGAGTTACCATTGACTGCTCCTTATCATTTCATGAGCATGTCAACCTGGTCTGCAAAGTGGTGAACATTAGACTCAGGTTACTCTACAGGCATAGGTACTGCATGACACATGATGCCCTCCAGCTGGCAGTCACTAGTTCCATCATCTCTATCATCGATTACGGATTAGTAATCTATGGCTCTGCCACTGATACTGTCCTAAATACAATAAAGGCTGCCCTCAATAAAGCATGCCGTCTTGCTACCAGAGCACATAGACTCACCCACACATGTGATCTTTACTTGCAAACTAACTGGCTAAACCTGAAGGGCATGCAATCTTACCAGTCCTGTCTACTAGCTAAGAAGATCACCCCTGCAGGCCCTCTCCAGCAACCCAAAGAGTTAGTTAATGCCTTTAATCTGGCCTTAACAGACCTCAGCTTCATCTTCCCTCCAGAGTTCCTTGTTACTGACCCTAACAGCCGGTCCCCAAACCCTGCTACCACTGCAAACACCACTCAACCCCCATTCTACTTCAAAAATGATCATGAAAGCAGACACTATTAAATATGTGAAGAAGATCCTTGGCAAAACTAGAATAGTTAGTGATATGCTCGACATGAAGCTTCTCACCATCACCCTAGAAGAGCTTGCCCACACACTAACACAACTATTTAACATATCCCTTAAGTCAAACATATTCCCTGACAAGTGGAAAACCACCCTTGTCACCCCAGTCTTTAAAAATGGAGACAGGACCAGTATAAGCAACTACCGACCCATATCTATTTTACCACCCCTCTCAAAAACCCTAGAGAGAGAATTGTATCAGATCAGCTCATGGATTACCTCAACAAATATAACCTACTCTGCCCTCAGCAGCATGGGTTCCGTAAATCCCACAGCACTATTACTGCACTCACCGACTTTACTTCACACCTATATGACTCCCTGGATAATGGGAAAATGTTTGGGTCAATCTTTATTGACCTAACCAAAGCATTTGACACCATCAGTCATCACATCCTGCTCAACAGCCTTGCAGCCCTTGGCCTCACCACCAATACATTGTCCTGGTTCTCAAGCTACCTCTTGCACAGGTCCCAGTGTATTAGGATAAAAGGTGTATCCTCAGAACCCCAGAATGTCACTTTAGGTGTCCCACAAGGGTCAATTTTAGGGCCTTACTATTCAGCCTCATTATCAATTCCTTGCCAAGCGTGTGCCCTGCTAAGATGCTGCTTTACACAGATGAAGCAGTGATCTCCGTACCAGGAACACACCTCCACAAAGTAATAGCTACCCATCAAAGTAACCGTATCAAACTGGAGTCATGGTTTGCTCACAACAAACTCCTCTTGAACTACAGAAAAACAAAAACCAAAACAATGCACTTTACCCTACAAAGCTCAAAATGTAGGGTGGCCCACTTACCATACTAAGTAACAAAAGCGACATAATTAAACAGGTTACTACCTTTAAATACCTGGGATTATTCCTAGACAACACCCTTTGTTTCAATATCCATATTGACCATGTTGCGAAAACAGCCAACATCAGACTCGGACTCCTTTACCAAGACAGAAATGCTATGACCACTGAGACTCTTAGCTTTGTCACCAAAAGCTCAATACTGTCCATCATTGACTACAGACTGACTATCTATAGTGCGGCCACTGAAACTGCTCTCAAAAGGGTTAAACTGTTGCTCAACAAAGCCTGCTGACTTGTCCTAGGAGCTAATTGATATTCCCACTCTTGCAGTCTCTACTCCGTAACTGGCTGGCTCCCATTACCTCAAAGGTCCCAGTAACAGGCATGTATCATAGGACACAAAACCCTCCTAGGACTGGTCTCAGAATCAACTTCAAAGCATTTCCAACCTAACCCCAAGACTAGAACAACCCAAAGCTCTGCTAGAGGGGTATTGCATGTACCTTACAAATGAACTTCCTTCACCTAGAGGTCCCTCTCCTATCAAGGCCCTCTCTGGATGAATGACCTACCCCCCCTCTCTTTTTCACCTTAAGAAACTTGGCCAATTCAAAAAAGAACTCCATCCCCTCCTTGTAGAATCCCAAGAGTGCAACTGCTGTGCATAATGATAGGAGTTCCATCCCCTGCCCTAGACTTCCAACCCTTACCCCCCACCTTCTTGTCCCTCTTGCCCAACGAGTCCTCAAACCCTCCTCTCTGCTTGGTTTACACTTTCCCTAGGCTGCCCCATGCATACAGCACTTATCAGCTTGTTCTCCCTCATCACCATACCCCGTTATCCTATCCCCTAATAACATTATACAATGTACCTCCTCTGTACCCATGCCAATACTCTCCATACCTCCTCTCTCCTCCCCTTTTCTTTGACAAAGCTGATTTTGGCTGCCAACTACAAACAACCTGCACTTAGTAACTAGACCTATAGACTGGAGATATTTCTGTAATAAAAGTATTTGTATTTGAGGTTATACCAGATTTGGAAATACCAAAATTAGGAATGGTTGATTATAAACACTCACATTCTGTTATTTCTACAGTTAATAATAAGGGATTTAAACTAAATAATATTGATGTACAGGATGTAGCTAAAGAATTAAAAAAATGTGAAAGTATCAAAGAGAGCAGGGATAGATGGTATTGATCCCAGATTTTTGAAGTCAGGTCTCGATATAATAGCTCCAATAATTACATATCTCTATGATTGGAGTATACAATCTTCCTCTGTTCCTGAACAGTGGAAAATGGGAGAAATTGTCCCCATTCACAAGAGTGGAGACCATATAGTTCCCTCTAACTATAGGCCGAATACCTTGCTCCCGATTCTATCAAAGATTTTGGAAAAGCTGATAAACTATCAGCTTGGACATTATATTGACCAAGAAGGGATACTAACTAAGCACCAATATGGGTTGAGGGAGGGTAAGTCCACAAACACCGCCCTACTTGATTTTGGCAATTTGGTGGCAACATCGCTAAACCAGGGTAGGTACACTGGGGCGGTGTTTGTGGACTTAAGTAAAGCCTTCAACTTGGTACACCATGAAACCCTTTTGCATAGATTACTGGATATTGGGATGCAGCAGGAGTCTCTGTAATGGTTTAGATCTTACTTATCTAATCGTAGGCAAAGGGTGGTCTGTGGTGCTGCTGCTGCTGTCTCAGGTCTCCTAGATCTACATTGAGGCGTACCTCAGGGCTCTGTTTTGGGCCCTGTGTTATTTAACATCTATATAAATAGCCTTGTAACTCAAATAACTACTACTGATGTCAGACTTTATGCAGATGATATTGTACTGGTTGCATCTGCAGATGATCCTGGAGACCTGAGACAGCGGCTCCAAAGAGATTTCTCTAATATTGAGATCTGGATGAGAGACTCAGGTCTTTTAATGAGTATTGGAAAGATGCAGAGTATGATCTTTTCTGTGGGATCATATGTAAAAAAGGATTTTACAGATTTACAGATTAAGTTTCGAGATGGGACCAAGGTTCAGACAGTATCTACTTAGAAATATCTGGGGGTTCTTTTTGATTGCCATTTTTCTTTTTCTGAACACATTTTATTACAGATAAAAAAGGTGAATCAAAGATTGGGAGCCTTAAGAAGGATCTCAGGATGCCTGACTAGTGAAATTAGAACTAGACTAGTAAAACAATTGTTGTTGCCCATACTTGATTATGGATTTCCATTATATATGCACTCCTACCAGAAATTTCTGAATAAATTAGATCAGACTTATTATAGAATGGGGAATTATATATTATAGAATAAATACCAGGCTCATCGATGCTTGGTTTACCAAAAACTTGACTGGTTACACCCAATAGCATGTAGCAAATATTTATGGTCATTGATATGTCATGGTTTAATTTATCCTAAAAACCAAAAACTACATCCATTAAGTCATCTAATATGTTTGAATTCAAACTTGACATACTCAGATAGGTTAAGGAAAACATCTAGAAAATTGCCTATGATCCAAATTATAAATCGGATGGGGGATATAATTCTCCAGAATAGTCTAGCAAAGACTTGGAATGAACTATCTTTTCAAATTACTGAGATTTCTGATTTGCACATATTTACACTTAAATTGCATGACTACCTGAATGTCTGTTGTAATTGTTTTTAGACTGTATGTAACTCTTGTATTGTATGTATTCATTGTTATTTTGTTTTTGTTACTGTAATTATGTGCCACAGGAATTTGTTGTAAATGGGGATTTAATTCTCCAACAAATTAACCTGTATAAAAATAAACTTTTTAAACAAATACTCCACATTTATCTTGCTTGTAAAATTGTCTTGTCACTTGGCTATTGTATGTTCTCATCATATGATGTAAATTGTACTGTTTTGTCTGTTCTTCTACTGACTTGGAGCCTTTGTAAAAGAGCCAGTTTGGCTCAAAGGTTGTAATTCTGAAACAGAAATAAATAAAATAAAAATCATGCTTGGCCCCACGCCACCCTCTTTGCAGTCACTCCTCATGCGTGCAGCCACTCCCAGGCACACAAGGAGTGCCACTAAAGCCTCCTTCAATGTCTCACTCTGTAGGACATCCCAATGCCAATGAGCTTTTATGTACATGGCACCTTTATGGTTAGACAGCCTGCTGACAGACATCTTGTCTGAACAAAAGCTGGGCCCCTTCAAATCCAAGCTTCGGTAGCATCTTTTGGCATGTAGTTTCTGTGATTGCACCTAGCCTTGTCAGTGTCCCTTATCCTCCTGTCATCCTCTGCTCATGTTTATGCCTTGATGACTATGTCTACTCAGACTGTTACTTGCTACTGTTTGTCGCTTGTTGATATGGAAGAACATTTTGTTTCTCCTGTATTTGCTATGACTATGTCTACCTAGACTGCTACCTATTACCATTTGCTGATTGTTGATAAGGATGTTTATTTTGTTTCTCCTGTGTTTGTGCATCCTACTACTGTTCCACACCCTACTTAGCACAGTTACATAGCTTTCAATGAGTAATATATTCTGTTTCTCAATTGCTACTGTTGATGTACACTGGAATCCATGTACCCAGCACTCCTCTCTGTCTTGTGTGTCATTTCTCATTATTATTGTAATCATTGTAGCTAGCTCTGTGTTATACTTTATTCTCTACATTGTAATCTAGTTCACTCTGACGTGGAGCTTTTGTAAATGAGTCTCTGACTCAAAGGTTTGTAATTCCCAGATTTAAATAAACAAACAAATAAATAAATGAAAATAAATAAATGGTGTGCTTTAGAGACATATAAATATAAAGAAAGTATACTTTCCTTGCAAGATTTTTACAAGCATGACTTTTAAGGTCACAAAATTAATGTACTAATGAAGGTGGCTGGGTTCCACTAGCATAGCATTTAATGAGTTTTTGATATAAATAACAATAACATTACCACCCCTTGTATTATGGCTGTGTGAGTGGAGCTTTGCAGACATTATGCCATTGCTGTAGGAGAAAAAGGGTCTGCTGCTGGAACGTGACCCTGTGTTATCCTACAGTGATGCAGCATCGTCTTTAGAGCACTCACTGCATTAGCACTGTCCTCCGCAGATAGAACTCCCCTCCACAGCTCAAGCACCCCATCCTGCAGGTGCACTACTTCCTGACTGCAGTTCTGGGATAACTAAGCATACACAACTAGCAAGCGTGTGCAGTTTTGTCACTGTTGCCATCATGCAAATGGCACATGGTCACTATGCAGACAGCTGTGCCATTTGCCCCAAAACAGCTGCTGCTATGATAGTCATTCGCCACTCCCACTGCTCCACTACCGCCGCTGCCGCAGGTAAGAGCCCTGAGCAGCCGTGTCAGCTTTGACCAGAGTTTGTTTATTTGGTGAACTAATCTAAAGATAGTATACCAATAAAATGAGACCATGGCATCAGAGACAGAAGACTTTAATCAAGATTCACTTAGGGTATACACATCATAGTGCTCTATCTGAAGCCATGTTCTTAATTCAGAGAGATGGGCCTGGAGACTACAGATATTCTGGTGGGTGGCTTCAAAAGCTGATGTTATGTGTAATGAGACTGTATTATTAAACTGGACTAGTCCAGGGTTGCATTCCATGTCACCTACTAAGAGAGGCAATAGATGAAACAATAGCCTGATATAACTGTACAGTACTTCCCTTTGATATGGCGATAGAGCTGTTGTGCACTAGCACATTGTCAAGTCCATTGTGCATTGCAAAATAGTGTCATGACCTCTGTAATGGAGCCAGATTGGTTTTCACGGTATGATTGAACAGAGTTTATTTAACTTTATAGCCAGATACAATTAGGAGGATGCAATAGATGCATTCATTGTTCAAGTCTCCAACTCTCCCCATCCCCTGGCTCTCTCAGGCATCAGTTGAAACTCCAACCCTTATCTACCTGTTCCTGTTATCCTTCCTTCTGACACCCCCCTGAGCCAAGCCTTAACCATCCTGGTAAGCAACCAGTTGGGTCCCCACTCCTGCCTTGCTTCACTACCATACCCCTTCAGTCTCCTTCCTCCAGTACAATGTCAGCCATCAACCTGCCCTTTAGGTCAAGTGCCTGTTGTTAACAGTGTGGTGTTCACCTAGTATTGCTGCCACTTTTAACTGTACCCTTGTTAGATCCCATGCAGAAAATGTAAGTTAGCAAATATCCAATGTTTCCCTTTTCAATGAGGAATAACTGACCCAAAAGTTGAGCATTGAGCTTGGCCATTGGTTGAGGGGTTTTACTCAGCTAATGTATAATCCTTACCATCTAGCCAGCAGTAAAGAAATATTTTTTTTTTACTTTTGCAATAGTTGAGAAATCAGACTTGGAAAAATACTCTAGTTATGGACTGAATTAATTTTTCAATTTAAACATAATCCAGTTTATGAGTTGGTTGTTTTTCTCACTTATATCACAGTTGTTAATTACTTAAGATTCAAAACTTAGAACATAGAAACATAGAAACATAGACTTTGATGGCAGAAAAGGACCGCTTGGCCCACCTAGTCTGCCCATTTCCCTACCTACTGGATAAGCTGTAGATCCTAGTTAACCAACAGCCTATTTCTTCCTACCCCCAACAAGAATTGCCTTATGCCTGTCCCATGCATTCTTGAATTCTCCCACCATTTTAGATCCCACACCCTCCTCAGGAAGGCAGTTCCATGCATCCACCACCATGTCTTTGAAAAAATACTTCCTCACATTGCCCCTGAGCCATCCCCCCATCTTCAAATTGTGTCCCCTTGTTCTTGCACATCTCTTTTTCTGAAAGATGCTACCCTCTTGGACTTTGTTCATTCCACTGAGGTACTTAAAAGTTTCTATCATGCTCCCCTCTCCCTCCTTTCCTCAAGGGTATACATATTAAGCTCCTTTAGTCTCTCCTTGCGTAGCTTCTCTTGCAGACCCTGCACCATTTTAGTTGCCCTCCTCTGGACTGCCTCCATCCTGTCTACATCCTTGTGGAGACTGGGTCTCTAGAACTGGATGCAGTACTCCAGATGGGGTCTCACCAACTATCTGTACAGAGGGATAACAACTTCTTGTTTTCTGCTGGTGATGCCTCTCCCTATACATCCCAGTATCCCCCCAGCCCTCCCTACTGCCTTCTCACATTGCTTGCTAACTTTAAGGTCATCTTATATGATTACCCCCAGGTCCCTTTCCATTTTTGTTGTTGTTACTACCTTCCCCCATTGTGTACATTTTGAACATTTTTCAGTTATTAATTACTTGAGATTTTAACTTAGATTTTTTGTTTGCTGTTTCTATCTGTCCAGCATACAAGAGAAGTAATTTGGAGGGAAAGCAGTATTGTACTGTCGTATGCTAGGAGAGAAGAAATATCCAAATAGTTTACTTTTTGTGCATTTCCTAAAACCATATGCAGTCCGTATACTCTCATGCCTCATTTCCAGAGCAAGTCATCATGAATGAGCATGCAATTCCTTGTGCAAGTCAAGCTGGCAAGGCTTTGGCAGAACAGACATAATCTTTTAAACAGGCTTATATGTCTGATACTGTATAGACTGAAAATGACAAAGAGGAGTTGTGAGTCATCCTCTTTGGGACTCCTCAGTGTACTGTAGTCATACTCTCAACCAATTACCATGTCAGAACTCCAATGCACACAAGTTTGACCCACTAGGTCCCTTCCTGCACACAAGCCCAACCCACAAGGTTCCCTCCTGCACACAAGCCCAGCCCTGTGGATTTCCCCGTACACAAGCCTAGCCCACTGGGTCTCCTCCTGCACCCAAGCCCAGTCCTCTGGGTGTCCCTCCTGATTGTAAGATCCACTAAATGGGTCCCCTCCTGTATACAAGTCCAGCTTACTGGGTACCCTCCTGTATACAAGCCCAGTTTACTAGGTTCCCTCCTACACCCAAGCCCAGTTTACTGGGTCTCTTCCTACTCACAGGCCCAGACCACTGGGTTCCCTCCTGTACATAAATCAAACCCACTGGGTCCTCTTGTGCACACAAGCTCAGCCTACTGTGTCTCCTCCTGCACACAAGCTCAGCCTACTGTGTCTCCTCCTGCACACAAGCTCAGCCTACTGGGTCTCCTCTTGCACCCAGACCCAGCCCTCTGGGTCCCCTCCTCTATTCATGCCCCTCAATGGGCCCCCTGCATCAAAACCCAGCCTACTAGGTCCCTTCCTCTAAATAAGCACAGCCCACTGGGTCCCATCCTACACCCAAGCCCAGCTCACTGGGTTTCCTCCTGAACACAAGTGGAGCCAACTGGATTTCCCCTCTACACCCAAGACAGCCTGCTAGGTCCCCATCCTGTACTCAAGCCCAGCTTACTAGATCCCCTCCTGTATACAAGCCCATCCCATTGGGTCCTCTCGTGTACCTAAGCCCAGCTCACTGGGTTTCCTCCTGTATATGAGCTCAACCCACTGGATCCCCCTCCTGCACCCATGCCTGGCCCGCTGGGTCTCCTACTACACCTAAGCCCAGCCAGTTAAATCCCCATTCTGCAACCAAGCCCAGCCCTTTGGAACCCCCTCTTGCTCAATATTCTAGCTCTCTGGGTCCCCTCCTGCACCCAGGCCTAACACACTGTGTCCCTTCCTGTACACAAGCCCAGCCCTCTGGTTCCCCTCCTGCAACTAAGCCCTGCCCTCTGGGACCCCCTCCTGCACCCAAGCCCAGCCCACTGTGTCCCCCTCCTACTCACAAGCCCAGCACATTTGGTCCACTTCTGCTCTCCCACCAGTTCCTCTGGGTGAACCTCCTGCACACAAGCCAAGCCGACTTGCTCCCTGCTCTCTACCTAAGCCCATTCAAGTGGGTTCTCTCCTACACCCAGGCCCTGCCTAATGGGTCTCTCCTTGCACCCAGGCCCAGTTAAGTGGATCCCCCTTGGTACCTGAGCCCAGTCCACTGGGTCCCTTCTTTTAACCAAGCACAGCCCAGTTGCTCTGCCATAAAAAAAAAGCCCAGTGGTTACCCGCTGCACATTTATCCAGTGGATCAAATACTCAGCTGGTTTAACTATAAGCAATTGCACCAGTGCTTTCATTCAGAAGAATGCAGCCAGCTGTAGAGGAGGATGGGTTCAGTCAGTCACCTTCTGCCTCCTTATAGTCACCACTCACTGGCTTTTGAGTGCTGAGATGGGGCTGTGGGTGGGAGGGAGGGAGGAGGCACTGCAATGGTGAGGGCTAGGAGTCATATTTGATTTAGCACTATTAGGTGCTGAAACATGGCAGACGGTCGTGGAGGTGGGTGAGCTGTGCTGGTCACCTATCATGGAATATTTTTTTAAATATAGCCAATGGAAATTGTGGGTGGCAGGGGGAAGAGGGGTGATGAATTCTAACAGAGAGTGGGGGATGGGAGTTGTATATCTTACAGGACATAAGGTAGGAACTGTTTCCTTTTTCTTTTTTTGTTAATACTGTATTTCACAAATAGGCTAGGCGGTAATAGTGTATTACTCATGGCATTTGGGAAATACTATTCATTACTTATACATCCCAGTTGCCTGTTTTTTTTCTTTTAAAGAGTAGAGCTCTTTAACAGTCCTTGGAATACACTGTTTTCTCGGCTCAGTATGCCTTTCCAAGTCACCAACTTCTAGAAAGAAAGTAAGAAATGTCTGTATATCTTTTTGCTTTCCTGCAGAAAAGAGTTTACTACAGTGGGTCATATGCACGCCTGTGGCTGTCACCGGAATTTCTGCAATGGTTTTAAACACTGAATACAAATCTGCTCTGTCTGTTTAAATAATTACAACTACAACTCCTATCGTGCACCAGGTGCTTCCTGACTCTAGCCTAACCACACTGCCTTGCTATAGTGTTTTTGAATCTAGCATGGCAATTACTTTTACATTCACGCTGGATGGATTAAGTTTTCTATTGATTTAAATGTGTTGTAGCTAGGTAAGAAGTTTAACTTAGCACTTATTTTCTCAGTGAAATGCCAAGTTCTGCAGTTTTCATCTGCTGTAGAATGCTTTAAGTACATGGCAGAACTGAATTCAAGCACATTGATAATGTTTTTTTGTGACTGGATGTACTGTATTTGTGTCAAATAGATGTGGTGGGGAGATATGGCATCAGTATTTTGTCACTGTATTTTTATTTTCCACCAGAAGCAAAAATCTCAAATGTGGTTGTCTCAAATTACTAACCAAAATGCCTAAATGCTCACTCCCAGGCTGGTGTCTGGCGTTTTAGCAGTTAAAATGTGATTGCCAGAAAGTGCCTATGTAGCCTCTGTGCACTGTCTCTTTAAAGAGCTGCCTGAATTGCAGTCATAAGCAATCTGAGAGGGATCTCTGTTGAAAGATGTAACTATTTGCTGAAAATCATTTAGAGTGATAATGATAATGTAGTTTGTCTAACCTGCCTTTTTTGCAGTAAGGACTGTTTTGTTTATCCCCACCATTTTGCCCGGGAATGCAAATTGGACCAATCAGTACTGGTGGGACCTAAAATGGAGCCGGACTACAGGAGCTGTCTGGAGTCAGAATCTGTAGGAATTGTGATTTGGGGCTTTTGGCACCTTTTTTGCACCTGAAGGGGGAGCTTCTGTTGTGACTGACAGACAGATCAGCCAACCAAACCTTTTGGATTCTGGAGAAAGTCCCTGGCTTGCTGGCAGTTGAGTCAGATCTGTTGGGAGCTGAGCAAGCAACAGCTTGAGACAGTCTCTGTGGAAAGGCTTGAGTTGTGGCCTACATGTCTGCCTGCTGCCCCTTAGAGGGAGAGAAGAGAATTAGTTGGGACTAAATCCGAGTTTGTGAGAATGAAGTAAGCCACTGATTTTTTACCAGGCTCATACCTGAAGAAGACTGAAGATTTTGCTGAATGCGATCAGCCTCTCAAGATTTCCAGCTGCTTCTGAATCCCCGGTTTGTGCAGAGACTTTGAAGTCGTGACCGGAGAGCGGTTTGCCTCGTACAGTAGAATTTCCTTACATGTAAATGTGCTGTGAGTTGTTAGTGGGTCGTGATTTGGTTCCCCACTGTGTGAACTGTGTTCTGCTTGCTGGAAGCTGTATCCAGCCCAAAATGGACTGTATCCGAATTTGTCTCCATTTTGCTGGGCCTTGCCACACTGGTCCAGCCAGACTACCCACTGCACAGAGAAAGCCATCGACGAGAGACTTGCCTGAGGATCAGCCCCCTGCTCCTTGCTTGAACAGGAACGACACCTCCATGAATTGTGTGGGCTCTGCTTCTCCTGGCACTCCAGATCAACTACCTGCAGTCTCAATTTTCGTCTAGCCCGTGTCCAATCTTAGGTATCATGAGTAATCATCAGGGTAGCTCTCTGCAACAACAGCCTAATCTAGAAGTGTGTCATCTGATTGTCTTGTTGTTTTCTTTTCATGAACTGAGCCCCCCCTGGCTCCGTATTAAAATTAGTGTGTGTAGTGCATGTTGTTTTCTTCCATCACAGGGCCCCAACCAGCTGCAACATTCCTGGCTAGCCCACCATTCTCCGTCTGGGTACCCAGGGTGTGTGACTGTTTATGAACCCTGAAGTGCATGCATAACTGTCTGATTGATACAGCCTTAAAGCAAATTAACCTGATTATGCCCCTTCCTTGTTCAAGTCCCTTAAATAAATCAGATCTAACTCTTTTTTTTGCATTTACCCTGACTGTGGTTCCAGTTTGTGCAAGAGTACTGTACTACTGTTATTTGCTGTGTATAACCTTGTTTTACAGGGGGTTCCCAAGGCCGAGCCAGAGGAAAGCCCTGGTGGTAGGTGCAAACAGTGTTGTACTTGTGTGGTATATCAAAGGTATTGTGAAAGTGATTATTGTGCATTGTTCTGGCCACTAGTAAGGAAAGAAGGGGGTTACAGTGTCCCAAAGGGCTGTGCCCAGGTTAGCTTGACCACTACCAACCCTGACCTTTGGGTGGAGGCACCTGTTACAGAACCTAGGCCCCTTAACCTGCTACTAGCCAAGCAGGCAGAGGTAGTAGCCCTTGAGATAGCGCCACCTAGTGGTTACAAATATGTAATTTTATTTATGTTGCATCCAGCATGCATAAAGTATGTGTGTACAGGGCCTTGGGATCACCGAATTTGAATATATAATTTTGTTAATGTTGCTGCTAGTGTGCTGGGGGGGGCATCATTTTATGTTGCAGCCAGCATGTGGAAAGAATTATTATTTACTGATTGAATCACCAGCCCGGTGGCACTGAGGGCTGAGGTGCTGGATGCCTTACCTTGCGTCACACCTGTGACCCGTGTTCGGGAATGGACATGGGGCATCAGGAGTTAGCAGGGTGGAGAAGGACTGAGCATCCTCAGGACTGCTCTCCTTCTCTTGAGACTCTTAGGAGGGGGGGATTGCAGGCCTTGGTGATTGCCTGTCACCTAGTGGAGGCTGGGAGGTGGCACATCAGCACTGGAGACTGTGGGTGAGAGTTGCAGCAGGCGCTTGGTGAGGGGACCCACGGGAGCATGCACCGCCATCACTGGCGCCATTGCTCGCCGCAACCTCGGGGGACAAAAGAACAGTGGAAAAATGGAGAGTCCTCTGCATGGATGACAATGGTCCCCCTCCACAACAGCTTGGGAAGGCACCTCCCTGAGCACTGAATCCAGTCTGGTGGGTCAAGTCGCTCCCACCCTCTGCCACAAAGGGTAAGTTGTGGGGTCTAGGGGAGGGGGCCTCATACCCAGTGCTTGAGTGGGAGCGGGACGTCAGATGCAGGGCAGAGGACTCTAGGAGGTAAAAATAAGAAACTGCAAAAAAAATAAAAAATTTACTGAATGAATCACTTTTGATACACATTCTATCTCAAAGCACTTTACAGGTGATGAGAGACTGGTAGTGTAGTGACTGTAAATGTGTAGTGGCAGCCAATTCACACATCAGCACCCACACACAGCCTTGGACAATTGCATGAGCCAGTTTTATGGAAATGTAGGACAGGACACTCTGGAAAATCCCCTACTCTTGCAAAAAGTGCCTTTGGTTCTTTTACTTCCACCCGGACACCCACCAGGATAGCCTCAGAGGTGAGAGGATGGGACCAGAGTTTAATACCTCAGTCAAAAGACACCACATCTCAACAGTTCATAATCCCCCTTGTACTGCACTTGGGTGCCTGCATCTATGGTATGATCCCAATGCCTGTGCAGGACTAGAACCTATGACCTTCTGGCCCAAAAGTGGATGTGCTACCAACTAAGCCACACTGATACAGTACTCTAACTGCGTGGCTCAGTTGGGGGCGGGGTTAGTATACTGGATCACCAAAACTGAATATATAATTTTGTTAATGTTGCTAATGGTGCATGTAAAAAGGTGGTGGTGATGGGGTGTTCCACATTAAACATCAGTAAAATAAACTGACATTTATCGTGTGTGTGTGTGTGTGTGTGTGTGTGTGTGTGTGTGTGTCTGTGTGTGAGAATTTTATACAACAGTTTCATTTTGTATCATCAATGGTGATGATAAATAATACTTTTGTTTATTTGGTTCTGTGCTAAGTGTATTGGTGAAATCAGGAGCAGGCCACAATGGTGAAAACTGGATTTCCTGGTTCGGACAGACCAGGTGGACCAGCATAGCATGCACGGTCTGGCCATTTCATCTAGTCTGGATTTCAGCACTAGGTTAATGAAGACCATGGGGACCTTCCAAAGAGTTTAAAGGGTGCCTGATGCCAGAACATCATTCTACCATTGAACTACCCATACTGCACCTTCCAGGCACTTCTAGCCCTCAAACCAGCCTCCAGTCAGCCATCCTCCCAGCAGCTAAACCACCATTTCAGTCTCTGATCCCAAGCAGACCACCCTCTCTGCAGTTGAACAACTCTTCCAGGACCACCCTCCTTTCCTCCAGCTGACCACCTTTCCAGCCCCCATACCAGTCTCCCCTCCCCAGAGTGTCCAACCTGGGTACTTGAATGACCACCCTCTGTATCTCTGTGCCCACCCAAGGGATGGATTGACCATCCTGGGGGCAGGAATATCCACACTGGGGCCAGAATGCCTGCCCCAGTGACTGGAATGCCCAGCCTCTGTGCCTTAGTAACCACCCTGGTGGCCAGAATGCCTATTCAGAGTGGAGGACTAACCACCCTGGGTATCAGAGTGCCTGTCCTAGAGCAGAAGCACTTTCCCAGAGGGGCAGAATATTCACTTGGGGTGTCAGAATGGCCACAGTAGTACTGGAATACCCACCCAGTGTGGAGCTACAGTATGTCCACCATCCCTCAAATCAAAGGGTGTCCACACTGATGGAAGCCGTCATGTTTTTTACATAACCCATGTGTTCCACCCCTTTTATAAAAACACAAAGGGGTATCCAGTCTTTACTTGCACTATTGCACAGGTCAGTGTAACAGTAAAGGTTAAGGAGCAGGGGAAGGCCCTGTTATTAATAGTGCCGGTATGAAAGTCCATGTTGTGCACAGTGTCTCCACAGTACCCTCACCACCCAGTACACAAGGCACAGACATTCCATGGCCACAAGAAGTACTATAAGTACTTTTACAAGGGTTTTCTACTTTGCAAGCCAGAACATCCATTAACACAAGAGTAACAGTTATTTGGTACACAGGGCCACTGAACATTGAAATGCTTGGGAATGGGGCTATGGAGGGAGTATCCTCAGAAAGAAACAATTGCCACCAATTGATATAGGGCCACTGTACCACCAGGTTATACCATAGAGGTACGATAACATTTGTTTGTTTATTTGCTTTTGGTAACCGGGTAAGTGCACTAGGCATAGCAATGCCTATTTTCAGGCACGACCCGGAAGGGTACAAATAACAAATAGTATGAAGCAGTACAACAACTGGTAATACAGAGGGTACAGGTACAAATACAATTACCAATGAGATAGAAATACAGAAGCCTTCTATACATGTAGTGATAATAAAACACAAACCTAGAGAGGATATAAGTGGAGAGCAGGAGGGTTACAATCAGTAGGGTATTATAGGATCAGAAATAGCAACCATGTACGAAATACATGCTAGGGCAGGCTATGGCAAGGCATTCAGTAAACTGCAAAAAGTGATAAATGTGGTAATATGAACAATGTTCAGTAATGGAGAGGTGAAGATAAGAGAAAAGTGTGCAAGGAAAGAAAGAAGAGAGAAAAAGGCAAGGAAGAAGGGAAGGAGAGAGGGAGAAAACAGGGAAGAAGGGAAAAAAGAGGAGAAATCTGTGCACAAAAGTTTTGAGAAAACCTAATCTAAGAGCAAAATAAGAAGGAGGGCTAAATATCCCTAAGAATTAAGGTCTAGAAGAACTAGGTTCGATGTACCTGAAGTAATCCTGCCAACATCTGTCATATACAATGAGTCGGTTATGAGTAACATGAGATAATCGGTCAAGGAAGGCATATTGAGAGAGGCTTTGAAGAACATCTGAAAGAGAAGGCACCAGAGTTGATTTCCATTTCATAAGAATCAGACGTTTGACCAGAAGAGAAAGTATGTTTAGCCACCTAAAATGCGCATGTGAGAGGAGAGAGCTATTGGGGATAAGGATGCCTAGAAGGAATAGCTTGGGGTCAAAAGGTAGTTTTTGTCCTGTTACTCTGGAGACAAGTAAGCAGACTTTATGCCAGAGCTTATTAATGGGAGCGCAGGACCACAAGATATGGAGTAGATCCCCATAGGCCAAATTGCAGCGCCAGCGATTATTATTATTTAATAGGCCCATTCATTGAAGCACAGAGGGGGTTCTATACCAAAGATGTAGGATTTTAGTTTGTATTAAAGAACTATGGGCATCTTTAAAGGTATTATGTGCAATACGCCAACAATTACTCCATTCTGCATCTGAAATATTGTAGTTAAGAAGAGTACTTCTTTTATTTTTGGCCTGTATAGACTGATCAGGTAGATTATCAATAATGTCTTTGTAAATGGAGCTATTTAATTTTACTGATAAATTAGTCCAGTGTGAGATGTGGGTTTAGAAGAGTATGCCTATACACTAAACTAGAGAGAGAGGTATAAGCTGATGAAAGTAAGAGGAAAGGATGGAATTAGTAAGTACTTTAGCAACAGGGGAGTTATATAATTGCTTGATCCAGGAGCAAAAGGTATGAGAAAGACCGAAATAAGATAAAACTTGATGAAAGTAGTCCCAGTTTAAGGAATCAAAGGCCTTTTTGAAATCAATAGCTATGGCTTCAGCTGGTGTCTAGAGGGATTTGGCTTTGTGAATTAAATTAAATAAGGAACATGGGTCATCAGAACCAGATCTATGTTTAATAAAACCAGCTTGCGAACAATGAGTTAGCTTGAGAATCAAGGGTTCAGGTCGAGAAGTTAGCAGTTTAGCAAATATCTTCCCGTCCGTGTTTAATAAAGAGATGGGCCTGTAACTTGTGGGGTGAGTAGGGTCTTTTTCTTTCTTAGGGATTAGGGTTATGATTGCTTTGGTGCAAGATGGAGGAAACATACCAATACTGGAAGCTTCTTGGTAAACATTAAGAAGAAGGGGACATAAGGTGTCGGAAAACATTTTATAGAAATCGACAGGGAATCTGTCACCCCCAGGGGTTTTTGCTGGATTTCAAGGAAGACAAAGCTTTCTGGATTTCCTGAAGCGAGAAGGGTTCATCTAAAGAATTTGTTTCAAGAGTAGAAAGATGAGGAAGATGTAACGATTTAAAGAACTGTTGAATTTGTAAAGTAGATGGAGGATTTGTGTTAGAGTATAGTTTTTGATAAAAGGTTTTCATGATAATGTTTATAGAGGGGTTGTCGGAGTTCATCTTTTAGGCTTAGGATATGTTATTCCATTTGTTGTGCTTTGAGCTGGTAAGAGAGGAGTTTCCCATTTTTATCACCGTGTTCCCAACACTTTTATTTAAGTTTAAACAAGTTCAGTTTTGGTTTTACGAGAAATTAATTCATTAATTTTAACTCTAAGTTGAAGAATTTCAAGATGAAGTTGAAAATCAGGACAGTGCTTATTAGAAGAAAAGTATAAATCCTTTTTAGCCTTAAGAGATTTTTCCAAGTCAGCCAGCTGTTGTTCCCTTACTCTTTTCCTATGTGCAGCATAACTGATAATCTTCCCTCGAATCGTAGCTTTAAGAGCTTCCCATACAGAGGACATAGAAGATTCGGTTGGGGTATTGTGAAAGAGGAAGTCCTGAATTTGTGCTTTGATCATGGGTAAGAAATTGGGATCCTTGAGAAGGAGAGGGTCCAGCTGCCAGTAAGAAGATTTAGGTGCTAATGGGCCCCACAAAAGTTTCAATTTGACAGGGGAATGGTCCAACATTATGATGGGAGAGATGGATGAATCAGTAGTTTTTCCATTATAACAGGAGAGGCTAACCAGTAGTCAGTTCTACTGTATGTCTTATGTAGAGAGGAGTTAAAAGTAAATTCTCGATCGCGGGGGTGAAGGAGGCACCGTACATCAGCTAATCCAACATCTTGCATTAGTAATGAGAGGGCTTTAATACTTATAGGGTGGGCCTCTGTAGCGGGGCTACTTCTGTTAATGCTGGCTTCTAACACTAAGTTACGATCCCCTCCAAGAATAATTGGTGTATTATTAGTGTTAAAGGATAGAATCTGTTGAGCTAAATTATGAAAAATGTCTGGGGAATCGGAGTTGGGTGCATAGACATTAACAAGCAGAAAAGGACCAGAGTTGGTATTCAGTTTGACCATCACCCATCTGCCGTCAGTATTGGAAACAGAGTTTACAAGGGACCATTTGAGACTCTTACGAATAAGAATAGCAACTCCTCTTTTTTTCTTGAGGTATAGGATGATTCGTAGATCTGACTGACCCAATCTTTTTTAAGTCTATGAACATCCTCTGCTAATAATTTTGCTTCTTGAAGGAAAGCAATTTGTGTTTTATGTTTTTTGAGATGTGAAAGAATTTGCTTCCGCTTACAAGGAGAATCAAGTCCCTTCACATGCCATGTATATAAAAGTATGTCACTCATATTGTTAATGTTAAAGAAAGGGAATAATTGCTGGAGTGTGAAGGGATAAATAAATGAGGCAGAGAATGATTATAATACAATATAGAGAGCTTACGTATATGCAGAGAGTGGCAGGAACATTCAAGCCAAAAAAAGTGAGATATATGATACATGAGTGGCACAGATATCTTATTAAAATTAGAATAGAGATAGGGAAGGAGAAAAGTCATTGACAACAACAACAATACTAGTAAGCTAAATAACAAAGAAAACGTTTTATGGGTGTGAGGAGATGTGAGTCAGCCAACTGGCTAAGAGTCTCTCTCACCACACTCTGGGGTGTCGATGTAGGGAGGAGACTAGGGAGGACTGGTTATAAATATCGGCCCAAACCTAAGTTTGATCCCAATAATATAATAAAGTAAGTATTCCTGATAAGCTAAACTGAAAGGGAATAATACCAAGAAAGGCAGGGGACTATAATAACCTCAGCTTAATTCTAAGCTAACAGGACAAGGTATAAGGATAAAGCTAAACACCAGAACTTATTTATAAACATTAGTAGTAATAGTACAATATATACCAACTCAAAATGACAGTAAATTAAAGAACCATATATGAGATGCCAGTACAGCCTAGACATAGAGCAAGGATTTCAGGGAGCCAGGTGTAATGCAAATGAACAAATATAAAAGGAATAGTAGATCATTACCACATTAGAGTGACTCTGAGTATACTTTGCAGTGCAACAGAATAAGTACATAATAAATACAATATTGAGGGGGAAAGAAGAAAGGGGAGGTCAATTTAAGCTCATATGCCCTGAGCCAAATGCAAATCGGGATTATGTGGAGAGGTATAGACTTCAGTGATAACTGTAGACAGAAGAGATTGTCATAGTAAAGATCAGCTCCGATTACTCGAAAATCGCCTAAATAGGTGTTATATGGGGTGACTAGGTCTAGAAGACTAGGCCCAGTGAGCCCCAAAACAGGAGGGACCACACAGCAGCGGATTTCTATAATATCTGTAGGCTTCGAGTAAAATAAGGAGCATAAGAAAGATGTAGATTGACAATCCTTTGCAACAGTACACCAAACATAGCCCACCTCTTTGAGTGCAGATGATAGTTCCATGTTGTAAACAGGAGATAGTAAGAATAATGGAGCATAGGGAAGGAGATAGATTTAATGTAGTTGCCAATAATACTTAAGAACCTGTCATCAGGAGAGGGAAGGGGTAAATTGCCTTGTAATATATAATAATTCACATATGAAAAATGAAAAGGCAATAATCAGTATGTATACCGATTGAAGATATACAACTGAACAGCCAACAGCCAAAAGACTATAAACCTGATGCACTGCTAAACTGGTGAGTAAAAGGCTAGATACAGAGAGCCTGTTTAGTGAGGTAATGTATAAGATCTAACACTAAAATAATGGGTTAGAAAAACATGGCTGATATACCAAAGTTCCCTTGAAGACCTTTAAGCTGCTCATTTAAACACTGCAGCAAAAAGTAAATTGATCACGCCGCGATGTACAGCCTTTGCTTTCTGCACTCACTGGGAGCGAAAGCAACCAGGTAGCATAGACTGTAGAGCGGGCGGCTAGGCAGAAAAAGTGTACTTGCACACCCTTTAAGTGTCCTGGAAGCAAAACCTACCAGATATAGCAACTGTGACCATATTACTGACCATATAAACTCATGACACCTTAGCTTTATTAGCAGGATTATGCCTATTGATGTTCTTGTATTTGGTCTTTGCCTTACGTTTCTTTTTGGGCGGCTCTAAAGATTTGAGGGGGGATCTTGCAACAACTTCTGCCCATGAAGTATCAGCAGAAATGCATCCCTGAGGCACAGGGCCCAAATTAGAGGGATGTTCGTCTGAAATTTGCTGGGAAAGATTCTCCGGCGAGGAGTGCATGTCATCCTCCAAGAGAGCAAACTTATTGCTCAAGGGAATAGAGGGGTTGATTTGAAGGTGAGAGGCTGCAGCTTGGGGTGTTGGGGTGAAACCTCACTAGAACAGCATGAAAGTCTTGAAGAATAATGCCCCGACGGAAGCTTCTCTTGCAGCTGTGTTGATTGCCTTGGGGTCAGATCAGTTGCGGTGTTGCTGCTGTTCCTGTACCTCGTTATCCACCCTCCGTGCAGATACCAAAGCTGTGTTCGGGTTGTCAATTGCTGCTGAACCTCCCAGGGTAAGATTACAGAGATAGACCTCCAGATAGTTGGCTAAGGCATCAGGGGTTTCAAAATCCTTGAAGGAAGAGCCTCAGAAAAGGTGTAGTGTTGCGGGGTAATCTAGAGCAAATTCAATGTTTCTTTGGTGGAGGATTTGTTTAAGTGGATTGTAGGCCTTCCTTCTGATGGTTAAATCTTTTGAAAAGTCTCTGTAGATGAAAATATTAAACTCTTGCCACTGCAGTTTCCCCATTCAGTTTCAGTATTAATTCTGTATGGGAATATTTCAAGAAGCAAGCAATGATGGGCCTTGGTCGCTGGTCTGATGTTGGCTTGGGACCCAGAGTGTGGTGAGACTGCTCAATGATTAACGTTAGGTCAGGAGGCAGTTTAAGCATTGCAGGCAGCATATGTAATAAAAGCGCAGTAGTGTCTCCTAATTCTACACCTTCAGGGAAGCCAATAAATTGTGAATTGTTGCAACGATTACGATTTTCAATTTCGTTAATTTTGGCTTGTAGGGATTTAATAGTTCGATCTTGATTGTGTACAGTAGCCTGGAGGTCATGAATAGTAGTGGTGTTACAGACCATTGCTTTCTCATAAAATGCAATTTTCTGGCTAAAAGTTTCAAGAGTGGTCGCATTCTGTTGGGTGGAGGTTTTTAGATAATTAATCTCAGCCATCAGTTTAGAAAACATTACTTCCACTCTAACAAGTGAGCTTTGCTGTGCTTGGAGATCTACCATAATGCTGAAGGATGAGGCCTAGTATGCAGCAGTACAGTGTAGAATAATTGAATATAAGTAGATGATGGATCAAAAATGACTTACAAACTGTGTCAGGCAGTAAGATAACAGGATGGTCACAGGAGTTGGTACCAAAGAAAGGTCTGGTGAAGGCTGGATGAGGTTAGATTGCAGTCATTCCTGCAGAGATTCTGAACTATGCTGCCATCTTCTCCCCATGGTGGTTTTACATCTTGGAATGTGGAGGGAATCTAGGTCAGTGGATCTAAGCCCATAGGAGATGGTTTGAGTGCCCAGCAGGCCGGCAAGGGATTGTGGGAGACTTGGTCTGGCAATACCATCAATGAGAGATCCAAGGGACCTGAGCCGATAGGCAGTAGGGGACAGCCATTTTAGATCAGCATAAAATTGGCAGTGGTGCTTGTAACGAGGGGATGTGGAGGCATAGCGGCAGAGATTATTATAGGTGGTATCCCACTTATGAAGAGTAGTTTTTGATGCTCCTAGGTAGGTGACTGTGCCATAGGCTAGTGCTGGGAGCAGAATGCCTTGTGCAATAGCAAGTCTAGCTGATGGGATGAGGGCATAACTGGTCCGGTATGCACTTCCAAGCTTTTTTTTTTTCCCTCTGTGTTTATCCTCCTATCGCACAGTGACATCATTCTTTTTTTTTTTCCGATTGTTTAACCAGGAGTAGCACACTAAGCTGAAATCTTGTCTACAGGTGTGACCTGGGAGCACAGGGAAGTTAAGTGACTTGCTCAGGGTCACACAGTATGCAAGTGGGGACTGTGGGATTCAAACCCAGGTCTCCAGATTTGCAGCTCAGAGCCTTTAACACTGCACTATACTGTCTCCTTCTTCAGGATCTCAATGTGGACCTGCCTCAGAACCTTCTCTGGATCATTCTCGCAGATGGGAGCCCCACTCTTTAGACCCTAGATGCCAGGATTACCCCCCGGTGGGGTGGAGGAGCCCCAGATCTCTCCCGGCCTTGATTCGAGTGTGAGCCTTGCTCTGGACTTACCGGATCCTCTGAGTGCCGTCCCCCGAGACCTGTCTACTGGCGCCACTGTGCGATCTCCTTTTTCTCTTTTTTCTCCCCACCCCTAGATGCCAGCGTGCAATGAGGTTCAAGGAGCCAGGAGATGTGCTGAGACATGCCTCCTGCTTCAGCCCCTGTTGGCATCAGACATTCGTTCCTGCTACTCCCTTTACCACACTTTCCACCCAAGCTCCCCTAGGTGGTGGTATTGCGGTGGGAGCTTTCATGTTCCCTCCCCGGAGAGGGAGAGCAGCTGTTGGGCGCTCCATCCTTCTCCACCCCTGCTGACCCCTGAAAACCCATGCTTGTTCCCGAACACGGGTCGCTAGCGTGGAGCGAGGTAAGGCGTCCAGTACCTCAGTCCTCAGTGCCACCTGCCCGGCCGCACTTCCAAACTTGGCATCAATGGACTTGCAGGTAGCAGTAACATATTGGGTGACTGGTGGGTTAAGTGGGGTATCTCACTTCTAGGAGCCTATCTCTAAGCTGTGCTGGGCCAGTAAAATCTGCATCCAGGTCGTTTTCTCCTTCTGAACTGGCTAATTATCTGACTTTAAAAAAAAAAAAAGTTTATTGCTTTTCCCATTTTGGCTCCTGATCAGACTTCTGGCAGTTGGATAGTTCCCATCCAGTGGAAACCTTGATTCAGGTTTGAAGCTTTGGAATTGTCTTGCTTTGATGCAGCGGAGGTCCATTCATGTTATCCTGGTGTTGATAGTGAGAAGGACTCTGTCTATAAGGACAGCCCAGTTTTTTGGTGGCATTTGACTCTGATTTTATTTTACTTTGGATTTGGATTGAAGGAACTGGATTATTAATTTCTTATCATTTGGATGACTGGGTGGTGAGAGGACCCTGTGTCCATGTATTTTATTTATTTTGTTCTCTAGATTTCTTATGTTATTATTATTGTTTGGCAGTGAGAGTGCTGCTCTCTCTCCCCAATGGTGAGAGGACTGGGTGGGGAAGGAATTAATTATTTATGGTAGTGTATATTGCTTTTACCTCTCTTCCCCAGTAGTGAGAGGACTGGGTGGGGAGGGGGAATTAATTATCTGTTGTATTTTGCTGTATTATGTGTTTGGGTTTGGTGGGTGAGAGCCCTTGAATCAAAATCCTGAGACTTATTTTGTGTTCTAATTCAGATTTTTATTTAGCTGTTATATTATTATATAGGGTTTTATATTTATTTAGTTTTGTGGCATGGGTTAATTTTGTATTTTGGGATTGTTTATTTGTTGTCATTCACTTAGGGTGCTAAATATGTGTTGGGATGGCACAAGGACAGTCGGGTATTATTCCCCCTTCAGGCTCAGAGACCTCTGTCCTTTTTCCTGTCCTCCCCTATCACTAGAAGTGTATATACGGTGCAGGGCTTTGGGGATTATTAGAAGAAGGAGGAGGATGAGGGTTGGGCCTGGAGAGGGAATGGAAAGGAGTTGGTGTATAGGGATAGTGGGGACAAGGAGACGCCCTGGGGCGAAATGGGTCCAGGAAAGGGGTCCTCCTTGTCTGGTTCCCATACCCAAGGGTTCTGCCAGTAGTCAGCATGTAGCACGGTCATCCTCGGATGCTCATCCTACTAGGGCGATGTTGTGCAACGCCAGGTCTATTAAAAACAAGACCGCTATTATAGCGGATTTTGTTGGAACATCTGACCTGGGGTTCATCACTGAGACCTGGCTGGAAGAGAATGCTGGCCCAATTTTGGTGGCAGCAATTCCAGCCGGATACTCAGTGATACACCACCCGAGGATGGATCATAGAGGCAGGGGTGTTGCTATTTGTTTTAGATTGGAACTGGGCCTAGTGGAGGCACCAGTGGGAACTGCCAACTCCTTTGAATGTATCATGGGTGAGGGTGTGGGGTGCAGGATACTTCTCGTTTCCCATCCACCAGGTGACGGGAATGTTTTCCTGTGGGAAGTCGCAGACTTCATTGTCGACCTGACATTGGGATCCCCCAGATGTTTGGTTCTGAGGGATTTCAGTGCCTGGGTTGACGATGAACTCTCGCAGTTTGGTCAAGACTTCCGCCAGTTAATGACTTCACTGGGCTTCACACAGGTTATTTCCCCCTTGACCCATATTGCTGGGCATTCATTGGATTTGGTGTTCCTACTGGGGATGGAGATATTCGATTTGGTGGCGGAACCAGTTGGATGGTCTGATCATCACTCCATTGGGTTCAGTTTTGAGGCCACCCCTAGTAGGCCAGCCCCTATGGAGATGGTCTGGTACCGCCCTTTGAGGGGTGTTTCCCCAGATGGCCTGATGGTGGTGCTGGACCTATCGGGCTTACCGAGAGATTGCATGGATCCAGGAGACTTGGTACCCGCCTATAATAAGGCGATGGCAGGGACCCTGGATTCCATTGCTCCTGTTCACGTTCATCCCCTCACTCTTCGCCCCAGGTCTTCTTGGTTTGATGAGACACTGAGGGAGTTGAGGAGAGTCGGACAAAGGTTAGAGAGGTGCTGGCAGAGGTCGGGCCTGTATTGTGACAAACTTAGTTTGATGGACCATTATGTGGTCTACCAATCCACAATCTCTTGTAAGAAGGCAGAATTCCTGTCCAGAGAGATTGCTGCTGCACAGAATAGACCAGCTAAGCTTTTCCGGACTGTGGACAGATTGTGCAATCCAATCTGTCTTCAGCCCAGAAGAGCCTTTTCTCAAGAATGGTGTGAGGAGTTTGCTCAATTCTTTTCAGATAAGGTTGCCACAATCAGGTCTGATATCCATTTGACCCTTCCTAATGGGAGTTGTGATGGTTGGCAGGAGATGTCGGACACCCAGTTTGTGTGGTCTGACTTCAGCCTTCCCACAATCAATGACATTGTGATGGTCATCCAATTATTGCGTCTGACCAGCTGTGGTTTGGACCCGGGGCCCCACACGTCTCCTAGTGGGCTGTGTGGATAAAATTGGTCCGGTCCTTGCTGAGATAGTCTGGAGGTCTTTGGAGAGGGGGATTTTTCCAAATCCTCTGAAGGAGGCTGTGGTTCAGCCTCTTCTTAAGAAGTACTCCTTGGATCCGGACTGTCTGGCTAACTACAGGCCTGTCCCTAACCTGCCCTTTGTGGGTAAGGTTATTGAGAAGGTGGTCACGTTGCAGCTGGATGATAATTTGACCAGCCACAATGTCTATGATTCTCTCCAGTCCGGATTTAGGAAAAGACATAGTACTAAGACAGCTCTTGTCCGGGTACTAAATGACCTCCTAATAGTGAGA
This sequence comes from Neoceratodus forsteri, assembly GCA_016271365.2. Classification (NCBI taxonomy): domain Eukaryota; kingdom Metazoa; phylum Chordata; order Ceratodontiformes; family Ceratodontidae; genus Neoceratodus; species Neoceratodus forsteri. The sequence continues at coordinate 668,462,926 of CM028133.1, forward strand.
GATCGAAGGACTTGTTCCATCTTGGTCCTTCTTGATCTGTCTGCAACATTTGACACCGTGGACCATGGTGTGCTATTGGAGTGCTTGCAGTTTATCTGTGGGCTGTCTGTTACAGTCCTCAGTTGGTTTTGATCTTTCCTTAAGGGTAGGACTCAGAGGGTGGTGTCTGGGATTTTTTTCCTCGGCATCATCCCCCTATCCTGTGGGGTGCCGCAGGGCTCCATTTTGGTGCCCATGTTGTTTGTGGTGTATATGCTGCCGTTAGGAGTGATTATTAGGTGGTACAGTCTGAGTTTTCACTGCTATGCAGATGATACTCAGCTGTACATGTCCTTTGTGCCCGGCCAAGATGCTGCCTTTTCGGTCTTTAACAACTGTCTTGCCGAAATCCAGGACTAGATGAATGTGAGCTGGTTGCGGTTGAACCCAGAAAAAACTGAGGTGTTGGTTGTGGACCTGAGTCACCGGGAGGCGGGTTTGTTGGCGGGATCACCCTCGGGATTATGGCTTGGGGGTGTCCAGCTAACTACCTCAGACCAGGTGCGGAACCTGGGCGTTGTGTTTGATGACTGTTTGACACTTAAATCTCAGGTGTCGGCAGTTGTCAGAACCTCTTTTTACCATCTGAGGAACATCGCCCGGGTGAAGCACCTGGTTCCTCCTGACGATCTTCCTACTTTGGTCCACGCTTTCGTTACCTCCCACCTTGACTACTGCAATGCCCTTTATCTTGGGCTACCAGGGGTTGAGATTCGCCGCTTGCAGCTAGTGCAGAATGTGGCAGCCAGGCTATTGACTGGTTCTTCTAGGTCCAGTCATATAACGCCTGTGCTTCTTGGACTGCACTGGCTGCCAATTTGCTGGCAAATCACCTTCAAGGTCGGTTTGTTGACCTATAAGGCCCTATACGATCAGGGACCTGGCTACCTGAAAGATCTCCTTTGTCCCTACTGTCCCTCCCGCTCTCTCTGATCCACTGACGAGGGATTGCTAGAGATTCCCAGGGTTCGCTTAAAAACTTCAGCGGCCAGATCTTTTAGTTTTATGGCCCCAACCCTGTGGAATGCTCTACCTCATCAGATGCGAGATTGCCTGACTGTCCAAAGCTTTAAGGAGGCTTTAAAAACATATCTTTTTAGCCTAGCATACAATGAGTTTTGAATGCTGTTGTCAAGATTAATTTTAATATTGTTTTAATTATTTATTGATTTTATCATGTTATGTACAGGTGCCTTGGTTTTGGAAAGGCGCATTTTATACATAAAGATTGATTTGATTTGATTTGATTGATCAAAGTCCAGATATTCATCAAGAAAAATGCAGAGGTACTTGAAAGTTTTGGTGTTGGTCAATGGTGAACCATCAGTGCATAAGATATTGAGAGGGTTCTGGTTTGTTTTGAGTCTGGCACGGGAGCCAAAAAGCATGGATTGTGTTTTGCCCACGTTAAGAACAAGGTTGTTTACAATCATCCTGGACTGAATGTGGAGGAAGTCTGAGGACAGAGTGATTTATGTCTGAGATGTTCCTAGCACTGGAATAAAGAACTAGGTCATCTACGTACAGCAGTGATGAACAATCTGGAGAGAGCAAGGGGAGGTCATTAACGAAGATGGAAAAAAGTAGGGGGCCCAGGATAGATCCTTGTGGAACACCAACATGTATGGTGGAGGGATCAGACAGGACAGAATTGTAATACACAGCCTGCTTCCTGTTTGACAAGTAGCTATTAAACCAGGCTACAGCATCTGTAGAGAAGCTAAGAGAATGGAGTTTGTTGAGGAGAAGGGAGTGGTTTACAAGGTCAAATGCTTTGGTTAGGTCAAAAATTCTGATTCGATATTCACAGAAAGCATGCACAAAGGTACAGGTCTTTGGAGGGTTGTGTTGATGACTATGACGGTAGTGCCAGGTGTCTGCTGCATGAATCTTGTCATGTAAACCACGCACCTGGTGCCATGCCATATTCCAACTCCTACTGCAGTTATACTCCATCATGTTAATGGCTGAACAGATAATATGCTGCTACTCACATCTGGATTAGTTCTTTGCATAATGAAGACATGCAATGAGTGTACCATTTGGGGGGGTATGGATCATCACCAATGTAACCTTGATCGTAGGGTTGCCAACATTGGATTTCAAAAATAAGGGACAGCCACCCCATTCCTTGACTGCCCCCCCCTTTGCCACTTCCCAGGCCGACATTGCGGAAAGGTATCCCCCCAAAGCCAGTGGTGTGCATTTTGTGCATGTGCATCATTTTAGCAGCTCATAGCTGGTTGGCTGGTAACTGTCTGGCTGCATCTACATGGATGCACCATGCATCCCTCTAATAATTCCTCAGGGTATCTGGCTTGCCTTCAATATTCCAAGAGCACTTCTAAGATTCCCAAGGTAAGCGAGCAACTGGATAACAAAAAAAAAATACAAGAGAAACAGGAGGGCAGATAGAATCACTGTTGTTCTCCTTGCTCCTCCTTCCTGGCTCCAATTATGAATTTCTCCTCCCCCCAAATGCATTGAAAACATAAACACAGTCATGTACCCATCACCTAGTGCCACCCCACCAATCAGATTGGATGTGCTGGGCTGGGGGTGCGATTACTGGTAAAGGTGATCATGCCGCCGGCTGCAGTGGCTGAAGGCCAGGGAGCTCTTGGGATAAGGCATGATCACCTGGCTTTGTAAATCAGGGACCTAGAGAGAGGGCAACACAATACTGCAGTAACTGGATAAGGATGGAATCCTAACCAGATCGCATTGTTTCAGCTTGCAGAATCTTGCAGCATCGGATGGAGCCACTGACTGAGCCACCTTTACAGATGGACAGTGCATTCAGTCAGGATTTGACAGCCCGCTGCAATGTTGCCCTTGGTCCACCAGCTGCACCATATGGCCTGGAGCCATGAAGAACCCTAGTTACGGTTTGTGCTGACATCATCCTAACTTGCTGCTTGACTTGATCCTGCTGGCCTCCTCTCTCCTAGTCCAGGCTCATCCTGTTCTCCCTCCTGAGTCCAAGTCCCAGACTCTTCTGACCATCCCCTCTCCTGCCAGACCCAGCCTGATCCCCTCCTCCCTCCAGGATCCTCGGACAGGACTCTCCAGGCCCCACAGGTGAGCAGAGCTAGTAGCTGCTGACTGGACTGGCTGTTGGAGAAAATTAATTAAATCACCTCTCATCAGCGCCTCGATCTGCCGCTCATCACCAACCACTTACTTTTTGGTACAACATAACAAGTCTCCTCTGTCCTCTACTGGCTGTCTCTCTCCCTCTGAGTCTGATGAGGCAATGACTCTGATTTCAGCAGGCCAGGGCAGCTCTCAGCAGTACTCCTCATCTCCTCCTCAGCAGTCAGCAGCAGGCAGCCTGATGATGACAGCAAAAAATCAAAATGGCACGTCACGATTTCACACCGGCACGTGTCCTCAACCCACATGGTCAGGCAGTCAGGTGGCCAAGACAGTCAGATGGATGGGCACCACAGGTCACTTGGCTATAAACAATCCACAGAAAAGAAGGGACAAGGTGTTACTCTCAGGTAGCTTGAGTCACCTTCCAGCTCTCTATTTGTATCCGTAACATCTGGACACGCGTACTATGATGGCGGCTGCAGCTGCTGGCAGCCGCTATGAAAAGTGGGAAACTGAGTCTTTTAGACAAGCCCAAAGCGCCCAAGTTAAAATATGGGATAAAAGTCATCCTGTATTGATTTAATAGGGGACAGGCATTTTTTCCTGGAAATACGGGACGTTCCTTAAAATGCAGGACTGTCAGCAACCCTAGTTCAGGGCTTGTTCGGAAGGTACCATGCAAGTTTAGGGACAAAAGAGTAAACCATGGCAGAGTTATGGGTCTGAGATTAAGTATTTTGACATACGACTTAGTCCACGCACATACACAGATGGGCTGTATGCAGATTTAGCTACTGTCAGACCATGACCTGTATCACTATACAACACCGTATAATACCAGTACTGGATTTATGTGGGGCAGATGACAGCCAGATGGTTAGGGAGATGAGTGGGGGGAAGGGCACGGGACTAGCTCAGCATGGCGGGGACTACCAGACACTGAGGAAAATAACTGTGGATTGACTGAGTGAGGGGGACCACCAAACACCAGGCAAACAAATTAACTTAACAGTTGCTCCTCCCATAATGTTGTGGCTTCCCTCATTTCTACTCAATGTAACCTTTTTATATTGTCTTGTCCTATATTGTCCTGAAAACCCATACTGTAGTTAACTTAATTGTATCATTTTCCACATGCCATCCATCCTCCTGAATATTTGTTGCTGTATCTTTGTATCTTGGCATCGCCGTTGATTATTGTTTTTAATGTAACTAACTGCAGGTCACCCCTGAAAAAGGAACGTTTGTCTTGGTGGGCTTACCCAGTTAACAAAATTCAATAATTAACTAACGAACTAACTGATAATAAAGTGGCAGATTGGGTGAGAGAGGGGGGACCACTCGATGACAGGGAAACTAATTAGCTCAACAGTCAGGCATCGAGTGATTAGGGGGGACCTATACTGTCATGGCCCATGGGTTTGACAGCACCCTAGTCAACCACAGGCTGCAGTGTGGCAGTAAAAAAAATAATTAAAATGCATTTTAAAAGGATTTTCCAGACCCAGCATACCGGGTATCTGGTAACTACAGTGGCATGCCAGTCCAGGTGCTGGGTTTCTGGCACCTGGACTGGCATGCTGCTGTCTCGAAGGTGCTGGTGAGACATGCTGGTGCTGGACTTGGCTGCAACCCCTTTTCCACTCCAGAGCACACTTTATTTTATTTTTTTTATATTTGAGACTTTTAATCCTTTTGTGTAGCCCTGCAAATTCAGTCTGTATCTACTACTGCCCTGATACCTCTCCATCTGATGCAAGAGCCCTGTAAACATTCCTGAAGCTTCAGCTCCATAGCAGGATACCTCCCCAGAATTCAGTGTGGTGGTGGTGTTGGGGGGCAGCAGGGTGACCAAACCTGAGACAGGAAGAATTGAGGAACATGAATGCTATCCACCATGGCCATCCCCATTATAATTTCTCAGGGCTGTCAGTAATGCAGATACCTGCATCCTTTAAGCACATTTTGGACCTTGGAATGCTCCAAAATTTCAGCACCAAGCCCCAGAGATGCTCACACTACAAGGCCCAGGAGTCCCGAGGCTGCTGCTTTAAAAGCAGCATGCCCTGAAATCATCCCTTCCAGCAGCTCTGTTGTACAGTGTTGGGAGGAGGGGTGTGTCAGACCTTCACAGCAAGTGACTGACAGAGCTGAAATCAGAGCCAAGAGCAGAAGAGAAGGGGCAGGGCATGAAGTATGCAAATTGCTTACTTTACACCCCTTCTCTTCTGCTTTTGGCCCTAATTTCAGCTCTGTGAATCACTCTCTGTGGAGCTCCAACATGCCCCTCCTCCTAACAATGCAGAGATGCTGTCAGGGACAATTTCATGGCATGCTATTTCTTAAAGAAGCAGCCACTGGACTCTGCAGTCAGACTTGCTATATTAATTTTAATGGGGACCTCCCAAAAATTTCAGGGTGACTTCCAGATTTTAGCTGAAGACCCCCCAAAAAAAAATCCTACCGAGAGCCCTGTCTCTGCTTTTTTAATTCCTTTCCTTATTAATGAGCTAAACCATGAAAGGATGGAGGGATGATGTCATGTGGCCCCCTGTGATGTTGGCTGTCTTCTAGATACCTGTCCATGAAGCACTGTTAAAGCTGGGAAGACAAGAACCTCCCCAATAATCTGAGAGTGCCGCCATCACCATGCCCTGAGGTTCTTCTGACACATAGCTGAAATTGGGATTATTCTTATAATCCAGGTTCTCAAGACTCACTCCACCTAATCAGTCCTCTGGACACTCTCATAAAATACTTAGCCTGTGGTGGTATTTTAAATAAGGTTAAACATAGAACATTTCGACTCATATATGCGCAGTGAGAGTGAGTGAAAAATATATAAGAGATACCCCTCAAGTAAGCCAGGTGTCACAGCGTCCAGTCACACAGTGGATGATAATTATAAGTACGGTGAAATCCAACCTGCCAGACTCTGGACCAAAATTTTTTTATTTAAAAGTTGGTAACCAGAAAAGGCAGATGAAGCCAAGGCTTATTTACAGGTATGACCTGGGGAAGGGGAAAAGGGAGGAACATGTACAAGTGCTGCTGTTTTTAAAAGAGGAGAACTTTGGTTTCAGAGCAAGAAGCAGCAGTCTAGATCTACAGATTTTTTACTGATAAATCACTTCTATCTCAGCAGGAGTCAGTACCTGTTTGGATTAAGCAAACATATACTTTATTAGAAGTAGGAGGTCTCATTTAAGTGAAAAAAAAGGAGAAAGTCACTGTGTGTTTCTCTGAGGAAGGAGGCTGTATCAGCTTAATGTACTGAGTCAGTGCATAGGGTGAATCTAATTGGGGGTGTGGCTTAGCAGTTTAGGAATACAAAAGCAGGTGGCTCCAATTACAGCTTCCTGCTGTTTTTAACAGAGGAGAACTTTGGTTTCAGAGCAAGAAGCAGCAGTCTAGATCTACAGATTTTTTACTGATAAATCACTTCTATCTCAGCAGGAGTCAATACCTGTTTGGATTAAACAAACAGATACTTTATTAGAAGAAGGGGGTCTCATTTAAGTTAAAAAAATAAGAAAGTCACCTTGTGTTTCTCTGAGGAAGGAGGCTGTATCAGCTTAATTTACTGAGTCAGTGCACGTGGTGAATCTGATTGGGGGTGTGGCTTAGCAGTTTAGGAGTACAAAAGCAGGTGGCTCCAATTACAGCTTCCTGCTGTTTTTAGCAGAGGAGAACTTTGGTTTCAGAGCAAGAAGCAGCAGTCTAGATCTACAGTTCATTATACTAATAAATCACTTCTATCTCAGCAGGAGTCAGTACCTGTTTGGATTAAGGAAACATATACTTTATTAGAAGAAGGGGGTCTCATTTAAGTAAAAAAAAAAGAAGAAAGTCACTGTGTGTTTCTCTGAGGAAGGGAGTTATATCAGCTTAATTTGCTGAGTCAGTGCAGAGGGTGAATCTAATTGGGGGTGTGGCTTAGCAGCTTAGGAGTACAAAAGCAGGTGGCTCCAATTACAGCTTCCTGCTGTTTTTAACAGAGGAAAACTTTGGTTTCAGAGCAAGAAGCAGCAGTCTAGATATACATATTTTGTACTAATTGACCTCCTTAACACCCCTACACCCACCCACCCACCCAAAGCCTGTTCTAGTTTTATAGCCACTGGATTTGACTGACAACAGGAACTTCCTGTTTGGCAGTAGGAAGGAAGGATCACTGAGACACATTAGTTTCATCAACCTTGAGGAAACCTACAAAATAACTCTTTCTCCCGGCCCCCCCCCACCGTCTGCTGGAGGTCTGAATCCAAGCATGGAAGGAGGAGACTACTGAAGACTACAGGAAGTTCCTGTCCCAGAACAGAAAGGGCGAGAGTTGTAAGGGCACATAGGCAGTAGGAAAGTTAGTGTAAAAATACATAGTGGGGGGAGACATTAAGCATACAAAGCAACAGGGGAAGGGACACAAAATAAGTCAAGATGGAAGTGGTGCAGTGCAATGGCTGTGGGGCAGAAGAGTTCTGGGAGACATTCTGGAGGCTGTGATGCTGCCCTGTTTGCAGGCACCTCTCTGGTCTGAGGGAGGAGGTTGCCCATCTCCAGGCTGATCTGGCTAGGATTCATGAAACCTCTTCCCCCACCCAGGGACCACCAGGGCCACCACCATTACCTCAGAGATTGCCAAGAAAGAGGAACAGATGGACCAAGGTGGGCTCAGAGAGGGAGAGGGTGGTGGAACAGAGGTGCACCCCTCCAGTTGTACCTCTCCACAATTCATGTGCTGTTCTGCCAAAGAGTGGTTCCTCTATGGAGGCACCTGCATTGGAGACCAAGGAGGATGCTGGGACCCTCTGCAAAGGAGACCCACAGGAGGGTGGCATGAGACCCCACAGGGGAAGGAAACAACTCCTGGTGGGGGGCTCGATCATTAGGGGGGTAGAAGTGGGGGAAGAAGTGGATAGGGAGGTAAGGTGCTTGCCTGGTACCACAGCTTGGAGGAGCAGGAAGTGAATCCTCAGTATTGCAGGAGAAGCTGCATGAGGGAGGGAGCTGGATGTCATTGTCCACCTAGGGACAAATGACCTGGCTGTGAATGGGATCAGAGTGGTGCAAGAGGAGTTTGTGGAGTTGGGGAGGGGCCTTCGACAACTAGCATGTATGGTAACCTTCTCGGAGGTGCTGCCTGTCTAAGGCAAGGATGATGCTAGGGTATTCCACACCATGGGATTCAATGAATGGTTAAAAAACTGGTGTGGAGCTCAGGGTTTTGGTTTCATTGGGGAATGGGGAACCACCTGGAGGGATACAGGCTTATACTGGTGCGATGGTCTGCATCTGTCCGGGGGGGACCAGGATCCTAGGTGACAGGTTTAAATACTTCATTGGCAAGCATTTAAACTAGCCAAAGGAGGAGGCACTGAAAAGGAGCAGGGAAATCCCAGTCTCCCCCCACAAAACACAGTAGTTAGAGAGGTACACACTAAGGTAGAGAAGTCAATAGGGAGCAGGACAGGGATAAATGCAGAAAAAGGCAGTAAGGATAGGGATGGGGCTAAAAGGGGTAAGGCCATACAAAATAAATGGAAGGTGATGAGTGCCAATGCCCACAGTCTGTGCAACAAGCTCCCTGAACTAGTGGTCTTGATGGAAGAGGGATGCCTGGATATTGTGGCAGTCACTGAAATGGTACACAGAGAACTATGACTGGGATGTCAACATACCAGGATACACAGTCTACAGGAGGGACAGGGTGGATAAAACAGGAGGAGAAGTAGCTCTCTATATAAGGGAATGGATTAAAGCAACAGAACAAAAGAGTAAACAAGAAGTTGATGAGTCACTATGGGTCACCCTGGAGACAGGAAATGGCACCACAATCCGCACGGGTGTTGTATAAAGACCCCCATCTCAGGGGGAGGAAATGGACAAGGAAATGATAGAAGGCATCCTTAAAATGGCAGAAAAAGGGGAGATATTGTTGATGGGGGTCCTAAATATGCCAGATGTTAAAGGAGTACCTTTGCTGCAGGCACATCCAAGAGCAGGGTAATTCTTGATGCCCTACGGGGGTATGCCTCAGACAGATAGTGTTGGAACCCACTCGGGAGGAAGCAATCTTAGACCTGGTACTCTCAAATGGGGAAGGAGAAAGGATTGCAGATTAAGAAGTGGGTAGCCATCTGGGAACAAGTGACCACCAAACAGTGTGGTTCACAATAAACACAGCCATGGAGTCAAGCCATACAAAAAACAAGAGTATTGGACTTTAGGAAGGCTGACTTTTGGAAAATGAGAGAGTGCCTCTGAAAAGCACTAGCAAACGGGCAAGAAGGAGGGGTGGAGGAACAATGGGGAATAATCAAAACAGCCATCGCAGAGGCAACAAGCCTTTGTGTGAAGCAAATCAACAAAACAAAATGAAGGAAAAAAACACTATGGTTCTCAAAAGAGGTGGCAGGGATGGTTAAGGAGAAAAGGATAGCATTCAGGAAATATAGGGAAACACAGAAGGAGCAGGACAGAGAACTTTATCAGTTAAAGCAGAAGGAGGCAGGGAAGGTAGTCAGAATAGCAAAGGCACAAACTGAGGAGAAGATAGCCAACTTTGTTAAGAAGGGGGATAAAACATTTTATAGGTACATTAGGCAGCGAAGAAAGACCAAGGGAGGTATACAGAGACTTAATAAAGGGGAGGAAATGTGGGTAGAGGGTGACAGTGAAAAAGCAGGGATACTGAACACATATTTCTGCTCAGTATTCACAACAGAAGAGGAGGGGGAGGTACCTAAACCAAACAAGAGAGAAACTCTGAATAGGGAGGTTGATACCAGTCCATTCACAGAAGAAAGGGTTTTGAAAGAACTCTTGAAACTGAAGGTGGACAAAGCAATGGGGCCTGATGGGATTCACCCAAGAATTCTAGAAGAACCAAGGGTAGAACTAGTAATGCCACTGACTACTCTCCTTAACAAATCATGGGAGGATGGGGTGGTACCTGAGGACTGGAAGAGGGCAAATGTGATTCTACTTCACAAAAGTGGGAGCAGGGCAGAGGCAGGAAACTACAGACCAGTTAGTTTGACTTCAGTGGTAGGGAGCATGATGGAATCACTTCTGAAGGAAAGAATTGTTGAGTACCTAGAGGCCAGTATGGCACAGGACCCAAGGCAGCATGGTTTCACAGCAGGAAGGTCATGTCAGATGAACCTAATAGATTTCTTTGACTGGGTGACCAAAGTAGTAGGGAGGGGCTGTGTACATGGCCTACCTAGATTTTAGCAAGACATTTGACACAGTCTCACACAAAAGATTAATATACAAGTTAGCCAGCCTTGGATTGGGCCCCAAGGTGGTAGCCTAGATAAAAAATGGCTGGACAACAGGACGCAAAGGGTAGTAGTAAACGGAGTCTACAGTGAAGAAAGGAGGGTAACTAGCGGGGTGACACAGGGTTCGGTACTGGGACCGGTCCTCTTTAATGTCTTTATAAGTGACATTGGAGAGCACCTGGAAGGAAAGGTATGTCTCTTTGAAGATGACACAAAGATCTGCAACAGGTTTGATATACAAGATGGAGTGGAAAGAATGAAAGGGACTTGGCAAGGTTGGAAGAATGGTCAAATATGTGGCAGCTCAGATTCAATGCAAAGAAGTGCAAGGTAATGCATCTGGGAAACAAAAACCCAGGAGAAGAGTACACAATGGGGGGTGAGTTAATAACAACAACAAAAATCAAAAGAGACCTAGGAGTAATTATATCCGATGACCTAAAGGTGGGCAAGCAATGTGAGAAGGCAGTAAGGAGGGCTGGGGGGATACTGGTATGCATAAGGAGAGGCATCAACAGTAGAAAACAGGAAGTTGTTATCCCTCTGTACAGACAGTTAGCGAGACCCCATCTGGAGTACTGCGTACAATTCTGGAGACCCCGTCTCCGCAAAAACATAGACAGAGTGGATGCTGTTCAGAGGAGGGCAGCCAAAATGGTGCAGGGTCTGCACCAGAAGACATACGAGGAGAGACTAAAGCAGCTTAATATGTTTACCCTTGAAGAAAGGAGGGAGAGGGGGGGACATGATAGAAGCTTTCAAGTATCTCAAGGGAATTAACAAAGTACAAGAGGGTAGTATCTTCAAGAAGAAGAGCTGTGGTAGAACAAGGGGGCACAATTTGAAGATGGGGGGACGGCTCAGAGGTAATGTTAGAGGGTATTTTTTCACAGAGAGGTTGTGTATGCATGGAACAGCCTTCCTGAGGAGGTTGTGGAGTCAGGAACAGTGGGAGAATTCAAGAATGCATGGGACAGGCATAAGGCAATTCTAGTATGGTGTAGGAGGAAGTAAGCCGTTGATTAACTAGAATCTGCAGCTTACCCATCAGGTAGGGAAATAGGCAGACTAGGTGGGCCAAGCAGTCCTTATCTGCCATCAAATTCAAATTCTAAGTGCAATACAATATACAAAAAAATTACAAGTAAAAAATCAGTATATTAAATATGAGGGTATTGGTAAAGTGGTAAACCCCAGACTGGCTGGTTCGTCCGGAACACCAGTACCGGGTGCAACTTGCATAGTTCCGCTAGTCTGGATTTTACCTAGGGGATAATGGAGGGTGTGAGGCCCTCCAAAGTCTTTTAAAGGGGCTTGACCCACAGACCAGCACCACCCCATTTGACCATCAACCCTGTGCCATCTACTCCCTTCCAGCATCTAGATGAGCCTCTGACCCGGAGCAGACCACCCTCCAGGCACCTGGAGCACCATTCCAGCTACTGGACTAGCCTACTTTTCCCTGTCAATCACTCTTCCAGCAGCTGAGACAAACTTTCAGCCACAGGACCAGCTTCTAACCCTCAGCCAGCTACCCTTCCAGCCCCTGGGCAAGCCTTCCACTCCTTGCTGACCTTCCTCCCAGCAACTGGGCCACTCTTACAGCCACAAGACCAGCCCCTGTTGCTCAGCCGACCAGCCTCCCTGCACTTGGACCACCTATCCAGGCCCTGGAGGGCCTCCCTTCCCCAGCCAAACAGCCTCCTAGCAGTGGAACCACCCTTCTAGACACCGGACCAGCTTCCCATCCAAGCAAATCTGCCTCCCAGCAGTTGGAGCAATCTTCTAGGCCCCAGACCATTCACCAGCCTCTAGCAGACAACCTTCCCAGCACCTGGGCCATCATTCCAGTCCCTGGTTCAGCCTAGAATATCCAGCCACCACCCTCCCAGCGGTTGCATTACCCTTTCATCCCCAGGACCAGCCTGTGACCCCAGATGATCACTCGTTCAGCCCTGGACCAGCCTCTCCTCCCTAGCCGACTAGCCTCCCATCCCTTGGACCAACTTTCCAAACCCCTGACCAGTTTACCAGCAGCAGCCCCACTCTTCCAGCCCCCTGACATAGCAACTTTCCTTCCAGCAGTTGGACCACTCTTCCTGCCACTGGACCAGTCTCTTCTCCCCAGCTGACCAGCTTCATTGTGCCTGGACCATTCTTCCAGGCCTAGAGCAGCTTCACCTTGCCAGTAATCAGCCTTTTGGTAGCAGGACCACCCTTCCAGTCTCAGAACCAGCCTCCTACCTCTAACTGACCTTCCACTCAGCAGCTGAATCACCTACACCCTGGACCAGCCCCTCATCTGACCCATCTTCCTGCACCTGGACCACCCTTGAAGGCCCCAATCCAGCCTGCTTTTCCCAGCTGGCCAGCTTTCCATCAGCAGGGCCACCCTACCAGCACCCAGACTGGCCTTCCACTCCTAGCCAACCTTCCTCCCAGCAGTTGGACCACTGTTCCAGACCCCAGACCAGACTCCCTTTCCCATCTGACCAGCCTCATTTGCCTGGACCACCCCAAACCCCAGACCAGCCCCCTTCCCAACCCAACCTTCTTTCACCTGAGCCACCCTCCCAACCTCCAGAGCAGGCTGCCCTCCCCAGCTGACCACAGTGCCCGCCATACAGTAAGAATGCCCACATTCCTTACTTTAGTGTCAATTATACAGTCAAACTGTCCACCCTAGGTCCAGAATGCCAATCTTAGGGCAGGAATGCCAACTCTTTGCACCTGAATGAAAACTTTGGGGTCAGAATATCCATGTGGGGCTGGAATGCCTGCTCTCTGTGCCTCAGTGAATACTGTAGGGCCATAATGCCCACCATGGGACTGGCATGCCCACAAGATGTGCTTCAGTGTCCACCCTTGGGCAAGAATACCCACCCCAGGGCTATAATGCCCACCTTCTGTGCCTCAGTGTAGACCATGGGGCTAGGATTCCCCCCTTCTGTACCTCAGTGTATACTTTGGGGCTGAGATTCCTACCTTCTGTGCCTCAATGACCACTCTAGGACCAGAATTCACACCATTGAATTTAATGTTGCCTTTATAATCTGATTTGTCCCCTCTATGGGTGTATTTTACCCATGCACCACATGACCTAGCATTCATCCATCCATCTATCTATCTATCTAAAAATGGCCCAGCCCTTCTGCCCACCGGCTACTAGCCCTTGGCTCCCTACTTGAAGGTATAACTAGATCAGGTCTCCCCAAATCCCTCGCCTCCTTGCTACACTCCCAAACCCCCTCCTATGGTCTCTGATCAAATGACTCTGCCCCTCTCTTCATCCCTAGACGTAAAACCACTATGAGTGCCTGTGCTTTCTCTAACTCTGCACCTAAGTACCAGAATTCTATCCTTCAAACTATTCACCTAGCTTCCACTCATGCCGGTTTCAAGAAACTCCACCGTGAACATCTACTGGCTTTAAATCCCTGCATATGCTTCCGTCCACCGTAGCCTATTCAGTCCTCCCACCTCCCACCCTGTTCTTTCCTGCACCCAACTTCCTCCCTCTCACCCCTTTTCACCCCATTCTCCCACCTCTCCCTCCACCCCCTCTCCCTCTTTTCCCTCTTCCTCTCTCTCTATACTGCACCTCTCGATGGCACTTATTGTTTTTCTGCACTTTCCTCACAGCTCCTGTACAGACTTGTTGACACTTGTTTTGAGTAGTTTACTTTTTCCTAATGGTACTGTCTATTTTGTTTGACATTGTCTAATCTCTGTATATCTTCCAGTTGCCAATATAGTTTGTATCACAGATCATTTCCATTTGTCTACCTCTCCCTTGTGCTGCATCACATTGTACTTCTTATGTATTTTTCACTTGTATGCTCCCGGGTCGTGCCTGAAAATAGGCATCTCTATGTCTAGTGCACCCACCCGGTTACCAAAAGCAAATAAATAAATAAATAAATCTGGCTGTCTGTCTGTCTGTCTATCTATCTGTAACCCCTAGGTGGCACTATCCCAAGGGCTACTACTCCTGCCAGCTAAACTACTAACAGGTTGAGGGGCCTAGGTCCAATGGCGGGTGCCTCCACCCAGAGGTCAGGGTTTACAGTAGTTAAACTAACTTGGTCACAGCCCTCTGGGACACTGTAAGCCCCCTTTCTTCCCACTAGTGGCCCACACAATGCATTAGGAATATCTTCACAATGTACATTTACCCCCAGGACTGGCTCTGTCGACTGGACCCTGGGGACCCCCCTTGCAAAACAAGATGATACAGTAAAAAACCACAGTACAATACTTTAACATAAATGAATACCTCAGCCAGTGTAACTTTGCTGAAACCAACAGATCTGATTTATTTAAGGAGCTGTAACAAGGAAGGGGGAAATCAGGTTAAACACATTAAAAATCACAGTACTGTGCGCATATTCAGAGTCCCAAATTGTCACTTTCACTGGGTACCCAGGATGGGGGGGGGGCTAGCCAGAATCGGTGCAGCTGGTTGGGGCCCTGTGATGGAAAAACACTGGCACAATACCCAAATTATAATCCGGAGCCGGTTGGCTCAGTTCCTGAAGAAATGAAAAAAAAAAAACAATTAGATGACACACTTGCAATTTGATAAACAGATGGCAGGGAGCTACCCTGCCTTGTACTCACAAACTCAGTGCTGGCAACTGGATGGAAGGCAGATTGTCCTGGATTGCCAGGAGGAGCAAACCATGGGGACAAGGTCCTTGTGACTGGACCCCACTGCAGTTTAGAGCAAATGGATGTAGTCTGGATTAAGCTGGGATTTACTTCCAGCTTCATGCACTGAATTCACTGTACAGAGATTTGAAACGCGATTCCCCACAAGCACTACACACATTTATATGTAAAAGGAAAGTACTATACCAGGCAGGCTGCTTCTCTATCCCGATCACAATTATTGCACAATACCCGGGAGAACACACAGCAGATTTAGTTCTTGACAGACCGAGCGCGATTCAGCAATTTCTCCAGTCTTCTACAGGGTGAGCCTGGTTTCTACTCTTCAGATCTCCTTGATTCTCTTCACAGGTTGGATTCAGTCCAAACAGGTGCTTGCACAAGCTGCTGACCAAAACTTAGGGCCTTACATGTGATTCCCGCGCTAAAACTACACACGGAAGAAGCACCCAGCTCTTTGTCTCTTCACTGCCCAAACTGATCTGATCTTTCCAGTAGACAGAGCCGGGCATTTCCTTTGAGTTCCTCCCAGTTCAGTTGGCTGGTTTGGCTGTCACTCACATTAAACTCCCCCTGTTGGTGGAAAAAAGACGCCGAAGTCAAAACTACATTTCCCAGAGTCACTGCCCTTACAATCCCCTTACAGCAGGCTCCAGAAGAGAGTCCAAGTTCTGATTCACCCAGAGCAGGCTCCATTTTAAAGGATCCCCACCATGATTGGTCCAATTCAGCAGTTCAGAACCAACATGAGGGAGCTACTCTGCACTGTCCTTGCTACAAGAAAGCAGATTAAATCAAACTGCATTTTCATTATTACTCTAAAAGGTTACTAGCAAACAATTACATTTTTGAAGAGTGCTCCTTCTGCCCACATAGCAATGGCAGAAATAGAGCTATTTGGCAGCAGCTTGAGCGGGACTCAAGCAGGAAAACACACAGTCCCCCCATACAAACTAATTATGTCTGCAAGCAGACAGCTCTTAAAGAGACAGTACCGGAGGCTCTAAAAGCACTCACAGATAAATGGCATAAACGCCAAACACCATTCAGGCTTGGAGCATTCAAGCAAGCTCCTGGAAGACTTTTGGGAACCCCCATTTGCAGGGGTTACATATCTATCTAGCTATCTCTCTCTCTCTCTCTCTCTATATATATATATATATATATATATATAATATATATGTATGTATGTGTGTGTGTAACCCGGATGCCATGTCCCAGCAGGCTACTACCCCTGCCTGTTGCTCACAATATGGGTTGGGGGGCCTGGGTTCTGGTTTGGCTGGAAAAATGGGCTCAATACCAGTAGACTTACTTGTGTGGTGCCTCCACCTAGAGTAACTTTTAAGTGGGTCTGATGACAAGCTAGCGCAACCCTCTGGGATACTGTACCTACCCACTGCCCCAACCAATGGTCCCACACATGGATTAGCATAAAACATTTTTCTTGGATTCAATGGCACAATTATTGGTGAGTGCTAATAATATGCTCACAGTAACCACGCTTACCAACAGGGTTTGACGTCTGGAACACACCCTGTACACCTGCAAGTAATGGTTAACAGCAACAACAACGCACCTTTTAGCTTCCCACAATAGACTGGCATTTGGTAATAATATGCTTATGGACTGTGTTAACATTCAAACAGCAAATCTTATTTATTTGGGGATTAACAATTGGGTAATGGATGCAGAGTAAATGGATTTAATGGCATTTTTGGTTTGGTATGTCATTAAAGCAATACATTATGTTCCCCTGGACAGTCCAGTTAAACTCACTGGGTACCCAGAGTTCCACAGTTGCAGGCCTGGCACTTTACAGCTGGTTGTTCGACATTGCAGCTGGTTGGCCGGTGTTGGGGTTCTTAAACAAATACATTTTAATATAATTCTTTAACCTTTTCTAGTAGATTCAGAAGCAGAAACTTTTAAACCCCAAACAATTGTGATTCCCAGGCCTGATGGCCTGCACAACAGTTTAAACAGCACTTTGGCAAATGGAGAACAAAATGAACTGGCAAACAACTTTAACTGGGTTACAGGGACAGGCCCTGATATTACTCATGGTACCGTGGCTCCTCAAGCTGGCAATGGTGTCAAGCTGATTTGTCCTGGAGCAGGGTTTAATCCACTGACTCTCGGCTGCATGCCACAATCTGCTGTCCTTCTGGAACAGGACCAGCATACAAGGACCAGGGCTGGCATGACTCACCCTCATGTCTGGGCATACCTCCCCAGGTGGCCGCAAACCAATGCTGTAACATTGTGGTGGTAGCTGACTCCCCGATCTGGTCTGGAAACAGTGGCAAATCAACTTCACAGTGCAGTAGCAGTCTCTTGAGCCTCTTGAGGTGTGGGCTCTGCATGAACAATTCAGTTTCTGATGCAGTTTTAAATAGGCCACACAGCATACCCACTTTGACAGTTGAACTCTCTGGCAGTACGCTGGCCCACTTAACTTCAAGTCTCCTCCAAAGCAGCAAGGCAAGAGACAAAGTCTGTAGCCACAGACTTTACATTTAAATATCAGTCTCAGAGGCAGAATTATTACTTTACCATAGTTCAGCTTGGCTATCTCCAGACAGGCTCTGATGCAGTTCAGTCAGAAATTGCAGTTTTGGGCAAGAACCACACTCCCTTTCAGCTTGGGAGCTTGAAGAATACAATCTGCAGCTTTAGCAGTTCAAAACAACTGACTTTGGGCTGCTAGGTGGTAGAGAGGTAAGCAGGCCTCTCCACTTTCTCCTCAGAGCCGGATTGGAGCCTCCTTCCCTTCTGGAAGCCCTCTAGCAACTGCCCAATTCAATTGTCCCTCCTTAACTGAAGAAAACAGATTCCTGTAATCTGATTGGACGCTAAGGCTGTCCATCACAATCCTAGTATTCTGATTGGCCCAAATGGGTGCCAAGCATACAGTTCACAGTTTCTCCCAGCAGCCATAGCAAAAGGACCCTTTAAGTTCCAATTGGCTAGTAAGCAGGGTCAAAGTCACAAACATGGCTACTGCAAGACAGAGAGCAAACAGTCCAAACTTCAAGGTTAATTTTTAAATACAGCAGTTTTGTTTTAGGAATAGATATTTACAGCAGTTGAAAGGGCTCCCTCTGCACTTTAAGGCAACTGCAGAGTGGAGTCTGAAGGAGTGCTGCCCAGCTGGTCACGAGCTTTGTTTCACTCTGACCCAGCACAGGCTATACACTATACACAAGGGCTAAGCTTCTTAAAGCTACAGTGTGACAGCATTAGTTTGCATGTTCACACAGGGACCATGAATACAGCAATACTTTACATTGGATTTACATTTACATTACTGGATACTAGCCAGGTTCATGAGGCAGAACACTGGCTGGATCATGGCCAAGTGCAGGGCAAATGCAGAGCCCAGAGAGATGTCTTAAGGCAAGCACACTACATTGGGGGGGTTATATATATGTATATATATATATTCTTTACAAAAAAAAACGTTGTTAATGCATCAGTTAGGGTTGTTTCCACAGTGACAAAAGTGTGGAAATTCAACATTAGGGTTATCAAATCTAACACCCCCTGCCCTACACCCTCCAACCCTCCACACAACAACAGGTGTTGGGGTGTTCATTGGGGTCGTCGCGCCCCCTGTAGGGGGACTCAAAATGTTGCGACAAAAAATCCATATCTCGAACCGTTTTCAATATACGGGTGCTGAAAGGCATCAAGGGTGCCACAATGTTATCCTATGGGAAATTTCTCAACTTCAGAACACTGTAACAATGGGCCTGTTAAATGTTTTGGTACCAAACCACCAAAAGGCACATCTGTGGGACCAGGACTTGCCACACTGCAAATTTCAGGCCAAACGCACAATCCGCCTTGGCACAATGAAGTTACAAAGAAAACAACACATTAGAAAATGTGTTTGTGCAGTGTTATCGTGATTACTTTAATATTTTCATGGCACTCTCTATAATGGGAATGTTGTCGCACACAGAAAAATGTTGTCACAGTTACTTTTTTCTTATCGCGATTGTTTTCGCAGAACGGCAAAATGGTGGAACAAGTTTGAAAAACATATTTCCAGTCCAGCTGGTGAAAAACTAATGCCAGGTTCATGTTCCTCAGGGCCTGATTAGGTGAACACAACTGTTGGTGTTTACCTAAGGGCAATATTTTTTGACTTACAATGTTTTTTGTCTCTTGCTAACTGAAAACAAGATGGCAGCAGCACAAAAACAAATTCAGGGAGCACGACAACAAAAATGTGATTGCAAAAGTTTTCACAATGCACATATAAATTTTCCTGTATGATATAATAGGACATGAAAAAATTGAATAACTTTCGAATGGAGCAATATTTTTTCACCAGATCTTCAAACGGCACCAGTTCAATCTTGGTCACATGTTGATAAACAAATTTGAATCCACTGAAACGCATTCTTCAGTCCATTATGGCCGACCGAAGAAATGCACAAAAGTTGACCCTTTTACATGTTTTGAATGCCCTACAATTCTGCAACTATACATCCGACCAGAACAAAACTTTCTAGAGCCAGAGATATACAGTTGGCGGTTGTGCATGCAAAAGTTCAGGCAAATCGGACAAACTGTTTCAAAGTTATTAAAGTGCAAACTTTCAGGTTTAACATAAAAGTAACAGTGCAACCCTAACTATATTATATATTCTGTGCAAAAAACTGCGTTAGTGCATCATTTAGGGTTGAAGCATAAAAAGTCAGGAAATGAGACCTTTATGGTTGCCCCTCCTCCCTCGTGTAGCCTCTCCCTTCTCCCGAGATTGACAGATGACAGGGTGTGTCATTGGGGTTGTGAGACCTAAATGTCACCCCACTCCATATGTAATCATATTCATAAGTCACAGTAAAGAAGAATGGGGTGATATGTAGGCCTCACAGCCCCAATGACACACCCTATCATCTGTCAATCTCGGGAGGAGGGAGGGGCTACATGAAGGGGGGAGGCGGCAACCCTAAAGGTCTCATTTCCTGACTTTTTATGCTTTAACCTTAAATGATGCATTAACGCAGTTTTTTGCATTGAATTTCCTTACTTTTTGGTCACCACACCGAATGGCTGACTAGGAGAAGAGCTGTGATACATCCCGCCAGGAAAAAAAACCCAGATTGAAATATAGTGACTTTAAAAAACATACTGCAACAACAAGTAATGTCTGGAGGTAAAGCTACAGCAAAATCATGATCAGGGAGACACAAGGAAAGGGCAGATGAAGGTGAATGCGGGAGACGGCCTGCGCACAGCCACAGCGTATCACCAGCTAACAGCATGGCCGGAGACTTAGACCCTGATACTGATAAAGAAAGCGAGCGGCTTACCAGATCCAGGTACGAAATGCTTTTAAGTGAAATACGAGCGTTTCGGGTGGAAAATAAAAAAAGAGTTCTCTGCCCTGCAGACCCGACTGACAGAAGTGGAGGAAAGGCTGGAGCGCTCTGAAAAGGCATCGGGGGAGATTGCAGAGGAGACCACGTGCCTGCACCAGGCGGTTGACTACCTGATAGATCAGCAGGAAATCTTCCAAGAAAAATTGATAGACCTAGAGGCTCGTTCCAGGAGGGACAATCTCCGCATTTACGGCTTACCAGAGGGGTCCGAAACGGGCAAGATGGAAGAATATCTGACAGACCTACTTCGAGACGTACTAGGTCTTCCCCCAACATTTCAGTTCAAAATCGAGAGGGCACATAGAGCTTTGACAAAGAAACCTATGGACTCATCTGCTTGACCACGCTCGATTGTCCTCAAAATGTCCAGCTACAGAGATAAAGAACTGCTTCTACGTACGGCATGGGCTAAAAGAAAAGTAACCTACAACACAGCTAGGCTGTTCTTTGATAATGATTACCCACCTGAAATCATGAAAAAAAGAGCTGCTTACATCCCGATTCTGAGAACTTTAAAAGAGAAAGGGATTCGCTTTCAAACCCCATATCCAGCTAAATTGAGGGTGTGCTGGGACTCAGGAATTAAAGTGTATGCAACACCGGACGAAATTCAGTCGGAACTAAAAAAATTGGGATGGTGTTGCCAATCGAGCGGTCCAGTGCCACAGGAAAAGCGCCCCTCCAAGTCGCAATGGCAAAGCAATCCGAATAAACACAGAGGTGCAAACAGAGGATTCCGTTCACTTCAGGAAATTAAGAAATTCGTGGCGAGATCACTGAGTGAACCTGAAGAAGCAGACCAGAACTCAAACACATGAAATAGTATCTGGAGGAGTTAAGTGGTTTTCTGCTCGCATCTCCCACTCTGGAAGAACTGTAAAGTATAAATGGTCACTGATTTCTTGATTTGGAGAAACTTTTGGTTGCAGACCAGAATGAACAGTTTTGGACAGCCCTCTCCTTTGATTTTATTAGTTTGAGCCTTGCAGGGGCATGCCTTGAGTTACAGGACGGATAAGGTCCTCTGTTGTTATTTTCCCTTAAATTGAGGACTCCTAGAATCTCCCTGGGCATAATTTTATGAGAAGGCTACAGGCAGGATGTAAAGGGGGGCGTTGTTGAGGAGTTTTTTTTTTCCTCTCTCTTCATCACCCACCCAGCTTTTTTTTCTCCTCCCCCCCCTTTTCTTTTTTTTCCTTTCCTGCTCCTCCATAGCCAGATCACGGTTGGTAAGGAGGGTAGCCATGTGGTTTTACTGGACTACTCCCCTCATGTGGGTGATGTTACTCTTATTCGACCTCGGTAGGGGATGGGGGGGCCTGACCAAGTATATGGTCACAAGTCCTCCCCCAGGTCCTGGGCCCTTTTCTAGGCCCACGGAATCCTGGCTAAGAGGGATAGTTTCTATACCCTCTTCTTTTGGAAGTACGAATGTAAATAAGTTAGAAAAGTTTAACTGTGTTATGTTTAAATGTGTTGTTATGTCTAGAAGAGTGCACACTATAGTTTTAAGTTGCCATTTAATAAGAGCCAGACTGGATGGGATTGGTCGAAACATGGAGGTTGCTCAGACTTTCTTGCCATGGACGCAGAGGGAAATATTTAAGGGAGGGAAACTCAGGCTGGGGGGGTGGTTGGTCTCCACAACTCCCCGACCTCTGGGATCAGTCCTGAATATTGAACACACTTTGGATGGCTAAGCAACCTGTAATTAGAATCTGTTTGCATAATGTTAATGGCTTGAACAACCACCTGAAACGTTACAGGGTGATTGGCTCTCTGAAAAAGCTGAAGCCCACTTTTCTTCTCCTTCAGGAGACCCACCTGAGTAAGCAGGAACACCAAAAACTTTCTAGATTTGGGTTCTCCACAATAGTGGGTTCGGTTTTCAGGGGGAAGAGAAGAGAACAGCGGTTCTTATCCTAGGTATGTACCCTTTCAGTTGAGCGAATCCTACACAGATCCAGAGGGAAGGTTAGCGCTGGTAGTAGGCCATTTAGAGGGACAAGCCATCACACTGGCATCAATATATATCCCTCCAGGGGAGGGACCTGAGCCAAGGAAATTGCTATTCCAGAAGATCAAGAAAACACAAAGGGGTCTTGATAATGGGAGGCGATCATAACCTAATCATGTCACATCTGGATACTTCCAGTATGAACCCCCAAAAATCCCCAGCAATGAGGACAATGCAGGCCTGGCTGTCCGAGGCACAATGGGTGGACGCCTGGAGACACCTCAACCCAACCAAAAGGGAGTACACACACTTCTCAGCCCCCCATAAAGTGTACACCAGGATTGACTACATACATGTTGCAAAAGAACATTTATATAGGGTGCAGACATGCACCCAGACACCAACAGTACTGTCTGATCACTCCCTCCTGACTCTTACTCTGGCATGGGGAGGAACGAGGAATAATACCTTACAGAAGTTCAATAATTTTCTCTTGAACCTAAAAGATTTTAAAGAAATGGTTCAACACAAAATTAAGCAGATAGTAACAGAAAATGAGATACAGGGGACAGGGAAGGGACTACTCTGGGATACCCTGAAGACAGTTCTTAGGGGCTAAATAATAAAATATGCTGCTTTTTATAAAAAGAGACAACAAGAGCGTCTAGATAGACTTCATAGGCAACTTAAGACCTTACAGGCCCAGCATACAGCGGGGGACAAGGGAGCTTTTCCCCTCCTGCAAGCCACCAGAGACCAGATTCAAGGGATTCTAGACATTCGCACTGAACAGGCCCTACAAAGTATACGCCAGAAATATTATGAGGGAGGACCCAGATCTGCCCGGTTATTAGCTCACAGACTTAGGCAGCGTAAGACTCGGTCAAATATCATGCAGATTAGAGATCCAGTTTCCAGGAGAATGGTTACCCTCCCTGGAGAGGTAGAACAGGCTTTTCAAACCTTCTACAGTGCTCTATATAGAACAGAGGGAAGGGAAGGTGCTCAGGAGACAGAGGCCTTCCTGGAAGGCCTAAAACTCCCCAGAATATCCGATGAACACAAACAGATACTAGAAAGACCTATCTCCTCAACAGAACTGATTAGGGCCATTTCCGCTCTTAAAACATTTAAGAGTCCAGGACCAGATGGGTACACAGGGGATTTTTACAAGTTTTTTAAAAAGGAATTATCTCCAACCCTGTTGGAGGCCTGCAGGGGGGTTCAACTAGGGGAAGCAGTTCCTGACATCTGGAGATATGCCTACATTACTAGTATAGCAAAACTGGACGAGGACATTACATCTTGTTCCTCGTACAGACCCATCTCCATCCTCAATATAGACTACAAAATGTTTGCTTCTCTAATAGCCAAAAGGTTTGAAATTTTTCTACCAGAGGTAATAGATCTTGACCAGACCGGTTTTGTTTCAGGGCGTCAAACGCAGGATAACATTAAAAGAACCCTGTTATTAATACAGCACATTAAAAGAGAGGGGTTCCCATTTCTTTTGCTTTCCCTAGACGCAGAGAAGGCGTTTGACCCCGTTGAATGGTCTTTTCTGTGGGCGGTCCTGGGGAGATTTGGGGTTCCTGATTCGGTAATTAATGTAATAAAATCAATGTACGAGGACCCCAGAGTCTTCATTCGTATTAATGGATCCTTCTCACGCCCTATTGCACTGTCTCACGGAACAAGGCAGGGTTGCCCCTTGTCCCCCCCTGCTGTTTGCCATGTATCTGGAACCTCTGGCCCAAGCTTTGAGACAGGAGGTGGGGATATCTGGGGTGGAGATGCCCTCTGGCACCCACAAGTTGGCGTTATACGCAGATGATTTATTGATATATATGACCAAACCTGAGGCCTCCCTCCCCCTTCTCTGGGAGAAGCTGGTTAAGTTTGGAGAGCTTGCAGGTTATAAGATTAATTTTATCGAAAACGGAGGCCTTGGCTTTAAATTTTATCCCCTCCACAGATCTCAAGGAAAGGTTCCCCTTTAAATGGGACCTAAAGAATATCAAATATCTTGGGGTAAGGATTGGCAGGGCCTATGAGGATCTGTTTTCCTTGAATTAGTTACCCTTCCTGCTTAAAACGAGGGTGGAACTGGAAAAATGGAATATTCTTCCTTTGGCTTTACACCAGAGGATGGAATCCATCAGAATGGTGGTCCTTCCTCATTTCCTCTATTTAGCCCAGACCCTTCTAATACAGTTAACAGAACCCTTTTTTAGATCACTGCAAAGGAATATATCAGCCTATATATGGGGAAAACAGAAACCTAGGGTTAAGTTTTCAGTCTTGCAACTTCCCAGACAGCAGGGGGGTATGTCTCTTCCCAACTTCAGGTTATATCAGTTAGTTTTCCAAATTAGAATCCTGCTTTACTGGTTGGACAACAGTTATTTAGCCAGATGAAAATCAGTTGAGAACCAGGAGAGGGAAGTTGGGGCCATTCTTCGGACTTTGCTCTCTTCTCCCCAAAGTCAAAAAATTGAACAAGTTGCAAACTCATTCACATGTTCCACTTTGAGGTCATGGTTTAGATTAATGTCACTTCCCGAGTTTAAAACCTGGAGGTATGCTTTATTTTCCTTGCCCCACCTGGCCTCTTTTGTTCCGGCTAGGCTGGACAAGGGCTATTCTACATGGCAGAAGAAAGGCCTACACTTGATATATCATTTTATGCCACAAGGGGTACTATTGTCACTTTCGGAGTTGGTGCAAAGGTACGGCATCCAGTACTACAATAGATTCAGATACTTTCAATCTAGGGACTATATTCATTCGCTCGGAAAGATGAGGTGGATGGAAGACCCCCTCCCTGAGCTCTTGACGACTTTAATACATGGGATAGATGGAAGACCCATTCCAGCTCATATTATTTCAATTTTATATAAGAGACTGCAATCTCTGATATCCCCGTCGTCATGCTCTCTGAACAAGACCAGGGCAGTTTGGGAGAGGGATATGGGGATTAGAATCCCCTCCACAACTTGGGAAAATTTTTATAAATCAATGTATATGGGTATCAATTCAGGCCGCTGGAAGGAGTTTGCTTGGAAAGTAGGGGTGAGGTACTTTAGAGCCCCGGTGGTGACTCAGAAATATAATAAGCAAAGTGATGCAAGCTGCTGGAGGCAGTGCGGATTCTCCCCCTCCACACTAGGACACATCTTCTGGTCGTGTCGAATCCTGCAGCCCTTTTTGATTCGATTTCATGAAGCCTTTCAACAAATAATCTCCCCAGATATTGAATTAGACCCTCTTTTTTTCTTGTTTGGGGATAATACTCAGTTTAATTGGGACACCCCAACCAGGAAATTCTTTATTATTGCACTCTTAGCTGCCAAAAAAACCATCACTAGAAAATGGATGTCCCCACTGCCCCCAACGTTAGACCAGTGGCACCAAATAATGATAGAGGTCTATAAGATGGAGAAAATGACAGCCACGTTAAATAAATCTCAGCACAAATTTGAGAATGTTTGGAAAAAGTGGATAATATATATAACACCATTATGTAATGAGTTTATCCCATGACCTATCAGTAAGTCAATTGTCTCTTTTCCTAAGGATGTTGTAATGACCCTAGGCATTTTTCCTTTTTCTCTTTGATGTTTCACCAGGGCAAAGGGTAAATCGCAATGAAATGTAAGATTTTAGTGCACTCAATGTATTATTGTATGTATAATTTAAGTTCTATTTACTTTTTTTGTAAATACTATATGTCTGTGCTGTCCTTTTTATGTCCTTTATTAATAAAATAAAGAATGAGAGTTTAAAAAAAAAAAAGAATTTCCTTACTTTTTGAGAAAGAATAGAGAAGTAGAAAGTTGCATAAGTCGCACGTGACCCCACCAACTTGCACGTTTCTGGCTAACATAACAGTGCAACTACTGAATATAATATCTATTGGTAGTAGCACATATGTGTGAGAATGTGGTGCCCGAATTGAAACAAAACAAAGTTTTATTCATAAGAGTGGCATAATTCCATACCTTTTTACATGTCAGACACCTAACCACTGAAAATCATCTCCATGGCAGTAATGCTAGGTACCTTATAAATGTGAAACCACTACCACAATGCCAAACACCATATGGAAAACATAAAGTGTGTTATGTAATATCTGTGCAGCAAATTAATTGTGCAACAACTAAACACAATAATTCAGATGCACAGGACATTCCCTGAAGACCCACCAAATTTCAATGTAAAAGAGTACACCGTGTCCGAGATATAACGTTTGAAAGTTTGAGATTTTCATTTGTGGAGTGGCAAAATTCCACACCTGTTGACATGTTACACAGCTAATGACTAAAAAGTGCATCCATGGCAGTAAGGCCAGCTACCCTACAAATTTCAAGCCACTACCACAATGGAAAACACTGTTTGCAAAACGTAAACTGCGTCATGCAATATCTCCACAAAAAATGTATTGTAATATATGGATCATCAGAATAATACTACTGAAAATGATTCAAAAAATCCTTGTAATAGATAACACAGAGCACTCCACTCCCAATAATACCACAGTTCACTGCCAATAATACTATCATTCGAACGAACGATAGTATTATCATGAAAATGCCACAGCGCGTGTCCAACTCTGCCTGACAAAAAACCCAGTTGCCATGGAGACACGTCCCGTCCTGCATAGCCATAGTGATGCCGTGCATCCCCATTGGTAGCTTTTTCTCAGACCAGGCCAAACAAAATAAAAACATGGTGGCAGTTTCCTCTCGCTTAGCGAGAGAAATTTGTAAACTTAGATATTTTAATTTGGTGTTTTTTGAAGGCGTCGTTCAACGAGGTATCTGCCTGATCCTGCATTCACCAACGATGACATAAAAGTAAAGGTAGAGTGCCTAAACAACATTTTCACGGTGACAGATTCTTCAGAGCTATGCAGTTTAGAAAGCATGGCGTGTCTTCAGTCTGGCGGGCGGCAAGCCGTTTCACATAAAAAGTCACTGCCTCCATATATTACAAAAAATAACAGATAAATGACTCTATAGTTACAGCAGTTAGACCATTCGAGGTTTGGGGACTTTGGGAACTTCTCAGCCAGCTTCCTCGAGGTTCCAAGTCCCCCAAACCTCTCGATGGTCTAACTGCCTTGTAATACATAGTCATCTATCTATTATTCTATTTGTTCATCACATAAACATCATAATTCCCATGTACAGGACATCCCGTGAACACCCTCCAAATTTCAAGTAAAAAGACCAAAGCGTTTCCGAGATATTTAATTTTAAAGATTGTTAAAATTACCTATCTGTTGCATTCTAATCTGGCCATCTAGTCCCTCCCTTGCAATCAAAGATCACTATCGAAGAATCTCACAATCAAAGATTTTGCAGGCTCGTGATCAAAGAATTTGCAGACTCACGATCACAGAATAAAAAATGGTAAAATTAACATTTTACACATAAATACATTAAACCACTGGCATGGTTCAATAAAACGAAGCCCCCTGAGCAAAACCCATCCTAGTTTGTGTTTCTAGGTCACCCCTTGGCTGAGAAATTTAATTTTTTCATCTGGCCATCTAGTTCCTCCCTCGCAATCAAAGATCATGATCAAAGAATTTGCAGGCTCGCGATCAAAGAATAAAAAATGGTGTTCAGGGCACATAGTATGCAGGTGGAGGTTGTGGGAATCAAACCCAGGTCTGCTTAATGTACCAAGTTCATTCACAGCTCATTACTCTAACCTCTGTAGGCTATACTGCCAGCCATATTATATATTTATATTTATACAACACGTATATGTTGATAAATAACAAGATAAATATGGGATATGACATGGGCATGGGTGAGAGTGAGAAAGCACAGATATCTTCAAGAACTGTCACTGAACTCTTGATTTCCCATGAGTGGCAAAGCCGAGAGTGGGATACAAGAGTTCAGTGACAGCAAGTGAAAATATTTCTGCTATCTCACTCCCACCCACATCATGTTTGATTTGTATAAGTGTGGATTTCTCTTTTTCCGTTTTAAAGTTATTTGCATTTGTTTGTTGCAAAAAGTGAAAACAAATTTAATTTTCTGCTGTTTTTTGCTAATTACAAAAAAACCTAAAAGGCATCTGTAAATGAAACACCACTCATTTTGTAGATCTGTTTGTGCTAAACAAATTTTGTGCTCACAGTACCATGCTATCACTTTTCATTTGAAAGTTATTTGCATTTGAATACAGTTAGTACTGCTACTGAGGCTGAACATTCTAAATGAGTTCCGAACCTTTTGTGACATACCCAGCATGAAAAGACATCCATTGTGACATACCCAACGTGAAGATATCTGATATACTCACACGTGGTCTGTGAGAGATCTCAAATATCTTCCTGAACAGAGACACACTGGTGTTGTATAAAAAGTGATATACTGACCCAACATACAAAGATATACAGTATGAAGTTGCTCACTGAGCATGCTCAGAAATGTATCTTCACATGTGAAATCTCCAATATTTTTTGGTTGCCATTGCCATTGACTGTAAGCTTTGTGTTCATCATTTACTCTAATGCAGAACCATTGAACAGAGAGGCACAGTTTAAATTTTATACATTTTTCCTTTTTTAATTTTTCACCATTTCTATCTCAAAACCACCCAAACATGTGTTGTATAAACAGAACATGACATGGTCTGACTGAAGATATCACATTTATCTTCACTCGAGGTCAATGATATCAAGATATCCTCACTCGTGGCTTCACCACTCCTGAGATATTGTGATATCACCGGCCTCTCGTGAAGATAAATATAATATCTTCAGTCAGGCCATGTCATATCCCATATTATATATCTATACATATATATATATATATATATTATGGTGGCATGGTAGTGCTACCATAGTTAGGGTTGAGTACCCCATTTAAGGTTAAATGGTGAAATTTTGCACCTTAAAAACTTTGCTCCCATACATTGGATCTGGCAAGTTTTGTACCAGTTGGATATACAGTTGCGGAGTTATTAAGTGACATTCCAAAGAGCATTTATGCTTTTTTGCACATTCTTTGTTCGTGCCTATAGGTCACATGCTTTGTGCTAGCAGTCTGAAAACTTCAGTGAGCATGTGGTCAGGGTCCCCAATGTGCCTTTTGAAAATTTCATGAAAAAATATTGAACAGTTCAAAAGTTATTCAAAAAACAAGTTTCCTATTATAGTCAATGAGGAAAGTTAACAAAAAGTTTGACAGTTCAAATGCAGTTTTTAGTGCTGCAAAGGACCCCTGTAGTGTCATGAGTCAGCCATTTTTTTCCAGTTACTGATCACAGAAATGCTTGGCATTTAAAATTGGGATCCTCTAGGGACACAATTATTTTTGTGTTTACCTAGTCGAGCCCTGAGGATGCTAGGCATGTCTTTATTTTGGGGTTAAACACACCAGAAATATGTTTTTGAAATTTTTGGGAAAAGTAGTGTGGCAAAGTAGTGTTGCACCTGCGACACTTTCATGATTTGTTTTGCAAAAGTGTCGCAAATCACGACACTACTTTGCAACACTATGGCCAAAATAACAGGAATTGTTTGCCACCCTGCTGCAAAAGAACGGTTTGGTCTTTTGGGCTGAAATTTGGGGGGAAGAAAGCAACATTCCACTAATGTGCCTTTTTGTGGTTTGATGAAAAAATATTGCAGGGCTGCAAAGTTACGGTACTCTGAAGTTGGCGCTTTTTCTCATAGACTAGCATTGCGGCATCTGCCATGCCTTTCGGGGCCCGTATCTCGGAAACGGTGTGAGATACAGACTTTTCATTGGAAAAATGCTTAGTCTTCTGGGGGGCTAAGTGTGAAGTGCAAACCTGGCCAGGAAAGTCATGAATTATATGAAATTTGTATTTCTTTTCTACGTTGTACGGTTCCTGAGATATAAGCAATTTACTATTCCAAGTGCTCATTTTCTGGTCTGAGGCCCATTATTATGTATACATTCTTTGTAGTCACTATTTCTCTATGGAGCTGTTGGGGAAAACCACGGTGTGCACTCCACTTACTATTACACTTAGCGTTTCCACTTGCGTTTCCGTACCTGTTTGTGTTACCGTTCCCATGTACGCCACTGTGTGCGTTACCCTTTGCATTTTCATTTGCGCTTGCGTTTGCATTACTGTTACCATTTGTGTGTCCACCACTGTTTCTGTTTACATTTTGGTTTGCATCACCATGCGCATTACCATTTGCTTTTGCGGCCACCCTTCCATTTGTGTTTGCGTTTGTCTTTCGTTTTGCGTCATCGTTGCTGTTACCGTTATCATTTGTGTTTCCAGTTGCATTACTGCATTACCGTGACCATGTGGGTTACAGTTTGCATTTCCATACATGCTTGCATTTGCGTTTCTGTTTCCTTTGGCGTTATTGTTGCTGTTACTGTTACCATTTGTGTTTACAGTAGTGGTACCGTGACCGTGCGCGTTATGGTTTGCGTTTCTGTACTCGCTTGTGTTTGCGTTTGCATTTCTGTCTCTTTTGGCATTATTGTTGCTGTTACTGTTACCATTTTCATTTACAGTTGCAGTACCGTGATCGTGCGTGTTACCAGTTGCGTTTCTGTACACGCTTGCATCTCCGTTTGCGTCACTGTTCGCTTTGGCGTCACTTTGCGCTTGCATTTTTGTTACCATTGGTGTTACCATTTACATTTCTGTCACCATGTGTGTTACCATTTGCACTTGCATTTCCATTGCGGTTAGCATTACTATTTGAGTAAAAAATCATGTGGTGGTGGGAGCTGAGACCCAAAAGGCCCGCGCTCCCACCACCACATTTATTCACTATTTATAGTCCTCATTCTCAAAAAAGGAAATTCATGGTAACAAAACTCCATTTAATGCATTAGTTAGGGTTGTTCTACAGTGACAAAAGCGAGGAAGTCGATGTTAGGGTTGAAACCCCACCCCTGGGACCCATCCCCAGCCAGCATCGGGTGTGTGTTGGGTCATCGGTCCTAACTCTCACCCCATTCTCCTATAGTTCACCACCTCAGCTTGTTTACATGTGATGGGGTGAGAGTTGAGCAGACCCCAACGCACACCTGATGCCGGCTGGGGCGGGTGGTGGGGGTTCCAAGGGGGGGGGTTTCAACTCTAACATCGAATTTCCTCACTTTTGTTGCTGTGGAACAACCCTAACTGATGCATTAAACAGAGTTTTTTTGCCATGAATATATATATATATGATATGCCAGGGTCTGACTGGAAATAGCAGTGTTATTCTCTTCAAGTGCAGCTTGACCTTATGATATCAGGAGTGGTGGAGCCACATATTATGTCAGAGGTCAAGGGGCACGAGGGGGTAATATCACTAATATTCCCAGTAAGGGCCATGCATGTCTCCTTTACGCAAGGCCATTGTCATTTGTGAGTCATTTCCTTTTTTAGGTTTTTATTGGATTGTTTTTAAATCTTTTTCAGATGGCCAAGCACTCTGGAGTAATGAAACTGAATGGTAGCTTAATTTTTGTGTGTGACGCTTCGCATCAGCATGTCATTGCCACCAGGGAGTGAGTGGCTGAGGATGTGGCCATGGGAGACAGTGAAGCCTTTTTAGGTATTTGGATGAGTGCCAGTGGCTTCAAACTGGGTGGAAAGTGCGGTCAGGCTGTAGGAGTCTGTGGCTGGTGAAGAATGAGAGTGACACTCAGGGATCGAGGTCTGGGAAAACAAACCCAGATAAGATAAGCCACAGACATGTGAATGGCAGACAAGGAGTAAAAGAAGGGAGGTTTAAAAATGCCTGTACTTAAAAAATGTGACACTTTTCTGATCAGAAGAGTGACATGGAGGCTGCAGCACAGAAGTGAAATTGTTAGGTGGAGTTGGTGTGCAAGTGAGCAGGGGTTTTGAAACTACCTGTGCTGCCGATGGGTATGATAGTGAAAGGTGTTTAAGTGATAGTGACTGGCTGGAACTGCCAGCTTGCACTGCCAGCCCCAGCCAATCACAGCCTACAGTGTGGATAAATTTGTCATGGAAACCTAGATTGAGGACAAACATGTTATTCTGACTCTAGATCTAACCACCCTGTGGGTATCAAAACTATCTGAACAACTTTACAAACTGAACAAAGAAAAGGAGGCAGTATAGCGCAGTGGTCTAAGGCTCTGAGCTGCAAATGTGGTGACATCCAGCAGACCAGACCTAGGTTTGAATCCCACAGCTTCCACTTGCATACTGTGTGACCCTGAGCAAGTCACTTAACCTCCTTGTGCTCCCAGGTCGCTCCTGTAAAAAAGCTTTCAGCTTAGTGTGCTATACCTGGTTAAACAACTAAATAAAAAAAAAAAAAACTTTATCCTCACGAGCACTGCATATATATATTTATATATTAAAATACACACTACGGAAATACCCTTTCTCAGCAATTTTAATTAATTGGAACTTTTGGAAACCTGCAGCACTCAAACCCCTGCAGATATGGAATCCATTCAGTGATGCCAGATACAGCACATGCTAAGGAGCAAATTGTGACTACCAGCTCCCCAAATTGTTCACAGGAATAGGGGTTCCCTCTACTGCAATTGGGTGCATAACCGGGAGAAAGAGGGTAGCACAATTCTGTGTCATTATTTACTCACAGAGGGGAGATCCTACTAGACTAACCTAATCAAGTTTTTCAACTGGGTTATATGGGAGGTGTACCAGGGAGGGGCGGTGGATGTGGCCTAGCTGGACTTTAGCAAGGCTTTCGGCACCACCACCCTCAGAAGGCTGGTGAACAAGCTGAGCAGTCTTGGGTGGATCCAAAAATAATAAAATGGATGGAAAGCTGGCTCAGTGACAGAAACCAGAGAGTGGTTGTAAATGGGGTTCACTCGGGGGAGGGAAGAGTGGCAAATGGGGTGCCACAGGGATCTGTATTGGGCCTGGACCTCTTTAATATATACAATGGGGCACTGCGGTAGAAGTGAAAGGGAAGGTGTGCCTATTTACAGACGATACAAAAATCTGCAATAGGGTAGACACACCAGGGGATGGAAAGGATGAAGGAAGACCTGGGAAAATTAGAGGTGTGGTCAAGAACTTGGCAATTGAGATTCAATGCCAAGAAGTGCAGATTCATGCAACTTAGGACATAAAAACCTACAGGCTAAGTATAACCTGGAGGGGAGTAATCACAGTAACAGGGCAGGAGAGGTACCTGGGAGTTATAATATCAGATGACCTGAAAGTGGTGAAGCAATGTGATAGAACAATGGGAAGGGCAGTAGTAAGCTGGGCTATATAGGGAGGGTATAACCAGTAGGTGGAGGGAGATGATTCTGTTGCTGTATAAATTGTCAGTGAGACCCCACCTCGAGTACGGGCTAAAGTTCTGAGGCCTCACCTCCGTAAAAATATGGACAGGATGGAGAAGGTACAAAGGGAAGGCGACCAAAATAGTGCAGAGCCTGCATCCAAAGCCCTACGAGGAAAGGCTAGGGGATCTGGATATGTACACCCTGGAGATTAGAAGAGAGAGGGGAGACATGATTGAGACATTTAAATACCAAAAGGGAATTAACAAGGTACAGGTAGAGAGCATCTTTCAATGAAAAAGATGTCCAAGGACTAGGGACCATAATATGAAGCTGGAGGAGGGAAGGATCAGAGGGAACAGGAGAAAGTACTTCTTCACGAAAAGGGTGGTAGACCTCAGGAACAGCCTCTCAGCGTAAGTGGTGGGGGCCAAAATGGTTGCTGGATTTAGGAAAGCATGGACTAGATACATGGGTATTGCAAAAACTGGTAGGAAAGGGAACCTGGAGTCAGAACAGGGGCTGGAGACACCACTGGTAGGAGAATGGGGAGGGTAGAGGCTGGTGATCAAGTAGGTTCTGTAGTTTTAGATTACGTAGGGAAAAAAATGAGCAGACTGGATGGGCCAGATGGCCCTTTTCTGTCATCAACCTCTATGAGTCTATGACTCTGTGAAACTAATAACTATGCATTGCATATGAGGAATAGGTGTAAATATCTACTGCCAAACAAGTTGAGCGTTGATTGAAAATAACTGAGCCATGAGCCATTACATAATCTCAGGTAATAATAAATGGCAAACTAACACTCAGTTAATAAGGATTAGTTAATTCTTACGTAGGAGATAGATAAATAAATGTCCAACTGCTGAAAGGATTAAGAATTACTTAGCAGTTGGTTGTTCTACAATGGGTTAGCAACTAACTTATTTGCATGTGAAAATTTCAACCAAAGCAAGACTAATGAATCGCTGAAAATGTATTACTCATTAGTGATTTGAGTCAGTTGAGCATTAGGCCTATTTTTTTGTATGGGGTGTTACTTTTGAGCTGTATCACACTTTGTTCTCTGCTTATGTAAGTTTTGTATTTATTCAAACTTTGTAAACATTTTTATCTAATGTTGTTTCACAGTTTTTAAATTTATGTATTGTACTGTGTTTTCCTATGTTCCCTTCCCACGTGTCACACCTGGAAACAAGCTTTGGCTGAGTGTGCCTCTCCCGTTTACCAATTTTCAAATAAATAAATACATAAAAGTCTACAGGCTGCACAGTTTTAAACAAAAAATGTTTAAGGAGGCCTTCCCTGTAAAGAACGGATGTGATATTTCTCACATAGGAGGCAAGACCATAGAGCACGATAAACAATATATTAGGTCACATAGGTGAGCAATAAACATTCAGGAAGAAACACTTCTGCAGTCGTTTTAAAATGCTGCAATGGTACACTAAAGGAATCATGACAAATTCCCACAAAGGTAATGCCTGAACTTGCCCAGTAAATAGATAGGAGGATGCTGCACTTTGTTAATACCTGCCCCTACATAGTTATACAGAGTGTATTACCAGTTTACAGATGTACTAGATTTTCCAGCAACAAAGTTACTTACAGAGCAGATTCACAGGCTGATTAAGCTGCTTACAGAGCAGAGTCATGGGTTTGCTCATGTCCTGATCCATGTAACAGCTCAGGGGACCAGGGTCTATAATACAAACCAGGAGGACAGCATAACAACCCATGGGTGACACCCCAGCTGATACCCCCAAGTAGGACATATGATGTCCTTATGCACTGGCACCTGTTCTCTGTACTGCCGTGTGGAGGGTCACTTGCACCTGCGTGACTTGAATTGGGGGACATGGTGGGCAATCTCCCAGCCGGACTGGCTGTAGGGTGTCACCCGAACCTCAAAGCACTCCAGTGCATCAAAAAACACTTTATTTTTAAAACCTTCTGCTGGCACTAGTAGGGGAAGCTTCTGTCTGCACCCTCGTGTTTTACGATACTGTGTTTAGTTGGTGGCAGACAGTTATGGGAAGTAAGTCCTACAGCTCCAGTGAGCTGTCCTGTATGCTTCCCTGATTTGATGGGAACAGCCTGTGTTTCTGCTGGTGATCTCCTGGCCCAAGTGACTGTGGTACATCACGTGACCTTCAGTGGTCACCTTGGTGTTATACAGTGCTATTTTTTAAAACTTTATTTTATGAATTCTGTGGATGAAACATGCAAATAAAACAAAATTACATAGTTGAAATGCTTATACAGCCACATAATACACAAGTTAATGTTAGAAAAGCCATTTCAATCAACCTACTATCACATCATGTGAGGTTTTTAGTCCAGATGAACAAATTGCGGGTTGCAGTTCGAGTCTGTAAATGTTCCAAAGCAGGGTGCATGCAGCATGACACTGGGCCAGGGATCAGGAAGGAGCAAATACAAAGCAAGTCTCTGTGATGTAAAGCTCTTATATTGAGCTTGTAGGTCCAGTTGGGTGCAGAAAATTTGTTATTAATAAGAATAAGCTAGCTTCCCTTGGGGAGCTCCACATACATACCTCGCAACATTTAATCATTCATTTTGTCTCATGTTTGACATATAGGTAACTGTCTATTATGCTGGTGGTTTGAAAATAAATACAACTCACCACAATACCACAGTAATGAACTGCATTTTCTCCCAGCGGGCTATGTTTAGGCTGCACAGTTCAGAGTTCATGACCCCCCACTCATGGCATTCCTTGCCCTCTTGCACCCTCAGAGAATGCAAAACATGCCACAAGGCCGTCACCATAATTATTAAACTATGCTAGAGCCTGAAACCATCACTACCACAATACAGGCAATAAGCTAATGATTTTGCTTGTGATAAGCACTCCAGTACCCATTACTGCTGAAAATTTACAACTGTAAAATCATCAGATATGAACCATCTCAAGAAGCAACCCTAATTTTAAACTTGCAGGCATCATTTAGAACAGTATTGAAGTTCTGCTGATGCCAGTAAGGGGAGCTCCTGCCCACACCAATGTGTTCTGTGATGCTGTGTCTTTAGGGCCCAGAGTTATGGCCCCTATCACAGTGCTTGGTGATGTGGGAGACCTGGATGCAACTTTGTTAATTAAGTCGATGCATGGGTCTTTGTTCAAAATGACAGATTATTAAAAAAGTTCTGCTAGCACCAGTAAGAGGAACTCCTACCTGTACCACTGTGTTCTTTGATGCTGTGGCTTGGCAGTTGATGGTCATGGGAGGGTGTTCTGCAGCTCTGACAAGTGGCTTTGAGTGTTGCCCTCTCCAGATGGGAAATGCCTGTTTTGCTGTGGGCAATCTCCTGGAACCAGAGGCCATTGGAGGTCAGGTGTCCTTTGGTGGGCTTCTTGGTGTCAGACAGTGCTATTTTTTTTAAGATTTCCTAGAAATGTGGTCAAAGTCAAGCCAGAAATGATCCGAGTCTACTAATCTAGATGATTCTGCCTAATAGTAACTTAATCTAATTAAGAACTACACAAGTCAACCGCTGGCCTAGAGTCCATAGGTCTTTACTACAATCCAGTAAAAAGAGGGGAGGATGGGTGGTTCCTGACCTAAGAGAATACTGGATAGCTGCAGAAGTACGATGGGTACTATTTTGGAGACAGACCCCTTCGAGAGCACATTGGCAAGATATAGAGGTGGCCATGTGCCGTGATTTACATATACATACTTGTCTCTTTAGGTCAGACAGACCATTGCATTTAGTAGACAATACTGCTATCCATGTAGCCCTCAGGGCTTGGGATATGTTTCAAACATATGACAGACCTAAAAGAGACATGTGGAGAGTGAGATGGTTCATAACGGAGAGCAATTTCACTCCGGGACGAGAGGATACATGGTACAAGAGACAGGCGACTCGAGGTTTCTGTGCACCGATGCAGATAACGCAGGGGGATAATATTTTATCCTTTTCTGAATGCATTAAACAATGGGGGTGGTCTCCTGGAGATAAAATATAATACTTGCAGGTAAATGCTCATATGCAGCAGATGCTCCAGAAGAGAAAGGAGGTCCCTACATTAAGACCTGGATTTGCTCTCAGTGATCTCTTCTCTCTAACAAGTTCAAAACAAGCCATCACTAAGATATACCAATATCTAAATTCGCATAGAGATGAGGTGGTTGAGACCATTCAAGTAAAATGGGAGAGAGAAGCTAACTTGCACCGCCATAATTCCCACTGTGATAAGATATGGCAATCCACATCAAAAGCCACAATGTCCCCCATTTGGCAGGAATATTTATGGAAAATCAGAGTGCATTTTTACCTAACCCCGGATAGGGTAGCTAAATGATCCACTACTGGTTCAGCCAGCTGCTGGCAACATTGTGGGGAGCGGAAAGCCATGCCCACACATGTATTCTATGACTGCCCTATATTAGAGGAATTTAGAAAAGGTGTAGAGGACAAGATTAATAGACTATTCCAATTATCCTCTCCTTTGTTACTACAAAATATGATATTAGGTCTCCCCCCAGAGGGGCTTGTGGGGAAGGATGCTTTATGCATGTGGTATATATGTGTGTTAGCTTATAACAAAGCCATCATTATTTATTTATTTAGTTTTTGTTGACCGGGTAAGTGCACTAGACAAATCCTGCCTATTTTCAGGCACGACCCGGGGGAGGGGGATACAGATGAATGCCAACTGACCTTGAACCAGATTAAGCTGTTGGTGGTATTTTTAGTGAAGGAGGGAAATTTGGCCAGGACACCGGGGAAATTCCCCTACTCTGTAGGTGGAGTTTCTGCTTCCTGTAAGCAACATGGAGGAGTCAGGTAAGGCTCTGTCTGCCTGGGATGCTGACTCTTTGATTTCCTTTGTTTCCCTGGATAGTACAGCTACCTCTACAGAAAAGAAAATGCAAACGTCTGAATCCTCGGTATTTTCAGCAAGTGAAGAGCTTATTTTACCTGAATCTCCTCATGGCACTTCTCAACACGACAAGGTGGATACATCGGGTGTTTCTAGTATCTCCCCACCGCACCAACCGGAACGAATGATACGGGAAGTGGCGGGAGTAACACTGTCCTTTCCCCCAGCATCTTCCTGTGTTCCCCTACAAAGTATTGGTGAGCAGCAAGAAAGGAAAATGATTTCTGGATCTCAACTAGAACAAAAAACAGTTTTAAAACCTGGACTTGTGCAACGCTCGGTTTGTAAGTCCTCAGACAGCGTGGCTTCGACTTCCGGATTGCAACATTTCAAATTGCCCTCGGAGGACGCTTGGTCTGTGGAGGTTTCTCCGAAAGATGCTGGATGGATTAAAACGCCGGAGGGAACATGGATACCGGACTCTGCATGGACTAAATCTTCTCCAGGACCCTCAACAACTACAAACAGGCCTGCAACGCAACAGAGCTCCAACGAGGTACCATGTACTAATGTAATGACTGTAATAGATAGTACATCTATAACTCCTTCCTCTGGGACTACTTCTTGGGGAGATATAATGGATGGGGATGATATAAGGGTAAATCAATGTCTAAATAGAGTTGTTAATGTTTCTTCAAATTCAGGTTCTAAGCGGCCCCGAGTCCCTCATTCCTGACTTGCCCCAAATACTTCTACCTACTACACACACAATACAGAATTCTGAGCTGGGTGATGCCTCTTTATTAGATAGTTCTACACAGAATAAAGATGCTGTCTGGACCCTGGATAAAAATAATCCCCCTCCATCTCCGGCACCAGGCCGACCCCCAGTACTTTCGGACCTTTTCAAAAACAAACTCGAACCAGCTCCTCGTAGGAATGCAGTTCATCTTCGTTATAGAGGAGGACTACCTGAATTCCCAGATAGGTATTATGTAGCAAGAACACTTAAAATACACGTTACACTTTACAGCCTCTGATATTTATGCTCTAATACACATCTCAGGAGAGGAAACTTTCGATGTTAGTTTTAAGACCTCGGCAGGATTAGACCGATTTTGGCACCTATATACTATGCAAAAAAATGATCCTAAATGGACCCCTTTCTTGGTCATTCCTTTATCAAAGCCCACAATAAGAACTGTGACCATTATGTTTCGAAATGAAGGAGTTAGTGTAAGTGACATCTATCATTGGCTACAAAATCATTGCAATGTTCTCTCACCTCCTGAAGCCATCCTAGATGATGATGGTTTATGGACTGGAGGCTGGAGGTTTAAAGTTAAACTTTTCCAAATTGATTCAGAAGTTATACACCTCCCTAATAGCTTTTTTCTTGGCAAAGATAGAGGGGTCTGTTTTTATGGGGGGCAACCTAGGGCCTGCTATAAATGCGGTGCCACGACACATCTTAGTAGTACCTGTGATCTACTAAAATGTAGTTTTTGTGGAGGGTATGGGCATCCAAGTATGTCATGTAGAAATGTATTTAAATGTAATCTATGCAATGAAACAGCGCATGCTTATCATCAATGCCCATGGGCGAACAGCAACAGATCGGCAGAATGGAATTCAGATGCCTTAGTGCAAAAGGCTCAAGATAAATCCCAAGATAGAGCAAAAGAGCATACTATTTCTACGCCTGACATTGCTAACCCCCCCTCAGCTCCTTCATCTGAGAAGGATATTTTGGCCTTATCAGAACACAGAACCCCTCCACCACAACAGAGCAAGACTCCCCAGTTAGAAATACCTATTAACTCTCTTTCTGAACCTTTATCTGTTACACCTTCTTCTTCTTTTGTTTCTGATAAAGAAGAATTTCAGACAACTAAGCGAATGACCAGAGCCATGGCTCGAAAGTCATTAAAGTCATTAGACATCCCTACATCAAACCCATTTTACTGTTTGAAAGATGACAAAGAAGCTACAGACAGAGATTCGGACATGTCTATAGCACCTTCTGATATAGATACCCCTAATAGTAAACCACCTGATGTTGTCAGGAAAAAATTAATAAAAACAAAGAAAAGTGGAAAAAAGAGGAAAAACATGGCAATTACAGATGGAAGTGGTTAATATATTTTTTTTATTAATGAACATTCGTATTGCATCTTTAAAAGTATGTAGCTTAAAAAGCTACAAGAAGAAATTACTTTTTTTCCAGTATGCAAATAGTCTGACAATAGATATTTTACTTGTTCAGGAAACTCATATTTCAAGCATTAGGGAAATACAGCAATTGAAACGTGAGTGGCATGGGGTCCTTCATATTGGACATTTGGAGTCGATTCTGCAGATGGTGTAGGTATTCTTTTTTACTCTTCACAGTTCTCAATAACCCGTCTTATTGATATATTGCCTGGAAGGGCCTTCATTATGGATTGTATTAAACAATCTTCATCCTTTAGAGTAATAGTAATTTACAGTCCTCAGACTAAAGCGGCACGAATAGCACTATTAGATATGATTAAACCTTATTTATGTACTAGAAAACATATTTTATGGGGTGGAGATTTCAATGTTTCTGTTGATGTACACCGCAGAGTGTCTTCAGGGAAAAAAATTTATTGTGACTCTATTGCCTTGTCTGCTTTAGTAAAAGATGTTAACTTAACTGATGCTTACAGGTTTTTACATTTAGACGCAGGTTACACTTATTATAGATCAATTTTTCATACTAGGATAGACTATTTCTTTGTTTCTCGCTCATGCACTCCACTGTCCATTTCCATAATTCCAACTGAGATTTCGGATCACTGCCTTCTAATAGGAAATTTTTCTGTTAACTCCTCTACTGCACCTACATTGACTCATACTATATGGAAGTTAAACAATTCTCTTTTTTCATCACAGGATACGCAGTCTTGTATATATAGTTTTTTTCAAGCCCATCATTCAGTTCTGTTATGTTACGATTCTTTATGGGAATGGTGGGATGACACGAAGTCAGATTTAGCTTATTTTTTTAAAGCCCTAGGGAAAAGAATTGTGAGGGAAAACTATCTGACGTATCTATTACATCGAAATCAATTATACAAATTGATGTCTCTTCAATCTACCATTACCATAGATTATTCATTGCAAATTTCTAAAGTAAAGGATAGCAT
Source organism: Neoceratodus forsteri (assembly GCA_016271365.2). Classification (NCBI taxonomy): domain Eukaryota; kingdom Metazoa; phylum Chordata; order Ceratodontiformes; family Ceratodontidae; genus Neoceratodus; species Neoceratodus forsteri. The sequence goes on from CM028133.1 coordinate 668,504,651, forward strand.
GCTTGCTTTCCAATATGACAGAGCCCGAACACTAGATTTTATTATGAGAACAGGAACAAGTAACACCCCAGGTATTGATCCTTTTATCGCCTTCAAAACTAGATTACAGTCAACAGTAATGCACGGTTTGAAAAATGCTCAAGGTAAAATAATGACCTCTATCCCTGACATGATGTCAATACTGACTGAATATTTAAAAACTAAATTTTGCATTACCCTGAAGAATTTACCAAGACGCCCCTTATTTTCTCAACTCAGTTCCCACAACTTCCTAAACACCATATTTCCAAGTTAATCAGCCGGATAACTCAAGAAGAAGTCTCTGAAGCTATTTCTAATCTGCATTTGAAAGTTTCACCTGGACCAGATGGTTTAACACATGAATTTTATAAAACATTTAAAGATCAACTACTGGAAGTATTAACACAAGTTTTTAATTACCTACTTGATAAAATGGAAAAAGCACCAAATTTTGGATTGTCTATTTTAAAATTTATTTTCAAAAAGAATCACACTCTCTTTACAAATTGGAGGCCTTTACATCTTTTCAATACGGATTACAAGATTTTCTCTAAAATTCTTTGTTCTAGGTTACGATTAGTTTGCCTGACTTGATTGACATGGCTCAATCATGTGCCATTCCTGGTAGATCCATTCATACTAATTTATTTTTACTACGTGAAATATTGAGAAAAAATACAACAAAAGATATCTGGATATCTGTTTGCCTTGGATCAGTCAAAGGCGTTTGATTCAGTATATCAAAATTTTTTGTTACAGACCTTATCAATGTATGGCATCCCAAAGAAATTTATATCATGGATATCATATATGTTTTCTTTGGCATTTTTCTTCCCCATGATAAATGGTTTTTGAGGTCCGACTCTTTTACAAAAAATTGGATTACGACAAGGATGTCCTTTTAGTCCATTATTGTACGTATTTGCACTAGATCCCATAATTCGACATATACAACAAAGCTCAGATATTGTAATTATCACCCCTCATCCTAGTTTACCTTCCATTAAAATATCTGCTTATGTGGACAATGTGGTCTTCTTATGTTTAGATCTTCCTTCTAGCAAGAAAGCTATATCACTATTTCAATCATTCCGGTCAGTCTCAGGAAATACATTAAATTTAGAGAAAAGTGTATGTATTCCATTACACCATCTTACACATGATATACAAGTTATAAAGGGAATCAAAATCAGCTCTACCCCTCAGAAAATACTGGGAATTTGGTTTAATTCATCAAATGATTCAAATTATAACTGGGAAAAACATTTAGTTATAGGGGAAATAAAGTTTGCATCTGGAAAACATGGAAGTCAAGTAAAAAGAAACGAATAATGATTGTTAAAAAAATGTTATCTCCAATTTTTTTATATCTAAGCCATGTTTTTTGTCCCCCGAAACATTTAGAAACTAGAATATTTAGTCTTTTCTTTCAAATGATATGAGGAAGCCGTCTAAATCCTGTCAAGAGGCAGGTCACATACTTACCTCTTTCTCAAGGAGGCTTAGGAATGATAAACCCCATTTTCTTTTTTTTCTCTTTTTTTTTCCACCACATTTTACAAAGTTATAACTACACACTGACTGTAGTTGATTCATGGATTTCACATGACATAGATACGCGGTGATGTCGGCTGGAATAATTTGCCCCCCATAGTTGCTCATTATGCCTTTATTCCATCATATATTGTTGATAGCTTTAGATTTCTTCGCTCTTGGAAATAGCTAAAACTTCTATCTTAAGTTTAACTAGGAAACAGATATATAATTATTTACTTCAGATTGATGCACCAATACTAAGTTTTCCACTATGTCTCTCCATCTTATACCAGTTATGCGTTACAAACCCTGAAAGACAAAAGAATCCCTGCTCATATGTGGGATGTTACTTGGTTATGTGTCCATGGAAAGTTACAAGTTGATAACCTGAAACATAAATCAGCACAAGAACGTTTCTGCCCCAAGTCTTTTGTATGAATATTGAAGAATCTATGGAACATTTTTTTTCACCTGTACAGATGCTCTATTATTCTGGAAAACTCTAGCAAACAAATGGAATTGGTCTTTTTAAGTAGAATTACATACCCTGCTTTGATCTTCAGTATTTTCCTAAAGAATGGGATACTTTTCACCCAAATACGCTCAGAGTTTTTGCAGCCTGTAAATATTTTATGTGGCAGGCTAGGTGTAAATATGTTTCGACAAATTCCAACCTGTCCACTAGTTGTTATTCAATATATTGCATCTACTTTGTTAAAGTTACAGGACTTGGAGTCCAGGCGACTATCTCCTGCTCAATTTGCATCATATTGGAATAATATTACCCTTTAAATTTATTAGAAGAAATGCATTGTTAGGAAATGTACATTTTGTTGTATTTAAGAATTTCTCTCATACATTCTTTTTTCTGTAAATGTGATGATATGTATATTTCAAATAAAAAATTCCCCTTCTCTTTTCGATAAGTACCATGGGATCTTTAACATCCACCTGAACTACCACCAATCCAGACAGATGGGACCTCGGTTTAACGTCTCATCCGAAAGAAACTGGCTGCAACCCACTCCATCAGCTGACACGGAGTGAACCCAGATTATAATGGACATGCAACGTATGGAAGAGCTGACCTACCAGTTGAGAGATGCCCAGGAGAAAGGTTTGAGGAAATGGACTAGGTGGACCCTCCTAGGATGAATTGAAATAAAGCATGAGACCTAACCTACATAGGATATAGAAAAAGGTATAGTTTATTAAGGCTGTAGCCTCAGGAGAATGGAAATGTTATGGGTAATATAACTCACATGAAAGCGCACCATCGACTTAGTTGAATGCTTGACAGAGTTACTAAAGTAGAATAAGATAAGATAAATGATAACTCAGCTGACCATGTCTACTCACCTAGACTTCTTTTTTATAATAGTTAGTTAATTAACTTACTGGCATAATGTTTTGTATGTATAATGTAGTTCTCTGAAAAAGGGTAATATTACTAAAAAAAAAAGAAAAAACGTGCTGTGACATTGGATGTGATACTGAAACTTTGTGAACTGACAATAAAGTAAATATACAAAAAAGAACTACACAAGTCTGTCTAAAAACTATCTAAAACCCCACTTGGTGCAGGGAGCACTCACACATCCTGATTATTGATTATTGATTATTAACCTAGAAACTGCACAGTCTGTAACTAAGCTGCCCTAATCTAGCTTGTAACAACCTAACTAAATGAAAATAAAACTTTTTTCCATTAAAATGTTTTCCACTTTTTAAACACAAAACCCAAAACAGAGCATATGTTTTTTTTTTAAATAAATGCAGTTCCCAGGTTCATTCAAAGGTACACAGCCTTTGTTACCAAATTCAAAAAAACAAGGTAACCACTCATCAAGTATATGAGCTGTGCCTTGCAACAACAATGAAGAAGCAGCAAACAACACCACTGGCACCAGCTCTCAGGGTATGAAATCGTAATTATTTACTCAGAAAGTGCTCATACCCTAAGAGCTGGTGCCAGTGGTGTTGTTTGTTACCAAATTCACCTATTCTACCTAGCAGCAACCTAACTAAAGGAAAATAAAACCTTTTCCCATTAAAAATAAAACAGTTTCCGTTGTATAAGCACAATAATCCATTTCAGGTCAAGGGTTCCTTGAGAATGAATGTACTTCTTGGGTCCATTGAAAGTCACTCAGCTGTGGGCCTTGTGCCTTCCAGTTCACACAGGGCGTACATTAATTCTCTAGAAACACATACCCCTTTGTGGGTTATTGCTTGTGTAACCCTCTTTCCACTTATAACCCACCTACTGATGTAGGGGTTACTAGTTCACCTGTCAAAATGTTTTTCACTTAAAGGGTAATGTTCTAGCATGTTTCTAAATGTCAAATAATGCTTTTGCTGTTTTATGCAACTTGTTCTGCCTAGCTTTAGGGTTTCCTCCCATACAATGCACATCTTGTGCCCAATGGTTCTGCACTTTCCCGGGTATTCCTTCCTGCCCATCCATTACTTACAAAAGAGACCACACTTCCACCAAGAGCAGTTCTGTTGTTTTTCCAGTTCCAGAAGTTCCTGTATTGGAACCTATGGGGCTAGGACACATAAGGCTGCACTTTTTTGACTGCGGCTGGTTGGAAAAGGCCAGTGGACTCAGGATGGTGGCGTAGTCATTGGTCCGGGAAGCACTGGCACCCTCCAGTGCAGGTCTTTTAGAGGGGATTGGGGACAGTGAGAATGCTGTGGCTCTCCCTGAAGGAGGGCCACCTGATGGTGTCTGCACTACCATGTCATTACTGTGAAGAAGTGTAATTGTTTCTGGTGGAGAAACCAAGTAAAAACAGTTCAAACCCAGAATTTCTGATGAAGGTTAGTGCCTGAGATGGTGCTGTGAAATCTGAACCTGAGAACAAAGGGATAGGATGTGGTGAGCCTGGTAACCTTCACAGCTATGACTGCATGGCACTGCATCACTGAACCCCAGGGGCAATAGGTTAGGGTCAGCTGCCTGTGTTTCTAACTCTGTACTAAAATGGTCATGCTTGGGCACTGTGACCCATTTAGGAGGGTACACTCTCCCATTCCTACCTCCATCCAGGGTGCAAAGTGTAACAGCCTCTCGGACTCACCACAGCTGTTTCTGGGTCTCTTGGGTCTTCCCTGGACACACCTCAAGAGGGATGGCCTAGGTTCTCTAGCAGATAAGTGGTATTGGAACAATGAATGTGCATGGTGCCTCTACCTGGAGTAGTGATAGGGAATACCTGTGGGTAAATTGTAGGTTAACACCCCCCAGGAAAATACAGTAACTGCCCCCACCATATTTATTTCAATTCTGTTTCTCTCCTCACCGACCTGAACTCTCTCGGGCTACCTCACTCGCTGAAGCTGCTCTACCGCCCGCTGTGTTCCCCACCATCTTCAGAGACGTTACGACTCCCCGGGGACATGGGGGCTACAGCCTCGGGGAGACCGAATTGGCAGTGGCGGAGAACCAGTGTTGGGTGTGTGGTGGCAATGTCACTAGAGGAGCCGTCGCCTATCTGGCAGGAGGGGCTTTTTCCCCTTGGTGTGTGCTCCTCCCCCTCTCTCCCCCCCTTGCGTGGTGCACACCCCGAGCGGCACACGGCAACCCTGCCGACGTCGGGCCACGCCAATTACATGCTGTCTAGTGCTTGGCAGTGCCCTTGATCTCCACCAAGGGCTGCTGGTGCACCGGACACCCCAGAACCCTCCCCCCAGGATAGAAGAGCAGCGCTGTTGGTGCTCAATCCGATCCCGCCCCTGCCGACCCCCGGCACCCAATCTCGCCCCCAAACCTGGGTCGCCGGCGTGGTGCGAGGTGTGGTGTCCAGTTCCTCAACCCTCAGTGCCACTGGGCCAGCCCTGCCCCCACCATATTGTCCCCACATAATAACAATCCCTCCTTCTTGCAATGAGTCACAGTACCAGAATATAACATCAGAAATTAACAATTTTTTATTTTGGGGGAAGGGGAGAAAAAAGGAGAATAGCACAACAACCTCAACAACTGATGAAACACTTTTACCCCACACAATCCCCCACCTCCCACCTACAGGTGTTCCTGGCTTCCCAATGGCAGCTGCCCAGAATGTTTCTAAAGTCCCTTGGGTGGGTACCACACTACTGTGAAGAAGATGCTGATGATCTTTAACTGAGGCCAAATACTTTAACCAGATGCAAACTTTAAAGGGAAACACTGGAAAAGGCACAGCTTTACCCATGTGCTACAAAAATGCCTGTTTGGCGCTTTCAGACAGTAACATTTTTTTTAAATTACTTCTAATTAATTTTGTAATAATTTAAACAGTGGCCTTCAACTTTCACTTTCAATTGCTGGCAGCCACCATCTCATGAGTAGCAGAGAGCTGCCTGAGCTCACTTTATGCTAATATGTCCTGCCAACCAATAGCAGAAGTCAAACAGACATATTAGCATACCGTGAGCTCAGGAATCTCACTGCTGCTCATGAAATGGTGGCTGCCAACAACAGAAAGTGGAAGTTGTGGGTAGTTGTTTTAAATCATTAAAAAAAGTTGTTACTGTCTGAAAGCACTAAATAAGAGTTTATGTACTGTCTGAGGAAAGCTGTCTCTTTTCCAGTGTTTTCCTTTAACTTTCTGCCAGGGCACAGCTTTAATCTTGGCACAGTCCTGCCCAGGATTTAGCCCCTTTAATTTTCCTACGACTAGCTAGCTAGCTAAATAAAGACCTCCCCTGAGTCTTAATCCAGGAGTACTTACAGTTTTGCAGATTCACTGGGGTTTTTGCAGAAACTTGTTTCATGGTACTGTGCTGGCATCAGGAGTTGTGCCACAGCAGCCCTTGCCTGAAGAAAAGAAGAACATTGGTCTTCACATGCCAGGCCTTTCCAATCTTCACCCCGGGCCCTTTGTATGCAGTGTTCACCTGGCAGGCTGGGTACAGAGCAGGCTGGTGGTTGCCCAGACTGATGGCTGGCACACACATTTCTCCACTGCAGTAAAGGAGATGGGCTTTGCACAGTCTCTATCCTCAGTATGAACAGTTACTCTGCCTTGTGGTAAAAGCAGTCTCTAATGCACTTACCCCACCAAGGGGGAACACTGGTTGCAGGTCACTTTAGATTCAGCTGCAGACACTGTGGATTTAGGCTGTGACATTTACAGTCTCTGCTTTCCAGCTTCCAAACTCTTCTGGCTCATTCTGCACTGCAAGACAGTCAGTTCTCTTTCTCTCTGGCAGTAAATCTCAAAAGTCTCTCACACTAGCTGTGGAGTTTAACTTATTTATCACAGTCACAGTTCAAATCTCAGCAGCAACTTCCAAATTCTCAGCAGCAAATTCACTGAAATGCAGGTTCAAACCTCACCCTGGGAATCTCTCACCCATTTCAGTTCTTTCCCCAGGGGCTATTTATTTTTGCAGGTACTCTGCAGCTTTTCTAATCCTGGGGCCAGACAAGGCCTTTGGGCAACCAGACAGACCTTTTGGGCTGGCAAGCCCACAGCAGTCTCTCTCTACTCTTCACTCTCTAGCTGATCTCTCAGGACTCCCCTTTTGGCAGGCAAACAGCCCCTTAAATCCATTTTCCACTCCTCTTTTCTGACTTGCTGCAGCAGGTGTCTAAATGAACAAATTAATATTTATTTGGCTTGCTTGATGTCAATGTCAATGTCAATGTCAATTTTATTTAAAAAAGACGCCCAATCCCAAAGGCTCTGGGCGCCGCACAAAAACTATACAGTGTGTCATACCATATACATTCCTTAAAATAACATACATAAAATTCAGTTTCCAAAAGCCTGCATAAATAAAAAGGTCTTCAGACGGCTCTTAAAAGCCTCTATAGTAGGGGCCTCTCTCACTTCCAATGGCAGCGAGTTCCAGAGAACTGGAGCAGCAACTCCAAACGATCGGTCCCCAGCTGATTTCAATCTCGCTCTCGGGACTTTGACGGAGGCCACTATTAGAGGAGCAAAGATCACGAATAGAGGTGGACGGTACCAGGAGATCAGAAAGGTAACCAGGGCCCTGTCCATGTAGGGTCTTATAGGTGAGAAAACCCACCTTGAACAATACTCTCCACCTGACCGGCAGCCAGTGCAATTCATGCAATACCGGAGTAATATGACTGAACTTACTTTGTCCAGTCAAAAACCGGGCAGCAGCATTTTGCACTAGCTGCAGTCTGTGAAGAGAAGTTCCAGAGACCCCGAGATAGAGGGCATTACAGTAGTCAAGCCTAGAAGTGACTAAGGCATGTACCAAAGTAGGGAGGTCCAGAGCCGGAACAAGGGGCTTAATCCTGGCGATATTTCTCAGATGAAAAAAACAGGAACGAACCACAGAGGATATTTGAGCCTCCATGGACAAATTCCTGTCAAAGATCACACCAAGATTACGCACCCATGGGGAGGCCATCAGTGACACAGCTCCTAGCACAATGCAAGTCACAGAGTCAGAGGCCATCCCATCACGAACTCTGTTCGACTCCAATACTAATACCTCAGTCTTGTTAGGGTTCAGTTGCAGCCAGCTGGAAGACATCCAGTCATTTATCTCAGCCAGACAGATATTTAACACATCCACTGCATTTGATGTTCCTGGGGCAAAGGAAAGGTATAGTTGAGTATCATCAGCATAGCAATGAAAACTCAAACATTACCTCCTAATGATCTCCCCCAGGGGCAGCATGTACACTGCGAACAACATAGGAGCCAATACCGAACCCTGAGGGACTCCACACGGAAGGAGGTGGGATGCAGATGAGAAATTACCCATCACAATCCGCTGCCTCCTGTTAGTAGAAATGACTCAAACCATTTGATGACAACACGGTGAGTTTACACTAACTCCCTCAGGCGGAAAAGCAATACACTATGGTCCACAGTATCAAATGCTGAAGAGATCGAGGAGAACAAGAATTGTCTTGTCCCGATCTCTAGCCCTGAGGAGTAATTTGCACCGAACTAATGCAGTTTCAGTGCTATGTCTGGCCCGATAAATGACTGGAAGGATCGTACAACTTGTGGGTCCTGAGATGTTCCCCAACTGAAGTGATACCACCTTCTCAACAATCTTTCCCAGAAATGGAAGATTGGAGCTAGGACGGTAATTTGCTCTAATCTTCGGGTCCAGAGAAGCTTTCTTTAAAAGGGGTCTCACCAGAGCCTCCTTCAAGGTGTCTGGAAAGACACCCTGACTCAGGGAGCACTGGACAATCAGGGCAAACACCGGGCCAACAGTGTCAATGCACCTCATCAAGAAGCGCGTTGGCACGGGATCCAGTTCACAAAAGGTATACCTCAAGTTGGTCACTATCTCAGTGACCTCACGAACCTCCACTGGCCTAAACTCCCCCCACCCAGAGAGAGTGCTCTTAGAACACGACTGGCGACCACTGACAGCAATGATATTACTGGCTGAGGAGACCTCCCGCCGAATCGCAGACACCCTGTCCGAGAAAAACCGAGCAAATTCCTCACAATCCTCATTCGAGGAAACTCTTCCGGCTGAAGACAGAGTGGATGGAGAAGTCTATCAACAGTCCGGAAGAGTGAGGCTGGTCGGCTTCTCCCAGCAGCAATCTCCGAGACAAAAATATTGTCTTCTTCAGGTTGATTGCCTCCTGATATGCTAATAATGTACACACAGGACCAGTTGTCAGCCCCAGGCAGGATTTCCTCCAGCGACGCTCTAATCTCCGACCCAGCTCTACTTCCCCTGAGATCGCTATCATACCAAGTGCCATGCACTCCAGGTAAGAAGTTCTGGGTCGCATAATGACAGGTGCTAGGGAGTCAATGGCACCAGATAGTACCTCATTATAGGCATCTACCCCGCGCAACTGCTCCGACGCATGCATCACACACCCTTGATAAATCAACTGCCGCCTAAATAACCCTCAGGGGTAAGATCTTTTAATGGTGCAGCGAAATATCTCAGGAGGGGAAGAATTCACAGGGAGCACTAAACATGAACCTCACCGTGCAATGATCAGACCAAGCCACTCGACCAACGTCGAGATTAGCGATCTCAAGTCCCAGTGAGAACACCAGGTCCAATGTGTGGCCATCCTGGTGAGTAGGCATGCCGACAGACTGCACCAGCCCCAAAAGGGACATACTCTGCAGTAACTCGTCAGCGCACCTTTGACCTCTATCCTCGGCCCAAACATTGAAGTCCCCAAGAAACATACATCTTGGGAATTCAATGTTCTACAACAAACTCGTGAATTCCTGCAGGAACCCCCCATCGGTCCAGGAGGACGATAGATGAGGAGGACCCTGCAGCCAACACCGAGTCCTCCTCGAATGGCCACACATTCAAATGAACCTGGGGTTCCCACCAGGTGCACGGTGAAGTCCAGGCTCGATTTAAAACAAATAGCTACACCACCTCCCCTACGGTTTTCTCTGGGGCAGTGCACCACAGTATAACCTGGGGGGACTGCAGCCTCAAAAACAGGGCCAGCATCATCCCCCACCCAGGTCTCTGTAATGCACGCCAGGTCGACCGATGAAACCAGAGCGGCAATAATAGCCGTCTTGTTTCTGATCGACCTGACGTTGCATAGCACTGCCGTCAGAGATATTAAGGGTGATGCAGCCCTAAAGGTCACCTGGCCACATGGCCTGGTGGCCCCCCTGGAAATAGGCACCAACCACGTCTGGCTTCTTCTAGGTGCTCTATTTATTCCAGGGCATGTCCTGGACTTAACCAGCTCGATCATCTGAACAACCTGCTCCTGGTCATCACACAGCGCATGCGCAAAGCAATTGATGCCCTATTGGCTACTCTTTTGGGCACGAAAAATGGGCCCTGATTTTTCTCACAAAGTCCTCTTTTTTAGTCCCAAGAGCACTCTGCAAAATCCTGGTTCTCTCATTGGTTGTAGCAGGGGTTAAAGGTGACAAGTATGGCTGCTGTACAGTCTCTTATAGTCCCAAACGTGTACCGTCCCTTGCAGCCAAACATTTTAATTCTATTAATTATTCCCCCCACAGTCCAGTAGCAGCCTATTTGCCTCATCATCAGGCTGCACAGTTATAACATATCACCCTTTCCCATGACTGTTGCAGCTGCCAATTTACAGTCCCCCCAGGCAGCAGGCCAGGCTCATTAATATTCATAAACCCTCTTACATAATTTATTAGGCAGGTCCATGAGCACTCAATGGCACCCCTTAAATAAAATAATTTTAGGCTTCCTGAGTGCCTCCTCCGTGTCACTGGACACCGATTTACTTATTATGGGGTCCGGAACACCAGAAAGGCTTTTGATTTGCTGCAACGGTGGCAGGAAAATGGAAAAGTGCTACAGCGGTTCCGTGTCTTCACTATTCCGGCCCCCATTCAAAAGGAAAAACATGTCGAGGGCCAGATGGAGAGTCAGAGGCTCAGCAGACCCCGGAAACAGTGGCTGTGATGTAAAAAGCTAGAGCAAGTGCTGCTCCTGACGCTGGCTGCTCTCAAAATAGCCTGGTCGGGTCAGGGCACAGGTCCACCCCCCCCCCCAGCTACAACTTGGAATGGGAAAACCACAAGGTAATCTGACTACACCAACCACCCGGAGGTGGATTTTTAGGTGATGCCCAGCCAGCAGGTATCAGGGGAAATTTTAGGGAAGGGGACCCAAGTTCCAAGACCGCTATTGGGCACACAAGGAGAGGTATGAAACTGGCTTGAATGCAAGGAACAATGAAAAGTTTATTAGACACAACTAAACAATAACATTACACTAAATATCTACACTCTAAAACTCTAAATTCTACAACTAGAACATTACTAAATTCAGAACTTTACCTCCTATATGGTGAATTAGTGGTAAATACCCTACGCCAGCCACCCTTGTGTGTCTAATGTCAAAATGGGAAAGAAAGCAGGACAGGGAACCAGCTGTCCGGGGCAGGGGAAAACAACATGACACAGGCCAAGACTATTTCGAGGCGGTGTCGGCCACTGGCACAAAGGTCTCTAAAGACCACCAGAAATTACATCCCTTCTGAAAAAGTCTGACACATTCCACCCAGCCACAGTCCCTACGTGGACTGCCAGGACGCAAGGTCACCCAGCCATAGCCCCATATGGACTGCTGGGACAACAGAACAAACAGGGACATGACAGCTGGTCAGGGAAAACAGGGACCACATGCAGGCTAGAGGGTGATGGCATAATAAACATTATATTTAAACCCTGTGTCTGTGCCTTTCTTTTTAGAAATCAGTACTAAAACACTCTATGAACACATAAAACAATTCAGAACACATCAATAAAGGTAAATCACAGTGGCATTGTCTTTTGGTGACCAATGTTAGCTGGCTGGCATTATCCACATTTATGCAAACAGTTATTTGGTTAAAGTTCCTGGCTCAACAGAGCCTTGTGCTTGCCTTGCCCATTTAAATTTAGCACAAGCCACAACAAAAATTCCATCTGTAGGCATTAGACAACAGTTACCATCAATTTGTGTAGTTCTTGGCCCCTTTTCAGACTGGAGGGCCTGACGTTACCTCTTTAATTCTGCTGGGACTGTCATCGCCACTATTAGGCTACTGTTCATATAGGCAGTCAATCATGCTGCAACATCCCAGACCCCTTCTCTCACTGTCTATGGGGCTTTCCTATGGCTCTGCCCCATGGGCGGTCCTGCCTGGGCCTTACACCCACCTCCCCCACTGTCATTTGGCTCAAGGGAGCCTTCTGTTACTCGGCCTCATGGTCAGTCCTTTGCTCGGGGCCTAACCCATCCCCATGTTTCACTGGCTCTACGGAGCCTTTTCTGTGACCCACCCCAAGGCAGTGCTTCTTCTGGGGCCCTCACTTTTGCCCCACACTCACTATCTTGGCCGGCCCCTAGAAGTACCAAGGATTTATTTTAAAATTGAAAAAAAACGTTTTCTTCTTTTTTGGCGGCCAGCACCCGAACACGGTGCTGCTGCCACTCACCCTGCCGCCCTCTCTTCTCTGGACTGGGACATGCTGCTGGGGAGGCCTGGACCCACCTCCTCCCACAGGCTTCCTTGATCTGCGATGTTGCAGGCAACGGAGGGGACAGCTTGGAGCTGCAGCCCCTTCCGATGAACCTCCGGAGACTGCTGGGTTTGAGCATGGAGGGGTCAGCCTAACATTGCTGCCACCGGCCCTCCCAGCGAACTTCTGCTGCTGGTGCTGTGGATGGAGGGGACAGCCTGGACCTGCTGCCTCTCCTGATGAACCTCTGCAGGAAAGTTTGAGTAGAGGGGCTGGCCTGGGATTACTGCTTGCCACCCCTTTCACGGAACCCCATGCGGCCGGTGCGGAATGGAGTGGATGGCCTGGACCTACCGCCTCTCCTGACCCATTTTACTGCCTCTGAGGAACCGGGAACCCAATGGACTAGAGCTGCAACTTTCAGAGGAGGGAGCGATTGGCTGAGGACCAGAAGGGAAATAGGAAGGGACCCCAGGACTTCAGGTAAGTCCCCTTCCATTTTAACAGACCCCTGCCAGCCTAGCGCTCCCTCTCACACTTGCTGCTGCCTTTTCTGCTCCTCACCAACAATCCCTGAATGGCTGTTGCCGTTCAAAAATGGTCTGAGGATTCCATCTCGGAATCCTCTGGAGCCCATCCCTGCTTGCACTCCATTGTGACCGGGCCCACAAGAGCAGGTGTCCGGCGCAAGGTGGGGGGGGGAAGGGGTTCATAGAGCTGCAGGCAGGGAAAAAAAAATGATCAGAGAAAATCTTTCATTTTTTTTTTTAAATGGAGCCCTGCTGGGGCTTCACGTTTGGGGATGGGGATACCTAGCTGGGGTGCCTCCCTACACCCTGGGGCACCTTCCTGTTTCCCCAGCCCCAAAGCACCTGGCTGCCCATATCTGGAGGGCACCAGGACTCTGGGGCACTACAGTGAGGACAGCAGGTGATGCAGGAGGTGACCCCAGGTAAGCTCAGCAGCACTGGGGGGCTTACAAAAGTAAATGCTGTGTCTTCAATGGCATGGGTATAGCCCATTGCCCAGTACCCTCACTGCTGCCAGGGGATCTGTCATTTTGTGCTGCAGTTGTAAATATGTTTGATATAGCTGCTAAAATGTACACATGGCTGGCTAGCTTGGGAACTGTATACAGTACATGACAAAACTACTGATTATAACTGGGCCCTTGGTTGGGTTTCTGTCAGGGATCTGGCTGTGTAAACCCCTGTTACCTTCTGATGTGTGCACCTCACCTTGTAAAAAATGTTTGGAGTTCTAAAAACATAGAACGTGCCGGCAGAAAAGGACCAGTAGGCTAAGTCTGTCCTATTTTTCCTGCTTACTGTTACACCCTAGACACTGTTTGGTCATGGGTATCCCTCCCTCCATCTGTACTTCTATTTTTTAAACCCCCATGCCTATCCCACGCATGTTTGAAGCTCCCCACTGTCTTTGCCCCTACCACCTCTTCTGATAGGCTGTTCCAGACCTCCACTACCCTTTTTGCAAAGAAGTATGTCCTCACATCCTTCTTATACTCCCCCTCCCAAACTTCATAGCATGCCCCTGGGTTCTGGTGCTCCTTCTCCTGTGAAAGAGATAATGGAGTCTCTCACTCTCCTCTCCTCCAGGGAACATACAGTGAGCTCCTAGAACTGCTCCTCATCTCATACTGTTTCCTTTGCAACCCCATGTACCATTTTAGAAGCCCTCCTCTGGACTGCTTCACCCTGTCAGTGTCTTTGTGGTGTAGCCTCCAGAACTGCACACACTGTACTCCAGACAGGGTCTCATAAGTGAGCGATAAAGAGAAAATGCCACCTCCCTTCTCCTCCTAGAGAGCCTCCCCCTCCGTATGCACCCCAGCATCCAGCTTGCCTTGCCCATTACCTTGCCACACAGCCCTGCCATCCTGAGATTATCAGATATGATCACACCAATGTCCTTATCTTGTCTGATAACTGTGCATACCAACTCCCATCTTATACACAGCTGCAGGGTCTCCCCCCAGGTGCATGACTTTGTACTTTTTGACACTGAAGCCCAGTTGTCACTCCCTAGACCACTCCTCTAGTTTCCCCAGATCCCTTTGCATTTCCTCCAACCCTTCCTGGGTATTCACTCTGTTGCAGAGTTTTGTGTCATCTGCAAAGAGACACACCTTCCCCTCCAGTTCCTCAACAATGTCACCTTTGAAGACATCGAAGAGGACAGGACCCAGTACTGATCCCTGTGGTACTCCACTGGTCAGTCTCCTATTCTCTGAGTGATTGCTGTTTACCACCACCCTCTGCCTCCTGGCGGTCAACCAGTTAGATACCCAGCTCACCACCTTCTCCCCCATCCCCGGGATGCTGTTTCTTCATCAGCCTCCTGCGTGGTACAGTGCCAAAGGCCTTACTGAAGTCCAGATAGGCCACATCCACTGCATTCCCGTGATGAACCTCCTTAGTTGCCCAGTCAAAGAAATCTCTGAGATTTGTTTGACATGACCTCTCCCCCGTGAAGACATACTGACAGTGGTTCTGCAGCCCATGTGTCTCCAGGTACTCCATCGGTCTCTTCTTCAGCAGGGACTTTATTAACTTCCCACCACCAATGTGAGACTGACTGGTCTGTAATTGCAGGCGTCATCCTTGCTTCTGCTGTTGTACAGAGGGACCACATTGGCCCTCTTCCATTTCTGTGGAACCACCCCTGTCTCCAATGAGATGCTAAACAGTTTTGCCATGAGATGGATATCCCTTTGCTCTGTTCCTTAAGTACCCTTGGGTGGATCCTGTCTGGCCCCATCACCTTTTTTTCCTTCAGGGCTTCCAACCACCAGTAGACTTGCTGTTCCATAAATTGTCTTGTGTTCACTCCCCTAAGTGACTGTTGATTTTATGCTGGCCCATCCCCCCCCCTTTCCATCATGAAGACCAAGCAGAAGTATCATTTAAAATGTCAGTTTTTTCCTGGTCTTCCTCTCATAGTCTTCCCCTCCTGGTTCCCTGATCTCCACTATACCACCCCTTACTTGCCTCCCTCTTTTTGCTCACATACATGAAGAAAGTCTTCTCCCCATTCTTGGCTGCCTGGCTGATTCTTTCTTGAGTATGAGCTTCTGCTGTCCTTACTCTCCTTCCTGTATCCCTTTGTTTCTCTAGATATACCTCCATGTTTGCCTCTGTTTAGGTTTCCTTGTACTCCCTGAAAGTTTTTTTTCTTTCCCTTACCACCTTAGTCACCTTTTTTGAGAACCACAGAGGCCTTTTCCGCTTCTTACCCTGGCTTATTACCTTTAATCAGCTTGCTGTTACCTTAGTTATTCCCTCTTTTGTTCTATTCCATTGTGCCTCCACCCCCCTATCTATACCCCCTTTTAAGATATTTCCTAAGGCACTCTCCTATTTCTTTGAAATCAGCTGTCCTGAAATCCAGGACTCCTGTCTTAGTGTGTTTTTTCTCCTGCCCAGTCCATATGCAAAACCACACTATATGATGACCGCTTGTACGCAGACAGAGGGCTACCCACTGTGACATCTGCAATGCTGTCCCTGTTTGTAAGTAGCAGATCCAGCACTGACCCATCTCTAGTGGGATCTGTAATCAACTGCCTCAGAAATACCCCATACAGGAAATCTAGGATGATCCTGCTCCTAGCTGTAGCTGCTGCCTTGATGTTCCAGTCCTCATCTGGCAGATTAAAGTCACCCATAATTACTACCTCCTTTTGCTTGCCATGTTGACTATGGCCTCCCCCCCAAACCCTGTCTTATTGTTCCCCTGTGTTGGTGGCCTGTACCCCCCCCCACATGTAAAGGCCCTGACCCCCGTCTCTAAACCAGCCTAAAGAACCTCCAGCCCCTCTTTTTCCCTGCTGTGTCCCTGCATTTCTGTGGCTTTTATACCCCCTTACATATAAAACAACCACTATTTTCTCCCTGCTCTGTCCTTTCTAAGCATGTTGTAACCCGGTAGGCCACCTACCAGCTGTGGTTGTCAGTGCACCATGATTCTGTATGGCCACCAAATCCAGGTCCGTCCCCGCAATAGTAGCCTTAAGGTCAAGAATATTGTTTTCTAGGCTCCTTGCATTGGTGCACATGGCTCTGCGCACCTTTTGTCCCTCCCTCCTCCCTACTTTCCCTTACCTTCCTGAGTCCATCTTTCACCCTTCTCTTTCTACTGGTATTGTCCTTCCCCTTTTTATCCTCCATCTGCCCACCCTCCTACCATTTATCTCAGACTTAGTTCCACTTTTGAACCCTTCTGTCTCTTCCCTCTCTTGCCCCTAGTCCCCACTACCCCCAGGGAATTTCTTTTCCCTGGGTTATTCTTTGCTACTGCTCCATAATTGGGGGGAGGCATTACTTGCCTCCCTCATTTCTTCTGCCTTCCCCCTTGGTTAGTTTAAATGCCCATTGAAATAGCATTTAAACCTTCCACCCAGGACTGCCATTTCCCTCCTGGATGGATGGAGGCCATCCCATTTGTACAGGCCTTTATCCCTCCAGGTAGGACCCATATAGTAGGCTTACCACCTGTCCTAATTTTCGCAGAACAGTCCAGATTTGGGCAGCTGTGTCCTGCAAAAAAACATGAAAAATACTACATGTCCTGACTTTATAGTAGAAAAAAATATTTTTGGATTTCCCACTAAATGTTACAGAAAACTGTAATACCTTAACTAAAATACCTTAAAATTATAAGAAACAATAGAAGCAACTAAGAAACTACAATACTTAGCTTTAATCTGATTATTTAGAGAAAACAAGTCTGTTGCACTGGTCGAGATTACGTTCTGTCCTGCGAAAAATCATATTTCAGTAAGAAATGTCCCACTTTGGGCTTTCTAAAAGGTGGTAACCCTAACTGTCCTTGATGTAATCAAACCCCTTCTCCCTGTGCCATGCCTTCAACCAGTTGTTGAAGACTATGGTGCGGTGTTCCCTCTCTTCCCCCCAGCCTTGCACAGGTAGCACCTCAGTGAAGATCACTGTGGGTGCTACCTGCTTCAGTACCCTCCGCAGCTCCCTGAATGTATCCTGCACCATTCCAGCCATGTCCCCTGCCAGGGCCTTTGTCCCCAGATGGATAATGATGTTGAGCTTCTCCTCCTGCCCACTGTCCTAGCAATCCTAAAGATCCACTTCTCATCCCTCCATGCTGAGGTGCCAGTTAGGCACCTCACCTCCCTCCTTCCCTCCCGTGGTGTTCCCCAAACTACCCCACTCACAATTGAGTCCCCCACCAGAGGTTGCTTCCTCCTCCACTAGGGTCCTCTTCTCCCCACCTTAGGGCCTCCGCTCTGAATGACCCCCACATCCTCCCTCGCCACTACTACAGGTGCCTCGTCTCAGCAGTCCCATCCCACCATGGTGGCGAAAGAGTTGTGTAGTGGCATTGGCTAGGGAATGTGTTCTCTTACCCCAACCCCCCTCCCACAGTCCAGCCTTTCCTCCTTCTAGGCACCCTATTAGGTTTTGGTGGTGGATTCAGTGGCCCTGGCTGGAGGAAGAGGTCCCCCGAATCCTAGCCAACTCAGCCTGGAGTTTAGAGAACTTCCCGCCTCAGTCCAGAGAGGTGTACACAGAGGGGGCAACATCTCAGTCTCAAGGAGGTCTCTCTCTGAAGGCTGTTGTTCCACAGACACTGCACTGCACTACTCCCATCATTCCCAAATCTACTCCTCCATTACCTGAAAATAAATTTATATCTTCACCCCAGATTGGGTGTTTCTTGATTTCCCTTTTTTGTCTGGATTAGCCCCTACACCTATACCATAGTTGGGTATTGATTTGTTTCCCCCTTAAACTTTTAGGTAGACTTGTACTAGCTTATTTCCTTTGTACCATGACCCTAGCTAGGGTGTTATTCAGTTTCCATTCTTCCCCATTAATCCCTTGTAATTCTACCCTAGTTGGGGTGTTGCTCCTATTCCCAGTTTTGGCCCACATTTTACCTTCCACCCTTCCCTGCACCTTTCTCTGCAGTGAGTGTTACAGCAGGACTGAACAGAAACCTTACCTTTGTCAACCAGTAAAGCCCCCCCTGCTTCCTTGCTACCTCCTGTGGATGTCTAAGACACCATTCTTACTCCTGTTCCAGTCCTTCACTCTTCTACTCACTCACTGGGATTTGAACATGCTGGGAAATGTTAGAAGTGGTTGAGATTTATACCTTTTGACTGAACTTCTTGGCCCCCTCTGATTGGTCTGTGTGTGTCACGTGACTGCTTGCTCCATTCAGCCACTCTCTGCCCCCCGAGCTGGGGATCATGCTTGCTGTAAACAAAAGGGAGGTTAGTTTTCCAAAAAAAGAGTCATAGCTCACTTCCCCCTGATTTCAGCAAGTGATTGGTGTTGGTGCTGGTAGTCAGTTAGAAAAGTGAACCCAAGCACTCAACACCTGAGCTTATGTAATTCTCCCTGAACTTCCTGACCCCCTCCAGTTAGTCTGTGTGTGTCACACAACTGTTTGCTCCATTCAGCTACCATCTGACCCCCCCCCCAAATGGAGATTGTGCTTGCTGTGAACAAAAGAAGTTAGTTTTCCAAAACAAGAGTCACAGCTCACTTTCTCTGACTGCAGCAAGTGACCTGTATTGGCGCTGGTAGTCTGTTAGAAAAGCACCGTTAAGCTGCAAGCAACATTAAGCATCACGTGTTGTGCCCTGTGCATCTTCTTTGGTTACAAGGGGAACAGAGTTATACTGCCTAATGCAACTCAATGCAAACCCTGAGGCGAAGTTTACGTTTTAAAGTTGAAATTGTATTCTTCCCATCTTGAGATGCCTTGTCATGACCTTTATATAGTGTGGTAGAACATGAAATCTATTTATGACCAGCCAAGGGTGGCTCCAATTATCCCCAGATGGAAGGGCAAGAAAAATAAACAAAAAATCCTCTTCCTGCCTCAGGGGTGTGAGGGTGACTAATGTGTCTTGGTTGGCACTATACAAGCACAAGGGTAGAGACTGAGCAGAAAAAGACTTGGACTGTGAGTGGCCTCTCCCACGGGGGCACGGTGTAGCATGGTTAGAGCAGTTCCTCCAGCGTGGTGGAAGAACTCTTATATATGGCACCCTGGTTGTCATGCCTTCCAGTGTGTGAGGAAAGCCAGACTGGGAAAACTAACATGGGGTGGCTCCCGGTAAGAAATTCCATCCAAATACCCCAAGACCTGGAAGTCCACCTCTGGGTTATTGCCCACCCCTCCTCTTCCCAGGGCAGATGATACAGGTGTCTAGGTGGGGAGGGAGGTTGTTACACACTATTGTCTGAACCTGAGTGCCCACAGTTCAGATATTGTGTCTAGCTTTGGGCTCGGTCCTCTGCGAATTGGGGCCTGAGTCATTGATGGTGCATGGTACCTACAGCTGAAAGGATCTTCAAGCACGTGAGGTGTGGCATGACTAACAGTTCCCTCCAGGAAGCATGTTAGGAAAATGAACTACACCTACTATCAAATAATGTATGGCATCATAATGTTTTAATCAAGACATATTGTTTGATATTTTTTTTTTTTAAGTAAGTGCCCAGGTGTAGCTAAAAATCGGCCTGTCTCAGATCCTTACCTGGTAAAATAAAATAAAATATAAAAAAAACCTACCAGGAGTCAATAACCACACCAGGATAAAGAACAATAATAGGATGGTGAGCCCTTCTGCTGAATTATACTTCAGAAATGAGTAAGGATAGAAAGAGTACAGGCAAATTAAATCTTTGCATTAGATATGTATTGCACACACAATCCCCACATTGATCCTCAGCTAATGCCCTGGTTCTCTTCAAACCCCTCATTCACTGCATTAAAACAAACTTTCAGCAGATGGCATGCTGTAAAATTCCATGTAATTTACTGACTATTCATTGAGAGTTCCTTTGGGAAAATTTTTCTTGCATAGGCTGGCTTAGGAGCAGATGGGGCCCAGAGGCTGTATATGTGTGACATGGAATAAAGAACGCTGGCAAACTGTGCACTATCACAATGATAGGTAACAGAGAAGTTATGTTTGTACCCCTTGAGTCATTCTGGGTCTGTTTTGGCCATATTAGGGATGGGTTCCCTTATACAGACTTCCAGTCTCGGCACACACACACACAAGTCATTTTGGCCAGTCATTGCTGGGGATTCACCAAGACCTACATACTAACATACTAAAATGCCAGCAGAATAGGCCTAATGGTTTCTCAAGTCTGCTCGATTTTCAGCACCTGCACTGAGAGCCGATTTTGGTGTCCCCCCTTCCCCTTGAGTTATACTGTCCCCAGTCCCAGATGTTCCACCTGTATTGGGCCTGGTCAGATTTACCCTCCCCTTGTACTTGTCCCATCCCCTCTTAAACCTGTCTACAGTCTCCACCTCTACCAGGTCCCTGGGCAGTGCATTCCATGGCTCCACCACCCTTTCAGTGAAATAACATCTCCTCCTCTCTCCTCGGAGCCTTCCCCCTTCCAGCTTACACCCGTGACTTCTTGTTGCCCCACCCTCCTTCCTTTGGAGCACCCTGACTGGGCCTCCTTTATTGATCCCTTTCATGTACTTAAAGACCTCTATCATGTCCCCCCTGTCCCTCCTCTCCTCCAGGGTGTACACGTCGAGCTCCTTGAGCATCTCCTCATAGGTCCTCTCCCCCAGGCCCCAGATCATTTTGGTTGCCCTCCTTTGGACCCTTTTTAGGACTGTAATGTCCCTCTTTAAATGTGGTCTCCAATACTGTACAGAATACTCGAGGTGTGGCCTAACCAAGCAGTTGTACAGTGGAAGGATCACTTCCACCTTTCTGGAGGTAATCCCACTGGCGATGCATCCCAGCATCCTATCTGCCCTTGCCACTGCCCTCCTACAGGTTTCTCAGTTGTTTATTTTGACATATACCACTACCCCCAGGTCCCTCTCACCCTCTGTGACTTGAATCATGTCTCCTCGCAGGGTATACCCATGGCCTGGATTTCTGACTCCCAGGTGCAGAACCTTGCACTTCCCCGCATTGAATTTTAGTTTCCATTTTCCCAACCACCTTTCCAGAGCCTCCAGGTCCTCCTGCAAGACCACCGTCCCCTCCTCCCCATCCACCACTGTACCCAGCTTTGAGTCATCTGCAAAGAGACTCATCTCATGCCTGATCCCCCCTCCTGATGTCTCAGATATAGGCGTTGAACAAGAGTGGCCCCAGCACTGACCCTTGAGGAACCCCACTAGTAACCCACCTTGGGGATGAGGCTAACCCTCCAACCACCACCCTCTGAGCATGTTCAGAGAGCCAATTTCCTATCTATCTTAACAACTGTCTCCCTACCCCCATTTTCTTCAGCTTAGCCAGCTGACCACTGTGGGGTACCAACTCAAACACCTTGCTAAAGTCCAGAAAGAGGATGTCCACTGGCCTACCCTGGTCCAGGGCCCTTGTCACCCACTCATAGAACTCAACAAGGTTTGTCTGGCATGATCTTCCCATAACAAAGCCATGCTATCGTCCAAGTACCCAGTTTGCTCCAGTAACCCCCCTAGCCTTTCCTTGACAATACCCTTTATCACTTTGCTGACCACCGATGTCAGGCTAAAGGGCCTGTAATTTCCTGCCTCCTCTCTTGATCCCCCCTTGTGGATCGGCACGACATGGGCTACCCTCCAGTCTTGGGGCACCCACCCAGTCCTCAGAGACATGTTGAAAAGCTCTGTTAGATGGACTGCCAGGACATCCACCAGTTCCCTCAGCACCCTGGGATGTATCTCATCTGGCCCAGGTGCTTTCTCCATCCAAACGGACCTGAGGCCTTCCCTTACTCTCTCTACTGGGATTTCAGCCTCCACACCCTCCCCCTTTTCACCCTGTACTGCTGGGCCCCCACCTGTCTGTGGTGGCCATTCCCTTTCCCCAGATCCATCAGGACCCCTGGTCTCTACCGGTCCCACACCTTGCTCTGGTTTACCCCAACTCCCCTCGCAAGACATAGCCCCTCCATCCCCTCTGGTAAAAACTGAGGCAAAGTACTCATTTAGGACTTCTGCCTGTTCCCCCGCCTCCTGTGCCCAACCATCCCCTATCTTTATCTTGCTGATCTGCCCCCTTACATTCCTTTTTTCTCCTACGTATCTAAAGAACCCCTTGTCCCCCTTCCAGATCCCATTGGCTAAGGACTGCTCCTTTTTTCCTTAGCTGCTCTCACCACCCTGGTGACCTCCTGTCCCAAATTCAGTCCAGGCACTAGGATTCAAACTAAGATGCCCTTACATCCAGTTTAGCTAATAATGTTGCAGAGGGCTACCCTGATTGATTCACAGTTCAATATCTTCAACATTTCCCAGTCCAGGAAGTATCTTGACAGAATCCTCTGGTGGGAAAAAAATGGATCAGTTTTTTGCTTCCCATTCTGTACAGGCAGTGGTCCCCTTCACTGTGCCTCCTTTGCAGGACACTGTGGGGCTGTGCCCTTGTTCTCTGGGAGTCGTACCTGGCAGGTAAACACTGTGAATAAGCCAAATGAATGAGAGCCCCAATCTGTTACTCTCTCTTTTTGGATGACTGCCCAAATCGTCCTTCTTTCTCTTACACCTCTCGCAGACTCTCCTCCTTACCTGCATGTAGCCAGAGGCTCTCTTTCCAACCATACTAGGGCCCTTGTGGGACATAAACGTATCTCTTTACACTGAGGTGACAGGCCTAGGTTCTTGTGCATAAATGCACATGAGGACAGTTTCTTAAAGTATGGTGCCTCCACCTGGGGGGGGGGCCCCGCAGTACAAACTGTTACACGAGGAATGCTACTTCTCCGGAAGCTGTCTGATAAGGGATATTAAGGTGTCCCAGGCATCCCCACTTCAGCTCTCCTGCTTCTATTACCCACTCATCTCTAATTCATGCCAGAAAGACTCAGTAGGCATAGAAGATTGATTTTACTGTAGCCCCAGATCAAAGTCCAGTTCATTACACTTCAAGACTTTTCAGTTTTCAAATGTTTTGCTCATGCAAGGTTATAAAAGAGTCTCTTGTTATCGCTGCTCACTAACGGACCCTGACAGAGTATTAGGTGTGGCTCTGCCAACCAGGCTACATACCCCCCAGGCCTCCCACTAAGCTTTCACTCCAGATGAATGATTAGAGTCCACCCGATGCCCTCTCATGATGTATGCTGCCACTGAGGATCCAGCCCTCAGGTCTATGGGACTGTGATCCCCCCATTTAATGGACTCCAGGATCCTTCCCTAGTGAATCATGCCAACTAGTCTGCTTCTCTCACAAGAGCCACCTCCCCCAATGGTGCCTAAGCTGCCCAATTTTTACCTATTTTGGTTCCTCCTATTCTGAAACCCAGGGATCCTAGCACTAACCCTTTATGACTGAATCCCATTCCCAAAGAGCTTTCCCTAGCTCCCTTGAGACTAGTAACAACATACAGTTCTCTCAGCGGAGAGGAGGTGGTATTACATGCAGGTTTCTGCAGCCTATTGCTTTCTCTTCTTTCTGCCGCAACTCATGCTGGCACCAGCACCTTTCTTGAATTGCAGCTCTTGCAGGCTCCATCTACTCTCCCTTCCCTGCAGCTCTATGCAAGCTCTCCCCTCTCTCTTTCTCACTCTGTACTGTCCAGACTTTTGCAAGTTTATGTCTGACCTACTTCTCAGGCAGGTTTTGCCTTGCTGTCTTTGTGTCTGACCTACTTCTCAGGCAGATTTTGCCTTGCTGTCTTTGTGTCTGACCTGCTGCTTCTTTTGGCTCACTCTGACTTTCAGCTTTTACAGACTTTCCTTTCAACTTGCTGTGTTGGCAGTTCCTTCTCATCTCTCATCTCACAGCCCGCCACTTTTGTGGGCTTCCTTCTTCACCCTCTGACCCCATAAAGCATACATGGAGTCAGAGCCCAACATCTGTATTGCCCATCTCACTACTGGTGGCCCCACAAGTTCCAGGTGTAGCCATTACCAAGGAGGTAATGTGCAGTGCTCTGAGGCAGAAGAGTACTCTGGCACTATCCTCTCTGTCCCAGTCCTCTTCCACTACATGGGGAGTGGGTGAACAAATCCAAGGTCTGGGGTCTAGTGAAACACTCAGCTCCCAGGAGAGCAGTTCAAGGTAGAATTGGGGTCAAGAACTTGTGTTCCTGACCCACAAGACATTGCTGAGTATGTGCACCTTTACGTCTAATAGGTGGTGGGCATCCTGTGTGGTTTGGCAGTATATCAATTGTCTCTCAGCAGTCAAACATTTTATGGGTGGTCTATTTTTGTTATATTTATACCGTAGCAGTGTGAAGTGCAGTGATGCACGAACTGTCATATTTTGGATACTAAAAGTGGCCCCTGATCAGTGAATCAGATTGCTAGGTGGGTCATATTATTGAGCTGATGTAGCAGTAGCAGTGTGGATATGGATATGAATGGTAGTCTGACAGTAGGTGACTCTGTTCATGGGAGTTGTGGCAATCACAGCCAATCAGCGGGCATGAGCCATGATCCCTGTGTGACACTGCTATGCTCACAGCTTGGGAACAATCCAATTAAAGGTGTACCATTATAAATCTCAGATCTCTGCACAGATAGTACACAGTTCCATTGTTCTGACTAGCTGGCACCATGCCAATCTGCTTCATTCAAACAGTGTTCACAGACAGGTTGGCCCACTATGCAGCCTTATTCATTAACATTTATACATGCTGTCTGCACGATAACACTTGCAAGGTTTGCTACCCTTTTACGGTACAACAATGACATTGCTCTTTCATCCTGCTGATCCTATACATATGGCACAGCCTGTCTGTGCACTGTTCATAAGCACCACAGAACTAGGAGATGTGCATTTCATTGGATCTGCATTGCTTGGGCTCGATTCACAAAGTGGATGTGCTGTACACCAAACAAGGGCTTGTTCTAGACTGTAATTACAAGACCCATTGTTGTTTGGTCTATAAAAAAATAAAGTGATAATGCCTGTGCCCCCCACACACACACACATACACACACTGGCTGAAAGGTTTTTATTGCTGCTTAACATACCAAAAAGGAGCCACACTAGCAAGGTGGTGCTACCACTAAAAAACATGTAAAACCTTTGCAAAAATAATTGGGTACTCACCACTGATAATTAAAAGCAGCCACATAAACTTGAAACTTTTAAGTAACTATGCATTTATTCAAGTAAAATCAACATTACCACTTACATACATGGACCCCCATAACATCTAATGCATTTCGGATTTGACCGACCCTTTTTCAAAAAGTTTAAAAACTTTTAAGTTTCAGGTTCAATGTGGCTGCTTTCAATTATCAATGGTGAGTGCCCAATTATTTTTGTGAACATTTCTTTATTGCTGCTTAGTCCTTATGTGTCAGCGTTGCTCAGTTGGTAGCACATCTGCCTCTGGAGCAAAGGAGGGAGAGAGGTGATATGATCGAGACATTTAAACACCTTAAGGGCATAAACACCTTAAGGGCATAAACAAGGTGAAAGAGTCTAACATGTTTAAATATAAGAAAAATAGCAGGACAAGAGGACACAGCATGAGATTAGAGGGAGGCCGATTAAGGGGGAATGTGAGGAAATTCTTTTTCACAGAAAGGGTGGTAGATGCATGGAATGGCTTACCACAAGAAGTGGTGGCTATGAATACAGTGCAGGGCTTCAAACAGGCATGGGATAGGCATAAGGGAGCAATACAAATGACTATGAATAGCTAGGTCACTGACAGAGCAAAGGCCGATGGCACATTTATAAGGTAGAAAAAGAAATGGGCAGACTGGATGGGCCTTGCGGTCCTTATCTGCCGTCAACTTCTATGTTTCTATGTTTCTATGGACCAGAAGGTCGTGGGTTCTCGTCCCACACCAGGATTGAACTTGCACCTAAAAATGCTGGCACCTGAGTGAAGTATTAGGGGTGTGCTGTACTGCTGGGGTGTGCTGTCCTTCAGATGAGATGTTAAACCAAGGTCTCTTCTACCCATCCTGGTGGGTGTCCAGGTGGAAGTAAAAGAACCCAGGGCACTCTTCGCAAAGAGTAGGGGACATTCCCAGTGTCCCGGTCAACATTCCCCTTCCCATAAATCAGTTCATGCAATTATCCAGGCTGTGTGTGGGTGTTGATGTGCGACATGGCCACCACTATACATTCAGCCACTTCACTACCAGTCTAGCATTGCTTGTAAAGTGCTTTGGGATACACTGTGTATGAAAAGCGCTATATAATGCTGATTCTTCTTCTTCTTATGGTACTGGCTCTTTTTCTGCTCTGCTCAGATATAAAAGCAGAAAAAACATTGGCAGTAGAAATATGGTTACCCTTGAGAAAGTAGTGCCTGGTACAAAATGGCACTAGGAGGTTAATACAGGCTGCAGGGGAAGCACCAAGGACTATCTCCCAGGCACTCAGCAATCTCTGTTTATGTAAGTAAAACATATATATACTGTATATATATATATATATATATATATATATATATATATATATATATATATATATTTATTTTCTACACTATACATCCTGGTCTCTGGTGGTTTACTGATAGCATGTGCAAAGTTCTTTTGTTGGGGCAGTACAAATAAACATGCATTTTACTATAATAATTTATCTCACAACTTGCTATCTCAAAGTATAGGCAGAGATAATTCAAAGGGACCAACTAAAGTCTCATGACTCAGCCTGCTTTCATGTGGCAGGAGCCCTCTACTGATTCAATGAGAATTACCTAGTAAATCTTACTCATGCACATAAAATAATATTCCTACAATGTATATGTAGTTTTTTAATGGTGCTTCTGAAATACAAATAACATAGTACACAACATAAAATGTTGGTTTTAATTACTTTTTTTACAGACCCAACAGGGAGTATCCTTTACCTGCTTAGATGTAAAGCAGAAAATGGCTTCAGTTCACTGATCAGGATTAAATTAATTTATTACATTGGTTTGCAGAGACAGTTACACTCATTGGCTGAAAGGCAGCAGGTGACTGTGGATTAAATTCTCTATTTAATCCACAGTTAGGAAATTTAATCCACAGTTGCTGTGCCAGATCTAGTTTCTGGGGGGGGGGGGACTGCATCACATTGGGGAGGGATCTACTCTGTCTGCTCATGTCTTTTTTTGGTAGCAGCCATTGTTGATTTGCCTCTTAGTGAGGAGTGCAGCGAGTGCCTGTCCGGGAGCAATGAAAGTAAATGTTTCAGTGTTTGGCTCTCTTGATGTCAATCAGTGGCTCAATGTTAGCTATCCTGATGGGAAAGCGATGTCCATAAAATTAAAATATTGGACACTATGGGCAGGGAAGATGAAGCAGGCAGCACTGATTCTGTGTCTCCCCTGACACCCCAATTCAATGGGACAGCAGCAGAGGAAAGTGATCCGCTGTCTCCCTCAAGAGATCATGCCCCCCCTGCCCCACACATGGTAGTCAGTCTGCGTGATGTCCTCCAGTTCTCCACAGTCAGCTTTGGCCTGAGTCAAGGGTGCCCCCCCACCATAGAAGTCATAGCTAGAGACATTAACAGTGACAGGCACATAAGCACTCTTTCCCCCTCTGATCGCTGCTGTGTGCCGCACATAGTAGCCAAGAGGTCACCAGGCATGTGTGCAGAGAGAACAAGTGACTGTTCTAGGAGGAGCATGGGGGATCCGGCATTGCTAGTAGCAGCACGGTGAAGAACACAGAGTGTGGACATTTAATTCACAGCTGTGCATGTGAGGTAGATATTTTGTGGTCTGAGTGACACAGACAGACAGTGACAGGGCATGTAAGCAGGAGTGGGAGATGCACCCCAAGGGGCGTGGTGGGAGGGCAGAACAGTTGAGATTTCCCATGTCCTGAGAAAGTGAGACCTAAATAGTTCTGGAAAGTGCCAATGCAAGAAACAAACAGCAGCCATGTGGGAGGCAGTCGGAGGCGAGAGAGAGAGAGAGAGAGAGAGAGAGGAGAAGCACAGAAGAGGTGAGCTGCCGATGAAACCTGTATGTGTGGCATAACTTGTAGCACAGAGCGGGCAACATGGTGTTATGTGCATCTGTGCCTGCCTTAGAAAGTTGTCTAAGTAGCACACAGCGATGTTGGGGCTGGTTCCATGCCTGTTGTGTGAGAGCGTTGGTGCAAAACAGAAAGAGCAACAGCGAGCGAGGCAGTCAGAGTGTCAGTGCACAATTGGTACAGTACTGCTACAATTCAGCTGCCTATGTGTCAGGTTGTAATGCACATGAAATGTCACAGATCATATGAATGGCGTGTCTGTGAAATTTCTATGTGCCTAAGAAGCAGACACTATACATTTTCAGTTAAAGGGAAACACTGGAAAAGGCACAGATTTACCCAGGCACTACAAAAATTCCTGATTAGTGCTTTCAGACAGTAACATTTTTTTCTTAATTACACTAATTGTTTTTTTAGTGATTTAAACAGTGGCCTTCAACTTTCACTTTCTATTGCTGGCAGCCACCATTTCATGAGTAGCAGAGAGCTTCCTGAGCTCACTTTATACTAATATAGAAAGAACTGGAAGGGGGCAGGATCAGTTGTGTTCCAGGACAGTAGCTGCTGCTGTTTTCACAGGGTTCTTGTGGATTTTACTTGGTAGGTTAGTTCTTTTCTTTCTTGCTTCTAAGGGGCTAGCAGGGTATTGTTCTGGGGGATCCTGGATGTTTGTGAACTGGTTTAGTGGCTGTAAGTGGGGCTCTTTTTGTGGATGTTTCACTTTGTAACAGGCTGTGCTGGTAGAGGCCTATTTCTTCTGATTTAAAACCTGTTTTGTGGGATTTGCTTGGAGATGGTTATTTGAATTGGAGACCTATATCTGTTAATTTCAAGCCTAGTTTGATTTGGTGTTAGTGAAGCTGATTAAATTGGAGAACTGTTTCCTTTGGCAGCAAACATATTTTGGGGTCTTTGACTTGAATTTTGATTCCTTGTGCTGACTCCATTAGCTGTAAAGGTTAGTTCATAGTGGGGGAGGGGTGTTAATGGTCTGGCCAGGTCTCACTCAGCCAATTGAGTGGAGGCAGGGCTGAATCAGGTTGAGGCGCTAGCTGCTTTGTCTTCTCAGAAAGAACTGGAAGGGGCAGGACTCAGTTGGTGTTCCAGGACAGTAGCTGCTGCTGTTTTCACAGGGTTCTTGTGGATTTTACTGGTAGGTTAGTTCTTTCTTTCTTGCTTCTAAGGGGCTAGCAGGGTATTGTTCTGGGGATCCTGGATGTTTGTAAACTGATTTAGTGGCTGTAAGTGGGGCTCTTTTGTGGATGTTTCACTTTGTAACAGGCTGCTTGGTAGAGGCCTATTTCTTCTGATTTAAAACCTGTTTGGTGGGATTTGCTTGGGCCTGGTTCTTTAGCTGCAGGGCTTGGAGGGAGACACAGGGCTGATACACTCTCTCTGTCAGGTGTCTGCCTAAGACCCACCTCCCCACCCCTCCTTCCCCAGAAGTCTGCAAATTTATAGGGAAGACCTGCCCTGCAATTGAGGAAAAGGCTGCTGGTGCAGCTCATGTAGTTCTAGCCACTGGGGTTGAATTTAAAGGCTGGGAGAGAGGAGCTTAGGGAGTTGTTCATTTTCCTTACATGTTTAATGTGTTGTACTGCACCTAGTAACAGAGTTACTGGTGTACAGGTGACTGTCGCTAGGATTAGTGGGTGACCTGATTAGGCAGTAGGGGTATCTTGGAATAGGGGAACCTGGTGGCTCACCCAAGAAACCTATTTGAAAGGGATGGAACCACACATCATTAGGGCCGGCATCTTTGGGAGGGTGGTGGGGTGCACAGGGTGTGGGCAGCTATGATACTGGACTGGGCTTGTAAGTTTGGTGGTTGCCCAGTGTGCTGCTGCTAGCACAGCTTAGGGAGGAGGGTTGTGGGATGAAGAGAAAGCTGGGGAAGGGGTGGTATGGTTGGGAAGGGGCCTGAAATCTCCCACAGGGTTGCACCAAGCACTGGGGGCGGGGTATAGGAAAGGAGTGCAGGAGAATACTAGGGGTCACATAGGGACCCTGGCAGAGGGGCCCAAAAGGACACTACCAAGGAAGCAGGCAGGTAACTGGGGACCCTCACAAAGGGGGGACGGAGGGACAACATTCTCAGGGAAGTAGGCGGATAGCCAGTGCTGGACAGAAGGAAGCAAGGCAGGGAGGTGGATCAGACCTTATACTTAGTAATCGCTTCAATTCTCTTCTACTGCTCAAGGATGAGGGGGGGGGATGTAGCCACGACAGAGATGGTTAGAAATGGAAAGGGTGTGGGAGTGGGGGGCAGGAGGCAGGGGCCAGATAGCAGGAAGAACAGGTGGGGACCTGGAATGCAGGAGAATGGGGGGAGCAGTGAATCGGAGCAGGAGGGGCAGGGGGAAGAGGGAGGAAAGCGCAAGGAGAAGGACCAGTTGGGAGGAAAGGTAAAGAAGGACCAGAAGTACAAGGAGGATTCAGTAAAGAGAGCTGAGGGGGTAGGCCAGGAGAGCACGACGAGCAAGGAGGAACTAAATGGAGACAGGAAGGAAGGGAGGATGAGCCAGGCTAGTTTAGCAGATGGGGGAGAAGGACCAGTTGTGAGCAGTGAGGGGAGAATTAACAAGGTACAGAAGGATACTCAGGAGGAGGAGAGGGATAGGATTGGAAGGGAGGGAGTGGCCATGGTAAATAAGGAGCGGGTGGCATGTGGCACACAGATAGGGAGAGGAACAAGGAGCCAGCTGGGTGGAAAGGATGAGGGACATGGAAGGGGAGAATGGAGGAAAAGGAGTGGTCAGAGTGCTCCTGCTGGGGGATTCTATGATCAGGGGTATCAAATGGGATAGGGAAGGAGAAGCCTGGCCAGTTAGAACAAGATACTTCCCTGGACTAATGGTGCACAGGGCTAAGCACAAGGTATATCAGCTGGCAAAGGACTGTGGGGGTTCCCCAGACATACTGGTCCACCTGGGCACAAATGACATTGAGGGAAATAGCGAGCTAGAGATACAGGCAAGATTCAGGGAGCTCGCCAGGGTCTGTCATGACATAGGATGCACAGTTTCTTCTCAGAAATCCCAGCAGCCAAGGGCTAGTGGGGGAACACAAAAGAAAAATTAGGGAGATAAACCAGGGGCTCAGGGAGTGGTGGAGGCCAGAGGGTATGGGTTAATGGGGATTGGGGAGACCTGGGAGGATAAGGAGCTGTATGCGAGATAGACTACATCTCAATTTGGAGGAGGGAATCCTTGTTGAAAATAGAGGAGTTCATTGGTGAAAAGTGGGTTTAAACTTGTGAAGGGGTGGATGGGAGAAAAGGCAGTCAAGGGATGCCGATAAAGGAGGGACTCTGTCTCCACCCCTGGGGACCAGGAGGATTGCAGGAAAATACCAACTGGCAAAGTGCAGACCAGGAGAAAACAGAATCCCCAAGGAACACGAGCAGGGAAATGGAACTATAGGAAAGGGTGGAAGGTAGTCCTGCTAAATGCCAGGAGCTTGGCAATAAAATGCCTGAGCTCCAGGCGATGTTAACTGAGGGAGCAGGATGTGGAGCGGTCACTGAGACTTGGACCACTGCAAGACATGACTGGGACCTGAACCTGGAGGGCTATACTATGTTCAGGAAGGACAGGGGAGGGAAGGGAGGAGGGGTAGCAATGATAGTAAAAACTGCATTGGCATGGGGAGTAGAGGAGGCGGAGGGAACCGTGGAGGCGACGGTCACCTTGATAACAAGGGGCAAGAGAGTAAAAATAGGAGTGGTGTATAGACCCCTGCCCTGGGCGGAGGAGCTGGAGGACAGTCTCGGTGGCAGATGTTAGGAGACACTGCAGACTGGGCAGAGGAAAGGTGGTGGTGTTAGGGGACTTAAACATGCCAGGAACAGACTGGGGACTGACATCCTCTGTGACCAGGGAACAGAGGTTGTTGGATGTTCAAGACGCTCTTAACTCAGCAGGTGAGGGAACTGACCAGGAGGCATGGGTACTGGATGTGGTCCTGGCAGACAGTGACCAGATTGGGGCCTGGAGGTAAGGGACCCATTGGCGGGAGTGACCATGCCACGGTCTGGTTCTGCCTGGACCTAGGAGGGTAGAAGGCTGCACAAAGACAGAAGTAACCCGACTTCAGGGGTGGATTTAAGGAAATGGGAAGGATCCTTAAGGAGAATTTGGATGGGATTGGGTCAGACATGGACGCTGATAGTAGGTGGGAAATCATCAGAGAGGGGCAGGATGCTACCAGCACCTGTGCAAAAGTAAGACAAAATGCGTGGGCCCAAAAACTCTGTTGGTGGACCAGGGAGGTCCAGGAGGTGGAGGGAAAGAAAGCAGCCTATAAGAAATTCAAGTGCTCAAGGAGTGAAAGGGATCGAGGGGAGTATGAGCTGATGGCTAGAAGGGCCACTAGAGTGGTGAGGGTGGCTAAGCAAGGAAGGAGCAGAACCTGGCCAGGGAAATTAGGAGAGGAAAAGGGTTCTTAGATACATTGGGGAAAGACGAAGGGTGAAGGGGCAGATTAGCAGGATTAAATCAGGGAAGAGATGGGCACAAGACCCAGAGGAGCAGGCTGAGGTACTAAATGAGTACTTCACCTCAGTTTTCACCAGGGAAAATGGGGATGCTGCATCATACATGGGAGGAGACAGAGATAATGAGGAGGGGGCCCTTACCAATCGGCAGGTCTGGGGAGATGGGGGCATCACTGGCAGGTGGGGAGGGCTAAGCAGGAGAAGAGGTACTGGAAGTGGAAATCACAGCAGAGAGAGTGAGGGAAGCCTGCCCTTAAGACAGAGAAAGCACCGGGCCGGATAAATTACATCCTAGAGTGCTGAAGGAACTTGCAGATGTCCTGGCGAAACCCTGGCAGAGCTTTTCACCATCTCTCTGAGGACAGGGTGGGTGCCCCAAGACTGGAAGGTGGCGATGGAAGTGCCCATCCACAAGGGTGGATCAAGGGAGGTGGCAGGAACTACAGGCCTGTCAGCCTGACATCAGTGGTGGGCAAGGTGATGGAGGGCATTGTCAAGGAGAGGCTAGGGGGGACCTGGATAAGTCAGGGTGCCTGGACGATAGACAGCATGGATTCATCCCGGGAAATCATGTCAGACAAACCTGGTGGAGTTCTATGACTGGGTGACAAGTGCCTTGGACCTGCAGACCAGTGGATGTCCTCTTTCTAGACTTCAGCAAGGCATTTGACTCTGTTCCTCACGTGGCCTGTTGGATAAACTAGGAGAAATGGGGGTGGGAAACCAGATGATCTGATGGATAGGCAATTGGCTCCAGGACCGGACCCAGAGGGTCGAGTTGGTGGGATAGTCTCTTCCCAAGGAGGGTCATCAGGGGTCCCACAGGATCAGTCCTGGGCCCTTCTGTTCAACGCCCACGTATCTGACATAAGGACAGGAATCAGAGTGAGATGAGTCTCTTTGCAGATGACTCAAACTGGGGGTGGTGGTGGATGGGGAGGAGGGAGGGTGGCCCTGCAGGGGATCTGGAGGCTCTGGAAAGATGGTCTGGAAAGTGGAAGCTGAGGTTTAATGCAGGAAATGCAAGGTACTCCACCTGGGGCCAGAAACCCAGGCCAAATGTACACCCTGGGGGAATACTACAAGTCCCAATGGCTGAGAGGGACCTGGGGTGGTGGTGGATGTCAAGATGAACAACTCTGAGACTTGTAGGAGGGCAGCCAAGGCCAACAGGATGCTGGGATGCATCACTAGGGGATCACCTCCAGAAGGAGGGAAGTGATACTCCTCTGTATAACTGCTTGGTGAGGCCACACCTGAGTACTGCGTGCAGTTTTGGAGGCCGCACTTAAAGAGGGATATTAACCTCCTGGAGAGGTCCAGAGGACGGCAACCAAAATGATTTGGGGCTTGGGGGACAGGACCTATGAGGAGAGGCTCGAAGAGCTAAATGTGTACACTTTGGAAGAGAGAAGGGACCGGGGGGACATGATAGAGGTCTTCAGGTACATGAAGAGGGTAAATAGGGGAGGAACAGTGAGGGTGCTTTGAAGGAAGGAGGAGGGGGCCACTAGAGGGCATGGGTGGAAGCTGGAGGGGGGAAGATTCAGGGGAGAAAGGAGGAGGTGCTACTTCACTGAGAGGGTGGTAGAGCCATGGAATGCACTACCTAGGGGGCTGGTGGAGGCAGAGACAGTGGAGGGGTTCAAGAGGGGGTGGGACAGGTACAGGGGAAGGGTTCAGGAAGCAAAATCCAATGCAGCAAGAATATCCGGAACTGGGAAGGGAGAAGCCAGAGAAGGCGAGGGGGACAGCAAGGTCAGCACCCAGGGTGGGGGCTGACCAAATGAGCAGACACGAAAGACCATTAGGCCTATTCTGCTGGCATTTTAGTATGTTAGTATGTCATGCCAACCAATAGCTGAGGTCAAACAGGCATATTAGCATACAGTGAGCTCAGGAAGCTCACTGCTGCTCATGAAATGGCTGCTGCCAGCAACAGGAAGTGGAAATTGTGGGTAGCTGTTCTAAATCATTAAATAAAGTTGTTACTGTCTGAAAGCATTAATTGAGAGTTTCTGTAGTGTCTGAGAAAAGCTGTGTCTTTTCCAGTGTTTCCCTTTAAGGACTATTTTCCAGGGCGGTAGGATACAGTCCCTTTTTCCACTTGAAGCAAGGAGAAAACACCTTTTTGGGGTTTTGTACCCCATTATCGACATGACCCATGTTATAAGTGTAATAACCACCTAGGTGTGGAGTTATAGGCATTTAATCCATACCTGGGACGCTGTGAGGACACACGGCCTGCAGCCTCATGCCTCACAATGCACCCCAGGTGTGGTTTAAATGCCTATAACCCAGACCTTGTCATGGGTTATTGCTAACTTAAAGATACTGAAGCCCAAGTTCTGTTTCAGGCTTTATTCCCTTGTAGGACACATAACAAAAGTATCAATTGCTCAAAAAGGCCCTGGTGCTATTGGGACTACTTTAAAAAAAAAAAGTAATATTTAGACACAATTTGGCTTAAATGTCATGCTTTGTCTGAAATTATACAATGGCTTCAAAAATACTGCTTCGTGATTGACTGGTTGGCACAATTTACAATGTGTAAATCATACTATCACTCCACAGGAAAGAGTGCCAGCCAGCCCTATATGACAAGAGATTAATCCGACCCCGAAAATCACAACACGCTGCCACATAAAATCCCTGCCTGCAGCACACCATAAAAAAAATCACTACCTCTATTCTTTTTTTTACTCTTCTAGCTCCTCTTTAGCTGTAGTGTTAACTCCATTCTAACACCACAGTCTCCACAGTTCTGCTCCACAGTGCCACCCGGGAAAAAAAAAAGCAAGTGTAGTGCCAATTTTGTTACCTCCCATCCGGAAGGGTGCTGTAACCACGGCCGACCCTGATGATAGCACTTCTGCTCTACTCTCAGAAAACTCAAGTTGTCCTTAACTCCCAGCTCCCTCTTTCTGCCACAGCGCATTAATGGAGGAAAAATGGAAAACAGCGATCTAGGATGCCTCATTCTACCCCTGTTACAGCACGGAGACGTCTTGCTTTCTACCTCTGTCACCCGCGGATCACTCACAACATGTTCCCAAACCTGGGGGAAAGAAACTTAAAATAAATAAATAAATAACCTGTAGTCTTGCAATCTCTCTCACTCTGTGAGCCTCGCTCTCTCCGTCTCCCTTGGGGGGAGACAAACTGTTTTAAACTGTTTTAAAAATACCTGAAGCCTCACGGTCTCTCTAGCTGTGGAACCGCAACAGATGATAGTTTACTTTCACACCACACTCTGCCTCTCACAAGCACTGTGCTGTCTCCATCTCTCTGATCACTGCCCCTCTTTGAATAAAACAAAAAACACCTGCATAAGGAGAACACAACAAAATACAAAAAAAGAGCATTTTTCAAAAAAGATGGAGGGTGGGGGGCTCACTAAATCACATTCCACACATCAACAAGGGACTACTTATGTATGGTGCAAGAATATTTCCAGAAAAAATGTGATAAAAAAAATGTTTCTCTATTTTAATAATTGCCCCATGGTATAATCACAATATACTACAAGAGGGTGTGGGTGATGGCAGGATTTACCCACACCTGGTGTGGTTTCTTCACTGCGCCTGTGGCCTCGTGAGCAAACCACCACACCAGGCATGGGTGAATCCTTTCATCTTCCACACCCTGTTGTGGTATATTGCTTAATTCTACCACATTCTTTTATTATTAAGGTCATTTGCCTGAATAGGATCTCTGCTCTAGCTGGTCTGACTGCTTCTCTACACCTGAATTTACAGTTCTGTTAATGACACCACAGTCTTTCTGTAGAGATCATTAGGATGTCATAAGGAGGGGATTATGTTGTCATATGTAGACAAGCTGCCAGAACAGATACAGCTTAGGTGCAGTGATCCTGTTTTCATGCAGCTGCCCTCAGTAATAAAGAAAGAGGGGGGAAGAATTACAGAAAATATATCAAATGTAAACTCCATTGTGTCTAAATCCTACATTTTTCAAAGTTTTCCAAATGATGTCAGAGACTTTTTAAATGTAAGATAAAATGGGAACTGCATATTGTTACATTTAAACTAGAATGAAACATCAACACTTCAGTTTACAGTTTTGGAACTCCTGTGACTTTGTGGCATTTGGTACAGTCCTCATTCCAACAAAAGATTCCACAGTGAACTCTTGAGGCAGCAGGTGTCACAGCTGTGTACAGCTTAATACAGAGATACAAATCCAGCATCTTATCTAGTATAATGAGTATAAATTGAAGTCATCACTCTGCGTATGTGAATTAGCTTGGACACTAATGTGCATGTGTGGCGTAATGGCTTCCATTTTCAAAAGCAAAATAAATCATGTTAGAGCACTCGTTTTGCAAAAAGATTGACTTTGTTGAACTTAGTTAAGTAAACACTATCAGAACATGTATTTTTTTACAACGTAATAAAAAATGTAAAACTCACTCATGAACAAGTTTACCTCAGTCTTGACGCTGCCGCTACATTGTATCGTGGATGTATGAGAGCATTGGCAATGGCCTAAGCTGGATGAACACTTTTGGCAAAGTTCAGTTTGTTTGGCTGGTGAAGCCTCCAGCTGGTGTAACAGCCCAGTCTCTGGCAAACAGGCCTTGACCCACAATGAACATTCAGCACATTTAACAAGAACAGCGTTAACTTTTCTACCTCACAGTTCGGTTTCAGGACGGTTGCTATTGCAGTCAATTTAATGAGCAAAGCTCTTGGTCATCAAATCAGTCTCTCACAACCTTTGGGCCGAATGCTTCACAATAGCTTCCTCTCAGTCCAGATCTGCCACAATTCAGTCACAATTCAGAATATTCTGCTTACTGTTATAAGGCAGTCCCAAGCAGGAGAACCACAGCAGGTAGGCAAGTCAGGCCTTTCCCCGCCGATTCCCCTAGGCTCCCTTCTTGGAGCAGCTTCTCGATAGCTCAGGCTGCTCAATCTTCAAACTCTAACTCCAACTGCCCTTTGTCTTTTAACAGCTCTGGGATTTCCCTTGGTTTCCAGAGTTCTGGCTGGCTGGGGGATCTGTCAGTTACAGTTTGGATGTTCCAATCAGTTCAGTTTAGGCACCAACCTAAAAACTACAGTTTTCCTTTCCATGAGGCACTTGAGCTAAGGACCCTTCAAGGCCCCCTGAGTCCTATTGGTCCAAATGCTGGAAGTCCTGGACCAAACATGGTGGCTTTCATTCAGATAAACAGAGCTGCAAGAAGGCAGGTTACAACAAACACTCTAATTCAAATATAACAGCAAGTTAGAAATAAATAGTTACATCACTAGTTAAAGCTCCCTCTGCTTTACTATCGAAAGCAGAGTGGAGCAAATTAAAGTGGCATCTAGTCGGTCACGAGCTTTGAAGTACTTGGACCCAGCCAAGACCATTTACTATACACACACTGGCTAATGACTTAAGGGGACAGACGCGGAGGCACATCATGGCACTCTCACGTAAATCAACAGGATCAAACAAATAACCATGGATGTACTATCTATGCAGGACATCTGCCCGATAGTGGGCATGAATGGAGCCCAGGAAGACACTTGAGGTAAGCCCCAAACTGGTGGTGGTTACAGTAATATACTTAAAAAAAACTGACAGTGTTCTTTAAAAGTATCTGTATGCACCAAGTCCCATTGTCACAGCACATATTCAGAATGCATGCATAACTGCTGCACTACATAGCGAATACCAGCAAGCGAACATGGTTGGCATTAATTTTTAATAAAACATTACACAATTACAAGCTCAACAACAAGAATAAAGTTTTAGCAACAGCTGATAATAGCTACATTAGATATACATGTAACATATTTTAGGAGTATTACCTGGCAATTTGACATTTGAAAAACACCAACTATCTTTGTTAATAATTATAACAACAAAATCTAGCACCCTGTTTCTTGTCTCCTCCCACATTTAACAGATGGAATGTTTACCATGGAATACAGGAATACAAAGTTCTGCATGATTCCACTGGTCGAATGTTCATCTCCCAGCATACACCCACACAACAAAGGGCCTCATGTGGAGTCAGACATTAAGTTTCATCAGTAGCTGGGTAATCAGTAGAGATTTCCCCGGTAAGCAGGTAAAGATAGGAGGATTTTTCATGGTCTGCAAAGTAACACTGGTAATGAAAACTATGAGCAGTACTTCAGTTTTTTAGGGCTGGTCTATGTAGCCCCTGCGTAGGGTCAAAGTCAGGAAAGAATTTTGAACTTTGCCATAGCAATGCATTGAGAGGTGGTGCATGATTGCTTTTATAGCTGTCAGTGAGCGAATGGTGACGATTGCTATTGGTTGCTGATGCTGCCCCTTACACTTTGTAAAGCCATTATTGCATTCTGCTAATATGTGTGCACAGGAGCTGGATGAATGAGTAGTGGGTGGCTCATGAATGTGCAGCTGACACTGTTTCTTTCAGTCTGTGAGCCCGTCTGTCATATAACTGTCCTGTGTAGCATCACCAGCAGTGTATGCCCAATCCTGCCACTGGTATCACCCCCCCCCACTGACCCAGTTATTCAAGTCCTCCCCACATTTCTTATTGAAAAGCACCCTCCCTCCCTGACTCCTCCCTTCTAACTCAACAATGTAATATAGCATTACCGACTTCCACGTTCTTGATAACAACTTGTTCCTGAGTGAGTCCCTGGTCACACTGAATGGCACTTGAGTGAGAAAGAAGGGGCAGCAGGTGAGGGAGCCTTTATCCCCCGGTGGAAAGCATGAGAGCCATTGTGTGCCCAGTTGTATGTGTGTATGTTGCAGCACATGAAGCTAATTGCAGCACAGCTTTACTCAGCTACCCTGTAGCTCTTCCCATCCCCACTTGATTTCATTCATCAAACTCTTCCCAGCAGCCCCTGCCTCACTGGATTACTGTCAAACATGGCCCATTGGCTCCCTCTTCTGCCTATCAAGCAGGATCATCTGCTGCCACCCAATGGTAGTGGTTCCCACTTCTGCCTATCAAGCTGGCACAGCCTCTCTTGTTGCCATCTGGCAGAAGTGGCTCCCTTTTCTGTCTGCTGAAATGACTTTTCTGCTGCCACCCAGTGGTAGAGGCCCCCTCTACTGTCTGGTGAGTTGGCTCTCCTGCTGCTGTCTGGCAGTAGCAGCTTCTGCTTCCCCCACTAAGTGAGCTCTCCTGCTGCCTGGCAGTAGAGGTTCCCTCTTCTGTGCACTAAGCAAGCCACCAGAAGCGCTGGAGAAAGACCCG
Organism: Neoceratodus forsteri; assembly: GCA_016271365.2. NCBI lineage: Eukaryota > Metazoa > Chordata > Ceratodontiformes > Ceratodontidae > Neoceratodus > Neoceratodus forsteri. Next base: position 668,544,783 of record CM028133.1, read on the forward strand.
GTCTGGGCTTTAAGCAACTTCCCCCTCAAAATTGGCAATAACTTGCGCCACAATGATGCAAGTTGTGGTACAACACTGTTTCTTTCTCTTGTTCCATTCACACTAAGTTGTCAATTGACAGGTGATACTGGACCAACAGCAGAACCAAAAGCAAGAAGCTGCTCAGTATGGCGAACAACTTTGCACTGTTATTCAGCTACTGTCCCACCACAGGATGCATTTGGCTGATCTTGGTTAAGGAGCTGCAGTCAGATTTCATTCTGCTGTTGTTTTCTTACCACTGGTAACAGAAAGGTGAAGTCCTGCCTCATCCCAGGGAAAGATATCTAGCCCATCCACCAGTTATTCCCACTCGATCGCCCACCCCACAGCACCACCAAGCCCTTCCAATGGTACTCACTCTTTCTTCCTGTAGCTCCCACAGTCCCAGACAGTTAATTGTCCCCAGTGCCAACCCCAGTGTAGTGGTCATTTTGGTAGCAGGCCAAACCTGGGGATACTGACTGAGCAGCTTCTGACCCATCTGTATCCATGGGTAACTGAGCAGGCTTCCATTCCAGATTTGGCAGCAGCGCAGAGAGCTCACAGTCAGGTGGTGGCACCACAGGGGATGGGCAGTGGTGCAGAAAGCTTGGAGTCGGTGGCATTGTATACCATGGTGAACACAAACAGCAGCACAGGGAGCTTGGCCGTGGGTGATTGTAGCACGGGGCAGACAGTAGCAGCAGCACAGGGAGTGTGGAATTAGGCAGCAGTGAAGGTAGTTCAGACTTGGCTGACTGTACCTGATGAACTGGAGAGTAGGAGCAGTACAGGGAGCTCTGAGTCAAGCAGCAGGGTAAGAGAAGGAAAGGACACCAGCAAGATCACCCAGAGTTAGGAATTAGGTGACAGGGTACTAGACAGATCAGACAGCAGCAGCACTGCAAGGTTACCAAATTCCACCACTGGGGTAACAGAGTATGGGACTGATCGGATATACTGCCTCCCTCCCAGAGGCAGCAGGGATAGACTAAGAGCATGACAGCTGCAGTGCTGAGTGAGTGTCGGGAAAATCAGGCAGCATTAAAATGCTTCTCTCACTTTAGCTCATTGGTATAATCAAAAGATTCATAATACAGTTCAGTGGGCTTACTTTCTTTTTTTTTTCTCCTCATCTCACTTATTTTGATGTTTTGACTTTGACAAGCTATGTGCACTTTCCTTTATAGAAGGTAGTCTGTAAGGCTAAAAAGTGTCTGTGTCAGGCAGTATGATCTGGTTATATGCGCTTGAGAGCCAGGAGACCCAGGTTCAAATCCCACTAGAGCCACTTATTCACTGTGTCTCCTGAGCAAGTCATAATCTATCCATGCTCACGGTTCAGCAATGGGTAACAGCAGGATCTCATTGAGAATAAACATCTATCATCATATTATGGCTGAGAGAAAGCACTATAAAATGCATGTAAAAAATGTTCACTTGCAAATTTATGTACAGTTAATGTATGTTTTCCACGTGCCTTTTGTTTTTTTTTAACCAATTTTTATTGGATTTTTACAATGATATAACATACATTAAAAGCGACTAATTGGCAATATAGAAGCCAGAATGATCTGGTGGTTAGAGCACCAGACTGGGAACTAGGAGGGAGATCACAGGTTTGGAACTCAGCAGAGCCACTCACTTACTGACGTTGGACAAGTGACTTAACCTCCCAATGCTAGAGTTTACCCAGCTGTGGAAATAGGGGATGAACAACAACCCACTGGAAATGAGATGTTGCTTCTCAGCTACGCTATCCTGGGACAGCATACTGTAACATCAAATACATATAAATTTTTTTTTGTTTGATGTAATTTTTTAAATCACGATTTGCTTCAATAATAAAGGAAGACGGTGTACCAGCCAGAAGTCAGCTGAATTATGGGGTCAATTTGCAGAAACATCTCATGCAAAATATAGAAATGTGTATCTTTGCAGTACTAACATACATACTTAGTAACATACGGTCAGAAGGTGCTGTAGGTTCCTCATGTCATCTTGTCCAGCCCATTACCCCCTACTTCATAAGCAGGTATGAATAATTATGTTATGTAAACATATGCTAATTCAAAGGGTTCTCTACCCTGTATGGCACTGTCATGAGTGAGCAGCAAAACCTCTCCAGGATGCATGCTGCTTAGCAATGAAGTTCTGCAGAGTGGGCATCCCTGAGAGGCTCGCTAGTTGCTCACCAGATGGTCATGCACTGCTCACAGTGTAAGTACCAGGAGCGAGTCAGATGCTTGATATGGGTGTGCAGGGGAGCGTGCATGACCTCTATTGCAGGTGTCATTGCACACCTCACTCCCACAAAGGGGAGAAAACTGGAAAATAGTGGCAGCCAGGTCATGCGGCTTGATGGGTGTATGCCAGCATGCACCACTTCCACGGGCACCACCTGATTTGGTTCTATGCCTGGTGGAGGAGTTGGGGGGCTCCCTCGCCTCCCTGCCATGGGGAGTAAGCCATGGGGGAGTACAAGGTGGTGGCCCATGAGGAGATTGAAGTGGGTGGATGGTGGCCGGAGAAGTAGCCGACCAAGGCCACAGGAGAAAAAGTAAGGAAAAAAAATTTATAAATAAATTATCAATAGAAAAACACCACTGTTTCAACCAGCAAACCATGCAACAGCTACTGGCTACATAGAAAACATGGGAGACAATACCAAGACAGAATTCAGTCATTTTTTTTAAATATGTTCTGTGTTTCTTTTCTAGGTATGATGTCTAATGAAGTGTTTTTGCATGAAACATGATTTTATTGAATACATTTTCAAATTTTAAAGCATCAGCCCATAGCAAGCTTGTTATTGGCTATTAAAGTCCAAATATTACATGGCGCTGTTCATGAGCATGAACAAACTTGAGAACAATAATGTCTAGATGTAGTCCATCAAGTCTGTTTTGGTGACGATTGCAAATAGCAATAGCATTTAGATGAGACAGTCATTTTTGAGTGTGGCCATGTTTCTGGGCACCTAACTGCACTGAAACTGCACTCGACTTCACAAGGGCTTGGTGGTATCACTAACAAGAGTTGCGGAAACTCTCCAGCTCAGTTAAAAAGTCCCCACACTTCAACTGACAGTGCTTTGAAAAGACTGATAGCCTCAATCAAAGTGCTATATGTGTTGTTGTGAGCAAACACTTCCAATTGTAGTTTTAGCATTAAGGCATTGAGCTCCGGTGATTTTTGAACACAGATAATCTTTTCTTCTAGCTCACAGTCAGCGCCTTTGATCTTTACAGCAGCAAACAGTAATTATTTTAACCAAGACTATTCGGTCATCCCTGCCTGAAGAAATACCTTTTCCAGCTCTGCAACAGGCATGTCCACCTTCCTGAAGAACTTCCTCCTGAAGTACTGTAGTCTTCCTCGGTGTCTGGATGAAGTTGTTTCCCCTTACCAGCAAAACACGATGGCAGTCACATTTGCCGTGGAGGTACAGTGGGAACCAAATCCAGCTTCTGCACAAGTTAATCAGTTTAGCATCCAGGACAGAAGCATTTTTTCATAGCCTCAGTAGCTGATCTTTTACCAGGCTTATTTGGAAAAGAATTCCTACTACTTTGCTTATTTAGAAATGTTAGTGGTTCCATAACTAATGTAACCAGCAACAGGCTTACCATTGTGTTCCTCTTGCGCAACTGCCCTTGTTGCTGCTTCCCTATTTTCAAATTCTGTTTTTCCCAGAACTTGCAGGATGAGCTCATACTGTTGTGTCAGTGCTTTAGGTGCAGATAGTCTAACAGCCCACCTAGTTGGGCACAAGGATCATAGTTTATTTGATGGTGGATCAAATCTAAGTAGTGGCAATTTCAGAAAGCAAAATGTGCTTCATTAACACAATGTAGGAGATTGTGCAGTGCAGGGCTTGAGTCATAGCTGTTTTTTGCCTCAAGATTTATACAGAGGGCAACACAGCCAACAAATATGGGACGTGGCTGCTGCTTCTTGATTAAAGCCTGTGCACCTCAGTAGTAACACAAGACATATTTGCAGCTCCATTAAATGCCATGCCTCATAGGAGCTCAATGGGCGCAGGAAGTCTGGCAAAGAAATCCAGGTTACGTTGGCTACTGGGGCCCCCGTTTGTATCCTGTGACTCATAAAATCCAATGAACTCTTCCCGAGGCTGTGTGTCAGCATCCACATATTGAAGGAAAATGCTCTCTTGTTCATTTTCTGAGCAGTTTTGAGTTCCATGAACAACATTCAAATGGTATAATACTCCCATTCTCCTCTAACTGGACATTAGCTGTCAAACAAACTTCCAGGATCCCACATTGGAAACTAGCACTGCAGTTTCTTTTTTCTCAAATTCTCACTAGACTTAGTGGCTAGCGCATATGATCTCAGAGATCTAAATATCAGCCGACTAAATGTACTACAGTATTATACCTGACTTCTTTGTATTACTACTTCTGCAACTGTACTGAGTCTGTGTCTATTAATATTAATACCTGGATCTAATTGACGGATGTTTAATTATATATATAGTAATAGTGCTTTCCTGTTTTTGTCTCTGCTTTCGATTTGTTCTGTACTGTTTTCTCCTACTGTATCTACCAGTACTGATGTGGAACCTTTTAAAAAGAGTCTTTGACTCAAAGGTACTTCCCAAATACTCAATAAAATATAAATAAATAAAATAATGACCAGCTGTTTATACCCTTTGCAGTGGAGGGGATGATTTAATGGCTCACAAGACTAATTATTTCATTGTAAATTGCTAATTGTGTGATCCTGATTTGTTTTTCTGAGGGTCTCAGTTTTATCACTTTACAATTTTAGTAGCTTAACGAAGTTTCCCTCATCAGGTTGATGACCTTGGATTGCCAAGCCGTGCCTGGCTAAATACAGCAAGGAGGTTCTTAACCTCAACACACACTTATGAGACATACCCTGGGATGTTTTCATCTGTCCTTGAAGAGCAGCATCAATGCTCTGTTCACACAGTGCATTAGTCATTTTCCACACGTATGCTGGTGTGTTTCTGAGGCTTGGTGGGGTGTAAACCCAGCCTTTTATTTTCCTGTTAGTGAACCCGGTACTTGTGAATGCTGGTTCACACTTCTTTGATGAGCCAGGCATATTCATTCTTTCAGCCTTTGCATAGGTAAAACACTGCACACCCTTCAGTTTAGGACCATAATATAGCCATGAGAACTCCTTATACTGTGATGCTTGGAATCTGAATATTCTGTTTCCAGTCCTGGCTTGGTTACTTCTCATTCAGAGGTTGGCAACACTGGTCCATCTCTACTATTTGCATCTCCATTCCAGATACAGAGTTTTCAAGGCAAGGCAGTGAAGGTTTTACTTGCTTGATGGTCTCCCGTGTTACAACTGAATCCCTGATGCATCTCCTCCTCATAGCTTACAGGATGCATGGTCTCATTTATTTCTTCATTTTGAACAGTCTTCATGGATGAAGGTTTAGTCTCTTGAAGAATGATGAAGCTGTAGAGATTGCTATCTCTGATGCTTCATATTATGGGATTTTGGAACACCTGACTCTTAGTCTTAAATGCACAGCTTACAGATTCTTCATTAGAACACAACATCAGAAAACAGTCTTACACAAAAATGACCAGTGGCCACTGAAAAACTTAAATTGCTGCACAACGACCAGGAGAAAGTAAAACATGAAGATTAATCATAAACACAAAGAAAAGTAAGTTAAGCTACAGTCATAAAAAACTCTGTGAACAAAGGATTACCAAACAGTCATACACCATGTATTGTATGTCACAGTGACTAGGAGCAGACACATTTACATAAAAAACAAATAAGACCCATACTATCTGAAGAACATTTCCCTGTGACCCTTTGAAGAGCATGCAAAACACTGATATTCAACATTTCGGAACACAACAAATGTAGTCCTTGTGTGCTTGAGCTGTTCAGCTTCACAGCTCTCTTATCCCAAAACTCTGGAAGGCAAACTTATACAGCAAAGTCACAAGCGCTGTACATATAGACATATAAGAAAGTGTCACACACCACTGCTGCAACACATTATGGGCCACTACTTCAAAAGTCCAGCAGAGCTCTAGCACACTGCTCAAATGTGCTGCACTGTGTCTTTTGACTGACAGGATTACATATACACACACACACTGACTTACAGCATGGTACTTCTGACAATCATATAAACAAACATTAGAGATAATTCAGAATATTTCCAGCTCCAAGTCCCTTTTATTGCATGACTAGCATTTATGAAGTTAGTTGCAGTTCAGTTTTAGTTTCACACATTTTGCACAGGAAATAAGCAACCATGCCCAACTGGCCCTGGCAGCCAGTGCTGATTTTAAATAGGATTAGAAAATGGAGTCAGAAAATCCTTGAAGCTGATTAGCTGGTAGTATTCTGGTGCCATACATTTATGGAGCAACACACTGCCCAGTTTAAAAAATAGTGTTGGTGCACACCCACCATCTTACCTTGAAGATCCATGTACACTGATTCAGAATCTTGAATTCTGATTCAGTTGCCATTTGTTTTCTCCACTGTGGGCCGGGTGAATGACTGACAGAGAGAGAGTGAGTGAGAGAGATAGGAAATGCAGGGCAGGGGTAAATGGAGAAAATGACAAAGGCAATAAGGACAGGGATGGGGCAAAAAGGGATAAAGCCATCAAGAAATGGAGGGTAATGAGTACCAATGCCAATAGTCTGGGCAACAAGCTCCCTGAACTTGTGGTCTTGATGGAAGAGGGATGTCTGGATATTGTAGCAGTCACAGAAACATGGTGCACAGAGAACCATGACTGGGATGTTAACATACCAGGGTACACAACCTACAGGAGAGACAGGGAGGGTAGAAGAGGGGGAGGAGTAACTCTCTATGTAAGGGAAGGGATAAAAGCAATGGAACAAAAAAGTAAACAGGGAGGAGAGGAGGCACTGTGGGTCACCTTAGAGACTGGAAATGGCACCACAATCCACACAGGGCTTGTATACAGACCCCCATGTCAGGGAGAGTGAATGGACAAGGATATGATAGAAGGCATCCTTAAGATGGCAGAAAAAGGGGAGATACTATTGATGGGGGGCCTGAATATGCCAGATGTTAACTGGAGCACCTTTGCTGCAGCCACATCCAAGAGCAGGGCCATTCTCGATGCCCTACAGGTGGCATGCCTCAGACAGCTGGTTTTGGAACCCACTCATGAGGAAGCAATCTTAGACCTCGTACTCTCAAATGGGGACAGCGAGAGGATCTCAGATCTAGAAGTGGGTAGCTGTCTAGGAACAAGTGACCACCAAACAGTGTGGTTCACAATAAACTCAGCTACAGAGTCAAGCCATACAAAAGTGAAGGTACTGGACTTCAGAAGGGCTGACTTTGGCAAGATGGGAAAGTGCCTTAGAAAAGCACTAGCAAACAGGCTAGAAGGAGGGTGGAGCAACAATGGGAAACATCAAAATTGCCATCACAGAGGCAACAAGTCTTTGTGTAAAGCAAATCAAATGAAAGAAAAGCCACTATGGTTTTCAAAAGAGGTGGTGGGGAAGGTTAGGGAGAAAAAGATAGCATTTAGGAAGTATAAGGAAACACAGAAAGAGCAGGACAGAGAACTGTACCAGTTAAGGCAGAAGGAAGCAGGGAAGGAAGTCAGAATAGCAAAGGCCAAAACTGAGGAAAAGATAGCCAACTCGGTTAAGAAGGAGGATAAAACCTTCTCAGGGAGCATAGAAAGACAAAGGGAGGGATAGTGAGGCTGAACAGAAAGGACAGTGGGTGGGCAGAGATGGACAGTAAAAAAAAGCAGGGATACTGAATGATTACTTCTGCTCAGTAGTCACAAAAGAGGAGGAGGAGGAGGTGCCTAATCCAATTAACAGAAGCACTCTGGATGGGGGAAGGGTCGATCCCAGCCCTTTCACAGAAGAAAGGGTTCTGAAAGAACTCCTAAAACTGAAGGTGGACAAAGCAATGGCGCCTGATGGAATTCACCCCAGAATTCTAAAAGAATTAAGGGGAGAACTAGTGACACCACTGACTACCCTTTTTAACAAATCATGGGAGGATGATGTGGTAACTGAGGACTGGAGGAAGGTGGATGTAATTCCCCTTCAAAAAAGTGGGAGCAAGACAGAGGCAGGAAACTACAGACCTGTTAGTTTGACCTCTGTGGTAGGGAAAGTGACGGAATCATTTCTGAAGGGAAGAATTGTTGAGCACCTAGAGGAAAGTAGGGCACAGGACCCAAGACAGCATGGGTTCACAGCAGGAAGGTCAAGTCAGACAAATCTAATTGATTTCTTTGACAAGGTGACCAAAGCAGTAGACCAGGGAGGGGCTGTGGACATGGCCTACCTAGACTTTAGCAAGGCATTTGACACAGTCCCACACAAAAGATTAATACTCAAATTAACCATCCTGGGAGTGGGTCTCAGGGTGGTAGCCTGGGTAAAACATTGGCTGGACTACAGGGCACATAAGGTAATTGTAAATGGAGCCCACTCTGAAGAAAGAGGGGTTACTAGTGGGGTACCACAGGGTTCAGTACTGGGTCCAGTCCTTTTTAATATCTTTATAAGTGACATTGCAGAGGGACTGGAAGGAAAAGTATGCCTCCTTTGCAGACGACACAAAGATCTGCAACAGGGTTGATACACAAGGAGGCGGAAAGGATGAGAAGGACTGGCAAGGTTGGAGGAATGGTCAGAAGTATGGCAGCTTGGATTCAATGTAAAGAAGTGCAAAATAATGCACCTGGGAAACAAAAACCCAGGGGAAGATTACACGGGGGGGGGTAATAACAACAACAAAAATGGAAAGGGACCTGGGGGTAATCATATCAGATGACCTTGAGGTTAGCAAGCAATGTGAGAAGGCAGTAGGGAGGGCTGGGGGTATACTGGGATGTATAGGGAGAGGCATCACCAGCAGAAAACAAGAAGTTGTTATCCCTCTGTACAGACAGTTGGTGAGACCCCATCTGGAGTACTGCTACCAGTTCTGGAGACCCCATCTCCGCAAGGACATAGACAGGATGGAGGCAGTTCAGAGGAGGGCAATTAAAATGGTGCAGGGCCTGCAAGAGAAGCCATATGAGGAGAGACTAAAGGAGCTTAATATGTATACCCTTGAGGAAAGGAGGGAGAGGGGGAGCATGATAGAAACTTTTAAGTACCTCAGTGGAATCAACAAAGTCCAAGAGGGGCGCATCTTTCAGAAAAAGATATGTGCAAGAACAAGGGAATGCAATTTAAAGATAGAGGGGGGACGGCTCAAGGGCAATGTGAGGAAATATTTTTTCACAGAGAGGGTGGTGGACACGTAGAACAGCCTTCCTGAGGAGGTTGTGTGGTCTAAAACTGTGGTAGAATTCAAGAATGAATGGGAGAGACATTAGGCAATTCTTGTGGGGGGGGGGTAGGAAGAGATAGGCTGTTGGTTAACTAGGATCTGCAGCTTATCCCGTAGGTAGGGAAATGGGCAAACTAGGTGGGCCAAGTGGTCCTTATCTGCCATCAAAGTCTAATGTTTCTATGTTTCTATGCAAGTGAGCCATACAGAAATGAATGCAAGCTGGATGAAGCAGTATGGAGTTAAAGAGAGAGCGAGAGAGAGAGAGAGAGATCATGAGAGCAGACAGCAAGCACAAATGAGCTGATAGGAAATGCGTGAGACTCGAAGGGACAATGTACACATGTGAAAGCACTACCCATCAAGGTACCCTCATGTTTGCCTGTACCACCTACAGAAGCTGAAGGATTATTTAAATGATGCGACAAGTAAACCTGTTTTTCTAATAAATAAAAAAAAAGCACACAAAATGACGCTGTCTTTTCTCCATTTTCTTACTGCAGTGGGACACTCCAGGGTGGGCAGTGTCAGGCTAGACTTACACTTCTAGGGGCAGTAAGGCCCTCCACCTGCAATGTCAGGCCTATCTACCCCCCTAGGTGTGTGGATATATCATAACACTGCCACCCTATTGTGTATTATTGCTTATATGCTGTAGATCAGGAAGGATTGAACTATTCATGTTGTAGCATTAAGCTTAACCTGTGATTAATTATGAATCAAGAGGACCGAAACTCTCATAACTACTATTAATATTACTTTAATTTCACAAACCCAGAGCCACAGATAGCAAGGACCATGTCATACAGACTGTCTGGAAGGAGGCAAAGACAACAGCTCCAAGCTTTCAGAATATGAGGTTGTTTAGTGGGGGGTCACAAGGTCTAGTAAGTAATTAGGACTAAGACCCTTACAGCAATCTTCCGGCATTCAGGAAATAATGGTAAAATATTCAGACCATTCAACTTTCGTAAATTATCATATTTAATTAATGTCAGTTATTCTTTTTATTACTGCAGACAGATGCATGAAATCAGACTATTGTTCTCCAGACTTTATCAAATCCTCCTGTTCTACCCTCTGCTGAAAAGATACTGGAAAATCACTTTAAGGGCTTTGTAGAGTGATGGCATTTAAATTTAACAAGCAGCTGCAGGACCTAAACTAGCTGTGGACACAGTTGCAATCCTGGGGCAAGCAAGTCACTTCAAGGTGCTGTATATCATAGGGTGTAGGGAACTTTTTTTTCAGTTTGTTTTTCTGCCATAGTTATATTGCAACATTATACAATGACAGAGTAAATTTCAAGTCCCAAAAACTACATTTTAATCGTGCTAAGTGAGAAGCTGACTGCAGCAACAGGTTCTATATGGAGAGCAGCACAATTTGGTGTGGCAGAGGACTGAGGTATTTTTACAATAACTTTGTAGTTTTGCAGGCAAACCATCACATTGGAAATAGTATATTAATACAGTACTATCCTCAGTAGTTAAAAGTTGACCTGCTACATTATGTCATAAACATAACTCTCTCCCTCTGCCCCCCAGGACTACAGATTTACAGTGTGAAAAAACATTAAATTACTATATGTGCGACACAGCATTTTAAATGAATTCTCTTAGATGTAGTGCTTTTCAAATCAACACAAAGCTCCCTTATCTTTGCAAGTCCAGTAGAAATATTTTCCTAAGCTGGCATTATTTACTGTCTTTCAAGAGGGAAAGGATCATAATTTGACCCCAAGGAGACAACCAGCTGATGCCTTACACTTCCTAGTGTGCTTTTTATGCTACTGCACTTAGGCATCTTTTGACATCTCTGATCACGGAAAGCACCGGAGCATGCTCGATAGAAGTCTATGGGGCCGTTTTTGTAAACTTCTTTTATGGATGTCTTTTGATATAAATCAAAGTTGCAGTTCTTGGCATTTAATGAAAAGATCAGTCACTCTACAGTTGGGAAAGATGCACAGTATTCTTCATTTTGGAACCCTTTTATAACAAGGCACCTTCCTCTGAATACAGGAATGAAATACCTTTGTCAGATTAATAGGAAATATTCTCAGCAGAAGCCTTATTAACAATAATAGATATGCTTATATGCTATGTTACCTTTGTACTACAATATTGTACCAAAACCCTTCTTGTGTTGTATTTTTTAAAGTTAATAAAAAAAATAATAATAAAACAAAACGGAGTTCAATTGTTGAGTGGTGGAGTTATAATAATAATAATAATAATAAAACACAGCTCAACTTATTGTTGAGTGGTGGATTATATTTTTGCCATGAGGCAATCTAATATATAATAAAAAAAATGGCCTCATTGATTTCTATAAAGCATGCCATCACACTCTCCCTGATCAAAGAGACACAGAGTGCAGGGAAGGCACATTAGGTAATGGAATGGGATGGGGAAGGATCAGCTGGCTGTCTCCTTAGGGTCAAATTATGATCCCTTCCCTCCTGAAGGACTATAAATACAAAATTATGAAACTATTCTTAATGGGCATGAAGAGATAAGGGAGCTTTGTAGTTGTCTGAAAAGCATTACAATTGGTCAACAGCAGAACGGCATTGTTTCTCAATCTTAATCTGATGTTGCTTTGTGGTCAACCACACACATGACTAACACTCAAAACACTCTCACAAAGATGCAAAAAGAAAACCTGCAAGTATACTGAAGACTTTTTATAAACTGGTGACTGAAAGAGGCACACTGAGCCAAAGCTTGTTTCCAGGTGGGACACAAGGCTGTGGGGTGGGGTTATGAAGTGGGAGAGAAGGTTTATTATACAATGGCAAGAAAGAATCTTGGACTGTGATTGGTCAGTCTGGGACTGGACTCGTGGTGTTATCCCAGCATAACATCACAGGTCTAGTCTCAGCACTGTGAACCTCTTGACTGAATGTTTGCATTTGCATTATTAGCATCTTCTCTTAAGAAACAAAAATATTTTTCCACACTAACAAAAAATTTCTTTAAAATTATTATTTTAAATTTTTTATATAACAACAAGCCATTGTATAATAGGAATAATGCACTCCAGGGTGTGCGTCGTGCTGGTATAATGCCACACCTGGCGCATTGGACACACTCGGCCTGTGGCATCATGCTCAACCCCCCCAGGCATGGCATTATCCCAACATGACACACACCCTGTTGTGCATTATTCCTTTAATGGATTCCATGTGATAATGGCAATTGCGGAATAGCAATCGCCATTTGGGAGAGTGTACATCGCCAAAAATGAATTTTGGTGATGTACACTCAGGGCGAACTGCAAGAGGGTGCCCAAGATCTATATTTTTTTTTATTGTATGTGGGGTGTTTCACCTCCATTGGGGCTTTTGCCCCATGCCCCTACTAAAGAATTCTCAACCTGGGGATGTATGTCGGGGTGCAACTTACAAAAACCTCACCCAGTGCAAAACATAATTGCACCCAGAACCAAACCTGCACCCTCCCAACCCCAGCCTGCCACCAACCCACCACACCACATGGCCAGCTCGGCAGCCCACCACTGCACTACACCCCACAAACCTCCTTTCCTTCCGCCCATTGCACAGCATGGCCCCCATGTGCATGTATACAAAGCAACATCCCATTGCTATATTCGCCTACCCCCGATATCTGGTCGCTACCCTGCCAGGTAGCCCTGTGCACAGGCGCTGTGACTGAGTTGCCCTTTTTGAAAGCACTCAATCGCTGTTGCCTTGTACACGGGATACCTCTTTAATGTAGCACTCTCTCTGCTTTAAATCTTAACAACTTTGATGACTTAGTTAGAAATAACTTAGCCTTTTACAAAGTCTGTTAGCCTTTGGCTCTGTGGCTCATGGCTAGTAGGAACACTGTGCACAACAACAATGTACTGTTTTCATATTAACTAAACAGAGCCGCAGCAAGGAGCAGGGTGCTCTTATGACCAGGAACACTAAAACTAAACAGTCATGGCACACCATACAACCATAGGAGAACAACCATAACAACAAAGCGAATGAGTTTGTGAAACATTAGAAGCTGTTCATTATGGGTCTCTGACTCCCTGTTCTTATGGTTTTTCCCCTGTGGTGGAAATTAAACTCAAATTTCATTCAAAAAGTGAGTCCTGAAGTGTATATTCAGGTTGTGTGGGTGTGCCATGACTGTTTAGCTTCAATGTACTGTTTTTACCCTACTGTGCCAAGGGATCCTTCTAAATGAGAGACATTGTGTCACATGGGACTATCTGATGGCACCATCTGTTTGATGCAGTTTTAGAATAAATAATAACCAGTAAACAATATGGCCTGTTGCTTTGATTACAGCACAATGAACATAGGGAAGTTCTGACCTGACCTTGAAAAAAAAGCATGATGGGTGGAATGTGGGCCTAGCAAAGAGTCTTGGTTTGGGAACAAACTATGTATATATATGTATATATGTGTATATACTGTATATATATATATATTTATATACGTTGCACACACTAACAATAGGGCTTTTCTATTCAAACATGCCTTTGCTAGGTCTACACCACAAGGTCAATCCACAAAGACTTTTTTTTAAAGCAGCAGTATTTTTTAGTCACCATGGAGTTTTTCCAGAAATAATGTTTTCTTTTTGTTTTGGGGGTAATGTCACTATATCCATTGTTCTTCTAGTTTTTCCTTTCTATACGGATTTTGAACTTTATAAAGTTCCCACTCCGGCTCATGCCTACCATGAAAGAATGAAATACTGTATTTTATTTATTTGAAAGTTGGTGACAGGGAGAGGCACACTGAGCTGCAGCTCGTTTCCAGGTGCGACCTGGGGGTAAGGGAATGGGAATATTTGTACAGATGTAGACTGACTTACAGAACCAGATTAAGTTGTTGGTGGTATTTGTAGTACTATTTTGGTACAGTGTTGTGCTGTTTACTATCAGAAACATGAGGTGTCTCCATCTTATCACATCCACAGCATAAATCTAGTATGTTCATTCAACAGGTAACCTCAACTGAAGAGATTTTAAAAATTGCGAGTTGCAGTTGTCTATAATAACTTGAGTCATTATTACAAAATTAACTATAATTAGCTATAAAAGTGCTTTTAAAAATATCTGAGAAAATTAAAAATGTACTGAGGAGGAATCTATGGATGTAAAAAATACTGTGCTATTTTTTTTTTTGTGCTAAAAACAGTATGACAGAATGTTTTGCCATAGATACTGTTGCTTTAAGATCAGATGAGAAAATTAAACACAGGTAGACATATTAACGTGTACTTATTTTATCAAAATGTTTTCCTAAGTGAACATCAATATCCAAACAACACTTTTGTGCTCTTAAAGTAGCAGTCTATGGTGGGGTGTAAATCAACACACTTGATTCCATTTTAGATCACCTGAATTCTTCTGCCTTATAAAATGACCTTTAATTATCCCAGGTTTCAGTTTTCCTTGACATTTCTTTTAGACTTGAAATAATTAAGTAAGCAATAATACCTGACAGGGTGGGTAGTATTAGGCTATATCGGACTGCCCAGGGGTATACAGGCCAAGTCTGAGCACTATCGGTCCTCACTCACTGCCTCATGGGGGAACCCCAGAACCTTCTGGGATAACATTAAACAGTTAAATGGGAGTGCACACTCCACCCACCCAGATCAACATTAATGGCGTGATCTCCTCAGACCCAGCCTCATAGCCAACCACCTCAACACCTCATTCACTGACCTTAGCCCTATCCTCCCTACAAATTTTTGACCCTCCTCCCCAGCACCTGCGTAAATCTTTCTCACCCTTATTTTCTCCTCCGCCGTGTTTCTGCCCAAGAACTTAGGCCGCACCTTGTCACTGCTCTCAAGAGTAATAGTACAGGCAGTGACACCCTGGATCCGTGTATCCTACGGCTGGTCTTAGACACAGTCCTTACCCCGATCACGTGCCTCATCAACTGCTCTCTTTGCCTGGGGAAGGTTCCAACTGCCTGGAAAGTCACCACTGTCACCCCTATCTTTAAAGGTGGTGATAGGACTGTGGCTGGAAACTATCGGCCAATCTCCATTCTCTCTCCTCTCTCCAAGGCCTTGGAAAAGTGGTGGCCTCTCAAATCTCTGACTACCTCTCCACCTACAATGTCCTATGTCCTGAGCAGCATGGCTTCGAGCGGGCCACAGTACCAACACAGCCCTCCTAGAGTTCTCCAACTTTCTCCACCTCCTTAGACACTGGTTCTCTGGCTGGTGTGGTCTTCATTGACCTCTCTAAAGCTTTTGACACTGTCTCCCACCCCTCCTTCTTGATGCCCTTAGTCTCTGGTTTTGCTGCTGGGCTCATCTCCTGGTGCACCAGTTATCTGTCTGACCGCTCACAGCATGTAAAAATTAATGGGACCTACTCAGACATCTGTCCCATCTTTTCTGTTCCCCAGGGCTCCATTCTGGGCCCCTTACTATTCTCCTTTACCTTAACACCTTCCACGCCTTGCTCGGGAACATTCTATTGTACGCTGATGATGCAGTCATCTTGCCTCAAGTCGTGAACCCTATTACTCCAGGACTCGCTGAGAAGTCCTTCACTGAAGCCGAGGGCTGGTTCAAGGAACATAGATTGGTGATAAATCTTAAAAACAAAACCATGTTCTTCAATCATCTTCAAAACAAGTCCTGCAACTTCAAACTCCTCATTCACTCTGGGTCCTCTTCCCACTGAACAAGTTTGCTTCTATAAATACCTAGGGATCCATTTTGACCCTCCTCTCCTTCCATGGACACATCGCTGCCCTAGCCACTGCCACTAATATCCGATTGGGCATCTTACATCGGTATAAACACTGCCTCCCCCCAGAGGCTCTTCGACTCGCAGTCACCTCCTCTATCCTGTCCCTAGTGGACTATGGACTGCCGGTGTATGGTGCTGCTGATCAGACCGCACTCCATAAAATTTGCACTACTCTGAATAAGGCCTACAGGTTAATTACTGGGGCACCTAGGCTAACACACACCTGCTAAAGCGCTGGTACTTGATCTTGATGAGCGCCTCAAATATCTGACCTATACCCTTACAAAAAAGACCCTCCTTGGGCTATCCTCACCAGGATTGACCACCACCATACGCCACTCTGTCCCACTAGTTCATACTCGGACCTCTGGGAAAACCTCTCTTGTTATCCCTAGAGCTAGGACCTCTCACGGCCAAAGAGCCTTCAGCTTTAGGGCCCCTCCTGGTTCAACACACTGTCCCCTCCATCTCTGAAGCCCAACTATATCGCTTCAAAACTTCCTTACGTAACCACCTATTAACACCCAAAGCTGTAATTGCCACTAGTCTAAGTCAGCATCAATACTTATGACAAAGCTTACTACTAAGCTGCTAAGGACAACATAACTCTGGTATTGTTTGCATCAATCCTACCTGTACCAGCTTGTTTGTATCTATGTCTTAAGTTACTGTTATACTGTGTTGTACTGTTATACTGTGTATTTTCGTTTGTCTTACTGTGACAAGGTACCTTTGTAAATGAGCCTATGGCTCAAAGGTTTTCCAAACTGCTGTTTAAATAAATAAATAAATAAAATACTGTGGCCCGACACCACAAGCAGAGGGCCTTATTCTGCTCTTTGATTTTAAACCCTAAAAATGTTTATGTTGGGACAAATGTTAAAAAGCCGAAGTGTTAACCCAGTCTGTAATTGAAAGGACTTGAATTGTGGTTTGGGAAAGAAATCTAGTGTCTACAGCTCTTTCCCTGTATACGTGCACTGGCCCTAGACACTTTTGGGTGCCAAAGTAATACAAGTCCTTTTGTTTTGCAAATTTTGGACTCCCCGCTGTTCTGTCTAACCCTTTATGTGAATCCCCTTTATTAACCCTCACTCTCCTTCTCTCTATCAGCCGAGGAACTGTCGCCCAGGCTCCCAGCTCCTAAGCCGTGGGATTCCCGGCTACCGGGTGGTCGGTGCCCCTCTAGCTGACGCTTGAGACCGCAGACACAGACCCAAGGCCCTACAAGGTACGGCAGCTGCCGCAACTTTTTCGACCGCCCCCCACCCCACCTCTGCTGATTATTAAATACAGTAGCTCCTGCCAAAATATTAGTCCACATTCCCTGGCGCAGTGCCCCACCAATAGAGACTTAGCTCGTGATCCCCCTCTTCTCTGTCCAGCCTACGGGATCCAACTCTCAGGGCCTCGCCTTACTAAAATGCATAGGCTCTCCTTGGCTGTGCCTTCACCACTAAATATTTTTAATGCTATCAAATTTGGGTCGACCTGGATCGGAAAGCTACTGATAAGCTGCATTAATCCAGCAACCCCACTGGCCCCTGGGCTAATTGAGTGGCTCCTTTTTTGAGGTGCCATCATGTCGGGCCCTATATGGCTCCTTATACTGCCCCTTCTTCTGCTGATACCAGCTGCCAGCATTGCACACCTGAACGTTTGGTCTACAACGGCACCTTGTGCTGTATACCACATGGCAACTTATCCTTTAATTGCCTCTGTGATTCCAAGTACCAATACCTCGAACCCTGCTCTTGGTCCACACATACCAGTAGTACTTATAACACTCCCCCACCACAAGGCCCACCTCCCACCACGCAGACTTCTATCTCCTCCCCGCCTATTGTGGTAGGGGTACTAGCTCTTGCTAAAACACATCAGCTCTTCTCTGGTGGCTACTTTCCAGTCCCTAAAAACATCAGATCTGCTAGATGGGAGAAAGGCAGGAATTACAAGCTTATAATTAGTGCTCTTAGAAAAATCCTACTTATCCTCCTGCTATGTTCAGGCAACGTAGAACTGAACCCTGGCCCCCAGAAGCTATTGCTTTGCCAGCAGAACTAGCAAATTTAAAAGGAATAAGCTTTGCATATTAACGATGTAGCCTCCTTAAAAAGATACCCTTAATACAAACCTGTAAATCATACCTCTCCTGACATACTTGTGATTTCGAAACTTGGCTTAGACCCAGCACCACTGATAGAGAAGTAAACATGCCCAACTATGCCTTGTTCAGAGCTGATAGGCATGCCAGAGGAGGAGGGGTAGCTATCTACGTTAAAGACAAATTTTCTGCCTTCTGCTTATCCTCAGCATCTGTCGCCAGCAAATTCAATGCCTACCTCAAAGTGGAAATTACACAGACTACTGCACTCTGCAAATAGGATGCTACAGACCACCGCCTGCTGGCCTACAGCTTTAGTCATATCTAAGTGACAAGTTGGGACAGGGGCTGCCAGAAACTATTATTTTAGAGACCTCAACTTCGACTGGCTCTTCTAACACAGCTGCCCCCTTGCATCCTTCTGTGATGAACATGGCTGACGAACTTATTACTGAACCAACATGCCCAAACTTGAAGAACCCCAGTAAAAGTACACACTTTGGATGTGCTAATGGTGAGCAAACCTCATCTCTTCCCACGCTGATGTCTTTCTCAGACACCAGCGACCATTGTTTTATTGCAGGAGTAAGATACACCAACAACCCAGCACCCATCAGCAAGTTCTCTATGATCGAGATCCAGGCGCTAACTTCAATGAACATGCCTACCTAAACAAGCTTAAGTACTCCCTGAGTGGCAAGATTTCTACCTGGCCAAAATGATTACGTCAGCTTACAATATCTTCCACAACATTCTATCAAGGGCCCTTAATAAGTATGCTCCCCTGATTAAAGTTCGAACTAGGACCAAAGCCTGTAAATGGTTCACCCCTCAGATCAAGTCCTTGCTTCTAGAAAGAGATAAGCTCTGGAAAAAAGCGAGCAGACTGAACACTGCAGAGGACTGGAGCCAGTTCAGGAGACTACAAAATTTATGTACCAAAACAATAAGAGAATCTAAGGCCACCTTCTTCAAATCCGAACTCGACTCTGCCACAAAGAGCCCAATCAAGCTCTGGAACACAATCAATGATCTGCTAGGCCACTCCCCAGGAAATTCACTCCCGACCAAGATTACCTCTGGCAACTTGACTATAACCGAAAAGATGGATATACTTGACGATTCAATAACCACTTTTCTACTGCAGGCATGGCATTTGATAACTCCCTGCAAACATACTCGCCTCCCAGACTGCCAGCCAACTGTCTGAAACTCTGATAGCTTCGCCGCCTTTCTCACTTCAACCTGCCCCACTGAAAGAGGTAGAGGACCTCTTGCTTCAGTTGGATACTAGAAAAAGTGCTGGGGCCGACACCCTAGACCCTTACTTTCTAAAAATTGCCTACCACGTACTAGCAATAGTCGTCATCCACCTTTTTAATTTATCCCTGTCTCAGGGCACCTTACCACCTATATGGAAGACAGCACATGTCATACCACTGTTCAAATCAGGTGACCCTGGCGATCTCAATAACTACAGGCCAATTTCCCTCCTTCCGGTCCTGTCCAAGCTCCTAGAGAAAATTGTAAATGCACAGCTGAGGACTCACTTGAGTCTAGGGACCTGCTAAATCCTATGCAGTCTGGATTCAGAGCTAAACATAGCACTATCTCAGCCCTCGCCAAAGTTACTAATGACTGGCAGCGTAATCTTGAGAGCAAAAACTTTATTTGTGCGGTTTTCCTTGATCTAAGCAAGGCTTTTGACACTGTCGACCATAGTCTGCTCCTCTCCTCCCTTCAAACCATAGGTGTGGACCCTCCTCTCTGCGCTGGTTTACTGACTATCTTACAGGGCCTTTCAACAAGTTAAAGCCGAAGGAGGCCTGTCCCCTTAAAAACTCTGCAAAGAGGGTACCTCAAGGTTCTATATTAGGCCCTTACTTTTGCAATCTACATTAATAACATCGACTACTGTATAAAGAAGCCAATATCCATCTGTTTGCAGATGATACAGTTCTCTACGTGAGTCGCCCAACACCTGAAGCTGCCTGCAATGACCTACAGTCAGAATTCAACCTTTGCAAAGCCAACTCCTCCAAAAAGCTACTCCTTAATGCCAAAAACTAAAGTGATGGTCCTCTCCCTTTATCCGCATAGCTAACCCTGTGTCCAGTGGACAGTTCCCAATTTACCACAGTTCTAGGTGAAAACTAGAATTTGTTACAAAATTCAAGTATCTGGGAGTTTGGATAGACCAAAGACTCTCCTTCATTGAACATATCGAGGACTTACTAAAACGACTTTGGCAAAGGCTTGGACTGTTTTTTAGAATCAACCAATTTCTCACCCGAGATGCCAAGAAACAACTGGTCCAATCCATTTTCCTATCATTGGTTGATTACGCTGACTTCCTCTACAGTCAATGCCCCAACTCTTACATGGCTAAACTGGACACACTCTACCATCGAGCACTGAGGTTTATAACGTGACTCCCCTTCGACACGCATCACTGCACCCTATATGTGGCAGTGGGGTGGACATCACTAAAGTTCAGGCGCCACAGAAACACTGCTCTCTGGACCCATAGAGCCATCTCTAATAAGGTGCCTTACTATATCTCCTGCTGTCTTCCCCTGAGTATAATTGGGAAATACATTAAGAAGTTACTCAGCTATTACACTTAAAGTACCCAAAGCAAAATCCCGCTCGGCAGGGCAGCCATAAGCTGTCTACCTACCTTATGGAACGATCTACAAAACCTCAAATTAAGCAATTTAATCGTATAAATGCCTGCAAGATGCTTTATTTCTGTACAATCAGAGAAGTATGTAACTGCTTCACCCACTCAGACCCAGTACCGGTGTCTGCACTGGTATATAGCCACGCCTAGACCCAATTTTAAGTAGTGACCCCCCAGCTTGCTCCTTACCAGCCTAATTGTTCTCTCTCTCTCTCTTATCCCCCTGTCTTATCAACACTAGACCCGTCCATCCCCTTATTCTTCCTTTCCCAACCTCGGATAGGAG
Source organism: Neoceratodus forsteri (assembly GCA_016271365.2). Classification (NCBI taxonomy): domain Eukaryota; kingdom Metazoa; phylum Chordata; order Ceratodontiformes; family Ceratodontidae; genus Neoceratodus; species Neoceratodus forsteri. The sequence continues at coordinate 668,565,951 of CM028133.1, forward strand.
CTCACTACCCTGGGTTGTGACATCCTACCATGCCCTGTACTTTATAGCATTCAATCCCGGGGCTCACACATACTCCTTTTCTCCATCCACCTTCTCTACATCCCATTTTACCAACTCCTTTCTGTGCACCGTGCCCTCCTAGCCTTTCTCCCTACCTCCCTCCCTCCCTTCCCCTACCTTCACCTCTACCTGGTGTATATTTTTATTTTTTTTCTTCCGTTACTTCCTCCTGCAACCTTAGATAACCTGCTTTATCTTCCTATAGACACTTCTATGTATGTAAATACCGTGTAATCTGTACAATATCTGTATAATTCTATGTACATATGAACTTCTTTTTCTTCCTCTCTGTAAAGAGTATTATCTGTACTGCCTTGTAAATACCTGTGTTGACCTGTATATACAATTGTTCATGCTCCACCCAGGTCCATCTTGCAAATGAGCTTCTGCTCAACGATGAACACCTGGTTAAATAAAGACTTGATTGATTGACTGATTATAGCCCCTTGAAGGTCCAGTATAGCCCAATACCACCCACCCTGGAGGATATTATTGCACTTAGAAAATGAGCACTGTAAAAAAATAAAAAATTAAAAAAATTATTAATGAATAGCTAGTTTAATATCAGTTGTGTAATAAAATAGTTCCTCCGCCTGCATGAGCTATGAAGTTTTGTACTACTGGAGACACCAGAGTTACCTCAGTGGTTTCCTTCCCCAGTTGTCTTTAACCCCCTTGTGTTTTCTGTATTTCAAGAAGATAAGCTCTGTTTTATTTATTTTATTTTATTTAAACAGCAGTTTGGAAAACCTTTGAGCCATAGGCTCATTTACAAAGGTACCTTGTCACAGTAAGACAAACCAAAATACACAGTATAGCAGTACAACACATAAGTATAACAGTAAATTAAGACATAGATACAAACAAGCTGGTACAGGTAGGATGGATGCAAACAATATCAGAGTTATGTCGTCCTTAGCAGCTTAGTAATAAGCTTTGTCATAAGTATTGAGTACGGCTTTGACTAGCAGCAGTTACAGCATCGGGTGTTAATAAGGTGGTTACGTAAGGAAGTTTTGAAGCACGATATAGTTGGAGCTTCAGAGATGGAGGGGGGCGGCAGTGTGTTGAACCAGGAGGGGGCCCCAAAGCTGAAGGCTCTTTGGCCGTGAGAGGTCCTAGCTCTAGGGATAACAAGAGAGGTTTTCCCAGAGGTCCGAGTATGAACTAGTGGGACAGAGCGGCGTATGGTGGTGGTCAATCCTGGTGGGGAAAGCCCAAGGAGGGTCTTTTTTGTAAGGGTACAAGTAAGATATTTGAGGTGCTCGACGAGATCAAGTACCAGCGCTTTAGCATACAGTAGACAGGTGTGTGTCATCCTAGGTGCTCCAGTAAAGAGAGTACTTTTACCATTTTAACCCTTACTTCCCTCAAGCCCAGCTAGCTCCATGGTCCATTTACCATTTTAAAGATAAGATAGCTCCATTTTAAACTAAATAAATAAATAAATAAATGTTAGCCCTCGTTCCTGGCTACTTCTGTGGTCCCTTTGCCGTATTGATGATAAGCTGCATTTTAGCCCTCACTCCCCTCAAGCCCAGCTACCTGTGTGGTTTATGTCTGAAGGACTGTACCATGATTGGGCAGTGTTATGTGGCTGACTTGATACAAGGTTTGCCCTGTTTGAACTACTGTCAGGGAGCCCAGCAGCAAACATGGGGAAAGTGATCTAGAGCTGGTGTGTGCACGGCCGGTTGGCTGCTTGGACTGTGTGGAACAGCCTGACATCAGTAATGGAGTGGGAGACATCAAGCAATACCAGCGATCTCTGCAATCTGTGCTGGTACAACTGATTCATTTGAGTGGGGGAAAGGGAGTAAGGAGCTGACAGCTCGCGAACAAAAAAAGAAAATAAAAACAGGGCGGTGGGCACATGAAAGTTTTACTGGGCTCATTCTCCATTGCAGTACCACTGTAAAGCCGATCGGAGTAACTGCTTTTCTTCATTCCACTTTGAACAGTTTTTGTTTACTATAAAATCCATATGCATTTTCTTTTTTTTTCTTTTATGAAAAAGGAAAAAAGACTCACCATGGGGGAGAGGGGTTGGCCAATCGGGAACTAGCCCACTAAGCGAGAGAAAAAAATGGCGTCAGTTTAAAAATTAATTTGGGTGCTTTTGGCCAATGAGCAAGGAGGGTGGGCAAAGGATATTTCAAAGGGTGAAGGGACACTTGGGACTGGCACCTTTTTTACCTGGGATCTGTTGCCTGATAGACGCCCACCTTGCCAGGGCTATCAGCCAATCAAAACCCAATCAAAGCCCAGGATTTTCTTTGCCCATTTTCTAACGGAAACCTAGGGCACTCATCTTGCTTCATAAGCAACTCACAGACCCGTAGCACTGCAGGTACACACCTAGGGCAGGGTGTTCAGACAGCATGATGCAGACACAAATCAGATTCCGGACACAGCCTGCATTATGCCAGATGTGTCACTTCCTTTGCAGACCGGGATTTGCTGCTGCAAGTTAATCAGCTGCATTTTAATTTTGAACCCCTGTAGTTTAACATCACTTTCTTGTGACTATGATGAAATAGCTTACCACAGACAGTAATGGTAGATGTCACATTAGGGCCAACTCCAGGCCAAAAAAGCTGAATATCTAAGATGTGGCACCACACCACCATAGCAATAGATTAGAAAACAAAATGTAACAGCAGGGATCAACAAGATAGCAAGGAATTAGATAAGGAAGCAGATTCAGACAGCTACTAAACAATTAATTTGTACTGTATTTCAAGAAACCATCATGCCCTCCTCCCTCCTTATCTCAGGCTCATTCACATGGTCCACCATTCATGTAATATGATGCTGTTTTTATGGCCAAGTCAAAACTGAGTGGTATAATATGAAATCTGATCATTTTTCAAAGGAACCAAACCCACTGCACTAGTCTTATTTTCTGCATTATGCACACTGCACTGTCTGATTGAATGCCTGCCTGGCCCCACTAGTTGTCACATAAACACAAACAGCGACTTGAGTGATTTTTTTCCTACAAATAAAATCAGTATCATGCAGTACTCAGTTACTGGAAAACTGAAGGAATTCGGGTACAAAACCAACTTACCTTATGCCTTGTGAACCATAACAGGACACAGAAGACACAGGATTCTCAGAGAAAAAGACCAGTTTCAGCAGTATTTTTTTCAGAGAGCAAATTAATACAAGTGGAGTCCATAAGCAGCAGTGGTGGTCTTGATCACCACTGGGGTCAAACTAGTCCAGGAGGCAGCAGGAAGCACCTGGGTTCAATCTCATCTGGGAGTAGGGGTTAAAGGGCTGCAGATGGCATGGCTTGAGCTGGCATGCATTCACCCACACTGGCCCAGTTTGCTTGAATAGGCTTCCATGGAACCTCAAGGCAACCCAGAACATACTCCACTTCAAAACCTTGCTCAAAGGCACCCCACGCACCCATACCACTGTAGTTGCACACTTAGGGCAGGATGCTCAGACAGCATGATGCAGGTGTAAGTCCTGATTTTGGACACAGCCTGCATCATGCCAGATGTGACCAACCTTTGAATGCTTGTTTTCAAAGGTATTAATGGCTTTGTGACAGTTTCACTGCTTTGTGGCAGCTTGCATCAAAAAAGTGACGCAGGCATCACTTTTATGGCACAGATGGGGCCGAAAGTGCCACAACTTGCTGCGCTTGTGCCTGACAGACCTCCTTTTTACAGTGAAAATCTCAATTATGCATTGGATTCATGGCACAAAACCACAGGAGAGCTTTGAAAATTCACCCTAATGTTTATATAGAATTGCGGAGATTGGCAATGATTAGATAAATGCACGTTTGTCTGAAAACTAGAAAAGCATTTGACTTTAAACAACACCGTGATTACCCCTTTAATAAGGAGAATGATTGTGTGATCTGTCTTGGGGGGGTATACCTTTATATGACTGAAACTTGGTTGCCCAACACCCGTAATCCCGATGCCACAATCCCAACAGTGGGATTTTGCCTGTGGTGGAGTTTGTTATAACACTAAGGGGTGTAGGGGCAAAGCACCGCTTGGGGGGGTGTGGGGACAACGCCCCAAAACATGAAAAAAATCTGCCACTGGAAAATCTCACTGTCAAAATTTTTGGTGTCGGGATCGTGGCTTCAGGATTACGGATGTCGGGCAAAAGCCTGTCAGTCTTACATAGTATATTGTCTTGGGTATGAGAGAGCCATAACATTAAAAATTACCTTGAGGTAGCATTCTGAAGAATTAGGATCTCTAATGCTTGGGTCAAGGGCTTGTAGTGTGCTGCTCAATAACTGCTGGTGGAAGGCAGAGGAGAGTAAATTAAGTCCATGTAGAACCAAAGTCATATGGCAGGAACTTGCTGTGCATTTAAAGATACTTTTGTTAGTATATTTACCCCCAAATGTGGATTACTAGGGGGCCCTCCATCCTGTGGAGGGGGTCTGCTAGAGTTCTTAGTTTTATTTGGACCATGGGGCAAATAATATGCTCATGTGCATCCAGCAATTTTTAACTGCATCTGCAAAACCCATTCCACGCAATGTTCTCTGGTCAAGCAGTAGGTGTTTATTGGCTCTCAGGACACTCTTTGAAAACATTTGCTTGGTTCTACCACAGGCACCTCCAACCTCAGAGGCTGTTACCTTACACTGTGGCTTCCAGGCATGAAGCCAAGTTTCAGGACAGCCCAGGTTCCAGTTGTCTCAGTGGCACAGTTGGTTAGCGCAATCGGAACAGTATTCTGGGCAGCCTGGGTTCAAGTCTCAGCTGAGGCACTTACTTCTTTCTCACCTCTTTTTGTATGTGTTACATAAATATACACATCACACTCCTGTGTGATTTTTACAAGTAAATATTTGTGTTGCCATTGGGTTGTGCATTTGAAAAAGAGTAATGTGCTCAGGGACAGCCCAGGTTCCAGGTGTTTCAGCGGTGCAGCTGGTTATTGCAATTGGAATGGTATTCCGGGCAGCCTGGGTTCAAGTCCCAGCTGAGGAACTTACTTCTTTCTCACCTCTGTTTGTATGTGTTCCATAAATATGCACACCATGCTCCTGTACGATTGTTACAAGTAAATATTTGTGATGTCATTGGGTTGTGCATTTGAGAAAGAGTAATGTGCTTGGGGACAGTCCAGGTTCTAGTTGTCTCAGTGACGCAGTTGCTTAGCGCAATCGGAACAGTATTCTGGGTGGCCTGGGTTCGAGTCTCAGCTGAGGCACTTACTTCTTTCTCACCTCTTTTTGTATAAGTTGCAGTTCTGACAAGATCCATACTTAGACTCTTTCTTCTCCGTCCCCCTTCCCCAGGCTGCAACATGTGTGTCTTGTTTTTGTTTTGTACAGTTAGTGGGGAAAATGCATCATTGACTGACCAGGAATATATGTCCCAGCAGAGGATTTACTTCCAATCCTCTACTGCTACAAAATGCATTGGCCAGATAGGGAAAGTCAGGGACAACTCCTACTGGCCCCAGACAATTTGCACCGTGCCCTGGGACAGTAAACAGCATTAAGCTCAAATCCTGCTGCTGTTAGCCAGTGGTTCTACAACTGCGCCATATGTTGGAGTCATGCACTGGCATCACCACTTGCAAATATTTTGGTTCCTATGGTGCACTAGTGACTCTGGTTCTAAGACCAAAGAGTAAGGCTCAATAGAGGAGAATGACTCTTAGAAGAAGAAATTCTATCAGGCTTAGCGTAAATATTTTGTTTGTAAACTCCAACGTTGTCACTAGTAATTATGTACAACATATGTAATGCACATTCTGACCAGAGGTTTACTGGTACAGCTACATCTTTAAGAGTTGTGTCTAACAGTACAGAATGCTGGTTTTGCAAGTGTTACATTGTCTCATTTCAGGCAGTCGACAAAGTTTCTTTGCAATATAGTGTAGACATCAAGAACACCTTAACTAATAACAGAGGTGACTCGTATTAAAATGCCATGCTAAATAACAAAAAAATATTTTTACAGTGCCTGTCATGAAGAAGTGAACACTTGCCTTCATGAGCGCAGTAATGTAGCAATACTGGTCCATAACATTTGTCTTTTCCAAAAGCCAGATGTGATTATACAGTTGAACTTACATCGGAAGACAGCTGTGTAAATCATGTGATTCTGCAGAGCAGCAAGAAAAGATTAAGGAAGTGCCAGTTAAAAGTCAATGAATAAATCAGAATATTGACTCTTTAGTGTGCTAATTTACTGAAATACAAATGTACAGTGTATGTGTGTGTGTGTGTGTGTGTATATATATATATATATATATATATATATATATATCTATATGTGTGTGCCAGTGTAGTTAGGATTCAATGGTCACTTCTATGTGAAACCCAAAGTTTGCACTTTAATAACTTTGCAACCGTTCAACTGCTTCACCTGACATTCTGCATGCACCATCTGGTACCATAGATATCTAGATATGGCAAGTTTCATTCTGGTCAGATGTGCGGTTGTGGAGATGTGGAGTGTCAAAAAATTTGAAAATTACCATTTAGGTGCAAATTCTTTGCTCTCCTGCATCTCCAAAATGGCTTGGTGATGTGATCTGAAATTGTTAGGGTACATGGGGTATGGGTCACAGATGTGTCTTTTGATGGTTTGGTGAAAAAATATTAATCTGTTCAAAAGTTATAAAAGTTTTAAGTTCCCCATTATACCCTAGAGGAAAAATTATATGTTCCATGTGAAGGCAGTTTCTGCTTTTGTGAAAGCACTTTTTGCTTTCGCAAATGGGAAAGTAGTGTTGTGCTGCCGCCATCTTGTTTTCAGTTAGTGACATGGAAAAAATTATATAATTCAAAAAATACTGCCACTTGGTAAACACCAACAGTTGGGTTTACCTAACTGGGGCCCGAGTAACACAATTCTGTTATTAGTTGTTTTTTTTTAAGTATTTTATACTTTTTGTTTTTTCTCCCCGGTTCCACTCCCGCACATTCCCAATGTGACACACACATGTGGAGGCGTGTGTACACATGCCCTACAGGATGCCCCACCCTCCTGGTCACTCCAGTACCATCTGTGCCTATCACTGGACCTCTATCTGGTGATGGGGGGGACTATGGGCAGGTGACCCCCCTTCCCAGGAGAGGAATTCATGATGCTGGCTTGACATCCCACACAGTGAGGTCCCCAACACCGACAAAAACCCATTGACACCCCCGACACCGATGCATCCCCACAACGACCGGCAACACTGCGACACTGGTGGCCACACTCAATCACAGCAATGTGGGAGGGCTGTGCCCCCACACCCCCCCATGCAGGGGACTGTGCCCCCACACCCCCTACTTTAGATATCTAACTCCACGTCACACAGACAGTGGCGTTAGATATACTGTATGCCCCCTGTCACTGCAAAGTCCATCGTAGTGAAGTCCCCATCACTGCAAGTACAGCCGCTGTCGTGGTTTCATTGTGGGGGTTCACTGTGTGAGTGTCACTGTCGAGATGGCATACCCGGGAGAGGAGAGCCATTGCTCAATTCAGCTCTCACCCTCCCTCCCATGCCGGCACCCTGGCAACCTGAGGTCATTCCCAAACCCAGGCCGCCGGTGTGACGTTCAGCGCCTCAACCCTCAGCACCACCAGGCCAGCCTGTCATTAGTTTTTTAAAAAAGACTTGCCTGAAATGTTTTTTAAAAATCGCCCGTTGGTAGTGTCGCAAATTTGCGACACTCCTTTTGCAAAACTATTGCAAATTGCCTCACTGTTTCACAGAACTATTTTCATATTGACACAAATTGTGAAAGTGTTCCATGAAAGTTTTTACAAATTTTGTGAAACTCTTGCAATTTGAGGCACAACTTTTTAAAAAATTTCTGTGTTTTTTCCACTTCACTGCAAATAAACGGTTAGGACTTTTGGGCTGAAGTTTGCAGGGTAGAAAGGGCTTGCCCCACAGATGTGCCTTTTGCTGGTTTTGTGATTAAATTTACATTGGTTCCATAGTTATAACATTCTGAAGTTTAGACATTTCCCATAGGATAACATTGTGGCAGTCACAGTACCTTTTAGCAGCTCTATCTCAAAAATGCTTTGAGATATAATTTTTTCACAGAAAGCAGCTTAGTACACTTTTAAGTGTACTAAGCAAGTATGCAGGTTGCCAGGTCTTGATTACAAATGTGGTGAATTTGTTTCCAGTGTCCCTATGGTTACTGTGATATAGTGCCATTTGCAGCACAAGGGCTACTTGGAATGTCTCTAGCCCTGTGCTCTGTCTCTACACTTAAGGATAGATGGGAGTGCAGGGCACAGAGGGCCCTGCGCTCATGTATATTAATCTGATTATGCAGTAATGGGAGTGCAGGGCCCTCCATTATGCAGTCATGGGAGTGCAGGGCCTTTCATTATGTTGTCATGGGAGCGCAGGGATACCATTATGGAGTGATGGGCCCTGTGCTCCCACATGAAAATCAGGGACAATCACAATATGCATGCATGGGAGCACAACATGCTATTGACTTATGGGCTCCCACGCCCGCATAATGGTAAGATTACACTTTCTCAAAAAGTGAGGACATTCATTGCAAAAACTTTGATAATGCATCAGTTAGGGTTCATATATATATTTTATTAATCTCTTTTTAATAATAATAATAATAATACTTTATTTATATTGCGTCTTTCAAAAAACCAAGACGCATAACAAGTTAGAAACATAGAAACATAGAAGTTGACGGCAGATAAGGACCGCAAGGCCCATCCAGTCTGCCCATTTCTTTTTCTACCTTATAAATGTGCCATCGGCCTTTGCTATGTCAGTGACCTATCTATTCATAGTCATTTGTATTGCTCCTTATGCCTATCCCATGCCTGTTTGAAGCCCTGCACTGTATTCATAGCCACTACTTTTGTGGTAAGCCATTCCATGCATCTACCACCCTTTCTGTGAAAAAGAATTTCTCACATTCCCCTTAATCGGCCTCCTCTAACTCATGCTGTGTCCTCTTGTCCTGCTATTTTTCTTATATTTAAACATGTTAGACTCTTTCACCTTGTTTATGCCCTTAAGGTGTTTAAATGTCTCGATCATATCACCTCTCTCCTCCTTTGCTCAAGGGATACATATTGAGCTCTGCTAATCTGTCCTCATATGTCTTCTGATGCAGTCCCTGCACCATTTTTGCTGCCTCTCTGACTGCCTCAATTTGTTAATGTCCTGTGAAGGTGGGTCCTCCAATACTGCACGCAGTACTCCAGATGGGGTCAACCAATGTCTTGTACAGAGGGATTATTACCTCCTCTTACGACTTGTATAATTCTACTAATACACCCTAACACCCCCTAGCCTTACCTACTGCTTTAGAGGTCTGCTTGAATGATTTCAGGTCATCAGTGATGATGATGCCCAAGTCTCTTTCTTCCTTGTGACTGCTAGCAACTCCCTCCCAGCCTATAAGTGGCTTCAGGGTTTCTCTTCCTATGTGCATGATTTTGCACTTCTTGCATTAAATCCCAGTTGCCACTCTTCTGACCATTCTGCTAGTTTATCCAGATCTCTCTCATTCTGCCCACCCCATCTGGATCATCTACTCTGTTGCAGATCTTGGTGTCATCTGCAAACAGACAAGCCTTACCCTCTAGTCCATCTGCTAGGTCACTAATGAAGATGTTGAATAGGACTGGCCCCAGGACTGATCCCTGAGGTACCCCACTTGTGACTTGCATCTCTTCTGACTGTATACCATTTACCACCATTCTCTGTTTTCTGCCAGTCAACCAGTTTGCCACTCAGTTGACCAACTTCTGACCCACCCCGAGCCTACCTAGCTTATTTATCAATCTTCTATGTGGAACAGTGTCAAAAGCTTTGCTGAAGTCAAGGTAGGATATATCAACTGCTCCCCTTGGTCCACCACTCTGGTTACCCAGTCAAAGAAATCTATGAGATTAGTTTGACAGGACCTTCCTTTGTAAACCCATGCTGTCTTGGATCCTGTGCCCTATGGATTCCAGGTGTTGGCACTATCCTTTCCTTAAGAGTGCTTCCATAATCTTGCCCACTACTGAGGTAAGACTGACCGGTCTGTAGTTCCCCACCTCCTCCCTGCTACCACTCTTGTGGAGTGGGATCACATGAGCCTTCTCCAGTCTTCTGGGACCTCTCCTGTGCTCAGAGACTCACTAAACAATTCTGCTAATGGCTCTGCTAGTTCCTCCTTTAGCCCTTAAGTACCCTGGGATGTATGCCATCAGGTCCCATTGCCTTATCCACCCTGAGCTTAGCAAGCTCTTGTAGGACCCTTTCTTTGTGAAGGGAGTAGTGCTCACCTCCCTCCCCTGTGTCCATGATGCTGAGCTGTGGGCCCTGCCCTACCTTCTCTTCAGTGAATACTGAGCAAAGTATCTATTTAGGATAGATGCCTTACAGGGTCCTCCTCCTCACATGCTCCCTTTCTCCATTAAGCTTAGTAATACCTCTGGACTTTCTCCTTCACTAATGTATCTATAGAAAGTCTTGTCACCTTCTTTTACTGTTTGTGCTAGTGTTCTCAGTTTGGGACTTTGCCTGCCTTACTGCCTTCCTGCCTGCTTCCCTTAGGGCAGTTTGGTATGCCCCTATCTTCATCCCGCTGTGTTCCTTTATATTTTCTGAAGGCCAGCCTTTGGCTCTGACCTTTCTGCTACTGTATTTGAGAACCAAAGTGGTTTCCTTCTTTTTTGCACTTCCTTTTCTGTCTAACACAATGGGATGTTGCTTCAAGTATTGTATCCTTAATGCTTGCCCACTTTGCCTGTACCTCCTCACCTGTGTTTTTTTTTGCCAGGGCTAGCTTAACTCTGTTGGCCATCTTATCAAAGTCAGCTCCTCTGAAGTCCCATATTTTTGCCTTGAATGGATGATTTAGATGTAGTAGCCAAATTGAACCATACCATGTGATGGTCACTGGCCCCCAGGTGACCTTCTACCTGGAGATCTGTGATCCTTCTTTGTTAGTCAGTACTAGATCTAGGATAGCCCTGTCTCTTGTGGGTTGCTGTACCAGTTGTTTGAGGCCCTCCCTGCAGGGAATCCACTATGAGTCTAGTTCTGGCAGATGTTCCTGCTGGTATTGACCAATCTGTATCTGGCATGTTGAAGTCTCCCATTATCAGAACCTCCCCTTTAGCTGTCATGTTTTGTATATCTTCTAACAGTAATGTGTCTATGTCCTCCCTCTGGTCTGGGGGCCTGTAGACAACCCCAGTTCTTATGGCTGTCCCATTTCCTGTTTCCAGGGTGACCCACAGTTCTCAGTTAAAACAACACAATGGACAATAAATACAGATTCCTAAGAATATGAATAAAATCCAGGTAACAACTGAATAAGATCATATGGGATAGGCTTGAAGCCACAAATATGTTTTTAGGGCCTGTTTAAATCCCTTCATGGTCATGCACTCCCATAACTGAAGGGGTAGAGAATTCCAAATGGCTGGAGTGGCATACATAAATGCACGGGCCCCAGAAGATTTTAAAGAAATTCTTGGAATCTCTAGCAACCCCTTGTCAGCTGAGCAGAGTGATCTCCCAGGACAGTAAGGAATCAGAAGCTCTTTCAGATACTCCGGGCCCTGTCTGTGTAGGGCTTTATAAGTCAGAAGTCCAACTTTAATGGTGATCCACCACTGTACTGGCAGCCAGTGCAGTTCACACAGCACCAGAGAGATGTGAAAAGACTGGGGGGTCCCCATCAATAACCAGGCTGCAGTGTTCTGCACCAGCTGCAGGTGGTGGATATCCACCCCAGGTAGCCCTAGGTAAAGGGAGTTGCAGTAATCAAGGCACAAGGACACAAAGACATGGAAAAGTAGGGAGGTCACTGGACAGAACAAGGTGCTTAACCCTGGAGATGTTCCTCAGATGGTAAAAAGAGGATTTGATGACTGCTGACACCTGCGATCGCATTATCAGCCCTTCATCAAACATCACCCCCAGGTTTCGCACCCGTTCAGAGGGATGGAGTGGTTAATCCCCAAGTAAAAGTCCTGAGGGTGAACCTGCCCGTAGCCGCTCTGTCCAGTGCCCCGGGTCCACAACCAACACCTCAGTCTTTTCTGAGTTCAACCTCAACCAGCTCGAATGCATCTAGTCCTGGATTTCAGCAAGGTAGTTGTTAAATACCGAGAGAGCTCTATCCTGGTCAGGTGCAACAGAAAGGTAGAGCTGGGTATCATCAGCATAGCAGTGAAACCTCAGCCCATACCTTCTTACAATGTCGCCGAGGGGAAGCATATACACTGTGAATAACATGGGGGACAACACCGAACCCTGAGGAACCCCACATGACAGACAGACTGGTCAGAAGAATGAATCCCTGACACCACCCTCTGAGTTCTGCCCATGAGGAAAGAGGTAAACCACCTGAGGACTGTACCTGACAGGCCACAGATGAACCTAAGGTGGTCGAGAAGGACCCCATGAACCACAGTGTCAAATGTTGATGAGAGATCTAGAAGAACCAAGATCGAACAGTTTTTCTGATCCCTCGCCATCAGGAGATCATTGATCACCTGAACTAGTGCTGTCTCGGTACTATGTCTCTTTCAAAAACAAGATTGGATGGGTTCATAGATGTCATGAATGGTCAAATGGTTCTCCAGCTGCAGGGCCACTACTTTCTCAATCATCTTCCCTATGAAGGGAAGATTTGAGATTGTTCTGTAGTTAGCAGGACAATCTGGGTCCAAAGAAGCTTTCTTCAGGAGGGGTGTCACCACTGTCTCCTTCAGGGAGCTAGGAAACTCACCTGTCTCCAAGGAGCACCAAACTATCCATGCTAGGACCAGACCAATGATGTCACTACAACCCAAAATCAGGGTTTTTGGTCCCGGATCCAAACTACAGCAAGTAGGGCACATACCCTGGAAGATCCACATGATGTCCATGAATTCTGGCCGGTCGAAGGTATTTCAGGAAAATTGAGGAACAGCGACCAAGCATCGATTCAAAGCATCACCCGTAGAGTGTGCTGGTTGGAGCTCCACCCTGATGTCAGCCACCTTAGTTGCAAGGAATCAAGCAAGCTCTTCATACTCCACTTGTGAAAAGGCTCTTTGAATCTGCAGGCAGACTGGGTTGCACAGTCTGTCTACAGTTCGAAAGAGCTGAGCTAGTCGGTTCTGAGCAACCGCAATCTCCTCGGACAGGAACTCTGCCTTCCTACAGGTTACTGCAGATTGATAGACTTGATAATGTTCCATCAGTCTAAAGTGGTCGGCATCCAGGGTGGATTTCTGCCAGCAATGCTGTAACCTTCATCCTAATCGCCACATCTCCCTCAAGGTCCCATAAAACCAAGGGGACTGAGGGCGAAGGGAGAGAGGATGAACACGGACAGGAGCAATGACATCCAGGGCTGTAGAAATGGCTCTATTATAGGCCACGATTAAAGCCTCTGGGTCACTGTTTGCCACTGGAAGAACCAATAGGTCAAGCATCGCCGCCAGGCCTTCAGAACTTATATCTCATAAAGGGTGGTACCGGACCATCTCCACAAGGGTAGACCTATGAAGAGGGGCATGAAAACTGAACCCCACGGTGCAGTGATCGGACCATCTGACAGGTTCCACCCCCAAGTCAAAGGCTTCAATCCCTAGGAGGAAGACTAGGTCAGGAGAGTGACTGTGTTTATGAGTAGCAGTGGTAACATCTGTGTGAGGCCCAGAGATGTCATCAACTGGAGGAAGTGTTGTCCAAATTACGAGAGTTCATCATCGATCCAGGCACTGAAGTCACCCAGGACCATCAGTCTGGGTGACTCAAACACCATGTCAATCACGAAATCTGCTACTTCCTGAAGGAAATGCTTCTCATCCCTGGGTGGATGGTGAATGAGAGCGATCCTACAACCTACACCTGCTACTACAGTACACTCAAATAACCCAGCCTCCTCGACTGGTACATTCATGAGGCCCAGTTCAGTCCTGAAACAGACCACAACCCCCCCCCACGATCTAATCTTGGGCAGTGTATCACGGAGTACCTGGCAGGAGTTGCAGCCTCCAATATAGGGCCTGAGTTCTCATCCAGCTAGGTCTTGGTGATGCATGCCAGGTCCGCTGTCCCAACAAGGTCTGCAATAATTGCAGTCTTGTTTTTAATAGACCTGGCACTGCATAGCACTGCTCGAGTTGGTTGGACTTCCAGGGCCGCCTGAACTACCTGCCCACCAATATTGGTGGTACCATTGGGTATGGAAACCAGACATGGAGAACCATGATCCGGGTTCCATTTTTCCCAATGGCATCTTCTGGGCTTCACTACCCCGATGTGGTGGCTCCGCTCATGCACCCTCCATCGTTCACACCCCCCAACCCTCCTCCCCTCCTGGCGGACAATACCCAGTGCTCTACAGTGCTGGTAGGTTGTAAACTGCAGTGAGGGGGAGACAAAAGGGCGGAGGGTGTGAAGGGTGGAGGATGAATAGCTCACAACCGTGGGGGCAGGCCTCCTACACATATTAATGCACATCAATCAAAAACACCAATAATTAAATAATCATCAACTAAAACTCAAAATACACAATCAACAGGATGGTACTCCAAAACCCCACCCCAATAAAACCCATATAATAAACCAATTATTTAAAATAAAATATGGCATCACAGTCATTGAGTCCAGAGCAACAGATTGGATGGTGTAAAGGCCAGACCTAAGAATAACTGATAAGTCCTTGGAACTGGAACTAATAACGAAAAGTACCAGGTATAAGTCAAAAATACAAAAGTGCAAAAGTACAGGAGAAATTAAGTTTTTCCAGTCCCCGATGGACCTCTCACAACCAGAGGAGACTGAAAACCTCCAGGGACTCTCACTTCCTGGCCAAACGGGTATTGATAGTGGAATGGTTTCTCCAGCCCCCAAAACACTCTCACTGAAATGATGGCTTAAGATACCAGACAAAATTATAACCAATAAACTTTACAATCCCCAGACACTCTCACTGCCCAGGGTTAAAAGGAAGCAGGGCACTCTCACTGCCTTCAGAATAAGAAATATTGAAAGGTCTGACCATGGCTTGAAGGAGGAAAGAAGCCAAAGAAATCCTCTTCAGTAGTTAACGGTGAATGAGAGCGATCCTACAACCTACACCTGCAGGGCCCTGAAAAATTCAAACAGGACTAGGAGGCTGAACCATTAAGCCTACGGCCACTACTGTCGGTCCCCACCCAGGCCCACCAACCAAGTAGGCTCCACAGAGAATCCCTAGAGGCTACTAACCAAAACCGCCAACTACCTGGCAAGGTAAGGCCAGAACCCCTGCATACCCGCACACCCATCATCAACCCCAACCCATAGGATCAGGACCATCAGTACCCTGCACCAAATTAAGCTATTCCTTGTGTACCACCAGCCCAATGATCTAGATCTCCAGACTGCAGATGTTCACAAAAGTTGCTGCCAATAATCCAAGATCTTCTCTTGGTATGCTGATAAGTTTCCTCCTCTGCGGCTCTCCGTCCCCAGACTCACTCCCAAAATTCTTCATCAGGTGAAACAGCAGACATCCACAGGATCCAAAACAGAGGGTTTAAACACAAAAGTGCCAACAATAACAATCCGGGCAGAGTCCAACAGAAAAAACTATATAGCAGGCCCAGCAAACTGAAAATATGGGGGCTATAATGGGGCTGAAGCGAGACGGCCCCAGTGCACACCACAAGGCTGTTCCAATAGCTGCCCTGGTGTCACTCTTCAATTTGGTGTCCTCAACTAACAGATTGATCAAATGGGACTTCAGAGAATAAACACTGAGGTAAGGGGGGATAAAGCAACAACCGAAACGAGCAAATGGGCAGTTTAAACAAGAAGCGGAAAGTTTAAATGAACAAACAAAGCTCTATACTGCCAGAACAGCCAGAGGCATGCCCAGCCTGGTGACCATCTTAACACCTCTGGTCACAGCCTGTGGGGCCTCTGTCAGGCATCCTGGCCTGATTCTGCCTGCCTAAGGTCCCCCAATCCCAAGCCTTCTCTCCCCCCTCCTGCAGCCAGTACCCTGGCTTAACCCCTCCAGGGTGGGGTTGCCCCTCCTCTTTGGGCACTCTCTTATAGACTGGCCAAGCTGCAG
The DNA here is from genome assembly GCA_016271365.2 of Neoceratodus forsteri. Lineage (NCBI taxonomy): Eukaryota > Metazoa > Chordata > Ceratodontiformes > Ceratodontidae > Neoceratodus > Neoceratodus forsteri. Next base: position 668,582,065 of record CM028133.1, read on the forward strand.
GTGAGGGCCCAGATGGAGGAACTGGAAGGATCAGTGGGTGAGATCCAGCGGTGGGCATGGGGGTCTGGTGCCATCAGCTACCCCACAGAGCTGGTTATTTCCTTGTTCTGTTGCACTCCTCCCCCCTCCCAAGTGTGGCATGCAATGATGCCATAGCACACGGCAACCCTACAGACATCCGCCATGCTTCCCCATGTCTTTGGTCTGCATCCTGCAGTGCCCCTGATCTCCACTGGGGATCACTGGGATGCCAGACAGCCCTGTGCCCTCTCCCCGAGAGAGGAGAGCAGTCCATTGGATGCTCAATCCTCTCCCTCCCTCCCCTGCTGACCCCCGGTGCCACAGCTCACTCCTGAACTCGGGTCACTGATGTAGTGCGAAGTGAGGCATCCGGCACCTCAACCCTCAGCACCACCAGGCCGGCCAGTTAGGGTTCATATTAAAGTGACAAAAGTTTGGAAATGTGGTATTAGGGTTCAAAACCTAATAGCCTATCCCAACCCCCAACCAACCCTACCCCTCCACCCCATACCCACCATCCAAAGACCAACAGGCATCAGGGTGAGCCTTGGGGTTGTTGACCCTAACGCTCACCCCATTCTCCTGTTCTGTACCATGTCAGCTTCCTTACACATAGAATGGGGAGCATGTTAGGGCTGACAACCCTAAGGCACGCCCCGATGCCTGTTGGTCTTTGGATGGTGGGGGTGGTGTGATAGGGTTGGTTGGGGAGGTGGGATGGGGTGTTAGGGTTTGAACCCTAACACCTCATTTCCATACTTTTGTTGCTGTACTACAAACCCTAACTGATGCAGTAACAAAGTTTTTTGCAATGAATATAAATATTATAATATAGATATATTCATTACAAAAAACTACATTAATGCAGACATTAGAGTTCAAAAATGCAAAGTGCACAAAGAAGGGAAATGAAAAAAACTTTAGTGATTTGGGTCTCTGGCGTATTTGCAAATCAGTGGTGGGGTCTTCCTTGGGGTTGTCAACTCTAATGCCCACTCCCTCCCCCCAGCCCATAGCCTCCTGTTTGAAGCACATGGTACAGCTCCAAGCTAGTGCTTCATAGTCATACAGTATGGCCAACATAATCTACCATGGCTTTCTTAACGCAGGCACATCTGAGCTCATTCAATCAGGGGAAGACCCCGTCACTGATTTGCCAGTACTCCACAGACCCAAATTCCTAATGTTTTTTCATTTCCCTTCTTTGTGTGCTTTGCATATTTGAACCATAATGTCTGCAGTAACGTAGTTTTTTTTAACCCAGCGCATGGAACCAGCAGGCCTAGGCACGCATGTCAAGACCTTGTGGGGAAGGCTCCCTGACCAACACAGGATGTTGCATCTGTGCATAAATACTGCTCCATCCCTACCCAGGCTGGGGTTGCTACTGATACTACAGCACCGTCTCCATCAGCCTTGTCCAATTAAACTAGCTCTATGAGTTTAAACGTGAACTCAGGTCATTGGCATGGTAAGGCAATGTGGTTGCCAAATGGTGCAACGGACATCCCTGCAAACAATGTTACTTACTAAATTCTTAATTTTTTTTATTTTTTTACCCCAAATGTTCAACATTGACTCCACCCCATAAACACAGTAGGTGAACATTTTCAAATCCCTGCTGAAATGCCATTCCATGCCACGGGTGTGAAAACACATTTTGGGCAGGATGAAAAAAATGACAGCTGTAATGTTCATAAGGTGGTGTGAAAAAATGGCTACAGTATGTTGAAAATTTGGAGTCAAAATATTGAAAATTAGAAAAGTTATGCGCATGTGGATAAAAATGTCAATGTACACCCATAACATCGGCATTTTTAGGAATTTTTTCACCAGATTTTCAACATGGCCTTTTGGGACCACACCTCATGAACACTGTCAGTGAAATTTCATTAATTGGGCCTGAAAGTGATTTCACGCCATGAACACGAAATCACCTTCCAGGCCCGACTAACGAAATTTCACTGACAGAGTTCTTGAGGTCGGGTCCCAAAAAGGCCATGTTGAAAATTTGGTGAAAAAATTAAAACAAATGTATTTATTTATTTTTTGTTGACTGGGAAAGAGTACTAGATAAGTTTTTGCCTATTTTCAGCAGCATCCTGGAAGAGGGGGATACAGATGGATGCCAACTGAGACTGAACTAGATTTTAAGCTGTTGGTGGTATTTTTAGTGAATGAGGGAAATTTGACCAGGACACTGGGGAAATTCCCCTACTCTTTCGTAGGGGTTGCTGCTGAACCCATGGCTGATGTCCTGGAGAATGACCAGTTTGCTGGTGCACCTGCAGGTGAGAAGATCTCCATTCCTGCAGGTCCAGCTCAGGAGATCACTAACAATGAACAAGAAGACATGGAAATTGCTAATATGGAGGAAAAAGCAATGCAGGAACAGGCTATGTGGGAAAAATAAGCAGACGAAGATTTACTGCAGAAGTTAAGTCTAGAACAAAGAAAACTTTTATTGCATTTGTTAAATACTGCTGAAAGCAACCAGCGAGAACAACTGTGAGAGAAACAGACAAACGAACCTAAGAACTCTGACGCTAGGCCAGTACAGCCTGTCAGTTCCTCCAGCAATCCAACCAATGATGCAGGTTCATCAAAGGAGCTGACTGACATGCGGCCAATGCCCGTGAACACTGACAGCATTCCATTGATTGTCGATGTGGCACACCCGATGGAAATTGAAGCAGAGCAGAACGACACAGAAAAAAGAACAGACACAGTAAATGCTGCTTCTAATAATTTAAATGTGGGGGAGAAAGAAGTACCTGTACAAGAAAGACAAACTGATATGCAAAATGAGACTGTAAACATTAAGCTAAGGAAAGGGAGATGCACAAATACACCTAGTAATAATTCAGCGAGTGACAAAACCCCTTGGACTGTGGGGAAGGCTTTAAAAGATGCAGGGTGGAAACAAACAGACCAGGGGGAATGGATCCTGGACGTAGACTTTCTACCCATTTAGGGGACATTTACAGATGACCCCACAAGTGAATCTAGAAGATGGGATATCTTGAATTTTGCAAATGACTTTGATCTAGATCTACATGCTGAGAATATGCACTCTGCACAAGCTCAGAATGCAGAACCAAGCCCCCCTCCGACTGAAAACATAGTACCCTCATGTTCTGAGGAGAATGTACTAAACACTGTTCAAATTTGGGGGGACAGAATGGAGCAAACAGGACAGCAAAACACTAGCCACACAGTAGCTGCTCAGGCATCACAATTATGGGCTTAATTTTGACAAAAAGAACAAACTTTTCAGAATATTGTCCCAGCACAGCATAAAAATGCAGTGTGTTTACAATATTTGGGAGGCCTACCCCATCCACCAAACAGAATACCTGTGGGAAGAATGTTAATTAAGGAGTCCTTACATTTTTTCTCAAACAAGATCTATGCTCTTATCCATGCCTCAGGAGATACAGTATTTGACATAAGTTTTAAACCACCTATGGGGCTGGACAGGTTTTGGACAACATATGAAGCACTGAGATATACTGCTCTCTGGCTTCCATTTAGAGCCATACCTCTTACCAAACCAGCTATTTAACAGGTTGCAATCTTATTTAGAAATAGGGGGGTGAATGTCCACGATATAAAGCATTGGCTTCAACAGCGGAGTGAGCTGCTGGGGGAACCTACCCCAATTTTTGATGAACACATATGGAAGGGGGGATAGAAGTTCAGAGTAAGACTGCGAATAGGAGTGCAAAGACCCAGACATTTGCCAAGTGCTGTTTTATAGGGAAAGACAGAGGCCATTGCTTTTACCCAGGCCAACCCAAAACATGTTTCAAGTGCTGGTCAATCATGCACCTTAGCAATGCATGTGATAGTCTGATGCAACCTCTGTCTTGAATAAGGGCACAGTAGCACAAACTGTAATAATGAAATGAAATGTAACCTGTGTGAGGAAACCGGGCATGTTTACTGCACATGTGACTGGGCAACCCACAACAGGATGGACCACCCCAATCGGGACACTATCCTAAGCAATGCACAGAAAAACATTATTGAAAAACACCGAAGAAATCAAGAAGAAACTACTTCAAATGAACAAGACCAACAAACAGCCCAGCCCCCCCCCTGCCACTCCCTTCACATCAACAATAGACTCCCCCCAACAGGAGGCAACAATGGACATGGAGGGTTATGCAAGCCAAGCAGGGGAAGATAAGTCCAAAAGAGAGCCTGTAGCAGTGGAAAATCCACTGCTAGAAGAGAATAATTCCCAGACACAAAGAGAACAAGATGCATCAGCTATGCTGCCTCCTGGAATGAAAACAATAATCTCAAAGAAACATTCATTAAAAAAAGACTAATCTTAAGGCTAAATTGCAAAAAAATAGCGGAAGTACAAAAGCCTATTACTTTAGCAAATAATTATGATATTTTGCAATCTCAAGACTCTGACCAGGGAGAGGACTCTGAAACATCATCCACCATATCTTCCCAAAAAGGGATGACTACAGACTTGGACAATGATCAACTAGAGGCTAAGGTCCAAGAGGTTTGACAACAGAAGCAACTGGAGTGCAGCCTAGAAGAAGTAGACAACTGGGAAAGACATCTTAGTAGGATTTAAGCAACTTCCTACCTAAACTTCCTATGGCAACCCCTCTCTGCTATAAAATAGCTACCTTAAACACTACTAGCATAAAGAATAGCAGAAGGAGATTGGTGTCTTTCTTCATTTTGAAAGACTTGAGGCTTGATATCTGTTTATTACAGGATACCAGACTGCACACTACAAATGAAACTGCAGCAGCTAATAAACTGTGGTGTTGGGGACCATCCTTTTTCTCCATGGGTGTGAAGAGATGTGGGGGAGTGGGCATCCTCTTTTCTGGGTATAATTTTACTGTTACAAAAGTGGTAGATATTTGTCCTGGTAGAGCCAAGCTTTTAGATTTCCACCATAATAATGCATTTTGGAGAATCATAAACCTTTATGCACCTCAAATGAAGAAAGAGAGTGTAGATCTGCTTAACCTAATAAAACCATATTTATTTACATCTAGACATTTAATTTGGGCTGATGATTTTAATTATGTAATAACTTCAGGAGATAGAGGAGCTAAACCTAACAAGAAGTTCTGTGACACAAATGCTTTGAAAAAAATAATTGAGCAAGCAGGAATTTGTGATACATATGGATCTATACATCCTAATGGAGGATACACTTTCTACAAACATTCTCTCGCTACTAGGATTGACTATATTCTCCCATCCTTCTCCCTAAGAACCCAGACAGCCCAATGTTATTGCCATAAAAAATTCTGACCACTTATTAATACTCTCATATATGACTATTCTTGACACTTTTTCAACTGGTAAGGGGTTTTGGAAATTAAATAGTCATTTCCTGGAAATCCAAAAGATAAAACATGAAATAATAGAATTGCTTAATGCCAGAAAATCAGTGACATGCTTAGAAAATTATCTAAGCAGATGGTGGATAACTACTAAAATAGAAATAAAAAGACTCCTACAGCAACAGGCAAACCTCAGGAATTCAGAACAATATAAAAAATATCTAACCCTGCGAGCACAATACTTTAAAATATTATCACTAGTTAATGAAGGCTATGGGGCCTTTTCTGATCAGGAAAAAAAAGGTATTAAAACTGAGATGGAGAAATTGCAATACTCAAGCCACTCTTCTCTATGAACAGAATAGGGACTCCAGGGAAATTCACGGCTGGCGCTGTCTTTGAAAATTGCAGAAATAGAATACAACAAAGAACTATGGATAAGTTGCAAGATAGGACAGGAAATATAGTAAACACACAAGAACAGATTCTTAAAACAGTAGTCCAGCAATTGGAAGCATTATATTCAGACCCTGGAATAACAGAAGACAGAGTACAGAAAACCTTACAAAACTGTAAAGTCCCTACATTACCCCCTGAAATAGCTCATAACTTAATTATACCTGCTACCACACTAGAAGCTGAAAGAGCTATTAAAACCTTAAAAAATAATACAACCCCAGGTCCTGATGGACTAATTTCCAAATTTTACAAAGCTTTTATTTCAGAACTAGTTGAAAGTCTAATGGTAGTTTTTAATAATATATTAGATAGTGACTTTGTAGACCCTCAACTGGGTACATCTATACAACTCTTTCTACATAAAATAAATTATAGACAAAACTTAAAAAATTGGAGACCTTTAAGCATAATGAACACAGATATTAAAATTCTAATGAAAATATTAACAGATAGAATCGCCACTGCTGCCCTGTATTTAATAGAACCCAATCAAACCTGTACGGTAAAAGGTAAACATATACAGGAAAACTTATTATTAATGAGAGAACTGGTGGAGATGAGGGCACAGGACAAACTCAATGAATACCTGCTCAGCTTAGATCAGGAACAGGCTTTTGATAAGGTGTATCATACTTATCTATGGGCAGTACAGCAAAAATATGGCATACCAGACAGTTTTGTAAACTGGATAATGAAGATATATAGTATAGCATCATCAGTACCATTGGTCAGTGGTCACATAGGACCTATGGTGAAAATAAATAGAGGGGTGAGGCAAGGCTGACCTATGAGTCCAATTTTATATGTTTTCTGTATTCATCCTTTACTGAAACTCATACAGCAGGACTAAAGGATAGCAGAGGTATAGCTTCCTACATCAGAAAGTATCGCAAAACTACATCATGTACAGATGATATATGTTTAATACTGCTGAATGTAGGATACGCAGAAACTGCCTTGAAGGTGATAGATGAATATTCAAACATCACAGTGGCCTGTATAAATCAGACAAAATGTGCAGGGTATCTCCTGAGTAAGAACACAATAAGAGTGGACAGTATTCAGGAAATGAAAATATCAGACTCATCAATTAAAATTTTTGGAATAACCTTTGGGAAAGAAGATAAAGCTTCTGAAAATTGGAAAAAGAAATGAGTATTATGCTGAAAAAGTTCGGGTATGGAAAAATTGGCAACAAACTAAAAAGAAAAAAGTTGCCATGGTTAAAACCTTCCCTGCTTCTAATATTCACATATTTATGTGCCATCTCCCCCCACCCCAGTATGTTTTGATACAACTATTGTATCTTTAGTCAGATTTTTCAATTCATATGGGGGAGTCGATTGAATCCTATTAAAAAAAATACTGTATGGGCCTTATAAACATGGAGGGTTAAATTTCCTTAACCCCATCAGTTACTTTTACAATATTTTTTCTACACAAACATTAAGAATTTTATTTCGCCTGAAGAGGCAGAATGGAAAAAAATTGCTGCTTGTTGGTTAAAACCACTGATAGAAACATGGTCCCAATCATCCTTAGCTTTAAAAAAGCATAAACATTTACCAAATTTCATACTGCCAGTGATTGAGAAAATAAGAAAATGGAGGGTTACTATAACACAGGTTACAACACCTAATAGAAAACAATTGTATCATACTATACAGGAACAAGGGTATAAGATACCCATGGAATATAAAGGTATTAGACCAAATAATTATCATAGAATTGAGAATTATTTAATAGATAGGAGAACTCCTCCACGTACGTGGGATGTAATCTGGCTAAGCGCCCACAGCAGGTTAGGGGTTAAAGGAAATGCTAAGCCTAAATGTATTACTGAGAGATTTTGTCCAAGAATGCAATGCTTTCAAAAAGAGGAGACCTTTATATACAGTGCTCCTATGCTAAGGCATTATGGCATGAACTGAGCACACAATGGGGAAATGTGCAGTGGGAGAATATGACATATGAAATAGAGGATTGTGTATGATCGCTCATACACAACAAGGGTATTTTTCTCTTGAGAGGTTTACATGGTAACTGGAGACCTCGAGAGCACAGCTCGAGAGGTCTTGTTACCATGGAAACCTCAAAAGTTGAAAAATGCCTTTGTTGTATGAGTGATCATACACAGTATTTTATAGTGTATGGTCGGTCATAAAAAGATTGCCCTTACTTTCTTTTGGATTTAGGTGTAGTTCTCACTTCCTCTGGCCTGTTTCACCACTGCGGCCATTCTTATTGCATCACCGGTCACCCAATCGCGCATGCGCACCCAGCTTCCACGCATGTGCACACACCTTCTAAGTGTTATGCTGCACTAGCTACACAGCTAGTGTAGCACTACAGCTACGATGACGTAGCTAGTGCAGCATAACAACGCTGTTGGGAGCATGGATTTCAATGCTCAACAGCGTTCTACCATACACTATAATGTAATATTAGGATATTCAAGCCAAATACCTGGAATAGAAGATGGGACCCTAAGACTGATGTTTACATGCATTAAATGTACTATGTGGCAGGTGAGATGAAAGTATGTTTTGCAACAGAAAGATATGATACCCGCAGCAGTCATCTTGTTGATTTAAAAAGATGGAAGGATCTCCCTGTAGTAATATCAGCCTAAAGAGCATGCAACACGGGCATGTGAGAGGGGAAACCTAAAATACCCACCAAAATAAGCATTTCTTAAAAATGCTGAATTTAAGGTAGCTTGTCTGTGTATAGTTTGTAATGGCTGGCAGTATAGCCTAGAAGTTAGAGTAACACGCTGTAAATAGGCTTGGTACATCCAGCAGACCAGGCCTGGGTTTGATTCTCGCAACCTCCACTTGCATACTGTGTTACTCTGAGCAAGTCACTTAACTGCCCAGTGCTCACAGGTTGTCCCTGAAAACAGGCACTTGTGCCTAGTGGGCCTTACCCAGTTACCAAAGACTAAAATAAAAAATTAAAATAAAATATTAGTACAATCTAGATTTCTTTCAGATGTAAGATGGAAATTGTTTGATGCTTTGTACCAGCTTTGTATATATTTTTGTACACAATAAAAAATACCCTACCCTTTGGAGGGGGCACTGCTGGCCCACTTTCCAAGATGGGGAATCTGGAGGCAGCAGATGAAGGAGTTCTGTAGCAGGCTGGGGAGCAACCCTACCCAGGTTGCACTGGGAGATGAGCAACTTATTGTTTAGTGTACCTACCGAGTGAAACATTTCAATAAATAAATAAATAATACTCAGCCGTAGCAAGCTAGGAGGAGGATGATGAGACTTATTCTGAAAATAGTGAAGAATCTATGGTGGATGAATCTTTATTTGCAACCCCAAATTTGGTGGACGAAACTACTGGAATAGCTGAGAACATTGATATGGCAGCAGCTACACAGCTAGAGAAAGAAATTGAGTAATGAAGAAATGTGATCCTGAACATGTTGTCTGACGATAAGGAATGATATGAAAAATGAAAAACTGCTCTGAAATTGCAGGTCGAACAAAGGATGCAGGCTACTGGGACCAGGTCAGAAACTTCTTCTATTGCTAATGTCTCTAAAGCAAATGACACAGTGAAGAAAATGCTTACTGCCCAAGAATGAATTATACAAAATTTTGGAGTAACAAACATACCTGTGAATAGTGCTGTCTGGTCTCCGGAGAAAGCGCTTAGAGGGGCTGGCTGGAAAGAGGCTACGGATGTTTCATGGGTTCCAGACACTTCCTGGGACGCCTCACAGCTTTTGGGATTGGAGGTAGAAGGAAGACAATTGGAGCATGGTGTGCCACTCTTGCTGAGTCAGACAGCAACAAAGGGGTCCCAGGATGGAAGGCCATCTGCTTCCCCACCAGCTGCCAGTATTGCTCAGCTCGAAACACCACAGGTACAGGAAGGAGTGAGCCCTGTATATGATGCTACTGATGGATCTGCAGTACAGAAATCTGTTTCAGAGCAAATGGAACATCTGGAAAATACAGATCCCAAATTTAAAAATAGGCCACAAGTTTACCCAGAAACTGTGTCTGGCATCTGGGATACAGATCATACTTTTGAAATCCCAGACTACTCCGAACATGGATGGGCAGATAACATCGGCAATACCGCCATCAGTCACTGATGAGCCAGACAGGGTTCAGTCTGGCTTTGTAGATTCTTTTGGTCAAAACCCTGGGACAGAGTCTATATTAAAACATAAGGGGACTAGTAATTTGATTCCAGAGGCCCCTGTTTTTCAAGCACCTGACTTAGCAGAGGATACACCTAAAGCTGAGCTCCCAGAGATGCCTAGGACAGAATCTATTCCTAGAGAAACTGACCCAATTTGGGGTTCCCAGCAACAAGAACAGGTCCCTCCACAACAAGGGCAAGGGACAGATCCCGCCACCCAAGATTTGCAGATTTATTTAATAGAACTGAACCAGCCCCCCACAGAAATGCAGTTCCTCTGTGCTATAAAGGGGGTTTGGAGGTACTCCCAGGCTGGCTTTGTCATAAAAAAAACTTTTAAAAGACACTTTAAAGTTTACAGCACATGATGTATATGCCTTGATCCATGTGTCTGGGGAGGACAATTTTGATATAGGTTTTCACTCTCCTACTAGTCTTGAGACAGTCTGGATGCTATATAACCAGATTAGATTTGCCCTATTGTGGACTCCCTTTTTTGCCATGCCACTAACTAAGCCACCCATTAAAAATGTGACAATCATGTTTCACAATGAAAACATTCATGTCTGTGACATACATAATTGGCTCCAGAACCATTGTGAGGTCTTAAGTGCACCAGAGGCGATTTTGGATTCCGAGGCATTGTGGACAGGAGGTTGGTGGTTTAAAGTTAAACTGCGGCAAACTGACATTGGCATCTCCCATTTCCCCAATAGATTTTTCTTGGGTAAGGATTGGAGTGTATGTTTTTACTCTGGTCAGTCTAAGGCTTGCTATAAATGCGGTACAAGGATGCACTTATCCAATGTGTGCAACCAATTGCGCTGTGGGATCTGTGGGGAATTTAATCACATCAGCTTACAATGTACTAATTATTCCAAGTGCAATCTCTGTGAATAATATGGGTATCTTATCAGGACTGCCCATGGGCAGCGCATAATAGAACTTGCACTGTGGACCCAGATGATCTCATTAGAAAAGCTCAAAAAGAATCCTTTGCATCTGAGATCCCAAGACCTGAATCCCAGGCTCATTCTGATAAAAACACAAAAAACCCTACCACCTCTCAAGACTCAAGACATTGCAGACCAAACACCAGAAGAGGATGCTCAGAGGTTCCCCCACCCCACCCTAGAAACTAAGACTGCACAACCACAGGATATAGACTCCAGGTCTACAGAAACTGTCTCTAAGGAGCCAGATGGAATAATTGATCCCCCGATGTCGGATAGGCCTCCTCCTCAGGGTACATGGACTAAACCAGGCACAAGGTGAAGCTTCAAGTTACTTAAGCAATCAGCACTGGGGGGCAGTAGAGGTGGAAAAACAGTTTGAGGTGGTATAATTCCATTTTTGTACAAGACACTTGTTGGTCCAATAAAAGGTATCAAACCTTCCATCTTCTCCTGTTTTGCAAGGACCAATATGGCTGGAATCTCTTTTTACAAAACAATGGAAGATACCGCAAATCATCTGAAATGGCAACTCTGCAACATGAAGAAAAAGGAAGCCAAATTTGACAGTGACATCTACTTCCTAACTGCATGCAAAAAACAGAATATTATACCTAAAGGACTTTGGATCTGCAACCCACTGCAAACTACATACAATTCAAGGTATGCAGAACAACTTTGTCGCAGGACATCTGAGAAACTCAGGAATCACCTTATTCATCAGACATACGCTAGAAAATCTCACCTTAAAAATAGATTTTCTGAACTTTCACATTCCCTTCTAGGAAACAACAACAAGGTATCACCAGGATTTAGCTGTGATCTCCAAATACATTATCAAAAGGCTCTCCAGGCAGCCCTATCACAGAAGAGGAGGAAACTCAGAGAACTGCAAGACAGCAGCTACAACAATATCTTGCCTCATCCAGGGGAAGTAAACCACAGCACTAACATTGTGGAACAGGATAATACACTGCAACAACTACCAGTGATCAACCTATCTAATAAAGAACTTACACGGGCTGAAACATATGTACTATCCAAGGAATAATTTTCTGCCCCAAACAGGAATTTGATAACATTAGATTCTGTGGGGAGATAGAAGAATTTTATAGACGGCTTCATCTAAAAGAATATTTCTTCGATAAAAATGACACTCAAACACCACATTATGACAGCACAAAGAAAACATCAGACTGGACCCCTTGGAGTGGACGCAGCCCCAAGTTGGATGCCTACATCAACTGCTTCCATGGAAAAATAAACTCTCAAATCCTTAGCAGAAACTCCTGTACTATATTACACTACTAGAAAAGAGGGCAATACAAACTCTGAATAACAACCATAACATTGTAATAAAACAAGCTGACAAAGGTGGAGCTATGGTTGTGATGAACACAGAGGATTACATTGAAGAGGCACACAGACAGCTGTCAGATACAGCTTACTATAGAGAACTCACTGAAGACTCTACTATACAATATACAGAAGAACTTAAAAAAATCATCGTGTCTCTACCTAACAACATCCAAAAACAGTTAAAAATACTAATTCCAAACAAACCTACTCCAAGGACATTCTATATGCTACCCAAGATACACAAACCAGGGAATCCAGGACTACTCATCATCTCTGGCATTGGCACACTCACTGAAAACATTTCAGGACTCATTGAATCCATTTTAAAACCACTAGTAAGAGCTACTAGCAGTTTTATTCAAGACACCAGCGATTTCCTCAGAAAACTGAAACAAATTGGACAACTGCCACCGAACACTATCCTAGCCACAATGGATGTCACTGCCCTGTACAACAATATCCCACATGAAGATGGCATAGCAGCATGTCAGAAATTTTTAAAGGAAAACACATCCACAGGAGACATTCCAGAAACCACCATCAGCACCCTAATAAAATTCATTTTGACACACAACAACTTCATCTTTAACGGCAAACACTTTTTACAGATCACGGGGACAGTCATGGGCACTAAAATGGGACCACAATATGCCAATCTTTTCATGGCCTGCTTAGAGGAGGATTTTTTTAAACACCACCCTTACAATCCATCTGTCTACCTCTGATTTATTGATGACATATTCCTGATTTGGACAGAAGGTGAAAACTCTCTCAAAAAATTCCATCATGATTTTAAAAACTTTCATCATTCCATAAATCTCACTATTGAATACTCCACCACCAGCATACATTTTCTTGACACCACAGCCAGTATCACTAAAAATGGACATATAAAGACTGCTCTGTTCAGAAAACCCACTGACAGATACCATTACCTACATAATTCCAGCTTCCATCCAAATCATACAAAAAAATCTGTAATCTACAGTCAGGCGATTTGATACCATCAAATCTGCTCTGATGAGATAACAAGAGACAGACAGCTCTCCACACTTTGGAATTCCCTAATTCAGCAGAGCCACTCTCCAAGACAAATTGACAGAAAATTTGAACAGACCATACAGTAGTAGCCAGAGACATTGCCAGCTATTTTGCAAAATTTCTAAAGAGTTTCTCTCTGCTGCCCCTACTGTGGAAATGCAGAAAGCAAGAGATGGCTCTAGAAATATCACAGAAATTTCAGGAAAAAACTGGCAATGTCTGTGACTACTAGTGTACAAATACCATGAGATGATCTGCTGGAAGACATCAAACTGACCACACACCCCTAGTGGTCACTTACAGCTCCATGCTAAAACCCCTTCAGGAAATTGCCAAAGAGCTACAACCCATGCTGAGAGAAGATGAAACACTGAAAGAAATCTTCCCTAAACCACCTGTCATTGCCTATAAGCAGCCCCCAGCCTCTCGAACATAATCATTCATAACAAACTCCCAGCAGATCAAAGTAACCAGAAAACAAGAGGGACAACACCATGCAACATGGCAAGATGTAAGACCTGCACCCATATATGCACACAGACCACCATTAAGACAAGATAGAAGAACATAATACAAATTAATGGATCCTTCACATGTCAATCCAGCAATGTGGTTTACCTAATTCAATGCAAGAAGTGCACAAATGGTTGCTATATTGGGGAAACTAGCCAACCACTGAAAACCAGGTTGAATCACCACCGTCACACAATAGTAAACCAGATAATCAGCGCTTCAGTAGGAAACCATTTTTCACTAACAGATCACTCTCTCTTGGATTTATCTGTCTTGATACTAAGAGGCAACTTTAGAAACACACAGGATAGAAGGACATGGGAATTGAAATATATTAAACAGTTTAAATCTAACATTTCTTGACTGAATCAGGACATCAGTTTCATGACACACTATGGTAAACTGTAATTCTTTTTTTATTGTGTACTAAATCATGTCATTATTTATCACACTTTGGTTCTGTATTTCTCTTATTACTATTTCTTTTCTCTGAGTTCTATCTGATATGCTTTTTTTACCTGTACCTCACATCATCCCTGCCTCTCCTACTAACTCTCTAGCTCCGTCCCACCCACTCCCTCTTGTTTTCACACCTCTGTTTATACTACCTCACAATCTGTTTATCTAGGCCTTTGTTCTTTTGTTTCTCCTAATTTGTTGATTTCCTTGCATCTCTTAGGCATCTCCTGTCTATTCTACCCTTATAGCCAGCCTCTGATCTCAGATCCTATCTACGTGCTTTTGTCTTCCCTTTAGCTACCTTTCATCTCCTACTGTCCTGTTCCTACTTAGCCCCCCTCCCCATTTCTTCTCATGTTTTTATTTTGCATCTTAGACTTTCATCTCTAGTCCCCTTTATCACCTTCCTACTTCACTTCCTGATTTTTAATTGCTCCACAGTGGATATAAATACTGCTTATGTTGCTCATTTTTGCTATTCACCTGAAGAAGGGACCTGTGTGGCCCCGAAAGCTTGTGTATAATTCCATCTTTGTACAAGACACTTGTTGGTCCAATAAAAGGTGTCAAACCTTACATCTTCTCCAGGTGCCAGCTTTCAAAGAAGGGGAGGACTCAGAACAAGAAGAGTTGGTTTCAGATACTTTGTCACAGTCAGGGAACATGGATGTTGACCTGCAGAAATTAGAAAAAAAGAAGAAGAAAAACAAAAGTAAAAAAACCTTATTAATTAAGGTTTAAGGGTTAATTTTGGACTATTGTTTCCCTCACACTATGTCTTCCTTTTCTTTAGCCTCAATACATATTCATAGTATTTGCAACACTAGGAAACAAACTGCTGTTTTCTCTCTGTTACATGACCTCAGAATAGATTTTATTTTTCTGCAGGAGACATGGATTGCTTCCTATACATCTTTGCAATTGGCTAAACATGGCTGGATATAGGGACCATCTTATTGGTCCTTTGGGCCAGACAGGGTGGACGGTGTGGGCATTCTCTTCTCCTTCTCAGGACACAGGTTCAAATTAACAAAAATAGTTGACATTGCACCAGATAGGGCCTTATTGGTAGACAGAATCTGGCAAAATATTCCTAGCAGATTTATTTCTATCTATGCACCCCAAAAAAAAGCTGAAAGGGAAGCTTTGTTCGAACAAATGCAACCTTTTTTAGCCACTGATAAGGTAGTATGTCTGGCTGGTGATTTTAACTGTACTTTGGACATAAAAAATAGACAACTATTGGGTAAAAAGGTGTATTGTGACTCCCTTGCTTTATTGAAATTAATGGAGACTACTGAGCTGGTGGACTGCTCGTGCACAGCATCTCTGAAAATCACCCACACTTTTGTTAAAAATGCATTGACTACAAACATTGATTACATCTTTGTCTCTCGAAGACTCTTGGTTAGAAAAACAGAGGTTATTCCAATAGAATTCTCCGATCGTCTCATGATACGGACGTTTCTTTCTATTAATCACTCTAAATCACATTTCGCTACTAGGTGGAGACTGAACACCTCTATTCTTAAAGAACCACTAGTACAGCTCCTTGTAACCTCTATAGTCATGGGTATGATATCTGTACTGGATCTATATGATGATTTAGGCCAATGGTGAGAGATTACTAAACGAGATCTTATAAGAATGGTTCCAAAAATATGGTAAGCAGATTGTTAACTCCAATTTTTTTTAGAATATATTAAACTTAGGACACAACTTTTCAAACTACTTTCCCTGACATATACCACAATGGCTAATTATTCCAAACAAATTACAGTGTTAAAATTACAAATGACTAAATTACAGTATGACAGATCAGCCTCATCAAAGGCTGAAATGACTTTTGGGATGCAGAAAACACCTTATAAAGATCCATACAAGGCATGTAAAGAAAAAAGACAAAATTCTAGTTTTTCAGAATTAGGAACTCTACAGAGTATGGTATTACAGACATATACTGAAATAAGAACTGCTGTTGAGACTCATGTGAGGCTGCTTAATACACCCTACTACATATCTGACTCTGAAATTCAAACTTACCTAATGGATATTATAGTTTTTAAATTAGCAAAGAATGACAGGTGTCAATTAACACAGCCAGTCACCTCTCAAGAAATCTTGGATATTATCCATTCCTTAAAGGATGGTACATCCCCGGTAGAGACCGAATACCGAATACCTTTTATAAAACCTATGGAGACATAATAGCCCCTTGCTTAGCTAAGGTATTTAACTATTTATTTTCCAATAATGTAATATATCTAGCTTTTTCAAAAGGGATACTAGTTTTTTTTTTATTTAAGAAAGGGGATAAAATGAATCTGGATAATTGGTGACCAATTTGTCTTTTAAATTCATATTTTAAAATGTTGACTACACTATTACAAAAAATATACAAAAAAGATTAAGATCTGTGGCACAACATCTAAAACATTCCATTCAAACCTGCTCTCTTCCTGATCGGAATATTAAGGAAAACCTATCTATTATCTGGGGTATAATAGAATATTGTAATAGAACTGAACAAGCTGGTTACGTGCTGTCTTTAGACAAACACAAGGCCTTTGATAAGGTTGGACAAAACTTTATAATTAGTGTTCTGCAGCACTATGGTATCCCCATCATATTTATTAAATGGCTGCAAATGATATATACTCAGGCTACAGTGACCCCTCTAATAGTTGGTAGAGAAGGGAAATGGATCCCAGTATAAATTGGAGTTAGACAAGGGTGCCCCTTAAGCCCATTATTATACATTTTTGTGTTGGATCCTTTTTTAGGACATTTACTGAGTAATACCTGAATACAGGGAATGAGGGTATTTTATCCACCACAGGAAATTAAACTGGTTGACTATGCAGATGATATCTGTTTTTTTTACAAAATGATGATAGTGTTGCTAATATGTTTACAGAAATGGACAGATATGCTAAGGTCTCAGGGGCTAGTTTAAATATGAATAAATGCACAGGTATTAGGGTTGGGGCACAGAGGACAGGATCTGGACAGGTAACAGGTACTGCCATATCACAAGACCCTATAAAAATTTTAGGGGTGCATTTTGGCAAAGGGGACATGGCTAAGAAAAACTGAGAGTAGAGTTTACAAATTTGTGAAGGCAAGGTTTTATGGTGGAAAAATTGGAAACTGCCAAAAACTAAACAGGTGTACATTATAAAGCAATTCTTAGTTCCTTGTTTGTTGCATGTGAGTTCAGTTTTTCCACTTGTTTTTAACTGTGACACAAAAGTATTAAGGTTATTTTTTCAGAAGCTATGGGGTTCCTGATTGAATCATGTTGAAAGGGATGTTACATATTTATCTAAAAATAAGGATGGTTTAAACATATATGTGTAAATTCTGTAATTTTTTTTCATACTATTTTCTGGTCCAGCTCTCTTCAGTTAGTGGTATGAAGTCAGGATTCCTTAGCAACAACATGATTCTATAGCAATTTGGTTTAATTTTTAATGAATGGGTAGAGACCCCGGTAAAGAGACTGAAGATTTCAGGCTTTTATAAACCTTCCCTAGAGAAATTATATAAATGAGGAGCGATGAGGTTTTAGATGCATCATAAATCCAGGAAAGCACTATATAATTAAGTTTAGGTGCCACCGGACCTCCTGGACCAGAATTTTTTTTTTTTACCAATTATTTTACCAGGTGAGACACACTAAGCTGAAAGCTTGTTTGCAGGTGCAACCTGGGAGCACGCGGAAGTTAAGTGACTTGCTCAGGGTCACACAGTATGCAATTGGAGGCTGTGGGATTCAAACCCAGGTCTCCAGATTTGCAGCTCAGAGCCTTAAACCACTGTGCCATACTGCCTCCTAAAGGGTGTTTAGTAAATAAAACAGACCTGATTATTAATCAGTTAATGAACAAACGAATTCCCTATAGAATGTGGGAAATTGGTTGTGTGCACATGATAGGTTGGGTGTGAAGGGGAACTGTAAACATAAAGCTGTCCAGGAACATTATTGTCTTTATCTGGAATGCATAACTCAGATGAAAACCGTTCCTGAAAATAGGCATAATACTTGTCTAGTGTACTTACCCGGTCAACAAAAGCTAAAAAAATACAAAAAACTGTGGAATATTTTTTATTGGAGATTCAGTGCAACGCAGTGCTGCCACACACAGCTCCCCTCAGACAAATAATAAGTGTGTAAACTCACTGGCTTCCTAACATGTTTTGCACATAAGTGATTTCTCAAAGGATACTGCTAAACATTCCCCTTAAGTAGTCCTTGTGCTTAAAGTGACAGTAACAGGTTCAAATATCTAACAAGTAAACCCTATTATGTTCTCATATTTAAAAACCTTATATACATCTATTCACAAACCAGGTGCTTAACCAGATACTTTCTTGCACTGAATCATGGATTGTGCAACTGTGAATTTTACACCATGGATTTTACTCTACAATTTCAATAAATGAAGAATTGAGTGGAGATCTTCTAGCTGTGGTGTTTATATTGGTGCTGCCATTGAGGAAAGTGCCGCTCAGGCATTTCCTAGCCTTTCAGCAGATGCCAGCATACAAGGTACTGTTCTCCATTTCATAATATTTTTGCTGAGCACTGATTATCCTTGGTGTGGTTCCACACTTGTTTTCTATCAACATTTTTTATTACTGTGTCCTTATACAAAACAGCTGTAGGTCTTTTTGACTAGAAAATGGAACTTGCCATGGTTAACATCCATGTCCTATGAAAATATAACTCTAGGGGATTGTTCAACTCTTATGCATTTGTGGGTGGGATAATACTGTTATTGTTGTTTTTGCAATCTTAAAGTTTTATGTCTGGCAGGCAAGAAGCCAGTGGCTTTTTTTTGCAGAACAGAACATTTTATGTTTCCTTTAGAACTCTGTGTGAAACAACTATTAAAGAAGTGTATGAGAATTGATTTAAAATTACATTCCAGGGCTAAAGTACAGTTCAGTGACCAGTACAGTGTTATGCTTGTGCAACTGTGTTACTTAGGTTTTGGCCATTCACACTCTCTATTCCAGGGGAATTACCACCATGTAGGGGTACCAAAGGCAAGGAACTCTCAAAGAAGGTTCCACCCATAGAGGTGCCATGGTATGATTCCCATGGCTAAAGGTACCTTAGGAAGGATCATGAGGAGAGAGGTGCTGCCACTGGAGGAGGAGGAGAGGAGGATGGTGGGGCAAAGAACAAGTGCTTCAGAAGGAGGCTAAGAGGAACTACTTATATAGGTCAGGAAGTGGGAGTGGCTGGCTGCTTGTCCATTGAACCACAGGCCCAGCCTTCCAATTCAGTGACCTATGCAGCCAGTATAGTGTTATGCTTGTGCAACAGTGTTAATTAGGTTTTGGCTGTTCGCACTGTCTGTTCCAGAGGAATTACCACCCTTTAGGGGTACCAAAGGAAAAGAACCCTTGAAGAAGGTTCCACCCCTAGAAGTACTGTGGAACGATTCCCTTGGCTAAAGGTACCTTAGGCAGGATCCCCAAAAGAAATGTAGTAGTATGAAGCATGTTAGCCATCAGTAGCTGTGAGACATAATAGTAGATAAGGCATCAGGCAGCTTGATAACATAATGAGATGCGCAAGTTAGCAATGGCATGAGTATGATGGGTTGCACTGGAGATTGAGGGGGCCTCCTAAGGAGAGAGGGAACAGCAAGTAGGGACACCATACACCACCATCCAACAGCGGAACCTACCTAAACCAACTAGGGAACACTAACTACGGCTAATTAATGGTTATGACATGAGGCATGGAGGAGAGAAAAAAAATCCTTGAGGAGGAAATCTCTGGGGATCCAAGGCCTAGGTTGTCTTCCCTCCAGGCTTGGGATGTTTATTTTGTGACAGCTCTGCTGCTGCAATTTAGAAACCCAATAAAGGGGGGTGGAAAATATTCCAGTCTAGAGAAAAGCTCTCGCTCGATCCCTCTAACGGAAACACCATGGAAGGTTATGATCGTGCTCTGCAACATTGGTGGCAACCAAGGCAGAAGGAGGAGAGCAACAGCTGCTGATGCACTCACCTGGTCTACTCACCCTAAAAACAAACCAGATGAACCAGAGGCAGTCATAGGGAGAATGCAGTGAAGGTGCCTTGCTAGTAGAATACTAGAGCCAAAGAAGATTGCTGTAACCACCCTTCATAGCTAGTCTTAAATTCTACACCAGGAGCTGCCGTCACGTCTTGAACAGCTAAAGCCAGGCCTGGAGAGAGAACATTTCCAGCTGTGGGCCAGGTGAGAAAGACCCCACCCCAAGTCAGGCACACTCAAGATGCGACTTAGAAATGCAGTGCAAGACTGTCAGCTGCAGAGAGGCTCTGCACCAGAATGATATGGCTGATGTGCCCCAAAACTGAAGAGGAGCTGAATGAGCATAGAGTGCTGGGACCTCATGTAGGTCAGATGGTAGTAGTGAGATTGAGCATTAAGCAATGATTGCGTAAGTAAAGAGCGGACCTGCATGTGGATCAATAAGGCAGAGTAGCAATAGTCAGACCTGAATATAGGTCACTGAGCAGAGTAGCAAATGTTGGACCTTCACATAGGTCTGCAAAACTGAGTAGCAATAGTTGAACCTGCATGTAGGTCAGAGGAACAGCAATATGAATAATGGGGCAAGCCAGCAAGGCATTCAAGAAAGCCCATAAAAGTGACAAATACTCTGAGGATTTTCAGTGGTGGAGGCAGGATTTAGAACATAAAGTAAGTAGCCACATGGGACCATGACTCCCTCAACATCTCCAAGTCCCCGCTGTAGGGAAAAACAAGAAAGTGATGGAAGGCACCAAGACCAACATGCAGACATTGAAACTAGTTTATAGCATCAGCAGTAGCTTAGCTGACCTGAGAGTATAATAGCAGTGTACAAACATAGAGAGCAGCATCTGTGTTGAGTAACCATGAGTTGTAAAATTTGATAAACATAGAATGGAGGGAGGCACAATGCTCTGAAAGCAGCTATCACCAGGCAGTGCAATGAAACTGCAGTAATGAGGTAGGTAGAATGAGTTGATAAAACATGATTGAGCTGCATAGCTAGGGTTCAGAGTGAGCCTGAATCAGGTGAAAACAATTAAGTGTGTAGCATGGAGAGCAGCTATGTGGCTTTAGATGAAACACACAGATAATGAGTGCAGTAGCATTGTGAGTAACTAAGAGCAAGTAGCATGAGCTCTGGATTAGCAATATGCTAGGAGCTTAGAAATAAAGCCCCCAAAAGGCAAAACCAAAGATACACAAACACATAAAAACAGGGAACAAATGACAGAAAGAAGCACACATCCAGAGGCAAAAGACAAACCAGATGCAGGAGAACAAACACAGAAATCCAGCAGAGACAACCAGAAGCAGCAAGGCGGGGGGGTAGGCCCCAGCCAGCTGCAGAGGACAGATCAACAGAGCCTCCAGCTGACAAAGAAAAAGTGCTTCAGAAGGAGGCGAAGAGGAACTGCTTATATAGGTCAGGACGTGGGAGTGGCTGGCTGCTTGTCCAGTGAACCACAGACCCAGCCTTCCACTTATGGTGGAGAGGATTGCCTTTCTTTCAAAATTATGGATAATGGATACAAATATAATGTAGGACAATCCATTAATTTTTGTTCTGAATGTTTTAGACCAGCAGTTTTTATAACACCGTTTCGCGGTCTGAGGTGCAAGGGGTACTGTAGTAAAAGTTTGGTATGAAGTAATACATATTAATATGTTTTACATTATTATTAATTTTACCTTCTTTGTTTTTCTTTCTTACAAATGGAAACAATTATGATTTAGTGTATATCTTTATTTCTGTTTTTTACAATTCTGTTTCTGTTTTCTGTGAATTAAAGGAGAAGGCTTGGAGAGGGGATATACAGGTGGATAAAGGATTATTATATCAGGACTTGAGTGCATTAAATTGCAATGTTGATGTCTCTGTCTCTCTCTCTCTTTCTATGTAATATATATATATATATATAATCTTATGTTTTTATTCTCCCAATTTATTCAAAATAAATTTGCTTTTATTTATAAGTGCATGTCTCCATTGTCATACTTGTATCCATTGTGGATAATGAGTTACTAGTTTCTTGCCACTGCTGGTATAGAGCCCATGTATAACTGTGTGGGGTTATTGTTACATACTGGGTCCCTTTGTCGTATGCTCTAGAGAGTAAGACAAAACCATGCAACAGGAACAGCACTGTAGGGAAGTGCAAGAGGTTGCAAAACCACGAGAGGGTGTATGCGCAGACAGAGGTCCAGCGAGCAGCTGCTGTGGTTCAATAGGATGAGCCACTGGCAGCAAGAGAGGCAGGTAGTGTGTTTGGGACCAGGTTTCGATTCCTGGTCCCAGACGCATGGATTTTTTTCATTTCTTTGCACTTTGTGTGATTTTAACTGTTTGTTTTGTTTGTAACTTTATTTATACTCCACTGCCTTTTGGGAGCTCCTTCCAGCATCCTTGGTTGCTCCCAGTCTCTACCTCCCACCATAACATCCAGATCCTCTCTACTCATGCCACTCAGCACCACCTCTGGTTCTGAACCTCCCAGAGGTAGGGCCACCCTATCCACCCAGGGCACGCTATATTATAGGGCAAAGTGCCAGGCACACGAGAGGCCACCTGTGGAGAGGAAACCAGTCCGGCATCGGGAGTGTGGACTGGGAGGCCAAGGTGCCATCATCTATACCCAGGGTTGTGGATTTTCTTCTTTATTTTTCTTGTGGTTCCTGTCCATTGCAGAGTACGGCTTGACAAGGTAACAGCATGCCACAACTCTGCCCCTTGCATCTGCAGTGTCACTCTGCTGGGTACCTCCAGCCACCACCAGAGACTGCTCCAGGATCAATCACTCCCCAGAACCCTCCCTGGGAAGAGAGAGCAGTCCTCTGGATGCTCGATCTCTTCCCTTCCCTACCATCCCCCAATGGCCCAGGCTTGTTCCTGAACCTGGGTTGCCTGTGTGGCATGAGGTGTGGCATCCATGCCTCAACCCTCAGTGCCACCAGGCTGGCTGTGATTTTAACTGTTAACCCTCCCCAGTTAGTAATTTTAGTTGGGGGGTTGGGGTGCAGCCCGCCATAATGGGGGTGTGGGGGTGGAGCCCCCATCAAAAACAAACACTTATGCCACTGGCAATATATTGCGCTGTATTGGCAGTGCAGTATATTGCTGCAGCATAATGTCTTGTGACATTATGACCCTGTGCCTTATTGTTAAATCTTTACTGTGAACTGAATTACCTAGCCAAACAATCACAAGTAATGAAATAAATTATCTCTACAAGGTTCCTAGGCAAGGAGGCAAGGTAACCTATATCCTCTATGTACATCATTCTTCTAGGAGTCTACCTCTTACTCTGTCTTGCTAGCTCTGCTTCATGGCTGCCTTGCTCTTCATCTTTGTCTGGGTTGCTCTGCTGTGCCAATGCAGATAGCAGCCCATGAGTACCAATGCCCATGGTCTGGATAACAAGCTCCCTGAACTAGTGGCCATGATGGAAGAGGGACACCTGGATATTGTGGCAGTCACAGAAACATGGTGCATGGAGAAACATGACTGGGATGTCAACATACCCGGGTACACAATCTACAGGAGGGACAGGGAGGGTGCAAGAGGAGGAGGAGTAGCTCTCTACATAAGGGAAGGAATCAAGCAACAGAACTAAAGGGTAAACAGGGAGGGGAGGAGGCACTGTGGGTCACCCTAGAAACAGAAATGGCACCACAATCCTCACAGGGGTTGTTTACAGACCCCAGTCTCAGGGGGAAGCAATGGACAAGGAAATGATCAAAGTAATCCTTAGAATGGCAGAAAAAGGAGAGATATTGTTGATGGGGGATGTGAATATGCCAGATGTTAACTGGAGCACCTTTACTGCAGCCTCATCTAAGAGCAGGATCATTCTCGATGCTCTATGGGGGCATGCCTCATATAGCTAGTGTTGGAACCCACTTGGGAGGGAGCAATCTTAGACCTCATACTTTCAAATGTGGATGGAGAGAGGATCTCAGATTAAGAAGTGGGTAGCCATCTGGGAACAAGTGACCACCAAACGGTGTGATTCACAAAAAACACAACTGTAGAGTCAAGTCATACAAAAGCAAGGATGTTGGACTTTAGGAAGGCCAACTTTGGTAAAATGGGAGAGTGCCTCAGAAAAGCACTAGCAAAGAGGCAAGAAGGAGAGGTGGAAGAACAATGGGGAAAAAACAAAACTGCCATCACAGAGGCAACAAGCCTTTGTGTAAAGCAAATCAACAAAACAAAATGAAGGAAAAAGCCATTATGGTTCTCAAAAGAGGTGGCTGGGAAGGTTAAGGAGAAAAGGATAGCATTCAGGAAATATAATGAAACACAGAAGGAGCAGGACAGAGAACTATATCAGTTAAAGCAGAAGGAGACAGGTAAGGCAGTCAGAATAGCAAAGGCCCAAACTGAGGAAAAGATAGCCAACTCTGTTAAGAAGGGGGATAAAACATTTTATAGGTACATTAGGGAGTAAAAAAAGACCAAGGGAGGGATACTGAGGCTTAATAAAGGGGAAGAGGGTGTGTAGAGGGTGACAGTGAAAAAGCAGGGATACTGAATGAATACTTCTGCTCAGTATTCACAAAAGAAGAGGAAGGGAAGGTACCTAAACCGAACAAAAAAAAAAACACTCTGGATAGGGGGGTTGATACCAGTCCATTCACAGAAGAAAGGGTTCTGAAAGAACTCTTAAAACTGAAGGTGGACAAAGCAATGGGGCCTTATGGGATTCACCCAAGAATTCTAAAAGAACTAAGGGTAGAACTAGTGACACCACTGACTACCCTCTTTAACAAATCATGGGAGGATGGGATGGTACCTGAGGACTGGAGGAGGGTGGATGTGATTCCACTTCACAAAAGTGGGAGCAAGGCAGAGGCAGGAAACTACAGACCTGTTAATTTGACCTCAGTGATAGGGAAAATGATGGAATTACTTATGAAGGAAAGAATTGTTGAGTATCTAGAGGCCTGTGGGGCACAGGACCCAAGGCAGCATGGATTCACAGTGGAAAGGTTGTGTCAGATGAATCTGAAAGATTTCTTTGACTGGGTGACCAAAGTAGTAGACTAGGGAGGGGCTGTGGACAAAGCCTACCTAGACTTTAGCAAGGCATTTGACACAGTCCCACACAAAAGATTAATATACAAGTTAGCCAACCTTGGAGTGGGTCCCAGGGTGGTAGCCTGGACAAAAAATTGGCTGGATAACAGGACGCAGAGGGTAATAGTAAACGGAGTCCACTCTGAAGAAAGGGGGGTTACTAGTGGAGCACCGCAGGGTTCATAGAAACATAGAATTTGACGGCAGATAAGGACCGCTTGGCCCACCCAGTCTGCCCATTTCCCTACCTGACGGATAAGCTGCAGATTCTAGTTAATCAACAGCTTACTTCAGTACTGGTTCAGTACTGGAACCAGTCCTCTTTAATGTCTTCATACTTCATATTTTATTAACTGATTTTAATGTTTGATGTTATTATGTTATGATTTGATTTATATGTATTATTAGATTTATATTTGATGTTATGGTTTTAATGTCTTCAGTGCCTTGGTATGTTGAAAGTGCTTTATAAATAAATTTATTATTATTATTTATTTTTATAAGTGAAATTGCAGAGGGACTGGAAGGAAACATATGTCTCTTTGCAGATGACACAAAGATCTGCAACAGGGTCGATACAGAAGGTGAGGTAGAAAGGATAAGAAGGGACTTGGCAAGGTTGGAGGAATAGTCAAATTTATGGCAGCTTAGATTCAACACAAAGAAGTGCAAAGTAATGCACCTGGGAAACAAAAACCCAGGGGAAGAGTACACCAATGGGGGGGTGAGATACTAACAACAACAAAAATGGAAAGTGACCTGGGGGTAGTCATATCAGATGATCTAAAGGTGGGCAAGCAATGTGAGAAGGCAGTAAGGAGGGCTGACGGGATACTGGGCTGCATAGGAAGAAGCATCACCAGTAGAAAATAGGAAGTTGTTACCCTCTGTACAGACAGTTGGTGAGACCTTATCTGGAGTATTGTGTGCAATTCTGGAGACCCCATTCACCATAAGTGCATAGACAGGATGGAGGCTGTCCAGAGGACGACAACTAAAATGGTACAGGGTCTGCACCAGAAGACATATGGAGCTCAATATGTATACCCTTGAGGAAAGGAAGGAGAGGGGGTCATGATAGAAATTTTCAAGTACCTCAAGGGAATCAACAATGTCCAAGAAGGTAGCATCTTTCAGAAAAAGAGATGTGCATGAACAAGGGGGCACAATTTGAAGATACAGTGGGGGACAGCACAGAGGTAATGTGAGAAAGTATTTTTTCACAGAGAGGGTTGTGGATAAATGGGATGTCCTTCCTGAGGAGGTAGTGGAGTCAAAAACAGTGGGAGAATTCAATAATTCATGGGACAGACATAAAGCAATTCTAGTGGAGGGTAGGAGGAAGTGGGCCATTGGTTAACTAGGATCTGCAGCTTATCCATTAGTTAGGAAAATGGGCAGAAAAGGTGGGTCAAGCAGTCCTTATCTGCCGTCAGATTCTATGTTTTATGTTTCTATGTTTCACTGGGACAGACATATAACAAGTACCCTGAGCCACATCCCAGGCCTGAAGCCCTACCACCACTCCTCACCTGGCAGATCTACCCTGGTGCACTAATTCCAGATTCCTGAATCTTAACCTAAAGCCTGGGACCGCTGCTCTTTCTCTTAGCTGCTACTCACTTGCTCAGCTCCAACTCTAGTCTCAGATTTGAATCTTCTAGCTCATTATATCTCTGACTTTTCCTTGCTCCTCCCCATTTCCTGTAGCTATTTTCACCAAGCTCCTCTCCAAGGGACTCCCATTGCTAACTCACATTTTAACATTTGTTTTCTGGGATATTTTTAGTAACCCACCATTTGGTAGAGGGTTTACATGTTGTATCTGTTTTCTTTGTAGCTAAAGCTCTTAACAGTACCTCTTATGTCTCTAACCATCATTGTCTTCTAAAACTTCTACAGGAAAAGCCTGTGAAAGTAAGGAGGAATAAGTACTACTAGAGGGGAGACAGAAATGTTTGCAAAGCAACTAAGATTATAAGATTAATAACAATTAAGTTGTAAACTAAACAGTTACTAATTAAATATTTATAAATAGTACTTTCTTGATTTTTGCAAATGTAACTGCTTTACTTGAACTGGAATGCAATTGTTCACTTGCTTATCCCTATCTGTACCTTTGTCTTGTCTTGTGTTATGCATGGCTCACCCATGTAAATGGGCATTATCCTGGTGGGCTTTATCTGGTTACCAAAGTATAAATAAATAAATAAATGGAAAAAATAATTAATTAAATATTGTGCAGTAATAACAAAATTCAGAAAAAGTTCAAAAATATTTTTTTATTTAAATTTTTTAAACCATTATGCAGTTGATAGTGTCAATAGAAAACAATAGTGTTGGCATACTCTGTCAGAATAAAAAAATGTTAATTTTAGGTTGTGAAGCAAATAAAAAAATTGTATCAATGGCATTACAGAAAAGTGGTTTCAGATAGTACTGACATGCTCACAATAGCATCGACAAACAAAAACTGTATCAGCAAACTTATTCCTAATGGCTGGATTTCAAGCTTTCATTTAAAACAAAATTAAGTTTCTAGCCCCAAGAGTACCAATGTTAGAGTTTGCAAAATATAGGGCTGGATTCTCAAAGCTCATGCAAATCCTGCAGCTGCGGGGAAAAACTTGGTCCAAATGGGTTGCCACTTGTGGAACCGCAGTTTTTCCTGCAACTATGGTTTTCTCAAATGTGGAGGCAGTTTATAACCAACTCCATGATTTATGTCAGCTTGCAGCTGTTTTTTCCCAGCAGCTGTGGAAAAATGTTACGGCCGGTGGGACCAGGCATAAAATCTTTCGCAGCTGTGGTGGATGAGAATATCAATCTCCACAGTGCAGAGATTGTGGTCCACAACTGGAGTTGTGGAGTGGGACTTAGTCCCACAGCATTTTGAGAATCTGGCCCATAATTTCTTTCAAACTGAATAATGTTGGAACCATGAGGGCTAGAATCTTAGTTTTTTTTTTTCCAAAGAAAGCTTGGAATCGCTAAGCAGACATACTGATGTAAGGCAGTACTATAGCTACTATATACAGATACAGTATATAAAGACTTAAAATAGTTCACTAAATGTTTATAAAGTCCTGTTATTGTTAGCAACATATTATGTGGATGTGTATAAATGCAGCAGTACCTGAGAACTGCATCATTAGGATCTATTCATGTTGATCGGACTCCAAGCTTTCATTTGAAAAAAAAAACCCCTTAATTTCAAGTACGTGTATTATAAAATATCCTAAACAATTACAGTATTTTTGGAAATGGTTGAAAGATACTAGTATTTGTTCTGTCAAAGGATAAAATGTGATATTTTCTAGTTGCAAGAACTGGAACCTTAACATGTGATTGCAGAAAAGGGATCTTGTTAGAATGGATCTGACACTAAGGCATAAGAGAAAGTGGAGGAGATGCCAAAAAAGAAATTACAGGTCGAGATATGCAAGCAGAAGCATGGTGGTTCATGGGGAGGTGTGACCTCAGTGGTCCCCTGAAGAATATGAACTCGTGAAACATTCGGATGTTTGTGTATAGCCAGTAGGCAATTGGGAGTTTCATAACTATAAATCTTTGTTTCAGTTTTGCAAATTTTACTCTTGCCTTTGTCTTAATTTGGGTAGCCTTGGGGTTTATGTGGGCAACAACTTTTTTGTGTGCTTTATCGAGGCCTGAGTGAGGCATCATTAATAAAACAGATAATTGGGAACATGATCATCTAGTGAGCTGGCTGATGGTAATATTGCTTGCAGTAGAGGATCAGCACAGACTGGAAGCTATTTAGTTCTGGGACATGGAACAGCAACAGGGACTGAGCTGAACTGAACTGACAGCAGTTATTCCGAGGCAAGTTAATGTTCTGATGCTTTTTGCCAGTGAAGAGTCAGGTGGACTCTTAACAATGTCATTGCTTAAAATTCTTGCCCACTGGGATATCCTTATGAGGTATCATGTTGCAACAATGATGGGAATACAGCGAAGAACATCACTGCAACATTTTTGGCAGTTCGCTGTGATGGTCTGCTGGGTTCCGAACACTGTTGCCTCCCGGGTGTTCTTCCCCTTCCCAAACCAACTCCGACTCAGATTTGGTTAATTTAAGTGCAGGAGGTGTGGGGGGCAGTGCCCCCTGCATGGGGGGTGTTGGGGGGTGAAGTCCCCCCAAAGAAAACACGTGTTTCCCCAGCGATGGCAAAACACCATTTGGCCTTGTTGTGCTGTCGCTGTGCTGGTTGTCGACAAATTCTACAAACCAAATGAGTGCGCACTGGGATGTAGTGCTCCAGAAACCAACAATGGAATATTTGTAGAAAAGGCTTCGAGCACATACAACTCATAAGAGAAACACATAGTATAAAAAGCTTTATTTTACAAAACTCCTAACATGTTTCGGACTGCTCCCCCAGTCCTTTATCAAAGGAAATAAAAAAACAAATGTCAGAGAACACCGTATATAACACACAATTGATTCAGGTGTATTCCATCAGAACAATGAATACTTAGCTAAACCATCAAACTAATTGTAATCCACCAGAGAGACCTTCATTCAATTAAATTAAATATTTTAAACATCTTCATGTCTAATACAATAAAACAAAAATGCACATAACAATGTAGTCTTATACTACTTCTTCAAGAACTAAATTGTGGAAATGTAAAGATACAAAAAAACTAAAAACTCAGAGACTAAAAAGAGGACACTAAACAAGGGGGGGGGGGGAGTTTAACAAGATAGTCAGACCGTATGGTTCATGCTGATCAGATATGACCAAAATTAACTGCGATCCTTTAAATATGGATAAAGCTCTAAGAGGCCATTTAGCCCCGGACTTTTGTTAGCTTTTAAGGTTAAAATCCAGTAATTTTCTCTTCTTAGTACTAGATTATTATAATCTCCACCTCTCGGGTTCCTATTTACCTTATCGATTGCCATAAACTTAAAGGAATGTTGTTCAGGTTCTCTAGTATTAACAACATGTGCTGCAGTAGCATAAGTCATGTCTCCCCTCTGAATGGCTCTCATATGTTCTCCTACTCTGATTTTAAAACTCCTGATCGTTTTCCCCACATAAAAAGCCTCACAGTTACATATTGCCAAATAAATAACTCCCACTGTATCACAGTTCGTGAATTGTCGAATTTCAAAACTTCTATCACTGTTGTGACTCGAAAAAATATTACCCTGTAACATATAGCTGCAATAGATACATCGTTTGCATTTAAAATTTCCCTTCCTTTTATCTAACCATGTGCTTTTAGACTTATTTTCATAATGACTTCTCGTAAGTAAGTCTCCTATAGTGGGAACTTTCTTAAAACACATTCTGACGGGTTGTTCTGTCACTCCTTGTAAACCTGATTCAGCTCCCAATACATGCCAATGTCTATTTATGATATTTTCAAGTTCTTTCGCTTTTGCTGAATATCTTGTAACGAAATTAAAATGGCAATCTTCATGCTGTATTTTATACTTATTTCTCAAAAGATCATCCCTGTCAGTATTTTTGGCTATGTTGTAAGCTTCCCTAATATAGTTCTTACCATAGCCCCTCTGTGTCAGTCTATTTGTTAATCCTTTTGCCCCCTCCTCAAAATCTTCCACTTCTGTACAGTTTCGTTTTGTTCTTAAAACTGACCGATTGGTATATTTTTGATAGTGTGCCTGGGATGACAACTGTTAGCCCGTAATATAGTATTGCCGTCAACTTCCTTTTGGAATAAAGTAGTTTTTATCTTATTATTTTCTTTACGCTCAATCTTTAAGTCTAAAAAAGTAATTTGTTCCTTGGAGTAACTAACTGTGAACTTTGTTCTGTGTAAAAGTCTACAAACGATTTTAATTCATTTTCATCCCCCTTCCATATCAAAAAAATATCGTCAATAAAACATTTTCAAACCATCATAAAATTATGAAAAATATTGACATTATGATTAAAAATAAAACCTCTTCCCACTTTTCACCCTTTGGAAACCTCTTGCTTCTCCTTGAAATCTTGGACTCCTTCGTAAAGGTGGTGGAATATAAGGCGCGGTGTATACCTGATGCTCCCCCACTGGTTGCTGCTCCATTGTTGATTGCTCCTTCTGAAAAGGATACATGTTGATGTTGTCTCCCTCTATGTCGCTATGGTCTGTACTGAAATCTGTGGAATACTCAAATGATACATTCTTGGTTCTGTTCTTTAAAATACCTTTCTTCTGGTTGTTTTTCCATTTAAAAATCGTACCCCTTTCAAAATCCACTTTGTCTCGTAGAAACTTGGTCATTTTGATTTTTTTAACTTCAGAATCCAATTTAAAATTGAATCTTTCAGTCTCAAGTTTAAATGCTCAAAGTCCAAATATGTACGAAACTTTAACACTTCTATTTCACATTTCTTTATGTCTTCCTTCAGCTCAGCTTCTTTCTCCTTACTGTATTTAACAATGAGTTGCATTAATTTAAAGCTCACATCTAAAAGGATATTCTCCCATTCTTGTAAAAACAAAGGGCTTTCAGTTCCACATGCTGGTTCTTTTAATAACCTTAAACCTCTGGGAACATGTTGTTAATACTAGAGAACCTGAACAACATTCCTTTAAGTTTATGGCAATCGATAAGGTAAGTAGGAACCCGAGAGGTGGAGATTATAATAATCTAGTACTAAGAAGAGAAAATTACTGGATTTTAACCTTAAAAGCTAACAAAAGTCCGGGGCTAAATGGACCCTTAGAGCTTTATCCATATTTAAAGGATCGCAGTTAATTTTGGTCATATCTGATCAGCATGAACCATATGGTCATATCTTGTTAAACTCCCCCCCCCCTTGTTTAGTGTCCCCTTTTTAGTCTCTGAGTTTTTAGTTTTTTTGTATCTTTACATTTCCACAATTTAGTTCTTGAAGAAGTAGTATAAGACTACATTGTTATATGCATTTTGTTTTATTGTATTAGACATGAAGATGTTTAAAATATTTAATTTAATTGAATGAAGGTCTCTCTGGAGGATTACAATTAGTTTGATGGTTTAGCTAAGTATTCATTGTTCTGATGGAATACACCTGAATCAATTGTGTGTTATATATGGTGTTCTCTGACATTTGTTTTTTTATTTCTTTTGATAAAGGATTGGGGGAGCAGTCCGAAACATGTTAGGAGTTTTGTAAAATAAAGCTTTTTATACTATGTGTTTCTCTTATGAGTTGTATGTGCTCGAAGCCTTTTCTACAAATGGTCGACAAATTCCATGTTGCCACAGCATGGTGGAAGCTCCCCATGAGATGCAGAATCTCATTTTCATGAGGATCCCTGGGGTAATAGCAAGCAATCATACAGTTACAAGAGGAAACACATACATACACATGCACGCATGCACACACACACGCGCACACACACACACACACACACACACATCATTCAGTTACTGACATTTAGTACAGAGGAATATGAGGTCGATTTCTGTGCTAAACCTATGTGCTACAATAGGTGCCTATGAAATAATGACAGGCACATGTGTTGTAGTAGCAGCCTTTTAAATATGCCATGACTAGGACTTTGTGCTATTTAACATTTCAATTTGCTCCAACCCAAACAGATCATGAATGAAAATGAATGAAAATGAATGAATGAAAATGGCTATCTCTCCAGGACTTGATTCACTTTTAGTACAGTTGTAGTCATCAAACTGCTCTGGTATTTCCAGATATTTCTAAAGGAAATCTCTCTGGCGGCTCTACAGTGTCACTGCAGGCAGACAGAATTTTTTTCTAGAGATATCGCAGACATTTTATGAAATATCTGGACATGCCAGTGGCTGCGTCTGTATCTGGAAAGTCATGGGGCAGAATGATTTGATAGTTAAGGATAAAAACCCTTCTGGATCTGGATTCATCACTGGATTAATCTCTATATCTCTTTTTCTGTAACACCCCCCCCCCCAAGTGTGTTGCACAACAGCATTTATATTTCTCTCCTGGTAATACTGCAGTGAATTGGCCACCTGCTGCCATATTACCTTGCTTTTATTTCTATCTTATAAACTCCAAATAAAGAGCATTAATTTCAGTGGTGCATTTAAAAACCTTTTTGCCTCTCATGTGTATTGTCAAACGTTCTAATTTGTCTGCTCACTTAAAAGGTAAAAAGCCGTTTTTCTCCCACTTTCCATGTACATTTATTTTTCCTGCTGCATATTGGTACATGAGTAAACAGGACAGAAAAATGTAGGAAAATTAAGAAAAGGGTCCCAAAAAGAATAATGTGTGCTAACAGAGCTAGTCTTAGCCAAGTCCTCCCTCTACCATGGTCGTGAAGGGCTTGCTTTGTCCTGCTAGGAGAAAATGTCTCTCCCTGCATCTGCTTTTAGGCGCTGTTCTTGTATTTTGCTCCTTTTCTTGTGTCTAAAAAGGGTTAGATACTGGAGCCCTTCTCATTTAAAGAATGTCAGACTAATTGGTGTGTAGCCTGCAAAATAGCTGGCAGGCATTAAAAAAAAATCCCTTTTATTTTCCTCCCTTATGTTGAAGACTCGCTGGGTTGAGGCTGCAAGTCTATTTTTGTGAAGCTAGCATTAGCCAGGAGATGGGCATGCTTTTAACGAGTAGCTGCAAATGTAGTGAAACACACACATTCTGGCTAAAACTAAAAAGCTAACAGTTGGTCAGCTGCAAATATAGTGAAACACTTGCATTCTGGCTAAAACTAAAAAGCTAACGGTTAGCAGTCAGTAGGTGGCACTTTAAGCTTTACAGTTTGCAGTGTCAGTGGCTCAGTAGGTAGCACACTCGCCTCTGAGGCCGGGAGATCAGAGGGCTATGGGTTCAGTTCCCACATCTGGCACTTGGATTAATATCCTAGTACTGACACTGTAGTGCAGCATGAGAGGGGTGCTACACTTCTGAGGTGCCGTCTTTCGGATGAGATGTTAAACCGAGGTCCCATCTGCCTGGATTGGTGGTAGTTCAGGTGGATGTTAAAGATCCCATGGCACTTATTGAAAAGAGTAGGGGAATCTCCCTGGAGTCCTGGCCAAATTTCCCTCATTCGCTAAAAATACCACCAACAGCTTAATCTGGTTCAAGGTCAGTTGGCAGTCATCTGTATCCCTCTCCCATGGGTCGTGCCTGAAAATAGGCAGGATTTGTCTAGTGCACTTACCTGGTCAACAAAAACTAAAATAAAATAAAAAACTAAAAATATGCAAAGAAGGTAAAGCTTACACTTTAGTGTTACCTGTAGTTTCTCAGTGAAGTTGGTTGTTAGAGGAGTGTTCCCAATCAGAGGAGTCCTTCTGGAAAGGTGCAGTCTCCTATAGGGAGTTGGCGACACCCTCTCTGTGCTATTTAGGTGATGGCAGTCACCCAAAAATGGGGCGGAGTCTAGACTCATTAACACCCTCTTTTGAATAAAAGCAGATTTTGTGTGTTTTACAATGGATTTATTGTTGTTTTCTGTTATCCAGAATGGATTATTTTGTATGCTTAAACTGGTTAGTCAGTAATTATATGTCTAGTAGACTGATATATGAAATAAAAAGATGATTAAAGGTGGACCTTGTTCCTTAGGGGAGGAGTATGGGTGCTTTAAAAACCCAAGAACCAGCACCTTTAGATCAGATGTAGCCTGGAGTTGGTGCTACTAACATCTTCAATTTAGGGTTCTCCGAAGGGAGACCCAACACAGACTTTATTAGGGTTCTAGCTACCTTAGACCCTGAGCTGTGCTCTTGCTTTATTTCTTTTGATTTGCTAATGGTATCAGGAAATAGTAATTATTTTTTATTCTGGTGCATTATTTATTTCTTATTTTCATTATTTTTTAATAAAAACAACCACTTCTTTTTAGATATGGTGTACCTGATATGTTGTGTCTTGTTTGATCATTACTACCTCGTGACAGATGAAAGGCATATTAGTGTTACACGTTAAGAAAAAAAGACCAGAGGTAAGTTGGTTTGGGACCATAGACCTTGGTTCTTTAAAGTCAAGGTTGTTGGCATCTGGGTACGTGTCTCTTCCACTGTTAAAAGGTTGGCAGTAGGAGCACAGCTGAGAACGCTCAGTTGCTGACGTTCACTGGGCAGAGTTCCACTATGTGGCTGAGAGAGATGTTTGCTGGGTGATTGCTGGCTTGCGCTGCCCTATGTCTAGATTGGACCTAGTTCCAATTTAACAGCTAAAGGCAGAGGTATGAGCATTGGCTTTAGTTTTGCAGGGATCATCAAGGCTTCTTTGCATGAGGACCTGCTCCCTGATCCTTTAAACAGGACAATGGTTAGGCCAGTCTGCAAGAAACTGTCCTTAGATCCTGACTACCTCTTAAATTATGGCCCTGTCTCCAGCCTTGCATTTCATGGGAAGGTTGTTGAGAGAGTAATGGTGGAGCTGTTGGTGGAGCATCTGGAGGTTAACAGTGTTTTTGAGCTGCTCCAGTCTGGCTTCCACTGGAACCATAATAATGAGACAGGCCTTGTCAAGGTTTGTATTGGACTATTCCAATTGTTCCTTGAAAAAAGTTAGCAGTTAATGGTATTCTGTTTTTACCAGTTATGGCTGTTTGCCCTGGAATGCAGTGTGTATCTAGGGCCTGTCCTATTTTCCATATTGTTTGTGGTATATCTTACATGCTTCCAGTGAAGGAGCTCATGCAGTGGTACATTATGGGATTTTTCTGTTATGAAGATTATACCCAGCTTCATCTGTATTAGTATTAGAATGCAGTCTACTGTAAATCTGAATCTGGATGGTGTCCAACTGGCGTGTACTCAACCTGGGGAAGACAGAGTTGCTACTTGTGGGTACAGACCAGCAGCTATCAGCACTATGGAGTGGCCTTAAGCTTCTTGTGCTTAACAGGGTTCAGCTGAAGCCAGTTAGGGAAGCTTACTCTAGGGTGTAGTCGTTGTCAGATGCTTGACACCCAGGCACTTGGTTTGTCTCTCTGTGTACAGTAGTGCAGGTGTAGGCTTTTCTGTCTTCAAGTTTAAGTACTGCAAAGTGCACTGCAAGGGCTTACTGGGTGGACAAAGCCATTGTCCTCAGCTGGTCCATAATACATACTTCATTGCTATGGGTCTTTTTTTTTTTTTTACCAATTATTTTACCAGGTGAGACACACTAAGCTGAAAGCTTGTTTGCAGGTGCAACCTAGGAGCACAAGGAAGTTAAGTGACTTGCTCAGGGTCACACAGTATGCAAGTGGGGGCTGTGGGATTCAAACCCAGGTTTCCAGATTTGCAGCTCAGAGCCTTAAACCACTGCGCCATACTGCCTCTTGACTGCCAGTTAGGCATCGTGTCAACTACAAGGATTTTTATTAACATTTAAAGCCCTGAATTGTCTAGCCCTCATTACTCCCTACACTCCTGGTAAAACAACATGATCCATGGGATTGGGGATTGTATGGGTACCACAACCACCTTCCCATCTAAAGTCTACTGGGAGCTAAGCCTTTGTAGTGGAAGCTCCTGTCCTATTAAGCTCTTCTCCCACTGATATCTACTTGTCCACCTGCGTTGGAGTTTTCAAATCCAAATTTAAGACTTTTATGCTGAGCCTTTCATGAAATAGTTATTTGGAAGGCTTTAGCCTGTTGTTCAGTTGGGGGGAATAGCTCCTCCCCCATTCCCTACTTAAGCAGTAGGCCATCTCTGGCTCTGCTTCAAGCGTTTTGGCGGCAGGCATGGCTGGTCATCCCTCCCTTTCCTGGGCTTCCCCTCCTTTGCTGTTCTCTTGTTCATTGCTTCTTTCCCCCTGCCTGGTGTTGCAGTCTTCGCCCCTTCTTCCCTTCCCCGTCCTGTACCTTGGTGTGTGTGTGTGTTTCCCAGTGCCTGTTTTCTTTTTGAGGCTTCCCTATGTCAGCCATGCCTCAGTGCTCCATTCGTTCACTCTCCGCCGACAGTCCTCCGTGCTCTGACATGCGGCATGCTGCCACTGCCTGCTCCGTATGATGATGGTTGCTCCCCTAGGTTGCTATTCCTTTCCTCCCTGCTTCTTCCACTATTCAGAGCCTCCCAGACATCTTAGCTCTGTGCCCGCTTGCCGTAGGTCCTTGTACTCTGCCTCAAACTTCCCAAGCTGGACATTCGCACTTGTTGTGCCTTCTTCCCCGCACCTACTCCATGGATCACTTGCAGACAGCTCTTGCAGCATTCATAACAGGAATTGGTGTTCCTCCAATTTCCCAACATCAGGTCACTATGCTGGAGGTACCGGCTCCCTTCCTTCATCTGCTCTGCGAATCTCTGACCTTGTCCTGGGGTACTCTCGTGCGATATAGTTTCCTTTTTAGAACTCCATACAATGCTGTAACAGCTGCTCTGAGAGACGTTTTGAATCCAACATGTAAGATTTATGTGTCAAACTTATTTCATCGTGGCTCAAGAAGTGTTTATTCCTGTCGAGTTAGGTGACTGATCTGAGTTGTTCATATTATATTATTCTGTCAATACCATCCCCTGCCTGAGCAGAGAACTAAAGGTTGTGCTGCTAATTGTTACTAGAAGTCCTGTACCGTTCGTCTGTTCAAATATCCTGCTTTTCCTTTCATATGCCGTACTACTGTTGGTCTTATAATCAGATTCCCCATGCTTGTGTATTCCATTATCCTCTATAGGTCTCTGCAAAGCACTAGTATACCACATCCAACTTTATTTGGACAACCAAAACCTACCTTATTTGCCTTCTCATTACTTTCTTGCTACCTAAGTTACTGCTTCCTTGCAGCACAGAGCTCAGTTTGTTGTTTAAGAATGCCCATTGCATTCAAGGGTTTCATTGCAGTCTCCCCATATCCTGCTAAGTGTTGTAAAGCTGTGAGTAATGTGTTATTCTAGGAATCCATCTAACCAGTTACCAGCTTTAAGAGCTAATACAGTACTTCTCCAGGATCATACAATCAGACATTTACTTAAGGCACTATATTACTTGCATATGGTTCCTTGAATTTCACACTTTTCTACGGCGAAGCCAAACCACGTGGTGTCTCGTCTTCACAATCTTGTACTGCTCATGATACGGCGATGGCAGACCATGTGGGGTCCCGTCATCTCTGTTGCACACTACTCAATGGAAGGAAATGCATTACTCAGATACGGAGATGGTGGAACACGTGCAGTCCTGCCATCCGTATTAGGCACTTTTGCTTCCATGGCGAAGGCGAACCATGTGGGGTCTCGCCTTCCCATTCATGCTCTCCCAGCAATACGGTGATAGCGAACCATGTGGGGTCCCACTATCCCTATCCCGCACTACTCCATGGGCAAAGGGTCCAGCCTTTCATTTCCTGCACAATGTCTGCTACATGATGATGGACCATGGAGGGTCCTGCCTTCCCAATCACCATCTCCTCCAAGGGATTCGACTCATTGCTCCTTCAAGTCTCCCTACTGCAGATCGATCGATGTTGGGTCATCCTTCCTTGAGAACATGCTTCAATTCAACAGTCAGCGGAGTCCTGCATCCGTTCCTTATTCAGCCTAGTTATGGTGATGGCAGACCACATGGGGTCCTGCCATCCTGCTCATGCTGTACTCCATTCCATGGCAAACCACGTGGGGTCTCGCCATCCCAAACATATATACCATGCCAAACGGCCTTGCCACATCTCAAGTATTTCCTACTCATTTCATGAGTACATGCGAGGGGGTCTCACCTTCCTTACCCTGGACTGCAACACATTCTGCTCCTGAGGGCACCCCTTGCCACCTGGATCCTCCCATACTATGGCAATGGTGGACCACGTGGGGTCCCACCGTCCCTCTTCTACATGCCCCTCGACACCCTTCCCCTATTCCTCATCTTTCTATCCAACTTCTGTGAACCTCACTTTACCTTCACTTACCCAATAGGACAACATTGATAGACTTCTCTCAGACCAGGTTTTAAGCAGTGATTCGAGTCATGCAGGTATCTTCCGTTATCTCTTCAATCCACCCTTGTTGGACCCTTCTTCCTCGATCTGCATCCTATTATCGGAGTCAGTGGACTTTCATCCCCAACCTCAGAATCATTGCTCTATGGCTATCATGAACCCCTTGGGTCTCTCCATCCCACCAGTTGTATTCCCCCTCACCAGGAGGTTACCCTCTCTGCTAAATAAATTTCTTCTCGCACTATGGCAGACCCTCGTTGGGGTCTCGCTTTCCCAGTATTGACCAACTGAGACTTCAGTCACTTACAAATGACTCTTCATTCATCAGGACTCCACAGGAATATCTTTCCCTACCTAGCCTACCTCTGAGCCTACTGTCCTCATCATCAGGTCAATGCCTCCCATCCTGTGGCAATGGCACACACTTGGGGTCACCATCCCATTTACGCATGCCCCACGACAGGCCTTATTTGATACTTTGTCTCATTTCAGTTAGCCTCAGTGACTGTCTTCCTCTGTGTTTTGCATTATTCTGTACTGCTGCAGTGATGAACCACGTGGGCTCCCACCATATCTTCAAAGGCTATCGCCTTCCTTTCCTTGGATTAAGCTTGTAATACAATAAAGAGGAACCCACCGCAGGTTCCAGCTGTTCCAACAAACAGTATCATTTTGCAGCTCTATCTAATATCCAAAGACTGTGCTATGGATCTACAGCAATCATCTATCTCAGACTTGGATTAACCATGGTCACAGCATCTGATCATCATTCCAGTTGGATATTCCAGCTGCTCAAACCTTTGTCTGCAACATCGACTGCTTGCTCATCTCGACCATGAACTGGACTCCTTCAACAGCTACACCAGACCGCACTCCTGGACATAATTATACCTAAACCTAAGCACATTTAGGATTATTCTTCTCTTAGTATGCCCAGAGGCTGGGCAGGTCAGTAGCCATAGGTCCTTGGAGGTTCCCCCCAAGGGTTTTTTTCCTCTCTTGCATGCTACGGATCACACTCTCCTGAGTTGGAGGAGGTAGTTGCTTAGCTACTTCTTTTTGGGCCTCACATCTATGCCTACCCACTATCCTACACAGGGTGGGATGCAGAGAAGTGCCAAAGCTCATGTTATACACACCAAGTATATTTCAGTCAGCTTTATAAGTATTCACAAGCACCAAGCTATTTGCCACACATTGAATTGGAAGGCTTTAGCCTGTTGTTCAATGGGGGGGGATAGCTCCTCCCCCATTCCCTACTTAAGTAGTAGGCCTACTCCCCCTCTGGTTCGAGTGTTTCTGCGGCAGCCTCCTTCCTCCCCTGCCTCTTCCTCCTTCTCCGGCACCCCGTCTCACCCTCTCTGCTGGGCTTTAAGTCTACACCTACCCACTATCCTACACTGGGTGGGATGTGTAGAAGTGCCAAAGCTCATGTTATAAACACAAGCATATTCCGGTCAGATTATAAGTATACACAAGCACTAAGCTATTTGCCACACGTTGAATTGTTGTTTATTACTGTTTTCCTGATAGAAGGATATTTATGTCTATGCATCATTGAACTTTATGGGCCAGATTTTCAGTCCGCTCAAATTGCCACAAGCTCCAGGTGCGCTGAAAATATGACGTACCCAGATTACGGCACACTACCATGATTTTACAGGCCTTGAATCCCTCCGATACCTGGTAGACCATCTTTTTGTGGTCTGGCATGTGTCACTGTTCAGGACCCCTGACACGGAGCTTGTGCTTGAGATTTGGCACAAGCTGCCATAAAGCAGAGAAGCTGTCATAACTGTGCCTGAGCTTTAAAAATCAGGCAGTAGCTGCAGCAACTGGGACTGGCACAGCTGTAGCAACTGGGACTGGCACAGCTGTATCAATGACAGGGTTGGATATAAGGTTTGCTGCAAGCCCTGTTCTCTTCTTCCTTCCTGTTCTGTTCTGTTCTTCCTTCCTACTTCTTTCGCTGGTAATTGTACTTCAGCACTGTGAGCTTTGAAAGGGCATGTAGTCAAATTAATCCCCCTACTACTGCTACTCCTGCTATTACTACTGCTACATGAAGCTCGACCACTAAGTTTGGTAGATCAGGCAAATTTGCCATTATTTCAAGTAGTTTTTTTTTTTATCATTGTCCTTGGGATGCAGGAGATGGTAATGATATTTAAGGAGTTATGTCAGGTGTTGGGACTGGTTTTCATAATGACCTTTCGACCCCATAGGTCAATATTAACATCACATGTGTGAGGTAGATTATAAACTACGCTAGCCTACACCCTTCTGACCAGGTTGCAATCAGTCAGTAAGCAGGACTGGCCAAACCTCATTTTATAATGAAATGTGTCAGTAAAAACAGAATGAACAAAACAAAACTGACGTGGAACAAAACAGGGCCCATTTACTGCTCCACTGCAACTGCCCCAGCCATAGTCCTTCCAAGGTACATGGTTGTGTCATATATTCAGCATTTACTCTTCAGCTAGGCATTTGATACTGTGGCATATGACAAGCTTCTGGGCAAGGCAAACCACTGCGGTATACACCAGACATTCACAAGGGGGACTGCAACATGGCTTGGGGCTAGAAACCGAGGGGGTGATAGTGGATGGGCACTACTCTAAGTGGAGAGGAATATTAGTGGTGTCCCTCAATATCCATGCTGGGGCCATTGCTCTTCATCACCTTCATCAACGATCTGGTAAATTGGGGTCTCCAGGATGGAGACTGGGTTCATGGATAACACCAAGTTAGCTGGGGTGGTGGACTCCTCGGGATGGGTACAAAACTTCAGGAGGATCTGATCAAGCTGGGTGATTGATCTCACCCCTGGAGCCTCAGATTAAGTGCAGTCAAATGCAAGGTGCTGCACTTATGGATGAAAAACAGATGTAGGATCTACACAATGTGTGGGGCTTCTCTTGCTGCAGTCCAAGAGGGAAAGGATCTGGAGGTCATTACAGGCAAGAGTCTAAAGCAGGATAAGCAGTGCATGGTTGCTGTCCATAGGCCCAGCAGAATTATGAGTGCATCAGAAGGGGGTGACCAACAGAGCAGGGAAGTAATCCTGCCAGCTTACAAGGCCCTGGTCAGGACCCACCTAGGGTACTGCATGCAGTTTTGGTCTCCATGATACAAAAAGAACATTCAGTCAGTCTTGAAGGTGCAACACAGGGCCAATAAAATGACCAGTAGCACTGGGAACAAAAGAGGCTGGAGGCTCTTAACATGTTCAACCTGGAGAAAAAGAGGCTGAAATAGAGTATCATCTCATCAACTGTGTCTCATCAAACATACACATATACTATAGGCTGATGATACAGTTCTTTTTGCCACTGGCACCTTGGTCCCTGATCCAGAAATATCACTACAGCATGGCTTCAATAATGTCCAGTTCTAGATCTGCTTAAAAAATGCCAAACAGACTGTTGCCACATCCTTCAGCATCAAGTAGATAACTACTCAGCTCCACCTCTGTATTCTGAGCTCTTGATGGTGTTCCCCTCGAAGACGTCTCTCATTTCAAATACCTTGGTGTGTGAATGGGTTGAAACCTTGATTTCTCTACCTACATCGATGCCATCAGTAAGAGCCTTGCCCTAAGCTTGATGCCCTGTGCAGGGACACATCTTGTCTGCCCCTTCCTGTCGATTACAACATCATTCTTAGAATGCTCTTGTTGATGTTTGACTTTGCAGATGTGATCTCTGATGCCTTCCCTAAGTCAGCCCTGGCCAGGATGACTCACCTCTTCAACTCTTTCTGTTGTTTTGCTACTGATTCTCATCCCCTCATTCATCATTGCTCATTCTACCAGACCTCTCCTTCCCCTCTCTTAAATCTTGGTGCCTCTCTCATTATGCTGCCTTCTTTCCTCCCAAAGTACTGGTTTTCCTCCCTCCCTTCCCACCTCTCTGATCTTGTCCCAGTCCTACTCATGCCTTCTACACACTCCACTGCTTGGATCCTCACTTCTTCAACAGTGCCCACTGCAGCAACTCTGCTGGTCAAACAGTCTTATCTGTATACTTGCTCTCCCCTTGAACTGTCTCCCTCCCTCTTGCTATCTTGTGTCACTTCCTCTTATCTCACTCTCAAACTTTTCCTCTGATCTGGTTTAATCATCTCCTGCATCAGTCCTTAGCTTCTCTTGGTTTAGTCCTTTTAAAACCACTTGTCTGAACCTTGCACAGTTTTGTAACTTGACATTCTGTTCCAAATGTACATGTACTGTACTTTAAGTCTAGTATTCTGTTGACTGTAATTCTATTGCTAGCTGGTGCTGCTGCTTTGCACAAAGTTGCCTCTTGAATACGTAATTATCTACTGAATTTGTACATTAGTTTTACTTTATATTTTTTCTACCAGGTATTTTTATTGCACAACCACTGCCACTTTATTTACTAAATATATTTATCATTATTATGGTTTAGGGCTGGGAGAACTCGGTGAAGTTCTGATCCTTATTAAATAAGAACCGGAACATGGTGAAGTT
Organism: Neoceratodus forsteri; assembly: GCA_016271365.2. NCBI lineage: Eukaryota > Metazoa > Chordata > Ceratodontiformes > Ceratodontidae > Neoceratodus > Neoceratodus forsteri. The sequence continues at coordinate 668,625,827 of CM028133.1, forward strand.
CTGGTTTGTTCTGATTAGTTCTGATTTATTGACAAATATTTTAAAAAATGCTAAAAAATGCATAAAAGTGGCCAAAGTTGGTCACATTTGACACAGAGGCCCAAAGGAAATAATTTAATGGATTATTTGTATAAAAATTAATGTAAAACTGCTAAATAAAAAAGCAGTCACTCACTACTAGCCCCTTCATAGCTGGCCTATAATGGTGGCATATCCTGCTCGGGTCCATGACATGAGTGTGCTGGGAAGAGACAGAAAGAGAGAGAGAGAGAGAGAGAGACAGACAGACAGATGCAAATACCTGTATCATAGCACCACCAAGCACTGCAGACACTGCCAGGCAGCTAAGATTTTTTTTAATGGTGCTGTGTGGGTATTATTTTGATGGATGTTCCAGTCAGAGCAGAACAGGCCAAAGAAATGGATATGAATGATCAAATGAGCAGCACTAAGACAGCTGACCCACCCTACCCATGTGAATGATGCAACTGCTTTCCATGCCCCGATGTACTGTGGTATATGGTACACTACCTGGTCCAAGAGGTGGTAATGTTTTTTAGTACTATGACTACTTCTACTGTATCTGATCAACATGCTGAATCCTTAAAGGTGAAAAATGAAAGACACAGTGATCACCAGCACCCAGGCAGGCAGCCAGTCACACATTGCATCAGTCAAGTGCAGTGCAGTCCTAAAAAAGTTTCCCACTTCCACCTGAAGACCTGATGACACACAACACAATTACATCCTTCCTAGTTCCACAATTGCTGCCAGCCACTGCCAAGTAATTTAAGTATCAAAAATAAAATATAGTAAAATAATCTCAACCCAGTTACTGTAAGTGAGATGTAAGCAGGCTAGCATACCACACACACACACACAAACAATAAAGAAATTATATGAATTTTCAAGCTAGTAGTATTTTTTTTCTGTGAAGTAATCATAGCCAAATATGGAGGACATGAGAAATATACAAGGAGTATTCAGTTTCTGGGTTTCAGGCATCTGCTAAGCCGTGCACAGTATGAAAATTAAAACAGTACAGTCAGGATCAGTTGCTGAGGGCAAAAAAAGTGACAAGTAGTAGTCGTCACTCATGAGGACAAAAAGTGATAATAGTAGTAGTGGTGGTAGACAGCAGTACCCTACCTTCCAGATCAGACAGTGGTACCAGGTACCACCAAGTAAGTTTGTAACATGAAATGCAGTTTGCTTGCTGTATTTGGACCCTGAGCCCAAGGATGTTATTATTTTTTTTTTATTCTGTGCTGTTCATGTGATCATTCACATATGAGTGGCCTGGCCTAGTCCGTCCTGACCTGACTTGTTGCAGTTAATTGCTACCTCATGTAGTAGACCCTATTCACAAAAGATTTTTACCACAGGCACAAATTCTTGAAAGTATTTTGTGGATAGGTCCTGCTCAGAGCAGTCAGTGTATGTTTTATTCAGGTATCACATTTGAAATTAAAGTGAGGAATGTTGACTTTGAGAAATGTTAGGCGCTCAGCATTTTCTGGTGTCAAACAGGATTGTGTATTAGTAATGATGTTACCAGCTGAACTAAACAATCGTTCTGAACAGATGTTAGTCAGAGGACAATTCATGTACTTCATTGCAATGTTTACTAAAGCAGGCCAGGTAAACTTCAACAACGGTCTGTGCTGAGGCTGTGTTACAAGAGGCAGATGAAGAAGATGTTACAATGAATCTTCTAAGTGACTCCAGAGACATGAAGCTGAACCAGGTGACTGTGGGACAATGCTATGTTTGGCTGGGGGTGAAGAAGAAGAAGATTTGTTTGCAGTGGCTGAGGAGAAAGAGGGAGAAAATGCCGCAACAGTAGAGGACGGGCCACCTGACGCTGTGCTATGTTGTGAAGAAGATTCTGTATGTGATGCTGCTGTTGTACTCTGTTCCATGACAGCACGTACCTCATCAATTATTTCTTGTTTGTTTATCTCGAAACAAGTACCATCATCATCATTCAATAGTTGCTTCAATTTGTATCGTGGGTCAAAGATTGTTGCTTTAATGTAGTACTCAGAATGAAGCATTTTACATAGTTTGTCATCTTCTTCATCTTTTTTGATCATACGTCTCATTGGATCTTGTTGTATTCTGGGGGACAACCTGCGTGTGTCAGCAGCACCACTAGCAGCCTGTGTGATCATGGAACTGTCTTGCTTCTCTAACTTTTCCCAAATCAGATTTAATTTGAATTTTAAATGTTTTATTAGGGGTATCACCTGGCTGAGAGTTGCTGCATTTGCACTAACCTCCCTGGTGATTTCCTCAAATGGCTGGAGCAGGAAAATTAGAAACTCCAGCATGGCCCACTGTGGTGGAGTGATATAGACGTCTGCATCACCAATTTTATTTTCCAAGGTGTATTGCCTGACATCTTTCTTTTGTTCCAGCAGCCTTTGGAACATATAAAAGGTTGAATTCCATTGAATAGAAATGTCTTGGATCAGTCCATGCAAAGGTAAACTGTACTCTTGCTATATTTTTTCAAACAAGTGGCAGGCTTTGCTTGAGTGACTGAAATTAGTGCATATTCTTTTAGCAGTGCTAACAAGAGCTTTAATCTCCTTGCCGTCATCAAGAAAACCGTGAACTATTAAATTTAAGCAATGTGCAAAGTAGTGAATGTGAACAAAGCCCCCTCTCCAAGGCCTTCCTTATGTTGGATCCATTACCTGCAACTATAAAGCCAACTGACAGTCCCTGTGAAGCAAGCCATTGCTGTATTGGTTTTTGGAGCTCTTCACTTATGTTGTATGAGGTATGTTGAGAAGGAAAATAAAATATTTGTAGAACAGCAAACTGCGATACTGCACTGTCGCCCAGTCGCATGTGAATTATCGAAACATGCCTAATGTACTGTGACAGACATGAAGGGTTCAAGCTGACAGCTTCTCCAGTTATCTGTTGTGAAATGCATCATCCTCCCAACAGCATTGCACAAGATGCATCTTAATTGTTTACATATGACATTGTAAAGATCTGGAATCCCTGTTGTCGAGAAGTATTTCTGCGATGGTATACTATATCGAGGTTCGAGGTACTCAAGCAGCTGCCTGAATCCCTACATGTTCAACCATGTTATACGATAGCACATCAACAGCTATCATTTCTGAAATTTACTTGGTTATTGGAACAGCAACAGGGTGAGTCGAGGCATATTTGACTTTATGCTCACATGTTTCTGAGGTGGTAAGCTGTCTACTTGAAGGAGAAGGGTTTTTAAACACATGGTCACTTTCAGTAGCAGTATGAGGAGTCCTTCGAATGGGAGGAAGTGGCGGTGGAGGTGGGGGCTGTCACTGCTTTCATCTATGGGAGCTACCCCTGAGTGTAGTGAGCTATCACTGTCACTTTCTCTTCCAGACTCATGACTGGAGTTCTTAGTAATGTTATGACATCTGTCTAGGTGCCTTTTCAGTGCTGAAGTTCCCAATGCTCCTTTCTTTTTAGCCCTGCTGATTGGCCATGTACAAATAGTGCATGTTGCTACCAACTCATTGGAAGCACTAATGGAAAACTATGACCAAACAAAAGATGATTTTTTTTTAGTTTTTTTCCCAGGAAGGCACGGCACCTCAGTCACCTTTTCAGGGTCCCCCTCTCCCCAGATTTTTCTTGGGCCTGTTCCTCTTGTGGCTTATTCCCACTGCCCCCCTCCACAACCAAAAGAAAGGATGGCCCAATACTGCAGGGGAAAGGGGGCAAGGGTGGAGGGGGGCAGAGATAACAGATGGGGTCATCCAAGAGGATAGAATTCTAAAGGGCCTTAAAGCCTTGCGGGTGGACAAGACACCAGAACTGGATGGTGTACACCCAAGGGTCCTGAAAGAACTGGCAGAGGTGTTGGCAGGCCCTGTGATGAACCTATTCAACACTTCCTTGGAGATGGGAAATATACCCAGGGACTGAAGGATGGCTCACATGGTGTCCCTTCACAAGAGTGGACCCAAGGACCAACCGGATAACTACAGACCAATGAGCTTGACTTCCATAGCGGGGAAGTTGATGGAGACCATTCTGAAGGAGAGGCTGATAACCTTTCTCGATAGCAATGGTCTACAGGATGAGAGACAGCATGAGTTTGTCACGGAAGATCTTGCCAAACTAACCTGATCGACTTCTTTGACTGGATCACTATGGTGGTTGACGAAGGCCACACTGTGGATGTCCTGTATCTGGACTAGGCTTTTGACTCGGTGCTGTACAGAAGGTTAATGAGCAAGCTGAGGGACATGGGGGGGGGAAAAAACTGGTGGGGTGGGTTGAGAGCTGGCTGCAGGGCAGACAACAGAGGGTAGTTGTAAGGTGGGAGACATCCAAGCCAAGGCCAGTAATGAGTGGGGTACTGCAGGGTTCAGTGCTGGGCCCTATTTTGTTCAATGTCTTCATTGGAGACATTGCGGGGGGGGCAAGAGTAAGATCAGCCTGTTCGTGGATGACTCTAAGATTTGTACTAAGTGGACAATGAGGAAGAGAGGCAGGCACTCAGAGAGGATCTAGCTAAACTCAAACACTGGTCTAGGGAGTGGCAGTTGGGGTTTAATGCTAAGAAGTGCAAGGTCATTCACCTTGGAGCCAGAAATCCCAGGAACAGCTACTGGCTGGGGGGAGTGCAAGTAATGGCTTCAGAGGAGGAAACAGACCTGGCGGTAATAGTCACAGGGTACATTAAGGTATCAGCACAGTGTAGGAGGGAGGCAGAAAGGACAAATTGGATGCTGGGGTGCACTGCCAGAGGGATCACCTCTTGAAAGGGGGAGATCATCTTGCCATTGTATAGATCACTGGTGAGGCCATACTTGGAGTACTGTGTACAGTACTGGTGCCCATACCTCAAAAAGGATGTAAGATTCCTGGAGGGGGTGCAGTGTAGCGCTACAAAAATGATCATGAGACTAGGGGAGTTTCTGTAAGAAGAAAGGTTGAAGGAGCTCAACTTGTACTCGCTGGAACACAGAAGGGCAAGAGGGGACATGATTGAGACCTTTAAGTACTTGAAAGGCATAAACAAAGTCAGGGAGGGTGGATTGTTCTGCTTAAGGGAGGAAGGTCACTAGGGGGCACAGTCTGAAGTTGATAGGGGGAAGGTTTAGGAGGGAGATGAGGAGGCACTACTTCACAGAGAGAGAGAGAGAGAGAGAGGTGGCGGGTTGGAACGCACTGCCGGAGGAGTTAATCACTCAGAGGACAGTGGATAGCTTTAAGCGGGGTTGGGATAGAGTCAAGGGCAGGGTTAGTACTGCAAAGAACATAAAGTGGGAAGGACCAGGAAAGAGGAGGAAGGAGGGGTTTGGGTGGGGGTAGCTGTAGTGATATGAAACTAAGAGCTGCACAATCCGGCAGACTTGATAGACCTGTGGGCCTTTTTCTTCCAGCAATTGTGTATGTTCGTATTTCTGCTTGTTTCTTCCTCATCTGCAATTTCCATCCCCTCCAGTAAACCTTATGCTGTCAGATCATTCTCTTCATCTTTATTATTACCCTCATCTGGTTCAACCTCAGAAGAATCAGATGAGGATGAGAGACTGGCAGCAGCATAGTATGCAATTGTTCCATACTGCTGGGTGCCACTGCAGGTGGTACCCACCAAGCCTTTATTTTTTTTTAACTACATGACTTTTTTTATGTTGGCTCGTGTGTGCTTGCCAGCCAACATATTGCAGTAGTAGCAGATTTGGAGGTGCGGTCACTGTTGGCGAATGCAGGGCAGGCATCAGTAGATGCATCCCTCACTCCCCAATAAGGCAGCTGCAGGTGCTGACACCAGCAACATGTAAACTGGCCACCAGATCTAAGAAAAGGTCTGCTGCAATGTGAGCCAAGCTCGTCATGCAGCGGCGTGCCTTTCCTATTGAAGTAGTTTAATAAACATGGCGGCACTGACTGCCGCAGTGCAGAGTACCTCAACCCACTTCATTTGCTGATGGGGGAGCCCACTCCCTGTTGGCATAATGCCTCCCTACCATTTAAAGTGTATGCCAAGGGGGTGCCCAATCCCCTCAGCATCATGTGCCCCCAAACAGTTTTCTTTTTGCCTACGGGGCCCAACCCCATTGGCTTAACAGTCCCCTTCCTGTTTATTTTGCCAATGGGGAGCCCACCGTCGGCATAATGACCCGCCACTTTTGTTGTGTGCTGAGGGGGTGCCCAGTCCCCTTCAGCTCTTGTCCCCCTTCGGTATGTGCCGACAGGAGTGTCCAATCCCCGAAGCTGACAGCACCCTGGGAGCCCACCCTAGCATGCCAAATGCCCCTGTAAAACAAAAACGATCCAGCAATTTTTTTTTTAAAACCTGCAAACCAGAAAACAGTCCCTCATCGACTCTGGTGGCTCTCCCCAAACCCATGCCCACCCTCTGCTCAACCTGCCTCCCCACACATCCCCTCACCCCATACTTACCTCCGGAGCACAGCGCAACGATCTTCGGTTGACCAGGAACATGTCTGCACTCTTCAAAGCTGACCGTGAACTGAAGTAATGCCAGTAAGCTGTATAATGGCATAAATAGGTTTTTTTTCAACTTTGGTGCATATCTCAGGCATTTTTGGGAATTTTGGCAGCAAATTTTCAACATGGGGTTATTGGGACCCCTCCTCATGAATTCAGTCACTGTCATGGCGTTATTTGGCCCCGGAAGGCGACTTTGTGGTCACTGTGCAGAATCACCTTTTGGGACCGATTAATGAAATGACAGTGCCACTGTTCATGAGGGGGGGCTCTCAAAAAGCCTATGTTGCAAATTGATGGAAAAATCAAAAAATGACTGTTTCTGGCGTGCATTGCAGTTTCCACGCGCCTCATAACTTCTTGAATTTATAATATTTTCACTCCAGATTTTCAAAATTGCAATTTTTCCATACCTCCTTATGAACAATACAGCTGTCATTTTAAATATCCTGGCTGAAATGTGCTTTCGTACGTCCGGCTCAGAATAGCCCAGTCGCTCTGCGAAATCAGTTTTTGGGACAGTTTGAGAAAATGATGGTAACACTGTTCATGAGCAGAGGTTCTAAAATGCCTATGTTGAAAATCTGGTGATGAAAGTCCACAAAATCACTGTGTTATAAGCGTGCATTGCGCAGTTTCCAAGCACCCATGTAACTTCGCAAAATTGCAATATTTTCATGCCAGATTTTCAACACTAGCATTTTTTCACACCTCCTTATGAACAGTACAGCTGTCATTTTTCACATCCTGACCAAAATGTGTTTTCGCACCTGTGGCTCACAATGGCGTGGTCGCTGTGGGAAATCAACTGTTGGGACAGATTAACAAAATCACAGTGACACTGTTCATGGGGGAGGTCCCAAAATGCCTATGTAGAAAATATGGTTAAAAAAAATCCCAAAAATAATTGGGTTACCGATGTGTGTTGCGCAGTTTCTATGCCTGCTCATGACTTCACCAATTTTTCATATTTTCTCTCTCCAGATTTTCAATGTTGTCATTTTTTTACACCTCCTCATGAACAGTACAGCTGTCATTTTTCACATCCTGCCCAAAATGTGTTTTCGTGCCTGTGTCGCCAAATGGCATAGTCGCTGTGCAAAACCACCTTTCGGCTAACAAACTGATAGTGCCGCTCTTCATGAGGTGGGGGTCACAAAAAGCCCATGTTGAAAATATGGAGTGAAAATACCAACAAACTCCTAGAGTGTTAGGGTTTCCAACTGTAACATCCCACCCTGTAGAGACTGACAGGCATCAGGGGTGTGACTTGGGATCATTGGCTGTAATGCTCATGCCATTCCACCCCCCACCCTCCACCCTGCATCCAGTGACAGGCATCAAGGTGTGCCTTGGAGTGTTCAGCCATAAAGTTCACCCCATTCTACTAAACTGCACCCATCTCAGCATATTTTCTTATGGAATGGGGTAAGTATAAGGCCCAAAGACCCCAAAGCACACCACAACACTTGTCAGTGTCTGCAGAGTAGGGTGAGGTTAAATGGCATGAGCGTTATAGCTGATGACCCAAAGGCACACCCCAACACCTGTAAGTCTCTGCAGGGTGGGGGTGGAGTTGGCGTCAATTTAATACTTCTCTGCCATTCCTATTATGCATCTCTAACTCCTGCACTACCAATGCCAGCGAGACAACATTCAGCATTGACAAATGCTTGTTTTTACTTGGGACTGATGATGATCTGAGACATTCACCTGTTTTGGATTCAAGCATTCACTTGGAAGACGAAACCATAGACGTGAAAAAAATCTCTTTCTGTGGTTTGATTTTGTTTTCCCTTTTCAGGCTGATTGCTGTCTTTTGCAGTGCCACTGCCTACCTGAGAAATAGAATGCACCTCATCAACACTGCAATCTATTTTTAATTAGTATTCTAACCTGTAACAAAAGATCCCTCTAACTAACATGATGTCCTTCTGATGACTCCCACCCACAGGCCAGGGACAAACTTACTGTTGTGACTCATGACTGTACACAGCACACTGATAGCACAGCAGTCCATGACCACTTCCTTCCAAGATTACTTGACTGACTCCTACAGTACAGTAGTTACTGTTAAGTGACCAAATTCAGCAACTGTTAAGTCTGCCTCAGAATTTTAATTGGAGATGCAGACACATCTGGTTCATAGCTGCACGCAGCACAGTCCCGCACTGGGGGTTGGTTAATGCTTATATGTAATGTAACGCTATATACTATAAAACTAATGATAATAAGGAGGAATAATTGAGAATGAGTGATGATGATGATGATGACACTTGTGTGTACAGTAGTTGTATTTTACTTGTGTTGTAGTGTAAACAGCCTGCTATGAGTCACAAATTCAGATTATCCCCTGGGCCACCGACAGCGAGCAGCACAGGCACATCAACTTGTATGTTATTTGTCTGAACACTATTTCTTTTTAATACATGAAATCATGAATATTAACAAGTGATTGTGATTTATGGCTGGATTCAGAGATTTTTTTTACCAACTTTCTGCCCTTGCCCTGTACACACTGCTACACTGAAGCCAGGAAAAAAAAATGATTTGGGATTTCTGGGACTGTTAAATTTTTCATGGGCCCCCCTGCAGTCTCTCTCTCTCTCCCCCCACTGGATGCACAAGTCAAAGATTTATTTTGCCAGCCTGCTGCCCTTCTCCTGTACACATAACCGCACTGAAGCCAGGAAAAAAAAATATTGAGGATTTTCTGTAACTGTAAAGTTTCTCCTGGGCCCCCAGTAGTCTCTCCCTCTCTCCTCTGGATCTGGAATTGCACAAGTCAAAGATTTTGCCAGCCTGCCCTTGCTCATGCATACAGCTACACTGTCTGATGTCAAGAAAAAAAAAAAAAAACTTCATTTGGTATTTTCTGTAACTGTAAAATTTATCTTGGGCCTCCAGTAGTCTCTCTGCTGTCAAAGTCTATGTTTCTATGAAAGCATGGGACAGACATAAGGCAATTCTGGTAGGGGGGGTAGGAAGAAGTAGGCTCCTGGATTCAGAGATTTATTTTACCAACTTTCTGCCCTTGCCCTGTACACACTGCCACACTGAAGCCAGGAAAAAAAATGATTTGGGATTTCTGGGACTGTTAAATTTTTCTTTCCTGCCCAGGCTGCGGAAGAGACTAAGGAGGCTGAGGGCAACTGTCACAAGGGAGGCCCACAGGAAGGAGGCAGAGGACACCACAGGGAAAGGAAGCAGCTCCTGGTGGGGGACTCAATTATTAGGGGGATAGAACTGGGGGGAGCAGGGAAAACTGAAGTAAGGCGCCTGCCTGGTGCCATGGCTTGGAGGGACAGGAAGCGAATCCTCAGGATCACGAGAACAGCTGCACAGTAGTCTGAGCTGGACATCATTGTCCACCTAGGGACAAATGACTTGGCTCATCATGATATTAGAGCAGTGCAGGAGGACTTTGTAGAGTTGGGGAGGGGCCTAAGACAAGTAGCACACACAGTATCCTTCTCAGAGGTGCTGCCTGTCAATGGCATGGGTGAGGCGAGGGTACTTTGCACCATGCAGTTTAATGAATGGTTGAAAAAAATGGTGTGAAGCACAGGGGTTTGGCTTCATTGGGGACTGGGGTTCCACCTGGAGGGACACCAGCCTATACTGGCAGGATGGTCTGCATCTGTCCAGGAAGGGAACAAGTCTTTGGAGCAATCAGTTTAAATGCTTCATTGGCAAGCTTTTAAACTAGTCAAGGGAGGCACTGATAAGCAGCAGGAAAATCCCAGCCTCTCCTACAAAACAAGGTACTAAATGAGAAAAGACCGAGGTAGAAAGGTCAGTGGGGATGCTGCAACAGAAGGTAAAGTCATCAAAAAATGGAGAGCAATGAGTACCAATGCCCGTAGTCTGGGTAACAAGCTTCCTGAATTAGTGGCCTTGATGGAGGAGGAACATCTGGATATCATGGCAGTCACAGAAACATGGTACGCACAAAACCATGACTGGGACGTAAACATACCAGGATACACTATCTACAGAAGGGACAGGGAGGGTAAAAGAGAAGAAGGAGGAGTAGCTCTTTACATAAGGGAAGGAATCAAAGCAACAGAACAAAAGGGTAAACAGGGAGGAGAAGAAGCACTGTGGGTAAATTTGGAGACAGGCAATGGTACCACAATCCGCACAGGGGTTGTATACAGACCCCCTTCTCGGGGGAGGAAATGGACAAGAAAATGATAGAAAGTATACTTAGAATGGCAGAAAAAGGGGAGATATTGCTGATCGGTGATCTGAATATGCCAGATGTTAACTGGAGTGGAGTTGCAGCAGCCACTTGAAGAGTGGGGTTATTCTAGATGCCCTACAGGGGCATGCCTTAGACAACTAGTATTGGGGCCCACTCGAGGGAGCAGTCTTAGACCTGGTTCTCTCAAATGGAGATGGAGAGAGGATCACAGATGTAGAAGTGGGTAGCCATCTGGGAACTAGTGACCATCGAACAGTATGGTTCAATAAACACAGCAATAGAGTCAAGCCATACAAAGGCAAAAGTACTGGACTTTAGGAGGGCTCACTTTGCCAAAATGGGTGAGGTTCTAAGGAATGCACTAGCAAATGGGAAAGAAGGAGGTGGAAGAACAATGGGAATAATAAGAACTGCCATCACAGAGGTAACAAGCCTTTGTGGAAGCAAATAAACAAAACAAAATGATGTAAGAAACCACTATGGTTCTCAAAGGAAGTGGCAGTGAAGGTTCAAGAGAAAAAGAAAGCATTCAGAAAGTACAAGGAATCACAGAAGGAGCAGGACAGAGAACTGCATCAGTTAAAGCAAAAGGAAGCTGGGAAGGCAGTCAGAACAGCAAAGGCCCAAACTGAGTAAAAGATAGCCAACTCAGTTAAGAAGGGGGATAAAACCTTTTATAGGTACATCAGGGAGCGAAGGAAGACCAAGGGAGGGATAGTGAGGCTTAATAAAGGGGAGGGAGGGTGGGCAGAGGGTGACTGTGAAAAGGCAGAGATACTAAACAAATATTTTTGCTCAGTATTTACAAATGAAGAGGTGGAGGTACCTAAAACAAACAGTAGAAACACTCTGGATATAGAAGTTGATACCAGCCCATTTACAGAAGAAAGAGTTCTGAAAGAACTCTTAAAACTGAAGGTGGACAAAGCAATGGGACCTGATGGGATTCATCCCAGAATTCTAAAAGAACTAAGGGTAGAACTAGTGACACCACTGACTACCCTCTTTAACAAATCATGGGAGGATGGGGTGGTACCCAAGGACTGGAGGAGGGCAGATGTGATTCCTCTTCATAAAAGTGGGAGCAAGGCAGAAGCAGGAAACTATAGACTTGTTAGTTTAACCTCAGTGATAGGGAAAATGATGGAATCAATTCTGAAGGAAACAACTATCGAGTATCTAGAGGCCAGAGGGGCACAGGACCCAAGGCAGCATGGATTCACAGCGGGAAGGTCATGCCAGACGAATCTGATAGATTTCTTTGACTGGGTGACCAAAGTAGTAGATCAGGGAGGGGCTGTGGACATGGCCTACCTTGACTTTAGCAAGGCATTTGACACAGTCCCACACAAAAGATTAATATACAAGTTAGCCAGCCTGGGAGTGGGTCCCAAGATGACAGCCTGGGTAAAGAATTGGCTGGAGAATAGGACACAGAGAGTAATAGTAAATGGGGTCCACTCTGAAGAAAGGGGGGTTACTAGTGGGGTACAGTATTAGGACCGGTCCTCTTCAATGTCTTTATAAGCGACATTGCAGAGGGACTGGAAGGAAAAGTATGTCTCTTTGCAGATGACACAAGATCTGCAACAGAGTTGATGCACAAGGTGGGGTGGAAAGGATGAGAAGGGACTTGGCAAGGTTAGAGGAATGGTCAAATGTATGGCAGCTTAGATTCAATGCTAAGAAATGCAAGGTAATGCACCTGGGAAACAAAAACCCAGGGGAAGAGTACACAGTGGGGGGTGAGATTCTAACAACAACAAAAATGGAAAGGGACCTTGGGGTAATCATATCAGATGACCTAAAGGTGGGCAAGCAATGTGAGAGGGCAGCAAGGAGGGCTGGGGGGATACTGGGATGCATAGGGAGAGGCATCACCAGTAGAAAACAGGAAGTTGTTATCCCTCTGTACAGACAGCTGGTGAGACCCCATCTGGAGTACTGCGTGCAGTTCTGGAGACCCAATCTCCACAAAGACATAGACAGGATGGAAGCTGTCCAGAGGAGGGCAACTAAAATGGTGCAGGGTCTGCACTGGAAGACATATGAAGACAGACTTAAGGCGCTTAATATGTATAGCCTCGAGGAAAGGAGGAGTGGGGACATGATAGAAACTTTCAAGTACCTCAAGGGAATCAACAAAGTCCAAGAGGGTAGCATCTTTCAAAAATAGAGGTGCGCAAGAACAAGGGGGCACAATTTGAAGATAGAGGGAGGGTGGCTCAGAGGTAATTTAAGAAGTATTTTTCACAGAGAGGGTTGTGGATGCATGCAACAGCCTTCGGAGGAGGTTGTGGAGTCAAAAACAGTGGTGGAATTCAAGCATGCATGGGACAGTCATAAGGCAATTCTAGGGGGTTGGGGTAGGAAGAAGTAGGCTGCTGGTTAACTAGGATCTGCAGCTTATCCAGTAGGTAGGGAAATGGGCAGACTGGGTGGGTCAAGTGGTCCTTATCTGCCGTCAGATTCTATGTTTCTATGTTTCTATGTTGGTTAACTAGGATCTGCAGCTTATCAAATAGGTAGGGAAATGGGAAGACTGGATGGGCCAAGCGGTCCTTATCTGCTGTCAAAGTTTATGTTTGCATGTTTCTATGTTTCTCCCTCTCTCCTCTGTATCTTCTGCCATAGGTGCTGGAGCATGGGGAAAAGTGAGGGTGCTGGAGTTCTAAAGGGCACAGGGTAAAAAGGTAGTTTGTGCAAGTAAAGAGGCACTTTGAATGCTCATGGGCAAAAGTGGGGGTGCTATAGCCCCCTGCGCCCATGGGTTCTGGCACCCATGCCTTCTGCAATGGTACAAGTGAAAGATTTTGCCAGCCTGCCTTTGCTCATATACACAGTCACACTGCCACACTGCCTGCCTTTTGTCCCCCCCCCCCCGGCAGCCACCCAGGCCACCACTATCTCCCCAGTAACTCCAGATTCCTCCTTTCTCCAGTCCAGATCCATCACCCTCCCCCGATGATCAGTTTCTCTCTCTCCCCTCTCCCCAGTAAGTCTCCTTTCTCTCTCCTAGTTTCTCTTTCCTCTCCTCCAAAAATTTATATATTCTTTTATATTTGTGTTTTTTTTTCCTTTTGGCATCTTCTTCTGGTGTCTCTCTGCTGCAGAGAGTGAGCGAGGTGCTCCTCCAACTGTCCTCCTCTCATATGGGCCACATTGCGCACTCAGCAAGGTTATATACCATGAGTGCATCACGTGACTATCTGTTGCCTGATTGGATGCTGCCAGCTATCTGTACAAGGAGCGAGCATGCTGACGGCATCCCCATGGCAACAATACACAAAATGGCACAAATGGCACTTCCATGAACGCAGAACCAGACTTTTGTAGTGAAGTCCATATTTATCCAGGTCTGTGGATTGCGGGTTCAATCCGGGGGTCCGGATCTCCCGCAGAACAGTCTGCCCAGCCCTATTATGGTTTACCTGTATTTACTGTACTTATTACTCCCCTCTGAAACCCTTTCCCTGCGGTTACATCTGGAAACAAGCTTTGGCTCAGTGTGGACCTCCCCAGGTCACCTATTTTCAAATGAATGCTAAATAAAATATCTCAATCTTTCACATATTCAAGGGTATTGACAAGACTGAATGGCCAGAAATGTTTGATCTGGTGTCCTGCAGCAGGTCGCAGGGACATGCCCTGAAGTTTAGAGGTGGTAAATTCAGGGATACCTTTAGGAGATGCCTTTTCTTCCAGAGGATGGTGAATCTATGGCACAGCCTTCTAGCAGCAACAGTAGATATGATGACAGTACAGACTTTTAAGAAAAGCCTGGACAAATTTCTGCTTAACAAGGGAACCAACAAGTACCCTAGATAGTAGAGGGGGAAGGTACCCGAGGTAGTAGAAGGGGAAGGTACCCTAGGTAGTAGAGGAGGAAGGTTCCCTAGGTAGCAGAGGGGCAAGGGTATCACTATCAATTAGTGTGTTTTTGCACTGCAAGTGCCCACTTATTTCATCTCTCCTTATGAAGCTGGGGCAGACATAATGGACCTAGAGTCCTTCCAAACTAAATTACTATGTTATTACATTAGTGTGTCATTTAGGAGATTATTCTGTATTAGGCAAGTATAATTATATGCTATTGACTCATCTACAAATCCAGCTTTGACTTCTACCACAAGGCGTGCCTACAGTAAAGCCAGTCAGAAATGTATTTTACAGATAGTGATGGGTGATGTATTTCCCATTTTAGACAGTACATTAGATTATGAAATCAGTGAGACACTTCGGGGTTTATTTCTAATGCAGGCTATTATTTTTTGGTGTTGATTATTCCCAGTGATGAAAGCTGCATCTTTTCCCAGTTGGAAAGATCTCAGTAGGGTAGGTCTCTGTAGTTAAACAGGGATCAAAGAGCATGTTGAAATTCAGAATGCTGCATAACTAGCCCAGACACAGGAGGAGAAGGATCTGGGGGTGCTCATTACAGGGCCAATGAACAACTCGGCACAATGTAGGAAGGCAGCTGCAAAGGCCAACAAAATGCTAGGTTGCACTGCAAGGGGTATATCCTCAAGGAGGAAGGAGGAGATTCTGCCACTGTATAGGTCATTAGTTAGACCACACCTGGAGTACTGCGTGCAGTACTGGCACCCATATCTGAAGAGGGACATTAAGTTACTGGAGGGGGTGCAGCGCAGGGTGACAAAGATGATCAAGGGGCTGGGGGACTTATCATTTGAGAGGAGGCTGAGGGAGATGAACATGTACTTGCTGGAGGAGAGAAGGGACAGGGGGGACATGATTGAAACCATTAAGTACATGAAAGGAATAAACAAGACAGGTACAGAGGGCTGTTCAAAGTAAGGGAGGGGAGGGACACCAGGGGCCATCATATGAGACTGGAGGGAGGAAGGTTCAGGAGGGAGATGAGGAGACACTTTTTTACATAGAGGGTGGTAGCTGGGTGGAATGCGTTACCTGCAGAAGTGGTAACCAGTAGAACAGTGGACTGCTTCAAAAGGGGATGGGACAGGACAAGGGGGAGGGTCAATGAAGGGGATGGGTGGAAGGGAGGGGCAGCTACAAAATAAGGGGTGCTAGCTGCACATTCGAGCAGACTTGCTAGACCTCTAGGCCTTTATCTGCTGGCAAATTCTGTATGTTCGTATAATGGCATGGGGTCAAAATGTTGCTGACAGAATGCCGTGCATCTTAATGCGTTGAACAATTCTGGTTTATTTTTTCTTTTCTGTGGGGCTCACACCCACCCCCATATATGGGGACTGCACCCCGGACCCCCACTTAGATTCTAACTCCGGAGGTCAAACACTGAGAGCGCATGGGTCGGGTTTCAGCTATAATACGTGCAGCTATTAAGCGTACGACATATGTACCAGGTACATCGTAAAACTGACTGTGTACTCCCTCCAAGAAGAAAATAGCTTTCATGCAGGAGTGACATTTAAAAGTATGCAATTTCATTACTGTATAAAACATGCAGCCCAGTACTTACATTGGATTTCTTTCAAGCAGTTACACTTTGCACATTTCTTAACTGAGCCTATGCTCTCAACTCAATCATCTGCTTGTATGGGGGCTCCCAAATCTGGTTCACTTTTTAACTGTGGTGCCTCTGTGCCACAAGACTTGATTGAGGGTTATATAATCCAGAGATTATCCTATAATTACTATAGGTGCCAAGCAATTTAGATTTAAAGAGGATTCCTCTAGAAGTGGCATTCTAGATCCTGTTCTGGCAAGAATAAAAAATGCACGTTGCAAGTAAGCAAAAATAGTGGTGATTTTAATTGCAAGTGGTGCTACAGGGTTTTATGCATGTTAGCAGAGTCAAATGGGACCAGCACTTTATCAAGAAGTAAAGGTGACATGGAGATAAGCAGGATCACCTACTGAAGTGGAAGTTCCTATCACAGGGGTGCACCAAAGGTTGATGAGGCTATGCACAACACTTGTGTCGAAGGACTGGAGTATTAAGACCTGACCGTGGAAGATTCCAGACCTCTGGAGGTAAAAGCAGCTACAATAGTGCGTGTAATGAAGAAGAGGATCACAGGTTCCAAAAAGGACTTCCTACTCAGAAGTTTTAGTGGGGCAAGAAATGCATTATTGCAAACAGATTAGCAACTGCCAGAAGATGGTTGTGTTTTTTTAACAGACTAAAAATTAAATGCTCCGATGGATAAAGTTGCCTAGGATAAAAAAGGGCCAGGGTTATTCACAGAATGCTGATGACTCATGTGAGTTATTTTTGCTCCTGTGTTAAAGAGACACTGGCAACCTCCCAAGGCCTCAAATTGCCCCCAGTTAAAAACAAATACATGTTATGATTACTCTCATTCTGCAGAGATTTCGGATGTAGCTGGTAGTTCGATTCCTATTCCTTTTTTCTTTTTAAAAGTCAAAAATAGCCTGTCCACCATACTGGTGTTACCAGTAACCACATGAAAACATGTTTGTTTGATCATTACATTCTTTGATCAACTTGCACTGCTCCTTTCCTGCACTTGGGAATGGCCCTAACGCAGTCTAGGGACTTGTGATGCTGTGGAAGGAGAGGACATTATTGTGTCATGAGTGCCTGCACTGTTTGGGGGTGTCCCTAATTTTCAAGATGTATATGTTAATCATAGATTAAGGATTTGAAGCAAAAAAGGGTTGGGTATAATTGCACCATTCCCACGTATTTTAATTCTACTAAAAAAGGAAACAGATTAAATAACCAACGACTTTAATGTGTTTTAGAGAAGGTAAGCAATCATAACGTGGGTTTTCAACTAGAAATAATACAATGCAAAAAGAGTTGACAATGTCCATTTAAACTGATCAATAATGTACCTGCATGATCTGGGAGGTAGATTTCTCAAATCTCTTGCTATGTTCACAAACCCCAAACTATAGCAGAATGGTGATTGAGCCAATCAGTTGTGTCAGCTCTGCTCCAGCCACAGAGTAATCAGCAGCCATTTTTCCAGATGGTAGCCACATGGGTGATGAGACAATGGTATGGGTCTTGTGGCACTACGTGGCCTGGGGCACAAAGGAAGATTATAGATTTTTGCAGAGCCTGTTGTTTCTACCAGAGTATGGTAACTTTATAACACGTTTGGCTATGAGACTGACACATATGGATTTTTTAACTATATGAAATAGTAAAGAGGAGGAGGCAATGCTCAGTTCAGAATAAGTATGGCAATAGGAGTGTGGTCAAAATATACCCTTGCTCACAACACCCCCAGAAACAAGTCAGAGGATTAGGCATTGTCTCAAAATGACAAACCATGGTGATAAGTGCAAGGGAGTGTTGTCAATATTATGACTGCAATACCAACCTGAAAATGCTCTCAGTAGTAATATTCACTCTCTCATTTGATTCCGTCATGAAAACATGTCATCATTTTGTCATTTTTTATGTGCTACTACAGCCAGGGTAGCGACAAGGGTTTAATGCTCCTATGGGCCCAGGCTGGATGTTTTCTTATCAGGTGTAGGAGCTGCGTGCCAAGTAGAAATACCAGTCCAAAAAAAGAGTTGGCTACAGCCAACAGCAGCTGCTTTGGCTTAGCATTAGCTTGACATCTTTAGGTTGTATTGCATTTGTGGGTTTCTGTAATACAGTACATTACAACCCTACACATTAGGATGCTACCGAAGTAGCTGTTGCCATCTTAACAAGCTACAGCCGCATCGGCAGTCTGACATGCTGTGAGCTCCCCCTCACACAAAGCCTTTTGCACTTATTCTGCTATTCGCATTACCTGCTCCCATAGACAAGCCCTGGTGATGTAAAATACTGCAGTTTATTTAGTGATTTATTTAAAAGAGAGAGTGGTGCTCAGTTGGAATAAGTAGACGGAGGAGGTGGTCTCCCTGAAAACAGTGGATAGCTTCAAGAGAGGATGGGACAGAATGAAGGGGAAAGTTGATGGGGGGTGGGGGCATGGAGGAACAGAGGAGGGACTTGGGGAGGGGGGCACAGGTCCCACTGTAGACACAGGGAGACCTGCACAATTGAGCAGATAAGGTAGTCCATAAGGCCTTTATCTACTGGCATGCTCATATGTGTGTTCCTATTATGTGATAATGTGTACACACAGAAACACAGAAACATAGAATTTGTTGGTAGAAAAGGACCACTTGTCCCACCCAGTCTATCAGTATGTTCCCTACCTGTTCTGTCTCCGCTACTACTTCTGGTGGCAGGCTGTTCCTGGCATCCACCACTCTTACTGGGAAGTAATATTTCAACATGTCCTTCCTAAATTTCCTCCCTTCTAGCTTCATTGCATGCCCTCTTGTTCTTTTGCACTTCCTCATTTGAAACAGGCTGTGCGCCTGTACCCTGTTCACCCCCATGAGATACTTGTAGGTCTCTATCATGTCCCCCTCTCTCCCTCCTCTGCTCCAGGGTGTACATGTTGAGATTCCTCAGTCTCTCCTTGTAAGGTTTCTCATACAACCCTTGCACAATTTTAGTTGATCTCCTCTGGACTGACCCTGGCCTGTCTATGTCTTTTCTGAGATGTTGCCTGCAGAACTGGACACAGTATTCTAGGTGTGGTCTCACCAATGATCTATACAGTGACAATACCACCTCCCTTCCTCCCTCCTGCTGCAAGTGATACCTCTCCCTACGTACCAGAATGTCCTACTGGCCCTACCCACTGCCTTGTCACACTTCCCTCTGATTTTAAGGTAATCAGTTATTTATTTATTTATCTTAAATTTTGGTAACTGGGAAAGGCACATTGAGCCAAGGCTTGTTTCCAAGTGTGATTCGGGGGTGGGGGGAATGGGACTACAGACATAACGCATTAAAAACATCCAAAGTGCCAAAGTGCAAAATACATTGCCAGTCCAATTGAGGAAGTTAAGTGAGAAGTCCCACATGAATTAACAACAGTATGGAGCATTACACTGAATAAAATGAACACTGTGTGGATTCAGACATCGATACACCGAACAATGTGTGCCAGAGTGCATAAATTATGCACCACACTGAGCAGAGAGCAGACTGGGGGCCAGGAGCACAGTTAGTCCTGATTTAAGGAGTCATAGGCAGGGGGTGGGTGTATAGGAGAAACTGTGAGGAAAAAGGTATGCTTTTGCAGGCATCTAAAGGTATGGGGAGAGGGAGAGAGATGAAGGGAAGAGGGGAGTAGGTCATCAGATATTATAACCCCACAGTACCATTTCTGCTTAGTGGCTGATAGCACTCTCCCCCCTCTCCCCATTTTATACTCAGCTCCTGAGTTCCTGTACCTCAAGTGCATTATTTTGCATTTTTTGGCATTGAACCCTAGCTGCCATACCCTTGACCACTACTCAGGTTTTCCAAGGTCCCTAGGTGACATGGTAGAGACCTACAATTACCTCACAGGGGTGAACAGGGTGCAAGAACAGAGTCTCTTTCAAATGAGTAAGAGCACCAGAACCAGAGAGGATGTGATGAAGCTGGAGGGGGAAGTTTAAGAGCGATGTGAGGAAACACTTTTTCACTGAAAGGGTGGTCGATGCCTGGAAGATACTGCCAGGGGAAGTGGTGGAGGTGAAAAACAGTGGGGGCTTCTAGCATGCATAGGATGAACATAGGGGTATATTAGAAAATAGGCAGGGAGGAGGGAGGGTTGCCAGAAACCAGTTAGGGTCTCTGGAGACAGATTAGGCAGGGAACATCTGGGCAGATTGGGTGGGCCAAGCGGTCCTCTTCTGCCAAAAAATTCTGTGTTTCTTTTTCTACATCCTCTCCTGAGTGTCCACCCTATTACAGATCATGATGTCATCTGCAAAAAGGCATATTTCCCTTCAAGTTCTTCTGTGATGTTACTTATGAAGACATTAAACAGGACTGGTCCCAGTACTGAACCCTGTTGCACTCTGCTGGTCACTCTCCCCTCATTAGAGAGATTGTTGTTTACCACCACCGTCTGTCACTTGAAAGGCTATGCCTGCAGTTCAGTGGGTGTGAGGAACTAGCCATGACCCTGCCTGAGCTATTTAAGTCAGTTCCATTCAGCCTCACTCAGAAGCACTGTTTCTTTTCTGCATTTGGAGGCTCTGCTCCCTCCCCCACCTTTTTCTCCTGTTATTTGTCTCCTCCTTTTCCTTTGTGCTTTTGGACTTCTGCTTGGTTTGTGCTGGACTTTCTACTCCATTCGTGTCTCTCTGGCTTCTAGGTCAGTATTTAGCTTCTGCCTTCTTGGTTGCAGTGTGTGCTTCTCTCTGTCTCCTATTCCTGCTGCACTCTTGCTCTCATGTACCTTGTGTTTCTTTCAGTTTTGTTTCTTTTTGGGCTTTCTAGTTTTCCCACCATACTGCCTTCATCATTTGCTTTTGCCTTGTGCTATTCAGGCTCCATTTGCTGTTTTTTGTTTTCCATACCTTTAGCAATCTCTCAGTTCCAACTACAATCCCTAGTCATTTACACCTGACTCCTACCTAGGTAGTCACTCCCCTCTGTCTTCTGTTGTTGTTCACTCAACAGCTTCTGCTCCCTCGTTTTTGGTCCCCATATACTCTTGCTTCCCTAGTAGTTTAATTTGCTACTGCCTCAGCTTACCTGACTTGCAGTGCTTCAGCAACTAACACTAACCTCCCTTACGGAACTGGTTGGCATGCATTCATAATTTACTCTAAGTTCGTATCATTCAGTCTTATTCACTGCTCTGGTTGTCATTCGATGTTTCAGTCAGCATGGCCATCTGGCTTCACCATGGCCCACTATTCTGCATTCAGATAAAAGCAGCTTCAGTCTTACCTACATTTCTTCCATGTATTCATGGCCATCAGGCTTTGCAATGGCCTCTCGCTATTCTTGCATTCAGATAAAAAGCAGCCGTTCAGCCTTACCTACATTTCATTTCTTCCATATGCTAATGGCTGTCAGGTTTCACCATGGCCTCCAACTTTCCTGCAGTCAGATGCATGTCAGCCCAACCATAGCCTGGCTTCTAGGGCTGCCCTGTAAGCTGATGGTCTTGCTCTGCCCCTTGAAGTCTACATCTTGAGGGTGGGTCCCTCGACTGGGCAGGGTCCTTCTCTTTCTGCTGTCAGGTGAGAATGTCCTATGCTCCAGGGGAAGCTTTAGCCATGCAGATCAACTCAGTGGCACCTCTTGATATAGTATTTAAGACTTCGGCTGCCATAAGGTGGGGCTCCTAAGTCCCAAGGGGGCTCCTTTAGCTGTGTAGACCATACCAGCAGCACCTTACAAAGCTATTCTCCATAAAACTGCCTAAGGTTTACCTGGTCTCCACGTCCTTCCTTCCCTTGGGTAGCCCATGACATGGGCATCGGTGATTCAGCGCTTGCAATAACAGTGATTCAATCCCTGCGCATGTCGACCATGCTACTGCTGAGGAAGGGTGACCAGATGGGGGAGGTGGGAGCATATAGCGACAGGACATCGCTATATGTATATGCGCGTGGGTGGGTGAGCATGACAGAAGGGAGGGAAGGTTGGCCTGGCATGGGACTGCCGAGCTGGCCCCATAGCATGGTGAATGGGTGGCAGCCTAAAGCTGCGAGGGTTCCGGGTTTGGGTCTGGGGCACCTGCATTTTTGTGCACCCTGCCCAAAATTATTTTTTTGTCCAGATTTTGCACCCCCCCCGACATGCACCCCCATGGGTGGGAAGTCCTTTTGGTGGGGAGGGGGTGAAACGGCCCTCCACATAAACATTTAAAATCTAAGTCCCTGGTGCCATTTTCTTGTGCACCGGGGGTGTACATCGCCAAAATTGATTTTCAGCGACGTACACTTGCCCTGCTGCCGATTGCGATTCCGCTTTCACCCACATCACATAAATCCCTTTCCCTGATCCTCAAACGTTCAGCTTCCTCTAGGCTTCCCTTGTGGAGGCCAGATGAGTGCCTTTCAGTGATTCTTGCTATCCTCCTTCTGCCTTAGGTTGAGGGCCTCCTTACCAAAATGTAAAGATTTGGGCAATGGCAATATAAAATGTCCCTTGTGCAGTCCCGCTGAAGGTTCCTGTATACTTATGTGATGAATGCTGCAGGTCACTGCTGCATTTTGACAAACATTAGAGTAAACCAGAAAATCTTCCAAAAATATTTATTTACTTATTTACAGTATTCCCCAGTGTTTCACCTGTACAAATCCAGGGATTTTCAAGGGGAATCTTATGAGTTTTCTTTCTTAGTTTGTGGAAGAATGGTTAACTACCATTAGAAGATTCAGCCTCAAAAATTCATAAATGCTCTCTGGGGTTATCAAGTCTATAAGCCTTTTGTAAAGATCTGCAGCTAGACTACCGTTCGTCCAGGCATATGTGACGTTTTCATTCAATCACATCCTAGATATGCAGATCTTTAGAAAAGGCTTATAGACAATGACCCAAAGTATCATCATTCTGAGGCTGAAGTTTCTAATAGTAGTTAAACATACTTCCATGGAATTAAGAAAACTCCTCAATCTCCCGAAAAAGCCTGGTTGTCTGTGAGAATAATGTTGGGGATACTGTATAAAATAATAAAGAAAGATTTTTGGTTTACTTTAGTGTTTGTCAAAATGCAGCAGTGACCCGCAGCATTCATTATACAAGTGATGGCCTCCTTAGCCAGGAGTCTCCCTTCGCTGCAGAGTTCACTCGCAGCCCCTTCACAGCGTTCCCATTAGAGGGATAAAGTGAGAGCTCTTCCTGTAAAAAACATTTCCCCTGATTTGGGTCTCTAAATTGCAGTAGCTGAGCTGTCACTAAATTATCCCAAGCCAGGAGGGAAGGTGACCAAGACCTTGGATCCCCAGAGGTTTCCTCCTCATAGGGTTGTTTTCCTTTCCTCTGTACTGAAGGTCATAAAAGTTAGGTAGTCCATTGTGTAGTATTAATTGTATTAGTTTGCCAAGGTAGGTTTCTGCTGTTGGATGGAATTGGATGGTGGACCTCCTTCTTTGCCGTTCCCTGTCTCCTTCAGAAGTCATGCTCCTCTGCTATCAGTTCTGGTAACTGTCAGCCATCGCTCATCTCAGTCTGTCTCTGTTTCCAGTCATAACCGGTTGCCATCAATCTGTTCCCACTTAGCCCCGTGGTCACTACTTGCTGCTCAGTACTGTTTGGTGCTCCTTCCTAAGGTACCTTTAGCCTAAGAGAATCTTTCCCGTGGCACCTCTAGGGTTGGAATCCTCCTCGAAGGTTCTTTGCCTTCATGGCACCCCAACAGGGTGATAGTTCCCCTTTGAAACAGAGATTGCAAACCACCAAAGTACTGTATTCACCAACAACAATTTGCAGCTCATTCAAATTCCTCAGTCTATCAACAAAATTGCACAAGCATAACTCCACACCTGGTTGCGTAGGCCCATTTAATCGAAAGACTGTGCCTGCAGTTCAGTGGGTAGGAGCAACCAGCCACACCCCCTGCCTGAGCAATTTAAGTCAGCTCCTTCCAGCCTCACTCAGAAGTACTGTTTCTTTGTCCCACCATCCTCCCCTCCTCCTCCAGTGGCACACCTCTCTCCTTGGGGCTCTGTCCTGAGGTACCTTTAGCCTAAGGGAATCCTTCCGATGGCACCTGTAAGGGTGGAACCCTCCTTAAGGGTTCCTTGCCTTTAACGGAACCCTGACAGGGTGGTAGTTCCCCATGGAACAGGGAGTGTGAATGGACAGAGTATTCACCTATAACAATTTATAACTCATTCAAATTCCTCAGTCTATCAACAAAGTTGTACCAGCATGACTCTACACAGGTTTGCTTAAGCCCATTGAACTATCCATTTACCAATTTTTCTTCCCAGTTTGTAACTTTGGCTCCCACACCTAGAATATTCAATTTCTTTATCAGTCACCTCTGTGTCACAGTTTTGAAGTCTTGTTGAAGTCCAAGTGGGCCACGTCCACCACTGCCCTTCCCTGATCCATTTCCCTGGTTATGCAGTAGAAGAAATGGACCCTTGTTGTCTGGCATGACCTCCCCCTTATGAATCCATGCTAACATTGGGCTTCCTATCCACTGGATTCAAGATAGTCCACTAGCCTTTCTTTTAACAAGGTTTCCATTAATTTCCCCACCAGTCGATAGCTGCTAGCCTCCTCTGTGCTTCCAGTCTTATACAACGGAACTACATCAGGTCTCCTCCTGCCCACTAGAACCACTCCTATTTCCAGTGATATGTTGAATAAGGCTATCAGTGGTGCAGCAAGCTTGTCCTGAGTTCTCTTAGCACCCTTGTCTGTATACAGTAAAGTCCTATGGCCTTCTCCGTGTTCAGGTTTGCAAGTCCCTTCAGGACTCTTTCCTCTGTAAATGGTCTTGTGTTCACCTCCCCCCCCCCCCATTTTCCTGCTGTGCCTTGTTGGTTTGTCCCCCTCTCCCCACTGTGAAGGCCGAGCAAAAGTACTGTACCTATTCAGTATGTCAGCTTTTTCCTGGTTATCCTTTGTACTGTCACTATCTACCGACCTCCTTATCCTCTCTATCCCTCTTCTTGCATTCCTCTTCTCGCTTCTGTATCTGAAGAAAGTCTAGTCCCCTTCTGCCACCCCTTTGGCTATCCTTCCCTCTGTTTGCGCTTTGGCTTGCCTCACTGTCCTCCCTGCTTCCCTCTGTTTTACCTGGTATTTCTCCCTGTCCTCCTTTCTCTGTGTTTCTTTGTACCTCCTGAATGCCGCAGTTTTTTCCTTCACTTTCGTGGCCACCTCCCTAGAATTCCACAGTGGCTTTCTCTTTCTCCTGCTTTTATTCACTTCTTTCACACATATACTAGTTGTCTGCAATATGCCTTCCCTTATTTTTCCACATTGTTACTCTACCCCAACCTGGCAATTCCCCACAGCTAGGTTGTTTCTAAGACAATTTCCTATTGCTTTAAGATCCACCCTCCTAAAGTCCAGGACCCTCATCCTCATGTGGTTTGCTGCAGCATCCATTTTAATATTGAATCACACTATACAGTGATCACTGATCCCTAGGGGACTACCCACTGAGATGTCCGCTATACTGTCTCTGTTAGTGCACACCAGGTCCAGTATTGCCCCATCTCTAGTGAGTTTGCTGACTAGCTGCCTGAGAAACCTGCCCTGTAAGGAGTCTAGGATTGCCCTGCTTCTAACTGAAGCTGCAACTGGAAGGCTCCAGTCCATATTAGACAGATCGAAGTTTCCAATCAGCAGCACCTACCCCTAAATTTCCATCCTGCCAATGGTTTCCCCTAATGCCTTGTCTGAATTCTCCCCTATGCTGGAGGCCTGTATATCACCCCAGTGCAAATAGCACTGCACCTCCAGTCCTTCCCCTGCCTCTAGATTCCCTTGCACTTATATAGCCCTGATACCCTCCCTTACTTACAGGATAACCCCTTCCCCTCCTCCCATCCTTATCACTTCTGAACTGAGTGTATCCTGTTATGGTCATACCCCAGTGTGATTTTCAGTGTACCACAACTCAGTTATGGCCACAATATCCAGGTTCTCCTCCACTATGATGGCCTCCAGGTCCAAAATTGTATTTCTTAGGCTCTTTGCATTGGCACACATGCCTCTCCAAATATTGTTTACTCCCTGCCTGCAACACCCCTTTTCTCCCTCCTTTTTGTCTATAATGTTTCCTGAGACTCCCCCTAACTCCCCTCTTCCTTCTTTTCTCCCACTGTTTCTTAACCACTTTACATATCTCCATCTGCATCTCTTGTTGTTATCACCATAGCTCTCCACTCTGCCCTCCCTCCCTACATTCTGCTTCCCTGCCCTGGCCGAATTTTCTTCCTCTGGGCACTCCTTCTTGGTTGCTTTAACCTGCAGAGGGAGTGATTTATGCCTCCCTTAGTAATACAAGGTTCCCCTCGTCAGTATAAATGTTCATTCATATAACAATTAAACCTTCCATTGAGTAATGAGGTCCCCTTCACAGAAGGATGTAGGCCGTCACCTCTGTATAGGCCATATCCTTCCAGGACATCCACCAGTCCCCAGTGAATCTGACTTCCTCTTCTCTGCACCATGCTTTCAACCAACTGTTGAAGTTCCTGATGCACAGTTCCTGAGCCTCTCCTCAGCTGTATACAGGTAGCACCTCAGAAAATGCCAGTGTTCATGCTACCTGTTTCCTGAACTGCCCCTGCAGTACTGGTACTCCATCCCTTGCCAGTTATAAATCCAAAGGTGGACAGTGACATCTAGATCCTTTCCATGGCCTGCCACCCTAGCAATCTTTAGGATCCTATCTCCATCCCTCCAAGCTGAAGCACCAGGTAGGCACTTTACCTTCCTCTCTGTTCCCTTTTCTGCTCCCAAGTCAATCCCTCTCACAATCAAGTCCCCCACTAGCAGCTGCTTCCTCTTTTGCTGGTGGCCTTTTCCACCCATCCTGGGACTACCCCTTTAGGGGTTTATCACTTCCTCTCTTACCACCACTTCGGTTGTCCTGCCAGAATAGCCAAAGAATTTCATAGTGGTAGAGGCAGCATAAGATTAATGTTTAAGGTAGAGGAAAGCTTACACAAGTTAAGTGCATTAAGTAGCTTATCATTCTGTGATAATGGTTAAAAAAAGGCATATAACATCTCCCACCCATCATGAAAATTGCCATGTGGGTCTCAAGGATGTCAACATATTTTCCATCCTTAGGGTTGTAAAACTTCCTGGTGCCATTCTTTAAAGGATGGTGGTATACCTTCATTTATCCAGTGCCACAAGAACTACTCTTTCTGCTGTCACTGTAATTAATGTTATGTAAAATTTGATTTGACTATATTGCTTATCAAGTTCTTATCCCAAAAGGTACAGCTATGCCATAAAGCAGTGCTCTAAGCCCAGTAAAGGATCAAGTTTCTTTAATGAAAGTCCACAGGGACTGAGTTTTGACACAGTCCTATAATATGTGCTCAGGGTTACCCTATGCCAATTTACATTTTGTTCAATGGATGGACTGCCCATTTTGTTTTATGCATACAATTTAGCAAGTGTGCAATAGGTACCATTCAATATTTTATATTGCATGAGATGGTAGGAATCAAATTTTGCAACTGGATAAGTATTTCTCCATAATCACAGCCAAACCAGTGGAGAATTATCCTTTGGAGCCTATTTTTCCCAATAGTAGCAGTGGTGTTTAAATCTGTCCTGCCAAAGGAGAATTAGCTCTTTACATAGCAGAGAAATTGCATGGGGGTATTGGCACCACCATAATTAAAGATTTGACACTTGCAGTTTTTCCAGCTTTCCTTGGGAGATGCCCCAAGGCACTCTTAAGAATATGTGTTACCTGAATGTATGGAAATATATCTGTATTACCCAACCCATATGCTGCACTAAGCATTGAGAAAGCTACAGCTTTATTATTTACCATCTGACAAATCTTGTGGATGTCTTTACCATACTTAAAGCCACAACATTTGGCCACCCACCTTAAAATCTGGATTATTCCATAAGGGTGGGGTCATATCTGATCAGGGATTATAGTTGATAAGCCTACATAACTGGTGATAGATTAACAGTGACATGCATCCCAGAGTGTTTTGCATATCATCCTGGTCCCTAAGTGTAAAAGTATTTTTGGAGTATAAATTATATTGTGTACAGATCAGTGATTCAGTTTTCATCTATTAAAGACAATAACCTGCATCCAGATTCAGAAATTGGGATTTCCCCAACATTAAATATTTACTTCCCTACTGAACATGGTTGCATAAAAGAAAACCACGCAGTTTAAGGCCACCTACAGCTCTTGAGGCTATCATTTTGACATACGACCTCCTAAGTGTCTTGCCTGCTCAGAGAAAATTGGAAATTACAGTTTGCAGCAAACGAAACCATAATAACAGTACAAACAACATCATCATACCCAGGGGATACATTACCTGTGGGATCATGTTCATTTGAATTATATGTATGCATCCTCACAAGGTGAGGACCATCTGTCGAAATCCTGCTTGTTTGTAGACCATAAAGGTATCTTTTTTCACAGCTTTGAGACTTTTAGAAACTCTAATTCCTAGGTGTATAGTAGAGAGTTATTAGATCATAATTAATGTTAGCTTTGGTGACTTGTATGTTAAGTGGCATGACTTCAGTTTTATTGAGATTTAACTTGTATGCAGAAACCTTTCCAAATTCCTTAATTATTTCAATGGCCCTTGGCAGGGATGTCTTGGGGTTGAAGAAGTGGAACAGTGTGCTGTCTGCATATGAAGATAGTCAATATCATTCCTCCCCAATGCGAGTACCTTCTCTCTGCCCATCCTATATCAACCATTTTGTGAGTAGTTCCAACTATACAATGAACAAAAATGGTGAGTGGGGATGTCCCGGCCTGGTGCCGTTTGACATGTAGAACTCTGTGTCGAATACTCTATTGCAAAAAAAAATTAGTGCATGGTTTGAGTAAAGCAACCTGACAGATTGTTATATCTCTGTTGTATACACTATCTTTCCATTGCTTTAAACAGGAGATGCAATCAAAGACTTTTCTGTGTCCAGGGAGGCCAAGGCTGCAGGGAAATGTGTCCATCTGGATACAGCAATGATGTGAAAGACCTTCCTCGGGTTATCTGAACAAATTTAAGTCCACAAAACCAACCCGTTCAGGCCCAATTACTGAACCCCATCCCTTCTCAAGTCTACTAGCCAAAATCTTTGCCCAAATCTTTATATCTAAATTTAATAATGATATTGGTCAAAATTGGTAGCTAGAGTACCATTCCTTTCTGTTTTTTTGTAAAACCATAATCATGGCTTGGTGTAGCATGATTTCCTACTAACCCCTCTTTCTGGCTTGTTTGTAGATACTTGTAAGTGATTTTAAGAGAGCCTGCCTGAGGGCTTTATACAAAATTCAAAGAGAGTCCATCTGGACTGGGAGATCTGTCTGTGAGCATTGATATAATTTCAGTGGAGGTTTCCTCCTGCGTAATGTCCAATTGCAGAAGTCACTGCTGTTGCTGTTGCTGCTTTGTAGCAGGAAGGTTAACCTGGCTGAGGAGAGCTCCTGTAAGACTAGTCAGTCCTGGTGCAGCTTTGATGCTATATAAATTCTGGTAAAAACTCTGAAAATACTGTACAATTTCCTTCAGTTTAGTTACGAGCTGGTCACTTCCAGAAGCCCTTGTGCTTTTATTAACTCTGCTGGCTTCCTGATTCATGAGGTTCAGAGCTAATAATCACCCTGACTTTACTCCCTAATCCATGTAATGCAACTTAGTTTTAAAAATTACCCTTTCTTTCTTTCTTTCTGTTTAGCTCCTGATACTTTCCCCTCAGTGTACTCAGTTTTGGGGTAATACCTTTTTATGTCTAGCCCCACTCCCTGTTATAATCCAACAAATTCTCGGAATCTACTACAGTTGGCTGAGCTGGCTCTGCTTACACACAAAGATCTATCTTCTTAGTGGTAGCTTCTGGGAGAACAAACAGGTCTTCTGGTGGGTAGTGCTGTCCATGTATTTGTGTCGGAGGTGGGTTGCTCTACGTCTGTGTGAGAGGGGGTCAGGTTACTCTGTGTGTGTGTGTGTGTGTGTGTGTGTAGATATTACCCATTCCTGTGCTGGGCCACACTCCTATGACTCGCCCTGACAACCGGAGCCTAGTCCTAGAAATGACTACAGTTGGCATAGTCTATGGTAGCACTTGAGGGGACAAACAGCAGGTCTACCAATTGGTGATGCTGTAGAGGGGGCCATTTGTGTGTGTTTGAGGTGGAGGTGTTAACTGTGCATAATTTGGAGGTATGCCTCTGTGTGTGTGTGAAGGGGTGGCAGTTATTTATTCCTGTGTCAGACCCCACTCTCCTCTATCTGTGTTCCCCCACCAACAGAATACAGAAATGCCCACCAAGTGACATCAGGCAAGTATGGTACATGATAAAAGCATCTGTTTCACTTTTCAGCCAGCTCGTTTATGTGGTTACAGTACTTGGTTTTTCAAAACACATAGATCTTTGCTCAATATCTACTCTATCTGATCACATAAGTATCTTAAAATATTTATTCTGAGCTGGCCTGGTGGTGCTGAGGGCTGAGGCACTGGATGCCTTACCTCGCACTATGCCACTGACTCGGGTTCGGGAATGACCTCAGTTCCTGGGGGTGCCTGCATGGGGGGGAAGGTGAGAGCAGGATTGAGAGTTCTCTCCCTCTCCCAGTGGGTTGCCACCCGTAGTCCCGCCATCACTGGATGGTGGACTGGTGACAGGTGCAGGTGGCAATGGAGTAACAAGTAGGGTGGGACATCCCACAGGGAGGGGGTGTCGTGCGCGTGCCTCCACAAGTGTGCGTCGCGTCGGGGATGCGAGGGCTCGGGGACTGGGGAGAAAAACCAAAAAGAGTACAAATTATCTATGGAAAAAAAATATATATTTATTCTGGCAGGATATTGATGTCTGTAATATTCAATGCTAAATATATAAGGCAACCTAGAGGAGCGTTGGAAGAATGACTCGCTCACAACAACTGTGGTGTGTGAGTCATTCTTCCAACACTCCTCTAGATTGTTTGCATCCATAATTGGAACAGATCCCTGCCACTCTTTACCTTATTTTGAAGATTGGGACCAGACTGGCTGTTCACTAAATATATAAGGCGCCATCATGCTTGTCATGCACATACCTGACCACCTGCCTGACATGTGGTAACAACCTCTGTAGGTATTCATTTCTAAACTGCATATTTATGAATTACAGTGCTCATTTTGGAGAACTTCAGAGTCCTACACATTGGTCAGCATAAGCCCACACAGGTAACTGTAAATGTTATTTTTTTGCCAAATGTACTCCTATATTGTTATGAATAATATTAGCTGTGGAGTGCCCGAGACGTCCAGAGGTGGAAATGAACCACCTGTTTTTAGTTTTTTTCTAGAAAGCTGTGGAAACCCATAAAAAGCAGTGATGGACCGTATCAGTATTTTAAAGCTTTTATAAAGCAGTTACACACCCAGCAGCAAGACAATCACATATTTGTTACATTGGGTAATAAAAATAGCACCATATTACATTTGGTCACTGACCCATATTCAGTAAAACGCTGTAGGAATCTGTTGCATATACATGGTTACAACGATCAACACATAACATCAGCACATGACACATATCTCAATACCATATCATTAACCATTGAAAATAGTCACCTGTTGGCTTGAGCACTTACCTGGTTAACAAAAACTAAATAAATAAATAAATTAAATTAAATTATGATGCAACAATCAAGACAGAATGACAAGGACATTAACATGGACTGTTGAGTTTATTTCATAGAGTTTACCTGTACCTTATATGTGCTGTATTTGCCTGATTACACACTCTGTTCTGTCCTACACTTGTATCATAGCCAGCTCAACTGGGGACAAGGTAGCCAGAAATGGGTCCCATTGTCTGCTTGAATTTGTCCTCCCTGCC
Source organism: Neoceratodus forsteri (assembly GCA_016271365.2). Lineage (NCBI taxonomy): Eukaryota > Metazoa > Chordata > Ceratodontiformes > Ceratodontidae > Neoceratodus > Neoceratodus forsteri. The sequence goes on from CM028133.1 coordinate 668,657,825, forward strand.
TCTCAGTTCATAGGTGAGCCTCTTCAGGGGCAGTACTTTAAATAGAAGGTCCCTCCACATGCCCAGCTGGGGGGGGGTCACAGGACATCTAGGTGTTCTGAATTAACTTCCTTGCCATCAGCACATGGTTCTAATGGTGCTAGGGTACAGATCCCACTCCACCCCCACCCTGTTCTCCACCCAAACAACAGGGAAATGGGTTTGCCAGCCAGTCTCAGCCTCATGCAGTGGCCTATGCTGTGGGCCACATCAGACCAGAAGAGTCTTAATGTCAACCAGGACCAAAAATAGTGTATATATGTACCCCTTTCTGCCTTGCATCTTCTGCAGGTTGGCGACATTCCAGCCTGAAATGTACTGACTGTATCAGAGAGCATGTACAGCAGCCCCCATAAGAACTTGTACTGAGCCTTTTACAGATTGGGGGCCGGATTTTCAAAGGGTGGGCCAGGGCTTGCATCAGGCCGTTCCCACTGACACTTCGTCTGCGCCTAACAGTCTTTCTGCAAAACTGCGCCCAAATGTCAAAGCTTGGACACCGCTAGATAGTTTTTTTGTTTTATGGCAGCACGCACCAAGTCTGGGGTGCAAGCACTGTAAAAAGGGTGTCCTGGATTGATACAAGCTAGATCACCACTGACACCATCCTGCCCAATGCCTCCGTCACCTCCTCCGAGGGCTCCTGTGAAACACTGGCGTCTAGCATCTGTGCAGCATGCTTTGTCTCTTGTTTCTGCAAGGCTTTTGACAACTCTGGGCCAGCTGAGGTCAGGTAAGTGTCCATCTTTATTTGACATACTAGTTCGTGTCTTTAATCCTCAAAAGCTAGGTGGATGGATGCAGATCAACAAGTTTACAACCCATAGCATCTGGAAGCTCTTAGAACAAAGGCTGTTCCTGTTTGGTACGCATGCACATGCAACTTTTTTGGTATTTAATTCTGTCAACTGAACTAAAGTTTGAGAGAGCCTAGAGGCAGTTTTCTGCATTTTTCATTTAAACCTCTGACAGTGTCCCTTGAATACATACACTTCCAGATCACGTGGCCTAGATCATTGCCAGGGGAATTCTGAGACAATTCTATGAAAAGAAGGGCAATAAAAAAGCCTACATGGTGATGCCCATAGGCCATAAAATGACCAGAGAAAATTTAAATAAAGCTTTAGACAGAAGCGGGAAAAAGAAAACCAGCAACAGAGTGAGAACGTAATTATGAATAACACTTTTTATGTTGGGTGTCCTACTCTAAAATGCCAATCGTTACTTCATAACATTTATTTTTGACTGTGGTAGTTATAATAGGCTATTCCTAGGCTGCTGTGCACCCAATCAGTCCACGGAAGAGGCATGTGTGCTCACTGGGGAGCAAACTCAGCAGAGCCTGCATGGTTGAGTCAAAACCTAGGCTGGTTCATCACAGGAATGAACTTTGGGCTCCATTGCTCACAGTTGCTGTCCCTTGTTACTGCAAAATCAGAAACAAATTACACCCCCATTGGGTCACCATATTTTCTGGTTATATAGAAATTTCTAAGTCACTGGTGAGAGGAATCCTCTAGCTGGCAGTATAGCCTAGAGGTTAGAGTAATGAGCTGTAAATGAGCATGGTACATCCAGCAGACCTGGGTTTGAATCCCACAACCTCCACCTGCATACTGTGTGACTTTAAGCAATCACTTAACCTCCCCCGTGCTCCCAGGTCACCCCTGAAAACAGGCCTTGTGCCTTGTGGGCCTTACCCAGTTACAAAAAAAAGACAAAATAAAAACAAACAAACTAAGACACAATGCAAGTTAGTCAGCCAAATCTGAATGGGCTCCAGAAGGTCCAAGCATAATACTATGCCATTCGCATGGTGCTATATCATGGTGAGAGACCATGTGAATAGGTGCTATCACTGGATGTTTCCTTAACCTGCCTACTGTACCTGAAGGCCTACTTCTAGACTGTTAGCATCATGATTTTTCCTGACGATCTAATGGCTCCCAGCCTGCACTCTCAGCAAGTTTGGCATTCAGTACTGTAGAACCCTTTCCCTGGCCCCATTCCTCTGTGTCATGTGGTTTGACTCTTGGCCCCATGATGATCTCTCCCCCCAAAAAAATCCTCTTTCACCTGCTGCAGAGTTAAGACACCCTTACCACCTGCCATTTATAACTCTAAGAACAGGGAATGTCTCAAAACTTAATATGCAGGGGTCAACAGGCATTGCACATGTCCTTATGGGCCATTTACTTGGCAAACACTGCCCCATTCCAAACGTGGCCCAATGTGTGTTGTAACCATGCTGGGAAGGGCTGCCATCCTTACTGCTACAGAGATGGCAGTGTTGCTAAGTGGTCCTTTGGGACACTCCCTTGGTCAAATCAGCAGTGCCCCAGATCCCTGAAAAAGTTATCATGTGTTTAAATTACTTTTCAACAAATCAGTCAATCAGTCATCACTTTTTATTATGGTTGAACGGGCACAGCAATGCTAACGTTCTGTTATTACATAACAAAAGAAGGGGCTTTGGAAGCATGTGACAGGATATTTAGACTGTGTCCTTCCACAGTGGAATCTAAGCACAAGCATATGTGGTCCTCTTCATTCTCCGCAGTGCTGTTCTTTTGTCTGTTCCCTTCTCCTCTACCTGCTCTATTTTTTTGCTGTGTGCTTACTTCCAGTTCACATCATTGCCGGCACTCACTGGTTGACAATATGAAAGAATGTCAGTTTCTGTCAATCTCTGTGTGTTTTAATTTTTCTATGGCAACCCATACTCTCTTTGGCTTTCATCTGACCACTGACAGTGACTTTGATGTCAGCAGGAGGTAGGGCTTGCTGCCACACTCTCTACGTACTCATAGGCTTGTGAGAATCTGGAGAACGTTGGAGTCAATGGAGATGTCATCTCTGCTGCTGCCCCCTCTGCCTCCTCCACCACTGTTCCTCAAGACCAGCTGCTGCAGTGTGGAGTATCAAAGATGTGTCACTCCGTTGTGTGAGGTAAACAAATGGATGTTTGCTTTGTGCTGTAGGATTCATGTTAAGTTCTAAAGGCTGTAAGCCTATGAGTGCCTTGTTAGTTGGATGCAAAGCGTGAAAAGAATTACTTTATAAAAGCTCCCTTACAGAATACAGACAGAGCCCACAAAATGTATTATTTTGTCATGTGTAAGATTTTGTGTGTGTGTATGTGTGTGAGTCTGCAATGATTTAGTCCTGTCTGCTTTTATGTTAACCCTTTCAGGACTGAACTAATTCTTAGTGGCATTCTATTCAGTTTGTTTCATGCAAAGGTGGCTGCTAAGACATTGTTTGTGAGGTAGGCTGCATGAACTGAACCCAGCTGCTTATACATATCTGATTATATGAGATTTTTTTAGATTTGTGCTTCCTTTATATTCAAATAGTCCCTCTGCAGCTTATCTAGGCTGGAACATTGTGTTTAAAAATCTCTGGTGCTGCGCATTCTGTTTAAGCTGTGCCATACTGCTTGTCAGTTCAGTGAAAGCATCTCCCCCTCCCTATTGACTGTTCCTGTGGCAAGCACTCTCAACTTGATCATGGAAGTCAATGAGCTACAAAGCAGAAGATTCTACTACAATCAAATACCTAATGAAACAATTAGTTCAGTGAGATTTTTATCCAGGTCCCTTACTTTGCCTTGGGAAGTGAAGGCCTCTGATTTCTTACATGTAACAGTCGCTTCCCCAGGAGTGAGAGCCAGCAGTTTGCAATTGATAAGGTTCCCTTGCCAAATGTGACACCATGGCACCACAATGACAACACAGTGGTGAGCTACAAAATGTGCAATGGTACTACCCGGCGGTACCATGGTTGTACTATGGTAGTTTAAATTTTGATTATTTTTGTTGATATGGTAGGACAGTGGTACAATGGTATCGCAATGGAATTGAAACAAACCACTGTGATACCATGAACACCTTAATGGTAGTACAGTGGTACTCACAGTGGTATTGCAATGGCAAATGAGTGGTATTACAGTGATATTCCGAAGAACTTTTTGTAAGGGTTAACCCATTGTTAACCTGACAAAACAGAGCACATGTTTTTTTGTCCTATTTAGGAAAAAAAATGCATTTTCTTCTGTGGCAAAATCAGCACACTGATGGCAGGCAATCATTGCTTGCTGTTATGGGGGAGATAATCTTTGCTGGGGCCTTATTATCCCCGGGCTGCTGATGATCACAGATAATTTTTTAAAACCTTATCCTGTATGGGGTGGGGGGACAACAACCTATCTGATGGCACCATTAACCAAGTGAAAAGTTGTGAGTGATTTTTTTTCATCAGATGGTAGCATAAATGGTGACTCAGAGTTCTACAGATATAATTTTTTTAGAAGGTAGGAACTCATTTCAGAAAACAATAATCATGTTATGAGGTGGCATAAGTATATTAAAATATTAATGTAAGGCTACATAAATGTCAACAGCCAATCAAATCTTTCCCTTTCCCTTTCCCTGAAACTTTTTATAATAAAATAAAATCAGAACAACATGGATTTTGTGTCATGCAGTATGTATATTTTTTATTAATGCAATTTTTGCTAAAAAAGTTACAGACCCAGAGGTCTCAGAGGTAACAAAACAAAACAAGGTCATCCTTACCAACTGCTGCTACAGTTACATAGTAGGACACAAATGTCTTAAGTTATAGTCAGCACCTGTCCATGTGTAACCGCCCAGTCCCCTGGGGTTACTAGAATCCTATCAGTATTATTGTTAGGAAGGTAGCAGGCAGCTGGTAGGGAGCTCATTAGGGGCTCCTTACATAATGACATCGTCGTTTACTCAGCTAGCCTGAGGGAAGAATGATTAGGTCATTTGGAACTCTCGCAGCAGCATAAGCCATACTTGGTGGATAGCTGCTCTGGGGAGTTTAGAATGCTCAGTGTTATAGAGTGTGAGCTTGAGTGAGGAGGTGAGAGTGGCAGAAGAATTGCCAGAGGGCTCTGAGGAGAGGGCCCAGGACTTCTTACCCTAGTGGAGTGGCATTTTCAGCTTCCAGTGAAGTGGTGGAGACCAGTGTTACAGCAGGATTTCCTGATTTCTGCTCCCAGTGAAGTGGAAGGAACTGCTTGTTCTTAGTGTACTCAATGGGCAATCCTCTGAATGTTATGTGGTGTTTTCAGTTGCCTTGGATAGGACCTGAAAGAGACTGTTTGATCGGCTACCCAGGAGAGTGCCTTTCTTTTTTCTTTTGTTGTTCCATGCCCTGTGGACGGGACAACCTCTGTGAGTACTGTTCTAGAAGACCAGATCACCACATTTCTTAGGGGATTCGATAGTCTGGGTTGCGTATGTCCACAGATAAGGCTGGATCACACCTGTCAGTGCCCCTAGTTTCACCCAAGTGAGTGAAGTACCATTAAACTGCTCACCCAAGTGAGTGCAGTGTTGTTCTTTGGTCACCCCAGTGAGTGATGAAGTAAAGTGTGGGACCTCTAGCATTTCAGTGGGGAATTGGAGTTTCAATGGTGTAACCCTGAAGAATGGCAGAGACTGTCAGTTGGGGCCAAGGGTGGGAGGAACGCTATCTAAGTGCTTACAAGGCAGGGATCCTGGTTCATAAAAGGCACCAGTTTTTTACCTGAGCAAAGGCCAAACAGCAGGTTAAGATGTGTGACTGAGTTTCACTAATGTGCACCTATGTTCAAGAAGAGTTCTGAGTGTGTGACTTAGATTCACAAAATAACACTCATGAGAAAGAAATGTTCATGTGTGTGGCCAGGTGTCCACTAATGCACCTTTTGGGAATTTGGGAAGAAGATTGCTCAGTTGTCGTTCATGAACTGTACTGCATGCAAGGAGAGTTTGGGAATTGTACCTGTCCAGCCTGGACCGACCCTTAGGGGTCCACTTCTGCTTTAACTTTCCATCTGTTGAATAAAGCCATATTGCACAAACCCAGTCACTGTTATAGACATTCTAATTATTGCTTCTGGTTGTGTGGATTGACTGGGCCCCCTCAGCAGGTTAGATATAGCATATACCTAGTAGCCTCCACCAAAACCTGGGTTGTGTCATTTACACAAGGTTCACGTGGTTTTGTTTCTGTACCCCACCTCTCTCTTCCTCTAGAAAATGAGCCAGGTATACATCCTAACACCAAAAGTGGTACCTTCCTGTTTGTAAAGCAAATTGGTATGCCAGTATATGGGCACCAGTGTTTCCAGATTTTAATGGGGGGGGTGCACACTAGTTAGAAAGTGGCCTGGGGGTTACACATGTATTTTCTTTTCAAAAATTCTGTAGACATTTTCTGTCCACTTACATTTGTAAATTACTTCCCGGCCGTATTAAATGTTAACATTTTCTGTTGTGTAGCTTGAAATTTGATGCAATAAATAGCATATTGTAGCCTATTAGAATGCAGTTGGCAAATTGGAAATATTTACGAGGTGGAACTCTCATGACTTTATATTTGTAGGAGGGGTAGCTTTCCTCTAAAGGAAGGTGGGACCTTACCAATAGCAGAGTATCATTTCAGCAGAATCATAGGTGTTGCAAAGCCACTCCACCTGTCACATTTTATATAAATACATGCAAAGCAAATAATGTTTTAAGGGTTGCAAGGGGCATCATATGGGGTTGCAAAGAAATCATAGGGGTGTCAACTGCAACACCTGACTACCCCAGAATGATGCCCCTGCCCATAGCATTCAGTGAGTCCACATGGAGGCAGATATATTGACTCCAGCGAGGGTATTGTCAGATGGACATTGTTCGGGCAGAGGGTACAAATATTCATGTGTTTGTAAATTTACATAATAAAAGTGGAATTTTTATGTTTTTTTAAAGTGACTCTGCATTTTTTGTATTGACCCAGACCCTTCAACATGAAGTGAATGCCTTTCTTTTTATTTTAAAAAGGGACATTTTAAATTGCCCTTTATCACTGAATGGAATCTGCTTTCTTGTTCTGAGAATGATGATCTCAGGTACTCTGAGTACACACATAAATAAAAATTTCCAGAAGGAAGCCTCCACCTTGGGGGACACATCACCCCAAACCCCGCTCAGTAATGTATAGGAATACTGTCAACATTAAGGCCTGAATCCACTCCTGGCCTAATGTCTTCTTGTTACTCGAAAATGCAGGTTGATTCATTCTAGCAAGTGTGCAGCCTATGCATTTCTGTATTATTTGCCAGGCAACAGGTGATTTCCCAAAAATGAATACAGTGGTAAATAGCTATGTGTCAGTGTGCAGACAATGTCTAGATTATTTAAAAAAAAAATAAGTAAATAAAATCCTATAATGTAGATAACTCAACACTGGTATACAGCTGGGTACCATCACAACACAGTAACTTCATGCACTATGTACCTATCATGGTATCACCGCTCTGTGAGTAGTATATTGCTTCACATGTATTCCCCTTGATTTTTTTCTCCCTTGCTCACTGCATATATTATAGCCCATTTGATTATCGTGTATGTATAGAATAGTACAACATGAATTATGTGTGCCACACAGTTTGCAGTACTGACAGTTTGCATACTAATAATTTTACACTGTATCCATTTGAATCACATAACCTGTCATATGTAGAAACATAGAAACTGATGGCAGATAATTACTGCTGGGTCCATCTAGTCTGCCCATTTTTAATTATGATCACTTTTGCTGCAGACCCTACTTGATCTACAGCACTGTCTCTTCCACCCCCTTCCTTCCTCCTAGGATTCCCTTGTGCATATCCCAGGCATTTTTGAGACCCATCACTGCTTTCGCCCCCACTGCCTCCAATGGAAAGCTGTTCCAGAAATCCACCACCCTTTCTGTGAAGAAGTACTTCCTCACATCTCTCCAGAATCTACCCCCTTCCAGCTTCATATCATGACCCCTTGTTCTAGAGCACATTTTTCTCTGAAACATATCTCCCTCCTGTCCCTTATTACCTCCTGTGAGGTATTTATAGGGCGCACTGAACAACAAGTTGCTCATCTCACGGTGCAACCTGTGGGGAGGGGGTTACATGAGGATAAGAAAACATTATACATTTAATGGATGGAAGAACAATTGCATTGTGTAGGAGCAAGTAGACAAAATAATGCAGCAGTAGGATGCAGCACAGACAGTACAGTTTGTAAAAATACATCAAGGAGTCCACAGGAAGGATATAGCATGACAGGCAGTACAAATTATACAAACAGAACAATCATAATGCTAAGATATACCAAGTGCCCGCTCAAGGTAGTACACAAGTGCTGTAGTAGGAGTACGAAGGGGGGTAGCTAATATTTTTTTTATTTTTTATTTTATTTATTTAAAATTTTGATAACTGGGTAAGCCCACTGAGACCAGAGGTTCCTTTTTCAGGAACAATCAAGAATTAATTACACACATTAATTACATACAGTGGTACATACTTCTATTGTATACAGGGTAACTACTATGAGTACATACAGGGTATAAAATTGCACATACAGTATGTTAGTTAGGTAACAGTACACAATATACATGAAATACAAGGATAAGAAGTAACAGTAGTGCAGTTACAATTCAGTTTCGAGGTGACGTGAACCCCACACTATTCAATTAGGTAGGCGTAAAGTTTTATATAACATTATAGCAGCGTACACATAAGATTGTTTAGTAGACACCCAGGCCAGGCATTACAGAATTAGTCATTGGTAAATCCATGACACCTTAAGTAGGGTGATTTAGTAGGCCAGGCACCTAGTGCTCTAAGGGGCCAGGCACCCATGTGCTCTAATAATATAGGCATGGGGTGAGAGGATATTGGGCTAGTCGACAGGGACTAATGGTTACAACTACAGAGACTCAATTCCAGCAGGTATACTTTCAATGAAGACTTAAATCCCCGAAGAGTGGGAGAGCCCAACAGATACTGTGGGAGAGTGTTCCACAGGTAGGGAGCAGCATACCAAAAATATTTTTTGCTGCCTAGGTTAGTCCGCACTCGAGGGATGTCAAGGGGGTGGCCAGTCGATGACCTTAGGTCATGGCACTGGACCTTGGGGTCAAGTAAGCCATGCAGATGTGGGGGGGGGCGATCATAGTGAATTTGTGAGTTATACAAAGTGAGGGATAGGACAATTTGTGCCATAGTGAGGGCCAGCTAAGGTCAGCAAGGACCTCACAGTGATGCCTCCTGGGAGGGGAGTGTGTAGCGAAGCGTGCAACCCTATTGTAGAGTACCATTAGTTTTCTTAGTTCACCCTCCTTAAGAAACTGAAGAAGGGCACCATAGAGGAGGGTGGGAAGCAGGGTGCAGCTAGCTATGGCTTGCCTTGCCTCTTCCATAAGGGAGGTTCCCAGCCTGTAAAAGAGGCCCACTTTCTGGGGAGTGGACTTAGTTAAGTTGTCACTGTGCAGCTTGTAGGACATATCCTGGTCAAGGAGGATACCAAGATATTTAAGCTTGTCAAGAACCTCAGCTCTCTTCCCATTGGCTGTGTGGAGCTGAAGCAGGTCATGCCTGTTGGCTCCTAGATGACTAGTCCCAAATAGCGCTGAAGAGGTGAAAGAGAAGATCAGAAGGAAGGGAGGGTTGGCAGTCAACACCAGTTACCCCATCAGGATGATAAGGAACTGCAAGGGGAGCTGGGGCTGAAAATGGGGGGTGGGATGCTACCCAACCCTGGATCCTACTTCAGGATGTTGTGAACCCTGCAAGGGGGTATGGAGTTGGTAGGGAGGAACTAAGAATAAAGGTAATTAAGGAGGGTTAAAGCAGGAGCAGCAGGGAGAGAGGAAATTGTGGAGGGCAGTGCTAAGGAAATAGGTGGAAGAAGAGTGGCGTATTTCCTCCAGGGTGTACATATTGAATTCTTTTAGTCTCTCTTCATAGGGTTTTTGCTGCAGACCTTGCACCATTTTGACTTCCACTCTGCCTATCTCTTTCCAGAGGTGTGATCTCTAGAACCGGACACAGTACTCCAGGTGGGGTGTTACCCAGTGACCTATATAGGTGCAACACCACCTCCCTCTTCCTGCTGGTGATGCCAGTACCTATGCATTCCCACTAGTTCTCTCAACTGCCTTGTCACATTGCCTGACCACCTTTAAATTATCTGATATCATTATACCCCCAAATCGCTTTCTTGCTTGATCATTGTCAGTATCATTACCCCTATTTTGCACTCCACCCTGGGTTTCCTTGGCCTAAATGCCTTACTTCGCACTTTTATTTTTTGCATTAAAACCTAGTATCTTGGCTGGCCCAGTGGCCCAGAGGGCTGAGGCACTGGATGCCTTACCTCTCCGCACACCAACAACCCATGTTCGGGAACAAACACTGGTTGCCGAGGGTCGGCCGGGGAAGAGGGCTGGGAGTGGATAAAGCGGCTGGTAGGCAGCTCTCCTCTCCCAGATTGGGGAGGTACGCCTCTCCTGCTCTTGACTGCCACTGAATGGAGGCTTGGTGGTAGCATTGGAGCATTGGAGGGGCTGGCATTAGGCCAGGTGGGTAGATCGGTCTGCAGTTGGTGCCGGTGTGCATGTGTGCCTCCACACGCATGTGCTGCCATGAATGGCTGAGGTCCCAGGGATGTAAGGGGCAAAAACCACAGAAAAAGAACCCCCAGAGGCAGGATGAAGACCAACCCCCTGCAGGCTCTGCACCAGTGGCTGGGCATGCACCATAAGTCCTGTGGCAGGGGATGCAGGTGTAGGGTAAGTCCCAGGGGAGCTGGGTATTGGGGCTGGGAGAGTTGGTCAGATGGGGCAGACAGGGGAAAGGAGAAGAAAGAAAAACAAAAACCTAGCTGCTTGGTTAGCCAGTCAAAGAACTCTATCAGATTTGTTTGACACAACCTTCCCTCTGTGAAACGATGCTGCCTCGGGTCCAATAATTTATTGGATTCCAGATATTCCACAATTCTTCCTTTTAATAGTGTTTCCATTAACTTCCCCACCACCGATGTCAGGCTGACTGGCCTATAATTGCCCATCTCTTCCTTGCTACCACTTTCATGAAGTGGGACTATATCTGCCTTTCTCCAGTCTTCCAGGACCATGCCGGTCTCCAGTGATCTGTTAAATAAGTCTGTCAGAGGTGCAGCTAGTACCTCCCTGAGCTCCCTCAGCACCCTTTGATGCACCCCATCTGGCCCCATGGCTTTGTCCACCTTCAGATTAGTGAGTTCTTTCTGGACTCTTTCCTTAGAAAAGGGACTAGTGTCCATTTGCCCTTCCCTCAAAGCCCCTGGTGCATTTCTGTGGTCCCTTTCCTTCACCTTCTACTCTGAACAGTGACCAGAAGTATGTGTTTAAGATGTCTGCCTTTTCTTGGTCCCCCTCCATACAGTCCCTCCCCCCTTTAACTGTACAATCTCTCCCTTTGTCTTTTTCTCATTAACATACCCCAAAAATATCTAGTCCGCTTTTAATACTGCCTGAGCTATTCTTTCCTCACTTTGCACTCCTTACTGCTTTCCCTGCCTCTTTCTGTTTTCCCTGATATGCTTTCCTATCCTCCTCCATCTGGGTCTCCTTATACCTTCTGTATGTTACTGTTTCAGCCTTTACCTTTTTTGCCACCTCTTTCAAGAACCATAGCAGTCTCATCTTCCTTTTGCTTTTGTTTACTTGCTTGACACTGAGGTTTGTCACCTTCACTATGCCCTCTTTCAGTTTGACTCATTTTTCCTCCACCCCCCTCGTGTCATCTCCCCCTGCCAGCTCATTCCTGAGGCATTCAACAATCTTTGTACCCTCAGCCCTTCTGAAGGCCATGACCTTCACCCCTGTGTGGTTGGAGTCTGTCCCTGTTCCTATGTTGAACTACACTGTACGATGATCTCTGATCTACAGATGGCCTCCAACCTTGACATCTTCAGTACTGTCCCTGTTAGTAAGAACCAGGTCCAGTATTTCCCCATTACGAGTGGGTTCACTGACTACTTGCCTGGAGAGTGCCTCTTGCAGGGAGTCCAGGATGTCCTTCTAGCTGAAACTGCAGCTGAAATGCTCCAAACTACATCCGGCAGATTGAAGTCCTCCACCAGCACTACCTACTCCTTTTCAGCCATTTTGCCAATTGCTTCTAACATTTCTTTATCTAAGTTCTCCCTGTGTCAGAGGCCTGTAGAGCAATCCTGTCCGAATAGCAGCTCTGTTTCTTGACTCGAGAGTGACCCACATCACCTCAGGCTCCCCCCACTGAATTCTCTGTACCGCCATCACTTTCATGTTTTCCTTCACATTAACCACCACTTCCCCTCCTTTCTTCCCTACCCTGTCTCTTCTAAACATTGTATAACCTGGTACGACCATGTCCCAGACATTGTCAGTACACTGTGATTCGGTAATGGCCACAATATCCAGGACTGCTTTTTCATGATGGCCTCTAGGTCTGGGATCTCATTTCCCAGACCCTAGCATTGGCACACATGACCTTCCATATTTTGTTAGGTCTTTTCTTGTCACTTTCTCCATTTTTCAATTGTTCCCCCTTCCTCACCTTTCTTCTTTGACTGCTCCTTTCTCCCCCCTTTCTCCTTTGCTAACTCCCCCCCCCCCCGCTTCCTTCAATAACTTGCATCCTGGTGGGACTCTCTCTCCCTTGCAATCTCCCTGCTCTCTATCTCAGCCTGTGGTGGGCCACTTTCTGCTTCCCTGTTTCTTCTGTCACCCCCAGCTACTTATCAAAATTACATTTAAACTGTCCACTGAGAATTATGGTTCCCTCCTGCATGGAAGCGGGCCATCACCTCTGTATAGGCTCTTATCCTTCCAGATTGGCCCACAGCCCCCATTGTAGCCATCCCTCTCCTCTCTGCACCATTCATTAGAAACATAGACAAAGAAATGGCAAAAGGAGACCAAGGGTCCATCTAGTCTGCCCATGTGTTCCTTGGACCTACTCAGATCCCAGGACCTAACTCCCCCTTCTGCCTAATGCTTTGTACTCCTCCTATTGCTTTTTGATGTCTCTATAGCCATGTCCCACCCCAGTTTAAATGATGTCACACACTTTGCCTATACCACTACTTACAAGCCTTGGTACGGAACTCCCTCTCCTTCCCCATATAGTACAAGATGCACTTACCGCTCGCATTTTAAACACATGGGAAACACAGGATCTACCAGATAAATGAACTAACTTTACCAAAAACTAATTTTACACATGGAGCTGACTATGGCAATTCAACTTTACATTTAAGCCCATGAACATCCTTATCAGCCACAGCAAAAGCTCTATCCCCAGATGACTTCAGACTGTGTAAGACACCTCCACAAGATTTTCCTAAACATAACGGAGGAGAGGCTCTGAAGCATTCAGACACAAGAGGTCTTCAATGTAGTCAGAGCCCACCTCATGCAGGGCCCTGAACTCCATGAAGCAATTATTAAAGGAGGTATGCCATCTAACCAGTAGCCCAGTGCAGTTTACAGAGCACGGGTGATATGATTAGAAATGCTTGTACCAGACATCTGCCTGACTGCAGCTTCTGTACTAGCTGGAGACAGTGCATCAAGCCCCCAGAAAGCCCTAGATATACAACAGAGGAGTGAGAATGGAAGAATGTCAGGGTCCTGCATGACAGCAAGTTAAATTGTAGTAAAAATAATTGGCATTGCATATTTTTTTGTAGCAAGCCTCCATGGCAAGTGCTGGAGTCAAGGCTAGCACAGGTTGCATAATGCTCTTTTTTTTCTTTGAGAAATTGCCAAGTATTTAGAGAACCACCTGTTTAAGAAGGGTTGTAGTTTTTGGTCTTTCTTAAAGTAGAAAGTCTTTTCTCTTAAAAAAAACAGAATAAAGGAAACACCCTTTTTTCAAGTGTGTCTACTGTGAAGTATATGTAACAGCATAGAACAATATGATTACACAAAATAGGTAACACATACCAAAGTAGGTCAGTTACATTCCTTGGCTAGAAATGGGGAGTAGAGAAAGAAAGCACAATCGGGGCATTGAATGAGATAAAATTTCAGTAGCATATCAACTAACGTAACAACAGATTCTCATTCCAAACAAAAAGCCTCATATTGGAGCATCATTGGATTGTAGGAGGGGACTTATTTAAGATTTCCTTTGTATATAAAGTGTTGGCAAGATTCCCAGAATTAAAAAAAAAAAAAGATTGTAGGTATTTTCTTTTAAGACAGTAGTGATTTTTCGAGTCTGTGAATGTCTGTTATTAAAATAATCCATTTTATGATGGACAAGTGGGTCTTTATCCTCCCATTTAATCAAAATACACTCCTGTGCTTTTATTGATCCTAAATATGAGTTTTGTCTGCTTCAATGTGATTGTTATGTCTACTGCAGCTGAATCTAACAGGGTAAAGTAAAAACTTATTGGCAAATGAATTTCTGTGGCAGAAGGTATAGAATGGATAATCCTCCTTCAAAAGAAAGATAAGCATGGGCACAAGGACAGAATGCCAATTAAAGGAACACTGTCAACCTTTTTTGCATCATGTTGAACACCCACATTTTTTATTGTTTATGTTCTCTAAAATTCTTTGATGTTGCTAGTAGTTTTATCTGCTTTCTGTCTTAGCAGAACAGAGGTGCATGGTAATGGTGTAATTATACTCACCCTGTTTTTGTTCAAGTCCTTGATCTACTCTTATTGCATACTTCAAGAATATTAGGAACACCCCTTTAGTGTTAAATTGTTCCCCCTTCCTCACCTTTCTCCTTTGACTGCTCCTTGATGCCCCCGCTTCACAGGTCCCACTATGCCTGCTCATGGTATTCAGCTGGTGACTGAGTTCAGTAGTTTCACTGGGACCAGCCCAGTCCTCTGGGGGCAAGTCAGTGAGGAACACCAGTAGCAGGGGGGTCTACTGGGAACTGAGTTCAGACTCCATCAAGGATATGTCAGGGAATAGTGCAGTCAGTCATGATTCAATATGCTGCTTTCCTCCCACTGCATCATGAGTGGATAGACTGTGTTGGGGGTGTTCCCAAGTCCAGTAAAGATGCAGTGGGAGTTGATCAGGGCAATGTAAACAGGCATGTATTTTTTTTTGTTTGTGTGCGGTAACACCAGTTTGATGTGCAGTCTGTTTCTCACTTTTTAAATAAAAAAAAGAACCAGAATCAAACTACAGTTTACATAAGCAATCTCTACAGAATATGACCAATCATAAAATTTGTTTTTTTTAAACTAGGGACACTTTGAGGCTTAAAGGGGTTTACAGTGTTCCTCTACTCTGCCATGATTATAAACACATTTTGGACACTGGTTTGAATTATCTGGTTGTATCTCATTCAATTTAGAAAGTGTATAGGAAGTACAGTGAAATTAATTAAAATATATTTGTTGAAATTTGGATGAGATGGCTGTGAGGGAGGGAGTAGAGTGAATTTGGTTGCACTATTTCCCATTTCATTCTGAGTGAATCCACCTTCCATACATGCTGCATCATATATCTTTGAGATAAATTTAGGCTTGTAGCACTGAGTTAGGAGGATCTGCTCTATGGAGAATAAACATGGAAGCTGCAATGTTGCCTGGGTTTTGAAACAAAATCCCTGGTCTGTAAATAGCCACACAATAACCACGAGGGAGGTCAAATCTCCGTTGCAGTGGCTCAAATGAGCAAAATCACTATTTAAATATAGGTTCCCTACTAAGTCAGGCCTAGAGTGAACCAACATTTATAAATTCCATCTTTAAGGGATGCAATAAAATATAATGGGCTAAAGGCTGACATTTTATGATTCCAAGCTGAACAAGCAGTTATGCAAATGTCAGCAAGTTGGCAATGACCAAACTGATTGAAGTGCTCACAGATGGCAGTATCCAGATTTTTTTGAGATGGAATATTTCTGGCTGCTAAAGCATTTTCTTAAAGAACTCTTTGTTTTACTAGCATATTACAAGCCACATCTCTTGCAGGGGAATCAGTTGGTTTTTGGAGAATGAAGGCACAAGCATGGTTGTTGGGCGTTGGCTGGGTTCATGATCTGCTGAGTTGAGGAACAGTAGTATAACTTTATAAATAATAATGAAGGGCCTGGCCTTCAGACTACAGCCTGAAGACATTCCAGGCTTGCAATTTGAAGAAAAGTAACTCTTGTTTTTCCCTACAGTTCATGTTTTCTTTGACCTTGTAGTGAACTCCTGTGGAGTGATTGAAAGCTGTAATTTTCTGTAAGGTTTTGACAAGGGAAGTATCTCTTAGATTTGCATTAGAATCAACCTGGAGTCTAAACTGGGAGGTTGAGATGGCAGAAAATAGATCAGACTAGTATCTTTCGTAGATTTTTGCATCTAGAGAATGCAAGAAAAGTGAAAGAGTTAAAAGTCATTCCAGTTCTTGAACATTGTTGTAGCAGGGAGTGATGTTTCACAACCATGTGTTGTAAAGGATGTAATCCAGGATCGTATGCCACCACCAGTGGTAGTCTATTAGAATCGTTAAGGTTCCTGTGTTTGAATAAATTCTCTCTTGATATGAAATTTGCTCAGAAATCTGTCATTGAATCTCCCTTTTCAGGTTATTTATTTATGTATTTATTTATTTCATTTTGTTAACTGGGAAGGCCCACTGAGCCAAACATGGTCCCTTTTTTAGGGGCGACCCAGAATTAGTTACTTGGAGATCTGTTGGGTACCGGACATATCAATGATACATTTTGATGACACAGAGCAATTTTTAAGAACAATCACAGTAATCCCAGACAAACACAGAAGTTTCAGAAGTGTTACACTTTGGAGTGACATACATTGGCTTATAGTAAGCTCTTTCATTTAGACAGGAGGAAGCTACCGACAATGACAGAACATTATTACAAATCACTGTGGTTACAGGTAACAGACATTAAGCCACTTTGGCCTTTTCATATTAATCAGGAAGCTGGTCAGTTCCTTGCACCTTGTATTAGAAGTGGGGACCATAGGCCATTTCGCCTGTGCAGCACTAGGGCTTCCACTTGCCATGCCAACTTCTTGGGTCTTGGATTGAACCCGAAGAGTCTGAGGTCCAGTTGGGGGAGGAAAATTGAGCATCCCATGGACTGCTCTCCTCCGGGGGGAAGGTGGGTGAGCATCCAGCACATGACTTATCTCTGGTGAAGGCTGGGGGAGCAGCTGACGGAGCTTATGTTGTGGGGAGGTGTGCTGAACATTGATGCTTTGGCACCCCATGTCATTGCATGCCATGCCTCCTGTGGGAAAAAGCATCCAAAAAAAAAGGCCGTCCCCAAGAATGACGCCTCCGCTTCACAGGTCTCACTATGCCTGCCCGTGTCATTCAGCTGGTGACTGAGTTCAGTAGTTCCACTGGGACCAGCTCAATCCTGTGGCCCCACTCTGGGGAGCAAGCCAGGGAGGAACACCAGTAGTGGGGGGGGTCTACTGGGAACTGAGTTCAGACTCCATCAAGGGCATGTCCACACAGCGGACCCCCCGGGGGGGGTCAAGCCTGGGAGTAACATCACCTGAGGTAAGTGCTGGGAGGAGTGGGGAAGTAGGGACTGAACCACCAAGGTCTGGCAAAAAGAAAAAAAGTAGGGACCTTGTAATACAAGTGAAGTCTTGACAACAAAGTAAGCATAGCCTGACTGCCTGACTGTACGGAATAGTAACTCCATAGCTCCTGAACTGGCTTGAATTACTACAAGGTTTTCTATTTTTAGATGGGGCTGGCCATGGTTCACATATAATTTATGGTTGGTAGGGAACATGGGACTCTTCAATTAAAGAAGCCTCAGACTTTCCTTTCTCTAAAACAATTGTTATTGTCCATGCAGGTTCTTCAGTCAAACAGCAAGGGAGTTATTTAACTTCTGAGGCACACTGGAGAAGCATTGCCTTATGCTGCTGGAGGGCTCCCTTTTGTTAGATGTTGCAAAGTACTTACTGTACTGTACTCTTCAGTTCACATTTTGCACACTTGATGGTAATGGTTACTTTCTACCAACACAGGCTTCTCTCTTGTCCCAGGCTGTTACTTGTGGCTTACCTAAATCTTGTATCATCTCTCAGAACAATATTTTGTCAAGAACTCCCTTTTTGTTACATTTTGTACTTAAAGTGCTCCTACTGATCTTTACCCTGTAGGGGGATTTTCACTCCACATTTGCACCTTCTCATATCACTTAGGTCCTCTCATAGCCTCCTTAGCTCTGCCACCACTGCAGACATCCAGTGAGCTCTCTGCATTACACTGTCCTGCTTTTATCTGATTTGATCTCTAGCACATATTCTGGGTTTACTTTTTCTGTTGCACAGTTGCATATAAATATTTACATTACCGTCTGTAACTGGCCCCACTTGGAAAGTGTGCGACTGTTCCTGTCCAATAATACTTGGGCACAGTCTATAAGATCCTCAGGTGAATGGCACCTGGGCTTGGTAATAGAAAAGTGATGTGGTGCCTCCACCTATGGGGATCCTTTTTGACAGATGACTGTCAGGGATTCATTCCTTGGCTCCTCACTGTCTGCCCTGCGGGGTACCGCAGGGCTTGGTGCTGTCCCCCATGTTGTGTGCAGTGTACATGCTGCCATTGGGAGACATTATAAGACAGTACAGGTTGAGTTTTCACTGCTATGCAGATGATTCTCAACTGTACATGACTTTTGTGCCCGAACAGGAGTCAGACACTGTCTCGATGTTTAACAACTGCCTATTGGAGATACAGGACTGGATGAGTGCTTGCTGGCTGAGGTTAAACTCATGAAAAATGGAGGTATTGGTAGTGGACCCTGATTGTAGGATGACCAGGACATGGGTGGGAAAACCCTTGGGTTTATACCTTGGAGGGACCCCACTAAATGCCTCAGTCCAGGTGCGTAACCTGGGCATGATATTTGATGAAGGCCTGACCTTGAAGGCTCAGGTGTCAGCTGTGGTCAAATCTTCCTTTTACCATCTGAGGAATATTGCCAGGGTGAAGCACCTGGTCATGTCTAAAGATCTTTCCACCTTGGTCCATGCCTTTATCACTAGTCATTTTGATTACTGTAATGCCCTTTGCCTAGGGCTACTGGGGGTGGATATCCACCGATTGCACCTAGTGCAGAACGCGATGGCCAGGTTGTTAACTGGAACCCCTAGATCCAGTCACATAACACCTGTGCTGCATGAACTGCATTGGCTGCCGGTACAGTGGTGGATCACCTTTAAGGTTGCATTGCTGACCTATAAGATCCTACATGACTAGGGACCCCAGTACCTGCATAATCTGCTGTCTCCTTATTGTCCCACCCACCCACTCCGATCCTCTGATGAGGGATTGCTAGAGATTCCCATGGTACACCTGAAAACTTTGGGAAGAAGATCATTTGCCTTTATGGCTCGTACGCTGTGGAATTCTCTACCTCGTTGGATACAAGATAGCCTGACTGTTGAGGGTTTCAAAAACTCCCTTAAGGCCTATTTTTTTTTGACAGGCCTTTGAAGGGCCCTGGGAAGACTTGATGTCAGAAACACTGTAAGATCTTATTTATTTATTGTTTTATTGTATTTTAAGAGGTTGTTTATATTGTTTCATGTATGTTGTTAAAGGGACACTGTCAACCTGTTTTTCATCATATTATTCCTAGTTAAAAACCTACATTTTATGATTGCTTACCTTCTCTAAAGTGAATTACTATTGCTGTTTGTTTTGTCTGTCTCCTTGTTTAGTGGAACTGAAATGCATGCTGATGTACTGTATATTTATAAACAACCTTGTTTTGTTTACAATCCTGGATCTGTTCTTACTGCATACTTCCTGAGCATTACAAACACACCCAAACAGTACAGTCACTCATGAAGCAGTAAGCTCCTAAACTCCCACTGCATCATGAAGGGCTAGACTGTGTTGTAGGTGTTCCCAATTCTAGGAAAGATGCAGTTGGAGATGATCAAGGAATGTAAGCAAACCTGTGTTTGTGTGATAACACCAGTTTGGTAGGCAGTCTGTTTTTTACTTTTTTTAAAGAAAATAAGACTCAGAATCAAACTACCAGCTACATCAGCAATCTTTACAGAATGTTGGCAATCATAAAATGTGTTTTTTAAACTAGGGACACTTTGAGACCTAAGGGGGTTGACAGTGTCCCTTTAAGGTGCCCTTAGCTTTGGAAGGGTGCCTAACACAAATAAAGTTTTGCTTACTTACTTATTTACTGCCCCACATGAAATAAATGCAACCCCCACCCTCATAACAAGGAACCTTTATGATTATACACAACCCCCAACTTATACTCTGTGCAATAGGTTTAATGGTGTTGGGGGAAGTAAATGCTAGAGTTGGAAATATAGTTAGACCTACTAGAGACATTGAACACTTCATATCTGTAGGAGATATAGGGAGTCTAAGGAATACCAGGAATACAAGGGACAGGAAAATCAATGACAGAGGTTTGAGAATAGCTAAGGTATTAAGAGAAAGGAATCTGGTGTTAATTAATGGAATGTCTAAATCTGACCATGAGGGTGAATTTACATTCATAAATTTTAAAGGGGCCTCAGTGATTGATCTGGCTTGGATAAATATTAATTTGGTCACAGAATTTTTGGACTTTAAAGTGGAAAATAGAGGCGAAAGTGATCATTTCCCCTTGGAGATTCAATTTAAAAAGGCAAATAAAATAGAAGTTATTAATAATGGATTATCAAATCTGACTCAAACTAGAAAAGGGGTAAATTGGAAGATTAATCGACCAAGCTTCCAGGATACTATGATTACAAAGGGTATAACGCAAAGTATGGAAGATTTTATTGATCTTAGGGCAGATGAATGTATCTCCAAATATGAGAGTATAATTAGCAGGATTGCTAATATATATAATATAATAATAATAACATTTATTTAATTAAGTGCCTTTCAAAATCTCAATGCGCTGTACAGCATAATACAAAAACAAACACATATTTAGATACACCCAATATAAAACCAAAATAAAACATGAAACTCCTTTTCCCATAAAAAAGTCTTTAGTGCCTGCTTAAAACTCCCCACCATCCTGCACTCCCAGAGCTGACGGGGCAGAGAATTCCAGAGAGTAGGTGCCACAAATCCAAAGGCACGAGCACCAGATGACTTCAAGTTTACCCTCGGAATCTCCAGCAACCCCTCGTCAGCCAAGTGGAGCTGACGCAGAAGGGTGTAAGGCACCAAGAGCTCTTTCAAGTAATCAGGATCCAATCCGTGTAGGGCTTTGTAGGTCAGAAGACCTACCTTAAAGGTGATCCGCCACTGTATTGGCAGCCAGTGCAGAGTGTGCAGCACTGGGGTGATGTGAGATCTTTTAGACGCCCCAGTCAACAAACGTGCTGCCGCATTCTGCACTAGCTGCAAGTGGTGGATATCAACCCCAGGAAGCCCTAGGTAAAGGGAGTTACAGTAATCAAGGAGCGATGTCACAAAGGCATGGACCAAGACCAGCAGGTCACTGGGTGGAACAAGGTGCCTAATCCTGGCAATGTTCCTAAGATGGAAAAAGGCCAACTTGATGACTGCAGACACCTGCTGTTGAAGAGTCAGACCAATGTCAAGCTCCACTCCCAGGTTACGCACCCGTTCAGAGGTGAGGATCTGGTCCTCCCCCAGGACTAAACCGGAGGGAAGCCCAGTCCTCAATCCCTCTACCCTATGACACGAGTCCACAATCAAAACCTCAGTCTTTCCTGGGTTCAACTTTAAACTGCTGGAATTCATCCAATCTTGGATTTCTGTGAGGCAATTGTTCAGTACTGAGATAGCACCAGCCTGGTCAGGTGCAAAAGACAGGTAGAGCTGGGTATCATCAGCATAGCAATGAAACCTCAGCTCATACCATCTTACAATGTCTCTGAGGGGTAGCATATATACTGCAAATAACATGAGGGACTGCACCGAGCCCTGAGGCACCCCACATGGCAGAGAGAAGGCCCCGGATGAAAACAAACCCGAGACCACTCTCTGCATTCTCCCTGCGAGGAAAGATGAAAACCATCTGAGGACTGTACCCAACAGCCTACAGATGGACCTCAGGCGTTCGAGCAGAACCCCATGATCCACAGTATCAAAAGCTGATAATAGATCAAGGAGAACCAAGATAGAACGGTGTCTCCGATCTCTCACCATCAGGAGATCATTTAGCATCCAAACCAGAGCAGTCTCAGTACTATGCCTCTTATGAAAACCAGATTGGAGAGGTTCGTATAAAGTATGGATGGTTAAATGGTTATCCAATTGAGCAGTCACAACTTTCTCAATAACCTTCCCCACAAAAGGGAGGTTAGAGATAGGCCTGTAGTTTGCTAGGTTCTCTGGGTCCAAAGAAGCTTTCTTCAGAAGGGGGATCACCCTCCTTCAGGGAGCTAGGAACACTCCTGCATCTAAAGAGCACTGTATAATCCGAGCTAAGACCGGGCCGATGATCTCGCTACAACCCAAAATCAGGGAAGTAGGGCCAGGGTCTAAACTACAGCACATGGGATGCATCTCCTGGACAATCCTCATAGTATCTACGAAGTCCGGCAGGTCAAAGGCACTCCAGGAAACTCTGGGCTCTGCGACAGGGCACCAATCAGCGGCAACTCCCTTAGAGTGAAGTTGGAGGCACTCCCTCCTGATGTCTTCAACCTTATTCGCAAAGAATCAAATGATCTCATCACAATCAGTTAGTGTAAAAACTCAATGGAGCTGCTGACAGGCTGGGATGCACAGTCTGTCAACAGTTCTGAAGACTTGGGCCGGTCGATTCCGTGCGACAGAAATTTCCCTGGACAGGAATTCTGCCTTCTTATGGGAAATTTCTGTTTGGTAGAGTTTATAATGCTCTAGCACAATAAGGTGGTCGGCATCAGCGGCCGTCTTCCTCCAACGACGCGCTAACCTACGCCCCATCCTCCGCAACCCTCTCAGAGCTCCATCAAACCATGGAGCGCCGGGGCAACGTGAAAGGGGGCGAACAAGGACAGGCACAATCTGATCGAGGGCTGCTGATATGGCCCCATTATAGGCCACTACCAACTGCTCAGGATCAGTGCAGAACTCGTCCAACAATAAGAGGTCAATAACTGCCAACAGGTTTTCAGGGACCACATCCTGCAATGGGTGGTACCTGACCAGCTCCACAGGGGCCAACCTACCCAAGGAGGCCTCAAAATTGAATCCAACTGAGTAGTGATCGGACCAACTGACTGGTTCCACCACCAAATCGGAGGCCTCGATCCCCAGGAGGAAGACCAGGTCAAGAGAGTGACCTCCCTTGTGTGTAGCTGAGGAAACAACCTGTGTAAAGCCAAGAGATGTCATCTCCTGGAGGAAATGTTGACCAAAAAGCGAAGATTCGTTGTTGACCCAGGCATTGAAGTCGCCCAGAACCATCAGTCTGGGTGACTCCAAGGCCATGTCGGTGGCGAAATCTGCTTTTTCCTGCAGAAAAAGCTTCTCATCACCTGGTGGACGGTAAGTGAGGGCAATCCTGCACCCTACACCAGCTACCACAGTACATTCAAATGACCTGGCTCCTCAACTGGTACACCAGTTAGGCCCAGTCGGTCTTGAAACAGACCGCCATCCCCCGCTGATCCAATTCGATGTATAACTCAGTACCTGAGGGAACAGCGGCCTCTAAAAAGGGGCCGCATTCCCATCCAACCAGGTCTCGGTAATGCAAGCCAGATCTGCCCTCGCAACAAAGTCTGAAATAAGGCCAGTCTTGTTGCAGACAGATCTGGCATTGCATAACAATGCCCAAGTTAGACTAGGTTGGCGAGTTGTCCCAATCACTTGCCCTTCCAAACTGGAGGTGCTCTTGAGCACGGAAACCAGAACTGAATCACCACGTTCTAGATACCATTTCACCCCAGGGTGTCTTCTGGGCATAACCACCCCTATGGGAGAGCCCCGTTCGCTTCTCTGTCCACAACCCCCCACCCACCCCCCAACTCCCCCCCCATGAGCAATCCCCAATGCCCGACAATGATGGTAAACATGAACAGGCGGGGGGGGAGAAGAGAAGGGGTGGAGGGCATGGAGAGCAGAGGCCGAATAGCACAGGACAGGAGAGGGAAAGCAGGCACATCTAGCTGCTCAGTTTATAACACAATAAATATAATAAAATCCCAAAAAACACCACCAATCCTAAGCTTCTCTCAGACTTCCTACAACTAAAAATTATGCTACTTTGAATTATAACAAACAACTAAAATTGAAATTAAACTAAACCATCTCCCTAACACATAAACTTATTTATTGATTAAACCCACAGGTCCTCTCACAGCATGGGGGTCAACCAAAAACTAACCAAAAACAATTTTAATTGCTCCCAGGTCCTCTCACTACCTGGAGCCTACAAAAAACTAAACACTCTCACTACTAATTTAAACAAAAAAATAAATAAACATCAAAATAATAATAATTAAATAATAATGACAATAAAATAAAGGAAATAATTAAGAAACCACCCTTCAGAAACCTCTCACAATATCGGGAAACAGGTGGATTCAAAGATGTTATAGAGCACTCTCACTGCTCACATTATTTCCACTAAATAAATATGTAAGGAAAAAGTACTTGCAGTCAGCAGAGGTCCCATCTAACTGTGAGTATTTCCAAACACAGCCACTATATAAGCACAGGATACAAAAGTCAGGATACCAGCCCTAATGTCAACAAAAAGCAGCAAGCAATATAGATCCAATCTTCAGCTCTCATACTTCAGGTTCCACCTCCAATTCAAATCACAAAAAGGCCACCAGTGGGCTGTGGGTTCCTATCAACTTTCCAGAGGAAAATTACCCCAGAAAGTCAGTGGCCCACTACTTCAACTCCAGGAGGAGTCAGCCCCCCCCCCCAGCTGGCTACCCCAAGAGTCTAGAGGAAGGGGAATAATGGACAGGCCCTCCAGCCTACCCCACTCCCCACCCCTGTGTGTGACAATGACCCTGAGGTCCCTCAGGAACCCTGCAGGCCCAGCTTTAAAGCCCCAAATCACCCAGATGCAGGAAAAGAAGCATTCAACACACTGAAAAAGTCAGTAAATTTCGTGTCCCGCTTAACTTAAAAGCTCTTCCAAACGACTTCACTAGATCACCGCTCCCGATAATCCAATGACAACATGCAGATGTAGTCCAGGGGCACTCTGAAAAACACAGCCGACAGTTCAAAACCACACACTGGGATACCAATTTCCAAACCCTAGGCTTGCTTGGTTTCAGCTAGTTTCCATAATCCCTGACCAGTCCACTCACTGCACAGATACTGAGGGGCCGAAAGACAGTAAAAGTTCCAAAGACTCAGTCCAAACACAGTCCAAGTACAGCATGGAGATCAGTAAAAAGAAGGCTCAGGAAGTCGGCATAAACGAGGCTTCACTGACACATCTCCATATCAAATCTCTACAATTCTTCACGGCTCTCCCCAGTACTCCTTTCAGCACACTGGGTCCCAGCCCACATACAGGTTCAAACAAAGCCGAAAACGGAGAGTGGAGACAGGTGCACGACAAGTGTGCTAACGTAAAAACAAAGGCAGGTAAATGGTGGCAACGATAGCAGGAAGCATAAAAACAATAAAACAAAATTAATAAAACACAGAGCAGCAAAAGATAAACGGCAAAGGGCAAGACAGATACTACAAACAAATGAATGGCTATCCCAGCGTGGCCGCCATCTAAAGAACCTGTCCTCCTTCAGAGGCATGGTTCAGAAAGAGGTTAAAATTTACCCAAAGAAACAAGGGGCATTATGGTATAACACTGACTGCATGGAAGCGAAGAGGAATTTAAATAATTAAACTAGGAGAACGTTGAAAATGCCATCACAAAATAATAGGAAAGAATTACATAAAAATAGAAAAGAATATAATAATTTAATTGAGAAACATAAGGAAAGATTTAGACAGAAACTGTGGCAAGATCTAGAAAAGGCAGTTATGGATAAGGATTCTAGAGAATTTTGGAAAATTGTGGCAAAAGGTATAGGAAGATATAATCAAGAAATAGACTTCCATATAGAACCTTAAGAATGGATACATCATTTCAAGCTAATTTTTAGTGAATTGGGTGTTAAAGAGGGAGGTGAAAAGCTTCTAGAGGAATGGATCCCTTTAAAAATTAAAATAAAAGAAGAGGAAGTAATTAAAGCAGTTAACAAATTTAAAAGGCATAAGGCTCTGGGACCAGATGGGATCCCGATTGATGAGATTAAGAATCAGATTTATGGGCAACGATGCTGACAAGACTGTTTAATTATGTGGGTAGTACAGGTAAGATTCCAAGTACATGGGCAAAATCAATCATAGTACCAATCTTTAAACAAGCATTTGTCAATGCCGAATGTTGTCTCGCTGGCATTGGCATTGCTAGTGCAGGAGTTTGAGATGCATAATAGTAATGGCAGTGAAGTATTGAACTGACACCAACCTCACCCCCACCCTGAAGAGACACATTTGCAACATACACATTTTGGGACCTCCCCTCATGAGCAGTGGCACTGTGTTTTTGTTAATCTGTCCCAAAAGTTGATTTCCCACAGCGACCACGCCAATCTGCGCCACGGGTGCAGAAACACATTTTGGGCAGGATGTGAAAAATGACAGCTGTACTGTTCATAAGGAGGTGTGAAAAAATGCCAGTGTTGAAAATCTGACATGAAAATATTGCAAATTTGTGAAGTTACAAGGGTTTGTGGAAACTGCGTAACGCATGCTTGTAACACAGTCATTTTATGGACTTTTGGCACCAAATTTTCAACATAGGCATTTTAGGACCTCTGCTCATGAACAGTTTCACTGTCATTTTCTCAAACTGTCCTGAAAACTGATTTTGCACAGCGATCTCGCTATTTTGTGACCTCGCGCCTAGATTACTGCAACTCGCTTTACTTTGGGCTACCGGGGGTTGATATCCGTCGCTTGCAGCTGATGCAGAACTCAGCAGCCTGGTTGTTGATGGGGATTTTGAGTTCTTCCCATATTACACCGGTGCTGCGGGATCTGCACTGGCTGCCTGTTCAGTGGCGGATCTCCTTCAAAGTCAGGTTACTGACATATAAAGCCCTACACGGACTGGGCCCTGACTACCTGAAAGAGCTTCTGATTCTTTATCTCCCTGAGTGACCACTCTGTTCGGCCGACAAGGGGTTGCTAGATTCCAAGGGTGACTTTAAAATCTGCAGGAGCCCGGGCATTTATGTTCGTGGCCCCGACCCTCTGGAATTCTCTACCCCGTCGGATTAGGGAGTGTGCGACTGTTGGGGGGGGTTCAAGCAGGATTTAAAAATATTTTTGTGGAATAAAGCTTTTAATGATGGTGTTGGCTGACAAGTATGTATTTATAACTGGGTTGATATATTGTTTTGTTTTATATGTTTTAATTGGTTTTATTGTTATGCGCCTTGGTTATGAAAGGCACATTGTAGAATTATTATTATTCTGCGCTGGACATGCAAAAACACATTTTGGACAGGATATGTAAAATGACAGCTGTACTGTTCATAAGGAGGTGTGGAAAATGCCAGTTTTGAAAATCTGGAGTGAAAATACTCACAAATTCACAAAGATTCACGGCGTGCGTGGAAACAAGCATAGCATACGCTCATAAACAACCATTTTTATTTTTTCACCAAATTTGCAACATGTTTTGGAGAGCCCCCTCATGAACAGTGGCACTGTCATTTTGTTACTATGCCCCGAAAGGTGATTCCGCACAATGACAACAAAATCACCTTTCAGGACCAAATAATGCCATGACAGTGACTGAATTCATGAGGAGGGTTCCCAATAAACCCATGTTGAAAATTTGGTTCAAAAATTCCAGAAAATGCCCGAGATATGCACCAAAGTTGAAAAAACCCTTTTTATGCCATTTTATAGCTAACCGGCATTTCCTCAGTTCGCGGTTGGCTTTGAAGAGTGCATATGTGTTCCCAGTCCACCAAAGATCATCGCGCCAGACTGCAGAGGTAAGTATGGGGTGGGGGGGTGTGGAGAAGCAGGGTGCACAGAGGGTGGGTGCAGGTTGTGGGAGGGGGAAGGGAGACTGCGAGGGACCATTTTCTTTTTTTTACAGGTTTAAAACAAAAAAAGAAACAGCGCAGGATTTTTATTTTTACAGGGGCATTTGGCATGCTGGGGTGGGCTCCCAGCATACCACCTGACTGGGGAGTGGGCTAGCTGATGGAGGATTGGGCACCCCTGTCGGCACATACCAAGTGGGGGCTACAGCCATGGGAGATTGGGCACCCCCCTCAGCACACAACACATTGGGGGGCATTATGCCAATGGGGAGTGGGCTCCCCCATCAGCACATGCACTAGGGCAGGGCATGCCGACAGGGGGATTGGGAACCCCCAAAGTTGGCATTGTAGCAGGTGAGGTGGCAGTCACTGCCGCCATGTTTGCTACAAAGCTACACCAGGAAAGGCACGTCGGGAGGTGCTGCTGCGTGAGAGCTTGGCTCTCATTGCAGCGGACCTTTCCTTAGATGTGATGGCCACATTATGTATTCCTGGTGTGGCACCTGCATGCTGGCTGATTGGGGAATGAGGGACGCACCCACTAATGCATGCCCTGCATTTGCCCAACAGTGCAGTACTAGTACTAGTGCAGTATGTTAGCTGTGCAAGCGCGAGCCAACATAAAAAGGGAGAAAAAAAAGAACCGGCATGTTACAGGCCTATAAGCCTTATAGATAATTCTCAAAATATAATGACAAGGATAATAAATAATAGGTTAATAACATGGATTAAGTCAAACAATTTGATCAAGGAAGCCCAACCAGGATTTATTGAGAATCATTCCACCATTGACCAGTGTTTTATACTTAGGCATTTAGCTTATAAATATACAAAGATCAAAAAACAGAAATTATTCTGCATTTTTGTGGATTTTAAGGTGGCATTTGATAGCATTGATCATGAACTATTGTGGATATGTCTTGAAGAATTAGGAATGGAGAAAACTTTATTAGACATGATTAAAGTATTGTACAGGCATAACCAGATTAAGATCAGGTTTAATCCTAGAGGTGATTGTATGGAAGAATTTGAGGGGAACAAGGAAGTTAAACAAGGATTTGTCCTTCCACCTATTCTTTTTAATCTTCATTTAAATAGGATAATGGAGAATTTATATAGGGATGAATACCATATGCCTAAAATAGGGGAAAGGGCGTGCTCTTATGTAGCATTTGCAGATGACATTGTTTTGATCTCTATGAGCAGTTTAGGAGTTGCAAGATTTTTTAATGCTTTCCAAAAAGAATGTAATAATGCAAAATTATGATTCAATCCAGAGAAGACCAAAGTTATGGTCTTTCGTAACAACAGTAAAGGAAAGCTGAGCATGCGTTATAATGATATAATCCTTGAACAGGTAAAGTGTTTTAAATATTCGGGCACAAACATTAATGAAAATCTTACATGGAATAGTCATATTAAAGAGATAAAAATGAAAATAAAGACATTTGTCCCTCCAATTACTAGTTTCGTTTATAAGTATGGAGGTAGTTCTATTATGCAATAAAGGTTATTAATGTGAAAATAAGATCACAAATTCTGTATGGAGCAGAAATTTGGGGTTTAGAGATTGATGAAAAGATAGAAGGAATAATAAACATCTTTTATAAAAAGATACTGGGTCTACCTAAGGGAGCACCAGCAGCCTTAATAAGAGCAGAATTGGGCCAGACATCAATAGAAAACTTGGTACAGGAAATAATTATTTTGTACCCTTTTAAGGTGTATACAATGCCAGATAAACAATTGCCAAAACAATATTTAGAGGAGGCCATAAGTTATTATGATAGGAAGTTCAAATTCCCTGTTATGGATATCCTAGAAAAGTGGGTAAAGCCGTATGGGTTGATAACTTACTTGGCAGATATAGTAAGAAGACCTCAAGAGGACAGCAAGGAAGAAATAAAAACAAGATTGAAAGATGTATTTAGACAAAAGGATATGGAAAGATGATCAAAATATAAAATAAGCAAATGGCTGGCAATGAATAAGAAAAATTTTTAGTAGGGAAATATATATAACAATTCTTAAAAACCCAGCAAGAAGAAATCTTTATATAAAATTTAGATTTGAGTACTTTTCAAGTGAAAGAGCAAACAGATTAATGAAAATGGAAGACTCCAAGGGGATTAGTAAATGTAATTTAGAAGAAGATGATCTAATACATCTACTGATTAAATGCCCACTTTACCAGAAGGCAA
This sequence comes from Neoceratodus forsteri, assembly GCA_016271365.2. Classification (NCBI taxonomy): domain Eukaryota; kingdom Metazoa; phylum Chordata; order Ceratodontiformes; family Ceratodontidae; genus Neoceratodus; species Neoceratodus forsteri. The sequence continues at coordinate 668,687,910 of CM028133.1, forward strand.
GAACAAAAATCTTAGGGCCCATTTTAGAATCTCTGGAAGGAAGCCTCCAGGTGTTGACAGAAAAGATAATGAACTCTCAGTCAGTAAGAAAGTTAGAGGCGGTGATTACCTATATGAAAATTATTGATAAACGATGTCTCCATTTGTGGGAAGCTGTATTGTGAAAAGTCCTGTCTATTGAAAGAAGTGGGAGAACTGTTCGGTTCGAACCGATCAGGTTGTTTAAAACTTTAAAAAAGTAAGCATTTTAAAGCTTTGAGTGCGGTTCCCGGTTCTTATCGGTTCTAAAAAAAAACGGATTTCATTACGGTTTTTTCCACGACCCGTGACACGGTTGGGAACCGATAAGAGTGTCTTGCCTGGCACTGCTGTTCAAAGGGCAAGTTTGTTGGTTAGGCTGGCATCATGTCTGAGAAACCCAAAAGGAAAACCGGGCCCACTGGGTTTCAACACTGTGTAGTGTCTGTGGGAAAGCCTTTGCCAAGGCTGACCCACACACCACATGTGATTTGCAAGAATTTCCCTGCAGCCACCCTGGATAAGAGAGTTGGCAGGCTCAGGGAGCGAGAGGCCAAAAAGTCCGCTGACCCGGATGGCCAGCCCGGTTCGGTGCCAACCGAACCGGAGGGAGTGCCCTCTGACCAGGGCGAGACTTCCTCGGGCAAACGTAAAGCTGACTCTGAGGAGCCAGTTCCAGCAAAGAAAACTAGAAAATCAGCAGGTGTGGAGTCCAAAATTCCTTCTCCAACTGCTGCAGAAATAGCAAAAGCTATACAGATTGTACGATCATTTCTCGGTTCCGTCCGAACCGCCACTGTCTGGTAAAGGTCGGTTCGGCTGGTTCCACCGGTTCAAGAATATGATATTGAAGAGTTTTCTGAACCAGAGGAGGGGGAGGAGGATTATGAACAGTGTGAATGTGACTTTGAGAGTCTGGATGTGCCCATTGAACCGGACATCTCCCCAGACAGACCTTTAGAATCTCCCCCTACGCTTTCTGAGTCCCCTTCTCACTTTTTGTTTTATAAAAAGGTTGCTGAAACCCTCCAACTCCCATTAGAGGAAGCTGTGGATGAGCAAGAGAAACCTGATTTTGTGGAAATGATGGATATCCCAGAGTCTAGGAGATTGTCTATCCCCTTACATAAATCATTTAGGAAACAAACAATAAAAATTTTAAAAGCTCCTAATTCTGTGCCTCCTGTTGACAAGAAGATGGACAGGAGGTACACTTTGTCAGGTCCTGATACAGACTTTCTTTCACAGCAATGCAGTCATGTTGGAGTAGTTCAGGCTGCAGCCTGTGATAAGGCTAACATTCCCCTGGCCTCACATCCTCCTGACAAGGACTCCAGGAAGATTGATGCCATGGCTAAATAACAATACATGGCAGCGTCCTTGGGACTCAGACAAGCAAACTACATGGCTTATGTGGCAAGATACCAAAAATCTAGATGGGACACTGTCATGGCTTTAGCCAAACAGGCCCCTGGCCAGCTTGCCAAGGAGCTGGAGCAGGTGGCTGCTGATGGTATTGAGGCATCCAAGGTGCAATTCCATGCTGCTGTGGATTCTAATGATGTATCCTCTAGAGTCATGGCTACATCTGTGGCCTTTCGTGAGGTTGGCTTGGCTCAGGTGTACTAGTTTGTCTCAGGATACCCAGACTAAGGCTATGGATTTTCCTGTGGTAGGAAATTCTCTGTTTGGGGAGCAGACGAGAATTGCATGAAAAATGGATGAATATAGAACAACTATAGGAGTGCACAAGCCAAGGGCGGCAAGCCACTCCTCAGAGGCAGACCCCCAGGGGTAGAGGTAGGCCTTTTCACAGGCCTTTTTACCAAACCCAGGCTTCTTCTGCTTATGCTTAGAGGGGGTTCTTCAGAGAGAGAGGCAGATGGGGTGCAAGCAGGCCTGCTCCCACCCCTCAGCCTAAAGCCCCTGCCAAACAGGCACCCTGATGGGATGCCCAGGGCCGGTTCTCCATTACCTGTAGGGGGCAGGCTGGCTTACTTCGTTTAGGACTGGGAGTCTCTAACATCAGTCAAGTGGGTCCTGGAAGAAGTAAGCCAGGGTCTGGTTCTCAGCTTCAAAAAATTTCCAAAGATGAGAATCAGATCTTTTCCACCTGCAAATCCTCTAGAGACCTTTGCCTTAGAAACAGAAGTCTCATCCCTCCTGGCTCTCAGAGCTGTAGAAAGGGTTTCTCCCCTACACCAGGGCAAGGGTCTGTACTCCAGGTACTTCCTTGCCCCAAAAAAGACAGGAGAATGGCGGCCCATTTTGGACCTAAGATATCTGAACAAGCACGTTTTGAAACCAAAATTCAAAATGGTGACTCTGGCAATGATTTTACCTTCTTTAAGGCCAGGGGACTGGCTAGCTTTCCTGGACCTCAAGGATGCCTATTTCCATGTTCTAATCAGAAGCTCCCACCGAAAGTACCTCAGATTCGAACTGCCCTCTGGCCATTACCAGTTCAGAGACCGGTCCTCTTCAATGTCTTTATAAGCGACATTGCAGAGGGACTGGAAGGAAAAGTATGTTTCTTTGAAGATGACACAAAGATCTGCAACAGAGTTGATGCACAAGGTGGAGTGGAAAGGATGAGAAGGGACTTGGCAAGGTTAGAGGAATGGTCAAATGTATGGCAGCTTAGATTCAATGCTAAGAAGTGCAAGGTAATGCACCTGGGAAACAAAAACCCAGGGGAAGAGTACACAATGGGGGGTGAGATACTAACAACAACAGAAATGGAAAGGGACCTGGGGTAGTCATATCAGATGACCTAAAGGTGGGCAAGCAATGTGACAGGGCAGCAAGGAGGGCTGGGGGGATACTGGGATGCATAGGGAGAGGCATCACCAGTAGAAAACAAGTTATTATCCCTCTGTACAGACAGCTGGTGAGACAACATCTGGAGTACTGCGTGCAGTTCTGGAGACCCAATCTCCACAAAGACATAGACAGAATGGAAGCTGTCCAGAGGGAGGCAACTAAAATGGTGCAGGGTCTGCACGGAAGACATATGAAGAGAGACTTAAGGAGCTTAATATGTATATCCTCGAGGAAAGGAGAGAGGGACATGATAGAAACTTTCAAGTGCCTCAAGGGAATCAACAAAGTTGAAGAGGGTAGCATCTTTCAAAAAAAGAGGTGTGCAAGAACAAGGGGGCACAATTTGAAGATAGAAGGGGGGCCGCTCAGAGGTAATTTAAGGAAGTATTTTTTCACAGAGAGGGTTGTGGTTGTATGGAACAGCCTTCCAGAGGAGGTTGTGGAGTCAAAAACAGTGGTGGAATTCAAGCATGCATGGGACAGTCATAAGGCGATTCTAGGGGGTGGGGTTAGGAAGAAGTAGGCTGCTGGTTAACTAGGATCTGCAGCTTATCCATCAGGTAGGGAAATGGGCAGACTGGGTGGGCCAAGCGGTCCTTATCTGCCGTCAAATTCTATGTTTCTATGTTAAGTAAGAAGGGAGAATTGTGCAATAAGAGATTGACTGTAATAAATACCAGTTTATGTATGGAATTTTATTGGATATTTTTATTACGTGTGTATTTATAGTGTATATGTGGTATGAAAATTGTAAGAACATAACTTGTTAAACAATAAAATGAAACTGAATTGAATTACTCTGTGCATGGACACACAACAATAGGCAAAACAAAATAAATTGCAATTTAAACACAAGGGATATTTATTAGTGGAACAGTAACAGACTCTGAATGGGTGAACAGAATGGAATATATGCAGTGAAACAGTTCTGAGGTCACTCCCCAAATGCCACCACCCTCTGGTGAGCACCCACACAGTATTTACTATTTCTCCAAACTGGTGCACCAGTACCCCAAAGTCCCTTGGGCGGTCCCAATACAGCCCATTAACTGTGTGCACACAGTGGGCAGTTGCAGGCCTGATGTTGGACTACAGTGTGGTATTGATTGAAGGTTGGTGGTTGGGAATCCCAAGCAAAGTATTTAACACAAATGCTAGTTGCTCTGTCTGTTGCAGTTCTGTAAATGGGATTTAAATACTAATTGTGCAGAAATGCCCAGCAATTGCTCTTATCTGTTCCTGACTAGCAGAAAAATTGGAGGGGTACTAATACAGTACTCATGCCCTTAGCAGACTCTGCAGGCTGGCTCTGTCAGGATGTTGCCCTCAGGGTTGCAGATGCAGGCAATGGTACAGGAGTGGCAAACCTAACACACTACTGGGTGGTGAGTGGTGTGGGCTGTGTTGGCCACTGATGTTCTCTACACCTAACAAGGGAGTTGCTGTTACCCACCTCCAGGGAGTACGCAATCACTCAAGACCTCAGGCAACTTAGGCCCTCTGTCAGGATAAGTCCTAATAGCTCACAAAGCCCAGGGCAGGAACGTTGGTGTTGTTCCAGGAGAAGACAAATATATTTGCAAAGATTCTTTTAACAGCTTTCTTCCAACCTTGTGAATGACTGATGAGTTTACTCATAGGTCTTTCTACTTGTGTCTCCCAGACAAATCTACTCTATTGCACATGTCTCTCCCTTGTGCAGAAAAATAGAAACAGAAGTTGATGGCAGATAAGGACCGCAGGGCCCATCCAGTCTGTCCATTTTTTCTACCTTATGAATGTGCCATATGTCTGTACTTTGTCAATGGCCTATCTAGTCATACTCATCTGTATTGCTCCCTTATGCCTATCCCATGCCTGTTTGAAGCCCTGCACTGTATTCATATCCACCACTTCCTGAGGTAGGCTGTTCCATGCATCCACCACCCTTTCTGTGAAAAAGAACTTCCTCACATTACCCCTTAATCGGCTTCCCTCTAATCTCATGCTGTGTCCTCTTGTCCTGCTATTTTTTCTTATATTGAAACATGTTAGACTCTTTAACCTTGTTAATGTCCTTAAGATGTTTGAATGTTTTGAACATATCACCTCTCTCCCTCCTTTGCTCCAGTGTATACATATTGAGCTTCGTTAATCTGTCCTCATATGTTTTCTGATGCCATCCCTGCACCATTTTGGTTGCCCTTCTCTGGACTGCCTCCATTTTGTTAATGTCCTTGTGCAGATGCAGCCTCCAGTACTGCTCGCAGTACTCCAGATGGGGCCTAACCAGTGACTTGTAAAGAGAGATTATTACTTCCCTCTTATGACTTGCGATACACCTACTAATACACCCCATCAACCCTCTAGCCTTATCTACTGCTTTAGTGGCCTGCTTGGATGATTTCAGGTCATCTGTGATGATGATGCCCAAGCCTCTTTCTTCCCTTGTGATTGCCAGCAACTCCCCTCCCAACTTATAGGTGGCTTCAGGGTTTCTCTTCCCTATGTGCATGATCTTGCACTTCTTTGCGTTAAACCCCCAAATCCAGAAAAAAATGCAGAAATCCAGGGATCAAATATCAGTTGCTAAGATCTCATGCATTATTCATTATGCTAAACCCCTGGCTCTCAGTAGCTGTCAGTTACAGGGGAAATGTATCCATACAAGTCCTAAGCCAGCTTGCAGTTTGGCTGTTTTGTGGAGCTGAGCTAGCCTCCAAACTGATGTCAGTTTCACAGGGACAGAATGTACTGAAATCTGAGCTAATCTGCTTCTGTCTGGCTCTGAAAAACCAAACACAAGAAAATGTAACATTCCCAGCCAGGTTGTGGTTCCTCTGACCCCCTTTTCAGGGCTCCATGTCATTTCACAATTTAATTACAGTGCATGCAATTACAGTGACTAAATAATAGTGAAGCAAAATACAGCGATAGGCAAATTCAGTGACACCTTTCAGCTCCTATATCATAATATTTCTGGGACATGCCCTGAACATACCATCCATAAACCTGTCCTCGCAGTTTCCCAAAATGGTAAGGCTCCTCTCAGCCCTGTAGAACACAATGCACTCACTACCACTTTCACCATCCCAAAGCAGGAACCAGTTATCACCTAATCTTCTTATGTATTGAAAGGGGTTGATTAGCTAGGTGTAACAGAGCCACTCTTATTGACATGTTTCTTTGTTTTGTAGGGGGGCTACACCTCTCTGCACCCCCCTATCTCTAGGATTCTAACTCTGTGGCTCTCATTGCCTTGGGGGTTTGCTGAACATTCACAAGTGCTCATGTTACGTATTCGTTGTAATGACATGGTCGCTCTAAATGTAATCACTCACATTGAATCGCTTAAACTGATTCGTGAAAATTGAATCGCTGTATTGTCATGCTACCCTTTTCCAGTAGTCCAGAGGATAGAGAAACTACAAACATGGCTGCTTTTGAAGTCTTTTACTTTATTTTCTATTTCAACATGCTTCTGTCCCTTGGTGTGGCTTCTGGCCATCAGACTCAGTACCTTCTAGTTCCTGTGCTATCTGGTGGGACTGGGGGACAAACTGGTGGCAGGAGAGTGCTGTTGCATGTCCCCAAAATTTGTGCTTCCAGAGAAGAAGTGGTTTTGCACTTTGTGCAGCTTTGAGAGCTGCTTGAAACTGAGCAACCTCCTTGATATGGGCTCTTTGACCCTGAAGGCAGTCTAGGGGCTGGTTGAGTGATGAGAGATGGTTGCATGCCAGCCACAGTGAGAAGGGCACTGAACAAGCCTGCAGAACAAATGACAGTGTCCAGCCCTGCCCCGGGTCCCACAGCTGCAGTGTGGACTGGGACCAGGGTGAAGTAGCAGTGCAGGGGAAGGTGGCATCAGTGGTCAGGAGAAGCCAAAGGCAAGCCCCCTTTTAGGAGGGGGTTACATCCTCCAGTCACCGAAATCCTTGGAATCCTCATCAAGGCCTGAAAAACACAAACACTCTAAATATAACAGAACAGTCTACCTAATACACTTGTATCCTGACTAAAATATGGCATTGTTTAACAAGAACACAGGGCATACATTTGAATTTTACTGCCTTCCCCAACTGGTATGTCTACAATTCCCAAAGATGACATGGGGGCACCACAAGGGGGAAGTAACAAAGGACTAGGCAGCAGTTTTATTCTTTTATGCATCACTTTTATGAGAGGGTTGTGGAGACACCAGGGGCATCATAAGTTAGCTTCCCAGGTTTCTTGACTTCTCTTTTAGATCAACAAGGTGCAAACGGTCATTGGTGGGTTCTGCATTTAGTGCAGGAACACATTCAGAAGGTCTAGGCATCTCTATATTCTCTGATGGTGCTACATCCAAGTATCCTACATCATAGTCCCCAACAGTAGCTGTGCCAAAGACTTTGGGCCCAATGTCAGGTGGTACTAAGGGTGCTGGTGCTGGATTTCAAGTTCCACAGTTGGTGATACCACTTTCTCCTTCTTCAAGTTGGTGCAAATACAAAGGGTGTGTGACTGACCTGAATACAGGAATGTAAGGGCATACAAACGAATCCTCCTCATCAGAGCTGGTATAGACCACGTCAGGCTGTGCCACAGGATTTGCAACTGGTGGTTCAGGCTGAGCAACATAAGTCCTCCTTTTCCATGCCTGATCCCTGATGACTGGTCTTCTAGGTGATGAAGAAGGTGTTTGTCTCACAGGATTAGGTAACAGTTGACCAATCGGCAATAGTTGATTTCGGTGAAGTGCCAATGGACATTAGTTGATTTTGTTGAAGTGTCTTACTAACAGTGTTTCCACTCTCCAGCCATAAGTAGTACACCGACATGTTGGGACGATGTTCCATAATGACATACAGTTCAGATCTTCAGCTAGCTTATGTTTTCCTGGGATGTCAAGATTTGTGATCAAGATTCTGTCTCCAGGCAGTAGAGCTTGCTCTCTTTTATGTGTGTCATATCTTGTCTTGATTATCCAATTAGCTTTTGTGGGAAACTATCAAAGGCGGGGTGCTGAAAGCCATGTAAATGTGCATAAAGAAGGTATGGAAGAGCAGAAAAAGGAGGAGACCACTTTGGTTTACAAGGGAGGTGGCAAAAGCTGTCAGGAACAGGAGGAGGGCTTTCAAAAAATATAAGAGGACACAAAGAGAAGAGGACAGGGATGCTTATAGAGAAAAGAGGAGACTAGCAGGGCAGAAGATAAGGAGGGCAAAGGCAGAAACTGAGGAGAGAATAGCCAAGCATTCCAAAAGTGGGCACAATACTTTTTTTAGATATGTGGGGGAAAAGAGGAAGGCAAAGCAGGGGACTACAAGGCTGAGGGGGGAGGGAGGGATACAACTGAAAGGGACTTTGAAAAAGCAGAAGAGCCAAACAAGTACATTTGCTCGTTATTTACGGAGGAGGAGGAGGCAGGGGGCCTGAGCTTAGGGGAAGAGGGATGGAGGACAAAAGGGTGGATCCAAGCCTTTTCAGTGTAGAAATACTTAGGGAAGAACTAGGCACAATGAAGGTGGATAAGGCAATGGGGCCAGATGGGCTGCACCCGAGGGTAATCCGGGAGCTGGGGGAGGAGTTGGCTGCCCCACTGATGAGGCTGTTCAACTTGTCTCTGGATTTGGGGAGAGTGCCAGAGGACTGGAAGAGGGTGCATGTGGTGTCACTGCACAAAGGGGGTAGTAGGGAGGTGACGAAGAACTATTGCCTGGTCAGCCTCACCTCAGTGGTGGGGAAGGTCATGGAGGCGCTCATAAAGGAGAGAGTGGTGGACTATCTGGAGGATAGTGGCTTGCAGGAGGACAGGCAGCATGGCTTAATGAAAGGAAAGTCATGCCAGATGAATCTGATCGAATTTTTTGATTGGATGATGCAGGTGGTTGACTGGGGGTGTGGGGTGTGGACGTAGCCTATCTGGACTTCAGTAAGGCCTTCGACACCGTCCCCCACAGAAGGTTGGTGAGCAAGCTGGAAAGTGTAGGGGTGGGGGTGGGGGGAAATATAAAAAACTACAAATTGGTTACAATAAAACCCACTCACCCAAACTAGTACATCAAGGTTGAACCTTAATATACTAGTTTGGGTGAGTGGGTCTTATTGCAACCAATTTGTAGTATTCTATAGTATTGCACTTAATTGGTTCAGGCTCCTCCCCTCTTATAGACATTTCTTTTGTACTGAGGTTGGCTGGGCTGGATCTTTTCCTTTTTGAAGGTGGGGGAAATAACCAGGTTGGTGGAGAACTGGTTGGCGGGCAGAAACCAGAGAGTGGTGGTAAATGGGGTGTACTCCGGGATGGGGGAGATGATGAGTTGGGTGCCCCAGGGTTCAGTGCTGGGATCCCTTCTTTTTAATATCTACATCAGTGATATAGTGGAGGGGCTGAGGGGGAGAGTGTGCCTGTTTGCTGATGATACAAAAATCTACAATAGGGTGGACACCGTGGGGGGGGGGTGGAGGACATGAGGCAGGACCTGAAGTCTCTGGAGGAATGGACAGAGACTTGGCAACTGAAATTCAATGCCAAGAAATGTGATGCAATGCACTTGGGGTACAAGAACCAGAAAGCAAGATGCATCCTTGGATGGGAGGACATCAAAGACAGGGAGCAGGAGAGGGATCTGGGGGTTATAGTATCATGTAACCTTAAGGTGGGAAACCAATGTAGCAGGGCAGTGGGGACGGCAAATGGGATGTTGGTATGCATTGGCAGGGGTATCGCTAGCAGAAGAGGAGAGGTACTGATGCCCCTCTACAAAGCCATGGTAAGGCCACACCTGGAGTACGGAGTCAAATTCCGGAGGCCACATATACAAAAAGACATAAAAGGAATTGAGAGAGTTCAGAGAAAGGCAACTAAGATGGCGTAGGGTATGCAAGGGAAGACACGTGAGCAGAGATGTAAAGAATTGGATCTGTACACATTGGAGACTAGAAGGGAGAGAGGAGACATGATTGAAACTCTCAAATATGTCAGGGGGATCCACAAAGTAAAGGAAGGGTATTTACTCAAAAGGAAGGAAGGGGCTGTAACTAGAGGGCATAGCCGAAGACTCCAGGGAGGAAGATACAGAGGCAATGTGAGAGGATGATTCTTCACGGAGAGGGTGGTGGAGGCATGGAACAGGCTTCCAGAGGAGATGGTGGGGGCTGTAATGGTGGAGGGATTCAAGAGAGCATTGGACAGTCATATGGGGCTGTATAGGAGGGGGAAGGGGCTCCTAAGGAGGGAAGGACAAGTAAAGGGGGGCAAGGGGCAAACTAGATGGGATGGTGGGTTCTTGTCTTCCGCCAAGTTTCTATAATTCTATGATTCTTTTCCCGTTGCTTCCTGGTCCAACCTATAGGCATCTGTAAGGTTTTATCTTGATCTCTTGGTATATTTAAGATAATGGCGTCATCTGCAGATACTCCAAAACACAGGTCCACTGACAATCTGCAATCCTGTCCAAAGATGAGGTAATAAAAGGAGAACCCTGTAGACTCATTCTTGGTGCAGTTGTATGCATGGACCAGAAACTGCACATGCTGGCTCCACGTGGACTTGTTTGCTGGGTCCAAAGTTCCAAGTATGCTCAAAAGTGTCCAGTTAAACCCCTCAGGCTGAGGATAACCTTGTAAATGGTAGGGCATGGTACAAGACTTAGCAATACCCATCAGCTCGGTGAGCTCTTTGATGAGACGACTTTCAAAGTCTCTCCCTTGGTCAGAGTGGAGCTGCTTTGAGAATTCATAATGCACAAAATATTTCTCCCACAGCACTTTTGCCACGGTTGTTGCTTCCTGATCTTTGGTAGGGTAGGCCTGTGCATACCAAGTGCAGTGATCAGTCAGCACCAAGATGTTGCTGATTCCCTTCTTGTCTGGCTTCAGCGATAGAAAGTCCATGCAGACCAGGTCCGATGATCCATTGCTCCTAATATTGACTCAAGGTGCTTCCATTTTGGCAGAGTCTTGCGAGTGATGCATGGCTACACTTTTTGCAATGCCATTCTATATCTGCTGCTAGGCAAGGTCAGTAGAGTTGTGCTCTCACTAGGTCCAGTATTGTGTCATATCCCAGACGACCCATATCCTCATGTAGAGCTCTCAAGGCTATTTTCCCTTGCACTTGGTGGTCAGAACCAGTCATTTTTGGGGGAAAGAGGTCTTCCCCAGTGTGATTCAATACAACAATCCATGTTTTATGACCAGCTGTTTCCACATCCTGAGGACTTCACTTTGTCCAACCCATGACCCTTTTCCAAAGTCACACTGACATCCTTCAAGCTTTGCTCTGTCCTCTGAGCTTGCCTCATGTCTGTTGGGCTGAGATGCACCAGAGAGGTATTATGCAGAGTGGTCAGATGGGCATCAACATCGGTGCAGCATCGGAATGCACTACAAAAAGATCTGCTGCTCTATTTGGATTGGCTGGGGTTGGCTGGTTCTCAGGAAAATAGCTCACACCCCATCCTCTGGAATGTGGGTCCACAGTCCCTTTGTTGGTGGAGTATGATTGGGGCAGCTAGACAAAGCATTCACATCAATATTGTTCCTCCCAGGATGGTACTGTAGTCGGAAACTGTAAGATGACAAGGCACCAATCCACCTATGATCAATTGCATCCAGCTTGACTGTAGTTAAGTGGGCTGTTGTCTGTTAGCACAACAAACCTGGTTCCATACAGATAGTCATGGAACTGGTCTACCACAGCTCATTTTAAAGCAAGCAATTCCAGTTTGTGGACTGTGTAGTTTTTCTCCAATGTGCTCAAGCTTCGACTGGCATATGCTACAGGTCTCATGCCACTCTTGTACTCCTGCTATAGCAAAAGCTCCCAGGCCACTCATGCAAGTATCAATATAAGGGTGTATGGCTTGGTGAAGTCATTAAAAGCCAATACAGGGGCCTCCATCAGGTGTAGAATGATCTCTCTGAATGACCCTTCACACTTCTGTATCCATCGGTCACCAAATGGTTCATTGATCTTGTGATATTCCTTTATAGGTTTGTCCATAGTTTTCTGGGGTGGGAGGGGGTGGACAGCTTCTGTTCAGACTGGCTAAGGGCCTCACCATGGAAGAAAAGTCTTTCACAAATCGCCGGTATTAGTTTCAGAATCCCCAAAATGACTGCATGTTTTCTTAGGCTGGTCAGTCTCTTCCAGGTGATAAGGGCTTCCACTTTACTCTGATCTGTACTGATTCCATTGTCTGAAATGATATGTTCTACATACTTTACAACCATCTGGCAGGACAGGCACTTGTCTAGGGATAACTTCAAGCCATTCTCTAGCAGGCGGTCCAGAACCTTCATAGGTCAGGCCTCATGCTCTCCAAGTGTCCACCAAAACACTATGACGTCATCCAGGTGTAACCCCTAGGTGACACTATCCCAAGGGCTACTACCCCTGCCTGCTTGGCTAGTAGCAGGTTAAGGGGGCCTGAGTTCTGAAATGGGTGCCTCCACCCGGAGGTCAGGGTTGGTAGTGGTCAAGCTAACCTAGGCACAGCCCTCTGGGACACTGTAACCCCCCTCTTTCCTTACTAGTGACTGGAACAATACACAATAATCACTTTCACAATACCCCTAATACACCACACAAGTACCCACACTGTTTGCACTTACCACCAGGGCCTTCCTCTGGCTCAACCCTGGGAACCCCCTGTAAAACAAGGTTATACACAGCAAATAACAGCAGTACAGTACTCTGGCACAAACTGGAACCACAGTCAGGGTAAATGCAAGAAAGAGTTAGATCTGATTTATTTAAGGGACTTAAACAAGGGAGGGGTGGAATCAGGTTAATTTGCTTAAAGGCTGTATCAATCAAACAGTTATGCATGCACTTCAGGGTCCATAAGCAGTCACACACTCTGGGTACCCAGATGGAGAATGGTGGGCTAGCCAGGAACGTTGCAGCTGGTTGGGGCCCTGTGATGGAAGAAAACAACATGCACCATACACACTAATTGTAATCCGGAGCCAGAGGGCTCAGTTCATGAAAAGAAAACAAGACAATCAGATAACACACTTTTAAATTGTTGCAGGGAGCTACCCTGATGATTACTCATGATACCCAAGACTAGACACAGGCGGGACAAAAATTGAGACTGCAGGTGGTTAATCTGGAGTGCCAGGAGAAGCAGGGCTCATACGATTCGCTGAGGCGCCATTCCTGTTCAAGTGTGGAGCAGGGGGCTGATCCCCAAACAGGTCTCTCTCATCGATGGCTTTCTCTGTGCAGCGGGTAGTCTGGGTGGGCCAGTGTGTGAGGCCCAGGCCAAATAGAGACAAATTCGGATACAGTCCATTTTGGGCTGGATACAGCTTCAACAAACAGAACACAGTTCACACAGTGGGAACAAATCACAACCTAATAACTCACAGCACATTTACATGTAAGGAAATTCTATTGTACCAGGCAAACCGCTCTCTGGTCATGATCGAAAAGTCTCTGCACAAACCGGGGATTCAAAAGCAGCTGGAAATCCTGACAGGCTGATCGCATTCAGCAGAATCTTCGGCCTTCTTCAGGTATGAGCCTGGTAAAAAAATCAGTGGCTTACTTCGTTCTCCCAAACTCGGATTTAGTCTGAAATAATTCTCTTCTCTCCCTCTCAGGGGCAGCAGGCAGACATGCAGGCCATAATTCAGGCCTTTCCACAGTTCTCCCACGCAAAACTACTCGGATGGCTGCTTGACTGTCTCAAGCTGTTGCTTCCTCAGCTTCCAACTTAGATCTGACTCAACTTCCAGCAAGCCTGGGACTTTCCCCAGAATTCAGAAGGTTTGGTTGAATGATCTGTCTGTCGGTCACAACAAAGGCTCCCCCTTCAGGTGCAAAAAGGTGCCAAAAGCCCAAAACAACAATTCCTACAGATTTTGACCCCAGTCAGCTCCTGCAGTCCGGCTCCATTTTAGGTCCCACCAGTACTGATTGGTCCAATTCAGCAGTCCAGGACCAAGATAGTGGAGATAAACAAAACAGTCCTTGCTGCAAAGAAGGCAGGTTAGACAAACTACATTATCATTATCACTCTAAATGATTTTCATCAAATAGTTACATCTTTCAACAGAGCTCCCTCTCAGATTACTTATGACTGCACTCCAGGCAGATCTTAAAGAGACAGTACACAGAGGCTATACAGGCATTCTCTGGCAATCACATTTAAACTGCTAAAATGCTGGACACCAGCCTGGCAGTGAGCATTTAGGCACGCTCAAGGAAGACTTTTCAGGAACCCCCATTTGTAGGGGGATTATACCCTTCCCTGCCTGGAGAAAACTTGGCGTCCGCGTCAAGTCCATACCATCACAATATTGCAAATGCAAACTATACGAGACATTTATACCATTAGCATGTTATATAAGTGATATCTGATGCATCAGTCAATGCAAACTTATACCTTTTACTATACATATTCTCTACACTTCACAATACTATATCCATTCTGACAATACATCACGCATATTTTACACAGGTAATTTACACATTACTATGTGGAATCATATAATAACTTCTTGTACATTGAACAATGTAATAGGGGATCCTTCCCTATCAGCTAACTTGGGGCTAGATGGGACAGGGGCACCATACCCAGAAGGCAGAACAATCAACATGGAATTGGCACTTAGGATCAGTTTAGGCAGCGAGCTCTGAGAAACATAAACCCCTTTGTGGACAACATTGAGAGGCAAATCCACTGGCCTCCTGGGAGAATCATAACTGTAGCGTACTACTGGCTTGGCAGCTTGGACAGTTTTTCTGAATGGGGACAACTACAGTATCTATACTCTCAGCACTGGTCTGGGGACTCTCGTCACTTGTGAGGGGTGCTTCTGCCTGGATGGGAATGTTCAAACTTGGGGCACTGTCAGCTCCTTGCTCTGCAGGCTCTGTTTCTACAACACTTGACTCATTTTGCAAAAGCTCAGGCACAATCAAACTTTGAGACATGGAAGGGGGGTTGTCACCACTCTCATAGTGTTCTTCAAGTTCTGGTATGTCACCAGAAAGACTCAAACCATCAGCCCCTTCTTCAGGCAAATCATTCAGTTCCACAATACACAGAGACTCAGCATCTTCAGATGTGATACTTTGCACTTCACTTTCTGGGAGCATTGGCTCCAAGGATGAAGCTGGGGGGTAAGGAAGTCCAGAAGGCCCAGCTTCATCCCCACACTTAGTCATAGGGTTACCTCGAAACAGCTGACTCAATTCATAAGAGGGGTAATAGGCATTGTCACATTCACTTTCATCTGAGGTAGACTGACAGTCACTATCATTCTGGACCTGCTACGGGGGAAACCTTGAACTTGAAACCACTGGGGTAAGTTGACTCTGTCTCTTAATTGCAGTAGCATGAATCACCGGCCCAGGGGAATCAACCTCTGAGGGTTCAGTCACAATTATGACTTGGCCGATAGGTAGCAAGTGGTTACGGTGCATGGTCTTGACAGCTTTGGAGTTATTCTCTGGGCGCACTCGGTACACTGGTAAATCATCCAATTTTCCAACTACTACATTGGGGAGATGGTACCATCGATCAGCAATTTTGTGTGTACCATGCAGTCCCAAATTGAGCAACAACACATGGTCTCCGGGTCGAAGCTCTTGAGTCTTTACTTTTCTATCATGCCTCTCTTTGTTGGCTAGATTTCTCTTGGCGGTCATTGTCTGGGCCAGTTGATAGGCAAGGTTCAATTGAGCTTTCAGTTTTTGTACATATTGCAGGTAGTTTTTGGCTTGGACACCATCTGGAGAGACCCCAAAACAGACATCAACTGGCAGCCGAGCCTCTCTCCCGAACATGAGGTGGTAGGGAGAGAACCAGGTAGCATCATTTTTCGTGCAATTGTATGCATGTACCAAGGTGCTAATCTGCTGGCTCCATTTATGCTTGCCTTTTAGGTTGAGGGTGCCCAGCATGTTTAGCAGGGTGCGGTTAAATCGTTCTGGTTGGGGATCTCCCTGTGAGTGATAGGGGGTGGTTCTTGACTTTCGCACCCACCATAGAGACAGCATTTATTTGATTAGTTGACTCTCAAAGTCTCTGCTTTGATCAGAATGAATCTGCTGGGGGGGTACCATAGTGGATGAAGAAATTTCCACTAGCACCTTGGCCATGGTAGATGCATTTTGATCTTTGGTGGGGAAAGCTTGGGCATACCATGTGAAATGATCCATAATCACTAACACATTGCCAATGTTCCGCTGATCAGGTTCTAAACACAAGAAGTCTATGCAGACTAGTTCCATGGGGGTGCTGGTAGTAATATTAACAAGGGGGCAGCCCTCTTAGGCAGGGCTTTTCTTTGCAGGCAGCCACTATAAGTCTTTACATGGTGCTCAACATTGGCCCCCATTTTGGGCCAGTAGAAGCAAGATCGTACCAGGTCAAGGGTTCAGTCAATACCGAGATGCCCCATGTGATTGTAGAGGGACCTCAGTACCAAATCTTTAAAGGCCGTGGGCAGGACCAATTGTTGCTTGTCTACTTTGCCACTATAATCTACTGTCTCTATACAACAACTGATTGAGCAACTTCAATCTGGGGCCTTCTTTATACAATAAAGCAGTTCTCAAGTCAGTGGAACGTACCTTAGACACATCTTTCCCCACACGCAGGGCATCAAGTGCTGTCTGAATCATAGGATCTTGGGACTGAGCCCACTGAATGCTGTCATTGTCAAATTGAGGTAGTGCACTAATATTTAGAGCAGAGAAGTCACAATGAGCAGCTGGTATGCAGGTGTCAGAAGGGCCCAAGCAATCTACTAAACAGTCCAGTGTCCGCAGACATCCGTTCATCTCTATCAAACTTTTGGCACAATGCTCGAATGTCAGGTTCAGGCAGCCTGACCCAATCACTCTTGGAAGTGGGCCTTTGTGATAGGGCATCAGCATCAATATGGTTCAGGCCCGGTCTGTATTTGACAGCATAATCATAGGTTGATAATGCAGAAAGCCACCGGTGTCCAATGGCGTCTAACTTAGCTGAAGTCTGTACATAGGTCAATGGGTTATTTGTCAGTCTTCACCAATATCTTTGCCCCATAGAGGTATTCATGAAACTAGTCAATGATGGCCCATTTTAGTGCAAGAAACTCCAACTTATGCACAGGGTAGTTTCATTCGGACGGGGTCAAGTTCCTACTGGCAAAAGCTACTGGTCTCAGGCCATCCTCGTGGTCTTGATACAGCACTGCTCCTAGATTCTGCAGACTAGCGTCCATATGCAGCACATAGGGTTTGGTGGGGTCAGCAGAGGCGAGGATGGGGGCATTGGTGAGCTGGTATATGATCTCATGGAAGGCTGCTTCACAGTCGGGCATCCAGTGGGGCCCGAAGAGTTCACCTGGGTGGAAGTATACTTTTTCTGGTTCTTTAACGGACCCTTTTTTGTATTTATGATTGGTAGGAGGGTAACCCTGGGTAAGGTTCAAGAGTGAGTGAATCACCTTGGAATAGTCTTTTATGAACCTGTGTTGGTAGCCACAGAACCCCAGGAAACATTGTAGTTCTTTCAGATTATGGGGCTGGGGCCAAGTAGTCAGTGCTTTAACCTTACTGGGATCAGTCTCTATCCCTTTTGTATGTACTATGTGCCTCACATACTTCACAGAGGTTTGGAAAAACTGGCACTTGTCAATGGACAGCTTGAGTCCGAAGTCTTCCAGTCGGTCTAGGACTTTAAACAGTCAGTTCTCATGCTCCTCTAAGGTGCTCCCAAACACAATGACATCGTCCAAGTACACTAGGCATTCCAGCAAATTCATATCTCCCACCGCATGTTCCATCAGTCACTGAAAGGTGGCCGGGGCACCCGATATCTCCTGTAGCATCCTCAGAAACTCTTAGAACCCCAATGGACAGATGAAGGCTGTTTTCCCATGGTTTTCTGGGGTCATCGGGATCTGGTAGTATCCGCTGTGAAGATCCAACACCGAGAACCGTTTGCTCCCATTCAAGCAGTCCAGGTCATATTGTATACGAGGCATAGTGTATTGGTCTGCGATGGTCCACCAGTTCAGGGTTCGATAATCAACACACATCCTCACAGACCCATTCTTCTTAAGGACAACCACAATGGGAGAGGTGTATGGGCTCCTGGATTCTTGTATCATGCCAGCAGTGAGTATTTCCTGCAGGTGTCTTCTTACATCATCTATGTCTGCTGAAGCTAGGCATCGGGACCTCTCTCGAAATGGCCGTTCATCATGCAGGCGTATGTGATGTTCCGTACCCTGGACACATCCCACATCCCATTCCTTCAACAAAAACACTTGGTCTCTCTGGGCAAGTCTCTTGCTAATTCTAGCCTTCCATTCAGCTAGCAACAGGGAGCCACCAAAGTCAAACAAGTCTGGGGTTACTTTCTCCTTCTCACCAGGGTGCTTGTTGCTGGGCAATACTGCAGTGTCTGCACAGTGTACCATAGCTAGGGTGCACCCTCTGTTCACCCAGATCTCCGTATCTGATACATTGTGAATCTGGACCATCACTCTTCGTGCATAGGCATGGGCATGAGCAGGCAAGATACTGGGCTTGACCAATAATCCTTCTGGCAATTTTCCATTGCCTGGCGCGTCCAACATCAGTATTTTGTTCTTGACATCTTTCCGGAGGCAGACCATCCCTTGAATGGTACACTGGTCGTTTGGAGCCAGTACTATTGAACCGGGATCCTTCTTCCACACAATCCCCACTGGTTCATCCTGGTCTACTTCCTCGGGTTTCTGTTGCAAATCATAGGCCCTCTTGATCAGAGCCAGAATTCTCAGGGCCCTCCCAGTCCATCGCCCTTGTTTCTCGTGACAGAGTTGCGCCAGTCTCCCAAACATATGAGCATTTGTCCCAATTAACAGGGGGAACCCATCATACAGTCCGGTTGGGGGACATAATAGGGCCAGTGTCTCTACTTGCTCCTCTATGCCAGTGACAGTTGCAGGAAAAGACAACCAGAGGTGGGCATATACTAGATATGGATAAGACTTGTTGCTCAGCCCCCCACACATGTAGGCCTTCCAGGGATTGTAAGGGCACATCAGATAAGTGTTTGTCATACCAGTCCTGAAACACGATGGTCACTTATGACCCACTGTCAGGCACAGTCTGAGTAGGAATACCATTCACAGCCACATTAGTCTCCATTGAAGGGCGCACTATCTTGGACCAGTCTGGAGGGACAACAGCAGGGGCCTGGACAGATGATTTAGTCACAGAGGGGTTTGAGTTAGGATGGCTGAAGCTTTGACTGCAGTCATTTTGTGCACCCCTTGACCACTGACTCATTTTCCGAAGCTCTCCTTGAAGCTGGTTCACCACTTTCTCTAAGTCTTTCTGAGACTGGCATTCCCTCTTCATATGGCCATCCTTGCCGCAGTTGTGACAAATGACACGCTCTCGGGGCATCCTTGGGGAAAACGTAGCAGGGGATGCTGGAGCATCGACGGGAGATTGTGATCTGACTTCTGCGGGTAGTGTACCATGTCTCAAAAGTTCCTTTAGGGTGGCAGTCAATTCCTTGAGCTCAGCTGAGAATCCACCCCCAGTAGAGGATGCCTGAGGGTGCACCCCCACCCCCATAACAGTCATGTTCTGACAGGGACCAGGGTCTCTGTCAGCAGGGGATACCTCAGAGAACGCACCCGGTTGTGCTTTTCTGACTTCCTTCAGCAACTCCTCCCCCCACCGTTTAGCCCATGGCGGGACACTCTTAGTGATCTCCATTTCGGAAGGGTCTTACGGTGCCACGATCACATGGGCTGCACTCACCCTATAATTACAATCTCTCTCTCTTCACCTTCTACCTCCTGGAGTTCTTTTATCAAGTCACAGTAGTTAGGTTGGTTACCTCTCCTATCCTGAAGCCTTAACTGGATGATCTGCAGTTTAGAATGCTTGGCATGTTGCAGTATGTGCCCCAATCTCACAAGGTTCAAATCACTAGCGGCTACCCCACCTTTCTGGTAAGCTTCCTGCAGAGCTCTTTCTAGGCGAGTAACATACGCAGACAAACTTTCCCCCTTAAATTGCTTGGTACCTTGGAATTTCCACATCAAAGTCTCCCCTGACCCAATGCTCCCCAAATTGCCTTCAAGTACAGATAGGTACTTCTGAGCAGATGCATCAGGGTTCGTGGACCTCAAAAATGTAATGACTTCAAGGGCGGGGCCCCTGAAACTTTCTATGATTCTTTTCCACTTCTCAGCCTCTGCACACTGCCACTCGGGTACCAAGGGGGCAACATAGTCTATCCAGGTCTCCCAGTCATCCTCCCCCTGGGAGTTGGGGAGGGCGCCAGAGAAGATTCTCAGCCTTCGGTAGGAGTTGTAACTAATGGCAGGTGCAGATATAGGGGCCAGCATGGGCACGGGCACAGAAAGCGGGGCAGTATCAGGTGCTGGAGTGGGAGGGAGTGTTGTGGTAGGAACACCCACTGGTGGCAGGAATAGTTTCTTACAGTCCTCTATGGTTTTCCCTTCCTCCAGCAACAACTTAGCAAATTTCTCCTCAAAAGTCTCAGATAATGGTGGGAGCTCATCCTCCCCAGGGTCTTTACTGTCTTTTGTTATCACTCTCCAGGCAGCTGGAACCCCGTCTGGGGTAATAGTCTGTGGCACTTTAGAGTTGTCCATGAGGTCACTACACTCTACTAAGGCTATGAAAGTTTTAGCAATCAAATCAGCCTGTCGACCAACCACTACAGGGTTTTTTAAACATTGAACTTTGGAGAGCACTCCCTCTGCAGTGTCCTTACTGGTACCCAAAGGGATATCCAGTATAAGCAGAGCATTTTGGGGGTCGACCTCCTGCCCCGCACACCACCCCACCAACCAGTGCACAGCCACTTCTGTTGGGGTAGCCATTTAAGTTTGACAACAATTCAAAATTTCAGCCACTAGAAAGCACAAAATCCCAGCGGTGAGCCTCCGAAATGTAACCCTTAGGTGGCGCTATCCCAAGGGCTACTGTCCCTGCCTGCTTGGCTAGTAGCAGGTTAAGGGGCCTGAATTCTGAAATGGGTGCCTCCACCCGTACGTCAGGGTTGGTAGTGGTCAAGCTAACCTGGGCACAGCCCTCTGGGACAATGTAACCCCCCTCTTTCCTAACTAGTGGCAAGAACAATACACAATAATCACTTTCACAATACCCCTGATACACCACACAAGTACCCACACTGTTTGCACTTATCACCAGGGCCTTCCTCTAGCTCGACACTGGGGACCCCCTGTAAAACAAGGTTATACACAGCAAATAACAGCAGTACAGTACTCTTGCACAAACTGGAACCACAGTCAGGGTAAATGCAAAAAAGAGTTAGATCTGAATTATTTAAGGGACTTAAACAAGGGAGGGGCGTAATCAGGTTAATTTGCTTAAAGTCTGTATCAATCAAACAGTTATGCATGCACTTCAGGGTCCATAAGCAGTCACACACTCTGGGTACCCAGATGGAGAATGGTGGGCTAGCCAGGAACATTGCAGCCGGTTGGGGCCCTGTAATGGAAGAAAACAACATGCACCACACACTCTAATTGTTATCCAGAGCCGGAGGGCTCAGTTTGTGAAAAGAAAACAACAAGACAATCAGATGACACACTTTTAGATTAGGCTGTTGTTGCAGGGAGCTACCCTGATGATTACTCACGATACCCAAGACTGGACACAGGCGGGATTAAAATTGAGACTGCAGTTGATTGATCTGGAGTGCCAGGAGAAGCAGGGCCCACACGATTCGCTGAGGCATCATTCCTGTTCAAGCATGGAGCAGGGGGCTGATCCCCAGTCAGGTCTCTTGTTGTTGGCTTTCTCTGTGCAGCGGGTAGTCTGGCTGGGCCAGTGTGGCAAGGCCCAGGCCAAATAGAGACAAATTCGGATACAGTCCGTTTTGGGCTGGATACAACTTCCAGCAAGCAGAACACAATTCACACAGTGGGGAACCAAATCACAACCCACTAACAACTCTCAGCACATTTACATGTAAGGAAATTCTACTGCACCAGGCAAACAGCTCTCCAGTCACAATCGCAAAGTCTCTGCACAAACCGGGAATTCAAAAGCAGCTGGAAATCCTGACAGGCTGATCGCATTCAGCAAAATCTTCGGTCTTCTTCAGGTATGAGCCTGGTAAAAAATCCGTGGCTTACTTCGTTCTCCCAAACTTAGATTTAGTCCGAAATAATTCTCTTCTCTCCCTCTCAGGGGCAGCAGGCAGACATGCATGCCACAACTCAGGCCTTTCCACAGTTCTCCCATGAAAAACTACTCAGATGGCTGCTTGACTGTCTCAAGCTGTTGCTTCCTCAGCTTCCAACTTAGATCTGACTCAACTTCCAGCAAGCCTGGGACTTTCCCCAGAATCCAAAAGGTTCGGTTGGCTGATCTGTCTGTCAATTATAACAGAGGCTCCCCCTTCAGGTGCAAAAAGGCACCAAAAGCCCAACACTACAATTCCTACAGATTTTGACTCCAGACAGCTCCTGTAGTCCGGCTCCACTTTAGGTCCCACCAGTACTGATTGGTCCAATTCTGCAGTCCAGGACCAATATAGTGGAGATAAACAAAACAGTCCTTGCTGCAAAGAAGGCAGGTTAGACAAACTACATTATCATTATCACTCTAAATGATTTTCAGCAAATAGTTACATCTTTCAACAGAGCTCCCTCTCAGATTAATTATGATTGCAAGGCAGCTCTTAAAGAGACAGTACACAGAGGCTATACAGGCACTCTCTGGCAATCACATTTAAACTGCTAAAACGCAGGACACCAGCCTGGCAGTGAGCATTTAGGCAAGCTCAAGGAAGACTTTTCGGGAACCCCCATTTGTAGGGGGGTTACACAGGTAAACTAGCACTTCCAGGAGGTTCATGTCTCTGATCACCTTTTCCATTAAACATTGAAACATCGCAGGGGCACCAGCGATTCCATGTGGCATCCTCTCTAACTTATAAAACCCCAGTGGACAGATAAAGACAGTATTCTCTTTATCCCCTTCTAACATTGGTATCTGGTAGTATCTGCTGTATATGTCCAACACAGAGAACCATTTGCTCCCATTAAGGCTGCCCAAGGCATTCTGTACTCGAGGCAGGGTTTACTGGTTGGCACAGACTTCTGATTTAAAGTTCGATAATCTATACACATTCTCACAGCAGCATTCTTCTTGCAAGCTACCACTCTTAACGAAGCATAGGGGCTCTGAGATGCCTTAATAATCCCTGCTACCAGAAGTTCCTTCAGGTGTCACCTGACATACTCAGTGTCAGCTGGAGCCAGTCTTCTGGACTTCTCCCTGAAAGGTCTCTTATCATGTAGATGAATCTGATGTTCCTCTCCATGGGCACATCCCACATCTCACTCATGGCATGAGAAGACAACTTATCAATCCACTAGGGGGATAGAAGATGAGCCAAAGTCAAATGCCTCTTCCGCCAGTTGAAGGGTCTTCCTTTGATGTGATGGGACCACCATAGCATCACATCACACAAGCTGGCAAGCACAGTGCCTTTATTTTCAGGGTGATTGCACTTATGATGGCTTTAGTACCAGGCAATACTCCATGTTGTACCACCAGTCCTCTCAAAAGGCTATTTTCTGGGGACTCCACAATAATTGCCTGATTGATCAGAGGGGAATGGCACTCCACAGATCCTTTCAGTAAACCTGCTGATTGAGGGGACACAGTTACAGGCTTCTCTCCTTCTGGTCTTACCACTTCCAATATCTTCTCAGAGACACTGCAGGGCTGGAGCCCCCTTCCTCATTTGGGCAGTGCACACTACTGCATGGACAGGAAGCGTTGGGTAATTCCTCTCTCCAGCCATTTGTAAGCAGGCATGAGCCAGGTGTCCAAGCATATGAGTGTTTGTGCCTATCAATATTGGGGTCTTGTTCAGAATCTGGGCATCAGGGTAGATGAGAGACAAAGTGTCAGTCTTCTGTGGGGCTCCCACAAAAGTGTCAGGAAATTCAATCTGTACTTCTATATATCCACTGTAAGGGTAGCTGGCATTACTCAAACCCCACATGGCAAGTCCTTCCAAGGGTCACAAAGGCAAGTATCCAAGATATGTTTGGTAGAATGAATGGTAGACGATTGTGTAGCCCCCCAGCGCTGTGTGCCACTGGGCTACTCCCCCTTGCTGACTGTCTCTGGTACCCAGCAAGGGGCTTGGGTCCTGCTATGGTGACTATTGGGGGTTCGTTCCCAGAAATATTGAAAATAGCATGGTGCCTCCACCCAGAGTAAAGTATCAGTGGGCCATATATCTGTTTGGCACAGCCCCCTGGGATACTGTGACTACCCACCTCCCCAACCAACCACTCTGCACACTGTGTCCCCCAGTACTTTGTCCCACCATAGACCATATGACTCAGCAATAAACACATGCAATGAAATTTGCCAGTACAGCAGATTCAAACAACAAATTCACAGCCTATTTGGGGGGGTTAGGATAGGGAAAATGATAAGAAAAGACTCGTTAGTGAAATATGAAATATAAACATATGGGCCTGTAGGCCAAACCCTCCCCCACTGGTACCAGTGCCCCAGAATTGTCCCTAAGGGTACCCACTAGATGCAGGCCTGGTATGGTGCCATGGGTTGGCCAGCTGTTGAGGCCCTGAAATTGCAGAAACTTCAGTTGGAGAAAAGAAGAGTTCAATTCCCCTGTCCCCTCCCCAGAAGCAGGTCCGGGGTGCTCACGGTTTGAAGATTTCTGCACCAGAGGAAATGTAGCTCCTCAATCTTGTGCAGCACAAATGAGACAGGACAGCAAGATCCCTCCATCCAGATGGAACTTGCTCAAGGATCTTGCAGCTAGTTACCTTTATTGTAGTTCTGGCTGCTTGTCACCTTCAGCCACTTCTGGCCCACTGCAGAGCACTGTGGCAGGACAACACCAGCCCCAGAAGGCCCAGACCTGGGAGTGGCTCCACAGCCTGGCTTCCACGATCAGAGCGCCCTAGCACTCGGGTGCAAGACCTGTGTGGCAGAAGCAGGCTACACTGTAATGTGCTGGACTGTTGGACATCTTTTCTATCTCCTTTCCTTCTAATTTAAACAAACTTCCATTGCACACAGTAACCCTAATGATATATGCTTTTTTCTGTTTACACTACCCTAGGTAGGCCACCTAGTGTAGTACTATTCTATCTTCTTTCACCTTCCTGCTATGTCTTTTATCTATGCTTATTCATATTCTGTCCACCTATGTAGTAAAGTGCAGAAACACCTTGGAAGGTGTATGGCAACTGGTATAAAGTAAATTATGCCTTTGGGCATAAAAACAATTGAAACATGAAAAGAATATTATGAGATGCCCCTAAGAAAATTGGGGTTGGAAATCAATCAAAAGGAATGTGTTTTTAGAAGGATCCTTATTGTTTATTATTTTCTTTGTCAATAGAAAGGGCTATTTTGCTATGCCCAGTATTGTGGAATTATCTAAGATAATTAGTGCTTGTGCTTGCTATTTTTTGAAAGTGAGATGCACAGGGATTAGTCTGTATAATGCAGCTTTATGCTGTCTGTATTTATCCCACTTTACCTTAGCCGATGAGCAGCTGATTTTGCAAAAAGAAATATGCCCCTGTTAGAGGTTCACTCGAGGAGTGAACCCAGTATTAAAACAAGCAAGAGTTAGACAGATGCAGAATAGGAATGGTAGTGAAGTATTGAACTTCATGCGAACCCCCAACTCCACCCTGCAGAGATGGACAGGCATTGGGGTATGCCTTTGGGTCATCGTGCATAACGATCATGCCATTTCACCTCACCCTATTCTGCAGACACCGACAAGTGTTGAGGTGTGTCTTGGCCTGTTCGGCTTTACAGTCACCCCATTCCATAAGGACACACGCTGAAATGGGTGCAGTATAGGGGAATGTGGTGAACTCTGGGGCTGAAGAGTCCAAGACACACCTTGATGCCTGTCACTGGCTGCAGCATGGGGGTGGAATGGCATGAGCATTACAGCCAGCAATCCAAAGGCACGCCACTGACGCCTGTCAGTCTGTACAGGGTGGGATGTTATGGTTAGAAACCATAATGCATGGGTGTTAATTGGTATTTGCACTACAAATTTTCAACATGGACTTTTTGTGACCCCATTTCATGAAAGCATTTGGTACATCTGCTCATGAACAGTGGCACTGTGATTTTGTTAATCTGTCTCGAATGTTGATTTGCTACAGCGACCATGCCATTCTGCGCCAGATGTGCAAAAACACAGTTTGGGCAGAATGTAAAAAATGACAGCTATCCTGTTCATAAGGAGGTGTGAAAAAATGCAATGTTGAAAATCTGGAGCGAAAATATTAAAAAGTCTCGAAGTTACGAGTGTGCGTGGACACTGCACAACGCACGCTCATAATGCAATCAGTTTGTGAAATGTTCTCAGCAAATTTTTAACATAGGTATTTTGGGACCTCCCCTCATGAACAGTGTCACTGTGATTTTGTTAATCTGCCCTGAAAGCTGATTTCCCACAATGACAGTGCCATTGTGCGCGACATGTGCAAAATCACATTTTGGACAGGGTGTGAAAAATGACAGCTGTACTGTTCATAAGGAGGTGTGAAAAAATGGCAATGCTGGAAATCTGGAGTGAAAATATTAAAAATCATTGGAGTTACGAGTGTGCATAGAAACTGCACAATGCACACTCTTAATACAGTCATTTTGTGAAATGTTCTCACCAAATTTTTAACATAGGCATTTTGTGACCTCTGCTCATGAACACTGTCACTATGATTTTCATATTCTGTCCCAAACACTGATTTCCCACAGCAACTGCGCCATTGTGTGCCAGATGTACAAACACACATTTCGGGCAGGATGTGAAAAATGACAGCTATACTGTTCATAAGGAGGTGTGAAAAATGCCAATGTTGAACATCTGGAGTGAAAATATTACAGATTTGCGAAGTTATGGGGGTGTGTGGAAACTGTGCAAGGCACACTCATAGCACAGTCATTTTATGGACTTTTGTCACCAAATTTTCAACATAGGCATTTTAGGACCTCTGCTCATGAACAGTGCCACTGTGATTTTCTTAATGTGTCCCAAACACTGATTTCCCACAGTGACCACGCTATTCTGTGCCAGAAGTGCAAAAACACATTTTGGCCGGGATGTGAAAAATGACAGCTGTACTGTTCATAAGGAGGTGTCAAAAAATGGCAATGTTAAAAATCTGGAGTTAAAATATTGCAAATTTGCAAAGTTACATGTGTGTGGAAACTATGCAATGCATGCTCATAACACAGTCATTTTGGGAATTATTCCACCAAATTTGCAACATATGGCTTTTTGGAGCCCAACTCATGAACACTGACACTGTCATTTCATTAATCGGTCCCAAAGGTGATTCCATGCAGTGACTGCAAAATCACCTTTCAGGACCAAATAACAAAATGACAGTGACTGAATTCATGAGGTGGGGTCCCATGAACCCCATGTTGAAAATTTGAGCAATAATTTGCAAAATGGCCATGATATCCACCTAAGTTGAAAAACCCATTTATGCCATTATACAGATTACTGGCATTTCTTCAGTTTGTGGTTGGCTTTGAAGAGTCCAGACATGTTCCCGGTCCACCAAAGATCATTGAGCCAGGCTCTGGAGGTAAGTATGGGGTGAGGAGGGTGGGGATGCAGGGTGCACAGAGGGTGGGTGCGGGCTGGGGGAGGGACATGACAGCGGGGGAATGTTTCCTTTGTTTATGGTAAAAAAAAATTTCAAAATTCACCATGGACCGTTTTCCATTTTTTTTACAGGTTTTGGCCACACTGAGGTGGGCTCCCAGTGTGGCACACAATTGGGTGGGGCAGCGCCAGGACAATGGGTGCGGGTTAACATGCCGACAGGAGGATTGGGCATCCCTGTTGGCAAGCATGTCTGTGTCTGGGGGCATGATGCCGAGAGAGATTGGGCACCCCCTTAGCAGACCACAGCAATAAAGGGGGCACATATGCCGCCATGTTTATTGAAATGTTACACCAGGCAAGGCACTCCCTGCAATGATGGGTCGCTCCCTCATTGCAGCGGGCAATTCGGTTCAACTTGGTGGCATGCTTGCTGAACTAGTGTCAGCAGCAGCATGCCACCACATTGGAGAAACACCCGCTAAGCCTCTGAATGCAGTGGGGGCACTGGCCGCCACAGTGCTGCACCTCCAAAATCCCGCTTCTCTCCTAAGCTGTCACATAATGTTTCTTGCGCATGCACGCAAGCAAACATAAAAACAAAAAGAAATGTTCCTTTTCTGTGTTCTCTCCCTGTCCACACTGAGGAACTGCTGTCTGTATGCTTGAAAAACCTCAGCAGTAGACATAGTCAGCGATAGAGTGACTTGGGGCGAGGCGGTGCTTGTTAATTTCAGCCGCCTGCCCGAGACTAAAGGAAAAGTGAATTCCTATGTATTCCACTTGGTTTACACTGAATGTGAACCAAGCAGTAGAAGGAAAGACTGTTTACTGCTCAAGAAAAGAGCATAGACTGCAACAGCATCTTGGGGTGAGGCAGGACTTGTTAATTCCAGCCACCCACCCAAGACCAAAAAGGAAAAATGAAAGTATTTAAATTTTTCGCTCGGTTCACACTGAATGAAACCGAGCAGTGAGAAGAAAAGGCACTTTGCCTTGCCAAGCAGGGAGACTGTAGTGTAAAATGTTTAAAGGAGCATTTTGGCTACTTACTAACCTCAGGGCTACTCTGACTCAGAGCAGAAGGGAGCAGGCGGATGGACAGTAAATTTGTTAATTTGAGACGCTGCTCCAAGCGCTCGTCACTAGCATAGCGTTTTCCCCCTTCTGTAAATAGATTAAAGGACAGATGTGCTGTCCAACAGTACAGTCAAAAAGGGAAAGTCAATAAATGAACTTTTTAACAAGTACAAAAAGGCTAAACCTTACAGCTGAAAGGTTTTAAAGGAAAGCCTAGTTTAAAACATTGTTTCTTCTGTTTTATTATAGAGGTGCCATGAATCTACTAGTCACCTCTACTCCTTATAAAACAAATGTAGGGGTTTTG
Source organism: Neoceratodus forsteri (assembly GCA_016271365.2). Lineage (NCBI taxonomy): Eukaryota > Metazoa > Chordata > Ceratodontiformes > Ceratodontidae > Neoceratodus > Neoceratodus forsteri. Next base: position 668,716,749 of record CM028133.1, read on the forward strand.
TTAACAAAGTAACACAACAGCCAGGTACAAAAATAGACGGAACCTACTTGCTTACCTGGCTCCCAGTGAATGAAACAGCGTCTTACTTAGGCAGTCCCCCCCTATATACACATCTCCCTGTCACTCAAAGGTCATTAAGGAGGGAACCAGTGTATACTGATATATAATTAAGCATAGTTCAGGGTATTGTAGCCCATTTTTTGATATGCCCGTACATGCAGACAATAGGTAAAATGATAGTAAAATGTATGGTGGGTCACCATAGATGTATAGACTAGCCCAGACAGTTTTTCTTATGTAAAAGAGTTAAGGGGCTAGTCAGGTGACCCTACCAAAGCATATAAAGCTTCTCTCCTGAGAGCAAGGAGGCAGTTCAGCCTTGGGAGAGGACATGTGCCAGATTCTGGTCTGATGAGATACACAGTGTGAGGCGGGCCTAGGAGGCATTAGGGATCCACCCTGTGTGCAGTACTAAAGACGTAAGTACTGTTTTGAATGAATTGTCCTTATTTATTATTTTAGTTAATTATTTTTGCCCCGATTTTTGCTCTGAACATTTTATGACACAAATAAAATGACAAACGCTTCCAGTGTTTTTTATGCACCAAAGTGATGGGCTGCCTGTTTATTGTATCCTAACTACCCACACCCTATGACAACCTGTGAAGTCCTGAGACAGAGTCCCACTTGGGAGGGGTTAACAAGTTCCCTTCCTGGCTCTGGGTGAGGACTCCCAAACGGTGGGGGTACTCCTGCAGTGCCTGCACTGAGTTCTCAACCAGCAAAGTTTTCAGGCAGTTGCTCCAATGAAGTTCAGTGCCAAATTGAGCAGGTGCTAGTCTCTGAGATAATCAGTGTCAGTGCAATTCAGCAGGGGAGTAAATCAGCAGCAAAAGGCCCCCTGCACACCACTCCATCCTCTCAGTTTAGCAGTGTCCAAACCCTTTCTTCGGCTGCAGCAAGAACTCGGCTCTCAGCCACTTTAACCAGTTCACTCAAGACACACACAATTCCTGGCTAGCACCCTCATGACCAGACACACTCTGCCTCTTCAAGAAAAATGCAATTAACAGTCCACATAAGCAAACAACCTTTCAGCAGCAACTGTAGTACTCAGATAATCTGCTCAGTCCTTTCGTCAAGCTCAATTTCCCAATACAGGGTGTCTGCCACATTTAGTTTCTCCCAACACTCATCAAGCAATTTATCAGTACCTGGAGAAACAGGATTACAGTTCAGTCTCTTTCTGCTTTCTCCTTTGCAAACTCAGTCTTGCATCAAGCACCTGGGGAATCCTTCGGCAACCACAATTATCGGATTAGGGCCTGGGTAAGCCCCTGAAGTCCAATGTCTGCTTTCACAGCACAGTCCAGACTTGTACAGAGCCCAGCAGCATACTGATTAAATCCCAGTAAGTCCTCACTGTATCAGCCAAAATCCCCAGGGTTCTGATTGGCTGTTGAAATCTTTCAATAACTGATACCCATAGCGATTAATATTCGCTGTTTGTTTATTGGGACATGATCTAGGTGCCTGAATTAGACCCCTCCTTTTCCCAGGAGTCCCTTTGTCACAGTTTTGGGTGCCTAGATCACTGATTGGCTAAAATAAAGGGATTAAATGTCACCAACATGTCAGCTCCTATTCAATTTAATGGAGTCCATTTCAGTTTTGTGCAGTCTACCCCCTTCTAACATCTGGTGCAGCCCAACACTGTATCCCATTAGCACCATCACCCCACTGGATTGTAGCCCTATCTACCCTCTATTGAATGAGCCCACTCTGGGCTCAGTGCCCCAAGTAATTTCACTGTCACTGCTGCCGAAATGCTGTCTCCCAGACGGCAGGCAGCATCTCATTCACATGTATGGGGCTGCTCATTAATATTCATGAACTTCAAGCGGCCCCTGTTATTCCAGACAATCCAGGGCTCCTGAGGGCAAATGTCTGAGCCCCTCCAGTCTCCGGTCCCCAACAACACAAGGACCACACTGGGACTGGAGACACGCCTCCTGGCTGACCGCACAACCGAGCAGTCGGTGCATCAAAGTGCAAGCCGTGCTTACGCTAGTGCCGGCCTCATACCAGGCCACCAGCGCTCTATGCCCAATGGGCCTGAAAAGAGGTGGAATGGCAAGGGGGATGGGGGAAACTGTCACTCCACCAGGTAAGCCCCCATAGGGCGTTACACTCCCCTACCCTTGAAACACTTGGCTTCCACAGTGAGCATAGGGTAAACCCAAAGTTAAGCATCAAACATTACTAGCAGTTCTGTCTATGCACCTAATTCCTGTCTAGTATGTAATAACCATTAAACATTCAAACACAGAACAGTATATACAGTTTGCAAATTCTTGTCCTCCCTCTGAGCCCTTTTGGTCACAAAAAAAGTGTCACCCTTCAAATTATCTCATCAGTGATTAGGTACTAAAACCCCACAGGGGACACTTCTTTCTCTCAAACATGCAAGGTACCCTGTTCACCTCCCTCTCCTTCTTCGGGTCACCATTACCTCTGATGTAGGGGGCTTTGCATCATCCGGGCACATAACCACCTTCCGTAGAGACCTAGGAGTAATGTACACTCCCTTATGGACTACAAACAAGAGTAAGTCTGTAGGAACCCCAGGGGCAGCATACATCAACTTAAGGTCAGGCCTTATCGTCTTCCCTGTCCTACAAGGGGTCTCCTGAATTCCTGCGCCCCTACCTACCCCGGGTCAGCAATGATCTCCTCATCCTCTTCACCCTCCTCTTGTTCTTCATTTAACAGGGTGAATAACTCTAATACTTTGCCCATATCAGGCACAGCTCTGAGGGGACTAACCTGGGCTACTTCAAGGGACACAGTCAGATCAGTATTCAGTTTCGATGTGAGTCCTTCAAAAGACACATCTTCCCCCTCATCTTTCTGATCCTCAGAATCATCCTGTAACCATTCCCTGGGTGTATCTGCAGGGGAGCTGCTTCAGTACCATTCAAGCGGCTCAGCTGGACCAGTTTGAAGTGGTCCCACCGAGATGCATGGCTGGAACAGACTCCCCAACCCTATCCTGTCTTCTAGGTGTATCCCTTGTCGGGGCAATCCCTGGAATAACCTGACCAATTTCTTGGTAGGGTAATGGCTACGTGGGGTCTCATCATCTTCCCCCTCAGACTCATCTTCGGTATCTCCCTCACCTGAGACCTTCCCACCCTGGGCAGGCCCAGCCTCCATGGCATCATTGTCTGTCTGTCTCTGTCTTCTGCGTGCAGTAGCTCAGGTGGTGGGGGGGCGATGAGGAATCTTCCACAACTTCCTCTGCATTCACTACTTTATCACCAATAGGCAGCAAGTGGTTACAGTGAATAGCCTTGTGCCCTCAAGTCTCTCCTTCAGGTTGAATCTTGTACACTGGCAGGTCTGCAAGCTTCTCCACTATAACATATGGGGTATCTCCCCATCTGTCGGCGATCTTGTGCTTTCCTGGTATGCCCAGCCGGCATAGTAGCACTCTGTCTCCCACTTCCAGATCCTGAGCCCACACTTTCTTGTCATAACGGTTTTTATTCACCTGGTTTCTCTTACCATTTCAGAAGCAAGCCAGTATACATCATCCAGTTGTTGTCTCAGAGTTTTCACATACTGCAGATAGTCTCCTGCTCTCAGTCCATCCAAGAAGACTTCATAACACAGGTCTATCAGCAGACAGACTTCCCTCCTGAACATGAGCTACTAGGGAGAGAATCCCGTAGCATCATTTCATGTGCAGCTGTATGCATGGACCAGAGCGCTCACCCACTGACTCCATGTGCACTTGTCCCAGGGGTCCAAGGTGCCCAGCATATCTCACAGGGTCCTGTTGAATCTTTCAGGTTGGGGGTTACCTTGGAGATGGTAAGGAGTGGTCTGGGACTTCCTGATGCCCCACAGCAATAGTAACTCTTTGATGAGCCGACTCTCAAAATCATGGCCCTGATCCAAGTGAATCCTCTGTGAGGGTACCATAGTGCATGAAAAACCTCTCCACCAATATTTTGACCATGGTGTTGGCTCGCTGATCCTTGGTGGGGTAGGCTTGAGCATATCGGATGAAATGATCCATAACCACCAATACGTTGGAGATATTGCATGAGTCAAGGTCCAGCATAAGGAAGGCTATGCATACCTCCTCCATCAGGCCACAAGTTTTGATGTTGACTAATACAGCAGCCCTCTGGAGAAGTACTTTGCATTTTATTTTTTGTATCACTGCTTTGTTTATGTGCCCTTGTCCCGGCTTGCCTCCTTCAGTCTGACCAACCCCCCAGCTCTGACACCCGGAATTACTGGGGCTTACCTTATGCCCAGCCTGGGAGCAGTGCCTGCAGGGAGTTAGGCATCATCCTGCCTGCCGAGATGCTGTTCCTCCTCCATTTTTCACCCACAGTCCCAGGAGCAGATGCATGCACTTGGAGGCGCGCATGCGATCTACAGCCCCAGTAACCACCCTATCCATCCTTCCGTCGGCAACGCCTATGCACTCTCTAGCCTGTACTGTCTCCTGACCACCACCAGGAGGCAGACAATAGCTGAGGGATGCCACCTTCCCTCCCCGGAGAGGAGAACTGCCTTCCAGCAGCTCCATCCAGCTCTGCCCTCTCCCCCGCTGACCCGTGCTCGTTCCCAAACCCAGATCGTCAGCATGGCGCAAAGGAAGGCAACCAGTGCCTTAGCCCACAGTGCCACCGGGCCAGCCTAGTACTTTGTGTTTTATACACCTCATGCAGCTCTTGCAATATGCATCTACATCTGCCCTCATCTTTGGCCAATAAAATCAACTCTTAGCCAAATCCAAAGTGCGTTCAGCTCCCAAGTGCCCCATGTCATCATGTAAGGCCTTCAATACAGTCTTGACAAGTTTCTCCAGGAGTACCAGTTGCTCTCATGGGGCTCCCTGCTTATCCTGGGTCTTTCGGTACAACAACCCTTTCTTTAGGAATAGTTTAGGCCATTCATGTAACAACAACCGAGCCTGAGGAATAATGGTGTCCACTTACTCCTGGCTCCTCTGCCATCAACACTTGCACAATCTGCCCGGTGACTGGGCTGACCCTCTGATCCCTCTGCAGGTCTTGAGTGGTCAATTGCAGAAGGAATATGACATCTAGGGTGGCCAGCCAGCAATGTGTAACTGGAAGACAATCACCCGAAGCTCCCAGACAGTCCACCAGACAAGGGGTTTCTTCGGTGTAAAAGATCTCTTCACCATCATACTTTTTACATAAGGCCTTAACAGTTTGCTCCAAGATGTGCACCCAGTTTGAGTTCTCATTGTTACAGGCTTGGGGCCACAGCAACTATATGGTTTAGACCCAGGCAGTACTCCATGCAGTAATCATAGGTGGACAAGGCCAACAGCCACCTATGACCAGCTGCGTCCAACTTGGCCGTGGTCTGTACATAAGTTACGGGATTATTATGTGTCTTCACCATAATCTTGGCCCCATACAGACAGTCATGGAACTGTTCAACTATGGCTCACTTCAATGCCAGGATCTCCAACTCATGGACAGGATACCTCCAGTCTGATGGGTTTTAACTCTGAATGGTGAATGCAACTGGACATAAACCTTCAGGGTGCTCCTGATACAATACAGCCCCCAAGCCACTGAAACTGGCATTGGTGTGAAGGCTGTAGGGTTTCTGCGGGTCTGCATAAGCCAGCACCGGGGCATGGGTCAGGCAATAGACGATGTCCTCAAAAGCTCTATCACAGTTGCCATTCCACCTCTCGCTGAAGGGTTCAGAGGGGTAGAAATAACTGACAGATCTGGCAGAGCACCACACATGGCAGTCTTCTTGCTCTTGTTTGTGGGTAGATACCCCTGTAGCAAATTCAAAAGGGGCCCCAGTACCTGGGTGTAGTCCTTTACAAAACTCCTGTAATAGCCGCAGAAACCCAGTAGTTGCTGCAAGTCCTTCAGGGTGCATGGCTTAGGCCAGGTGGTGAAGGCCTCAACCTTGCTGGGGTTAGTCTGTATGCCTTTCTCGGGGATGATGTGCCCCACATACTTGACCGAGGTCCAGAAGAATTGGCACTTGTCAATGGATAGCTTCGATCCAGACTCTTCCAACACCTTCATCAACCGGGCTTCATGCTCCTCCAGTGTTTTCCTGAACATGATGATGTCGTCCAGGTAGACCAAACACTCCAACAGGTTCATGTCTCCGAATGCCTTCTCCATTAGGTGCAGAAAGGTGGCAGGGACGCCCAAGATCCCTTGGGGCATTCTCAGAAACTCATAGAATCCAAGGGGACATATAAAGTCTGCCTTCTCCAGATCCTGAGGGTCCATTGGGATTTGGTAAAAGCCACTCTGCAAGTCCAAAACTGAGAACCATTGACTTTTGTTTAAGCAGTCCAATGCATCCTGCACTCTGGTCATAGTATAGTAATCTGGCACTGTCCGCTTGTTCAGGGTGTGGTAGTCCACGCACATGCATATGGCCCCACTCTTCTTCATCACCACCATAGGGCTCCAGGATTCCTGGATAATTCCCCTGGCCAGCATCTCCTGCAAGTGCCGCTGGTCATCATCGATATCTGCTGGGGCCAGCCGCCTTGATCTTTCTCAGAAAGGCTTGTCATCAGTGAGTTGTATTCAATGCTGCTTTCCACTCATGCACCCTACATCCCATTCATGCAGGGAGAAAACATCTGTCCGAGCAGCCAGCTTCTTCCTCACTCTCTCTTCTCATTCCTTCGGAATGGGGAAGCCACTCAAGTCGAACAACTCAGGATCAAATCCCACTGGGGCACCTCTGCTTGCTGCCACAGTATGCACTGCCGTGTCGGCACAATATATCTGAGCTAGTGTCCATCCTTTCCCGACCACCACCTCCTTATTGGTAACATTCTTCACTTGCACGTTCACCCTTCGAACATATACGTGCGCTCTGGCTGGCAGGACACTAGGCTTGACTAACAATCCTACAGGCAATCCATGTTCATCCAGAGCATCCAACAACAATATCTGGTTGTTAACATCCTTCTTCAGTCTCACTACACCAGCAATGTTGCATTCCGCATTTGGTGGGAGCACAGTTTCATCTCTGTCCCTTCTATACACTATTCCCATCAAGCTGCTCGACAGGGGATTGACCCTTCCTCTGGTAGGCCTCACGGACCAGGGGGTGTAGCTGGTACTCCATTCCTCTTTGTTCAGCCACTTGAGCATGACACAGTTGAGCCAGACATCCAAACATGGGCATTTGTGCCCACCAATACTGGCACTGCATCAAAGATGTTAGCTTCAGGGCACATCAGTGCTAAAGTGTTTACAGCTTCACTCACTCCAGCCACTCTAGTAGGGAACACCATCCATACCTTGACATAGCCGAGATGAGGTATGCTCTCTCACTGAGACCCCATATGTGCAGTCCCTTGAGTGGCTGCATTTCCACATCTGGTAAATGCTGATCATACCAGGATTTGAAGATGATGGTAACCTGGGAGCCGCTATCCAGAACAGCCTGAGTGGGGACCCTGTTGATGATGACCTTAGTTTCAGTTGTCGGCCCCACTAACGTCCGTATATCTACTGGCATCATCGTCTTGTTGGTTCTGCCAGATGAGACTCCTGAGTGAGCCATGGAGCTAGACGTGCCAGGGGTCCCAGTGCTCTCCTTTACCAGGCCCCTCTGAAGTTTCCCTGCTTGTGGGCTGTGTTAGTGGGTGCCTTGACTCTACTGGATGACTGGTCTAAGGGTTCCATACACCCACTCTGTATATGTCCCTCTCCTCTACATCTATAATAAATAACAGGTTCCCGAGGCCATGGCCAGTCTTGTGGTGCCGGACGAGCCCCAGGCATTCCTACTGGGGCACTCTGAGCTGCATGAATCCATTCTACAACTTGCTCCTTTCACTGGGCAGCAACTGGCACCCCTACTCTCTCTAACTCAGCCACCCTCCATACCAATTCCTCCACTTGAGCCTTAACTCCTATGTCAGAGGGGGGTACCTGGACAGGGGGCCCAGTGCCAAACAAGGTGGGGCCTAAGTTAAGGACTATACCACTCATCCCGGGAGCCTCAGCGGAACCTAAACCCAGAACTAACTTAGCCAAAGTGACTACATCCTTGTATTCCCTTAATGATATTCTTAATCCCTGTACCTCACCAGGGGGCACCTCTCATTCCACCTGCATCACTGCTGTGGACACCCCGTACATCCTCCCAGTGACCCTGCTCTTCTTCAGCCTCCTGGACCTCCTGTACCAAAACCCAGTATGGAGGGGGATTACTTTTCCTATCTGCTAAATGCAACTGTAGCACTAGTAATGGGGAATAACAGGTGGCCTTCACCACATTCTCCAATCTGATCTGATTTAGATCTTGGGCCACTACTCCCCCTTTCCGGAATACCTTCTGCAAGGCCCTCTGTACCCGGGCCAGGAAAGCAGACTACTGTTCCCCCTCCTGCTGCCTAGTGGTTTTGAACTTCCACATGAGGTCCTCGCAGGTTTCAGGGCTTCCAAATACACTTTCCAAAGCTGAGACGGATACCTGGGCTGGGGCTTCATGGTCTGTGGCTCGAAAAGAACGTATTACTTCTGAGGCGGAACCCCGTAAACTCTCTACTAAACATTTCCGCTTCTCAACTTCAGAACACTGCCAATCTTGGACTAATGGGATGGCACCATCCATCCAGGCCTCTAAGTAGTCCTCACCATTTGGGGTGGTTTTCACTCCTGAAAACATTCTTAACTTGCAGTATGACTTGAAGGTCACAGGCATGGAACCAGGCTGGGGTCTCTAAAACTTGGGCATCTTAGGAGCGGGCCCCGCTCCTTTACCCCCTTCCCCCAGGGAGCTCACACTGAAAGAAGTTACTATTGGTAGAGCTACAGTCAACCCCTCCACCACCAAAACCCCAGGCATCCAACTGGTTTCTATAGGTTGAGTACTCTCTACCAACATGGTCAATGTACTGCTAGCTGAGTAGAACATTTTTTCTTGAATTTTGACTTTTCCCAATCTTTTTATGGTGGATACACATTTTTCAGCATCCCCCTCTTCCATCTCGGGGGGTACTCCCAGCAAGAGAAAAGACTTCTGGGGATCCATTTTCATTCCCCCACTCCATTTCATCACCCTCATCTTATCCTCGTCAGGAGGCCTGAACCTAGGCTGGGGTGGAGTGGGTTTGGGGCTCGAGGGCCTCTCAGGGCCCTGACACTCTGATCTTCCAGTGCAGATGGGGCTGGTCAACAGGAGATCCCAGCAGTGCCTCCAAGATGTAGCCCCCCCCCCGACGCCGTGTGCCACTAGGCTACCCCCCTTGCTGACTGTCTCTGGTATCCGGCAAGGGGCTTGGGTCCTGCTATGGTGACTACTGGGGTTTCATTCCAAGAAACAGGGAAAATAGTGCGGTGCCTCCATGCAGAGTAAAGTATCAGTGGGCCAGATATCCATTTGGCACAACTCCCTGGGATACTGTGACTACCCACCTCCCCAACCAACCACTCTGCACACTGTGTCCCCCAGTACTTTGTCCCACCATAGACCATATGACTCAGCCATAAACACATGCAATGAAATTTACCAGTACAGCAGATTCAAACAACAAATTCACAGCTTTATTTGGGGGGCTAGGGATAGGGAAAGAGATACCTGGGTACCGGGTAGCTGTGAAAAGAAAAGAAACATTAGTGAAATATGCAATATGAACATATGTGCCCATAGGCCAAACCCTCCCCCACTGGTACCAGTGCCCCAGAATTGTCCCTAGGGGTACCCACTTGATGCAGGCCTGGTACAGTGCCATGGGCTGGCCAGCTGTTGAGGCCCTGAAACTGCAGAAACTTTAGCTGGAGAACAGAACAGTTCAATTCCCCTGTCCCCTTCCCGGAACCAGGTCTGAGGTACTCACGGTTTGAAGATTTCAGCACCAGAGGAAATGGAGCTCCTTAATCACATGCAGCACAAATGAGACAGGCCAGTCAAGATCCCTCCATCCAGATGGAACTTGCTCAAGGATCTTGCAGCTAGTCACCTTGATTGTAGTTCTGTCCACGAGTCACCTTCAGCTGCTTCTGGCCCACTGCCGAACACTGTGACAGGACAACACCAGCCCCAGAAGGCCCAGACCTGGCAGTGGCTCCACAGCCCAACTCCCACAATCAGAGCACCCTAGCACTCAGGTGCAAGACCCATGACCTCCTGAGACAGTGAGTCCCACTTGGGAGAGGTTAGCAAGTTCCCTCCCTGGTTCTGGGTGAGGACTCCCAAACAGCGGGGTCTTCCTGCAGTCCCTGCACTGAGTTCTCAACCAGCAAAGTTTTCAGGCAGTCGCTCCAAAGAAGTCCAGTGCCCAATCTGAGTGGGTGCTAGCCTCTAAGACAATCAGTGTCAGTGCAGTTCAGCAGGGGGGTAAATCAGCAGCAACAGCCCCCCGCATACCAGTCCACACTTTGTTTAGCAGTGTCCAAACTCTTTCTTCGGCTGCAGCAAGAACTCAGCTCTCAGCCACTTTAATCAGTTTACTCAGGACAGACACAATTCCTGGCTAGCACCATTATGATCAGAGACACTCTGCCTCTTCAGGAAAAATGTAATTAGCAGTCCACACAAGCAAACGACCTTTCAGCAGCAACTGTAGTACTCAGAGAATCTGCTCAGTCCTTTCATCTAGCTCAATTTCCCAATGCAGAGTGTCTGCCACATTTAGTTTCTCCCAACACTCATCAAGTAACTTATCAGTAGCTGGAGAAACAGGATCACAGTTCAGTCTCTTTCCTCTTTCTCCTTCACAAATTCAGTCTTGCGTTAAGCACCTGGGGAATCCTTCAGCAACCACAATCCTCAGATTAGGGCCTGGGTAAGGCCCTGAAGTCCAATGTCCACTTTCACAGCACAGTCCTGACTCGCACAGAGCCCAGCAGCAGACTGACTAAATCCCAGTAAGTCCTCACTGTATCAGCCAAAATCTCCAGGTTCTGATTGGCTGTTGAAGCCTTTCAATAATTGAGATCCATAGTGATCAATATTTGCTGATTGTTTTTGGGGCATGATCTAGGTGCCAGAATTAGTCCCCTCCCTTTCTCAGGAGTCCTTCTGTCGCAGATTTGGGCACCTAGATCACTGATTGGCTAAAATAAAGGGGCTAAATGTCACTAACATGTCAGCTCCCATTCAGTTTAATGGAGTCCATTTCAGTTTTGTGCAGTCTACCCCCTTCTAACATCTGGTGCAGCCCAACACTGTATCCCATCAGCACCATCACCCCACCGGATTGTAGCCCCTTCTGCCCTCTATTGAATGAGCCCACTCTGGGCTCAGTGCCCCAAGTAATTTCGCTGACGCTGCCACCGAAACTGTCCCCCCAGGCAGCAGGCAGCATCTCATTCATATGTATGGCGCCGCTCATTAATATTCATGAGCTTCAAGCAGCCCCTGTTATTCCGGGCAATCCAGGGCTCCCGAGGGCAAATGTCTGAACCCCTCCAGGTCTCCAGTCCCCTACAACACAAGGACCAGACTGGGACCGGAGACACACCTCCTGGCTGACTGCACAACCGAGCAGTCAGCACATCAAAGCGTAAGCCATGCTTACACAAGTGCCAGCCCCATACCAGGCCACTGGCCACTCACGATCCATGATCCCCAACAACGGGGCTGAAAAGAGGTGGAATGGCAAGGGGTAAACTGCTGCTCCACCAGGTAAGCCCCCAGAGGGGGGTTACAATTGTCACCTGTGATCTGCTGTCCAGTAATGCTTGACAAGGATATCCTTCAATGGCAGTCTGCATGTGCACCAGTTAAACCACTCAGGGGGCAACTTGTTATCCATTGTCAATGCTGGTATGTTCCATTTGATGGTACTGTTCACGGTCAGAGTCCCAGTGCATTCCCTTACTGGGCTCCGCTGTTGTTTCTCTGTGGCTGGTATTGCTTCTCCCACTTTTGGGCTACCAGTGGTTGGTTCTCTGGATTTCCATATCCTCAAGCAAAGTGTGCATCACCTCCACAGTGATACCAAAAAACACAGAGTTGAAAATCAGGGCTTGACCCGTGGGACAGAAGAAGAGTGCAGTGCATGTTCTCATCCCAGTGGCACGGATGTAGCTCATTGCTGAGGGGCCTCTGCCATTTGTAATGCTCTCACTCATTCAATCAGTTCCTTTAGCTGCATCCCCACGTCTGGGGTGGCAGGCATCTCTGTGGGTCTGGCAACCTGGGGTTGCAGGCGGGCTTTCTCTGGGGTCACCCACAATGAATCAACTATGGCCTCTTGTGAATCTTCCTCTCTCACCTTATCCAGCAACTGACAGAAATATGGAGGGTTCATTCTGTGTTCCATTAGTCTCCGGGAAATCTACGTCAGCCAGGAGTACACCGCTTCTCTTAAAATTTGGTCCATTCTCAGTTGTGCAGTCTGCACAAGAATGGCTCTCCCAGCTTCCGCAGTGTGTCTGATCACAGTCTCTACACTGGTCATAAAGTGTGACAATTTCTCTTCCTCAAATTGAGTGGTGGCTCCAGGTAGGAACCTGAGGTCTCTTCCATTCTTCATGGCTCCAAAAGAACTCTTAAGCATGGCTAAATGGTCCTGCATTGTACAATTGGACTGGTTGGCATGCAAGGATCTGATCATGTCCAGGGCCATACCCCATGGGCTCTCAATTACTCATTTGCATTTCTTGGCCTTGGAGCATTTCCATAATTCAGCCATCTCTGTGGTCTGACTCACCCAGTTCTCATAGTCATCCTTCCCATCAGAAGTAGGGGTGTGTCAGAGAAAGTGTGCAGTCTCCGGTAGTGACTAGGCTCAGAACTCAAAGGTGGGCGTGAGACATGCCCCTGTTCACCAGCAGGGATGCCTGCAGGTGGCACAGGTGGTGCTTGCTCCTCTTCTCAGAATTCTTGCTCATCGCTATCAGTTTTCCCCCTTCCTTGCTAGGAATAACTTCAGCTTTTTTTCAAACCCATCTTCCTCTTTGGGGTCTTCAGGGGGAGAGTACCAGGGTGAGCGTTCCCCTTCTGGAGTGATTTTGTGAGGCACTTTGGAGGGGTCTACTACCTCATGGCATTCCACTAGTATGTTTTTTTTCTCAGTAGAATCATACAGTCTCCCCTGAATAGCAGCGTTCCCTAATCTCTCACATATGAACATATGAAAGAGCCAGCAGAAGAAGGTCAATTGGTCTATCGAGTCTGATAATTATTATTGCAGTGTCCCTGGTTTATATTGACCCTGTCCCCCTCCCCTGTCAACCCCTCCCTCAGAACTTCCCCCACCAGTCTCATGGGTTCCCCTTGTGCCTATCCCACATCCACTTAAAGCCACCCACCGTCTTCATTATGACCACTTCTTCTGGCAGTGTATTCCATGTGGCCACCATCCCGTCTGTGAAAAAATGCTTCCTAACATCCCTCCTTAACCCTCCCCCACCAACTTCAAACTTGTGGTTCTGTTGTCACTTAGCTTGAAGAGACCTTACCTATCCATTTTATTTATCCCCTTCAAGTACTTGAAGGTCTCTATCACATCCCCACCTCTCTCTCCTCTCTTCCAGTGAGTACATTCTCAGGGCTCAGTTAAGATTTTCCCTGCTGACCCCTGGTGATCTTGATTGCCCTCCTTTGGACCCTCTCTATCAAGCTGATGTCCTTCCTATGGTATGGATGCCAGTACCTTACCCTATATTCTATACGCATTCTCACCACTGACCTGTACAAAGGCAGTATGACCTCACTCCACCTACTACTGAATCCTCTGGCTGTTCAACCCAACCTCCTGCTCAGCTTCACTACTGCCTTTTTGCACTACGAGGAGTGTTTCAGGTCACTCGTGATCACCACCCCTGGATCCTTTTCTTCTTCTGATACTGCCACTTGGACTCCCCAGGTAATACTTGGTCCTAGGATTCCTGGCACAAATGTGCATCTCTTTGTATTTCTTGGCCTTGAAGCCAAGTTGCCAGGTCCCTGACCATCTCTCAAGTTTACTGAGGTCTTCCTTCAAGTCCTGCATCCCTTCTACAGTGTCCACCCTTCCACAGAGTTTGGTGTCATCCACAAACAGGTTCATCTTACCCTTTATGCCTTCCTCAATATTGTTTATGAAGACATTGGACAACACTGACACCAGCACCGATCCCTGTGAGACCTTGCTGGTGACCTTCCTGATGCTGGATAACTCTCCCACCACCACCACCACTCTCTGGATTCTATCACTTAGCCAGCTTTCTACCCACCTTATCATTTTCTCCCCAACCCCAAGATCTGTCAGTTTACTGATTAGCCTCTTATGTGGCACAGAATCGAAGACTTTGCTGAAGTCCAGGTAAATGACGTCCACTGCCTGGCCCCCATCCACCGCCTTGGTGACCTAGTCAAAAAAGTCAGTCAGGTTATTTGATGTGATCTTCCTCCCACAAACTTATGTTGCCTCTGCCCTGGAGACCATTCTCTGCTATGTACCTTACCAGCCTCTCCTTAAGTATGGTCTCCATGAGTTTGCACATGACTGAGGTCAGACTGACCGGCATATAGTGCCCCAGATCATCCCTGGGTCTGCTTTTGTGGAGAGGCACCACATGTGACCTTCTCCAGTCCTGCAGCACCATGCCAGACTCCAGGGATCCATTGAAGCGATCCGCCAGTGACCCCGTAAGCTCCTCAGCTAGCTCTTTTGTCACCCTTGGGTGTATGCTGTCTGGTCCTGGGGACTTATCTGCTTTCAGTTCTAGCAGCCTCTCCCTTACTCTATCTACTTCTATTACCATGTCTGTTCCCCCTCTCCCTTCTGGACTCCTCCACCCAGGTGGTACTGGTCCATCTTTTTCCCTAGTAAAGACAGAGCAGAAGTACTCATTCAGTACCTCTGCCTTGCTCTCTTCTTCCTCCACCTAACCATCCCCCTTCCTTGGCCTAACTATACTTTCCTTCTTGTCCCTCTTCTTGCTTATTAGTGGAAAAAGGCCTTCTCCCCCATCTTGAGCCCTTCTGCTATTTGCAGTTTTTTCTGTACCTTAGCTTGTTGCACCACTTTCCCTGCCATTTTAGTTAACTTCAGGTATTGATCTTTATCTGCTTTGTTCGCTGTCCTCCTCTATCTCCTGTAGGCCACCCTCTTGTCCCTCATCGCCCTGACCACCTCATAGATGAACCAGATGGGTGATTTGGCTTACAATTTCTTCCCCCTAAGATTAACACAATCTGCTGTGGTGGCCAGTATTGCATCCCTGATGATGGCCCATTTTTGGTCCACCCCCATGTCTGTAACCCAGACGCCGCCATGTCCCAACGGGCTACTATCCCTACCTTGTGGGCCCATAAACAAGGTTGAGAGGCCTGGGTTCATCATTTGATTTCAAATTGGTCCCTTCCCATAGATTACATTGTTGCATAGTGCCTCCACCCAGAGTATACTTTACGTGGGTCTGAAGATAACCTGGTACAACCCCCTGGGATGCTGTACCCACCCACACCATTTTGTCACCCCACACATGGACTAAAAACCAAAACCCCACATTTCAACATTTCAAGAATTAAAGGCTCACTCTAATAATATGCACACAACACCAGTTTTGTAAAAGACAGTTAACCAACATTTATTTACAAGGTGTAAGAGTTAGGATAGAGTAACTGGAAGCAGAGGTTAAGCAAACAGGTTTTGATTAGCAAGATTCACCTGAAAATCAACATAATCATTTTTGGCAATTGGCATTTCAGTGATCATTTTGCATTTCTTAAATCTAGACAATTATCACAGTGGCCACCCACCAACCTTCTGATGTATTCAGATTACCTGACTGTCTAACTAGCTACACTAGATGGCAAATACACATTAAATGCCCACACTGGTACCAGTCCTCAGTTTGTGTTAGAACCTCACAATTCTAAACCTTATCTGGGCACCTAGTACTAAATAATAAAGTTGCAGGTCTAATGCAGTTGCAACTGAGTTGGCTAACATTGAGGCCCTTAAAGAAAATCAGGTTAACGTCCTTTCTTTTGTTTATCTTTAAATAATTCTGGCTGATTTTGAAAACACAAACTTTAATCTTTAACATTCTAGACTTGCCCTCTGTACTTGGCAGAACTAGGGATAACTATTTACAGTTGCTGTCAGGGTGGCAGAGATGACTCTGCCTACTCACAGCTTGGATGTCATCATCAGGTGTAGAGAAGCTTTAGCTGAGGTGCAGGCAGGAGCTTTGGCTGACCCCTCTTTTCCAATGGCTCTTGTAACTTGCAGACTGGTACTTTCTCAACTTTCCATGGTTGCCTCTTCTCTTTGGGCTTGAAGTCACATTCTGGAATCTACCGGGCTGGGACCGGGGCTGGCATGCCTCAACCCCTACGTCCAGGCTATGCCCCTCAGGGGGAACCGCATATGGCAGTTCATGGGTGGCGCACTACCAGGCTGACTCCCAGGCCGATCTGTAAAACAGTCTCTTGTTCAAAGTTAGGCATTCAGGTTCTTTAACCATCTCAGGAATTTCAACCATTTGGCCAGCATAGCAGACATGATCCTTTCAACAATAGGGATATAGTCTCAAACGTGGGTGCATCCCCCTGGGCTAGGGAAGACCCAGATCCTGCACAGTCTCTTGCACACATTACAGCACATTTATTTTCTTTTTTACCAATCGTTTAACCAGGTGAGACACACTAAGCTGAAAACTTGTTTACAGGTGCAACCTGGGAGCACAGGGAAGTTAAGTGACTTGCTCAGGGTCACACAGGATATGCAAGTGTGGGCTGAGGGATTCAAACCCAGGTCTTCAGATTTGCAGCTCAGAGCCTTAAACCACTGTGCTATACTGCCTCCCAGACAGTTAGCACAACTGCTGTGGCTTTCTCAGAAGGCACAGTCTTTTAGGCAAAATCTTTTTCTCTCTCCAAAGCAGAACAGAAGCTTAAGACATGACTTCTAACCAAGATAGCAGATGGAGCTTCAGGAGTGGCTCCCAACCACTTTAAACACGTTACTTGTCAGCAAATCTTGTTCACTGATGTGTCTCACAAGCTGAAATCACAATATCAAAGTCCTTCTTGGCTAACTGGCATCTGCACCTCCAATTGGACATTTACAGAGTCCTCACAGGCAACTTCAGGAAAAGCTCTGACCTCAGAATACCTCCCTTGCATTCCTGTAGGCACACTTAAACAGTCACATCAGGCATTTCACATTCACCAGACTATCCTTGATCATTTTTGCATCAGATGTTCACCCATTTCGTGGCACTGGGTACATGCAGGGTGCAGACAAACAATGAGCACCTTCTGGAGTTCATGGCCACTTGGCCCCAAGAAGGTCTCCAAACAACTTATACTTTAAGTTGAAGTTTTTTACTCAGAATCAGTTCTGTTAGCTTTCTTACAGTTTGAAAGATCAGGATTTCACAGCACTCTCACTGCTGAGGTAGAAACGTTCATGCAGTTCTCACACAACTGCAGGCAGGATTTCTTGCAGCTCTCTCACAGCTGAAGATAGTTCAGGTTTCTTGCACACATTTTCCTAAAAATGTTGAAAGGAAAATGCTATCCCAGGGGAACAAATATCTAGCA
The DNA here is from genome assembly GCA_016271365.2 of Neoceratodus forsteri. Lineage (NCBI taxonomy): Eukaryota > Metazoa > Chordata > Ceratodontiformes > Ceratodontidae > Neoceratodus > Neoceratodus forsteri. Next base: position 668,734,293 of record CM028133.1, read on the forward strand.
ACCCCCAGGCCAGTGGCTTCAATTCCTTATAGTCACATTTCTCTTTGCAGAGCCCCCCCCCCGCGGAGGGGCTCCCGTAGAACACACTAGGCCCCTTCTTCTTTGCAGGGGGGCTGGAGACCCCATCCCTATGAAGGGGCTGACACCAAACTGAACTCAGCCAGAAACGTCTCTAGGGGTTTGGGAGCTCTCCGAGGCTACTGATTGGCTGATTCACTTGACTGTCTCAGAAATGAATATTCATTAGGCCTCCTCGACACCTGATCGGCTCCCTGTTTAGACACCAAGTAATGCCCCTGCTTTTTCCCCCACAGGTCTCTGACACTGTCCCAAAAAGTCTCTGCTCATAATCCTGGCTTTCCAATTGGTTGACAGGCTGCAAATATGGCTGCTGTTATACACAGTCCCCTTGCAGTCCATAGTAGTCCCAACCTAACAGTTCTGGTGCAGCCAGTACATTCACTTTTTATTTACATTAGCCCCACAGTTTCAAAGCATTAAATGTGCCCCCTTAATCGCACCTGTTGCTGCTGCCGAAACACGCAGCCCCTAGGCAGCCAGCAAACTCCCTTATGAATATTAATGACACTCCTCATTAATATTCATGAAGGGACTTTGACACACACAGCACAATTGGTGCTCTTTATTTACAGTTAAATAGGGCTTCTCACCACCCTTGTTTAGGTCACCAGTCTCCACTTGGCCTATTAGTGGGACCGGAACCATCGGAGAGTCATTTGTTTGACTGCAATCATGGTCAGAAGGTCAGGGGTGCTTCTTGTGCATGTGCAGCCGCCAACTGCTCTGGGGAGCAGACTGAGATGTGGTGGCTCATGCTTCAGATCCTACAGCCCCTACTGAGACCTGCAGACACACAGGGGCTGGACAGAGATCCTTCTAGGCACACTTTGGGGCATAAACAGACTTGGGCTGCAGTGGTACCATTTGGGGGAGAACGGGAGACACCCAGAGGAAACAGGAGGCAAACGGGAGAGACAGGGCAAATAAGATATGCCCCACAGGGGGGGTTGAATGTCCATTCTGATGCTTTCTAAATGCAACCTTAGCACCGCACCCATTTTCTGAAAATCTACTCTCCTGAAGTTCAGGGTTTGGTCTTAGTGGAGATGCTTTTCCTACACATATCCAAACTGAACCACACTATACTATGGTTGCTACCCCTCAGGGGTGCCTTGACCATTATCTCATGTACATGCTCCCCAATTGTGAGCACCAGATCAAGGATTGCTCCTCCTTGCTGGGCTCAGTAACAGGACACTGCAGAAAATCTGCAAACTATAGAAAATGATCCCCTTGGGGATCTGCTTTCACAAGGTCTTGAAAATCTGCTTGCTACAGCAGGATAGGAAGGTGAGTCTAAGCAGACTGATCAGACTACTAATGTGGACAATAAAATACTGGCTGAAAGAAAATTGATGTTTAAACCAGACTCCACCTTTACATCTACAGTGTATAACCCTGCAGTCCTTATGTATGAAAAGGTTGTCATCCAGCAAGTTAAGGAACTTATTGACAGGACTGTAATCCTAAAAACAAGAACATGTCTAATACTGAATTTAGAGCTTTAACTGAACTTAATAAATGTGAGGACATAATTGTAAAACCAGCTGACATGGGGGGGGGGGGGGCAATATAGCGATCCTGAATAGGAGACACTATATATAGATAGTAATGAAGCTCTTAAATAATGAAGGCAACTATAAAAAGTTAGCATGTAACCCGACTGGCAAATTTAAGGTGGAACTACATCAGCTCTTGCAAAATGCAGCAATATCAGGTGATATGACAGAGAAAGAGTACAGCTACTTGTGAAATGAAAATTCTGTTACTCTAAGCTTATATATACTGCCTAAAGCGGAGCAGGACATGACAGCCTTGAGCCAAAACTGCTCAGACTAGGGGCCCACCTCCTTGCCAGACCCATCTCGCACCTATTCAACTCCTCCATTAACACTGGGATCATTCCCGAACTGTGGAAAGTGGCCAAGGTCTTTCCTGTCTTAAAACAGGGGAATCCCAAAGATCCTCACAACTACCACCCCATCGCCATTCTGTCCACCACCAGTAAACTGCTTGAGAAAGCCGTTGCCTCCCAGCACTCCCAATACATCCAGGACTACAACATCCTCTCTCCTGCTCAGCATGGCTTCAGAAAAGGGCACAGCATGTCCACCGCCCTTGCTGTTGTCACTTCACTGATCAGGGCAGGTGCTGACCAAGGCAATCTCACTGGAGCCATTTTCGTGGACCCTTCGAAAGCTTTTGACAGGGTTGATCACTCCCTCCTCAGCTCCACGCTCCAATCCCTCGGGTTCTCCTCTTCCGCCCATGCTTGGTTCCTAAACTACCTCTCCAACCGACAACAATACACCAACTTCAATCAGACCTTCTCCAAACTCTAACCAGTCCTCTGTGGGGTCCCTCAAGGATCCGTCCTTGGTCCAACCCTATTCTCACTATTTATCAATGACCTACCATCTGTCACAACCCATGCCCACACCACCCTGTACGCAGATGACCTCATGCTCCTGGCCAGCTCTTGGGACAACTCCACAATAAACTCCCAAGTGAACTCCAACTTTGAACGCATCCATACTTGGCTGGGGGACCACAGGCTCACCCACAATCTCAATAAAATCCAAGCCATGCTATTTGAGTCCTTGCACAAAATAAAATTCTGCCCTGCTCCTCTGCTGATCCTCGGGGCCGATGGCTCGCCCCTTGAGACGGTAACCTCTGCCAAGTACCTGGGCGTCACCCTGGACCCGCAGCTGGACCTTACCTTACACATCCATAATGTTTACAAGGCCACTCATTGTAAGCTTGGCCTAGCTTATCGAGCCAATAACTGCCTCACCCCCGCCGCCCGCTTGGCCCTCGCCACGGGGGGTCCTCCTCTCCTCACTTTGCTACAGTCTCGTAACTTTTGCCCCAGTTCCCAAATCCAGCCTTTCAAAATGGGACACGGCCTACAACAATGTTTGCCACTTCGCGCTTTCCGCCCCTTCCCTCATCCACCATTGTGATCTTTACAACCGCCTAGAGTGGCTTCCCCCGGAGAAGCACCGCTCCTTCGTTCTAGGTAATTTCATTGACAACATTATCCGCTCTGGCACCCCTCCAGCCCTAGCCCTTCCCCTCAAACCAGGTGCCCCATCCTACCACCTAAGATCTGGGACAAACCAGGAACACCTGGTTCCTAGGACCCGCACCCTTTCGGGGGGATCGGTCTTTCCACATATACACCCCCAAACTCTGGAACTTGCTCCATGAGCTAGTCAGGGCCTCCTCCTCCCATCCAAGCTTTAAAGCTTCCCTCTGGAACTTCATGAAACTTTCTTCCCCATGTCCCTGCTCCTCGTAGCCTACTCCATTGCCCCTCTCCTCCCTCTAGCCCGGTTGGGTGGGGCCTCAGCCTCAGCCCTACTTGCACTTCTTCTCCAGTTCCGGCCTAGTAACCTGGTCCTGACCCCCTGCCAATGGGCACCCCCCCCCCGCAGGCACTTACCATTGTCTTTGCTTCTGTCTACTCTGCTGTTCACCTCCTAATTTATATCCTTTATGTCCCATCCTATTGTTATTCACCATGCCAACCTTGTTCTAGAGCCAGCCTTGAATTGCTTGTTACTTTAGGTATTTTTTCTTGCCTCCTCAACTGTCCATGTGTGAACTTTTGCCAGCCGTGCTCTAGAGCTTGCCTTGTCATGCCTGTTTATTTCCCATGTATTTTTCTTGATTCCCCAACTGTCTATGTACGAATTTTCATGCCACCCTGCTTTAGAGCCAGCCCTGAAATGCCTGTTTTTCCTATGTATTTCTTTCGATTCCTCAACTGTTTATGTATGAAGTTTTTCACCTGTAACTCTCCCAGGTCGCACCTGAAAATAGGCACTTGGCTGTCTAGTGTGCAAACCCAGTTAACAAAAGCAAATAAATAAATAAATAAAGTTCACAAAAGAATGCAGGACCCCCCCCCCCCCCAGGTCATCTTATTGTAGTGGGAATAAATTCGCTTACTGATAGGCTGGGGAAATTTGTGGTTTTTGTTTCTGCAAAAATGTGTTTGCAAGCTTAAATCATATGTGAAGGATACTACTGATTTTCTGAATAAGTTAAAGGCCTTGAAATGTGGTGAAAACATGACCTGGATTAGTGTGGATGTGGACTCTCTCTACACTAATATCAGGCATAATAATGGTATAGATGCCTGTCGGTACTTCTTAGAAAAACATACTGAAAAGGACCAAATCCCCATTAACTTTATTTTAGAGTCACTCAATTTTATCCTCACGCATAACCACTTTAAGTCTGGAGGTGATCATTTTCTTCAACTGTGTGGCACTGCCACAGGGGCATCGATGGCACCCTCATTTGCGAATTTGTTTCTGGGACAATGGGAAGAGGAGGTTCTTTTTAACCCTGATATTAACCCATTTAGTGCCAGAATGTATTTTTGGCAGTGCTTTACTGATGATATCATCTGCGTCTGGCAAGGAGACCCCAGTGTAATTGAGAAATTTGTAAAATGGATTAACTATAACAATATTAACTTGCTCTTTACCTCTACATCTAGTAGAGATACTGTAAACTTCCTGGACATCACCCTGACCAGACCAGATGACAATCAGGGAAACATAAAAACTACATGCTTCAGAAAAGAAACAACTACTAATGCTGTACTGAGAGCTGATAGTGCCCACCCTGTGAGATGAAAGAATTTTGTTCCCTATGGGCAGATTTTGCGCCTGTGCAGGAACTGTTCTGATAGTGTAGATTTTGTTGTACAAACTGATGAGTTGGAGGCAAGATTTCTCAGAAGAGGTTCTAGTAAGGAATTATTGACAGAAGAGAGGGCAAAGGCAGCAATCAAATCTAGAGTGAATTTATTGGAAAATACCAAAATTGGGCCTTGTAACACCACTGAAGTTGTGCCAGTGACATTTGTCACCGAATTTAACAACTGGGTGGGTCAAATTGGTAATATTGTATACCGTAACTAGCACATCTTATAGGGGGACCAGCAGGTAGCACAATCAGTAGAGGGTAAACCAGGCATTACTTTCAGTAGAGCATCCAGTATTAAAGGCCGACTTGTGCATAGTCGAATGAATACTGGAAGAGCAGCACAGAACCAAAATTGGCTACCCCAGAGACTAGTAGGAGTACACAAATGCCATAGATGTAACATATGTTGTTACTGCAACCAGGGTAGAACTTTTGTACATCCAGGCTAGACCAGTCTTAAATTTACAATAAGGAATTCATCACATGCAATACATCTTTTGTGGTGTATGTCCTTTGGTATACCTGTGCCATGTTATACATAGGCCGAACTACTAGATTACTAAAGACCCTTATACAGAAGCATGTCAGAAATATTATCAATAAGAAATTGGATACTCCTGTAGGGACCCATTTTGCCCAGTTCCATGCTGCTAACCCTGGGGGACTCAAATTCATGGGTATCGAATGGGTACCCCCAATGAAGTTTGGAGGAGATAGGGCTAACCTTCTCCTACAGAAGGAAAGTGAGTGGATTTATAGATTAGTATGTGTTAAGCCAGATGGTCTTAACGACCAACGGGACCTTAAGCCCTTTCTTAAAAAGAGATACAATATAATCTATGAACATGCCTGTGTAATACATAGGATTTGTGGCAGACTACGATTCATTTTAGCCACTCTGTATATCAATGTGGACATTTTTGTTAGGATATTTTGTTAGAAAAAAACTGAAAAAACTTTGAATATTATTTTGTGAATTTATCAGATAATAATGTTGATTTAGTAAGGAATTCAATAAGAATTTGTCTTTCTATTTGTCTTTTTTCCATTCTTCTTTACAGGAGATATCTCTGTCTGTCATCTTCTTAAGCTAACAGCAGTTATGTACAGTAGGTCCCTAGAGACATGGCCCAGGTGGGATTAGAACCTGATGGGGGTGATCACAAAATTTCTGGCTCTTAGCTTTCTGGCCTTGTTCCCTCTGTTGTATGCTGCATTTTGTTCTGATGTCTTAAACTTAGTGCATTGCAGGTTCAGAAAAGTATAATTAAATTGATATTGTTTACATACAGTCATCTATGCTTTGAACTAGAGACAGCTTTAATTAACTTTGTATTTGAAAAATCTTTTGTGCTGATTTCTGGTGATGTCACGGCTGGGACATCAGCTAAGGGAACAGCTCCTTACCCATCAGGGATATAAATTGCGCCTTACAGACAGATATTGATCAGATCTGGAGAATAAATAAAAAGGAGAAGCCAGGAGCACAAGATCTAGCTCCAAAATGATGAATTTAACAGAGGCTGGCTCCCAATATAGAGTTTTAAACTCTGACCGCAGCCACAGCATCTCGCCCAATAGTGAGCATGGGCTGGGATATGAAACAGACTGAGAAGAGCAGAGTCTCACAAGGCAGAGATTTGAAAAGATTTTACTGGAAATAAAAGCCTCAAGGTCTGAAAATAGAATGGAGTTCACCAACATGAAAGAGAAACTTGAGGGTACGAAAAATGGCTGATCGACACAGAAAAATGAGTGGAGGCAGTGGAAAGCAGGAATACACAAATGGGAATGGTTGTAGAGGCCCTGCTACAACATATGAAGGCACTTCACGAGAAATGTCTGGACCTAGAGGTGCAGGTGCAGTCCAGACGGGACAATTTGAGAATCTCAGGGTTACCAGAGAACAGTGAAATCCTTGATATGTGCACTTTTTACAAGATCTTTTAGCAGATATACTAGCCCTCCCAGCTGTATTTGTAGTAAGGATAAAGTGGACACACAGGGCCCTCTACCCTAAACCCACTGATCCTAATGCCAGGCCCAGGTCTGTGACAATGAAGTTTCAGAGTTACAGAGACAAGGAAGAGATTTTATGGAGGGCTTGGCAACAAGGAGAGGTGAAATACAATAGAGTGCGTTTGTATTTTGATCAAGATTACCCCCCAGAAATACAAAACCTGAGAATGCGGTACCTAGATGTAATTAAAGCCTTGAAGGCAAACAAATCCATTTTCAAATGCCATACCCAGCAAAACATAGAGTGCATTGGGAAGAGGGGGTCCTCCTGTACAACACACCTGAAGAGGCAACAGCAGCCCTGAAAGAACACCAAGTACCGCTAATACAGAGATTCAGACCACAAGGCAGAACTGAGCAGCAAAGCGGAACCTTTGGAGGGAGCACCATTGTGAGAGGGAACTTCCGGGTGGCAGGACAAGGCACTGCTCTGAAAAGAATGGCAGAGATCAGAAGGATCTTTCAACGATTGACTAGGCAAGGAGGGGACTGCATCGTGGACAGCAATGTGACCTGAGGTGGAGAAAATGACTGGAATATGTAAACAGACACTGCAACAGAAACTTTGAAATGATTTTGTGGCCAGCATTGTGTCAGATGAGTGACTTCTTCCTGAATGGGGGAAGTGGAAAGCGGGGGGACAGAGAAGGGAATGCAGAGAGGGAGGAGAGAGTAATGCAAGGAGTGGGATTTGAAAGAGCTCAGCAAAACAGCAGAATGGAGGGGGGAAAGACCAATAAAGAGAAAATTATAAAATAAAGTAGGCGACATGGCTCATTGGGGGGGGAGTGAGGGGGTGATTAGTGCAGACCATGTAACAGTGGCAAACTGGGGGTGATGAAAGGTGGAATAGCAATACTTTCTCAGGCTGGTTCCTTACAAAGGGTAGAAAAGAAATAAGAAGACATACATGAGTAGCAGATATCAGGGTAACTGGATCTGTGCAAATTAATGTATAAAGGGGAAAGAATGTGTGGACTGATATAATGAATGTTAAAGATTGAGAATCCCATATACTTTTCTATGCTTTTCTCTTTCCATTACAGGAGAATACAGAATGAGAGAGAAAGGATTCACACTTTCCTTGGAGACTCATCCAGTGTGGAGATGCACAGATGGAAACGCGCAGGAGGGTGTGGAAGGAACATGGGAGACCACAGCAGAAGTGAAAGCTGCCATGAAGATACTAATGTGAGAGGTAAAAGGGGAGGGAGGGGGGCCTTGATATATGGTTTTATAATGAACATGGAGAGTACAAAGTAGGGGTGATCAAAGGGGAAATAATAAAGGCACAGCGTTAAAGACACTGGGGAATAAGGGCATAGCTTGAAACTGGAGGATAAAACACAAAATACCATAATAAAGAAGGGAGTTAAAAGATGAAAGAAAGGGAAGGAAAACAAGGGAACTGGATGGTGTCAAAAGTCACAACATATTTTGGAACACTGGGTGTGGGAGGGCAAAAGAGGTAAAGTTGTTGAGCTGATGTTTTGTCCATGGGGAGACTGACACTCATAACTGGTCATCTGAGAAGCATGGAAGGTGGAAGAGAGCCCTCAGGGTATCAAATGATCAAAGTAGTGGCCTTTGAAAAGGGAAGTGGCTCCACTGCTGCTCTGGACATAAGAGAGGTGGAAACAAGGAGGGTTATGTGTCCAGAGAAAGGGAAAGTATGTATACTTTCCTCTACCTTGGAGGTAAAAACAGTTGGGTTGCACAGGTTAATGCAAAACTTAGCCAACAGGACAAAGTTATGAAAGTTAAAAAGTTGAAATATTTAACGGATACAGAATGTGGGGGAAAGAGGCTGAAGGAGGGGGGATGAATGGAAACATAAGACTACCCAAATGCTGTGGGTGGTCAAAAAACCAAGAGAAACAAATGATGAATATTAAGACTACTAAGATAGTCACATACAATGCCAATGAACTGTCCAATCCTATAAAAAGAACGAAGGTAATGGCGGGTGGAAATCATTTTCTTGCATGAGACTCACCTAACAGAGGGAGAGCATCAGAAACTAAAGCAATTTGGGTATGAGGAAGTATATGCCTCCTCATACAAAATGGGTAGGAGGAGGGGGGGTAGCGATCCTTATCCCAAGGGCCACTCCCTTTGAATATATACAGAAGGAGATAGACAAAGAGGGAAGGTACATGATACTGAAAGGCTGGTACATGGACAGATGGTGACACTGGTAGCAGTGTATGCCCCCCTTCCCCAGGATCGACATATGGTTTTTATAGAAATCTATTAATGAAAGTTACTGAAAAGATGGAAGGTGCACTGATATGTGGGGGGAATTGGAATCTCATGAAAGACCCCAACATTGATAGTAAGCCCAGGATTCCTAGGGCCACATATAAAGTTGCAAAACAAGTAAAGTAATGGCAAAACTAGGGTTGCACGATGCATGGTGGTTTCTGGAAGGAAGCAATAGGGGATATATAGGATAGTGTATGGCTCCCAATGCAAAACATAGAAACATAGAAACATAGAATTTGACAGCAGATAAGGAACGCTTGGCCCACCTAGTCTGCCCATTTTCCTACCTAACAGATAAGCTGCAGATCCTGGTTAACCAACAGCTTACTTCCTCCTACCCCCCCACTAGGACTGCCTTATGTCTTTCCCATGCATTCTTGAATTTCCCCACTGTTATTGACTCCACGACCTCCTCAGGGAGGCTGTTTCATGCATCCACAACCCTCTCCATGAAAAAATACTTCCTCACATTACCTCTGAGCCGTCCGCCCTCTATCTTCAAATTGTGCCCTCTTGTTCTTGCACTTCTCTTTTTCTGAAAGATGCTACCCTCTTGGACTTTGTTGATTCCCTTGAGGTACTTGAAAGTTTCTATCATGTCCCCTCTCTCCCTTCTTTCCTCAAGGGTATACATGTTAAGCTCCTTTAGTCTTTCTTCGTATGTCTTCTGGTGCAGACCCTGCACCATTTTGGTTGTCCTCCTCTGGACAGCCTCCACTCTGTCTATGTCTTTGCGGAGATGGGGTCTCCAGAACTGCACACAGTATTACAGAGGGGGTCTCACCAACTGTCTGTACAGAGGGATAACAAGTAAAGGGAAGGGGAAACAAGGGAACTGGATACAGCGTTGAAAGGCGCAACAGGATCTGCACCAGAAAACAAGGCTATTCTCCAGTTGAGTGGTTACTATGCCGACTGTTCACATTGAGAGTGCAGCTAGAGAGGTCACACAGTCGGCAGAGTAACCACGAAGTTGGAGGACAGCCTTGTGCATCAGGAGCCATACACTTTTCTATGTAGTGTATGGTGAAAAACCTGCACTTTGAGGACAAGAAAACAGTGGTAATAAATGATAATTTCAACATTACTGCAGTGTTTACATTTGTTTTGTAAAGGCCACAAACTTTTCAATTCGCTGTCAGGGTGGGGATTTGAGGTTGCTACGGAGCAGGCATCAGTCATTTTGATAGGGCAACCTTCGATTGGTTGCTGAACAGGTGTGGGCGGGCTTTAAAAAAAACACATGGCGGCCTAATTCCTTGCTTAGCGAGAAGTGATGTCTGTGAGGAGACTCTCCTGTTTGTAAGTACTATTTATATATCTGGTTGATCCTGCCTTTTAATTAAATGTGGAACCATCTGGTTGATTCTGCTGTTTGTGAGTGTTGGGTGATCGTGTCGCAGCCGCCACCACAGTTATCTGGTTGAGCCTGCCGTTTCTGCTGCAGTCTGTGTTGTGTGATGTCCATAGTGCAGCAGAACGAAAAGTCATTCTGTTGCACTATGGATGTCACTACTGCAGCAGAACAACATTTTACAGTTAACTGATTTCTGTGGAGATCAACGTTCCACCATACACTATACAAATATTATTCTCATGTACATCAAATGTACTCAAGGTTAGATCTTTTCCTTGTACCCAAGGAGACACTGTCGAAGTTGGTTAAAGGGGAGGTGGGGGCACTAGGGATTTCTGATTATGTCCCACTAACCAAAGAAATAAACCTACAGGAAACACCAAAGGGTACATTCTGGAGGTTGAACTTGTCTCTACTGAGAGACAAAGAGGTATTGGAAGAGATCCCACGAGTAATGTTGGAGGATCATAGTAATTCAGAAGTAACTAAGGGCATGGTATGGGACACTCTGAAGGTGATGATTAGAGGAAAGTTGATAGCCATAGGGGCGGCCAGGAAAAAGGAGAGAAGGAGAAAACAGTTGGAAATAGAAGAACAGATTCAGACACAAGAAAAACAAGACAGGATCAATAAGAAGAGGGGGACTCAGTTACTAAAACTTAAAAATGAACTAAATATATTGCTGGAGTATAGAAGAAAACAAAATGTAGTGTTCTTGAGACAAAAATACTACTAGGAAGGCCCAAGAGAAGTGAAGTCCCTGGCCTATAGGCAGTGTTGGGTAGGCTACTTTTTCTATTACTTTCTATTTCTTTTAGAAACTTGATCCAGAAGCTCTGTGAAGTCACTAGCAAGGATGGAGAAGTACTAGAAAAAATAATACACCTGGCAGTTACAGTTACATATGTCTTTTTATACAAAAACAATACAAAAATAATAAAAAACTATAACAGATGACATTTATTTGAAAGTAATAGGTTAGTTACTAATTACTTTCAAATAAATGTAATTGGTTACAGTTACGTACAGTATTACTTTTGTATGAAAAGACATAAGTAATTGTAACTGTAAGGTGTATTTCTTTTTTCCAGCACTTCTCCATCCTTGCTAGTGACTGCACAGAGCTTTCTGGAAGAAGTTTCCAAAAGTAATGGAAAGTAATAGAAAAAGTAACTTACCCAACACTGCCTATAGGCTGAAAGCCAGAAGAGCTAATCACACAGATTGTTAAAATAAAACACTCAGAAATAGGGGAACATGTCTAAACAATAGACAAAATAATGGAAGCATTTTCAACATATTATAAAAAGTTATATAGTCCCCAAATAGAGACACCAAAAAAGAAATATGAACATTCCTAGAACAGCTACAATTACCCCAACTAACCAGAGACCAGAATGCAATCCTGTGCAGACCAACTGCGAACGCAGAGATTAGTCATAGGGAAGAGTAAAACAGGAAAATGCCCAGAAACAGATGGCCTACTGGCAGAGTTCTATAAGAAGTTTATAGATTGTGACCCCGGTGTTGCGAGACGCATTTCAGGTGACCTTGAAAAAGGAAGGGGAAGGTTCCACCCTCATGGTCATTGGCCATAATTTTGGTGATCCTAACCAACTATGGCTCATATTGTCCTATATCTATACTAAACGTTGACTATAAATACTTAACGGGAATTCTAGCTAAAAGATTGGAAGAATTAGTCCCCCATTTGGTTACAAATGACAAGACTAGATTTGTAGCAGGGGGACAGGCAGCGGATAACATCAGACATACCCTTCATATTATAGACCACCTGAATAAAACAAAAATGTCAACTGTCATTATGAGCATGGACCCTGAAAAGGCTTTTGATAAGGTGGATTGGAGGTATTTGTTTGGGGTCCTTGCCCTGTTTTGCTTTGAAAACACATTCATAGAAACAGTACAAAGACTCTACACAGGGCCACAGGCATATATTAGGACAAATGGACACCTCTAAAGTAGATTTACACTGGGGAGGGGGACGAGACAAGGTTGCTTGCTTTCACTCCTACTATTTGCCCTGTATTTGGAACCCCTGGCACAATGGCCTAAAAAAGACCCAGAGATCCAAGGGATAAGGACAGGGGGACCAGGCACATAAAGTGTCTTTGTATGCTGGATGACATCTTAATGTACCTTACAAACTCAGAAACCTCAAATCCCAGGCTGATGAAAAGAGTGGGGATTTTCAAGATTTCAGGATACACCCTGAACAAGAGCAAAACAGAATTACTTAGGTTCCACTGTAATCCATTGCCCCAAATTGTTTCCAGATATCCAATGAAATGGATGCTAGTAAAATTAAAATACCTAGGGATAATAATAAGAAACTCCACTAAAAACCTATATCAAGACAGCCTCAACCCCCTGATAAGACAGATAAGGGAAGACATCAAAAGATGGGGACTACTGCCAATCCCCATGAATGAATGTATACAGGCAGTTAAAAAGTTAACATCCTGCCAAGACTGCTATATGTTTTTCAGTGTGTCCCTCTGGCTATAACAAAATCAAAAGTAACTGAAATACAAACAATGACATACAAATTTATATGGACAGACAAAAAACCTAGGGTAAGAAACAAGGTGTTCACAATGAAAAAGAGATGGGACATTAAAATATACTGGATGGCAACTCAGCTCAGATGGGCACTACAGTGGGGTAACCCAAAGGTAGATGCACAGTGGAGGGATCTGGAGGAAATGGGGGGAGGGGGTGAACCCCTAGAAGCACGGCTATTTAACACAAAACCAACAGAGAGTTTGGAACAAGGAGGATACTCGGCAGTAAGGATAGCAGCAACTGCCTTACAGAAATTCCACCACTATGCAGAGGTCCGGAGAGAGGAGTGGAGATATAGGTGGTGAGCGAGAAATAGAGAGTTTAAGCCAGGGCAGATGGACCCATGGTACGAGAAGCAAATACAAAAAGGATTTAAATACCCAACTAATATCAGGAATGATGAGACAGAGATGACCTTTGAGGTCGAGGTAAGCAAAGTGTAATACAACTGGGGAGAGGCAGACAAAATCAGATACTATCAAATAAATTATATACAAGCAAAACAGAGAAAATACCAAAACAAACAAAGCCCCCTAGAGGGAGATGTAACACTGGAACAACTATTAAATAAACAAGACTCAAAGGGAGCAATAACACACATATCAGTTCCTATTAGCACATAAGGGGTCAGAAACCACACATATAATGAGGAAGTGGGAGGAAGACACAGGTTCCCACTTAACAGAGGTGGAATGGCTGAAGATATGGGAGGGAACTAGGATTCATACTAGGATTAGCAGAGAGCCATGGAGTAGTGAGGCTCATAATCACTCTCATATTTTTAATAATAAGAAAACGAAGGGTGAGACAGGATATACAAGTCCAACTTGTTTTTAAAAGATATCTTGGTAGTACTAATAATGACATCCATTCGTAGTAAATTCCATGGTCTCGCCACCCGTAGTGTGTAAAATATTTAAGTGCTATATGATTAAAACATTTATACTGTAGTTGTAGAGGATGACCTCTAAGATTATACGTATCTTCCTTATATGCCAAACCCAAATTTACCATCAAAAAAGGATCTTTTACAATATTGTACATCATAAGAATATCCCCTCTTAATATACGAGTAGATAGTGACATTAAATTTAATGTTTGGAGTCTAAGATCATATGGAACATCATTCATTCCTTTAATAAGTTTGGTGAACCCCCTTTGTACTTTTTCCACTTTAATAATATCTTGTTTTCTAAATGGACACCAAAACTGTATAAAAAGTCCAAATGTGGATGAACATAAGCACGATAGAGTGGCATTAATACATCCTTCTCTCTAGATTTAATGTTTCTTTTGATGGCCCAAATAACTCCATTTGCCTTTCTTATAATTGTGTTAATTTGAAGGTCAGGGAGAAAATTATTTGTTACAATGATTCCCAGATCCTTTTCTGTTTCAGAAACTATTAGTACCCGATTGTTCAAGATCTATGAATTTTTGGGGTTATTATTTCCAAAATGTAAGATCTTACATTTAGTATCATTCAGTTTCATTCCCCATTCCGAAATCCATGCTGTAATTTTATTCAGATCATTTTGTATTATTTTAATTTGATCTTCATTATTACATGGCTCTCTGATCTTAATGTCATCTGCATACTTAGTGATATTTGATGAACAATTATTTGAAATGTCAGCTATAAATAACTGAAACAGACAGGGGCCAAGCACAGACCCTTGGGGAATGCCACTTGTTATAAACCCTCAATGAGAAAGGTAGCCATTAATTAGAACCTGTTGAGTTAGGTTAGTTAACCAATTAAATATCCATAATACTAGAGTAGGATTAATATTTAACTGGTGTAATTTTTTTAATAAGGCCCAATGTGGGAGTAGGTCAAAAGCCTTACTAAAATCCAACGAAATCACATCGTATGCCTGTCTGTTGTCCAAATGAAGGCTAACCTCCTTATAAAAACAGAGCATGTTAGTCAGACAACTCCTTCCCTTTTTAAATCCATGTTGTTCGTGATCAATTTCTTGTAATAATGAAGTAAGCAAATCTTTAATTAGACTCTCCAGTATTTTGCACATTGAGGAGGTTAGGCTGATTGGTCTATAATTTTTGCCTTGATTTCTAGGCCCATTTTTATGGATTGGAATAACATATGCTAGACTCCATAATTTAGGCACATAATTTAAATTTAAACAGTTTTCATAAAGAAGTTGTAACGGTAAAGCCATTTCATTAGCCATTAGGTATAGTAGGTGGCCAGGTATACTGTCCGGAGAGATACTAATTTTTCCTTTTAGCCCCAGTAGTTCAGACTGTACATCAGTGATCGAAATTGGTATATAACTACCCACGGAAATATTACTATTCGTATCTGTTATGTCTTTTTGAAAGATATTACAGTAAAATTCATTAAGAAAGTTAGCCATCTCAATAGGGATGTGAGTCAAACAATCATTCACTAGAAGTGGTCCCACCTGACAGGTGTTTTTTTTTTAAAGAGTTTATATGAGCAAAAAATGATTTGCTATTATCCATATGGGCGTTTACAGCAAGTTTATGCTCCCGCTGTTTTTTAGAATTCCTAATTCCTTTAATACATTTCTTTTGAATGTTCAAATATATCTTCCAGTTGTTCACAGTTTTGTTTTTTAAATATATGGCATAACGCTTTCTTTTTTTTTCTGATAAGTTTTACCAAATGTTTTGTCAGCCATTTAGGTTTAGAGGTGACTGAAGAGTATTTATGCATAAAAGGTACAAAACTTTCCCTTAAGGTATGAATTTTATTGCATAAAAAATAATAGTATTCTTATATACTAACTTTAACCTTCAAGGTGTTGTCATCACCAAAATGGAGAGAACTCCAATGGAAGATAAACACAAGCTACTTTATCACACCACACATGAAGGCGAGATGGGATGGGGGAGTGATGCCACATGTTAGAGAAAGTACGGGAAACAGAGGGCAATGCATGAATATATATTTTTAATGTGCCCGAGGTTAGGCAACTTTAACAGAGATATAATGAACAAACGTAAGGAAATATTTCAACGTAATCGGGGAAGTGCATATACAACACTGTATATTGGGTCTACCAACCCAGGAAACTGAAGGACTTGATATGAAATATTTATGGAGTATATGCATAGCAGCAATAGGAAAGGCGATCACTAAGAGATGGCTCAATCCAGACCCACCAACAGTAGTAGAGTGGAAAAACATAGTGGATGGTGTTCAGGAGATGGAGAGGTTAACGTATTTAACACAAGGCAAAGCAGATAAATTTGTGGAAAGATGGCCAGGATGGATGATGGAGATGGAGTAAAGGGGGAGGAAGTGGAGGGGGATAAGGGAATAGGAACAGAGCCAAAACAGACTCACATAAGGTAGGTGAAGGAGACCAGAACAAAACACAGTGGAAAACCGTTCTTCCCCATCCAGGGGTCCCCCGAAGGGTAAATGAAAGAGTTATAGCAATAACTGTATGTTTTATGTAATACCTAAGACACTGTATCGTTTTTGTTTAGAAATGTAGATTTAGTTTTAGAAAAGAACAGTTATCAGGAGAGAGAAGAAAAGAGAGGAGAGAAAGTGGATAAAGAAGGAAAAGCAAGTTACAGGATATTGTATGAAACAGTATCCTCCCAGCCTCCTCTGGTTGTCTATACATTGTCTGGTGTACCTCTTGAAGAGGTGGGTACCTTCAGATGCCTGGGCATGGCACTTGATGAACATCTATCCTTCGACATGCATACAAACAACAATATCAAAACAGTTAATCAAAAACTCGGCTCTATCGTACTGCCCCCTGCCTTGTTCTTAACGCGAGGAAGACTATCACCTCAGCTACCCTTCTCTCTGGCCTATTTTATGGTGCACCTATAATTCACTCCACCAAGACCGCTATTCTGTCCAAACTTAAACAGGCCTATCACAGAATCGTTCACTTTGCTACCATGGCACCAGCTCGGACCCACAATGGTGACATATTCAAGTCCCTAGGCTAGGCCATCTTTTGAGCCTAAAATGGACTTCCCTGTAGCTTGCACCATCTTTAAACTCATCCACTTTCCTTCTCCACCTATTCTCTCTCAACTGTTCACTCTGAAACCCTTCACCAGGACCCTCAGATAGTCCCACCTTCCATTACTAAGTCTGCCCAAAACTCACCTAGCCATAGGCAAGTGGTCCTTCACATCCTCAACACCTCAAAAATGGAATACACTCCCATACAGTCTACTTTTGTGTACATCTCTTCCCCGTTTAAGTGTCGATTCAAGGAAATCTTCTTTCCCCCTCCAATTTGTGATGGCAACTGCACCTAATACCCCCTCTCATCCTGTGCCATCTCCCTCCCCATCACTTCTGTTCATTCTAGCTTCTCCTACCTCCCCCCTCTCCTGACCACACCTTTCTTCACTCTTATACTTTTACGTATGTAAAATTTTGTATTATGAGATTGTATATGTTGTAATTGCTACTTGGCTGTGCTAGCCATGCTCTTGTACCTTGGTCCTCGAACCAGCAAAGGATTGTCAATGACGGACCTCTAAGAATCAGAATGGGAGTCAACGATCTGCTACCAAATACATTGATTCATTGTCCTTACTATTATACCTCTATACTTATATATTTGTCTCTTGCCTCAGATTGTACATATAGGCCCAGATATTCAAACTGCACCACAAAGTAGCGCAATAGCAGGAGCAAGTGCAAGTCCAGTGCCCCCATGCGCAACACGCGTGATATTCAAACGCTGCGCGGGCCAAGATGCGCTTGCACCACACAACTGAGTATCTCGCCAACTGCACCATGGCACAACCAGGGATGCACAGTGGCGCTGGTCTGATGCACAATAGCACAACCAGGGATGCGCAGTGGAGCAGGGTAGCAGTGCATCAGCACAACCAGGGATGCGCAGGGACAGGATGCAGGGGTCCACCACCCATGGAAGATATGGGCAGAGGAGCACACAGCAGAACAGACATTGCCCCCCACACCCCATGCACTGCACAACATGAGGAGAGTTGGAAGAACCACTGGCCCATGGACACCAGCAACAATCCCACAGCCGGGGCATGGTGCCCCAGCACACCCCTGGCAAGCTGTGACCGGCACACAAGGATGTCCGGTCATCCTGTGCCACACCATCCCACCAATGCAGAGCACACCCTGCACCACGATCCCCAGACACCCTGCCCAGGAGTAGCGCCCAACAGTGCAGGACACCCCATGCATGCCACTACCCCCACTGTGACAATGCAACCCTGTGCACCATGTAGCCATGCAAGACAGCCCCACCGCAAGCACCTTGCAGTGGGCAGCAGCAGACACTGCTGCAACAACTGCATACACAGTGCTGCCCTGCACATCCCCCCCAAGGTACAGCTGAGAGACCGACCATGCGTCGGCACACAAGGTACCCCACATGCGACAGGGCCTGCCTCGGACCCCACCATCAGTGGTACAGCACCCTGCACACCCTCCCAAGGACACACCCCATCCCAGCACTGGCCACAACAGCCAGCACAGATACCCACAGTGGTGCATGGAAGCATGCGCCACACAGGATGCAACACAGTGCATGGACAAACACCCACCCATACCCAAGGGCACACCAACACAGGGACACAGTAGCAGGTCAACAAAGCCACTGGCATGTGGCCACGGCAGCTGTGTACACAAGGCCAGCACCCCTCCATGGCACAGGTGTACCAGCCACCCTGCGCAGGCACCATGAAGCCGTACGCTACCAGCATGCGGCCGGAGCACAAGTGACAGACAGTGGAGCACATGCCCTGCAACAGACACAAGTGACAGCATGGAGGGGGGAAAACAACAGTGGAGGCCACAGTGCCACCCAAGGCAGACGTGCACCATACTGGTGACAGGAGGCAATCCGGCATTGTGCCGGGTACAGTGGTTGTTCAGCATGGACAGCCACCACTGACATGCCTTCAGACTGTGCAGATCACAGACATGCAAGGGGGTCAGCTGCACAGGCCATGGACGGTCTGACAGGGGCGCCATGGACACAGTGTATGCACCATGGACCACTGCACACAGGCATCCAGTGCACAGGGAACAACACACAAACCACAGACAGTGACTGATTCCCACACCCACACCATAGGCGGTTCCTCTCCGGACACACACAGACACGTCTATGCCTGCACCACCCCTGACGCCATGCACACCACTGCAGCTGAGCACCTGCAGACTGCTGTAAATCAGAGACCACCACAGTAGGCATAACAAAACAAATGTATTATAGAAAGGTCAAACAAACTATTTACAATTATGTACATGGTGGGAAAGGGCCACATACCTGGTGAGGGTGGGTAAGGGGCAGGGGTGAACAAATAGGAGAGGGAAGAAGGGGTGTGAGGGTGGGTCCAGGGGGGTAGGGTGAATCTGGGGGCATGGAGGGCCTAGCGTCCGGCCCGCTTTCCACTCCTGTGGTGCCTCCTCATCCGCCGCCTCCATACGCCATGCTGCTCCACGCACTGGAGTATCTCCATGGAAGCCCGTGCAATCTGCAGGAGCTCCTGCATGACCCTCTCAAGTTGCATCATCCACTGTCCACCTAGGACAAGGGAGCAGAGTCAATATGTGTGAATGTCCATCCCCCTGCACCCCATACATTGTGCATGGCATACAGCCGTGGGACACACCCCTGTGATGGTGTGCGACCACCCACAGTGATCGTGTCCACAAGACCTGCCTACGCAGGTGCACACAGCCATGTGGACCGCTGCACACACCCACTGCCCAAGTCCCGCACAGCACCACCGAGGCTGTACAGTGACATGGCTATGTGGTGCGAAGACAGTGGCACAGCCATGTACCCAGTGCACGCATGGACCACCAGCGATACACACCCACACATGCAGTGCCACAGGACAGTGCTGAGTGTACCATGTGGTGTGCACGTCAATGGTGTCAATGGATGGTGGCCATGCCCCGCTGCATACCCCGCAACACAGCATGTACAGAATATCCTGGAAGAATGGCACTCACCTGCATCCGCTGGATCCGGGCACTGATGCTGGATGGGCCTGGCAGCCCGTGCCTGTTGCCCTGCATCCACTGCCTCAGCATTCCCGCGCCTCTGCCTGCCTCCTCGCCTTAGGGCAAACATGGAGAGGGAACATCAGTACAAACCAGCAGCAAAAGGCCCCCTGGGTGTGTGCGTGGATCCTGCACAGCCCAGCCATGCGCTGCAACCCCCACCACCACCACTGCCCACACTGGATGGCCCCTACGTGGTGGGCTACGCCCACCGCGACATCTGCACAGACGCCACCAGTGTATGGATGGAGCACCTACCTGAAATGGCACTCGCCTTGCCTGACGCCAAGGCCTGCAGGTGGGCAAGCCTGTCTGGGTCCCTCTGCCGGAGGTCCCCATAGTGGTGGCGAGACACTGGCTGGCTGTTTGGCCAATCTCTGTGGCCTCCTCAAGTGCCTCTGCCACCTCCTCCCAAACTGCACTCCTTGCCCTGTCCAAGGGGTCATCCCCAAACAGGGCCCCAGCATGGGGCTCCACAATGGCCACCAAATTGGCCAGCTCCAGTGGGCTCCATAAAGCAGCTCTCCTCCTTGCCATCACTGCTGCAGGTAGGATCACAAAATGGTGCTCTGTAGCACATGTCTGCCACGTGAAGATGCTGCGCAGTACAGCGCTGCCATTCCCCATCATGCTGTGACTGAACAGCGTGATAGGGGTGCACCCATGTGGACACATGGCACCTAGGGGGCAAATATCGACCAAAGGGTCAAGGGTCTGTCGCGCACAGACCGCCACAGCATGATTGGGACTCCTGCGTGTAGCGCGGTTGGATGCCTGTGTGAGATGCCCTGCAGTGGCCTACTGCGCTGTGGCACCATGGCACCTATGGTGCTACAGGGCACAAGTGCCATACATGTGAACAGTGCACTAGGACCACTGGCACAGTGGTGGCCATGCCCTGCACTGCCTCCTGCACTCAGCACATCAGCAGCGTGGCAGGCGTCGGCGTCAGCACCCCGGGCATGCGCTGTGTGGTGCCTACTGCACACGTCACAGAGCTGCACCTTTGCCTGTGCACACTCAACACAATTGCGCAAGGCACAACAGCCTGATATTCAGCCAGCATATGCAAATCAGCTCATCAGCAATTCCATGGCGCAGCTACTGCATTAGCATCCACTTAAAGTTGCGCCTCGCCTAATTTGCATGCCTGCTGATAAATGTGACATGGAGCTGCAGAGACCATAGTTTGGTATTGCAGTCTGTTGTGGTGGATTGCATGCTGTTTGGAAGTGTGGACTGTGTGTGGTGTGTGGGAGATGCATGGGACCGCACAATGAAAGGTAACACCTGTCATTCCCACAGGCTCTATAATGACCAAACGTGAGGAAGGGGAGGAACAGGGATGTTGGAGAAAGAGGAGGCCCAACTTCACATGGGCGGAATCAGATGCCCTGCTCGAGGCATACCTTGATAGGGAACCGCTGCTCAGTGGACAGTGGGAAACACCACAGGCCCGTGCTGCGGCATGGGGTGAGGTTGCACATGCCGTGAACCAGCATGGCAGCCACCAGCGGTCCATGCAGGATTGTAAAAAGAAGGTTGGCACGAACAGGAGGAGGATTAAGGACAAGGTGGCTGCCATCAGGGCAGCACGTGCTGCAACCGATGGTGGACAGACAGATGTGCCATGCCTGATGCTACAGGAGGAGCGGGTGGCTGGCAGCATGAGGCGTTCTGCCATAGAGGGCATTCCAGGTGGTGGCTTCCAGATGGGTGGCAGCCCGTCACTGCATTGTAGGTTCTGTGCTGTCACTGTGTGGAAGGTGGGGAGAATGCCACAGGGTAGGGCGGAGACATTAACGCTACTGTGTTCCCTTACAGCTCCTGAGCGTCTACCTGGGTCAACGGAGGTGGGTGTGTCCACCGTGGGTGAGGCCCTGGACATGGAGGAGCACCCATCCACCTCCACAGGTGTCCGAGGGTCAGGACCACCGCATACCTGCCTATTTGTCTGGACTGAAGATGGTTGTGCTGGTGCAGACGAGGCCCTGCCTTTGTCCCAGCATGACAGCGGCCACGGACTCCAGCATGCTGGGACATGGACTGGTGCCGGATCAGGCACCGATGATGATGGATCACACATTCCGGACAGTGATGACACGGTGGATGCTAGATGGTCCCACAGCAGACCGCATGGGCGCAGCTATGGGTGGTGCCGCCATGGAGGCGCATGTGACATCACAGTCCCAGCCTGTGCCTGTATGCCCCAGTGGGGCAGTACTGGTGTGTGTCCAGGCTGGTGGGGCTGTTGCGGCTGCTGCAGTGGTACCGGTGAGCCCTGGCAATTCGTGGCCAGAGGGGCAGTGCCAGCAGTCAGAAAATGGGGGACGGGGGGGACAGTGTCGGGGGTGGTGTCAGTGCACCACGTGTGGACGTGCCCAGGCATGGCTCTGGTGTGTAGAGCCCAACTTCAGGGGGTGCTGCCCGGCATGGCCAGGAACACCATGAGGGACAGCATGCCGATCAAGCGGATGACCTCTTTGATGAGCACAGCCGCATACTCCAGGATTCAGTGGATCAGCAGTTGCGGATTGTGATGGCAGTGGATGCACTCAGTGCGGTTCTGCACCAGGTAGAGGAGTGGCACAGCAGGGACCACGGTTTGCTCCTGGCAGGGATGGACAGGCTGCGGGAGGATGTGACTGCTGCCATTGACAGGCAGACACATGCAATCACTGCTTTCATGGCCACTGTGGGCACCCAGTTTATTGCCCATGTGCTGCAGACACTGTGCAGTGTCACGTCCACCTCCCATACCCAGCGTTGTGCGACCCCTTCCACGTCGACACCAGGTTTGGCTGTGGGCATACCGAGCACGCCTGGCGCAGACATGTTTAGTGAGCTGCAGACCCCTGCATGAACACAGTCACGTTCCCGCAGCATCACCCCTGGGGGACCATCGGTGCCACCCCATGAGGCCAATGTTCAGCCTTGCACAGCTGGCAGGTCTTGGCAGGGCCACCCATGCATCTGTGGCAGCTGTGGCACTGTGCCACATGACTGACCTGTCTCCCACCATGGCCACTGTCTGCCGCTGCCCTGTGTGCAGTGTGTTGTGCACCATACGATGCATGGGTGGGGTTCCCGGCCCTGCACACACACAGTCCATGTGCATACCCTCCCGGCTGCTGGCCACTGTGGCATGTGCATGATGATGCCTATGTTGTGCTGTCCGACAGTGTGCAATGGTGCCCAGCAACTAAGACATGCACAGTGACGGCCACTGGGCATGGTCGTGTGTGGACTTGTGTGTGGCTAGGGGCTGCAGTCGGGGTCGGTGTGCCTTCTACCCCTTGTGCATGTCTTGTGGTATGTGTGTGGGTGTGTGTGTGTGTGTGTGTATGTGTGTGTGTGCGTGAGCACGTGTTGTGTTTGGCCATGACCATCCCTGATGGCATGTGTGGATCCACACTCAGTCCCATTCACTTGCCGCCATCCACCCCTGGGGTTCGTCCATGCCTGTCTGTGGGTTGTGCCCTTGCCATTGGCGGTTGCACATGGCCCGATGACCTACCTGTGTTAGCTGAAGTGCTCCTCTGTGATGGTGTCCTGGTGCAGCTGCGCCATCCGGAACAGGCGGGGGGTCTCTTCGCCCAGGGGATGGCTGCCCATCACCGTCTGGACCGGCGTCCTATCATCCCTTATCACTGTTGTTCCTCTTCGACCTCTACGGTTATCCCAGACAGTCATTGGCCATGTTGTGCAGGATGCAACAGGCCAGGAATAGCTCCGCAGGCCTTCGAGGGGCTGTACTGTAGGGCACCGCCAGACGTGTCCAGGCACCGAAATGTGACTTCAGTATTCTGAACACCTGCTCGATACGCGGTGGTGGCATGTGCCTCATTGTACCATTGCTGCAATGGGGTTGCGGGTGCCGTGTATGGTGTGAGCAGCCAGGGACGGAGGTGGGCCACTGTAACCTGTGTATAGAGGGTGGACATTAGTATGGTGGTCTGCGTGCCGCTCTGCCATGGGCCGTCAAGGCCAGTACCCATGGCGCCTCTGACTATGCCCCCCCCACATCTGCCCATGTCATCCTGCGTGATGTGCATACTCACCCACTAGGTGGCCAGTGGGGATGTCCCCACTCTCGAACCTGTGGCACAGTGCAGACTGGTGCCAGATGAAGGCATCATGTGCTCCCCCAGGGTGCGTGGCACAGACACTGGTTATGCGCCCCCTGTCATCGCACACCACCTGGCAGTTGATGCTGGCAAAACCCTTACAGTTAATGTATGCTACACCATCCGGGCCAGGTGGCGTGCGGATGGCCACATGGGTGCAGTCAATGGCCCCAAGCATGCCAGGCATATGTGCTACCCTGTGGAACTCTTGTACGTGTGCTGTGTGCTCCACCTGTGCGCTGGGGAAATGGATGTACTCCGCAGCATATGGCAGCAGTGTGCTGAGGAATTGTGTGAGTAGGCATGACGCGGCCAACTGGGTTATGCCTGTTGTGTCCCCTGTTGGTCTCTGGAAGGTGCCCGTGGCGAGCAGGCACATGACAGCTGTCACCTTTGTCTCCACTGACAGAGCATGGCTCCATCGTGTGGGTGCCTGCATCTCATCACTGCACAGCTCACAGAGCCGCCTCAGGATCGCCCGGTTCAGGTGGTACCAGCCCACAATCTCTGTGTTGGTGTACTGCTCGAAGGTGATGTGGGCTCGGTACCACCTGTTGGGGGCATACTGCTGACGGGACACACCCCCCCTGCTGCCTGCCTTCTCACACCCTTCATTACTGCCTACATCTTGATGGTGGCACTGGCCATGTCCCTGGCTGGTGTCCCCCCCGGCAGATGTTATCCCATTCCCCCCACTGTCCTCTGTGATGCTCCCCCCTGCACCGGGTACACCTCTAGCCTTTGGCCGTCCTGCCTACTGCCACTGCCCTCACTACACTGCAGTACTACCCTGTCTGTCCTGCATGAGTGACTCAGGCTCCCCACTCCTGTCCTGTGTGGTCACAGGTATGCCTTGTCCTGCTCCTTCAATGTCCCACTCACTGCTGTCCTCTTTGTTTTGGCTGCCAGCTCGCTCCCACCTCTGGCTTCCCTGTAGCGTTCTTGTACCTCTCTCTTGTTCCTTTTTATTTTGGCTCATTTCCGTTATCGCGCAACTTCCGCTAGCTCCCCTATTGCGCATGGTGCATGCTGTTGAATATCGCACTGCGCCATTTATTCATGGTTCCTCCCCCTACGGTTGCACATGCATTCATTACCATTGCGCTCTTGCGCATTGCAATTTGAGTGGCGCAGCTGCCTCCCACTGAATATCACACAGTGGCGTATGTTTGTACTTGCGCTGGTGCATCTCTGTTGCGCATGACACAACCCTTTTGAATATTTGGGACATACTATATATATTTGTCTCTTGTCACCAATTGTGCAATGTATCACCTCTCTACTTGTGGAATGTCTATATTCCCCAGGTCACCCCTGAAAAAGGGACATGACTGTCTCAGAGGGCCCACCAGGTCATCAAAATTCAAACAAACAAGCAGTATAACAATGTAAAAGTGAAAAAAGTACAGTGGAATGCCACTGAATGTATGGTGTATTTTCTTTTAAAAAATAAAGTAAACATAAAAAAAAATAAAAGTCTTTTGCTACTTCTCATTTGTTTAAACAGAGCACATGGTTTGTGATGTCATTTCTTGATGTTGTATATACTTATCACTGTTTTGTCTCCTGGCCATATCCCCTTAGGAAGGTTTCACTGCTAAAGCACTGGGGTAAGGTTTTTTTTGGCCCTAGCAACTTTATTAAATTGCATTGAAGCAATACATTGCCTAGTGAGATTTATTTTGCTGTACAAGTGCTGTGTTTGTGACCTTCTGGGCTCAGTAACTCCCTGGGTCATGAACCCTCACTGTAATGCATCCAGGTTCTCCTGACTCCTGGCACAGGATGTGGCCAGTATACTCCAGTCCTTGCACTCTCTATTGGTTCCCTCTGGGATTCCCTGAACCAGGATGGCTTTGGCCGGGTCCAGGTCATCACCCTTGTGCCAATCAAGCAATTTGCATTGATCCATCTCAAACTCCAAAAATTGTGGGGTGGGGTCTAACTCAGTTCCTGTATCAAGGTGTGGTGTTACAGAATATTCTAGAACAATCCCAGTGGTGCCTCCAACTTGTAACCACCCCCACCAACAAGGTGTGAGATTATGCATGTGGCATGTCCGATAATACCTGGGCAGTCCTATAAGGTCTTTGGGTGAATGGTGCCTGGGCTTGGTTGGCACTGGAAGTAAAAAAGACATGGCGTGGTGCCTCCACCTATAGGGATCCTTTCACTAGATGGCTGTCAGGGTACTGCCCCACAGGAAATGAATGCAGCCCCCACCCTTGTGATAGGAACCTTTATGATTATACACAACCCCAACTTATACTCTATGCATGGAAACACAACAATAGGCAAAACCAAAATTGCAATTCAAACACAAGGGACTGCCCAGGTGAGTGATAAGTTGTGCTTCCTATACAAAGATAATAATTGTTTTGATTCTGAAATACCAAACTTAATCATTAAAGTCCAAATCTTACCGCTTTTAGATTACGGTGATATTTTATACGACAATGCAACAAGTGAAGGGTTATTTAGGTTGGATGTATTGTACAATAGGTTAGCCAGATTGGTGCTTAAATGCCCTAAACTCATGCATCATTGCGGGATGTATAGACAATCAGGATGGGTATCTTTATGTAATAAAAGGGAAATGCATATGTGGCTTTTTGCCTATAAATGTGGGCTGTGTCAGATTCCTATATACTTGAGTGATAAGATAGGTTTTGCGTAACACTTGAGAGAAAGGAATTTGTGTGGATTTAAGGAAAGACTCAGGCCTGCTAACTATGTGAGCCTATAGCTTAATGGTTAGAGCACTGGAACGGCATACCAGGGGGTCTGAGGTTCAATTCCCAGTGGGTCACACTTTTCCTTTCTCATTTCTATCCTTGATTTAAAATATGCCTGGCAGAGGCTGAGCTGCACTGAGAAGTGGTCTGTTTGTATTTCTGATATGTTTCTATGTTGCAGTATTGAACAACACTTGAGAGAAAGGAATTTGTATGGATTTAAGGAAAGACTCATGCCTCCTAACTATGTGAGCCTATAGCTTAATGGTTAGAGCACTGGAACGACATACCAGGGGTCTGAGGTTCAATTCCCAGTGGGCCACATTTTTCCTTTCTCATTTCCATCCTTGATTTAAGATAAGTTTTAGGAACATAGAACCTTAATTGAGGAATTCCTGTGCTAGAGAAATGCTGGTTCCTGTTTATAAAACTAAGTGTTCCCAATCCTGTTTTAGTTACTATGTTCCAGTTTCTTGGAACAGTCTTCCACAAGAATTTAGGAAACAGACCAGTAAACCTCCTTCAGTTTCTGCATTGAAAATGTTTTTGTGTTCCTTGCAAAAGTTGTGCAACTGTTTTAATTAACTGTGCTTATAATGTATGTTTATATTGATATTTATTGTATGTATGTGTAATATATGTATGGAAGATCACCATTGTGAATGAGTTTTATACTCAATGGTCTTAACCTTGAACAAATAAACAAACAAACAATAAACAAATATATATTAGGGAACAGGAACTGGCTCTGGAGGTGGGAATGGAATGGATTAAATGCTGTGAAAGAGTTCTGAGATCATTCCCCAAACCCCATCACCCTCGGGTGAGTACTCACACATTATATACTGTTTCCTCCTTCTGGTGCATCAGCACCCAAAAGTCCATTGGGAGCTCCCAATGCAGTCCATTAATTGCGTGCACATAGTGATCACTTGCAGGCCTGATGTTGGACCACAGTGTGATACCAATTGAAGGCTGGTGGTTGGGGATCCCAAGCAAATTATTCAACATAAATGCTAGTTACTACTGGTTGTTGCAGTTCTATAAATATGCTTTGACCAATAGCTATGCAGAAATGCCCAGCAATTGCTCCTATCTGTTCCTGGCTGACAGACAAATTGGAAGGGTACTGACCCAGTCCTGATGACCCTAGCAGATGCAGGTTGGCTCTATTGGAATGTCTCCCTCAGGACTGCAGATGCAGGTGATGATACAGGTGCAGGTGACCCAACATGCTCCGGGTGGAGAGGGGTGCAGCCTGTGCTGGTCTCCTTTACCACACAAGGGACTTCACCTACCCCCAAGAAGTAGGCAATCACCCAGGGCCATTCCAAGGCAAAGGAGCACTCCAATCAAATGAGCACGTAAGGACTCACTTGAATGTGAAAAATCAAAACTTCAGTAGGAAAATCTGAGTCCAAACAAACATTACCAACACCAGAAGCAGCTGCACCTCAGCACTTCACCTAAAGAGGCTTTGTCAGCACTGCTTACATGTTCATTTGACCAGAGTGCTCCTTTGCCTTGGAACGGATCTTCATTTGGGGTAGCCTGCCCCTTGGGAGCACCCCCAACCCCAGCCATTCCTTTTGGCACAACTGAGACTTTGGAATTGATAGTAATCACTCAGAGCCTCAGGTGACTTATACCTTCTGTCAGGACATGTCCTGACAGCTCACAAAGCCCAGGGCAGGTCCTTTGGTGTTTTTTCTGGAGAAAACAGAAATCATTTTGCAAAGATTCTTAAAAGAGTTTTCTTCCAGTCTTGTGACTGACTGCTGACTTTACTCACATGTCTTTCTCCTTGTGTTTCCCAGACAAATCTGCCCTGTTGCACATGTCTCTCCCTTGTGAAGGAATGCAGGGATCAAATATCAGCGGGCAGTAGTGTTGCTCAGATAGTATCCTAGAAACTAGGATACCAACAGATACCACCCATTTGGTCAGACAGTTGCTGTGGTTGGATAGGAGTGCTATCTGACCACAGATCCGACCCTCTTGGATCCAGTACATGGATCTAACAAATGCCATCGAACCGTAGATCTAACCAATGGATCCAGTGCTGATCCTAACTATTCAAGGATGGATCTGCTAGATCTCTGGCTTTAACTGTTTGCAGACAGACAGAAAGTGGCTGGTTGCACTTCCTGCTTACTCTGGTGGTCATCGTCACAGTTAGTGAAGGTTAGCACATTGTGCAGGCACAGATCTAGCTGCTCTCTGGATAATATAGTGGTTTTGACTCCAATTTTTAGAGTTTTTCTTTTTGTGGCTGTTGGCTCTTTTTGGACCAAATGAATTACTTATCTCATTTTGCTGTTCTGACTTTGGTGAGTCACAAAATTTATACAGTTGGTTTGTCTGAAGTTGTTAACTGGATTAGGTGCTATAGTGCCATAGGCAGTGAGGGGGGTTGGTGAGGATTTCTCTCCCTGTCAGGGAACCCTGACATATTATTTCTGTGTTGTTTTCAGTCCTTAATTTTTTCTCATCACCGTTTTTCTCAGTTCTTTAGGGTCAGGCTATAACTCCCAGTGTAATCAGTGTTACATCAATGGGTGGACCAGGCACTAGTACTATTGAATTTGGCTGGCAGGATAGCCTAGAGGTTAGAGTAATGAGCTGTGAATGAGTTTGGTACATCCAGCAGAGCTGGGTTTGATTCCCAAAACATCCACTTGCATACTGTGTGACTCTGAGCAAAATCACTTAACCTTCCTAGTGCTCCCAGGTTGCCCCTGAAAACAGGCACTTGTGCCTAGTGGGCCTTACCTGGTTACTAAAGACTAAAAAATAAATTAATTAATTTAATGTGATAGATCCTTCTTCTCCTGCTGCTGTGCTTGTGCTGTTGTAGTCTCAGTGTGCCCTGAGATGTGTCTATCTCCATGTTCCCAATCCTTTCCCATAGTGTGACTGCATGACTAAGACTAAGTCAGTAAAGGTGCAGGTGGCTGGGTGCAATTTACTGTACTTACAATCCCTGTTGTACTGCCTTTAAGTTGGTTTTTAATGGACAGTCACCAGATAAAAGAACTGTGTGTCTGCTATTCCTTTCGATGTGTTAGACACTGTGAGGTAGTTGCAGTGTATGTGGAAACAATAGTTGGTGCATTTGCCATTTGTATTTGTGTGTGTGGTGTCTTTACTCTTTACATTGCTTACAAGTTAAAGACACATCACAGCCAAGTCACAAAAACCTGTATTGCTTTTTGATTTCAAGTTGTGTGTGTGTGTGTGTGTGTGTGCACTGCAGTGCAGTGCAGCCCACTTTTCTGACTTGTTCAGGCCAGGCTATAACTGCCACTGAAATCAGAATGGCACTAGTACTACTGAATTAGCTAACTGATTTGATTTTTCTTCTTCTTCTTCTGCTGCTGTGTTGTTGTAGTCTCAGTGTTCTCTACAGTATCTCCAAGTTTCCAGTCCTCTACTTCCGACTGTGTGTTTGAGACTCTGAGTCAGTAAAGATGTGGGTGATGGGGTGCTGTTTACTGTGCTGTAGTCCCTGACTCTGTGTTTTTGTACAGCTTTTAAGTTGGTAGACATACACCAGCTAACAGAGCTGTGTGTCTGCTATTTCTGTGTGTATGACTCAGACACTGTCTATAGTGGTGGTGAGTGAGATAACAAAATGGTGAATTTTATAAGTTTGCCATTTTGTATTAGTGTGTGTGGTGTCTTTACATTACTTACAAGTTAAAGACATGTCACAGGCAAGTCACAAAAAAACTTGTATTGCTTTTGGGTCTTACGTTGTGTGTGCACACTGCACTTAAGTTCTTCACAACTGACTTGCTTAAAAATTAGAATAACAATATAGCTGGTGGTAGTGATGCAGTGGTTAGGGAGGTTGAGGAGGACATTTTTCAGGGCCAGCAAGGGGGTGGGCACACAAGACAGTCATCTGGTGACACGGGCAAAAGAGACAGTACTGCTGCTGGTGCTAAAAAGGCGTCAGCTGCTAGGAAAAAAAATTAAGCAGATTCAACCAAAGCCTATTAGGTGTGCAACTTCTCCAAGTCAGCCTGGTGGTACTGGTGTTGAATGTGGTGTGGCCCCTTTGTCTGCAAGTGTTGCGGGAAGAGGTGGTGGATGTATGTTAGTTGTGGAGAAGGAGAAACGTCCTGCCATTATCTACCTGTAGTGGATGGCAAACATATGGGGCACATGTAACGGTATATTCTGTGTCTGCTCAGGTGGAGGAGTCTGAGCATTCAGATGATGGTCATGAAGATGAAGGAGGTGATGATGATAACATGGATGTGGATTATATTGTCCCACAGGAAATGTTGCATGAGGAGTGCTGTGAAGACTGTAGTGAGGAGGGGGATGATGACGGTGATGATGAACAAACTGTGCTGCTATCAAAGCGTGGTCATCCCACTGCAAAATCTCAAGGTGGCAAGGCCAGTGCCAGCAAGAAGAGGAAGTCAGTGTCACCTAGGTGTTGCAGTACAGGTGATTCTCATAATGTGCACAAAGAAGAGGAGGAGGAGGATGATGGTGATTCTGCGTCTGGCCATAATAAGTCTGCCCCCCCCCAAAGGAGAGAAGGCCATAACACATCAGATGTGTGGCTTTTTTCTTTCATGAAGAGCCCGAAGGAAGTGACTTGTGCTATTTGAACACTATGTGGGGATAGTTTGAGCCATGGGAAACTCACAACAGCCCTGGGTTCATCCGGCATGCTGAATCATCTTCGTTCCAAGCATCAGCAAGAGTGGTTTGGCTTTGCCCAGGAACAGACAACACAGTGAAAAAGTACAACCCCACCAACAGTAAATTT
Source organism: Neoceratodus forsteri (assembly GCA_016271365.2). Lineage (NCBI taxonomy): Eukaryota > Metazoa > Chordata > Ceratodontiformes > Ceratodontidae > Neoceratodus > Neoceratodus forsteri. The sequence continues at coordinate 668,766,004 of CM028133.1, forward strand.
AGAGGAGGAGGAGCAGGAGGAGGAGGAAGGTAGATCCTCATGGAACCAGTGATGCTGCAGGTTCACAGTAGCCTAGGATGGTGGGTCATTTGAGTAGCAGAACTGCACATCCCCCAAGAAGGAACCTACTGAAGGAAAGCCAATCTCCTACTGCATTACGGTGCTAGGTGACATTACAAGAAATTGTTGCAAGGAGCAAACAATTCACCCCATCTCACACCCAAGCCAAGGAGATAAATGCAGCACTGATCAAGCTAATAGTCAGTAATCTGCTCCCATTATCTTTTGCCTCCAGCTCCGGATTCAGAAAGCCATGTCTGTTGTGGAACCCCATTTATCATGTCCCTTTCCGCCATTCCTTCACATGTGTAGCACTTCACAAATTATACAGCAGTGTGCATGAGGAGATCCATCAGTGCTTGAAGAGATCATCCTGCATGAATGATCATGAACCACTGGTATGTGGACATGGGCAGGTTGATGATTATATGGCAGTTACTATGTACTGGGTCTCGTTCAAGGCTCAACATCCAACCTCATCAACATCTAAGAAGCCTGGTTCAGGGAAGCCTGTGTACAGGAGGCAGGCAACACTATGCATGAGTGGATTTCCATCTGATCACACGTCTCCAAATTTGTTGTCTCAGCTGAAAGATGTCTTCCACCAGTGGTTAAGTAGCAGTGGTCTTGAAGCTGGACTGATTGTGACTGACAATGCCAGAAACATTGTCAAGGTCACTGAGGATGGATACGTCACCCACGTGCCCTGCCTTACCCACTACATTAACCTGGTGGCCATTGACTTTATTTCCACAACCCATATGGTAAAGGACCTATTAGGAACAGTAAAAACAATTTGTGGTCAGTTTTCACATTCTGTGAAGGCCCATAAAGAGCTGCAAAGAATTCAGAGCGAGAAGAACCTACCTGAGCATGTCTTGAAACAGGACGTTGCAACTTGCTGGAACTCAACATATTATATGCTACAGAGATTCCAAGAACAGAAGCTGGTGATACATGACTATCTGCTCCATCACAAAATCAGTGAGGCAGTTATCATGTTATCAGGCCATGACTGAATGATGGTCCGTACACTGTTCTGAATTCTGGAGCCATTTGAGACATTTACACATGAGGTCAGCAGTGAGTATTCCTGTCTTAGCATAGTATTGCCAGAGTTAAGATGCCTGCATGTCTTTTTAAGGCAAGTATTCAATATGTATTAGAGGGACCAAGAGAAACATGCTGATGCCTTAAACATCACTCAGTCCTTGCTACACATCCTATCTGAGGACAAGCAGATTAGCAAGATGTTCCAGGACAAACAGTATGTCCTGTCATGCATGCTGGAGCCCCGCTTTAAAACTCAAATGCAGAACATCTTGCCAGAGAATGCAGACCTGGAAGAATGGAAGGATGCATTATGTATCAAGGTGGTGAGTATGACTCCATGAGAAGAAGGGAGAGGAGGAGGAGGATGAAGACAAGGGACCATCAAGGGCAACCGAAGGGACATATTCTGGCAGTGGAAAAGAAGAAAGAGCAAACAAAACATTTGCCAGGGGACAAAGAGATGTCTATGATGAGGAGGACAATGATGATGACTTCCCAGCCATGAGACTAGGTGCCTCCTTGCTCGATCATCTCTCATCTGCCCAGTTGATGTCTGTAGCCATGGCACCAAGAGTAAAGCATCATCACCTTCTGATCACTGACCAGCTCAATGGATACTTTGCTGAAACAACAGGTGTCAATAGGGAGGAACATTCATTAGACTATTGGCATGGGAAGAAAACCACATGGCCTGGCTTGTATACTGTGGTAGTACACTACCTCCCCAGCCCATGCTCAAGCATTGGCTTCTCTCTCCTTCCCTCCTCAGCTGAGACCCTCCTAGGGCTCCCAGCTCTACCGCCACAAGATCCGCAGCCACCGGGCGGTCGGTGCTTCACAAGCCGGCACCTGAGACCACTAGCGCGGACTCAACAAGCTTAGAGGTGCGGGAAAGCCGCAAACTTTACGTCCACCCACCCATCCCCCCTCCCTGCATATTCATATATAGACCTTCTTGCCACACCCAGCTCAGCTATTGGCCCTCTCTATATACTTCGCTTCTCTCTCTCCCCTACCTTTTTTCCTTGGTCAAACACACTGGGACGCTACCTAGCGAATTACCCTAGCCTTTAATGCAAATAAGGAATTGTAACTCATAAAAAGCATCTCTATATTGATCTCCCTATTCATCAAATCATGGCAAAGTGGCTTCAGCTCATTAGCACCTTATGCATACTACCCCTACTAGGGGAACTTCGAGGTTGGACATATACTACTGGGGAATTCCATCCTTCCCCCATTGAATGCGTGTACATCAAGCCTCTCCTCCACTCCTGTAACACCTCTGTACCTCTGCACTCTTACCATGGAGGTTACTATCAGCTTGCAATAGGACATCAGATACCAGTGGGAAAGAGTCAGCCATCTCCGCCCAGTGAGGTCACCCTGTGGTACTTCAAAGCTAGGGCGCTATGCTATGTAATGGCAGGACAACACACCACCTACAACAAGCCTCTGCAATCAGACTCAGATGTTACTTCCACTAGGAGAAGTAAAAAAATCTCTAAATTATCACTTGCAGCATTAAAGAAACATATTCCTCCTGTTACTATGTTCAGGTAATGTGGAACTTAATCCTGGGCCCACAAAAGACATTGCCTCGCCCGCAGATCTCCCTAGGCTCAAGGGTATCAGCTTCATGCATGTTAATGCATATAGCCTCCTGAAAAAACTGTCCACTATACAAGCTTGGCTTACCCATACAGAATCCAACGTGCTTGTCATAACAGAATCCTGGCTTCGTCCGTCTACGCCTGATGAGGAGATTGCCATACCGAATTATCTCCTATTCAGAACCGACAGACAAACCAGGGGTGGTGGAGTTGTCGTCTACACAAAGGACAAACTTTCAGTCACTATCCTCAACTCCTCCTCACTCTCTAACACATATGAATGTCTGTCCCTAAAAATTGAAACATCCCCTGCGTCAGCCATCAGACTAATCGGCTGTTACAGACCCCCTTCCGCAGGACCACAGCTACTAACCCACCTTTCATCCATGGTGGACTCCACCAACCTTGAAACTATAATAATGGGAGACCTCAACTACGACTGGCTGTCCAACGCCTCGCTTCCACTTAAATCCTTTTGCGACTCCCATGGTCTCTCACAACTTATCAACGAACCTACATGTACCAATAAGACAAACCCGTCAAGTAGCACCCTCCTAGATGTCCTATTAGTAAATAAACCCCACCTTTTCTCCCATGTAGGACTCTTCCACGCAGATGTCAGCGACCACTGTTTTATTGCAGGTGTGAGATCCAGTCATATGCCCAAACCAAACTCGAGATTTTTGACCAAGAGATCTAAAAGGAACTTCGACCCACTGGCCTATATCAATGACCTCAAGGACTCTCCACTTTGGCAGAACTTCTACCTAGCAAAATCAGTAATGCCTTTACCATCTTCCAAGGAATCTTAACTCATGCCCTTAACACCCATGCTCCCATGGTCAAAACCCATATAAAGCCAAGAACACACCGCTGGTTTACTGCAGACCTCAAAGCTGCTTTACTAAACAGGGACAACCTTTGGAAACGCGCTCGTAAATCACAGCTGGATAAGGATTGGTGTCTCTTCAGAACCACCAGGAACCTATGTACAAAGCTGATCAGGGAAACCAAATCAAATTTCTATTGTTCAGAGTTAAACTCCACTTCAAACTGCCCAACAAAATTCTGGACCACCATAAAAAATCTCACTGGACACACAACAGGCAATGCACTCCCTTCAAAAATATCCACCAATAATGGCATCATTAGTGACAAAAATGAAATACTACAAGCATTCAACAACCACTTTGCCTCAGCTGGCCTGGATTTTGACAACTCGCCTGCCTGTAAGCTGTACTCCCACATGAATATACTACCTCCATACCCAAATCCAATGAAAGCCACCTTCTCCTTCTCACCAGTTACCTTAAAAGAAGTTGAAGAACACCTACTTTGCCTGGATATCAAGAAAAGCGCCGGCACGGATGCCTTGGACCCCTACTTCGTAAAAATTGCCTGGCATGTATTGGCAGTGCCCATCACCCATCTGTTCAATCTCTCATTCTCCCAGGGGTCCCTTCCTTAACTATGGAAAACTGCCCACATTATACCGCTCTTCAAATCCGGGGACCCTTGTGACCTAAATAACTATAGGCCAGTTTCACTACTCCCCATACTTTCAAAAATCCTAGAAGAAATAGTAAATGCCCAGCTGTGTGACTACCTGGAAATTACAAATTTTCTAAATCCTATGCAATCAGGCTTCTGCACAAATCACAGTACGGTCTTGGCACTGGCCAAGGTCACCAACAATTGGCTACATGACCTCGACAACAAACGGTTCATCTGTGCTGTCTTCCTGGACCTCAGCAAAGCATTCGATACCGTTGACCACTCCCTACTTCTCTCATCACTAAAAACATCAGGCCTAGATGCAACCTCTATGGGCTGGTTTCAGAACTACTTAATGGATAGGCAACAGCAGGTAAAAGCAGAAGGGGAGTTGTCCCCCCCAGACCATTACTTAGAGGTGTCCCTCAAGGATCCATACTGGGACCAATACTCTTCACCATATATATCAACAATATCGACCTTGGTATCAAAAATGCCAATATCCACCTGTTTGCAGATGATACGGTACTGTACCTAAGCCGGTCTACACCTGGAGCTGCCTGTAAAGCATTGGAATCGGATTTCGACATTCTCCAACACCAGCTTCTCAATAAAAAACTGCTACTTAATGCCAAAAAAACCAAAGCGATGATTCTCTCTCCTGGAAACCCACCATCCCACTCTGCCCTTGGCAGCCCCCCATCACTATCCTATTGGGGGAAAACCTGGACTATGTCACCAAGTTCAAATACCTGGGAATCTGGCTAGATCACAAGCTCTCCTTCGGAGAACATTTGGAGGACATGGTAAAAAAGCTAAGACAGAGACTAGAGCTCTTTTATTGGATATACTGCTTTCTAACTACGGAGGCAAGGAAACAGCTTGTACAGGCTACCTTCATCTCCCTGCTAGACTACACTGACTTTATCTACTGCCATTGCAACACCTCATATCTGAGTAAGCTGGATGTCCTGTTTCACAGAGCACAGCACTTCATTACCGGTCTTCCCTTCTCCAACCACCACTGTTCCTGTATGATGCTGTAGGTTGGACCTCCCTTCAATCGAAAAGAAAAAGAAACGTGGCCACCTGGACGCTGAAAGCACTTGCTGGAAAACTTCCATGCTACATCTCTGATCTCCTACCCTTAAGCAAAGTTGGAAAATATGCCCTAAGGAGCTACTCCTTCATCACCCTGAATATCCCCATGGTCCGCACATGTTATGGGACTGTGGCCATAAGCTATTCACTTCCATTGCTCTGGAATGAAATCCAGAAAATCTTGAAGCTAAGAACCACAGTAACTATCACAGTGTTTAAGTCCCTATATGCAAAGCTAACAGAAGACAAATGTCACTGCTTCCACTGACTTTACTTTGCTATAGCCTCTTTACTCACCTACACTTTTCCGTCTCATCATCACTTTTACCCCCTCTCCTTCCCCTACCATTGCCTCACCCCTCCTCTCTTCATCCTTCTCTTGCTCTGATCTCTCCTCTCCTAGGGCCACTGACCCCCCCTAAGTCCTCCAAGGATAGTCACTGCACGGTCAAGGATATCTGTGGCAGCACCTCCAAAACTGCTACCTGTAATTGTCCAGAGCAGCTCGATTTCCTCAAGCTCCAAATTCCTCCGGGAGTACCGCTAGGATACCACTTGTTGCCTCTGGGTGGCCATCGCCTCTGTGAACCACAACATTATCTATGCTACATACCCTGCCCTTATGAGCCACGAGCCCCTTTGCTGTGAGCTTGGCCGCCAGTGCCTCCTGGTGCCATAGCTGGCCATCTCTAATTCTCCCCACTCTTAGTCCCGTCATGGATTTACCTCCTATTCAGGGTTCGCCATACTGATTCATTCTCAAAGTTAGGATAGATATTTAATGTGCCTGTTCGACTGAACACATTTATCACTGTCTTTACATCAATGTTTGTACCTTGTCTTATTTTTGTATCTCTGCCAATTATGTTATCTGTTTTCTTTATGGCCATGTGTAATGCAGGTCCACCTTGTAAATGAGCTTGCTCAACGGTGCTCGTCTGGATAAATAAAGATTTGATTGATTGATTGATTGATTGATATACTCAGAGCGGGTGTTTTGTGCTGCTAGTGCAATCGTGATTGACAGGAGAATGTGCTTGAGTCCAGGTAATGTGGAGAAGCTAACCTTCCTGAAGTTAAATCTGAATGATTTCAAGATAAAGCCTTCACAAGAGCTGTATCTTGTTTGTGATCCTGCAAAGATTCCTTCACAGCCATCTGATCCTAATGTTCACTGGAATGAAGACTTTAAAAAAAAGCAAGGGCAAGAGGACATTCCTGTGACATGTTAATAAATTTTTCTGCTGTCCCCACTCGCACGCTTGGGCTATCAATCGTATGTATCAGATGGTATCATATGATGATTCATTTGTCAGTTTGATACAGTCTTCAATGCCAAACAGGTAAAATTCCATATGAACATATGAGGAAGCCAGCAGAAGAAGGACATTTGGTATAGCAAGTCTGCTCATGTTGCATGTCCACAGCTTGAGCTACTGTCCCTGCCCCCTCTCCCCACTCCTCCCATACTCCCTACTCATGACCCTTACCCTCCCCCTATACCTGTCCCAGCCTGTCTTAAAGCTGCTCACTGACTTCAACAACATTACCTCTTCTGGCAGCGCATGCCAAGTGTCCACCACCCTCTTTGTGAAGAACTGCTTCCTGACCTCCCTCCTATATCTCTTACCCTCCAGCTTAAGACTGTACCCCCTCGTGTTATGGTTGCCACTCAGCTTAAAGATACTCTCTTTATCAACCTTATTTATCCCTTTTAAGTACTTGAAGGTCCCAATCATGTTCCCTCTCTCTCTCTCTCCTGTCTTCCAGGGAGTATATGTTCAGTGCCCTCAACCTCTCCTCGTATGCCTTACCCTGCTGACCAGCTATCATCTTTGTAGCCCTCCTCTGGACCTTCTCCAGCAGGTTAATGTCTTTTTTGAGGTGTGGACACCAATACTGAACTCCATGCTCTAGATGCGGCCTTACCAGTGACGTGTACAAGGGCAGTATAACCTCCTCTCTCCTATTACTGATCCCCCTAGATATGCATCCCAGCATCTTGTTTGCCTTTGCTGCTGCTTTCTTGCACTGCGTAACAAATCTGTAACATCACCTGTGACTGCAAGTGCTGTTCAATTATCCCAGACCTGACCTTATGGTAGCATTGCACCATCTATCCAAATCAAAGTGTCCCGCAGACAAATTCAGAAATCACATGTTGCTATATGCATTCAAATACATTTAAATCTGCTGATCCCACTGTTAAACCAGTGGCATACAGTTTCATGACTGGCCTTGGAAAATATCTCTTCACTGTGTGTGAGCCTGGGTTTGTATTTCTTGCATCACCATGTTTCTTTTCCAAACCCTCTTTCATGCTTTGCACATGTGGGACTCAGTGTTAGGATTTCTATTGACAACCAGATGACTTCAAACAATCAGTTGTGGGTGACTTTCCAAAATGTGACTACACTGAGCGGCATATTTTTTCATTTCTCTTTCTTAAATGACTACAGAATCTCAGAAGTGCACCATGCTGCCTAGTTTCCCACCAGTATACATTGTCTTCTGTATATAGAGTTGTGCAGATATAGTGAACCTTGCTCTTCCCCTTCAGCGTTCATGACTCCCTAATGTGTTTACAGAACCTAGTAGTGTGATTTTTTTGTGGTTTAAGATTTTTATTATTATTATTATTATGTATCAGGACACATACATGTACACCTGACAGATCAGCAATGCTCTGAACCATACTGCAACATTTGGTAAGGACAGAATGTGAGAGAGTAAACCCCCCCCCCTTAATTCGTGACTCTATGGATTTTGGAAATCGTCAGATCTGTTCTGTATTATATGTATTGTCTTGTGTGTGTTGGGCTGGCCACCCACTTTGTTTATTTTTGTTGTTTGTTATTGTTCCTGTTGTTTGTTCAACGTAAAATTCTCCCCCTCTCTCTATGTTCCCTGTCTTGTTTCCAAAATCCATAGCCTGCCTCGATAAACAAACGAATGATCCAGAACAATGATGGAAACGTTTGTAAAAAATGTTGTTTTGAAACAATTATAACACCAGGCATTTGTTGTAAGTCTTACTTGGAATTCTTGCCCTCTGTGAACGTTTTTCAATTCATAAACAGTGTTAGAAAGGGCTATATATGCGCTGTGGGACTCCATTTAGCGCTGATGTATAGAATTATTTGGAAGTGCTGGGGACGCAGTATGTATGTTGTTAAGTTTCTACTGTTCCCCTGCAAATTAATGCCCAGACTTCAGTTTGCCAGGTAATAATTCTCCCCCCCCCCCCATGCGAACTCATGTTTGCAGCCTGCTTCAAGAAGCTAAGAGTCCTTGCAGCTTCAGGAAGCTGAGAGTCCTTGCAGCTCCTAAAAGAAAGTGATTTAGCACTGTTTTCCCTGTTTCTTTTGCTCTAGTGTCTGCGCGACTGTGCGAGTGCAATTGCCGTAACGGCAATTCCCGCACGAATGTGCGCACAGTAATGTAGCGCATTTATCCCATTTCACAACTGCCGTGATGTTTTGTTCCACACTAAACGAGGGCACAACCTTATACTCACCCCAAGAAATGCAATTTGAGCCTTTTTAGTCTGTTTTCAAGTCTGTTGTGACGCTAGTCTGTTGCGAGTGCCAGTTAACTTGTTTGTTGCTTGTAGGACTCCTCCTGTAATGCAACAGCCATTAAGGGCCAGCCGGCCTCTTTTCCATCTCCTTTATACAATTAAAGGGGGGGGAGGTCCCCTTCTGAAACTCAACTAAGTCCTTAAAGTGCTGGAGTAGTTTGAAATTTATTTTCTGCACCAGTGTCAAAATGATATTGTGATTTCAAAACTGTTGATTATTGCAAATATGTGTTGTATTCTCTGGATAAAGAATGTTATGATACATTTAATGAATGAAGGTGGAGCTAGCTGATCACATGTTACCCAGTATGGTATTTAAAGAGTTCTTCTAAGTTGACCAGTAGATATAATAGGGATGTGATGCTGTAAACATCTCTGGAGCAAGTCTTCTTCTAGTCTTCTTGCAGGTGCCTAATTATTATTTGAACCATTATTTTATGTTTGCTTTGGTTATTTTGCCGCATTCAGTCCGCTTTGTTTACAATAAATACTTGCTTTAGTCTGCTGCAATCTGACTCTGTGGTTCATCTATTCAAGACCCTTCGACAGATGGTGTCAAAAGTGGAATATTGATCTGGAATTTGTGCTCAGATTCTGAGAAGTCCCACATGAAAGAGGAGGCAGCAGATGTGATCAGTGCCACTACAAGGTCCATTGCCAAGAAATTTCAATTACCATTACTGACTGGATTGGACCCTGTGGTATGGAGGAAAATGGATAAAAGGCTTATAATGGAGAATTTGCCTGTAGAGGACAAGAAACCGGTGGAAGGGGCCCGGGCAGCTGAACCAGAGGTAGAGGCACCACCTGAAGAACCCCCAGGATTTACTTCGCTGGCTCTGTATCTGTCAAATGGAAATGGACAGAGAAAGAGAAAGAGAGAGGAGAGAGAATCAAGCCCGTTGGGAAGAAAACCAGGCCAGATGGACAGATACTCTCAGGGCTATTCAGGCTATGGGTACCGGCATGCCTCCATCACCGGTAAATGTACAAAAAGACATTAAACTGGTAAAGCTTGCAGCATCAGATGATATAGAAGCATTTCTATTAACATTTGAAAGGGTGGAAACCGCCTGTGCCTGGCCAAGGGATCAATGGGTAATTCAGTTAGACCCATATTTAACTGACAAAGCCCAGTCAGCCTATAGCCATGTAAATATTATACATGTCAACATCTATGATCATGTAAAACAGGCGATCCTAAAAAGGTACAATATTAGTATAGAGACATATCGACAATGATTTCGGTCCTTTAAATTCCATCCTACTGACGCGCCACAGGATGCCTATACCCAGCTGAAAGACCTGTGTAACAAATGGTTGCAACCTACAACACAGATGGTTACACAGATATTGGAGAGTGTCATTCTGGAACAATTTATCAAGATTTTACCCCAGGATGTTCAGTTATGAGTCAAAGAACATTGGCCTGAAACAGCAGAAATGGCTATTAGGTTGGCAGAAGACTATACAGCAGCACGACCCCATAGACAACGGTCTTCAGGAGGTCCCAGTACACTGCCCTCTCTGGTAACACATTCCACATTGTTACACCAACCTCAACCTGTTCATACCCCCGTAGCCAAACAGAGTGTAAGAACTGGTAAGGGGTATGGTACAGACATTATTTGTCACCGTTGCAGTGGGAAGGGTCATATAGCAAGGTTCTGTCCCAAGAAGAAAGTTGAAGAGGTGCACTTAGCTCTAGCTAACTGGGGACAACAAGTACTACTTGTTCAAGTTGGACAAAAGGTGGTATCAGGACTAATAGATTCTGGAAGCAAACAAACCCTGATTCATGCCTCCCTGCTTAACACACATAAAGATAACAGGGGTCCAACTACCAGAATTATATGTGTCCACGGGGATATACATCAATATCCATTAAATGACATTATACTAAAAGTAGAGGAACACACTCAGGAGATGAAGGTGGGTGTGGTTCCTCACCTTCCTGTACCTGTAATTATTGGACATGATTTTCCCCACTTTGAAAACTTGTTAAGATCTAACATCAGTGCGGTCACTACCAGAGCCCAATTGACACAGGAAGAAAATTTGGGGCAGACTTTTCCTTTCCAAGAAGATCTATATGGGCCTGGTGGGAAGGACAGGAAGCTGAATAGTCAAAGACGGAAAGAAAAGAAGCAATGGACTAATCAATACAAGATAGGCAATATACCGGACATTAAAAACGACTCTATCTCTGATTACTTGAATGTTCATAATAATGCTATTTTTTAAGAAGCACAGAGAAATGATGATTCTTTAACCCCTTGCTTTTCACAGGTTGGAAAGGGTGATGAGGGAAGAGGGCCTATATTTGAACTGAAAAATGAATTGTTGTACCGGATATGCACCAATTCAAGAACAGGAGAGACAGTAGAACAGTCAATGGTACCCCATAAATACCGGGTCCAGTTTCTTAATTTGGCCCATGATATTCCCCTAGCCAGTCATTTGGGTAGGGACAAAACACTGAGTCGCCTCTTACATCGTATCTTTTGGCCTGGCATTCATGAACAGGTAACAGATTACTGTAGAAGTTGTGAGGAATGCCAGAAGGTGTCTAAGATCACTCGCAAAGATAAAGTACCTCTGTTACCTTTGCCATTAGTGTCTACACCATTCGAACGTATAGCAGTGGATATTGTTGGCCCATTACCCAAAAATGCAAAAGGGAACAGGTTCATTCTAGTTATAGTAGACTATGCTACAAAATATCCAGATACTATTCCTCTGAGGACCATTACAGCCCCTAAAATAGCTGAGGAATTAATTAAAGTGTTTGCCCGAATAGGTATACCCAGGAAAATCTTAACTGATAGAGGAACAAACTTTTGTTCAGCACTACTGAAAAGGTTGTTTCAAGCCTTAGGTATTGAAGCACTTTTCACTACACCTTACCATCCCCAAACAGATGGACTAGTGGAGCGCTTTAATCAAACCATGAAGCAGATGCTCAAAAAGTTTGTGGTGGATGAAGGTAGAAATTGGGACATCCATCTCCCATATCTCATGTTCGCATACCGAGAGGTTCCACAAGCATCCACAGGCTTTTCCCTGTTTGAATTATTTTATGGGCAAAATCCAAGGGGGCCACTAGACATAGTCAAGGAGGAGTGGGAGGAGAACAAACAGACTAAGACAGTGTTACCCCTACAATACTGGCAGCAATTACGACAACGTTTAATATCCTATATACCAAAAGCCCATAACACTAACCTGCGACACCAGACCAAACAGAAAGAATATTATGATAAGGGAACTGGGTCCAAATAATTCATTGAGGGGGATAAAGTATTAGTGCTGTTACCATCTCCTGAACAAAAGCTTTTGATGAAATGGCAAGGGCCATACATAATTACCCAAAGAACAGGTCCAATAACTTATGAAATTGAGATGCCAGATAAGAAAAAGACAAAGCGCATCTATCACGTAAACCTATTGAAAGCATGGGTAGAAAGAACAGCACCTCTTACTGGTTATGTGATGCCTGAAACTGATAATGAATTAGAAACAGTTTATGGACGTTTAGAAACTAGGGGCCAGATTACTGATTTACTGGTCAATCATAAGTTAACAGAAGAACAGAGAAGAGAATTAGATAACATTATTGATAACTTCAAAGATACATTCACAGGTACACCAGGGAGAATCAAACAGGCCACTCATCACATAAGAGTTACGAACATTCAACCCATAAGACAGAAACCCTATAAACTTCCTGAAAGGGTACGATCAGATGTGATTCAGAAGGTAAAGAAGATGCAAGAAATGGGTATCATAGAACCATCGCATAGTGAATGGTGTTTTCCTATGGTTGTGGTAGCAAAAAAAGAAGGAGGCATACGTATATGTCTAGACTTCAGGAGACTGAATGCCGTGTCTCACTTTGACAGCTATCTGATGCCTCGCATCGATGGTATCCTTGACCATCTAGGAAGTGCCAAATACATTAGTACCTTGAACCTAACAAAAGTTTATTGGCAGATACCTTTAGATCCATTGGATAAAGATAAAACTGCATTTAGTACTCCTTTAGGTTTATTTCATTTTACTGTTATGCCATTTGGCCTTCATGGAGCTCCTGCTACTTTCCAAAGGGTAATGGACACCCTACTAACACCACACACTGCATACAGTGCTGCATATTTGGACAATGTTATTGTATGCAGTACTTCATGGGAGGAGCACATCAGACATCTAACGAATGTACTGACTACAATAACTGAAGCTGGACTAACAATAAATCCAAAAAAATGTGCTATAGCAATGCAGTAGACAAAGTATCTCGGATTCCAAATTGGTAATGGTACAATAAAGCCAGAAACAGATAAGGTAGCGGCCGTGGCAAGCAGCCCTAGACCCCTTACAAAGAGGGATGAATGTTCTTTTCTAGGTCTTGCTGGCTACTACCAGAGGTTTATACCTAATTTCTCTATGTTAGCTGGACCCTTAACAGACTTAACCAAGAAAAGGAATCCAGAATAAATTAAATGGACATATGAGTGTGAGGATGCTTTTCAGACCATAAAAGCTAAATTATGCTCTTCTCCAATCTTAAGAACCCCTGATTTCACACAACCATTTATTCTTCAAACGGATGCATCAAATTATGGAATAGGGGCTGTGTTGATGCAGATTATAGATGGAGAAGAGCATCCTGCTATTTATATAAGTCGGAAGATGCATGAAAGGGAAACACATTATTCTGTTATAGAAAAAGAATGTTTGGCCATTAAATGGGCCATCGATGCTCTTAGATTTTACTTATGGGGTGCAGTATTTGAACTCTGGACTGATCACAACCCCTTATGTTGGTTGCATGTCATGAAGGATAAGAACCCTCACATTATGCGATGGTATCTTTCCTTACAACCATATAGCTTTACTATCAAGCAACGGACATGTACTGCACATGGGAATGCTGATTTTATGTCCTGTTATGGGATGGAGAATATAGATACAGGCCATCAGACCTCAGGGTATTGTTTGTAGTGTATTCTTATCATGAAGGAATATGATTCTTTCACGATATTGTTTGTTTAGTAGTAAAAGGGACCCTGAGGTGGAGTCCTAAAGTGAGGGTGGGCTAAGGCTCCATCTCTCTCTTTCATGAGAGATCTGATGACAGGTATTTGCATAGAGTTGGGAAAATACTATTTGGCTTTAAAACCAAAGCTGGTAGTTTGGTTTTGGGTGGGGAGAAATGTGAGAGAACAAACTCCCCCCCCCTTTAATTCGGGACTCTATGGATTTTGGAAATCGTCAGATCTGTTCTGTATTATATGCATTGTCTTGTGTGTGTTGGGCTGGCCACCCACTTTGTTTATTTTTGTTGTTTGTTATTGTTCCTGTTGTTTGTTCGATGTAAAATTCTCCCCCCTCCCTCTATGTTCCCTGTCTTGTTTCCAAAATCCATAGCCTGCCTCAATAAACAAACGAACGATCCAGAACAATGATGAAAACATTTGTAAAAATGTTGTTTTGAAACAATTATAACACCAGGCATTTGTTGTAAGTCTTACTTGGAATTATTGCCCTCTGTGAATGTTTTTCAATTCATAAGCAGTGTTAGATAGGGCTATACATGCGCTATGGGACTCCGTTTAGCACTGCTGTATAGAATTATTTGGAAGTGCTGGGGACACAGTATGTACGTTGTTAAGTTTCTACTGTTCCCCTGCAAATTAATGCCCAGACTTCAGTTTGCCAGGTAATAATCCCCCCATGTGAACTCATGTTTGCAGCCTGCTTCAAGAAGCTAAGAGTCCTTGCAGCTTCAGGAAGCTGAGAGTCCTTGCAGCTCCTAAAAGAAAGCAATTTAGCACTGTTTTCCCCATTTCTTTCACTCTAGTGTCTGCGCGACTGTGCGAGTGTGAGTGCCGTAATGGCAACTCCCGCATGAATGTGCGCACAGTCGTGTAGCGCAGTTATCCTGTTTCACAACTGCCGTGATGTTTTGTTCTACACTAAATGAGGGCACAACCTTATACTCACCCCAAGAAATACAATTTGAGCCTTTTTAGTCTGTTGTGACACTAGTCTATTGCGAGTGCCAGTTAACTTGTTTGTTGCTTGTAGGACTCCTCCTGTAATGCAACAGCCATTAAGGGCCGGCCAGCCTCTTTTCCATCTCCTTTATACCATTAGGGGGAGGGGTCCCTTCTGAAACTCAACTGTCCTTAAAGTGCTGGAGTAGTTTGAAATTTATTTTCTGCACCAGTGTCAAAATGATATTGTGATTTCAAAACTTTTGATTATTGTAAATATGTGTTGTATTCTCTGGATAAAGAATGTTATGATACATTTAATGAATGAAGGTGGAGCTAGCTGATCACATGTTACCCAGTATGGTATTTAAAGAGTTCTTCTAAGTTGACCAGCACATATAATAGGGATGTGATGCTGTAAACATCTCTGGAGCTAGCCTTCTTCTAGTCTTCTTGCAGGTGCCTAATTATTATTTAAACCATTATTTTATGTTTGCTTTGGTTATTTAGCTGCATTCAGTCCGCTTTATTTACAATAAATACTTGCTTTAGTCTGCTGCAATCTGCCTCTGTGGTTCATCTATTCAAGACCCTACAACACTGAAGCACAAAAAAAAATTGAGTTACATATGAAGGAGGAGAGAAGGAAAAAAGAAAAGGGAGTACATCAAAACATGACATTCCTAGTAGTGTGATTGAATGATTTCTTGTGTCACTGTGTTTGTGCCCCCCCACAAAGAAATGATTATATAGGATAGGATGTGTGTGCCTGTGTGGGAGTTCCCTTCCCACAAAAATATTTAAAAAACTTAAAAAAAGTGTTCTGTATCTGTTTTACTGTTCCTGTGTGTGTTATGTGACCTACCATATTAAGGTACCAGGTGATATCTGAGCAGAGAAAACAGTGCACAGCACAACTGTGCTGCGATTAGTGTGTATGGCTTTCATGTGTCAGGGGAATTACAGTGATATGAAAGTATCACTACCCCCTGACACTCACCACAAAGGAGGAAGTGTTTAGGAACACTGCCGATTGGGTGCTCAGTCGAGCCACTCCCATGCTGGAGTGGCTTGAGCACCCGACCCTGCAGTGAATGGGATTGGGGAACAGGGTTTCATTCCCGACTTGGGAATCTTTTACTGTTTTTTTTCTTGCCATTAAGTCCACACCCCCTCAGTGTTGATTATAATAAGTGCTGGGGGCATGGAGGTGAATCCCCCCGCAAAACAAATGGAAAATGGTTGAGCATGTTGTCATGTTGTTTGCTGCTGCATGGTTGTGGTGTGCGTGGTGGTGTCTGTGATAGTATGACCCCATGCCCCATATTAACCCACCCTTGAAAAATAACAAAAAGGAAAACATTTTGTCATGTCATTGAGTGTTATTCCCCCCCAACAAAAAACAGGAAAGATTATATAGAGTAGGACATAAAGCAATGTGTGCTTGACTGTATGTGTATGTTTTATCAAATTGTTATGTATCTGTCTTGGTGTTCATGTATGTGAAGTTATGTGACCAACCATGTTAACCCACTCTTTAAAAAAGAAAAAAAAAGAAAAGAAAAAAATTGGCATGTCGTACAGTGATAGACTTGTACTGTATGTTTTGGACTTTTGGTGCTTTTGCTTTGCTTGACTGCACCACTCCAAGGAATGAAACCCAGGCCAAATGTTACGTAAAACAAGCAGGTGATATAGTCTTGATAACGTGCATCCCATGCATCTGGACAGCAGCCAGTGGCTGGTGTACTAATCTGATATACAGTACAGTTAAATATTGTTGTGCTGAAGCCATTACTGTCTTTTTGTTTTAAAAGTCACTTGGTCCAAAGTATATCTAGTTACCAGTATTGCAGTGTCAGTGGCTCAACATGTAGCACACTTGCCTATAAGGCCAGAAGGTGGTGGGTTCTAGCCCCACACCAGGAGTGTGGGATCAATCCCAATACTGACACTGTAGTGCATCAAGAGGGGGGTGCTGCACTCCTAAGGTGCTGTCTTTTGGATGAGATGTTAAACCAAGGTCCCGTCTGCCTGTTCAGGTGGTTGTTCAGGTGGAGGTTAAAGATCCCATGACACTTCTCGATAAGAGTAGGGGAATTTTTATTAGGTCTTCAAAAACACTGACATACAATATAGTGACTTCATATCAAATTATACAAAATAACAAATCATAGGATATGTTTAAGCTCTTCCTTTCAAGACACATCGAAAATATAAAACCAAAAACATTTTCCCTTCTTAACCCCCCCCCCCCACACACACACATTATACAGTCAGGAAAATGTTTTATTCAAGTCAAAAACAAAGGGAAACCAAAACAGAATTACAATATAAACCCACCAAGAATCTAATTCAATATTTTAATAAAAAAGTAATAATCCACAACTCCTAATCTTCCCCATCTTCATAACCTTTTGTCCTACCCTGTTACCCTACTAACCACATGTAAACTAAAAAATGAGAAAAAAGTTGATTCGTATATCATTAGGTAAAATACCTTCAGGAAAAGAAAATAACCTTCTAATGCCCATTTGTTCAATTATTTAATCCATAAAAAACTGTTCCACAATTTACAAAAAACTTCCATGTCTAAACATTTTTCTTCATTGAATTTTATTTTGAGAATATTCTCTAGTATTGTTTGAAATAATTGTTCCTGTGTTATTTGTTGTTATACTGTGAATCTGCATCTACTTTGCCAAATCCAATATTTTAAGAGTGCACAAATTATCCTTAGTGTACTTTTATTATAATTCTTTCATGCTGGAGAAAAGAGACCTAGGACAAGGTTGTCATATGACAATAAATGAAAAGGTGCTGAAGCCCATTTTATTTTAACCCATTCCCAAAATTCAGTATTATATGGGCACTCAAAATATAGGTGATTCATGGTTTCAAGTTCCTGTACACAGCATGACCTTGGACAAAATCTTTCTGATACTTCTTTGTGTTTTAAGTTATTCTTAACATTTAGTTTCCCATGTGATGCTAGCCATACCACATCTCAGACATTTTCTGGAGTTTGTGGTTCTGTTAACATTGCACATACTTGTTTTTTCTCCCTTTCGGACCTGTTCTGAAAAGGTTCATTTAAACAAGGAAGGTATAATTTCATTATAGATGTTTTTCCAGGATTGAGAAATCAGGGAAGTTTGTGTTACTTTCCGTATTTTAATCTTGTCAAATCCTAGTTTTAAATATAGAGGAATATCTGTAATCTTAATTGTTAAGGGAAACCTGTCCATTTCAGTCCATTTTTGTACTAGGGCCAAACAGGCATACTCCCCAGTAACACTGGTCGCACATTCAAAAACCAAAATACTAAAATAAAACACCACCGGATTAATCATTGCTAAACCGCCTTGCTTTATAGGCAGCTATATTATTCCTCTTTTCACTGTATTTAACCTACTTCCCCAGATACAGTGAAAAAATACTCCTAATACCGCTGTTTCTAAGATTTTGGGAATGAGAAAGACATGACTAAGGTACAAAAATATTGGTACCAAGTGTGATTTTACCAGATAAATCCTTTTTTTTTTTACATCGCCCATTTAGTCCAATAAAGTATTCTTTGTTTTGCCTTTTCTAGACATAAATTCCAATTATAGTGTGCCATGTCCTCATTTCCATACCAAATTCCTAGAATTTTACAGGGGCCTGTCTCCAAGAGGATATCTAAATTGGGAATGAGATCTATACCTCCTGTGGTACCCATTTGAACAGCAAAATTTTTCTTATAGTTTATTTCTGCTCCTGTTGAGCTGGAGAAATCCTCTAGGATTTGCCTAACCACTTTACTCAAACAAGAAACTTCTAAAGTGAGGAATAAATCATCTGCATATGCAATAGTATGAATTTCTGGTGTTCTAAGCCTTGGAGATACCCTTTTCTTTGTGATTCCCCATTTAGCTTCCTAATAAGTGGATCTATAGTTAAAATATACAGCAATGTGTTTAGTGGACAGCCCTGACATACCCCATGCTTAATTTTAACTGCTTGCCCTAGCCAATCGTTTGCCAAGGGAGTGATCGTAGCAGAGCTATAACACCTCTTAATCCAATTAATAAACAGTCTGGGATAATTATACCTTTCTAAACATAACCATAAATATTCATGTGAACTCTGTCAAATGCTTTCACTTGATCTAAACTAATCAAAACTCCAGAAATATTATTGGTTGTACACAGTTGCATAATTTCTCTTAAACAGATTAAGCTATCTGTAATTTTTCTGCCTGGTACTGAACATGTTTGATCCATATGTACAATATTTGGAAGCACTTTTGCCAGTCTCACACTCAGTAATTTTTTCAAAATTTTGAAATCTACATTTAACAATGTAATTGGCCGCCAGTTTGCTAAATCTGGTTTCTTGCCTTTTTATGTAGAAATATTAAAACCCCTTTATTCATTTTCTGAGGAATTTCCAATATCTGTAAAATATAGTTGTACACTTCTAATAATTTGTCTGGTATTACTGACCAAACCCATTTATTTAAAATTCCATAGATAAACCATCTTCTCCTGGGGTGGTATTCATTCTTAAATTACTTATTACATAACCTAACTCTAAACTGGTAACGGGTACAGTCAAAACCTTTTGCTGTTGTGCTGATAATCTTGGAATATCTTTGAAATCCAACCATTTCTCCATTAATTTGGTATTAACAAATTCAGACCCAAATAATTTTTGTGCATACTTCCTTATTTCCTCT
Source organism: Neoceratodus forsteri (assembly GCA_016271365.2). Classification (NCBI taxonomy): domain Eukaryota; kingdom Metazoa; phylum Chordata; order Ceratodontiformes; family Ceratodontidae; genus Neoceratodus; species Neoceratodus forsteri. Next base: position 668,785,621 of record CM028133.1, read on the forward strand.
AAAATCCCATCTTTAGAGTCTATCGTCTCTCCTTCCTTATTTTTATGTGTTTCTAATGACTTCCTTTGCATTCTATCCTGACAGTTCTCATAAAGATTTATTTTAAAAGATTTTCCCTGGGTCCTGAATTTTTGTTCCAGTTCTAGTGTTTTTAATCTGTCATATTGTAATTTCAATGTTTCATCCTTTATCTTTTTAATTTTCTCAGTGTCTCTATGCGGTTTATTTTGCAACATTTGTAATTCTTCCCACAACTTCCTATAAATATTTTGCTTCTCCTTATTTCATGACCAGGAAATTTGCCTGAAGAGAGCTTTAAAATATTCTTTAGTTTCTACCCACCATTCTAAAGGAGAGTCATACAGGAATTTTACTGATAAACAGGTTTGGAATAATTTTCTTAAATTATTTATTACATCTGGGTCTTCTAACAATGCCAAATTCATCCTTCATATTCCCTTACCCTTAACTCTTTCTGAACAGTCTGACAATGTAAGGGATATAAGACAGTGGTCTGAAGTGGCTACTACCTGGGTGTTTGGTTTCTGAACAGGGATATGTTTGGATATGAATCAATAATCAATTCTTGTTGATAAAGCACCTTAAAAAAAATGTATGCTTAGGCTTGGGGAACAGTGCAGCTTGAACATCTACTAATTGTGCTTGTGAAACTACATTTTTTAAAGTATGAACATCACAAAATGTTTTTCCTGTACTCCCTCCTCTGTCTTACCGTAGTAAGCTACAGTTGAAATCTCTGCCTATTAACACAGTTTTCAAGGTGAATAGATATGGTTGTATTACATTAAAAAGTTCAGATCATAGTACCTTCATTTGGGAGCATAAATATTCACTAAACAAAATATCTGTTCATGTAATTTAACATCCATCAATAATGCTCTACCTGGCTGAATTTCTACAATTTTAAGCACTTTGATAGCCTTATTATTTATACAAATCCCTAGACCACTACAGACATCCTCTCCTATTGATCAATATACAGTACTTTCCCCCAGATCCATTCTGCTGTTGCAATATCTATCTCATGTTTAAAATGTCTTGAAAGAAACTTATATCATATTGGGTTATTTCAAACAAGGCATACAAAGCTTTCCTTTTCCTCTCAGTCTTTATGCTATTTATGTTTAAAGAAAGTAAACTGAGGGCCGGAAAAGCTATCATTTAAATTGTTTTTATAATTTTCCTTTTAAGAAACTAAACTTTCTTTAATAATCTTTCCACCAGACCGAGTACCCCAGTGTTTCTTTTTCACTCCCTTTTTAGATGTGGGATAATCCTCATTCTCTGAGGATAAATCTCTTTGGGAGGAAGTATCTGAAATTTCTCCCTTTTCTGTCTCACCCCACTGAAGTACCTCAAATCTATTTTCTGTGGATATACTAGTTGTTGAAGTGTTGCGTTTTTTCTGCTTCCCTTTTCCAATAATTTGAAATGTGTTTGTATTGAGGGGCAAGTCCTCTTCTAGATTTATAAGCACCTGGGGGTTCATGGATACTTAAGTATGAGACAATACTGTTTCATCCTATGTTTGTCTCTCAGGTTCCTCTACCACCATTTCTTTAGAGGAACACGGTACCATGACCCTTTGTGGTTCTGGATCGGGGGGGGGGTTATCATGGGAATCGTAATGGGTAGCTTCATTTACATAAAAATCATGCTCTACAAAATCTGCATCTGAAGTGTTGTGAGAGGCCCATGGACAAGATGTAAAAGTATGTCTGTCCTCCTCACGCAAATTACAATGGGGTGAAAGTACAATGAATCTCAACGTGCATCTGATTGCCTCACAACTGCTACTGAGGTGCCTAGGAGATCCACACTTATAGCACAATTTAGGCTGTCCTGGGTAAAATAGTATTCCTTTACCTCTACCTAGGAAAAAGCTACTAGGGAGATGTTGTATGCCGGCTTCTGTGTGCTTTAACTGGATCCTGAATTTCTATCCTCCCATCCAGAAACCTTCTGAATCTATAATCAGCTCTGGTAATCCCTGCACATCACATTTTTGCCCTAACCAGTAAATTATATCTTTTACATTAACCCCTTCATTTCTAAATAGTATAGTGACTGTTTCAATTGTTGGTTTTGATAAGGTGATTGCATAGAAATGTTGCCAGATCTGGTTATCTTTAACAGTTTGGTATCTCTGCCAAAACTTGTCTAACAGAAAGGCTGATCTAAAACCTATATTGAATGTTTGTTCACCTGGAGCGTGAATAAATGCAAATACATCCGAAGGAGTAAAATTCAAGGACTGTTTGATCAAGACTGTCCCCATATAACCCCGTCCAGAGGAATTTCAAGTCTTCCTTTATATCTTATCCAGATAGCGTGCCTTCTTTTTGCATTCTCTGGGTGCTTGTGTAACAGGCTTACAAAGCTTGGTAATGTCTTAGAAGCAATCAGTTCTGGTCCCTGTGTCTCAGGATCTGGGACTCACAATATTTGGCTGTCCAATATTTCATTTCCTTCACCTGCCCCCTCATTGTCATTTATGTTAACCTCTGAGGTGAATGTACCTTGGTTTATAGAGTGCTGAGTTCCCATGGCTGATTGTGAAGTTGGCTCCATTGATTCTCCTGGAATGACTGTACCTAGCGTCTGCATTGCAGCATCACTGCTGATTCCTGGATGGGGAATCTTCAGGTCTGGTATCCAATTGCCTGTGTTTTCCTGGATCCAGTCTGCTGTAGTCAATGCAGCCTCCAGTGACCAATCTGAGATCTTCTGCAGGTGCAGCTCTGCAGATGAAACTTCAGACTGTCCAGATGTTTTGGCGCCAGAACTTTTCTCCATTGCTAAAACATCTTTTTGCCTGGCAATGCTGATGGGCTATTGTCCATACATTTCCTTTTCTTTTTCTCTTCTTCTAGCTTTGTTTTCTCTTGAAAAAATTGCTGTTCAGCAGCTGTAGGAAGATCCTTAAGTTTATTTTTCTTTTCCTCTAGTTTTTTTTGCAGTATTAATTCAACTGTTTCCAAATCCATCTCTCCTGCATCCTCCTTCAAGATAGGATCAGCACCCTTGTTATTTTCTAGCATTTTGTCCTCAAAATCGGCCATCTCCAAAGCTGGACCTGCAGGAAGGGAGACATGCTCACCTGCAGGTACATCAGCAGCACCTTCCCTCTGACCACCATCTGCCATGACAGACTGATGGACAGAGGTTCCCCCTACAGCAGAGTAGGGGTGTTTTTTTATTAGAAGTTGATATGAACATATAAATAAGCATTTATGTTATCAATACTGATAACATTCCAAAATACTAACATAATACAATTGATTTTGTGTAATAAAAGAAGAACACTGGTAGAGCAGTGAGAAAAACATAACATTATAATGGGTGAGAAAGAAAAAAAAACCCAGTGAAAAGGAAGTATTAACTTAAAATTGCTGGAAAGAAAGTGAAAGGAATTTTATTTAAATATCCTAGTACCTTCAAATTGCTTCGGCCATCTGGGTATTCTAAAAATACTTAGTGATAGTGATGCAAAGAAAAAGAAAATCAAAGACTCGTAATTGGTATCTATTACTTAATAAACTACCAAGTGACTTGTGAACTTAATCCAAATAACCCTTAAACAAAAAATTAAGGGATAGTTCTGTCTAGCCAATCCATTAAGGCCCATCATTTGGTAAACAATGCCTGAGGATTTGTTTTTTAAATTTTGAAATCTTGGATAGCACCAGTGAACGGATGCTTATTAATTTGTTCCACATCAGTTAACAAGTACAGAGGGATACATTTAAATACAGAGTGGTTCAGCTGCAAATATACAAACACATGTTACAGTAAAGCAATACAGATAAAGTTCATGGTTGCACCATACTGAGTCATTGTACAATGTATGCCCACGTCATGGAAAGACAAAAATCAGTAGAGTAGACAGAGGGAGGAGAAGGGGGGAGAAGATAGAGTGGTAATGGTAAGAAGAAGGGGTGGGTGGGGGTAGGAGGTGGAGAGGTAGGGGTAGGGAAGAGAGGTGGGGACATGGCAGCACCATGGGAGAGTACTGTGGGTCAGTGTAGTGCAAGGTCAGAGCTACCCAGTGGAACAGTGACAGGGTTAAAAAATGCTAGAGGGTAAGTGCAGACTACAGCAATGAGTTTACTGACTTGAGGTGGGATTTACTGGGGGCAGGCAGAGGTACCCATGGTGAGAAGGTGTTGGGGCAGTTTGTGTTTAAAATAGCCAATTGTTGCTGCACCCCAGATGTCCTGAGGTAGTGCATTTATCCAGAGGGGGTCTGGTATGAGAAACCCCACTGAGCTAAGGTAGTGCGGCACCTTGGCATATGGAATACCTGAAAAGCAGTACTTCTGATTTGCTTTGTGCTCCAGGAAGGGGTGAGTAGGTTCTGTACTTCTGGTGGTAGAAGGTTTAAGGAGGCTTATTTGGTAAGGAGGCAGGTTTGGTGCCTGATTCTTACACTGAGCTGTAGCCAGCCAGCCATGGTATGGAGATCACAGGTGTGTGTGAGTTTAGCAGCACCTGTGAGGAGATGACATGCTTTGTTCACTGTGTTTGAGATGCAGTGGAGGTCTGTGTCTGTGTCTGTTGCAGATCCATTGATCACCAGCCCATAATCAATGAGTGAGACAAATGAGCTCTTGATGGCAGTGCTCAAGGCTTCGTATGTATGAAACAGTGCCTGTGCCGATACAGGATCCTGATTCTGGTATTGATGGCCCTTGCAGTACTGTCAATGTGCTTGGCATGTGATAGGGTGGAATCAATAGTGATGCCTAGATATTTGAAGTGCCGAACAAGGTCGAGAGTGGCACCCCCAATGTTCATAATTGCAAGTGGGAAGGCTCTGTGTTTGCTTTGTGGGGTGGAGAACATCATGGTCTTGGTCTTTTTATAATTCAAGACCAGTCCTTAAACCACTGCTCTGCAGATGCAAAGTCACTTTGTAGATCCACCTCCAGATATTCAGGGTGTTGACTGCTGGTGAATAAAACTACATCATCTGCGTAAAAGAGCATTTGACACAAGCTAGAGGTCGGGAGCTTATTTAAGAATAAGCTGAACAGCAGTGGTCCTAATATGGATCTTTGCGGTACACTAGATCTGACAGGTCTGCTGTCAGAGATCACATCCCTGATCCTAACCTGCTGATAGCGGTTGCTCAGGTAGCTAGTGAACCAGCCCAAAGTTTCATAGGAGAACCCAATGTCAGCCTGCTGTTTGAGGAGGAGCCCATGATGCACCGTATCAAATGCCTTTGATAGGTCGCAGATTTCCAGCATTGAGGGAATTGTGAGTGACAGAGCGAGAGGTTTATAATTTGCTTCAGCAGGCTAAGAACTTCATCAAGTGCCAGGCTAACATATTTTTGGTCTAGGGAGTCCCCACTCTGTCTTGACTTCCCTAGTACTTTTCCAGGTACTGTATTTTCTGGCATTGGCTTCAGAGACTACTTTAAAGTGAAATAGTGGTTGGTCATGGGGAGGCAGTTGTTTCTCTTGTGGGTCATTTGTGGTGAGGGGATTTAAGAAGTTAGCAGGGAGCACGCTGCCTAGGTCAGTGAAGGCATGATTCAGGGAGCTGGCAATGAGAAGAGGGTCTAAGGGCGGCACCACATCGATTGTGAGCATAGCTGGAGCATTTTTGGGGTCTTTACCAGTGATGTCATTGAGGTTGTCCCAAAAGGATTTTGCTGCTATTCCATGAGCTGGTGAAGGCTTCTTTGTAGTAGGTACTTTTTGCACGATGGATGGCTTTTGTGCAGTCATTATGTGCTTGTTTGTACCGTTGGATGTTTGCTGCTGAGCCATGCGCTCATGCCACCTGACAGAGATGATCTCTTGAGGAGAGTTGCTTTAGCAGACCCAGAGTAATCCAGGGGCTGTAATGTCTTTTGACCAATCTTGTTTTTTATCGGGGCATGCTTGTCACAGACAAAATTGAATTTGATTATGAAAAGGTTAAGGGCTACATCTACGTCCTTGGCTTCATACAAGTCACACCAGTCTTGGTACTTGAGGTCTGTTTTGAGGTGTTGTAGATGGCCTTTTAGGAGGACATGGTTTAATATATTTCTGGCAGGAGGTTTGCTGTAGTTGTTATTCCAGGTGCATGTGACAGGGGAGTGGTTGCTCAGAGAGTCTGGGAGTACAGTGATATTTGTCGATATGTGCAGGACGGTTAGTGAGTATCCAATCCAGCAGGGTGCTGGTGCCAGTTTTGTAATTGACTCTTGTTGGAGATTCTATCATTTTGGAGAAGTGGATGGCAGACAAGGAGTCCTTGATACTGGCAGATGATGGGGAGAGCCAGTTGATGTTGAAGTCACCTAGAAATATAATTTCTGTGTTGAGGCTGAGGGTACTGATATAGTTCATAAGGTTGCTGGCACCAGTTGTGGTCTGTTTAGGTGGGATGTATACTGAGAGCAGGGTAAGCACTCTGTTGTGTGCACCTAGGATCAGTTTGATGGCCAGTGCTTGAAGGATGTCACACATGCTGGGGGGAGGGCAGGCCATGCCCCTGCAGATAGTTTTTGGTGTATATGACACAGCCACCACCTCTTTTTGAGAGGCAGTCTTGCCTAAACAGGGTATAGCCAGGTAGTGCGATGGCTGTATGTGATATCTTAGGGGAAAGCCAGGATTCCATTACAGACAACACATCCAGGTTATGTTGAGATACCCACACCTTCAGGGTGTCCATCTTGGGAAGAATGCTACGGATGTTTATTGAGGCCAACCTAAGCCCGGCTGATTTTTGTGACTGTGCACTTGAGCCATGGGGAGGACCCGGATTCAGATGTATATTGCTCGATAGTAGCAGTAGAAAAAGAAGCCGTCAAGTGAGATGGTCCAGAAAAAGTTTGTTAGTTCAGGACCATGATCTCTTCCTTGGTGGTTTTGATAATGTGGATCCAAAATGAGTAACATATCCGTGGATGAAAGGAACTATAGGAGGGTCAGTGACTTGGTGTGATTGCTCTCACTGCATGAAGGTTTTTTTCTGACTACAGCTGATCTCCGTGTGATAGGGTGAGGTCATGGATCCATAAGCATTTAACACTACTCTCGGGTGGTAGAAATGACCATTTTAGTTGGATGCAGTACACGGGTGTCCCAGGAGACAAATTTGATAGAGTAGGATTACACCCTGTACGATCCTTGAAATTCAAAATTTTATTGTGACAAAATCTCATATCAGATACACTACACATAGGAAAAAACAAACACATTTTGTTCTATCGTAACTATTGACAAAATCAAATCAAGTCACCAATTTTCTCTCCCCAGCCCTCCACAATAACGAAACTTCCCCCTCCCCTTGACTGACCCACCCCCCCACTACATCATACCCTTAAGGAAGATCTGCTCACCACCATCATCCCTCCTCCTGCTTTATTCGTTCTGGCTACACCTAGGAAGGTATAGCTGGAAAACGGCTCCAAATCTTTTCATATATGTGAAGCCTGTTGTCCCTTCCACACCCAATTTCTCCATGTTTAAATTAGACAACATCTCCTGTAGCCATTCCATAATCGTAATTGGTGAGTCAGTCATCCAATGTCGCAAGACTACCTTTTAAGCAAGCATGAAATCAGGGCCATGTAAAATCTACGCCCCTAAACATGATGCCAGAGTAATCCCTCATCAAACATATATCAGGGTAAAATACTGATCACTCAACAGTGGGTCTGCCCTCTGCTTAATCTGCATCCACAACTGCTTTATCGGTGGCACTCCTAAAAATATGATATAAGTCCCCACTGCCTGATTGACACGGAAACATTCTGGTCCGGCCTACTACCCACCTTAAATAGCTTGAAGGTCCAGAATAAGTTATTCAAGAAGTGAAACTGCATCACCCTCAGCCTGTCCTGTCTAACATACCTGTGCATCTGTTCCAGACAACCTCCCAATCCCGCTTTGCTCCCCAAACAATTAATCCAATATCTAGGTTTGTGATCCAAGTCCACAAGAACTTGGTCGAGAAGTTTCTTGTATACTCTAGAGACCACATGTGGTTCCCACACCACTTGATGCTAATGACTCAAACCACTTCCGTCCACACCCCTCCCTGAGATTGGTCTCACTTAGCCAACAAATGAGTAACTTGGTATAATTTAAAGACCTTCTTAACATCTATATTGTACTTTGCCAGGATCACCTAATTGGGAGTACTGACTATCTTCCATTAGGTCCTCAATTGCAGTCCTTCCAACTGGGGACTCCATCTACCCAAAATCATTTTCCCCAATCCTCAAATTCAGATTTTGGCATAGCGTTGATGCATGTCCTGTCCGGATATAACCAAGCTTACTACAAATCTGCTTATGTATACTAAAAATTTTACTATTTGGATTAGTAACCAGCCTAGGGGCAGCTCCTGGGAGTGGAATAGAGCAACGCGATCGGTCCAATCCTGCCTCCCTGATCACCCTATCTCTAATCTAACCCACGAGGAACATAGGCAAAGAGTCAAGTTTGCTGTCAGGAACCACCCATCTCAAGTATTTTGCACAGATTACTTGCCCAGTAGTATAATCCAATGTGGAAGTCTCAGACCCGCTCTCCCTTTGGGGCCGCCAGCTACTATAAGCTCCCATGAGCCTCTTTCCTCTCAGATAAAGTCAGAGATTAATGAGTGCAATTTCTAAACCAATTTAGGGGTAGCAAAACATTAAGCATATTGAGTGGATAAAAAATCCTAGGCAGGATATTCATTTTAACTATGCTAATCCGGCCCCAGAGCGATAGCAGCAATCCGCTCCACCTTTGCAGATCCTGCTTAATAATATTTCTAATGGCGTTCAGATTTAGATTGACTAATTTCTTATCCGATCTGGCCAGATAAACACCCTGTACGATCCTGATGACTGGAGGTGGCATTGTTGGGTACTTTGCTTGGCGAGGTAATGCAATTGGTAGGGGTAAGGTAGCAATTACTGCTTGGATTTAATAGGGTTATTTTCAGAGATTATGGGTCTAGGCTGCTGATACAAGTAGGGACAGAATATTTTTGAATGGATCCAGTTATCAGAACAGTAGTTGAGGTAGTTATGTGCCCCTTGTGGCTGGTAGTAAAGTATAATCAGCAAGTGGAAAAAAAAAAAAAGACACTTAGTCACATGATCCCCATAAACTACAAGAGACAGACAAGCCAAGGGTTGAAGATATAGTCCTCTAGTGGCTAGAAGTTATAAGTTGCAAATGGAAAAAAAAAACAGTTTCAAATTCCAATACAAGAACAATTAAAATGTTATAAAGTAAGGGGTGAGAAGAAGGAACAGGCAGCAGAGCAATTCAAATTCAAGTCCAGAAAAAGTATTCAAAAGGCAGGGAGCAATAGAACAAAGTGGACTAAGGAGCCAGCCAATGAGAGGCAGTGAAGACGGGAAGCCATCCAGTCGGTGGCTGCATCAGGCCTGGAGGAGGAGCAGAGCTGAAACAGCTCAGGGAGCCGTACTTTATGGATTCTGTGCCGGCCAGGAGTAGAGGGGACAGCGGCTGATGTTATGCCCTATCCCGGCCTGGAGATCAGCTTCGATGCTCCTGCCTGGTCCAAGGCACACCACCTAGGAAAGAGGGAGAGGAAAGGCAAGGAGGGTTAGAATAAAGGCCAAACTGGAGGGAAAGGAAACAGTCAGAGAGGGGGAGACAGGGAAACAGCAGAGGGTTTGGGCAGGGGAATTGAGAGCTAAAGATGGGAGGGCACCAGGAAGCAGGCTGGGGGTGGGGGAGGCAAAATGGAAAAAGCAGGAGAGAAGCTGAGATGAAAAATTAACCGGAAAAAAGAAAGTCCCAGAGAAGCTGTAATCACTAACAGTCACAATAGGTATTACAAATTATTTAGGCACTTTTGTAAGTACAATTGTTTAGGCACATTTTAAAAACAGTTTCAAATTCTGAAACAAGAGCAAATAAAATGTTATAAAGTAAGGGGTGAGAAGAAAGAACAGGCAGCAGAGCAATTCAAATTCAAGCCCAGAAAAATTGTCCAAAAAGGCAGGGAGCAATAGTCCAAAGTGGACTAAGGAGCCAGCCAATGAGAGGCAATGAAGATGGGAAGCCACTCAATCGGTGGCTGCAGCAGGCCTGGAGGAGGAGTGGAGCTGAAACAGCTCAGGGAGCCGTACCTTGTGGATTCTGCGTTGGACAGGAGTAGAGGGGACAGCGGCTGATGCTATGAGATGTCCCAGACTGGAGATCAACTTTAGTGCTCCAGCCTGGTCCGAGAAATGCCACCTTATGGATTCTGCACCAGCCAGGAGTAGAGGGGACAGCGGCTGATGCTGTGCCATTGGAATGAAGTTCTTTGTTTTTATCGTGCGAATATTTTCTGTTATGGACTGCCATGTCTGTTCTGGTGACCATTCCAATTGTTGAAGGGTTAGTCTATATCTAGCTTGCCATACCCAGAATTTAATGCAAGCTGAGACTATATTCAGTGTGCTTCTATTGTATGGTAACCGGTAAACAGGTAAGGCTCACCATACCTCTCAACTGTCCCTGATTTTCAGGGATGTCCCTGATTTTGCCTCAGAAATGTCTTCTGTCCCTCCTAAATTTGGCATTCCTGTCACTGAGGAGTGGGGATTTGAATCACACAATAATGCCAACCATTGGTGTTACATTCTATTTCTCATTAAGAAAATGCTGTTCACACTAAGGAGCATGTTGTACACAGCTTCTGGAACTAATATCACTATTTTGTCAGATGTGTCCCTAATTTTGGTCATTTTTCCCTGATCATTTTAAGCCTTGTCCCTGATTTGTGATGAGGGAGGTTGAGAGGTATGAGGCTCACTAGGCACAAGTGCCTGTTTTCAGGGACTAAGAAGCCAACCAATGAGAGGCAGTGAAGATGGGAAGCCATCCAGTCTGTGGCTGCGGCAGGCCTGGAGGAGGAGAAGCGGAGCTGAAACAGCTCAGGGAGCCATACCTTACGGATTCTGTGCCAGCCGGGAGTAGAGGGGACAGCGGCTGATGCTATGTCATGTCTCGGACTGGAGATCAGCTTCGGTGCTCCAGCCTGGTCCAAGGCACACCACCTAAGAAAGAGGGAGCGGAAAGGCAAGGAGGGTTAGAATAAAGGCCAAACTGGAGGGAAAGGAAACAGTCAGAGAGGGGGAGACAGGGAAACAGCAGAGGGTTTGGGCAGGGGAATTGAGAGCTGAAGATGGGAGGGCACCAGGAAGCAGGCTGGGGGGGGGGGAGGCAAAATGGAAAAAGCAGGAGAGAAGCTGAGATGAAAAATTAACTGGAAAAAAGAATCCCAGAGAAGCTATAATCACTAACAGTCACAATAGGGTATTACAAATTATTTAGGCACTTTCATAAGTAAAATTGTTTAGGCACATTTTAAAAACAGTTTTGGGGACGCTAATGAGCAGCTAAGGCGACGGTCGCAACTCTCCAGAGCTCCGCATCACTACGCAAATAAAAACCCTTTTTTTTGAACTTTTAAGTTAAAAAGTACACTCCAACAGTTGCCTGAGTAGCTCCGCTATGGACGAATACCTTTCACTGGGGAAAACGTCGCGGCAAAGAGGCAAGAACTCACGGAAAATGGCCAGGCACGACAATGCGGCTGGCAGTGGACTAGGCCCTATCTCATTCTCAGCATCAGAGCTATCTCTTATAAGTAAAGCAGTCTCAGAGCAGGTGCTGACGGACCTCACTCCACGGTGGGAAAAGGTGGAGAAATCCATTGCTGGTATCACAAGCAATGTTAAACAACAAGCTAACTGCATACAAGATGCTGAGCAGCGTATATCAGACTTGGAAGACAATCACAAGGAGGTCCCAGAAAAAATAGCTCGATTGGAGAAAGAAATTGAAGAGTTAAAGGATGCCCTGGATTATCTAGAGAACTACAGCAGACAAAATAATTTGAGAACTTGGGGGCTACCGGAGGGGGCCGAGAAAGGAAACCTGATGGACTTTTGTGCTGCGATTCTTCCTAAGATGCTGAATATGACCCCAAAACCCTGGCAGGTTGAAAATCGAACGGGCACACCGGGCACTCACTCAGAGGTCCCCCGACGACCAGCCAACTCAGCAAGTAATTTTTCATCTACACAACTATCCAGATCACCAGGCCCTGTTAGCAGCATATAGGAATATGGGGAAGCTTACCTTTGAAGGTCATAAAATCACCCTACACCAGGACCTTTCCCTCCGTATGCAGCGGAAAAAGCAGAAGTTTAATCCCGCGATGAACCAACTGAGGGAGCAAGGCCTGGACTTCTTCATGATGTACCCTGCGGTGGTTAAGGTTAAATGGAAGGACACTACATTCTCCTTTTGGGAACCAAACAAGCTGCAAATTTATTTGGCTGAATGGGACAAAAAGAACAAGAAAACTGGATGACGGGGTAGTGTGGGTACTTTTGAAATAACTTAAAACACCGGGACTTCCTCACTACCACGTGGACCACACAGAAGTTATCGATTTGGGAGGAGAGGGGGAAGGGAGGGAAGGATGGATGTAGGAAATCACCACTCAGTAGAGATCTACTTTCTAACCCTTTTAAAGATATTATATGACTCTAGATGGTGACGATGGGTTGCAGCCACAAATGATCCTGGGCTACGAACAGATCCCGAGTGGTGTCCCAGTTATACTCTGAATTTAATGGACGTCTGAGCATTCTGTGTATGTTTGAATTCCTTTAAAGGGGGAAAAGGGGGGGGGGAAGCTGGACTAGGAGGAAAGGGTAGTGGGGAGGAGGGCAACGGTGCCAAGAGGTTAAAAAGGGCTTAAAAATGACATACTGAGAGGTAGGGGATGTTTAATATGTCCCTTCATCTTGTTGGCTTCCGTTCTTCAGATGCTTCTCCTCGCTCTGTTTTGGGAGGGAAGTACCCCTCTACTGCCATAAGTGCAGAGGTATGACATTAAAAGAGGGGAGATGTACGCACCTTGTGCAGGGGAGGCATCCGATGGGTTGGGGGGCATGATTCGAGGGAGTACGGGGGTTTTAATCATAAGGGAATAGGAAAGGGGATTATGGGGATGGAAGGCAGCATGGTGTGGCCACGGGGGGACTCAGAGAAGACTGTATGCCTGGGAAGTGTACATTTGCCACCACTTGTAAATCAAACATGGTGGCGCACTTGCTAGGAGCTCTCTGGGGATATAAACCCTACGGGGTTTAAGATTAAAAAATGGTAAAATCTGGAGGATAGGGTTTTTGGAATATGGAAATAATGGATGTGTCAAAGCCTATGCGGAGGGAGGGGGCGTAGAGATCGAACATTTCTTCTTTAGCTCTTTTCTTAGGGAGTATAAAGAATGTGGAAAAATGATACGGAGATGGAGGGAGTAATAACTCAGTATAAAACTCAAAATCAGTTAAATAAGTGGAAGGGGAGAAGTTGGGGAGGGGGAGGAATGGGACAGGGGATGTTTTACAGGTTTATATTCAATGTTTGCTTTTAGAGCACAAGTCGAAATGTGCAGTTACAGTTTATTGTTTGTTAAGCCTTGTCAAAGACTCTATGAAACAATGCTACCTATATGCCTGAGTGCTATGGAAACAAAAAAAGGGAAAGCTAAGGAAACCTACGAGAAAGCAGCATGGATAAGAAAACACAGAATGTGATTCTTTCCTGGAATGTTAAGGGGTTCTCTTCTCCAGCCAAGAGAGCAAAGATTCTCACAGTACTTAAAAATAAAGGTGCAGATGTTGCTCTACTACAGGAGACCCACTTGACTACCAGGGAACATTCTAAATTGGTGGGAGGGTGAGTGGGAGCGTGTTTTGCCTCCTCCTATAGTGCTCATAAAAGAGGGGTGGCGATACTTATTAAAAAAGGAGTCCCCTTTGTGATGCACTGCACAGTTAAAGACCCTGTAGATGGGTGCTACATTTTCGTGGTGGGGGTGATCTGGGGCCAAATTATAACTCTAGGGAATATATATGCACCGTCGACACTGGATCCACATTTCTTTCAACAGATCTTAGATATCCTGATATGGGAACAGTTCCCTCACCTTATACTGGGGGGAGATTTTAATTGTGTTGAGAATCCTAAAGTAGATTACTCTGGATCCAGAAATAGAGAGGTGTCAACGGTCAAGCAATGGACCCTGGGATTAGCAGACTTAGAATTAACAGATGCATGGCATTCAGCCAACTGAGGAGTGTGGGAGTATACTTTTTATTTTAACCCGTACACCACATGGTCACAGCTGGATTACATATATATCCTGAGAAGCAGCTATACCCAGGTGGTCAAAGTGGAACATAGCCCTATTTTCTTATTGGACCATGCGATGGTGCAGCTTGTGATAGAACTGGGACAGCAGGAGGGTCGGAGGGGAGGGTGGAGATTCCTGAGCTACCTTTTAGCTAGAAAGGAATTCAAGGAATTTTTGAAAGACCAGTGGAGGGTATGTCAAGAAGCAAATCAGGGTACAGTTGAGGATGAAGGAATATACTGGGAGGCGAGCAAGGCATATATGAGGGGGGTAATAATTGGCTATACAGTTAAATTAAAAAAGGAGAAACAGAAAAGGAGAGAAGCATTAGAAACACAAATAAAACTGTTAGAGCAGAGGACTATTAAGGATGGTGGGGGCATTAAAAGAATTGCAAATGCAAGGGAGGCGATGAATGAATGTATTTCGGCAGAAACCAGATCAAGGTACATGTATGCGAGTCAAAGGATCTACGAGTGGGGTAACAAGCCAGGCCCATTACTCGTAAATCTAATGAAAGGGGGCAGGACTACTAAAAAAAATTCTCAGTATAAAAGACAAAGGAGAGAGGGTCCTTCAGGCAGAAGCATTAATTAGGAACAGATTTCAAGAATTTTACAAAACACTATATTCCTCAGAATGTAAGAGGACAAATAATTTAATGGAGAAATTTACAGAGGGCCTTCTGATCCCAAGCCTGATGGATAATCAGAGAACTACTTTAGGGTCTGCAATCAGTAAAGGGGAGATCCTCAGAGCAATTGGGTCTATGAAGAAAGGAAAGGTGGCAGACCCTGATGGATTTAGGGTGGAATACTACAAGGAACTAAGGGGAGAGGTGGCAGAACCCATACATCAGGTGCTGGAGAGGGCTGGGGAAGGGAGAGGGGGCTTCCTAAGACCTGTTGTGAAGCCACAATCTGTGTGCTACCCAAACCGGATAAGGATGTGCAGGAGTGCTCCTCATACAGGCCCATCTCGCTGTTAAATAAGGATTGTAAAATGATGACAAAAGTGCTAGCCCAGAGGCTAGATGGACTGTTACCCACAATCATCAATCCAGACCAAATGGGGTTTGTACAAGGCAGAATGTCCTACCACAATATGAGGAGGCTTTTAAATATAGTCTGGTGGGGTGCTAGGAACCCAGGGAGGGCATGTGTCCTCTCTATGGATGCAGAAAAAGCATTTGACAGAATTAAATGGGACTATATGTTTGAAATTATAGGGAAATTTGGTCTGGGGGACAAACACATCCAACTTGTAAAAGCCTTCTATAGGACCCCTCTGGTGAGGATTTTGATTAATGGAGCACCTTCTGAAGCATTCTGTCTGGAGAGGGGCACTCGACAGGGATGTCCCCTCTCCTGTTTGCCATAGCGATTGAACCCCTAGCAATTAAAATCAGGGCTGACCAACAAATCCAAGGTAAACAAGGTCAGAAAGGTTCGAGGCATACCATTACACTATATGCAGATGACATCCTCCTTTTCTTAACAAGACCAAATCAATCTATACCTGCATTACTGACCATAGTAGATTCTTTTGCTGCTTTCTTGGGTTACAAATTAAATATTAATAAATCTGAGATAACGTGCTCGGGGAAAAGGGGCGTCTGATAACGAGCAGAGATCATTGGGGCTACGGAAAGTTCAGAAAGCCATAACAAATTTGGGTATATGAGTGGGTCAGAATATCAGGGAAATGTACAAGTTGAATTATACCACCCTGTTAGACACGATCATGAGAGATTTGCAAAGGTGGAGGGGCCCTTCCTCTTTCATGGCTGGGTAGGATAAATATCCTAAAGATGAATGTACTCTCCAGAATCCTGTATGCCTTACAGATGATGCCAATGGGATTAAAGAATAGTGATATTAAAAACCCTGGAAAGGGGGTTTGGGCAGTCCATCTGGTAAGGTAAAAGGCCGAGAATTAGCCTTAAAAAAAATTAAAGGCTACAAATGAGTTGGGAGGTCTGAATGTTCCTGGTGTTAAAGGATATTGCCTGGCTGCCCAGTACAGGTATGTCCATAATTGGATAAACCAAGGGACGGCTGCACAGTGGCTGGATTTAGAGGAGGAGGGCAGTGGAGGCCACTTTGCATCTTATCTGGGCCCGAACAGATTACAAGCTTACAAACATTTGAGACATCCTAACCCTATGGTTATGAGTAGTCTGGGAGCATGGTGTGCCATCAAGGAAAGGCAAGGGGGAGGGAGAGACAACACTATTCTGGTTCCAGTGGCTGGAAACCCAGAATTTCTTCCAGGCTTAGAGGATGCAGGCTTTGGGATATGGCACGAGAAGAGCATAAGGTGTATTGGAGACCTTACAAACAAAGAGGGTATATATTCATTCCAAGATTTACAGAGAGGGCTAGGCCTTCCAGCATCACATCATTATAAATACTTTCAAGTATGTAATTACTGGAAAAGCCTCAATAGAGGGGAAGATAAACCATCAAGCATCTGCCCAGTTGAAAGGGAGATTCTAGGGTCGAGAGCACAAGAAAAAGGGTTAATAGGGAGGGCAGCAAATTTAGACAGGGCACATTTCCAGGGAGAAACCCAAAAGATGAAAATTTGGTTGGAACGGGATCTGGGAATGGAAATCATGGAGGCCAATTGAGAACTACTTCTGAGATCCCACATGGGATTACTGACCTGCAACAAATTTAAGGAAATGCAATTCAAATTTCTCTATAGACTGTACTACCCACCAAGCACAGTGAGTAGATTCCACCCCTGTGTCTCCCCCTCTTGTGCTAAATGTGGTAAAGCTAGGGGCACATGGATGCACTACTACTGGCAGTATCCAGGGATATAGAAATATTGGAAAGGAGTCTCTAATGAGATAACTGAGATAGAAGGTCAAGAGGTGGAGTTTTCCTCATGCTCCCTGCTACTCGGGGTTGGATTCTGGGAGGGGGAGGAAGGGAATGGGATCTACATCACAGGAGAATCAGGGTCTTTTTAGTAGTCACTCGCCAGGGCATAGAAAATTTGTGGATTTCCCAGAATCTACCCACGGTTGATCAATGGAAAACTTTGGTACTGAGAGCACCAGTGATGGACAGGCTAACTTATTTCCTTAAAGGGGAAGAGGAGTGATTCTTGGAGGTTTGGGATGTCCTCTTGAGGACACTAATGGTGGGAGAGGCAGCAATTCTGAGGGAAGGATGGCTATCACAGACACAGAGGACTTTTGGGCCCACCTTATTCAGTCCCTGTGGGATTCATGCTGATAATACTTTAAGAAGATACCTTTCCCTAAACAGTCAACACATATAGGATAAATTAACTACTGTATTAAGACCGTAGGAGCAAGGCTTAGTTTGAATGTATTAGAGATTATCCTTTTTTGTTGTTTGCATAGAATTTTAATCTTGCATATTAATTTAAACAAAGGGGGTTGTAATGAAGGACCTATATGGGCAAGATATACACCTCCTTTCTTAAATGTTATGAGTTGTTTATTTTATAAAAAATAAAACTTCCAATGCAACAGCACCTTGGGTCCCAACATAATGTATTATGGACTGTGCTGATCAGAGATATCATAGATATGTGTACTAATCATAGGAGCAATTGATGTATCACAGTGCTTGTAAGATCTATGTATGCTGTATTGGAAAAGAAAACCAATAAAAACACAATACAAAAAAAAAAAAACAGTTTCAAATTCCAACACAAGAGCAAATAAAATGTTATGAAGTAAGGGGTGAGAAGAAAGAACAGGCAGCAGAACAATTCAAATTCAAGCCCAGAAAAAGTGTTCAAAAAGGCAGGGTGCAATAGTCCAAAGTGGACTAAGGAGTCAGCCAATGAGAGGCAGGGAAGATGGGAAGCTGCTCAGTCGGTGGCTGCGGCCTGGAGGAGGAGTGGAGCTGAAACAGCTCAGGGAGCCGTACCTTGTGGATTCTGCATTGGCCAAGAGTAGAGGGGACAGCGGCTGATGCTATGCCGTGTCCCAGACTGGAGATCAACTTTAGTGCTCCAGCCTGGTCCGAGGCATGCCACCTTATGGATTCTGCACTGACCAGGAGTAGAGGGGACAGCGGCTGATGCTATGCCATTGGAATGAAGTTCTTTGTTTTTTTATCATGCGAATATTTTCTATTACGGACTGCCATGTCTGTTCTGGTGACCATTTCAGTTGTTGAAGGGTTAGTCTATATCTAGCTTGCCATACCCAGAATTTAATGCAAGCTGAGACTATATTCAGTGTGCTTCTATTGTATGGTAACTGGTAACCAGGTAAGGCCTACCAGGCATAAGTGCCTGTTTTCAAGGGCTACCTGGGAGCACTGGGCAGTTAAGTGACTTGCTCAGAGTTACACAGTATGCAAGTATGGTTTAGGGATTCAGGAAAAAAATGCCTAGGTACAATGCTACTGTTTTTTTTCAGGTTTCTGGGAAAGCTTTTCCGTTTGGTTTGTACAAGTGACCAAAATGCTATTACAAAGGGACAATCAAAAAAAAAGATGATTCATAGTTTCAGGTTGTTCTACGTGACTCGCTGGGGCAGAATCCTTCTGGTTTTTCCTCCTGTTTCCAGTTATCTTTAACTTGAAGTTTGCCATGGGCACATAGCCATACTACATCCCACATTTGGGGGAGGAATTCTTTGATCGGTGAACATGGTCAAGATTTACTGAAGTTCTGTTTTAGATCTTGTACTGTATGTTGGATGTACTAAAAAATATACTGCCTGAATTTGAGAGTAAAATCTTTTTCTATCCTGAGTTGTCAGAGCTATCTTAGTTATCCTCCAGAGTTTCAGTTTCCCTATACTGTCTCTCATGTATGCTGGAAGGTCCAACATTTGTGTTTGTTTGGGGATAGAGCCAGTATTACTCCATTTATGGAAGATGGGGGAGATATGATCCGCCACCCAGGGAATCCATAAGGCTAGACTTCCAACTAGCAGTGGTTGGATATTGGCATAAATAAAAATACTATGATAGGAGACAATGGGGTTAACCATCTTTAAACCTCCTAGTGCTATGTCTTGGTATAGGACACCTTGTCTAACTGGACTTAACCGGCTGCCCCAGATGCATTGAAAAAAGCAGCTGAGGAGACGGGTTTCTAGTGCTTCAGATGGGGGGAAAATACAATTAGATATAAAAACATGGGAATAAGGAAAGTGTTTATCATGTATATTCTCTTTTTTTTTTACTCATTCGCCACTTGTTCCATTGTCCAGTTCTGTCCAAAGCTGTGTTAATAGTGTATTGTACCATGGACATACATGAGCAGCCAATGAAATGGTCAGACTGGCAGTTTACCACTGGTGTAAATCCTCTGATAACCAATGGCTGATGAGCAAATAATAATGTAATAATGGTACAAATGGTCATCTACATCCTAATCCTCTGCAGCCCAGGAATAACGTGGTAAATCCCCCGATAACCCACACACCCTCATGGCTTATTGCTTAATTGCCAGTTGTAATAAGCTGTATCAGGGAATCCAAAAAAAATGCCCTGTATTTTAACCCCAGTAAAAATAAGGGGGATTCCCGTGATGTGGCTTATTCCTGGTGGAGGGGTACCTATAGGTGCACATTGACTCTTCTATTAATTAATCAGAGATCCAGATATTCTTGTGAATTTATCGAATGTGGTTAGTACCGTGGGCCCAGAGAAGTGGTCAGCTAAAATCAGGCAGAGGTCATCTGCATAAGCCAGTGTTTCGACTTCCATGTCTTGGCTGGGGGTAGAGAGTCCTATGATGTTGGGGTGTAAATTTATTTTTTGAATCAATGGGTCCAGGGTAATCAGATAGAAGAGAGGGCTCAGGGGACACCCTTGTCTTACCCCAACTTTAATGTGACAAGCTTGTCCTATCCACCCATTTATATAGGGTGAGATCGTAGTTAATTTGTAGCAGAGTGAATCCATCTTATATATTCCTGAGGAAAGTTGTAATGTTGCAAACATGCCCATAAGTATTCGTGAGAGACTTTATTGAAAGCCTTAGACTGATCTATGTTCAGTAGATAGCCTGATATTTCTCCATCATCCCCTTTTTGTCAAATTTTCCTCAGTAAGATCAGGGTATCCGAAATTTTACGTCCCGGAAGGGAACAGTCTTGCCTGGGGTGTATTATGGAAGGTAGGACTACCATGAGTCTATTACTAAGTAGTTTAGTAAGTATTTTGAAATCAGAATTCAAGAGTGAGGTGGGTCTCCAATTTGACAATTGATCTGAGCTACCTTTCTTATGAAGTAAAATGAATAAGCCTGAGCACATATCTTGTGTGATTTGGTCTTGTGACAGGATGTAAGTATATACAGCTGTTAATTCTGACAATGTGGGGAGCAATTTATTTATAAAATATGTGAGATAGGCCATCTGGGCTTGGAGCTGCACCATCCTTCAGCTGTGATATAACTATTTGTAGTTCTTGTGCCATAATGGGGTTTGTAAGGATAAGGTTGTCTGATGGAGAGGTTTGTGGCAAATGACATTCGTTAAGCCATTCTGTGGTTTCCGTGGCATGCGTGTACATAGTATTCTATTGGGTTGTTATGTAATGCTCTACTTCTCTCATTATTTTTGTGTTGCCAGATACTGTTCCATGCTCTGTGCTAAGGAAGGAAATAGATTTTTGTTTAGTGCATGTGTGACAATTTTCATAAGGATTAACCTGAAACTGGGTTCCATTTGTACTATACCTTTGTTCAAATTCTAAAGCTTTCCCTCTATTGTACTGGTGTGCTGCTAGTTCTTGTTTAATCTGCTGAATTTGGGAGGAAAAATCCTGGTCTGTGTCTGATTGTAATGAAAATAATTTGTATAATTGTTTCCTAAGTATGTCATACCTTGAGTTATGCTAGGAGCCTGTAATGCATTCTACAATTTTAAAAAAATTCCGAAAAATCTGATTTATTCTGTTCCCACCACTCTAATGGGGACTCGTAAAGCTCATATACTGACTTCTGTGCAGTAATAATATCAAGAATACCTTGCCAAATGTATGTGTCCTCTAATAACATTGCATTCAGTCTCCAGTAGCCCTTGCCTATGGTAACCTCAGAGGAATGTGAAATGTTATCTCCAAAAGAGCATGATCTGATGTAGCCATGGGTAATACCTGTGAGTGAATTATTGAAAGATATGGAGATACAAACCAATAATCTATTCTGGTTTTTAAGACTCCTCTGAAGTGGGTGTATTGTGGAGTGTCATGGTTAACTGCAAAAACATCTTTAAGTTTGGTCTGGTGCAGTAATTCATGTAGATATGTAGCATCACAAAAAATGTTATCTGTTTCTAGACCTCTATCTTTTTTGAATCTGCTGCAGTTAAAATCCCCCCCAGGAAAACTGTTCGAGATGTAAATAAATAGGGTTGAATGAGACTATACAGATGGATTCTCCCAGTTTTGTCCTGGGAGCATACACATTTATAAAACGAAAATCCTGGTCTTCAAGGGTTGCATCTAGTAACATGGCTCTCCCTGGGAATATGTCTAAACAATGTGTAACTTTAAGTAAGGGTCTGTTTAAGCAGATGCCTACCCCACTGCAGGTGTCTTCCCCTATAGACCAGTGTGTGTGCTTCCCCAAATCCAGTCTGCACTTGTTCTTTGTTTGTCTTGCAGGGTGGCTAGGTGTGTGTCTTGAAAGAACATCATGTCATATTGATTTTTATTAAAAAGGAGAAGGTGGATCTGTGTTTCTTATCTGATTTTAAACTATTGGTGTTCAGGGAAGCTAAGAAACAATCATGTTCCATTTAGCTGAAGTAAAATCAGTCAGGGGCCTTTTTTCAAAGGCTATACTGAGTTCCCATCCTTTTCCTTTTGTTTTTCCCTTTGGGTTGTTGTAGCTGTTCTTCCCCTTCAGAGACTCCCTCCATCTGAAAGGAATGCTCTGATGGTACATCGGAATGTAAGTCCAGCTCTGTCTCTCCCCATTATAAAGTAGCACATTGGTTTTGTGTAAGTATTTCCCCTTCTGGTTCAACAAATTTCTCCTTTTTTCTACCCTTTCCCTTTGTCACTACGTGGAAAGGCGGGTCCACAGGAACGGGGTGGAGGGGCATCTCTGGTTCTTGTTGTACCAAGACTCCTGTATTTGTGCTGTTACTAGGGCCTGGGGCTGTAGGAGTAGTCTGAGTGGTGGGTTGGGAAACTCCATCTGTTTCTGCAGTGTTTGCAATCTCAGGGGAGTGCATGTGTGTGTGGGGAAGGGTTCTGTATGGGCACCTCAGGGGGTGGTCAGGGCCTCCCATCTGAAGGCTGTCTTGTGGCTTTATTAATGTAAAAATTTTGTTCTGCAAAATCAGAATTACCATTGTTATGAGAGGCCCAGGGAAAGGTTGCAAAGGAGTGGCCCCCTTCCTCACAGAGATGACATAATGGAGTGGCTGTGCAATGGTACCCTGAATGGCCATTAGGGCCACATTGCAAACATTTTAAAACTTCACAGTTGATACTGATGTGGCGGTGTGAGCTGCGTTTGTAGCAGGATCTCAGTTGGCCTTGGTAAAAAAGGATCCCCTTATCCCTGCCTAAATAGAAACCGTTTGGGAGATGTGTGATACCAGAGTCATCCTGATGTAATTTCACTCGTACCTTCCAGCCTCCTGTCCAAAAACCTTCACTATCTACAACTGGGTCTGAGGTCCCTTGAATATCAAATTTTTTTTCTAGCCAAAAAGTAATGTCAGTTATATTGACCCCTTCATTTCTGAGCAGGATGGTTACCAGCCTAAAAGAAGGTTTTGTTAAGGGGATCACCTGAAATGGGGGCCATAGTGGTGTAGTTTTGTGTGCTGTGTATAAGGTCCAAGACCTATCTAGTAGTAGTAAGTTTTATTATTCAGCTTAAAAGCCATTACAATATACTAATAGCAAATACAACTTAACATACAGATAGACAGTATAGATTGAGCATCACTAAAATGTCCAAAAGACAGTCATTAGAACATTTCCATTAATCCGAGTCCATCATATAAAAAACAAATGACAACAAAGAACATCTATCAATTTTCAGTCTATAAATAGAGTAAAGGACATATTTGACAGTTTCTATAAATTAATGAATTCTTTCTCCCATTAGCTCTGATTTATTACCTTGATTGATTTCAGTCAGAGGTTAGAGGGGGCCCAAGTCAGCATATCATAATATTTAAAACAGGATTCAGATGTAGTTTATCCAGAGAGCCATCCCACACTCGGGCTACAATCACTCCATTTTAATAAGCCACCACAACCGTCCAAGAGACCTGTCCGAATCATGTAAATCTGGCTATACACTGAATACCATTAAATGGCACAGAACCTGCTCTGTCCCTTGTATCTCTTTAACAGGTCCAAGCCCCCTTATTTGGATTGGGCCACTTGTACCACCAGTAAGCCCCATCCCTGGGTCCCAGCAGAAATACCTTGCAGTGCATGCTGCCCCATATTCCTCTTATATGGATCCCTGGGTCAGGCGCATTCTACTGGCACACACACAGTCTTGCTGCTACCATTTCAGGAGCTCTTAGCACATAATTGGATACTGGGCCATTTCATTTCCGGCATCATTCATAGTTTGAAGCCTAGGTACTATCCCTCGACTCAGTTCAGTCAACACTATTCGATTAATAATGGCTAATCAGGAGGATCAGTAACCAACCGGGAAAGCTTTCCCTGGATTTTAATTGTCTACATCCATCTTACATTCAATAACCTGGTTACCCTCTATAAATTCCTACATATACCAAACTCTAGCTTTGTCTCATATTAGTATAAACAATGAAAATATTTCCCTAATACATAAAGAACATCTAAACATTTAAATATTTATCCCACATAAGTACAACATCACTCAAGGATCCATAGTTTGGTATTTAAGAAAGAGGCTCTAATTACATTTATTAGTCCAAACTAATAAAATAAAACAAGCATTCAAAAATGGTATAAAATGTTAAAACACCAAACACAGTACAATAACACCGTTTAAAGGTACATTTTGCTTCAGCTAAAAGGAGCTCTAATTAATATATAAAACTTAATATGCAACTTCAGTTGTCAAATGGAGGCAAGCACCACACAAACAGTTCCAACTTCTAGAGCCCCTTACCCTTAGAGCTCCATATTGTTTATCGCTGTATTTAAAATAAAAGCAAAATCAGTACCTTACATGGGGGGGGGGGACTCCCCACAAGCATGTTTCCAGTAGTTGCTAAAGAAAAGCATCTCTTGCCATAAGAAACCATCAGCAAAATCGCATGTATAGTTACCCCCCAAAACTTGTATTCTGCTGACCAGAAACAGAACATCATTTCATCTTCAGGTTTCAGGACACAGTCTCAGCCATAAGCCGTCCACCTTCCTCCTTTATTCGTACAGCTCTGAAAGTGTAAAATCCCTGTCAGAAGAAGAAAAAGAGATATCGCTCCCCTAAGCGCGATAATACAGACCTTTAGATAATAAATTTAACCACCCCAGCCCCCTCAGGCAACCATGTTGAAGGGTTGGAAAATGTCTAGAATCAGAATATGCACTGTATTTCTTCTATCTCCTCCTTTGGTATGCTTCAACAATTTATCCTGCTATTAGGTTGAGCGATGTCTTTAGTCAATGCATAAATCCATGTATGCCTCAAATCAACTTAGGTCCATTTCTTTTACCCATAAAAATCAAGAGTCTCTCTAAGAATCTCTCAGAGTCCAGCTAATTACGGGACACAGTGCATCTGGGAGTATCAACAGACCTCCTCAGAGTACAAAAAAAAGTTTTTGGTTTAATAGAAACAGGCCAAAAAGGGCCAAGACAAGCCCATTAACAAAAGCGCGCTAGCTCTAGTACTCGTTTTTGTCACCACAGTGCCACGGTCTAATAGTTTATGAAGAACTCCTCGTCTATCAGCCGATTAAATACAACCAAACCATTACACCTTCCTTTTTCAGCCATACTTCTAAATGCCAGACACAAACGATCGCCGACCAGCTGCAACAGCGTTCTATATGACACAGGCGATATCCAGACTGCGGATTTATGACAGACATAAAGCCTGTTTCATTCATAATCTGGCAAAATGATACTGCAAAGGCTTGCAATCAAAAGTTTAAATGAGTAGTGATATCTTAGTGTGGTGCGAGGTGAGGCAGCAGTGCAGCCATCTTATCGCCCCACCCCCCACAGCCCCCAGGCTGAGTAGGGCCCTGCAAGCATTACACTATGCTTTCCTTTGAGCAGCAGGTCCTATCTAGTAAGCTCGCTGATCTAAAACTTACATCAAAAGTTGCCTCTCCTGGGGCATGTATTAGAGCATATACTTCAGCCTGAGAGAAACCCATATCCTCTTTTAATAAAGTTTTACCCACAGAATAATGATCTGGGGCTAATTCAAGGCTCCCCACATATCACAGTCTAACTGCATGCCTTCTTTTAGCCTGCTCAAAAGGTTTTTTTCAAAAGGCTGGCATACGTTATTCTAGTCTCAGGATCAACGTTGTCAGTAACAGTAACATTAACATTTCGTGGTTCAGGGTTATTGGTAATGTCATTTTCCTTTTGTTTGTCGTTGGATGGTACCACCTCTGCTAACACCTCAAAAAATTCTTCTGTACCTGTTTTCACTGGTGAGAAAGAAATGTTCTCAGCCTGTATTAAATCAGTAATCTGTGAGTCCGCTGATGTAGTTGGCTTCGGTTGGTTGATTGTGATGTAACCGGGCACTGTAACCTCTGTCATAGCTCCTGGGAGTGATATCGTTCGGTTGGGAAATCATATCCCTCCTTCCGTTGGTTGCCAGCCTGCCTGAAAGAGAGTGCTCTCTGGGGACCATATTGCGGTGCTTGGGTCGGCTGAAGTGCAAGGATGTTCAGCTGGGTGTGTAGATGCATCTGGGGTGTTACTGGCTCTGAAAACGAATACCCAGGAGGGTTTACCTAATCAGTGCTCTGGTGAGTTGCTGATCTGTCGTTTCCATTTCTTTTCCTATTCCAACCATTTCTTCTCCTTGAGATATGCTGTTTCTAGTTTTGTGAGTTCGGCAAGAAACTCGCTCTTCCTTCTGATAGTCTCCTCTGAATGTTTGTGCTCAGCTGTTAGGATTTCTGCATCCTCGATGGTATTCTGTTGGTTTAAGATGTCTATCGCACTTGTGTCTAGAGCACTTGCTGTAGAAGTAGTATCCATTGAATGTGAGATGGTATGCTGGCCACCCTCAGCAGGGTGCATCCCAGCCATCTCCAAAGACGTTCGGTCATCATCTGAAGGTTTCGTGCCCAGATCCATCACTCGTCTAGTGGCAAGAGTAGGGGAATATTTTATTAACAGAATACTATAAGCATAATCAACAAAACAACAGGATGGGAGACCAAAAAAAAAAAACAAGAAAAGAAACTATACATTCAATAAATCACAGTTCAGTAACAGGAAAATCTGAATCAGTTATCCACGGCATGCTTTTCCATAATTCTAAAAGAGTTCTAGTAGGAGTAGACTGTAAGTCTGAAACATAAACAGATTTTAAATCAGAGACAGCTTTTAGTAAAATGGCCTGATGGGTTAAATCCAATTGCTGTAAAGTAAAGAGACAGCGAGCAGTCCAAATATGCCATTTTAGAACAGTAAAAACAACATTTAAAGAATCTAAGTTCCATTTCTTCTATGCCGGAGAAAAAGAACCATACATCAAAACTTCATATGACACAAATGAGAATATAGGTTCTTTCCATTGGGTGGCCAAATAAGACCAAAAATCCCTAATATAAGAACAGGAGAAAAATAAATGTTGGATGGTTTCTTCTTGTTGTATACAGGTTGGTCTGGAACAATAGCAGTCAATTAATTGTTTGTGTTTCTGGTTTGCTTTCACGTTTATGCGTTCGTGACAGCTTAACCAATGTACATCCCACATCTTCCGAGGGATCCTAGTATTACGCAAAAGTATTTGAAGATTAGTCAGGGAATTATCCGGGCATTTAGGGAAGGAGACCTGAACAGGACATACATGGGTAAGTAAATGTTTGTACAAAGCCCTTCTACTCAAGGTCATAATTGTAGAGCTCAGCACTCACCATTGTTTCAAGTGCAAAAAAGATTCCCTAACATAACTAGGCTTCATTGGGATTTGTTTTAGCACTTTGAGAGAATTCATTTCCCAAAGGCCAAACCATGGGTGACAGGTGTCAGAAAAACATAATTCCCACCACTTGTCACAATTTATCAATAGAGGTTTCAAGTTCGTCATAAAAGAAATGCTATTATAAAAAAATAAGGGATTAACCATGTCAAGACCACTCTCCGAAATTGGCAAATATGTTACATTACGCTGAATAGGGTTGAGGCGGCTGCTCCACAATGCTTGGGAAATAATACTTAACAACCTGGTTTCAAAACTCTGTGGGGGAGGGAAAACATATGCCAAAAAAAGGAAAACAGGAATTAAATAAGTTTTAATCCTACACCCTTTTTTTCTCCCCCCATTTTCCACCTATTCCATAAAGAAACCTTAGACTGTGCCAAATCAAGTTTAGGACCCCAGTTAAGAACATC
Organism: Neoceratodus forsteri; assembly: GCA_016271365.2. Classification (NCBI taxonomy): domain Eukaryota; kingdom Metazoa; phylum Chordata; order Ceratodontiformes; family Ceratodontidae; genus Neoceratodus; species Neoceratodus forsteri. The sequence continues at coordinate 668,813,328 of CM028133.1, forward strand.
TAAAGAACCATCCCCAAACAAAATGCCCCAAATTTTAATAGGGTCCGAGGTTATTCTAATGTCCGAAACAGAAGGGAGTCTCAAACCACCAGTGCCTAATTGTCTACCCACGCATTTACTTAAATTTAGGGCAGCTCCAGAAAAGGACCCAAAAAACTCACAATGCTGGACAGCTGCCAAAATTGAAGAGGAGTCTGCCACTACTAAACTCATATCATCTGCATATGCCATTATATAGTGCAGACTGGAATGTGATGAAATAGGGAGCAGAACAATAGATTGGGATGTGTTAATAGAGCGAAGTAAAGGGTCTAAACAAATATGTGTAAACTAGGGCTAAGTAGACAGCTTTGTCTAACCCCCTTTATAAGGGAATTATAGAACCTTTTCACCCATTCACCATAGGGACTGTTGTGGCTGTTTGATATAATAATTTTATCCAAGCAATAGTACTAGCAGGAATTCGATAACGACATAGGGTATGCCATAAAAAATCATGATTAACAGAATCAAAAGCCTGCTTCTGAGCCAAGGAGATCAGAAAGCCATTCAGCAGGTCATGATTGCCACGTTCAACTATTTACCGTAATAAAATGATATGATCAGAAATACTCCTCCCCGGAATATTACTGAATTGAGCCTTAGAAATTACAAGGGGAGCAATTTTCAACAGACGGAGTGAAATCATTTTCGCCAAAATGTTAAAGTCGGTGTTTAAAAGGCTAAGGGGCCTCCAACTGTGTAATAACCTCCTATCTCCCTTTTTGTAAATATAAAAGAGTCTACCCATGTTGAAATCTAATGGGAGAAAGTCTTGTAAAACATAATTAAACACTGCTGTCAATTCATCCCGTAGGTCAGCATCCAATAATTTATACAGTTCATTGGAAAGACCATCTAAGACAGGAGTCACCCTAGATCTTAAAGCCTGAATAACATCTCCCACCTCCTAAATCAGTATCTCATTAGATATGGAATCAAGAATTGTTTGCGGTACATCTGGGATGACCAGGTGAGAGAGATAGGCAAGAGTCCATTCCACCTGTGAGGGAAGGGGGCCAAACAACGATCCAGTATATTCAGCCACATACCTCTGAATATCTAAAGGATCAGCCAGTTTCTATCATATTCCCATCAAAAAGAGACCCAAAAACTTTACTATCCACCCATTTAGAACAGCTGCCAAATGGGCAAGACAGCATGGTATGAACCAGATAGTCCAAATTGTTGCTGTTGTTGTAACAATGAAAATTGTTTGGAGTGATACATATTAAGCTCTTGTTTAAGTTGAGTAATTTGAGCAGTAAAATTATGACCAGTAATGTAAGACAATGTAGGGACTTTCTGCAGTTGACAGCGTTTTCTCTGATAGTCAAAATATCAATCGTGAGCTTGTCGACAAAAATGTCTCAAAAAATGTTGCAATTCTGATTTAGTATCAGACCACCAGCTCCAAAGGTCGTCATAAAGCATGAAAACTGATTTCCTGGCTTGAAAAAATAATTTAAGCTGTGTTAGCAACTGTGAATCCTGTAATAATGCAGAATTCAGTTTCCATGAGCTTGGACCAAAACGCTTTGAATGTGCATCACCAAGTGTAACTGTCAAAAGACTATGATCCAAAAAAGCTGCAACCTGAACAGCAGCAGCAGAGAGTGGTAGGTGACAGGATATGAAAAAAAAATCAATCCGAGTAGCCAGAGGACCTTTATGAAAGGTGGGGTGTGTGTATTAGTAGTCTGAAGACATGCATCTTTAAGTTTTGCAGACTGCAATAGCTGTTTCAGAAAATTAGTGTCACAAAACAATTTATTCGTTCTAGAGGAGTGTGATTTATCTTTTAGGGACAGGCCACAATTGAAGTCTCCTCCAAAAATAACATACTGGGAGGTACCGCAGGGTTCAATATTGGGTCCAGTCCTTTTTAATGTCTTCATAAGCGACATTGCAGAGGAACTGGAAGGAAAAGTATGCCTCTTTGCAGATGACACAAAGATCTGCAACAGGGTTGATACACAAGGAGGCATGGAAAGGATGAGAAGGGACTTGGCAAGGTTGGAGGAATGGTCAGATGTATGGCAGCTAGGATTCAATGCAAAGAAGTGCAAAATAATGCATCTGGGAAACAAGAACCCAGGGGAAGAATATACAATGTTGGGGGGGAGGTAGTAACAACAACAAAAAAGGAAAGGGACCTGGGGGTAATCATATCAGATGACCTTAAGGTTAGCAAGCAATGTGAGAAGGCAGTAGGGAGGGCTGAGGGTATACTGGGATGCATAGGGAGAGGCATCAGCAGCAGAAAACAGGAAGTTGTTATCCCTCTGTACAGACAGTTGGTGAGACCCCATCTGGAGTACTGCATCCAGTTCTGGAGACCCCATCTCTGCAAGGACATAGACAGGATAAAGGCAGTCCAGAGGACGGCAACTAAAATGGTGCAGGGTCTGCAAGAGAAGCCATATGAGGAGAGACTAAAGTAGCTTAATATGTATACCCTTGAGGAAAGAAGGGAGAGGGGACATGATAGAAACTTTTAAGTACCTCAGTGGAATCAACAAAGTCCAAGAGGGTAGCATCTTTCAGAAAAAGAGACATGCAAGAACAAGGGGACACAATTTAAAGATAGAGGGGGTGCGGTTCAGGGGCAATGTGAGGAAGTATTATTTCACAGAGAGGGTAGTGGATGCATGGAACAGCCTTCCTGAGGAGGTTGTGGGGTCTAAAACTGTGGGAGAATTCAAGAATGCATGGGACAGACATAAGGCAATTCTTGTGGGGGGGGTAGGAAGAAATAGGCTGTTGGTTAACTAGGATCTACGGCCTATCCTGTAGGTAGGGAAATGGGCAGACTAGATGGGCCAAGCAGTCCTAATCTGCCGTCAAAGTCTATGTTTCTATGTATACAGATAAGGACGAACAAGCTTCAGTAACTCAATCCTAAGTGATTTTGTTTGTGGCACATAAATTTTAACAATCCTGTATAAAACACCAGAAATACTCACATCCAAAAATAACAGCCTACCTGACCATAAATCAAGTACTTTAAGAACAGAAACGTTAGATAAAGTAAACAAAATCCCCACACCAGGGCATGTTTCTTGGCCAAAGGACCAATAGGATAGGCCAGGAAACCAAGCCTTTTGTGCTGTAGATATTTCAGAAAGTGAATGAAACCTCACATCCTGTAACAATGTCATCCCAACAGTAAGGCAAGATAAAAAGGAGAAAACCGAATCCCTCTTAGGCCGTCGTTTAATACTGTTGACATTCACAGTATGTATAGAGAATGAGGGAGCCATAAGAGGTGGTTTAAATGGGAGAGCAGCTAGACGGCAGAAAAAAGGAACTTTCACCTAGGTTTACCTCTCCTAGGTACACTGTCCTTATGTTTCACTTTGGCCTTTGCTTTCCGTTTTTGGGACCCTGGATTATCACGGGGGACCTCTGTATCTGTAGTCAATTCTGGGTGGGATGAAAGTACAGAGAAGGAGTCAGAATCCGTGTTTTCTGAGGGGTCACATAAGAGTTCAAATTTATTGGCTAAAGGGATACTATCCACTTTCAGCGCCTTGGGAAAAGGGGACCTCAACTTCCGAGAGCTCCTCGTAACTCTAGAATGAGGGACCAAGGGTTCTGGGAGTGGTGGTGGGTTCACAGTACCTGAAGGATGAGCCGGGGAGACAGCAGTAGACAGGTGAACCTTACCAGAACAACTAGGCAATACAGGGGGAGAGGGAGGGGGGTTCAGATCAGGAACAACCCCAGTAGCATGCAGGACAGTAGGGGATACTGATACATCAACAGGGAGGCAGCTGAAAGAGGGGAATGCTTGGGAAGAGCCTCTGAAGGCTGAATATTCTGGGGAACAGAGGAAAAACCACGAATCTTAGAACGTTGTGCTACAGTGATAAGTAGCCTCTGTTCCTCCCCATCAGCCAGCGTTGGAGAGTTATGAGCTGCCCAAGTGCATTGCTGAAAAGTGTGATCATTTTCTTCACAAAGAACACACCTAGGCTCTTCCACACATTGTGAAACAGCATGGCTAAGCTCACCACACACAGAGCATTTTACAACATCACAGATACTACTAATGTGGCTAACAGAACCACATCTGTAGCATGCCTTCGGCTGTCGGGGATAGAGGAGTACTCCCCAATCTCTGCCTAGCATAAAATTGTTGGGCAAATGTTGCACTCCCATATCATTTGTTCTGAGTAGCACTCTTACTTTCCAACCCTCTGTCCACAAATTTTCAATATCAAATATAGCCTCTGGGTCAGAAAGCATAGTACAGCGTTGCTTTAACCATACCGTAATGTCATTTAAGCTAACCCCCTCATTACAGAACAAAATAGTCACATTTTTATGAGCAGGTTTAGTCAGAGGTACTGCACTAAATGGGGCCCATAAGGGTAAAGATTTTAGCGCGTGAAATTTTGCTCAAAATTTTCTAAACCTGACATAATTTTAAAACTAACAGCAAAGTGTGTTTCAGAGGAGACATGTAGTAAAGCGTGAATCTTGTGAGCAGCAAAGCCCATCGAGTCTTTTAAATGGGTTCTACCCACAAAGATCCGATCAGGTAGTTCAGGCATACCACCCAAGTACTGTAGTCAGACTGCGTTATGCCGTTTAGCCTGATGAGTAGGTACTGAAAAAAAAGAAGCATAAGTCCTAGAAGCAGCAGGACGTGCAGAGGATGGTAGCCTAGCGGTTGGTAAGCGCAGCTCAGGGTCCCGAGGCTGCAAACCCGGGGGAGACATGGTCTGTGAACTGGATAGTTCTTCCGGTGGTGTCACAACAGGAATATTCAATACCAGGTGTTGAGTAAGTTGAAGCTCAGGAGAGAGAGAGAGAAGGTTCTGGGGGTCGTGGTGAGGCAGGCGACCACAGAGCAGAGGAACAAGCAGTCTCAGCAAAATCAGGAGAAGTCTGTATAGGCGAGGGACCAGAGCGCCAGGTCCCAGCAACAGGATCCCTTTCCCAGCCTGCCGCACTGAGGGTGGAATCCACTGACCAATCCAGAGTCGGAGTACCAGTCGTAGGTGAAGGGGCTCGTCGTAGACCCAGCTCCGAGACAGCTGGTAACGCCATTCCATGCGAACCCCCACTGTCAGCAGAGACAGAATTTGACAGCACCGGTCTATCAGAAAAGGAATGAGGAAGTGTCAAAACGCTGTCAGAAGCATCAGCAGGTAAGGAAACTTCAGGTTTACGTTGAGAGCTAGCGGGAAAGTCCATAGACGGCATAGTAGCCGGACGTTTCAAAGCAAGCAATTCAGTTTATTTTTGCCAAATAACGTTGTTCCTCCAAAAGAAGCAAAGCGTCCTCATCAGTCACATCAGTAGAGACAGAAACAGGCAGAGCCATAGGAGTGAGCTCAGAGGAAGGCTTAGCAGCATTAGCAGCTCTAGTAGAAATCATGGTGTTACCTTGCAAGGCTAGATTCATAGGTGAAGAAGTTATATCCATGTCCAACGGCAAGTTGAGCATCTTCTCAGTAGAAACAGGAAAGTCCTTAAACACTGCGGTCTCAGGCAAAGCAGAGACAGGGGAGGAGACCGACTCCCCTGCCTCCAACACCTCCATGTCCTCTACAGCTCCTCCATGGACGGCCATCTTAGCAGAATGCCAGGATGTAAGGAAACCCTCCTACAGAGTTGGGGAATTTCCCCAGTGTCCTGGCCAAATTCCCCCAATTCACTAAAATACCACCAACAGCTTAATCTGGTTCTGTAAGTCAGTCTACATCTGTACACACATTCCCCTTCCCTTGCCCTGGGTTGCACCTGGAAACAAGTCGCTACTTAGTGTGCCTCTCCCAATCACAAACATTAAAAATTAAAAAAATATATACGTTAGACTCTGAGACTGCATCCAGTGTATGGAACTGCTGTCTTCCCCAAATTAAGGCTTTTACTTACACCATTGTACGTGCACATTGGAATAAAGTTAATGTCATGTCATGCATTGCACCCTCCTCGCATTCCTCACACAGTGCAGTGCAAACTGCAAACTGTTTTGGAACTTTTTTGAATCATTTTTGGGAGCGTGAGCTAGATATGTGTGAACGGCTTTTGCCTAAGGCATCTGAATGAAAATGTGATCAGACCACGAGTATTGAGAAGTCATACTGTCTTGCGGCGTTGATGATGATGACTGACTGATTGAAGCTGCGTGCTTGTGCTTGGTTTGGAGTTCACTACATCAGTCTTTATTGAGCTGATGCAACTGATTCAAGAAGCTGCAGCAAAGGTAAGACATGCTGCATGGAATGCACCCTGATTTATGAGTTCATATTTTTGTGCTTACTGTTACTAATATGCACTTTTTTTCACTTCTTGTGTCTCCATTAGAGGCAAGTACCACTGGAAAGTGGAAAAACCAGAACTATCGTTGCCAACAGCATTATTTTTTTTTTTTTTACGTTAATCTGTTTCATTCTCCACTTGTGACCGGCCCCCTTCCACTGACTCCCCCCCCAGCCCCGTCACCCCGGTGTCCACTGGACTCACTTCTTCCCCTTCTAGGTGCTGGCTGGCCAGATGTGACGCCTACAGGGGGTCGGCATCATCCAGCCAATCAGAGTTTTTTCCTGAATTTTCTTCCCTGACCATGGAGAGAAGGTGTGCAATGATGCCAATGGCCGAGCCATGCACGCTTCTGCACGCAGCACACCAGGCGTCTACTCTGCATTCTCCCCCTATGTTATGGGTCTGTTGTACCAGTCCTCAGCCACTGCCAGAGGCCAGTCATGCAACAGACTCCATCCCAACCCCTTCCCAGGAGAGGAGAGCAGTCCTCTGGATGCTCTATCCTCTTCCTCCCTGACCGACCCCCATCAGCCTGCTCGGACCATGAACATGGGTCGCCAGCATGGCAGGAGGTAAGGCACAGATGCCTCAGCCCTCCACACCACTGGGCCAGCAGCCAACAGCAATCTGAACAGCTGTACATAGTCAGCTGCTATAGTAAGGCAGCCACTCTGCATGCAGTGACACTCTACTGTTGTGACAGAGAAATGTGGTTCTGTTCAGGTACCAACAGGATTTTCCGAAGGGGTGCCACAGATTAGAGCATCATCTGATGGGCATGTGGCAAACTAGCTTGCTGTGCCATTTATTTCGTGACGTCTCCCTCACAAGTAACATCCAGGAAACAAAGATGTCTTGGAGCCCATGTCATTGGCATCATGGGTGTCTCATCTGAGTGCCATCCTCACAGGCATCCCTCTCAGCTGCTAAGGTAAGACACATTGAAACATAGCATGTAATGCTGCATAAGGATTACTTAGCCCACCCACTCTGCAAATTCATTTTGCAACACTTGATCCTGAAGCAGTGGGAACAGCGACTCTGTTCCCTGTCTCCAGGGTTACTTTAGGGTGCTGTTAGTACCCTGTGCATTTGTCATAGAGACTGTGTGTTACTATTGTATTACTCATTGAGACCTTTTATTGGAAATATAGAGTATCCCTTAACTTCAAAGACTGATGGAGTTATGGCTTGTTAAAGTCGTAATATTATCATATGGGATTTTTCAGCAGGGTTTTCTTAACATGGTATTTGAACATGGATTATAGCACAGCTACTGTATACTGCACTAAAGTCTGGATGCAATACTTTTAAACTATCTTACCAGTGTTGAGATGGTTTAAAACATGGAAAAAGCGTGAATGTGAACAGGGCCTATGTTGTGGTTCTGACAGTTGGTGGAGATGGAATTTTGTAGGATTTTGTAATAGACACCACTGGGGTGCATCACAGACAAGGACTTCGTACACCCATACAGTACCCTATTTTCTTTTGTCTTAACAGGCAGCAATCAACTGTTAACACATCCAGCATGCAGCAGCATAACTAGCCTACAGTCCTAACTCCTGATGACTCCTCTCCCTGTGATTTCAAAAGCCAGCCTCTTGCACCAGTGTACAAGCCAAATATCATGAACTCTCCTCCTCCTCCTCAAGCACCAGCAGCACAAAACATCCCCTGGCACCAGTGTACAAGCCAAAGGCCGTGAACTCTCCTCCTCCTCCTCAAGCACCAACAGCACAAGCTGGTCTCTGGCACCAGTGTATAAGCCAAATGCCATGAACTCTCCTCCTCCTCCTCCTCCTCAAGCACCAGCAGCACAAGCCAGTCTCTGGCACCAGTGTACAAGCCAAATGCCGTGAACTCTCCTCTTCTTCCTCCTTTTCCTCAAGCAATAGCAGTGCAAGCCAGTCTCTGGCACCAGTGTACAAGCCAAAGGCAGTGAACTCTCCTCCTCCTCAAGTAGCAGCAGCAGCACAAGCCAGCTGCTGGCACCAGTGTACAAGTGAAAGGCCGTGAACTCTCTTCCTCCTCCTCAAGCAGCACACAATCTCTGGCACCAGTGTGCAAGCTAAATGCAGTGAACTCTCCTCCTCCTTCTCCTCCTCAAGCAGTAGCAGCACAAGCCATCTCTGGCACCAGTGTACAAGCTAAATGCCGTGAATTCTCATCCTCCTTAAGCACCAGTAGCACAATCCAGCCTCTTGCAACAGTGTACAAGCCAAATGCCATGAACTCTCCTCCTCCTCCTCAAGCACCAGCAGCACAAGCCAGCCACTGGCACCAATGTACAAGCCAAGTTCAATATATGGACTTAGTTCTCATGCTGAAGGACTGGTGCAGCTTAACCCAGGAAGGAACATTTTTTTTCACGGTTCAGCAAACTTAGAGGGCAACATGCCTCTCATCCTTGCAATTCATCTGAATAAAGAGCAGAAGAACAATGGCATCAGGACACCATCTGTCTGCATACTGGTAACAGTGACTGAGAATGACTGCTGTGTGACATCATCACCACCAGTACAGACCACACTGCCTGAAAATGACAGCTGCTTTTTTATTGCCACCACTCACCAGTTGGTATCCCGTAATTATAGTGAATCAATTTTGGTGATGTCAGAATAGCGAGTGTGAAATGGGCTATGGGCAATAATAGCCCATTGCAAGTTCAGTGCTTCTGTTTCTTCATTTCTGTACTGAGTTGTTATGTTTAGAGGATATAATATGTTTTTTGTCAGGTCAGTTCTGAGCTGGCTGTGTGCAGTATTGGTTGTGGTCACTGCCTCTGTAGCTGGTGGACCCAGGTTTGGGACTGGATGTAGGGGATAGTTTTTTTTTGTTATTTATTTTTTTTTTTTGTGCTTGCACTCTTGTGCCACGCCCTCCTGACTTTGGTCACCCCGCCTGCAATTTGGCCCCCCCAACATTCTCCGCCTGCTGCCTTGTGCCCCTCCTTTGTGTAGCCCCCCCCCGCATTTTCCCCTGTCCCCCATTGTCATCCCTCCCAGTGGTGATTATATTTTTTATTTGGGATGTGGGGTATAGCCCCACATAAAAATTTACTACAGATTGTGCCTATAAAGAAAGTAAAGAGCCATCGCTGTTTTGGCTCCTCGCTGTACTACTTATCGCCGTCTAGTTTTTTGCTGCTAATCAGTTGCTGTTTTTGTCCACGCCCATTTTCTTTTGTTGTTGTCACATAGAAACCCTGTCAGCCCCCACTGCCATTGGGTTTTTCAATGAACAGATAGAGAAGTATTCATAATTATTCCCCATCATTCAGTGAACACCGTGATGGCAGTACACCTACGTAAGTGATGCAAATGAAGACATTTAACTAACTTAGGATAAGTGATGCTGTTAATTGAAGATAAGTGTATAATTTTTTAAAACATACATGAACTTTACATGATGCCATCCTGGGGTATATCTTTATCTTGATGGCAGCATGTCACAGACTGTTGTTGTTATGAATGTTTGAGATGTTAATGCTTAAAAAGGGTTGAAACACATACAATGTTCATATTGAAGGTTGTATACAAATGTCCTATCTTGGATACGTGGATCCAACCTGGGATCCATGTATCTGGCCTCAGATCCATCGCTATCTGACACCAGATCCCTCGCTATCTGACCCCAGATCCAACATCTGACTTCGGTGGGCTTTATAGTCGGATCCTAGGTCGTATACCAGCACTATCCAATGGAGGGGAGTCAGATCCACAGAAGTACTATCCAAGCAATACTAGTGGCTAGGATCTCCTAAATTATTCATTATGCTACACCATTGGCACTTAATGGCTGTCAGGTTCCAGGGGAAATCCATGCATACAAATCATAAGCCAGATTGCAGTTTAGCTGTTATGCAGAGCTGAGCTAGTCTGCAAATTGATGTCAATTTCACTGGGACAGAATGCACTGAAGCTTGAGTTAGTGAGATGCTGGCTGACTCTGAGAAACTAAACAAAGGAACACCCAACATTCCCAGTCAAGTTGTATGTCCTCTACCCCCTTTTCAGTAGTTCTGGGGCTAGAGAAACTACAAACATGACGGCTTTTGAAATCCTTCACTTCATCTTCTTTTTTAATATGTTTCTTTCCCTTGATGTGGCTTCTGGCCATTAGGATCAATCCCCCCAGTCCTTGCTGCCATGTGGTGGGACTGGGGGGTGAACTGTTGGCAGAGAGGCACTGTTGCATGTCTCCAAGGTTCAGGAGGAGTGGTTTTGTACTTTGTACAACTTTGAGAACTTCTTGAAATGGAGTGGCCTCCATGTTGAGGGTTTCCTAACCCTGAAAGCAGTCAGGGGCCAGTTGAGCAATGAGAGGTGGTGGCTCCCTGACCACAGTGAGAAGGGCTCTGAACAAACCCGCAGGACAAATGGCACTGTCCAGTCCAACTCTGGATCCACCAGCTGCAGTCTGGACCAGGACTGGGGCGAAGGAATGGTCCAGGGGAAAGCAGCAGCAATGCTCCAGAGAGAGGGCCAAAGGTAAAACCTCTTTTAGGAGAGGGTTACACATCCTTTGATCTCAGCCTTTGCAGAATCAGGATCTGTCCCCTACTACTACTTCCCGAAGTAGAGCAAGCATACTATCTCTTTGGCTGGTGTTGCATGTTAGAATGACTATTTATGATGTATTGCAGTGAGAAGAGAAACTAAGAAAGGTGGAAGTAAAACTAGTGCACAGTACCTTTGGCATCTGCAATTCAACTGGACTACAATCACATCACCAAGTTAGTATGCAGCAGGTCACTGCATGTGATCTCTCTTGTCTCTCTCTCCACCACACCCTCCAGCTGGGATTCTGTCTTTCTTGTCATTCCCCTCACCAGTCTGGCTCCTGTCAGCAAAAAAGGATTCACTTGGGTTTTGTGCCCCTTATTTATGAAAAATGGACTCTGTTTCCCCTCACCAGTCCTGGCCAGTAAGGGAAGACTTACTCGGACACCATGCCTGTACATTCCCAGTGTCCAACCCTATGTTTTTAGACTGGCACTGGAAGCCCACCCCTGATGCCATCAAAGACCCCCCCCCAAAGTGATCCCCATAAACAGTGGCTGGCAAAACCCTCCACTCTTCTCCGTGGCCAGCCACCATCTAGAAAGATTGTTCACAGCTAAGATAGTGAAACGGACAAATTTCATACATTTCAATATCATGGTTGTGTTTATCTATTCAGATGGCAACCAGTGGCTGGCAGAGCAGCAGAGTAAAGTGGCATTGCCAGTCGCTGTCTAGGGGTGGATTCAGGACACAAGAGAGTTGTTTTCTCTCTCTCTCTCTCTCTCTCTCTCTGAATATCTGTCTACACCATAATCACGTAAGTCATAGAGCTTGAAACTAGTAACCTGCACTTTCACTTGACTTCCCAAGCAACTGATCAAGTCATCATACTGTACTTCACACAGCCAAGCTTTTTATCTGTCACTCCACTGTGCGTACTACATGGTCAAGCACCTCCACAGTGCCAACTAAGAGCTTACTGGACTGAGGGTGTAACTAGAACCAACCACCGGTAACTGAAACAGGTGCCTTGCTGCAGTATACCAGTCAAAACACTGCATCCCACATGCTCCAGGTACACCAGCTAGAGAGGGCTCAAAAAACAAATCTCTGGTTTAGTAGTTGGTGATATGGTGCCAGTTTAAAGAGTAACATTAAAAGAGACAAAGTGCCAAATAGACCAGCCAGGATTAACACACCCACACTCAGTGAATCCTCCTAGCCTCTGCCGAATGCTGTACTTTGGACCGTATGACCCCAAAGTAAACCGTGGTCCTGGTATGGCACTGCACACCACTACAACTACCTATGAATAACCTCGGTTACCTGGCCTCCTTCCAGAATTGCATAGACAAACAGGAGCAACCATCAGAGAGATGGGCTAGATTTAAGAGGCTTTACAAGACCAGGAAATCTAAGAGCACAAAACACGCTATCAAGTCAGAGCTCTGTGGAACAGAGCAGTACCTTGACCATCCTGCTGCTCCACCCTTTATCAGTTAATACCTGTAATACTTTACCTCTTCAGGTATTCCACACTCTACCATCTCGTTTAATTAGTTGTTACCTTTTTGCTCTCCCTCCTGTAGTTTCATTCTTTTTCTCTACCATTATGCTTAATTCTCTTTTGTTTGGGATAAAATATGCATTTGGTTTAAACATTAACTACAGGTGTCACTTGCCTATTGGGCATTGTCTGTTTGAATTCAAGCATATGTCACTTATATCTTGTCATGCTTGATACCTATTTTGTCTCTTGATACTGTTTTCATGTTCTCTGTCAATACAGAGACATACCTGTACAGTTACTTCTGTTCAGTTTTCATGGTGGAAATGGAGGGTAAGGGATCAGAGTTGCGGGAAGGGCATGGAGAGCAGGGGGGTGGACTCTAGTCCATTTAAAGAAGGCAGGGTACGGGAGGAACTGGGTAAGTTGAGAGTAGATAATGCAATGGGTCCGGATGACCTACATCCAAGAGTGCTCCTGGAGCTTAGGGAGGAACTGGCAGCACCTTTGACAAGATTGTTTAATCTGTTACTAGACACGGGGAGGGCTCCAGGGGACTGGAAAAGGGCAGATGTGGTGCCGCTGCACAAGAGTGACGTCAGAAAGGAGGCGAGAAATTATCACCCGGTCAGCCTTACTTCAGTGCTAGGTAACATTATGGAGACACTCCTAAAGAAGGGAATTGTAAATTACCTTGAAACCAGTGGCCTACAAGACGACAGGCAGCATGGGTTCATGGAGGGGAGATCATGCCAGATGAACTTGATTGAATTTTTTGACTGGGTGACGAGGGTGGTTGATCAGGGAGGGGCAGTGGATGTGGTCTAGCTAGACTTCAACAAGGCCTTTGACACCATTCCTCACAGGTGGCTGGTGAACAAGTTGGGCAGTTTAGGGGTGGGGCCAGAAATAACTAAATTGGTGGAGAACTGGCTTAGTGACAGATGCCACAGGGTGGTAATAAATTGGGTGCACTTGGGAGGAAAGGGTGACAAGTGGGGTGCCCCAGGGGTCAGTATTGGGGCCCATTCTCTTTAACATCTACATCAGAGATATTGCGAAGGGACTGAAGGGGAAGATGTGCCTATTTGCAGATGATACAAAGATTTGCAATAGGATGGACACTTCAGGGGGGTGGAAACATTGAGGGAGGACCTGAAAAAAATGGAGGGGTGATCTGAAAGTTGGCAATTAGGATTTAATGCAAAGAAATGCAGAATAATGTGCATAGGACATAAGAACAAAAAGACCACGTGCACACTGGAGGTGAGGAAGTTTTGGTAATGGAGCAGAACAGGGATCTGGGGATTATCATTTCAAACAACCTAGAGAAGGCAAACCAGTGCAACAAAGTGGTAGGAAAGGCAAACAGAATGCTGGTGTGCATAGTGAGGGGTATAACAAGCAGAAGGAGGGAGGTGTTAATGCTCCTATACAGGTCCATGGTGAGACCCCACCTGGAGTATGGAGTCCGGTTCTGGAGACCTCACATATGTAAGGATATAGATAGGGTGGAGACAGTCCAGAGGAGGGCAACCAGAAAGGCGCATGGCATGCAACAGAAGACCTCTGAGGAGAGGATGGAAGAGCTTGACCCGCATCCCCTGGAAATTATGAGGGAGAGGGGGGATATGATTGAGACATTCAAATATTTGAAAGGGATTAACAAGGTGAGGGAATGGAGCATCTTTCAGAGAAAAGAAAGTCTGAAAACTTGTGACACAGTTTGAAGCTGGAGGGAGGTAAGTTCAGGGGTAACAGGAGAGGGTACTACTTCACAGAGAGGGTGGTAGGCCCCTGGAACAGACTACTAGAGGAGGTGATAGGGGCCAAAATAATAGGGGAGTTCAAGAGGTCCTGGATAATTACATGGGAAGAACCAGAAGAGGGAAGGGGATAAACCTGGAAGAAATGAGGGGACTGGAGTCTCCATCGGGGGGGAGGGGCTAGAAGTAGGTTTAAGGCTACCAATGGGGATAGGATAGGGGCAAATTGGATAGGCCAAGGAGTCCTTCTCTGCCATCAGATTTCTATGTTTCTATGTATACATTATCATATTGAAACATGACATAGCATAAAAACACCAGGTCACTTTAATCTAAGTGGTGTGTGTTGTTAGGTTTATTTGGCTAGTTATTCCAAGTACGGAGGGGTTGGCACCCCCTGCACCACCCAAATCCCTGCTTCTGGGGAGTTCATCTTCTGGAGCTTCTCCTTCCATGTGGGGAACCTAGTTCAGCTTCTTCAGCACCCACCAGGAGGGTCACCCCCATTAATGTGGTATCTGTTGGGACATTTCAGTAGATGGGCAGGATATCCATGTGGACAACAGAGGCATCATGTGGCAACTCCTAGTTTTACATAAGGCTGTTGCCCAGTGTGAGGTCCTCATTTGGGAGGATGGTGCCACTACTTGTCCTTTCTGCTATAGAACAAAAGTAGGGTTCTTGTCTAGCCAGTGATGCAGCCATATTGTCCAGCTGCTTGGCATGGTTCTGGCCTTTCATTTAATATGTTATACATTCCATTTGGTATATTTGAGTTACTACTGCCCACCAGTTCTCTACTGTTGGTGCATCTGGTGAGAACCATCTCTTGGCGAGGGCCTTCTTGGCTGCCATTAGTAAGGCCCCTAGCAGATATCTGGTACTGTATGTTGAGCTTGACATCCCGGTGAATACTTGAGAAGGAGGTCGAACTGTGGGATAAGTTATATTCCCTGTTCCACAATTTTCTGTATCTCTTACTCCACTTCTCTCAGGTATGTTTGAATGATAGGGTGATCCCACATGATGTGAGTGTGTGCTGCTCTGGGCTCTCTGCAATTTTCCAGCATGCCAAAGTATTTGTCGGGGAGTAGTGCAAAGTAATAGTCGGGGTTCTGAAAAATCTAACTAGATTCTTCCAGGTGTATTCCCTCCATATGTAGGAGGATGTGACTCTTGAGTTTCTTTTTGCATGCCTCTAGCCACATTTTCTCAGAGATTTCCATGTGGAATTCTCCTTTCCACTGGCCAGCCACACCTAGAGTGTAAAGTTTTTGTGTGTTGGATGACCCTACAGAGGTCAGCTGTTAGGTGTGCTCTGCCTCCATTCCTTAGGAACTGTATGGGTGCCTAAATAAAGGGAGGCTGGAGTTCCTGCTCCATGACCTCTTTAGGGAGGGCATCAATGTAGCTATAAATTTGCAGGTAGTGAAAGAAGCCTGACTGTCAGAAACAGTAGGTTTGTTGAAAGTCCTGGAATGGTAGGACCTGCCCACCTGCAAGTAACTTGTACAAATGAGCAAGGCCCACATATTCAAAAGAGATGCTCAGGCGCATCCCTAGATGCCTAGGTGCCAGTGCTAAGTATGCCTGGAAAGAGAGCAGGAATGCCCACTGAGACAAAACTGAGAATGTGTTCAGATATGCATGCTGTCTCCTGCAGAGCTGAGTGTGCCTTGAAAGAGAATGGGAACACCCACTGTGCCTGATACCAAACTACAAGTGCAGTAGGAAAGGTAGGCTGTGCCCAATGATACAACTGGTTCCTCACTCATGCTGCCAGCAAGGGACCAAAAAAGGATTTAAAAACTGAAAGTCTTCCTTGGTAAAACTAAGAACTTGGCACTGCAGCCATCTTGTTTTCTTGCAAAGTGAAGTTACACTGTAATGCACGATAGTGCTGGCAAAATTCGTTTTTGAACGATTGCCCATACCTAAGGACTACTGACTTCTGCTGTGTTTTTTTAAGGCAGTTGTGTAAAGATACAGTATACTGAGTCACATGATGGCATTTTAACCAGTTCCAGTGGAGTTTACAATACAAAGTTTAATAAACATCGATTAACTTTTAAACTGTATCAAAATACTTTTAAAGAGTATCAATATTATTTTAATATATTGATACATGAAAACTATATTGACTGAATATGCAGTATCTAAATCAATATATGGACTCCAACCAAAGTAGTCTCCAAAGGGGCAATTTTGGAACTCTTATTATTTTTAACTATTGAAAATGTATTCCCAATAAATCTGAGCCATACTCAAAGCAGTCATCATGCTGATGATACATTACTTATGGCAGTCAATAGAGGTGATGATAAAATGATGGCTAATTAAGAACTAGATGTTACTACCAAGGAAAAGTGTGTTCTGGCTCTTCATATACATTTACTTAAATTGCTGCAAGTTTGCTATGATGTAAAATATCGCCCTGGTAACATAGTCCCTAACTGACTGCTACAAAGGTATTGAGCAAATCAGCCCGGCTCATTGAGGAATGTCAACCTAAATCAAGATGGTAGCCTGCTTCTATACTGAATATATTTTCCCCAATCTTTGCTAAAAATATTAATACAGGCACTCTATCGGCTGGGGTCTGGGGACATTTCTTGCTAATTTTGGAATCCGACTATGGTCGGATGACTCGTACACTCTCAACATGGGGAGCATTTGCCTGAAACTTCAGTAGCAGTCTTTATTTCAAGTAATTGTTTAGTCATTGTCACATTGTTTAAACTGGACTAGCAGAATTTAAATAATAACCTGGCTTGTAGAACTAAATGATATGCTATAAGACAATTTTCCTAGCAGCAGCCTACAGAATCTTAATCTGGTATGGATTTATACAGAGCAATGACCGAGGTTGTTTTGGGGAACTTAATTGCCAGAGAGGCACAGAGCCACTCAGCCTGACTACAGAAGAAATGTGAAGTTAACCTACAAAAGCTGACTGTTCCAAGGATAAATCTTTCTCTTTCTTTTTTTTTTTTGCAATTAAGCACACTTTATAAACCTTTCTCTTTCTATTTAGGTTTTAAAGATCAATACATGAAAGGCATTTTTTTTCTACAAGCTTTCGAACCTTATTATGGCCAGACCATATCTTTGCCCCAGATATGCACAGCACGTGTTTGAAACTGTAGCAGTAGCTCTCATTTAATTTAACATACTGCCTAAGTGGGAACAGTTGAAGAAGAAAGGGAAGAAGGAGGGAAAAATAGGAAAAAGGAAAAAAATGTATAACCAGTTATTGAAAAGTCAGATTGTTTTGTTGTTAGCTAAACATCTCAAATTTTAAGTTATTTTTCAGCCACAACTGCAGAAGGAATGAGGAAGGGATGGGCAGCTGGCGGGGAAACAACACAGCTGCACTGACCACGCCACTGTGGAAGGACACAGTGGAGATATCCAGTCATGTGCTTCCACAGTCCCTTTTCTCTCTCCTAGTCATAGCAATATGTCAGCATGGTGATGTCACCATGCAGCCGTAAAAAGGTGGGCACTGCCATCTCTGAGCACTTCAATTGATTCAGTCATTGCCAACTTTTGTCATCTGCATAACTGCCATTCAGAAAATCTGAGACAAAAAATATTTCACCCAGTACAAAGCATTTTAAATTCCCCAACTCAAGACTTTAGAGCCATTTGGAATGAATACATTGGCTAAAAAACTTTATTTGCTTTTGAATAGACTTGTGACACCCTGCTTCCTTAATTCAGTGTTGTTTCCTCATTCTACTTCCTTTCAGTTGTTTTCCTTTTGTCTCTTTCCTTGCGTTCTCCCTGTCTCTCCTTGTGGACTACTTGATCTCCTCTATCTTATTTATTCACACTTAATTGTGCATCTGCATCCTTTCTGAGAACCACATTGTGGGACACTTAAAGTCACTTTATGTCAAAAGATAACAGGGTGGCCAGCCCTCCAGCACAGCAGTAGCGCTACCACTTTCAGTCCTCACAACCCAGGTTTAGAAATGCACTCAGGGTATCAGAGGGTCAGCTGGGGTCAGAAGAAGATCGAGTGCCTGAGGGACTGCTTTCAGGGACACAGAGTCTGGCATGTGCCTGACCCCTTGCCGGGGAAAGGGAAAGGCAGTCCGGGGCCACAAGACATGCACAGAGGTGCGGCAGCCATCAATACACATCATGCAGGAACATGTGACATGCATCATGATGGCACTGCATGTGTGCACCTCCTCCTGGGAGAACAGGGAAAAGTCTGACTGGCAGGATGACACTGCTCCCCTGCAAGCCCTGCACCCAGTTATCCAGGCCCTATCCAACGAAACCAGATCTTGATCAATGGCAGTGGATGGGGAACCCTGACAACCCTGCAGGGGAGCAAGCTTTGGGGGCAGACACAGGACAAGGTACACACTGGAGGATGCTGGGGTGATAGGGCTAGTCGGACCAGTAGAAGGGGGCTGGTCAGACAGGGGAGAAAAATGGTGATTGCTCCCCTATTCTGAAGTCTGTAAAACCAGTCATGGACAGTGACCCACAATTCTGGTCACTATAACCAAAGACATAACACTGCTGGAAAGGGTTCAAAGACCATGATATTGCAGTTTGGAGGAACAAAGTTATGAGTAGAGACTAATCTCTCTTGGATTGATGAGTCTGGAGACAAGAAGATTGAGAGGAGATTTGTTATTAATGTTCAACATAGTTAGAGATGAAACGCTAAGAACCAATTTACAGATGAGTTTCAATAGAATAGATTTAGCTACAGGAGGGCACAATATGTGTAACCCCCCCAAAAGTGTGGGGCTTACCTTGTTGCCCCGTGGGACTCCCTGCCACCTCTGCCACCAGCCCACAGTCCTCATGTGCCTCCAGAGCCTCCTACCAGCCTTCTACATGTGTCTTCCTGCAGAAAGTGGGGACAGAGGAGCAAAGACGTGACCCGCTGGGTGGCTGCACTTGAATATGCGAGCTAGGGGGTTTGTGCATGCACAGTAGCGTATTTTTGTGAACGACACTCCTGTGGTGAAAAGAAGGTTCCCACCATGATTCTGGACCCCTGAATACCCTAACTGGGGTCTGGAGACATAAGGAAAGAGCCCCAGAGACCAAAGGAGGCAAAATTACTGTATGTTTATTTTAAAAGTCATAAATATGTAGGCCCAGCAGCCGAGGCACTTGGGAAATGTAGTTCTATGCCTTTTAATGGAGCTTGTTGTGCCTAGGGGGACTCTAAAACAAAGGATCCAACAGCCGAATGGTAGCACCAACAGACTTGATCCTGCCACCAGGTGAAAGGGCACAGAATGGGCTATCAAGCCCTGTCATCATTTAAAAACAAGACAATTTACTTTACAATAGACTGCTATAAACTGTTATGGTCTGCAGCTATCTTAGAGAGACCTTGTGACTCCTGCCAGCCAATCAGCCCTCTCAGAAGCCTTGAAGGACTGAGAGATGGCTTCTTGGAGAAGGGAGTGATCAATGTGCTGGGCGCCCAACAAAGAATCAATCCGGCACCTAGTACCAGTATGGACAGCCTTATCAGCCAATCAGAGGTTGCCAATTGTTCAAGGAGGAGGTGAAAAGACTGCTAGAGCTCGAGGCTGTTCTCTTCAAGAGTTTGGAAGTGAAGGAGGGTTCTGTGACAGTTGGAAGGGAGCCCTCAAGCCTGTCAGAGGGGCTCCTGCCTGATCTCCAGCACAGAGAAGTGATTTTCTGAGAAAGAAAAGGTTTTACCAACCTTGAAGAAAAGATTAATTCTATCTGTTTGCTGTTTTGACAGGTTTGTCAGCTAAACCTGTCTGTGAAGTGAATCTCAGCAGATTCTGACAGGAATGTCTACCAGAAACTGTTTGTTCCTGAGCGGATCATCCTGCCTTGATGTGCCCAGTCTTTTAAGGATCATCACCAGAAGTGTTCTCCCTGCCAGCAGAGGTGTTCAGGTGACTTTTGACTGAAAAGGAAGTTTGAGACTGTTTTCCCTGTACAGACGACCAAGCCTTTTTCACCCTTTGGCTGCTGCTATGGGCCAGCAGGGTGATTGAAGTTCTTGCTGAAACCAGCAGGGTGACTGAAGCGTCCTTTCACCCCCCCAACCATTCGGAGGACCATTGGAGAGAAGAAGATAGAGGCCTGTCAAGTGAACACTGTTTACAAAAGCTGTCCATGGTGAAGTTTGGAAAGACTTGACAGGTGAAGACCAGCATCCTTCATCCCCTGCATTCCACGTTGTGGTTTCCTGCTTCCTGCATCCTGCTGCCTGCTGATGTGGTGAACCACCAACTACCATCTGAAACCCACAGTGCTTTCAAGACCAGTTTCAGCAAATCCTCAGCTCCAGCTTGTTTGTATCAATCAGAGTGTTCAACAGACCATGCGTAATCAGGGCTGCCCTGCAAAAGATTGTGGGAACTGTTACAATTTGTTTTACAAGTTCAGGCTACAGTTACAGCTACTTATTTGCCAAGTTTAAGTGCACCAATGCTAGCCAACCCATGACAACCAGAGCCCTGCACCAGGCTGGGGTACCTCAGCATAGAACTGGGGGGGGGGGAGTCTGGTACCAGACGGGAGAGGGTTTGTATTCCATTGTTGCACGCTGATGGTAGGATGGGCACTGTTGTTTTATATGCTCACAGTTTAAAAGTTTTTTTCTATTCATTGCTCATTATATTGCTTTCTGCCAAAACCAATCAAATGCTTAATTTGTGTACCTCCCTGTTCCAGGGATACCCTCCTTATTCCTACCCTAATAATAAATAAAACTGTGTTTAGTCTTTTCCCTACAAGTGTGTCTGTGAGCATATTTATAGAGATCTCCTCTAATTGCATGGTGGTTATAGAAGTACAAAGTAAAGTGTATTTCTGTGTGTGGGGTGTTGTTTGGGATGGGAAGTGGGTAGGTACAGAATCCCAGGGGGTTGTGCCTAATTTACCATTCTGGCCCAGAAAATCTTACTCTGTGTGGAGGCACTGCACTTATTTATGAAATCTTTTGGAAAAAAAACTTCCAGACCATACCGAACAGAGCCCAGGCCCCTCAACCTTGACTGTGTATGTAAGGCAGGGGTTGTAGCCCTTTTAGACATGGCACCAGGGTTACATATTTGGAGGCACCACTGGGATCTCCTGTTTACCAAGCGCACCCCACATGGAGTTATTTGCCTAAGCAGAAGGTATGGCAATCCCCAAAGCTAAAATGATGGTTGACACCTAGGCATATGAACATTTGCTGGACTGGTGTGATGGTGAGGGCATGGACCTCAGGAAAGCACTTTTAATTTTAGGAGTTCCCCCAGGACTAGTAATGAACAAGCTGAAGAGGTGTTGTCCACAGAACAAAATATAGGTCAAACTGTGATGCAAGAGTGAGTGGGAGACCACTCCACTAGGACACTGACTATCCTTGTTGAATGCAGAGAGATTGTAGATGTCACAAAGGTGCCAGACCATGTGACTCCTGAAGGTTCCTCCTCTGCTTGGACTTTGGTGCACCATGCAATTCGAATGCCCAAGCCCAATGTCCCCCCAAAATCTGAGAGTTTTCAAGATAAATTGAGTCACTTGTTATTGGCAGAAGGGAAGTCTGCTGAAGAAGTTAGAAAAGTAATTGATGTGCTAGAAGGTAACTTGCCTCGAACTTCAGTAGGAGGGCTAAGCTATATGGCACATATTATGCAAGATTCCTACAGAAGATTATGCATGTTTTCTGGGATCAAGCCCACTCCAGCAGGGGAGGAGAATCTTGACACCTGGATGGACTATGACACTCTGTTGGTTCAAGACTGGCAGTGTTCAGAGGCAGAAAAGCATAAGTGGTTAGGAGAGCGTCTCAGAGGGTCTGCCCTCGATCTATCCATTCCTTAAGGGCCTCAAAGTTCAGTGCCACTGCACAAGACTATCTAATTGCTCTTGATAGTGTGTTTGGAAGCACCGAGTCAGGTGAAGATCTCATGTGGAGATAGAAGGCTACCAAGCAGTGCTGAGGAGAGACATTATCAGACTTCCTAACTCACCTCAAGTGAGCATTGCAACAAGTTTTTTGTAAAGGAGGCATGGCTGCGTCTGACCCAGATAAAGTAAAAAATGACCACGTGCTCAAAGCTGCTCGATACTCAAGTTTGTTACTGTTAAAACTGGGCCTGAAAGATCGAAAAGACAATCCATCCACCTTTAGTGTACTGATGAAGAGGCAGAAAATGAGACAGACTTTTGAGACTCCAATGCTGGGATGACCACAGTGTCCTCTCATAGGGAAAGAAATTTAAGTAGTGATAGTCATGAACTTCATGAAGTGTTGCAAGAGCTCAGAGAGCTGATAGCCACCCCAGAGTTACAATAGCTTCAAACTGAGGCTGTGAAGTACAGCAAAACCCCATGGACATGCATCCTGATCACAACTTGTATGTGCTGGGTGCCACGGCTCAACTAGCTAGTCCCACAAATATTTCTGATTTCCAGAGCCAACAGCAGGAACTAAAAGCCATTGTGGATGACTTAAAGAAAAGTAAACCTGCACCTATGACATATCAAAAGAATGAAAAGAGTAATAGAGGACCTCTTGCAAGGAATGATGCATATTGACCCTTCATAGAGAGAGAGGCTTTGACAAGTGCTCCCCAGCCCTCCGCTGGGCCAACTAATTCATGACACATTTGAGACGGCATTTTTTATTTCCAGTATGGTGAGGATGGCCACATGAAAAGACAGTGTCAGTCTTCAGCAGATTTGCGCAAGGTCGATACCAGGTTGTTGAAAGAGCCCCGAAAGCAAAGAACACCCCCCGGTAATGCAGCTAGACAGAGTTTAAACCTCTCAGTAGACAAGTCATCTGTGAAAATGTTTGGACTTGCCAGGACAGAAGTTGATAGACTTTTGGGTCCTACTATGGGAGCTACTATCACCACTGAAGGAGTGCAGACCCAAGCTGTGCTAGATAGTGGATCTCAGGTGACCATAATTTTTAAAGGGTGGTATGGCAGGCACTTATCTCACACCCCCTTGATGCCGCTCGATGGATCGAACATTTGGGACCTAAGTGACAAAACGTACCCATACTTGGGATACATCAGAGTGTGGATAGCTTTCCCATCATGGATCACTGGTGTGGGAGATCCTGTTGAGACACTTGCTCTTTTGTGCCCAGAAGCAGGCTTGTATGATGATGCACCTGTGCTTATCAGAACAAATGCCCATATGTTCAGTCGACTGGCTAAAGTGTGCCAGGAAGAAGATGTCAAGAGAAGGGGACGAATGCTAAGTGTACATGCAATGATTAGACAAGTCTATCAGAAGCAGTCTGAGTCTACTCAAGGGGCCAAGATGATCCAGTGGGAGTGGTGTGAAAGAAGGATGCTGAAGAAACTGTGATACCCCCAAATGCTGAATGTGGCATAACTGGCATGGTATGTTTCTGAGGAGAGGTCAAGAATAAATTGCTAATGCCAGATGCTCCAGAAGAGCATGGACTACCTGAGGGAGTACTCGTGAAGTCCAGTGTCCTTCCAGTGTGAGCACATGCATATGCTTGACAAGTGACTGTCCATGTGAAGAACATAACAGACAGAGAAGTGACCATACGATGACGGTGTACCCTAGCTAGAGTGTATTGTGTCAATACCACTGTGCAACCATCTGCTGAAGAAGGAGATCTTAGTACTGGACTAGATGCCAAGCTCTTTGATTTTGGAGACTCCCCAGTTCCTGAAACCTGGAAAAGATGAATCAGCAAGAAAGTGGCTAAGCATAACAAGGTTTTCTCACTCCATGAATGGGATGTGGGATGTGTGGATGGTGAAGAACATCACATCAGATTGTATGATGACCAACCATTCTGAGAAAGGTCACGAAGACTTGCCCCTGTAGATATAGATGATGTGCGGTGCCATCTACAAGAACTGTTGGCTGCTGGGATTATTCAGAAATCCAGAAGCCCCTATGCTTCTCCCATTGTGGTTTTCAGAAAGAAAAATGGATCTGTACGTATGTGCGTGGATTGCCACACACTAAACAAGAGAACAGCACTGGACCAGTACACTATGCTGAGAATCCAAGATGCCTTAGATTGTTTCAATGACAGCAGATGGTTTTCTGTGTTAGATCTAAGAAGTGGGTACTATCAAATACCAATGGCCCCTCAAGATCGAGAAAAGACCATGTTCATCTACCCACTGGGGTTCTATGAATTCTTAAGAATGCCACAGGGGATTTCAGGTGCCCCAGCTATATTCCAAAGGCTCATGGAGAAGGCTGTTGATTACATGAATTTACTTCAGTGTTTGGTATATCTGGATGATGTAATTGTTTTTGGCAAAACATTGGAAGAACATGACACTAGGCTCTTGGAGGTGCTAAGTTGTCTAGAAGAGTTTGGATTAAAGCTCTCAGTAGATAAGTACCAGTTCTTCCAGACCTCAGTTAAGTATGTTGGCCATATTGTTTCTGCAGACGGGATCCAGACTAACCTCAGTAAAGTGGAGATGTTGATGACACGGCCCAAACCATCCACTTTGAAAGAGTTGCAGCATTTCCTTGGGTTCTGTGGTTACCATAGAAGATTCATGAAGGACTATAGCAGAGTAGTCAGACCTTTGTTGAACCTCACACAAGGCTAGCCACCCACCAGAACACACCCGTCAAGACAAATGACCCCAAGTCTTACTACAAACAATCAGAACCATTTGGACCTCAGTGGACTTCCGAGTGCAACAAAGCTTTTAGTGACATTAACCATTGTTTGACGCGTGCTATGTCCTGGCGTATGCTGATCCAGAGAAACCGTATGTACTCCACATGGATCAAGTTTCAGTGGATTGGGGGCTGTGCTCTATCAAAGTTTCTCTGAAGGGTTATGACCCATGGCTTTCACCAGCAGAAGCCTCAACAGTGCAGAGAAGAAGTACTCTGTTCATAAACTAGAGTTTTGGCATTGAAGTGGGCAACAGTGGACCAGTTCCATGAGTATCTCTACAAAGCCAAAATCACCGTCAAGACCGACAATAACCCCTTTACATATGTACAGATCACTGCAAAGTTGAATGCAGCCGGGCACCGGTGGTTATCTGCCTTGTCTACTTATGATTACAGTGTTGAGTACTGATCAGGGTTGAACCATGTTGATGCAGAGGCATTATCTAGAAGACCAACAATTTCTCAAAACAATGTAACTGGGGTCCAAATCCCTTAACAGACAGTGAAAGCTCTTTGTAAGAAGTTTGACACTGATGAGCAACCCACTGTAACTAACTCAAACTGACTAATCAACATCCTTGGTGCCTCTGCAGAATGTTTGTCCACTGCCTACTGCAACTTTGCTGCAATTGATATTAGCTCGCTGCCACAGCTTACAAACCAAGACCTGCAATGAGAGCAAAGGGCAGATGCAATCATCAAACATATCCTCTCTACTTTAGAGAAAGGAGGTGATGCAAATCAAGTAGCAACTAATCATCCAGATGCAAGACTGATGTTACAAGAATGGTCCAAACTGGAATAATGAACTGACTGTTGTATCGAGAAATACAAGGTCCTCAAGGTTTCATTAAGTTACAACTTGTTTTACCCTCAAAGTTTAAACAAACAGTCTTATGTGCCTTACATAATGAAATGGGGCCATCTTGGCAATGAACAAACACTAGACCTAGCTAGATCATGTTTCTACTGGCCTTGCATGGCAAGTGATATAGAAAAGTATTGCAAGTCCTGCAGCCGATGTGTACAGAGGGAAGCGCAACCACAGAGCGCCGAATCTCTGGCAAACATATCCACAAGTGCTCCCATGGAGCTGGTGTGCATTGACTTTCTCGGTCTAGAACCTGACTCAAAAAATTTTGCAAATATCTTAGTGGTCACAGTTCATTTTTCTTACTATGCACAAGTGTATCCTACTAAAGACCAGAATGCCTCTATGGTGGGCAAAGTCCTGTTAGAAATGATTTTCATTCACTATGGAGCTCCATAGTGGATTCACTCTGACCAAGGCAAACATTTTGAGAGCCGGCTGTAAAAGAGTTATTGTCATTGTGGGGCATTCACAAGTCCAGAACGATACCCTACCACCCTCAAGGCAACCCTCAACCAGAATAGTCCAATCAGACTCTCCTTGATATGTTGGGAACGTTAGACCTGAAAGACAAATGTCAGTGGACTCAGTGGGTCAGTGCTCTGGTCCACTCGTACAATTGTACACAAAGTGATGTCACTGGGTTCTCACCCTACAGTCTTATGTTCGGAAGGGAAGCCAGATTACCTGTCGACCTGTGTTTCGGTATCTCGGCTGATGGGTCTCGGCCAGAGAAGTATCTGCATTATGGTCAGAGACTGCAAGATCGGCTTAATGCTGCATATAAGTTGGCTGCAGAGACTGCTGCTAAGCACAACAAACTCAATAAAGAAAGCTATGATAAAAAAGTTAAAGTGCAAGAACTGTGTCCAGGAGACCGTGTTCTCCTACGAAACTTGGGCATCCCCGGCAAGCATAAGATATCCAGTACCGCTTATGTCATTTTGGAGAAAATGCAAGAGTATACAGAACTGAGCATTAAGGAACCAAGAATAGACAGCGAGTTGTCCACCACAGTCATTTACTTCCTATTGGGCAAATGACAATCCCCAATAGTGTGTTAGCTGGACCTCCTGTAATCCAAGTCTAGCACCTACAGGCTTGATCCTGCCATCAGATGAAAGGGCACGGAATGGGCTATCAAGCCCTGTCATCATTTAAAAACAAGACGATTTACTTTGGCTGCAGGGAACTTCCAAAGTTGAGACTGCTATAAACTGTTATGGTCCGAAGTCATCTTAGAGAGACCTTGTGACCCTTGCCAGCCAATCAGCTCTCACAGAAGCCTTGGAGGATTGAGAGATGGCTTCTGGGAGAGGGGAGTGATCAGTGTGCTGGGCGCCCAACCAAGAACCAATCAGGCACCTAGTACCAGTATGGACAGCCCAATCAGCCAGTCAGAGGCTGCCAATTGTTCAAGGAGAAGGTGAAAAGACTGCTACAGCTCGAGTCTGTTCTCCTCAAGAATTTTGAAGTAAAAGAGGGTTCTGTGACAGTTGGAAGGGAGCTCTCAAGCCTGTCAGAAGGGCTCCTACCTGATCTCCAGCATGAAGAAGTGATTTTCTGAGAAAGAAAAGGTTTTACAAACCTTAAATAAAAGATTAATTCTGCCTGTTTGCTATTTTGACAGGTTTGTCAGCTAAACCTGTCTGTGAAGTGAATCTCAGCAGATTCTGACAGGAAAGTCAACCAGAAACTGTTTCTGAGGGGATCACCTTACCTTGGTGTCCTCTGTATTTTGAGGATCATCATCAGAAGTGTTCTGCCTACCAGCAGAGGTGTTCAGGTGACTTTTGATTAAAAAGAGAGACTGTTTTCTGTGAGGGGAACACCGAACCTTTTCCACCCTTGGGCTACTGCTACTGGCCAGCAGGGTGATTGAAGTTCTTGTTGAAACCAGCAGATTGCCTGAAGCTTCCTGTCACCTCCCCCAACCATTCGGGGGTCCATGGGAGAGAAGATAGAAGTCTGTCAGGTGAACACTGTTCACAAAGGCCATCCAAGGTGAAGTTTGGAAAGGCTTGACAGGTGAAGACCAGCATCCTTCATCCCCTGCAACCCACATTGCGGTCTTCTGCTTTATGCATCCTGCTGCCTGCTGATGTGGTGCACCACCAACTACCATCCGAAACCCACAGTGCTGTCAAGAATAGTTTCAGCAAATCCTCAGCTCCAGCTTGTTTGTATCAACCAGAGTGTTCAACAAACCTTGTGTAAGCAGGGCTGTCCTGCAAAAGATTGTGGGAACTGTTACAGTTTGTTTTAC
Organism: Neoceratodus forsteri; assembly: GCA_016271365.2. NCBI lineage: Eukaryota > Metazoa > Chordata > Ceratodontiformes > Ceratodontidae > Neoceratodus > Neoceratodus forsteri. The sequence continues at coordinate 668,841,223 of CM028133.1, forward strand.
AAGTTCAAGCTACAGTTACAGCTATTTGTTTACCAAATTAAAATGCACCAACACTAGCCAACCCACGGCAACCACAGGCCTGCACCAGTCTGGGGTACCTCAGCATAGAACTGGGGGGGGGTCTGGTACCAGATGGGAGGGATTTGTATTCCATTGTTGCATGCTGGTGGGAGGTTGGGCACTGTTGTTTTACATGCTCACAGTTTAAAAGTTTTTTTCTGTTCATTGCTTGTTGCATTGCTTTCTGCCCAAACCAATCAAATGACTAATTTGTGTACCTCCCTGTTTCAGGTATTCCCTCTCTATTCCTACCCTAATGATAAATAAAACCCCACTGTCGGGGGCTTACCTGTACAGCCTCCGAAATAGCTCCCGTTTTTCCCCAGGGTTTTGTTTCCATCCCCCCATTTCTTTTTCTCCGATCTTGCCTCGGTTCCTCCTGGTCCCCTTGTGTTTCCGTTATTCTCCCGGCGGCAAGTGCATTGTTTGTGAGAGAGCTGGGCTGTGGGAGCTTGAGTGCGCAGTCGCCACTCATGAATGGCACTCTGGTCCTGGGTGAGCTCCACACATGCGCCAAAGGCGCATTTGTGATTGCCCATTTCGGCGGTCTTTCAGTATGCCTCTCCGGTGGTCCTGGTCCAAGGGTCAGGCAAGAGAGGGACTGGAGACCTTAGTTAAGCCAGAGAGGTGACAGGGAAAGCAGAATAGGAGTTTTTCAGAGTGCCAATCATGCTCGGGAATTAGTGAGCCGCCTAATGAATATTAATGAGGCGGCTCATACATAGTAATGAGGCTGAGCTTGCCTAGCGCAGGGAAAAGTGTTTAGCGCTAGAGACAGGCCAGGAGAAGAATAAACATAATAAATAGTGTAATGGTGTGCAAGGGCCAAGGGGATACTATGATTCTGTGGGGAATAAAATTAATAAAAATGTTTTATTTGACTGCAGGAAGGATCAAGGGAAATAGAACATAGCAGTGCATAAACTGTATTGGGACTTTGTGTGTGCTGTCTGGGGTCAGCATACAGAATGGCAGCAGTGACTGGAAAAGGGCTGGTTACATCTGTTAAATTGTGCAGTCACTTTACAGGGCACATGGGTGGTTACTTTATGTGGGGCAAATATCAAATAAAAGCTTATGGTTTGGCTGCACAAGGACACTGAATTTGGGACACTATAAAATCTTCAGTGGGACTGTTTATACCAGCAGCCATGCTTGCTTCCATGTGACACTAGACAACCAACCACAAAGCCAGGATTCTTGCCAGGGACTCTGGGACTGTTTGAAAAGACTCTTGGGAGGAAAAAGCTGGGCAAAATCTAGGTGCCATTTTCTGCACCAATGAGGCAACGAAGGAGCCTTATACATATTAATTTTCTGTAAGGACAGTGGCTCCAGCCAATGGGGAGCTGCCAAAAGCTCCCAAAAGACTAGGACTTTGAGATTCTGAGTCAGTCTGAGGAGAGTCCCTCCACAGGGAGGGGGGCTTTTGGCCCTGTGAGAGAATGGGGCTACAAGGTTGGGAGAGGGGCTGCCTGCTGGCTGCCAGCTATCTGTCTCCCAGAGGCTGGGTATTTGCCTTCCCCCATCTGAGTAGTATTGGAGGATAATGAGCAGGCAGCTCTGTGGAGAAGGAGAGCTGCAGGAGTTCTGATGTAGAAGAGAGATGTTGCACCACAGCGGTGAGATGATTGAGATGAAGGAAAAGGTTGTGTCCTGAGCCTGGAAAAAGGACAAAGGTCATGTCTTGAGCCTGGAAAAAGGACAAAGGTTGCATCTAAACCTGGGAAAAGACAGGTACTTTCATCTGCACCTCATTGGTGAAGAAAGTGTGAGAAACAGAAAAGGAGTGAATTGTGAAGAGAGAAAGCCTCTTCAGACCAGAGAATTTCTATGCATCTGCACGGTGAGAAAAGAGATTTTCGGAATGTTTATGAGACAGAGTTCTGGAATTGTGTGTAAGCCAGAGTGATAATGCAGCTGTGTTAAAGTTGAGAAACTGTGAAAGCAGAAGGACTAGCAAGTGCCTGTGGAGCAGGGTGCTTGTTGTATGCTGCTGAGATACAGGAAGAGAAAGAGACTGTTGTGGTAACCCTGGGTTTTCCAGCTCTCCACCCCCTAGAGTCTGGGAGACGGGGAAGGTAGCAGAGACCACTGGCTACACACCATAGCAGGTAACAGAAAGAAAAGTGCAAGGTGTTTAAAGGTTGCCATCTTTAACCCAGATCCAGGTGGGGAACTCACTAACCCCCATCAGGTGGGGTCTGCCAGTTGCAGAGGGCCATAGGTCTTGTACCCGAGTCCTATGGTGCTCTGACCTGTGAGGGAGCCAGGCCGTAGGTCCACTCCCAGGTCTGGGGCCCTTGTGGCTGGGAGGCCTTGCATATGTGTCCTGCAATGGGCCTCAATAGGTTGAAGGGGGACAAGCTGCAAGATCTCTAATCAAGCCTGAAGATCCAGCTGCAGCATTTTTGTCCCTTCAAGCATCGTGCCTGGTTCTGCATGTACTGTTTCCATCAACCCCAGGACTTCTGTCAACTTTGCCACCCTAGGACTGATTCTGCAGAACCATGAGTAGCAGCAGAAATTGCCCTGCAACAACCTGGGGATTGTAAATAGTTATTAAGTCATTATGCCCACTGGCATGGGAAGCCCATCGAGCCAAGCAGAGAGAGATAATGTAAAAAGTTAATTTATTTTGACTTTCTCTTGCTGTTTCTGTCCACAACATTGCTTACTTTTTTGAACTGTGTAAACTATTTGTTACAATGGGTAGCTAGGCAGCCGATCTTCAAAAGTACTGTGGGCAGCTAGCCAGATAGTTAGTTAAAACCAACTTTAATGTGAATGTACTGTGTGTAGCCAGCCTGTTTGAATAATATTTCTGTTTGGCAAAGTTTGTCGGATTAGTAATTTCTGCTGCTGCAATTGTTTCTGCAGTCCCTAGCCCACCCAACTCTCTCACTAATTCCCCCCCCCCCCCGTGGCAGCAGCCTGAACATTGACAGCCAGCTTTCACCCCACCTGTTCCTTTCTTTTCCTCAGCTTTCTCCCCTGGTTCCACACTGTCTTTTCCCTCCCCCTCAGCATTCTACCCTTCCATCCTGTGCTCCGTGATTTTCACTCCTTAGTAACTCTCTGTCCTCCCCACCCATCCCATTACCTCCCAAGGTAATTTTTTGTATTTCTTTTTTGCTCCCCCGCCCCTGCTGTTGGCCTGCCGCCAGCCCCCCGACCCTCCTTGTCACTGTAGAAACTTCACCTCTAAATACTGTTTCCCTCTCTGATTTCTTCTAGGGGTCTGCGCCTGCTACGAGGATCGCTTGTGGCCAGCAGTGCTCTACAGCCACCACCTCGGCTGCCACCCCGACTCACAAGGGCCACTCTGCCCGACCTCCTGGTCCTCCAAGCCAGATCCCCTACCACAGGTACGAGCGCTAGAACTGCCAGGAGTCTGAAAGCCCTGTGCTGCCCTCCGATTGGTATGGCATTTTCTGGATGGACCGTGATTGTACCTGCCTGCTCCTGTTCCTTCCCTATTGGGGTGCTTCCCAGCCGGGGAAAACCGCACTTTATTTTGACTTTCTCTTGCTACTTCTGTCCACAACATTGCCTGCTTTTTCTTCCACCCCACCCCCTCCCAGGCCACCATTAAATACACACTCGGCCCTCCTTCCTCATTCATCTATCTCCCTATTGGCCCAGCCTTCTCTGCTACAAGCCCTACCCACCTGTCTGTGCAGGTCACACTAAACATAAGAAATATAACAAACGTAGACCTATTCCAACAAGTTTCTTTCTCTACAGTGCTGCAACGCCTCTACAACTCAACCTTGACTTTTGCTAAGCTGGCTGTTCCGCTGATAATTTTTGGAGTAATGATGCTGCACTGCCCCACTGTCCCTGTAGACACTAGCAACCATAACCCTCACCATGATGTACCAGTATATTTCTTGCACTACACGCAAGACATGACCACCGGGGCCCATGCCATCTGTTCCTTGCTCCACTGCACCCCAATATAGCACCTTGGCTACCTTCTGTATATTCAATCATGTGGCACCCCTGATAACATTGCAATATATATAGTGCTCTGCAATTTCACAGGGCAAACATGGACCAGCAGGGTCAAGAGGTCTAGATGCCCTGCAACAAAACAAGTTTGCAAAATGATTAAAGCGTACCTTCTCAGGATATTACTCATGCTACTTCTGTTAGTTAGAAATGTTCATCCCAACCCAGGACCCACTGGCCTAGCCCCCCCATGCCCCAAAAATGTGGGGGGGGTTCCTCACATTAGCCTCAATCAATGTTTGTAGCCTCCTCGACAAACTTGACATACTGCAAACCTGGGTCCAGCAACATAACCCTGATGTTCTCTCTGTTGTCAAAACATGGCTTAACCCCAAGATACCAGACACTGCAGTCACCATCCCTGGATACACTATATTCAGGCAGGACAGGGTTGCTAAACAAGGTGGGAGCTGTGCCATCTACCTGAGGAACTCCTATCTGGGTCATGTCCTTCCTTTCTCCAACCCTAAGCCCCCCTCGCAGGTTCTCGCTATCAAAATTCTACTCGGGGCGCACAACAAGGAGCTCACCATAGCCTCTGTTTACCTACCCCCTAAAGACCAGGCCAATGGACTTGCTAGCATCATGGAAAACCTAAGGGGAATACACCATAACTCTGACATTATAATACTCGGTGACTTCAACATAAACTGGCTCTCACCAGAGGCCAGCACCTACAAGGATGCCGTCACGGCACAGAACCTCTCCCAGCTTGTTACCACCCCCACCAGATGTAACTATAGGACAGGGTCACACACAATTATGGACTGGATCCCTTCTAATCACCCTGAATAAATTTCTAAAGTCACAGTGCTCCCCAACATTATCAGTGACCACTCACCTGTTACCTGTATCTGGACAAACAAATTAATTAAGCCCCCTCCTAAAATAATCCACTCTAGGGTGTTAAAGCAGGGGTGCCTTGGCCTACTAAAAACACATTTAAGCCACATAGACTGGTCACCAATCGACTCCTCCAAAGATGTTAACCAAGCCTTGGACCTTTTCATCAGGCACTTCACTGCGGCCTGCAATATTTTTGCACCTCTCAAAAAGCTGAAGGTCAGGGGAAGAGCTAACCCTTGAATAACCCCCCTAACAAATCACTTTACTCAAACAAAGGGACCATCTCTGGCACTGTGCCCGAGCAACATCCACACCTGGGGATATTCATAAATATAAAACTGACAGAAATGAGTGCACACGGGCAATTTGGAGTGCGAAGAGCAAATATTTCAAGGAGGCTCTCTCCAACTCCTGGGATGACGGGAAAAAATTCTGGAATAACTTAAAAGACCTTACAGGCAAGGATCCTAAGTCACCACCCACTATGCTCAACATAAATGGAACACCAACATCTGATCTTTACACAATCACCAATACCTTCAACAATGCGTTCTCCAACTTGGATAGTGTCCTCCCATCTGACTTCTTCGATGCCCCTCTGGTAGTAACCACCCCGACACTGCTTCTCTCCTACACCCTGCCCCACTATTCTACTTCAAAGAGATCCCAGTGCACTTAGCCAGAACCTATATTCAGAAGGCCATCCGCAACACAGGCTACAGTGGCGTCTCCCTTGGCCTAAAGTTGTTAGCTCTGGCCCTTGAAGAAATCCTTGTACCCCTGACAATGATCTTCAACCTATCACTAAGAATGTCCCAGTTCCCATCTTGCTGGAAGCAGGTGACCATCACACCAGTACACAAAAGCGGAGACAAGTCACTAGACTCCAACTACAGACCTATCGCCATCCTCCCTCCTTTGTCTAAGGCCCTGGAATGCATTGCCTCAAACCAGCTAGACAAGTACCTGGAAAAATATAACATCCAATGTCCCAAGCAACATGGCTTTCGTAAAGTACACAGCACCGCCACTGTACTATTAGAATTCACGGGATTCATCCATACCACTCTCGATCAAGGAAACTGTGTGGGGGCAGTATTCATCCACCTTATAAAAGCCTTTGATACTGTCAACCACCCACTCCTACTCAAGCAACTATTAAGCAGTGGGCTCTCCAAAGAAGCGCTGCTCTGGTTTTCAAGTTACCTTGGGGAGAGGGTCCAGCGGGCCAGGATCACCGGTGTCATCTCGGAAGATAAACTGGTCCTTTCGGGGATCCCACAGGGGTCCATCCTGGGACCACTACTCTTTGGCCTCTTTCTGAATGAACTCCCCAGTGTCTGCCATCAGAAGTTACTACTTTACACTGACGACACAGTCTTGTTCACCAACCACCAAGATGTGGAGCTCCTTCAGAAACAACTACAGCTTGACTTCATGCAGATCAAAAAATGGCTCAAGATGCACAAACTGGTCCTGAACTACAACAAAACAAAGGTAATGACTTTCTACAGGAGCAAGTACAAATCCCATGACCTCACCATCAAAAACCAAACAGAGACCATACTTGACCACGTTCCTAAATTTAAATACCTTGGCGTTACATTGGACAGTTCCCTCTCCTACCATCAGCACATTGATTCTGTTGCCAAAGCCACCAATATCCATATATGCCTGCTGTACAGGCACAAACACTGCATGACTCCAGACACACTCCGGTTGGCTATTAACAACTCTGTCACCTCCATCATTGATTACGGGCTAGCAATCTACGGCTCCGCCTCTGCCTCTGCCCTCCACAGAATTACGGTTGCACTCAACAAAGCATGCAGGCTTCTAACAGGGACTGACCAACTTACTCACATTTGTGATCTGTACATTCAGGCAGGATGGCTTCCTCTCATCAGCCGTATCCAGTGTCAAATTTGCCTCTTAGCCAAAAAAGTCCTCCTCGGGATCATACCCCCAGGTGTTTAAAAGCTCCTCATAGACCACCACAGCACCCAGCAAACTAGAAGTTCACAACAACAAACCTTCCTTGTCCCCAGATGCCAAACTACAATGGGACAGAGGGCTTTTACTCACAGAGATCCACAGTGGTACAATATACTCAACAAAGAAACTCTTACAGCTGCTGCTTTTGGCCCATTTAAAAGACAACTCCGACTTCATCTCAGTTCAACTAGTCATTGTGACTGCGTCACGCTCACTGCCCTCTACTTTAGACAGGTCAGCTACCCCCCTTGCCATGCCCTCTGTCTCCTGCCTCCCCTCCATACCTCCTCCCCAACTCCCTTCCTCACCCCCTTCCTGGCACTTACTGATAATTATCCTCCCTCCCTCCCCTTGTGTGCCTTACCATCACCCTACCCTTCGACAATGGCCTTCCGGCCTGTGTACCCCCACCCTCCTATCCTCTCACCAGCAGCGCTTTTTTCTAAGTTTATTTCTAAGTTTGCCCTTGCATGTTGTGTCTCTCTACCTAACATTTGGCACATTTTCAGGTACTGTAATTAACTATGCCTCAGCCTCTTGCTTCTTTTTACAATGTAACTATGTATAATCCTGTCGACCTTTGCATGTATGTTTACCTTCCATTTCCTCAACGTGGAACCTTTGTAAATGAGTAGTTCTTGCTCAAAGGCATTTGTAATCCTAGATTTCAATAAAATAAAATAAATAAAAAATAAATAAAATTCAGGAAAGCACACCAACGCCGGCTACCTGCTGCACCTCAGGCCTGCAACTGTAACATTGGGATACCCAAGGACATATTCCGGGGCAGTGTCTGGTACCAGTTGGCGGGCTGGGTCTTTTGGGGAACACCTACAGCAGTTAGCTAGGTAGATAGAATGGTCGCTGCATTGATTAATATGTGTGGGCTCGAATATAAAAGGGACATGATTTTGGGAAAATGCTGAATCTTTAAAAATGCAAATTTAAGAAATATTGCTTAACCTCTGTTCCACTTTATCCATCCTAACCCTCCCCGTGTAAATAAATTACGAAGTTGTAATTTCAGAATGAGCTGACTCGAGCCTGATTTTGGTGAGCATGTTATTATCTGAGAGCCAACTGTTTAAATGTGGGGAGGTTCGAATCCTGATAAGTCCATGGCTGGGGTAACTGTTTTGGGGAGGTGGGTTGGTTCGACATCTCAGGGGGTTGTACTATAGAGATCAGACCCACTAAATGTACTCTGGGTGGAGGCACCGCCATTTTTATTTTTTATCTTTTGGGAAAGGACCCCTGTGTATCAGCTAATGGGAACCCAGGCCCCTTAACCTTTGGCCAACAAGGCAGGGGTAGTGGTCTACTCTAGAATGGCACCAAAGAGGGGCTGCATGTGTTTGTTCCTTTTCCCTACAAGTGTGTCCATGAGCATATTATTAGATATCTCCTCTAATTGCATGATGGTTATTGAAGTGCAAGGTAAAGTGTATTTCTGTGTGTGGGGTGTTGTTTGGGAAGGGAGGTGGGTAGATACAGCATCCCAGGTGGTTGTACCCCATTTACCATCCTGGCCCACAAAGCCTAAATCTGAGTGGAGGCACCATGTTTATTTATGAAATCTTTTGGAAACAAACTCCCAGACCATACTGAACAGAGCCCAGGCCCCTCAACCTTGACTGTGTACATAAGGCAGGGGTTGTAGCCCTTTTAGACACGGTGCCAGGGTTACATATGCAAATCAAAACTGCAGGTTTTAAAATAAAAGGAAAATTGTTTTTCACCCAAAGCCTATGGAATACTGTAGCTGCCACAAAACTTTTGGCAAGCAAGCAGTAAAAAAAAGGGCAGGATTTTCCAATGCTTGTGGATGCCGCGAGCTCGGGTACACTGTATTTATGGCATAAGAGCTTGCAGCTTTCACCTGCTGGGAATCAAGATTTTCTATCCCATGCGGCAATTGCCACAAGCTAGACCAACTTTTTGTGGTCTAGCTTGCAGCAATTCCGAGGTTTACGCCAGATATGTGGCATAAGCTTTAATAAATAATGGAAACTGTTTCAGCTGCACCCGAGATTGTAAAATCGGGCGCAGTTGCGGTGAATGGGTTTGGCGCACCACCAAAACCTAAGTGCCATGGTTCAGGGCTCATTGCAAGCCTGCACCATGCTTTGAAAGTCCTGCCCCATGTCTTTGAGCAATGGCTTAATAGTTTAATAATAACTGGCTTTCCCTTTTTTCCATAGGGAAACCATGGCGTAATTTGCCGTTATAAAGGAGCGTTTATAATGGCAAACACTTGCATGGTTTCCCTTACTCTGCGCATGCGTTCTCCCGACTTCCTGCCATTCTGACGCTGTCCGCTTTCCGCTTTCCTTTTCGCCGAATCGCGAACCGCCACTGAGACTCAGCGGTAAGTGTTTTTTACAACATAAAATTTATACTCAAACAAACATATGCCTGCCCTACTAAACCAAAAAGTAAAAGAGATGTGTCAGTCCTGACGGCAACCACGGACCGTGCACTGAAACCGGACCACGGTCGCAGAGCAACAGCTTTTTATTTTATATGTTTGCTGTGGCAAAAAAGGGAAACCCAGCAATTATATAAAATAAAAAATGGGTCAGGGTGTGTAAACTCGAAGTTTACACACACCCTCGGGGTTAGATGCTTTTAATAAACCCCGAGAGCGAACACCCTGACCCATGCTTTATTCTATATATGATGAACCATCACAAGTTTATATACTAACACTAAGAAGTGGGGGCAGTCTAGTTGGGATTCTTGGCATCCTTCTGCCCACAGACACTTACATGAACTCTAGTATACAGGGCATCTGTTTTAAACAACTGCTGGGTTTTCTTTTTTTTTCCCCTCTCCCTCTCAGTCTATGAAGTTTCCCTATTTAAACCCACTGTATTCTGCCTTTCCCTATGTCTATATATATACCCTATACCTGAGGAAGGACAGCACTTTTCAGCTCAAACAGTTGTATTTATTTCTATTTTGTTTGTTTTCTTTTGCTATACTGTTCTGATACCTTAAAGAATAAAATATAACACATATGTTCTGCTGTAGTGTATCAGTGCATCCATTTGGATCCAGTAGGTGACAAAGTGTATAGTATATGATTAGGAGACAAACACAAAAACAGACACAAGCTCTGAGCTGGTATTAGTCTGTCAGTAGTATTGCTGGAAAACTGCTGGGGAGATCAGCTGAGAGCTGAGAAAAGTCAGAAAGCACACATTGTAACCAAGGTCATAAACTGTTGTAGTATCTTTGTTTTTCCTTTTTCTGTTGATAAAAACACTTTTATTTTGAACTCCCTTGTAGCTTCCCTATTATAACAAAAATCCAAACCTTGACATTTAGTTGGAGAGAGCTCTTAGAAAAGACAACCCTCTCAGCTGTGTTTGTGCACTCCTGCTGTTAAAACTTCTTAACAAACCATTGCTGGAGGGATGTTATTGGTGAGATGCTTCTCTGATATGGACTTTGTATAGATTCTCAAGGCCACTAATTTATGGTGATTAAAATAATGAAATTTTGTTTTCAAGAATTGAAATCTGGGGAATTGCTCTAATGATTGTTAGTCTAATTTCCTGATTTTATTAGGATTGTACTGTCTTTCTTTTAATATGTGTATAAATCATAAGAATCAAAGAAGACTTAATATACAGAGCACTAAATGAAGGAAATTGAAAATAGTACAGGAAGCAATTATAAGAAAAATGCAAGATCTTCTTCTGGGATATCTCTGTCATCAGGTCACACCTATGGAACTTAACTATCAGGTGTCAGCATCACATAGAAGCTTTTTCTGCAGCAGTCTATTAGAGGCTGCCCATGCTGACATCAGGCCCTGACGGCACATACCTTAAATAAGCGCCAGTGGCCCCACTCCCTCCTCAGTTCTTTCCCGCCATCTACCATTTGTGCACAGACTCCACGGAAGCTTCATCACTCAGTTCAACTGCCAAAACCACATACTTTTTTCTTTAGTAATTGCCCTTGAATCACTTTATTTAGAGTGATTCCTTTTGTCTTTGTATGTCTGGATTTTCCAGATTAGAAGAGGGAAGGATATGAGCGGGCACTGGCTGAGACTGGAGGGGAGAAGATTCAGGAGGGAAATCAGGAGACACTTTTTCATGGAACAGGTGGTGGACAAGTGGAATACTCTACCCAAGGACAAGTGGAATATTCTACCCAAGGAGGTGGTATCCTGTAGAATGGTTGGTGGTTTTAAGAGGGATGGGACAGAATGGGGGCAGATGGAAGGGGGTGGGAGGGTGGGGCAGCTGCAAATTGAGAGTCTAGCTGCACAAGCGAGCAGACTCGATAGAACGTGAGGCCTGTTTCTGCTGATGCGTTCGTATGTCGAGAACTACTCCCTTGTCAGCTCTCTTCCAACACTGCTGTTGCTGAAAAAAGATTTCTTCAACTGACAACCACAAATTTTGTATCTGCTGTTTTGGGCCTTGTCACGACATTCTCACCTGTGAGCTCTACCTGAAGTTCAACCTCACCACCCAGCACCGATGCAAGAAAGCCCTGCAGAAGTTCCTCATGGAGCAACAGGCAGCCAGCGGACAGCAGGGGTCTTCCGAGGCCCCCCTCAAAATTGCCGGCATCCTCTTTGGGCTCTCAGGCCACCAAGGCCTGGGACAAGTCCTCAGGGAAACACTCTCATCAGGTTAAGGAGCAGCCTAAGGACCATTCCCCCCCTGATGGTGATCCTGGTCCCTGTTGGATTCTTCCTCTTCTTCTGAGATTGCTCCATCGAACACTTTAGCAGTGGTGCCTTGCTCCATGCAGGCCTCTGCTCCTATCAAGCCCCCACCATGGAGTAAAGTTCTCTCAGCCTTCACAGGGCTGCAGAGGGGCCATCAACCTCTGGGTCATCTGCCCCAGCCCTGCTGTCAAGATCTCTCAAATCTCGAGGTCCACTGGTGCTAGGCTCCACCACTCCTACTATGGTTAGCGGCAGTTTGTTGGACCTGGATTCCACACACCCTCAGTCACTACTTGTGTTGACAATGCTCCCTTTTCCCACCATCAATAATAATGTTATTCTTTCCTCCATTACCATGTCTCTCATACAACAGTTTGTTCCACAGCCTGGGGTGTTGTCCCCCGTGCTGTTGGGTGTTGCCTTGATAGTGACACCAGTTCTACCCATCCGCCCCGTGCCTTCTAGAGAAGTGTTGGTACTCCGACCAGCAGTCCCTGCTTCAGAACAGGCTGACATTGAGGAGGAATACCATCCTGATCTCATCCTTCCTGAGGAGGAGGATGAAGAGGAAGACACTGAAGTAGACTCCTCTGACAGATCTACTGTTTCATCTAGCAGTGAGAACTCAGTCAAATACACCCCCAAGTCCCCACTGGAGGACCCCTCTTTCTTCAGCATCATGAAGCAGCTCTCCTGCACTGTGTGGTTTCAGAATGAGGATGAGGATGTCACAAGGAGGAATCAGGTGGATTTCTTGGAGATCCCAGAACCTCCACCCAAAATTATTCTTCCCCTGCTGCCAGCACTGAACGATGCAGCCACTGCAGCCTGGCATATGTCCAACCTGGTACCAGCCATGCCCAGAAAGGCTGACAAACTGTACCAGGCTCCTCAGGGGCTGCCCTTTTATGCAGCCCAATTGGAAACTGACTTAGTGGTAATTAAGGCCGCTCATGAGAGGACTAAGGCCCCGAAGCACCTTTGTTCCCTGCCCCTGACCAGGAATCTATGAGGCTTGACCTCTGAGGTAAGTGGATGTTTGCCTCTGCTACTCTTGGCCTTAGAATTGCCAGGTACTTGGCCCATTTGATTAAGTACCAGAATACCCTCTGGAGAAAGGGCAAAGCTGCTGCTCAGGCCCTCCCTGAGGCTTCCCAGGCACAAGAGCTTCTCAAAGTTCTCCAAGCCTCGGAAAATGTCAATAAGCATTGTCACAACCACACTCAGCAGGTGAGGCCCTCTGCTCCCACAGTGCCAACCTTCGAGCGCAGTCTTGTGAACAGGAAACAGAAACAGGGTAACCCTCCTGTCTGTTTTGTGGGTTCGAATCAACCTGTGGTCTCAAGTTTCTGGAGGGATTCAAACTGTAAACCTCTTGCTAGCATACCCAATGTACAGGCTCAGATAATTCTGCTCTTGGGGGGGCCAGATATATTTCGCCTACGGGCACCTAACCAGGTGTACGAAATAAACCCTTAAGCACTCTATTGAAGACCTAGGATAAACTCTTACCTTTTTCCCAGTTTGGTAAAACCAGTAAGCTTTGCACAGTGTCAGCTTTAACCATATATGCTTCACTTGTCAAAGAAAAGAATTTCAAAGGCATACCAAGTAGTCTCTTTAAAATGAGTTATTTACTTAAAAGTAGATAAAAATTTAAAATGTAAATACAGAACAATATATCGCAAAACATACACTCACTTTAAAAGAATAAGGTTTAAAAGTGCAATTTCCGACCAACCATACACTTAGACTTATCTAATGTATTCTTCTAATCTTACAGTGCTGAAAGATGTTGTAGCTTCAGAGTCCAAACATGTGCGTGTCTCTAAAGGACAGTCACAGCATAATTAAAACAGCTGTTTTGAGCATGCCTTTTCCATGATGCCACCCAGCTCCTCCTCTGTTTATTAAAAAATTATACAATCAGGATGTCTTATCAAGCAGGAGGTAAATTAATAAAGGTGACCTCAGTAACAACGCATGTCCCCACATGACTTCCCAATCAAGTCTGTAATTTTCTAAGTTCTTTCTTTCATCCATGAGCAGCATCCTGCTCTTTCACAGACATCAAAGAGCATTTATGACGTAGCACCTAAGCGACATAACCTGTACTCTCCCTCTAAACGTCATAAAAATTTATGATTTCCAGCTTAGCAGCTGGCAGCTACAATTAAGCTAGATAAAAAGGAGATCCTTAATTTAGGTATCTTTTAGCCTTTAATTGTCTCCTGGCTTTTATCTTTTAGCTGAAACCCGGGGGGGGGGGATGTTAACCCACAGGCTGTCTCAGCATGTCTCATGAGAGACACTCAATAACACATTTTTTTATATTACAAAAAGCATAGATTAATCAGAACCAGCTGTCCAAGTGTCACAAGCATCTCCTCAAAGCCACCTATGATACTGCTGATACTACAGCCAGGGCAGCTTCCGCTGGCATTTGCCTTAGAAGGCACTCCTGGCTTAGTGTCTTGGGCTTTGCAGCTGATGTCTAGCAAAAGGTGTTGAATGCCCCCTTTATGGGTCACTAATTCTTTGGCCTTGATGTGCAGGATATTATCAATGACCAGCAGGCCTCCAGCAGGGCTATTTTGTCTATCCACTCCCTTTACCATACCCAGTCCAAGAGTACACCAAGGCCCACCTTTTGTAAGGTCTCTCACAAGTCTGGTTCTGGAACCAAGCCCTAGGGTAAGTGCAGGGCCAGCTCTGCCTTGCCTGCCCCCTCTTCCACCTCTAGTCCCTCTGTTAAGTATTCCAGAGGAGGAGGAGGTAAGGCCCTGGCTGCCTGTTCAGCCTCAGCCTGACTCCTTGTCAGACCACCCCCCTCTTGTTCCAAGCCAGGAGGTGGTGGTCAGAGATCAGTTCTCGCTCCATCTGTCTTAATGGAGAACCATTACTATAGCTGCTTAGATCCTGCAGAAAATTGAACATGGCCATGCTCTAGAACTTCTAGAACAGCCTCCAGATGTTCCCCCAGTTCCCACCCCTTATCCTCCAGACCACACAGAGGTGCTTAGGGATGATATGCTCACCTTGCTGTACCAAAAGGCCATAGAACCTGTGCCCAGATGTTAAAGGAACAAGGGGTTCTACTCCAGGTTCTTCTTGGTTCCCAAAAGAACAGAGGACCTGAGACCCATTCTAGACCTCAAGGAGCTCAACCTTTTTATGCAATACAAAGTTCTGGATGGTCAATCTGCACAGCTTTCTTCCTCTGCTCAAGCAGGGTGACTGGCTATGCTCCCTCAATATGCAGGATGCCTATCTGCATATCATGGTTTGCCCCCTCACAGACGATATCTGTGGTTCCTGTTTCAGGGGGAGCATTACCTGTTCAGGGTATTGCCTTTTGGCTTATCCTCTGTGCCATAGGTATTTACCAAATGCTTAGCAGCTGTAGCAGCAGCCCTCCGGCATGAAGGCCTCTCTGTGTTCCGATTCCTAGATGACTGGTTACTGAAAGCCAGTCCAGGGAGCTCCTATTGTTAACTCTAGAGTGCACCCTACAGTTATTCCAGTCCTTGGGAATTACTGTCAATCGGCCCAAATCTGTGCTGATCCCATCCCAGCGGTGACATACATAGGAGTGGTTCTCGACTCTACTCAGGGCAAGGCCTTCCTCTCCCAAGACAGGGTGGACTGCCTCATTGCCCTGGTCCAGGAGGTGGCTCAGAGTTGGTATGTCCCCAACAGGAAATTTTTAAGGCTACTAGACCTTATGGCCATGGCCATTGTTTCGGTCCCTTTGGCCAGGCTGCACATGAGGATCCTGCAGTGGACCCTCAGGGTCCAATGGGATCAGTGCTCAGATGATCTAGATGAGCTGGTCCTTGTCTCCTCCTTGGTTTGCCGAGTGCTTCACTGGTGGATGGACCTGGCCAATATTTTAAAAGGGGTCCTGTTCCTTAATCCCACTCCTCACCAAGTTCACACCACGGATGCTTCTGGTCTGGGTTAGGAAGCCCACCTAGGTCCTTATCAGACCCAGGGCCTCTGGTCACAGTGGGAGAATTGCCTCCTGATAAACATTCTAGAAATGAGGGCAGTTCTGAATGCCTTCCAGGCCTTCCAGAACCATCTCTTTCTGGGCCCTCTGCTGGTGTGGTCAGACAATCTCAGTGTGGTCTGTTACATCAACAAGCAAAGGGGGGACTCATTCATACCCCCCGTGCCTGGAGGTGATGCGTGTCTGGTACTGGGCTCTAGATCACAGTCTAGAACTGTCATCTGTTCACCACCACCTCTCGAATATGCCTTCTCGATGCCATACTATCCAAGATGAATCTGGGTCACGTAACCTTAGCCACATTTGTCGATCTGGCAAAAGCCACCAACACAGTATCCCATGCCCTTCTCATCCAAACACTTGCTGTGGCTGGTTTAAACCCTTCTGCTACAGCTTGGTTTCACTCCTGCCTGACAGGCAGAACCCAATCTGTCAAGATTGCCTCCTCCCTCTCCTCTCCACTTCCTCTCACCACTGGTGTCCCACATGGTTCTATACTTGGCCCAATATTATTTTCCATTTTCCTTAATGCCCTCCCTTCTGCCTACACCACTTCTCATATCCATATGTATGCAGATGATGCCGTCCTCTACACATCTAGTACACTGATACGCAGGCTAGGCTGCAACAGGATTTCAGAAATGTTCAGAAATGGTTCCAGTTGAATCAACTGTTCCTGAACACTAAAAAGACAGTCTCCATGTCCTTCGGCACCAGACAGAAGCTATCTACCCTTAAATCACCTCCAGCATTCCACATGCTGGATGGTACTCTAAAAGAGAATGTCACTTCCTTCAGATACTTTGGGGTCTGGCTAGATCCCACCTGGACTTTTCAGCACACATGGTTGCAATCCATAAAAACCTTCGACCCAAGCTTTGTGCCTTATATGGAAACAAGGATTACATTCCTCCATCAGCCCCATGCGTTATTGTGCAGAAAATGATCTTTCCTACCTTTGACTATGCAGACATAGTTTACGGTGCCACTCCCAAAACAACTCTGACCATACAGAACACTCTTTTCAATTCCTTCTGCCACTTCATCTTATCCTGCCCCCTCATACTCACCACTGTGATCTCTACATAGCTATGTCCCTCCCTTCACTGGAGTCCAGGTGACTGACACATTCTGTTACTTTCATGGCTAAATACTGGTCAGGAATTCTCCCCTCCTATCTTTCCTCAGTCATCTCTGCCTCATCACAGAGCTCATATTCCCTTAGGAACACTGACTCTCATTCGTTCACCATTCCTACACTGCTCCACCACTGTTGGTCAATTCACCTTTTCCTACCATTGCCCTAAACTTAGATCACCCTCCAGTATCCATAATGTGCCTTCTTCCAAAGCTCTCTCTTTCCTCCTGTGTGTGTATACATCCCACTCCTGCTCATACTGTACCTTCTGACCCCTTTCTGAAGTTCTACATTACTTAAAGCCTTTGTCCATCTCTAATCCTCCCTTGCCTCGTTGCAGCTTGGCTCAATATAGCACTTCAGATTATCTCCTAAATGCTCACTATGACTACTTCTCAGGACTCTCCCGTATGCACAGATATTCATGGGATCCAGCCTGTACCCTGGTATTGTACTCATTTATCACTGCCCTGACTGTAACTGCTTATGTTTCTTCTGATCATCTGTATTTTGGCCTTTGTACTTTAACTTTACCCTCTGGTACCTCTACTACTTCCTGTCTCCCACCCAAACTCACTCCCCCCCTTTTTTCCTGTCCCCTCTCACTTACTCTCCCGCTCACCACCTTTCCCTCCTCTCTAGCCTCCTTTTGGTGCCTAATGATCACCCTCTCCCTGGAAGTTTCCTTAACCTCGAAATTGTCTACTCGCTTGAACCTGTTATAGCTTGTTTTTCTATGAAACTTAAAAACGTTACTGCCTTAAACTGTTAATAGCAAATTTATGATGTAACTTTCCTGTCTGGTTTTACCTGTAATGTGTATTCATGCTTTGTTAAATGGTCTTTGTGACGTGGAACCTTTGTAAAAGAGCCCTGGCTCAAAGGTATTAATTCCTAGACTAATAAACTAAACTAAACTAAAACTTGTTGTGCTGCACTTACTGTACACTCATGTATCTTGCATTTTGTCCTCTGTATATCAATATGCCTTAAAACAATGTATTTTGCATTGCAGTACGTATACCTCCACTTCCCCTTACCCTCAGGACGTATCTGGAAATGGGCAGTTCTGCTCAGTATACCTTCCTGGTGAAATGCTTGAATAAAATAAATACAAAAAATGTCCATGTGCCCAAAATGCCTTGTTGGACAGCCTCAGCAGGTCACATTCCAAAACGCATTAGTGGGAACTGCTGACCTCGGTTGTAGAAGACCTATTTGACAGATGGGGGTCATCCAGAGTTGGACCTTTTTGTGTGCCCACTCAATGCATAACTGCCATGTTTCTGCTCACTAGATCAAGAGTCTGGAATTTTTCTGGTGAGCTGCATCATCCCTCTCCTGGAAAGGGAGGTTTCTTTACACCTTTCCTCTTTTTTCTCTGATTCAGAGGGTGCTCATCAAGCTACAGATGGAGGGTGCAACCCAAATTCTTGTGGCTCCATTTTGGCTTCGTCAGATATGTTTTCCATTACTGCAACAACTGGCTGTGGAACCTCCAGTTCCCCTGCCCCTTTGCTGCAACCTGTTGACACAGGCTAAGGAGACTCTGGTCCATCCAGACCTCAAGTCCTTCCATTTGCATGCATGGCTCCTGAGGATATAGCCATTGTTAGGCTCAGGTGTCTCAGAAGGAGACTGATATCCTGCTAGATGCAAGGAAACCTTCCACCAGGGCCACTTGTTCTATGAAGTGGAAGCACATTGCTCTATGGGCTGCTTCCCATCATCCTGACCCTTTTACTTGTCCAGCCAACCAAGTTCTAGAGTATCTCCTGTACTTGTTGGATGCAGGACTCAAATATTCTTCCATCAAGGTGAACCTGTTGGCTATTTCTGGAGAATGGGGGGGTATGGTGACAGATTGTAATCGTATCACTAATTGCCCTGTTGGTGCTAAAAATCCTTCTGAATAGAAGGGGGTTCTTATAAATGCTAGAAGCCTTGTCAATAAAATTGAGGAGTTTAAAATATAGTTGACTTCACAGAATATTCAACTTGCTTTGATTACTGAAACCTGGTGGGATGAAAATGATTCTTGGGCAAATTCAATACATGGGTATAACTTACATTCCAAGTCTAGAGTGCATAGGAAGGGTGGTGGTGTGGCTATTTATATACATGAATCTATAGCTAGTGAGGAATTAAATAAGGAAGGGGAGGACTTGGAAACCCTATGGGTCAAACTACTTCCACGCGAAGGAGCAAAAATTATTATGGGGTTAATATAGTGACCTCCTTCCAGTTCAGAGGCCTATGATATGGCCTTGATGAAACAAATAATTAGTCTAGACCCAGCTGATAAAATCCTAATTTTAGGTGATATGAACTTACCCAATATTGATTGGAAATCATTGCAGGGTACCAATAAAACAGACAAATCCCTTTTGGATGCTCTAGACCAAATTGATCTAGAACAGAAAGTAGGTGAAAACACAAGAGGTAATAACATCTTGGATGTTATCCTATCTAATATGAGGAATACCATTGATGATGTCTGTCTGAATCCTACTTTGGGCAATAGTGATCATTGTACAGTTCAGTTTAACATTAGTGAGCCTCATTTTATTAAGGAATCAGGTACAACAACCAAACTTAATTTTAGTAAGGCTAATTTTACCCAGTTCAGGATGGAATTCTCCTGCTTGGATTGGGGTACTAATTTTCATAATTGCACTGCTAACGAGATGTGGGACTTATTAATTGTTCAGCTCAAAGCCCTCATTGATATATATATATATATATATATATATATATATATACCCACTGGTAACAAATATATCAAAGGTAATAGAAAACCATGTTGGCTCAGTTCTTTCATTAAGAGATTGATTAATAAGAAGAATAAAATCTATAAAAAAATATAAAAGGGACAAAACAGAGTCCAACTATCAGGCTTTCAGAAAAATTACTGCTAGTGTAAAATCAGCAATCAGAAAGGCAAAAGCAAAGTTCAAGGTATTATTAGCCTCTAGAGTTAAAGATAATAAAAAATCCTTCTTTTCCTTTATAAATAGTGTAAGAAAGAGTTCAGGTACTATATGTCCTTTTAAGGATAATATGGGCCAGGCTGTGACAGGAAAGGAAATGGTGGATATCCAAAATAAATATTTTTGCTCTGTGTTTAATATCAGTACCCCATCCCAAGTTAGTTATAGAGATTTGCCATCTCCAGGTGCTATACTAATTGATCCTAGAGAAGTTTTGGATAAACTGTGTAATATGGACATTAGTAAATCTCCTGGGCCAGATAATGTTTATCCTAGAGTCATACGTGAACTATCTGATCTTTTGGTAGCACCCCTTACCCATATTTTTCAGGTCTCCTTAGATAGGGGAGAAGTTCCTAGGGATTGGAAAGTTGCAACTGTTGTTTCTATTTTTTTTAAAAAGGGCCTAGAACTATACCTTCCAACTTTAGGCGAGTTAGCCTGACGTCACTTATGGGGAAGATACTGAAAAGTATATTGAAGGATAAAATCTTGGCCTTACTAAAGGAACATAAATTGACGGACTCATTACAGCATGGTTTTACCAAGTTTAGGACATGTCAGACAAACCTTTTGACTTTTTATGAGAAAATTAATCGGGAACTTGATATGGGTAATTCGGTTGATGATGTTTTTATGGATTTTGCTAAAGCCTTTGATAAATTACCACATAGTGAGTTAATGGCTGTTTTGAGGGTGTTTAAACTAGAGACTAAATTAATATGTTGGATTTCAGACTGGTTGCAGGGTAGGAGTCAGAGGATGGCAGTCAAGGGTTTTTTTTCGGACTGGGCTCCTGTGACAAGTGGGGTACCCAGGGCTCGGTTTTGAGTCCGTGTTTAACATATTATTTATTTATTTATTTATTTATTTATTTTATTTAGCTTTTGTTGACTGGGTAAGTGCACTAGACAAATCCTGCCTATTTCCAGGCATGACCTGGGGGAAGGGGATACAGATGAATGCCAACTGACCTTGAACCAGATGAAACTGTTGGTGGTATTTTTAGTGAATGAGGGAAATTTGGCCAGCTGCCACAAACTTTCTGCTCACTGCCCAAATAACACTGCAAGAGCACAGCTCAGGATGACACACAAGCTGCTTCAGGACTCAGGAGGAGGAAGGAACTGCAGCAACTTGGAGGAACATGACCACTCTCCCCAGAAAAAAAAAAAGACTATTTTAAATTTTGTAATGGGATGCCACCAACGTGCCTACTACCAGTGGCGGAGCACCAGCAAGCTGCCAGCTGGCACACACTTGCTGCCCACGGCCCAGATCACATTGGAATAACAGTCTATCACACTGCAACAGCATAAGTCCCAGTCTGTGTACATTGGAACTGCCACTACACCTCCTCTGATACACCTGTCTCCACGGGCATCCCCCAGGGCTCCATCCTGAGCCCAATATTGTTCTCCATATTCATTAGTTCCCTCCTCTCTGACTGCCTTACCTGGGAAGCACTACTATATGCAGATGATCTCGTCCTCTTTTGCAGTGATAAGTCACTGACAAACATATCTTCTACCCTGTCCCAGAATTATGGCTCGGACCACAACTGGTTCCTGTCACACAGGCTTCTGGTTAATGTGACAAAAATTAAAGTGATGCTTCTCGGGTCCAAACCATACGCGGACAATATCACCAAGTCAGGCTCCTTTCTTTCAGTGCTCATGCCAGACAGACCCCCACTAGAAAATGTCCCACATTTCAAATACTTGGGCGTAATCCTCGACCCCCTCCCTCTCCTTTATGGAGCACATAAACTCCATCATTCAACAGGTAAAACAAAAGCTCAGAGCCACCTATCAGCAAAAGCAATTCTTGACCAGGAAGGCCCGTCTAGCAATTACCCAAGGCAACATGCTCTCAATCTTCGATTACTGCTCCTCCATCTATTCCCAAATGTCTTCTGCCCTTTGCTCGCATCTAACCTCTGTCTGCAACAATATCTGTTGATTTGCTCTTCTGGCACCCTACTCCACTCACCACTGTAACCTGTATCAGTCTCCTGGTTAGCTTCCACTCTCTGGCTGTCAAGACTGTGCACCAGGCTGTATGGTTGATAACACCCTCAGAGTTGGCAACGTGTCCCCGTGCATATTCCTCCTAAAAACCCAAGCAGCTCCCAGATGCCTATGTGTGTCCTTGGTCCACCCTATGGAACTACCTAAAATTTCCACTGCCTTGGGTGGCAGTGCCCTGTCAGTTACTGCTTCCTCCCTATGAAACAGCCTCCCTGCTTCACTCCGATCTGCTGATACCTGCTGCACCTTTAAACTCCGACTCAAAGACTGGTTACTAAATGAGGCCAAATGCCAGTGCCACCCAGGGTAATCTATATCGACCTGCTTTTCCTTTTCCCTTTACCTCAGTCCTCCCTCCCTCAATGCTCCAATACTGCTCTACCACTAGAGCCCTCAATTCCTGCTTTTTAAATCATTTCAGTTTTCCTGTTGAGGGAATCAGTATATGTTCAATTGTGCTTACGCAACTCGATGAGATGTATGCTTATGTAACTTTGATACATTGTGGCTGTTCACCTCTCTATCTGTGGGATATACCACCCTGTAGGTGTACAACACAAGGAACCCTAGGGGAGGGATCCCCCTATAGGTGCCAGTGAAATAATTCCCTTGGGTAAAGGTAGCTTAGGAAGAAGCCCACAGGAAAGAGAGATGAGCCGCTGGAGGAGGAGGGGTGGATGGTGGGGCAATGAGAAATGAATCCTGGAACAGTCCAGGAGGAGTGGCCTTTTAAGGCCTGATGGGGGAGTGATGTTGTTGCTCCACCCATTGAACCTCAGGCTTAAAGTCTTCCCATTCTATTGTGCATACACAACTGGATGAGATGTACGCTTGTGTGACTTTGATACTTTGTGGCTGTTCATCTCTCTATCCATTGGGATATACCACCCTGTAGGGGTATGATGCAAGGAACCGTGGAGGAGAGCTCCCCCCCATAGGTGCCGTGGGATTAATTCTCTTGGCTAAAGGTAGCTTAGGAAGAAGCCCAAAAAGAATACCCTAAAGGGTGTCGTGCATCGAAGAGGCAAGAAATCAGAAGATATGTAGACCAGAAATGAATGTGGCAGATATAGATAGGAAGGACAGGAGAAGAACGATATAAGGCTAGGACAATGAACGAAAGGAAATCTGACAAAATACATAAGGGTGTACTTCCTAAGGAGAGAGGGAACAGCCAGGGCCACCATTCAACTCCATCCAACAGCGGAACCTAACTACTGAACCTATGAAAGCACTAACCTTGACTAATATTATGACCATTGGCACGGAGGAGAGGAAAAAAACCCACTGAGGAGGAAACCTATGGGGATCCAAGGCCTAGGTTAGCTTCACTCCAAGCTGATGGACATTTCGATTAGTAATGGCTCAGCTACAGCAATGGAAAGTTGAGACTGAGGAAGGAGGAAAAGTCTAATTTAGAGGAAGCTCTCACTTTGTCCTTCTAACTGGACAGCTGCTGAGGGATGCAAGCGATGTCTGTGCAACAAGATGCTCAAAAACAAGAGAGGATGTACAGTGATGGAAAGAAGCCTTGAAGGCCTGAACAGTTTAAGGTGGGGAATGAATTGGATGATATACAATTAGGAAATGAGGCCTAGAAGACTGGTATGGTTAAAGTGAAATTTGAAGTGAAAGATGAACAATGATTGAGTGAAGCTGTGGTAGCTGGTATGGTGAAGGTGAGGTATGAAGTGAACAATGAACGATGATGGAGAATCCTGCCAATTCCGAGCAAGGGGTAATAGACATGAATGCATGTCTCTGAGTGGAGAGCAGATAGAGTCAAGGTAGCATGGACCCAAGAGGGTTATGCTCGAGTAGTCAATGAGAAGGAGTAGACCCACAGAGAGGTCAGATGAGCGACGGATACCCAGATGCAATCAAGAGAAGACTGATGGTGATTATAACCGCAGGAGTGCAGCAGTTCGACAAGATAGCATGAGAACAAGTGGTCCAAAATACAGGAATGGAGGAAAAGAAGAGAAAAATAGATACAATGGCAGCAGGGTAAGGAAACACCCCCAAAGGAAAAGACGCAACGAGAAAGGAGAGGAGGCGAGGGATCACCGGCATTGAGAACCATCAGAGCTTAGCAACGAAAGTATGCAATGAACAAGCATTTGTCAATGCCGAATGTTTGTCTGCTGGCATTGGCATTGGTAGTGTAGAAGTTACAGAGCTGCATAATAGGAATGGCAGCGAAGTACTGAACTGAAGCCAACCCCACCACCACCCTGCAGAGAGTGACAGGCATTGGGGTGTACCTTTGGGTCGTCAGGCATAACGACCACGCCATTTCACCACACCCTACCCTGCAGACACTGACAAATGTCATGGTGTGCCTTGGGGTCTTTGGCCCTTATGCACACCCCATTCCATCAGAAAATACGGTGAGATGAGTGCGGTATAGGAGAATGGGGTGAATTTTGGGGCCGAAGAGTCCGAGGCACACTTTGATGCCTCTCACTGGCTGCAGGGTGTGGGTGGGGGTGGAATGGTATGAGCATTACAGGCAAGAATCCCCAGTCACACCCCTGATGCCTGTCATTCTCTACAAGGTGGGATGTTATGGTCAGAAACCCTAACGCCTCAGGCATTCATTGGTATTTTCACTCCAAATTTTCAACATTTTTTTTTGTGACCCCCACCTCATGAACAGAGGCAATATCAGTTTGTTAGCCTAAAACTGCTTTTGCACAGCGACTATGGCATTTGGCACCACAGGTGCAAAAACACATTCTGAACAGGATGTGAAAAATGACAGCGGTACTGTTCACGGGAGGTGTAAAAAATGGCAATGTTGAAAATCTGCTGTGAAAATATTAAAAAACTGGGTGAAGTCATTTGCGTAGAAACTGTGCAACGCACACCTGTAATGTAACTAGTTTGGGGATTTTTTTACAGCAGATTGTTAACACAGGCATTTTGGAACCTCCTATTATGAACAGTGTCAGTGTGATTGTCTTTATCTGTCCCGAACAATGATTTCCCACAGCGACCACGCATTTCCGCACTGAAAGTGTGAAAACACATTTTGGCCATGTTGTGGAAAATGACAGCTGTACTGTTCCTAAGGAGGTGTGGAAAAATGTCACTGGTGAAAATCTGGACTGAAAATATTACAAATTCATGAACTTACGAGGATGCGTGGAAACTGCGTAATGCTCACTCGTAACACAGTCATTTTATGGAGTTTTGTCACTAAATTTTCAACATAGCCACTTTAAGACCTCTGCTCATGACCAGTGTCACTGTGATTTTCTTAATCTGTCCCAAACATTGTTTTCGCACACCGACTGCGCCATTGTGCGCTACATGAGCGGAAACACATTGTGGGTGAGATGTGAAAAATGACAGCTGTACTGCTCATAAGGAGGTGTGGTAAAATAGCAATGTTGAAAATCTGGAGTGAAAATATGGAAAATTCGCGAACTTATGAGCATGCGTAGGAACTCCGCAACGCACGTTCGTAAAACAGTTATTTTTAGGATTTTTTTCACCAAATTTTTAACATAGCCATTTTAGCACCTCTGTTCATGAACAGTGTCACTGTGATTTTCTTAATGTGTCCCGTACATTGATTTTGCACATCGACTGCACTATTGTGCGCTACATGGGTGGAAACACGTTTTGGGTGAGATGTTGAAAATAACAGCTATACTGCTCATAAGGAGATATGGCAGAATGGCAATGTTGAAAATCTGGAGTGAAAATATTGAAAATTTGTGAACTTATGAGCGTGCGTAGGAACTGCGTAACCTGCGGCTTAAAACAGTCATTTTAGGAATTTTTCCACAAATTTTCAAAATAGGCTTTCTGAGCCCACCTTATGAACACTGGAAGTGTCATTTTTGTTAATCAGTCGAAGGTGATTTTATGCAGTGACTGCGAAATCACCCTTTAGCCGATTTCGCCATGACAGTGACAGCATTCATGAGAGGGGTCCCAAAACCCATGTTGAAAATTTGGCACAAAATTCCAAAAATGCCCAAGATATGAAGCAAAGTTGAAAAACCCTATCTATTACATTATACAGCTTACCGACATTTCCTCAGTTCGCGGTCAGTTTTGAAGAGTGCAGGCGTGTTCCCAGTCCATCGAAGATGAAGTCGTGCCAGACTCCGGAAGTAAGTATGGGGTGAGGGGGGTGTAGGGAGGCTGGGTGCACAGTGGGTGGGCGCCGGTGGGCTGGGAGAATGCCAAGGGAACGTTTTCTTTTTTACCTTTTTTTTTTGTTTGTTTGTTAAGGAAGACGATGGGGGACGTTTGCCACGATGGGGTGGGCTCCCAGCGTGGCAGCTAGAAGAGCTGTTTGGGGGCTGGAGCCGACAGGGGATTGGGCACCCCGTCGTACTCTGGGATGTGTGCCACGCTGGGGTGGGCTCCAGTGTGGCACCTGAAGCTTTTTTAGGGGGCGGCATGGAGCAGACGGGCATTGGGCACCCCACAGCTATGCAGTATTCATGGGGAGCATGTGAGCACTCAATATGCGTGGAGTGCTGTGTTGAGGAGGGGAGCTCTGCTCACTGAAGCGGAGCTCTCCCTTTCAACTGTATGCCACTGCATTTTCAACTGCTGTCATAGACAGCTGGAGCAGTGATTGGAGCACTGCGACCGTGCCTGCAAACACACTGACTGAATTGGAAGAGGCTGACACACCTCTGGAAAACTCGGATGATGGCACTATGTTTCTTGCACATGCGTGCAAGCAAACATAAAAATGAGCAGGGTAAAAGGCACCCGGAGAAGAAATACATGACCCATAAGGGATGAGCCTTGAAGGGTCCCAACTGACCAGACCTCTCAACCACAGGGCAGGAAGAATCATGGCACTGACCTGCAAAATCCCAGCAAAGGGTCAGAAGGTGTAGCACTACATAATGTAGACAAAAAAAATGCCAACAGACAGTGAGCCCCCGGGAGTTAAAGAGAGGGAATGCTGTCATCAACATAGTTCAATGACTGAAGAGAATGGGCAGCACAGCCTGAGGAAAGAGCTCCTGGCAGAGCGAGGCTAGGAGATCAAGGCCAAATATGGCCTGAGGGGAGCAAGAAGTGGTGGAAATACGAGTGGAGAGAACCAGACGAAGAAGAAGAACTGGAGCGGCAGGGGCTGTGATGGAAGAGGGGGAACTGAGGAGCGGAGCTGAGCCGGGTGGGTGATGTCACACCCAGAGCACCGGCTTAGAGAATGGAGCGATGGCCGGAGACAAGAAGAAATGAACAAGCATAGGACAAAAAGTCAACAAAGGAGGTGTGGGGTGGGCCAGATGAGGGTAGGAAGCAGCAAACTGGGTAAATAGACAGGATGGGTCAGGTGCCGGAATGCCCGGGGAGTGGAGGCAGAGGACTGCTGCAGGATTAGGCCATCAGAAAAAAACAAGACAAGGCGGCCTGGCAAAACAGAAGATGGGTGGGGGACAGGGAGGAACACAGCAGGCGAGGTTCAAGATGTCGGAAGGAGACAAGAAACAGGCAGGTGCAGACAGAAGAGACATGGTCGAGTCCCAGGGAAGGAGATGGGGAGCAGCAGGGAAGGCAGACCCACAGAAGAGACAAATGATGAAAGGATGTGAATGAGAGAGGAGAATAAGGAATGAGGGGTGGTGCCTCCGGCCGCAACAAGAAATGAATCCTGGAACAGTCCAGGAGGAGTGGCCTTTTAAGGCATGATGGGGGAGTGATGTTGTTGCTCTGCCCATTGAACTTCAGGCTTAAAGCCTTCCCAATGTATATTTGTATTTTAATATTTTGCACTGTTCCCCCCCACTTGTCTCACATTCTCCCCACCCTGTTTACCCAGTGTAAATTGTAAGGTATTCCTTGTTCTCCCAAACACTGTTATTTGTACTGCACCTGCTTTTTTCATTCACATTTAAACTGTACTGTATCTATTTTTGTTCTACCTGTACATTGATTGCACCTTTATGCAATAGAAGGCAGTATGGCACAGTGGCTCAAGGCTCTGTGCTGCAAATCTGAAGACCTGGATTTGAATACCACAGCCCCCACTTGCATACTGTGTGACCCTGAGCAAGTCACTTAACTTCCTTGTGCTCCTAGGTTGCACCTTTAAACAAGCTTTCAGCTTAGTGTGTCTCATCTGGTTAAATAATTGGAAAAAAAAACGTAGTTGTTTGTTGTGCCACTTTATTGACTTAGGTCATGCCTGAAAATGGTCCCTTGGATTAGTGCACTTACCTGGTAACCAGAGACTTAGATAAATAAATAAACAGCACAGCTCAGGATGACTCACATAGGTTGCTCCTGGGATTCAGGAGATTGAAGGAATTGTAGTAACTTGGGAAACGTGAAGACTACCCCAAGAAAAAATGTACTTCATTTTAACTTTGTTATGGGATGCCACCAACGTGCCAACAAGCAATGTCTGGGCACAAGTTTGACATGCTGGCAGCTAGCACACACTTTCTGGCCTCAGCTCAGATCACGCTGCAACAGCACAGCTCAGGATGACACACACAACCTGCTTCAGGACCCAGGAGAAGAAAGGAACTGTGGCAACTTGGAAGAACATGAAGACCGCCACAAGAAAAACAAAAAGCTAAATTTATTTTAAATTTCGTATGGCATGCCACCAAGGTGCCAACTTACAATGGTCAGGCATTGGTCTAGCACACTGCCAGCTGGCACACACTTTCTGCCCACTGCACAAATCACACTGCAAAAGCGCAGCTCAGGATGACACACAAAGAAGCTGCTTCAGAACTCAGGAGGAGGAAGAAAAAAAAACTGCTGCAACTTGAGTGAACTTAGAGTTTGAAGACTGCCACAAGAAGGAACAAGCATTTGTCAGTGTCGAATGTGTCTTGCTTATATTTGCTTTGTAATTGTTATGCACTGGAAGCGCAGAAGGTAAAATGAACAAATTAATAGCCTCAGTTAAATAAGGTAGATTGTCACAATTGGGATCTCATTTGTGATAATTAGACCAAAAGTCCATGAGTGGCACATCCATGATGTGCTTTGAAAGTCTTACATGATTGCCGACTGCAACCCAAAACTACACTGCAGTGCTGCAATCAGGAAAGTGCTACTAAGTGCTAGCTGCGATGGCTGTTAAGGGACACACTTGCTCCCCACTCACTTCTGCTAAAAGCAGTTGCTCTCTTGTTCATTAACAAAGACAGCCTGACAAAGCAATGAAAGAAAAAAAGTGAATAAAAACATATTCTGCAAGGTGTGTGTGTGTGTGTGTGTGTGTGTGTGTGTGTGTGTGTGTTGGGAGGGGGTATGGCGCAGACACATACCACTACCTTCTAGTGGCTTTTTCATTGCACATCTCCTTTGCAATACATGGAGCCTCCAGAGTCTTGGCAAATCATTGGTGGGGTCTTCCTTGTGTGAAAAAAAGACATCACATTGACAATGTTTGTTCAGAGAACAGAATGGGCATTAGGGTTGACAGCCCCAAGGAGGACCCCACCACTTGTTTGCTAAGGCTTCAATGACCCCAAAACCTAATGTGTTTTCCTTTTTCTGCTTGGGGAGTGGGGGTGGGTAGTTAAAGTTGGAAACCCTAACAACACATTTCCCTACTTTTTTGGTGTTAACTTGTACCCTAACTGTTGTATTAACATAGTGTTTTGCAAAGAATTTCCTTTCTTTTTGAGATTGTGGAATCGTATCCTCATTCACACTGGTCCCAAAGGGACCTGTGTGAACAGATGCACATGACCAGGGCCCTTTGAGCCCTCCACCAAGGGAAGACTCTGGTCACCTATGGAAGTGCAGGGCCACTGCATGCCCTGCACTTCCGTGCTGTGATGGATGTGAAGAATTCAGGGGGTTGTCTGGTGGGCTGCAGAAGAGCAGGGCCCTCTGATCCCTGAGTTTGCATATGGCCAGAGACACAGATGTACAGGGCAAACAGTCCATTTGTCAGCCAGTGTACAGGCCCTTAGCCAGCCACAGGTGCAGAGGTACAGGGCCCTATGCTAAGAGAGGAGCTGTCTTCACTATACAGTACCCGGGCCCATGTGGGCAACCCTGCAACTTTCATTGCCAGGGTAGGAGGGGGTGTCACATAACAGCACCATCTCAGGACCCTCACCCCATGTAGCTGGGTCACTGAGCTGGCATCCAAATTCAGCTCTCTGTCACAGGATCACAAAGCATACCTGCTGGGGTGAAGACTGGCACTACGCACAAAGTTTCTTAATAATTATAATTTTTTTTATTTTGACTCCAGATTTACAAGATAGTTGTTTTATGACTCCTCTTATAAACATGACACGTGGCATTTATAGTATATTGTCTGAAACTTCATTTTGCATCACAAATGCAAAAACACGTTTTGCCCAGGATTTAGAAAAAGACACCTGTCAAGGTTATGAGGTGGCTTGGAAAATTGGCTATGTTGAAAGTTTGGAGTTAAAATATTGAAAATTTATGAAGTTATAAGTGAACATTGTGGTATTGCAATATTCGCTCATAACTTGGTCAATTCATCATTTTGTACACTAGATTTTTAACATGGCATTCTTATTACACCACCTCTTGAACCCAGTGGGGGAACATTTTGAAATCCCCACCAAAACATCATCCACGCCACAGGTGTGAAAACACATTTTGGCCAGAATTTTGAAAAACTACAGCTATCACATTCATGAGGCAGTGTGAAAAAAAAGGCTGTGTTGAAAATTTAGGATCAAAATATTGAAAATTGCCAAAGTTATGAGTGAGTGTAGAAAAATGTTAATGTACACTCATAACTTTGTCATTTTTACATATTTTGACCTCAATGTTTTAACATAGCCTTATGACTCCACCTCAGGAGCAAAGGTGGCAAACATTTTCAAATCCTGCCCAAAAGATGAGTTCACAAAATGACCATGAAATTGCCCTTCGGGCCCGATTTTCATGCCTCCACCATCACTGGTAATGAGGTGGGGTCCCAAAAAAGGCCATGTTGAAAATGTGATGTACAAATATTCAGAAATGACAAAAGTATGAATGAAAGTTAAAAACCTATTGAAATACATTAAACTGCACTTACCTGATTTTCTCATATCACAGTCAGGTGATCCAGCAGCAGGACTTGTCTTCAGTTGCAGAGTAGATCTAGACATAGGACATGTTCAGGTGAGTGAGGGTGTGTGGGAGGGAGTGGAGTGGAGTGGTGGGTGCTGAGTTGGAGGTTAGGGTTGGGTGAGTGTTGGGTGTGTGGGAGGGTCTGATTGGTGAGGGATCATTTTCTTTTTATAGAGTAAAACAAATCATCAAGGGACAGTTTTGTTTATTCCAGGGGACATATTCAGACACTCGGGATTGGGCGCCCAAGTGTTGGGCTACTGTTTGGCAGCACTGAAAGTGGGCACCCTGGTGCTGCCATATGCACATCAGAACTGGGGTGTGAGCAACCTAGAGGGGAGGATGGTCAACAGAAGCAGTACCTGGGGAGGGTGCTCTGGTCTGCTAACCTTAACTTTGGGAAGGGGGGGACCTGCAGTGTAGGGGGAGAAAGAAGTGGTACTAGGGTGGGCACCCTAGTCCTCTTAAGAAAAATTAGCTAGGTAGAAAGAAAGACAGACAGAAAGAAAGGTATATATTTCAGACATTGGGAACAGTTCTCAGTAACAGTTCGCTGTAAAATACAGAGAACTGTTTCCAAGAACTGTTCCTGATGTCTGAAATCGTATCTGATATCATACCTGAAATCTTATCTGATATTGAGCTAATCAAGTGAGTCTGTCCACACTACAATAACAAACTCGAAACACTGTTTTTTTATAATCTTGGCTTTGAACTGACTGTCATTGATAGGAGTGTGCAGATTCATAAATTGTGTATTCATCGAGGATTTGACAAATACACCTGGGTATTCAGGTATTCTACTGTATTCAGGTATTAAGTTATTCTGGTATTCAACCATAATGAAGTACTTTTGGTAATACCAGAGGATTAAAGACCCCTCATGTGCACAGGGATAATTACAGCACTTTTAGATGGCAGTTGTCACCGCCCACTGCATTAGACGCTAGCTGTCCACACCCACCTTACAAAAGATTGCAGTAACCACAGTAATCACAGAAAACTTACATTAATTGCATGTTGAATGCTGAAACCATACCTCCCAACCTCTCAGCAGCTATTGTTACCCAATGCACAATGCAAGTGGCAGTACAATATGTAAATAATGGAAAACTGTGGTGTGCATTGCGAAGTAAAACAAAATACCAAACACAAACACAAGTTGCCAAAACGGGACCAGAAAACAGCTTCTGAGTGCAGAAAAGGCAAAACAAATAAAAAGAATCAGAGAAATATACTCTCCGGAAAACAGAAAACAGGGGGCGTGGGGGGCAGAGCCCCCAAGTAAAAAACAATATGTTTACTGCTATATTTTTTCCCCATTCTATTTATCTCCACCTACCAACCCCACTGGAACTGCACCATCAGGAGTCGCTAATCAAGCCTGTCTCTGCCAGCTCCTTACCTGTCGGCCTCCGGTTCCTCCATCCTGCCTTGGATAGCCCCTGGGAGGGTTCAGGGTAGGGGTGGACCCCCGAATCTTGCTAGTGTCAGGGTCCAGAGGTCTCAGGCAGGAATCGGCACATCGAGACCCCAGCTCAGTGCTCCATCTTCCTGGCTCCAGTGAGGGTGTTTCCTTGATTTTTTCTGTGGGACATTGTGGGCCCTGTACATCAAGGCATGAGCGTTGACGTCGGCAATGTCCCTCCCCATCCTCCCTTGAAGTAGCAGTCTCCTAGGCTGATTGGTCGCAGACCTACACCCACGACCAATCAAGCCCTCGAGACCCCAGCTTGCAGTCACTCTCCCAGCCTCCACCAGGGATTGCCGCTTGCCGGGTTGAAGATGCTCCAGCCTGTCTCCCCCCCCCGGCTGACCCCCGGTGGCCCGAGTTCGCTCCTGAACCCGGGTCACCAGCGTGGTGTGAGGTGTGGGATCCAGCGCCTCAACCCTCAGTGCCACCGGGCTGGCGGCACTGCTATATTTTTATTTAACTTTTATTAACCTGGTATGTGTAATGGGCCAAGACCCTTTTTCATACACGACCCGGGACCATAACCAGAAACAGTTCCTGGCTACAGAAACAGGGACTAACAAAAAAAAAGAAAGAAATATACTGCCAGTTACTTAATTACACAAAATGTAAACTTCCGACTGCAGAAATGGTGGAGGGGGGGCTCACAAAAAAATAGAGCAGCAGAACAAAAAACTACAGTACAATTTTGTGGCTGTATGCTGTGCATTTCAGTGTGTGTGGTGGAAGTGTCTGTGTACCCGACATCCACGTAAGTACCATATTGCATCAAACAACAATTCTTGTGCAGAGGGGATCCTTAGTCCTCTGGTATCACTGTACTTTTATTAAAAATGCTGTAGACATGAAAAAACACCCCAAAACAGACAAGTTTTCTGCTCAGCATGGGAAGATGGTAATACTAGGCTGTGCAACACATTATTGATAGACAGTCAGACAGCGTAAGAGTAGTTTAAAGAATGCCAGTTACTTTTGTGCACTCTCCTGCCAGTGAATTTTTATGCCCCCGATTAGCATTTCTGTGTAAAAAATATATTTTCTAACTGCATTTTGGTATTAAGGCCCTCATATTCAAAGCAGATGCATGGTACAAATGGCAAATGACCATGCACAGGAGGAAATGCATGATAGCTTGATATTAAAATGACTGGAGTGCATCGCTCAAATAGGGATGCACCATCGTGCACCAATAATGGATACGGCACAAATAATGGGGCATGTACATGAATATGCTGCGCAGCCACATATTGAACAGGACTGCACCAATAGTGCATAGCGCAACACATGTGTGCAATCGTGCAAAGTTAGGTTCACAAAAGGCAGTCCTAAATTGACAAGTCACCCAGTGTCAAGTGCAAGAACTGCACTGGGAGAGGAGGAGACTGTGTGTGTGTGTGTGTGTGTGTGTGTGAGATAGAGAGAGAGAGAGAGAGAGAGAGAGAGAGGGACACACACACACGCAGACTGCAGGCAACAGACACATGGCATTCCTGGTGTGTGGAATGACTGCAGTCATGGCTGATGAGAGGAGACTGGGGGAACAACAGGCAGGTTGCCAGAGGGTCCATAGGCAGTATGCATGGCTGAGATGGTACCATCCCCGCAACACAAACAAACAGCCGACAGACACAGAGAATGTGGGTCAGCACCTACTCAACAGGGCATCTCTGAGACAGCTCTGGGAGCTGCAGCATGATGAGCTGCAGGCACTCACACATAGATGCCATGCCATGGTGGTGGAGACAATGGTCACTGCGGCCATGTGCCTGCTCGCCACAGGTACATGGCGGTGACAGAGAGGTGTACCGCAACAGGAAAGGCTTCCACTCGATAAACTGCCAGGTGGTGTGCATGCCACAGGGGGAATCATCTATGTGTATGCCAACCACCCTGGGAGTGCACATAATGCCTACAGTTGGCACCAGTCCAACCTGTACCACCAGTTAGAGTCTGGGGACCTGACCAGGGGCCAGCTTGTGGGTGAGTGCAGTGCAGCACAGCAGCAGAACAGGTGTACACAGGGTACAAAGGGTGCTGACCTGGGGGGTGTACAGGGGGTGCAACAGACTGACGGGTAGCAGGGCATGCACAAATGCAAGTGGGGGGGAGCAACATGGACAGTGTGACAGGAGACTGGAGGCCAGGAGCACAACAACAGCATACCATGGGGCAGCTGGCCAAGGGACATCTGTGGCAGGTAAACACACAGGTATGGTGTGCGGCACACACAGGTGGGGGTTCATTCCTATTGTGGTTAGGCCACGCCCACCTACCAGATGACTTCACTGGTGCTGTGGGGACACAGTAACAGTCTAATGCTCTGTCAGCAAAGCTTTTGGCAGTATATGGCAGCCACAAAGAGAATACAGAGTGACACACACAAACAAGGGCAGAAAGGCCTACCTTTCAGAATACAGTTCCTGGTGTATGCCACATCGTCCCGGTGGTGCATCCCTGCTCTTCTTCTACTCTGCATACAAATGAGGTGACTACATTCAGGTAATGAGATGCAAATATCCAGGATGGGCACAGACTGTGTAATGAGACCATTTGCATATGTTGGCTGACTATTGCAGTGATCTGCGCTGCGCAAACCACAGCCTCATCACACATGAAGTCTTGCCCAGTTGCTCTGCATGTTTCTTTGCATGATCATGCAACCATGGTATATTCAGCTGTGTTTGCACAATCGCATGTCCATGTGTCCCTGCTGAATGTTGCATTGTTTTTCAGTCGTGCATTTACTTGCGTGGTGCATCTCATTGCACAGTGCATGTGTCTGGTTTTGAATATGTCCACCTAAAATTTTAGTTTAAAAAAGTGCTCAAAAACTTCTGTTTATCTATGCTGATGCCCACTGGCAGTCATCTTGTGGGACACACTTGCTTCTTCACCCGAGATATGCTAATGTGCCCCTCTCTAGCCAAAGCACTGATTGGCACTGGCACATTGGCATATCCCAGGCGTAGGAGTAAATGGCTCCCATGAGATAGCTGCTAGCAACCTTGCTAAATGGAAGTTTTCAAGCGTTATTTTAAATGTAAGTTTTAATGCCAAAATGGTGAAAATGCAGTTAGAAAAAATAGATTGTTAGTTACACAGGAATACTAATCGGGTGCATATGCGCTGACAGGAGAATGCATAAAGGTACTGTATAGCAGGTTATATTTGCACCCAATATATTTAGCAGATGCAGACCTGGTACATATGTTGGCGCTCAATATATTTAGCGCTTGTACCTGTAGTTATGGTCTGGTACAGTACTGTATATGTAATGAGCCTCACGCGGACACTAAACCGTGGCTGATTTGAATCACATGTCATACTTAATGCCTGTCTCCTCTGACCACACAGCTGCAGTATTTCCCTTGTTTGAAGGTGCTGTACTTACAGGAGGATGTTGCTCTTGAAGTGGATGTAATTATCCCAGTCCTCGCAAGTGAAACGAAAATACCCTATGGACGCCAGTACTGCCTCAGGGTCAGAGCTTACTGAGTGCTCTGGGGTGGAGTCCATTGTGACAGAGTTTGTTGCTTGAGAACTCACTGGAACATCAGCTGGAACCTCAGCTGGAACATCAACTCCACCTTTTAAGAAAAAATGCACTGGTTACACAAATTACACACCGGAGATCTGGTACAAGTATGGGAAATATGTGGTGGAGAATGGGTTATGGCGGCCATGAGACATTATAATGCCACAACAGGTAGTACAATAAATGAGAGTTCCATTAGGAATTTTAAAGCCAACTACATTTCACAGCTCAGAAAAACACCAGACCCTACTTCCATGTCTCCCATTCTCCCTACAAAATTTCGAGGGCATCCAACTCACCTGGAAAGAACAGCTAAAATCTGTAGCTGAAAGTTTACGGCTTGAAGATGCAGTTATCAACGCCGGGGTTATTCTTGCAGTAGCTGTGGGAATTGTGAAGGCAATTAGAGTGCTTTGTAATTCTTATAATTCATCTGGTGCTGTACCTGGTTGTGTTGCTGATCGAAGTAGCAGTACAGTTCAATTAGAATATTAGTGGCCAGTTAAATTTAGCACATGCTAGTGGTTCAGCTAATAGCGCTAAAATTATCGGAGCGCTAATATAACCTACTATACAATAACATGTTCTGCTCTGTCTGATAGGTAAAATCTGTTTTGGAGACCAGGAGGGAATCATAGATGTAGAGTTGCATTGCACGCAGAGGAAGGAATTAAAAATGAAAGACTATGCTTGTTTTGGAGACAGGAAAGCAAAGCTGAGTTGCGAAACGTAGCAAATATTCAGATTTTCATACCTTTTCATATTTTTTTGTTTTTAAACTATATATATATATATATATATATATTATTGTTTTCATTTTTATGAAGACTGGCTCCAGAGTGGACACATGCAGGTGATTTAGGCTGTGGGTGGTGTGCACCACAAACTGCACATCTGCTGTCTCACCATCTGAACCAGTCTGTGAGGGTCTTGGTACTGTGCCTGTCAGGGTACTTGGGCAAGGACTGGAAACAAGATTTTGCTGGTGCTTGGTCACTTACTGACTTCCTCTGACACCATCACTACCAGCAGCACCATCAACAGCATCATAGATACATAGATACATAGACAGTGTCGGCAGATAAGGGCCTATGGCCCACCCAGTCTGCCCATTTGAGCTTGTAAGTTCAGTTTGTTTTCCTAGAAGTCTGTTGCCCCTTACCCCTGACCTCTAGAATTCCTTTATGTCTATCCCATGCATTCTTAAATCCCGTGATTGTTTCAGCCCCCACCACTTCCTCTGGCAGGGTGTTCCACTTGTCCACCACCCATTCTGTGAAGAAATTCTTTCTCATGTTTCCTCTGAATCGTCCTCCCTCCAACTTCATCCCATGCCCTCTAGTCCTGGAACATCTTTTTGCTTAAAATAGTGTTTTCCTGCACCCTGTTCCTCCCTGTAAGATACTTGTATGTCTCTATCATATCCTCTCTCCCTCCTCTCCTCCAGGGAGTACATGTTCAGTTCCTTCAACCTGTCTTCATAGGACTTGTGATGCAATCCATGCACCATCTTTGTTGCCCTCCTCTGAACCTTCTCTACCCTGTCTATGTCCTTACGTAGGTATGGTCTCCAGAACTGTACACTGTAACTCCAGGTGGGGCCTCACTAGTGTCTTGTATAGCAGAATTATGACCTCCCTTTTCCTGCTGGTGATGCCCTGCCTATACATCCCAGCATCCTATTTGCTTTACCTGCTGCCTTGTCACACTGTTTCTACCTTGAGGTCATCAGAGATGACAACCCCAAGATCGCTTTCCTGCTTGGTGCATGCCATATCCTCACCCCCAACTGATATATTGGCCAGGGGTTTTTGTGCCCCATATGCATTATCTTGCACTTCTTTGCATTGAATTTCAACTGCCAAACCCTGACCATTCTTCAAGTTTCTGCAGGTCGTTCTCATTCTGTCTACACCCTCTGGTGTGTCTACTCTGTTACAGAGCTTTGTGTCATCAGCGAACAGTGAAATTCTGCCTTCTAGATCCTGTGCAATGTCACTGATGAAAATGTTGAATAGGACCGGTCCCAGCACTGATCCCTGTGGTACCCCACTGGTCACTCTTCCCTCTGTGGAGTGACAGCCATTTACCACCACCCTCTGTGTCCTGCCACCCAGCCAGTTACCTACCACCACACTACTGTCCTGCCCACACCCATATTCCCCAGTTTGTGTAATAGTCTTCTATGTGGCACAGTGTCAAAGGCCTTGCTGAAGTCCAGATAGGCCATGTCCACTGCCCTCCCTGATCCACCTCCCTAGTCACCCAGTCAAAAATTCAATGAGGTTGGTCTGACGCGGCCTCCCCTGGTGAAACCATGCTGCCTTGGGTCCTGTGGTCCATTGACAACCAGATGTTCCACCAATCTCTCCTTCAGTAGTGCTTCCATGATCTTCCCACTACCGAGGTGAGGCTGACTGGTCTGTAGTTCCTGCTTCCTCTTTGTTCCCACTTTTGTATAAGGGGACTACATCTGCTGTCCTCCAGTCTTTGGGTACCTCCCCTGTTTCCAGTGATTGGCTAAACAGGATAGCCAGAAGTTCAGCCACCACCTCTCTTAGTTCTTTAAGGACCCTGGGGTGCACCCCGTCTGGCCCCATTGCTTTATCAGCTCTTATTACTTCCAGTTCATGGGACCCTTTCTCGTGTAAGGGACTTGTGTCCATTTCTGCACCATTCTCACCCTTGTACTCCCTTCAGACCCATTACCCCCTCTTCCTCAGTAAAGACTGAAGCAGAAATACCCGTTCAATATGTCAGCTTTACTGTTGGCATCCTCCCAGCGGCTCCCATCCTCCCCTTCAGTCTGACTATCCCTCCTTTGTCTTTCTTTTAACTTATGTACCTGTAAAGGTTTTGTCCCTCTACCCACTGATTTTGCAATGTGTTCTTCTGTCTGAGCTTTGGCTTCCTTACCGACCTCCTGCCTCCCTTTGCTTCTCCTGGTCCTTCTCCCTATCCCTTCTGCCTGTGTCTTTTTGTATTGCCTGAATGCAATCTTTTGGCTTTCACTTTCTTTTGCTACCTCTTTGGAAAACCATAATGGTCTCCTCTTCCTTTTCCTCTTGCTAACCTGCTTAATGCATAATTCTGTTGTTCTTGTAATCCCCATTTTAAATACTGCCCACTGTTCCTCAACCGCTGATTCCTGTCCCATTCCCTAATGCCTCTTTCAAGTATCTCCCCATTTTCCCAGAGTCTGCCCCTAAAAATCCAGGATCGTGTTTTGTGTGGTTTGGTTCTGCTCTTTCTGTGATTTCAAACCACAATGACTGGTGGTCACTGTTACCCAGGTGCTCCCCACTGTTACCCCCATCACACTGTCCCTGTTTGTGAGCACAAGGTCCAGTATTGCCTTCTGCCAAGTTGGTTCCATGACCAGTTGCTTGAGGAAGGCACCCTGAAGGGAGTCCAGGATAAATCTGCTCCTAGTTGATGCTGCTGCTGGGATGCTCCAGTCACGTCTGGAATATTGAAGTCTCCAACCAGTACTACCTCACCCTTGTCTGCCATCCTTTGGATGGCTAGCATCAACTCCTATCTGTTTCTTCCTCCTGGGCTGGTGGTCTATAGACCACACCTGTGCGGATGGCTGTCCCCATTTTCCTTTCCAGCTTAACCCACAGTATCTCTCCCCATTTGTTCCTCCTGGATCTCTGTGGCCCTTATGTCATTTTTCACATACAGTGCCACCTCCTCCCTTCCTGCCTGCTCTGTCTCTTCTGAATATGTTGTAGCCAGGTATGGCCATCTCCCAGTCATGGTTATCATTACACCAGGTTTCAGTGATGGCCACAATGTCCAGGTCTGACTGTACCATGACAGCCTCCAGATCTTTCATCTTGTTGCTAAGGCTCCTGGCATTTGCATGGCTTTCCATGATTTGACCTCCTTAGACTGCTTCACTGTTCTACTCCAGCCCTTCCTTGGTTGTCATTTATCCCTGGTTCTCCTTGCTGTCTGCCCTTCTGCTGAATTTGCCCTTTTCTGCTTATCCATCTCTTGGGCACTAATCTCCATCTTTTGCACACTGCTTTGCAGAAATAGCCACTCCTCTGGTTCACTGGTTCCACTGCTAGCTGTGGGGGGTGAGCAAGTAGGTACCCTCCTTGCTGGCCTGCCACCCCCCTTTGCTAGTTTAAATGCTTGTCAATGTAGCATTTAAACTTATCATTGAGTGCTTGGATTCCCCTCCAGGATGGATGCAGGCCGTCAGGCTTGAACAAACCTCCATCCTCCAGGGGGGTCCCCAGTCACCAAAGAATCCAAACCCTTCCTCACAGCACCAGTTCTTCAACCATGAGTTAAAGTTCCTGGTGCATGCACTCCTATGCTCTCCCTTGTCTCTCACAGATAGTACTTCTGAGAAAGTGACAGAAGTAGCTACTTGCTTGAGACCCCTCCCCAGTTTCTTAAACTCTTCCTGAACTTCCTTTGGCTCCCCATTTGCCAGGTCATTAGTACCTAGGTAGATAATGACATCCAGCTCACCCTCCCGTCTTGCCTTCCCAGTGATCCCCAGGATCTTCCTTCCATCCCTCCATGCCGTAGCACCTGGTAGGCACCTCACCTCCCTGTCCTCCCCCTCCTGTGTTCCTAGCTGGATCCCTCTTACGATGGAGTCCCCCACCAGGATTCGCTTCCTCCTCTTCTGGGGTCCACTGCTTTCCCCGCTGAGGTCACCTCCATGGCTAACCTCCACATCCTTTCCTTCCACTTCTCTGGGTACCTCTATTTGGTTGTCCTCGTTTGCCAGTGTGGCATGAGTTCTTGAGTGGAATAGGATCTGGGATGTGCCTCTGCCTGACTGCTCTAACCCTCCCTGAGCCCACTGTCATCCAAGTGCTCCTCGTTCTCAGCATCCTTTGAGGCAGCTGCATTGGACTGGGTGGTCCCTGGATAGGGGTGATAGTACTCCTGACCCAGTTTACTTCTGCTCTGAGCCTGGCTACCTCATCCCACAGTCCAGAGAGATGCATGCAGATAGGGCAGCACCTCAGTGTCCAGAAGGTCTGCCTGAATATGGCTGCCCCACAGCCACTGCATTGCACCACTCCCCACATTATACTGCAATTCCACTACTTGTCTGCTACTGAAGCTCTCCTAGTTCTCTTTTTATTAATTTACTGTACTAAAAATCCTGTCACTAATCCTCAGATATTTTTTTTTAAAAGGAAAAAGAAACCAATAAATAAATAAATGAGTCAAAACACTTGTTGTGCTGAGGGTGGGCTTCTTCCCCCTTATGCCCCTCCTACTTCACACCCCTTACTATTCCCTGTGTTTAGCTCCTGTCAATCAGATTTATCAGGGCATATAATTAAGAGTTGGGGGAAGGGGAGGTTGGGGGAAGGTGAGGGGGGGGCAAAAATTTGCAGCAATTAAAGACAGCACAGAATTACACCACCACTATGTTTTAAATTTTCAACAGCCCAAAAACAATTATAAGTAAAGACAACAAAGAAAGTATAGTGTCACTAAACGCCCACAATCTAAGTTTAAAAGAAAAATAGCAATTACCAGTTACTCTAAAGCACTGAATTGAATATGTTTCCTTCCTTCCCCTTCTGGCTTCTTCTGAGAAAATAAACCTCTGCTTGCTACTTTAACTCTGACTAAACCCCACCTCCAGTTATCACGTAGCTGAGGTCAGAGGCCAGACAATTAACACCCTTCACCCAACTACAGGGCAGTCAGACAAGCCAAGATAAAATTTGCAGCAATTAAAGACAGCACAGAATTACACCACCACTATGTTTTAAATTTTCAACAGCCCAAAAATAATTATAAGTAAAGACAACAAAGAAAGTATAGTGTCACTATACACTCAGAAAGTGGTTTTGGTTTTTTGAAATGCTACGTGCAGTGGTGTGGAGAGATAACTTCAGCAGGGGCTTTATCCAAGTTAACCACCTCAGGATGTATTTTCAGAAGATGGCTCCAAAGACATGTTGTGCTCAGTTTATCAACATTTTTTACCATGGCTAAGACTGCCCACAGTGTGAACACACAGCTCTCCTTTTATCATACTCCTGCTGAATAAAACATGTCTTGATATCACTGGAAATTGAACTTGTACTTGACATCAACCCTCTTGTACGCTGCTTTTGCCCATGACCACCAAATTCAGTTTGGAGTGGTGTAGAGGATTGCTGTGAACTGACATCAGATACAGTATCAGAACCATAGGGCAACCAAAAGTTAAGATGGACCCATAGGATTTTTTTGAGCAGGAGGTTGATGTGAAGGATGAGGAGGAACAGTGGCAGATGCTTTGTGCCTACCTTCAGCAGCTGCTCTTTTTTTGGATCGCTTTTGACCTGAGTGCTTCCTTGTGGAATGAGGTGAGGACTCAGTTTCTGCATCCTCAGACTCTCATAGGCCATTGCTGTCAGAGGATGTGTGATGGAACACATCTTCAAGCCTTTTTAAATCTTCTGGGGTAGGAGCATGTTCTGACTCAGAAGATATTGCCTCAATGTTTTCATCATGCTCAGAAGAACTGCTTGGATTTAACCACTAAGGTCATGGCTGAATACTTGTATCATGAACAGTGGTCTTGGTGGTACTGGTGGATTTGCTGGGGTTGGTAATGGTGTCAGAAGCAGAAGTACTGGAGGTGGTGGTGATGTAGGTAGTAGCAGTATTGGAGGTAGTGCTGATGGTAGCACTGGCAGCAACAGTGGCTTTGGTTGTAGTAGTAGTATTGGAGGCAGTGCTGATGGTGGCACTGGCAGCAACAGTGAAGGTGGTGGCTTTGTTTGTAGTAGCAGTATTGGAGGCAGTGCTGATGGTGGCACTGGCAGCAACAGTGGAGGTGGTGGTAGTAGTATTGGAGGCAGTGCTGATGGTGGCACTGGCAGCAACAGTGAAGGTGGTGGTGGCGATGGTGGTAGTAGCGGTATTGGAGGTAGTGCTGATGGTAGCACTGGCAGCAGCAGTCGAGGTGTTGGTCATGGTGGCAGCCAATGTGGCAACAACATTGGTCACTACAGAGGCTGAAACTTGCACTGGAACATTGGTGGTGGCTGTGGTACTAGCAGTGCTAGCGCTGGTTGAAGCAGCAATTGCTGTGGTTGGAGTGAAGGGGACAGCAGGACAGCAAACATGTGTTAAACATTGACCCCTGTCTGAATCACTTTTGGATGGGCTGATCCACAGACATCTTTGACTGCACTTGACTGCTTGAGTGACATTTTCACTCATCAGGTAAATGGCCCAAAAAGTGGAATAATGTTGTTTAATACTTTTGTTTATAACTTTTACTGTTATAACAACTGCCAAAAACTCATTTAGCTAATACTGGGCAACGAGCACATGGGCAGAAAGGGTACCTTCCTGGCTCCTGCCTCCCCTGGAGCACAGACAGTCTGTGGCAAGACAAAAGGACTTACACTATTTTTATATAGGTGTTTTAAGAAATAACAGCTCAGCTAAGTACCACAGGTGCAGAAACAAGTGTACGCCCAAAGGCACAAGTTCTGCGAAGCATAGAAGGTGGTGTCCCCCCCCCTTGCTTTCAGTACATTGACTGCAGTGGTGGCAGACAGGCAGCAAATGCTTACATGCACTACCAAAACAAAAACTGCAGCATCCCAGGAGAAAAAAAAATACTTTTTTAGTCACAATTTAAATAATTAAACCACAGCCAGAAAGAAAACTGACAGTAGCCAGATTTAGAACACAGTGCAGTAAGCTGAGCAGTGAGAACACACTGACGTTTTTACAGAAGAAAACACTCTGTGGATTACCAGAAAAAGGTGGTCAGCACTCCAAAAATATTCACAATACCTTATTTATTTCATGTGTAGAAACATCAAAGCAATAAGCAGCAGCAGTAATCCAAGTGTAGGGCAAAACAGTAGTAATCGGATGTCCATAAGAGTCTATCAGACAGCATAATAATGCAGATTTATGCATACATTTCAAACATGTTGTACCCCCCGACTCGACAGCTGAAGGCCCAAATGCTTTCACAAATCCATTTACGTTTCAGCGTAACAAACTACGCCTTCATCAGAACATGTGACATCTACTTACATGCTGTGCATTAAAAGCTAAGCAATTAAAGTGACAGTGCAAAAGACTTTATAAAGTGCAAATGGGTAAAGTATATACATAAAGTGCAACAGCAATAAGACAAATATAAACAGATAACAGTAGGGGGAACAGACAAGTGCTTATATGTCTGTGTCTGATTTGCAGTATTTTGGTATTGAAAAAGTATTATTAGATCAGAGAGGAGGTAGTTTAAACGCTTTGCTCTAGAGATTTATGGGTCATCACACACACACCTCAGATGTGTGAAAAAAATCCATAACACACACTTCTCTATCCATCATTCTCTATTTATTATGCCGTCTGATAGACTGTTATGGACATCCGATCACTACTGCTGTTTTGCCCTACGCTTGGATTACTGCTGTTGCTTACTGCTTTGATGTTTCTACTTATGAAATAAATAAGGTATTGTGAATATTTCTGGAGTGCTGACCACCTTTTTCTGGTGGTCCAAAAAGTGTTTTCTCCTTCAAGCTGTCCTGGTAAGGTGCACCCAC
The DNA here is from genome assembly GCA_016271365.2 of Neoceratodus forsteri. Taxonomy (NCBI): domain Eukaryota; kingdom Metazoa; phylum Chordata; order Ceratodontiformes; family Ceratodontidae; genus Neoceratodus; species Neoceratodus forsteri. The sequence goes on from CM028133.1 coordinate 668,885,619, forward strand.
TTTATACTGGCTGAGGTTAAAAATAGTGACTCTGCGAGCAATGCTTATTCTGTGACACTGAAGTTTTTGCCTTCCCTTCCCCTCCCCCCACACAAACAGATATGTATTTACTTACTGCAATATAAAGGAAAAACTCTCGGCACTATGAAGAACTAAGAACTAGAAGTCACAGGAACAGGCCTTTTTCAAGCAAGATAGCAAAGCAAGCAAGCCTAGCCTGCAACTGCAGATGTCCCCCCACCCGGGCCCTAGCCTGCAGATTATGACATGATTTGTTCTGCTGAAAAGGTACTTTCAGCAATCAGTCTGTCACTTAAGTGGAGCACCGCAGTCTAAGAAAAAACAGAAGAATCTGAAAAATGTCTGTAAAGACTATTTTTTTCCACTTTACTTCAGAAAACCATCCACAAACTCCTTTCACAGAAAACGCAGCTTCTTCTCAGCTTGAGTGTCTCTGTGCACTCGCAAGGTCATGTGGTAATGCTCTGGAAAGCTCTCTGAGCAGCCTGAGGATTGGCTGAGGAGGTCTTTGCTTTTGGTGACTAACTTATATATTTGTTTTATCTGTACCATCTGTTTTAATTATTTACAATGGGTGATGTTATAATTTTCTGTTTTAATTGTTGTAAGGCACCTTGGCTATGGAAAGGCACCATATAAATAAAGATTTATTATTATTATTATCTTACAAGATCTCAAAGTCTCACTGAATATATGACTGTTCAATATCTCAAATACACCATGGTATTCAGGTATTTGTCAAATACACCTGGCATTTGAGTTATTCAATGGCTGGTCTGAATTTCTGTGTACACCCCTAGTCACTTGACATCATTCAAGGACTGATTGCAATGGCAGCAGCATGAGAGTGTCATGTTGTCGGAATATCTGAGCAGACGTCTTGAGCTGCTCATGTGCTTTTCCCGGCAACAATTTAAGTGGCAAGCGAGTCAGTTTGATTGAATCAATAATTGCAGCACAGTACATGAGAAATAAAAACAACAAAAGTCTGTGTCTAATCTAAATAGCAGTGCCACCGCTCCTCGCTGTTGCAGATTGTTCCTTGCCTCGAGGATCTCCAAACTAACTGCTCTGATCTGATACACTAATAATCAGCCCCTGTATTTCTCCATAAGCGCAGCTTTAAAAATCATAACTGCTTGTAGATACCTTGCATCCCACTGTCAGCTTAGCCAAATACAAAACTGCAGGCAAGGATATGTACAGTGTGAGTGTTGGAAAACTCACAGTTTTAAATGCAGTTCGCTGGTGCTGAAACTTGGAGGTCATGTCAGTGCTGAAAATCTGTCACTACCGTTGAATGCAAACTCCTGCTTGACCAAGTTGACCAAAAGCGTAGCTCATTCAGAGACAATATAGATGTTCTCCAGTGACCTGCATTTAAAACCATGAGTTTTCTGACACTCGCACTGTATACGCACACTTGCGTGGAGTTTTGTATGCAGCTAATCTGACAACAGGATGCAAGGTATTTATATGCAGTTACAATTTTAAAACTGCACTTATCGGAAATATGGGGGCTGATCATTAGTGGTTCTGAGATTAGAGCACAGCTGTTAGTTTAAAAAGAGATCCCCGAGGCAAGGAACAGTCAGCAACAGCGAGAAATGGTGGCACTGCCATTCAGACACAAATCTGCAGACCTTTTATTCCTCATGTACTTTGTTGCAATTATCGATTCAATCAAATTGACCTGCACACTACTTGCATTTTTGCCGGGAAAGACACGTGAGCAGCTCGAGCTGTCTGCTCAGTATTCTGACAACGTGACACTCTTGTGCTGCTGTTATTGTCTTGTCTGGTGTGTTTTTAAAGCCATGCCTAGTTGGGCACCTAACTTCGGTCCTACCTGTACCAGTTTTGAGTTTCTGCCAAAAACCAAAACAGCTTTTTACTTTGCATTTCCCCAGCCCTGGTGAATATCCCTCAATACAAATTTAGTTAATATTTTACAGTTTGTCTCATGAGCATATTATTAGAGTAAGTCACTAATTATAGTTTTGTTTTATTTAAGATTGAACTGTGTGTTGCATGCATAGGTGGACACTGTGGGTAGGGGTGGGTAGGTGCTGCATCCCAGGGGGTTGTACCGCTCTGACACCAGGGTCACTTAAATTTTACTCTGGGTGGAGGTACTGTACTAAACTTAAAAGATCTGGATTCAAACCCCCTCAGTCACAAAACTTAGAACCTAGGCCCCTTAACCTTGTTTAAGCCCACAAGGCAGGTGTAGTAACCACAACATCTAGGGGACCCAGTTACATGTGTTCAGTAGAAAATTGATAGCTACAGTTTTAATTGACCACTTTTGGGGTAGTGGTTACCATCAGCATCTCTGTACAACTAACATATGGCATGTGTGAAACCAGTGATGTATTGCAGGCATTTAGATGATGAGAAAGGGCTACAACACAATGGGAATATGTTCGGTGCTGTGTGAGGATGTATACCAGTATCTGGTAATGCAGTGAAATTTAAATGAAGAGCAAATGATTATCACATAGCAAGTTCCAGATTTTTAAGTCATAGCATGGTTTATTAGTGATAACAGAATTAGGACTTCTTATTCATAGAGATTATAATGGTTGGTACAGTGCTCTGAGTAAAAAAATATTTTAAAAAACAACATCAGCTGCCCAGAGATATGCTGCCCCTCTTGGCTGATGTTAAAAATAAATTCTGGCAGCATGATGGTAACTTGACCAGTCCTAGCCTCCAGCAGCTGTTTACTGTGGTGAAAAATCAGTCTTTGCAACTCCGCATTACCATAACCACTCTTAACCCCCAACAGCTCTTTGCTGTTTGTTTAAAATAAATTCTGGCTGCACCATGGTACCCCGACCACCCAGGCCCCCCAAACAGCTGTTTGTCATTTATTAAAAATAAATTGTAGCTGCACAGTGGTACACTGACCACCCCAGCCCCCTAATAGTGGTTTGCTGTTTCCTAAAAATAAATCCCAGCTGCACTGTGGTACACCAACTACCCAGCTACAACCGCTGTTTGTTGTTCATTAAACATATAGCATATCTTGGCTGTATAGCATTATCCCAACCTCTTCCAGCCCCCCAAAAGCTGTTTGCTGTTCTTTAAACGTATAGCATATCTTGGCTGTATAGTATCATCCCAGCCTCTTCCAGCCCCCGAATAGCTGTTTGCTGTTCATTAAACATATAGCCTATCTCATCTCTATAGCATTATCCCAGCCTCTTCCAGCCCACCAACAGCTGTTTGCTGTTCTTAAAAAATAATCGTGCCAAATCCCCAAATAGTTGATTTCTGCCAATCAAACAGTTAAAAGCCACTCAGTTGTATGAGTTTTTATTTGTATAGACACTGTGGATTCAGTGTACAATGGCAGAGTTCGTAAGTTGCTTTAGAGGCTTATCCACTCTGATGCAAGTCAGTATCAGCACAGAGAAAGAGAGAGGTAGTGTTTCTCAGAGTGGGAGTGAACTCAGGAAATTGCAGTGTGTACTTATATACTGTTAGAGGCGTAAGTGAATGGTGGGGACAAGAGATGTGGTTGCCACAGCTAGTACCAGCAGTAGTGCATGATTTCTTCTTGGAAGTCTGGGCCGGTGGTTCAATGGACAAGCAGCCAGCCACTCCCACTTCCTGAGCTATATAAGCAGTTCCTCCCAGCCTCCTTCTGAAGTACTTTTTCTTTGCCCCACCATCCTTCCCTCCTCTTCCAGCGGCAGCACCTTTCTCCTTGGGATCCTTCCTAAGGTACCTTTAGCCAATGGAATTGTCCCACAGCACCTTTAGAGATGGGACCCTCTTTGAGGGTTCATTGCCTTTGGTACCCCTACAGGGTGGTAATTCCCCTGGAATAGAGAGTGCGACCTGCCAAAACCTAAGTAACACAGTTGCACAAGCATAATACTAAACTGGCTGCATAGGCCATTGAATTGTAGAACAGCCAGAGCTGGGGGAGGTCATTTTTATTGTTTTTTGTTTTGTTTGTTTCTTTTTAAAACTGGTGATCAGACAAAATGAGTGAGGCAGCCTGTGCTGGGTTGGGGAGGGCATTTATTTCAGCTGGAAGGGTATAATAATTATTTTAAAAAGCAGCGATTATAGAATGCTTATTTCCCACTTCAGCACTGGTAGATTTACTTGCCTTTGTGTAAGCAGATAGAGAGGGTTATGTTAATGTTTGTTGTTAAAGGCCATCGGGCAGAATTAGAGAGGGGGACATCCCTTATGAACACTTTGAATCCTTTGCAGTTATTTTATCTTCTAACAAATTATAAGTAATTGTTAATTTGTTTATTTTACCAATAAAATGCATTGTGTACCTCTTAGTACCTGTCCCACTCAAACACTTAAATCTTGCCCTGTGGTTTACAGTTGTTAAAAAGTTACATGAGCTTAAACTTTATTTTCATCTAAAACTTTAATATGGGAAAAAGTTGCCATGTAGTTATATCTATTTTTTAATGCCCACAGTCAACTAAAAAGTAGTTAATTATTTTGAACTAAAACTCAAAAAGGACCTTTTGCCAGGTAAAACCTACAATACCTGTAAATTTCAAAGCTACACTCTTTGTGGGTTTTAGCAACTTGAAAGCAAACATTGGGGTAACAAATTGGGCAAATAATACATAAATTTGACCCTTAGTATCTCCAAAGAGAAATAGCTGATTCTCATGAAATTTGGGGGGTTTAGATACCATAGGACTGAGAAGGTGCATATTAAATGTCACAGTCCTAGGGTCTAAAATTAACCTTGGGTCTTTGTCAGGGGAATCTGTGTCTCCCCAAGCTGGGGTTGGTGACACAAGCCACAGCGCCCCCCCCCCCAGTCTTGGTTCATTCAACTGGCTCACCGAACTTGCAACTGAACTAAGATCACTGGCATGGGAAGGCAATGTGATCCCCACTGGGCCAAAGGCTATCCCTGTAAACAATGTTAGTTCAGCATTTTGTTGTGACATTTTGACCCCAAATTTTCAACATAGTCTTTTTATTGCCACCCCCCCCCGAACATGACAGGTGTCATTTATAAAATACTGTCTGAAATGACATTTCATACCACTAGTGCAGAAAACAGTTTGGCCAGGATTTGAAAAATGACACCAGTCATACTCATGTGGTGATGTGAAAAAATGACTATGTTGAAAATTTGGGGTCAAAAAAATTGAAAATTACTAGCATTATTCAGAAGTGCTAAAAATGTTCATCATACCTATATAACTTTGCTATTTTTTAATATTTTGACCCCAAATTTTCAACATAGTTACTGCATTACTACCCCACTTCTGAACATGGACAAGTGTCCTTTATAAAATACAGGCCAAAATGTGATTTTGTACCACAAGTGTGAAAACACATTTTGTGTGAAAACACATTTTGGCCAGTACCTGAAAAATTATACCTGAAACATTCATGATGTGGTGTGAAAAAAATGACCATGTTGAAAATTTGGGGTCAGAATACTGAAAATTACCACAATTTGAGCAAGCACCGAAACATTTAAAAGGGCTTTTACAACTTTGTTGTTTTTTAACATTTTGACCCCAAATTTTCAACATAGCCTTCTTATGACCCCATCTCATGAACCCTGTAGGTGAAAATTACTAAATGCTGCCAAAAAGGTGATTTCACAGAGTGACTGCAAAATCCACTTTTGGGTCAGATTTGAAAAAATTCACCTACCTCGTTTATGAGGTGGGGTCCCAAAATGGCCATGTTTAAAACTGGGGGAAAATATTAAACAATGACAAAGTTATGAGTAAAAGTTCAAAACACATTGAAAATACATTGATCGCACTTACTTTGTTTCTTCAGTTCCCAGTCAGCACTGAAGAGAAAGGATGTGTTTTCCTTGCAGAGTGGATTCTTAGTGTTGGACTCATTTTAGGTGAATGAGGGGCGTGGAGTGGTGGGTTCTGAGTTGGGGCTTGGGTGGGTTGGACAGTAAGCTGCAAAAGGCATCAATTGGGGGTTTTCTCATTTTCAGGTTTAAAATAATAATACAAAAAAAATAACAAGGGACCAAGGGTGACATTGGGGAGTGTTACAAAAGGGGTCTTGGCAGATATAAAGATGGGAGGGGTCACAGTGGGGTCTCCCACCCCAGAACAGCACTACCTAACCCAGCAGAGAAAGTCCCAGCCCGGGGACTGAACACTGAGCGGCAACATTGGTGTATGCAGAGGCCAGCTGAGGGGCCAAAATTGGACAGTAGGTACAGTTTTCTGTACATTGGCATAGCTGAACAGAAATCTGCAGCAGTATTAATTGTACACCAACTTAAATTCTAACAATGCATACCTGAAGAAAATGCTAAACATCATGTAATGCCCTTGTGCTGTAGGGTATGTGAGATTTACAGAAAATGATTCATACTTAACCTGCAATGAATAAAATGATGATGTTAATGTATTAGAAATTACGTCACAAAAAGAAGAACCCACATTGATTAAGGAATTCAACTAAACTGTAGCATCTAGGAAACCACAATCAGAACAAAAAAAATTTTTTAATGCAAAAACCAACCCCTAATGACACAAGGCATGACTCTTGTTCTGCAGCTCAGATCTATTTAAAGATGGCATTTTAATTAATTATTCACACTGATGCCCACCACAAGAGATGCTGTGAAACTGGAATGAGGAGCAGGCAATTGAAGGTGGCACTCAGCTGGCTGCTGGGCGGTGTCTTGTAGATGAGAGGAGGCAGCTGCTCTCTTATATGTGCGGCTGCCTCCTTTTAACTGCAAGAAGTTTCTGCCCATCACCCAGCAAACTCCGCTATGATCAGCCTTGCTGATCACTGGTCTGTCACTGTCGAGCCCACTGCAGCCTGAGTTGCATTGGACCCAACAGTGACACACCTCTGAAATGCCATTCTTATGAGAAGATGTTTGCTGTGCTTGTGCAAGCTAACATAAAAAGTAAAACTCCAAGTCACCAACCTTCAATAAAACAGAACCTTAGGGGTGGGGGGGGCAGCTGTAACAAATCAGTGCTGTTCATTCTGACACTAGGCTTCCACTTACAGTGCAGCACTGCCTGCAGCACAGACACATGAAGCTGTCATTCAGTTCGAGGTTCATCCTGTATCACAGAAATAGAATAGAAGGTCCTGTTCTAGTGTCTCCTATATAATATCTGTGCAACCTCCTCATCTTGCTATATGTAGTTTATTTACCATCACTGTTTTGTCTTCCACCAGACCACAGGTCTAAACAAGACTTGGGGTACACAGGATAACATGTTCACAGTAAAAGTCACAAAAAATTGAAGAACATATTTTTTATATTTATTTGAATTGCGATAACCAGGTAAGTCCACTGAAACAGACAAGACTCTTTTTCAGGGGTGATCCAGGGAATGAAAACAATTCCATGAGCAGGTACACAATACATTAGGATGCAAACTTAAATATAATGAGGAGAGAGAGTACAAACAGATACTACGTATTTATATACATATGTATATATATATACATATATATATATATATATATATATATACAAAAAACTTAGTTAATGCATCAATTAGGGTTCTTCTACAGTGACAAAAGTGAGAAATTTGACATTAGGGTTCCACCCTTGCACCCCACCCCCTCCCCCACCAACAGGCATCAGGGTGTGTGTTGGGGTCGTCAGTCTAACTTCACCCCATCCCATGTGTAAACAAGCTGAGGTGGTGCAGTGTAGGAGAATGGGAAGGAAGTTAGGACCGGCTGACTCAATGCACACCCGATGCTTGTTGGTGGGGCAGGTGGGGTGGGGTGCAAGGTGGAAATCCTAATGTCGATTTCTCACTTTGTTGCTGTAGAAGAACCCTAACTGATGCATTAATGATGTTTTTTGCATAGAATTTCCATACTTTTCAAGAAAGAATAGAAAAGTAGAAAGTTGCACAAGTTGGTGGGAGCGTGGGGCCCACATGATTTTGTGTGACTATAGTAACAGTAAGTGCAACAGAAACACAAGCACAAAGGATTATGCACATGGTGATGCAAATGTAAATGGTAACACAAAGAGTTATAGAAATGCAAGCACAAAGTGACACCAAATCGAATAGTTACATAAACAGAGACATCAAACAGAAGTGCATACAGAACGCAACTGGTAACACACGCATTCACAGTACCACAATTGTAAACACAAATGGTAACAGTAACAGCAACAATAATGTCAAAGTAAACAGAAATGCAAGTGCATACGAAAACACAAACCGTAACACACATATTCATGGAACCACAATTATAAATGCAAATGGTTACGGTAACAGCAACAATAAAGCCAACAGAAACACAAACCGTAATGCTCACGGACATGGTATCACAATTGCAAATGCAAATGGTAACGGTAACAGCAACAATAACGCGAAACAAAATGGAAATGGAAGTGCAAATGAAACCGCAAACCGTAACGCACACGGTGGCGTAGACGGGAATGGTGATGTGAACGGTAACAGAAGCGCAACTGGAAACACTAACTGGCACAGTAACAAAAGGCCACACCCTTCTTTTCCCCAAAAACTGCATTGAAAAAAACACATTGAAAACAAAGACTGTATGCATAATAATAGACTTTGATGCAGAAAATTACGACTTGGAATACTAAATTGCTTATATCTCAGGAATCGTACGATGTAGAAAAAAATTTAAATGTTGTATGAATTATGACTTTCCTGGCTAGTTTTGTGACTAGTCCCTATTTGCGAGGCTAAGCATTTTTGTGACGAAAAGTCGGTATCTTGCACCATTTCCGAGATACGGGCCCTGAAAGACGCAACAGATGCCATAATGTTATCCTATGGCAAAAAACATCAACTTCCGAGTGCCATCACTTTTCTGCCCTATAATATTATTTCTCCAAACCACCAAAAGGCACATTTGTGGAATGTTGGCTTTCTTCCCTCCAACTTTCAGCCCAAACGACCAAACCGTTATTTTGCAGCAGGGCGGCAAAGAATTCCTGTAATGCGGCAAACACTGTGATGTTATCCTATGGGGAAAATGTCAACTTTGCAGTCCCGTAACTTTGCTGCCCTGTACTATTTCTTGACCAAAGCACCAAAAGCCACGTCTGTGGGATATTGCCTTTCTTCCCTCCAAATTTCAAGTCAAAAGACCAAACCGTTTCCAAGATATTCAATACGAAAGATTACTAAAATTTCCCTATCTATTCCATTATAAAAAAATCTGGCCATCTTGTCCCTCCCTTGTGATCAAAGATGGCGATCAAAGAATCTCACTATCAAAGAATTTGCAGGCTCACGATCAAAGAATCTGCAGGCTCACGAACAAAGATTTAAAAACCTTATGAATCAAAAAATGTAAGGAATTGCAGTAAACCACCACCACCATGGTTCGACAGAATGAAGCCCCCTGAGTAAAACCCACCCTCATTTCACTTCCTATGACACCCCTGGACTGAGAAAATTTATTTTTTAATTGGGCCATCTCATTCCTCGCTCATGATGCATGATCATGTTCAAAGAATCTCGTGATCAAAGAATTTGCAGAGTCATGACCAAATAATTCAAAGTGTCCAAATTCAAAAAATAGAATTGAGGTAAATCACCACCATGGTTCATCAGAACGAAGCCTCCTGAGTAAAACCCACCCTCATTTATCTTCACCCCCCCACCCTTTGCTAGTCGGCGACTGGCACAGCCCCCTCTCACCTCCACAGCCAGCCGCTGACTATGTGCATTACAAGCAGTAATGCAAAGAGATGCTTAGAAATATTTTCAGAGCACCTTTGCATTACCACCATAATGCAGACAGTTGGCAGCTGGCCATGGAGGTGAGAAGGGCTGTGCCAGCCGGTTTACTGGCGGAGGGTGGGGCTGGGTGAGCTGGCATAGATGGGTGGGGGTGGGAGGCCACTAGACTACCAGGTAATAGAAATCATTATTTATTTCATTATCCTGGGGGTCTGCTAGACTACCAGGGATATTAACATTTATAATAATACTATACAGCTCAGGGGGGCCACTAGACTACCAGGGATGTTAAAAATTACAGGGGATGGGGGGGCACTAGACTACCAGGGCACTACATAGGATTATATATTTTATTGGGGTGCCACTAGACTACCAGGGATATTAATATTTTATTGTGATGGGGGGCCACTAGACTACCAGGGATAGTTAGTACATTATTTTTGTTATGCAGATGGGGCACAACGAAGCCCACCGAGCAAAACCCACTATAATTCAACACTCTAGGGCACCCCTGGGCTACACAAATTGATCTAGAAATCTGGCCATCTCGTCCCTTGCTCGCGATGCATGATCGCGATCAAAGAATTTGTCAGCTCGCGATCAAAGATCTTTAGCGAGCCGCAAATGAAGAATTTAAAAACTAATAACTCTATTTTTGGACTGATTTGGATGGAACCAAAGCCATGGCTCGCTAGATCGGGGTCCCCTGAGTAAAACCCATCAAAGTTTTACTTCAGAAGTGACCCCTGAGCCAAGATATTTGTGTTTGTGCGAACAAAAAACTGAAAACAAGATGGCGTACCTCGCGGTCAAAGAATTTGAAAAAATCCTCGGGGGCCAAAGATTCTTGAACCGCGAGGCTGCAAATTCTTTGCCTGCCAGGCAGGATAAGATGGCCAGAACCTCATTCTTTGTTTGCAAAATATACATATCAATTTTCCCATTGACTTATAATGGTTACTTAAAAGTGCCATAACTTTTGAATGCCTTAATATTTTTTCACCAAACAAAAAGCGGCATGTTTGGCCTCCAAAGCTCTTTCAAATGAGCCATCTTGAAGAGTGGCACACCACACAGTGGCCATGCAGGGCCACATTAAGAATGCCAAAAGGTGCCTCCAAAAATGGATAATTTTGCATTTGTCAGCGCTTTTGTACACAAAAACTGGCACTCTGACCGAAATGCAATTTGACAAATCAAGAGATCTGCCATGCCCCAATGCGTGTACCAAATTTCAGGCAAATCCATTAAATGGATCCAAAGTTATTAACGACCAAACTTTTGACTTTAGTATGTAAGTGACCATTGAACCCTAACTATAGTGGCACGACCACGCTACTATAATACACATATATATATATATATATATATATATATATATATATATATATATATATATATATATATATATATATATATATACACACACACAATGTATACACACAAAGGTGCAGTGAGCAGAAAGTCAGTTTCCATAGTAGCAGGAAAATGAAATCCAATTCCAGTCAGGAGGTACTTAGTCGATAATCCTTTGAGTAGACTGGATCTGTAGAACTGGAACAGGTGAGTTTGCTAGGGAGTAGTTGCAACAATACAAATTCAGAGCAGAAAAATCATGTAATTACAAGAGTATAAAAGTAGGGAAAGTGTGGGAGCGGGGGAGGGAGGGAGAGGGATTGGGACAAGATTGGTAAGAGAAGGGGTTTAGGAGAGGAAGGAATAGTCATAGAGGGGGAGAGGATATTTCTTTGAGTGAGAAGTACACTTGAAAGGTTTGTTTTTTTCTCTGAAAAAATGGTGGGTACCGGTGTTGTAAGTCACTGTTCTGAGATTCTGGCTGCCCTACAGAGTAAATACTATGGTTATCCATTTTGGGGTGAGTGCTCGGATCAGATACAGGCACCAGCTGGCTAGCTAATTCTGAGCTGTGAGTTGTGGGCCTACAAGATAGTGATGATTATGGAAAGCTGTTAGTTGCCAATCATGAAGCAGCAGAAATGCAATGGAGTTGTGTTCTGTTGCATATTCTGAGTTCTTTGGTTCTCCTGACCCACCTGGAAGTGTGTTAAATGCCTAGCTGTGTTACATTTCATGGCCAACAATGGAACGGATGCAGATCATTGCTCACATCCAGAAAGGACTAAACTATATGTTCATCAACTATAAATAGATCCCATGCAGTGCCAGGTCATCTGCAGGGTGAACTTTGTGAGGGGCAGTGACTTGATACAGCTCTGCATGCGTAACATGGGAAGCTGCAGCTAGTGAAAGAATGAGAAGCAGGCAGATGAAGGTGGCACTCAGCTGGCTGCTGGGCAGTGTCTTGTACATGAAAGGAGGCAGCTGTTCTCTACTATGTGTGGCTACTTCCTTTCAGCTAGAAGAATTTTCAGTCCAACACCCAGCAAACACCGTCATGATCAACCTCACTGATCATGGACCTGTCACTGTTGACCCCCCTGCAGACTGAGCTGCACTGAACTCAACAGTGACACACTTCTGAAATGCTATTCTTGTGATAAGATGTTTGCTGCGAATGTGCAAGAAAATGTAAAAATCAATTTTTTTTTACATTTTTTGTGGGACATCCTTAAGATGCCAAATACCAGTGAGTAGGCATTGTTGAGATGCCAGCTGTCACACACTTGTCCAGTAAAAGTAAGTAAAAAAAAAAATCACATCTCAGGTAGGGGCTTCAGTCAGTCTCTCCCTATGCCCTGCTAAAATGCTAGTTGTGCAATGAAGAAGAATCATGTGCTGCACTACTGATGAGATTATTCAGATGAGGCATGTAGGCACTGGTAGACTGTCACCTCATACCTAGGGCCAGTGTGTTTTCCAAATATAGAATTACCCAAATTCTGGTGGTTAGAAATTGCCAATTTCGGACGATTCTGGATACCATTCAGAATTTACTGTAGAACTGCAAATTTTCACAGTAAAAATATGTTAGTTTTACAGTGAACATTTTCATTAATTTTATTCATTTTAATTCCTGCCTTCACATGTCAAAAATGGAATCTCTATTTGCTGAATTTCTGTGCCCTATTATTTGTGGTCTGAATTATGTATCCTATGACTTTCTCTAAGAAGAAACTTGACTGTATTGGTTGAGTTTTTCAACCTGTTGATTTTCTCATCCTAATTCAGAGACTTGCTGAGTTAACACTAACAGCATTGTTTTAGTAATGCTTCATAGTGTGCAAGTGTGTACTCACACATTCACCCACTGGCTAGTGCTGCACTGAGCCAAACTCAGTCAACCTCCTCCAGTGCTGCCACACACATTAAAGAAAACCTGACTGGCTTGGTTTACTTTTTAGGACATCAGTCCACCATGTGGCCCCTTACTGCTGAATGATGAGCTTCTGATTTCCAGATCTCAGCCTCCCTGGCCATTATACTCAAACCATTGCTAACACACCCCTCACCAGTATAAATACAGTCAAAATTACATCCAAGCTATCACCAATACATAAATGTGCCCCTCTATATTTTTTTCATTTATATTTCTTTATTTCTGTTTTATCATGCTCAGTGGAATCTGGGGGAAGATCTGCTTTCATACAGGAGATGCTTGGAACTCCAGCAAACTTGCATGTGTAATGCCGCTCTTAAACTGGTCTGGTTCATGAGCATAGAAAACAACAAGCTGAAGGCTCCCAATATGCTGTGGATCCCAATTTATGTAAAATAAATATTTACACTTTCCTAATCACCACTATGTATATTTTTCTCCATGGCAACTCTGCAGTGAAGCATGGTGCAACATATTTGGAACACAGATGAGCAAAAACAACAATTTTTGATCCAGACTGCAATTCTGGCAAAAACTGCAGCAATTTCAGTGATTGCCAGAATTCACTGGCCCTCTTCATACCCATTCTGCCCACTGCCCAAGCACACTCCTCCAAAGTCAAGCCCCTCCTCCCTCAGTTCTATCTAAGGCAAACACAGCTTAACTGGACTCATAGAAACATAGAAGCTGACGGCAGATAAGGATCACAAGGCCCATCCAGTCTGCCCACTTCTTTTTCTACCTTATGAATGTGCCATCGGCCTTTGCTCTGTCAATGACCTATCTATTCATACTTATCTGTATTGTCCCCTTATGCCTATCCCATTCTTGTTTGAAGCCCTGCACTGTATTCATATCCACCACTTCCTGAGGTAGGCCGTTCCATGCATCCACCACACTTTCTGTGAAAAAGAATTTCCTCACATTACCCCTTAATCAGCCTCCCTCTAATCTCATGCTGTGTCCTCTTGCCCTGCTATTTTTCTTATATTGAAATGTGTTAGACTCTTTTCCCTTGTTAATGCCCTTAAAGTGTTTGGATGTTTCGATCATATCACCTCTTTCCCTCCTTTGCTCTAGGGTATACATATTGAGCTCAGTTAATCTGTCCTCATATGTTTTCTGATGCAGTCCCTGCACCATTTTGGCTGCCTCTCTCTGGACTGCCTCAATTTGGTTAATGTACTTGTGAAGGTTTGGCCTCCAGTACTGCAAGCAGTACTCCAGATGGGGCCTAACCAGTGTCTTGTAAAGAGGGATTATTACCTCCCTCTTCTGACTTGTGATACCCCTACTAATACACCCAACATCCCCCTTTTTACTTCATTTTTTTTTCTTCTTTTTTTTTCTAAATATCCCCCATTCAGCATCCCTACTGCTTGCAGGAGTAGAAGTCAAACATTTGAAGATTTGTTGTCTTTCGTGAAGAGTTTCATAGCCATCTAACGGGAAGTGAGTCACATCCCTGCCTGAGCTACCTAATAGCCTAATGACAAGCACACAAGTCTGCTTTCATGCTGATTCATGTCGTTGAGCTAAGTCTAGCACCAAAATGAGGCTGTAACTCACACTCTAACTAATTAGCTGTTTCAGGTGTGAACTGCAGTTCACGGTTCAGCTGGTTATCCTGGTCCGCACCATTCAGACCAGGGTGGACCAGTTGAATCAAAAAGACCACCTTTTTGCCCCAAAAATGCTTGCTGCAGTCTGAAAAATAGAACATCCAAAGTTTGAGGTGTTTGATCCTTTTGTAGGACCGAACTAACGCAGTCCATCTGCTGCAGATTAGGTACAGTCTATGGTAGTAGTGTGGGCAGGGAGAAATGGGCAGACTGGATGGGCCAAGCAGTCCTTATCTGCTGTCATATTCTATGTTTCTATGTGTGAAGCACACATGCATATATCCTGGTTGCGATATATTGAAAATGACTGTGGTGTAATGTTACTTTAGACAGACCCTACTGAATAGGAAAGCTTACAAAATAGAAATATGGAAGTTGCCTTCAGATAAAAGGCCCCATGGTCCAGCTTGTCTTCCCAGTTCTATCTATCTAATGTAGAAGGTAGACTGTGAGAGCCCTAGTGACTCTTCACACCTCCTCTCCCACCTCCTTATTTGATACTGTCTTTACTAGGCCTCTGAATTTGCCCCACCCATGGTTGAACGTCCAACCACAGATTTCATACTGACCACTTATTTTGGTAACTTATTAACCCCTTTACCACCCTTTCCATGAAATACAGTTTCTGGCATTCTTTTTACATTTGGGCCCTCTGCCAGCTTCATGGAGTTACCCCTGGTGCTTGTGTTCCCACTAACTTTTGAGCAAGTCCCCTTGTTTAGTTTGTGGAAGTATTTGTATGTCTCAATCATGTTCCCCTTCTCCCTTGTTACTTCCAATTGGTACTGTACATGTTTAGGTCCTTCAACCTCTCCTAATAAGTCCTTTCCCATTGGATAATCTTGGTTACCCCCATACTACCACCACTGTCATTGTCCTTCTTCAAATCATCAAATGCGGTCTGCAAAACTGCACGTAATATTACAAGTGAGGATGAACCAATAACGTTTATCTATATCTAGCTATCTGAAAATATAGAGAATAAATAATGGAAAAGTGTTGTATATGAGGAAATAATACCATTGTGGGATTGAACTATATTATTGCCTCACATAGGACTTTGCCATCTTTTATTTTATATAATACATAAGGTTGGAGGACACTTTTTGCTATGTCCTACTGTATGTGTTTCCATAGTGTAGTGACATGTGTTAATGTTAGTTCTGATGGACAGCATTGCTTGGTGAGTGTCTATTGGGTGTTAACGTGTTCTTTAGGTGTTCACAATACTTTAATTCAGTGTAATAGCTACTTGGGGTCATAATACCCTAACTGGCAGGCAATTAGAAATCATAATACCCTAACTGGTAGGTAGTTGAAGTCATAATACCTTAATTGCAAGCTAGTTAAGGTCATAAATCCAAATAGGCAGCTGTCTTCATACTTTATATGGGGAAATAAATTATGGCTTTTTCAATGGGGAAAAGGGCCCAACCATGTATTATATATAGGGTTTCCAGTTTTTAGTTTAAACTGAAAATAACCGATAAAACACCACTGATGTGTTTTTCATTATTTCGGTTAAAACCGATAAACACCGAAATTTTATTACACCGGCAGCGCTCTCCTCACACATCATCATCGCACTGTAACAGCCCCTGTAACATCCTCTTATTGTGTATAAAAGTATCAAATTATACAGTTATTAAGTATCACTGCTAACACAATCTTCCCATTATGTTTTTAGCCCCCTTAAATTGCGTTACATCCTCCAAGTGGATAAAATTAGCTAATGATGCTACTAACAAGTATCACTGCTAACCCAATCTTACCATTATGTATTCAGCATGCTTACATTGCATTTCAGTGACTTCCCTAATAAAATTATTTTATTGCCTTTCTCCCCTGGTGCTTGCAATTCTTTCATGAAGTAGCTAATGATGCCAATGCTGCTGCTAACAAGTATCGCTGATAACCCAATCTTCCCATTATGTATTCAGCATGCTTACATTGCATTTCAGCGACTCCTCTAATAAAATTATTTAATTGCCATTATTCACTTCTCAAACAGACCAATCAATTAAAATAGATTATTTTAATACAAGTGCACATAGCAAGTTTAGTTTAGCCACGCACACACTGAGTAACCTCTGGTGCTTGCAATCCTTTTATGAAGGGCTGTGTGGTTCGCATATTTCACATAACTTGTCTTGTATTGCATCAGTTTCAAATTAAAAATGCCTCGATGATCAAAAACAGCAGAGCAGTATGCTGTTGAGCACAAAGATTTTATGGTTGAGCTTCTCCATGGCAAGCAAATACTAATTTTTAAGTTCTGCTGAGTCACGGTGCCACTTGTACCTGGTAAAACCACGAGTCTGCTTGCCGAGCATGTGCTATCAAAGACTCACATCAAGCAGAAGCAGCCCCCTGAGGACATAGACCACTGTTTAAGCCAAATGTCACTAACTGAAACAATTACAAGGTTCAAGCGCAAAAGAGAGGTTGAGCGGGACATCGCTCATGAGTTCAGCAGAGCAATGATACAGTTGGATGTTAGCCTACATCAAACTGATGGCCCTTTGGGAGATCTTTTTAGGAAATGGGCACCAGCAGCACGAACAATGCCTAAATCTGGGCAAATGTATGAAAAATATCTACCCCAGGTCTTCAATTCCGACATAGAGCACATTCCTGATTTGCTAAATGGCACACAGGTTTCAATTACCATTGATGAAACACCTGAGATGCACAGTGACCCAGCAATGGCTGTTCTGTTTACTTCTGCTGACCGGTTGAAAGGCTGGAGCCAGTGTACCATTATGGGAGACCTTGAGGTGATTGAATGTTGTAATGCAGTGTCAATTGCAGCATTAACACAGAACGTTCTTGACATCTATGGGAAGAACTGGTAGAATGTTGTATGCATATGCAGTGACAGTGCCAGCTATATGAAAAAGTTGTGTGACGATTTATGGAGAGCTCACCCACAGTTTAAGGCATTCCCTGTTAAAGATCTGTGTCACCTGCTGGATGGTGTACTGAAGGCAGCAATCACCTCATCAAGCGTCCTGAAAAAGGTAGTTGACTTTATTTTGCATTCTGGTGCACTTTTTAAATATGCTCGGGAGCTTAAAAGAAAGTACTTTGCAGTGTGCTCATGCCTAGGGGTAAAACGAGAGGTAATCCCCAGCATCACACATAGCAGATGGTATTCTGTTATAGAGGCTGTAGAAAGCTTGCTTGCCATGTGGATACCGTTTACTGTTTTTCTATTAAGCGCAGATGCTGAGGGGAAGAAATGTGAGGAAATTAGAAAGCATGTGGACACTGACATCAAAAAGAACACTGTATTGCGTTTTAAACTTTCTTACAGAGAATATGAGACCTCTGATTGATATTATGAAAAAACTTGAGTCTGAACACACAAGTCCATCAAGTGTTTAACATAGTTGGAGTAAGCACTAAAATTCTGTTAGAGAGCAAAATTGATGGAGGCAGCTCTGAGTATGGACCTGCAGCAAGTGTACTTCTTGGGTGTCTGCCACTGGAAACTCAACAAGTACTAGAGGAAACCTTTAAAATGTTCTACACAGCTATGTACGACAAATGGCAGGCTGTAATGGCCAGAAATATCCCAAATCCAACAATGGGATTTGAATTAAATGAAGCCTCTCTCTGGTACTCAGTTCAAGTGTTTGATCCATTTAGAAAAAAACAAATTCTCTTCTAACTTTGAAAATGATGAGCCCGATTCTAGAAGGGTGGCGCAAGTTGCCGCTGAACGCAACTTACACCACCCGCAACTGTGACAATGATCCTGCTCCCTATTCTAGAAGGGGCAGGGTCTCCTTAACAAAGACCTGCAACATGCCACATGTGGCTAGGTACACTGCATAGAGGGTGTACCTGGCCAGCATGTCACAACCCACTGCTGCAGGTCACAAGTGTGCCCCTCCACCTGTGCCCCAACCCCTGGGTCACCCGCCGCAAAGGTGGCATTTTACCTGCCCTGGTAGTCTAGTGCCCCCCCCCAGAACAGTGTTAAATAAATGAATATCTCCCTCATAACCCTGGTAGTCTAGTGGCCCCCCGATCTGTTTAATAAAAGAATAGATCCCATTTCCCTGGTAGTCTAGTGGCCCCCCCAATCTGTTTAATACAAGAATAGATCCCATTTCCCTGGTAGTCTAGTGGCCCCCCGATCTGTTTAATACAAGAATAGATCCCATTTCCCTGGTAGCCTAGTGGCCCCCTGGATCTGTTTAATACAAGAATAGATTCCGTTTCCCTGGTAGTCTAGTGGCCCCCCAACTGTAAAATAATTAATTAACAGATCCCCATTTCCCTGGTATTCTGGTGACCCCACTCCCAACTGTAAAATAGTCAATAAACAGATCCCGTTTCCCTGGTAGTCTAGTGGCCTCCCACCCAGCTGTGCCAGCCACCCAGCACCCCACCCGTCCCCTGCTGGTGACTGGCACAGCCCACCCTCTCACCTCCACTGCCAGCCGCTGACTGAGTGCAGTATTAGTGCTACAGCACAGATGGGCTCAGAAATTAATTTCTGAGTGCGTCTGTGCAGTAGCGTTAATACTGCACTCAGTCGGCGGCTGGCTGTGGAGGTGAGAGGTGGGCTGTGCCAGTTGCTGGCTGAGGACAGGTGGGGGGTTGTGGGTGGGCTGGCACGGCTGGGTGGGGGGCCACTAGACTACCAGAGAGACAGGGATCTGTTTATCAGTTGTTTTACAGTTGGGGGGCACTAGACTACCAGGGTAACGGGGATCTGTTTATTAATTATTTTATAGTTGGGGGGCCACTAGACTACCAGGGAAATGGGAATCTGTTTATTAATTATGTTACAGTTGGGGGGGCCACTAGACTACCAGGAATATGGGATCTATTCCTTTATTACACAGATTGGGGGGCACTAGACTACCAGGGCTGGCTATTTGCTGCATATGCAGCCAGCGACTCGTGGTTCAGGGCACGGGTGGGGGAATGGCAGTGACATCCTGCAGGGCTTCTGCCAATGGGTGTTTCAGGGGGCTGGGGGTATGGGTAGCCCTGTGGGGCCCCGCTGGGGTGTGCTGGGCATGGGGGTAACCGTGCACTGTCCACTGGACAGCCGATGGATCTACAGGACTCCCGGGGGTGTTTGTAAGTTATACCAGCTAAATGCTGGTATAACTTACATTGCCGGATCTCCTCCGGGGGTTCTTGTAGCATCCTGATGTGGGCACTTTGTGGCTGCCCTTCTAGAATGGGGCACAACTCTGCCATAAACCCCCTATTGTCATGTTGCAGGGGGTTTATGCGGCATAACAGCTGTTTGGCGCAAGTGGCCTGTGACATGTCACAGGCCACTTTGTAGAATCGCGCATGTCGCAGCTGCTGGCATAAGTTGCTACATGCACCATTCTACTTGGCGTAACTGCTTTTACGCCATGCGTAACCCTTCTAGAATCTGGCCTCATATATTTATTTTTGATACTTTTAATAAACATGATACTGAATTACAATGTGTACAGTTTGATGAGTACTTTGCAGAACCATTGACTATTAACATAGAATTAGAAGTGAACACATTTTGGAGGTGTAAAATGAAGCAATGGCCAGAACTGAGTGAATGTGTTCTGTCAATTCTTGCACTGCCTGTCTCTAGTGCTAATGTAGAGGGCTTTTTCAGAGATTAGGGCATTTACTACCAGGAAAGAGAGAGGGAAAATGTCAAAACAAGCACTGAAAATGCACTGCATGATTTATTACAACAAATTTAGCATTTAAAGTAATGGTGTAATATCCATGTTAATATTGGATGTATGGTGCTATTAATATGTGCAGTATGGTTGATGCTAATAATGGGGGATATCGTGTTACTAATGTGCTTATGTGCAATTCTAATTATATTTTTGCAACTTCTTGAACTTGTACAGCAATGTACACAGTGACTTTAAAAAAAATTATTTCAATAAACACTGATAACTACTGAAAGTGTGTTAAGAATTACTTTTTTTACACCGGAAAACACAGATTTTTACTACTTGAAATAAGAGCAAGAAAAGTTGAAAAAGAAACACCTTTTTTATTAAACAATAAACACCTAAAATCAGAAACCGTAATTTTATATAAATATATGTACATCTATTTTCTCTCTCTCTCTCTCTGTCTGTGTCTGTGTCTGTGTCTCTGTCTGTCTCTTTCTCTCTCTCTCTCTCTCTCTATATATATATATATAGTGTGTGTATATATATATATATATATATATATATATATATGAAATAGTGACATAGTAGTGCCAGTGTAGTTAGGGTTGAGTAAGGTGCTCAATGTTAAACCCCAATTTCTGCACCCTAATAACTTGCAGTATCACTGATGTGCTACCTTTGTGGATTTCTATCCACATTAGCAGAAGCTTCGGCCCACTGGAGCCTGTACTTCTGTAGCCACACCTGAGTGTGTATGTCATATGGCTTGCCTAAGTACCTGTGGCTGCAGATGCGCAGGCCTCATGGAGGCCTGTGCTTCTGCAGGCAGGAGTACTAATGCAATGTGAGTATAATGATTTCAGTGGAGCATCAATAAGTTTTTCAAGGAGGTAGCAGTTATGTCTAGGGTGTAGCACTTTCCTCCAGACAAAAAGTAAAATTTTACGTTTTAAATTTCAGATTAGGTTAAAACAGCGACGGGTACTTTTTGTTGACCTAAGGGGTAGTGGGTGCTACCTCGCTACATAGCTGGATCCATAGTACATGGTTTTCTATATGCAGCTGCATAAGTGCAGATACCACAGGGACCTGTGCTTCTGCAACCATAAGTCAGTGTATATGCCATACACCTGTGGCTGCAGAAGTGCAGGTCCCATAGGGGCTTGTACGTCTATAGTCAGAACTGTGTGCATGTCTTACAACGTGGATGTGTACCTGCGGTTACAGAAGCTCTGGCCCATAGGGGCAATTGATGCCAGTGGCTGCAGGAGCCCATGCTTCTGTACACAAAAACAGTGTGTGATTTTAGTATCATGGATTTCTATCTGCAGCCAAAAGTGAATGTGTATGCCTTGTGGTGTGCGTACCACAGATACAAAGCCATGAAGGTAGCACATTGCTACTGCATTTGTGTCATCCAGAAACAGATGTATGTTGCTTGTCTTACATGACGATGGCTGTCTGTGGTTTCTTGTGGGGTCTTGTCCTTTTGCTGCTTTTGGGGGTGGAGAGTTAGGGTTGGAAACCTTAACACCACATTTCCCTGCTTTTGTGGTGTTAAGTTAAACCCAACTGGTGCATTAATGCAGTTTTTTTGCAAAGAATATATATCTATATCTAGGTGTGTGTGCGTATGCACACACAATAGGCTGTCTCAGAATATACAATTTATCTTCACGTATGAGAGAGCAGGACCACAACTCATATATAAGTTACTGGGTAACCACACTAGGTAACAACCCATTTACAGGAATGGCATGGGCAGTAATAAGCTGCACACATTTGAATAGACACAGAACAGCAGCACAGGTACAATACAAAAGTACAGCTGTATAGAAATGTATAGGAACAGCACTTCACTGAAGTCAGATACACACAGTATGGCACCAAGTATATTCTTTTTCTTTTAGAGACCCTGTCTATCACTGGCAGTACATTGAGGTGAGTAGAGCTGCAGAGTCAGCAGCTATTTATATTAAAATGTGTTTTCAGAATGATTTACAAGAGGGTGAGTAACAGGGGAAACTCTGCCCCATCAGAGAGAGAGAGAGAGAGAGAGAGAGAGAGAAAGGTACTGTATATAAGGGACACACTTGCGCAAATTGACTTTGCTATTTTTTTTGTTACACATGATCATTCAGTGCAGGGGATTCTTTTCAGTGCTTTACATTTCTCACCAGTGTATTCTGCCAGAGCAGTTGTGGAGCAAGCTCGGTGCCTTCAGAAGCAGAACAGACAGCACCTCCAGAACAATGGAATGTGGTTCTGTGCATTTTTAACAGATTGTGGTTAGGACATACAGTGGAGCAGCAGCACCTCTGCTTGAAGGGAGCACAGTCTATGAAATAAACAATGGATGTAAAGCAGATCACATGGAACTAGGCAGGGATGCAGAGCAAGCAGGCAGCACCTCAACCAGCTCATCAAACGGGACATAGCCAGATAGAAAATAAAAATCAAAACCACAAAAATGGCAGTGGTGCCACATTCATTATTCATCACATATTAAGTGCTACCTTTGCCTAATGTCATTTTGAGATGCAACTTTCACTTCTTAGCATTTCCTTCAAAGGCATTCCCTCACAGCTGAATATCTGTTTCCTCTCTATTGTCTACCCACCCTCACAACCAACACACTTCACCATACCTAAACTATTCTGTCATAAATTCTTTTGAAACAATGTTCTGCACTTACATATATACTCTCATAAACATGTTATTTCAAATATAAACATTTACTACAGAACTGAAACGTTATTGCCTGCAGTTCAATGGGGTGAAACAACCAGCCATGCCCCCTTCCCGAGTTATATAAGCAGTTCCTCCCAGCCTCCGTCTGAAGCACTATTTCTTTGCAGCTGGATGCTCTGTCAGACTTTGACTTCCCCTTTGGGGCCTGCTGGAGTTTTGCCATCCCCCCCCCCTTCTCTAGCATTTCCCTTTCTCCTTCCCTTTTGCTTTGGGCCCTGCTTAGTTTGTGCTGGACTTCTGTTTGTTGTGTTTCTCCTGCTTTTTGGTTAGCATTTGCTTTGCCTCCAGCTGCTGCATGCTTCTTTGTGTCACTTGTTTAACTGTTCTCCTGTGTTTGTGTTTTTTCATTTTACATTTCATTTCTTTTGGGGGCTTTCTAGTTTTCCTAGCATCCTGTTGCCCTTTGTTTGTATTGTGCTATTCCTGCACTTGTGCTATTCAGGCTCCCATTTACGCACCAGATTTTAACAAACCCTCTGTTCAACTACAATTGTTATTTGTATGCTTCAGCTCACACTATTGCTTCACTGCCTCTGCTGTCTGTTGTGCTTATCCACCTTGCTTGCTTGCACCTGGTCCAGACTTTGTACTGCTCCCGCTAGTTGCCACTCTCTGCTGTGTGATGTTTGTTTCTGCAGCTCTGCTTAATTCTTTCAGTGTTAGCTCAGTCAAGCAGCTACTACTCCCAGTTTTCAGTCTTTGCACTGCGCTAGTATATTTATGTTGCTGTATTACTATACCGACATGGCTTATAGCTGCAGGCATTTTAGCAGTACATTTCTGATTTTAACTATTCAGAAACTTTCAGTCAGTAATTTGCTTCAATGTGTTTACATTACTCTGGTGGCTTGCTATCATATGGCTCTGTCCTTAAATGGGACCTTCCCAGTAAAAGTGCCTCTATTTTGGGGGGTTCCTACCTTACCAACATTACAGCTGCTGTTTGGTCTCATGGTGCTCAGCTTGCAGCTTCCCTGTTTTCCCATGGCAGGGGACTGTGATGTCACAGTGGGGCATTATGGCTCCAAGTAGCAGAAGCATGCTTTTATGTAAGCTATATGATTTTGCCCTGATCTTTTGCCTACATGACTTTTCAGTTACCCATGCATAAATGCATTAGTCTTACAGCCTACATGGCTTTCAAGATATTCATTGCATCCTATTACTGCATTGCAAATGCTCCTTACTGGAATAATCTAACTGCACCTTAATACCATCTTTCAGATGAGACGTTAAACCGAGGTCTCATCTGCCTGGATTGATGGTAGTTCTGGTGGATGTTAAAGATCCCATGGCACTTATTGAAAAGAGTAGGGGAATTTCCCCGGTGTCCTGGCCAAATTTCCCTCATCCACTATAAATACCACCAACAGCTTAATCTGGTTCAAGGTCAATTGCCATTCATCTGTATCCCCCTTCCCCGTGTCATGCCTGAAAATAGGCAGGATTTGTCTAGTGCACTTAACCGGTAAATAAATCTATAGCCACTGACTTTGCCTGGCCTGCTTAGCAATAAACTGCTACCTAATCTACAGCTGCTGGCTTAACCTGGCCTCCTCCTGTCTAGCACTTCAAAGTGGATTCATGCTCTCATTCATAAATCAGAGGCATACCACCCATGACCATTACCTTTTTTGGCTCAGGGCTTGCCTGTGAGCCGATGGTCTCGCTCTGTACACACAAAGTCTACAACTTGGGCATGTAAACTTTGGGGTGGAGTCCTTCTTGTCTCACTCATAGTGGGAATGTCCTTGCTCTGGTTGGAGCTTTAGCATGCTGTCATGTGGTGCACCTCCTGATGCAGAATTTAAGACTTCAGCAGCCAAGGGGTGGGGCCCTTAAGCCCAAGGGGGCTCCTTTGGCTATGGCTATGCCATGGTACCTTCAAAAGCTATTCTCGCTATGACTGCCTATAGTTCACCTGGTCTTCTCGACCTCCCATCCCCTTCTCTGCTCAGCTCAACTCTCAGACTGTTATTAGGGAACCCCTTTGGATGTCTACCTCCACCTTACGTCTCCTGTGTGGAGGCTGGGTGAATGTGTTCTAGCAGTTGTTGCTCTCCTCCACCTGTCTTGAGATGTGGGCTTTCTGTAAGGAGTCTCCCTTTGCAGCAGAGCTATTTTTGCAGCCACACCATGACATTTCCTGTAGAGGGATAGTGTGGAAAATTGGAAAAATTCCCCTCAAACCGGGTCTCCAAATTGCAGTAGTTGAGCCATCACTAAATAAAATATCCCAAGCCTAGAAGGAAGGTATCTAAGCCTCAGATCCCCAGAGGTTTCCTCCTTTAAAAGTTTTTTTTTTCTCTTTCCTGTGCCAAAGATCATAATATCTAGTTGATTGTTAAAATAGTGTATTCTCTAGTTTCCTTATGTAGGTTCCGCTGTTGGATGGAGATGGATGGTGGCCCTACTTGCCATTCCCTCTCTCCTTAGGAAGCCCCCTGATGTCATCAGTGCAATTCATTTTATCAGTGCAATCCTGACAACCTGCGCATCTCATTTGTGTTTCTTCAAGATGTCTCACTGCTATCAATCTGCTTCTCAACCTTGTAGTCAATATTTACTGCTCAATACTCTTTTTGGCTCTCCTTCCTAAGGTACCCTTAGCCAAGGGAATCTTTCCCGTGGCACCCCTAAGTGTGGAACCCTCTTTGAGGATTCCTTGCCTTTGGTACCCCTACAGGGTGGTAATTTCCCATGGAATAGAAAGTACGAATGGCCAAACAGTTATCACAGTTGCACAAGCATAACACTACTCTGGTTGCATAGGCCTATTGAATTGAAAAACTATTGCCTGTAGTTCAATAGGGTGAAGCAACCAGCCACACTGCCTTCCTGCGCTATATAAGCAGTTCTTCCCAGCCTTCCTCTGAAGCACTTTTTCTTTGCCCCATCATCCTCTCCACCTCCAGCAGCACCACTCTCTCCATGGGGGCTCCTTCCTAAGGTACAGTATCTTTAGCCAAGGAAATCTTTCCCATGGCACCTCTGGGATGGAGCCCTCTTCAAGGGTTCCTTGCCTTCGGTACCCTTACAGGGTGGTAATTCCCTGTGGAATAGAGAGTGCGAATGGCCAAACAATTATCACAGCTGCACACACATAACACTACTCTGGTTGTATAGGCCCATTTGGTTTCCTTTCTAAGATTTATAACATATATTGGTTTTCTATCCAAAAAGCCTTTATAAAAGCATCAGTCTATACTATTGATTTCATAGTGCCTCTATTTACGAAATCATAATGCTCACCACACCAACATGCTGTGATGTCACAAACAGCAATTGTGAGGTCAGTTGGAAATGGACGCTTTTTGAAATTTGAAAGTGAAATATGAACCACGTGATCTGAAATATGAACTGCATTATTTGAAATGTGACCTGCATCATCTGAAATATGCACTGCAGTATCTGAAATATGAATATGAACTGCATTATCTGAAATATGCACTGCATTATCTGAAATGTGAACTGCAGCATCTGCAATATGTACTGCAGTATCTGAATCATGAACTGCATCATCTGAAGTATGAAGTGTATTATCTGATTTATGAATATGCACTGCATTATCTGAAATATGCACTGCCTCATCTGATATATGCACTGCATTATCTGAAATGTGACCTGCAGCATCCGAAATATGCACTGCAGTATCTGAATTATGAACTGCATTATCTGAAATATGAATATGTACTGCATTATCTGAAATATGCACTGCCTCATCTGATATATGCACTGCGTTATCTGAAATATGAACTGCATTATCTGAAATGTATGGCTGACCCTATATGCAGAGTACTGCCATCCATTTCCTGTACTATGCTGTTATCTGCCGTCTGTTGTAATGTATATGCCTGATGTTCTTGTATGTACCTTTATATGCCTGATGTTTTTGAATGTACCTTGTAATCTCCCAGGTTGCACCTGAAAATAGGCACTTAACTGTCTAGTGTGCTTACCTGGTAAACAAAAGTAAATAAATAAATATGCACTGAATCATCTGAAATATGAACTGCATTATTTGAAATATGTACTGCATTATCTGAAATATGCACTGCATTGTTGGAAATATTTAGTAGACCAAGAATGAAAGATTAGATATGATGAGCCTAGGTCTCCTTCTTGCTCGGTGACTCTAAGATCCACTTCTCTCACCATATACACAGTCCATGGGTTCTGTATCCCTTAATGCATACTCTTGCACTTTTTGGTATTAAAACCCACTGCCACCTCCTAGACCATTCCTTTGGTTTCCTCAGATCCCTTTGCATTCTCTTCACCCCTCCCCAAGTGTCAACCCTGTTGCAGATTTTTGTGTCATCTGCAGAGAAACACACCATACCCTCAAGCTCCTCCACAATGCCATTTATGAAAGATAATGAAGAGGACCAGTCCCAGCACCGCATCCTGGGGCACCCTACCCTACCCTACTAGTCCCTTTCTTATCACTTGTGTGGCTACCATTTACTGCCACCCTTTGCCTCCTATTTGTTTACCAGTTTGATACCCTGCATGGAGTCAAGGATGGTCCTGTCTCTTGATGTAGGTGTGGCAAGAATGCCCAAAGCTTTATCTTTTAGATTAAAGACCCCCATAATCAAAACTTCCCTACTGACAATTGTTCTTATGGCTCCCCCCAGGGCTCTGTCTAAATCCTCCCTGTGTTGCAGGCCTGTACATCAACCCTGTGTGAATATCAGCCCTCGCTCCCATATCTTGGCTGATCCATAGTACCTCCAGCCCTTCATTGTCCCCCGGTTGTTCCTATAGTTCAGCGACCCTTATCCCCTCCTTTACATATAAAACAACCCCCCCCGCCTTTCCTTCCTGACCTATCCAGAACACGATTGTGAAGGTGTGGGATAAAACAGGCATGACAAATCAGAAGTTAGGTGCATAAAAATGCAAACGTGTGTTGTTATTTTATTCAAATAAAAAATAATAAACATACAGACAGCAAAAGGTTATTCAATGTCCAGTATCCAGCAAACTTTCTAATTTCAAAAATTCCTGAGGCTTAGCTTCAGCCTTTGCAAATAGAACAGTGTGGAAACAAGTACACACTTCTGAGGTCCTCCTCAATTGGTAGTCAGTATTCAACTGATTTTCCTATCTATCGTTGTTACTTCAAGTGGTGGGTTTTTATACCTTTCATGGATGACATCACCGTCAGGTGATCCACCCCTTTTTTTAAACCAGTATAAACCACTTATTCTCAGGAGGTCCCCATCAAACAATAAAGACATACATGTTCATACATGTTAATTTTTCTAGCCTAGACTCGACTCTTTTTTTTTTCAGTTAAGGGGGTTTATGTTAATGGGGTTTTATGTTAAGATGGTTTTATGTTAAGGGATTGTTATGTTTCCATTTTGTTTCATCTCAAAAGATAGTTTTAATAAGATAGTAAGTCCATGAGGGTTCCACTGAGTTTGCAAGGGGAACATGAGAACAAGGGCACGCTCCTCTTCTCCACTCTCCTGCCAACCCTTGGAACTCATCATATCTTTTTCTTTTTATTTCCATTAAATTGTTAAATGTGACACCCTAAAATAGACAAGAATACAGCAAACATGTTTTTAATTCCCAGTGTGAGCGGCTGACCCACAGAAACAATGAACGAAAGGAATGGGGGGGCCCCGGACACCCTACACTTGGGCATCTGCGGGCTCTTCCTGTCACAATGGTGTAGCCTGGAATGGCCACTTCCCAGCCATGGTTGTCCATGCACCATGATTCCATTATGGCCACCAGATCCAGGTCTGCCTGTGCAATGATTGCCTCAAGACCAGGAATTTTTTCCCTAGATTCCTTACATTGGCACACATGACTCTCCATTCTCTCCTCTTCATCCATCTCCATGCTCTTTGTCCTGCTCTCCTGAGTGAGCTCCAATTAGGCAAATTCTAAACACAGTCCTGCCTCTGTTGCTGCCCAGATTAACATTGGAATACTGTACTGACAGCTTCCTAACAACATATGGAACCTATCAATACCAGTATAAATGTAGTATAGAGTGCTACTGCACCTGATGAAGGGACCCATGTGGCACCGAACGTTTATGTACTATGCTATCTTTATGCAAGCCAATTGTTGGTCCAATAAATGGTATCAAACTATCCAGTGACTCCTATTTTCCAAGGACCAATGTGGCTACAACCCCTCTTTACTGAGATGTAAATGAGGGTGATATGAAATGGCTGACAGATAAGGTAGGCACCAGAGATGGAACCAATTTTGTGAGACCATAAGGAAAGACAGCTCAGTGAGTGCCCAAATGCAGACAAGGTCTCTATTCACAAGTTCCAGTCCCCAACAGCAGGCAGGCTCCTGGCCCAATCCACCATGAGGAGGTAGTTAGAAGTCTTTAGGTTATATAAACTGTAGTGACAGAAATGGGAATTTCAATTGGAAATTGGAAAAACTAGCCATTTTTTTATTTTGGTAGCTTTATTCAAAAGATTCATAGAATAAATTCTCACCAAAACAGTGACCTGATTTTGGCATAAGTGACTTTGGGTTCCCACAATCCATTTTTTATCCCCCCCCCCCCCAAATTTAGGAGACAGTCAAGTCTTGGGGCTATCAAGACAGGCGGTATAGAAAATATATGCATAAAGGAAAACAATGTATTATTAGTTTAAATTTAAAGATGTGAATTTTTGTTTTTCTGTGGGAGCCAGAAAGGGGGATGGAATCAAATGGACAGGCTCAGATTACATAACTCCACATTAATGTTCCAATGGTAGTTATGCTGCTGTGATAGTTCCAAAGGACACAAAGCCACAAAGGAGTGGCGGGCAGGCAGATTAGCTCTGATCGGTAGCCAAAGTAGCCAGATTGGAGTCCAATGGCCCTTTAGGGAGCATAAAACTAGTTATGAGAATGATTTGGCTATAAAAGAGGTTGCACAGGCAGTGTTCAAAGAGTTTAAGGCAGTGAGCTGACAGAACCAGATCAGACCAGCTGTAACCAGACCGGAACAAGGAGGGGATCAGCAAAAATGAAGTGATATGAAGAGCAGGTT
Source organism: Neoceratodus forsteri (assembly GCA_016271365.2). Classification (NCBI taxonomy): domain Eukaryota; kingdom Metazoa; phylum Chordata; order Ceratodontiformes; family Ceratodontidae; genus Neoceratodus; species Neoceratodus forsteri. Next base: position 668,915,681 of record CM028133.1, read on the forward strand.
AAGGACTTGGGCTAGCCACCCATGGTAACTATTTACATGAAACTGGATCACCTGTATCCAACAGCATGTGCAGTAGGGTAGTAATAAGCTCAGGGAAAGATAACATTTACTTGTCTGCACCTACTGTACAGTACCATCAGTTCTCCACAGCCAAGAAGACAATCAACTGAACATGGAGGGAGTGAAGTCATGTGACAAGTTTAGTGGAGGCAGTGGTTCCTGCATGAGCTCTAGTTAAGCAAACTCTAGAAAGGTATACCACACTGTTAACGACATTTCGACAGTGTGGTCCCCTACAGCGACAACAGCACCACGTCACTGTAGGGAACCCGATGGAACCTGGCACTGTCTGTCAGGGGTCCTGCACCCCCCTGAATCAGCTCCAACTTGGAGTTGACAACCTAAGTGGGGGGGTGTGAGGGGGACACAGCTCCCCCCGAAGAAAACACTTGTTTTAATACAAAACCAGCAGCTGACTGCAAATTGCTGTCGACTTGCCAGTTTCGCTGTCTGGTCTTTCTACACAAATTTTGTCGACAACCAGTGGTAGGTCCCTCTAGAAACAGTTGTCCTGATGCTGTTGCTGTCCAGATTACCATTTAAACAATATACTGTCAGCTTCCTAACAAGCTATGGAACCTATCAATATCAGTTTAACTGACCTCTGCAGGAAATGACTGATCCAATATTTTATTTTCTCCCCTCTGAGGAAATGGAGCCACCACATCACCCAAAGCTGGATGTAGAGATCACAAACGCCCACCAAATGATTCCTCTGCTGGCAAGTCCCAAGGAACCTGCCAAAGAAATGGATAGCCTGGCTATATTTGTTGCACATTTGTTGATTTAAGTCATTTCTTTTGAGCTGTCTTAAGATTTGAAAATATTCACAGACAACTGTGAACAACTCCACTGCCTGGTCAGGGTGTAGAGAGCTGGGTCAGCTCAGCGGAGGACAGGGATGACCTTGAGAAGAGAAGAGAGAGAGGTAAATGCTTTTTGAAAAAAGAGGAGCAAACCTAGAGGAGACTATGGAAGACCAGTTTAACTGAGGCCGATGCAATAAGTTTTGCATATCTGGTCTCCCTGAAAAAGCTAAGGGATCCAATATACTGGATTCATGCCAAAACCTTTGTGACTAACACAGGTCCCTCTCCAAACAGCACATCACTGAAATGAACCATCGATCACTGAAATCCCCACTAGCACTCAGAGAAAGATTGAGTGCCATTATACTTTAGCTGCTTAACTTTCAGGATAAAGTATACATCCAGCACAAGGCTTGCCATTGACATAGGACAAAAATGCTTCAAACTGAATAATAAATGGTGCCCGACAGTCTAGAATTTCCTATCAGGCCATTCTCTATTTGTGAGACAGACGCCTTGCTTTCCCATGATGCCGCAGTTTCTGTGTCTTGCTGACAGGGGAACTATCAGGCTACGCCTAGAAGTAGTAACCCCTGGACAACTGACTGGGATGCAGCTGGATGTTTACCATCAGAACCCCAGAACATGGAGCTGGTTTCTCCAACATCTGATAGCTCCAAGGCAGGCACATCTCCAGCTGTCTGTCAGACAGGCCATATGAATCTGCCCTATGAACATTTCCATTGATTCATTTGTTTTATTCCTCACACACCCCTAGGGGGTTGCCTGATTGTCTCACTCCTCCTGACTCCCCATTAGCTAGTTCTTCCTGGCTAACCATTGGCTAGCACCTCATGCTTCCTGACTGTTTGTTGAATGTTTGTGCTTAGTATAAACATTACCATCTCCTAATTTTAGAACTATCAAGCCATGTGATGTCATGCAACACAACACCAGTAAGTAATCTGGTCATTTTATTTGCCTATCTTGCTAAATGGCTCTATTTCAGTTGCTACTGTGATTCTCTCAGAGGCAATCCAATTTATTAGGAGCTCTGAAAATCAGCCCTGCCAGTGAAGTGATTGTTGACTTTTTGAAGTGGCAATCAGGACCTTCGAGAGAGGAAAACACTGTTTTAACAAAAAAATAAGCAGAACCAGCAAAGATAAACAGCATCAGTAACCTCACCTTCAGCTGAGCAACGTTATTTGGATGGTGGGAACACTACAAAAGCATATCCACGACTTCTCAGAATCCTGACAACAACCAGAACCCTGCAAGAGGACAGAATGCAAACAGCACTGAATTAAATCTTCGGAAAGCAAGAATTCCCTTACAGGAGGATATGGTGCAGCAAGCATAGCGACAAACTAGGAAGCCTTGAGAAACTGAACACACATCTCCCTGCCAAGGACAGAACATATAGAATAGTGTATGGGTGGTCATACGCAACAAGGCTGTGTTTCTAGCGAGGGGATGTGATGATGGTATACAGACCTCGAGAGTGAAGCTCGAGAGGTCTGAATGACGTCATCACATCCCCGAGATAGAAACACAGCGTTCGTTGTGTATGGCCATCCATACACTATTTTGTATAGTATATGGTTCCCAGAATGTAGAAAACTTTAATTTCACAAGGATTCATACCTTGTGTTCGTGTTCACTTGCTCCAGGTCCACAGTGAAGTCCCGCTATGCTCTCCCGACAACATCGCGTTTCTCGGTGCAGTGCCACTCTGCTCTCGACTGCAATGATCTACAGCACCGGTGTTTAAAAAAATAAAAGAAAACTGCCACACTGGTAGTTTGGACACACAAAGTCAAAGGTAGTCTGTGTCCAAACTACATGAATCCACCACTCTCCAAATCACTCGCTAACCTTCGCCGCCATTTTACTCTGTTCATTTTTGAGCACAGCGCTGTTTCGGCCAATCAGGCAACAGCTCAAAGGGGAAAAGTTGTTGTAGTATCGTTGTGACGTCAGCACGATACTACAACAGCTTTTCTTGACCTTTGAACTGCCCTACAACAACTTTTCGAAAGCCACTGCTTTTTATCCACAATAAGCACTAACCATACACTATAAAGGGAGTCAGAACCCTTTAACAAAGTCCTTGATCCTAACACTGCATCTAAGGCACACAAACTGAAACTCTGAATCAGAACAAATCTCACCCTGATAAAGGAAGAAATAATGAAGACCGTAATCTCCCCAAGCTCCAGAACAAAATGAGGTGGTTCCTCCCTTAGAGAACATTGGGCAAAACATTGTAGACATGGAAATACAGTCCATTATGCCTCCTTCTTCCAGTGCGGGACTTTATGATTATAGAAGGGAAACTCACACTTACCTCCCAAAAATAAAATGGCCACAAAGGACAGTATTACTGCAAAAATAGATCTTTCAGCTTTTCATACCCCTGGAGGGGATACAGAAGGTGACGACTCAGAAACTTCATCAGCAACCTCACCCCAAAAGGACCTGCTGACACAGAGGGATCCATTCCAGAAGCTTCCTGAGCAGTGAAACACAATAGAAAAAAGGGGGTCCTTATCTTGTAAATAAAAACGTTGTCACTCAATTTTCTTCTCTTATTATTCTTTATGGCCAAGATATTGATGTATGAATTAATGATTAAATCACTGAATGATAGTAGTACAAAGAGTTACAGGAGAAAACTGACAACCTTTTCTGCCTTAGACTGAATCAGGGCCTAACATTATCTTATTGCAGGACACAAAGTTTAAAATTTACAAATGACATACATCAAGGAAAGAAAGCTTGGTCCTTTGCCCCTCTGTGCAGTCCATAGGAGAGGATCCTTCTTCAGGGATGAAAGTTCTTTTCAAGTCCCACAACTTCAAAATGACAACAAAATTAATGGAAGCAGATCCAGGGAGGGTATTAATTTTAGATCTTGAATGGCAACACAATCCCATTAGGTAACATAAACAAACTGGAAGGCCACTCAGCTCAGTGAGGTGTCTCCAGATAGTACAGTACATAGGAGGAGAAAGGAGAATTCCGGCACTCACTGCACCTGAAGGATTAAAGAATGACTGAAATACTTCTCTTGAAAAAAAATGTCTGCATCTTTATTTATCATCCTACAATCCCATTAGGCTAGGGGTCATTTAAAAACCTCAGACAAAAGCCACTAGAGTGGAATTATTCAGAAAAATCCAGCCTTTTCTGTACACAACTAGAACAATAATTCTAGGTGGAGACTTCAATTGTCCTTGGTCACTAGAAAATAAAACTGGGAAAACCCAAAAGTCTTTCAGTGATTAAAATTTCCTGAGACTGATGATTTCCTTAGCTAATCTTCAAGAAGCTTGTAAGGTTATCCACTCAAGGGTGACATGCATGTTTTAGAGATTCAGTCTCAACAAGGATAAATTACGTATTTGTATCTGACTTGGTAAAAACCCAGGCTACCAAAACAATTATTTCTGTCACCTCTGCCCATGCAGAATGTACAGTCAAGGTGGGAGGGTGCTCAACACAGCCCTTTGGTTGAGGCCTTTGGAGACTGAACTCATCTCTTTTGGAAAACAGGGATATAGCAACAACATGTAATTCTAATTCAGGCCCGTTTCACAGTCACCTGTTGTTTCAATAGCCTAGTTTCCTCATGGGAAAACACAAAACAGGAGCTCAGGCAGTTTTTTTAGGCAAAAGAGAATGCTAAGGCTAAAGATTCATACTTTACTTACAGCTACAAAGTCAATTACAACAAGCATTTGTTAATGCCAAATGTTTGCTTGCTGGCATTGGCATTGGTAGTGTAGGAGTTAGAGAGCTGCATAATAAGAGTGGCAGTGAAGTATTGAATTGAAGCCAACCCCGCCACCACCCTGCAGAGGCTGACAGGCATTGGGGTGTGCCTTTGGGTCATCAGGCATAATGGCCACACCATTTCACCACACCCTAACCTGCAGACACCGACAAGTGTCACGGTGTGCCTTGGGGTCTTTGGCCCTTATGCTCACCCCATTCCATCAGGAAATACGGTGAGATGGGTGCTGTATAGAAGAATGGGGTGAACTTTGGGGCCAAAGAATGCAAGGCACACCTCGATGCCTCTCACTGGCTGCAGGGTGTGGAATGGTATGAGCATTACAGGCGAAAATCCCAAGTCACACCCCTGATGCCTGTCAATCTCTACGTGGTGGGGCGTTATGGTTGGAAACCCTAATATCTCAGGCATTCGTTGGCATTTTCCCTCCAAATTTTCAACATGGGTTTTCTGTGACCCCCCACCTTATGAACAGTGGCAATATCAGTTCATTAGCCGAAAGCTGATTTTGCACAGCGACTATGCCATTTAGCAGCACAGGTGCAAAAACACATTTCGAACAGGATGTGGAAAATAACAGCTGTACTGTTCATGGGGAGGTGGAAAAAATGGCCATGTTGAAAATCTAGAGTGAAAATATAAAAAAAAAACTGGTGAAGTCACGAGCGTGTGTAGAAACTGGGCAACGCACACCCATAGTGCAATTAGTTTGGGGATGTTTTACAGCAGATTGTCAAACACAGGCATTTTGGAACCTCCGCTCATGAACAGTGTCACGGTGATTTTCTTAATCTGTCCCAAACAGTGATTTCCCACAGCGACTACGCATTTCTGCACTGGAAGTGCGAAAACACATTTCGGTCATGGTGTGAAAAATGACAGCTGTACTGTTCATAAGGAAGTGTGGAAAAATGCCAGTGGTGAAAATCTGGACTGAAAATATTACAAATCCATGAACTTACGAGGGTGCGTGGAAACTGCGCAATTGTCGCTCGTAAGTCATTTTATGGACTTTTTTCACCAAATTTTCAACATAGCCATTGCAACACCTCTGCTCATGAACAGTGTCACTGTGATTTTATTAATCTGTCCCGAACATTGATTTCACACACCGACTACGCCATTGTGTGCTACATGCACGGAAACACATTTTGGGTGAGATGTGAAAAATAACAGCTGTACTACTCAGAAGGAGGTGTGGTAAAATGGCAATGTTGAAAATCTGGAGTGAAAATAGTGAAAATTCACAAATGTACGCGCTTGCGTAGGAACAGTGCAACGCATGCTCGTAAAACAATCATTTTGGGGAATTTTTCCACCAAATTTTCAACATAGCCATTTTAACACTTCTGCTCATGACCAGTGTCACTGTGATTTTCTTAATCTGTCCTGAACATTGAGTTCGCACACCGACTGCGCCATTATGAGCTACATGTGCAGAAACACATTTTGGGTGAAATGTGAAAAATGACAGCTATACTGCTTATAAGGAGGTGTGGTAAAATGGCAATGTTGAAAATCTGGAGTGAAAATATTGAAAATTCGCAAACTTCCGAGCGTGCATAGGAACAGCGCAACGCATGCCTGTCACACAGTCATTTTATGGATTATCGTCACCAAATTTTCAACATAGTCATTTTAGGACCTCTGCTCATGAACAGTGCTACTCTCAGTTTCTTAATCTGTGCAGAACACTGATTTCCCACACCGACTGCACTATTCCATGCCACAAGTGTGAAAACACATTCTGTCCAGGGTGTGAAAAATGACAGCTATACTGTTCACAAGGAGGTCTGAAAAAATGCCAATGTTGAAAATCTGGGGTGAAAATATTGCAAATTCACAAAGTTACGAGCATGCATAGCAACTGCCAGCATGCGCTAGCAAAAGCGAGTCATTTTAAGATTTTCCCGCAAATTTGCAACATAGGCTTTTGAGAGTCCACCTCATGAACACTGGCACTGTCATTTCATTAATCAGTCCTGAAAGGTGATTCCGTGCAGTGACTGCAAAATCACCTTCAGGGGCCAATTAACGCCATGACAGTGATAGAATTCATGAGGAGAGGTCCCAAAACCCCATGTTGAAAATTTGGTGGAAAAATTCCAAAAATGCCTGAGATATGCAGCAAAGTTGAAAAACCCTATTCATTCCATTATACAGTTTACGGCATTTCCTCAGTTTGCGGTCAGCTTTGAAAGTGCAGGCGTGTTCGGTCCACGAAGATCATCGCGCCAGACTCAGAGGTAAGTATGGAATTGAAAGGTGTGAGGGAGGCAGGGTGTGTAGTGGGTGGGTGCGGGTTGTGGGGGGCAGGGAGAGCTCGGGGCTGTTTCTCCGTTACATGTAAAAAAAAAAAAAAAGACATTGTGGGACGTTTTTATTTACAGGGCAATGGGCATGCTAGGTGGGCTTCCAGCATGCCAACTGCATCTTTTTGGAGGGGCCGCTGTAGCCGATGGGGATTGGGCACCCGTCAGCACACACAACAAGAAGTCAGAATTATGTTGGCGGGGATTAGGTACCCCGTCGGCCCTATGCCAGTGGGGAGTTGATTATGCTGGCGAGGGCTGGGCACTCTGTCGGCAGACAAGAAAAGTGGAGGCATTACATACTGCCGATGGGGAGTGGGCTCCCCCGTCAGCAACATACATCTGGCCACTGCTGCCAACGGGGATTGGGGCCCCCGTTGGCAAACAAACATGTTGGGGGGGGCACATGCTGCCAGGGGGATTGGGCACCCCCTCGGCAGGGGAGGGGTTAATATTGTTTGTGAACAGGCGGAAAACCACCGCCATGTTCACAAACAATATCAGTGTGTGAACATCCCGCCCTGCAATGACAGGTCGCTTCCTCATTGCAGCAAATGGCTGATGCTGCAAAGATGAGGCGGCCCCTGACTGCAGTGGCTATTTTTTCACAAGATGGTGGCGACATTCCAAACTACTGTCACCGGCTGTGTCCCCCATTATTGGTGGACATCACACATGCCCCAAAATACCATGCAGGTATTGGCCTCAGCAGTGCTGCACCTCCAGAACCTGCTTTGGCACCGAACTGCTGCGATATGTTTCTTGCGCTGCACGCACGCAAACATAAAAATCAATCATATTACAAAATATAATGAAATCACGTATTCTATCCATATTACACACATCAAAACAGAATTACATGCAGCACAGTGTTATAAAGCAAAATCCCTTAAAGCAGAACTACAATTTGGAACACAAGTAACAAAACAAACATCAGATTTATTCAAAGGTTGCCAAAACAGGAAAAATCAAATGGCTATATTATCCCTTGGAGACACAAAGAATAAAGTACATATAGCCCAGAATTTTATTAAAGAGCTTATAATTCATTTCTTTAAAAAAAATCCTTTGGGTCGAGCATACCAATTGAGGCAAACTTAGAAGATTTTGTAAAACCCTCAAATCTAGAGTAATTATTAGAAACAGAGAAATTTGAATTGATATCCACAGTCAAGCTTGATGAAATAATACAGCCAATAAAATCAATGCATTTAAAAGCTTCCCCTGAGTCCTGACAGACTCAGTGCTGAATTTTACAAAATATTTGTTAGAAATATGCCCTATGTTAGTCAAAGTTTTCTCAGATGTTTTAGAGAACCTAAGAAGCTCTGATGATATGTTTCATTCAATCATGATCTACCTATACAAAAAAGGGGAAAGAGCAAACATAAGTACCTGGCGTCCGATATGCCTAGTGAATGTAGACCAAAAGATCCTGAATAAAATTATTTGTGTAAGACTAAGCAATATAGCATAAAAAAGGCATCTATCCAGAACAAACCTGTTCTGTTTCAGGCAGAATCATGGGTGAAAACTGAATAACAACTCAGGAAATAGAGGCCAGAAGCATCATAAGAGATATACAAGACTTCTTCCTAAGTCTAGACCAGGAGAAAAGATTTTGACCAACTATCTCATGATTTTTTATTTCAGGCTTTGAAATTTCATGGTATTCCAGAAAAATTGATTGCATGGATCAAACTGTTACAAAATGTTGCTTCATTTCAGTCATTAATAAACAAATTATTGGGGGACAAGATAACAATTAAAGGAGGGGTTCATCAAGGGTGCCCCCTTAGCCCCCATTACATATTTTTGGATTGGGTATCTTGATTTATAAACTTATAATGACAACTGAAATTAAAAGGATAATTCAGCCCCCCAACTAAAATAAGGGCTTACACAGATGATATGGTCCTGTTTTTGGCATACCTTGAATTGTGATGTTGCCATGCAAATATTATAGGAGTACACAAAAGTGTATTGGGCTCAAGTAAACCTGACTAAAAGTAAAGCATTATGCTTGGACACGTGTAAAACCCTAGGTTCAACACTGGTTGGTTCCATTTTGGTATCATCATCATAAGTCACAGCGCTAAGTATTACATTTGGACCAGCTTTTAAAACCCACTTATTTACCCAGGCCTTTTCTGGCCTATAATACTAAAGCCTAGACAGTTGCTCATACAAATTATTTGCAATGAATTTTATGAATATTTTAATCATGTATGAAGCTGTGAATATGTATCTATATGTATGTCATCTTCTGCTTTAAGTTGTAAGGGCACCCTGAGCTCTGGAAGGGTGCTGTTTAAAAATAAAGCGATGATGATGATAAAATAAATTGTGAAACTAAAATACAAGAAGGGGAAAGAAAAGTAATGACATGGGAAAATCTTCAGCTATCTAGAAAAAAGTATTTCTCATAAAATCTTTGTTACTTCCTGTATTCCTATACCTCAGTGATGTGTTCTCCCATGGAAGCTAGACTCTACTGCATTTCTTCAATTACTGTGGGAAGGAAGTAACATCTGGCAATGAGAAATGTCACATGTCTGTTAGTCAGCAAAGGAAAAGTAGCCATGATAAATCCAGTCACATTCTTCTTTTCCCTTTTTCAAGAATAATATTTCATGTCAGTTCTCAAACTCAGGGTCCTTTTGGGTGATTTTGATTCGAGCAGGTTACACCATTTTATGCCAAATTGGAAAGGGGTAGATGGATAATTCCTTCAGTCAACAGAGCAGCACATATTCCCCCATATATGTTAATAGCTCTAAAGAAAATCAGAATATGCAAGCTAACTCCAGACCATTTCTGATCTACTACAAGGAAACAACTTTATACCACCATGCTCCAGAGCTGCTTTTCGGAACAACTGGAATTCTCAGGAGGAAACTATCAGACTGTAAAGGATACTTTAAAACAACTGCCTGAACCCAGAATCCCAGTACATATGTGGGACAATATATGGTTATACAGTTATGGGAAGTTTGGGGTTTGCAATGTGCATAAGTATGAAAGTCAGTTGGACAGATACTGTCCTAGAGGGACATGTAATAGAGTTCTAGAAACTCAGCTACATTTATTTCTTTCTTTCTTTATTTTTATTTATTTCAGATTAGGATTAGCACCTTTGAGTCAGTGACTCATTTACAAAGGTTTCAAGTCATTTAAGGTACGAAGACAGACAGACAACACATAGTTACAGTCAATACAGAACATTGGCAAAATTAGTTACACAGTTACAGACTCTAGCGAAGAGAAATCATTGAAACTAGTCATTCAGGAAACCAACAGTACTTGAGTATACATAAGTGCATTAGGATGGTGAGATGTAGGTACCAGGAGAGTGAGAACAAGGAGTAGGAGCGTATAGTGGGAGTAGAGAAAAGCAGAGTTATGAAGTACTAACTAGAGACAGACTAGAAGGGTGTAGAGGAGCAGCCAGAGTATGGGTTTGTCAGCAGAGGCATATGTGGAATGTGTAAGGGGGGGCAGGGGAGAAACCCGGAGGCCTAGTAGAGTTTGGGAAAGGGGGCAAAAGGGGAGGGTGGGGGACAGGTGCTAGGTGAGTGGGAGAGTTTAGAGAGGTAGGGGCTGTGGGTGGAGGGGAGAGAAAAGAGGAGGGTGCAGGGACAGTAGGTGAGTGAGGGAAGGGGGGAGATGGGGTGGACATGAGGAGAGGTAAGGGGCCAGGGAAGCAGTAGCAGGAGTGGGTTAAGGAATTCAGGGGCAGTTACAAACAGTTACAAAGAGAGGTAGGGACTGTGGGTGGAGGGGAGAGAAAAGAGGAGGGTGCGGGGACAGTAGGTGAGTGAGTGAAGGGGGAGAGATAGGGGTGGATGCGAGGAGAGGTAATGGGCCAGGGAAGCAGTAGCAGGAGTGGGTTAAGGAATTCAGGGGCAGTTACAAACATTCTCCAAGACCAAGTGTGCCCATAGTCCAGACTTGAAGTGGCCAATTTTGTTGCATTCAGTCAGGACCTTAGGGAGATTGCTAAACCACCTCTGGCCATGGAAACAGAGGGATCGCTGCATTAGGGAAGTTCTCTTGAAAGGTACCACCAACCCACCTTTGACTGCATTCTGGGTCTTTAAGTGTGGTTGTGAGGTTATGGAGAGGCTAGATGTTGAACAAGAGGTGAGCCCTAACAGGGACTTCTTTGCTAGAAGACATGATTGGTATGCAATTCTGCTTTGTAGTGGGAGCCTCCCCGTCTCCTGGTAGAGGGCACAAGAGTGAGTCCAGTGATCTGCCCCCAGGACTAGATGACAGGCTTTATTAGGAAGAGTTTTGACCCTTCTGAGGACAGTGTCAGTGCTGGCACCATATATAACGAGTCCATAGTCTATGGTGGATAGGACGGAGCAGCTAGTAACCAGTTTCAGTGCTTCTGGGGTCATAGACTGCTGATGTCGTTAGAGGGCTCCCAGTTTGGTGTTGGCAGATTTAATGACATGGTCAACATGTGCACTAAAGGAGAGTGTATTGTCCAGGATAACCCCCAGATATTTAAAGGTACACACCTGCTCTAATGTGACTCTTTCAAGGCTCTGAGCTAGCAGGGGGCCCATATTTCTTCCTGGTCTGAGGAACAGAGAAGAGCATGCACTTCATTTTTTTGTGGTTGAGCAAAAGTTTGCTGTCAGCGAACCATTTTTCGAGTCCTTGGAAATTAGCTTGACGTTCGGAGGAGATGGATGCTGAGTTTTCCCCAGAGACAAAAATTTCTGCATTGTCTGCGTAGAGTACAATTTTAGAGGGGCAAACAGATGGTAGTGGGTTAATAAAGAGACTGAATAGAAGTGGCCCTAATATGGACCCTTGGGGAACACCCAGGTAGACGTCCCTAGGCTGTGAGAGGGTCCCATTTATTTTGACGCACTGGGTCCTGTGCATGAGGTAGCTGTTAAACCATGTCACCACATCATTAGAAAGTCCCAGAGAGAGAGAGAGAAGGTTATGTAGTAGGAGTTGATGGTTGATGGTGTTGAAGGCTTTCATACGGTCTATAAAGATAGACCCCACCACCAGACCCTCCTCGAAGGCATCATAGATATAGGTTAAGTCAACCAGGGTGGAGATAGTAGAGTGGTCCTGTCTGAACCCATGTTGCTGGGGATTGAGTAGGCTGTACTTGGCTAGATATTCAGTGAGCTGGTCAGAAACTACACGTTCGAGTGCTTTCGACATTGGAGGGAGGATAGAGTTCGGCCTGTAGTTAGACAGATTGGTAGTATCTCCATTCTTGAGGATAGGTGTAACCAGGGCATCCTTTCAACTGTCAGGGAAAATTCCTGACCTTAGAGAGGCACTGAACACTTTAATGACAGTTTCGACCACCTCATTTAGCACCAGGGCTAACAGCTTCATGTCCAAGTTGTTACCTCCCATCTTGGTCTTACCAAATGCCCGCTTAATATAACCTACAGTTTCCTGCCTGTGAAGCCACCTTAAATAAAAAGGAGGAACATTAGTGGGAGAGGATCTGATAGATGACATCGGAGAGGTGGTTGGGGATAGGTAGTCACTAGGTAGTACTGAGCTTAGGTCAGTGAATGCCTTGTTGAAGGCATTTGCTATGTTGCTAGGGTCTTGTAAAGTCCAGGTAGGGGACAAGATTAGGTCCGGATGTGCTCTAGTCGTTTTTCCTGTGAGGGAATTTACTGAATTCCCAAAATCTCTGCCACAGCCCCAGTTCCTCTTTAGGAGATCATTGTAGTAGGACACCTTAGCCTGCTGTATAAGCTTAGTGCAGTTATTCCTAGCTGTTTTGTAGGAAACAATGTCAGGAAGTTTTCCCATGGCTTTGGCCTTATGTCATAAGTTGTCCCTTAGTTGCATGAGCTCCAGGATTGGGCCCGTGAGCCATGGGTTTGAGGTACCCCTGATTTTTGGGGTTTGAATGGGGCAAAAATATCACAGGCCTTGTTAAACATAGTGAGGAAGTAGCTAAGGGCAGCATTGCCATCCTGAGCATTGTCTAGTGGCAACAAGTCCAGTATGTTAAGGTACTGCTTAAAGGAATTAAGTTAGCCCGGTCTCAGGGAGTGACTTCTTGTGACCTTGGAGTCACTTTTAGTGAATTTATTGGACCAGGTGCACATGATAGGGGAGCGGTCACTTAAGGTGTCCCGTAAGACTGGGACCTCAGAGATATGTTCTGGACAGGTAGAGAGGATTTAATCAGTGAGCCTGCTGGTCCCAGTTTTATAGCTGTATCTGGTAGGTTGAGTAATTAACTGTGAGAGGTAGAGTCCTGTGAACTGATCACAGATAGAGGTTGTGTCATTGGCCAGCCAGTTAAAGTTAAAGTCACCAACAATAACATGTTCCCAGCTTTTATCAAACTGCTCCAGGTTGTTGAGTACTTGCTGCACCCCCATGGTCTGTGTGCTGCGTGGTATGTAGATGATAGAGAGTAGTAACACCTTGTTCTGCTTTCCAATTGAACGTTTGATGTTTAGGGTTTGGGCCTCCCTATCTAGGAGTTCAGTTGGAAGTAACTGGCCACTAATACTGCTTTTGATGTAGACCAGGCAGCTTCTTCCGTGCTTGGAGAGCCTGTCCTGCTGGAACGAGGTATATCCATCAAGGGCAATGGCATTATCACTCATTTTAGGGGAGAGCCAGGTCTCCATGAGTGCAATAACGTCTGGTTTTACTAGTTCGACCCATGCCTGAAATTGTGGCATTTTGGGTAGGAGGGTGTTGAGGGACACTGTTTTTAGGCATCCCAGCTTAGGAGTGTATTTAGGCATGTGGGGACCTGGATTGGGATGAACATTCCCAGAAATCAGAAGCATCAATAGTAGCAGCTTCTTTAGAAGGCATGCACAGTTGTGCCAACCTTTGGCTATGTATTCAGTCCATTGGTGTTTATGGAAATTGGTGGTAGCCACTAAGGTATTGCGCAACAGAAGGGCTGCCACAGGGATCTTTTGAGATGCTGAGGGTACATACGTTAGGTGTTTTAGTTTGCTGTAAAGCAGAGTACCTGCATCAGTCTGAATTCCTAGTGGGTAGTGAGTCAAACGTCTGTGGTAGGTGGGAATGTCTTTGGTAGAGGACTCACTGAGTCTTGAAACCTCCCCTATTAGGCGGAGGTTACAGAGGATGAGGAACCAGAGTATTTCTGTTTGTAAGGGAGTGAAGGAGCTGTAGTTTTACACTGCAGGTCTGTCATTGTCACAGTCAATTGTGAAGGTGCAGAAGTGGGAGTGTCTCAGGAGGAGATCATTTAATAGAGGTCGGGGCCAGGGTGGGTGGGCAGGACAAATTAGCCCTCTAGGAGGGTGGCAGTGAAGTAAAAAAACAGAAATAGTAAAAAATGCTCAAAAAGGTGCTTACTCTTAGTCCAGAAGTTAGAATCAGGAGTCAACCAATCCCAGAGAGCAGTGGAGGACAGCCACCAATCTGGTTACAGGCAAGAATGGAGCTGACCAATCAGTGCTGCGGCTGATTCTCCAGCCGAGGACCATACCTTAGCGGAGGAGTGTGGCTTGTCTGGCCAGGATTGGAGACCAGGCGGCTGGGGTAGTTCCTCGCTGTGGCTGCTTGTCAGTGGTTGCCCCGATCAAGGGCATTTGTTTTTAAAATGTCCATATGTCATAACATTTTGACAGAAACTAGTCTTAGTGTGCAAATTTCTGGAGATTCAATAATCTATGAAACCTCTGTACTTGGAACATAGAAACATAGAAGTTGTTGGCAGATGGGGACCATACAATCCATCAAGTCTGCCCTTGGCTTCCTACCCTCCTACTCAGCTGCCTGCTTGTGTATCCCACAGTGACTGTCCCATGCCCGCTTGAATTCCCCCACTGTCTTGGCTCCCACCACCTCCTCCAGCAGGCTAGTCCATGGTTCCACAATGCACTCTGTGAAGAAGAATTTCCTCATATTGCTTCTGAACTTTCTTCCCTTAAGTCGAAGGTTGTGCCCTCTAGTCCTGCTGTAGTCCTTTACCTGAAAGAGGTTCTGCATATGCACCCTGTTGTTGCCTTTGAAGTATTTTAATGTTTCTATCATGTCCTCATGATTCCTAGGTGTTCTAGGAAGTATAATTTGAAGTCATCCAGTTTTACCTTGTATGGTTTCTGATGCAACCCTGCACCATCTTTACTGCTCTACTCTGTACTGTCTCCAGCCTATCTATGTCCTTCCTGAGCTGTGGCCTCCAGAACTGGACACAGTACTCCAGGTGAGGCCTGACCAGGAACCAATACAGGAGCATGATTACTTCATGTCTTCTGCTCGTGATGCCCCATCCTATGTATCCCAGGATACCACTAGCCTTTAGTGCTGCCTTTTCACATTTTCTACTGACCTTAAGGTCATCTGATATGATTACCCCTAGGTCTCGCTTTTTCCTGGTAGCCACCAGCTGCTCCCCTCCCATTGAGCACGGTTTCCCTGGATTACACTTTCCCAGGTACATGACCTTGCATTTTTTGGCATTGAATTTCAATTGCCTTGTCTTGGACCACTCCTCCAGTTTTCGGAGATCAGCTTCCATGCTTAGCTGTCCCTCTGTTGTGTCTACCGTGTTGCTGATTTTGGTGTCATCTGCAAACAGGCACACCTTTCCTGCCAGTTCATCCGCAATGTCACTGATGAATACATTGAAGAGGATCAGCCCCACAACTGAGCCCTGCGGGACCCCACAAGTCAACCCTCCCCTCCAAAGACAGAGTGCCATTTACTAATACTCTTTAACTTCTCCCATATAACCAGTTTCTGACCGAGTTTGTAACCTTGGGCCCAGTTCCCATGTTCTCCAGTTTTTTAACTAGTCTCCTGTACGGAACGGAGTCAAAAGCTTTGCTGAAGTCCAGGTCAACCACATCCACAGCTCCACCCTGATCCACTGTTTTGGTGACCCAATTGAAACATGCATTTGTCAATGCCGAATGTTTGCTTGCTGGCATTGGCATTGGTTGTGTAGAAGTTACAGAGCCGCATAATAGGAATGGCAGCGAAGTATTGAACTGAAGCCAACCCCACCACCACCCTGCAGAGAGTGACAGGCATTGGGGTGTGCCTTTGGGTCATCAGGCATAACGACCACCATTTCACCACCCTACCCTGCAGACACTGACAAGTGTCACAGTGTGCTGTGGGGTCTTTGGCTCTATGCTAATTCCCATTCCATCAGGAAATACGGTGAGATGGGTGCGTATAGAGCATCGGGGTGAAGTTTGGGCCCTAAGAGTCCGAGGCACACCTTGATGCCTCTCACTGGCTGCAGGGTGTGGGTGGGGGTGGAATGGTATGAGCATGACAGGCAAGAATCCTAAGTCACACCCCTGATGCCTGTCATTCTCTACAGGGTGGGGCGTTATGGTCAGAAACCCTAACGCCTCAGGCATTCATTGGTATTTTCACTCCAAATTTTCAACATGTTTTTTTTGTGACCCACACCTCATGAACAGTGGCAATATCAGTTTGTTAGCCGAAAACTGCTTTTGCACAGCGACTATAACATTTGGCACCACAGGTGCAAAAACACATTCCAAACAGAATGTGAAAAATGACAGCGGTACTGTTCATGGGAGGTGTAAAAAATGGCAATGTTGAAAATCTGCTGTGAAAATCTTAAAAAACTGGTGAAGTCATGAGCGTGCGTAGAAACTGTGCAACGCACACCCGTAATGTAACTAGTTTGGGGATTTTTTTACAGCAGATTGTTAACACTGGCATTTTGGGACCTCCAATCATGAACAGTGTCAGTGTGATTTTCTTTATCTGTCCCGAACAATGATTTCCTACAGCGACCACGCATTTCTGTGCTGAAAGTGTGAAAACACATTTTAGCCATGTTGTGGAAAATGACAGCTGTACTGTTCATAAGGAGGTGTGGAAAAATGCCACTGGTGAAAATCTGGACTGAAAATATTACAAATTCATGAACTTACGAGGGTGCGTGGAAACTGCACAATGCTCACTGTAACACAGTCATTTATGGAGTTTTGTCACCACATTTTCAACATAGCCATTTTAAGACCTCTACTCATGACCAGTGTCACTGTGATTTTCTTAATCTGTCCCAAACATTGTTTCGCACACGACTGTACCATTACTGGCGCAACATGTGGAAACACATTTAGAGGCGTGAAAAATGGTAGCTGTACTGCTCATAAGGAAGTGCGGTAAAATGGCACTGTTGAAAATCTGGTGTGCAAATATTACAAATTCGCAAACTTGCCAGCGTGCGTAGGAACTGCGCAACATGCACTCCTAAAACAATCATTTTTGGGAATTTTTTCACCAAATTTTCAACATAGCCATTTTAACACCTCTGCTCATGAACCGTGTCACTGTGATTTTCTTAATGTGTCTTGTACATTGATTTTGCACACCGACTGCGCCATTGTGCACTACATGGGCGGAAACACATTTTGGGTGAGATGTGAAAAATGACAGCTGTACTGCTCATAAGAAGGTGTGGTAAAATGGCAATGTTGAAAATCTGGAGTGAAAATATTGAAAATTCTTGAACTTCTGCAGTGTGCATAGGAACTGCATAGCATATAGCTAAGCAAAAACAGTCATTTTAGAAATTTTCCACCAAATTTTCAAAATAGGCTTTTGAGAGCCACCTTATGAACACTGGCAGTGTCATTTCATTAAATCATTCTGGAAAGGTGATTTCGCGCAGTGGCTGCGAAATCACCCTTCAGGCCCGAGTAACGCCATGACAGTGACAGCATTCATGAGAAGGGGTCCCAAAAACCCCATGTTGAAAATTTGGTGCAAAAATTCCAAAAAATGCCTGAGATATGCAATAAAGTTGAAAAAACCCTATCTATCCCATTATACAGCTTACCAGCATTTCCTCAGTTCGCGGTCGGCTTTGAAGAGTGCAGACGTGTTCCCGGTCCACCGAAGATCGTCACGCTGAGCTCCAGAGGTAAGTATGGGGTGAGGGGGGTGTGGGGAGGCAGGGTGCGCAGTGGGTGGGTGCGGGTTGTGGGGGGGGCAGGGAGAAGCGCGAGGACAGTTTTTCATTTCCAGGTTAGTTTTTTTTAAATGACTACGCAGGACGTTTGCCACACTGGGGTGGGCTCCCAGCATGGCAGAAGGATGGCTGGGGGGTGTGGAGCTGATGGGGGATTGGGCACCCCCGTCGGCCATGGAATCTGTTGCCACGCTGGGGTGGGCTCCCAGCGTGGCACCCTCTACTCAGGGGTGAGACACAGTGGAGACGACAGAGGATT
Source organism: Neoceratodus forsteri (assembly GCA_016271365.2). NCBI lineage: Eukaryota > Metazoa > Chordata > Ceratodontiformes > Ceratodontidae > Neoceratodus > Neoceratodus forsteri. The sequence continues at coordinate 668,933,883 of CM028133.1, forward strand.
GGGCACCCCGATCGCTGAGACAGATTGTGAGCCACGCTGGGGTGGGCACCAGCATGGCATATGAAACTTGTTTCAGGGGGCAGCACAGCTGACGGGGATTGGGCAGCATATGTGTGTGTGTGTGTGTGTGTGTGTGTGTGTGTGTGTGGGGGGCGTGCATGAGCAGGCGATATCTGGTGCTGCTCACTGAGCGTAGCTCCCCTTTCAACTGTATGCCACTGCATTTTTGGGCTGTCATGAACAGCTCCAGCATTTGACCAGAACTTCTGGCGGCGCCTGCAAACACACTGACTGAATTGGAAGAGGGCTGACACACCTCCAAAAACTCTGATGATGGCATTATGTTTCTTGCACATGCGTGCAAGCAAACATAAAAAATCAACCAGGTTTGTCTGGCAGGACCTCTCTGCTGTGAAACCATGTTGATTTTTGTTGAGCTGACCAGTTTGCTCCAAAAAAGCTATTATTCTTTCCTTCAGCAGGGACTCCATCAGTTTTCCCATGACTGACGTTAGAGTAACTGGATGGTAGTTACCTGGCTGTTCCTTGATTTGATTTTTATTTGTATATGGGTAAGCACTCTGGGATACAATTCCTTTAACAGGTACGACCTGTGGTCAATATAATTATTCAGACAAAAGACACCATAATCAAATTTTACATCACATATAATTAGATAAATAGGAATACAAATTCCACGTCGTTAAAAATAGATCCTAGTTACAGACACACTAAATAAATCACTGAGATATGCTGTGAATACCTTTAGAACAGTTTTTAGTTTTCCCTACTTCTAAATTGCAGGGGTATTATTCATTACTATGAGTACAGTTATTAAAGATCTCTATCTAAAAACAATTACACTTGGACAAATCCCTAAGATATGCTTTCGGTGCATTAGAAAATGACTTATGATTACCTGTACTTCTAATTTGTACAGGAATATTATTCCATACTATTGGTGCAAGAAATGCAAAAGAATGTTGATCACTTGACATATACTTAAATGGAATTCTCAGCAAAGTTCAATCCCCTGAATATCTCGTGCAAGATTTTGTGCAAAATGCCACAAGTTGATTTTTTAAACTAAGAGGCACACCTGTTTGTTGTATTTTATAAATTTAGCCATAACAAACTTATGATATTGTTTGATTGGTAACCACCCAAGACTTTCTGTTATGTTGCAGCGATGCACATTATTAGTAATAAAAGTGCAAATCTACCTATTTTATGTAATAACACTGTTTTTTGTCTCACAATACTAATGTGAGCATTATCCACCACAATAGAAGTGTAATGCAATATGGGCAGGAGGCAATGATTTGCAATTGCCAAACGTGCTTCATCAGTGAGAAAGCTGCATAACCTATATACTAGTGCAATTTTAGAATGTATTTTAGCTGTAATTGCCTATACATGTGAATCATATGTTAATGTAGTGTTTAAAACAACCCCCAGATATTTAATATTATTAACATTTTCATGTACAGTGCCATCCAATGATTCAATTCGTAGTCCATTTCCAATTGTTTTCAGCTTGGCTGAAGTACCAAGTAACATCATTTTAGTTTTTTGTTTGATCAGCACCAAATTATTATTTATCAACCATTTCTGCATTGCATTATGTTCCTTAGTCAGTGTCATTTTAAGCTCAAACAATGCTGCTCCCTGACAATAGACAACAGCATTGTCTGCATACATACTGTAATAAGGTGTGCATTATTAATAGATGTTGTTACAGAATGAAAAAAAAAATAGAAAATGAAATTGGTCCCAGTATGGAGCCCTGTGGGACTCCACACTTGACTAGAGCCTTCTCAGATACATTACTTCTGTTCTTTACCATTTGGAATCTATTTGAGAGATAACTAGATACCCATCCCAATACTGGTGTCCCCACCCCAATAGACTCAAGTTTGTCAATAAGAAGAGAATGATCTATGAGATTGAATGCCTTGGTCAAGTCCACGAACACGGCCCCTGTCAGGCTACCACCTTCCATGCCCTCGTGGACCGCGCTCGTGAACTCGACCAAGGCACTCTCAGTCCCGCTCCCCTTCGTAAAGCCATGTTGATAATGCAAAAGCAAGCCATGTATTTCTACATACTCAGTTAACTATCCAAATATGATTTTCTCTTGCAATTTGGACAAGGCTGACAAAATCAAAATTGGTCTGTAATTAGTAAATTCACATGTTGGACCTGTTTTATGAATTGGTATCACAAATGAATGCTTCCATAAGTCAGGCACTTCTTTCAGACAGAAGGGCAAATTGAAAATCAAACTAACTGGATATGCTGTCTCTGCTGAAGCCAAGTTTAATAATTTAGGAGATAAACCACCAAATCCACAGGATTTGTCTGTTTTAAGTTGTTTCAGGAGTTGATACATCTCTTGGTATGTTACTGCCTTGATATAAAATTTTGGTTTACCCGTACAACCTTTCAAATTACTCTTAGTCAAATTATGCCAGAATCAGCTTTATAATTGTCCAAACTAGTGAACAATCTATTAAACTCATTTGCAATTAACAGCGGATCACTTAACTTTTCATTGCCTTTATTCATAGTAGCCTCTGTATTGGACTGAGGATCAATCATGCTATTGATTGTTTTCCAGATTTTGCACTATTTGTCAGTCCCTCTGTCTATTGTTGTCTTAAATAATGGACCTTTGCTTTCTTTACCTCAGCCTTACACTTATTTCTCAAGCTCCTGTAGTTTTGAAAATCCACAGGTGCTTGATTTTTCCTATATAACTTCCATGCCTTGTCCCTTTCTTTCATAAGTCTAAACAGATGATGTTAACCATTCTGACTTTGTTCCTCTAGCATGTCTTTTAATAACAGGGGCATGAGAGTCTAAAACATTAGTGAACTCCAAAATAAAATAATCCAGTGCACAATTGATATCTGGTATTAATTCAAGAAAAATCCAGTCAATACTTTGTAGGCTGTTTCTAAAACTACAAGCATCAAATCCAGAAAAGTTCCTAAATTCTGCAACCTTAGATTTAGATGTTATTCTATATGAATGTTTCTATAAACAAAATGTTGGATGGTGATCACTAAGTGAATTTGATATAAGGCCACATTTTAAAATATGGCTTACCTTGTTTGTAAGAAGCCAATCAAGCACAGTGTGCCTCCTTGTTTTCAAATTCAATCTTGTGGGCAAGTTAATGAGTTGCTGTAAGCCAGTGTGTGACAAGACATCTATCAGCCTAGGGATTTCATTACCAGACCAGTTTGAGTTGAAGTCCCCCAGCACAAGGACTTCACCCACAGTACTGAGGGACAGCAACTCAAAAAACTTGAGTAGGCCTTCTTTGCTCATTTTTGGGGGTATGTACACACAACTGACAGTTAGTTTTTTAACCTCACTGATGGCAACCTGAACCTTGCTTCCACTCTTGTGGAGTGGTACTACTGTTGCACTCTTCCAATCCTCCAGCACCTCCCCACTCCTTAATGTTTTGTTGAAGAGCACTGCTAAGGGGGCTGCCAGTTCTCTCCCTAGTTCTTTCAGTATTCATAGGTGTATCCCATCTGGCCTCATAGCTTTATCTACCTTTAACTTGTCTATTTCCTCCAGGACCCTTTCCTCTGTAAAGGGACCCATGTCTATTTCTTCAATCGGACACTGCTTTATGCCTATTGTTGGTCCGTTACCGTCTGCTTCCTGTGTGAAGACTGAACAGAAGTACTCATTGAGTGCCTCTGCCTTCTCCCCGTCTTGCTCTGTGGTTTGTCCATCTTTTTTTGTGATTCTAACAATGCCCCCTTTGGGCTTCCTTTTTTCATGTATGCACCTATTGAAGGTTTTATTAGCCTTTTTTACTTCCTGAGCTATCCTAACCTCTGTTTGAGCCTTTGCATTTCTTATCACTTTCCCAGTCTCTTTTAGTTTTTATTTATATTCTGTTTTGTCCGCCTCATTCCCCGACTTCTTGTACTCTCTGAAGGCTATGCACTTTTCTTTCACCATGGTTGCCACTTCCTTGGAAAACCGTAGTGGGTTTTTCCTCCTTTTGTTCTTACTAACCTGATGGGCACACTGTGATGTGACCATGGTTATTGCATCCTTCAACCTTGCCCAATGTTCCTTAACACTCCCTTCTGTTGAGTTACTAAGGTTGTCTCTTAGGCAGGCCTTCATGTTTGTGAAGTCTGCCCTCCTGAAGTCAAGGACCTTCAGTTTGGAGTGTGTGGAGTCTGCAGTCCTTTTTACCCTGAACCATACTATGTTATGATCATTCTTGCCCAGGTGGTTCCCTACTTCGACACCCATAACCCTATCGCTATTTGTGAATATAGATCTAGAACTGCATTATCCCTTGTGGGTGATGTCACTAGTTGACTTAGGCCTGCTTCCTGTACTGTGACTAGAAATTCCCTGCTCTTCTGTGATGCCACTGTGTGGGTATTCCAATCTATGTCCGGCAGATTGAAATCCCCCACCAGCACTACGTCCCCTTTGCCTAACATCTGCAGGATGGTTTCCAGGATTTCCTTACCCCTGACTTCCTCCTACTTTGGGGGTCTGTAGATTATTCCTACCTTAATGGGTTTCTGGCTTCTGGCCCCTATTTTGATCCATGGATCCTCTGTTTCTCCTAGTGCCTGCTACATTTCTGTAGCATTGATGGTATCCTTAACGTAAATAGCTACCCCCTCCCTTTTTCCCCAGTTCTGTCTCTCCTAAACAAGTTGTACCCCAAGATAGTCACCCCCAAACCATGATTATTTGTGAACAATGTTTTGGTCACAGCCACCCAGTCTAGTCCTGCCTCAGTTATTGTGGCAGTGAGATCAGTCATCTTGTTAGCCAGACTGCGTGCATTGAGGCATAGTGCTGACAACTCTTGCTGTGTCACTTTGTTTGTCATGCCTCTCTTGATCTTACTTTTCATCCCTTTGTAGTTTTCCCAGGGGGAGGTGGAAGGGATAAGTACAAACAGTAGAAGCCTAGCAATAACAATATAACAGTACACAGTATGTACAATAATATACATTATCAGAGCAAATAATAATAATGCAGGTTAAACATCAAAAGGGTGAACTACCCGGCACACACAGGAAAGTAATGACACAAATATAGAAAAGGGTAGGAGACAGAGTAAGTAGAGGAGGATGAGAAAGAGAGGCTGGAGGAGATGAAAAGGTAAAGTACTGGTAAGAGTAAAAGAGAGAGGAGAAGAGAATAGATTATGGTGAGTAGGGTGAGAGAATAGAGTGTTGAGGAATTAGGAAGGGTAGAAAGGGTGATTACTGGGGAAGGAGTGAGTGAGAAAGAAGTAAGGGAGTGGGAAGAATTGGTGGAGGGGAAGGGGGAGAGGAAGGTGGGATGAGGTGGGGTGGTGAGAAGTATAGAGGTTGGAGTAAATAAGGAGAAGTGTAGGACAGTGAGGCTAAGGGCATTTACAGGAGGGGACAGTGTGACCTTGGAGAAGAGAGGAGAGGAAAGAGAGCATTTGGAGGTGGCAGAGCAAACTGTTAATGGAAGGGAGTTCCAAAGATTAGGAAGGCAGAAGGAGAAACCAGACTGGCCAGCTAGGGATTTACAAGAGGGGAGCAAAACAGAACGATGACCTGAGTTACGGAGAGAGTACATGGAGGGGGCGTAGGAGAGAGGAGAGAGGAGAGAGCTGAGGTAAGGAGGGACCTAAGCCAACCAGAATTTAGAAATAAAGGAGGCTCAGTGGATGAGACGGTGGTCGTTCAAGGAAGGGAGGGAGAGATCAATGTATAGAGAACAATACTATGTCTGGGGGGGGAGAGAGAGAGAGACAGGCCAAAACAAAATGGCAAAAGGAGTGGAAGAGGGGATTCAGTCAGGCCAGGGTGGATTTAGGTGCAGCACCATAGACTAAGTCGACACAATCAAAAATTGGGAGGATCATTTTAGTGATGATGTCCTGGAGGGCAGGTATAGGGATAAAGCTTTTGTTCCTATAAAGAGCAACAAGATTAGGGTGGAGTTTTTTGTACATGGCAACTACAGTATGTGCTGAGAAAAACCAAGGTGGCAGTCAAGCCAGACACTGAGATACTTCAATGAGGGTACGTGGTCAATTTTTCCCCCATCAAGGATGAGGAAGTTGAGGAGTGAAGGGAGTCTAGAAAGCTTCTGTTGTGTGTTGAAACACATGGAGACCATTTTCTTAGCATTAAGGGATAGTTAATTAGCCCTGAACCATTTCTGGACAGTGTCAAAATCAAGTTGAAGTCTGGATTTTAACTCTGATGGAGATGAGCCAGAGGAAAACAGGACCGTGTCATCTACATATATGTGGATGGATGCAGAGGAGTAGGCTGAGGGGAGGTCATTGAGGAATATGGAGAAAAGTAAAGGGCCAAGGATGGAACCTTGGGGAATGCCAGTGTGTATGGGTGAGGGGTGGAGAGAATCTCCGATTCTCACTGATTGAGATTTACCTACAAGGTAGGAGTTGAACCACCTGGCTGCGGAGTCAGATAGACCCACTGATTTTAGTTTGTCCAGGAGAAGAGGGTGGGAGACAGTATCGAAAGCTTTTGCTAGACTGGCAAAGATGGCAGCAGTGAGAAGGCCTTGTTCCATGCCAGAATGGATACAATCTGTGAGTCTGAAGAGAGAGGAAGTGGCGGAGTGATGTTTGCGAAAACCAAACTGAAAGGGGGTGAAAAGGAGAAGGAGTCAAGGAAATGGGGAGAGCTGAGATAGAACTATGTGTTCTTGAAGTTTGGATAAGGTTGGGAGGAGAGAGATTGGGCAAAAATTTCCAGGAGAGGAGTCACCTCCTTTTGGAAGGGGAATGACAGCTGCATGCTTCCAGGTATCCCTATATTTATTGCCATATAGGTTTAATACTGAGAAAGTGCTTGCCCATATGACATGCTGGTTTAGGCAACTTCTCATAATAATGAGACCTGTAGTCCCGTCAGTATCCACAGTCCAGTCAGGAGATGCTGTAAAGAGATCCTCATGAAATAACCTTTAACAGGTAAGTAAACTATCATTGCATGATGTATCTTTTTACAACATCACTGTCTGTTACATACTAGGTTACTAAGACGCAATGTACCAAATTTAGAGAGGAAGAGTGTGACTAGTCATGGGTCTACTATCCTGATACTGTATTCAGGACTATTCTGATGAATACAGACTTTTCTGCATAGGTAATGTCCAGTCCGTAATGCCTTGCAAAGGTGTGGATGGTGGAGTATCTTGCAGCAGTGCATATTTCTTGGGCTGACACTTTGTTTCTTTTGGCCCAGAATGTGAATATTACTCTGGTAGAATGGCCCTTCACCCCTTTTGAAGGATCAAAATTCTTTGCTTTGTGAGCTTTAGTGTTTCTCTTTTTAATCCAGTTGGCCAAGGTGGATTTCATTACAGGGTGGCCTCATTTGTTGCCCTTAGTCCAACAAGGACAGTTTTACAGATGTCAAGGTGGCAGGCTACCTGAGGACCACTGATCACCGTACAGTGTGGTTCAATATAAGGACAGCTGCGGAACTGAACCAGAAAAGGGTGAGGTTCCTGGACTTCAGGAGGGCAGATTTTATAAAGCTGGGTGAATGCCTCAGGGACAACCAGGCGGGGATGGGGGGGGGATGGCCTGGGTGGGATGGAGGAACAGTGAGTGAAGCTAAAAGGGAGCATAATAAAGGCAACAAACTTCTGCATCAAACAAGTGAGCAAAAGAATGAGAAAAAAGACCATTATGGTTCCTGAAAGAGGAGGCTGAAGAAGTAAAGCTAAAAGGGTAGCGTTCAGAAGATATAAGGTGATGCAGAGGGAGGAAGATAGGGAAGTGTATCAATCAATCAGTCAAAATCTTTATTTAACCAGGCAGACACCATTGAGCAAGGCTCCTTTTTGAGGTGGACCTGGGATAGACAATACAGGCTTATAGGAAGAATCAGCAGATAAGGTATTGACACAAAAAAAAAATCAGGGAAACAGAGGGAAGCAGGGAAAGCAATAAGGAATGCAGAGGTGCAAATTGAAGAGAGAATATCCCAAGAGGTAATGAATGGGGACAAGACATTTTTTAGATATGTAAGTGAAAAGAGGAAGACCAGGAGTGGGATTGTAAAGTTAAAAAGGGAAGGGTCAGTGTTCACAGAGGAAGGAGACGAGGAGGGGCCAAAAAAAGTAACAGAAGCGTTGGAGGGAGGGAGGTGGACAGTAATCCTTTTTAGGGGGCGAGAGTCCTGAAAGGATTCACAATCTGAAGGTGGACAACACAATGGGACCAGATGGGGTACATCCAAGGGTACAGAGGGAGCTCAAAGAAATGCTGGCTACACCTCTGACAATTCTATTTAACAGTTCACTGGAAACAGGAGTCGTTCTGGAGGACTGGAGAAGGGCAGATATAGTCCCACTACACAAAAGTGGTAGCAGGGAGGAGGCTGGTAATTATAAGCCAGTCAGCCTGACATTGGTGGTGGGAAAGCTAATGAAATCACTGATGAAGGAAAGGATTGTGGAATATCTTGAATCCAATGGGTTACAAGACCCAAGGCAGCATGGTTTCATGGGTCATGTCAAATGAATCTGATAGATTTCTTTGACTGGGTGACAAGAGATTTAGAGCAGGGTGTAGTAGTGGACGTGGCTTTCCTAGATTTCAGTAAGGTATTCTACACTGTTCCACACAGGAGACTAGTAAGCAAGCTGAGTAGCTTAAGAGTGGGTCCAAAGGTGGTAAAATGGATAAGAAACTGGTTAGGGGATAGGAGACAGAGGGTAGTGGTAAACAGAGATCACTCTGAGGAAGGGAGGGTGACCAACGGGTTGTCTTGGGGATCAGTGCTGGGACTGGTCTTCTTTAACAACTTTATAAGTGACATTGAGCTGGAAGGGAATGTCTGCCTCTTTGTGTTTGACACCAAAATCTGCAATAGGGTGGGCAGCCTATATGTGTGTGTGTGTGTGTGTGTGTGTGTGTGTGTGTGTGTGTGTGTGTAAATAATGCACTTAGGGGACAGAAATCCATGGATGGAGTATAAAATGGGTGGAGTGGTACTGATGACCACCAAGCAGGAAAGAGACCTGGGAATAATCATGTCAGATGATCTAAAGGTGACCAGGCAGTGTGACAAGGCAGTTGGGAAGGCAAAGGGGATGCTGAGGTGCATAGGAGGGGCATCACCAGCAGAAAGCAGGAGGTGGTGTTGCCTCTGTATAGATCACTGGTAAGACTCCACCTAGAGTACTTTGTCCAGTTCTGGAGACCATATGTCTGGAAGAACATAGACAGAGTGGAAGTGGTCCAGAGGAAGGCAACTAAAATGGTGCAGGGTCTGCATCAAAAGCCCTACAAGAAGAGACTAAAGAACCTCAATATGTACATCCTGGAGCAGAGGAGGGAGAGAAGGGATATAACAGAGACCTTTAAATACCTCACAGGGTACATTAGGTTCGGGGGGGAAGTATTTTTCAGAAGAAAAGGTGCTTAGGAACAAGGTGACGTTATGAAGCTGGAGGGGGTAGATTCAGGAGAGAAGTGAAGAAATTCTTCTTCACAGAAAGAATGGTGGATTGCTGGAACAGCCTTCCAGCAGAGGTGGTGGGGGTGAAAACAGTTGTGGGGTTTAAGAATGTATAGGATAAGCCTTAGGCAATCACAGTGGAAAGGAAGGGTGGGGGAGGAAGAAAGCTGTATTTATTTATTTATTTATTTATTTATTTAGTTAGTTAGTTAGGTTTTGTTGACCGGGTAAGTGCACTAGACAAATTCTGCCTATTTTCAGGCACGACCCGGGGGAGGGGGATACAGATGAATGCCAACTGACCTTGAACCAGATTAAGCTGTTGGTGGTATTTTTTTAGTGAATGAGGAAATTTGGCCAGGACACGGGAAATTCCCTTCTCTTTCGATAAGTGCCATGGGATCTTTAACATCCACCTGAACTACCACCAATCCAGGCAGATGGGACCTCGGTTTAACGTCTCATCCGAAAGATGGCACCTCAGAAGTGCAGCACCCCTCTCATGCTGCACTACAGTGTCAGTACTGGGAAATTAACCCAAGTGCCAGATGTGGGAACTGAACCCACAGCCCTCTGATCTCCCGGCCTCAGAGGCGAGTGTGCTACCTACTGAGCCACTGACACTGCAAGCTGTAGCTCGGTTACAGTCTGTGGTCATAGTGTAGGTAGGGAGGAATGGGCAGACTGGATGGGCCAAGCAGTCCTTATCTGAAGTCAAATTCTGTTTCTATGATAGTCAGGATATATAGCCTGTCTGACATCCAATGTCCTTGGTACAGTCCAAGTATATGCTGATTGTTCTTTTCAGACCGCGAGTGTGTAGGGCCTGTTTGTGTTCATTGGTGGGCACACTGCAGAATGCTGGTAATTCCAGTGATTGTGATTTGCAGAAAGTAGAGGACAGCTTGGGTATAGACACTGGTACTGGTCAGAAAGATACTCCATTGTTATGGATTACCAGAAATGTCTCTCTGCACGATAGTGCATTTAGTTCACATATCATCTGGTGGAATATATTGCTATTAGAAAAGTGGTCTTGGATTTTTCCAGTTGGAGATCTATGGACTGTAGAGGTTTAAATGGTGCTGAAGTGAAAGAGTTGGGGACCATACTGGGTCCTATGGTGCCACCATGTGTTTAATCTTAGGTCTGATATTGTTAGCTGCTTTTAAGACTCTAATGTCCCGGTGTCAGTCTGGGGCCAAGCTGCCAATGTGTCCTGTGATTGCCCCTATCACAGTGGCTTGAACCCTTAATGATGACACTGAGAGGCCTTTGTCCAGTCCTTGTTGTGTCCACTTTACCTGCACAGGCCTGGGTTACCTGTGTGATCTCCTGCATCCCCACAGTCTGGTGCGCCCCCTCCACTCCACTGAGGAAGGTCTCCTAGTGATACTTTAGTCAAGACTAAAAACTTCAGGGGTCCAATCTTTTGAAGTAGCAGGTTCTTCACTGTGGAATTCTTTCCCGAGGGCTTTGAGAGAGACCTCTTCAGTGGAGGCCTTTAAAAGGGGGTCTTGAAGCATTTTTTTATTTTCCCAAGCTTTTGAGGAGTAATATGGCCTTCTGGTAGTCGAGGGTGACTATCCAAGATATGTGTAGATATTTGTTAAGAGTTGGCTTTATTAGGGGTTATTTTTGTTGTCATTTTAAACCTAATAGATTTATTTGACTGGGTGACCAAAGTAGTAGGCCAGGGAGGGGCTGTGGATATGGCCTACCTAGATTTTAGCAAGGCATTTCACACAGTCTCACATAAAAGATTAATGTACAAGTTAGCCAGCATTGGAGTGGGTCCCAAGGTGGTAGCCTGGATAAAAGACTGGCTGGACAACAGGATGCAAAGGGTAATAGTAAATGGAGTCCACAGTGAAGAAAAGAGGGTAACTAGCGGGGTACCGCAGGGTTTGATACTGGGACCGGTTCTCTTTAATGTCTTTATAAGTGACATTGGAGAGCACCTGGAAGGAAAGGTATGTCTCTTTGCAGATGACACAAAGATCTGCAACAGGGTTGATACACAAGATGGAGTGGAAAGAATGAAAAGGGACTTGGCAAGGTTGGAGGAATGGTCAAATACGTGGCAGCTCAGATTCAATGCAAAGAAGTGCAAGGTAATGCATCCGGGAAACAAAAACCCAGGGGAAGAGTACATAATGGGGGGTGAGTTAATAACAACAAAAATCGAAAGAGACCTAGGAATAATTATATCAGATGACCTAACCGTGGGTAAGCAATGTGAAAAGGCAGTAAGGAGAGCTGGAGGGATACTGGGGTACATAGGGAGAGGCATCAACAGTAGAAAACAGGAAGTTGTTATCCCTCGGTACAGACAGTTAGCGAGACCCCACCTAGAGTACTGCATGCAATTCTGGAGACCCCATCTCCGCAAAGACATAAACAGAGTGGAGGCTGTTCAGAGGAGGGCAACCAAAATGGTGCAGGATCTGCACCAGAAGACATACGAGGAGAGACTAAAGCAGCTTAATATGTATACCCTTGAGGAAAGGAGGGGGGGACATGATGGAAACTTTCAAGTATCTCAAGAGAATTAACAAAGTACAAGAGGATAGCACCTTTCAGAAGAAGAGATGTGCAAGATCAAGGGGGCACAATTTGAAGATCGAGGGGGGATGGCTCAGAGGTAATGTTAGACAGTATTTTTTCACGGAGAGGGTTGTGGATGCATGGAACAGCCTTCCTGAGGAGGTTGTTGAGTCAGGAACAGTGGGAGAAATCAAGAATGCATGGGACAGACATAAGGCAATTCTAGTGGGGGTAGGAGGAAGTAAGCTGTTGATTAACTAGAATCTGCAGCTTATCCATCAGGTAAGGAAATGGGCAGACTAGATCAGCCAAGCGGTCCTTATCTGCCATCAAATTCTACATTTCTATGTTTCTATACTGTGTTATGTTTTTTATGTTGGTTGATCTTTATTATTTTGGCCTGATATCTCTGTCTTATTGTAGGTGCCCTGAGCCTCCGGGGAAGGAGGCCATAAATTAATAAAATCTACTACTACTACTTGTTGAAGATATGTCAGAATATTTGGGATGGAAGCCCCACTGGGCTAGATATTCTCTGTTCACCATCTGAGCATATGCTCCAGTGCTTGTTCTATGTACATGCAGAATAAAGTTCCAGACCTGTATGCTAGTCAAAAAGCTGCTCTTAAGTGCTTTGAGCCTGACTTGACTGCATTTCCTCTGGAATTGCTTATTGTATTCATAATGTTTTTGTGACTTTGTATTTGATGTGGAACCTTTATAAATGAACAGCTGTGCTGAAATGTAATTTCCAAAGTTTTCAATAAATAAATGAAATAAAAATAGAATACATGTTGTTTGAGTGGCATCTCGATTGCAGGAGAGTATCCTCTACCCTGCTGTCTTACCCTTTGTTTAGCAGTCTTTCCCTCTCAGGAGCCAGGATGTGAGCAGGAGGGTTGGATTGTTTGATGGGTCCCTTTAGCAGTATGTCTTGTTTCAGTGGGAGCTTCCATGGCTGGTCGAATGTCATTGCCACTACCGTTGCAAACCACAATCTCCTGGGCCAGAATGGGGCTGTGAGAACCACTGTGATTCATGTCTGCTGTATCTTGTTCAGGGTGTGTTGAATAGTGGAAATGGGAGAAAAACATATGCTTGTTGGAACTGCTGTTGTTTGGTTAGAGTGTCCACTCTGCTGGATCTCAGTTCCTTAAAATGGGAGAACATTGATAGCTGGCAATCATTGCAGGAGGCCATCAAGTCTGTTTGAATTGGGCCCCATAGTTGATTGATGCTCTGCCGCACATATTCCAACATGTCAAAGTTATTGACTGTCTGCCGAGCCAGTCTACTTGGGTGTTCAGAGTTCCTGATAGATGTATAGCTGTTAAGTGAGAGAGGATGGACTGAGCCCACTGTATCACCTTGCCAGTTTACTGGGGCATTCTTTTGCTCTTTGTTCCACCCTGAAGCATCAGCCACATATTTCTATGCTTGGGTGGCGTACTCTGCAAGATTGATTTTTTTGGACTTGGGTTCCAGAGACACGGTCAGCTGCTCTAGTCATGTGAGGAGCGCACAGGGTGTGTAAACCACAGAAGACGTGGTGGCCTTGCATGCCAATCCCGCCATTTCAAAATTCTTCTTTAGCTTCTCTTCTATTTGCTTGTCTGTTGGATTCTTTAGAGGAACTGTGCCCTCCACTGATTGAACCATCCTCTGGCTGAGTGTGGCAATCTGTGGATCCAGTGGCATGGCAGAGCACCATGCTTTGTTCCAATGCTTTCCTCTCAGGAATTCTAGCTGGGTCAGCTGCTTCCCATTCCTTTGATATCAGTTCATTGATAGAGGAACAGATTAGAAAGAAATTCTGGTTTTATTGTTTTGAGCGTAGTAGGTGATTTAGTTTAGATTGCTGCTGGAGTTGAGAGACTTCAAACCCCATCGAGTCTTGATCAGATTAGCTCTGGCATGATGTCAGCCATACACATTCTCCTGGTCAGTGCTGGTTCCTTGTCCTCTCCTTCCTGCTCTTCTTCTGAGTCTTCTTCCCTTGGGTTTTCTGCATCCATCGTGTCCATGTCCGTGGTGCAATTTTGGTGTCACTGCTGTCCTTTGGTTCTTGTCTCCATTATCTTTTCATGATTCCTGGATCAGTTCAAAGGACTGCGCACTTAACAATGTTAGTATTTCTCTAGACATCATCTCAATGCGGTCCAACATGCGCAGCATGATGGCCTTCCGTGATTTTAAGAATGCAATTATATTCACATCTAAGGCATCTAGTAATTGGCTAGATGTACCTGACATACAGCTGAAGAAATCTGTGGCATCCAGGACCTCCATGTTCATGTCAATGTGTGCATCCAATGAGGCTTGGAACTAGCTGGCACACATTGTGCGGTATTGGTTGACTTGTGAAGGGAGTAGGGTGATGCTGCATGATTTGCATTTCTTCACTTTTACTATGTTGGGTGACCTGTTGGTGGCAAGGGAGTAGAGGATGTTGCTTAATAGTGGGTCCTGCACAAAGGTGTCCTGCGCTACACATCTGATGTTCACCATTTTGTGCAGATTGGGAAGGAATAACTATGCACGCTACTGGGAGTCAAGTGCGCCATGGTACGGTTAATCTGAGTTCTGCATAGAGACTTTAAAGAGGGCTGCAGAGTGATAAAAGTGCCAGTGTCCTCCACTCTCCCTTGTAGCTACCCACATAAGGCACTGATTAGCAGACACAGTGACTGGACGTGGTGCTGAAGGAGGAACGCCTTATGCCTTATGATGTCTGCCATCCATTATTTAGAACTAAGGGGTGCTTCTCTAAGATGGTCAACAGATGTACCTGGAATATATGCTGCTTCTGTGTAAATTTAAATGGGTGGTGGTCAATAACATGTCTGTCGAGTAGGGAAACCATATTCTCATTAGTAAAATATTCCCGGGGGCTGAGAACCTAAAATGGAACTTGCACATGTGCCATTATCAGATTAGGGGCACTTAATCGTGATGGCCGTCGCTGCTACAAAATGGTACATGCACCCAGTGGTGAACAGTGTACCTGACTAAGGTGATTGTTATTGAGATAAATTCAAAATCAGCATTGTGATCTCACTGACAGTGACATCACAGGTGATTTACCTGGCAGTCACTGAATGGCTGTTCCTAAACAGCAGTGATGTTACAGTCAGTGAAGTTACAATGCTGATGAGGGGGGGGGGGCGAATAGAGCTAGATATGTCAGCTGCCAGGCAATGTTGTTCCACATATCACACCTACTAACATCAGGTAAACAAACCAATGCTTTTTGTGATTCCATTTCAAGTATGCAAATTCAGAATGCCGATCGTACAGTTTGGGTGGATACCTGTGCTGTAGCCTATCAGCTGTTGTTTCATTTGTGATCAAGTTGGGGGGAGTGAAGCCAAGTGGTCTTTACTGAGATCAGTTCTATTCTGTGCTCATGAATGGCTAGCCAGGGAGCACTCTTCATCTATGTATGCTGGAGCTGCCACCCCCTCCAGAGAGAAAGAGGATACATTGCCTCCATAATACGCCATACACCTGCTTTGAGTGAGAGTGGGAGGTGAGAATCCAAAATGCTGGCACACAATTTTCAAAAGACCCTGACCTGACCAAGGGACCAAGCCCACATGCACAAACTCACTGGTATGGGGGAAAATCTTCACACCAGTGATAATGCTGTTTTCAGCCTTTCTTGCTCTCAGGTGATATTTTCCTTTTCTTGTGCAGGTGCACGAACAATGTTATGGATGGTAGTGCACATATATCATTTTTGCAACTGCACAAAACGAATCTGCACATGCTGCCATACATTGTAGCAAAGTCCTCCAAAAGGCTACCTTTTTGAAAATTGTGGGCATGCAGAAAAAAATCTGTTGTCCAAAGATACCTTCCCTTACGCAACTTTTTCTACTGCTTGTTCACAGTTTTTCCACTTTTGGAACTCAGGTGTCGGGTACTGACTGAACACTGACTGTGCTTGAGCAGTCCTTGATGGTTATGACAGAAGGTGAAACTGAAAACATTCCAATTTACTTATGAATTTATTCCACTGCCTTTCATGTTGTGACCACGGAAATGTAATAAAAGCTGGTGAGTCATTCCTCTTCATGTTCCACAACATATTCTATTGAGACTGGCAAAAGCATCCACAACCTACCTCAAACTGAGGATCTGGATCCTGCCAGTGCCTTAACTGACACTTTGACAGCACCCCAGGTATGAATATTTTAATAGCTGCTTCAGAAGACATCATTAGTTGTGCCACCTGACAATAGTCCGAGCAAGGAATAAGAAACAGTTCACCCACGGCTGCATCACTGATGTGCTGCACATTTTGTACACGGTGTAGTAAAAAAGTGGATTATGGCAACACATTCAGATAACCTGTCAGACTATCAAATGGTAGTACATTCCGTTATACAGTAGATGAAAGAGGAACTGAAGTATTGTTTTTTTGTTGTTGTTGTTGTTTACCAGGTAGCGTAGGCAGTTTGAAAGCAGTATAGGATTTCAGATCCAAATATTCTGATAAAATTGATGACTCGTCATTTAAGATTATGTGTAAATACCACAACAAAAACCTTTCTGATGAAGAATTTGTGTCAAAAATTATTTTAACAATATATTCGCTATATATATTGTGTGTGTGTGTATTAAAAAAACATTAACTATAACAGTATATTTTATTCTTTTGGAAAAGTATCACAGCGCTGAGGCTGACTTGAGATAAATAAAAATGGACAGGAATAAAAACATGCCAAAATTCATGCCCAAATACACGTCAATCTACACACATTCTATCATCCAGTAATATATGCAGAAATCCAAACACCAGCAATGTACATAAAATATATATCATCATATTTTCAAATATACAGAAATGACATAAATAAACAAGAGTGACATCAAGCTCACTTAATGAAATACCGATATTGTTAAAAACAAGTGACTCTACTGCAACAAAATATCCATAGCAAGGCAAAACTATCGCATAAAAACAAAACAGAAGTAGTTTGTGACACTGAGTTCCACTATACTGACACTGTATGGGCACTACAATTTAAATGCTACCTATGGATGGATTGTACTGAATGAAGACAAACATTGGAGCTGAAACATGTGGGAAAACACAGCAACGCATTGTGATGTCATAAACAGAACTGTGATGTCAGGTGTAAGCAAGCAGCCAGAACAGAAAGGGCGCCAATCCTGTTTACATGCAAATGTCCTGAGTGATAAAGAAGTATTGGTGAGAATTACTGAAAAAAATATTAAATATAAGCTGAACTGTGTCTAAATATTACTTTTTTTTTCAGTTATCACAACAGCATCAAGGGTTCTTTCCCCTGCTTGTACAGAACAGTAGTGGTGAGAGCACGTGGAGGCAGATTATATTGGTTAATAATGTTTAAGCAATAATGCCCGACAGGGTGTGTGTCATGCTGGGATAACGTCACGCCTCAGGTGGTTGGGCACAAGGCCGCAGGGCGAAAAGTCGTCAACGACTGGGGCGTGACGTCATAACGACACACCCTGTAGGGCATTATTGCTAATATACAATGGCTCGTAGTTATACGGAATAAAAAAAATAATTTTAAAGATGTTTTTGTGTGGAAAAATATTTTTGTTTCTGAAGAGAAGATGAAACAATCAATCAAATGCTCAACCACAAAATGCTCATCTGCAGGTTCACAGTGAGGCTGAGAGTAGACCTGTGATGTTGTACTGATTAACATCACAGGTCCAGCCCCAAGACTGACCAATCAGAGTCCAGGATTTTTTCTTGCCATTGTATAATAAAGATTATTGAATGTGCCCAAATATGTGATGTGCAGAAAGAAACATGAAGTGATCTTTGCCTGACTGCAGATATCTTGCTTGACAGTAATGAGATGAAGGAAGAGAAAAGGGGCATGTTGCATAAAGAATTTTTTGAGTCCATTTGGAACTGGAAAGTAAAGTACAAGGACTTTGTTGGATCAACGAGAAGGGAAGCTATAGAACTAGCAATAAGAAATTATTTGAAAAACAGAAAGGAAAAACAAATGATTGAAAACACAAAAAGGAAAAACAAGGAGGTACTTGTGTATTTTTTTCTTCCTTCACCCCTGACTGGCCTTTCTTCCCACCGGCCCTCCCACCCCCCATTGCCCAGTTTCTCCCTGGGCTTACCTTTCACGAGACCCCACAGCTTTCCCTCTGCAGCAGGGTGACGGGGAGTCCCTTGACCTGCCAGTCATTGCATCCAGTGTCTGAGAGGTCTCTGGTTCACCAGTGTGGGGCCTTCAGAGGGTCAGTGATCATCCTGCCAGCCATGGTGTTTTTCACCTTTTCTTTTCCCTTCATCTTGTGCTGAGTAGCCCTCCCCATTGGGATGCTGGTGTTGGGACGATGTGCCTGACGTGAGTGTGCATTGGCATGCTCATGCGATATGCAGCGTGGCGCGTCCCTCCCTCCCTATGTCCCATGCACCCTATCACCTGCATGTCTGCAGGTGGCAGTGCTGTAGTGGGACACAGAACACTCCCTCTGGGAGGAAGAGAGCATTCCCTGGGCTTCTCGATCCTCCTCCTCCTCCTGGTCGGCCCCTGAAGGTCCAGGCTCATTCCTTAACCTGTGTCACCGCCGATGTGAATGGTAGTGTTACAGCTGTGCCGATGGGCTAGTACTTGTCTAGTTTTCTACCATGGGTAGTGGACAAATTTAGGTAAATAAGGTCTGTCCTCTCCACATAAAGGATCCCGTGTACATATTACAATCTGAGTATATTTCTGTGCAAGTTAGCACAATCTGAACTGAAAATGCCTCTAGCCATGGTTGCATTATATGTCAACGTATCTTTCTTTATGTATGTTTTTTTTGTATTTTTATTTTCTTTTTTATATATTTTGTATGTCTAAATGTATTTCTTGCTATAAAACATTTGTACTAATTCAGCCATTGTTTGATGCTGCAATAACTACTACTACTACTACTACCAGTGCAATGTACTTGAATTGCAAAACCCATAGAAACTCAGTGTAGCAGAGCTTGTTAAAATAAATCACTTCTAGTTTCCCCGATGCCCAAATGTGCCTTTCCAGTATAAATTCACTATTCTGAACTGGGCAGATCAAATCCCCTGGAACTCTTTTTTTTTAATACTGTACCCCATCTAATATCACCAGCAATTATCTATGATCTCCGACTGACCAAGCAACTAGAAATCAGTAGGCTGACCACTGTCACATATCAGTCTGTTTTAACTTTAATAGAGAAAACTAAAAGGAACACCATGTTACATTTCACCTAATTTAATATCAAGTACTAGTACTTAAATATTTTGTTTGAAAGAAATACATAACCATCTGCTGAAGCTAAAATATGCAGTGTTTAAAAGCAGTAATATTTTACAATACAACACAAGCTACATATGTGACAATCAAAGCACAATGTATTTCAGTACACAAACACATCCTAAAAGCTGCACCTCACAAGTACTGCTTGCGTATTGCCTGCAAAAGGAAGAAAACACAGCTAGGTACTGCTGAGTTATGTTACAGTCGTATACAAATGAGTCATCTCCCTGTACCACAGTGATAGCTCTGCTATACTAAGTACTGCAGATCTAACAAGAAGTGACCAACACCATTGGATGTGAGCTACTTCAACTTGAATATTGTAAGTGATTGTCACCTAAACTGAGTAGTGATATATTACTAGATGGCAATGGCATTGCAGCCCACTAATTGTAGTATCTGTTGTGAAGTTTTCACAGTAAGCGAAGGAAATCAGAAGAACTTTTGTAATATGCCAAAGTCCGAGGGTCCCCAGTATTCCCCCAGTAGTCTCCAGTTTCCCCAGTATACACTGTAGGTGCCCTCTGCACCCTGTACATAAAGTAAACAATAGATTTATGCAAGCCTGCAGTAACAATGGCTTGGATGGAATGCTGTGCTGAACAGCTCATGCACAGCATTCCACCCTAACCATTCTGGAACCAGAAGCTCTGGTTTTTAAAAAGTTTTACAGTTTTTTCCCAGGTATGATTCCTGGGTAGCTGTTAAGGAGGGAGGACACAGCAAGTTTAGGGGAAAAGAAAGAGGCTTACCGGTTGTGGAAGCCATCCCCGGGAACTTGGCTGTGCTCCTGCTCTGCCTCCAGCACCTGAAGACTGCCCCAGAAGAAGTGTGACGTGGTTGGTGGTGCCATTGGGGCACCACAAGAAGAAAAATGCATCGGATTCGGTGGTTGGGCTGTGTGCCCTGCCGTTTATTTATTTTTAGCCCCCGCTTATTTAAAAAGTTAAATTCAGTCCCCCGTCGGTGGCTTGCAAGTGCCACATCGCCGGGCATTTGGTCGGCCGTCTGAGGCCCCCCTTGCTGTCCTCCCAGTTGCCTGTACATTCCCTCCCTCTGCCAGAGTAACTCCCACCTCTCGTTTGCCTCCCAATCCACTGGAGCAGCTAGAGGAGCGGTGAGTCGGCAGCAGCACATGCTACGTGCTGACCACCTGTCCAGAGAGACTTTGTTTTTTTTATTTTTATTTGAAAAGCGCGCAGAAGGCACACCAGGAGTGGCTCAGCGCCGCAAGGGAAAGCGGGTCAGAAGGACCCAAGTTAAATATTGAAGAGGGGGGTGGACCAGCACACTAAGGCCATGGAAGAGGCCTCATGAATATTTAAAAGGGGTGGAACAAGGAGGCAACCTGCCACATGAGTGACAGCTCTCAGAGAGCTACATAAAAATTAAAGGGGCCCTGCCTCCAACGAATTAAAGGGGAAATCCAAGCCCACATGTAAGAAGGGCACCAGGCCATTTAGGAAAGGGCACAAGGCCCAGGTTAAAGAAAGGGCACCAGGCCCAGAATGAAATAGGGCGCCAGGCCCAGATTGAAGTACAGCATCAGGCCCATTTAGGGGAGGGCACCAGGCCCAGTTGAAAGGGCACCAGGCCCAGTATCTAGAGGGCACTAGGCCCCGAACAGAGTAGGGCACCAGGCCCAGCATCTAGAGGGCACTAGGCCCCGAACAGAGTAGGGCACCAGGCCCATTTCTGAGAAGGCACAAGGCCCAGAGTTAAAAAAGCACCAGGCCCATTAGTAGGTAGGGGCCAGGCCTAGCGAGGTAGGGCAAACCAGGCCCCAGCAGTAAGTAGGTGTCAGGCCTAGTGAGTCAGGGTAAGCCAGCCCAGTAGTAATGAAGGGCTACCCAGGCCTAGTGAGTTAGGGCAAGCCAGCCCAGTAGTAATAAAGGGCTACCCAGGCCCAGCAAGGTAGGGCAAACTAGCCCAGCAGTAGTAAAGGGCTACCCCAGCCTAACGAGTTAGGGCAAGCCAACCCAGTAGTAGTAAGGGCACGAGGCCCAGCCAAGTGAAGGCAACCAGGTCTAGTAATTAAGTAAGGGCATCACAGGGTCTAGGATCCATAGCTAGCTATATAGGCCTGCAGCTATGTCGGGTCCCAGCGATAGGAGTGACCCCAGAGATAATCCGAGCCTAGCTAGCCACATGAACCTTCCTGGGTTAAAAAGGGGCCCAGTCGCTGTCTTTGGTAGAGCCTTCCTGAGAGCCTATTCCCCACTATAGTTTGTGTTTACAGTAACAGGAGAACCTGATTCAGCTAGAAGGGACCCCATTAGGGTTAGGT
The DNA here is from genome assembly GCA_016271365.2 of Neoceratodus forsteri. NCBI lineage: Eukaryota > Metazoa > Chordata > Ceratodontiformes > Ceratodontidae > Neoceratodus > Neoceratodus forsteri. The sequence continues at coordinate 668,955,509 of CM028133.1, forward strand.
CCACCAGAGCTAGGGTTAAAGTCTGTACGATAATTTGCCTGTATATTTACGTGGTCCGGACACTGAGACTATATAGTTATTGACCACTATAGTAGGAATCAAGACTCTTCTGAATTATCTTGCTTTATCAGCCATTCTACGAACATTATTGATTGCCAGAATTGTATTGCATCGCTTTGTGGCAGCACCCTGGTGCTGTATAGCCATCGGAATCAATCTTCCAACAGTCTTCGGAGTCACTTCACCCCTGTGTTATTACATCAGTCTTCACCTATCATCCAAGGATCATCCAACAGTACATCCTGAAGCCAACAACAGTTGATCCAAGAAGAACCGTACCGCAGTCGCCTCATAGTTGCAACATCCCGTTTGTTATTTTCCTCTTACAGTTTCCCAGTACGGCTTGGCCCAGTGCAGAAGTCTGGCATCCGTTTTCTTGTTTTCACGTCTGCAGCGGAGTACCGTTCGACTCATCAGTGTCAGTTCTCCGAGTGACGTTCGGTTTATTGTTTTAGTGTGCCCGGCTCATCTGGCCATGGACTCCTAGTTGGTTGCAGTTCGATGTACGTTTTATTGTTTTGGCGAGTGCCTTGGCTCATCCGGCCTTGGAACTCAGAAGACTGACTCACTTCGACGCATAGAGGGAGTGGTTGCCTGGAGTCCAAGAGTGGTCCAGAGGTCCTGATCCAGTGAGAGCATCCACCAGTGTGTGTCTTCAGTCCAGAGGGAGTGCTTGCCTGGAGTCCAAGAGTGGTCCAGAGGTTCTGATTCTCCTGATCTAGTGTGTTCTTCAGCTTAGAGTATATCTTCAGTCCAGAAGCAGACTGTTGGTTGGTTCTTCTTCTTCTTGATCCCTTTCATTTGGCAATCCAGAAGCAGATTGTGGCCAAGTGGGTTGCATCGCCTGTTCTTTCCGGGCAGTCTAGAAGTGGACTGCAGCCGGATCTGTTATTCCTTTCCGGCAACCCTAGATAGGTGGGGTGTAGCCGAGGACCCATGGTTTGTTAAATCCTCTTTTCATCCTGAGTTTTCCCACATAGATTCTGTGTGAGCACTGGGAAAGCAGTGGAGTGTTTCCACATTTCTTCTTTCGACAGAGAAAGTTAGTGCACCAGATGAAGATCTTCTATTACATACTCTCTTCTTGTAGTATTGTAATGACTGTAATTCTAAGAACCTAAGTTTTAAGGAGAGGTGCACCTCAGGGTTTAGAAGTAGATATCTGAAGATAAATAAGATGCTCTTTACAGCATAGCTGTTACAGTCGATTGATCTTTTCTGGTATTTCTATGCTGTAGAGTTCCGTGATTCTCATTCATTCCAAATATTTCCACCTCTTCTGTCTCCTACTGCTATTTATCAACCAACCTTCTGGCTCACTTCACTTTCTGATGCAATTCTATCTTTAACCTGGGAATGGAATGTTGCCAAGACTGATAAACCTCTTCAGTCCCCACTGCACCAATCAGAAGCTTACAGAGTGATGTCATCAGCTGGTGTGCAGTGATTCAGTGTGTGCTCCACCCAGACTACCTGGAGAAAGGAGGAGCCATTCATTTGCAGTGATGGGCAGATGTTTGCTCTTTCAGTAAGGTACTGTAAATTTTTTATTTTAGTCTTTGGTAACCGGGTAAGGCCCACTAGGCACAAGTGGCTGTTTTCAGGGGTGACCTGGGAGCACTAGGCAGTTAAGTGACTTGCTCAGAGTCACACAGTATGCAAGTGGAGGTTGTGATAATCAAACTCAGGTCTGGTCTGCTGGATGTATCAAGCTCGTTCACACCTCGTTCCTCTAACCTCTAGGCTATACTGCCAGCCATATGATGGGATTTTTTGTTTACTTAGCTTTATTTCATGCATAGTACTTGTAATATCAAGTGCATTTTCACAAGCAGTACTAGCAATGTTTGCACTAAAACAGATATATAGCTTGATTATGTTTTTTAGTGAAGACCAGGTGTTGATTACATTTCTACAAAGTGAGGGTCAATATCTCTCTTGTGTTTTTACTTAAAAAAAAGAGGCTATGTGATTAGGGAGGAACTGCTGAATGTGGTTGCACAGGGTGGAATATTTGTTCTAAACATTTCTTCCATATTATTTGTATCCTGTTTAATTCGTAATTCCTTCGGCCCCCTCCTTCCAAGCCAAGGATGAGCTTCAAATTGCTGACTGCTGGCTCAATATTAATTGCAACGTTTGTTCTCAAAGAAATAAAGAACTAACGTTGAAAACCATTGGGTTGAAATTCATTTTTTATCTTTCCTGCAAAGCTTTTTATCCCTTTTGCAGTTCTTTTGGCACCCTGACCCCACTCCCCCTTAGCCGGTATCCATTCCCCCAGACATACCTGAAGTTCGACTCCCACAGATTCCTCCCCCTGTGGTGGGGTTGGGGGGAGGGACATCCTTATCCCCAGTTAACATATCCAGTAACTCCAGGTGTCTAGGTGGTTGTGCGGTTCTGGGGGAGATGTGTAGGGGCATCATCCAACCCTTGGATCCTGTTTTACATTCACCTCTCTCTGCCTATGCCATGGTGTTACATCAGTACATGTCCATGGAAACACTCATGTCCTGAAGATCCATGACCCCCCCATTCAAGCACTCGAGCCTGCACCCCCATCAAGCCTCCACTCCATTGCAGTTATGATCCGAGATGGCTGGTCAACCCTCCCTGGAAGAGGAGAGTTGTCCTTGTGATGCTTGATTCTCTACCACACCTCCGACCCCCAGCAACCAGTTCTTGTTCCCAAACACGGGTTGCTGGTATGGCAAGAGGTAAGGCACTCAGCTTCTTAGCCCTCCATGCCACCTGGCTGACTTGAAATTCTGTTTCTTTATAGTTGAAGTTTACCTTGATATTTACCCGATTAACCAGGAATAATTCAGATCTTTTTGTGCAGATATTTCTAGCAGTGCGCATGCATGTGTATGCATATGTGAATGACAAAGTGTCTGTGTTACTCACTGTGCTCTTAAAAAATACACTTCTGAAGGGTATTATGGTGAAATAAATACATTAGGTAACTGATGCACCAGACTGTTTAACATTACATTTTAGACATGAACTAATAGCCTGTGTTTCTTTAAGAAGAGTGACTCTTGGGCAAACTGGATGGACACCTTGGTCCTTTTCTGCTTGTAATTTTCTGTATTCCAGTATTTCTATAGGGTGATGGGGCTGGATGGGATTCATCCAAGGGTCCTAAAGGAACTGAGCACAGTGCTGGACACCCCTCTGACAGTGCTTCTTAGCACCTCACTGGAGATGGGGATGTCCCAGAGGACTGAAAGAGGGACAATGTGGTCCTTCTGCACAAAAGCAGCAATAGGAAGATGCTAGCAACTACAGGCTACTCAGTCTCACATCAATGGTGGGAAAGTTAATGGAGACACTACTGCAGGAGTGGTTTGTGGAGCACCTGGAGGCAAAAAGGCTGCAGGCTTTCACAGAAGGGAGGTCATGTCAGACTAATCTCATAGGATTTTATTGACTGGATTACCAGGGAGGTGGGTCAAGGGAGAACAGTGGACATGGCCCATCTGAACTTCAGTAAGGCTTTAGACACTGTGCCACACAGGAGGCTAGTTAAGAAACTAAGCAGCCTGGGGGTGGAAGAGAAAGTGACAAACTGGGTATCAAACTGATTAAGGGATAGGAGACAAAGAGTGGTAGTAAACAATATCCGCTCTGGTGATAGGAGAGTGACTAGTGGGGTGCCACAGGGTTAGGTGCTGGGACCGATCCTTTTCAATGTTTTCATAAGTGGCATTGCAAAGGAGCTTGAGGGTAAGGTGTGTCTCTTTGTGGATAATGCAAACATCTGCAACAGGGTTGACACTCAGGAAGGGGAGGAGACAATGCAAAGGGATCTGAGGAAACTAGAGGAATGGTATAGGGGTGGCAGCTGGGTTCCAGTGCCAAAAAGTGCAAAATGATGTATTTGGGACTGTGGAACCCAAGGTCTGTGTATAAGATTGAGAGAGTGGAGCTTACAGTAACCAAGCAAGAAAGAGACCTGGGGTCATCATATCTGATGACCTCAGGGTGGCTGGGCAGTGGGTGACAAAGCAATGGGAAAGGCTAGCAGGATGCTGGGGTGCACTGGGAGAGGGATTTCTAGTGGAAGGAGGGAGCTGGTGCTGCTGGTTGTATCACTCACTGTTGAGGCCCCACCTGGAGTACTGTGTCCAGTTCTGGGGGCTGCATCTCCACAAGGACATAGAAAGAGAAGAAGCAGTACAAAGGAGGGTGACCAAAATGGTGAGGGGGTTATATGAGAAGCCATACAAGGGAAGGCTGCAGGGACTCATTGTGTACTCCCTGGAAGAGAGGAGAGTGAGAGGGAACATGCTTGAAATGTACAAGTACCTCACAGGAGAGAACCAGGTGCAAGTGGAGAGCCTATTTCAGAGAAAGGAAAGCACTAGAAGAAAGGGGCATGCAATGAATCTAAGAGGGAGAAGTGTGCAGAAATACTTCTTCATAGAAAGGGTGGTGGATGACTTGAACACCCTGCCAGAGGATGTAATGGGGGCAAAGACTGTGGGGAGCTTCAAGCATGCACAGGATAGGCATGGGGTATATTAGGTAGCAGAACGGGGGGGGGGGAGTGACACCTATGACCTGACCAATTAAGGTCAGTGGTGATGGACTAGAAAGAAATAAGGGAGAACCTGGATGGACCTAAAGGCCCTTTTCTGCTGACAAAATCTATGTTTCTATGTTTCTAAAACTGTTTCCATCAGAATGTTGGATCGGGGGGTTGGGGTATACAGCTTTACAAAGAAGGAAAAACTACAGATTTTTAAAAAAAGTAAAAAGGTTACTTGTGCTTAAAGTCAAAAATGGGTTTTGGGCACCAAAGCCTAAATATTTACCTTTAAATCCGAAGGCAGGGTCCTGCTGAATGCAGGAGGTGGGGGGGCACACCAGGAAATGTTGCCGTGCTGGTCTAATACTGTAACAATACTGTAACAAAATGCGAAATGCAAAAAAAAAAAAAAGACTGCATCATTAGCTAAAGAGTGCCACATAATCAAGCTCAGACAAAGACTATCATATTTCTCTACCTGCTTTATTTAGAGTGCAAAAAGTGCATGTACTCACAAGCCAAAATGTATTTCTTTCATAGCAAACACATCACATCACATCACGCCTGACATCACATAACACCTGATGTTTCACCAAGAGGCTTCATGACTTCAACAGAGTGGTATACAGAGCTTTGCTGATCCATTCAAAAGCAGACCTTAAAGATATAGCACAAAAAAGTGTAATGGTGTGAATTGTGCAGTATAATTAAAACATGGTGTTGCTACCAGGTCCATACTTCAGTTACCAAAAGTATTCCAGACTGTATTGTTAGTGCACAAAAAATATACATAGCAATATATTTGCTACGTTTTACAAATTACTGATGCTGAGAAAAGAGACTGAATCAGAAGACTAACGTTTATTGGTATATAAACACTAAAGTGCTCTGTTCAGGTTTGAATCCATTTACTTCTTGATTTGTACACCTTCCACCTGGCAGAACTGACATTGAAAAAAGGAAGAAAAATAAACATATGTATTACTATAATGTTTTAAAACATACATCAAAATACCATAGCACTTCTAAGTCTCCTACTTTAAAGAGGCAAATCTCCTACATTAAACAGGCACAATTGATATGCTTACTTTTTTAGAAAGGCTACTGGGTCAGCATTATCATTCAGCCCTTTCCCTCCTGTGCACCCATCTTAAAAATCCAGAAACGTTCCCTCTCAATCAAACTCTTCCAGTACTCCCCTCCCAAAGACCCAATGTCACCTTCTCGACAGCTGTAAATTTACTTCCTGGGTGCCCCTCAGATGCTTTCAAATATTGAACAATGACATATGATGTACTGACATTTTGAAATGCCTAAATATGTTCACCAACACAGACCTTAAAGGCCTGTATTGTCCATCCAACATAAAATGCACCACGTGTACAGTTAAGTAAGTAAACTACTCCACAGCTGTCACAATTTATAAACCCTTTAATTTTATGCTGCTGTTTAGTAGTGGGATTTAAAAAGTATCCGTAACTGTGATGTACAGTAGTTACAATACTTACATCTCCTACATGTCTTAGACCCATCTATAAGGAGCGATAGCACAGCCAGATAATCCTTGCCCTACCTCCTGGCAAATAACTGGATAGCAACTTATCCCTTATTGTGGTTAGTCTCCCGAATGCAGCTTTAGGACTCACAGAGACAATTTCCCTTAAAGTGAGTCTGTCTTTAATATGTCCCAGTTTTTTGGGACAATACTATGCACCTCATCAGCCTGGTCACTGTATGTGGTGACAAGATACAGTTTTCTTCCCAGTTATCACTATGTTTTTGTTTGGGTATTAGGGTTACTTCCCTTGGCATCTCTATTACTTTATTGACTGCCAACATAATTGTGCTTGCACCACAGCCCCTTTCGTTAAATCGTGGTACCTCTGTGGTGCATTGTGCCTCAGAATCCTCAGTTCTTCTGCAATTTCTTAGGGTTCTAATGAGTTGACCCTTGCGAGTATTAAGAGTCACATGTAGGGTCCATACCTTCTAGAGAGTAGAAGACTATTTCTGTCCATCTGTTTTCTATGTAGGACAGTTCCTTCATTCCCATCTCCCAGCTTCATAATTTCCATGTCCAAAAACACTGTCTTTTCCCTGTTTACAGTGGACTTGAACGTAAGATGCTGACTGGTTGTTTCCAGCCACCTCACAAAGTTATGACATTTTTCTTCTGGGTCCCACCATATGACAAAAATATCATCCATGTGGCAATGCCACAAATCCAAATATTCAAAATATAGAATTGTGGCATACAAATATGGACGTTAACACTGAACCATATATAGAGATTTATGAAACTCTGTGCCACAGTGGCACCCACTTGCAGTACCCCATATTTGTCTATGGTACTTGTTTTGGAACAGAACATGGTACACTCTATGACTAGTCTCACATGATTGACTAGACATTCAGTGGGCACTGATTTGTCACTTCTGATTTCAAAGAAAATGGTAACAGCATCTAAGCTGCCCTGGTGAGGAATATTCACATGAAATGATTCCACGTCCAGGGTGGTGAAGATCCAAAGGTATACAAAATTATTGAATGACAAAGTACCGAGGTATGAAAAAATATTGAAGACACAAAAAAGAAGTTGTTCATACAGGACAAGATGGATAATAAATACAACTGGGTTTATACGCGACAGGAAGAAAAAAAACTGTGGAACAACCAAAGGCCATTCTCAAGCAATCAAATGATTCTGTGCAAAGAAACACTGTACTTGATTGCACAATGGGCTGAAGTGATATAGAAAGCTCGGAACAGAGTTTTTTGGGAAGCCCCCCCAGCAGGAACTGTGACCACAGTCTTGGAGGAACAAAAGGAAAACACAGTTCGAGGATTAAATCAACCAATCAGGAGGAAGACATGGGGGGTGGAATCCACATCAGCTGTCATCAACATCTCCCAATGCCTCCGAGACCAGCAGAGGAATCTATCTTCAGTAAGGGGCTTTCCTTCTCCCCTGCAGCCAGGATGAATTTGTTTGGGACTGTGGTGGATTTCCACCATCTGGCAAGGACACTTGCCCTGAAGTCTGTCTATGGTGTGGTAGAGACTATGGACATTAGAGATGCACGTGGGGAGGAATTACAGAACCCAGAAAGAATTAGAGATGGGAAGAGCTAATTCCTGTGAGTATCAGCCAAAATCCACCTACTGTCCCTCCATCAGTCTGGCAATAGCTACATTTGTAAACAAATGCGAATTGGACTTATCAAAACTGACATCACAACCAATACCTAGGGTACCGCATAACTGTACCAGGAAGGAGCGTTTGGCTTTAAGAAGCCTTTCAGAGGTTGTGGCCATCCCCATCAAGCTCACAGATAAGGGTGGGGCTATGGTGGTGATGGGCACACAGATGTATATTAGGGAGATTGAACACCAGCTGTGGGCTAGTCATTTTTATGCAAAACTGGAAGGGAATAAGACCAAATCGTTTAAAGCAAGGGTGGATAAAGTTATGAAGTGTGGTCTTCTCAGTGGCTATATTTCTGAACAGGAACATAGGGCACTAACAGTGCAGTCCCTGGTCATGCCCTATACATTTCCTGCTGAACAGCCATAAAAGTCTCAGTGACCCACCTGGTAGACCTATTATTTCAGACATCGTGTGGGTCACTGAGCTGATCTCAGATTATGTAGACAGTCTTCTCCAATGACTAGTGGGATCCCTTCCATCATGCATAAGGGATTCAATGGAGGTAGCGAACATGGTCAAGAATGTGACCATGGAGGATACTTGGCTCTTTGCCACCGAGGGTGTGGTATTCCTTTATACACCAGAGTGATACAGATGCCTTTCATTTTTCTTGGAAACCAGAATAATAATAATAATAATAATCTTTATGTATAGTGCACCTTTCAAAAATCAAGACGCAGTACATTTAAAATAATATCATAATAAAACGTCATAAAAACACTAAAATCAATAATATCAGTCCATGTCGGTACCATCTTCATATGCCTTCTTCCATAGGAAAGACTTCAATGCTTGTTTAAAACCCCCACAGTCATGCACTCTTTAATCCAACGGGGTAAAGAATTACAGAGGGTCGGCACCACAAACATAAAAGCTCAGGTGCCGGAAGATTATAAAGCTACCCTCGGAATCTCTAGCAACCCCTTGTTGGCTGAGCAGAGCGGTTGCTCCAGAAGGTAAGGAACCAGAAGTTCTTTCAGGTAGTCAGGGCCCAAGCCGTGTAGGGCTTTATATGTCAGTAAACCGACTTTAAAGGTGATCCGCAACTGAACCTGCAGCCAGTGCAGATCCCGCAGCAATGGTGTAATGTGGGAAGAACGAGGAATCTCCATTAACAACCGGGCTGCTGAGTTCTGCACCAGCTGCAAGCGGCGGATATCAACCCCTGGAAGCCCAAAGTAGAAGTAGTTGCAATAATCCAAATGCGAGGTCACAAAGGTGTGGATCAGTGTAGGTAAGACACTAGACGGAACAAGGTGCTTGATCCTAGCGATGTTCCTCAGATGTTAAAAGGATACCTTAACGACAGCCGACACCTGAGCATGTAATGTCAGCTGATCATCAAGAACCACCCCTAGGTCATGCACCTGTTCAGAGGTAGGGAGCTCGACATCCCCCAAGAATAAACCTGGGGGATGATTTGCTCCCTGCCCCCCTATCCGGCGACCAGGATCCACGACCATCACCTCCGTCTTCCCAGAATCCAACTTCAGCCAGCTGGACCTCACCCAACCTTGGATCTCACCGAGACAGTTGTTAAACACCGAGAGTGCTCCATTCTGGTCAGGTGCAAAAGACAGATAGAGCTGGGTATCATTGGCATAACAATGAAACTCCAGCCTATATCATCCTACAATGTCTCCGAGGGGAAGTGTGTACCCCACAAACAACATGGGGGACAGCACAGAGCCCTGAGATACCCCACAGGACAGAGAGGTATGATCGGAGGAAAATACCCCCGACACCACCCTCTGAGTTCTACCTGTGAGGAAAGAGGTAAACCATCTGTGAACCAAACCTGACAGCTCACAGATGCATCTCAGGTGCTCAAGCAACACCCCATGGTCTACGGTGTCAAATGCTGCTGACAGATCCAACAGGACCAAAATGGACTGTTTTTTCTGGTCTCACACCATCAAGAGATCATTGAGCACCCGAACCAGCACAGTCTCGGTGCTGTGCCTCTTTTGAAAACCCAATTGAAGAGGGTCATAGATGTTATGGATGGTCAAATGGTTGTCCAACTGGGCAGCCACTACTTTCTCAATTACCTTCCCCACAAAGGGAAGGTTCGAGATAGGCCTATAGTTAGCGAGGGAGTCTGGGTCCAAAGAAGCCTTCTTCAACACTGGTGTCACCACTACCTCCTTCAGGGAGCAGGGATATTCACCAGAGTCTAAGGAGCACCAGACTATCCTCTCCAGAACCAGGATGATAACCTCTCCACACCCCATGATCAGGGCTGTAGGACCCGGGTCTAAACTACAGCATGTAGTGCGCATACCCTGGACAATCCTCATAACATCTTTGATTTCCGGCCTTTCAAAGGAACTCCAGGAAAACTGAGGGATTGCGACCAGGGGCTGGTCTACGGCAACTCCCATAGAGAGTGCTGTGTGGGTCTCCACCCTGATGTCGTCCACCTTATCTGCAAAGAACCGAGCAAGCTTCTCACACTGCAATAGTGAAAAGGCTCTATGAACCTGTAGACAGGCTGGGTTGCACAGTCTGTCTACGGTTCAAAAGAGCTGGGCCGGTTGGTTCTGTGCAGCAGCAATTTCTCTGGACAGGAATACTGCCTTCTTATGAGTAATTGCTGACTGGTAGAGTTGATAATGCTCTAGGAGTCTAAGATGGTCGGCTTCTAAGCCGGATTTCCGCCAGCACCTCTCTAACCTGCGTCCTAGTCACCGCATCTCCTTCAAGTCCCCATCATACCATGGTGACTGAGGGCGAAGGGAGAGAGGGCACACACGGGTTGGAGCAATGGAATCCAGTGCAGAGGTAATGGCCTTGTTATAAGCCAGAACCAGAATCTCTGGATTCCAAGTTCATCACAGGAAATTCTGATAGATCAAGCACCGCAGTTAGACCATCGGGATTCACATCCCGTAAAGGGTGGTACTTGACCATCTCCACAGGGGTTGGCCTACACAGATGGGTGCAAAAATTGAATCTCACAGTGTAATGGTCAGACCATCTGACAGGTTCCACCCCCACGTCAGAGGCTTCCATCCCCAACAGGAAGACCAGGTCAAGGGAATGGTCATGTTTGTGAGTGGCAGAGGTAACCACCTGTGAGAGGCCCAATGAGTACATCAATTGGAGGAAGTACTGTCCAAATTGCGAGAGTTCGTCATCAATCCATGCATTAAAGTCACCCAGCACCATCAACCTGGGCGACTCAAACACCAGGTCGACGACGAAGTCCACCACTTCCTTAAGGAATAGCTTCTCGTCTCCGGGTGAACAATAGATGAGAGCCATCCTATAGCCCCCACCTACCACTATGACACATTCAAATGATCTGGTCTCCTCAACTGGGACACTAGTGGAACAGAAGTGACAGATCAGTGCCTGTGGAATTTTTTGTAGGTCTTGCAAGACTAGTCTTAGACTGCAACATGTTCTTATTCCAAAACAAGTACTGTACCACAGACGAATAAAGGGTACTGAAACGGGTGCCACTATGGCACCAAATTTCATGAATCTATATGTGGGTCAGTGGGAATTTATATATTAGTATAGTGATGCCACATATCTATATGTTGAATATTCAGATTTGTGGCACCACTATATAGATATTTTTGTTGTATCAAGGTGTGCCAAAGAAACATTTCATGATTCTGTGAGATGGCTAGAAACACCCAATCAGCACCTTAGGTTCCATAACACTGTAAACAGGAAAAAGATAGTGTTTTTGGACATGGAAATTATGAAGCTGAGAGATGGGAATGTAGGAACTGTCCTACATAGAAAACAGATGGACAGAAATAGCCTTCTACTCTCTAGCAGGTGTCACCACCTGCTTGTGACTTGTACTATCCTTAAGGGTCAACAGAGATAACATGATTCAAAGAAAGGGGCTATGGTGCAAGCACAATTATGTTGGCAGTTGATAAAGTAAAAGGGATGCCTAGAGAAGTAACCTTAATACCCAAAACAAAAACATAGGGGTAATTGGGAAGAAAACTGTATCTTTGTCACCATATACAGTGATCAGGTTGACGAGGTGCATAGTATTGTCCCAAAAAACTGGGACATATTAAAAACAGACCGACTTTAGAGAAATTCTCTCTGCTTGTCCTAATATTGTATTCAGGAGACCAACCACAGTAAGAGATAGGGTGGTATCCAGTTACTTTCCAGGAACTAAGAAAATGAGTATCTCATGGCTACCACCCCTTAGAGATGAGTGTAAGAGATGTGGGAGATGTAAATATTGTAAATTCATCACAGTTATAGATACTTTTTAAATTTCACTACTGGAGAGCAGCATAAAATTAAAGGGTTTATAAACTGTGGCACCCGTGGAGTAGTTTACTTATTGAACTGTACATGTGGAGCATTTTATGTTGGATGAAAAATGCGGGTCTTTAAGGGTCTGCATTGGTGAATATATTCAGGCAATTCAAAATGGCAGTTCATCATATGCCACTGTCCAACATTTGAAAGCATCTGTGGGGCACTCATGAAGTAAGGTTTAAAGCTGTAGAGAAGGTGACACTGGACTGGAGGTGGGATAGGGAGAATTTGATTGGCTGGAGGGAAAGTTTCTGGATTTTTAGGATGTGTGCATGGAGGAGAAAGAGCTGAACAATGACACTGACCTAGCAGCCATTCTAAACAAACTCTAGCAAGAGCCAATATGGCTGCAAAATAGTGGTATTTGGGGCAGTGAGAAATGTGTAAACCAGGAGTTTTTGCACTAAGTACTGAGCAACCTAACTGCACTTTCCAATTGTTGTGATACACATACACTGACTAATACATATGCAGTACACATATACTGTATGTATATATATTCCAGTATAACATAGCAGTGCACTGTCTACACACAGTTTTACAGATTAAAAAAAAGACATTGTAGGACCGTTTTCTTCTTTTCAGGCTCTGATGGACATTGGAGGATGGGGGGGGTTGCCACTAGGCACCTCATTTAAATCAGCAATGACATGCATAAGGCTGAAACTGATCTAGATAGCGGGGGGAATGTAGACTAGCAATTGTTGCACTAACCACTGAGCCACCTAACTGCACTTTCTAGTTGTTGCGATACACACATACACACACACACACACACACTGACTAATACATATATACATATATATATATATTCCAGTATAACATAACAACATAACTCACACACACACACACACACACACACACATATACACTGCCTTATATGGCATTTATTTACTTATACATCTAACCCTACCTTTTACTGTATTTAGGATAAGCATTGTGTTTTGCACTAACTCATTTTCTAATCTACAGCATGACTGGGTAACTAAGGCAGTAGACCAGGGAGGTGCGGTGGTTGTGGCCTATCTGTACTTCAGAAAGACCTTCGACACTGTCCCCCATAAAAGGCTGATTAACAAACTGCACAGCCTTGGGGGTGGATCTTAAAATAGTTCTGTGGGTGGAGAACTGGCTGAATGGCAGGAGTAAGAGGGTTGTGGTAAACAGGGAGTACTCTGGAGAGGGAGAGGTGACAAGCAGTGTGCCACAGGTGTCGGTGTTGGGGCTAGTCCTCTTCAATGACTTTATTAGGGGCATTGCAGAGGGACTGGAGGAGAAGGTATACCTCTTTGCAGATGATACAAAGGTATGCAATAGGGTGGACACTCCAGGGGGTGTTGAAAGAATGAGGGAAGACCTTAGAAAACTGAAGAAATTATCTGAAGAATGGCAGCTGGGATTCAATGCAAAGAAGTGCAGGATCATGCACATAAGGCAGAAGAACCCAGGGGCAAAGTATGAACTAGGTGGGGAGGTACTGACAGTCACAAAGTAGGAAAGGGACCTGGGAGTTATCATCTTGAAGGACCTAAAAGAAAGCAGGCAGTGCAATAAGGTGGCTGGAAAGGCTAGCCAGATGCTTGGATGCATAGGGAGGGGCATCATGAGTAGAAAGAGGGAGGTCATCTTGCCTCTGTATAAGACACTCATGAGACCGCACCTAAAATACTGCGTCCAGTTCTGGAGGCCCCATCTGAGAAAGAACATATAGACATGCTGGAGGCGGTGCAGTGGAGGGCAAATAAAATGGTACAGGGCCTGCAGGATAAGACCTATTAGGAAAGACTAAAGGGGTTAAATATGTATTCTCTGGAGGAAAGGAGGGAGGCGGAGACATGATTGAGACATACAAATACATGACCAGTATAAACAGAGTACAGAAAGAAGCATCTTCCAAAGTAAGAGATGCTCCAAGTCAAAGGGGTCACAAAAAGAAGTTAGATAGCGGAAGGCTTAGGGCAAACATGAGAAAATATTTTCTCAAGGAGAAGGTGGTGGACGCCTGGAATAGGGGCTAAAACAGTCACAGAATTTAAGAAGGAGTGGGATAAACACAAAGGAATCCTGGAGGCAAGGGGAGGCTCCGGAGTTCAGTTTGGGCATGGGGCCTCACACTAAATAGGGATTAATAGGGCAGACTGGGAGGTGATGTGACTCCCACCCCCCAGTCCAACCTCCCACTGAGCACCCACCACTCTGCACCCCCAGACTCTGCCACACATCCACACTCCCATGACAAGGTCCCAGTGTGAAGATCCACTCTCCATTGAAGACACGTCTTGCTGCTGGAACCGGGGATTGCTAAAAAAGAAATAAGGTAAGTGTGGTTCAATGTATTTCACTGCGTTTTCAACTGCACTTACCTTATTTCTCATATAGCAGTCGCCGGTTCCAACCGCTAGACGAGTTTTCCACGGGACAGTGGATCTTCACACTGGGATCTGTTCAGGTGAGTGAGGGTGTGTGTGTGGGGGTCTGGGGGATGTGGGGGGTGGTGGGTGCTCAGTGGAAGATCAGGTCGGGGTGCAGGGGTTGCATCAGCAATGGACCTTTTTTTACAGATTAAAGAAGAATTGAGGGACCGTGTTCTTCAATTCAGGCTCCGAGACACATTGTTTGTTGTGATACATACACACACTAACCAATACATATACACATATATGCCTATATATTCCAGTATAGCATACAGTACAAGTCACATTTAACTGTCCCTCCAGCTCACTGGTTTAGAATTTTTCAGTGAGTAGCTTAATGTGTGCACTGCTCACCGCAATTAATTAATAAAAGTTTCCTAATGGTTTGTTTCTAGCTGCTATTCAGCTTCAGCTTACTGTACTTTGCAGCTCTCTGGAAACTTTTATCAATGCAGTGCATGACCAGTGCACACATTAAAGGGATACCGTCAGCTTTCAGCAGCTATATTGAACTTGTGTGAACAGTGTGTCAGTATAGTTAGTTGTAGTTTATTATTAGCAAATTAAAATTGTTATTACAACAGGAATAAATATACATAAATATACATAAAATACACTCTACCGATATATGCCATATTTCATTTTCCACACATCACACACTTTAACAAATATCAAATTACCAATACATAGCCAGTAAGCTTTACAACTAAAGTGCTTTGTTATAATAGATACAGTATTTGGTGTAAACGCCAAGATCTTTACCTAAAACATACTTTTTGTTGCAGATATGTAGCTTTTTATATTCTATTATTCTACAGAACCTTGATATTTTTTCTAAACGCAATGTGTTATTTGTTTTTAAAAGATGGCTAAACCGATAAGTAGGTTCCATATCTAGTGTTGATAGTATATCACACAAATAAAATTTCATTTGGGTTTCATATAAAGTGCAAAATAAGAGGGGAAGTTTAGCAGAATCTGCATCCTTCACACAAGCACATGTCTTGGTATTGCCAATACCATATATTTTGTTTAGACTGTTACTTTCAATAAATCCAAATCTAAGCTTAGTATAGGCTTTTCTGCTGTTAATATTTTTTATCAAGTAAATATATTGATTGAGATTAGGTTGGTTTCTTACATTGTTGGCCAACCATTTGCTAAATTTCAGATTTTTGGCCGTAGAAATATCTTTCTGAAATTAAATGTCTTTAACTCTGGTCTTAACAATTTCCTTTATTTCTTTATATGGAATTTTGTGACTAAGTGTTATCAAATCCAATAGATCGTACTGCTTAATGACATTCTCCAATACATTAGTGCCCGGGAAGGTAAATCCATTTGATTTATACATCAACACCTCCTCTATACACATTCTTGGAAAAGATTTAGCTTGCATATTGTACACTTTGAGCCAGTAGTTTGCTGATCTTATTTCTGCAAAACACTTAATTTGAAGTTGACCTAACTCTAGTCTAACTAGACATGATGCAGCACCCTTGGGTACTGCCAACAAATATTTATAAAATGTATTTGCTATTGTTTCTAACCGTTGTATTTTGTCCATCCCCCATATCTCTGCCCCATATAGAATCTGGGTATGTACCTTTGCGTTCAATATCCTGAATAAACCAGTTACTGATTACCCACCATATTTGTAATTAAATCTTTTGAAAAGTGGTATGATTTTGTCAGCCCTTGCAATTATTGTATTAAAATGTTCTTTCCATTTAAGGTTGTATGTGTATGGTATACCTAAATAACAGAATTTAGTCACATATTCAATGTCGATATTATCACATTTTATTCTGCACATCCTACCTTTTCTGATTGGGTTGTTATTAAATATCTATTTATTTATTTGTAAAAATTGGTTTACAACCTTTGAGCCAGAGGCTCATTTCCAAAGGTACCTCATCACATTAAGGACAGACAGAACAAGTTTAGGTTACAGAATACAAGTCACTGACTTAGAGTTACACAGAAAGATTTCATACATTATACAATTAGTAGCAGTTACAGTGAATACAGCTGAGCACACGCTGGTTTTAACAGAGGCAGGATGCATAGGGGAGAGGTAGGGGGGTGAGGTGGAGTGCCGCCCAGTGGGCGTTGTCAAGTGTAGCCAGATTGAAGCCTCATTTAGAGACAGATGCAGCTGTGAGTGTTAAACAGTTGGCTCCGAAGGGCAGTTTTGAAGTTGGAGATTGTGGGGGCATTGGAGATGGGAGCAGGGAGAGAGTTAAACCAGGATGGGGCTCTGTAGCAGAAAGACCTCTGACCATGGGTGATCCTGGATCTGGGGACTAGTAGAGTGGTCTTGTTGGAGGTTCAGGTTGTGATAGTGGGTGGTGTATGGCTGATGGAGGCTGTCACCCCAGGAGGGGAGAGCCCAAGTAGAGTTTTTTTGTGAAGAGACAGGTTTGGTAGCATAGCCGTTCATCTAGGTTAAGGAGTTTTGCCTCGTCATAGAGTTGACATGTATGTGTGAGCCTGGGGGCACCAGTAATCAGCCCGCAGATCTTATTTAGGGTGAGCCAAATTTTGTTGAGGGCAGTAGTGTCAGCAGCACCATAAACTGGCAGGCCAAAGTCTACAAGGGACAGTACTGAAGACATGACAGTAAGTCAGAGAGCATCAGGGGGGAGGCAATTTTTATAGCTGTAGAGGATGCCAAGCCTTGTGTTAGTGGCGGATGCAATGGCATCAATGTGGTTGTGGAAAGTGAGGGCCGAGTCAAAGGTAACCCCAAGGTATTTGTAGGAGCATACTTGTTCAAGTGGTTTTTTGGTATTAGGGAGGATAAGGAGTGGGTAGTTGTAGGCTTTGTTTTGGGGGTGGGCGAAGAGCATAGTTTTGGTTTTTTTGAGATTAACGATGAGTCTGTGCTCCTTAAACCAGGCCTCGGCATCATTGTAGGATTGTTGTAGAGTGTCCTGGAGGGAGATGGGATTACGGTGAGTGGAAAAAATGACAGCATCATCTGCATACATAAGAATTTTGCCCAAGCAAGCACTGGGCAGGGTGTTTAGATAGAGTGAAAAGAGTAGGGGGCCCAGAATGGAGCCCTGGGGTACTTCTGAGCAGATGGGATGAGTTTCAGAGAGTGTCCCATTGATTTTGACACACTGGGAGCGAGCGGATAAATAGCTTGAGCACCATGTGAGGGGGCCTGCAGAGAAACCAGTGTGGCAGAGGGCATCCAGCAGAAGAGGGTGGGAGACAGTATCAAAGGCCTTTGAGAGGTCAATGAACACTGCACCAGCTAGGGAGCTGGCATCCAGGGAGGAGTGTAGGAAATTGGAGAACTCAACTAGAGCCGTGCCGGTGCTGTGACCAGCACAGAAGCCATGTTGCTCTGGGCATAAGAATGTTATGCTTAGTCAGATATTCAGAGATTTGAATGGCCAACACTTTTTCTAGGGCTTTGGAGAGAGGGGGGAGGATGGAGATTGGTCAGTAATTGCCAGTGGAGGACCTGTCACCCCCTTTATGAATGGGTGTGACTGTGGCTGTTTTCCATGCAGAGGGGAATTGCCCCAGGCAGAGTGATTGGTTAAGTAGGCTGGTGAGTGGGGTAAGGACTTCATCCAGCACCAGCCAGAGAATACTGGGGTCCAGGGAGTCATCAGCAGCATATGCCAAGTATGGACATACCTTGGAGCCTAGCCTGAGTATGTGCAGCTCTGGATCTCTCAGCCCCATCAGAGCTTTATTAAGGAACAAGTTAAACAAAATTGGAGATAACACACAGCCCTGCTGCAGGCCTATGTTGGTTGAAAATTTGTTTGTACAAGCACCCTCTGTATTATACTGTACTGTGCTATAATTATCCTGATGCAAATTTTTAATTAGTTATAATATATCCTGATCTAATCCATAGCTGTGTAGTATCTCCCATAACTTTCCCCTAACCACCCTGTCGAAAACTGCCCTCAGATCAACAAAGATACAGAATAACTTGTGTTTTTTTGATTTTTGTATATTTATATATCAAATGGGACAGAACGAAACACTGATCAATAGTATAATGGCCAGGCATGAAGCTGGCCTGGGTCTCATCCAAAATCCATTCCCTTTTTACCCATTCCATAATGCTATTAAATAAAATCTTTGTGAATATTTTTTGGGAGTTATCCAGTAAGCTAATTAGCCTGTAATTGCTGGGATCTCTCCAATCTCCTTTCTTTAGAATGGGAATGATTATATTATCCCTCCATGTGAGTGGAATTATACCTGTTTGAGTAATCTTCTTAAATAAGCCTGAAAGTACAGGGGTCCACAAGAATGGGCCGTCCATAATAATATCCATAGGGATCCCATCAGGTCCCAGTGCCTTGTGTCTTTTAGCCTTGGAGATAACCTGAAGTATTTCCTCTGTAGAGAGTTCACATTTTATTGGTGTCCAATCAACCTTACCTTTACCTTGTTCCAGATCTTGTGCATAAAACACAGCCCTATAATATTCTTCCCAGGTCATGGGATCTATATAACTCTCAAGTTGCTCAGGGGCCTTATCCCATCCCTTTAAAACTATTTGCCAGAATTTTTTATTATCTTTCTCTTTAGTTATTTTTTCAAACTGCCTCCACATTTTAATTCTGTAATTTTTTCTTTTATTTTCCAGCATCCTTTTATAATTTTTCCTTTTTTATTTAGGTTAAATTTGTTGATTTTAGTTGGGAATCTATATGTTATTCCGGCATGTCAATTCAGATCTTTTTTACAATTCCTACAATCAGCATCAAACCATTTACTCTCTTTATTCACTTTGGACACTGTTACTTTTATTGTAATGGATGACAAAAACTTCATAATCTCACTATATTTAGTGACAAAATCTGTTGCTGTTTTAAGTTGTTCCAAACTTGAAAATTCTTCACTAATTCCATTTTCTGTTAAAACTTGGATGGATTTAAAGTTTGATAGTAAGTCCCATCTAATTCCTTTCCTAACTCTTACTAACCCCTCAGCTTTAGCTGCCTGGTTTTTTAAATGTGGCCACAATTTTGTTTTAATTTCTAATGGATGATGTTCACTTTCTGTTCTAGACCCGATTCTGAAATCCTCCAAAAATGAGATCATTTCCAGAGAGATCCAGCAAAGGTCTAATATCAAGGACCCCCTGCTTCCCACATATGTATAAACCCCTTCCTTGTCTCCCTTCATTCTCCCATTGATCATTATTAGTGCATTTTTTCCAGCTCTTGTACCAATCTCAATCCTCTTTTGCATTGCCTAATATCCCTGCACTTCCTATTCACTCTAAGTGAGCTGCAATCCAGAGACACACATGCCAAGGCCAGGTCCCCAGACAAATTTTGACTGTGTCCAACCCTGGCATTGAAATCTTCCATTATTATAAACAGACAGCCTGGATCAGTTTTGTAACAGCCCTCTATTAGTTCAACCAATTTATCCAAATCTCTTAATTCCACATAATTGGAGGATTTGGGAGGAAAATATACATTGATAATTATATAACTTAATTTATTAATAACCATCTTTATAGACAGGATGTATTCAGTGTTTATAAATATTTATGTATAATGAACATTGTCTAAGATCTTACACCATGTGCATAGTCCTCCTGAAAGTCTTCCATATTTTTTAGTGCTACTTACCTGTTTATAAAATCCTTTGTAACCATTAAGTTTTACATTTGTTCCAGACCATATTTTCTGAAGGCATATATAACTAAATTGTGACAAATAATCAAGGAAAGATGGGTCTGCAGATCTATTCTTTATACCCGCTATATTCCACGATAAGATGTTATAACTATGAGTTCCCTCTTCTTTCCCTGGGTTAACATTTGTTTTAAATGAATGTCAATCTTTTAAATCCTGTAATGTTTGAAACTGGTTAGCTGTCTTTACCATATTTATCCAGTGTTCTTTCGTTAGTAGTTCACCCCTGACTTCTTGAATATCATGTTCACCGTGAAGATGTATTTCCACTCTGTCCAATAACTCCATTTTAGAAAGAACATATTTATAATATTTTTCATTTTTTACCCCAATGAAATTTGGCCCCCTTCCTCATGTCTTTTCACATATTTAGTCATGCTGTTCAGTCTATCATCCCTAGCACGATTCTGTAACAACTCTACAACCTTAACACGAAGGTTGTGTCTAGATTCATAGAGAAATTTATTCAGACCAAATACTGATATCACCAAGTCCTTCTTTAAAAGGGATTTGCTCCTATTGTTCTCATAAAACTCTGGAAAGAAATACCTAATTTCAGTAATCTTATCTAGTTACATTCCAATTTCTCTTAATCTAGCCTTCTGATTCTCTATAGCCTTTAATACAAAATATTGATCTGAAAGCAATAGGACCAGTTCTGTGTCCATTAATGGTCTGATGACACTGAATTTGGACATAAAAGTCTCATTTGAGACCTTACTTTGTACAACTGCACCTATAAATTGCTTTAGGTTATCATTCAACTTCGACTCACTTTCTTCTGGTATGATAGGGACTTTAAATAGAGGGAGAACAAAATCAGTCTCTAGTGTTCTAAACAAAATACTTTCCAGATTCTTGTCAATTTTTAGTTCCTTCTTATTCAACACCTGTTTTGTTTCTTTGTTTTTTCTTCCACTTTCCAATCCTCACTACTAACTACCAAACTATCCTCACTTTTTACCCCAGTTTTGTGCTTTTGGCTTGATGTTACCTTCAGTTCCTGCTTTTCCTTGTTCTTAGCTCTTTTTTCTTATTTAAGCCTTTTTTAATCCTCTTTGATTTAATTTCTATTCCACCATCTTTATTTCCCTCAGATGCCGTCCCAGTTTTTTAAAGAATTTCCATTTGATTTGCCTTCTTTTAATTAGCTGGTGGGCTCTGTATAACACTTTCCTTCATTTGTTCAGTTTCTTTCTATGATGTTTCCTTGATGTTCCAACTATCCCTGCTCATGCAATTTTAAAGTTTTTTTCTTATATTCCATTGAGCTAGTTTACTGGTATTCTTCAGTTTGCCTCTTTTATGTATGGGATCAATTTGTTTTTGTTTTTTTAACCGCATTTCTGACTGTCATTTCTCCCATTCTGGTTCCTTTTCTTTGCTTAATGCCCTTTTCCCATAGTTCAGTGTTCCCTGTTCTTAGTTCTTTTATAATACCATCACTATGTTCAAATCCATCTGGCAACATTACTAATTCACTTGCTATATCTGTATCTGTTGTATTCCCCATTTCATCAGAAGCTGTGTGAGCACTTGATTCATCCTTCAATTCATCGGATATATCTATTTTTTAAGAAGCTTCTTTTTTGTTTCCAACTTCCAAACTGCACTGACCTGATTCAGTCAATCTAGTACTTTCCCTATCCTATTGCCCATGGCTAAGTCTATCATATATCCAATGTATTTTGGTTTTATTTTCCAGACAAACCCATTTAATAAAGGAGAGATTCTGAAGAATTTTGGTTGATTGTTTGTATAGTGTCCTCACGTGACCCTTTGTCAAGGAGGGGGTGTTTTCTTCAATGAGACTCATGAATTGTGTTGTTTCTGTTGTATCACTTGGAACTTCAGTAATTATTTCTTCCTGTTTCCACTGATTGTCTCTGAATCTTTCCTTGTTATTTTTGGGTGTCAGGAGCGGGGAACTACAACTGTCTATTAAACTTCTTGTTAATCTGTTGAATTCTTTAATTTCCCCTTCCATTCTGATGTTAGCTTCAATGGTTTCTTTTATACTAAGTACCATATTACTAACTTCTATGTTTGCCTGTCTAACCAACTCTAAATCTCATGGGCAAGCCACCAGTGGTCCTGGAATCCTTGGTTTTGCCACCAGGGTTTGATTAAATAAATCCATTTTCCCTAAGGTCCTCTGACAAAATGGTTCTGGGGTCTCTGGGTCACTTAGCTTTGGTTCGCTAGGAATACCCATTGTTTTTTCATCCTTCCATAAATCCAATACTGAGGGTTGAATCCACTTGTTTTTATCTACTCTGTCCATAGCTGTTAATCAGTCTATTGGAGTGGCTGTGATTAAATTCTTGAAAGCCTCACCAGAAGTCAAACTACTGTCATTAACCAGTTCCCTTCTATCCAAATCTCTATTATTTTTATATTTCCTATCCAATGTCCTTTCCATATTCTCTATATTAGAATAACCTGGATCTCCTAAATTCTTTAATTGACCAATTTGACCTAACATATGTAACTTTTGTTTCCTGTTGCTCTTTTTGCTAATATCAGTTTTTTTTATTAACCCCTTGGGGAATCGATTATTTAGCCTTCCTCTAGTCATTACAGGCATATCAATAACACTAATAACACAAATATGGTACAAATATATATATATATATATATATATATATATATATATATCCTTTTACATACAACAAAATTGTCTCACACATTAAATAAGTCAATTAACCTCCTTTGTAATCAAAAAATGTGATATGAGATCTTACGTGGAAAGTCAAGTCTCAATTTTCAAGTCTCAAGTCACAAATCACAATTCTCAGTTCTTTAGTAGAGAAAAAATGAGGAAATAGAAAATAAAGGACCCGCCTGCTTGTCTTTGAAGGGCTTGAAGGACTTGAGGAAGTTTTTTAGTAGGAAAATAATTCTTGCAGTGTCCACGATATCAGCAGTTCCCAAAATCAGGTCAAGTAGCAAAACCAATAATAGTTCCGGCAGGGCCAACAACTGGACCATCAGCTTTCAAGCATAGAGCACCCAAACAGTCCCAAGAAATTTTCACATTAAAAGAACTGAGGCAACTGAGGCAATTGAATCCACTCCGGAGATAGAAAGCTCTCTTAGCATACACTATGAAAAAACCAAAAATAGAAATAATATCGTAGGAAATAAAGGATCAACATACAAGTCTAAGTACTTTACAAAACCGTATAAATACCTAATGATGCAAAATTTTAGCATAAAAGCTACACACTTACTTTTGCTTTATTTCAACACAGAATTTAAATATAGCGAGGGTGAACAGAAAACGTCTCGACTCCACCCGCTCTGCCTGCGCACTTCATCTGTGTCAGTAATAACATCTATGGCAAAATAAACTATTCATGTACCCCAGTATGAGTAAAAGTAAGGTCTGTTACCTAAATTTAAAAAATATATACTTTAGCTCAGACCAAATACATTGCCTTAGTGCTTGGCCGATCTTTCGCTGCTGGATTCTTCTTCTCAATGTGAACACACATTGTGCATGTGCAAATTTCCTGAACAAGTGTACATGATAGTTGGGGCTAAAAGTACATGCTCATCTGAGCATGGGGATCTTTGTAAGAATAATAAAGAGCATTGCAAGTCTTAGTTTTGCCACTTTAAAAAACAGGACCGTGATCCTGAGCATGCGTGTCATGGCCATGGCAACGTCACATGCATGGTCAGGATTGAGGTCTTGCTTTTCAAAGTGGTAAAATTAAAACTTGTAATGCTCTTTTTTATTCTTACAAAGATTTTTGTCTATCCCAAAACAATACCTTGCAGCATTTGGCTAGTGGGGTAACGACCCCTGTCCATGAACATCCACATGTGTTCACACAGGTGACAGTTTAGGAACAGGCAGTCAGGAACACCCTCAAAGTACACACACACACACACACACACACACACACACACACACACACACACACACCAGAAAAGGTAACATACACAATGAGAAAAAATTGCACATACCTGTACTGTAACACAAGATGAAACCATATCCAAACACAGCCCCTAATAAACTAATATGAAGCACCATCAAATTATGATAACAATGGGTGCACATGGGCACCTCTGCAGAGCCCCCCTGCCACACACACAATAAACAGTATGACTTGATATAGTTCAGAACTAATGCTTACAAAGACATATTAAAAAATATAGATATACAGTTTGTGATGCAGCAAAGGTCAATGAGTTGCTATACAATATAATGGGGAGGGGCTATCACAGATGATATTAAGGACTGGAATACCTTTATGTTGCCAAATAAAACAGACAATGACCCCTAGATTACAGATAAAGCAATGATTAGGTATTAATAATTAAAAATACTAACCAATCCAAGGTAATTCTCCAATTTGTCATCTGAATCAGAACTGTCACTCTCTATGTGAGAATCAGATGCAGCTTATGCCCCATCTCACTGATTAACGCTGGATACTGTGGGCTCAAATTGGTAAGGTTTGATATCAATATCAAAGTTTAAATGTATGTCCTCAACATCTTTATATTCCTCTACCTCAAACATGATGAATAGTGAGCACAGGCACAGTAAAGATGATTGAACTCCAAAGGAAAACCAGCATTTGTCAATGCCGAATGTTTGCTTGCTGGCATTGGCATTGGTAGTGTAGAAGTTACAGAGATGCATAATAGAAATGGCAGTGAAGTATTGAACTGAAGCCAACCCCACTACCACCCTGCAGAGAGTGACAGGCATTGGGGTGTGCCTTTGGGGCGTCAGGCAAAACAGCCATGCCATTTCACCACACCCTACCCTGCAGACACTGACAAGAGTCACGGTGTTCCTTGGGGTCTTTGGCACTTATGCGCACCCCATTCCATCAGGAAATATGGTGAGATGGGTGAGATATAGGATAATGGGGTGAACTTTGGGGCCGAAGAGTCCAAGGCATACCTCAATGCCTCTCACTGGTTGCAGGATGTGGAATGGTATGAGCATTACAGGCAAAAATCCCAAGTCACACCCCTGATGCCTGTCATTCTCTACAGGGTGGGGCGTTATGATTGGAAACCCTAACACCTCAGGCATTTGTTGGTATTTTCACTCCAAATTTTCAGCATGTTTTTTTTGTGACCCCCACCTCATGAACAGTGGCAATATCAGTTTGTTAGCCGAAAGCTGCTTATGCACAGCGACTACGGCATTTAGCACCACAGGTGCAAAAACACATTCCGAACAGGATGTGAAAAATGACAGCTGTACTGTTCATGGGGAGGTGTAAAAATGGCAATGTTGTAAATCTGCAGTAAAAATATTAAAAACTGGTGAAGTCAATGAAGCAGCACAGAAACTGTGCAACACACACCCGTACTGTAATTAGGTTGGGGATTTTTACAGCAGATTGTCAACACAGGCATTTTGGGACCTCCGATCATGAACAGTGTCACTGTGAGTTTCTTTATCTGTCCCGAACAATGATTTCCCACAGCAACCACGCATCTCTGCGCTGAAAGTGTGAAAACACATTTCGGCAATGTTGTGAAAAATGACAGCTGTACTGTTCATAAGGAAGTGTGGAAAAATGCCACTGGTAAAAATCTGGACTGAAAATATTACAAAGTCATGAACTTATGAGGGTGCGTGGAAACTGCTCAATGCTCATTCATAACACAGTCATTTTATGGACTTTTGTCACCAAATTTTCAACATAGCCATTTTAAGACCTCTGCTCATGAACAGTGTAACTGTGATTTTCTTAATCTGTCCCAAACATTGCTTTCACACACTGACTGCACCATTGTGCACTACATGTGCGGAAACACATTTGGGGCAACATGTGAAAAATGGCAGCTGTACTGTTCATAAGGAAGTGTAATAAAATGGCAGTGTGGAAAATCTGGAGTGAAAATATAGAAAATTCACAAACTTATGAGTGTGCGTAGGAACTGCGCAACGCACGCTCATAAAACAGTCATTTTTAGGAATTTTTTCACCAAATTTTCAACATAGCCAGTTTAAGACCTCTGCTCATGAACAGTGTCACTGTGAGTTTCTTAATATGTCCCATACATTGATTTCGCACACCGACTGCGCCATTGTGCACTACATAGATGGAAACACATTTTGGGCAAGATGTGAAAAATGACAGCTGTACTGCTTATAAGGAGGTGTAGTAAAATGGCAATGTTGAAAATCTGGAGTGAAAATATCAAAAATTTGCAAACTTACGAGCGTGCATAGGAACTGCGCAATGCATGCTCGTAAAACAGTCATTTTTAGGAATTTTTCCACCAAATTTTCAACATAGGCTTTTTGAGAGCCCACCTTATGAACAGTGGCAATGTCATTTCATTATTCAGTCCTGAAAGGTGATTTCATGCTGTGACTGCGAAATCACCCTTCGGGCCCGATTAACACCATGACAGTGAGAGCATTCATGAGAAGGGGTCCAAAAAATCCAATGTTGAAAATTTGGTGCAAAAATTCCAAAAAATGGCTGAGATATGCAGCAAAGTTGAAAAAACCCCTATCTATCCCATTATACAGCTTACCAGCATTTTCTCAGTTCGCGGTTGGCTTTGAAGAATGCAGGCTGTTCCCAGTCACGAAGATCGTCGCACGGGTCAGAGGTAAGTATGGGGTGAGGGGGTGGGGAGGTGGGGTGCACAGTGGGTGAGCGCGGGTAGGGGCAGAGACAGCGAGGGACCATTTTTAAGTTTCAGTTTTTTTTTTTAAATGACGATGCAGGACATTTGCCACACTGGGGTGGGCTCCCAGCATGGCACAAGGATGGCTGGTGGGGGGGTGTGGAGCTGACGGAGGATTGGGCACCCCACGTCGACGTAGCATCTGTTGCCATGCTGGGGTGGGCTCCAGCATGACACCCTGTACTGGGGGGACCAGTGGAGCCGATGGGGATTGGGCACCCCGTCGGCTACAGTGTGTGCGTGGGGAGCACGCATATGCATATGTGTGTGTGTGTGTGTGTGTGTGTGGGAGTGCGTGCACGAGCAGGCGATATCTTATCACTGCTCACTGAAGTGTAGCCCCCTTTCAACTGTACTCCACTGCATTTTGACTGCTGTCATAGACAGCTCCAGCAGGCATTGGAGAACTGCGGCCGTGCCTGCAAACACACTGACTGAATTGGAAGAGGGCTGCCACACCTCTGAAAACTCGGATGATGGCACTATGTTTCTTGCACATGTGTGCAAGCAAACATAAAAAACTCACTCCCTGTAAAACAGCTAGCTTAGCTGATCTAAGTTTTCAGGAAGAAAGCACATAACCAGCACAGACTAGCAAACTCCCTTTCCAATACTTTAGCAACAGAATTTCGACATCATGGAAAGTTTTAAGATGAAAAAGTGCATATGAACAGTCCATTTCAAACCTCCATTGTAAAAAAACCTGTAACTTAAATAAACTGTGTTTAGGGGTCCTTTAACTTATCTTCAGTGAGAGTTGTAACATCAGATGATTTACTACATAAACATTCCATTCTGTGACATTTGACATACTCAGTGCTATGCTCCCAGGGTTGTCTGCTTATCTTAAAGAGATAATCATTAAGCAAGCCAACAAGGGTGGAGACCTTGTCATCATGGATAAGGATTTTTACAGACAGAAATTTCTGGATTTGCTATCAGACATGAGCAAATAATATGAAAAACTAAGAAGTGACCCACTATCCAGGTTTAAATTGGAATTGTTCCCAATCCTAGAACAAGGTAGCTTGGCAGAAGACACCAGGAGAAAGGACTGCTGTGTGACTGGATGTCTCTGCTGGGACTAAAGAAGTAGAACTCTTGGACTTGGACCTTTAATTTAGGGTAAAAAAAAAACTAACAAACAAAACAAAAAAAAGTGTGTGTTTGAGTTAACTGAACTGAATGGTTATCTGAACAGTTATCTAGGTGTAAATCTCAGGTGATTGAAAGGATAGCTGTGAGGTTTAAATTACTTGTAGAAAGATATTGTAAGTAGGGGGAGTGTCTTAGCTAGAAGGAAGCTACATTTAAAGACTGCCTTAGAAAGATTCTGTTAGTAGCTTGGCAGAAGACATCAGGAGAAAGGACTGCTGTGTGACTGGATGTCTCTGCTGGGACTAAAGAAGTAGAACTCTTGGACTTGGACCTTCAATTTAGGGTAAAAAAAAAACTAACAAACAAAACAAAAAAAAAGTGTGTGTTTGTCTGAGTTAACTGAACTGAATGGTTATCTGAACAGTTATCTAAGTGTAAATCTCATGTGATTGAAAGGATAGCTGTGAGGTTTAAAATACTTGTAGAAAGATCTAGTAAGTAGGGGGAGTGGCTTAGCTAGAAGGAAGCTACATTTAAAGACTGCCTTAGAAAGATTCTGTTAGTAGCTTGGCAGAAAACACCAGGAGAAATGACTGCTGTGTGACTGAACATCTCTGCTGCGACTATATTGCCCTCCTTCCCTCCCCTCCACCCTCCCACCCAAAGCTAGTTCTACTTTTATAGGCACAGGATTTGACTGACAGCAAGAACTTCCTGTTTGGGAGCAGGAAGTGAGTGATCACAGCGCCACCGAAGACCCACCATCCTAGAAGGGCAAGAGTAGCTCTCCGGCCCCCTCTAGCTGTTGGAGGTCTGCCTCTGAGCAAGTAAGGGCTCTACTGAGAAATATAGGATATTCTTGTCTCAGAACAGGACAATCAGGAGCTTAAAGAGCACACAGGGAGAAAGTAAGGAGAGAGAGAAGAAAAAAAATAGAGGAAAGAGTAAGGATTGCAAACAGTTAAGGGGCCAGAAATAAGACATGATGGGAGTGGTGCAGTGCAGTGGCTGTGAAGCAGCAGTCTTCCGGGAGATGTTCTGGAGGATGCAGTGTTATCCCATCTGCAGGCACCTCTCTGGGCTGAGGGAGGAGGTTGCTCATCTCCAGGCTGAGTTAGCCAAGATTTGTGGGACCTCCTGTTCCATCCAGGGACCACCAGTGCCACTGCCGTTGCCTCAGAGGTTGCCAAGAAAGAGGAGTGGTTGGACCACAGTGGGCTCAGGGAGGGTGAGGGTGGTGGAACAGAGGTGCAACCCTCCCAATTGTACCTCTCCACAATTCCTATGCCATTCTGGCAAAGTGTGGTTCCTCTATGGAGGCACCCACAGTGGAGAACAAGGAGGATGCTGGGAACCTCCACAAAGGAGACCCACAGGAGGGTGGCAGAGGACCCAGCAGGGGAAGGCAACAACTCCTGGTGGGGGACTCCATTGTTAGGAAGGTAGAACTGGGGGAGGAAGGGGAGAGGGAGGTGAAGTGCCTGCCTGGTGCCATGGCTTGGAGGGACAGGGAGCGAATCCTCAGGATTGCCGAAGCAGCTGCACAGGGGAGGGAGCTGGATGTCATTGTCCACCTAGGGACAAATGACCTGGCTAAGAAAGGGATTAGAGAAGTGCAGGAAGAGTTTGTGGAGTTGGGGAAGGGCCTTAGACAAGTAGCACGCATGGTAACCTTCTCGGAGGTGCTGCCCATCTGTGGCATAGGAGAGGATAGGGTGTTCCGCACCATGGGATTCAATCAGTGGTTGAAAAACTGGTGTGGAGCTCAGGGATTTGGCTTCATCGGGGACTGGGGGTCCACCTGGAGTGATGCAAGCCTATACTGGCAGGATGGGCTGCATCTGTCCAGGAGGGGAACCAGGATCCTAGGGATAGGTTTAAATGCTTCATTGGCAAGCATTTAAACTAGCCAAGGGGGTAGGCACTGGAAAGGAGCAGGGAAATCTTAGCCCGCCCCCCAAAATCATGGTAGTAAGTGTGGTAAACACCAACATAGAGGTGTCGATAGGGAGAAGGGCAGGGGTAAATGGAGAAAATGACAAAGGCAAGAAGGACAGGGATAGGGCAAAAAGGAGTAAGGCCATCAGAAAATGAAGGGTAATGAGTACCAATGCCCATAGTGTGGGCAGCAAGCTCCCTGAGCTTGTGGCCTTGATGGAAGAGGGATGCCTGGATATCGTAGCAGTCACAGAAACATGGTACATAGAGAACCATGACTGGGATGTTAACATACCAGGGTACATAACCTACAGGAGAGACAGGCAGGGGAGAAGAGAGGGAGGAGTAGCTCTCTATGTAAAGGAAGGGATAAAAGCAACTGAACAAAAGAGTAAACAGGGAGGAGAGGAGGCACTGTGGGTCATCTTGAAGACTGGAAAGGGCACCACAATCTGCACAGGGGTTGTGTACAGACCCCCATGTCAGGTGGAGGGAATGGACAAGGATATGATGGAAGGCATTCTTAGAATGGCAGAGAAAGGGGGAGATACTGTTGATGGGAGACCTGAATATGCCAGATGTTAACTGGAGCACATTTGCTGTAGCCACATCCAAGAGCAGGGCCATTCTTGATGCCCTACAGGTGGCAGGCCTCAGACAGCTAGTTTCTGAACCCACTCATGAGGGAGCAATCTTAGACCTCATACTCTCAAATGGGGGGTAGTGATAGGATCTCAGATCTAGAAGTGGGTTGCCATCTGGGAACAAGTGACCAGCAAACAGTGTGGTTCACACTAAACTCAGCTACAGAGTCAAGCCATACAAAAGTGAGGGTACTGGACTTTAGGAGGGCTGACTTTGGCAAGATGGGAGAGTGCCTCAGAAAAGCACTAGCAAACAGGCTAGAAGGAGGTGTGGAGCAACAATGGGGAATCATCAAAACTGCCATCACAGAGGCAACAAGCCTTTGTGTGAAGCAAATAAACAAATCAAAATGAAAGAAAAAGCCACTACGGTTCTCAAAAGAGGTGGCTGTGTAAGTCAGGAAGAAAAAGATAGCATTCCGGAAGTATAAGGAAAAACAGAAGGAGCAGGACAGAGAACTGTACCAGTTAAGGCAGAAGGAAGCAGGGAGGGAAGTCAGAATAGCAAAGGCCCAAACTGAGGAAAAGATAGCCAACTCGGTTAAGAAGGGGGATTAAACCTTTTATAGGTACATCAGTGAGCATAGAAAGACAAAGGGAGGGATAGTGAGGCTGAATAGAATGAACAGTGGGTGGGCAGAGGGGAACAGTGAAAAAGCAGGGATACTGAATGAATATTTCTGCTCAGTATTCACAAAAGAGGAGGGGGAAGTGCCTAATCCAATAACAGAAGCACTCTTGATAGGGGGGTCGATTCCAGTCCTTTCACAGAAGAAAGGGTTCTGCAAGAACTCCTAAAACTGAAGGTGGACAAAGCAATGGGGCCTGATGGAATTCACCCCAAAATTCTAAAAGAATTAAGGGGGGAACTAGTGAAACCACTGGCTACTCTTTTTAATAAATCATGGGAGGATGGGGTGGTATCCAAGGACTGGAGGAAGGTGGATGTGATTCCCCTTCACAAAAGTGGGACCAAGACAGAGGCAGGAAACTACAGACCTGTCAGTCTGACCTGTGTGGTAGGGAAAGTGATGGAGTCACTTCTGAAGGAAAGAACAGTTGAGTATCTAGAGGCCAGTGGGGCACAGGACCCAAGGCATCATGGGTTCACAGCGGGAAGGTCATGTCAGATGAATGTAATAGATTTGTTTGACTGGGTGACCAAAGTAGTAGACCAGGGAGGGGCTGTGGACATGGCCTACCTAGACGTTAGCAAGGCATTTGACACAGTCCCACACAAAAGAGTAATAGTCAAATTAACCAGCCTGGCAGTGGGTCCCAGGGTGGTAGCCTGAGTAAAACATTGGCTGGACAACAGGACACAGAAGGTAATTGTAAATGGAGTCCACTCTGAAGAAAGAAGGGTTGCTAGTGGGGTACCGCAGGGTTCAGTATTGGGTTCCCTTTTTAATGTCTTCATAAGTGACATTACAGAGGGACTGGAAGGAAAAGTATGCCTCTTTGCAGATGGCACAAAGATCTGCAACAGGGCTAGATACACAAGGAGGTGTGGAAAGGATGAGAAGGACTTGGCAAGGTTGGAGGAATGGTCAGAAGTATGGCAGCTAGAATTCAATGCAAAGAAGTGCAAATAATGCACCTGGGAAACAAGAACCCAGGGAAAGAATACACAATGTGGGGGAGGTAGTAACAACAACAAAAAGAAAAGAGACCTGGGGGTAATCATATCAGATGACCATAAGGTTAGCAGTGTGAGAAGGCAGTAGAGGGCTGGGGGTATACTGGGATGCATAGAGAGGCATCAGCAGCAGAAAACAGGAAGTTGTTATCCCTCTGTACAGACAGTTGGTGAGACCCCATCTGGAGTACTACATCCAGTTCTGGAGACCCCATCTCCGCAAGGACATAGACAGGATAGAGGCAGTCCAGAGGAGGGCAACTAAAATGGTGCAGGGTCTGCAAGAGAAGTCATATGAGGAAAGACTAAAGAAGCTTAATATGTATACCCTTGAGGAAAGAAGGGAGAGGGGGGACATGATAGAAACTGTTAAGTACCTCAGTGGAATCAACAAAGTCCAAGAGGGTAGCATCTTTCAGAAAAAGAGACGTGCAAGAACAAGGGGACACAATTTAAAAGATAGAGGCGTTCAGGGCAATGGAGAAGTATTATTTCACAGAGAGGGTAGTGGATGCATGGAACAGCCTTTCTGAGGAGGTTGTGGGGTCTAAAACTGTGGGAGAATTCAAGAATGCATAGGACAGACATAAGGCAATTCTTGTGGGGGTAGGAAGAAATAGGCTGTTGGTTAACTAGGATCTGTGGCCTATCCCGTAGGTAGGGAAATGGGCAGACTAGATGGGTCAAGCAGTCCTTAACTGCAGTCAAAATCTATGTTTCTATGTTTCTAAGCAAAAACATCAATGAAATTAGTGAGGAGGAATTTAATTTCCTATTACCAAAATTCCCAATCACTCCAATAATATATATCCTCCCAAAAATTCTTAAACGTTTAAATGATCCCTCTGGTCACCTGATTGTGTCGGGAATAGATTCCCTCACTAACAGTCTCTGTGAATTTATGGATTTCTTCCTTAAATGGAGTGTTGCATGCCTCAAATCCTATACACATGATACTATGCACATACTTGAACAACTTAATGATTTCAGATTAGAAGAAGGAATGCGATGGCTCACAACTGATGTAGAGTCATTGTACACCTCCATTAGACACACTGATGGAATTCAGGCATGTAAGCACTTCTTATCCTAGGACCCTTTAAAAGAACATATGCCCACCAATTTAATTTTTAAAGGCTTAGATTTTGTTTTAAATCACAACTACAGTACTTCGAATTTGATGGTGATTTTTTACCTTCAAAAATGTGGCACAGCGATGGGGGCTGATATGGCCCCATCTTATGCAAACTTGTTTCTTGGGCTTTGGGAGGAGCAGATTCTTTTCAATACCAAAAATAACCTATTTCATGCGAAAATAGTGAAATGAGCATGTTTTATTGATGATATGCTATGTATTTGGGCTGGCACTGAAAGAGAAGCTGAAGAATTAGTCGAATGATAGAAATCTACATTTTACATACAAAACTGATCTGATAAAGATAGAATTTCTGGACATTATCCTATGTAGAGGGGATGCAGGAATTATAACAGAGGGATACAGAAAACTGACAGCCACCAACAATTTTCTTCTGGCAACGAGTTCACATTCAAAAAGACTAAACGAATCCATACCATTTAGCCAGTTCCTACGATTATGGAGAAATTGTGAATTTGATGCATGTTTAACACAAGCAAATGAAATGAGGGAAGATTTCTAGAAAGGGGTTATGCACCTGACATATTAGAAAAAGCCCTACAAAAAGCTAAGGATTCAAATAGAGTAGAACTTCTCAAACCCAGATCTAGAGCACCTACAGACAGTGGACAGGTCGCCTTTGTCACTACGTTTAACAACATAGCTGGACAACTTAGAAACATCATAACCAAATATTTGCCAGTTCTAACAAGTGATAGGACCCTGTCAGGACACATAGGAGAGAACCCGAGAGTGAGAAACTTGAGGGGTGAACTAGTCCGGAGCCATTTTATTAACACAGAAATTGGCAGTAGAGCATGGTTACCAATTAAACCTGTGGGCATGCACAAATGTGGTAACTGCAATGTTGCGTATATTGTAAACAGGGCAATATTTTATGGCACCTACCAATAATAAAAAAGTACATATAAAACAATTCATCTTGTGTGTTACCATGTACACAGTGTATGCCTTATGGTGAAACTGTAAGACATTGTATAGAGGACGAACAGTACGTCCCCTCAAGGTCAGAGTCCAGGAGTATGTGAGGGATATCAAAAATGTAGACCCCAATAGTCCAGTGACAGAACATTTTTTGGCATATCACAATTGTGACCCAAATGTTCTGAAATTTACTGGACTTGAACAGGTCAGAGTTGGAAAAAGATGTGGAGACAGACTAAATAGATTGTCACAGAGGGAGACCTTTCAGATTTTTAAATTAAATGCATTATGCCTAGAAGGTCTAAATCAAGAATGGGACATCAAGCCATATCTGTGATGTATTACTATACTGTCTGTACTACTGTCTGTACCACTAACACAAGTTCTAATTTATGGTAATTAAAAAGGAAAACAAAACCCCCCCATCCTTTGTACTACATTTCCTTTACCCTTGAATTGTTGTTTGAATTTTCACTAACCCTTTACTAGTAACCAAATGTTTGTACAGGAGATGCTTTAGTGATATGATAAATTAAGACATTTAGTCAGAGAAATTTGCTACGAGCACTTTTTATCATAGATTGATGCAAATAATCACCCTTTCTTTCTCCTTATTTCTTCACAGCAGATGTTTTTCGGAGAGCGCAGGATTTCCTGATCACCACAGCTGTTGTCAAGAACTAGTGGCTTGACTGGAATGAGTGAATTAGCTCCCAAAACAGTGGCTGCAACAGTAATGTTCACTTTCTTCTGCTTTATTTTTTATATATATATTTGCTTTTAAAGAAATACTTTTAAGTTTTATAAATTTCTAAAAACTAGTTAGCATCAGCAAGCGGATTGAGTTAACATATTGTGATGCTGCATTCCTTATAGTTTCTGAAAAATGTAAGCATGAAAGATATGAATTAATGACAATGATGCCTAAATCTGATTGGCTGCCACTATTAAGACTTAGACTTAGCTGCCTAGAGTCTGAAT
Organism: Neoceratodus forsteri; assembly: GCA_016271365.2. Classification (NCBI taxonomy): domain Eukaryota; kingdom Metazoa; phylum Chordata; order Ceratodontiformes; family Ceratodontidae; genus Neoceratodus; species Neoceratodus forsteri. Next base: position 668,990,781 of record CM028133.1, read on the forward strand.
AGATAATTTGTTTTCACCATGCTGTTAAAGTGATACTGCACTTTTTTGTTTTATGTTATCACCCTTATTTTGTTAATATAGCAATATTTCTGTTGGAATTGATAATGATGATGTCACAGATTTAACTTGTATATAAAGGTGTGTCTGTAGATAGGTAGCCACTCCCTGACAAAGCCTTATGTGGTGAAGTGCCAGGGCACCTTTCAACACACGGACACATTTGGAGTAGTTCTGGATGTTTTACTATGCAAGCTGCAATAAATATGATTTTTGATTCATGAACTGAAACCTGCATCTGGTGTGAGTAACTGCCTTCACTAGAGGTTGCACTCCTGGCTCTGGAGTGCAAGTGCATTCTGTCTTGTTAAATTATTTTTGGGCTCATAGCCTGCACTCACACCCTGCCCTGGTCCTGAGCATGGTACATTTTGTTCAGCCATTGTCTGCTTATCTCCCTTTATAGCTGGGAAAGGCTGACTGAGCTGACATATTTATGAGCTATGATCTTTCCTGAAAGACAGTTAGACAGTTCTAACCTGATTGAAGCTTAGCACACAAAATAGTGCTTTGAAATGCTGCTCAGCTGAATGTAATACCACAAAACCTCTAATTTTATCTAGTCTGTTGGGTATCTGGAGTGATCCCATTCTCTACTGTCATAGCAAGATGTCTACAGGGTTATGCCCACTGCAACTGTAAAAAGTAAGACTATTGATTGTGCCTGTTTAAAGTAGAAGACTTAAAATTGCTATGATACTTTGATGTATGTTTTAAAACATTACATCAATACATATGTTTACAGTTCTTCATTTTTTCAAAGCTGGTTCTGCCAGTTCTGCCAGGTGGAAGATATGCAAATAAGTGCAAAAAATGAATGGATTCAAACCTGGACAGAGCATTTTAATGTCTATATACAGTGACAATAAGTATGTTAGTCTTCTAATTCGATCTGTTTTCTCAGCATTAGTAATTTGTAAAATGTAGGACATATACTACTGTGTATATTTTCTGTATGCTAGTGATACAGACTGCAATATTTTTTGGCAACTGAAGTATGAACCTGGTAGTAATACCATGTTTTAATTATACTGCATAATATACACTGTTACACTTTTTTGGTGGTATATCTTTAAGGGTCACCTATTTAATTCATCAGCAAAGCTCTGTACGCCACTCTAATGAAGCCCAGAATCCTCTTGGTGAAATGTCAGGTGTCACATGATGTGTTTGCCATTAATTAAATGTATTTTGGCTTGTGAGTATATGCACCTTTTGCACTTCTGCACTCTAAATAAATCAAGCATGTAGAGCAATATGGTATTCTTTGCCTGAACTTGATGTGCCACCCTTTAGCTACTGGTGCATTTTTTTTTTGCAGTAAAGGTGAACTGCAAAAAAGATTGCACCAGTATGGCAAACACATCACATGACACCTATGTTCACCTGACACTTGATGTTGGAGCAGCAGCAAAGGCATATCATGTTGTGTGGAATTTCCCTGATCAGTTCCACAATGTCATAATTTATTTGGGAGATTTCCACCTATTCCTGAAAAACTTTGGCATTATAGGACAGTTAGTTGGTGGCAGCAGCTTTGAGGACATAGTATTTCAGGCTGATTTTTGTGCCTCTGGCAGCATAAGGGGAGTTTTGCATGGGAAACATTACATTCAGGCATGGACTGTACTTAAGCATTTTGCAGATACCTGAGAGTGACTTCTTCAGGTCAGATTTTGAGAGTATTCAACAGAACTGAATGCCATCACTGCAGTATTGCTTGACCTGATCCGATCATCACCTCAACCCATAGACTTCAATAAACTGCTTCAGGAAGATGAGATTGTCACTTTCCAGACTAAGTATGAAGCCTTCAGGCAGTGTATTCGTTGCGGTGAACTATGAAACCCCCCACAGCTCTGGATGACATATCTGGATATAGTGGATTGGCAGCATTTGTTCCACACAGCAATAAAAGAAAACAACTTTGATTTTAGACCACTGTGTTGGAAATATTCATTGTCCCTGTTCTTTGCCTTCAACAAGGAAACTTATGCTAGATATGGGGCTTACTATGTGCACACACTTGAAACTCTTGAAGCTTCTCATCCAGGATCCAGGACATTAATTGAAAAGCAAGGGCTTTCAGTTCAAATGAGCCATCACAAAACTTCTAGAGAATCAGTTGACCAAGCTGGTGAGCAGACATACAATCAAAGTGCCAAAATTCCAGGTGGAATCAAACACTTTGCTGCAAATCAAATGGCCTATGATAAATGGGTGTTAAATCAGTCACATCTAGCAAAATTCAGAGAAGCACTTTTGGAGATGACTGGCCTTGACAGTTCAGCCAGTAATCCACAAAAAGCATGTGGGCCATCTGAAATCATCAAGACAGAACAACACGTCAAAGCCATATTGACTCTTCTCAATCAAAAGTTTATCTACCCATTCAGTGCTACTTTAGATTCCAAAAGATTGTACAATGTGTCCTTGGGAGCACCTAGTGCATCTGAAATTGAAGAGAACCTCACCAGCATCATTGAATGAGGTACAGAAATGTATGAACAGTTTGTCAAAGAAAGACTGAAAAGTGATAAAAAGAAATATTTTGATCCAATTTCAAAAGCCCCAGTGAAAATCTTCAATGATGCAAACAAAAAAGTACAAATAACTACCAAAGGAAAAGTTACAGAACTTAAATTTGAAAGAGATATATTGGGAAAACTTTAGGCCCTTTCAAACAAGCACAACTTCCCTGTAGATATAAACAAGTTATTAACATATTTCCTGGGCCCAGTCCCGCTGAATCTAGTCAGTGCAGATGGAACTAGACGGACAACACCAAAGAGCAAGTTATTTGAGGTGCTAGCAGAATACTGTCCAGTGTTAGACACTTCGGAGCTTCCCCCTAGGAAAAGTGTCTCAGCATACATAGTTGATCTTATGGCAACAGTATGGGTTATGACAGGAATCCCGGAAACCTTTGGTGATCTGGCAATGAAACTCCTGAATAGTCTTCCAAAGAGATTTGCAAGAGTGGGTGTTGTTGCAGATAACTACAGAGAGCAGTCAAAGAAGCTGAGAGATTTTAATGAGGATTCAGTGAGAAGCATATTATCCAAGGTCCCAACACCAAAGAGCAAAGAATTTCAGTTACTTCCTTTCTAATGGGTCTAACAAGGAGCACCTGAATGATTTGCTCATGCAGATCTGGGGAGAAAATTGCATGAGTTTGCCAGAGGGCCAAGTGATCTATTTTTTGAGGAGAGACAAATGCTACATGATCACCAAAGAAGGGACTGTAGTTGTGGATGATCTCAGTTCTGACCAGGAAGAAGCAGACACAAAAATTGCCCTTCATGTACAGCATGCCATTACAATATGTCCAGGCCCTGTAATCATCCATTCACCATCTGGTGATACCGATATTCCAGTAAGTTTACTGTCACTATTTTCAGAATGCTAGTAAGGTATATACCTGGACAATGGCTATGGTAACAGTAGGAAAATCTTTGACATTAGCAAGTGTGAAATGACTACTGCAACAAAGAAAGCCTTAGTCGGTTTCCATGCATTCACAGACAATGACTATGTTCCTGTATTCTTCAAAAAGGGTAAGAAGATTTGCTGGAACATCCTTCAAAAGTACCCCACATTCCTGGACACCTTTCAGAAACTTGGGAGTGATTGACAAGTGGATAAGTGTGTTGTAGCTCTGTTGGAGGAGTATGTCTATAAACTGTATGGAAGGAAGCAAGTTACTGGTGTAAACATAATGAGGCAGCAGATCTTCTGGGAGAAATATAACAGAGACAACAGAATAACTGATCTGTCTCTGCTACCACCCTGCCAGGAAACCCTGAATTTACATATTGTATGAGCCAACTACATCTGCCTATTGTGGAGGCTTTCTTCTGTTGCAGTTATGAGTGCTCCAAATGCAGCTTTGCATAGTTGGACTGATGAGCTCAATGTAAAGTGAACGGACACATCATTTCTAGATGATGTTATGTCTCTGCTCTATAAAGCAAATGATGAGGACTCAGGTGAGGACCAAGATGCATGTGATTACCAAGATGATACTGGCGTATCTGACGATGATGAAGATTTTTCCTAGATGGACATGACTAAGTTCCACTACTTTACCAGCAGTCATATTTAAAATGTTTATGTTTTTTTAATAAAAATGTTTTGTGTAAACAATGGTGTTTTTTCTTTTAGATAAATTTCCTTCTTTAAAAAAACTTTTAAAATTAACCTTTGAGGCAACTTATGGGTAAGCATGTTAAAGCTCTAACGCCCACCTATTCATTGAGATCACATCTGAATGCATATTTAAATTAGTCTCGAAGTAATGGCCCAAGAATTTGAATTAAGTAAGCATAGCTGAAAATCACAAAATTTGACAAGGTATAAACTTGCTACAATTTCATCTAGTAATGGTGTCTTCACTTTTATCAATTTATCCTCTTATATTACCTGAAGAGTTCAAAACCACATATGCATTTCAAAGCAGAATCCTTACCCTTTTAAACAACATAAAATTAAATTATAAAGCACAATAAATCCTATCTGACTAGATTAAATATAAGAATATTTTGAAATTTCACAAGAAAATAAGGGGTGGTGGTTGATATTTAACCATGTAACTTTTAACATTCATCTTTTGAAGTAATGAATGGGTATTCATTTTAAAGCTCTAACTCCTGCTTATTCATTGAGACCACACATGAATGTATATTTCACTTACTCTCTAAGTAACGACCCAAGAATCTGCATTAAATATGTGGAGCTGAAAATTACAAAATTTGTCAAGGTGTCAGTACAAAATTGATGCAAACTACCATTTTGCCCCACCATTCATGCGATCAACAGACAGATCATGAATTTTGGGTATATATACTACATTAAACAACCATCAGCATTTATTTAGCTCTCAGGTGACACCCCACCTCCATCTATACCTGGTCTATTAAATTCTGCAGCTAGATTGATTTCAGTCTGACGACCTCTATCCAGAGCTCAGTTATAGAATACCTCTTGTAAAACCTGCTATATCAGGTGAAGAATAAGTGCCCTGTGTTGAACTGAAAACTTGTGTACTGAAACTTTTTTGCTGGTCACAAAAACATATCAAATTACCTAGGTTTATGTTTAAGAGAAAACTGAAACCAGATTACCAAGGCAAAATATTCTCTTCAGCCACAATAGAGGACTCTCAATTGCCATGCCAGAATGTGGTTGGTTTTGTGTGTGTGTGTGTGTGTGTGTTTGTGTGTGTGTGAGTGTGTATGTGTTTGTTGTGTATTGCAGGGGAGTGAATTTAGCACATAATGCAGTACCCGTTCCAAATGAAAATAAGTGGCTACCCATACTGAGCAACCATGCAGTATATTTTCCATATAAGGCAATAATGAATGTTAAATGTATGTAAAATATCCCAACATTGGCTGGCTTTGGGATATTTAAATGTATGGAACAGTGAGACACATGAATGCCATATGTAACTTCAATACATGGACATTACATGCATATACAGTAAAGTGAATTTATCCATTTATATTTTGAGAATGTATTATCTATAAATTGTTAATATACAGGATTTTTTCCAACTATTCCATATAGAAATTCCAAACACCAGTCAGTTGTGAGATGTCTAAAATACAGTTTTCAGACAGCAACAGGTTGCTAGTGTGGGTGGTAAAGTATTTAACTGGATGGCAAGGCAGGACTTTAGATTTGTCACTGACAAGCCATCTATATGGAGATGTGACATTTGAGCAGGGACAGGGTATGTCTGCAAAAGCTGATTTATTAATCAATAGGTGCATACAAAACTGCAAGGGGAGAACACAATGGTACAGTCATAAGATTATTTTCAAGGCAGAAAGATAGAAAGACATGGACAGAGAGAGATCATAGTTTATCCAGTCTGTACGGGACCTTATCTATAAACAATACATGGTTCCAACCCTTGGCCTAGACTGAGTGTCTTGGCAAAAACTTGCTCCTGTGACCACAATGACCTCCTAAAGCCCTCTCTCCTTATTACCAATCCCTTGACTATTGTAACTCCCTTTACTTAGGGCTTCCTAGGGTTGATATCCGCCACTTGCAGCTAGTGCAGAACGCTGCTGCTCAACTGTTGACCGGGGTGTCTCGGAGGTCGCATATTACTCCTGTGCTGCGTGATCTGCACTGGCTGCCGATTCAGTGGTGGATCAACTTTATGGTAGGTTTATTGACCTACAAAGCTCTACATGGACATGGTCCTGACTACTTGAAAGAGCTTCTGATTCTCTACACCCCTGTGCGACAGCTCCGCTTGGCTGACGAGGGGTTGCTGGAGATTCCAAGGGTAATTCTGAAATCTTCTGGGGCCCATGCATTTATGTTCATGGCCCCTACCCTTTGGAATTCTCTGCCCCATCAGTTTCAGGAATGCGCGACCGTGGGGGGGTTTTAAACAGGCACTTAAAACTTTTTTGTGGAATCAGGCTTACCAGTGAACTGTCACTATCTGTAATTGTTGTTTTATATATTAATGTTATAGTTTTTATGGAATCATGCTCTATTATTGTAAACCACCTTGGTACTTGAAAGGCGCTTAAAAATAAAGCTTATTATTATATTATTATTATTATTATTAAATCTGACCCAAAATACCATGAACCTTGCTATGGCTTCAACGTTTACCACCATGCTTGTGCATGTCTGTTGAGTCAAGTAATGAAAGTTCATCAAGCATGCACCAAAATTGTTTTCAAAATGGCAGTGCAGGCACTTTTATTTTTTTTCTGAATTGCAGGTGACTGGAATCTGGTGCACATAATTGCATACTAGGGGTGTGCATGATCTGAATACCTTTTCAAAAATACTTGGGCCAATGAACTATGCCTATGTGCTGATATGCGCAGTACCTAGGCTTGACATACAGCTGATTGCCACCCATGGGGGGCCACGGGACCTCCATGGCATGCACAATGTCATGTGCAGCAGTTCAAGCAGGCCCCACATCCTGACTGGCAAATATAGCTCCATGCACAGCCAGGATGGGGCCATGGAAAGGAGATGTGGCTACACAACTTGGGATGCACATCACCACCTATGTATGGTGTAGGAAGGCAGGGGGTGTGTATACTTCATCTGGGAGACAGCTGTAAGTGTCTCTGCACCCCCACTATTTCCACTTCTGGAAGCCAGACAGCTCTAACCAGATGTGCATGAGCTTGGCCAATCCCATCACTCCCCTGCAACATGGGATGCAGGGTACTGGCTGGGAGGCAACAGCTGTCTCTTCAACATTATAATGGGGATATTGCAGTCACTGCCTGGGAAGCTGCATCCTACAATCCCCTGTAGGAATGCAGCAGAGGATCCACTGGGTGGATGAGCAGGGTATCCAGCTCGATGCCCAGTGCCTGGCCACTCCACACCTCTGGGTCCACACTCATCCCTGTTGCAGGACTGCATGCCAGCATGTGGGCATGCCCAGCATTTGTGCATGCCACTGGCCCACCTGTGTAGGTGTGGCAGTATTCTGGTGCAGGACACTGTATGCCGGCAACATGTGGTTCACATGTATTCTGTACATAGGGCCCACTATGAATAATGGAGTCCAACTACCGTGGATTGAATACTGAATAATTTAATCATTTGAAGTATTCTTTTTTTTCCTTTGTTTGTCTACAACTTAATTTACCCAGGATAAACACCCAGGGTAAGGCCAGAGAAGGTGTCTGAAGTGACTGGGGTAATCTTAGAGCTGAAGCACACTTTTTGCAAACTGGACCCAGACCTGACACATTTCTTAATGGGATGCACCGAGGCTGTTGGCCCGGTGTTCGCCAGGATTGCCAAGTGCTCGATGGTGGAAGGGGTGTTCCCAGTGGCTCTGAAAGAAGCACCGGTGAGACCCCTCCTTAAGAAACCTTCCCTCGACCCAGACATCCTGGAGAATTACCGTCCAATCTCCAACCTGACATTTTAAGCAAGGTTGTCGAGAAACTGGTGGCACAGCAGCTTGAGGATCGCCTTGTGTCTTTCAGCATCTATGAGCCATTTCAGTTGGGTTTCTGGGTTAGACACAGCACAGAAACAGCTCTAGTTAGGGTGCATAATGACCTGCTCAGGGCTAGAGATAGAGGAGACAGGTCAGTTCTTGTGCTCCTTGATCTCTCATCAGCATTTGACACCGTGGACCATGCCGTGCTTCTTGATCAGCTCTGTGAGTTTTATGGACTCACCAGCACTGTCATCAGATGGTTTGAGTCCTATCTCTCTGATAGGATGCAGTGGATAGTGATGGGGAAATGCTCCTCCTCCCCAATCCCTCTGTCTTGTGGAGTTCCACAGGGCTCGATCTTGTCACCAATGGCGTTCGCGGTGTACATGCTGCCCCTGGGTGAGATAATTCGACAATACAGCATGGAGTTTCACTGTTATGCAGAAGACACCCAGCTGTATTTGTCATTGACACCCAGAACATCCGGCGCTGTCAACGTGCTTAACATCTGTCTGGCTAAAATCAATAAAAACAACAAGTCAGAGCACACCCTGATCCTCCCCCCCACCCCCGAGGTAAATGTAACAACATATTTTTTCAGCCTGGATTGGCAACTTACTAATTTAATTTCAAAAGGAGTGGGAGTCTCTTGATATTCAGCTTAGGGCCCTTCTGTGAAGTCACCCAGCTACTAACGTTGAGGTAGACCATCCATCAGCTGGGTCCCTACTCTAAACTGCATCTGCCTCAAATGGTTTACCTTTATAGGGTGCATCAGCCTAAAACTAGCTTAATTAAGGTGTGGTCCCCAGCCAATGTGCAGGTAACTGGTGGGGAGTTAGCTAAATGCGACAGCCATACTTCTCCATTTACAAACTTTATCCAATGTTAACTGCTCACCCTTGCTCATTCATAAACAATAAATGGGATTCTAAAATGAGGGGTGCTACTGTACATGGTATACATCAACAAAAACAACAAGTCAGGGTGGTCTACCTCAATGTTGATAGCTGGGTGACTTCACAGCAGGGCCCGGAGGTGAATACCAAGAGACCCCCACTCCTTTTGAAATCAAATTACTGTAGTAAGTTGACAATTCAGGCTGAAAAAATATGTTGTTACATTTACCTCGGGGGGGGGTCAGGGGTTAGGGTGTGCTCTGACTTGTTGTTTTTGTTGATGTATGCCACATACAGTAGCACTCCTCATTTAGAATCCCATTTATTGTTTGTGAATGAGCAAGGGTAAGCAGTCAACATTGAATAAAGTGCCTAAAATCAATGACTGGATGGCTTCCAGCTGGTTGAGACTGAACATGGATAAGACAGAGGTGCTAGTCGTTGAGCTGGGTTGTGGGTGTGATGGGTTGCATCCTGGAGCAGACACAAGTCTTTTCCTGGGGTCTGCTCCATTGGTGGCTTCTCCAAGGGTGTGCAATCTAGGTATAATCCTGGACAGCAGACTGACCTTTGAAAATTAGGTCTCATCTGTAGTTGAGTGGTTTTTATCACTTGCAGACCATCGCCAGGATCAAACCCCTCATTCCACCCAAGGACCTGCCTTTGTTACCTCTAGGCTCGATTACTTAACACTCTTTACTTCAGGGTCATGGGAGGGACCCTCCGCAGGCTGCAGCTGGTGCAGAGCGTGATAGCCTGGTTGCTGATGGGCCTGCCCAAGTCCTGTCATGTGACCTTAGTCCTGTGTGCTCTGCACTGGCTGCCAGCCGAGGGAGGGTCCTTGTCAAGGTGAGCTTGCTTACCTATAAGGCCCTATACAGACTGGGTCCTGGCTACCTGTCAGAGCTCCTGACACCTGCAATGTCTGCTTGCTCCCTTTGCTCCTTTTCTTCGAGGGGCCTCCTGGATGTTCCCAGGGTTCAAGACATCTGGTGACCAAGCTTTTAGTGTCTCTGGGCTGACCCTGTGGAATGCGCTTCCATCTGCAGTCTGGGAGGCCTCCTCGATAGGTATTTTCAAGCAGAGGCTAAAAGCCCACCTTTTCAGCCTGGCTTTTATAGAATGAGCTTGTGCTGTACTGTTTTAATTATTATAGGTAACTGCAACAACTGGAACTCTTATTTTTATTTATTATTGTAATTTCTTGATTTTAATTGTTGTTTTGTCATGCTTTTGTTAGGTGCCTAGAGCCTCAGGGATTGGGCTCCTTAAAAATAAAATTTGCCTTGCCTTGCCTTGCCTCTTACTGATTCCTATTTGGCAAGAGAGCAGTCTATCTGGCTGAGAATTACAAAATAATGTCAGAGGAAAGAGGGTCAGGAAAGCTCTCTACATACAGCAGTCGCCATCCTAATCTTCTCCTTCACCACAGAAACGTTTACCACATTAAGCTACTGCAATGCAGCATTTCCCCCTTACAACATTATTCAATATACCACATTAGCTGAAATTTTACCTTGTTGTGCTGACTAAACACAATAAGTTAATATTTCATCTTATGTGGTAATCTGAATGATACTGCCGTAAGGGGGAAGTGCTATATTACAGTACCTTAATTTAGTAAACATTTCTGTGGTAAAGATCAGGATTAGGATGGATACCACTTTATAAGATATTTCCCAGTAAAATGTAATGTTCTTAGCAAGTCTCTGCAGTTAATGAAAAAGCATATTGCCATTTGCCTGATAAGGTGGCATAGGCCATTAAAAATGGGTCTTCATAGCAGTGGGGGGAAAAAATAAATTCATTAATCTTACGTAAAAGTGGAGCCTTCATTTGTTTTCGGATTACATTGGTGGCTGCATCACTGAAGTTTTCTGCTCTGTACTAACTCCTGTATAACCTGTGCATATAGCCAGTGGACATCCTGGAACTGTCTTGTTCTCTGCCTTGGAAACATGAAAAAATTACTCTCTGGAGCAGGAAGATTATTAATATGGTACTGTAGGTGTAAGTGTGATGGTACCTAACAAGTTGTGGTAAAGGGGCACTGCTAGAAGCAATAGGAAACAAAGAACTGTTCTTGTCTATAAATATTCATTGCAAAACACTACATTTAGGTTTTGTGTAGGGCTGCATGCACACTGCCATAACAGTAGGGAAATGCAATCTTAAAGTAAAAAAATACCCTGACTCATAGTGAATGTGTGATGTGGTGCTCCTCAGAGACTGAATGATTGCTCAAAAAAGCATTAGTTCCCAACACCCATGAGTTTAAACTAAGCTGTTAGATCACCTCGAGGCTCAAGTTGCTGCCTGGTTGTCTGCATAAGACCTTAGGTTTCAGGAGGTCTTTATCAGGCACTGGCAGTTTGAAAACACCTGCATAAAAGTCATTCACTCAGCCAAAGCAGACTTCTTTGATTCAGCCTTCCAGTACAATCTCCACTCCCCTAATACATTCTGGAAGATTGTTCATTCCCTTTTCCACCCCCTCTTAGTCTACTGCCCCTGTGCTGAAAGCTGGTAGCGCTATGCTTTCTTAACTCCTGAAGACTGATTCTGCTTTTTTACAAACTTCTTCTCATGTGCTCTCTCTCTCTCTCTCTCCCTCTCTGTCTCTCTCTCTCTCTCACTCTGTCTGCCTTCCCTACCACTCCATTCTCCTCCTCTCCCTTCTCCCCAAACTCCCTATTCTCCATCTTCCATATCTCACCTACTGCTGTACAAGTGGCTCTTCTCACTCATGACCCAGCCGAAGGTAACAGCCCAAATGTCCTAGACCCAACCCTTTCTAATTGGCTGCTCTCACTATCACAGCTACTATCTCCAACCTCCTAAACCTTTCTTTCTCCTCTGGGTAAGTCCCACAACCTGACAAAATGCTAGAGCCTTCCCTATCCCAAAGTATGCTGACTATGCTTCTCCAGGCAACATCCACACCATTTGTCTTCTCTCTGCCCCATCCAAACTTCAAGAGAAACAATACCTTCCTAACTAGGCTCCTTTCTTAAAACTATATTCTTAACCCCTTCTAGTTGGGCTTCAGGGAAACCTACTCAACTGTCTCCTCCCTCCTCAGGCTCACTGACCATATCCTAAAGAGGATGGATCAGGCTTCTGCAATCTTGGTCAGACTGGTGGATGCCTGCAACACTTTGGCCCACTCCTACTTCTATTCAGTTTAGTTGGTGCAGTCCTCACTGTCCTTGTAGTAAGCTGGTTCCACTCCTATTTAGTGACAGAACCCAGTCAGTTAGGATAGATAGATTCCTCTTCCCATCTTTCATAAAAGCCTCTAATTTTTCACAGGGATTTGTTCTATATCTTCCTGTTTTAAAGAGTTGTAGCAATGTTCCATGTCTCCAACTGTTCTTCATTTTCTAAATGACCTCCTGCAATTCTGCTTATCTGCACACATCCACATGTGTGCAAATAACACAGTGATCTCCTCAGTGGTCCCTCTGCCCCAGAACTGGAAGCTGATCATTAGTGCGACTTTAACAAAGTCCACCATTGGTTCTGATCTACACAGCTCACCCTGAGTGCTAACAAAATGGTCTCAATGACTGTAAGAAGCAGAAAGAGGCTTGTGAGTGTCCCATTCACTGCTATATGCAGGATTTGGGATGACTCTGTACTGGAAGTAGTCCCCTCCTTCAAATACTTGGGTGTATGGTTAGGTACTCACCTTAACTTCACCAGACACATTGATGAGATCCACTCCAAAGTCCTCCCAAGACTAAATTCACTGGAAAGGAAGAATTCTTGTATCCCCCTTCCGGCTTGTCGTGAGATTCTTCAAAATAATCCTCTGGACATTTGACTATGGTGATGTAATCTATGGAGAAACATCCAGATCCACTCTAGTTCCAGCTGGACCCCATTTTACATTCTTTCTGACGTTTTGCCCTTCAGTGTTCCCCACCCCCATACCCACCACTGTTCTTTTTGATCCAAACTTGCATTTACTTCCCTTGTTGGCCAGTGCCTGCTGAAAAGACCAGTCAATCTGAGCAACTGCATTCCTAAATTCATTAACATTCAAGCTACGAATGGATTGAGAAGTCACATATATGAAGTGAGAGAGAGAGAGAGAGAGTGCTCTCCAATAACAGGTGACTGGGGAGTGATCACTTAAACTATCAGTTAATTCAGGGGATTTCATCTTTTTCTTGGATGCGAGCCACATTTAAATTTCTGACTAAAATGTGAGCCACAGCAATGTGTGGCCCTTACCATACCAATATTTTACAATATTCAGAAGTTAAAATAATAACACTCATAGGCAATAGTCAATATTCGTATTTATTAATTTTACTGTATTTTTTAAAAATAGTTGTATATTTAAAATAATTATTGAGAGCAGCTCTAGTGTGAACTCTGGCATTGCACCTACCGGGTCATAATGTTGCAGGCTTAATAGCGTACGACATTATGGCTAACCCGGTACAGCGCTGCACTAGTGAGCGAATGGTGCAATACCGCATATACTGCTGTACGCGGTATTACACCATTCCCACTTTCCCAGGCAGAGGATAAGACCTCTGCTGGGAGTGGGTTCTGCTGACTAGCTGCTGTGGCTCAACAGACTGAGCCGCAGCAGCAGGGAACCCAGGCAATGCTTCTGGGACTGGGTTTGATTCCCGGTCCCAGAAATTTTTTTTTAAATCTTTGTGTGCTCCCCGACCTGACCCCCCCCTGGAGTTGAGAATCCATATTGGTGGGGGTCAGGGGGTACAGCCCCCCATAACGGGGGGTGTGTGGGTGTGCAGCACCCCACAAAAAAGAAAGATATACCGCATGGCAAGAAACGCGCTGTATCGGCAGCATGATTGTGCCATGTGGCACAGTGTTGTGCACGGTATTGACCCCATGCTGGCATTGCATATTATCAGCCAACTTTTTGTAGTCTGGTGTGTAATGTGTCACTGCCATTTGCATTCAGTCATTCAGGTGTTCATGTGTCAGAGTTGGTGGTTTGTTGCTCTAATTTACTGGATCGGGGGGCTGTTTGGGGTTGAGGTCGATTTGACTCTGTGAATTTGAGAGTATTGTTGACAGAGCTTATTTACAATGGTGATTTGTTGCTGTAATTTACTGGATTGGGGTGCTGTTTTTTGGGGGGTGCATTTGACTCTTGTGAGCCTGGGTGTCTCATTGGCAGAGGTGACCGTCCTGCTACCTATACACCCCAAATGTGTAGTCAGAGTGGGTTTCAAAGCAGCATTCAGTGAAGGTTTGAACAGAAGTTTGCAGCAAATGGGACAGGGGGAAGCAGACCGGACTCTATGAGCCTGAGCGTCTTGTTGGCAGAGGCAATCGGGGGGCTGTTTGGAGGGGAAGGGACAACTTGAATCTGAGGCTTTGTTCAGCTCTATGGGATGTCCACACTGTGTCTACAGATATACAATGCCATTTATGAATCCATTTTTTCGGTCCTGCTTCAGTCCCGCTTCAGCTGTGTTGCTTTTCAAAACTTGGCAATTAGGATGAAAATCAAAGACGCCACCAGAGACTATGTCCAAGGCCACTGGTTTACGGTGATTAAAACAATTAAATTCCGTTTTCAAGACTTAAGATTCCGGAATTTCACCGGTGATTGTTACTGTAATTTCCGGATTTTACCGGGATTCTGTTATCATTCTTTTAGTATGTACATAAATAATCAGAATTAAAGAAGGCTTAATATACAGAGCATTAAATAAAGCAAACTGAAAATAGTACAAGAAGGAATTAAAAGAAAAACAGACTTTTTTATAGATTTACTGATCTGATAGAAAATGCCAGATTCCATGAAATCTTTGTTTTTACCGGTTTTCAGGCAGCCCTAATTCCGGAATTTTACCGGATTTTCCGGTTAAAACCGAAAAACAGTGGCCTTGACTATGTCTCATAATTGATGTGTAATTGACAAATTACCTAATTCTAATTGTGTCTTCAGTGGGCTCGCATAAGTCACATCAGACTGCTTTGCGAGCAACATGTGGCTCGCGAACTACAGGTTGGACACCCCTGAGTTAATGGAGACACCTGAACAATGTTTTATTTGTTTATTTGTTTATTTCAGAATTCAGAAAATACTTTGAGTCAAATACTCATTTACAAAGGTTCCACGTCACATACAATAGATACAGACACACATTACAGTAATTGTTACAGAGTAAAGTTAGGTTTGTCACAGGAACAGTTAGGCTAACATTCAGGAACTAGTGCTGTTTAAGACAGTTAAAAAAACTGGATGCTTAACAATCCCAGGGAGAATAGAATTAAGAGCTGTAGGCAGGCCGGAGACCATTGTCAGTGGCAGAGGGACGGGGGGCCCAGTTCAAGTACAGTCACAGTCACTTGTGGACCGAAGGTGGGCCCTAAGGTGAGTTTTAAAATGGCCACTTCTTTGTTCGTAAAGCAAGGAGGAGGGTAGGTTATTCATCCACAAGGGTGCCCTATAGTAGAAGGATCTTTGGAATTGAGCTGTGTGACATAAAGGGATGGAGAAGAGATGGGTGTCAGAGCTACGGGTGTGCTTAACTTTTGAGTCCATGGTGATTAAAAGGGCGAGTGCCGAGGGGGAGAGGCCAAGGGTTATTTTTTTTTCCAGGACACAAGTGTGGAACCTGATTCTGTTATCAAGGTTAAGCCAATTGGTGTCCTTATACAGCGAACAGGTATGGGTTAGTCTATCACACCCTAATATCAGATGACAGGCCTTGTTTAGGACAAGTCTAAGTCTACCAAGGGCTGAGGTGCTTGCCCCTTCAAAGGTCAGAAGGCCATAGTCGAGCAGGGAGAGTACCGAGGAGGAGGAGATAGCAAGCTTAAGGGCCTCGGGGTAAGGCAATGTTTATAGCGGTGCAAAAGCCCTAGCCTAATATTTAGGGCCTTAGATAATTGATGTATATGCTCATGACAGGTAAGGCTAGTGTCCAAGGTGATGCCCAGATACTTAAAGGAATGCACAAATTCCAGAGGAGTCTGGGTCACTGATAGTATTTGTGGGAAAAGCCCTATCCTGGAGTTCTGCAGATGTGCGATTAGCATACCTTTGGTTTTTTTATAGTTAATAATAAGGCGTTGTGAGGAGAACCAACTTTCAACAGCGTTGAAGGAGGACTGGAGGGACTGGTGGAGTTGAAGGGGGTCTGAGCTGGAGGAGAAGATGACAACATCATCTGCATATAGTAATAGGTTAGAGGTGCAGGATGCAGGGAGGGAGTTTAGGAAGAGGCTGGATAGAAGGGGACCCAAAATGGACCCTAGTGGGACCCCTGAGAGGACAGGAGATTTGGAGGATAGGGTATTGCCAATTTTAACTTGAAGGGTCCAGTTGGCAAGATAGTCAGAGAACCATCCCACAGCTTCCTGAGAGAGACCCAGGTTGATCAAGGAGGTTTGGAGAAGAGAATGGTGGACGGTATCAAAGGCCTTAGTGAGGTCAATGAAGATCGCACCTGTGATGTGGCCTTTATCCAGAGCAGTATGGATGTGCCATGTAAGTTCAAGCAAGGCAGTAGTCATGCTGTGACCTTTGCAGAAACCATGTTGTTGTTTGCAGAGCAGGTCATATTTATTGAGGTGGTCAGTGAGCTGATCCAAAACTATCCTCTCTAAGGTCTTGGAGAGGGGGGGAAGTATGGAGTTAGGGCGGTAATTGTTAGCAGAGGAGCGGTCACCACCTTTAAATATGGGCGTGATAGAGGCGGATTTCCATATGGCAGGGAATTTACCTAGTGAAAGGGAAAGGTTTAAAATGTGGGTGAGAGGAGCATGGACTTCCTTAAGGGAGAGCCAAAGAATTCTGAGATCAAGGGAGTCGGCGTTGGAGGAGGCGTGACTAAGGGCAGTAGTAAGGTATAGTTCGGCTGACTTAGGAGAGATGGGGCACAGATAAAAGGGAGGGGCACCGGAGTGGGAGGAGGGTGCGCTAGGAGCTGGAGGATCATAGAAGTTTGGGGGGAGAACATGGCTAAGGTTGGAGAAGGCATCACTGAAAACAGCAGCAATGTGAGTGGGGTCAGTGGTCAAGGACCCATTTGACATGACTTGGGAGGGGACCAGATTGGGGACCTTATCACATATTTCCTTAATGTTGTTCCAGAACTTGCAGCCGTAGCCCCAGGACAAGGTTAAGGCGGATTTATAGTATTCTGCTTTTGCTTTGCGAATGGCCCAAGTGCACTTGTTCCGAGCCATTCTATAACTCTGCCTATCATGGGGGAGGCCAGACTAATTGGAGAGCTGCCACAATGAGTCTCTGGTTCGCATTAAAGTCTTGAGTCGTTCAGTGAACCAAGGTACATGATTGCCTTTAACCATTCTTTTAGTGAAAGGTGCATAGAGGTCACATATATTATTGAAGGACCGGATAAATAGGTCCAAGGCACTGTCAAGGTTTACAGTGTTTGAAATGAAGGACCAATCCAAGGCCCTAAGGCGAGCTTTTAATTGTGCCAGTTTACCAGGACCAAGTTTACGTTGCACAATTATTTTGGGAGGGGATCTTGGGATTTTACAGGACCAGGAGCAGAGAACTGGTGAGTGGTCACTGAGGGCATTTGGTAGGACGGAGACATTGGTGATCTTCTACGGGTGATTGGAGAAGATGAGGTCCAGTAGGGAGGAGGATCCAGTATGTGGATCCAAGCGGGTGGTGGAAGTGACCAGTTGAGTTATGTTTTGGGCTGTGGTGATATCAGTGTGAGGGATGGCATCCTTACTTAGCCAGTTGATATTAAAATCTCCAACTACAAGTAATTCCAACTGTGATGGTAGTGTGTCCAGATATGACAATAATGCTTGGAAAGCTGATTTTTGGTCCCTTGGGGGTATGTATACTGTTGTTATATATAAAGTGTTTTGGGCTCATCCCAGTGACAGTTTGACAGTGAGGGTCTGTAGGCCAGACCCCAGTTGAGGGGAGTGGAGTAGGTGACCTTGCAGGGTGTCCTTTGTATAGAGGGCACAGCCACCCCCTCGCTTACCATGTCGATCCGGTCTGGAGGTGACAACCCAGTCAATCAGGGACTGTGTACCTGCCTTGCAGTTTACTCTAGTTGCAGTAGAAATTACTTGAGATTTAAGTTTTCAAGATGATCCTTTAGCTTCCAGTTCATTTTATCACTCCGTCTGATATTCAGGTCACCCAGCAGGATCATCTCCTTTGTATCATCTTTGGCATGCTTAAAGTCAGTCAGTAGAGAAAGTCTATCCTCAGAAAAGTCTGGAAGGAAATAGAAGTTGGTGAAGAATAACTGCTTAGCACCCCCCAAGCATAACACAATAGGAAGAAAATCACAATATGGGTAATTATTTTTTTAAACTCATTATTTTAGCTTTTGTGACACGAGAAATATTCATACATCAGTATCTAGACAGGTGGTGACTATTACAAACTTAGTAACAATCAATTGCAACCTAATCCATTGATGTGACAATTCCCTTAATACACAGTACTGTAACCCAGGCACAGAATAATATCTTATTTCATTCTATTTTATTTTGAGGGATATCTTACTTTGCTCCTCCTAGAGGAAGGGATCCTTATTGCACTTTAACTTTCAGGTCCTTTCTCTACCCCAACCCCAGGATTCCCCATCCTCGCAAACTTTCCAACTATCTCCATTTTTGATAGAGGGTTGTTTCCCTGGGGAGAGGGGGGGGAAACATGCCATGCAGGGCCAACTCTACAGGAATAAGAGATGGACTTCCCCCGTTACACACTTGTGCCCCCTCCCTCCAAGTCTGTTGGCCTCCCGCTCCCACTTCTCTGGAGTGCATTAAGGTACCAGGTCTGGTCTTTTTCTCTTATAAGAAGAAACCAGGGAGTCCATCTATTCATAAGTTTTGGTACCTGATTTTGTAACCTAGCTGTAAGGTGTTCCATTTTATATATCATAGATAGTAGATTCCCAATGTGAAATTTCCGGAGGATTTGGTGTAAGCCACTTACATGTTATTACCTTTTTAGCTGCCACTAATAGTATAGTTAATAGATATATACTGTATGTTGTTTATCCCGGAAGTGTTTGGGTAGGTATAATAGTAATGCTATCTCTGGAGTCAGGGCTCTGAGAGCTAGAAAAAGATGGAGCAGAGTGTCTCCCACTTTTTGCTTGAAAGGGGACAGCTTCAGGCACAGCCAGAAAATGTAAGAGTGTGTTGCCACTTCACAGTCGCATCCTCTCCAGCAAGACGAGTCTCCTAGATTAGAATATTTGGCTGTGATCTGTGGAGTTTAAAAATATATTACTACCACCTTCCATGCAAATTCTTGCCATGTGTATGAACTGGTGGTTTGGTGCTGACGTTGCTAGATCAATGACCAGTCCTTAGGGGTGAGGTCTAATGTAAGTTCAGCCTCCCAATTAATCTGAACTGACTCCACCCCTGAGGTTGGAGCCCCTTGGATAGCTTTATAAAATCTAGGAATTAGATGTTCTGGGTTTCACTCTCTGAGTACCTATAAAAGTAGAGGAACTATTGGGGGGAATTTATGTTCCTCCACCTGTATACCTAGTATTCCCCCCAGGAAGTGCCTCATTTGTAAAAATCTAAAAAAGTCCTGCCTGGGCAATGCAAATTCTGTCTTGGAGTTGTTGAAATGTCTAGAACGTGCCTTTTTCATAGAATTGTAATGAATGAACTAGGCCCTTATCCTGCCAACATTTAAAACTGTTATCCTCTCATGCAGGGGAGAAGTCTGGGTGTCATCCTGGGACTCTCACCCAAGTTGCCCCAAGCCTATTTTCTAGGCATCTCAAGAACCAGATCCAGCTTCTCAGAATCTCCTCTGTAAATTTTCAGCTTCTGCCTCCCAGTTTTCCCTGGTCAGATTGGAATATAAGCTCCATGTTTAGAGGGAGTGTTGCCAATTATGAACCTTCCACTTTAGCCCATCCTGAGGGAGGCATATTTGATAAGAGCCATCCCATCAGATGAGTCAGGGAAGTCATCAGGGAATAATGCGAGAGGTCAGATAGGGATAAGTCCCCTGTATGCTTCTGTCATTGTAATTTTGTAAAGGCTATATGGGGTCTATCACCTCCTCATAAGTATGCTAATATTATTATGTTCCAACGAGTTAGGTCTCTATGTGTAATTGGGAGTGGTATGTTGTGCATTAGGTACAGGATTCATGGGAAGATCACCATTTGTATAGATTGCACGCGGGAGAGTAGGGTGAGGGGCAGGTGTGCCCACCTTTTTAATTTGATTTGAGTTTGTAATAATAGATGTTCACAGTTAAACTTATATATTTGGTTTAGATTGGGAGGAAAACATATGCCCAAATAGGTAATATGTGGGTGGTCCAATGGTACGGGAATTTCTCTTGGAGCGCTTGTGGAAGGTCTTGTTGAATAGTTATATATTTGGTTTAGATTGAGAGGAAAACATATGCCCAAATAGGTAATATGTGATTGGTCCAAATGGTATGGGAACTTCTCTTGGAGTGCTTGTGGAAGATCTTGTTGAATAGTTAATGCCTCATATTTGTCCTGATTTATTTTGTAACCTGTGATCTGCTCAATACACTTTAGTTGAAAAGGGAGGTCTCTGGCTGCATTACATAAAGCAATAGGTTGTCGGCATAGAATGCCAACTTGTGTTGGAACCCATTTATTGTATATCCATGGATCCTTTCATCCTGCCTTAGATACTGCACTATTGGCTCAGCATATATAGCGAACAGGTATGGTGACAGAGGACACCCTGATGGGTTTCTCGTTGTAGTGAGAAACGGGATGAGTGGGAACCATTGATTTTTACTATCGCTTCAGGACGGGTATAAAAGCCTTTAGCATTCTCCAAAAAAATTCGGGGGGGGGGGGGGAGTCAGATTTTGCTATTGCATATTGTAAAAACTGCAAGGAGACCAGGTCGAAAGCTTTTTGGGGATCCAGACTTAAAACTGGTAAGGGATTTTGATTAATGTGGGCATGCTCCAAAATGAATAGAACTGTTTTTATATTATCAGTTGTTTGCCGGGTTTTGATGAAGCCTGATTGGTCTGGGTGTATTATTTCTGTGAGAATATAGTCTAATCTGTGCACTAAAATGATTGTATATATTTTATAATCCTGGTTGAAAACTGAAATTGGGCAGTAGCATTCACATAGGTGGAGGTTTCTGGGGTTTCGGTATTACCAAGATAACTGCTTGCCCTCAGGAGGTTGGGTACTCAACTATGGAGTGACTCTCTTTCATAGCAGCCAGTAGGGCGGCATGTACTAGACCTATGGTCTCTTTATAAAAATCGTCTGTGTATCCATCAGGACCAGGGCTTTTACCTTTTTTCAAGTTTTTGATAGTATAGCAAAGCTCTTGATATGATATGGGGGTGATCAACTTTTCTGTGTGAGCTTCTGTGAGAGTCAGGAGTTTTAAAGAAGAAAAGAAGGATGACAAGAGGATGAGTCTAACTCTGGAGTGGCCGTATATAATTTCTGATACAATTGTCTGAAACATGCTAAGATTTGTTCTGTAGTATATTTTAAATTACCAGATTCTGGATCTTTTATTTTATGGACTGTAGGTGCCTGGATCTGTTTTCTTAGTCTATATGCTAAGGTTTTGGCAGCCCTGGCCCCCCCTCATAATATTTCTGGCGGAGCCATGCCAAGGCCTGTTTAGATCGTACTGTCAGGAGCTTTTGTTTTTCTTGCTGGACCTGTACCAACTGCTCAGAGACATTACTATCTCCTAGCATGTGTTGGTCTTGAAGTCTTTTAAGTTGAGCCTGAAGATCTTGTAGCCTAGCCTCTCTTTGCTTCTTTTTCCTAGTCACATAGGCGATGATGTGCCCCGAGTACCACCTTAAGTGTGTCCCATTGTAGTTGTCAGGAGATCTGGGGATACTCATTATCAGCCAGTATTTCTAGGATTTTGGCTTTCAGGAACTTCTTCAATTCAGGATCTCTCAGCAGGGAAGGGTTGAACCTCCAAAGTGTGTTCCGTCTTGGTTTACTCAGGACTAGATATAAGGTTACTGGAGCATGATCGGAAAGAAGAATGTTATGTATGTCCACTGTGTGGATTAGGTCCTTGTGTTCTCCTGAAATATATATGTAATCTAATCTAGAGTAGTGTTTGTGGGGGTGAGAATAAAAACAGAACTTCCGCTGTGAGGGATGTAGGAAGTGCCAGGAGTCCAATAGATTTATGTCTTGTAGTAAGCGCCAATATCGATAATTATTAACTAAATTATCAACAACCACTGAAAAACAAGATTTATAGTATATAGAATAATGGCTGGGGAGGTGGTTATAATGAGAATTTTACACAGGTGTGGGATGCCATATAAATCCTGAGAGTGAAGCTCAAGGGGTTTGTAAAGGCATCCCACTCTGAGAGGGTGTGTAAAATTTGAGTTTGACACACCTCCCCAGCTTTTATTTTATATAATTTCTGGGGATTGCTTTTTTGCCTTAGCAGTTATATAAAATAAAGAGATCCCCATGGAGTCGTGCACTTGGTCGGGTTTGACATGGTCCACGGCTGGTGTTAAAAATCCTCTCATGTTAGCCCATTTGGAAAGAGGTCATTTGAAAGTTTTATTTGTTTATTTATTTAAATTAACTTACAGCCGATTCCAACTGGTGGCGAACTCTGAGTTGCTGTGTAGTGAAGACCGAAGAGGGGCAAGATGCTCAGACTCCATTACAACCCACAGGTTATAACGGGAAATTATAACCCACTTTCCCTATGGAAAAAAGTGATCCCCAGTTATTATTTCCCTGTTATAACCCACAGGTTGTAACAGGTCTAAGCATGCGCACATACCCCTCTTCTGGTCTTCTTCACTACATAGCAGTTCGCAGTTCGCTGCCAGTTGGAATTGGAGGTAAGTTAATTTAAAAAATAAACAAATAAAACTTTCAAATGACTTAAATGATTAAACACCTGTGGGACTCCAACACCTGGTCAACTACGAAGTCCACTACCTCCTGCAAGAATTCTCCTCCCAGCCTCAGAGGGTGGTAAATAAAGAGAATCCTGCCGCCTGCACCTGGACCTCAAGCACGGCAATGCACTGAAAAGACCTGGTATTGCCAACCAAATGCACCGTGAAGCCCAGGTTGGCTCTGAAAATGATGGCCACTCCCCCACCCCTGCGATCCTTCCTCGGGCAGTGTACCATGGAGTACCCAGTGGGGATGGCGGCCTCTAAAACTGGACCAGCATCATCAACCAGCCTGGTCTCCATCATGCAAGCCAGATCGACAGAGGAAATCAAGTCCTCAAAAATGGTGGTCTTGTTTCTTATCGACCTGGCATTGCAAAGCACTGCCCAAAGAGGATTAGGGGAGGCAGCCAGCCCTCTAGCTACCTGCCCACTCAGTTCGGTGGGACCCCTGAGTACGGGAACCAAACACATCTGGCATCTCCCTCGGCCCCATTTAAACCCAGGGCATCTCCTGTACCTTACAACCTCAATGCTTCTCACCACCACCACATCCTCAGCTGCTCTCCACCAACAATGACCAGTCTGCCTCCTTGTGATCCTGACCTCCCTGCAATGCCTGGCATCAGTAGATGAAACTGGGAGGTCAGTGAAGGGGCAGAGGTTGTGAAGCAGAGAAGCATCTTAGGTAATTCGTGTGGGAGCAGCCAACTCCTTACCCACTAGGAGTGGCACTGGCCATGAAATATTGGTCCATGCAGTGGTGGAAAACTAAACTAAATAATGAATTTTATATAGGAGTGGAGCCTTCATTTCTTTTCTGATTTCATGTACTAAGCAAAATGTCTTTGCAGCTATCTTTTGACAGATTTTGATGTACTGATATTTAAAGCCATAGACTTATTAATAGCTTTCATAATTGCGATGTAACTGAATTTGAAGACATATTTTTATTATCTTGAATTTTGTAATGAGTAAATTTCAACCGTATGCAACATTTTTTTATTGGCTGCAATAAAGAAGTATTAGTAGTACAAAATAAAAGAATGCTGATGATATGTAATCACCAAGGCTGAATGAGTGATCATGTGACATGAGCCCAGTAGACTGATGCAACTGATAAGGTCATTTAAAGAGCAGCTTATACTTGTGGGAAAACTTTGACAAACATATTATTTCAGCTGACTCAGTTGTTGTCTAATATCTGTTCAGTATTTCTAGGTCTTTTGTTCTTTCTAATAAACAATATTTGCAGGTAAACAGGGATTTTGACACTCAGGCTTCCCCCATGAGCCCTTGGCCGGCCACTCCTTCGGGCCACCTAGTCCTACTACTGCCACATCCCTTTGCCATCCATCACCCCCGTAAGTGTCGTGACACAGGTAACCCAACGTATCCCTTTGTTGGGAGGGCCCCTTTCCCGGGGGGAGGCAACCAAGAAAGGAAAGTCACCCATAGGCATTCTGCATATCCGGGGCATGGTGGCGGTCAGCACAGACACTTCCAGGCTTTGTGGCAAGTGGGAACTGGCCACCATCATCTGGTTGGCCAAGTGGTGAATTTTCTGGTTTTCTCCCAACCCACCCACTACCCTCAAAGTGGTCCAGCCCTTGGCAGCATCCTGAGTGTGAGGGATTTCAGTGGCACATCAAGATCACATGCTGCCAAGAATGCCAACCACTAGTCACCACCAGGAGACAACAAACAGTGGTCCAGGACCCGCCTCACAGAGAGGGAAGCATCTGAAAGATGCTCCAAACTCCTGCCGCCATACTCCACTCCTGACTTTGGCTCGCAGCGCAAACACAGGTCACCAGCATGCCGAGTGAACACCCATCGCTTGATGCTATGGCATTACAGGGGGATTTTCAAAAGGGTTGGATGTGAACACAAATACATGCTGCACGAGGGTCTGTGTCCACCCACTTGTGTCCAGGCAGCCCTGCTCTTATTTTCAAAAGTTGCATCTGTCTATAACAAAAAGTCACAGTTTGCAGTAGAAAACAGATGCAATTGTGTCCAGATTGGGTGCAACTTGCCATCACGTCCATTTTGGACACAACTGAGTCTGTTTATGGACACAACCCTTGGAATGTGATAGGCTATCTAATAGATGGTCCAGCAGGTTTGGGCACATTCCTGCTTAGATAACAGGGGCAGACGCATCTTGGGCAGAAGCTTTTGAAAATTCCGCCAATCATCCTTTGCTTATGCCCTTACAATCTTTTTCCCAGCAGCAGACAGTGATGTCATAGTCAGATGATTATGATTTCAAGTGGGGAACAAGCAAAGGGAGCAGAGGAACTCTAAGGCATGGACATAGGAAGACATACTCCATGTACTCCACAGTGTGCAATTTTATTTTAAGGGGAGCAACAGCTAGGCTATGCAGTGCTGTCATCGTTCTATACAGCACAACAACCCTGGGTCAGATAAATATTTCTGCAATTTCAGTCTTGAGAGTCAAACCTAGGGGTGGGATATTCAGAAAATGCGCCAGACACCGGTGCAAGGCCGGCGCAGCAAAAGTCCAATGCACCATGGCGCATTGAGCGCAATATTCAAAGGTTGCGCATGGCACCGTGCGCTAGCGTGACATGGCTGAATACCACATGGATGCGCCAGAGCGCAGTCAGGGGTGCGCCAGGGAGCAACCCAACATGCGCAATAGCACAACCATGGATGCTCAAGGGGCCAAAGAAGATGTGCCAGGACACAAATGGACCAGTCACAGGCATAGCAAAGAGCAAGGTACCGGGGAGGAAGGGGTGGCTGCCAGAGAGGCAGTGGTGCCAGGCGAGAGGCACATCCGGCTCACGATGGAACACTGCCCAAGGAGAACGGGCATGTAGTCAGTCCCCACCCACATGCATCACAGCAGTGGATGTAGGAAGGGTGGCACCAATGGCCATGAAGTGGACTGCCACCAGCCACCCACTGCTGGATGACACGCACCATGCCACCCGGGCCACAGCCAGCAACACCCATGCAAATGGCACCCAACACATATGCCACACAACCCGAACAGCCAGCCCATGGCCACCCCAGGGCACAGCCACTGACTGATGGGTGATCACCACCATGCACAGCCCCAGAACAAGACAGGCACACCACACAGCCACCCAGCACACCACTGCAGCATGGCTCTACACGCCAGCTGCAAAGCAGACCTGGACACAGATGGGTAACCATATAAAAGCTATATTATATAACAAATAAAACAACGCAACAGGGAACAAAGTAGGGGAAACTATATACAGAGCAGGATGAAGGCAGAGAAGAGAGGTATGGGGACAGGGGACAGGGCTATACAAAGGGACAGGGAAGGGCATGGGAAGGGTGGTCAGGTGAAGGTACAACTGGTGCAGGCCCAACAGGCCCTACGGGTGACCTCATCCCACCGCTGCCTGGTACTATCCCCACTTCAGGAGCCATCATGTCAGTCGTGCAACTTCCAGTGTGGCAGTGGTGATGGAGATGAGCCTTCTCAGAAGGCGGCCATAGTTAGCCTGTTGAGGACCCAATGGACACCTATGGCAAAGGAGGGAACACGTGATCAGTGCATGTCCAGGACACCCCAGCCCACCTACCGTGTGCAGCAGACAGTAGTGATACGCGCCCCTGGGGTGGCACTCTGACCACCCGCAGTGGGTATTCCCACACCTGCCACCGACCTGGTGTGCCACGGCTATGCAAAGTGCTGGACACCACCACCCATGGGCCAACCACCAGCAATGTGGCAGGCAGGTGGCATGGTACAGCAGCGGGACCGCAGTGGCACAGGTGGCAGCCGGACACACCCACAGCCCACCAGCAGCAGCCACACACATGTGCAATGGCTGCAGCATAGCACCACGCACACCACGGGCAGATCACAGCTCCCATGTCTCAGTGCACAGGGGGCCATGGCCTCCCCCTGCCCCCACTGCCCACCCTGCGCAACAATGTAGTAATGCACTGTACCTACCTGAATGCTGTTATGCTACCTGCACTGGTCCAGCGGCTCCACCCCTCTGACCCACGTCCCGAGCCATGCGTCCCACGGCAGCCTGCCGTGTCCTGCCAGGCACGCCTGCTGCCCTGGCTCTCCTCCTCCTGTCCTCAGGGTCTAGGATGGAAACATAAACATGCATACATCAGTACACAGCAACACCACGTTCCCACTGCCCTCACCCCCCCCTGCACAGGGTGCACCCAAGCCCACCACAACTGTGGTGCAGTGGTGCAGCACACCCAGGGCATGCAGCCCCAGGCCACAGGGTGCACAGTGTCAGCACCCCCCCAGCATGGCATGCAGCCCTGCCAGCTCCATGGGACACTGGATGTGCACAGACGCAGGTGGAGCACACTTATCTGGCCGTGGCACGGCCCCCCGCCAAACATGTGCCTACAGCACTCTGAGCCCCTCCGGGTCCCACTTCTGCAAGTCACCATATCGGTGGCAACACTGTTCCCCACTGCGCCGCACACCTGTGGCCTGCTCAAGTCTGTCTGCCACCTCCTGCCAAACCTCCATCATAGGCCTGTCAAGGGGCTGCTGCCAAACAGGCAGCCTGCATGAGGCTCCACCTGGGCCACCAGGTTCATTAATTCTACCTGGCTCCAGTTAGGAGCCCATGGTTCTGCGCAGCATGTCTACTCCACCGTGTAGCAAACCAAAATGGTGCCCTGTAGCGCACGAGCTCCACGTGCTCAAGATGCTCACCTCACTCAGAGATGTGCTGCCCTCATCAATCGTGCATCCCCGGTGATGCCCGGTATGGGTGTGGCCGCACTGGCACATGGGGCAGAGGTCCCTGGGGGGCATAGGGCAGGGGTCAGCAAGCGCACTGTGCTCAAGTGCGCTATTGGGACCACAGTGCATGGTGCACAACAGGGGCCTGAGGGCACCATGGTCTACAGGCCCTATGGCACCCGGGCACTATAGGACCTGAACGCATTAGGCCCTATAGCGCCTGAGCCCCATAGGCCCCTATTGTGCCCAAGCACCATAGGCCCTATAGCGCCCGAGCACCATAGGCCCCCATAGCCAAGTGCCATCTAGCCTATGGTACATCTAGTGTACACTTCGCAACTGGCATAGGCACAGGCCATGGTGCATGCACACTGATGGCCGCACTGCGCATGTCACAGCATTGTGCCATGACTTATGCTGGCACAAGTCCATTGCGCAAGGTGCAACATCATGATATTCAGCCGGCATATGCAGATTAGCTCATCAGCCTATCCGTGGCGCACCGGGGGAATTAGCATCTCATTACAGTTGCGCATCGGCTCATTTGCATACAATGCACTATAAAGGCATCGCGGGACTACACAGGACATGGACCGGTATTGCAACCATCCGTGGTAAGTTGCGCCAGCTGAGGGGACAGACAGCAGAGTGGGATGGGTGACAGGAGTGGGGTGCTGCAGCCACTGACCACATGTCATTGCCCACAGGTGGCAGCATGTCTGAATGAGAGGAAGGCGAGGAGCGTGCAGGCCCAACTTTATGAAGGCGGAGGTGGATGTCCTTTTTGAGGTGTACCTCAACAGGGAGCCTCTGCTGAGTGGTGCAACTGGCACACCCCAGGCTAGGTCCACAGCCTGGGAGGAGGTGGCAGAGACCGTGAACCAGCATGGCAGCCACCAGCAGTCAGCACAGGAGTGCAAAAAGAAGGTCAGCACCGACAGGCGCAGGATCAAGGAGAAGGTGGCAGCCATCCAGGCTGCAAGGGTGGCCACGGGTAGGGGTCAAGCCGACATGCCACAGCTGATGCCACAAGAGGAGCTGGTGGTGGCCACCATGCGGCGCAGTGCTGTCAAGGGGGTGCCAGGCAGTGTCCTCCAGACTGGTGGGAACCCATCACTGCATGAAAGGTACAGCAGCATCAGGTGCAGGGGGGTGGCTGGGGGGTGGGGGATCTTGTGCATCAGCAGCACTAATGCGACTGTTTTCCCTTTCAGCACCATAATGCCAGCATGCAGTGGCAGTGGCGGTGGTGCCTGCCATGGGGGTATGCACCACCCTGGAGGACCAGCCTTCCACCTCCACTGGCATCCGGGGGCCCGATCGGCTGCAGCACACCACCGCTGTCTGGCCGGATGTCCTGGGCATGGAAGTGGATGAGGCACTGGCTGTGTTCCAGCGGGACCCAGCCATGATGTGCAGTGTGCAGAGACACAGATTGGGGTCTGACACTGATGATGATGCGACCATTGTCCTGGACAGTGGTGGTGTTGTCGAGGGGGAAACACCCATACCATACACTATCCCTGGTAGCACCACCAGTGTCCTGTTGGGGGTGGGTCAGCCGCCCACCACCAGCCCCAGTGCCACCATGTGCGACAGCGGCATGGCGCCGGCGGACGGTGGTGGTGGTGGTACAGCCGCACAGGTGCTGCCAGCGCACAGCAGCTGGAGGGGCAGCAGCGGCAGATGGCTGGGGATGTTGGGGGGCTGGGTGCAGCACCCGCTGCTGGTGTGCCGGTCACTGAGCAGCCCCAAGGGGACCTCGTTGTGCAGCACCCACCTGAGCGGGAGGCTGGGCAGCATGGTTGCATGCCACCTGTGGGTCGGCACAACGCCCATGCGCCCCTGGGTGCTGATCCCTTGCCCGAGCACACCAGATTGTTGCGGGCCTCTGTGGAGCAACAGGTGCTGCTCGTGGCTACAGTGCATGCACTCTGCACTGAGGTGTGCCAGGCAGCAGAGCAGTGTGACAGGAGCTTTGTGCAGGTCCAGGATGCCATCAATCGACTGCAGGAGGACACAACCACGGCCCTGGATCACCTTACCACTGTGGTCATGGTTGGCCTAGCCCCACTGGACACCAAGGAGCTTGACCGGCCGCCGCAGACCCCAAGGAGTGCATTGTCCACCCCACAGTCATGGCATCATGCCACCCCTTTGGAGTCAATGCCGGGATCTGCTGTTGGCATTCCAGGCACACCCAGTGCAGGCCTGTTTGGGAGCCTGCAGACCCCTGCGAGGACATGGTCGCATTCCTGCAGTACCACTCCTGGGGGACAGTCACAGACACCCTCCTGTGGTCATCGCGCAGCCTGGGTCTGCTGGGCAGCCTTGGCAGGACCGTCCACATGTCCATGGCAGTCATGTGACTGTGTGGCGGACCTGATGTGCCTGCCTCCCTGTCCGCAGGCTGCTGCTGCCATCCTGTGTGCACATGGGTGTTGTGTGTGCGTGTGCATGCCATGAACGTGGCATCCATGGACTGCGCCACACACTGGTTGTGTACGCACCTGCCTGGCCTGTGTGGCATGTGCATGATGATGCCAACACAGCACCGATACACCTGTGGACCGGTGCACTGCGTCTGATCCATGCCTGGTGCTAGCACCCGGGCACGTTCATGCGGGCACCAGTGTGTGTGTGTGCGTGCATGTGTGTGTGTGTGTGTGTGTGTGTGTGTGTGTGTGTGTGTGTGTAGGTGTCTGGGTGTGTGTGTGGGATGTGCTGTGCTGCGTGTTGATGTGTGTGGCCATGTGGTCCAGCTCCACACCTGCCCATGCTCCCCGCCCAGCTGTTCAGGCTGAAGGACACACCCACACATGTCTGAGTGCCATGCCACTGTGGCCATCCCGTACTTGGGTGTTTGTCCACCTACCTGCGTGTGTCGTAGTACTCCTCCACTATTGTGGCCCTGTGCTGGTGTGCCATCCTAGTCATCTGGGGATCTCTCCACCTGGGGGGGGCTTCCCACTGCCCCACGGCCCATCGGCCGCATCGTCCCCACTGCTATTCCGCTCTTCAACCTTGACAGCTAGCCCACGGTCAGTGGCCATGTTGTACAGAATACAGCAGGCCAGGAATCGGCCACAGGCCATTGTGGGGCTATACTGTAGGGCACCGCCAGACCTGTCCAGGCAATGGAATCATGCCTTCAGCAGCCCAAAGACACGCTCAATGATGTTCCATGTGCTGGCGTGTGCCTCATTGTACTGCTCCTCCACAGGGGACAAAGGGCGTGGTATGGGGTGAGCAGCCAGGGCCAGAGTGGGTAGCCACTGTCACCTGTGTGGAAGGAGATTTGGTTAGCCTGGTGTCCTATGTTGCTGCACCCCTCATCCTTCCCACCCACACCCTGCTGCACCCCACCCTGGCACCCCTCATGCCCTGTTGTACCCAGCTGCCCGTGGTCTCAGCATACTCACCCACTAGGTGACCGGTGGGGATGTCCCCACTCTCGAACCTATGGCACAGTGCTGAGCTGTGCCAGATGAAGGCATCATGTGCTCCCCCAGGGTGTGTGGCACAGACATTGATTATGCACCCCCTGGCATCATACACCACCTGGCAGTTGATACTGGGGTAGCCCTTTCTCTTGATGTAGGCTACCCCCTCTGGGCAAGATGGCATGCAGATGCCAACATGGGTGCAGTCGATGGCCCCTAGCACACCAGGCTTACGTGCTACCCTGTGGAACTCCTGCATATTCACTGTACACTCTGCCTGTGTGCTGGGGAAGTGTATGTATTCTGCAGTGTGTGGCAGCAGGGCATTGAAGAATTGTGTGAGGAGCCATGACGTGGCAGACTGGGTTATGCATGTGGTGTCCCCTGTTGGTCTCTGGAAGGTGCCCGTGGTGAGCAGGCACATGACAGCTGTAACATTCATCTCCACCATCAGGGCGTGGCTCTGTCTAGTGGGTGCCTGCATCTCTTCACTGCACAGCTCACAGAGCTGCCTCAGAATCACCCAGTTCAGGCGATACCAGCCCATGATCTCCATATTGGAGTAGTTTTCGAAGGTGGTGCAGGCACGGTACCAACTGTTCCGGGAGTACCGCCGACAGGCCCTTCCACAGCCGAGCCACCCTGCCACCTGCCTCCCTACACCCCTCATTACGGCCTCCATCTGGAATATGGCACTGGCCATGGCCCCTGTTGTCCTTTCCCCCCCCTGGGTTTCTGACTCCACTGGCCCTTCTGGCTATGTGCAGCTGTGTGGACTGCTCAGCGGGGTCCACACCTGTGTGCCCTGCCCTCAGCTGGCTGCTTGTTGCCTGTGGCCTCTGACTCCCACCCCTGTGGGTTCCTGTGTTGCCCCTCTTGGGCCTGGTGCCTCTGTGTCTCGCCCAGGCATACTCACTCACACCATCACCTCCATGCCTGTCACACTCACGCACACTCACTCTCTCACACACAGTCACTCCCTTTCTGTCTCTGTCTGTGTCCCTCTCCTAATCTACTAGACTGTTGTTTGTCAGCCTGTCTGCCTCCCTCTGTCCTGCTTCCCTCTGGCACAAGTGCCCTTCTCCTACTTGCTCCCTGTATTTATAGGCTCAAGTGTGCTCCATGCAACTGCCATTTGCTCCACGTTTGTGCCATTTGTCTGGCGTTGAATATCACACTGTGCCACATATTCATGGCTATGCCCCCTGCACTTGCACATGCATACATTCCCACTGTGCATTGGCACACTGCCACTTATGCTGCTCAGTTGCTGCCACTGAATATTGCTCTCTGGCACATTTCTGCAGTTGTGCATGCACAATCCAGTTGCGCAATGTGCACCTGCTTGGAATATCCCACCCCAGAAGTCTTTGCATCCCAGGGGCCATACAACATTACAGGCTGCAAATTGCAACTGTATTAACTAGTACATGTATGGGGCAACAAACTGTACCATGGTGTACAAATATTAAGTGGGTCGAGAGGGTAGGGGACTGCTGCCCTCCCCACACACCCCACGAGGTCACGAGGGTCTCTTTTGCCCTCCCTAGGAAGCGTGGAGAAGCCGGAACACCCCCCTCCCAATAAAAGACTGAATCCAGCGGGTTGAGAGGGTAGGGGACTGCTGCCCTCCCCACACACTCCACGAGGTTGCGAGGGCCTCTTTTGCCCTCCCTAGGAATCATGGAGAAGCCGGAACACCCCCCCCCGAACAAAAGACTGAATCCAGCGGGTCGAGAGGGTAGGGGACTGCTGCCCTCTCCACACACCCCACAAGGTCGCGAGGGTCTCTTTTTCCCTCCCTAGGAAGCGTGGAGAAGCCGGAACACCCCCCCCGAACAAAAGACTGAATCCAGGTACGACAGGCCTAAGAGCCAGGAATCGGAGGCCTTTGTCCTGCATTGGCACCAATTTTAAAAAGCAGAAAGCCACGGCCGAGCAGCTCAGCACAGAGCCTCTTGGAGCTGTGCTGCAGAGGTCTTTAAATCGGCTCACATGTGAAGACTGTTTTCTAACTTAACATTTTTGCTCCATGAACAGTGGTTTTTAGAATGTAAATGCAGAAGCCTTAATGAGCAGACTAGATTTCTGTAGTAATCCACTGTAAAGCGCCTGTTACCTTAAGAGTCTCAGCCTGCATCCATTAGGGTTTCATGCCCTTGCTGAATTATAGTAAATGCAATCCAGCATGATGTGTAGACTAAATGCCAGAAGCTCAATTGAAAGAAATATTTGTAGTTTCTACTGTTTAGCACATATTACTGCCTATAGCCTGCCTGCCAGTTTTCAATCGTATGCCTGCTTTAAACCGAGCTACTAGGAATTGATATCAGATTTGTGTTTTAATTTAGTTATTTGTACTGTACCAGCTAAGAAATCCAGTCGATGAACTACTAGGGTCACTGTTAGTGGCTTTTCACTAAAAATCAAAAAAGGCAATTGGTAAAGCGCAGCAAAAACTTTCTCGGAAGCCATTTTTATACTGTGCCTGTTTAACCAAAGGCACAAAGCTTACTCGGAAGCCACTTTTTCACTGCAACAGTGACAAACAAACCTAATGAGCACAAAGGAAACCTCCGGGAAACTTTTATCATGCTTAGTAATCTGAATTAAGGGAAAATTACAGTCGGGGACTTTAAATCATAGGGGACAAAGCTATAACAGCGTGTACACTTGGGGACAAAGGAAACGAAATAAAAAAAAATTAAAAATAAATAAACAAATACTTTAAACTTAAAACATTTTGGGGCCATGCTTTCTCCTTAATTCAAGGGACTCAAAGCAAAGTAACTCACTTTAAGGAGAGCAGGAAATCGTTTTCTCCATTACAAAGTCAGCTAAGCTCATGTTACCAGGTTTTGCACGCTACGCCCCTTCACCTGTACTATAAATAATTTCTTACCTTTTCTTGTATCCTTCACAGCGGGTCAAGAGGGTAGGGGACTGCTGCCCTCCCCACACACCCCACAAGGTCATGAGGGTCTCTTTTGCTCTCCCTAGGAAGCGTGGAGAAGCCGGAACACCCCCCCCAAACAAAAGACTGAATCCAGGTACGTCAGGCCTAAGAGCCAGGAATCGGAGGCCTTTGTCCTGCATTGGCACCAATTTTAAAAGCAGAAAGCCACAGCCGAGCAGCTCAGCATGGGGCCTCTTGGAGCTGTGCTGCAGAGGTCTTGCCCTGCCCGGGCGCTGTGCGCCGGCTCCCCACCACCCCCACCACCACCCTTGGTCGACACTCCAATATATAGGTAGTTTGTGAGGTCAGATGACTCTCAAAAACCTGTCAGCCCACTTTCAGATCTGCAGGTTATCAGATCCCACCAGCAGAGGTCCCTATCACTAACTTCAGCTGGATACTGCAAGTAAATCCTCTCAATCATGCTCCTTTATATTATAACCATGTTAACCATTGCCACTCCTCTTGCATCACTACCCGCATCCACACAGCCCCAAAATGACCCAA
The DNA here is from genome assembly GCA_016271365.2 of Neoceratodus forsteri. Lineage (NCBI taxonomy): Eukaryota > Metazoa > Chordata > Ceratodontiformes > Ceratodontidae > Neoceratodus > Neoceratodus forsteri. The sequence goes on from CM028133.1 coordinate 669,025,226, forward strand.
TTCTTCTAAACTCTAGCTCTGTCTCAACCCCCCCATGTCCCCTAAATACCCCCACTGAGCACCAGGCTCACACACCATATACTGGATGGTTTTCATACCCCTCCGTCGTCCCCCCATCTTTCGCCCCTTGCCTAGCTGCCCTAAGCAGCCTAGTGAAATCGATCTCAAACCACACCCCAAATTCCTCCAACCCCAAGTATAAAACTAGAAGTAAATGGCAATTCACCCTTCAATACCTCACCCTGATGCTCCTACTGGCGGGTGATGTTGAAACCAACCCTGGTCCTCCGCACACCCCGACCCCAAAAAGTGCCAAAGGGACTTGGCCTAATTCACCTCAACATCCAAAGCTTATTGAACAAAGTCCGAATTTTAGTCTGCCATGTCCTCAAACCGGATATTTGTGTAATATCCGAAACATGGCTAAACCTCAACTTGGTGACTCTGAAGTAGCCATGCCCGGCTACAGTAATGACGACAGGACAGACTAGGTAACAAGAAAGGCGGTGGCATTGCATGTATATATCAAACACTTTCCAGTATACCTCTGTCCAGCTCCCAGGTCACACCCCCCACATGGAAACCGCAATGATAAAACTTGTCCTGCCTCATACCTCACCGGTGTTTGTGGCAGGGATATACTGTGCCCCTGCCACCCCAGCATCTACCATCATAGACCACCTGGCCTCTCTTAAAGATATGGCTGCTGCCGGTGGGCTCTACATCCTTGGGGACTTTAATTACAACTGGCTAGATAAAGGCTGCTCAAAACTATGCAGCAAGATTAAAGCCCTTAACCTCTCCCAACAGATTGGGCAACCCTCCCACCTCAACCCAAAATCCCAAAACCACTCCCTCCTGGACTGGGCTCTTACAACACACCCATACAGGATTATTAAAACTGGGCTCCTACCAGATTCACTGAGCGACCACCACATGATCTACATGATCAGGAAGGTGTACAGACCTACAAATCATCGTACACCAAGGACTCTCCACACGAGAGCATACAGTTCTCTCTGCCTCAACTCCCTACTAAATGACCTTGCCTCTACCGACTGGTCATTCATCCAACTGGCACCTACCATTGACCATGCTTTTGACATGCTCAGAAATCAGTTTCTTGCTGTCTGGGACTATCATGCCCCCTTGAGAAGCAAAAGGTTAAGGGAAACCCATCTCCCCTGGGTCTCTGCTAACATTATTTCCAGATGTCGCGCAAGAGACCAGGCCTGGAAAAAACAAAGGCAAACAGGTACCCTTGAATCCCTACAGCATTACCGTACCCTCCGAAACAGCTGTACTAAAGCCATAAGGCAGGCTAAAAAGAATTACTTCCGAGCGGCCCTCTCCACTAATCTTAGCCATCCATCCAAATTCTGGAAATCTATTAAAACCTTGCTCACTCCCCCTATCCAGCCGCCCTCCCCTTCCCTAACTATTCAGGGCAGAAATGTATCCGAGCCAAGTGAGGTTGCCACAACTTTTAATAACTTTTTTACCAACTGTGCTAATTCTCTCCTATCAAACCTACAAATTACTTCAACTGCATCTAAACCCCCCGCGCCCACCTCGCTCTCCCCCCTTGCCTCAAAGTTCTCCTTCCGCCCAGTCTCCACAACAGAAGTCCTAGCCACCCTATGTTCCCTAGACCCCAATAAAGGTAAATGCCCATTAGGTCTGGACACCAGACTCCCATATCTTTCTGCCCCTGCCATTGTGGCACCCCTAGCCGACCTCCTAAACCGTTCCTTCTCCTCAGCACAAATTCCAACAGCTTGGAAGGAGGCAGTAGTCATCCCGCTGCCAAAGGGTGGAAACCCATCCGAGCCCGGTAAATACTGCCCTATCTCCCTCCTCTCAGCTCTGGCCAAACTCCAGGAACACCTAGCCCTCTCTCAACTCACACAATTACTTGACACCACCTCCTTCTTCACCCCCTACCAGTCAGGTTTTCGCAAATCACACTCCACCATCACTGCGCTACTAGACTCACAAACGATATTGCCTCAGGCATGGACAAAGGGTTCCTCACCTCAGCCATATTCATTGACTTGGCAAAAGCATTTGATACCGTCTCCCACCCCAAACTCATCACAAAACTGCATGATGCAGGCCTATCTGATCTAGCCACTAGCTGGTTCCATGCCTACCTAACTGACAGGAAACAAGCAGTAAAAATTGACTCACACATATCCCCCTCACTCCCAGTCACCATGGGGGTCCCCCAGGGTTCAGTCCTGGGCTCCCTTCTCTTTTCCATATTTATAAATGACCTCCCACTGACATGCTAAAACTCAGCTATACAAATGTACGCTGATGATACCATTCTATACGCCTCCGGCCCCTCCAGTGAGGTATTAAACTCTGCCCTACAGCAGGATTTCGATGCCGCTCAAACCTGGCTTAGTTCAAACCAACTTGTCCTGAATGCTAAGAAAACCGTATCCATAACTTTCGGCACACAGCCCAAAATCTCCCGACTAGCTGCTCCCCCCACTTTCCATGCACTGGACGGAATCACCTTGGATTTCTGCACCTCCTTTAGGTACCTGGGTGTATGGCTTGATTGCCACTTAGATTTCTCTGTCCATATTGACTCCCTTCAGAAAAAACTACACCTAAAACTAGGCTCACTATACCGCAGCAAAGGTTGCCTACCCACCTCGGTCAGGAAGGAACTAGTGCACAAAATGATTCTCCCAATCTTCGACTACGGAGATGTGGTCTACTGCGCAGCCCCACCATCCACCCTGGCCAACTTGGACCCCCTTTTTCATTCCTTCTGTCGGCTCATCCTAGAATGCCCCCCCACCGCTGCGACCTGTATAGCGCCCTAGCCCTCCCCTCGCTGCAGTCCAGGTGCCAGCTTCATTGCGCAAATCTCGCAGCTAAGCACTGGTCAAACTCCCTCCCCACCTATCTCAGCTCTGTCCTATCAGCTCAACCCCCCCCCCGGCCTACTCCTTGAGAGGCACTGACTCAAAACTTCTACAAATCCCTTTCATGCACACCTCAAAGGGCCAATGAACTTTCAAATACAGACTACCCAAACTCTGGAATGACCTCCCGGCAGTAATCAGACAGTCCTCTACCCCAAGGACCTTGAAAACTCTCCTTCAGGTTCACTTCTCTGACATATGTAACTGCAACCTACAGTCCAGATCTGATATCACAAGGCATCGTAATATGCCATAAACTGTACAATTGTCCAACAACTGACTTTTATTGTATTTCCCTATGTGTCACTGTCTGCTATGCACTATGGTCATAGACCCCAACTATGTTACAGCAACTCATGCACTCTGCACTAACTATAAACAACTAACAAATGCTTAGTCCAGCCTGTAACCTTTCTGGACCTGATGTCTTTCACCCTTTATGTACTGAGTATATACCTGTAATGTGCACCATTGCCTATGCACCATTTGTATTGTATATATGTATGTAACTCCCAGGTCGCATCTGGAAATGAGTGGATTCCTGCTCAGTATGCTTATCTGGTAAATCTCTTAAATAAATAAATAAATAGTGTCAGAAGGGGCAACAAACTTGGCCCTGGTGTATGCCTTTTTATTGTCTAGCTGTACCCCTGATCTACGGGGCAAGGAGACAGTTGCAGTAACATAATCCTTAACTGTAAACAACAAAATGAAGACTTATAGTTGCTGGTGCTGCAATCAGTAGAGCTCTCTTTGTTTTGGCAGGTGGGCCCCCCTCCATACTTTAACCTTTGTAAAAGAGCCCCTGGCTCAAAGGTGTTTCTTTGAAATCTTAATAAATAAATAAAATAAATAAAAATAGTAAGCATATGTGAAACATATGCTACCATTTGTCAAAATCGATGTTTCTCGAAGTCTTCCCAGAGGTTATCAGTTATAGGTATTTAAAAGATTGGCCAAATTAGTATATTAATTGTTAAGCTTTTGCTTCCTGCTATCAGCACTGCAAATCATTAACTGAAAAATCATGGTGCTCTTTTGTCCTGCATGTTTTTTGGGTCTATGGTCAATTGGAGTGAACTGAGGACAGACTGGCTTTATGCTGCTCAGACTGGAGGGGGGTCCTCTTAGATTCCCCCGGTGGCATGGGTCGCACATGGAAATGAGCCTTGGCTCAGTGTGCCTTTCCCGGTCAACAAATGTTAAATAAAATAAAATAAATAAATAAAGTCCAAGACAGCAGCAGTCATGCTCCCACACCTGACGTGCTGATGTCTGCCACAACACCAATCCCATAGCTGCTAAGGACTCTCAGTGCACTGACCCCCAGCCATCGCTAGGGATCAGACTATTGCCAGAGCAGCATACCTTCTGACCCCGGAGGAGGAGGGAGCTGTCTAATGGATGCTTGATCCCCCTCCCAGCCAACCTCCAGTGCTCTCTGTTCATTCCAGAAGCCCAGTTGTCGGTGCTGCAAGCAGTAAAGCTATCTCTGCTTTGGCAGATGGGCCCACCGCCATACTTTATTACCTGGATGCTCTACAGGTTCTAACCTGAAATGATGAAAGAAAAGGAATTTGGTTTTATATAGTGCTTTCTATACAAGCACTTTAAAAACCAGTAGAGCGTTTTGAAAACCAGGAGATGGAGTGAAAACAATGTTGCTGTCATTTTTATCTTATAGGGGGATTGAAAAGATACCGAGATACAGTAGATTAAAATTAGAATGAGGTTAGCACAGGAAGGTTAGGTGACTTACTCAGGGTAACACCATGAGCAAGTAAGTTTTGTGCGGTGGTCTCCAGGTTCACAGGTCTATGCTGAAACTGCAGGGCTGAACTGACTCCCTGTAATTCATTCAGTAATGAAGGACAGATGCAGTAGAAATAGCGGCAACTATACAACAATCTGGAACCATACTGGAAATGCACCATAATAAATGATGGTATATTATGTTTTATGAATAATTAGGCAACCCTTACCCTGGCGAAGAGCGGCATCTTGCAACCAGGACCCCCCTAACTTGTACTCAGACAAGGCAACAAACCACAAATTGGCATAACAAAGGTACCATCCCTGGCACTGGGGCAAATACCTGGCTCAGCAACTAAGAGGTCGGGGGGTTAGGGCACAAAATAACATTTATATTAACTCTGAGTTCTGGAAGAGAGAGGTGACAGGGCTATGCTATGTCTGTCTTCTGAGGGGGCCCATAAATAAGTTCACACTAGGAAGCACAGATGTAGTGTCCACTACTGGAAATATTCGCTAGGAAATGGGATTGTACAGTACGGCTTTATTCTGTCACAGGTGGAAAACATAAAAGGGCGGGTCCCCCAGGTTGGAAACTGTACATACAGGATTCACTCAAATACTCTTTGCTTTTCCAGAACAACACAGTTTGGCATTTCTTACATTTTCTCACACAGAAACATTGAACTGTCCATACCTCTGTACCAGGGATCTCAAAACATTAGATTTCTCATGGGGGTTGCCACACACTTAAACATTACATCCTCCTGACTTGATGGCTTAGTTAACATCTGCAGGGTAACATTGTGCCCTTCTATGAACCAGTTAGCCCTAAATGGAGTTTTAGATGAGGTTCTGCCCACCCTGGCCCCAGCCAGCCTCTGCCATTCCATCCGGGTTACACAAAATGGATCCTTCAGTTTCACTGGGGATTATAAAGGCATCCACACATTAAACTTTAAATTCAACACATTGTTGTGGTGATACAGGGTCCCTGAATGGTGCACTCTAACCTTGTTTCTGGGCACATACACCACCAGACAACTCCCTAAGAAACATCCCCATGTAGCTGTACTTATGTGTTTGGCTGTCCTTATGTTACAGACATGGATACTTGAAAGACAACCCCTCTTCTCTGTTTCTGGTAGCTTTCATAGCTTCACACTGAGACACACTCTGCCTCTTCTCTGGGCAGCTGAACACTCTTCTGGTCCCCCAGGAGATTGCCCCATGCACCCACAGAAACTATAACCCCATTACACTCTCTCTGAATTGACCTACCAGGGTCTTGCTGGCAGTGGTCTCCACCACTTCCTGTGGTACTGCTGCTATGTTCACTCACTAGGGTGAAAAAAATGACCAGAGGTCCTTCACTCAGCCTCTGGACAGGCTGGACAGGCTGGCAGGCAGCTTTCCCTCAGAGCACTGCTGCTCACTATACTGTTAACTTCCTCTGACTGACTACTCCTGTCTCAACATTCTAAAGCTAACCCCTGACTGCTGATTCCAATGTGGCTCAGGCTGCTGTGAGAGTTCTAAATGACCTCATTCATTTCTCACTCGGCATAGCTAAGTAAACAATGAGAGGTCTGTAGAGAGCTTCTAATAAACTCTCCACCAGCTGCCCACTACCTTCCTAGTCTAACACTGATGGGATTCTAGTAACCCCAGGAGACTGGGTGGTTACAATTAAATGTACACACTTTGGTTATACCTATATACATTATCATGCCAAAAGTATAAAAAAAGACTGTCTCTAAAATGCACCATCTGTACCATTTTGTATTTTTGTTTTCAAAAATATTCATCTTGCCTTGGCCCCAACCACTGCAAGTTGTCTTTCATGTTTGTGTGTGGCGGGGGTTGTCTAAATGTCCCACTGTTTTGAAATCCTTGTCATGTTGCTGCCAGAAGATCATCCACAAAACACTGTAAAAATGATGACATTTTGTACCAGATACACTACCCTAGTTAAAGAAGTACTGCACAGATTATAGCCCACTTCCCAGCTATTAAGACATTATCTCAGAGTTTTTAGCCATGTTGTTAGTTTTGGGGGCTACCCTAAATTACGATTTTCATTTAATTTCTATCCTGCACCCTAACTTCTGATATACGGACATGCTGTGACCATCCTGTGGCAACAGCCACCTTTTGACACTTATGCTGTGCTAATAAGTGCTGCTGACCTCTACCATTGGTTGGCAGAAATTATTAACATAGCATAACTGTCAGAAAGTGTCTGGTGACCATGAGATGGCTGCAGCATGTCTGCATATCAGAAGTTATGGTGTGGGAAGACAACTAAATAAAATCATATGTCAAGGCAACCAAATAACTAACAGCATTGCTTAAAATACACAAATAGGGGAATGACTGGGGGAAGTTGGCTACAATAATGCAGTTTTCCTTTACAAAGCCTTTGACATCTCTAAGGAATCTTTCAACATCATATTTACACACAATTCTGCTTATATTTCACATATTTATTTTCCCCTATATCTTTAAGGACAACTGCTTATAAATAAGAACATTGTCCCTCAGAGTTCATCTGCTTCTCCTGTCTGTCTACAAAAGATGTCATAATCCTCTGTTTACAAAATCACAATCTGTTGCCATGGAAATGCTGATGATGTCACAAGCAGGAGATTATATCTCATGTAGGCAAACAACAGCAGCAGATGAAGTCCAAAGAGCGAGAATCCTGTCCCATACAAATTTCCTTATTAACAGAGAACAAGGGTAAGACAAAACAGGAAATACAGGAAATCCAACTAGAACTGTGTATAGTTTCCAAAGTATTCCTGTAGGCATTACTGTCTCTTTTAAGTCCCATATGTTGATTTTAAGTTGTGTTTATAAATAACATATTCCTTACATGTGTAACGAACTGTGTTTTACCATGAATCTGAATTTTAAACAGAGAGCCTATGCTGCACTGATAAACCAGACACAGACACCGTACTGTCTTGTCTTGATGTTTCTCTTCTGTATGATGCTGTTTCTTTGTAACTTTTTATATATTACATACGTAAGTTGTTTCTTAGTGAGTTGATCTTGATTTATATGCTTTAAACTAATAAGCTGATCTACAAATGTGGCTTGTCCCTTCAGCACATGTAAGGGCTGGGAAAAGAGGCAGAATGCACCATCTGCAGTTGCTTTGCACATGTTAGGCACTTCAGGGCATCCTCAGGGCAAGAAGTACACCCCTCTGCACCTCATCCCATGCCATCACCGCATCTTTGCAGGCAGCACATTCGGGGCAGGGACATGCATCAGTGCAATAGTAAGAAGAATAACTTTAATATGAATATGACCAATCAAGTCTGAAATTTCACATAATATTCAGCCAATTTAAATTTTCTTAGCTACTTGTCTGAAGAAAATATTCTCTAAAAGTCCCCATCTTTTCTTTTGATCTTCTCTTTGTTCTCCCTCATCTCTTTTGTTTCCTTCAGTCATTCTACTCTCTTACTAAAATTTTCCTTATAGTTGTATGACTTATTTGATGTTAACAGAAACATGACACTTTATTAGAACTAAAGTATCATTATAAAGATATATATATGTCCACATATATATGAATTTATGTATTGCATGAAATCTGAGTCATTTTTTTCTTTTTACTGATTTACACATAACTTAAACAATTGAAAAAAACCACGATAATATTTATTGCAAGAAAATATTTTTTTCTGCACCAGATAGAACACACAGGGGAACTACAGTAACTCTGACCATCCTGATGCATAAGTCCCCCTTGCCCTTCCTAGAGAGTGCTGGGCTACGACTTGCCCTATCTTTGGTTGCACTCAGTCCTTTCAGCAAGGATTGAAGCTGGGGGCCATCTGTTGTTTTTTTAAATGCTTTTAGTTCATGGAATCTAATGTTTGGATTGTGGCAGTCCTCCTTGGAGTGCTGCTGAAGCCCACAATCTCCTACTCTGCACAGAGAAGATCAGATTGGATGCTTGCCTTCTGGCCCCTCTTCACTCCTGACATGTCCATGGTCCCACCACACTGCTGTTTGTGCATGAGGTGGGGAGGCCACATGTTTTAGATCACTCCACAGGCGCATTCATTCATGAATGCAGAGCATCTGGGCACTCTTTGTGGATCAGGCTCTTACGATCTGCCAGTTTAGTATATGGTGCATTTTACCTTTCTACATATGTACATGTGATTTTAGAAGAGAAAGGAGATGACTGGTCCAGCAAGTTCTTTCTCCCATCAGCCCAGTGTAATACCATCACTCCATTTTCTTTAAGTACCTATTAAGTTCAAGCTTGAAGGTGGCTATAGTGTCAGCTGATACCACCCAGTCTGGGAGCCTGTTCTACATGTTCACCACCCATTCCATAAAGTAGGTCTTCCAGATAAAGCACCACCCACCAGGATGGAGCACTCTGTAATAAAAATGTCACACTTTCCTATGTGACAAATTGGAGTAACTGCCATTGGATTAAATGTGTTCCAGCCAAAATAACTACTGTTCAAGTACATTGTATTCCTGCAGTATCTTGCAAGATTTTGCTGGTAGAAACTGTGATAAGAGTGCATCATCCTGGTGGGTTGAACTGTATTTTCTGTATTACTGAACTGTACTACTTTCAGTCACATTGTGTATAGGTGTCAGAATGGGGGGGGGGGAGTGAACTATGGCCATGACTCTACCACTTTCATAAATGGCATGTACTGGCCGTATCAATTTTTGCAATCATATTAATTTATTACTATGCAGGATTGTAATTTTAAAAGGCACAATGTGCAATAGACAGTGTTACATGCTAATCACTACCTTTGTTGTTTGTTGGGAGTCAGCAGAATTTTGGAAAGTAAAGGCCTGAGTAATGTTGCAGTGGGTGGGCCAGGGTCATGACCTACTGAGTTAAGACACAGTGGTGAAACTTTAAAAATGAAAATAAAGGACCAGGCTGGGGGGGCATCAAGGAACTAGGCATAGGGAGTTGCTATCCATTGATGGTAGTGTGTGTATGAGGGGGGTTAATCCACATGTTACAGATTTGATTGAGGAAAAACAATGGTAAGGATGAACCCATTCAACTGGGGAGGGGTATTAACCCCTTACTTCCTCTGTCCTACCACTTTTCAGACACTTCTGCCACCTATGATAATGTTATTGGGTGCCCTCATTCTCTCATCCATAGATATTCTGAAGAGCAGGATTCAATCTGATGGTGTTATCCCTTTCAGAAATTTGAATATTATGATCATGTCACCCCTAAATCTTATCTTGCCCAATGAGAACAATCCTAGTTCTACCAAACAGCCCTCATACTGTTGCACATGTTGTTCTCCAAGCCTTCAACCATCTTGGCCATTCTTCCCTGGACTTTTTCAAACATGTGGGGACCAGAACCGAACACTGTATTCAAGATGGAGCCTGACCAAGGATCAGTACAAGGGCTTTATTTCTAATATCTCTTGATTTGCATATGATGATGTCTTGATGAATGCCATAATTCTGTTTGCCTTTCTTCACTACCACCACAGAGTGTTGGTCCTATTCGAAAGTGCTGTCCCTCATTACAGGCAAATATTTTTCCTTTTCAGTTACAATAATTCAGATGCATTTAGTATTTTCCTTTAAATTCTTAATTCCAAACTACATGACATTGCATTTTGCTATATTGAAGTTCACCTGCCATCTCTCTGCCCACTCCCCTAGCTCATTTGGGTCTCTCTGCATCACATTTTTCTCCTCCTGTGATGTAACTACTCATCCTCTTTTGGTGCCATCAGCAAATATAGCAACCCAGCAATTAGAGCCCGCCTCCAAGTCAATTATGAACATGTTGAACTGTGTTGTTCCAAGCACAGGCCCCATGGGATGCTACTGGTCCCTTGTTTCCAGATTGACAGATTGCCATTAATAACTCTCTGCTTCCTATACTGCAGCCAGTTAATGATTTGAATTACTTGACCAGCTACATGTAAGTATTCCATTTTGTGAATCAGCCTCTCATGTAAAACAATAATGCTTTGTTGAAATCTTAGTATACAACATTCACCAGTTGTCCTAATGTATGTCAGATTTCTTGGTTACATTCTTGAAGAATACAGATTTCAGGCATGATTTCCCTTTGAAGAATCATACAGAGACATTGATTCCACAATGTTTTTCTACAAATTCTGTTTTTAGGATTGTCTCCAGTAGCTTCCCTGATATTGATGTCAAGTTTACTGGCCTATATTTCCCCTGGTTCAGCCTTGGAGTCCTTTTTATGACTGTATGGGTGGACCCTGCAGTTGTTTTGGGATCACTTTACTGTAGGAAAAACTGGAAATGATCTCTATGTCATCCTACAGTGATGCGGTCTCCTGTCCACAGTGCAGAAGTTGCTGGTGGTTTCTGGTGTCTCCTCTTCCTCTCCCCTTCACAGACAGAGCTCCTCTGTGGCATTGGCACCCCCAGTGCACTACTTTCCACAACTGCAGAAGTGACGTCCACTTTGCGGAACATGGCAGCTCTGGCACAAACTGCACATGTGCGAGTATTGCACGTGCGCAGATCTGTCAGAGGCGCCATCTTGCACATGGCAGGTTCTGATGCAGTGAGAGCTCCAAGTATGTTTTTACTCATTCTCACTGCACAAAATCACAACCTTTTGCTCTGGACAGCTGTATCAGCTCTGACCAGAGTTTGTTTTAGGTGCCAACAGTGTAACTGTCAGCACATATTATGGTCATGTGTACTCTTTTGTGCATTTTGTCAAGTTTAAGGTTACATTGGGATTAGGGTATGCCAGTACTCTTGGAGGGAATGTCATTGATTTGGGCAATATTTTTCTTTTGAACACTATTAGGAATTTTAACTTAGTGCCATCAACTAGGCAAGGGATGACCACAGTAAAGTGAGTTTTTTCATGTCCTGTGGTTCGTATTAGGATAGTCTTGCTCCCCATAGGATTTACTGTCCAATTGCCTGGAAGATTGAAAGTCATTGGGGTCTCATCCATGTTGTCGATAAGGGACAAGTTATAACAATGTTGGTTGCTCATTATGTTTGCTTGCACGCATGTGCAAGAAACATAGTGCCATCATTGGAGTTTTCGGAGGTGTGTCAGCCCTCTTCCAATTCAGTCAGTGTGTTTGCAGGCATGGCTGCAGTTCTCCAATGCCTGCTGGAGCTGTCTATGGCAGCTCCAAAATGCAGTGGCGTACAGTTGAAAGGGGGAGCTACGCTTCAGTGAGCAGTGATCAGATATCGCCTGCTCGTGTGTGCTCCCTAAACACACACCGCTGCGTGCTGCCCCCCAATGCACACACTGTATAGCCGACGGGGATGCCCAATCCCCCATCGGCTGTGCTGCGCCCCCCCAAAACACAGTTTCATATGCCACGCTGGGTGCCCACCCCAGCGTGGCTACGTCGTATAGCTGACGGGGGTGCCCAATCCCCGTCGGCTCCACTGTGTCCCGCAGTACAGGGTGCCATGCTGGAGCCCACCACATGGCAACAGAGATGCCATGGCCGACGGGGTGCCCAACTCTGTTGGCTCCACACACCCCAGTTATTCTTCTGCCATGCTGGGAGCCCACCCCAGCATGGCAAATGTCCGCCATCGTAATAAAAAAAACTGAAATCGGGGTAACCTGTCCTCGGGTGTGTCTGCCCCACCGCACCCACCCACTGTGCACCCTGCCTCCCACACCCTCACCCCATACTTACCTCCGGAGCTCAGTGCGACGATCTTCGGCGGACCGGGAACACGTCTGCACTCTTCAAAGCCGACCGCGAACTGAGGAAATGCCGGTAAGCTGTATAATGGGATAGATTGGGTTTTTTCAACTTTATTGCATATCTCAGGCATTTTTGGGAATTTTTGCACCAAATTTTCAACATGGGGTTTTTGGGACCCCTTCTCATGAATGCTGTCACTGTCATGGCATTACTCGGGCCCAAAGGTGATTTCGCAGCCACTGCACTAAATCACCTTTCCAGAATGATTAATGAAATGACACTGCCAGTGTTCATAAGGTGGGCTCTCAAAAAGGCTATTTTGAAAAATTCCGGAAAAATTCTAAAAGACTGTTTTACGCGGCGTGCGCTGCACAGTTCCTATGCACGCTCAGTAGTTCGCGAATTTTCAATATTTTCACTCCAGATTTTCAACATTGCCATTTTACCACACCTTCTTATGAGCAGTACAACTGTCATTTTTTACATCTCACCCAAAATGTGTTTCCGCCCATGTAGCGCACAATGGCGCAGTTGGTGTGTTAAATCAATGTACGGGACACATTAAGAAAATCACAGTGACACAGTTCATGAGCAGAGGTCTTAAAGTGGCTATGTTGAAAATTTGGTGAAAAAATTCCTAAAAATGACTGTTTTACAAGCGTGCGTTGCACAGTTCCTATGCAAGTTCGTAAGTTTGCGAAATTTCAATATTTTCACTCCAGATTTTCAACATTGCCATTTTACCACACCTCCTTATGAGCAGTACAGCTGTCATTTTTCACATCTCACCCAAAACGTGTTTCTGCCATGTAGTGCACAATGGTGCAGTCTGGTGCGAAATCAACTGCAGGACACATTAAGAAAATCACAGTGACACTGTTCATGAGCAGAGGTCTTAAAATGGCTATGTTGAAAATTTGGTGAAAAAATTCCCCAAAATGACTGTTTTAGGGCGCGTTATATGCAGTTTTTTACACATCGCTGGCAAGTTTGCGAATTTGTAATATTGCACACCAGATTTTCAACAGTACCATTTTACCGCACTTCCTTATGAGCAGTACAGCTACCATTTTTCACATCTCGCCCAAAATGTGTTTCCGCACATGTAGCCCACAATGGTACAGTCGGTGTGCCAAAACAATGTTTGGGACAGATTAAGAAAATCACAGTGACACTGTTCATGAGCAGAGGTCTTAAAATGGCTATGTTGAAAATTTGGTGACAAAACTCCATAAAATGACTGTGTTACGAGTGAGCATTGTGCAGTTTCCACGCACCCTCGTAAGTTCATGAATTTGTAATATTTTCAGTCCAGATTTTCGCCAGTGGCATTTTTCCACACTCCTTATGAACAGTACAGCTGTCATTTTCCACAACATGACCGAAATGTTAGCTACACTTGCAGCACAGAAATGCGTGGTCACTGTGGGAAATCATTGTTCGGGACAGATAAAGAAAACACATTGACACTGTTCATGATCGAGGTCCCAAAATGCCTGTGTTAACAATCTGCTGTAAAAATCTCAAACTAGTTACATTATGGGTGTGGGTTGCACAGTTTCTACTCACGCTCGTGACTTCACCAGTTTTTTTTAGATTTTCACAGCAGATTTTCAACATTGCCATTTTTTACACCTCCCATGAACAGTACCGCTGTCATTTTTCATATCCTGTTCAGAATGTGTTTTTGCACCTGTGGTGTCAAATGCCATAGTCACTGTGCAAAAGCAGTTTTCGGCTACCAAACTGATATTGCCACTGTTCATGAGGTGGGGGTCACAAAAAAAACATGTTGAAAATTTGGAGTGAAAATACCAATGAATGCCTAAGGCGTTAGGGTTTCCGAACATAACGCCCCACCCTTTAGAGAATGACAGGCATCAGGGGTGTGACTTGGGATTCTTGCCTGTCATGCTCATACCATTCCACCCCCACCCACACCCTGCAGCCAGTGAGAGGCATTGAGGTATGCCTTGGACTCTTCAGCCCCAAAGTTCACCCCATTCTCTATACCGCACCCATCTCACCATATTTCCTGATGGAATGGGAGTGCGCGCATAGGGCAAAGACCCCAAGGCACACCATGACACTTGTCAGTGTCTGCAGGGTAGGGTGTGGTGAAATGGAGTGGCCGTTATGCCTGACGACCCAAAGGCACACCCCAATGCCTGTCACTCTCTGCAGGGTGGTGGTGGGGTTGGCTTCAGTTCAATACTTTGCTGCCATTCCTATTATGTAGCTCTGTAACTTCTACACTACCAATGCCAATACCAGCAAGCAAACATTCGGCATTGACAAATGCTTGTTTTTATCACAAATTGATGAAAACTGTCCACCTTAACCTCTAGATCTGGTGGCATTTTCTGTGACATTTTAGTGCACTGTCTGAGGGTAAGCCCATGGTGCTCCATAAATCATGTGCACCACCTGGCTGAGGCCAAAAATTAATCCAACCCTGTGGAGTGATACTTGGGATCCTTAGCCATTCTTAGTGACTGCGTACAGCTGGCCAAGCAGGTGACAATGTGGCTGCTCTGACAGCACTGCAGAACCCATTCATTTAGGTCCAACTCTAAGGCACTGAAAGCTGGTCAGTCCCCTTGGCAGGCTTTTTTTGTTTTTGGCATCACGCTGAGTGCCACTCACTGTTTACGTCAGTCCCGCACTTGCTTCTTGTTTATGCAGAAGTGCCTGGCTGCAGAGGAGTTGTTGGATGCCTCTGCATATTCCACCACAGCAGCTTGAAGGCTGCATCATGAGCACTATGCTTTCTCTTACCAGCACTCCTTTTAGCAAAGATAGAGACACTGTACTGCCTGCTGGGTTATATGCCAAAAGGGTGCTGCTAATTGGGGACATGATTGATAGAACAGGTACTGGCAAATTGAACAATTGGCGATCGAGATTGATGAGTGACCCCCATATAAGGCGAGATCCCTAATTTGGATGCATAAAATTGGTTTCAAAATCTCAGCTTATATGCAAGTATATACAGTAGTTTCAAATATGCATGTTATCTGGTTTGGAATGTTGTTAGTGCACACTTACACAAGTGGTACAGCCATGAGCACGCAGTGGCAATAACAACAACATTTCAAACCAAATAATAGTAGACACTGGAAGGTTTAATACCTTTTATTGGACCAATAAGAGTCTTGTACAAAGACAGAATTCTACACAAGCTGTTGGCGCCTCACAGGTCCCTTCTTCAGATGAATGACAAACTGAGCAATATAAGCAGTAAATATATTCTACCTTTCCTGTAATTCTCTTTTATTATTTTTCTACATTGCTCCACAGCATATGTGTGTGTGTGTGTGTGTGTGTGTATATATATATATATATATATATACACACACATATGCTGTGGAGCAATGTATAAAAATAATAGAAGAGAATTACGGAAAGGGTAGAATGGTAGGCAGTGTGAAGCTCAGAAGTGAAGAAAGGAACACAGAGTAATAAATCCCTGAGATAAGATTCTGTAAAAGTTGCAAAGTGATAAAAATAGGATGTGTGAAAAGACCTGGGAGGGGGTGGCAATACTAGGAACAGATCATGTTAAGCTGAAAGGATGCTGGAAAACGTAATAAGGTGACAAGACACGAACCCAGATAAGAAAGATTTGAGATACAAGGTGTTAGGAAGGGTAGATAGGTAGAAAGTGTTAAGAAATGAATGGAAGCTATGAAAAAATGAAGGAACACAAAACAACAAAGGCCTGGATAAACAGAGTGTAAGGTTAATACACACAGTGAAGTGTGAGGTGGGGAGGGGTGGGTAGGACTGGAGCTGAAAAGATATTTGTAAGAGAGGCAGGAAGGAACAGGTAATTAGAAACAGTAGGCAGCTGTAGAAATATTATTGCTAATATAGGTAAGATGTGAATCTTTTTTAGCTAAAAGGGATTTCAAGGAAAGTGTCAAAGGGTCAATATGTACTTTAAAAATAGGCAAATATTGAAACAAGGCAAGCAAATATTGTGGATCAGTATCAATAACATCTGCTTTGGGGATAGTAACAGGAGTAATCACAGTGTGCCCAATTACAGTTTTCTGCTGTGGAGTAAAGCAAAAGTTATGAAAATTAATAACAAATGTCTTGGCACCATAAGAAAAGGAATTATGATTAGTCTACACAGTACTGCCCATCGGAATTATAGGCAACTTATGCAGTTGGAACCCTCCATTGTTGTAGACATATAAGACAAGTGAAGGATTGGTTGGTGAGCCATGTCATGAAGCGATGTACCTCTTCCAGGTAGCTTCAGGATGTAGCTGTTTTGGCGTCTGGTGCTAAAGATGCAGCTTGCGAAGATTGCTCAGTCAGGTTGAATGGCAGATTATCACCCAAGGTAAAGGACCAATCCAAGTGTTCTGGAGAATAACCGCACACTGGTTTATCAATGTCAAATGCATCACAACAGCATAGGTAATGATATCCTTTCTTGGTGCAGCAGCTAGTATGCGGTGTGACCCAAGCTTGTAGAACAGGATGGTAAACAAGCAAAGAAGGCAGGTCAGTTCACTCTCATTAAATGTTCTTATCAAGCTGTCTGATGGAATTTATAGCAGCCAGTTTGTCAAACACAGAAGTTTGTGGATCAAAACAGGGTAGTGACACAGTGAAAGTAATGAACATGTCATCAATTGTACAACATTTGGTGAAATAGCATGATGCTTGATTTGGATAGCATGAAACATACCCAAGATTTCTAGCAGTAGACATAGAAATATTAACTGAATTTGACATACACAATGTAATACAAGCAGTAGATTTATGGTGAGGACAGTACCATTTAGACATCCTCCTATCATGAATAATATCTAGAATACGTCCTGTTTCCAAATCCCTGAAGAGATTGTTAACAGTAGCAATTACATAAGAACCATAAGCAGAACATAAAAGTTCACAGGCAGTATATTGCTTGTCTGCCTCCTTGATATTTTTAAATATTAGTTCATTAATTTTGTTTTTAGTGTCATTGAACCCTTTTGTGATTTCCTGCGTGTTGTATACAGTAGAACGCTCTCTTTATTAAGCCATCTACCCCATGTAACAGTGGTGGTAACACACCATTTTTTATAGCTTGTTGAAATTTAAGTGTTTGTGCTTCAATTGCAGCTATATCTGCTCTATTCCAGATAGACATTCCAGAGCCAGAAAGGCCAGAGACAGTGCCTGCTGCACCAGTAACATCATCAGAGGTGGCATGATTTACCCTTAGCATTAGGTAGGGGTCTAAAAACTCCTAAATGTTCAGTAACATGAGGTCCACTAACTGGATCATTTGTGCAAGTTTGGTAAGCTGCCACAATATCTAGAGGCATCATACTGAAAAATGTAGAAGCAAATCCCTGTATTTGACAGGTGTGCCATCAGATGATGTGAAATTATTTTTCTCCTAGAAGGGTAGAAATTCAGTAGGGGAGGAACAGACCCAGTTAGAGTCTACAAAGATGATGGCATCTTTAGCACCATGGAGTATAACCTCTAGAGCACAGGCCAGAGCTGCCAATTTGGCATACTGTGAGGAAATGACAGTACATTTCCTAGCAATGCAGATGAATTCACCGTCTGGACAGACTATGAACATGCCAAACCCTGCTACCTGGTCCCCCTCCAAATAGGAAGCAGAGCCGTCTGTGAAGACGTGATATATGCTGGTATCCTCTAAAACATCTGGTGTAGCTAATAAGAATTGTCCCGGCTCAGGTATGTCAGGAGACTGGAGTGCACTGCCGAGGGGCTTACCTGTGTAGAGTAGACCATCAGCTAGGATGGATGGCATTTTTAAAGGTAGTACTTTAATGTCCCTGTCCTGCAAAAGCAACGACCAGTGTGTAGGTCTGGTATTGGAAACTGAACCATCTTTAACTTTGTCTGAAAGCAAGAAGTTGCTTGGGGTGTGCAAGACAATGAATGTGTACCCAATGATGTACATGAAATGTTTGATAGCCCAATAGGTTGCCGAAAGTGTTCTTTCATAGAGACTATACTTCCTGTCTACTGGGCATAGCATTTGAGAAGCATAGGCTATGGGTCTGAAGTACCCATTGTAGTTTTGTGCTAGAACTGCAGACATGGCCACGTCAGATGTGACAGTTTCCAGATGGAAAGGAAGATCTGGTTGGGATTGGTCAGTGCTGGGGCTGAGGCTAAGGCCTGCTTGAGCTGTGCCATAGCATCAGTATGAGTAGGGCCCCATGGCCATGGGACATCCTTCTTCAGAAGTTCATACAAAGGAGTGGCCTTCAAGGCAAAGTCAGGGATGAAATTCCTGGAATATTTTACCATTCCTAGAAAGACCCTGAGTGTCACCACACTAGTAGGGAGTAGCAGATCTTGCAAGCCCTGGATCTTTTTGACAGCTGGGCTCCTGCCTTGGTCTGTAATGCATAGGCCAAGGAAGATGACCTCCTTCTCGCACAATTGTGCCTTGGAGGGATTGCACTTGAGGCCTGCTCTCTTTAGGAGAGCCAGAAGTTTGTCTAGGAGGGCCAAATGATCCTGTTTTGTGGAGGTTGCTATGAGTAAGTCATCCACGTACTGCAGGAGGCACTGTGGTATACAGAACCCCTGAAGACCATCTATCATGTGGAAATAGAAGAGGAAGGGGCTATTGTGAAACCCCTGGGGGAGACACATCCAGATATATCAACATCCATCAAATGTGAAAGCAAACTTTATTGACTTTCCTGTGCTAATGGGAGTGACCAGAACCCATTAGAGGTATCAAGAGCTGTGAACCACTTTTTGTCAGGTGTCAACAGCTTGAGTACATCAGGTGTTGATGCTACTGTTGGTGAGCAGCTAGGGGTAACCTGATTGAGTTTTCTGTAATCAGTTGTAAGCCTCCAGGCTCCATTTGGCTTTTTCAACAGCCAGATGGGTGAGTTGACAGTAGAAACACAGGTCCTAATCACTCCTTGTTGAAGAAGTTATTGGATTGTTTCCCTAAGTGATGGCAAGGCTTCAGCAGGAAATGGATACTGTTTCTGCCTTACAGGGCCAGACCCTGTGAGTTCAGTGGTAGTGTGCATCCTACCACAGTCATGTTTATTGGTGGCAAACACGTCAAGGTGTTTTTGAAACAGAGGTTCAAGCTCAGAAAATAAGTCATGACTCTTGAACAGGGCCATGACATCATAGTCCTTGCTGTGGGAGATGGCTGCCACCACATGTGAGTCTGGGATGGTGACAGCATAACATTGTCCTTTGAGCTGAATGAGTAGCCTGTTGGTTAGATCCACTTCACATCTGTGAAATCCTAAGAAATCAGTTCCCAGGATGCAGGGGTGATGACGTAGAACCATGAGGTCAAACACAAAATCTGTCCTGAGGTAATCTACCACCCAGGTAGAGAAATAGATCAGTAGGTGTGTAGCTGGGTACCATCTACACCTGGTGCACTGGTCTTCCAGTCATTAGACCAGTCAGATGAGGCTCAGTCCTCATCATGGAGGACTGATATGATTGCTCCGGTGCCCAGAAACATGGTAAGCTGGTGGTCCCCCGACCATGGCCTTTACACAAGGCCATCCATTTGTGTTAACAATCAGATTACTCACAATCTGGACTGGGGCCTGTAATTGTCAATCTGTGCATTCAGAATCAGCATCGTCTTCCTATTCCTGAAATCGAAGACCCGCAAGGTCTGCTAGGGCTTCTTGCATGTCCTGTACTGGGTACAAGTGTACTTGCGATGTCACAGGTGCAGTGGTTGCCTACACGGATGGTTCTGCCTTGGTTGTCGCATTGGCCTGGCCAGTAACCGATGCAACCTCCCCTCGGCTGCTCTACGACTCAATAGCCGGGGCTAGGGCAGCTATTTGTTGTGCAGGAGTGGTTTCTTTCTCCACATGAGCTTCCTCCATAAGGTTTTGGAGGTTTCCATTCTCCTCTCTGATTTTTCGATAGCTAGGATCATTTCAGTATTGGTTCTGGCTATTCTGTTGGGCATTTGGATTCTTCCAACTGCCTCTGTTGTCCCTATTACTGTTGTTTCCATAGTACCAGTCCCCCACCCCAGTGTGACTGTTTATTATCAGAAGGGGTATTAGTTTTCTGGTTGTTTCCCCCCACTGCATAATGGGTGGAGACATCAGAGGTAGGCTGAACTGCAGCTATCTTGTTGGATTTGCCAGAAGAGAAGGTACAGAGATAGACCTGATAGGCTTGTTCCATCTTAGTGAGGATAACCTCAAACTTGTCAGTATCTGGGAAACATTAAGCTCAACCTTTTCCCGCAAGGCCAGACACATGTTCTGGATGTACAAATCCTTGTACTCAGTTTGGTCTATGTAGAAGTCCTCGTCTGTGAGGGCCTTCCCAGTTTTGTATGCAAGCCACAACTGTTGACAGTAAGCAGCTGGGCTTTCCTTTGTGTCTTGCTTGACTTTGTAGGCCAAGCACACGCCCACAATTCCCGAGGAATTTGCACAGATGAGAGCAATGGTGATCTCGTCAAAAGTCGTGTCCTTGGGGGGCGTCAGAGAGCCGATCTCCAGGCAGGAAGCATTTCTCAGAGGCTCTACACATCAGCTGCTATATTTTAATAAAAATAATATTTTCAGCCAACTAAACGTTGGAAAACTGTTTTGCATTGGCTTGGCGATTGTATCAGCTTTCGATTGATACCAGATTCGACCCAATGAGACGGGGAAATCTCACTTTTAAAGCTGCTTAAACCCTCGTCGATATGACAGGCAAGGCCGCAGATCCACCATGCTACAAGGCTACTGATATGCTGAAACCACCTGTAAGTCCCCCATGGCAGCAACTGCTTCATATTCTGCAGGGCATGAACTCTAAGATGGCAGAATCTCTAAAGAGGATAGAGCAAGGTCCGAAAATAACTACTGACTTAGGAGCTATGAAGCGCAATTGAAATGAGCGATCGACCGCTACTCAAGTGATCGCCGTTGGGCCGATTGAAGAGAGTGCGCAATCTCGAGGCCGCGTGGAGGCCTGTAATACTGTGTCCTGGATGAGATCGGCGCTGAGGAGGGAAGATGCCTCTATAGGAGGAAAGCACCTGAACTTACTGAAGTGTCCTTGGGTCGAGAAGCGGAGACTGCGGGACTGCGATGCATGTCTTGTCTGGGATTCGATTTTGGGAGATCGGGGATGAGTTTTGGGCCCAGAATGGAGGATCCCGAAGAACTGTGGGGAAAGACATTTGCCGCTGATGGGGAACGATGTGATGATCCTGCTGGAAACCTGAAAGGATCGAACTGTTCCTATAAGTATTTGCTGGTCCTTGAACACTGAATTTCTGAATGAATCTGGGGGGCATATAAACTAAATTCGGAATGTATTTTAACTGGGGCTCATTGCTGATGTGAATGATGGGGGCATTTGGGTGAAATACTTTGGGAAAAGAACACGGTGTGGTCACTGTGCTTCTAATGGTGGGTCATTCCACCTCTTGAATATTTTTCCCCCCATTCTTTTTGGCCATGTAGCTTAAAGTTACTTTTGAATTGTTCATGAGTAAGCTGCACATGCTAACCAGATTATTTCCTCGCTTCACTGTCAAATCATTACGTTAATATTAGAAGCAGATGAGCATAAAACAGTAAGGTTGATAATTTGAAATTTACATAAGGTGATATCTTGTTTGTCAACTGTTTGTGGGGCTGACTGAGAGAATGCACATTTTTCCTATTAATTATTTATGTTATGTGGATAAATAGCAGTCATTTCTGACTGCGTTATAATGCCTGTGTTAATTCTACCTGCTAAGGACACTCCACTGCCATTGAGAAGGCTGGCATTTTCAGGACACTTTTCTATGATATGATTATGGATATACCCCCCCTTCCTATTGTAAAAGATTACAGGGGGCCATGATATGAATGTCAACTTGCTGTATGGATATTATTTTTCCTTTCCTTCCCTACTACCCTGTATGAGGAAATGTGTGTATGTTATTACATGAAAATAATAAACATAAAGTATAAAAAATAAAAAAAAAATAAAAAAGTCGTGTCCTCAGAGCTCTGCGCTATCTCTGACAGCTTGACCCAGAGGGTTGGTTTGATTGTCTGTCATGACTTGAACCTGGTATTGGGTTGCAGAGAGAGCTTCTTGCAAAGGGAGTGCACTTTCTCCAAGTGGCAAATGAGATTGTCAGTTGGACCCATCTGCCCGATGCTCTGTGCAATTTGCTGGACAGAATGAGTGCTCTGCAGGGGGTTGGAAGTACGTGTTGTTGTTCCAAGTTCAGTCTGTGCCATGGCTCTGCGGAGCACAGCCTCTGCTGCTGCATCAGCCATCGCCTTGTATGTCTGGTCCTGAGTGACAGACTCTTTAAGCATACTTTCTATTTGGTCCCATATGGCCTTCTTTTGATCCTCTGGGACAGTGATCCAATGGTTTTATGTGCTGAGGACGTGTGCCATAGTGCGCCTCTCACAAAGAGCGATGCAAATTCGCCTGCGCTAAAAAGAGCAACTTGGATTACGAGAGACCGCCACAAGCAGTGAAGTTCCTCTGAAATAATTGCTTCTTTCTTTTTTTTGTGGGGAGCTATGCTCCCACCCCCCCTTTGTGGGGGGGAAGCCCCCTTCACCCCACAAAATAAATATTCTCATCTCCAGAGGGAGCGGACTTATGCAAAAAAAGAAACTCCCTCTGGAAGCAAAACATTTGCCTGCACCGGGATCCGATCCTGGCACCATAGACTCCAGGGGCAGCGGCTTAAGCCCTACACCACATGGCCAGCTCAGCAGGGCTTGGCCAAACAAATAATTTTATCCCTTTTCTCGCGAGTGTAGCATGTATCCCTCAGTGCTACACTCACTATACCTATTCTGTGCTCTTTTTCCTGACTTGCTCTATATAGGAGTATTATTCTTGAGTCACTCATATTGAACCACTCAATAATACTCGCCCATATAGGCTGCTACCTGATCCAACTGATCGCGTCATTAATCATGCTGCGAATTTCCAACTCATCGCTCCTGGTGATGGGAGCAAGTGGAGCTGTATTACGGTATATATATTGGTCTGACCATCACACCATAGGGTTCAGTTTTGGGCCCTCCCCCGAGTAGACCTACCTCTTTGGAGATGGTCTGGCACTGCCCTTTAAGGGGAGTTACCCCAGATGGTCTGTTGGCGGTGCTTGACCTATTGGGATTGCTGAGTGAAAGCACGAGTCTGGGGGGGCTAGTACTAGCCTACGATAAGGCAGTGAGAGATGCCTTAGACTTGATTGCTCCTGTTCACATTTGACCACTTACTCTTCACCCAAGGAACCCCTGGTATGATGGATCCTTGAAGGAGTTGAGGCTAGTTGGTCAAAGGCTGGAGAGAGCATGGCAGATATCCAGCCTTGATGCTGACAGGCTTAGATTGATGGAGGATTATGAGAGCTATCAATCAGAAATCTCCCGTAAGAAGGCAGAGTTCCTGTCCAGGGAGATTTCTGCAGTGCCAACTCAACCGGTTCAACTCTTTCAAACTGTTGACAGATTGTGCAATCCAATCTGTCTTCAGTCCGGAAGAGCATTTTCACAAAGTAAGTGTGATGAGCTAGCTCGGTTTTTCACTGATAAGGTTGCCAGCATCAGGGCCGGAATCGGCCCTGCTTCCTCTATGTGGGGTTGCGGTGGTTGATGGGAGGTGGTGAGCACCCGTTCTGTCTGGACCGACTTCAGCCGACTGGAATTCATGGACATAGTGAAGATCGTCCAGACCTTGCGCCCAACCTGTTGTAGTTTGGATCCAGGCCGTACTCCCCTATTAGTGGGTTGTGTAGATGCTATCTGCCCGATCCTAGCTGAAATTATATGGAGATCCTTGGAGAGGGGTGTCTTTCCTGACCCCCTAAAGGAGGTGGTCATTCAACCACTCCTTAAAAAGCCCTCCTTGGATCCCGATGATCCAGTTAACTACCGACCTGTCTCTAACCTTCCTTTTGTGGGGAAGGTTATTGAGAAGGTGGTTGCGTTACAGCTGGATGGTCACCTTGTGACTCACAATGTCTGTGAAGTTCTCCAGTCTGGTTTTAGGAAGAGGCATAGC
The DNA here is from genome assembly GCA_016271365.2 of Neoceratodus forsteri. Taxonomy (NCBI): domain Eukaryota; kingdom Metazoa; phylum Chordata; order Ceratodontiformes; family Ceratodontidae; genus Neoceratodus; species Neoceratodus forsteri. The sequence continues at coordinate 669,049,659 of CM028133.1, forward strand.
ACCGAAACGGCCCTTGTTCGGGTACTTAATGACCTCCTAATGGCGAGAGATCGAAAAGCTTGTACCATCTTGGTCCTTCTCGATCTCTCAGCAGCTTTTGACACTGTGGACCATGGGGTGCTTTTGAGTACTCTGCGGTTCCTTTGTGGACTGTCAGGTACAGTCCTCGAATGGTTTCAATCTTTCCTTGTAGGTAGGTCTCAGAGAGTAGTCACTGGAAATTATTCCTCTGATGCCCTCCCCCTATCCTGCAGGGTGCCGCAGGGCTCCATATTGGCACCCATGCTGTTTGCAGTGTATATGCTGCCATTGGGAGACATCATCAGATGATATGGCTTGCGTTTTCACTGCTATGCAGATGATACTTAGCTGTATATGTCCTTTGCGCCCGGACAGGTTCATGCCATTTCTATGCTAAATAGTTGCCTCTCCGAGATCAAAGACTGGATGAATTTGAGTTGGCTGAGGTTGAATCCAGATAAGACTGAGGTGTTGGTTGTGGATCCAGGTCACCTGGGGGCGGGTTCTGAAGCTGGGCACATGTCAGGCCTGTGGCTCGATGGTGTTCAGCTCACTACCTCAGACCGGGTGCAAAACCTGAGCGTTATTCTTGACGATGGTCTGACCCTGAAATTTCAGGTGTCGGCCGTGGTTAAATCATCATTTTGCCATCTGAGGAATATCGCCTGGGTGAAACACCTGGTTCCTCTGGGTGACCTTCCAACATTGGTCCATGCCTTCATTACCACCCGTCTTGACTACTGCAATGCCCTCTACCTAGGGCTACCTGGGGTTGATATCCACTGCCTGCAGCTAGTGCAGAACGCTGCAGTCAGGCTGTTGACTGGCACTTCTAGGACCAGTCATATTATGCCTGTGCTGCACAAACTTCACTGGCTGCCAGTTCGGTGGTGGATCACCTATAAGGTAGGCTTGCTTACCTTCAAGGCCCTACACGAACAGGGACCCGACTACCTGAAAGATCTCCTGACTCCCTACTTCCCAAGTCGTCCTCTCCGATCCACCGATGAGGGATTCCTAGAGGTTCCCAGGGTTCGACTGAAAACTTCGGGGGCTCGCACTTTTTCATTTGTGGCACTGTCCCTGTGGAACTCTCTACCTCGCCAGTTAAGAGAATGCCTGACCATCAATAGTTTTAAAACTATGCTTAAAACATATTTATTTTCTCTGGCTTACCCAGATTAATTAATATATTTATGCTTGATGTTTTGTATGATTGTACAGCACCTTGGTTTTTGAAAGGTGCTAAATAAATAAAGAGTGATGATGATGATAATGATGACGATGATGATATTGGTTCTCTGCCTGTGTCATGTGGACCTCCATCTTGGCATTATACTTGACATCTGCGGTGTTGGCGGGGATGTGGTGATGCAATATGCATACCGACGTTGGTGCCATCTTGTGAATGGTGAGCGGAAATTGTTTCACTACGGGGGTTGGACTGGTGTGTGACATGGCATGCCTTGTCATCACAGTCATCATCACTGGATGATTCAATATTGATGGACTTATACTGGAACCCATTTATGGCCTTAACATGGCTGGAAAAAACCTCCTGTTGGTGGCGCAATTTCGCTATCTTTTGTCTACACTCTCTGTTACAGACTTTTGCATTGTCCTGCTCAATACTTCTCTCAACCTCTCACTGTAACACTCTATACGCGGCATCCAGTTCAACGTTTTCCCTAAGCTCTTTATTCAACTCATTACTCACATGCTTGTAATCCTCTTTCAACTCTGAATTCTCTTCTCTCAAAGTCTCATGCGAATCATTCAAAATATCATTCAAATGTGCTAACTGTTTCTTATCACATTTTAAGTGTTCACAATCATCTCTTAACAAACATAACTCTCGCTCAGTGTCTTTAGCAGTACAGTGCAGAAGCCTAGAATTAGCCTCACGGAGTGACTGCGTCTCCTCCGCCAGTTTTCTTTCCTTCTTCTGTAACTCTGATGCCTGCAAGCCAATCTCTTTTTTTAGAGACACATTTTGCAGTTCAAGGGAGGCACACCTTGCTGTGAGACTCTCAACAGCAGTATGTAGAGCTGCAACCAAAAGACCTTTAAGGTCGTAATTTTTGGTTGTTTGTTTGGACTTTAGGTAGTAGTCAGAAATTAGCAACAATGGTCTGTCTGCAGATTTCACATCCAGTGCAAAATCTGTCCATCCGCCATGGGATGTGAGATAGTTTGAGACATCGAGTCTCAGTTCTGTGCACAGGTCAGACATGACAAATAAATGACAAACAGAAAAGCAAAGCTTGGAAACCTGGTAAAATACCCTGGTGCCGTCACCTACTGCTTTCCAGTCCACAGCGGTTGAGCGGTCATGCCAGGGGGTATGCTGTCACTCGCAGAGGGAGTGGAAAGGGTCCGGTGTGGGTCTGCCATGCCTGAGACCAAAGACAGTGTGGGTGTTCCGCAACCATTACCATTGTAAGTACAAGTAGGTCCAAGTAGGCAAAGAAAGCACTACACTACTCGACATTCAAAATAAATTGAATGCAAATCTTCTCTTGTGTATTTCACCTGCACACAGTCGAAAAATGTAAAGGGTCACAAACTCTCCTTTGTCAGGTTCTTGGTGAAACTACACAATAAAGAAAGAGATGACAGACAAGTGGTACTCATGTAATAAATGGAATTTATTACAGATGGATAATATACACTTATTACCAGTACAGTGTAAACACTGGGAGAAACAGGTTCCCTTACCTAGGTAAAAGCAGACAGTCTCTCTCTGAGAGCTACATGCTACAAGGGGTCTTATACCCTGATAATTACTATGGCAATGGCTAAGGAAGATAGATACATAACATGAATATAATTGGACAAAAACAGGTGGTCTGAGCAACTGTCCTAACTACTGTAAAAAGTTACATTACTAAGCAGATAACAGTACAATGAAGGTACTGATCTCCAAAGTCAGTTGAAATGATGCACAATTACTAAAGATGGCACTGTTGCCTTACATATAGAAACACAGTAGAAACAGAGCAAAAAGCATTTCTCACAGCTAATACATATATCAGTAAAACATAGTGGAGCATAATAGAACACAGATCCGGACATTTATGCTTGTATGATAAGTGTCTTCACCCTAATGTTAGTACCTCACACAGATATTGAACTGCTCAACTAGAATGAACTACAAAACTGGCACCAGCACTTTACTGGACTGGATCCCGACTACTCACCCCTCCCGTATCACTAGCTTCGCCGTACTGCCTGACTCTCTCAGTGACCATTCCCCCGTCAGCTGCACCTGGTCAAACAAATTCTGGAAATCTCCACCAAAGGTCATCCTGAGCAGAGTCCTACCCTGTGGGAAGCTAACCCACCTAAAATCATATCTACTAAATCAAGACTGGTCCCCCATCAACCTGGCACCTGATGCAAATACAGTCCTTGATCAATTCATATGCATTTTCAATGAAGCTTGTAACATCTTTGCCCCACCAAAAAAGCAATAAATTAAACCCCTCTGCAATCCTTGGCTCACGGGTTCCCTCTTAAAGAAGCTGAAACACAGGGACCACCTTTGGGAACTAGCCAGAGAAACAGGAAAACAGGCAAACATCCAAAACTTTAAAAGAGCTAGAAATGATTGCACCAAATCCATACGCCAACAGAAACCTGACTACTACAAGACTGCACTCGCTGACACCTGGGGAAATGCAAGAGTATTCTGGAATAATATTAAAGATGTTACCGGGAAGGAGTCCAAATCACCCCCTACTGCAATCACAATAAACGGGAATACTATCTTGGACCTATAAGTCATAGCCAACACCTTTAATGATGCCTTCACCGACCTCAGCAGCATCCTCCCTCCTGACTTTTTCAATGACAGTGACCCCCCTCTTCCCACCCATCAGTCATCACCAAAAAATTGTCCCCCTTTCTACTTCAGAGCAGTAAGCAAAAATACTGTCAAGAAAGACATTTCCAAATCCATCAAAAACACTAGAGCAAGTGCTGACACACTGGACCTCAAACTTCTGTCCCTCACTCTAGACGAGGTTCTGGGGTCTCTCACCAGGATCTTTAATCTCTCCCTCTCCCTCTCTCTCAGCCAATTCCCTGAAAAATAGAAGGCAGCAACTGTCACACCTATCCATAAAGGTGGTGACTGGACCTCCCATGTGAACTACCGACCAATCTCTATCCTGCCACCCCTCTCTAAGGCCCTGGAACGATAGTAGCAGACCAGCTCACTGATCACCTGGACAAGTACAACATCCTTTGCTGGCAGCAAAACGGATTTAGAAAAGGGCACAGCACTGCCACGGCACTTCTTGAGTTTACAGGAGCCATACACAACTCCCTTGATCAGGGTCGCCTAACTGGAGCTACATTCATCGACCTGTCAAAGGCTTTTGACACTGTCCACCACCACCTCCTGCTTCATCAGCTACTGAACATTGGCCTCTCCACAGAATCAGTGAAATGGTTCAATAGCTATCTTGACAACAGGTCCCAATGTGTAAAAAATATCAGGCGTGGTCTCCGACACTAAATAGGTTCACTCCGGTGTCCCCCAAGGCTCCATCCTGGGCCTATTGCTGTTCAGCCTGTTCCTCAACTCCCTCCCCGACTCCACCTCTCAGCAAGTCATACTCTATGCAGATGACGTGGTGATTCTTGCCTCTCATCGTGACCCAAGCCACCTGCAACACCTCTAACATGGCTTCACCTCTGTTGAAACCTGGTTCAAAGAACATAAGTTAATCCTTAACCAGAAAAAAACGAAGACCATGATTTTCACCAGCCACCAAAACAAGCACAAACACCACAAACTCTCCTTAAACACCTGCCTTGGGGACTCCCTGGAGCAGGTTGACTCCTTCAGATACCTAGGAATCACCCTAGACCCACACCTGTCCTTTGGAACCCATATAACCAATGTCGCTAAAACCGTGAATACTAGACTGGGCTTACTCTACCGGCTTCGTCGGCACCTGACTAAAGAGGCCCTCTTTGCTGCAGTTCAAAGCTCCATCATCTCCCAGATTGACTATGGTCTTGTCGTCTATGGCACTGCCACTACCACTGCACTCAGAAGGATTACTACCACCCTAAACAAGGCCTGTCGACTCATCACTGGGACCGAACGGCTCACACACACACCTGTGACCTCTACACACAAGCTAACTGGCTTCAACTTGACAATAGAATCCAGTACCAAACCTGCGTGGTTGCTAAGAAGATACAGTTGGGAACTGCCCCTCCCGGGGTCTGTTCACTCCTTCAAATGAAAACCAGCTCCTGAATTACCAGGGGATCAAAGCCACAACTTTTCCATATCCCTCGCTGCTGCACTGCCATTGGCCAGCATTCATTCGCCTACAGGGCACCCACTTGGTTTAATGGTCTTGCCAATGATACTATCAATACCACTGGGCTAGGGACCTTCAAATCCAGGCTCTATAACACCCTGGTCACTTCCAGCATCTGCGACTGTCATGGATAATGTCTATGCAACTCCACTCCACTACCGCTCTTTCCTATATCTAGCCCCATACATAACGCACTTGCCCTAGTTTGGCCTCTGCCCCACATGCGCTACAGCATCTGACAATGCCACCTTCCTGGCAGCTCCACCCCACTCTCCCTCCTTATTCTTACCTACCCCCACCTCTCCTCTCTTCTCATTTTCTTACCTCCCCCTTGCCCCCCCATTTCTTTCTACCACCCCCTATTGTCCTCTTCCTTTCCACTTTACCCTCTCCCTGTCTGTTCGAAATTAATTTGATATCGTTTACCCTTATTTGTGTAACAATTTTGTATATTGTCATGTGATACCTATGTCTTAACGTGGAACCTTTGTAAAAGAGCCCTGGGCTCAAAGGTAATTGTAATCCTAGAATTGAAATAAAATAAAATAAAAAAAAAATTAAAAACATATGCATACATAAGTTGCTGCCCATGAGGTGGGGGCACCATCAGGGGTGCTGGTCCATGGATAACACAAGTAACAAAAGAATTACAGTTTACCACAGTGTGTCATAAATCTAATGTCCAAATTCAGTCCACAAATATTAGATTTCAATTGTTTAATATATTTCAGTTCCCATGTCCCTCTGTCCTGTATGTTTTTGAAGTTGCCTCTTACTATCAGGACAAATAAGTCAGAGAGGAAATGATCAGTTTGTGTAAAAATGGTGTCCTACTGATGTGCTGCTAATCTTGTTTACTATTGTGTGTCGATGGTGGTTCATCCTGGTTTGCAGTGGTTGCCTAGTTTCCCCAGTATAGCACCCATTTGTGCACTTCTTGCACTGAATTAGGTAAACCACATTGCTGGACTGACATGTGTAGGATCCTTAGATTTTTATTGTGCTGTTTTGGCTTGTCTTGATGGTGGTCTGTGTGCATATGTGGGTGCAGGTCTTACATCTTGTCATGTTGCATGATGTCCCTCTTGTTTTCTGGTTATTTTGATCTGCTGGGAGTTTGTTATAAACTATTATGTTTGAGAGGTTGGGGGGCTGCTTATAGGCAATTACAGGTGGTTCAGGGAAGATGTCCTTAAGTATTTCATCTTCACTCAGCAATGGTTGCAGTTCTTTAATAATTTGCTGGAGGGGTTTTAGCATGGGGCTGTGACAACTAGGGGTGTGCGATCAGTTTGATCTTTTTGCCTGTATTCCAGCAGATGTTCTTGTGGTATTTGTATGGCCTGTTCAATTTCTCTGTCAATCTGTCATGGGGAATGGTCCTGCTGGATCAGAGAATTCCGAAGTGTGGAGAGCTGTCTGTCTCTTGTTCTCTCATCAGAGCAGATTCAATGGTATCGAATTGCCTGAATGTAGATTACAGATTTTTTGGTATGGAAGTTGGAATTATACAGGTAGTGGTGTCTATCAGCGTGTTTTCTATAAAGGGCAGTTTGTATATGTCCATCATTAGTGATACTGACTGTGGTATCTAGAAAATGTATGCTAGTGGATCGTTATTCATTCATCCTTATTGAGTCGCCGTTTTTATTTCATCCTTATCATGTTCTACCCTTTAGGCTCCATGTCATTACGGCAAGGAAACAACAGAGAATGGCATTTCAGTGAAGCAACATCGTCGACAACAAAAACAGCAATGCAAAATATTGGCGATCATATTTAATGGCGACTATTGTAAACAGTCATTGTCTGCCATGTAGCTCAGATCTCAGAAACAGTTTTGCCATCAAATCACCACATGCCACACCAGACTGATGGTTCATTGGTATGTGATCCCTTTCACTTAGTGGACAGGGGCTTGTCAGTCAGTGTCCTATATCTTAGTTCATCAGCACTTAGCCTGTATTTCATTCAAGACTTTACCTGTATTAATGCGGGGGTCTCTGCCTCCCATACCCCCCCACGGGGGGGGGGTTTGTACCCCCGGATCCCCCTATTTCTAGATATTTAACACCAAGGGGCACATTGATTACCATGATCATCAGTTTTGTGCAGTCGCTGTTCTTGCCTGCTCACCATTTTTTCATGGTCGCTGTTACTGTAATTGCTGTTAATTATTCACCCATATTGAGTTGTCATTCCTACTTCGCTCTTATCACGTGCTACCCTTTAGCCATTTTAAATGGGTTGGAGAGACCATTAACATTCTGAGAGGGAATTTGGAAGTTAGATGTCATAGGGTATTAGGGAGGGTGATCTGAATTTGCCACAGGTGACCTGGCCAAAGGCCATCTGAATTTTTCTACATAACCATTCTGACACATAGACTATGATCCATTTGGTACTATCAATAAGCACATACTGTTGAGAACTAATTAATACATCAATATATAATTGTAATGCTGAGGTCTTACTATATAACTGGTGGTAGGGGGACAAAAGTGCATCCAGAAACCATGGAAAATACAAATGAGGGGAAAACATGCCAAGTGGGCACCTATCCCCCTACATGAACTATTTAACAGAACTGTGCATTAACTGGGCTGTAAACCTTCTCAAGAGGAGCTGTGCTGTCCACTTGGGTGTTATGCCCCCCCAAGGCTGAGAAGGGTAAACTCACTCTCCCTAGAAATCTCCTGTGTATTGCATCCAGGAGTATACCAAGGGTTAGAGGGCATTGGGCTCCCTGGGACTGAGAATGGATCCCTAAGTTGGAGTGGGATGCAGGAGGGGTTGGGTATAAATTAAAGAAGGTGAGTAAATAAAGATAGAGGAGTACTGGGGTGGGTGTAACATGCACATTAGTTACAGCAGGTGCCTCCAAAGTTCTGGTTGGTCTGCCCCCTGTCAGCCCTTGTGGTGTTTAGCCCTATTATTCAAAGGGGATTATGGCACCACCAATCACTGCAGCAACCTGCCCAGCTTGGACTCAGGTCACCAGCCATGCCACTCTCCCCAGAGCTGCCAGTCAGTACCAAGGATGAAGCTCACTCAACAGAGTGGGAACTTTAAAACTTTGTGTCTTTCCTGAGTCCAGCAGATTTCTTCAGCTCCGGCTTTCAGAGGAGCTCCAGGACATCGACAAAGAGTCGTGAGGTGGGCTTTATGAAGCTACCCACCCCTCAACGATTGCAGCAGGAACCTGCCCAGTCCAGACTTAGGTCCCCAGCCACACCACTCACCCTGGAGACACCAATCAGCACTGAGGAGGTGGCTCGTTGAACAGAGCAGGAATTTTAAAACTTTGTACCTTTCCTGAGCACAGCAGATTTCTTCAGCTCCATTTTTTGGAGGAGTTCTGGGACATCAGCAAGGGGGTGCAAAGCGGGCCTTGTGAAGCTATCCCCTTCCCCACCAATTAAGGCAGCGACCTGTCCACCCCAGAGTTGGGCCCCCAACCAAGGCACTCTCCCTGGAGCTGCCATTCAGCACTGAGAAGGTGACTCCTTCAACGGAGCAGGAACTTTAAAACTTTGTACCTTTCCTGAGGCCAGCAGATTTCTTCAGCTCCAGTTTTCAGTGGAGCCCCAGAACATCAGCAAGGGGTCATGAGGTGGGCTTTGTGAAGCTATCCCCCCACTGATCACCACAGCAACCTGTCCAGCCAGGCTTGGGTCCCTAGTCATGCCACTCTCCCTGGAGCCTCCAATTAGCACCGAGGAGGTGGCTCATTCAATGGAGTGGGAACTTTCTTTCATGAACCCTGCAGATTTCTTCAGCTCTGGTTTTCAGAGGAGCTCTGGGACATCAGCAAGGGTTCATGAGGCAGGCTTTGTGAAGTTACCCCCTCCCCCCACTAATTGCCACAGCATCCTGCTTAGTAGTCACGTATTCAGGTCCTCAGCCATGTCACTCTCCCTTGAGCCACCAATCAGCACCGAGGAGGTGGGCCCTCCAGCTCCTTAAAACTCAGCTGCATACCACAAGTGGGACTCCTCATAGTGGGCCAACATGCTAAGGGCAATGGAATAATGTTGTCTACCATGGGCAGCAACTGTAATGGTGGCTGTCAGCTGGAGACTCTGCCCAATGAAGCCCAGACCACGCAGCAGATAACCAGCCATAAAACCTTGCACTGTGCAGTGAAGTGCTACAGGGGAGATAGGAAACACAGGGAGATTACACAGAAAGTAGACTGCTGAACACATGGCATAACTTAGGCCCCATCCACACTACACCTGAAAATGCTGAAACGGTTCCCGAAACATTACAGACTGGAAATGGTACAGTGTGTCTACACTGCCAGGGAACAGGTGTGAAAGCGGTCCAAAACAGTTACAGCCCGTTCACATTGAGCTGTGAACAGTGAGTGGACACAAACCCATGAATGGAAAGCATATCCCAGGGTGCACCTGGTGAAGACAGCTGTGATTACAGACACCCACCCACATGGCCATCCAGTGGACAGTGTACACAGAGCATGGGAGAACATGGTAAAGAGGCCAACAGCAATGTGTGCCCTGTGGCAGTCGTGGTGAACCAATGGTGCGATGGAGTAGAAGGGGTGGAAACAAAAGCAGAGGAGGGACCTGATGACTGGCAGAGAGGAGGGATGAGATGCACCTACGGGAGCTGGGAACCATGACCCCGCTGCATGCCACAGTCAGGTACGTGGTGCACCATCTGGGCAAGGCATGCAATGCACAGCAGTCACCCTCCAGATGCATGCTGCATGTGCCCAGCACACACAATGCTGCCAGGCTGAACACCCAGTCCCACCACACCCATGACCCATGGCAGCGGAAGCCCCATAGTGCCTCCATATAGCAATGTGGGTATGCAAGCAACCCATGCAAGCAAAGGAGAAACACAGTATGGTATCACATGACAGTCTTTATTCCAATGCTGCCATCGTCTCTGGTGGCTGTAACATATCAAAATTAACATTAGTTGACAGCATGAACATGCAGCATACCATGTGCATTGCTGCGGCACACTAAGGAATCGAAAATAACATACATTGTCCAACATCACAACCCCATGCAGGACTGAACCCATGACATATGGAACACTGTAATGGCCCCATGACCACTGCAAACCCGCAGGTGGACACATAACAAAATACTGAAACAGCACCACCCTCCGAGGCCTCCTATGGTGATAGGCATTGTCCACTGGATGCAGGAAACCCACGAGACACAGATCCAGACATGTGGTCGAACCATGCAATACAGTATGCAAGACAACAATATGGGTAACAGTGTACAATCAGACAGTAACCAACCCAACATCCCCATGGCCCAATATAACAAAACAAGGTAACAAACACAGGATGGGCAAATGCCCAGTCACCCATGTGGCCCTCATGTGCTCAAACCCCTGCACACCATGAGATATATACACCATGCAACACTGCAGAACACCCCAATAGGAGCAAACTATATACAGGTGTGCCACTGTGAGCACAAAGCCCTGTGCCAGACCACACCAGGCACTGGCAACACTGGTCCACCCCCAGTGCCACCACCATACCAGGGAGAAATATGCAGTGGGTTACCGGGTGATGGCCCATGGGACACACTGGCTGCCACTCTTCTGCAGGGGGCTCATGCCATCACAGTGTGGTCCACTGGAACTCATCACTGTACAGGTCCTGCATGAAGCTCAGCATGCCCGTAGTGGGTGCTGTGGGAGCAGCACTGTGCTGGTCAGCAGCACCATGCATCAGGGTAGGGGAGTGGTGTGCAGACCGGCTGTGGCAGTCATGCCACCTGTGGGGCACTACTGTGTCATGCCAACACAATACGGCAGGGCCTGGGCTGTGGTGGGCAGGGTGTTCTGGGTGGTGGCGCTGCCTGTGTACACACACCCCTGCACAGGGGCTGCATATCTGTGGGGCACAGACAAGGTTGGGAGAAGCACACTGGTGCTGGCCAGCGGTGCCCTGCGGCCTGCCTGCCTGTTATCTTGTTGCAGCATTGCTTTGCCGTCCTCTCCATGCCATTCTCGAACAGATAGACTGAAATCTTCTGGTAGACCTTTGTGTTGTGCCTGGCACTGGCTAGCTCTGCCTGCACCATCTCCTGTGACCAGAACTCTACCAACAATGATGTGGCCTCATCTGACCATGTTGTGCCGCGGTCCATCATGGCTGCAGCTGGTACACAGTGCAGGGTGGGTGGTACCATACTACTGTGGTCACCAGTGACTGGGTTGCAGGGTGTATTGGTCAACCACGGTCACAGGCTGTGCTTGGGGGATAGGGTGGCTCTGCAGTGGTACTGGGGTGGTGTGATCTGGCACTGTTGTACTGTGGGGGCTGGAATTGTGCCCTGGCAGCTGTTGGTGGCCTACTTCCCACCTGTGGCACATGGATCTGTGCTGTGGTCTGTTTGCCTTCCACCTGTCCCATGCTGTCTTTTTACCTTACAGCGGTATCACACTGTTTGCCCTGGGACCATCTGTGTCTTACTGGCACGTCCTGTTGTTCGGCTGTGGGCTGCCCCCCCACTGGGCTCCCAGTGCTTCCCCCACTGCTCCGCTTTCCTGTCTGTGCCTCCATTGGTTCGGGTGCTAGGGTTACTGCCATTGTGCTGGCTCTGCTCCCATAATGCTTCAGCCCCTCTGCAGATGTTTTGTCCACATGTGCGGTCTCCTTCCTAGTTCCTCGGCTCCCCTGCCCTCCCAGCTATCTCTGTGTTGCGCACTGCATGCTGGTCGGCCAGATGACCATCCACTTCACGGTGGAGCATTTACATGCACACCAGTAACGTTACTGTTCTGCAACCATTACAGGAACCGTTGTAGAAACCACCTCCCAACAGGTTTCTGTAACAGTTGTGAATTCGCCTTCTGTAATGTTACCAGTGTAAACGCGACCCTTTGCGGTAACGTTTTATGCCCTCTGTAACGTTACAGAGGCATAGTGTGGACAGGGCCTTTAGGAGTAGATATTTTGTGAGTCTGATGTCCAAACTATTATAACTATATCGACTGCATACAGAACTACCATAGACTCAGTGTTCCCTCCAGAAAAATGTTTGTGTGTCTTTAAAATACACCCTACTCCCATGTGCCATAAGCTGATATTCCCAATTGTTACTCTGTGCCAGTAGGCCTATCATAGCTTTCATACTTTTACTGTCAATACCATTGTACCTGGTTCTGCATAGTGAGAATAGACCACTGAGGCTGATACTGACTGCTTTCTGATCTGGTTATGCTACTGTAACTGATGCTGCTTTTTTCTGATCTGCTTTGTTTGCCTAGTATCTGTAGCCAGAGAGAACCAATTTGACACAACTATCGCTGTTTCAATCAGAGCCTAAATATTTATTGTTCAATTACTTTTCTACAATGCAGCTGTTAGCAATACTAACTCTCTTCATCTGCCAATTCCAGAGTGTTTGACACTTGCAGCCCCACTGGCTGACCTGACTGAAAAGGCTGCCCCAGATAAGGTTCAGTGGTCCTCAAAGTATCAGCAGGCCTTCCAAAGTATCAAAGTGTGTTGCGTAAGGGACCTGTCATATGAAGTACTGATTTCCGCCCATCCATTCATTTTGTACATGAACGCTTCAGAAGTACAGTACAAGTCTCATTAAACTGTTCCTCCAATGAGCTGGTTTAGCATTGTTTTTTACAGTTGGTAATGCATTGACAACTCATACTGCATTGGTTTTCGCTCACAAGCAATGTCTGTAACAAATTTTTGCAGCTCAGTTGGAATACATCTGCAGTCCAGTCACAATGCAGTGAAAAGCTGCATTTTAACTTTTAAGAAACAGTCTGTGTAGGGTTTTGTGCTAGTTTCAGCAACACTTATGCAACTCAGTCAGAAATGCTAAAACAGTTCATTGGAGGAACAGTTTAATGTGACTTGTACTGTAGGGTAGGGGACTAGCTTGTCACAAGAATTTGACAAAGGGATTGAGCCCATCCTCTATTTGTCCTGAAAATTTTTTTCCAGGGCACAACAGTATGCCATGCTAGAAAAAGTGTATCTGGCAGTGAAGTGGGCAGTTGTAGCCCTGTAGTACTATTTATTGGGAAGATGCTTCATATTGGTCACTGACCACATACCCCTCAAATGGTTGCATGCAATGTGGGACACTAATTCCTGAGTCACCTAGTGGTGCCTGGCTCTGCAGCCATTTTCATTCTAGGTGAGTCACAGGATGGGTTCCCTGGATAATAATGCTGACTTTTTCTCCCAGGAGGGCAACTCGATGGCAGCCATTGCCAAGCATGTCATGAGCATAGCTCTGAGTGGAGAGTATATGAAGGAGTTTATAGAACCTTCAAGCAAGACCCCCTTTCCATTAAGATACTAGCAGGAGAACAGGGTGAATTGAGATCCAGCCCTGCTTACTTCTGGCCTGGCTCTGTAAAGGCCATATGCACTGGCTGTATGCAAGCTTAAAAATCCCTGTGTGGGAAAGGCATCAATGAGCTTCACTTGAGAAGCATAACAAGGAAACCAGAGAGCAAGAAAAAGGATTTTGGGGCTAGAGAGAGAGAGAGAGAGGGATGGAAAGAGAGAAAGAGAGAAAGATACAGAGAGGACTGCTGTGAACTGGAGAGCTGAATCAAGCCAAACAATATTCTGTTTTATATTTGCTCGATCATAATAAGTTGCTTTGAGCCCTTGTTTGATGCTGAAGTAAAGCAACTTTTAGTTTCACTGAATTTAGCCTAGAGTTTTTTTTTTCTTCCTCTGAGGGTTCCCTCAAAAGACTTGGTTCACTATGTGACGTGGACAGCCAGTTCTGAGTGCTGTAGTATCATTTTTTGTAATATCAAAATGGGTTATGCACTGTCTGTCATGAGAGATGCTGAAAATCTGTCACTCACCCCCCCACCAGGTTTCAGCTGAAAAGATGAAAGCCATGAGAAAGTGCTGAAACAGCATGTGAGATCACAACACACACACACACACACACACACACACACACACACACACACATGGTTTGATACAGGTGTTACATTGGCAGGCTCAAAAGCTAATGATGAGTGTAGAACAGACCTTGATCAAAGATATATGAAAATTACGTTACCTACCGTAATTCTTGATCTTCTCTGTATCGCTACCAATTCATTACTGCTTGGGTGTAAGCAGTGCACACACCCTACCACGGGAGCTTTTTTTTTTTTTTAGTGTTGGCTCTGCGGGCGCAGCCTCGGCGCACGTGACAGACCATGCGACCGGCTGACCACAGCAATGCCAAGTGGACTCCCCTCCATCTCAGTTCTGTTAAATGGAAAGGCAAAATAAAGTGGAGAAAAGAGAAAAGCGCAGGCAAAGCTAGCCAAGGGATAGCAAAAGGGAAGGAAATAAACTGAAAAAAGAATAAGCCAAGGGAGAATAGACAGAGAGAGAGGAGATCCTGCCCCTAGGATCGCAGACCTACCTTTCCGGGTGGCTCTAGGGAGGAAAACAGAGAGAGAGAAAAGGAAGGAGAAAGAAAGGAATGAAGGGAAGCAGAGAGAAAGAAAAGAGTGGCATGTTGAGGAGGCAGCAGCCCACCGAGCATTGTTGGGTTGAGAGGCTTAAGGCCCGAATTAATGAGGGGGCAAATCCTCGCTGGTAGAGCTGAAGAGAAGGTTCACCAACCCGATAGACAGACCAAGGAGGGCAGAGCCTCTGGACTGTCAACATATGCTAAGTCTCTTCATCCCAGTTGAGGGCTCCTGGACTGATTGAGCAGAACCTGTTCCGGAAGAAGCCCATCTAGGAAGAGGGACTAAGTTTCAAGCAACTGATAAGAGCTACTCTAGAGAAGAGTACAGGAAAGAAAACTGAGCCTTCTCGAGGCAGTTTGTAAATAGAGGAGGGACTCAAATCGGACTTATATGTCAAGGCAAGATAGAGACCTTAAACTCACAAGGCTAGCCAGCAGCCGTAAGGGCTTCTTCTTGCACGTAACACCTGCAAAGGATCCCTAGCAAAAAGTGTCGAGGCAGAGCATGGCCACCAGGCTGTGAGGCAACATGACCTGAGAAGGCAAGGGATTGCACTATAGAGGCAGTCCGAAAGAGTTCCCTCAGAATTAAAGAAAATTTTGTAAACTGGTACTAGCTCCCTCTTCACCTTGAGAAAAAAAAAGAAAGAGGGGGTTCCAGGGTTTAGTAACTAATTACGCAGTTGTTTCTTGGGACTATACTAACTGCACAGACAGTGATTAGGACAGAGTCCCTAGAAGTGCCTCGCCCTGTCAATACATGCGTGCAAGAGTCGTGCATCCCCTCACGACCCAGCACTTCTACAAACAAATGCCAATGAATCTTAGAGTAAAGTAATCCATGGATCCATTCAATAAGAATGGGAAAAACGGAAAATGTTGTTTTTTTTTTTTGGCATAAAGCCAAGAAGTGAGGAACGACGGGAGGGGAGATGCCACAGAAGGAGGCCACTGAGGGAAGGTGAGAAATAGTATTTAATGGTGAAGATACAAGAGAAGATCAAGAATTACGGTGTAGGTAATGCACCTTTCATATCTTCCCTTGTCAATCTCTCACCATTCATTACTGCTTTTGGTGAGTAGTAAGCCCCCTTCCCCTTAGAAGGGGAAGGAGAACCCTGAGGAACAAGACCCCTAGCCTCCTGTGGGTGAGAAACAGAAGGGGAAGACCCTGACTAGTACAGAGAAAAGCCTATGTGGGAGAAGAGCTAGGAGGTGCCTCCCGAGGATGGGGGAGACGGAGAAGCCACTGCAAAAGTCTCCTAGCTCTGGAGGAAAGAGACGGGGTCCCCTGGAAAGTGGAGCACATCACCCCACGCCAGCCAGGGTGAAACCTTGATAGACTGGCCATGTCCGTCCTAATGCAGATCAGCTGTCCCTAAAAGCCCTGAAGCCACCTCCTTAAAGGCGTCGAAGATTCCCCTTGCTAGGTGTGTCCCAAGGCTCCAGGCCTATAGTGAGAGGGCAACAGCTTGTCTGGTTTGCTCCATATCAGACATTGATGTTGGAGCTGAGAGAGCATCACCAGATGCCGGGGATTGTAGGCAGCGTGGTGAGCCTGATGAGATGTGGTACAGTGCCATCGCATTTGCAGAAGAAGAGAACACCTTCACCCCCACCGTCGGTAACTGTAGAGAATCCAGATCCGTGGCGGTCGTGGCTCCTGGGCATGTGTGCTCGGAAGGAGTCTCTAGGTACTACCAAGCCTGAGGGTGGTTGGGGCAGTACCTAGGGATTCCGAGGGGGCACAATACCTGCGTGACGGCTGTCAGCCGGGCTGGAAGGAAGTGGGGTTGGCGACTGCCAGAACGGATAGATGTCTCCCATTCAGTATTGCCCTCCTTACATAAGAGATCCGGCGGTCCTTACCATCCTTGAAGGAATCAGCGCTGATATTTCAGTGGGAAATCTGCATCGAAGAAAGGTGAGCAAGGGGTTCCTCTCCCTGAGAGGAGAGCGAGGATGATGGAGAGCTCGAATGCCCAGAGGATTCCCTCTTGTGGTGGGGGGAGTCGAAGACCGAGTTACCATATGCATCTAGCGATGAGGGAGGCACGGGCAGAACCCCTGAACTGCTGCTAGGATAACGGACCCATATGGACTGGTTACAGCCCGAAGCGGGGTGGAGGCAGAGATATATAGGGGCACCTACGTAGAGGCAATGGCCTCTACCGGGACTCTGAAACTGGGGAGGCGGAGCCCGAGCTGGTCGGGATCCCTGACAGCAAACCAGGCCTTAAGGTGGAACCCTGAGGAAGCGATGCCTGGAAGAGCCCAGGGGAGAACCTCCCTGTGATGAACCTGGGACTGCATGGTTCCGAGAAGGCAGTCCACAGTAACGCCTGCCCTGAGAGCACCCTAGAGCCCAGGAGGGAAGGGGCGGGTTCAGCGCCTACTGCCCTAGCCACCCCCACCAGAGGTGGCCGACAGAGACCGGGGCCCCGCCTGCCCTCAACCCTTTGACCCGGAGAGCCCTCCTCCTTACCGCAGCATTCCCTAAGCCTCAGAGGGGACAGCAGCACCCGGGAGGGCTGTTGTCACTGGGTCCCCCGGGAGGGGGTTTCTTAGTCCCACCACATGCCTCTGGGACTCAGGGCCTAGCTGGAGAGCTTTCAGGGGAGGCGGGGGGGACAGTGGGCGCGCCCATGGCCCTGTACACCGGAGACCCCACTCTAGGAGGAGGGTGCCAGGATGGGTCCACATCCGTTACCGGGCTCAAGAAGACGAGACCAGCAGGACCTGGACTGCAACTCTGGGGGTCCCGGGGCAATGGTATTGCCGGCGCGCCAGGCGAGGCGGTGCGGATATTGCCACACTCCGACAGCCAGACCGGGCCCTCCTCCTTGGCGCGGCACCAGTAGGCCCATGGTGCTCCCCCGTGTCGAACCCACCCGCGCCGTAGAGGAAGAAGAAACCGCCCACGGTGACCAGCCCGCGCCAGCGAGCGCGCTGCTTATGGCACCGTTCGATCACCGGCGCCAAACGGCACCGGATCTGAAACCGCGCCGGAAGTCGGGTTCCTCGGTGTCCGCCCAAAATCATGGGCCTTACACTGGGAGCCTGCATCTCCAAGGAGGTGACTGCCGAGGTGGTGTCACCGTCGGGCCCCGGAGGACCGCGGTTCCCGACACCGCGAAGAAGCTCTCTGCAAGAGAAGAGGAGGGAAGTCCTCCTCCGGGATGTGAGTAGGCCGGGAGGGGACCCGGGAAGGGTCCTAGAGCTTACCTGGAATCCTGAGCGACGCCGTCTCTGAAAGTCGGGCGGGCCTTTCGGGCTTGAACGCTGGACTTCGAGGACACGACGGTCCATGGAGAAACAAGGGCCGCCTACGTGTCTACGTGTCATGGTTGGGTCCCAGGCAACGGGAGACATACATCATGCCGGTCCGAGACGGAAATGCCGCCACAGGAGCACCGGACGCGATATGGCGTCGCCCGCCTTGGGAGTAACGCTTTGCTCCAGAACCGGACATAATGGTGAAACAATTAAGAAAACAGTAGGAAAACACCAGCGTGAGAAATAATAAAAGAACGGTCTTACTGAGTATGGCGCCAAAATGCAGACTGGAGACGGCTAACCGAGGAGTCAAGAAAGTTTTTTATGTAGACATTTCTAGCTAACCGCACAGCAGGTGCAGCCTCGACGGGAGAAACAGAACTGAGTGGAAGGAGGAGTCTGTGGCTGCTAACGGCCGCCTTAAGGCGCATGATGCAATGCGTCGTCCCTGGGTGGCGCCCGCTAGAGCCAACTCTCAAAAAAAGCTCCTGTATGGGTGCGTGCCTCCGCTATACCCAAGCAGTAATGAATGGTGAAGATTGACAAGGGAAGATCCTGTTTTATCTAAAGTTAATTACAGGCTGGAAGAGGCCTGAGTTGAGAATATCCCTTTTATGATGTTAGGAGAGGAAACCAGGTTCAGTAAACTGGTGCAAAATCATAAAGATGCTTTCATGTCCTGGAAGGGGGAAGCTTATCATGAGATCAAAGAAATGTCATTTGGAGGACATGAGTCATGCTGAGGTTCCAGAATTTAATACTTGGAAAAGTCATCCTGTTTTTTATATAAATATTTTTTTATATATTCTGACAGGGAGGAGCTAGGTGGCCTCATGCAAGTAGGTGGGGAAAACCAGATTTTAAACATTATTCTGTTTGACTTCACAGGGACATTTTTATCTAGACTCTGACAAGGAAACATCTGTGAGCACTTTAAGCAGGTAATTAGAGACTAAGAAATGTAGTAGGAATTGTACAGTTAAAACCTGTTTTGTTTAAAATATTTGTATGTCTTGTGATATATAATAGTTCTGTATTTTGAGTTTTACATATTTTTATCTACTTTTAGTAAAAACTCTTTTTAGAGCATACTTGGTCTGTCTTTGACTTTTCTTCACTTACAAGAAGAGTATATATGGTTATAGCAGACACTAGGCATACGCTTGAATGGTGATACCAAACTAGAAAGAGAAGCATTTTAAATCTGAGGTCTTTGTTAAAGTTTTTAAGGGTTCATTTCTGTACACCTGGTTAGGTGCCCGTAGGCAAATATATCTGGCCCCTGAAGACAGAATTATCTGAGCCTGTACATTGGGTACGCCAACAAGAGGTTCACAGTTTGAATCCCTCCAAGACTTGAGATCAAAGGTTGATCTGGACTCACAAAACAGGCAAGAGGGTTACCTTGCTCTGTTAAACTGTTCACAAGACTGCGCTCGGAGGTTGGCACTTTGGGAGTAAAGGGCTGACCTGCTGAGTGGGTTTGTGACAAATTGGTTGGCAGCGGTGGCATAAATTTTGGTATTACAAGCTTTTATTGTTCTGTGTCAGCTTGAGACCGTAAGTTCTCTTGCAAAGAAAGAAAAAGGCAGAGTTGTATTTTAAAAAGGAAACAGAACTATATCACTTGGCATACAGTTCAGTTCCTACCTGTTTTATTTTTTTTTCTAAAGTGCAAGTCAGAGTAGCAGTAGTGAGGGAAGAAGAAGATGGCTTCCGACTACAGCAGGCACACTGTAGATTACTTGAAGCAGTTGTGTGGGGGACAGGGGAGTCCCTTTCAAGGTGACAGCCAAAAAGCAGAACCTCATAGATGCCCTGATGGAAGCAGATACCCAAAACAGTGAGTCACGGACGGTGACTGGAAAGGACCAAACCTCAAGTGTGGTAGGGTTAGCGGCCAGTGCAATATCCAGATCCGATGAGGAAGGCAACAGGGCAACAGGGACACTGTCATTGAAGGGTCACAGCAGCAGGGGAAGGTCACCAGTATCCTGGATCCAGAAGTACTCAGGCTGCAAATTGAGTTGTGCAGGATGGAGCTGGCGTACCAGAGGGAGGGGGAGTGAGAGAAGAGAGAGGCGGACCGTGAGGCAGAGCGAGAACGCCATTAGGCAGAGTGAGAATGGAGAGACACTGACCGTGCAGAGCAGGAGTGCCAGAGGCAACATGAACTGGAGAAGATATGACTCCAACCAGTGGCACCAGAGCAGGTACTTGGCTTGGTTTTAACTGGGATTGCAGGACTGGGTTACAAATTGAATTCCAAATTAATAGCTGAATTTAAAGAAGGGGAGGATATGGATGCTTTTTTAAATTCTTTAGAAAAAGTTTGTATTCAGGCTAAAATTCCTAGAGAGTCCTGGAGCTTTCAGCTATCCCCGCTACTTACCGGGAAAGCTCGGGATGCATTGGGTCAAATGGACAATGAGGACAGCAATGATTACAGCAAGCTAAAAGTTGCACTGTTAAAAAGTTTGAATTAACTGCTGAATCATACAGAGCTAAATTCCGAAGCTCAGGAGAAGCCCTGCGTATGAGCTACTGGGGAGCTAGCTACCGAAACAATGCTGCAGTTTTAAAACATTGGTAGAGAAGGGAATTGAGGCAAACTCTGTTGATAAAATTGAAAATGTGATTTTATTAGAAAAGTTTTATTGGGCATGCCCAGCAGAGCTAAAAACCTGGCTAGAGGATCGAGATCCCAAAACAGTGCAAGAGGCTGCTGAACTCTCGGACTGCTGTGCCAAGAGCAGACCTGCTCTGAGAGCAAATGGGGCAGCTGTGGCAGCACAGAAAGGGAAAAGCGCGCCTTCAGGGCAGCTAAAACCCTCACTGCCTCCACCAAAACCAGTTAGCCCCAGGTTTCAGAGAAAAGATTTCTCTGAGAGAAGAAATGAATGTTGGTTGTGTAAAGAAACTGGGCATATTGCCAGACAGTGTCCCAAAAAGGTGGGCAATAATACACAACTGGGTGCTAGAAAAGAAGTGGGTTGTTTGAGCGTCCCTGGACGCATACCAGTGAACATGAGGGAACACATGCACCCAGTCATGGTGAATGGTGTACAGACGCTGGGGTTAAGGGACACAGGGGCATCGCTGACCTTGGTAAAGGGGGATCTGGTACAGCCTGGTCAGCTTATACCCAATAAATACGTCACTGTACAGGACTTTGCGGGTGGGGAGAAAACATTGCCCCTTGTTAGTGTTCTCCTAGACTCGGGTGAAACAGGGGAAACTGTGCAACAGGTGGCTGTAGCCAAAACATTAGCAGTGGATGTGATCCTGGGTAACAATCTCCAGCAGGGGATGGTATGTGCAGTTACCGATAGCCAAGCGGCAAGGGAAAATTGCAGTTCCCTGAATCCCACAGAAACCAGTGTGGAAACCACTGAGAGGCTGGTTCCCCAGCCTGTGTCTCCAGATGGGGAGACTGATAAAAAGCAGGTAGAAATTTCCCCAGTAGCCAGTAACCACACAGCTACAGAGGGTTACTCCAAAGAGGGAGGGGTGACCCCTTGACAGAGGGTTGGGATTGACAGTGATCCTGAGAGCCCTGATGCTAGTGCTAGGGACCCTAGTTTAGCGACTGAAGAGGACCTGTTCCATGTCTTGGGACTGTGTGAGGGGTTTGCAGTTGCTCAGAGGAGTGACCCTAGTTTAGAGAAGCTGAGGGCTTGGGCAGACTCAGACAGCACACAGGGAGGTGACGGCAGACATAAGGTTTATTGGGAAGATGGACTTATGTATACTCAGGCAGTACTGACAGAGGGAGGGAGGGATGCTAGGTATGCAGCTTGTCATTCCCCAGGGGTATCGTGAGCAGTTGCTCAAGATTGCACATGATATTCCCTTGTCTGGTCATCTGGGACTCACACGCACAATGCAGCAGTTGGCCCATAATTTCTACTGACCTAACTTCACCCAGCAGGTGAAGTAGTATTGCAGGTCTTGTCACCAGTGCCAAGAAATAGGGAAGGCGGGCAAGAAAACCCAAGTGCCCTGATTCCATTGCCCATAGTGGAGGAGCCATTCCAGAGGGTGGGAATGGATATTGTGGGGCCTTTAAATACCCCCAGCTCCTCAGGGAAGAGATTCATCCTGACTGTGGTGGATTATGCCACCTGGTACCCAGAGGCAGTCGCCCTGTCCTCACTGAGGATAGACAAAGTGGCAGATGCCTTACTTGGGATTTTCTCCCATGTTGGGTTTCTGCAGGAGGTAATCACTGATCGAGGGGGTTCCTTCATGTCAGGCCTGATGAAATGTTTATGGGAGAAGTGTGGGGTGGTGCAGAGATGCATGACATTGTATCACCCACAAGCCAATGGACTTGTGGAATGATTCAATGGCACCCTAAAGTCGATGCTCCAGGCGTTTGCTGAACAGCATGGGAGGGACCGGGAGAAATACCTTCCCCACCTGTTGTTTGCATACAGGGAGGTGCCCCAATAGTCGACAGGATTTTCCCCCTTCAAACTCTTATATGGATGTCGGGTACGTGGGCCCCTAGACTTGATCCGGGAAGACTGGGAAGGCAAGCACGCCACCCAGGGAACTCCCATTGTGGATTACGTCCTTAGGTTTAGGGAAAGGCTGAAGGAGCTTATGGGAGTTATGGGGACAGCCCAGAGCAACCTGACAGTTGCCCAACAGAAACAAAAAGTGTGGTACAACCACAGAGCCAGAGCTCACTCATACATGGTGGGTCAGGAAGTCATGGTCCTTATTCCAGTCCACAAGACAAGCTGCAAGCTGAGTGGGCAGGCCGTACAAAGTGGTTAGAAAGATAAATGATGTGAACTACATTGTGGAGTTACCTGACAGAAGACAGACAGAAAGGCTGTACCATGTCAACATGGTGAAGCCATATGCAAATAGGGCTGACATAGTGTTTGCAGTGTGTAGTCATGGGGAAAGGACGGACAAAGGAGACCCCCTTCTGGACTTGCTGGAAGAGAGTAAACAGGAGTCCTCTGTGGAGGCAGTAAAATTGTCTCCCCAGCTGACCCCAGGCCAGATCCAGAAATTAAGGGAGGTTTTAGCAGACTTTGCTCCCTTGTTTAGCACCAAGCCTGGACTAACCCCCTTAGCGACGCTCGATGTGGAGACAGGGACATAGATGCCCATATGGCAGACAGCATATTGGGTGTCAGAGGCTGTCCAAAAGGACATTAGGAGGGAAGTGGAGGAGATGCTGGATTTAGGGATAATCCAGAGATCCCACTGCCTCTGGGCCTCACCCGTAGTCCTTGTGCTTAAGCCAGAAGGCTCTACTTGTTTCTGTGTGGACTATCATGGACTGAATGCAGTCACGGAGTCAGATGCCCACCAGATGCCCCGGACGGATGAACTCCTGGACAAGTTGGGAGGGGCGACCTGCCTTACAACCATTGACCTGACGAAGGGGTTTTGGCAGGTAGAGCTGACAGACAGAGCTAGGGAGAGGTCGGCCTTCATCACTCCGATAGGCTTATTTGAGTTTAAAGTAATGCCTTTTGGAATGAAGAACGCCCCGGCCACTTTCCAAAGGTTGGTGAATCAGGTGTTAAATGGTGCTGAGGAGTACGCCGTGGCATACCTGGAAGAGACTGCCATCTTTAGTACCAGCTGAGAGGAACACCTATCCCACCTTAGGGAAGTGCTGGGCAGGATACAGAGGGCCGGGCTCACTGTCAAAGCCGAGAACTGCCAGGTGGCCATGGGAGAGGTGGCATATCTCAGGCATGAGGTAGGCTGGAGACAGCTCTGTCCTAACCAAATAAAGATAGAGGTGATCCAGGCATGACCCAGATCAGAAACACAGAAGCAGGTCAAGAGTTTTCTAGGGACAGCAGGGTACTACAGGAAATCTGTACCCAATTACAGTGCCCTAGCTGCTCCCCTATCTGACCTGACAAGGAAAATGATACAAAAGAAAATTACCTGGGGCCCAGCCTGTGAGGAAGCCTTTTCCAAACTAAAGGAAGCACTGTCCAGTGCTCCTGTTTTGACAAGTCCTGACTATGGCAAGACCTTTATAGTTCAGACTGATGCCTTAGACGTGGGTATTGGGGCAGTACTGAGTCAGACATCCAGCCAAGGGACAGATCACCCAGTCATGTACCTGAGTAGGAAGTTACTTCCTAGGAGCAAGCATACTCCACGGTGGTAAAAGAATGTCTTGCCATAGTGTGGGCCCTAAAGAAATTGGAGCCATACTTGTAGGGGCAGCATTTTGTGGTGCAGACTGACCACAACCCTGGTTTGGCTGATGCAGAATGGGAAAAACAATGGCAGATTGCTAAGATGGAGTCTTGCTTTGCAAGGGTATGATATAAAAATCGTACATAGGGCTGTACTCAAAAATCAGAACTCAGATGGGCTGTCTAGGGTCTATGAGGAGTGAACTGATTTGGGAAGCTCATCCCACGCAGGGGATAGACCCCCCCAAATTCAGTCTAGGTGGGGAGGATTGTGACATGAACAGCCAGTTCTGAGTGCTGTAGTATCATTTTTTGTAATATCTAAATGGGCTATGGACTGTCTGTCATGAGAGATGCTGAAAATCTGTCACTCCCCCCCCCCCCAGGTTTCAGCTGAAAAGATGAAAGCCATCAGAAAATGCTGAAACTGCATGTGAGATCACACACACACAGGTTTTAGATACCAGGTGTTGCATGGCAGGCCTGAAGCTAATGACAGAGTAGAACAGACCTTGATCAAGGATATCCTGTTTTATCTAAAGTTAATTACAGGCTGGAAGAGGCCTGAGTTAAGCATATCCATTTTATGACGTTAGGAGAGGAAACCAGGTTTACTAAACTGGTGCGAAATCATAAAGTTGCTTTCATGTCCTGGAAGGGGAAGCTTATCATGAGATAAAAGAAATGTCATTTGGAGGACATGAGTCATGCTGAGGTTGCAGAATTTAATACTTGGAAAAGACATCCTGTTTTTTAAATACATTTTTTTTATATATTCTGACAGGGAGGAGCTAGATGACCTCATGCAAGTAGGTGGGGAAAACCAGATTTTAAACATTATTCTGTTTGACTTCACAGATACACTTTTATCTAGACTTTGACAAAGAATCATCTGTGAGCACTTTAAGCAGGTATTTAGAGACTAGGTACTGTAGTAGGAATTGCACTGTTAAAACCTGTTTTGTTTAAGAGATTTGTACGTCTTGTGATATATAATAATTCTGTATTTTGTGTTTTACATATTTTATCTATTGTTAGTAAAAGCTCTTTTTAGAGCATACTTGGTCTGTCTTTGATTTTTCTTCACTTGCAAGAAGAGTATATATGGTTATAGCAGACACTAGGCATAAGCTTGAATGGAGATACCAAACTGGAAAGAGAAGCGTTTTAAATCTGAGGTCTTTATTAAAGTTTTTAAGGGTTCATTTCTCTACACCTGATTAGGTGCCCATAGGCAAAGATATCTGGCCCCCTGAAGACAGAATTATCTGTGTCTGCGCATTGGGTACGCTAGCAAGAGGTTCACAGTTTGAATCCCTCCGAGACTTGAGACCAAAGGTTGATCCAAACTCCCAAAACAGACAAGAGGGTTACCTTGTTCTGTTAAACTGTTCACAAGACTACGCTTGGAGGTTGGCACTTTTGGAGTAGAGGGCTGACTTGCTGAGTGGGTTTGTGACACACTACAACACTGATACATCATTGTATAATATGTTTTTAGAACAACATCTGACATTCCTTTTAGTGGTACAGTTTGCCTGTAGTACTATGCCTGGCACTCCTTCCAGTGGTACCGTACAATAGCAGAGTAGTAGTAGTAGTAGTAATAATAATCTACCACTACTGCAAAATGCTTTTAGTACTGCACCTGATACCCCTTCTTGAGTGATACAATATGGGTGACCTTTCACAACAAGGCTGTATTTCAATTGAGGGAATGTGATGACATCATACAGACCTCAAAAGGGAAGCTTGAGAGGTCTCTATGATGGCATCACATCCCCAAAATGAAAACAAATCCTTGTTGTGTATGGTCACCCATACATTGTTTTATATAGTATATGGTTTCCCAAGACTGAAAAAGTTTTATTTCTCAAGGTTTCTTATTTTGTGCTCATGGTCTCACTTGCTCTAAGCAGCTCAATCAGCTGTGAAGACACACGATGTGGTCCTGCTCCACTCCCAACCCTCCAAAGATCCTCTGTGACAGCTATTTAACAAACAAACCAAAAAAAAACCTGACAA
The DNA here is from genome assembly GCA_016271365.2 of Neoceratodus forsteri. Lineage (NCBI taxonomy): Eukaryota > Metazoa > Chordata > Ceratodontiformes > Ceratodontidae > Neoceratodus > Neoceratodus forsteri. The sequence continues at coordinate 669,075,969 of CM028133.1, forward strand.
ATTAGTAGAGTTTGGAAACACAAAGCCAACTATGGCCGTCTGTGTCCAAACCATCATGGTGAACTGCTCAGTAAGCGGTGCCGCCATGTTTCCTTGAATTTTTTGTGCAGACTATGGTTTCCTCCAATCAGCTGGCAGGTCAATGGGGAAAAGTTGTTTGGTATCGTCGTGATATCAGAATGATCCTACAACAACTTTCCATGACCTCTGAACTGTCCTTCAACAAGTTTTTGAAAGCCACTGATTTCCATACACAAGAAGCTCTAACCATATACTATATGATTTTAGCACTGTTCATGGCATTCCATCTTCCATTGTTACAAAATGCTTTTAGTTCTGCACCTGATGCCCCTTCTGCTTTTACAGAATGCTTTTTAGTACTGTGCCCAATACTCCTTCCAGTACAATTTACTTATAGTACTGAACCTGGTATTCCATCTCCCAGTGTTACAGTATGCTTTTAGTACCGCACTTGATACTCCTTCCAGTGGTATATTATACTTTTAGTACTATACCTGGTATTCCTTCTTCCGTTGTTAAAATACGCTTTTGGTACCACACTTGATACTCCTTCCAGTGGTATATTTAAGCAATATACCATGACAGGGAGTGAGTATATTGCTGGATTTACCACGCCTGGTGTGGTTTGGTCATGAGGCACAGCCGAGTGACGTAACCACACCAGAAGTGGTAAATCCACCCATATACCCACTCCCTGTCATGGTATATTGCTATTATACAATGTTCAACTTGTTTTTTTGGTTTTATAGTGACAGAAAACTTTTACAGTGGGTACACTGGAGGATTTACCACAGTCATGTGATCTGTTTTGACCAATAAGGTTACAGGATTTTCATACCCCATTGTATAATATACTTTTAGTACTGTACGTGGTATTCCTTCTTCTGTTGTTAAAATATGCTTTTAGTACTGCACTTGAAACTCCTTCCAGTGGTATATTACACTTTTAGTACTGCACCTGGTATTCCTTCTTCCAGTGCTAAAATATGCTTTTACTTTTGTACATGACGCGTCTTCCAGTGGCACATTATGCCTTTAGAACTACATCTGACACCCTTTCTTCTAGTGGTACAATATGCTTGCACAGTAATACTATACTGGACACTCCTTCCAGTGGTACTGCACAATATGCCATTAGTTCTGCACCTGCCACCACTTCTTCCAGTGGTACACCATGTTTTAGTACTGCACCTGACACTCCTGCTTCCAGTGTTAAAATATGCTTATAGTGAATAGTAAAAGTTTGTTCTGCATGGATTTCCATGCCAGTTGAAACCTTGTACAGTGCAAAGGTCAATGAACATGGTTATAATAATAATAATAATCTTTATTTCTATAGTACAATTCAAGAATCAAAGCACTATACAAAAGTTATCAATAAAAACAGATTAAAACAAATAGAATAAAACAATCCAATTTCAGAATACATACCAATATAATTAAGACAAATTATTAAATAGTATTCCCGAAGGCAAGGTGGAACAGATAGGTCTTTAAGGCCATCTTGAAGCTCTCTTCGGTTAGGCACTCACTGATCTGACAAGGTAGAGAGTTCCACAGGATGGGGGCCATACACATAAAAGTTTGAGACCCAGAAGTCTTTAACTGTACCCTGGGAACCTCTAACAACCCCTCACCAGCTGAGTAGAGTGGATGGCTGGGACAGTAAGGATTTAGGAGCTCTTGCAGGTAGCCCGGACCCAGTCCATGTAGGGCCTTGTAGGTCAGAAGACCAACCTTGAAGGTGATCCACCATTGTACAGGCAGCCAGTGCAGTTCGCACAGCACAGAAGAGATGTGGCTCGAACGAGTAGCCCCAGTCAACAACTATGCTGCTTCATCCTGTACTAGCTGCAAGCAGCAGATATCAACCCCTGGATGCCCTAGGTAAAGGGAGCTGCAGTAGTCCAGGTGCAACGTCACAAAGGCATGGATCAACTTTGGAAGGTCACTAGATGGAACAAGATGCTTGACTCAGGCGATGTTCCTCAGATAATAAAAAGTGGACTTGACATCCAGGTTTCATACCCGTTCAGAGGAAGGCAGCTGGTTACCTCCGAGCCAAAGCCCTGAGGGAGATCCCACTACCGAACCCTCTGTCCGGTGACCTGGATCCACCACCAGAACCTCAGTCTTATCGGAATTCAACTTCTGCCAGCAGGTCTTTATCCAGTCCTGGATTTCTGCGAGGCAGCTATTAAAGACTGAGACCGCACTATCCTGGTCAGGCACAAAAGACAGGTAGAGCTGGGTGTCATCTGCATAACAGTGAAACTTCAGTCCATACAGTCTCACAATGGCTCCCAATGGCAGCATATACACTAAAAGCAGCATTGGGGACAGCACAGAGCCCTGACAGACCCAATATGGCAGACAGAATGAGTCTGAGGAGTACATCCCAGACACCATCCTCTGGGATCTGCCAGTGAGGAAAGATTGAAACCATCTGAGGACCATCCCAGACAGGCCACAGATAACCCTCAGGCACTCAAGCAGCTCCCAATGGTCCATGGTGTCAAAGGCTGAAAAGAGATCAAGAAGCATTAAGATGGAGTGGCACTTCTGATCTCTTGTCATCAGGAGATCATTGAGCACCCAAACCAGAGCAGTCTCAGTACTATACCTATTCTGAAAACCAGACCGGAGTGGATCATAGATATCATGGATAGTAAGATGATTCTCCAGCTGCAGTGCGACTACTTTCTCAATCACCTTCCCTACAAAGGGAAGGTTAGAGATAGGCCTGTAGTTAGCAGGACAGTTTGGGTCAAGAGAAGCTTTCTTAAGGAGCGGTGTCACCACCGCCTCCTTCGGGGAGCTTGGGAACTCACCCGACTCTAAAGAGCACCTAACAATCTCTGCAAGGACAGGGCTGATGGAATCCACACACCCCAATATGAGGCATGTTAGGCCTGGGTCCAAACTACAGCAAGTCGGCTGCATATTCTGGACATTCCACACAATATCCATGATCTCTGGCTGGTCAAAGGATGTCCAAGAAGTTCAAGGAGGAATAACCAAGCACCAACCACCAACAACCCCATAGAGCAAGCTGATCGGATCTCAGCCCTGATGTTGGCCACCTTATCAGCAAAGAATCAAGCAAACTCATCACACTTATTTTGTGAAAACGCACTTCAAACTTGCAGACAAGTTGGATTGCACAACCTGTCCACAGTTTGAAAGAGCTGAGCTGGTCGATTCTGAGCTGCAGCTAACACCCCAGACAGGTACTCTGCCTTCTTATTAGTGATTGCTGATCGATAGACCAGATAATGTTCCATCAAACTAAGGTGGTCCGCATCAAGGGCAGATTTCCACCAGTGTCACTCTAGCCTTTGTCCAACTCGTCTCAGCTCCCTCAAGGTCCCATCAAACCAAGAGGACCACGGGCGAAGAGCGAGAGGTTGTACCCTTTTGTGGCACAACAACATTCCAGCTGATTGGGAATCCTCAAGGCAGCTGGTGTTTTTCACAGCTCTGCTGCACACACAGTACTCAGTTCATCTGTAGAGTGCAGTGAAAACTCTTTTGTTTTTAAATATAAAAACTAAAAATTAAACAAAAAAGAGACACTATAAAAAAATACTGGTTGAGCAATGACATGCCCAACCAGTCTATGCCACCACCTCTAGATTCTGATTACAATGAACCTCTCGAGCTTCGCTGTCAAGCTCTATGTCATCAGAACTCCTATGTAGCAGCACAGGCTGGTTGTGCATGGCTGGCCAACCAGTATTCTCTGTTTAGTACTGCATCTGGCACTCCTTCCAGTGGTACAGTATGCTTTTAGTACTACACCAGATACATCTTATTTTATTGCAATATACTTTTAGGACTACAACTGCCACTCCTTCTGCCAGTGGTAAAATATGATTTTAGTTCTGCACCGGATACTTTATTCCAGTGGCACATTATGCTTTTAAAATCACATCTGGCACCCTTTCTTCTAGTGGTACAATATGCTTGTACAGTAGTACTATACTGGACACTCCTTCCAGTGGAACTGTACACTATGCTATTAGTTCTGCACCTGCCACCCCTTCTTTCAGTGGTACAACATGTTTTAGTACTGCTCCTGACACTCTGTCTACCAGTAGTACAATACAGTCAAAGCCTGTGGCATGTTGCATTATGAACATATAAAAGGCCAGCAGAAGGCCTGAAGGTCTATTGGGTCAGCTCGATATGGAACTCATGCACGTATGCTTCATGTTGTTCCCCTCCTCTCCCCTTTCATCCTAACCCTCCGCTTGAAACTATCCCACTCTCTTTTAAATCCAACTGAACTGAGATTTACTAGTCCCCTCTGGGCATGGCATTCCAGCCTGCCACCGCCTTTTCAATGAAGAAGTGCCTTCTGGCTTCCTTTCTGTACTTCTCACATGCTAATTTGTAGTTGTGCCCTCTGGTGTTTCTGTTCTCACTTCTGCAAAAAATATCCCCTCTGTTGGCCTTGTTAATCCCTTTAAGGTGTTTGAAGGTCTGGATCATGTCCCCTCTCTCCCTTCTTTCCTCTTGTGAGTACATATTCAGCTTCACCAGCCTCTCTTCATACGGGATATCTTGTACCCCCCCCTCCCAATTATCTTGGAAGCACTCCCTCGCACTGCTTAGGTCCTGGCATGGCAGGACCTGAACTCAGTGATGTTTTTTGACCCCTGGCAGACAAGTCACCATCTCAGTATTGGTGACTTTGTCATTTAAAACCCTTATTTCTGCTGCTTTTCACCCTATTTCACCCTACTTTCAGAGGATGGCATTTTGAGCACACCCCTCTGTACACTCAATGGCCACTGGCTGCAGACATGTACTGTGGCACAGGCATGCACCTGCTTATTGTGTGTCGGTAAGAGGAGTGTATTGTGCTGTATTGGTAGTGAGAGCACATTATTGCTGCACGCTATATGTTGGAATGACGTACTGTACAGTACAATATGGGGGTCACTATACTGTAGATGGCATGACCCTTCAGCTACTATACTGTACTGTAACAAGTTTGTGCTTATGTACCAGTACTTTCTTTGGTGAAGGGTAGAAATTTTAATTTGAAATGTTTCAGCCAGCAAAGTTCAGTGCTGTCTGTCTCTTAGGCATGCGTCAAATGTCACAAACCCCTTATACAAAGGGGTCAGGGTCACATTGAACCACAATGTGTTAAAAATTATTCTGATTAAGTACAGTCTCATTATGCTTTAAAACATCTTATCATGAGAAGTAATGTTTCACTTTGCATATTCACCAAGCATGGTAAAGCAATGCCTGACTTTTCACACATCACTGAGGGCCAGCTAGAGAACAATGATCTGAACTTTAGCTAAATGGGGATGCTACTGTGTGATGGAGAGGGAGTGGAAGCCACCTCCACTGTCTAACTTGAGATTCAGATCATGTTGAGGCTTGGCTGTGGGGCAAGGGGGTGAAGATGAGTCTGTGCAGCACTGCTGTCAAATCCTCACTCTGAAAACTTCATCAGCCATTTCATGAGTTACCATCTGCCGTCCTTCCACTAGTCAGTTCAAGACTGCACTGCTGTGGAAAATGCAATATGAACATTTTGTCTGCCGTTTTTGAGCTGCAATCTGCAGTTGCTCCTCCGTCATCTGTTCAAGGCAACAAATATGACACAAACAATGTGTAACGTTTAAGGATTTATTATTATACTACAAGAAAAATGCACCCCGAAAATTCAAATAAGGCTTATCCTGGCCCACCCACCACAACTGTCCCAACACCAATACCCCTCAAACAGAAAAACATAAAAACATGCAAACATACAAACATATGAAGATTTCAGATTGCCAGCAGAAGGCCTTTTGGTCTATCGAGTCTGTTTGATACAGAGCTCATGCATCTTTTATATTACATGGCATTCTGCTCCCAACACCCTTACCCTCCCCTTGACTTTATCCTACCCCCTCTTAAATCCCCCAGCTGTTTTCCCATTTACCACCTCCTCTGGTATCTGGTCCCATCCTGCCACTACTTTCTGTGTGAAGAACTGCCTCCTGATCTTCTTCCTGAATCTTCCTCCAGCCAGTCTGCAACTGTTTCCCTTTGTGTTCTTGTTCTCACTGAACCTAAAAAGATCACCATGACTGACCTTCTTCATACATTTAAAGTACCTGAAGGTCTCTAGCACATCTCCTCATTCTCTTCTCTCCTTGAGTGAGTATATGTTAAGGTTTTCCTGTCTCTGCACTCACGAGAGCCCCTGCTGACCATGAATTATTTTTGTAACTCTTTTCTGTACTGCCTTCAGCAGGTTGCTGTCCTTTTTTGTGGTAGTGGCTCCAATACTGCATAAAGTACTTAAAATGGGGATGCACTGTCAATCTGTACAGTGGCAGTATGACTTCTTTCCTTCTGCTTTTGAACCCTCTTCTTAAGCAGTCCAGCATTCTATTTGCCTGCACTTCTGCCATGCTGCTTTGTGCAGAGGGTTTCAGATTGCTCATTATTGCAATCCCCAGGTCTTTCTTTTCCTCAGACAATGTGACGGTCATACATGCTAGCCTGTATTCAGCCTGAAGTTCTTGCTCCCTTTGTGCATGACCTTACACTTTTTGGTGCTGAGTCCCAGTTGCCAGATTCCAGACCATCTCTCTAACTTAGTGTAACCAGGATCCGGGTTGGGTTGTTATTATTTGATGTTATTAGCACGGTGCCTCCATTTTTGTAACCCATTACCTGGTTAGCCTAGGTTCAGGGAGAAAACATTCACTCGGCATCAGGGCTAGGTTTGCACTTCTGGTCAGGGGCACCCAAGTAATTCCAGACACAGGAAGCAATAACTGTAACTGTGCAAACCAGGAGTGGGATTGTAAAGTGGGGCTTTTATTCACTTCAACACAAGAATACAAAGCAAGATGGGCCCCCACAGGGCTACACTCACTGGTTATGCAGATCTATAGAGGTCAGAACACATCTTCTTCATCATCACAACAACCCTCAGGTTCTGAACACACTGGGCTCTCAGCCCGAACTGGTACTCTCTCTTTCTTGGATTCCCTGGCATGGCCCTTGGCCAGCACTAGTACACTTTTCCATATGTCATGGACTTTTAGTGGTGGCTCCCTCAACCATCCATGAGCGCTTCTATCTCTAAAGGGGAAAACAACACATCCTTAATCCCACCATATGGAACAAAAGATGTACAAAAACAGCTGAGAATACTAATGAAATCCTGGTCCAAGTCATATTAAAAGGAACACTCCTTTTATTATTTCAAATGTGAAAAAAGTACTAAAGCAAACTCAAAATGAGGAAAGAGGGGTATCATACAAGTCAGGAGATAAGGGGCAATCCAAAACAGAAAAAAAAGTATAGGTCAAAATACTATCATGCACCACTGCTTTAAAGTAGTGGACCAGTCAGAATCTGCTCACTTTCTGATCTCCATTTCTTTTTGCTTTTCAAAGCTCATCAGGAAAACTGACTATGCACACCCAGCTGAGAATGCAACAGAGGTATTCAATACTAAGAGACTAAGATGGCAGACTGATGTGACTGACTTGTTTTCTATGATCCTTAGTTCAGATCCTTTATACACTCTGAGGCTGGGAATAGTTTCTAATATAGACAATGACAATATTGACACTATTAGTGCATAGCTAGAATTAACAACTTTTTAAAATCTTTATTCAGGATAAATAAAATGGTTAGACCTATCAAACAGATCTGGTTCAAAGCAAGGTGTAGGCTGCTAAAGCAGAAATAAAGTTTGTTAGGTATACCAAAAGGTACAGGACTAGAGAAAACCTTAGGCTCCCAAATAAATGCAGGAAAGATTACAAGAAGCTTCTTGAGATAGAAAAAAAGAAATATCAAATCAATATGTAGAATAAACTAAAGAAGGCTGTGTTAGATCAAGATATTACATTATTTTGGACATTAGTTTTGGTTATGACCAATATACTGTACCATTAAAATTGAGGCCTATATTATGCCCCAAATCTGGGTTGTTCATTTTGAGGCTTTATATTTTTCTTTGACAGACCTAAGACATTCAGTCTCTGTCAAGCTGAATGGCCTAATGTGGCTCTATGCATTTCCTAGACCAATTATTTTCGTTCCTGAGGATATTATGCACACTTTTCTTTTCAGTCAAAGCTAACAAAGCCCCAGGTCCTGGCCAAATTCTTGTTGATATTTATAAAGTATTTCCCAACTGGTGGACCCCTATTTTTGTAAATATATTTTGTCACTGCATGTGGGAAATAATCTCAGATGAGGCAAGTTGTCAGGATTTAAAACACACTTCATGATATTTATTTACAGATTCAAAAAAAGGTAAACAAAAATAATAAAGAAAACAATGCAATATAAACGACCACTCTACTTCAGTGGTTTCTTGCACATACACAGTTATACAGTCTGAGATCGGAGAATTGCTACGATCTGGTACCTTCTGTATCTCTAGACACTCAGTCTACCACCACTGTAGACCTTCCTTTACTCCATCCAAGGCTGATCTGCCTGAAGGAAAATGCAGAGAGCTATTTATACCTTTTAGGTGAGGTAACCTAACTAGACCCTTAACCTCCAATACATAATATAAAAGTTCTAGGTTAGTCTAGCTAACATTTGTGACCCGCCAGAGGTGCTCTTTATTGTTGGTTTAAATATCCTGTTTCTTGTCTTTTACTAAGCAGTAGTTACAGGGTTGCAATAACCATATTACTGTTAATTACAATTTTAATTACCTAGTAACCATCAGGGGATTTGCTTAGTTATGTCATCATGATTGACAGAGGGCGTACTATAAAACTGGGACAACAGAGGGCGCTGGTCCCTTAAGAAAACCATTCAGAGCTCAGCCGCCAGGTAAGAAGAAGGTCCTAGTTTTATTTATGTACCTGGCCAGTATATTTATTTATATACAGAACCTTCTTAAAGCGTTCTACAAGAAAAGAACTAACAAGTCAATCCTCTGGCACCTATGTATGGGGTGCACAAGAGGAAACAAGAACAATTCAGTGTTGCTACTTTTGTATTAATTTTAAAATATGGCCCTCTGGTATCAAGATTACTGTAGCACTGCTGACAGCACAGCAAAACCCCTCCCTGCTGTTAAAGGATTTGTTTGGATTACTCTTCTGTCCCTCTATATAAGGTTGTACTTTGAAAAATGCTCAGGGAGCACTAGTAGCACTAGGAACGGCAGCTGAAATCGTTAAATTACTCCTCAGCTGCCGACTCCTCTATCTTGCTTTTATCTGAGTTAAAGCTTGGTGATTCCAAGCTTACTACCTGTATACTTTATTTCTGATAGTAGCTCCTTTGCACAGTAACGAACTAACAATGTTCTTCTTATTTTAGATTTTCACGGTTCGCCTGCAGTGCAAACCAAGTGAGAAAGTGAAATTTATTTTTCTGGGTTTTCACTTTTCGGGTGGCGGCTGAAATTGTCAAAGCCACCCCACCTACACATGTGGGGTGCTTGCTCCAAGCTTCAAGGGAAACATTCAATCCTTTAGGCGTGGAAAGGTGCCTTTACATTTGGATATTGCTTGATTCACTTTGGCAGAGTGAACTGAGTGCTTTTACAACAATTTATTTTTCCTTTTGTCTCGAGGCGACTGCAAGTTTCAAAATTGCCATGCCCTGAGACCTACAATTCTATTCACGTGGAGAGGTACTTCAAACCAACACCTCTCATACCCAAAGGCCACCACAAAGGCCAATCTTGTCCTCTGGACATATGTCTATTTTATTAACTCCCATGAATAAAGTGTAATCTTAAACACAAATGTATACATACAGGGTGCCTTTTCTCTACCCTATGCAGCATTGCAAGACAAACAATATACATTTTAAGGATCCTTACATAAATGTTGTTTTTCCTAATATATTAGGATCTTTGTATTCTAGCCTCCTTTTCCTTATGGGGTTTTCACCATTCTTTTATGTCTGAAGACATAAATTATTTTACCCAGTTGCAACTGTCAAGCACACCATCTAAGGTGTTATTTTACTCTTAGCACAAAGTATGGACTTATAAGGATGAAAATGAGAATAAGTAACAGCAAAAGACTTTAGTAGGAAATTACAGGAGATAGTATAATACTATCCCAGGTGGCCTACCTAGGATAGTAGAGAAGAATAGTAGTATAGGTTTAAGTGGTACTGTTGTGCAACAGAAGTTTTTAAACGAGATGGAAAAAGAAGGAGATGGGAAAGTGTCCAATAGTCCAATAGTCCAGAATCAGGGGGTGTAGCCAATACCTGTCACATATTTAATTGGTTCTTACGAGGTGAAGACCTCCCTGATACCTGGAAGGATGGTATCATCTATCCAATATATAAAAAAGGGACAAGTTACTGACCCAAGCATGTACAGATCCATCAGTCTTTTAGATGCATCATAAAAGATATTCTGTAAAAGTTTACTCTGGAGATTGGAGTTTTGGGTTCATAAGAATCCTCCTTTAGAACAGGCACAGAATGGTTTAGGGCACAGTCGGTCTACAATACAACATTGTTATGTATTATCTTGTTTCATGCATAAATACATTTCCATTAAAAAGCTAAGCTATATTGCTGCTTTGTAGCTCTTAAACCAGCTTCTGATAGCATTAGCTGCAAACCTTTTGGCATTAGCTGTGGGCATTTGGCATAGATCTGCTTCTGCTGAATATTCTAATAAGGCTTCACCACAGTACCTGGGTGCAGGTACACTATAATCAGTCTGGCAATTTAACCTCTAAAATCAGAACAAATCTTGGTGTCCACTAAGGCTGCATTTTGGCTCCTTTACTGTTCAACTTGTACATTAATTCAATTAATTACTCAGTTATATAGTCCAGATTTCCATTCTCCAAAGGTGTTTGATAGAGCTGTTAGTTTTCTTGCTTACACTGATGACATTATCTTACTGTCTACATCACTGCTTGGCCTACAAAGGAAACTGGACCTCTTTATTAAATTGTGCAATGAAAGCAACCTACACATAAAGATAAGACCAAATTGGTTATCTTTGGGAGTAAATACAAGAAAGTCCTGAATTTATTTACATGGAAGCAATCTGTTGGAACTGAAACATACTATGACTACCTGGTATAAGGTTTTCAGAAAACCTCTTATGGAACAAACATTTGAGCCTGTTAGAAACCAGAATGAAAAGTGCATTTAATTCTTTTAAGAAATTTAAGTGTAAACTGGGGAAGGCTAGGTACTATTAAGGGCATTCTCAGAGTTATAAATGCATAAATTAAATCATGCATCCTTTATGCTTCTGAAATTTGGGGTTCCTGCAAGATTACATCATTGGAAATTATTCAGAATAAAATATTTTGTTACATCTTATCTGTACCAAATTCAGTTTTAGCAGAAGCTTTAAGAGCTGAATTAGGCCAGCTTTCTCTATCTTCCCTGGCAAGAGATGCTTACTTTTCCTTTTGAGCCTTTTTCTCCTACCAGAGTAACATTTACCTAGATAATATCTTGAGAAGCAGATAAAGTACACCCAGAACATTTTTTTTCCTGTCCATCAGACTTATCAAAGATCACCTGTTCCCTTTGGGCCTAGACAATTTACTTCATGAAATTTATGTTAGGCTCAAATAGCAAATTGTTAGTAAAATCAGGACTTGAGTTCTGGATACTACAATTAATCAATATCTTTCAAGAATTGTCCCTTTGAAATTTTATAGATGGTATAAGCATTTTAAAACCCACCATTGTTTAGAATCTTATTTAATTTATTTATCTAACCCGCATGAACAAAAAATAATGACAAGGTTTAGAATGGAACTCTATGAGACTAATTACATGTACCATAGGCAAAAAACGTTCTGGAGCAGCTACAGCATTTTGCAAATGTGGTGCTGAAGTTGATAATGATTTAAAACATGTCACTCTTATTTGTCCATTGTACCACAGTAAAATAAGCTATTGGTTTGATTGGAGCCAATTTTGGCCAACTTTTGTCTTCCTCCGGACCAAATAATATGTGCTTTGTACAATTTCCTTGATCTGGCAATTTTGTATCACCTTACACACTTTTTGCTATGTTTGAATTTATAAATTTTAATTACACTATTTTACAGTGATCTTTGGTATGATTTATGAAACTTTATTAGGCATATTATGTATTTGAGGAGTATGAGAGGACAACTCTTTGTCTGCCTTCATTGGCATTTTTTGTTCTAAATTTATATATATTTTTTTTCTTTTAGAACTCTAGTGAGTATGGGCTACAGTATTCTGATGGGGGTGTAGGTAGCCAGACCCGAACCCAGACAAGTCCCATTTACTCCTGCCAGCTGTCAGGATTATTGAAGGCTCAGTCCTCTCAGACACCATCTCTTCTCAATAAATGCATGTTTTTAAAATCCTTTATCACTGAAACATACAATTTGATTTGATATAATTAAGATACATTTTCTCTGGTATGGAATTTTAACAGAAAGTAGATATGTATTTATGTTTTATTGATATTTAATACTTGTGTTGTCTATAGTGATCCATAATGTTTGTACTGTTTGTAATGACTTGATGTTGATTAATAAACTTGGAAATGCAAAAAAAAATGTGAAAGTTACATTATTTGTGCATAGTGGCTACCAACCCCACATTTTCAATGTTATTTCTGAATATACTGCACAATAACTGTACTGCCTCCAGCACTTATGTGGAGGTGCTATTGGATGGTCTGGAGTCCTGGCAGCTTTATTGACATACTTAAATAAACAGTAATAAAAGCAAAACTGTACACTGCTACATACACAGTACATACAGTATAGTTTTGCAAAATAATCAAATCAAGTCAAATCTTTATTTAACCAGGTGAAACACCACTGAGTAAAAAATCATTTACAAAGTGGACCTGGTCAGCCAAATCGAGCTGATCATCACAGTCAATGGTTATACAGAGTCAAATTAAGGACAGAATAACATTACACACAAGAAAACATTGCAAGCACAGGAAGATATATAGATAGATAGATATCTATATATGTATATATATATATATATATATATATATATATATACTGTATATATGAGTTCAGTAACAGAATGAACACAAGGCAGTATATTTCCGGATTTGAATATATCCTTGGCAGGTGTACCCTAAGTGCATTTGAGAACAGCATATTACGGAAAAGTTGCAAGAGCTATGAACAGTCTACCAATGAGAAATGATAGAGTAACTCACACATTGAACTTTACACACTACCATGAGTGTACAGTACATATTCATTGATATATTTTTTTATTGTATTTTGTTTAATAACATTAGATTTTATTTGATAAACATTTTAAATTACCTGCCAGTTGCATGTCCTCCCTTAGCAACTACAACAGGCAACAAAAATGTCCAGTATATTGGATACAGTAATGACATTTGGGTGTGTCTCAAAACTATTTTATCCCATCAGTGAGTTAATCCTTCCTCTGGGGTTTGGTATTTTGACAAATGTGCATTTCATGGCATGCCATAACAGTTCAATTGAACTCATGTCTGAGGACTTAGAGTAAAAAAAAACTACCTTACTTACATCAATTATGTCAGAAATCATCCAACAACAAAATAGATCTAATGCTGGATGTGTGACAATACTTGGAAGATGAAATGCTGCAGCTTTACTCTGGTGGTGTTTGGACCCAGTTAATGCCCTGTTAAGCAATGAACACTGTCAAGGCTGCATATTTCAAGTCACTGTCCTGAAAGAAGTGACACCCATCAGGGAACTTTTTCTGGATAAACTCAGAAGCAGCCTCCCATTTTATATGATCTCTACAGAAGAGACCAGTCCTTGGGGGGAAGGGGTGGAAGAGACTTGATTAATTGCTGTACACCAACTAGTGGATAAGAACATAAAAATATAGAAATAATGAAGTATTCAGCAGAAAAAGACCCACAATCCACCTAGTCTGCCCAGATTATCCTATGTATCCCCATGACCTATTGTCTTTAGAGGGGTCTTTAGCCCTGCTGACTACCTCTTGCCACCTCTGCCACCTACTACTCTCTGACGTACTCCACCTATTGTTGTAACCAACCCTCTGAGTCTGTCTCACCCATTTTTGAACCCATTAATAGACTACACCCCCACACTGCCAGGTGTAATCTGTTCCATGGTTCCACTACCCTCTCACTGGAAAAGAACCTCTTCATATCTCTCTTAAAACACCCACTGGTAGACTATAGTCTCTATTCATGCCCTCTTATCATGGTGCTTCCATTCCTGGTGAAATGACCCTCACTGTACACTTTATCCAAGTCAGAAACCTGTATGTTTCTATTATGTCACCTCTATCCATCCTGGCTTCTAGTGTGCATATGTTAAGAGCCACCAGCTGTTCCTTTTATGATCTGCCCTGTTGTCCCTTTATCATCTTGAAGACCCTGCCCTGCACGGTCTCCATCCTATCCCTGCCCTTCTTCAGGTGTGGACTCCAGAACTGAGCATAATATTCTAGATAGAGCCTCTCTAGGGACCTGCACAGGGCAATATCATCTCCTGCCTTCTACTACTGATGCTTCTCTCTGTGCAACCCAGCATTCTAGTTGCCTTGCTGTAAGTTTTGTTGCAGTAATCCAATGATTTAAGGATGTCACTGATTATAACCCCTGGTCCCTTTCCCACTCACTGTGGCCAGCCTACTCCCTGCCATCCAGTATTCTCTGTGTGGGTCCTTCTTTCCAGTTTGCATCACTTTAAACTTTTTCACATTGAATCTCAATTGCCAAACTTTGGACCATCTCTCAAGCTTTTCCAAATCCTTCTTCAGTTCTCTCACCCATTCCTCACTGCCACTCTGCCATAAAGTTTTGTGTAATCCAAAAACAGACACATCTTGCCCTGGATGCCCTCCTGTATGTCACTAAAGAACATATTAAACAGGACTGGTCCCAGGACTGACCCCTGTGGCACATTGCTTGTGCCCCCTGTCTTCTGACTTAATCACATTTACTACCACCCTCAGTTATCTTCTCCCCAAGCAAATATTTTCCATATAGCTTTTTACCCCTCAGGTTGTGACCACTGTGACTCCACTTCCCTCAGACTGGCAACCACCTCTCCTGGGCTCCCCTCTTGCGCAGGTTCCCCCATGGATCCCACACCCATGGTGGGGCTGGGAAGGGAGACCATCCTCCCTCCCGTGAACATAGCCAGATTGTGCCTTGCAGTACCCAGGTAATGGTATGAGTCTGGAGATGTGTGCAGTGCACTGGCTAACCCTCAGGTTCTTCTTTCCATTTTCTGCCCCTGATTGAGCCAAGGCAACACTTGTGGCACATGCATGTAGAGGCGCACATGCAACCCAGAACCAGCAGCTATCCCCCATCCCAGTGATGCAGATATGTCTGCTGCTCAGTCATTCAGTGCTGCCACCAGACCTCCACCTGGCATCCAACAGCCAAGTCACCAAGCCTCCCCAGTCCAGGAGAAGAGAGCTGTCTGGTGGCTGTCACATCCACTCCTGGCCCACCCCACCCACCATCACCCAGCGACCTGAGTTTGTTTCCAAACTCGGGTTGCCAGTGTGGCATGAGGTAAGAAACTCAGCAGCACCTCAGCCCTCAGCACCACCGGGCCACCCCTCAAGCAATTCTTGATCCACCCTGGACCCTTCCCCACTTCCAGATCCTTCAACTTCTTCAGCAGCCTCCTGGGTGGTGTAAAATCAAAGATCTTACTGAAACTGAAGTAGAGTATAGCTACTGCTTGATCCCTATCTACTTCCCGTGTTACCCAGTCATAGAATACTAATAGGATAGTCTGGCATGATCTATCCACCATAAATCCATATTGTTCACAGTCATGCAACCCATGAGCCTCCAGGAATTCTATTATGTTTTCTTTGATCAGGGTCTCCATCAGCTTATCTACAGTGAGATAAGACTAACCAGCCTGTAGTTTTCAGGTCCTTCCCTGTTTTTGCCACTTATGTAGGGGAACAACATCACCAGATCTTCAGTCCCTGATACTTCACGTTTCCATGGAGCATCATAACAGCTCAGTCAGGGGTTTTGTTACTACTATCCCTAATTCTTTATGAAACCCCTACCCAGGTATGCCGTTTCCATCTTGACAGCACTACCTGGTGGGCTGGGTTCGGAGATAAATATGTCACTCGGCACATTGGCTAGGTTTGGCTACTCTGCAACAGGGGCACCCAAGTAACTCCGGACACAGGAAGCAATAACTGTAATGTCCAATACCAGAAGTGGTATTCTAAAGTGTGGCTTTTATTCACATCCAACAGAATAAGCAAAGTATAGATGGACCCCCACAGGGCTACACTCCTGGTAATGCAGATTTATGGAAATCAGAACACATCCTAACTCACTTTAGCCCTCAGGCTGTGAAACACACTGGGCACACAGCCCGAACTTGTATGCTGCTCTGGGTTTTCCTTGGCTTGGCTCCCTTGCCAGTCCTTTGGACACTTTCCATATAGCATGGAAACATTTACTGGTGGCTCCCTAAACCACCTATAAGCACTTCTGCTCCATCAGGGAATCTTCCTCATCAATCCCACATCTGGGTACTTTTCTCAGGCACTGGCCAAGTACCTGAGAGAAAGCAACATGTGTCCCAAAGTAAACCTGTAGAGGTGAATTTGGTTACTACTGATGGGGGGTCTCCCACCTCTCGCTCCCATAATTCATACCCGGCCATTTCTCTGGACTGTAACACCTCATCCATTAAAACACTTTGCTGTATAGATTCTTTTTAAATGTATTCACATTCAATCTACTGTCTTTACATCCCATTTGAGCTGAACTTGAACATACTTAAATAAGTGGCTGTGTCCATTACTCTAGACCCTCCCACAGAGTTAAGCAATCCAATCCCCACATCTTCCAAACTGTACTTGGCTGTCTTTTGCTGACCCCACAGTAACAGTCACTTCAGTTTCATTTTGTTTCAGGTGAAAACACATAGGCCCTTTAGCAGAGCGAACTCACCCCTTGGTTGCAGGTGCCCCACAGGCATTTTCTCCTCAAAAGAAATCTCGTCCAGAACTTCAGGTGCCTCAGTACGAACTTAAATCAGGCAGCTTCTTTTCTCCCTAGCCGGACCGGGGGGGGTTGCCCCTGGAAGCAGGCTGATTCCTTCCCCCCATCCCCACAGGAATGGGGCCCTGAACCACTGAAAGCAGTCTCTACCACTTCAATGTGTTCTTCTTGTGTTCCTCTTCAGGTGAGAACACACACCTATATCAAAAAATAGCTCTTTGACAGAGCTTAGAGCTCTGAGGGCCTGCCTACAGCAGAGCACCTCTACTACAGACTGCCACAGACTCTACTGAACTCACTTCAAAATTCCCAAACGTTCTACTCTAACCTCCAACTGCAACATTCCAGTGTGGCTTATGCAGCTGCGACAGTTCTAAAATGATGTCATCCCTCAGTCTCAGCTGAGACTGAGAACAGAGTGAGATAGTGGGAAATCCATTTAACTGGAGTTTCACAAGCTGCCTTCCCTGCCTACCATTATGTCTTACTGGGATTCTAGTAACCCCAGATAACAGGGGGGTTACATTTAGGCACCCTTGGGTATAAACTGTCCAGTCCTATTGCCCTGTCCACCTTAAGGGGCTGAAGCCCTGATCTCTATTTACCCCATACCTTTTACCCCCCTTGAAGATGCCCTTATAACACTTTACAGCAGTGGCCCCATTCCTCCACCATGAATACTGATCAGAAGTAATTGTTCAATACTTCAATTTTTTGCCCATCGTCCTTCACTAACATACCCCCCTCAAATAACCTAACAATCCCCCATTGTCTTCATTTTCCCTTATACACCTAAAGAAAAATCTTTATCCCCCTTTTACATCTTCAGCTATGTGCAATTCTGTGTCTGCTTTCAACTTGTTGACCGGACCCTTTGCTTCTTTTAGCTTTCTATGCTATTCCTCCAACTTTTTCTCCCCTGCCCTTATTTGTAACTTTCTATTGGCCCTCACTGCTTCCCCACTTTTCAACATTTCAGCAGCTGTACTGTAGCATAGGAAATTCACCCTCAAATATACAGAGCAGATTTATTTTTTCAATTCTTTAACCAGAAGTGGTACACTAAGCTTAAAGCTTGTTTACAGGTGCAACCTGGGAGCACAGGGAAGTTAAGTGACTTGCTCAGGGTCACACAGTACGCAAGTGGGGGCTGTGGGATTCAAACCCAAGTCTCCAGATTTGGATCCAGGTCTGGATTCCACTGCAAAACTGTGCCCCAGGCATAAATCTTCAGAGGATGTTTTGGCTCAGGTTTCACGAAGTCCTGGACCTTTTCCCTAAAAGCTGTTTACACAAACTGCTCTGAAGATACCATTTTCTTGTCCATAAAAATGACCTCAGGATATGTCTACTTTTGATTGATCTGCTGTCTGGCATGCTCCAGCTACTTGACCTTGTTGATGTCCTGTATCATTGGACTAATGCTAAACAACAATAAAGTTACATGGGAACATCACTAGAGAGAGACACACAATACAATAATATTTATACTACTAGGCAAACACATAGAAACACAGAAGTTGACGGCAGATGAAGACCGCAAGGCCCATCCAGTCTACCCATTTTTTCTGCATTATGAATGTGTCATAGGCCTGTACTCTGTCAATGGCCTTTCTATTCATACTCATCTATATTGCTCCCTTATGCCTATCCTATGCCTGTTTGAAGCCCTGTACTGTATTTATATCCACCACTTCCTGAGGCAGGCTGTTCCATGCATCCACCACCCTTTCTGTGAAAAAGAACTTCCTCACATTACCCCTTAATCGGCCTCCCTCTAATCTCATGCTGTGTCCTCTTCTCCTGCTATTTTTCTTATATTGAAACATTTTAGACTCTTTCACCTTGTTAATGCCCTTAAGGTGTTTGAATGTTTCAGTCATATCACCTTTCTCCCTCCTTTGCTCTAGGGTATACATATTGAGCTCCGTTAATCTATCCTCATATGTTTTCTGATGCAGTCCCTGCACCATTTTGGTTGCCCTTCTCTGGACTGCCTCCATTTTGTTAATGTCCTTGTGCAGGTGCAGCCTCCAGTACTGCACACAGTACTCCAGATGGGGCCAAACCAGTGTCTTGTAAAGAGGGATTATTACCTCCCTCTTACGACTTGCGATACCCCTACTAATACACCCCAACATCCCTCTAGCCTTACCTACTGCTTTAGTGGTCTGCTTGGATGATTTCAGGTCATCAGTGATGATGATGATGCCCAAGTCTCTTTCTTCCCTTGTGATTGCCAGCAACTCCCCTCCCAACCTATAGGTGGCTTCAGGGTTTCTCTTCCCTATGTGCATGATCTTGCACTTCTTTGCATTAAACCCCATTTGCCACTCTTCCAACCATTTTGCCAGTTTATCCAGATCTCTTCTCATTCTGCCCACCCCATCTGGATCATCTACTCTGTTGCAGATCTTGGTGTCATCTGCAAACAGACAAACCTTACCCTCCAGTCCATCTGCAATGTCACTGATGAAAATATTGAAGAGGATTGGCCCCAGAACTGATCCCTGAGGTACCCCACTTGTAACTTGCATCTCTTCTGACTGTATACCATTTACCACCACTCTCTGTTTTCTGCCCACCAACCAGTTTGCCACCCAGTTGACCAACTTGTGATACACCCCGAGCCTACCCAACTTATTAATCAATCTTCCATGTGGAACAGTATTGAAAGCTTTGCTGAAGTCAAGGTAGGTGACATCAACTGCTCCTCCTTGGTCCACCACTCTGGTTACCCAGTCAAAGAAATCTATGAGCTTAGTTTGACAGGACCTTCCTGTTGTAAACCTATGCTGTCTTGGATCCTGTGCTCCTATGGATTCCAGGTGTTGCACTATCCTTTCCTTAAGGAGTGCCTCCATAATCTTGTCCACTACTGAGGTAAGACTGATTGCTCTGTAGTTCCCTGCTTTCTCCCTGCTACCAGTCTTGTGGAGTGGGATCACATGAGCCCTTCTCCAGTCTTCTGGGACCTCTCCTGTGCTCAGAGACTCACTTAATGGTTCTGATAATGGCTCTGCTAGTTCCACCCTTAGCTCCTTTAGTACCCTGGGATGTATGCCATCAGGTCCTATTGCCTTGTCCACCCTGAGCTTAGTGAGCTCTTGTAGGACCCTTTCTTTTATGAAGGGACTAGTGCACACCACCCTTCCCCTTGTGTCCATGGTGCTGAGCTGTGGGCTCAGTCCTACCTTCTCCTCTGTAAATACTGAGCAGAATTATCTATTTAGGATAGATGCTTTTCCTTGGTCCTCCTTACACTCCCCCTTATCCCCTTTGATCTTAGCAATACCCCTCTGGACTTTCTCCTTTCACTAATGCATCTATAGAAAGCCGTGTCACCTTCTTTCACTGTTTGTGCTAGTGTTTCCTTGGTTTGGACCTTTACCTGCCTTACTGCCTTCCCTGCTTCCCTTAGGGAAGTTTGGTATGCCTCCCTATCTTCGTCCCGCTACGTTCCCTTATATTTCCTGAAGGCCAGCCTTTTGGATCTGACCTTTTCTGCTACTGTTTTTTTTTTTTTTAACCTTGTGTTTATACATCTAGTCTGCCTTCTCCCTCCACTCTCTTGGACATCCTCTGTGGACCCTCCAATCCTCACCGTGGTCAGCCCCTAGAGTGCCTCATCCACACACACTCCCCTGAAAACCCCCCAGTATACCCCCTGGGTAGGGGTGAGGAGGGAACCCCCCATGCTTACCTTTCTCCAAACCAGCATACTGTGAGTGTGCATAGATCTGGCACAGCGGAGTCTGCCCTGACAAGCCTGGAGATGTCCTAGGGAGGTGTCTTCACCTAGGAGGGACCGAGGTGTTTTTCCAGTTTCTTCCCCCTGATGTTGGCATGCAGTAAGGGGCTATGAGCTAGGAGGCATGCTGAGATGTACCTCCTGCTCCGCCTGTCTGCTGACATCCACCCAATCCACTTAATGCTTCTCCACCTACTGCGCCATCCACCTGGGCTCCCCTAGGCGGCGG
Organism: Neoceratodus forsteri; assembly: GCA_016271365.2. Classification (NCBI taxonomy): domain Eukaryota; kingdom Metazoa; phylum Chordata; order Ceratodontiformes; family Ceratodontidae; genus Neoceratodus; species Neoceratodus forsteri. The sequence continues at coordinate 669,096,945 of CM028133.1, forward strand.
CATAGCAGCGTGAGCCTGCAGTTAACCTACCTGGAGAAAGACAGCTACAGTCGGGCGCTCTATCCTTCTCTGCCCCTGCCAACTCCTGGCTACCCATGCTCGTTCCCGAACCCGGCTCACCAGCGTGTTGCGAGGTGTGGCGTCCGGTGCCTCAACCTTCAGCGCCACCGGACCGGCCCTCTGCTACTGTTTTTTGAGAACCAAAGTGGTTTCCTTCTTCTTTTGCTCTTGCTTTTCTCTCTAACACAGTGGGATGTTGCTTCAAGTATTGCATCCTTAATGCTTGCCCACTTTGCCTGTACCCCCACACCTGTATTTCTTCTTGCCAGGGCTAGCTTAACTCTGTTGGCCATTTTATTAAAGTCAGCTCCTCTGAAGTCCCATATTTTTGCCTTGGAATGGGATGATTTAGTTCTAGTGGCCAAACTGAACCATACCATGTGATGGTCACTGGCCCCCAGGTGAACTTCTACCTGGAGATCTGTGATCCTTTCCCTGTTAGTCACTACTAGATCTAGGATAGTCCTGTCTCTTGTGGGTTGTTGTACCAGTTGTTTGAGGCCCTCCCCCTGCAGGGAATCCACTATATGTCTAGTTCTGGCAGATGTTCCTGCTGGTATTGCTCAATCTGTATCTGGCATGTTGAAGTCTCCCATTAACAGAACCTCCCCTTTAGCTGTCATGTTTTGTATATCTTCTAACAGTAATGTGTGTATGACCTCCCCCTGGGCTGAAGGCCTGTAGACAACCCCAGTTCGTATGGCTGTCCCATTTCCTGTTTCCAGGGTGACCCACAGTTCTTCTGGCTCCTTATGTGTATTCTGAATTTCTGTAGCTTTGATATTTTCATTGACATAAAGGGCCACTCCACACCCCCTTTTTGCACCTTGGTCTCTTCTGAACAGTACATAGCCTGGTACTGAAGTCTCCTAAGTGTGGTTACTGGTGAACCATGTCTCTCTAATGGCTAACTATGTCCAGTTTAGCCTCTGTCATTTTGCCTACAGGTCTGGAATCTTGTTTCCCAGACTGCGAGCATTTGTGTACATGATTTTCCATTGGCCAGATTTTGGTGTGTTAGTTGTTGGGCGAGGTCCGGCGTTTCCTCCTGTGTGTCATACGGGAAGCCGGACCTTTTTCCTTACCTGGTGATGCAAATGAACTACAAACATGCTGAACTCCTGTTTGATCACTAGCTGGGGTTGGAGGAGTGTTCTTCCCATTCGACATATCGGGTGCTACGGCCCTCTCCCCATTTGCTAGTTTAAATATTCTGCAAAGACATCAAACTTCTGCTCCAATGCACTGACACCCTCCCTCCATATAGTGCCCTCCCATATGTCCAGTCCTTACATCTGTATATCCTGTTGACTATGGTTGTGGACGCCAATACCCCATGTTCCCTGCTCAGGAACTCAAACACTTTTCTGGTGGTATGGTTGTCATCCTCATTGAGACCATGAGTAGTAAGTGAATATTATGAAGAAGCACTTGTAGCAAAATTTACACCGATTGCTCATGTGCAGTACTGTTCACTAATGTGCTGAAGTTAACAATGTGCATTGCTGTACCTAGTATAAACAGAGGGATGCACACAGGGCTGAGTAGAGCAGATTCTTTTCAAGTGTGCACAGAAAGTACTATCCATAATCGTGATTGCACCATTAATGGGAATGCGTTAACAATATCCTCTTCATGCTTGTCCCAGCTGCATGGGTTCTCCTTATCTGCATATTCATCTTTTAGTGATCATTGCTATAGTTTCTGTGGAGAACCAGTAGAAAACAATAATAAAGACCAAGAACACTCATTGAGCAATATCCATGGAACCGTAAGGTGGTGTGTCAGCAATTCAAATAATCTACTGTACCCTGTAGAACTCTGCTCACAGACCAGGACCTACTTTCCACCTGAGGAACAGTACACCTGAACAGGATGACTGCAGTGTGGATGGGCATCCAAGTTGCAGAATATAAGCTGGAACTTTAAAGACTATCATGTGAGAACCAAACTTGTCCAGTGTGGTAGTGTCCCTTATCTTAGCTGTGTATAATTCACACCTACATCACATCTAGCCTCACCTCGGCAACTGATAAAATGATGTTTCTTTTCATACTTACAGTACTGTGCTTTGCAGTGTTTTACCTTCTTTAATGTGATGGACAAGACATTGTTTTATGGGAGAAGAACTGCAATGCATTTGCTATGAACCTGCAGGGAATTCTAGACATGTTGAATTAGACGCCTGTTAGGAGAACACGGTCAAATGCTGTTCAACATACAAAACAAGCATTTGTCAATGCCGAATGTTGGCTTGAGGGCATTGGCATTGGTAGTGCAGGAGTTAGAGAGATGCATAATAGGAATAGCAATGAAGTATTGAACTGACGCCAACCCCCCCCCCCAAAGACACTGACAGGTGTCATGGTGTGCTTTGGGGTCTTCGCCCTTATGCGCACCCCATTCCATAAGAAAATAAGCTGAGATGAGTGCAGTATAGGAGAACGGAGTGAATGTTAGGGCAACAGACCCCAAGGCACACCTTGATGCCTGTCAGTGGCTGTAGGGTAGGAGGAGTGGGGTAGAATGCCATGAACATTATAGCCGACGAACCCATGTTATGTCCCTGACGCCTGTCAGTCTCTATAGGGTGGGTGTATGGTTGCAAACCTTAATGCCCCAGGTGTTTGTTGGTATTTTCACTCCAGATTTTTGGCTTGGGCTTTTTGAGACCCCACCTCATGAACAATGGCACTATCATTTCGATACTCAATCCTGAAAGGTGATTTCACACAGCAAATGAGCCATTCAGAGCCACAGTTGTGGAAACACATTTCAGGCAGGATGCAAAAAATGACAGCAGTACTGTTCATTAGGAGGTGTGAAAAAATGGCAATGTTGAAAATCTGGAGTGAAAATATTAAAAATTGGTGAAGTTACGAGCGTGTGTAGAAACTGCACAATGCACGCTCATAGCACAATGTTTTTTTAGAATTTTTCCACCAAATTTACAACATGGGCTTTTTAGGACCCCACCTCATGAACAGTGGCAGTGCCATTTAATTACTTGGTCCCAAAAGGTGATTCTATGCAGCAACCGCAAAATCTTCTTTCAGGGCTGAGAAACAAAATGACAGTGACATGTTCACGAGGTGGGGTCCCAAGAACCCCATGTTGAAAATTTTGGGCCACAATTCCAAAAAATGACTGAGCTATCAGCCTGGTTGACCCCCATTGCTTCCCATTATAAAGCTTACCTTCATTTCTTCACATCGCAGTTTGGCTTTGAAGAGTGCAGATGCGTCCCGGTTCAGAGAAGATCATGGCTCCTGACCTCCGGAGGGTAAGTATGGGTGAAGAGGATGCAGGGAGGTGGGTGTGCAGAGGGAGGGTGGGGATAGAGAAGGGGATGGGGGAGGCATCGGTGGACCATTTTCTTGTTTGCAGGGAAAAAATAAAAATAAACCACAAGAGAAGGTTTTCTTCATTTACAGGTTAAGAAATAAAAAATAGGCACACTGGGGTGGGGTCCCAGTGTGCTACAATTCTGGGGCGGGGGAATCGGGGAAGGCAGCAGCAGTGGGAGGTTGCAGAAGGGTTTCATTGTCTGTCAGGGGACGAGGAACGGAGGGAGCGGGGAGGGCAGAAGTAGTGGGAAGTTGCAGGAGGGTTTTAGGCATTACCTGAGATCCCTGGGTCCCCCTGTGCTCTAATTTTTTTTTTCAATCAAATATGGTAGCGCACGTGCTGCTACCTGCTGCTAGAGTGCCAAACAAAAGAAATACTGGGGGACGGCTCACATCTCCAGTATTTGCCCACCAATCTGAAAGTATTACTGAGGTAAATAAATAATTTAATAAAGGAAACAGCATCTAAAGAGCAATAACCTGTACCATGTATTAGTTGCTCTGCCTCCCCCCCGTAAGCAGCTGTATGTGTGTCTATGCATTGAACTTTGTTTGTATTTGCCTTTCTCTCTATTGCTCTGTCTTAGCATTTGACTTTATTTGTGTTTGCGGGGCTCCACCCCCCACACCCCCATAATCAGCTGTCATAATTTCTTTCATTTTCTTTCTGTGAAAACTGGTACTTTTATCTAAATGTGTTAAATGCATAGCTTTTGATACACGGCACTACATGTCTACAACACACTTGATTCAAAGTGACTTCAAGCGTGTCCCATAATTATCGGAGTCTGAAAAGAAGTACACTGGGGACTCAGGGATCTCCGGTATTGCTGGGTTTTTATGTCAGGGGACAGGGAGTGGGGAGGGCAAGAGCAGCGGGAGGCTGCAGTGTGACGGGTGGCAGGAGCTGCGAATATGCCGTCATGGGGATTGGGCACCTCGATGTCGGCTTTCTGTGGATTGTGCGACGGATGACAGGAGCTGCCATTTTTACTGAAATGTTTCACCAGGAAAAGCACGTAATGAAGGCATGACATCTGCCGATGCAATGACGAGTTTGTCTCTCAATGCAGCGGCAGATTTGTTTAATCTCTGTGGCTCTCTTTGAAACTGCTGTCATCGGCAGCATGTTCACTCATTGGGGGCTGAGGGATATACCCATGAAAGCATCCCCTGCATTGGCCAACACTGACACACCTCTGCATTTCTGCTACCACCACAAGGTGTTGCTTGTGCATGCACACAAGCCAGCATAAAAATGGTGTTCCAGCAGGTGGCAACATCCTGACTGAGTTGGTATTGGGGGAGGTGATGCATTCTCTGCAACTGAGGTAACAGGCCATGTGCTTTGGTGACTAACTGAAGTGGTCCACAATTCTGTTTGAAATTTTGATGATAGTAATTACTTGTTTTTGGTATTTGACAAACATGGTCTTTATGAGGATCAGGCAAAGAGAAAATCATGAAGTATATGGAAAACTGTTAAGGGTCTTGAGCATATTAGTTGTATTGTCTATTACCACAAAGCCCACCTCTAACTCTTTCAGAGTTACCCACCTTCCAATCTAGTATCTCAGTTCTTCCACCAGATTGTCTGCACCTTGCATTTTCTTAAAGGAGCAGGCAGACAGGACAAATGACTTCAGAAGTTGGCAGAACTAACTGCTGACACAGGAAAAACTATCCTGTGGGCAGTGACAGTGATGTAATTCACTGCCTGGGCACTTGTACACATCTCTGTGGTTAAGATGGACTAGGTGGCCCACAGCATATGCAAGACAACTGCTAACCATATGCTTTAATGTGTCATACATTTGGGGGCTAGCCACAGCTGTCAAATATTTGTTATATGGAAGATTGCACCTGGGCTCTGCATAGGCTAAGACAGGATGGAAGGCCTCACACTTTTCCATATTTTATGACAGAAGCACTCATACTAACAGTTTTACTATGCAATTTTTTTTATCTTAAGGGCATATGGATAGCTATGGTGGCATTTGCTTGTTTTTTGATTAAGTTGTTTTAGAGCCAGCTGCCTCATGGTGCCACTTTTCAGGCTCTGAAATGGTGACTTGGGAATATCACTGCTGCCACCTGGAGTACTTCTATTGTTCTGACTCAACCTTTTGCCTGAAGGGCAGTGCTTGGACAAAAGCTGTCTTTTTTAAACACATTTTTTGATTCCTTTGTTGGCACTGGTAGATATACCAGCCTTGTCTGGCCCCACTTCTTGGTTCAGGGCCATCACAGTGCTTTGGCACTGGGGGATTTACCCCTTAGCTTCCCCTTGCCCCCCTCCCCCCCTCGAGGACACCAGCAGGAAGGACTCATATCCAAGCTGGTGATATACTGACACATCTCAGCAAAGTGCCTAATGGCATTCTCCCCCTCTCTACACCGCTGCCCTTGCACTGACCCCATGCATCCATAGGGGACAATGTCAGAGTGGTATGATGGCCCTCCTCCCCGAAGGAGCAGGAAAGCATCCCCTGGGACACTCAATCCTCCCTCCCCCCCCCACTGGCCCTTGATGACCCAGGCTCATTCCTGAACCCAGGTCACCGACCTCATGAGCAGTAGCAGTACTGCTGCACCAGTGGACTAGCTGGACAGAAGCTATCTTAATGTCAGTTTGACCTTTGGCACCACCGACCCACCACCTTGTCTCATGCCCCTCTCTTGTACTTCCTCCTCAGCTTACCAGTTGCCACCACTGGAATCAAGTGGATCAATGACTACCTCCTCTTCCTCTTTCTCTGCATGAACTGTGTCCAGTCTCGTCAGTCCATGTGACTTGTGCAAGTTATGCAACATGGTGGTGGCGCAAAGTTGGCGGCCACTCCTGTTTCTACTTATTCCCTTTGCACACCGACAGTATTTTACACATGAACTATCATTGCTGACAACTGAAAAGAAAGACTGCACTGCTGATGTGTTCTTTAAGATTGTGAGAACATGCAGTGGTGCAGAGCAAGGGGAGAGCTGGCTGAAAGGGGCCCTGGATGCCGCATGACTTGAGGGCTTTTTGACATGTGATTTACCTTTGGATTGATGAGCTTAATGGCTCCTCTGAGCTGCTTCCCTCAGAGTACTGTGTCTGAGGAAGGCTTGCTTTAGAAGAGGGAGGAATGTGTAGAAAGATTGATGTTCATCTTCTGATTCCTCAGCCTGCTCTCCTCCATCTGAAGAATTGGAAAAAATCTCCTCTTGTGTGGTTTGTGTCCTATATGCTGCTGTGCTGACTCGTGTGGTGCCCCTTTGAGCTGCATAAAGGCATTCCTGCTGTTTAGTTACGATCAATATGCGTGTGGGTCCAACGCCTTTTCTACTGGCTCCTTCCATGCCTTTTATTTGACCATGACTCTTAGATACTGTCTCAACCTTGTTTAGAAGAGTTATATCGCATAATAGTTCTGTGCCCACTGTTTTTAAATGGAGGCAACTATTCCTAAAGCCTATGACTCAGATATAATATGTATTTTAAACTCAGCCCCAGGCGAACATTTTGAATAAGGTTAAGCATAGAACATTTCGACTCACATGTGAGTTCTGGGGCTGAATGACTTGCTTATTCATGTTATTAAATCCTATGGGTGTAAATGCTGTTTATAACTTGATAATTATTTTTCAAACCAGTAATCAGACTGAGGAATAGATTTTGATTATCTTTGAAGAGCAAGCAATGCCTGTTTATGCAGTCGCCTGTGTATTAATTATCACAATATTGTACCCACCTGAAGACTGAAAATTTATGTCAGAATATTATGCAGTGTGTTTAGCAATTATGCTTTAATGTGCAATAGCAATATGTTTTTAGCGCTGTTTGTTTTGTATGTGTTATGTTTTTAAAGTGCAAGGGCATGAAACATTCCTGAACAATAAACTACCTAAAAAAAAAAAAATACTGTTTCAGCCTTTCTCCCTTACACCACGTAGCAGCCACAGGCGACTTTTTTGATACCAGTACCACTGTATGCTTTGTTTATACTACTTTCACCAACTTTCTTTGGCCATCAGATTTTATTTCAGGCTGTTCAACCCATCTCACACCCTCTGCTTGGGTTTTGTGTATTTGATGAGATTCCATAGTGTCATATTCTGACTCACTGTTGGTAGTACTGTGTATGTTTTCCACTGTGTGGATGTGTAAAAAATTGCTGACTGGCACTACAGCACAGGGTGAGGCACCCAGAACCAGTGTGAGCATACCTAATGTACTGCACTAGTAGCTAACAAAAAATAGCCCTCTACTACAAAAGGGTAGAGCAAGGAACCCGCCACCCACCCAGTGCTAGTATATGTGCCTCCTACTGTAATGTATGTAACACTTGGGGAACTGGGCAAAACGTAACCCACTACCACTGAAGGACAAGACAAAACATCCAAAACTGGTCTGAGCTAGTAGCTCAAAAAATTTGTCCTCCACAGTAGCAGAAAAGTATTCAGTGAAGAACCTGCTGCTCACACATTAATATATGGTATGTATGTCCCCTTCCCTACTGCAAGATCTGCATAACTTGGGTTGCTGTCCAGAAATCAGTCCATCCATACTATAGCAAGGTCAAGCAACCATAACTGGTCCAAGTGTCCAAATGTACTGCACTACTACTCTAGCACAATATTTACTTATTTATTTATTTAACACAAAAGTGCTGGGCAAAAACAGCCAGTCACCACTCATGCAGTAGTAATTTACTTACTACCCAGCCCTTATCACTAAAAAAATAAAAGGAAACAGGAGCTTTGGGTACAGAATAAAATAAAACTGAACCTGAACTAGAAAAGAAACAAATAGTACCCTGGGGAGCTTTAAGAAGACACCTTCTGTGGGTGCACCACTGCAGATAGTGTAATACTATTTTTTTTCCACATACACCACTTTGTCTTGTCTTAATACTTTGTTGTTCTGTAGTTAACCAAAAACATAAAATCATATCCACACTCCACAGTGTACTATTAGCATTTTAAAATGCCTTTGGTTTGATTTTTTTCTAAGTTTCTTTTTTCAAAGTTTTGTTTCCTGCTGCTTCTCTCTTGTGCTCCTGAGCTACCCTTTCACTTTAGCAGCAGCTGCTTAAGGAAGCCAGCACTGCAGACATGGAGAACATGCCCCTAACATGCACTACCACACAGGAGATGTCCTGGGTGCCCAAGTGCACTAGTGCGGGTAGGCTTCTTTCCTGTTTGTGCCTTTTTGCAGTTTATTTCCCATTTCATTTGCCATTTGGTTTGTTGTTTATCTTGAATAGAAACTATCTGTAGAACAACAATATGCTCCTTGTGTGTGATTTGGCTTGAAATAAATTACCCCCTTCCCCCTTAATGAACCAGTCCTTCATCCCTAAGCAAAACTGCAGGGATGATGGGGTGATACTGGAAAGAGAATTAGATGTGTACTTGTGGTCATAACAGCAGTCTGTGAGTGTGGGTTTAAAGGTAAATCTGACCCTAACTGGAAAGTGCTGATTTTAAAAAAATGTTTTAAAAGAATTGTTTAAGCAAACTTGTTAACAGCAAATTCTGCTTCATTCTGAATTTTTGTATCATCTTTTGTGGGTTGTTTTTTTTTTTTTTTTTGTGAACTTTGAAAACTGTTTAGTTCCAGAACATTCTGGTGCAAGGATGCTGTACAAAATAAAAGCTGTCTTGCCAATACTGCACTTGAAATTTCTTTCCCCAACTTTGGGATGCTTTTAGAACAGAATTTAACACTTCTGCCAGCTGTAGGATGCTTTTAGTGCTATCTGGCACAAGTTCCAGCAGTACAATATGCTTTCATTTGTGCACACAGTGTACTGTGGTTCTGTACTGTGCCTGGCACTCCTCCTGGCTACACAATGCTGTAACACTGCATCTGACACTCCTTTTCTGAACTGAATTATTGTTCCGTGACTGTACCTGGCACTCATCCAAGTTGTACCATGTGTTAAGTACTATGCCTGGCACGCATCCAAAGCTTTCAAATACCACAGCTAGTAACTCAAGCAATGCAGTGTTACACGGCCACTCCCAGGGAGTAAACACTGAGCTGAAATATTTCATTTTCTGAGTTGCTGGAGTTAGTTGTTCAAGACAGACACTTCCTATTTTTGTTGAACAGCTGTATTAATCTGAACTGTAACTTATGCTGGGAATATAACATTTTTCTATTACCAGTTACAGAAGTAATTTAAATAATATTAACCATTTTACCACCAGAAGCTGTTTCATAACCACAATTTCATTTAGTATATTTTAATGCTTCTATATTTTCAACTTTTGTCCACATATTTGGGTAAAGATGTTCACACAACCCTACTAGCTGTTTTTCTCTGTCTACTCTGCTTTTCATTCCTGTTTCACCTCTGTCCCATCAGTGTCCCCTTCACACACACACACACACACACACACACACCCACACACACACACACACACCACACCACACACAACACACACACACACACCACCACCACCACACCACACACACACTAACAAAATGGAGACGTCTCTAACATGAATTTGTTGTTTTACTTTTCTCAGAGTGCTCAATAGTTCCATCCAGTGGCAGCAAGATTTATTCTACAAATATTCATCTGTAACAGAATAACGTAAATGTTATACTAATTCTGTCAGTTATTTTCTACAGTAAGTCTACCACTGAAGAAAACACGTAACACACTGGCCTTATTTTCTTGGAACAGATTCTGTTTTGGGTCCTTGATGACTACCAAGACACATAAATTTGAAATTTGCCATTTACTTTTCTAAAATCCGGCTTCATGCCCCTTTAAAGGAAATGGTGCTGTTAAGATGAATGCTGAAATTGCATTTATTTAATTAGGATAAATGTAGCTTCATAGCATTTAAAAATAAAATTAAACAACAACAGCCTTTCGCAATTTAAATCTTCCACCTTCTGTTTTCCTAAAATGGCTGCCAACGTGCAGTGTGATGACATCCACGTGGAGTGAGCCCGTCAGCAACAAGTGTTGCAGCAGTAGTCCTTGAATCTGTAGGGCATTGGTCTCCCATAAGTTTGTTTCCAATTTGTTGAAAAGGGTAAAAATCAACGCTTAACTTATGTATTATTTATATTACTACATAATCTAAGTGATGATTTTTTTAAACTTAATACATCTACCATGCAAAAACCAACACAGTTTCCACACACTGTTCCAAAACAGTTTCCAGTCAGTGCCAGATACCTTGCCTCTACCCACACTGTCCCCACTACACCTACACCTGCTTTAGTGTTTACAGATACCTGGTGCTCTAGTGAGGTAAACACAGAGTGCCCCAAAAAACATTGACGTCCAAAGATCTCTGCTGCTACTGCTGCCTCAAGCTTGCCACAATCACAGCAGGAGAGCAGTTTGCATCAGGGAGCGGTGGGGTCCATGAATTCCGATTGTAGAGTCAGCAGCAGCAACAGCAGCAGAGATTTATGGGACCCTGTTTTTTGTCATGCTCTGTGTTTCTTTCATCCACTATACTATCAGGTATTGTTGATAATAACTGCAGCAATAGAAACAGGGACACAGCAGGGGAACTTAGCACTTGATGATGACTGGGTGATGATAAAGAAGGGATGTGGTGATAGAGGTGAACTCCAGTTCAGAAGGCAACAGAGAACATAGAAAACCATGTGTGAGCTCTTTTCTCCTCCTAGACTACCATGTATTTTTTTCTTTTTAGAAATATAGAAATGGGTATATGCCGGCAGGATAACTGTGCATTTGGAGCCGGAAGAAGGTGATACTATGGCTGGGATTCTGCTGGAGGGGTCAGTGAGCTTCATTTGCAGCAGCAATAGCAGCAAAGATCTTTGCAGGATGATGTTTTTCAAGGTTCTCTGTGTTTCAGGTGGAGGAAGTTTGAATCTGGAGAGGCTGTTCTGTACATTTTTTAAATGCTAGGAAAATGCATTTATCCTGATTACATAAATGCAGTTTCAGCATTCATGTAAATAGCAGCCTTTCCTTTAAAGGGCTAAGAAGCCATATTTTAGAAAAGTAATATGACCAATTTGTGTGTATAGGTATCCTTTAGCAGTTCTAGATTCCTGATTAGTCTGATTAGGAAACACCTCAAATCCTTTCCATGTTTCTTGTCCAGCCCTGTAAATGTTCTGCCACTGCTGCTAGCTTTTGAACATTCCCAAATACTGAAAGTCCATGTTTCCTAGCCAGTGGTCTCTGGATTTGAACCTGTAACCCTCTGGCTCCTAACCCAGGATTCTACTTCCAAGCTAAATTAGAGTAATTGGGGGGGGGGGGGGAGATGACTCAGCAACTAATCTCAAGTATTCTGTAGGGAGATCCCAACTGCTGCAAGTCTGCACTCTTACCAGTCTCCAGTTTATAGGCAACCAGTATTTAACAAGCTGGTTCAGTTTCCTAATGACCATCTGATAAGCTGCTTAGTATTCCTACTCCATTATTCTAAACAGAAAGAAGGGAGTATTTTATTTCAAGTGGCATAGTGATTTGTAGGTGTGGAAGGATACATTGAAAACTCAAAAAATGTGTTCCGCAGTATTCCATTTTTCCAGCTACAGACAGCAAGATGGCTGTAGGCTCCACCCACAGCCATAATAAGATGATGGGGTGTATTATTAAAGGAACCACCTCCAGGAAGGGGGAGGTGCTCCTGCCTCTATACAGGTCATTGGTGAGGCCGCACCTGGAGTACTGTGTGCAGTATTGGCAAAAGTACTTAAAGAAAGATATTAGATTACTGGAGGGAGTTCAGTGCAGAGCAACAAGGATGGTCTTGGGATTGGAAGACATGCCCTATGAGAAGAGGCTGAGGGAGCTTAACATGTACTCCCTGGAGGAGAGGAGGGATGAGGGGACATGATTGAGACCTTTAAATATATGAGTGATATAAACAAGACTGGTACAGAGAGGGTATTTAAGTTATGGGGTGGGAGGGACACGAAGGGGCATGATCTGAGATTGGAGGGTGGAAGATTCAGGAGAGAAATGAGGAAACACTTTTTTATGGAGAGGGTGGTGATTATGTGGAACATGCTGCCCATGGAGATGGTATCCTGTAAGTCTGTGGGTAGTTTTAAAACAGGATGGGACAAAGTGAGGGGGAGGGTCACCATTTGGTGGGAGGGGAGGAGGGGTAGCTGCAGTGCAATGGTTTGCTAGCTGCACACTCGAGCAGACTTGATAGACCATATGGCTGTATCTGCTGGCGGTTTCGTTCATATAATCATTTGGTCAGGTTCATTCTGGATACCCAGGACTCCCAAAACCACTGCCTTATGTATAGCAAATTAAACAGGGTGAGCCTTTCAAATCATAGACAGCAGAGGCTTGATTTTCAAAGATTGGTGCAAGCTGTGTCAATGGCAGCTTGCACTAATCCTCACAGCACCTGGGACCCTGTGCCTGATTCACGTACAGGAAGGGTCTCATAGGTTTCTTAGGTTTCATAGGTTTTCTTAAGCTCTATAGAGGCCAAAGTCTATAATAGCTTGCTTAAGAATCTAGGGATACCCAGTAATATTTTTAATACTCATGTAGCAGTCTAGGGTATGCTTAAATGCCTTCAAAGTTTTACTTCCCACCTCCTCAATTGGGAGTTTGTTCCAAATTTTAACTACCCGCACCGAGAACCAATGCTTGCATATATGCATATTATATCTATCTCCCTTGAGCTGTAGGGGATGGGCTCTTGTGTTATAGGTCAGGTCTCTAAGGGTGAGGCCCAGCTGTTCCCACAGATGTGGATCTGATAGTGCTAGAAAAATCAGGCACATATCCCCCCTTAATCTGCGATATTCCAAGGTATACAGATCTAGTTCTTTCAGTCATTGTTCATAATCCAATCAGTGGGCTTCTTTAAATCTTTGTGTCACCTTTCTTTGAATTCTCTCTGGGGCTTTAATATCATGCTTGTTCACAGGAGCCCAAAACTGAGCACAGTACTCAGTGTGCGGCCGTACCAGAGAAGTATAAAGAGGGAGCAAAACCTCTCTCCTCCTCCTGCTCTTAATATATCTGTGGATGCAACTGTGGATTCCACCAGTCTTTTTAATCACCTGATTACACTGTAGTTGGAATTTAAGGTCATTACTAACCCTGATTCCCAGGTCCCGCTCATCCTGCACTACTTTGAGCACCTGCCAAGCCAGTGTATAATTTAGAAGTTTTTTTTCCCCCAAGTGCATCACTGTGCACTTCTCGATGTTAAATAGTGATTTCTTTTTTTGTGCCCAAGTCTCTAGTTCCCTTAATGCTTCCTGTAGTACTACTGCATCCAATTGGTTATTTACTGGGAAACCCAAGCACGTATTGTCCACAAATTTGGAAAGCCAGACGTCAGCTTTGGGCTTCATTGTTGAAATGTACAAGTTAAAAAGGCAGGGTCCCAGTACTGATTCCTGGGGGACACCGCTGGTCACATCTGCCCAAATGGACAATTTGCCCCTAATACATGCCCTTTGCTTTCTCCCCATCACCCAGTCCCTAATCCAGCTAGATATGTTTCACTAGACTCCCAATTCTTTAAGGGTTTCAATCAGCTCCTCATGGGGGACCTTGTCAAAGGCCTTGGCAAAATCCAGAAACACCACGTCCACCAAGCTACCTTCATCTAGTGCTTTAGTAATTTTGCCATAAAATTCTAGTAGGTTAGTTTGGCGTTATCTGCCCTTAGTAAATCCATGTTGTGTCACATCCATGGCCCCCACTAGATCAATGCAGCTCATAATCATATCCTTAACTATGCCCTTGAGTAGTTCCCTGAGGACCGAGGTCAGGCTAATTGGTCTGTAATTACCGACCTCCTGCCTTGAGCCTTTTTGTGTATCAGGATAACTGTTGCCTGTCTCCATACCTCTGGGACCTGGCCTGTATTTAGGGATTGCTGGAATAGGAATGTAACAGGCCCTACCAAGCTATCTGCAAGTTCTTTAAGAAGTCTAGGATGTAGACTGTCAGGGCCCTGTGCCTTACTGTGGTTTAGATTTTTTAACCTTTTCACTACATCTTGAGCCTCTATTTGTGGGCCTACAATCCCTTGTTGTTCTATGTTTGTATCGGAAGCTTTTTGGCCTGTATTGAAGACAGAGAAAAAATAGTTATTAAAATGATCTGTCGTGTCCTTATTCCTTGTTATTAACTTCCCAGTGTTATCTTTTAGGGGGGCAATCATTCTACTAACTCCCCCTTTGTTGTTAATATAAGTATAAACGGACTTATAGTTGTCATATGCTTTGATGGCTAAATTATACTCATACTTGCTCTTGGCTTTGGCAATAATCCTTTTTGCTTCTTTCAAGTTGTGTTTATATGCTTCCCAGGATCTGTTTTTGCCACTCTGTTTGGCTCTGCTGTATGCCCTATTTTTCTTTTTAATTACTTTTTTTAACAGCAGGGGTTAGCCGTGGAAGGGCATTTTGGGGCCTATTATATTTACTAGTGGCCAGTATGTATGTGTGAACCAGGTTATTAAGTTTAGTACTAAACGTACCCCACATATCCTGTTGTGTTGGATTTTCAAATTCTATTTCCCAGTTCAATTTGTCCAACTCTTCTTTTATTATGCTAAAGTCATCAATATTATAGTTATGTATTACAGTACTACCAGTGTTGATTTCCATAACCCCTATATACTTATAACAAACCATAGAATGGTCACTTGTACTCAGGGGAGCCTCTACAGTATAATTCTGAATATTATTTGTCATATTACTCAGTGCCAAATCCAGGACGTGATTATCCCTGGTATTTTCCAGAACAAATTGTTCTAGTCCTGCTAACTGGAAGACCTCCAGATAGCTAGTCTCTGCTTGGGAGTCTGTTTGTAATGTATCCCAGTTTACACCCAGGAGATTAAAATCTCCCGGTAGGATAACATTATCCTCCTGTGTAATATGTTTGATGAAATCTAGTAGTAAACTGTCATTTTGGGCTAGGATAGCTGGTGGTCTATACAGTACTCCAATACTGATCTTAGCTGAGCGTGGGGGTATCTTTAATCCACAAAATCTTGGAATTACCCCATACAGTGCAATCAATATTTTCTGACACTATACTATCTAGGACATATAGTGCCACCCCATCCCCCTTGGCATGTGGCCTGTCCTTATTATATAAGGTATAGCCCAAGATTTGTTTGTCCCAAGTGTCTTCTGCCGTCCACCAGGTTTCTGTAATGGCACATATATGGATGTTTGAATTGTGAAATGTCAATTTCAATTCATCCATTTTGTTGTTGAGGCTTCTAGCATTTAGTAAAAGTAAGTTCCAGTTGGACTTTGGGTTGTGGTCAGGATTACTTTTTGTGGCCCCCACATACCCTCTTATTCCGAGTTTAAATAAGTATCAATAAATTGTTTTAGTTTGCTGGCAAATACCTGTTTCCCCTGTCTGTTAAGGTGTAAGCCATCTTGTGCAAAAAGACATGGTGCCTGGAAATCCTCCCAGTGATCCACATAGGTAAACCCTTTTCTAAAACACCAATGGTAAAGCCACCCATTTAGATGTCTGATGTTCTCATATTGAAACCAACCAGCCCGGGGAACTGGTAAGATGCCAGAAATAACCAGCTTGCATCCTCTGGTTGTAAGGGCCTCCCCTACTAGCTCAGAGTCCCACTGTAGATCGATGAGACTTCTCTTACCCACATCAACTCCTATGTGCAAAAATGTTAGTGGTTTATGTGTGTTTTCAAGAAGGCCAGGGAGTAAATTCCTTATGTCCCCAATACCAGCCCCAGGCAATACAGCAACTGTGGTGAATTATTCCCTATTCCTGCAGATCACATGGTCAGTATATCTGAGCATTGAGTCACCTCCAGTATAAAGAGGACATCCCTTGGTGCTTCTTTAACTTGTGTTGATATGACAGGGTTGACTGGATTATCATCTAATATTAAATCATGGGAGCTCAATGGAGTACAACTGGTTGAATTTTGAACATCTAGTGTAGTGAGCTATATTTCTTCATTAAGGTCTTGGTCAGTTGCTAGGGCACTAAATTTATTAGGGGTTAATATATTGGAAGAACCCTTTATATTCTTTCTTCCCTTTTTCCCTTTAGATGATGTGTGCACTACATACCAGTCATTTTTATTGCCAGATTTATCAGGAGCTTCGACTGGGGATGTTGGTGAGTTAGATGATGAGGGGTACTCTGATATAGATAAGTCATTAGCTACTGTATCAATATAATGTTCCAGCACAGAGATATCAGCCTGTACCCTTACTCTATGCTGTAGAGCAACAATTTCTGCTTTTAGCACCTCTATTGAGCTGCAATTATCACAGATAAACCCCGGAGTATCATCCTGCTCTGTATACATACCGCACCTGGTACACAGCCTCATGATAGGTCTAGGCCTTGTAAATAATCAATGTCTTTTTGTCCCAGCTCCCAGTGCCCCAGCTGACACAGCTGACACGCACTGATGCGCGTATCTCTGTGCTCATCTCCGCGTGCTGCAACGTCCGCCCTGCCTGCTCACGCCCTGCTCACAGCAGGGCTGCTTGCTATAGGTCTTAATGACCCAGAAGTGCCTGTGGGGGTTGTGAGTCCCTCAAAGCAAAGTTACAGCTTCAGAATAAAATAATTGCCCTCAGTGCGTCTGCTTCTCAAGTGAAGCCAAGGCACGGGGCAAAGTTGTCCCAGGTTGTTAAAAAGTCAAACAACTTGCGCTTTTGTAGTCCTGTCTTACAGTGACAGAACTACTGTGCTCCCCTCCTGCTTTCTGTGTCTATAGATGTAGGGCTCCAATACAACACGCACACATACAGATTTTAAAATAGGTGAGGAGTCCCACAATCAGACCCCAAGTGCCACAGCTCTTCCCTGAATAGTAGGTTTTACAATTTTGCTTGCCTGCTCACAGCAGGGCTGCTTGATATAGGTCTAAATGACCTGGAAGTGCCTTTGGGGGTCATGAATCCCTCGAGGCAAAGTTACAACTTCCGCACCAAACATCCACTGGTTGCGGCAGCCGCTCCTGTGCGCCACACATTTGCCACACGGGATGGGTTTGATGAAGGGTGCAGCAGGGTGACATAGATCACCAACCTCACCACACAGAACAGGGACATGCAAAAGTCAGTTTAGAGAAAAGTGCTATTCCAGTCACCTCTCACAGAAGTTGCATGACCACTGAATTCCATAAAGCAAATGTTGTTTTATTTCCAATAACAAAACAAAGCTTGAGATTCAGCAAATGCAAATTGTTGTCACCTACTTAATCCCTGTGCTTCAGCTCCAAGCCTTCCCTAGGTGGCCCCTGAGGACAGCTTGGAGCCAAAGCACTGATATTAGTGTGTATGGCTTAAGTAGGTGACTACAATTTGCTTTGGCTGAATCTCCAGCTTTGTTTTGTTATTGGAAATAAAACAACATTTGTTTTATGGAGTTCAGTGGTCATACAACTTCTGTGAGAGGTGACTGGAGTAGCGCTTTTTTCTAAACTGTGTATGTGTTATAGGGCTAGCAGCCTGCATGGTTTCCCTAGGGCACAGACAAGTTGTTCTGTTGAACCAACATGCAAAAGTCCCAGAGAGCTGACACTGGCTGCAGTGTTGGAGGAGGGACAGTCAGCTGGGGGGGGAGAGCCATGCCCAGGACCTGCATAGTACTGCCAATAGGCATGCCTGCTGCAGGTTCAGTAGGCAGACAGGGCATATGTCCAGGGTGTGGGTCGCAGTGTTTCTGGTGCAGTCTGCACCTGATTGCAGAGCTGTGGTCCTTCACAGTGCTGATCGCTTAGCTGCACACTTCTCTGGGCACCAGACCAGTCCCTGCTCTTGCCCTGCACTGTCTGTCAGGGTGGTGCAAAGTTCATTAGACCACCTGTTGGATGGCCTAAGTCCAGGTGGGTCCCACTGAATGTCTAAATCCCATTTAAGGGGATGTGGGAGCCAGAGTCTGTTGCAATCCCCCTAGTGTCCTGGCGCACCCCAACCTCAGCACACGCCTGGCACATGATGGGTCTGACGTAGGGGGTCCCCAGTTTGCCCCAACCATCCTTCTTGAATTGGAAACTCTGTGAGTTTTGACACAAGGTGCCTTTACCTCAATTCTGCTTGACACAGACACCTTGCGTTAAAATCAGTTTTGTGAATCGATCCCTAGCAGTTACTTTATCTTATGTATCATTATTCTAAACCAAGAAAAATGAGGGATGGCCTATGATCCACCAACAGTATTATTTATCATCAGCCTGACCTTGTAACATACCTGGGTACATCCTCATTATTCCCTTATGCTGGACCAAAAATATGGAACATGATACCAGGCAATCTCAAACTTAATGCCATATTTAATCACTCATTTGTTCCTATCTATAGATTTTTTTTTGTCATTTTTCTCTACCCCCTGGCCTTGTACATTAGCAGGGACTGGTTGATAAATTACACTGAGGATATGATTAATGTGGCTTAAACTCTCATTTGTATTATTTTATTTGTATTGTCATTATGATTCACAGTCTTTGAATTTTGTATTTTTTCATTGCCTTCTGGAAACTATTGAAAATAAGCTTCTGCTCAACGCATCTTCTAGTTCAGTGACACTTGAATAGACACTGAAAAATGGAAATGAGTAGGTGATCTCATAAATGGAAATTCTAAAAATGTGACATCATAAATCCTCCATTTAAAGAAATTACAGTATACTCCATTTATACCTCCCGCGGTTAAAATGGGCAATCGGCTACATTGGGCAAAAGTGCAAAACCAGTTGCCAGTTATCATAGAATCCAATGTTACAGCAAGTGGTTACAGTGATCGTTATCCACCTTCTATTGCAGGCAGATTCTCCTTGGTGTTGAGTTTTCACACCTGATTATCGCTTTTCAACTATGCTAATTGCTAGCTCACGCAAAGCGGTTTACTGTTCCTTTTGAAAAGAGGTGCTACAGCACCTTCAGTGTGCTCAGTTTGTCTCTGGACTGCTGTAACAATGGCTGGCAAAAGAAGGGTGATGTCCCTTAGTGAAAAAATTGAGGCCTTTAAAAAGATTGACGAGCTGCCCAAGATGAGCCAGCGAGACTTGTCTCAACACCTTAGCCTCCCAAAATCAACAGTGGACACAAGTAGGCATAGTGTTGCAGTTTCTGTGGCACTACAGTACTATGTGTTACTGTGCTGAAGTTTTCCTTTTTTTAAAACTCAAATAATTAAAGTTTACTTAAAGAACAGTAAAGTATATGTTTATTGATTACAGTACTGCCTTTGTTTGTGTGATTAAACATATTTTGGTAATGACGTTAAGTAACACCATTTATTGAGTTCAGACCCCTAATACTAGTCTGCATTTGGTTACATCCTTCATCTCCTATATCAGGCAAAACGGCTTAACATAAACTTGCCATTATAAGTGGTGGGCACTGTATTATGTTTAGTCCTGTAATACAGTGGCACAGTCCCAACATTAGACAGGCTTGGACAGGCTGGATAGTCCACTAGACTTTTATCTGCCATCACTTTCCAATACAGTTGTGATTTGCACCAATGACTGCATTTACCAGTGAGAGCATGTGGTGAAGGTTACAGGGCTTTATGGCTGCAAAATTGTATAGTGACAACTCAGCAGGCTTTTAGAGCCATGCAAGGATCTAGATCTGGGGAACACATCTCACAAATACGAGCAGCTAAAATGTCAGTTTCTAGTATCATTCAAGAGAGCAATGCCAGTATCAGTCAAGAGAGTAAATACAATCTTGGCATACATTAAAAGTGGGGTAAGAAAAAGTTCAAGGGAAGTAGTGCTCCTCCTGTAACTGCCATTGGATAGGCCACACCCAAAGTACTTTACCCAGTTCTGGTCATTATAGTACAGAAGGGACAATGAACAGATTGAAAGGACCCATCGCACATGACCACCAAGCATATCTGTGGCTTAGTAGGCAATAGCGATTAAAAAAGTCTGACTATTATAGCCTGGTCTTCATGGAGTCTTGCGCTGATACCCACAGGACCTCCAATACACCTGCCTTAAGGGCTTTCTTTTTGTAAATTGAAGTTGGAGGGTCCTGGGTTCTTAGTTCTCCTTGGGGGAGTTGATGTCCCACATAGTGATAAGTTGCATGGTGCCTCCTCCCAGAGAAAAGTTATAGTGGGCCTGGTCTTAAGTCTAATACAATGCCCAGTATATTACACTTACACACCCTCCCCTCAGGTATTCCCCACCCATGACCCACATAATGCAGTAACACCACTCTATAATACCTACAAATTAAATGCACACGAGACAGCAAGTGCAAACAAACAGCAAGGGATTTATTAAGGAAGAGGATTGAGCTTTGAAAGGGGGTTGAAGAGTTAAGGCAAACTCACAGTCACATTATGGCTGTCTTGATTTTAACAGTAGTGGTCTTCTCCCATCACAGTGCCCCTGCTTGGCCTTACTGTGCAGTCCCCACTACCCACTGGTACCAGCAAGATTTACCCCTATGTCCCACAAGGAGTTCCTTTGTGTACTGTTTACTGAGTACCCAGATGTTTGATTGTTGTAGACCTAATGTCCAGTCATGTTGCACATGATAGTGGGGATGGTGCACTTTATTGCCAATAAACAAAACTCCCAACTTGTAATCCAAGGCCCAAAGTCTAGTCCATAAAGATCTCCAAACGGTGTCACTGTCTAAGCTAACTAGAATAGTTGACCCAAGGTCCCTGTTCAGGTATTCACACAATTAAAGGGCCACGCATCATCCAGTGGCGAGGCAGTGTGATGGAGTGTATGTCCATAATGCTCCTTTTATCCATAAACCACTTCACAACTCTGCAACACAGGCAATGCATGTTTTGACTGGGGATGTGATGGGATTTGTACCAAAAACCCATTGCTTTCAAGCTGACTCTTTAAGACCTCACTGCATTGCTTGTTCTGAGATGTACCACAGGGAGGGCTGTTAACAAGCAACAACTGACTCCAATAAAGAGAGAGAGAGGCAGAGGTTTCAGTTTCAGTTAGATGAAAGGGGAGACAGCAAGAGACTGAACTGCAAGATGTTTTTTTTAGTCTGAATACAAGCTGCTTGTTTCTTTTTCTGTTGCTGGAAAAGTAAAGATTTCATTTGATTCAAACTGGCGTCTGGAGTGTGCTTTTTGAGAGTGTTACCCAAGAAGCCGCCTGATTTGCTACCCTGTCACAAGTGACTGGTTTTAGCAGTGAGACCAAATTTCCCCTTGTCTGAATAGGGGCAAGATAGACTTAGAAAAAGTACTGAAATGGATGGCAAAGCAGCAAGCACTACAAGCCTAGATGCTAGTGCAACAACAAACACAACAGACCCCAGATACTGGTACAATGGCAAAGCAGCACAACAGGCTCAGATCCAAAGGGACTGGATAACCCAGCAAGTGTAACAGCAGGTGCAGAGAGATCAGCAACAGCAGGAGTTTAGGAAGCAGGCGCTGCGAGTATAGAAAGAGAGTGTACCCCAGCTCCAGGTCATAGGAAATCAAGCCACTATAGGACCTCATCCCATGTTAACAAAAATGGGTCCTGAGAATGACTCCAATGCCTACCTTATGACTTTTGAGAGTTGCCAGTACCACTGACTAGCCAGGAGAAAGTTGGCCTACTCGCATTGCACCATACCTGACTGGAGATGCCCAGGCTGCATACAGAAGCCTAACTAACACCACCGCCTGAGACTATGATTAGCCAAAGGCAGCTATCGTAGACCAGGTTGGAATAACCAAACTGAGTTACTGCCAGAACTTTCACACCTTGGACTTCAAAGTTGGAACATGACCTAGAGTGCTGGCACAAACATTAAAAGACTTGGGTACTCTGTTGTTAAAACCAGAGGTGTGGACTAAAGAGGAGATTATGAATTTGGCTGTACTTGAACATGTTACCAGATCAAGTCCATGACTGGGTAATCCAACATGAACAGACCACTCTGGCTGCAGCAATGAAGATCATAGAACATTACCTGGAAGTTGAAGGACCAGAGGCTGCTAAGAAGAGCGGAACCCCACGACAAACCTCAGGTGGCAACCCAAGGAGAAGATCTCTGCAGAAGAGTGGAGAAAGGACTTTGAGGGGATAGAAACAAATGTGCTGGTATGCGTATGTGGTCAGGTGGTGAAATATTACTTTCCTGTCCACTTCAAAAAGGTATAACATCAGGGTCTGGTATAACTTCCCCAGTCCAAAGACCCCACTCTCCAGTGATCCAAATTGTGTGTGTGGGGGGGGGGGGCGGTGAAGGTTATAGACTTGACGGTAACATTGTGTATTTTTATTGTGGTAAAGTGGGGCATATCAGTAAGTTCTGTGACTGCATGGATTGTGATTTTGCAGAAGGCATAGCAACCACCCACAAACACGAGTAAGTAGTAGTAGTAGTAAAATATTTATTCAATGTAACATACTTGTACATGAATTTGGTTATGCCCCCATTAAACCGAGACTTATTTTCAATGGGTACCAACATGGTGAACTTAGTTTTGATAATAAAACATTTAGAAATTATATATATACATGTCTATACTTTAAGAACCCACTTGGCTTACGTACATATGTATTCAACTGATGATAAATAGTCACATATACCGATATGTAACCACTTATTAATGTCAAACCATTCAATAAGTTAACCAAAATTGCTACTCAATGCACATTACACCTTACACATTACATAATTTTCAAAAAAAAACAACATTTAGGCTAGTTTGTTACAGCAGGGCAAAGGTTTACTAGCTTGATTTATTAACCAGCTGCGCATTGTTCCAATATGTAAAGATTATTTTCTTGACCTTAATCGAATAGGAATAGAGTTCTATGTAACAAGGCCATTGTACAACATGGATGATCTTCCTATATTCGTATTTAAAATTGGTATCTAGAATTCCACACCTTCTGATGATTTTAAATTTAATTTATTGAATTTTATAGCCACATTGTTTAATATGTAATTTGGGAGGGATTTCTTAAAGATGTTATACAGTACATACAATTTAATGTATGGAGTTCCCTTTGGCCCTTCAATCTTATCCAGTTGAGCTCTGTATACAGAAGGCAATGATGCTTCCTTCTAGGGGCTCCAAGTATGTAACGTGCAAAGCTGTTATATAAGTCAAGTTAAGTCAAGTCATGTTTATTTATAAAGCACCTTTCGAAATCAAGGAGCTGTACAAAAATAAATAGAACAGCAAAATCCAAGCATTAAACAACCATAACTATAAAGAATAAGCCAGGGTAAAAAGATATGTCTTTAAAGCAATTTTAAAACTGTCAACGGTCGGACATTCTCTTAACTAGCGAGGTAGAGAATTCCACAGGGTTGGAGCCGAAAAGGCAAAGGCACGAGATCCCGATAACTTCAAACGAACCCTGAGAATCTCTAGCAATCCCTCACTGGTGGAGCGGAGAGGACGGAGGGGGCAATAGGGAGCCAGAAGATCTTTCAGGTAACTGGGTCCCTGGTCGTGTAGGGCTTTAAAGGTTAGTAAACCAACCTTAAAGGTGATCCGCCACTGAACAGGCAGCCAGTGCAGTACGCGAAGCACAGGCGTAATGTGACTGGTTCTAAGAGTCCCAGTCAAAAGCCTGGCTGCAGCATTCTGCACCAGCTGAAGGCGGCAGATATCGACTCCTGGTAGCCCTAGGTAGAGGGAATTGCAGTAGTCCAGACGGGTAGTAACAAAGGCGTGGATCAAAGTTGGAAGGTCCTCCCGGGGAATCAGATGTTTCACCCGGGTGATATTCCTCAGATGGTAAAAAGAGGATTTGACAACAGCTGACACCTGGGATTTCAGGGCCAGACCATCATCAAAAATAATGCCCAGATTTCGCACCTGTCGAGAGGTAGAGAGCGGTACGCCACCAAGTAATAAACCCGATGGCTGTCCAACACCCAAACCCCCCAGGACGCACTCTGGATCCACAACCAATACCTCAGTCTTATCCAGATTAAGTCTCAACCAGCTCGAACTCATCCAAATTCTGATCCCATCCAGGCAGTTATTAAGTACAGAGAGTGCATCACTCTGATTGGGGAGAAAGGGCAGGTACAGTTGAGTATCATCTGCATAGCAGTGAAAACTCAAACTGTATCTCCTGATGATTTCTCCCAATGGCAGCATATACACTGCAAACAACATGGGAGCTAAAATGGAGCCCTGTGGTACCCCACACGGCAGGGAGAAGGCGTCAGAGGAATAAATTCTGGTGACAACTCTCTGAGACCTGCCAGTGAGGTAAGAACAAAACCACTTGTGGACTGTACCAGACAGCCCACAAAAGACCCGCAGTCGCTCAGTAGCAGCCCATGGTCTACAGTGTCAAATGCAGCAGAAAGATCAAGAAGGACCAGAATGGTACAAGCCTTTCGATCTCTGGCCATTAGGAGATTGCTCAATACCTGAACAAGGGCAGTCTCAGTACTATGCCTTTTCCTAAAGCCAGACTGGAGAGTATCATAGACATTATAAGAAGTAAGATGATCATCCAATTGCAATGCAACTGGCTTTTCAATAACCTTACCAACAAATGGCAGGTTAGAGATAGGCCGGTAGTTAGCTAGACAGTCTGGGTCCAAGGAGGATTTTTTTAGGAGTGGTCGAACTACTGCCTCTTTAGGGGGGAAAAAAAAACCCTCTCCAAGGATTTCCAGATAATGTCAGCAAGGATTGAGTAGATAACTTCTACACAACCTACTAACAGTGGTGTAGGACCCGGATCCAAACTACAACTAGTTGGTCACATTGTTTGGATGATCTTCACAATGTCCACGAATTCCAGGTGGTGAAAATCTAACCAGACAGGCCGAGGATAAGATACCACAGTCGTCCACCACAATCCCCGTGAGGAGAGGTCAGACCGATGCGGACCTGATGCTGGCAACCTTATCTGCAAAGAACAGACAACTCATCGATCTAAGCTGAGAAAAGGCTTCTAGGCTGAAGACAGACTGGATTGCACAGTATGTCCACAGTCCGGAAAAGCTGAGCCAGTCGATTCTTTGCAGAAATCTCTCTGGACAGGAATTCTGCCTTCTTACGAGTGATTTCTGATTGGTAGCCATCATAATGGGCCAGCAATCTAAGCCTGTCAGCATCAAGGCCCGATTTCCACCAGGCTCTCTCCAGCCTTCGGCCTACTCGCCTTAATTCCGTCAAGGAGCCATCAAACCATGGACTCCTTGGACGGATGGTGAGGCTGAACATGAACAGGAGCAATTTTGTCCAGAGCATCTCCCACAGCCTTCTTATAGGCAACAAAGACCATCTGGACTCATGCATTCACCCGACAGACTTGATAGATCCAGCACCGCATTAGTCATCGGGCCAATACCCTTAAAGGGGCGGTATTGGACCATCTCCGTAGGGGCAGACCTATTAGAGGGGGCCCTGAAACTGAACCTTATGGTGTAATGGTCCGACCAACTGACTGGTTCCACCCCCAAGTCAGAGATCTGCATACCCAAGAGAAAGACCAGATCTAATGAATGACCCCCTATATGGGTAGAGGAGGTAACAACCTGCGTCAGGCCCAGTGTATTCATCAACTGGAGGAGATTTTGACCAAAATGAGATAGTTCATCGTCGACCCAGGCATTGAAGTCACCCAGGAATATTAATCTGGGAAACCTCAACACCAGGTCGACAATGAAGTCTGCAATCTCCTGTAGGAATTCGCCTCCATCACCTGGTGGACGGTAGACGAGGAGAATCCCACAACCTGCACCCTCGCCCAAGATATATTCAAAAGATCTGGTGTTCCCCAATGGCACATCGACAAGGACCAGTTCAGATTTAAACATAATGGCCACACCTCCGCCCCTACGATCCAGCCTTGGACGGTGTATCACCGAGAACCCAGCTGGAGTTGCCAAGGCCAATATAGGGCCAGGATTTTCATCCAGCCAGGTCTCAGTGATGCAAGCCAGATCAGATGATCCAACAAGATTAGCTATAATAGCTGTCTTGTTTTTTATAGATCTGGCATTGCACAACACCGCCAAGGCAGGATGAGCTGTCGGGGAAGACCTCGGCACCTGTCCGATATCTTCGGGACTCTTGGGTATGGGGACAAGATAAGAGCAACCTCTATCCTGACCCCATTTCAGCCCAGGATGTCTTCTGGACCCTAAAACCCCAATCCGCCCTCCCCTTTCTTGTCCCCCACAAGGCCCAGCTTTCCACCTTCGTCCTCGCCTCTTCAGAATGCCCAGTGCTTCGACACCTAAAATAGGTGTCAGATGACAATGGTGGCACTCAAAGGACATAATTCCCTGAGCCTAGTGGGGAATAGTGCCCAACTGTCATTAATTAAATAAAAACAACAAAGAATAAACCTAAAAATATCAAACCTATAAATAACACACTCTATAAATAACACACTCTCCTCACTCTCTCTCACTGAGGAGGGCAAATAAAAACAAATAAACTAACATAAACCAAAATAAACCCCAACTCAAAAATAACCAAAGTAATAAAAATAAAATAAGAATCCAATGATCTTAAAACACAATAAAATATCCTACTGATTATTAAACAAATTTTTGTTTTAAACAATGCAGCACCTCTCATGTGCAACACTGCAAGAGATGTTATATAGTCTCCCAATACCACCTCTCACAAGGCAGGGAGTCAATTAAATAAATCAGATTTGTAATAAAATAAATTAAAATAAATAAATATACATCACTCTCACCACCTTTAGTCCAAGAGTTAATAAAAACCAGAGAAAACGGTTCTCCGGCAATCCAAAAATGAATAAAATCCAGATAAGGTCAAAAAGTTCTCAACAGGAAAATCAAAAATGTTCAAAATGAACAAACAAGGGAGCCCAAAGGTGTCCGACAGATCTTCCAACAGCTGCTCTTCAAAGACCAACAGTTCTGACAATTAATTATCCGAAGGCAGCAGAATACTTCAGGAGGCAGAATATGTTTCTTCAGGGAGTAGTACCCCCACTCAGTCGACGACCTGCTGCTACAGCTGTCTCACAAGTCAGCCCAAACAGCCGACCCTAAGACAGCTTAGAAGAGGCCCTAGTCCTCCCAGCTCCCTTGGAAGCACCCAGGGTGACTCCTGCCCAGTCGGAGACCAATAAGTGGACAGCACTCCCCACAAGTTCAAAAACAGATCTCTTATTGTTGCAGTTTATAGGTGACAGGCAACCGTCCACTGAACCACTCCTTCCATGCCAAAATTCACACATAGAGTCCCAAAAATCCACTACGGACAGGCACAAAGAGAACTCTATGTGCTGGGGAAGAGTCAAAAATATTCACTGTGACAAAAGGAACCACCAACCGGGATCTACATATCAGTAGACCCCCTGGGGAACCAAAAAGGACCCTGAGCCCACCGGCTAACTCCCCGGCCGGTCAACAGCTGAGATCTCCCAAGCCACAGCAAAATTTGACCCCCAACTCCCCAGCACAAATTAAGGGAACCCCTGTACCACAGTAATTCAGATTATGATTCTGCACAGTCCTTAACTGCAGCTTGATCCTCCAAAATGTTCAAGAATCCCCAAACACAGTTGAGCACTCCAGTTCCAGTTCCCAGACCAGACTTCCTCACCAGAAGAAGCAAAAACAGCACATCCAGCCAGAAAGAATGGTGCAAAATCCTCCCCGCTACTCTCCGACTCCACAGTCTGCCACACTGCGGCCAGGTAAGTGGTCAGGCGGATGCCAAGGCTCGCTGGGGGGGGGGAGCAGCACCGACCAAAGTAGAGTCCTCTCACACAACTCAGAGGCACTTCAACAGAGCTACTGCTCTGGAGCAGACAGAAATCCTCTCCACAACTCCCCGACTCCACAGCCTATCACACTGCGGTTGGAGACATGGCATATACGGCATACACACTACCGAGAAGCCGAAAAACTCCGTTACCCGGAACTCGGCAAACCGCAACTCGGTACTCGGGACTTGGCAAACCGCAAACATCTCTTGCCCTAGTCTAACTCACTTCTTCAGCCCTAAACTAGTCTGTAAACACACAAATTAAAACAAATAAAAAAGATAAACATAAAGTAAGCACAAACAAAGTTAAGCAAGCAAACGGAGCTAGTACTCAGGCTGGCTCAGCTCAGCCACCATCTTTCTATACTACATTCATTTTATTCAACTCCACCCCGATGCGCCCCCATACAATAGCTTTCCATAATCAATAATTGGAATGATTATAGTGTCAGCAATGTTTAATCTATTTTCCTTTGGAATGTTGGTGCAAATTCTATACAACATACCTAACTTTTGATTAAGATTTTTATCATATTGTCAATATGTACATTCCACTTACAGTATTTGTCAAGCCATATTCCAAGACATCTGTAAGAATCTACTTGTTCTAATATTTTATTATCAAATGTCCTGATTTGCAAATCTTCATTCCCAACAATTACTCTATTTGAATGTCTAAATGTCATAACTTTTGATTTTATGGCATTTATGACCAGCTTGTGTTCAAAGAAAAAGCCCTGAAGTAGATCAAATGTGGTTGGTAATTCACTTTGTACCTGGGTATATTCTTTACCTATGATATAAACAATAGTATCATCTAAACATATCAATGAAATTTTACGTTAGGATTTAAAAAAACAAATGAATTCATATCTATATATATATATATATATATATATATATATATATATATATATCTATTAGAGAAGAGGGCCTAAGATTGGGCCCTGTGGGACTTCAGATACAGTAGGTTAAAAAACTGAACAGTATGAACAAGCCTATTGTGGTCTGCCTGTTAAATATTCCTCAGACCATCTAAGGACAGTTACTGATAACTTCAAATATGTTCACTTCCTCAGTAAAATATCATGAGCGAGAGTATTGAAGGCCCTTGAGAGGTGTATGGAAATAGCACCAACCATTATTTTTCATCCAATGCGGTCTGAATATCACTTACTACTTTAATTAAAGTTGGGGTGGTACTATGTTGGGTTCTAAATCCTGATTGAAATGGGTTCAATATTTGGTTGATTTCTAAGTCATTTTTAAATTGTGCATTTACCAACCTCTCGGGGACCTTCAATATGATGGGAAGTACAGAAATAGGTCTATAGTTTTTATCTCTGTTTTTATTCCAGATTTGAAATGTGGTATGACTCTGGCTGTTTTCCAATCCACAGGTAATTTGCATGTTTTTATGACATATTATAAATAACGGTCAATGGTTTTACCAATACCTGTGATACAAATGTAATTAAGCTTGCAGGCAATCCATCCAACCCAATTGATTTAGAAATGTCTATTTCCAGTAATTCCATTAGGATAGCTTCTAGGTCAATCTCCTAGAAATTATATTCGGTCTGTAACTCAGACATTGGCTCCATACTTTTACTAACACATTTTGTGGTGCCACTAATGAATCTAATACTTCAGACCCCATTTTAATAAAATAGTTATTAAAACTATCAACTACTTCCAACCCTGTATTAACCATATGGCCATCTATCATAATGGTATTTGGGAGCTCTATATTACTTGCAGTCTGTAAACTATGAACAAGTTTCCAAAAGTCTTTTGGCTTTGTTCTACATTCTATGAATGACGATTTGTAAAAAATTTGTTTTCCTGTTCTAATTTCCTTAAGATAAGTGTTTCTGGCTTAGCAGTATACTGTCTAGTCCCTTTGTACGTTAATTTTCTTTGCAACCTTCCAATACTTGTCTCTCTTTTGTTTATATTTATGTAATTCTTTGTTGTACCATAAAGCAGTCCTTATTTTGACCCATTTTCTTTTAACTGGCATATGATTTTCACAAAGTGCTCTAAATTGCTCTTGAAAAAATCATTATGCTTCATTTGCTATTGAGATCAATAAAATGCAGTCTCACTTAACATTTTCAAGCTCCAGTATAAATTATATATAATCAAAATTCTTCCATAATCTATATGTAATGTACTTGCTATCAATAATGTTTTGTCTCTAGACCTAATATATGCAGTTCCTTGATGATTGCTAATAGATCCAGAGATCACAGCAGATGTTTTATAATATTCTGGCTTGCAAGTAAAAAAGTAAATATAATATAGTTCAGGCTGAAGGATCTCTATGATTTATTATTGTGAAATCACTAATCAGTTATGCTAATCCTAAATATACTTAATTCATTAAGTTCATTGTTTTGTGTAACTGTTGCCCAATTAACATTGCAGTCTCCAATCAATAATTACTTGTGACTTTGTTTATATTTCTTTAGAAGGTCTTGCAAATCATTAAATATCAAACATGGACTTTTTGGGGGGTTGATATACCCCAATCAAAAAAATCAGTTGTGAAAAGGGTAAATTCACTTCAAGGGGTAGTAATTCTATTGTAGTATTTACTCCAGTTAAGTTCAATTCTTTAACTTTAATGTGTGATTCACCATATATCAACAACCCTCCCCCCTTTTTGTCCTGTCTCTTCTCCAAATTTGATATCCTGGTATATCTATTAATAGATCCTGGGTTTTGTTATTTAGCCATGGTTCAGTAATTACCAGTAAATCTGGTTTACAATCAACAGCCCATTCTCTAATAAAGTAAATTTTAGATCTCAAACACCTGGCATTGAAATGCGCAATGCCAATTTCAGGGCCATTTAATAACATGCCATCAAAAAAACTATGCTGGGGTCCTGAATTGAGATGCACGTCTCCACATAACATTAATGCTAAGCACAACAGGATCTTAGAAATTCTGGGGTTCCAGTGTAACATCTTCTGAAAGATACCCTGGTGTGAGTTATCAAATGTAAATCTATCCAAATTCCCATTAATACCCAACCAAAATTGTCTGGGTAGGAAAATAGTTACCAACTTAGACCATTTAAAAATACTTTAGTAAACATACTGTACCTGGTGATATCCAGAAATTGACTCCAAATATCCCTCTACACTCATTTCTTGAGAGAGTTCCAGATCAGCTATGTTCTGTACTCTATAAAAAAGTATAGCTCTTACAGTCTCCTGATGATGAACGTCTGGTTGCGAAACTGGTAGAGGTTCTTGTTGTGTCTTTGTTGCTAACATAATTTGTATGGTGGTCTGATATTTTTATACATTAAAGCTGCAGTTTGTGTGGAAGCTCTGAGTGGTGCGGATATTTGTCATCCATTTGATTCATTTTGTATATCCTGCACACTCTGCACACTGTAAAGCTGTTTTGCTGTGATTATTTTTAATTCTTACAGTCGCTACCAGTTTTATCTTCAAAGGGGCATTACTTATTAAAAGCAAGCAGCCAAGCCACACAAGGTCAAAAGGCTTCATTCCTATTTATGTACTGATTTTATCTAGAGCAATTAGTCACCTTAAAAGAATGGGCTCTAAATCCTCATATTAGACTTTTAAGACTTTCTTATAATATATTTTCATACAATATTTAAGTGTATTATTGGTTAAAATCAGGATGTTTGTGTCACAGATTCACTCAGCAGGTCAGGCCCTCTACTCCCAAAGTGCCAACCTCTGAGCGTAGTCTTGTGAACAGTGTAACAGACAAGGTAACCCTCTTGCCTGTTTTTGTGAGTTCGGATCAACCTTTGGTCTCAGTTCTGGAGGGATTCAAACTGTAACCTCTTGCTAACATACCCAATGTACAGCCTCAGATATATCTGTCTTCGGGGGCCAGATATCTTTGCCTATGGGCACCTAACCAGGTATTCAGAGCTGAACCCTAAAAACTTAACAAAGACCTCAGATTTAAAAAGCTTCTGTTTCCAGTTTGGTACCACCATGCAAGCTTATGTCTGCTGAACCATAAATATTTCTTAGCAAAAGAAAGCAATTCAAAGACAAACCAGGTTTGCTCTAAAATTAGAGTTTTTACTAAAATATATAATAATATGTGAAACATACAATACAAAACTCTTGTAACACAGATATACATATCTTTAAACAAAACAAGGTTTAAAACAGTGCAATTCCTACATCTATATTTAGATTTTGTCTAGCTTTCTAAATACCTGTTTTCAGTGCTCAGATGTTTTCTTGGTCAGTGTCAGATACAAATGCAACTCTGTAGTGAAAGAGAATAATCTTTCCAAGCAGTATTGGCCATCCTCTTTTTGATGAAGTCATCCAGCCCCTCCTCTGGTCAAATATCTAACAAAAATATATTTTTATACAACCACAGGATGTAATTTTATTAATCTATACTATACAGCTATACAGGATGTATTAATTCCTCAACCTTAGCATAACTCAAGTTTCAATGCCACCTCTTTTGATCTCATGGTGTACCCTCTTCACACAGGCTTCATAGGGTAATTTACAACCTTACACCTCTATGTAACATCCTAGCTTCCCTTATTTAACATCATAAACTTAGTTTATGATTTCTCTCTTAACAAAATGAACTTAAACAAGTCTGTAATTAGCTCAGAGAAACAGGATCCTTAATAAGAGTCTTCCAGTAACACACTGTCTCTAAAAAACTGAGTGTGTGATATATACTGTCAGCAGTTCTCTTGGCCTGCATCTGTCAGCTGGAACCTGGGGGGGGGATGAGTGAGGTCATTCCTAGAGCATTTGAATTTTCAGCAGAGACATTAACACATTTTATATTACAAAAATACATTACAGCACTCAGAACTGGCTGTCTACATCACACTCCTCCCCACCTAGACTGAATTTGGGGGATCTATCCCCTACATGGGACGAGCTTCCCAAATCAGTTCACTCCTCATAGACCCTAGACAGCCATTTGGAGTTCTTGTTCTTCGCTTCAGCCCTATGTAGAATTTTTAGCTCATACCCTTGTAAACTCCATCTTAGCAGTCTCCCATTGCTCTTTCCCATCTGCGTCAGTCAAACCAGGGGGTTGTGGTCAGTCTGCGCCACAAAATGCTGTCCATACAAATATGGCTCTAATTTCTTCAGGGCCCACACTATGGCAAGACACTCCTTTTCCACCATGCAGTACGCTTGCTCCCTGGGGAGCAGCTTTCTGCTCAGGTACAAAACTGGGTGATCTGTCCCTTGGCTAGTCATCTGGCTAAGTACTGACCCAATACCCACATCTAAGGCACCCATCTGAACTATAAAGGTTTTGCTATAGTCTGGACTTGTCAAAACAGGAGCACTGCACAGTACCTCCTTCAGTCTGGTAAAGGCTTCCTCACAGGCTGGGCCCCAAGTAATTTTCTTTGTCATCTTTTTCTTTGTCAGGTCAGATAGGGGAGCACTGTAATTGGGTAAAAATTTCCTGTAGTACCCTGCTGTCCCTAGAAAGCTACTGACATGCTTCTGGGTTTCTGGCCTGGGCCACGCCTGAATCACCTCAATCTTTGTTTGATTAGGACAGAGCTGTCCCCAGCCTACCACATGCCCAAGGTATGTCACTTCCCCCATGGCCACCTGCCATTTCTCAGCTTTGACAGTGAGTCCAGCCCTCTGAATCCTGCCCAACACTTCCCTAAGGAGTGAAAGGTGTTCCTCCCAGCTGGTACTGAAGATGGCAATGACATCCAGGTACGCTACGGCATACTCCTCAGCACCATTCAACACCTGGTTCACTAACCTTTGGAAAGTGACTGGGGCGTTCTTCATTCCGAAAGGCATTACTTTAAACTCAAATAAGCCTATCAGAGTGATGAAGGCTGACCTTTCCCTAGCTCTGTCAGTCAATTCTACCTGCCAATACCCCTTGGTCAAGTCAATAGTTGTAAGATAGGTCGGCCCTCCCAACTTGTCCAGGAGTTCGTCTGTCTGGGGCATCGGGTGGGCATCAGACTTCGTGACTGCATTCCATCCATGATATTCCACACAGAAATTAGTTGAGCCATCTGGCTTGGGTACAAGGACTACGGGTGAGGCCCAGGGGCTGTGGAATCTCTGGATTACCCCTAAATCCAGCATCTCCTCCACTTCCCTCCTAATGTCCTTCTGGACAGCCTCCGACACCCGATATGCTATCCACCATATGGGTGTCTGTGTCCCTGTCTCCACATCGTGTGTTGCTAAGGGGGTTAGTCCAGACTTGGCACTAAATAAGGGGGCAAAGTCTGCTAAAACCTCCCTCACTTTCTGGATCTGGCCCGGGGTCAGCTGGGGAGACAATTTTACTGCCTCCACAGAGGACTCCTGCTTATTATCTTCTAGCAAGTCCAGAAGGGGGTCTCCTTTGTCCATCCCTTCCCCATGACTACACACTGCGAACATCATGTCGGCCCTCTTTGCATACGGCTTCATCATGTTGACATGGTACATCCTTTCTGTCTGTCTATGGTCAGGTAACTCCACAATGTAGTTTATGCCATTTACCTTCCTAACCACTTTGTAAGATCCTGCCCACTCAGCTAGCAGCTTGTCTTTCCAGACCGGAATAAGGAGCATGACTTCCTGACCCACCATGTATGAGCGAACTCTGGCTCTGTGGTCGTACCATACTTTTTGTTTCTGCAGGGCAGCTGCCAGGTTGCTCTGGGCTGTCCCCACAAGCTCCTTCAGCCTTTCCCTAAACCTAAGGACATAATTCACAATGGGAGTTCCCTAGGTGGCGTGCTTGCCTTCCCAGTCCTCCAGGATCAAGTCTAGGGGCCCATGTACCCGGCGTCCATATAAGAGTTTGAAGGGGAAAAATTCTGTTGACTCTTGGGGTACCTCCCTGTATGGAAACAACAGGTGGGGAAGGTATTTCTCCCAGTCCCTCCCATGCTGTTCAGCAAACACCTGGAGCATTGACTTTAGTGTACCATTGAAATGTTCCACAGTGTCATGCATCTCTGCACCACCCCACACTTCTCCCATAAACACTTTATCAGGTCCGACATGAAGGATCCCCCTGGATTGGTGATTACCTCCTGCGGAAACCCAGCATGGGAGAAAATCCCAAGTAAGGCAACTGACACTTTGTCTGTCCTCAGTGAGGATAGGGTGACTGCCTCTGGGTAGCCGGTGGC
Source organism: Neoceratodus forsteri (assembly GCA_016271365.2). Classification (NCBI taxonomy): domain Eukaryota; kingdom Metazoa; phylum Chordata; order Ceratodontiformes; family Ceratodontidae; genus Neoceratodus; species Neoceratodus forsteri. Next base: position 669,132,184 of record CM028133.1, read on the forward strand.
ATAATCCACCATAGTCAGGATGAATCTCTTCCCTGAGGAGCTGGGGGTATTTAAAGGCCCCACAATATCCATTCCCACTCTCTGGAATGGCTCCTCCACTATGGGCAAGGGGATCAGGGCGGCTTGGGTTTTCTTACCCGTCTTCCCTATTTCTTGGTACGGTGACAAGACCTGCAATACTCCTTCACCTGCTGGGTGAAGTTAGGCCAATAGAAATTCTGGGCCAACCGCTGCATAGTTCGTGCAATTCCCAGATGACCAGACAAGGGAATATCATGTGCAATTTTGAGCAACTGCTCACGATACCCCTGTGGAACGACAAGCTGCCTACCTAACATCCCTCCCTCTATCTGTACTGCCTGTGTATACATAAGTCCATTTTCTCAATAAACCTTATGTCTGCTGTCACCTCCCTGTGTGGCCTAAGAGCCTGCCCAAGAACTCAGCTTCTCTAAATTAGAGTCACTTCTCTGAGCAGCTGCAAATCCCTCAGACAATCCCAAGGCATGGGACAAGTCCCCTTCAGTCGCTAAACTAGGGTACCTAGCACTAGTGTCAGGGCCCTCAGGATCGCTGTCAATCTTAACCCTCTGACAACTAGTCACCCCTCCCTCTTCAGAGTAACCTTCCATAGCTGTGTGGTCACTCGCTACCAGGGAAATTTCTACCCCTTTTTTATCAGTCTCCCCATCTGGAGACACAGGCTAGGGAACCAGCCTCTCCGTGGTTTCCACACTGGTTTCTGTGGGGTTCAGGGAACTACTATTTTCCCTTGCCGCTTGGCTACAGGTAACTGCACATACATCCCCTATTGGAGATTGTTACCGAGGATCACATCTACTGCTAACATTTTAGCTACAGTCACCTGTTGCACAGTTCCCCCTGTTTCACCCCAGTCCAGGAGAACACTGGCCAGTGGCAATGTTTTCGCTTCACCCGCAAAGTCCTGTACAGTCACGTATTTGTTTGGGATAAGCTGACCAGGCTGTCCTAGATCCCCTTTCACCAATGTCAGGGATTTCCCTGAGTCCCTTAACCCCTGTGTCTGTACGCCATTTACCATGACTGAGTGCATTTGTCCTCTCATGTTCACTGGCATGCTCTCAGGAACACACAAACAACCCACTTCTTTTCTGGTACTGCTTTGCAGTATTATTGCTTGCCCTTCTTGGACACTGTCTGGCAATGTGCCCAGTTTCTTTACATAACCAACAAGCATTTCTTACTTCAGAGAAATCTTTTTGTTGAAACCTGGGGCTAACTGGTTTCAGTGGAGGCAATGAGGGTTTTCAAACAACATGAATTCTTGCTGTATTCTGACTAATGTAGTTAGCTCCAGCCTTTAAACTGTCCCAGAGAACAAAGGGTTAAACTTTCTATGCAGAGCATAGAATGCTGAGCAGCTCAAGCTCAGTTGATGTCTCTGTCTGTTTCCCTTTGAAATCTAACCGTCAGATTCTTTACTCCACCTCACTGAACAGTCGCTCCGGAGATTTCTCCTGCAGCTCGGTTCGAAAGTCTATTGAAGTCTTGATTTACTGTCGGTATTTAACCAAAATTTATTTCCGCATAGACAGTTCAGTCTCTGTCTGTGGTACCATGAGTACTGTGTGGAACTTGTAAAAGTGTGGATCGGTTCAGCTGAACCAATCAGTTGTTAAATCTTGTATCTTACTTTAGTGTGTGGTTACCGGTCCTTATCGGTTCTAAAAAAAAAATGTGTTTGATACGTTTTTTTCCAACACCTGTGACACGGTTAGGAACCGATAAGGAGTCTTGCCTGATGGTTGCGCCAAAAAAGGGTTGGTTAGGTTGTCCATGTCCAGAAACCCAAGAAAAAACGGCCCACTGTTTCAACACTGCAGTGAGTGGGGAGGTCTTGCAAAGGTTAATCCCCACACCACCTGTGTTTATTGTCTGGGGTTTGAACACCTCGATTCAGACTGCCAAATTTGAAAAAACTTTCCCAAATCTACCCTTGAGAAGAGATTAGGGAGACTGAGGGAAAAGGAGGCCGAGAATTCCTCTGACCCGGATGGCCAGCCCGGTTCGGTTCCGACCGAACCAGAAGGAGTGCCCGCTGACCAGGGCGATACTTCTTTGGGCAAAAGGAGAGCCGATCCTGAGGGTTCAGTTTACTTCAAAATGAAAACACAAAGAAAAATCATCCGGTTCGGATCCTTAAGTCCATGTTCCGACCGCTGAGGAAATAGCCAGAGTGATTCGGATTGTGGAATCACTTTGCCCGGTTCCGACTGATCTGGCACCTTTTGGCAGGGGCTTGGTTCGGTCGGTTCCCCTGGTTCATGATTATACCCCTGAAGAATTTTATGAACCGGAATTTGAGGAGGAGGGGGAGTTTGAGGATGACGATGGTGATGGTGAAAGTCTGGATGTGCCTGTTGAACCGGACATCTCCACAGACAGACCTTCAGGTGTATCCCCTCCTAGGCTTTCTGAGTCCCCTTCCTACTTTATGGTCTACAGAAAGATGGCTGAGACCCGCAGCTTCCTATGGAGGAAGCAATGGAGGATCAAGAGGAGTGTGATTTTGTGGAAATGATGGACATCCCAGAGTCCAGGAGACTGTCTATTCCTCTTCACAAATTTTTTGGGAAGCAGACACAAAAAATCTTGAAGTCTCCCAATTCTATACCTCCTGTTGATAGAAGAATGGACAAGAGGTATACACTTTCAGGCTCAGATACAGAGTTTGTATATCAGCAATGCAGCCATGTTTGGGTTGTGCAGGCTGCTGCCTATGATAAGGCAAACATTCCCTTGGCTTCACACCCCCAGACAAAGACTCCAGGAAGATTGATGCCATGGCAAAAAAACAGTACATGGCATCTTCCTTGGGACTCAGGTAGGCGAATTATATGGCCTATACAGCTAGGTACCAGAAGTCCAGGTGGGACACTGTACTGGCACTGGCTAAACAGGCCTCCCCCCAGCTAGTCAAGGAGCTGGATGAGGTGGCTGCAGATGGGATTGAGGCATCAGAAGTTCAGTTTCATGCTGCTGTGGACTCCAATGATGTATCATCAAGAGTCATGGCTACATCTGTGGCTCTTTGGAGAATGGCTTGGCTCAAAATGTACTAGCCTCTCACAGGATACCCAGGCTAAGGCCATGGATTTTCTTGTAGTTGGTAATTCTCTGCTTGGGGAGCAGACAGAGAATTACAGGAAGAAAATGGATGAGTACAGGACCACTTACATGAGTGCTCAGACCAAAGAAAAGCAGGCAGCTCCTCAAAGGCAGCAGTCTAGGGGCAGGGGCAGACATTTTCATAGCCTTTTTACCAAGCACAGGCATCTTCTCCGTTTTCACAGAGGGGGTTCTTCAGAGGGAGAGGCAGAAGGGGGATGAGCAGGGCTACATCCACTCCTCAGCCTAAGGCCCCTGCCAAGCAGACACCCTGATGGGCCTGCCCGGGTTGACATTCCTATACAAGTAGGGGGCAGGCTGACTTACTTCATCCAGGATTGGATGTCTATTACCTCAGACAAGTGGGTCCTGGAAGTAGTAAGCCAGGGACTGGTTCTCAGCTTCAAAAAATTTCCAAAGATGAGAGCCAGATCTTTCCCACCTGCAGGTCTCTCAGAAACCCTTGTCCTAGAGGCAGAGGTTTCATCTCTGCTGGCTTTGAGAGCCATAGAGAGAGTACCTACCCTACATTGGGGCAAAGGTCTGCACTCCAGGTACTTCCTTACCCCAAAAAAGACAGGGGAGTGGTGACACATCCTAGACCTAAGACACCTAAACAAGCATCTTTTAAAACCAAAGTTCAAGATGGTAACTCTGAGAATAATCCTTCCCTCTCCAAGGCCAGGGAACTGGCTAGCCTCCCTGGATCTCAAAGATGCCTATTTTCACATTCCCATCAGGTGCTCCCATAGAACGTACCTCAGGTTCGAGTTGCCCTCAGGCCACTATCAGTTCAGAGCAATGCTCTTTGGCCTAACTTCAGCCCCAGGGGTCTTCACAAAGTGCCTGGCAGTAGTAGTTGCCTTTTTAAGGAGGCAAAATATTTCCATTTTTCCATACCTGGACGACTGGCTAATAGTGGGTCAGTCTCCAGACCAAGTCAAGTCAGACCTGCAAGTGACCCAGCAAGTGCTCACTTCTATAGAATTTCTTCTCAACCTTCCCAAGTCAGTTCTCGAGCCTGTCCAGCTTCTTACCTTTATGGGGCAGAGTTGGATACGGTCAAAGCAAGAGCCTTTCTTCCCCTGGACAGGGCAAGAGTTCTTATAGAACTGGCTTCTTCCTTCAGCCTTCAGGTGTCCTGACCAGCAAGGTCTTTCCTTCAGCTCTTGGGCCACATGACAGCCTCTACAACAGTGGTCCAAGGGGCAAGATTCCAGATCAGGGACATTCAGTTCCATCTGAGGGCCTTTTGGTCCCAAAAGAAGGATTCCCTTACCAAACTGATTCCAGTGACTCGGACCCTGATCCAAGCCCTTTAATGGTGGCAGGATCAGGACAATTTAAGGCAAGGGATTCCATTTTCCACTCAGTCTCATTCAGTGGTCTTTACCATGGATGCTTCTCTTCTGGGCTGGGGAGCCCATCTGGGGGCCCTCACTGCCCAGGGACTGTGGTCCCCTCAGGAATCCCTTCTCCATATCAATCTCCTAGAACTCAGGGCAGTTCTTCTAGCCCTGCAAGCCTTTCCTTAGTCAGTACAGAACAAGGTGGTTCAGGTCAGGAGAGACAACACCACCACCATGTGGTACATCAACAAGCAGAGAGGTACTTGGTCTACGGTCTTGTGCACAGAAGCCATGAAGTTGTGGTCCCTGGTGTATTCCCTACAAACCTGTCTGATAGCAGTTCACCTTCCAGAGAAGGACAATGTGCTAGCAGATGCACTGAGGAGGATCTCACAGGGCCATCACGAATGGTCCCTGGAACCTCTGGTATTGAAGGTGATTTTTTCAAGGTGGGGCACTTCAGAGATAGATATTTTTGCAGCCCCAGACAATCACCAACTTCTTCTTTTTGCAGATCCCCAGTCTTGGGCTCAGTCCCCCTGGATGCTCTGGTTCTGAACTGGGATGGGAAATTTCTGTATGCCTTTCCTCCCTTCCCCCTTTTGTTCAGAGTTTTAGTCAAGATAAGGTCACAACCTTGCAAAGTGATTCTGATTACTCCAGACTGGGCCAGACAGCCCTGGTACCCCCTGTTGCTGTCTCTAGCAGTCCATCTTCCCCTGTCTCTTCCCAGGAATTACAACCTGTTAACCTTCTCTCAGGGGAGAATTTGGTACCCCAATCTTCAGTTTCTCAGTCTTAAGGCATGGCTTTTGAAGAGTTAGAGTTTGCAGATTTGCATCTGTTTCAGGGGTTTCTGGATATTCTCAAAGCTTCTCAAAAGCCCTCCACCAGAAAGACTTATTACTCCAAATGGAAGAGATTCAGCATTTGGTGTTCTAAGAAGCATATTTCTCCAGACACTGCTGAATAGCCTACAGTTCTTAACTATATGGTCCATCTTAACGGCCAAGGCCTCAGACCAGCTACTCTCAACGTACACTTGTCAGCTGTTTCTGCTTTTCTGTCAGTGGGGAAGTCTTTCTCAATATCATCTCATCCTATAGTCTGTACATTTTTTAAGGGATTGCTTCATACCAATCCTCCCTTTAGAGACCCTGCCCCTGCCTGGGATTTAAATGTTTGCATTGCTCAATTTATGCAACCTCCTTTTGAGCCTATGTCCTCAGCAGAGCTTAAGTACTTGACTTGGAAAACTGTGTTTTTGGTAGCCATTACCTCTGCCAGACGTATCAGTGAACTGCAAGCCCTGTCAGTGGAACCTGATTTTATCTCCTTTCACAGAGATAAAGTGGTCCTTAGAACCAATAGAAGGTTCTTGGCCAAAGTGGTTTCAGATTTCCTCTTGAATCAGTCTATGTCTCTTCCTGTTTTCTTCACTGATCATTTTTCCTCAGGAGAGAGGAGGCTACACAGTTTAGATGTTAAAAGAGCCCTTAGCTACTACATAGAGCGTACCAAGGGTCACAGGTTTGAGTCCCTCCAGTTGTTTCTCACTTATGGAGAAGTGGGAAAAGGCAAACCTGCCACCAAGAGAACTATTGACAGCTGGATTGTGTCTTGTATACAATTCTGCTATGAGAAACTGGGAAAAATTCCACCCTCAGGCCTGAGGGCACACTCTACAAGAGGTATAGCTGCTTCCCTGGTTGCTGCCAGGGATATTCCTCTCTTAGAAATCTGTCAAGCATCCACCTGGAAAACAGTCCATACCTTTATCAAGCATTACTTTCTGGATAGCCAGGCTAGGAGTGATGCTTGGTTTGGCACAGCAGTACTTCAGAGCCTATTCCCACAGTAGGTTCTGTCCCTCCTCCATGGAGGTACTGCTTGGTAGTCTGCATTAATCACAATACAGCAAGACTACATGTTGTTTGAAGTAAAAATTACTCACCTTAGTAATTATGTTTCTTCTATTGGAGTTTTGCTGTATTCTGACCTCCCCCTGCCTTCCCTCTCAGAACCTGGTTTTTGGGAAGTGGGCTGGCAGGTGTAGTGTTGCACCTCAGGGGTGCTCCTTTGCACCCTTTGCTTTTTGTTTGGGTGTTTCCATTGTTATTATTCTTATTTGAAAGGTTTTTTTGTTTTGGGTTTCCTGACTTGAGTCTTCCCTTGGGAATCCAAAACTTTTTTTTTTGCCAGTTGGCTAGTAAAAATTTTACAACTTCCACATAGAATAGCTAGTGAGTTTTTGCTCATAAGAATCTGATGGTTAGATTTCAAAGGGAAACAGACAGAGACATCAACCGAGCTCAAGCTCAGCATTCTATGCTCTGCATAGAAAGTTAACCCTTTGTTCTCCGGGGCAGTTTAAAGGCTGGGGCTAACTGCATTAGTCAGAATACAGCAGGAATCCAATAGAAGAAACATAATTACTAAGGTGAGTAATTTTTTCTTAGCTGCCCTGAAGGCACACGTTTCCCTTTCTGCACTGCCACACTCACCCCATTCGCTCTCAGAGCAGGTCTGCTCTTGGCATAGCAGTCCGAGAGTTCAGCAGCCTCTTGCACTGTTTTTAGATCTTGGTCCTCTAGCCATATTTTTAACTCTGCTGGGCATGCCCAATAAAACTGCTCTAATAAAATCACATTTTCAATTTTATCAACAGTGTTTGCCTCAATTCCTTCCCACCAACGTTTTGAAAACTGACGTTGTTTCGTGGCTAGCTCTTCATAGCTCATATCAGGGCTTCTCCTGAGCTTACAGAATTTAGCTCTGTATGATTCAGCAGTTAATTCAAATTTTTTTAGTAGTGCAGCTTTTAACTTGCTGTAATCATCACTGTCTTTATTGTCCATGTGACCTAATGCATCCCAAGCTTTTCTGCTAAGTAGCGGGAAAAGCTGGAAGCTCCAGAACTCTCAAGGAATTTTAGCCTGAATACAAACTTTTTCAGAAGAATTTAAAAAGGTGCCTATATCTTCCACATCCTTAAACTCAGCTATTAATTTAGAGTTCAATTTGTAACCCAGTCCTGCAGTCCCAGTTAAACCCAAGCCACTTACCTGCCCTGGTGCCGCTGGTTGGAGTCGTAGCTTCTCCAGTTCATGTTGCCACTGGCACTCCTCTCTCCTCTCCTCTGCAGCTCTGCATTCTCACTCTTTCTTCTCCTCTGCCTCTCACTGGTGCTCACATTCCTCATGGTCTGCCTCCCTCTGTTGTCACTCTGCCTCCAGTTCTGTCCTCTGCAACTCAATTTGCAGCTTGAGTACCTCTGGACTCAGGATACTGGTGACCTTCCTCTGTTGCTGTGACCCTTCACTGACAGTGGCCCTGCTGTCTGTCTCATTGGCTCTGGACCCCTCACTGGCTACTAGTTCTGCCACACTCGAGTTCTGGTTCCTTTCAGTCATGGTCTGTGACTCTCTGCTCTGGGTATCTGCTACCATCAGGGCCTCTATGAGGTTCTGCTTACTGGCTTTCACCTCAAACAGGACTCCTCTGTCCTCGCACAACTGTTTTAACTGTTCTACAGCGTGCCTGCTGTAGTAGGACACCATCTTTCCTAACTGCTGCTACTCTGACTTTGCACTTTAGAAAAAAAAAATGAAATAGGCAGGAACTTGACAGTACACCAAGCGATATATAGTTCTGTTTTCTTTTTAAAATAAAACTCTGTCTTTTTCTTTCTTTGCAAGAGAGCTTACGGTCACAGCTGACAGAACAATAAAGCTTATGATACCAAAATTATGCCATCGCTGCCAACCAATCTGTCACAGATTCACTCAGCAGGTCAGGCCCTCTACTCCCAAAGTGCCAACTTCTGAGCACAGTCTTGAGAACAGTGTAACAGACAAGATAACCATCTTGTCTGTTTATGTGAGTTCGGATCAATCTTTGGTCTCAGTTCTGGAGGGATTCAAACTGTAGCCTCTTGCTAACATGCCCAATGTACAGGCTCAGATATATCTGTCTTCGGGGCGCCAGATATCTTTGCCTATGGGCACCTAACCAGGAATTCAGAGATGAACCTTTAAAACTTAACAATGACCTCAGATTTAAAATGCTTCTGTTTCCAGTTTGGTACCACCATACAAGCTTATGTCTGCTGAACCATAAATATTTCTTAGCAAAAGAAAGCAATTCAAAGACAAACCAGGTTTGCTCTAAAATTAGGGTTTTTATTAAAATATATAATAATGTGTCAAACATACAATACAGAACTCTTATAAGACAAGACATACACATGTTTAAACAAAACAAAGTTTAAGACAATGCAATTCCTACAACTATATTTACATTTTGTCTAGCTTTCTAAATACCTGTTTTCAGAGCTATCAGATGTTTTCTTGGTCAGTGTCAGATACAAATGCAACTCTCTAGTGAAAGAGAATAATCTTTTCACCAGTATTGGCCAACCCCTTTTTGATGAAGTCATCCAGCCCCTCCTCTGGTCAAATATCTAACAAAAATGTATTTTTATACAACCACAGGATGTAATGTTATTAATCTATACTATACAGCTATACAGGGTGTATTAATTCTGTAACCTTATCATAACTCAAGTTTCAATGACACCTCTTTTGATTTAATGGTGTACCCTCTTCACACAGGCTTCATAGGGTCATTTACAACCTTACACCTCTATGTAACATTCTAGCTTCTCTTAGTTAATGTCATAAACTTAGTTTATAATTTCTCTCTTAACAAAATGAACTTAAACAAGTCTGTAATTAGCTCAGAGAAACAGAATCCTTAATAAAAATCTTCCAGTAACACATTGTCTCTAAAAAACTGAGTGTGTGATACATACTGTCAGCAGTTCTCTTGGCCTGCATCTGTCAGCTGGAATCTGGGGGCGGGGGGTGGGTGAGTGAGGTCATTCCTAGAGCATTTGAATTTTCATCAGAGACATTAATACATTTTATATTAAAAAATATATTACAGCACTCAGAAATGGCTGTCTACATCACAGTTTGCAGCAGCTATTTCCTATTCTGTTTACTGATAAAGGACAAAGGAGCCTTACTACTGAATGCCTACATAATGGGAGAAAACTTTCTGACTCAACACCTATTAGAACCCTCGACTACAGCACATCACTATAGTGTAATTAATTAAAAATTTAAATCCTTGCCTGAACCCCATCTACTAAACACAGTCATAAAAAATGTATCTGAACTGTCTACTCATAAATTAAATCACACCCCGGGTATTATATACTACTCTGTACAATTACAAGTACTGCAGTCCCTGTTTAAGCCCAATGCACCTTTGTATTAAAAGTCTTTAATACAAAACACGCTTCTCTGTAAAACACTAAACCTGTGTGCTCACTTAAAACTAACAAAACATGTTTTAGCAAACAAATAAACTCATACGGAACTAAGACAAAAAAAAAAGAAATTTTAAAATTGCCTCCCAATGGCTTCCCCCAGGTGGACTCACACAGAGTGACTCATGCTACTCCTGCTTGAGCTACTCATGCATGTAGCCGCTCCGGGGGCAGCCACTAGCATGGCTGCACTTTAGTACTTGCTGTCTCCACCCCCATGAACACATCTAGTACTGTCTCCACCTCCGGTAGCCCCCACCAGCATGCCGGGACCGTATGAACTCTGCTGACAATTAGCAGACTGAGTAAATAACAGCAGACACCTTGGAGCAAGCAGGCTATAGAGCTCAAATGGGAGACAGTCACAAACAAAATGCAGGACACAAGTGGCAATTAAGCACACACTGGAAACAGTCACTTATAGCAGCAGTTCGTGCAATATCTGTACTGGCAAACAGTCACTTATAGCAGCAGTTGGTTTGATGCTTACAGGTGTTCTGGAGTCCCAGACCCAACTAACATATACAATACCAGTGCAAGTGTGGAACCAAACAGTTACAACTCAGGTGGATTCAGGCTGTGGGAGACATTGGTTAAAGAATCTGTGATTTAGATCCAACCTGGGTCAATGTGCAGTTCCCATAAATATTGCCTGTGTGCATGGGGATACCCGGAAATACTCTTGTAGTAGTAAACATTTTTATTTTTACAGGCTTAATTTAATAAGCAGATTTTCCATTAGGGCTATATATACCCTGTTTACAAGATGTTCCTTTTGGTATTAAACATTTCTCATATACATTAAAAACATTGGTTACACTGAAAACTTAGAAACATACAATACAAAACAAACATACATCATAGACACTGCACCAGTATACTTAAAAGTAGGAAACTGGCCAGGAATGATAAAGGTGAGGATTTCCAAAACTTTACCCTCATCAGTAGTCTTGGGCAGAGACTGGGAAAGGTTTCATACCCTCCTGCAGAACAGTACTGAAAGTTTGTGCCCACAGGAGGCCACACAGACAGAGGTATTAGAACATGTACAGTATTACCCCTGTACTCAATCTGAATTATTTGGTCCAGAAGGGAAGCCTAAGAAGTCCTGGGATCAGAAACAGAGGGAGAAAAAGGAAAGGGCCCCTCTGTCTGAGACTATAGTGGTTGGAGACTACAGGGACCTAGGTTCAAGGAAGGTCTGAGGTGACTCAGATGTGGGCAGGGCATCCACATCTACAGGTTACAAGATCTTTTCAGAGGTCAGACCTAACACAACCCAGCCAACATAATTTCTGAAGAAAGGGCTGAAAAAGTTCTTAAGAATGCCTGCCAGAACTTAGCTGTGGTAAATGGTAACGTGGTAAATGAACAAAAAGCACACTGTCTCCCAAGGTTTGAACTGAAAGATGATATTTTGTACCAGTTAGAACCCAAGAAACAAATTAGAACTTTATATTACCAATTCATGCTTCCCAGGTCTGCAAGAAGTGTGGTACTGAGGCTGGACCATACTGTACCTATTGCAGGTCAATTGGGCAGAGAGAAAACCAAGGCATACACACATGCCTTGTTCTTCTGGCTAGGTATACAGAAGAAAGTACCAGACTACAGTGCTTCCAGCCCTGAGTGTCAGTTGGCTGCACCCAGAAGTATAAAAAGGGTCTCCTTGATCCATATACCCATAATAGACACCCCACTTGAAAGAACTGGGGTTGATATGGTGGAATCCATGATAAACGGTACATCTGGGTTTCAGTATATATTAGTTATACCGGATTATGACAACTGTTACCTTGAGGCTATCCCCTAAATTCCACTATAGCCCAGTCAGTGGCAAAAGAATTGATAAAAGTGCTTTCCCCAAAGTTGGGCTGCTGAAAGAGATCCTAACTGATCAAGGCATCAAATTTATATCAAAACTTATGAGGAAGGTGAGTACTTTACTGAAGGTTCAGTCCATCTGGACATCAATGTATCGCAACAGCTTAGTGGAATGCTTTAATAAATTGTTAAAAGGTATACTGTCTAAACTCATGTCAGCAGAGGTAAAAATCTGGGATAAACTGTTACCCTTTTTAATGTTTGCCATTTGGGAGGTGCCTCAGGGTTCTTGCCCTTTGAATTGTTGTACAGGTGACAACCTCAAGGGGTGCTAAGGTTACATAGAAACATAGACTTTGATGGCAGGTAAGGACCGCTTGGCCCACCTAGTCTGCTAATTTCCCTACCTACTAGATCAGCTAGTAGGCTGAGGCCCATGATACTGTTAAATGAAGCCAATGAATAATAAGATAGTTTATAACCAGAATTGATTAACTTATGAAGATGGTATTTGAAAGTGTTCCTGGTATCGCTGATAACAACAACTAATGGGAGTTTATTCCAGGGTCCTATAGTTCGAAGGGTAAAGAAATATTTCTGACTAGTGTGTTTAAATGGTTTTCCAACAAGCTGCAATGGATGACCTCTGGTATTGTATGAAGAAGTCTTGAACTCGAGTCCTAACTCTGACATAACATAAGGATCCTGAATAGCACTGTAAAGAAACAGAAGGTCTCCTCTAAGGTGCCTAGTTGAAAGTGACATAAGCTTAAGTGTTACTAATCTTTGTTCATAGGATACAGATTTATGTCCAGAAATGTGCTTGGTAAATTTTCTTTGAACTTTTTCTAGAGACTTGCCATCAGATTTCTTATGGGGCAACACAGCTGTGGAGCATGTTGGATCTTGTAAAAGAGGTGTGGGAAGAACACATATGCAGTCCACCTAAGGTGCTCCAATATGTATTACAAATGAGAGAAAGATTGGACATGATTGTCAGATTTGCCAAAAATGTAATAGAAGCAGAGCAAACCCAGGCACAACATTATGACCAAGTGTCCAGGCTATGGGAGTTCAAGTTTGGTGATAGAGTACTCCTTCTGTCACCTAGCTTGAGAGTAAACTCCAAGATAAATGGCAAGGACTGTATGAAGTCCTCAGAAAGATGAGGTTGGTTGGTTACAAAGTCTTGCAATCAGACAGGAAAAGTAAAAACACATTTACCGTGTTATTTTGTTGAAATCCTGGAAAGGCAGGGAGGTATTGTTCATTGGCTTAGAGGATCCTAAATGGGCCCAAGTCTGATGATGGATAAGGACATTAATGATGACTCCTGGACTTAAGACTTAAAACTGTAAAGGAACCGAGTGCCATCTCAGTGGATGACTGGCTCAACCAGACCCAAAAGCATGAAGTCCAGAGGCTGGTAGACAATTTTGGGGATGTAGTCTCCCCAAATCCAGGATGAATTCATGTGATCTAGCACCACATAGACACAGACACAGGTGTCTGGGTCTGCCAACAGCAGTATGGACTACTGGAAAGAGTATAAGTGACAGTATGGGAGGAAATCCAGTCTATCTTGGAGTTGGGTGTCATTGAGGAATCCCAGAGTGAATGATCTAGCTCTGTTGTGCTAGTTTAAAAACAAGACCAGACCACCCAGTTTTGCATAATATAGGCTTCTGGAAAGTTAATGCTGCATCAAAGTTTGATGCATATCCCATGCCAAGGGTAAATAAACATTTGGATTGACTGGGCAAGGCTCATTACATTAGTACCATGGACTTGACCAAGGGATATTGGCAAATCCTTTTAACTCCTGAGTCCCATGTGATAACAGCTTTTGTCACCCCATTTGGCCTTTATCAATTTGTGGTGCTTCCCTTCAGACTGCATGGAGCACCACCACATTCCAGAGAATGATGAACCACATCCTTTGTCCCCATGGGCTGTATGCAGCAGAGTTCCTGAATGATGTTGTCATATTTAGCCCTGATTGGGACAGCCACCTGCAGGATGTGGCTGCAGTACTTCAATCACTCAGGGAGGCAGGTCTCATGGTAAATGCCCGAATCTTCCATCTCCACAGGCTGTATGCAGCAGAGTATCTGAATGATGTTGTCATATTTAGCCCTGATTGGGACTGCCACCTGCAGGATGTGGCTGCAGTACTTCAATCACTCAGGGAGGCAGATCTCACAGCCAATGCCACAAAATGTGCCCTACGGTGACAGGAGACTAAATACTTGTGGTATATGGTTGAAAGCAGCCATGTATGTCCAGTTATCAAAAAAGTAAAGATACTAGCTGACTATCCCATCCCAGCTACTAAGAAGCAAGTTAGACTCTTTCTTGGACTTGCAGAGTATTACCACAAGTTTATTCCAGAATTCTCAGTCCTTACTCCCACTGACTGACCTGACCAAGAAAACCCTGCTGGATAAAGTCCATAAGGTCATTTGAGTGTCAGCAGCATTACAGGCCATCAAAAATGTGTTGTGTGAAGGGCCAGTCATACGAAGTCAGATTTCAACTGTCCCTTCATTTTGTACACAGGCACTGGGGGCAGTGTTATCACAAGACTCTGAGGATGGGATTCACCCCATCCTAAATCTGTCTTGCAGACTTTTTCCCCAGGAGCAGCGCTACCCCAGGCTGGAAAAAGATTGTCTAGTAGTAAAGTGGGTGGTGGTCACCCTACGCTACTACTTGTTGGGATGGAAATTTATCCTTGTCACTGACCACCACCCCCCCCGAACTAGTTACATGCTATGTGGGATACCAATGCCTGTGTCACCAGGTAGAATTCAGCGTTGCCACTTTTTCATTTGATAAACACCACCAGGCAGGTACCCAGCATGGTGGAAATGCAGAATATTTCTCTCATGAGAGTGGATGGGTGACTGATGGCCTGTACAGAGCACACCATGGGCAAGACTCTGAGGGGGAGGGTATGTGATGGAATGAAAGTCCATAACCATTGTTTTACTTGTATACTGCTTCGCAACACTGCAACACAGGCAGTGCAGGTTTTGACTGGGGCTGTGGTGGGATTTGTATCAAACCTCTGCTGCTTTCAGGTTGGCTCTTTAAAACCTCACTGGACTGCTTGTCCTGGGTGCTGGATGTACCTCAGGGAGAGGTGTGTTAACAAGCAACAGCTTGGCCAAATAATGGAGGAGAGGCAGAGGTTTCTGTTTTAGTGCGATGCAATGGGTCACCGCAAGAGACTGAACTACAAGAAGTTTCTGTTAAGCTGAATACACGCTGTTTGTTTCTTTTGCTGTTGCCAGAAAGGTAAAGCAGATTTCATTTAATTTAAACTGGTTTCTGGAGTGTTCTTTCTGAAAGTGTTTCCTGAGAAGCTGCCCAGTTCACCACCCTGTCAGAGGCAGGTTTCAGTAACAGGAACTGTGCCTGCAGCTGGTTCACCTCTCTCGTGCTCAGAAGGAGGATGTCACTGAAGCCTGAGTTGGAGCAGTCATGGCCATCAGCAGGTCTCTTTCTGTCTCCCTCCCTCTTTTAATTGTAGGGTCTTTAGCAGGTGTCTTTCCATTTCTCTCAGCAGTGTCTGCACAGCTTCGGCTTATAAAGCACCCACTAACCTGACTTGCAGTAAATAGCTGTACCAAACACAGTACTAAATTTTAGAGCTCTGGCTGAACCACTTCAGGCTAGGAACATTTTCTCTGTGGTCAACAGACAAATTCTATATACAAAGAAGAGGAAATTTAAGGAGATATGCAGACACTAGTATAGAAAGAGTTAACAGAATCAGGGCCACTGATTTTAGGTTTTTACCAGAAAATCCAGTAAAATTCCAGAATTTGTTTGTCTGCACACCAGTAAAAACAAGGAATTTCATGGAATTTGGCCTCTAATACTAGATAAGTGAATCCAGCATTCATTACCAGATAAGTGAATCCACAGAGCTTGTGTATTTCTTTAATAAATAAATAAATTGCCCATGGGCAGCGGGGAGTAGGGGCAATGAGGGGGAAGGGACAAGGGGGGATGAGAGGTTGATCTAATGGAGGCACTCCTTAAGAAAAGGATAGTGCAACACCCGGAATCCATAGGAGCACAGGATCCAAGACAGCATGGGTTTACTACAGGAAGGTCCTGTCAAACTAATCTCATAGATTTCTTTGACTGAGTAACCAGAGTGGTGAACCAAGGGGGAGCAGTTGATGTTGCCTACCTTGACTTCAGCAAAGCTTTCGATACTGTTCCATATACAAGATTGATTAATAAGCTGGGTAGGCTTGGGTGGGTCAGAAGTTGGTCAACTAGGTGGCAAACTGGTTGATAGGCAGAAAACAGAGAGTGGTGGTAAATGGTATACAGTCAGAAGAGATGCAAGACACAAGTGGAGTACTTCAGGGATCAGTCCTGGGGCCGTTCCTCTTCAATATCTTCATCAGTGACATTGCAGATGGACTGGAAGGTAAGGTTTGTCTGTTTGCAGATGACACCAAGATCTGCAACACAGTAGATGATCCAGATGGGGTGGGCAAAATTAGAAGAGATCTGGATAAGCTGGCAAAATGGTTGGAAGAGTGGCAACTGGGGTTTAACGCAAAGAAGTGCAAGATCATGCACATAGGGAAGAGAAACCCTGAAGCCACCTATAGACTGGGAGGGGAGTTGCTGGCAGTCACAAGGGAAGAAAGAGACTTGGGCATCATCATCACAGATGACCTGAAATCATCCAAGCAGACCACTAAAGCAGTAGGTAAGGCTAGGGGGATGCTGGGGTGTATTAGTAGGGGTATCGCAAGTCATAACAGGGAGGTAATAATCCCTCTTTACAAGACACTGGTTAGGCCCCATCTGGAGTACTGCGTGCAGTACTGGAGGCCACACCTTCACAAGGACATTAACCAAATTGAGGCAGTCCAGAGAAGGGCAGCCAAAATGGTGCAGGGACTGCATCAGAAAACATATGAAGACAGATTAAAGGAGCTCAATTATGTATAACCTAAAGCAAAGGAGGGAGAAAGGTGATATGATCGAAACATTCAAACACATTAATGGCATTAACAAGTGAAAGAGTCTAACATGTTTCAATATCAAAAAAATAGCAGGACAAGAGGACACAGTATGAGATTAGAGGGAGGCCAATTAAGGGGTAATGTGAGGAAGTTCATTTTCACAGAAAGGGTGGTGGATGCATGGAATGGCCTACCTCAGGAAGTGGTAGATGTAAATACAGTGCAGGGCTTCAAACAGGCATGGGATAGGCATAAGGGAGCAATACAGATGAGTATGAATAGATAAGTCGTTGACAGAGCAAAGGCCTATGGCACATTCATAAGGTAGGAAAAACGGGCAGACTGGATGGGCCTTGCGGTCCTTATCTGACGTCAACTTCTATGTTTCATTGTTTCTATGGCTGAGAAAATACTAGGGCAGGTGAGCAGATGGAGGATAAAAAGAGGAAGGACAGTACCAAGGAAAAAAGAAGGGTGAAAGATGGACTTGGGAAGGGAGGGCAAAGTAGGGGCAGGGAGGGACAATAGATGTGGAGAGCCATGTGCACCAATGCAAGGAGCCTAGGAAACAAAATTCCTGACTTTGAGGCTACAGCTGTAGAGGCAGATCTGTATCTGGTGGCCATAACAGAATCATTGTGCACCAACATCCACAGCTCAGAAGTGGCCATACTGGGTTACAACATGTTTTGAAAAAATAGGGCAGGGAGGAAAGGGTGTGGGTGGGTTATATGTATGAAGGTAGGGTGTTGGGTCATGTGTAGGATGGTATAAAGGCCACAGAAATGTAAGGGCACAGCAGGTACAATGAGGGGCTGGAGGTTGTTTGGGTTGGCTTAGAGACAGGAACCTGAGCCATTATATGCATGGGGGTGGTGTACAAGCCACCAACACAGAGGAAGGAATTGGACAGGGTTTTGGGGGAGGCATAGATAAAGTGGCAAGCAAAGGGGAAGTAGTACTGTACTTTTGGGGGACTTTAATCTACCAGATGTAGACTGGAACATCCTAGCCAAAGCTATAACTAAGAGCAGAGTCATCCTAGACAGCCTGCAAGGGGCATGTCTTAGGCATCTGCATATAGATCTCACTAGAGATGAGGCAGTGCTGGGTCTGGTATTTACAAACAGGGACAGCATTACAGACATCACAGTGAGTATGTACCTGGGTATAAGCAATCATCCTACAGTGTGATTTGGCATACAAACTGGACAGGAGAAGAATCACTCTAGGATGAGGGTCCTTGATTTCAGGAGATCAGATTTTAAAGAAATGGAAGGCTGCCTTAGAAAATACTAGGAAAGCTGGGGGGGTGGGAGTGGAAACAGAATAAAATAGGGAATAACTAAGGTAACATGAAGCTGTTTAAAAGTAGTAAGCAAGGGTAAGAGGAAAAAGAGACCACAGTGGTTCTCCAAGGAAGTGGCTAAGGCAGTAAGGGAGAAAAAAACAGCATTTAGGACATACAATTAGACTCAAATGGAGGCTGACAGTGAGGTATATCTAGATAAATAAAGGAAGGAGAGTAAGGACAGCAAATGCTCAGACTGAGAAAAGGAACACCCAGGAGGTCAGAAGTAGGGATAAGACTTTCTTCAGGTACATGAGCAAAAAGAGGAAGGCAAGGGGTGGTATAGTGAGGATCAGGAGACTGGGGAGGATGGGGACTGTGCAGAGATGACCAAGAAAAAGTTGGGGTGGCATGTCAAACAAATCACATAGATATTTTTCACTCAGTAACTAGGGATGTGGCCTATCTGGACTTCAGTAAGGCTTTGGCACTGCACCACACAGGAGACTGATGTAGAAACTGAGAAGCCTGTGAGTGAGGGAGGAGGTGGGGAGCTGGGTATCTAACTTGTTGAAAGACAGAAGGCAGAGGGTGGGGTAAATGGCAGTCACTCGAAGGACAAGAGAGTACCCAGTGAGGTACCACAAGCATTGGTACTAGGTCCTGTCCTCATCAATATCTTCATAAGTGACATAGCTGAGGAACTGGATTGGAAGGTGTGTTTCTTTGCAGATGACACAAACATCTGCATCACGGGGTGGAAAGAATGCAGTGGTATCTAGGGAAACTAGAGGAATGCTCAAGGGAGTGCTAGCTGGGTTTCATTGCCAAAAAATGCGAAGTTATGCACCTGGGGTTGGGAAACCCAGTTGCTGTTTATAAGATGGGGTAGGGGGTACTTACAGTTACCAAGCAAGAGAGGGACCATAAGGTGATCATATCTGATTATCTCAAGGTGGCAGGACAGTGGAACAAGACAGTAGACAAGGTGAGCTGGATGCTGGAGTGCATGGTGGGGGGATTTCTAGCAGGAGAAGTGAGATGGTGTTGCCTCTATATAGCCCACTTGTGAGACCACACCTCGAATACTGTGTTCATTTCTGGAGGCTGCACCTCCACAAGGACATTGACAGAATTGAAGCTGTCCAGAGGAAAGCTACTAAAATGGAGCAGGAGTTGCATGAGAAATCATGCAATAGAAACTGTGGGAGCTCAACATGTACTCCTGGAGGAGAAGCAAGCAAGAGGGGACATAATTGAGATGTATAAGTACCTCACGAGGGTGAACAAGGAGCAGGAGGGGAGTCTCACAAAAGGAGGAGCACTAAAACACAGGGGCATGTTATGAAGCTTGGGAGTGGAGTTTAAGAGGGATGTGAGGAAATATTTCTTCATAGAAAGGATGTTTCTTTTTGTTTTGTTTTGTTTTAAACAGCCATATAGGTACTAGAAACTGAGTTAAACATTAACACAATTTAAAACTGTACTTAGTGTATCTGATGGGACTTATCAATAAAGAACAAATGTTAATTAGCAGTAAAAATATATGTTCATTAGGGATAGGTGAAGTCCCTCCAGTATGCTTTAGAGAATCTTCATGGCAAAGTAAAACAAGCATTTGTCAATGCTGGATGTTTGCCACTGGCATAGAAATGGGGTACTAGATGTGCTGTGGTGCACTTTGTGCTTTATGTATTGCCAAAGTTAGAAGCCTGCATTTGCAAATTTCAATGCAGGCTCATCACTTTGTTGTTTTGTAATACTGTTGCCCCAAATTGTCAACATAGTCTTCTTATGACCCCACCTCATGAGCAAGTGCAGAGAAAATGTTCAACTCCTGCCTGAAAGGTGATTTCATGCAGCGACTGTGAAATCACCTTTCGAGACAGGTATTTCTGCTCTGTATTCACAAAGGAGCAGGATGGCTACAGATCCACCATTACAGGAGACAATAAAGGTGGCAATGGAGTATACTCAGGACCCTTTACAAAAGAGGAAGTCCTAAAGGAATTGGAGAAGCTCAATACAAACAAAGCTATGAGATCAGATGAAATGCACCCTAGACTACTAAGAGAACTAAGAGAGGAACTGGTGGCTCCACTGGCTGATCTTTTTAACTTATCATTTGAGCTGGGTGAGGTCCCACAAGATTGTAAATTAGCCACAGTTATCCCTCTACACAAAAGCGGTAGCAGAGTGAGTGCGGGCAACTATAGACTGGTAAGCCTCACATCAGTTGTAGGCTATACAGTGGAAACCCTTCTCAAGGAGAGGATTATATACTTTCTCAAGGACAACAAATTAGACACTAAACAGTATGGCTTTACCACAGGGAAGTCATGTCAAATCAATTTACTTGACTTCTTTAACTGGGTAACAAAAATAGTAGACCAGGGAGGTGTGGTAGATGTAGTGTACCTGGATTTCAGCAAAGCCTTCAACTCGGTCCCACATAGAAGGTTGTTAAACAAATTAGACAGCATGGGAGTAGGTCATCAGGTGGTAAACTGGGTAAGGAGTTGGTGTACTGGTAGGGCCCAGAAGGTATTAGTGAATGGTTCACTCTCAGAGTAAAATACATAGCTAGTAGAGTACCACAGGGTTCTGTGCTTGGCCAGTCCTATTCAATATCTTCATTAGTGACATTTCTGATGGACTGGAGGGCAAGGTGAGTTTGTTTGCAGATGACACAAATATAGGAAACAGGGTGGACACCCCAGGAGGAGTGGAGAAGATGAGGACTGACCTGGAATCTCTAGAAAAGTGGTCAAGAACATGGCAACGAAACTTCAATACTAAAAATGCAAAATCATGCACCTTGGAAGGACTAACCCACGAGTGGATTACTAGCTAGGGAGTGAAAAACTGGAGGCCTCTAAACAGGAAAGGGATCTTCGAATAATTATAACAGATGACCTAAAAATGACCAAGCTATGCGAGAAAACAACACTGAGGGCAAATGGTATGTTGGGATGCATAAGCAGGGGGATTACCAGCAGGAAAAAGGAGGTAGTCTTTCCACTCTATAAATCAATGGTGAGGCCACACCTAGAGTACAGTGCACAATTCTGGAGACCGCACCTCAAGAAGGATATTACCAGACTGGAAACAGTGCAGAGGAGGGCTATTAAAATGATTCATGGATTGCATGACAGATCATATTTGGAGAGGCTGTAAACATGTACTCCCTGGAGCAGCAGAGGGACAGAGGAGACATGATCGAGACCTTCAGATTCCTAAAAGGAATAAACAAAGTGCAAGTCCAGGACCTGTTCAATAACAAAAGCCACTCAAGAACCAGAGGGTGCAACATGATGGTAGAGGGGGGCAGATTCAGAGGCAACACATGCAAGTTCTTTTTCATCAAGACAGTAGTTAAACCATGGAACTGCTTTCCACAGGAAGTAGTGGAGGCAAAAACGCTGGGAACTTTCAAGAAGGCATGGGATAGCTACAAGGAAACCATAACACTGAAAAGCAGTTAAGGGAAGGGGTAGGATTATGAGCAGACTAGAAGAGCTGCATGGCCCCCTTCTGCCATCACTTTCTATGTTTCTATGTTTCTATGAGACCCAAAAACACATTTTGGCCAGGATTTGAAAAATGACAGCTGTCACATTCATGAACTGCTGTAAAGAAATGGCTATGTCGAAAATCTGGGGTAGAAATATTGAAGATTACCAAAGTTATGAACCTGTGTTTGCAAAAGTCAATTTAGGCTAATAACTATGTGTTTTTTTTTAATATTTTTACACCACATTTTCTACATACTCCTTATTATGGCCCACCTCATGAACAAGGACAGACAACATTTTCAACTCCTACCTGAAAGGTGATTTAACACAGCTACCGCAAAATCACCTTTTGGGAAAGATTTGCCTGATTTCACTGCAATTGTTCATGAGGTGGGGTCCCAAAAAAGGCAAGCTGAAAATCTGGGGCAAAAATAGCCAAGTTATGCCACTAAGTTCAAAATCCCATTGAAGTACATTGCACTACATACCTGGAGTTCCTCAGCTCGTGATATGGCTTTGAAGAGTGAAGATGCCTTTATGATCCATGGAGGATTACAACATTGGACCCCCAGTGGATAAGTAAGGGCTTGGGGGGTTGCTGAGTGGGAGGGTCAGGTGCGGGGGCTAATGGTGTCACAGGTATCAATGGACAGACTTCTTTTCCACAAGGTAAAAAAATGACAAGGAACAGCTCCCATTATTTCAGATGGCGGCAGGGACACTGGGGGATTGGGCACCCCCAGTGTCAGTGTTATGTTTGTGGGGGGGTGAGAGGGAGAATCAGGTGGGTGGGACAACTGTGGGGTGGTAGCAACTTGAATGAGCCTTCTGGTGCTTCAGCACCATTTATAGATGTGATCGCGCATTGGGAGTGGCACTATAGACCCACGTTTACCACGGGGTTTCACTTTTTGAGGTGGCAACACTGGGGTATTGGGCACCCCCAGTGTCAGTGTTATGTTTGTGGGGGGGTGCTAAGAAGGAGGGTTGGGTGCAAGGGACAGTCAGGGGGTGGCCAGCAACAGACATCGATGGATGGTTTTCTTTGTTACAGCTGGTGTGAGCCACTGGATGTTTGACAGATCAGCTCTGCCTGCTGGGCGGCATAGATCAAAGGAAAGAGATGACCCATGACAGGGTCAGCTATTTCTTTTCAAGTACACAGTGTCTCTGCCTAGCAAGCCAAAACATTATCATGATCAGTCTGGCTGATGATTGGTGTGGCACTGTCACACCCCTAAAACACTACTCTGCATTGGACGGACAGTGTCACATCTCTCAAAATCCAACTACCATAGCAAGATATTCACTGCATGCACATGAACATGGCGAGCATAAAAAGCTATGATTTTCATTTAGTCTTTATCATGAAGTGGAGAAGGCAGAACTTTGCATAGTCTCGTGATGGCAAACTTACCAGTGAAATGCATTATACTTTGTTAACTGTGTGTCAGAGAACAGATCACATGACTGATTTTTTTGTCCACCAAGATTGTCATATGGCACAAGCTGCAGCAGGGAAGTTCTGCATGGGGCTACAGTACATGCACAGACTGCAGTTGTAGAGTGGGAGGTGAAGTGGTAGGACGTGTGTCTAAATGCTGAACAAAATCAGTCTTATTAGGTTATTAAGGTAACTGAGGATTTTAAGAATAGGAATAGATTTACTGTATAATGGTCCATCACCATCAAGCCTATTCCCCCACTGCGCGATGGATTGGTCTGTCCATGTATCCATAAAAATATCTAGCTGTGTATTAAAACAGTTTACATTTATAACATTGACTATTTCTTCTGGCAATTCGTTCCAGATTTTTGCTACCATCTGGCTATAAAAAGGAGACTCTTGTTTTTACCCTGTAGTTTCTTCCCTTTATTTATTTATTTATTATACATATCAGAATTACAACCCTTTGAGTCAAGGACTCGTTTCCAAAGGCTCCATGTCAGATCCAGTGGAGTCAACACATAGACAGCAACACAAATGCAATATGATAGACAGGAGGTTACAGAAGTTTTTTGTTACATACCAAACAGCGAATAGCAAACAGTATTCATATATTTGCAGGTGTCAGAACAAACACATAGAATCCCGAGTCATCCAGTGCCCAGATAAGAGTTACAGTTTGCAATAGCAGTACAGAGTCTATCCAGTGCGAATGCTAGGCTCCAAGGACAAATACAGTAAATTCAGAATTGCAGCCTGAGATAAGGTGACTGTCGTCAACAGTCTAGGAAAGGGGCCAGGGAGGGAGCAGGGCACCTATGGGCTAGGATCCCGCTTGTGAAGTGCATTCGCAGCTGCGGGTGGAGAAAATGAGGCTCTTGAGAGCTGCCTTAAAAGGACCTATTTTAGTGAGTGAGGAGATCGAGGAGTGGAGGGAGTTGAACCAGTGTGGCACCCTGTAACAAAAGGATCTCAGGGTTAGTGATGTCCTCACCCTCAGGACTCTGAGAGCAGCCTTAGTGGAGCCACGAGGAGAGGCAGAGGGGGAAGCAGGGTGGAGGGAGGTGGGCACCCCTGGTGGGGAGAGACCAAGAAGATTTTTTTTTAACCAGGAGGCAGGTCTGATATTGTAACCACTCTTCTAGATTGAGTATGTTGGCCAGCGAGTATAGAGTGCATACATGAGTCCATTTGTCTGCACCAGTGAGGAGCCTACAGGCCTTATTTAGGGATAGTTGGATTCTCCTGAGGGGGGTGGCATCTGCAGCAGCAGCATAGACAGGGAGGCTGTAGTCTACAAGAGACAGGACAGAGGAAGAGACAGCCAATCTGAGGGCATCCAGTGGGAGGCAGTCCTTATGACGGTAGAGAAGGCCTATGCGCATGTTGATTGCTGAGGTGAGCAGGTCAATATGTGAGTGAAAGGAGAGGGCAGAGTCAAAGGTAATGTATTTGTAGCTGCTAACTTGCTCTAGTAGGTGGAGTGAGCTGAATAGTATATGGAGGGGTGAGTTTTTTGCCTTATTTTGATGATGGGCAAACAACGTGGCTTTTGTTTTTTTTAATGTTAATGACCAGCCTACAGTCATTGAACTAGTTTCTAATTTGACTGAAAGAGTGCCAGAGGGAGGCCTGAAGAGAGGAGGGGTCAGGGTGGGAGGAGAGGAGAACCGCATCATCTGCATATAGCAGAACCTTGCTGGAGCAGGAGTTGGGTAGGGCATTTACATAGAGACTAAAAAGAAGAGGGCCCAGGATGAAGCCCTGTGGGACCCAGGAGCAGATGGGGCGGGTGCTGGAGAGGGTGCTGTTTATTTTGACACACTGGGACCTTAAAGAGAGATAGCTAGAGAACCAGTCCAGTGGGCCTTGGGAAAAGCTTAGTTGAAGGAGAGAGTCCAGTAGGAGTGGGTGACAGATCGTATCAAAGGCCTTGGACAGGTCGATGTAGACAGCCCCTAAAAGGTGACCTTTGTCAAGGGTTTCGTGAAGGAAGTTTTAGAACTCCACTAGAGTAGTGGTCGTACTACGACCTGTACGGAAGCCATGCTGCTATCTGCATAGGAGATTGTGTGAAGCAAGATATTCAGATAATTGGTCTGCCACTATTTTTTCCAGAGCTTTAGAGAGAGGAGGAAGAATAGAGATTGGCCGATAGTTTCCAGGAGAGGAGGTGTCACCACTTTGGAAGATGGGTGTGATCACAGCCTTTTTCCATGCTAAAGGGAACTGGCCCAGGCAGAGGGAGTGGTTGAGTAAATCAGTCAGGGGGTTAAGTACTACGTCAAGGAACTGCTTATTGTGTCCCATAGTGCCATGACCATGTTCTTTATGTTTGAGTCTCATTTCTGCACACACACGTTTGTCTTTAATTATGTTATATAGCAGAATCAGGCCTCCCCTTACTCTCCTTCTCTCCAGACTATGAAGCCGCAAAGATCTCTGTCTCAGTTTGTGGTATAGTCCTTTTAGGCTGTGTATGCATTTTGTGAATCTTCTTTCCATTTTTCTATGGAATTTATGTCCTCTCTCAGGGAAGGTGAGGCAGTTGTCCAAATATGGCCTGGCCAGGGATCTATATGGGGGTTTATCACATTTTTATGTCTGTTATTAAAATTTCTTTTAATGCTACTCAGAATTCTTAAAGTTTTATTATTATTCTTTTTGATGTTTCTTGTCAAATTTAAATTTGGCTGAAT
Organism: Neoceratodus forsteri; assembly: GCA_016271365.2. Taxonomy (NCBI): domain Eukaryota; kingdom Metazoa; phylum Chordata; order Ceratodontiformes; family Ceratodontidae; genus Neoceratodus; species Neoceratodus forsteri. The sequence goes on from CM028133.1 coordinate 669,157,791, forward strand.
TATTACTCCCATGTCCCTTTCTTCTCTTACACTTCTGAGCATTGTACTTCCTAAATTGTATTGCTTTTGAGAATTATATTTTCCTAGATACATAACTACAAATGTATCTTCATTAAATTGCAAATCCCAGTATATAGCCCAATTATATTTGATCTTGGTCTTCCTGGATTCTGCTCATCTTCGATCAGTTCCCCAGCATATAGCCCAATTATAAATTTGACCTAGGTCTTCCTGGATTCTTTTCATATCTGAATCAGTTAGTGATGGTGCCTTCCAATTTAGTATCATCCATAAACTTGGTCAAATTGCTACTTATCCCTTTATGTGTGTCATTTATGAACAATGTGAACAGTTCTGGGCCCAACACCGATCCTTGAGGCATCCCGCTACTGACCCCAACTTTGTTGGATACCATTAAACCAATTCTTATTTTTTTTTATGTCTATCCATGAGCCAGTTCTGTACCCAGCTTGTAATTCTGGAGTCCAGCCCCATACTGCATATTTTATTTATTAGTATATCATGTGGCACTTTCTTGAGTGCCTTGCTAAAGTCCGTGAATCACTAGGTATGTTTTGATTTAATAATTTGCTTATAGGTTCATAAAACAAGATTAAATTTGTTACACAAGATCTGTTCTTATGTAAAACCATATTGGGAGAGATCTGTTTGGCCATTTTTATGGCTGCAGTGGGCATAGCCCTGCAGCCATCTTGCAAGCATGGTAGAGAAGGGAGCTTACCGGATACCGAATGGACTTTTAATAGTGGAGGTGAATGGCAATCACTGCACATTCACCACAATATTTTGTCCGTCAGTAGAACACAGCACTGTCCGCCATGTTCAAGATGAACATGAGAGTTTTATGCAATTGCGCGATGACTCACACATGCACACTGAACTCTGGCAGCATGGCAGCACAGTCCACCATGTCCACCATGGCCGCCAGAGCCCAATGCGCATGCATGATGAGAACTCAGGTGGCCATCTTGGGCACAGCGGAATGTGCTGCCATGCTGCTGGAGTTCAGTATGCATGCATGAGTCATTGTGCATGCACATAAAACTCCTACAACCATCTTGAACATGGTGGACAGTGCTGTGTTCCTCTGTCAGTTCAACTGCAGCCATACCTGCTCTGGCCAGAGTTTGTTACTGATTGTTTCTGTTACATAATCACCAACTATCATTTCTATGATTTTACTCAGGACTGAAGTTAAACTAATAGGCCAGTAGTTAGACAGCAACGCTTTGCAACCTTTTTAAAAAATTAGAATCAGCACTGCATTCTTCCAATCTGTTGGAACATCAATGGTATTGAACAAATACCTCAAAATATTACATACAGTACCAACATATATATGCATGCTGTTAGGTTCCTTAATAAGTGTAGATTTAAATTGTCTCTCCCTGGGGAACTTGTCAGGGTTTAATTTCTTAAGTTCTTCCAGAACCCTGTGCTCAGTAAACAAATCATCTGCCTGTTTCTCAGTATTATTTCCAGGTTGAAAAAAATATGATTTGTGCAGAATTTTTTGCTTAGTTTCAGTGATAAGAATTTGTAGAATGGACTGAAAAGCTTTAAAGAGAGAAAACAACTGATGGAAATATCGTGAGAGGTGTAACTGCACTTATAATGTATGGTAGAATGCTGTTAACCTTAGGAAATCATTATTTCCTAAGGTTATTATACCATCGATGTGACGTAGTAATGTTGTTAACCTATCAATGCTACGTCACATCGATATGTTAACAACAGAGATTGGTCTGCACATGTGCGCGTCATTTTTTTTACACTCGGGAACTGATGGATGCACACAGTGGTAACGGAAGGAGTGAATGGCCACGGCGGTGACTATGTTTTGAAAAGTAAGGAGCCATTTTCCCTTTTTCTTCAAACCATACACTATAAAAAATAATGTATGGTCCTTCTATCGGCAACTGGTTACTGTTAACCATCTCGTGGTTGCCATGGCAATGTAAACCTCTCAAGCTTCACTCTCAAGGTTTACACGGTCACCCTGGCAACCTCTCGATGGTTAACAGACCGGTTACCAATAGAGGACCATACATTATCCTCTATATTGTCCGAGTGTAACACTATACAGCTGAACTGACTCTGCTTGGGAGGAAGGAGAGTCAAGCTTGCTTAAACAGTGCACATTTTTAAAAGAAATACAATATATATAGCTATAGATGTAAATAGATAGATAGACAGACATAGAGACAGACAGACAGATATAAATTTTGGCTGCAGTCAGTTATTTGTTTAGGTCTTTAAAACCATAGATCTGTTGCACAACTCAGTGCTTAGGAAGTTATAACACCAGCCCTACCCTGCTTTCACCTACCTGGATGACGGAGTCCAGCTAGCTGCATGGAAGGTTAGTTACAAGGCTGGCAGGTATTAATTGGGGTTATAAAAAAAATCTAACAAAAGCAACAGTGCTTTAGAAAATGCCACAGAGCCAGACATCTCTTTCAAAATTAGAGCCAGTTTATTTAGCAGACTATAAATAACTGTTTTTTCTTATTTCATCAATGGCTCTGTCAACGACAAGGTAAATGGCTAAGTATATGGTTGCACAGCCTAAACAGTGAAATAACATTTGCACAAATGAATATCAGTTTCTTTTCCCTGACAAATCATCTAGAACTTTTTGTACCACACATTTTTCACCCCCAACCCCGAGATGAATAGTAAATGTCCTGGACACATTTCAGTCTATTTTAGCCATAGTCTGTGATACCTCAACCCCAAAAGGTGAAATTCATGAGGATGATGTAGCTCCCTGACGTGATATGCTTCCCTGGCCAGGGATTGATGAGGCGTCATCTTCCAGAAGTCCCGCTGCACTCTTGGTCCTTTTCGGTCCTGGTTCCACTCAGCTGTACCTCTGGTCCTCTTTGGTCCTCTGTTGACAGGTAAACCCTTCCTATAACTTTAAACTATAAAATAATAAACTCTCTGCAGCTGTACTAGAAATTAACTGAAAAAATTAATGGAACTTCCTCTTACTCCTCCTTTGGTTCGACTGTCAAGGTCCAACAGCTCTGTAACTCAATCTGACTAACTTTTCCTAACTAAATACTTATTTCTAACTTGACAGAAATAGCCCCCTATCTGTCAATCCTGTCACTTTCAACTTGTCCTACTTTTTTCTCCTTCTTTTCTTCAAAGGAGTAGCCTGTGGCAGAGCCCTCCCACAGCACTCCTGCCAGCTTCTTGAGGAGGAGAGAAAGACCCTTGAGCAACTCCTCTTCAACCTTTTAGCCCACCCTACTCGGCACCCAATTGGTGCTTTTAGCTGCCAAAGGCCTCTGGCAACCAATCAGGAGAGAGCTCAAGCTCTCCTAGAGGTGGGAGCATCTCGAGCTGCTCCTCCCAACTGCTGTCCTTACCCCACTTTGAAGCCCCTTGTTACCCCCTTTCTGAGGTAACACTGCCCAGATTTGATGTGGGTAGATAGGGCTGGTGATTTCCCAGCTACCCCACTTCACACTTTTTTAAGTTACATCACGGTTTTCCTGTTGGAAGCTGCCGAAATGCAGCCCCCCCCTTCACTTTATTTTCATTAGATGGTTGATCCTGCCTCCTATGCTGATGTCAGGATGTCCTAGTGATGTCTGCTTCAACCAGCATGCTCCCATAAATATGGCCTGCCTGATGCTACCTTGAGGACTGCTTGCTTCTGCCCCCAGGTAGCCACTTATTTTAAATATTTATTTAGCCCCTTTTCTGCTTGCTGCTGCTGCTGCTATTGTGTGGGCTCTTACCTGGCCCAAAAGCTCTCTTTTTTTTCTCTCTGTTTGTTTGTTTTGTTTTCTGCCCCCCCCCTCCAGTTTACATTTATAGCCCCTTGGGGCTCCCACACCTGACACCGTGCAGCTCTTTAATGATTTCTCTCCTCGGGGAGCACTTCCCTTCCTTTGCCTGCACCCTGCAGGTACTTAAATAATATTTAAAACACTGATCCCTTGGCCATTCATCCAGCCATGGTGTGGCTTTTAACCTCTGTGGCACTCATCACTCTCTGCTGCTGCTCTCTCGTTCCTTAACACCCCCCCCCCGGCTTCACATTAATGCCGCGGTGTGGTGTTACTTCTGGCAGCCCCTGCTGCCCTCTCTCACCCTCTGGGAACCCCACCCTCCGACTCTTTCCAATGCTGCAGAGTGGCTTCACAAAATAGCAGCTTCCTTGCTGCTTCTTTACTCCTCTGCTGCCTCCTCTTAAGCCCCATAGGGCATAAATAACTAAAAATACTGCCGCCAGAGTAGAAATTGGGAAGATGAAGAGGAGGCGCTTTCACTATTGCCTCCTCCACCTCCTGCTGACTCCTTTTCTGTCCCCACAACTCCCACCCATGTAGAGTAGGCTGCAGCCTATGCTCCATGTGGGCTGGGAGTTTTGAGTACCCACAGGCACTCTGTAGTGTGGTTGCACTTGTGGCAGCTCTCCTTTGGCTGCACCGTAGCCCACACTTGCTCCTCTTGCTGCTGCCACTCACATTGACAACAGGGCTTAGGGAAGCCCCACTAAACCCCAGGAAGGGTTTAAAACTTTTATTTAAAACAATGCTGGCCTCCTGCACCTGGGAGCTAGCCCCCAGACCACCAGGGTATATTATCTTATACTGGCCTCTTTCAGGGCATTTCCTAGCCCCACAAGACCCTCAATACCTCCTGGTTATTTTTATGTAACAAAAGGCTACTAGCCCCCCACTTGGGCTACTAACTAAAATATTGGCTACTCGGCCACCACTAGGGACACAGGGGATTTTCTGAGTCCCACTTCCCCAAACCTCACTCTCTTCCCTCTATTTCTACTTTTTTTAACTCTTTCCTTTACCTTCCTAACCTTTTTTCTCTTTTATTCCACAGGTCTGACAATGATGAGGGTTCCTACCTATCAAATAAATATATTCTTTATTTGTATGCAGTCCCTTCCACCCTGCTAAACCCCCTAAAGAGCTATGAATCCTTTGTGACCCCTTTCCTATCTTTATTTTTACAGGTACACTGCGTCATCCCTTCGGACTACTACCGTAGCACCCTTCGGCAGGTAAGTCCCTCTATTTTACTTATTATTTTGGTGGGTTGACTGTAATGGGTGGCCACATCCATTACAAAGTGCACATTTTTTTTAAAAGTGAGAAATATTATAAAAAAAAACCTATTTTGGCTGTGCCAGACAACAGTCCATTGTGCCACTGAAACCAATATGTTGGGCAAACCCAGTCTGTCCAAGACCCCCCCCCAAAAAAAAAGCAGCAACACGCCACATAACCAGAGAATGTAGCTGAGGAGCCACAACACCCCCACTCCTATAACCGTGAGTCGCTGCTGCCCACTGAATACTTTCAATGAAAATATGTTATTGATTTATCTTTTTTTAAGTGAATTAAAACAGCAGTGCAACAAAACTGAGGAAAAAACAGATATGACTCATGTTTTCCTCTATAGAAGATTCCAGGCACCTTCCAGTTTTTTTTTTGGGGTGGCAACATTTTCTGATTCAACTGCAATTTGAGTAATTTATAAATGTTTTAATTTCGTTTTTTTCTCAAGAAAAAAGATGCTACCATATTTGGCTTAGAAATACTACTGTAGACATGGTGAAGGTTGGGAATGAGAAAATAAAAAATAACCTCATGGTGTACAGAAGAGGAGGTACCTAGCAAAGAGTTTTTTATAGGTATGCTAATATGTTTATATTATTATAGCCAAAACTAGCTTTGTGGTAACATATTTTTTGTTGCACTGCTGCTTTAATACATTTAACATTTGCAATAATAAAGATAAATTATTTTACTTGAAAGCATTGCAAGCTTCTTTGTTCTTATTGTCTCTTTTTTTTCACATTTTCTATTTCAATGCTGAGTGTGGTGATAGAAGCAGTCCTGCACTAACGCTGAGGCTGCAGCAATGCCCATTTCTTTGAAATGTAAAAATGAAATGATTAGTAAATCCGTACAACATATTTCTTTCAGGTTTTTATTTTCTGAGTTGATGCATTCTCAGTTGTATAATGTAGTGCACTAGAGTTCCTGGTGCCCTCCAGAAATAGATATGAATGTGCTGCAGGGCTCCCATACAGCAAAGATGCCCCAGAACTGCCCCAGGACAGTATGCAAAGCCCCAGCTGGGTTTGCATTTTAAATGTTTTTTTATCTTTTTCTCTCCTGCCTGCCAGTATTTTCAAACCCCCAATTGCCAGGCGCTAGGAACCTGTTCTCATGGTACCCAAGCATGCGAGCAGGCAGACAGGATAGGGTTTGTGAGAATTCTGCAGCAGAATCCTCAGCCCATTCTGAACAGCAACGGCTGTTCAGTCGAGTAAGGGAGCCAAGAGAGGAAGCAGCTTTAGGAGCAAAGGGAGTGATTGGTTGGCTGGGGCACAACCAGAAGGGGAAGGACTTACCTTGAGTTCCTGCATCCCTCCCAATGACCTGGTGGGTCCAGCAGTGCAGGGCTCACTCTCTCTCTCTCTCTCTCTCTCTCTTTCCTTCCTGCTGTGTCAGCAGCAGTCTGGCAGTTCCAACGTCCAGTGGCATTGCAAGCCTGTCAGGGAAGGGTGGCAGTAAAAGGCTGTCCCCTCCATTCAGCAGCAGACCCACAGCAGCACCATGAGAGGATGCCAGTAGGAGGAGGTGGGTTCAGGCCTCCTTCTGATCACAGCACCAGTAGCCCCGACCCAGAAAGTGAAGTGGGCAGAAAAGTGAGTGAAGGCAGTGCCACAGCCAGGTGCTGGCCAGCAGGAACAAATGGCTATGGTTTTTATTTAAAAAAAAAATGTTTCTGCCTCCCAGTGCCAAAGAGAGTGGCATGGCCACATGGGGCAAGCCAGGCCACAATGAGAAGTACCACACATGGGGTTGGATTTGAAGAGCTCCTTAGGGAGCCAGAGACTGTGGGGGTGGACAAGCCATTTCCATGGAACAGCCTATGGAGCAGGGTTTGAAGATCACTCCATAGGAGCTGATGCCCAAAGGGGCAGGATTATTTAAATTAAATAAACAAATAAAAATACATGCAGACACTGCAGGGCCATATTTAAAGAGACAGTGCTCCTGCTATATATGTTGCCTATTTCTACTGTTTGTTATTTAAAAACCGAATGGAAAATGCATTTAAAAGACTGATTGGTGTTTGGGAGCCCCTATAATTGAACTGTGCTGTCCTATATGTGTGTGTGTGTGCCCATCCCATTGACATGGCTCCAGATTGTGTGAACTGATTGTACTTGCAATGTTTGTTTAAATAACCCCCACCACAAATGTTTCAAAATCCTTTACTGAGCCGCCATTCTAGACTGTCTTTTGAAGGTAAAGGTTGCTTTTGTGAAACTGAACTTGGACCTGGGAAGGACGCACAATCTTGAACTAGGAACTAGGAAACTGAAGGATTAAGGCACAATCTTGCTCAAATTCTGAGGGAAGTAGACCTTACTTTTAATTTTACACTGGTTTTTGCTTGTTTGAATCAAGAAGGGGTTTGCAATTCTGCTGATATTTTTGTAGATTGCTACTTTACATAAAGAGGGATTAAAATACTGCTGATTCTTTTTTCCTTTTCCTGTGAATCGGGTGCCTTATTTGTAGCTTGATAGTATTTTGGTGACTTTTTGCAACAAACATTTAAGTTTTCACTGGTTTGTTCTTTCATTCCTGAAGTCAGTCGAGTTGTGTATTAAAGCCAGACAAAGCCTCAGAAGGTTCAAACTGGATTGCTCTGATTGTCCTCACAGCACAGAACAGATGGATTGCTCAAACCCTACCCTCCCCCATTCCCACCCTCCTCCAAATGACCTAGCTTTATGGGTTTAGGCAGGAAGGTATGACAACTTCTTGCTCAGACACAAACTAGGGTGGGGTATACCACAGAAGGCAGCCAGGCAGTGTTGCATAAGTTGGGAGGATATCTCCTTGTGATTGCTATTGAAAAAAAAATAAACAAAATAAAACATGGGGGTTCCCAGTACATAATCCCTAGGAAAAGGGTTACACTACTAAGGGGAAGTGAGGTTCCATAATAGCAAAACAAACACACAATTTCAACAGAGAGGGAGAGAGACATGTGGGAAGTGGTGCAATGCACTGACTGTGGGGTGGCAGTCTTCTGAGAGACATTCTGGAGGCTATTTGCTGACACCTCTCCATTCTAAGGAAGGAGGTTGCCCATCTCCAGGCCATCCTGGCAAGGAGTAGGGAAACCTGCCCCACCCAGGACCTAGAATGGGATTAGAAAATTTCCTCCCCCACCCAGGGACCACCAGGACCACTGCTGCTGCCTCAGAGGTTGCCAAGAGTAAGGACTGGTGGGACTATTGTGGGCTCAGGGAGGGTGAGGGTGGTGGAACAGAGGCTCATCCCTCCAGTTGTACCTCTCCACAGTTCATATGCATTTCTGGTGGAGCATTGTTCCTCTATGGAGGCACTCGCAGTGGAAACCAAGGAGGATGCTGGGAATCTCCACAAAGGAGACCCACAGGAGGATGGCATAGGATTCCACAGGGGAAGAAAACAACGCCTGGTGGGGACTTAGTTGTTGGGGGGGTAGAACTGGGGGAGGGAGGGGAGAGGGAGCTAAGATGCCTGAACGGGAGAGGGATCTGCATGTCATTGCCCACCTAGGGACAAATGACCTAACTGGGAATGGGATCAGAGCTGTGCAGGAAGAGTTTGTGGAGTTGGGAAGGGGACTTAGACAAGTAGTATGTACAGTAACCTTCTCAGAGGTGCTACCTCTCTATGGCATGGGTAAGGCTAGGGTGCTCCACACACTGGGATTCAATGAATGGTTGAAAAAATTGTGTGGAGCACAGGATTTTGGCTTTATTGGGGACTGGGGGTCCACCTGGAGGGATACAGGCCTATACTGGCATGATGGTCTGCATCTGTCTGGGAGGGGAACCAGGATCCTAGGTGATAGGTTTAAATACTTCATTGGCAAGCTTTTAAACTAGCCAAGGGGGGTGGTGCTGAAAAGGAGCAGGGAATTCCTAGCCTCCACCCACAAAACAGGGTAGTTAGCGAGGTTAACACCAAGGTAGAGGGATCAATAGGGGGCAGGGCAGGGGTAAATGGAGAAAAAGGCAAAAGCAGTAAGTACAGGAATAGAGCTACAAGGAGTAAGGCCATCATAAAATGGAGGGTGATGAGTACCAATGCCCATAGTCTAGGTAACAAGCTTCCTGAACTAGTGACCTTAATGGAAGAGGGATGCCTGGATATCGTGGCAGTCAGAGAAACCTGGCTCACAGAGAACCATGACTGGGATGTCAACTTTTCTGGGTACACAATCTACAGGAGGGACAGGGAGGGTAAAAGAAGAGTAGGATTAGCTCTCTACATTAGGGAAGGGATCAAAGCAACAAAACTAAAGGGTAAACAGGGAGGAGAAGAAGCACTTGAGTCACCTTGGAGACAGGAAATGGCACCACAATCTGCACAGGAGTTGTATATAGACCTCCCATCTCAAGGGGAGGAAATGGAGAAGGAAATGATAGGAGGCATGCTTAGAATGGCAGAAAATGGGGAGATATTGTTGATTGGGGATCTGAAGATGCCAGATGTTAACTGGAGTACATTTGCTGCAGCCACATCCAAGAACAGAGACATTTTCAATGCTCTACAGGAGGCATGCCTCAGGCAGCTAGTGTAGGAACCCACTCGGGAGGGAACAGTCTTAGACCTGGTACTCTCAAATGGGGATGGTGAGAGGATCTCGGATATAGAAGTTGGTAGCCATCTGGAAACAAGCAACCACCAGACATTGTAGTTCACAATAAACACAGCCATAGAGTCAAGCCATACAAAAGCAAGGGTACTGGACTTTTGGAGGGCTGACTTTAGCAGAATGGGAGAGTGCTAAGGAATACACTAGCAAAAGGGCAGGAAGGAGGGGTGGAGGAACAATTGGGAAAAATTAAAACTGCCATCACAGAGGCAACAAGCTTTTGTGTGAAGCAAATAAATAAAACAAAGTGAAGGAAAAAAACACTGTGGTTCTCAAAAGAGGTGGAGGGGAAGGTCAGGGAGAAAAAGATAGCATTCAGAAAGAATAAGGAATCACAGAAGGAGCAGGACAAAGAACTGTACCAGTTGAAGCAGAATGAAATGGGGAAGACAGTCAGAATAACAAAGGTCCAAACTGAGGAAAAGATAGCCAACTCAGTTAAGAAGGGGGATAAAACCTTTCATAGGTACATTAGTGAGCGAAGAAAGACCAAGGGAGGGATAGTGAGGCTTAATAAAGGGGAGGGGGTGGGTAGAGGGTGACAGTGAAAAGGCAAAGATACTGAACAAATATGTTTGTTCAGTATTCACAAAAGAGGAGGAGGGGGACATACCTAAACCAAACAATAGAAGCACTCTGGATAGGGGGCTCGATACCAATCCATTCACAGAAGAAAGGGTCCTGAAGAACTCCTAAAACTCAAGGTGGACAAGGAAATGAGGCCTGATGAGATTCACCATAGAATTCTAAAAGAACTAAGGGGAGAACTAGTGACACCACTGACTACCCTTTTTAACAAATTATGAGAGGAGGGTGTGATGTCTGAGGACTGTAGGAGGGCAGATTTGTTTCACCTTCACAAAGGTGGGAGCAAGGCAGAGGCAGAAAACAACAAACCTGTTAGTTTGACCTCAGTGGTAGCGAAAATGATGGAATCACTTCTAAAAGAAAAAATAGTTGGAGTACATAGAGGCTGTCAAAGGGCACAGACCAGCAGCATAGATTCACAGAGGGAAGGTCATGTCAGATGAATCTAATATATTTATTTGACTGGGTGACCAATGTAGTAGTCCAGGGAGGTGCTGTGGACATGGCCTACCTAGACTTTGGCAAGGCATTTGACACAGTCCCACACAAAAGAAGTGACTTGGCAAAGTTGAAGGAATGGTCAAAAGTATGGCAGCTTAGATTCAGTCTAAAGAAGTGCAAAGTAATGCACCTGGAAACAAAAACCCAGGGAAAGAGTACACGGGGGGGGGTAGTAACAACAACAAAAATGGAAAGGGATCTGGGGGTAGTCATATCAGATGACTTAAAGGTAGGCAAGCAACGTGAGAAGACAGTAAGGAGGGCTGGGGAGATACTGTGATGCATAGGGAGAGGCATCACCAGTAGAAGACGGGAAGTTGTCATCCCTCTCTACAGACAGTTGGTGAGACCACATCTGGAGTACTGTGTGAAGTTCTGGAGACCCCATCTCTGCAAGGGCATAGATAAGATGGAGCAGACCAGAGGAGGGCAACTAAAATGGTGCAGGACCTGCACCAGAAACCATACAAAGAGAGACTAAAGAAGCTTAATAAGTATACACTCGAGGAAAGGAGGGAGAGGTGGGGGAACATGATAGAAACTTTTAAGTACCTCAAGGGAATCAACAAAGTCCAAGAGGGTAGCATCTTTCAGAAAAAGAGATGTGCAAGAAATAAGGGCACAATTTGAAGATAGAGGGGGAAGGCTCAGGGGCAACGTGAGGAAGTATTTTTTCACAGGGATGGAAGTGGACACATGGAATGGCCTCCCTGAGGAGGTCGTGGAGTCAAAAACAGTGGGGGAATTCAAGAATGCATGGGACAGACATAGAAACATAGAAACATAGAATTTGACGGCAGATAAGGACCGCTTGGCCCACCCAGTCTGCCCATTTCCTGCCTACTGGATAAGCTGCAGATCCTAGTTAACCAGCAGCCTACTTCTTCCCTACCCCATCCCCTAGAATTGCCTTATGACTGTCCCATGCATGCTTGAATCCACCACTGCTTTTGACTCCTGACCTCCTCCGAAGGCCGCTCCATGCATCCACAACCCTCTCTGTAAAGAAATACTCTAAATTACCTCTGAGCCCCCCCCAATCTTCAAATTGGCCCCTTGTTCTTGCACACCTCTTTTTTGAAAGATGCTACCTCTTGGACTTTGGTGATTCCCTGAGGTACTTGAAAGTTTCTATCATGTCCCCCTCTCCTCCTCCTTTTCCTCGAGGCTACATATTAAGCTCCTTTAGTCTCTCTCTTCTATGTCTTCTGGTGCAGACCCTGCACCATTTTAGTTGCCCTCCTCTCTGGACAGCTTCCATCCTGTCTATGTCTTTGTGAAGACTGGGTCTCCAGAACTGCACTTAGTACTCCAGATGGGGTCTGACCAGCTGTCTGTCACAGAGGGATAATAACTTCTGTTTTCTACTGGTGATGCCTCTCCTATGCATCCCAATATCCCCAGCCCTCCTACTGCCCTCTCACATTGCTTGCCCACCTTTAGGTCATCTGATATGACTACCCTCAGGTCCCTTTCCATTTTTGTTGTCGTTGGTATCTCACCCCCATTGTGTACTCTTCCCTGGGTTTTTGTTTCCAGGTGCAATACCTTGCACTTCTAGCATTGAATCTAAGCTGCCACATTTGACCATTCCTCTAACCTTGCCAAGTCCTTTTCATCCTTTTCCACCCACCTTCTGTGCATCAACTCTGTTGCAGATCTTTGTGTCATCTGCAAAAGTGACATATTTTTCTTCCAGTCCCTCTGCAATGTCGCTTATAAAGACATTGAAGAGGACTGGTCCTAATACTGAACCCTGTGGTACCCCACTAGTAACCCCTCATCAGAGTGGACCCTATTTACTATTACTTGTGTCCTATTTTCCAGCCAATTTTTACCCAGGCTGTCATCTTGGGTCCCACTCCCAGGCTAGCTAACTTGCATATTAATCTTTGTGTGGGACTGTGTCAAATGCCTTGTTAAAGTCCTAGGTAGGCCATGTCCACAGCCCCTCCTGATCTACTACTTTGGTCACCCAGTCAAAGAAATCTATCAGATTTGTCTGGCATGACCTTCCTGCTGTGAATCCATGCTGCCTTGGGTCCTGTGCCCTCTGGCCTCTAGATACTGCATACTCTTTCCTTCAGAAGTGATTCCATCATTTTCCCTACCACTGAGGTTAAACTAACAGGTCTGTAGTTTCCTGCTTCTGCCTTGCTCCCACTTTTGTGAAGGGGAATCACATCTGCCCTCCTCAGTCCTCGGTACCACCCCATCCTCCCATGATTTGTTAAACAGGGTGGTCAGTGGTGTCACCAATTCTACCCTTAGTTCTTTTAGAATTCTGGGATAAATCCCATCAGGCCCCATTGCTTTGTCCACCTTTAGTTTTAAGAGTTCTTTCAGAACCCTTTCTTCTGTAAATGGGCTGGTATCAACTTCTGTATCCAGTGTGTTTCTACTGTTTTCGTTCTTCCCTCTTCCTTTGTAAATACTGAGCAAAAATATTTGTTTAGTATCTCTGCCTTCACAGTCCTCCTCTGCCCACCCTCCCCTTTATTAAGTCTCACTATCCCTCCTTGGTCTCTGCTTCCCCGATGTACCTTATAAAAGGTTTTATCCCCTTCTTAACTGAGTTGGCTATCTTTTCCTCGGTTTGGGCCTTTGCTGTTCTGACTGCCTTCCCAGCTTCTCTTTGCTTTAACTGATACAGTTCTCTGTCCTGCTCTTCTGTGATTCCTTGTACTTCCTGGAAAACTTTCTTCTTCTCTTGAACCTTCACTGCCACTTCCTTTGAGAACCATAGTGGTTTCTTGCATCATTTAGTTTTGTTTATTTGCTTCACACAAAGGCTTGTTGCCTCTGTGATGGCAGTTTTTATTATTCCCCATTGTTCTTCCACCCCTCCTTCCTGCCCATTTGCTAGTGCATTCCTTAGGCACTTACCCATTTTGGCAAAGTCAGCCTCCTAAAATCCAGTACCTTTTGCCTTTGTATGGCTTGACTCTATTGCTGTGTTTATTGTGAACCATACTGTTCGGATGGTCGCTAGTTCCCAGGTGGCTACCCACTTCTCATCTGTGATCTCTCTTCATCTCCATTTGAGAGAACCAGGTCTAAGGTTGCTCCTCTCGAGTGGGCTCCAATACTAGTTGTCTAAGGCATGCCCTGTAGGGCATCTAGAATAACCCCACTCTTCAAGTGGCTGTGGCAGCTGCACTCCAGTTAACATCTGGCATATTCAGATCACCCATCAGCAATATCTCCCTTTTTGCCATACTAAGTATACTTTCTATCATTTCCTTGTCCATTTCCTCCTCTGAGAAGGGGGTCTGTATACAACCCATGTGCGGATTGTGGTGCCATTGCCGGTCTCCAAATTTACCCACAGTGCTGCTTCTCCTCCCTGTTTTCTCTTTTGTTCTGTTACTTTGATTCCTTCCCTTATGTAAAGAGCTACTCCTCCTCCTCTTTTACCCTCACTGTCTCTCCTGTAGATAGTGTATCCTGGTATGTTTACGTCCCAGTCATGGTTTTGTGCGAACCATGTTTCTGTGACATGCGATGTCCAGATGTTCCTCCTCCCTCCATCAAGGCCACTCAATTCAGAAAGCTTGTTACTCAGACTACGTCATTGTACTCATTGCTTTCCATTTTTGATGGCTTTACTTTCTGTTGCAGCATCCCCACTGACCTTTCTACCTCGGTCTTTTCCCATTTAGTACCCTGTTTTGTAGGGAGAGGCTGGGATTTTCTTCTGCTTATCAGTGCCTCCCTTGACTCAGTTTAAAAGCTTGCCAATGAAGCATTTAAACCGATTGCTCAAAAGACTTGTTCTTCCTGGACAGATGCAGACCATCCTGCCAGTATAGGCTGGTGTCCCTCCAGGTGGAACCCCAGTCCCCAATGAAGCCAAACCCCTGTGCTCCACACCATTTTTTCAACCACTCATTAAACTGCATGGTGCAAAGTACCCTTGCCTCACTCATGCCATTTACAGGCAGCACCTCTGAGAAGGATACTGTGTGTGCTACTTGTCTTAGGCCCCTCCCCAGTTCTACAAAGTCCTTCTGAACTGCTCTAATCTCATGTTGAGCCAAGTCATTTGTCCCTAGGTGGACAATGACATCCAGCTCGAACTCCGTGCAGCTGTTCTCGTGATCCTGAGGATGCTTCCTGTCCCCTATAAGCCGTGGCACCAGGCAGGCACTTTACTTCAGTTTTCCCTGCTCCCCCAGTTCTAGCCCCCTAATAATTGAGTCCCCACCAGGAGCTGCTTCCTTTCCTTGTGGCATCCTCTGCCTCCTTCCTGTGGGCCTCCTTGTGACAGGTGTCCTCAGCCTCCTTAATCTCCTCCGTGGGTGCATCCATAGGGAGCTGTGCTCCCAGAATGGTGTATGGATTGTGGAGTGGAAGAACTGACTGGTGTGCCTCTGTTCCACCCTCCTCACCCTCTCTGAGCCCACTGTGGTCCAACTGCTGTGTGCTTTGCAACCTCTGAGGTAGTGGTGGTGGCTCTGGTGCTCCCTGGATGGGGGTTCCTTCCACCATCCAGTCTGGCCTGGGGAAGGTTCTCTTACTGCTGTCCAGTGTGGCCTGAAGACAGGCAACTTCCTCCCTCAGGGCAGAGAGTTGTCTGCAAATAGGGCAGCATCTCAGCCTCCAGAAAGACTCCTCGGAAGACTGCTGCCCCACAGCCATTACATTGCACTACCCCACATGACAATTTTTTTTTTTGTGTGTGTGTGTGTGATTGGTTTGTTATAGTAAATATATATATTATACAATGTGTACAGATATTTTCAGTGCTGTGTGCTGAGAGGATATGACATTGATATGCACCTTGCACTCTTGAGGAAATGATGTCAGAACCCCAGGTATAAAGGAACTATTTCAGGGGTGGGTGGGGTGAGGGGTGGAAGGGTTGGACCAACGGTGCCTCATAAAACAATCAGCTAAGAGCTCTGACCCACCGCTGAGATGAGTGCCTTCCTGTCAGCAAGATACCATACACAACAATTTGACAGAGAAAATCCCCTGCTAATCAAACAGAGAAAACTCCAGACATCCAAGTCAGACACAGGTAAACCTCCCCAGCCCCAAAACAGCCTGGTGGTTTGTGTTCTGAAAGCAGTCAGCCCCAAAATAAGTCAGCTGTGCTTTAAACTCTTCCTGCACTGAAAATCTTAAGAATTGTAACAAGACTGTCTTTTCCTGATAATTGTAAATTCCTTATTTCACCTTTCAGTTAGAAGCAGCCTCCACCTGCAGTATATCTGCTACAAACCAAGGACAATTGAAAGATTCCCCCTTCCTCTGTTGTGAGCACAACTCGCTTTCTTGCAAATCCTCTGTTCAGTATTGCAGCTCCCAGCAAGAGATAGTTTGACTAGGAAAAATATTAGCTGTTCTGATGAGTTTGCTATAAACACTTGCTTATAATACTATTGTGCTCAGGTCTGTTACCAAAGCTATTGGCTGATTAAGTCTCTGTGATGTAATCACTTCCGAGAAAGTTTGAATTGCCTTTTAAGGCAAACAATGATAAACACAGGAAACAGTTTAATGTCTGGATAAATACACAACCTGTACCTGCACTTATTTCTGGATTTGTGACAAATGTTTCACCCAGAGTTTAAAATCTTCCTGCACTGAAAATCTTAAGAATTGTAACAAGACTGTCTTTTCCTGATAATTGTAAATTCCTTATTTCACCTTTCAGTTAGAAGCAGCCTCCCCCTGCAGTATATCTGCTACAAACCAAGGACAATTGAAAGGTTCCCCTCCCTCTGTTGTGAGCACAACTCGCTTTCTTGCAAATCCTAAGTTCAGTATTGCAGCTCCCAGCAAGAGATAGTTTGACTAGGAAAAATATTAGCTGTTCATTAGCTGACATAAGGCAATTATAGTGGGAGGTAGGAGGAAGTAGGCTGTTGGTTAACTAGGATCTGCAGCTTATTCAATAGATAGGGAAACAGGCAGACTGGGTGGGCCAAGCGGTCCATATTTGCCATCAAAGTCTATATTTCTGTGTTTCTATGTACTCTGTGTTTCCAAGCCTTGTTTCTCCAGACCAGCTTCCTCCATGACAGCTCCTCCAAGAGATTCCTCAGCATTCCTTGCATCCCAGTGACCCAGGTGTGGTCTGACTGGTGACTTTCTTCAGTTCTTCCTCAAGGGATGACCCATGCCAGTGGTCCATGTGTGACCTTCTGTGGCTGATCCCCCCCTTCAGTTGTATCCTGTTCTTCAGCTTTTGGCAAGGATAATGAGTACCAGTGGTCTACGACAGGCCTGAATCCTATGACAAGTATCCTTGGAAATATTATTTTCTCTCTTCAACTTGTGTCCCTCTTAGAGGGGTAACTCCTGGTATTACAAAGGGGATCTCAGCTCAGTTTTCCTTCTCTTAATGGGCACATGCAGCAGTGGATGGACTGTAAGTAAACTATAAAGTTTGGTCATATCTCATTTAAAGTGTTACAATCAAATTTAGAGTGTTATAAATGATTTTAGTTGGTGCCACAAATATTTTAGTATAAAGATGCTTAGTATTGATGTTGTTATTCTGGAAATGTTTAATAAAAACTTTGGTAACATTTGAGTCAGCTTCATGCCTCTCTCTTGCAGATTCTGGTTAGTGGCAATTGACGTGGGTTCCTTTCCACTAAATTCCCCATCTGCTGGCTGAGTGTCACCCAAAAATCCACCTCCAGGTGGTTGGATGAGTCAGAAGTCTGTTTCCCTCCAAGACATGGCCAAGTGGATCTGTGCTCTGACCTGATCTATTAGAGTTCGGTTGGCATCAGCGGCCCCCTCACCAGTACAACACTTGGTGTAGTCAGCAGGATGAAAAAGGCAAGGACTCTAAAGCGTGAAGTGATTCAGATTTTCAGGTTTCAGGTTTATTGGTTTACAAATGTGTATCACAGAATTATGACACATTATTTACACAAGAATTTTTACATTAAAACCCATTATATTCCAGCACATATAAATACTGTACATACAACATACATAAATATAAGTCATAAAGGGGCATATATTCCTAATAAATTCATATCTTTAATAATCTATGAGCTGCAGTTGCATAATGGGCTACACTATATAGGAATATGATGTGTCATTAGTATTTAAAAAGAACCTTAATTTTCCTTCCATAGTGCTGTTTTAAATTTTGGTCAAATATTGTGATAACCAGTTTTCTCTTAAAACATTAAAATTTACTCAGTCTCATAAAATATGGATAGTATTCCATTTCCTTGAGCATTCACTTTTACAATCTAAACCCATTTTATACTGTATGTGTTCCTTCCCATAAAACAAGTGGATACACCTGCATTTACATTGAATCTTAAATTAGCCACTGTTTTCTTCACACGTGTTTGTGTGTGTGTGTGTGTGTGTGTAGATAGATAGATAGATAGATAGATAGATAGATAAATAGATAGTTCTCATTTAAGTATATTTTTTAAATATTTGTAAGTCAAAAAATTAGTTGATAATGAGACTCTTTCCAGGTCACTTAGTTTGGCAGTATCCTGTATCCTTTTCACCAAGATATCAGGACAATTATTAACATTTTTAATATCTATGGTTGCAATAGTAACTAGAAGGACTTCTTTAAGTACATCAGGGAGAAAAGGAGCTGTAAAGACCACATAGTAAGGATTAGGAAGGAGGGGGGTTGGGTGGAAGCAGGGTGCAATAAGGCGGAAGCACTAAATGAGTACTTCTGCTCAGTATTTACTAAAGAGAAGAGGGGGGTGACACCCAAGGTGGGAGAAATGGCAGAAGCAGGGGAAGTGGTGACAGATGGGGAAATCATGGAGAGCAGAGTTCGAGAGGGTTTGAAGGCACTGAGGGTGGACAAGGCGCCAGGCCCAGATGTCATCCACCCCAGGGTACTGAAGGAGCTGGCAGAGGTCCTTGCAGGACCTTTGGCAGACCTATTTAATGCCTCACTACATTCAGGGTGTGTACCTCAGGACTGGAGGATGGCTCATGTGGTGCCCCTCCACAAGAGTGGCCCCAAGGATGAACCGGGAAACTATAGACCAGTGAGCCTCACATCCATTGTGGGTAAGCTAATGGAGACTATCCTGAAGGAGAGGCTGGTGGCCCTCCTAGAGGCCAAAGGACTACAGGACAGCAGACAGCATGACTTCATATGTGGCAGATCCTGCCAAACCAACCTGGTGGAGTTCTATGACTGGGTAACTAGGCAACTGGAAAGGGGCCATGCAGTGGATGCCCTGTATCTGGACTTCAGTAAGGCATTCGACTCAGTGCCACATGGAAGGCTGGGAAGGAAGTTAGTAGGCACAGGGGCGGGTGCAAAGCTGGTGAGATGGGTAGGAAACTGGCTACAGGGAAGGCAACAGAGGGTGGCAGTGGGTGGGGAGCTCTCACACCCAAGGGCAGTGATGAGCGGTGTTCCACAGTGCTCAGTGTTGGGACCAGTATTGTTTGGGATATTCATCGCAGACATATCATGGGACATCAAGAGCAAATCAGTCTGTTTGCTGATGATACCAAGGTAGGCAGTGGTGGATGACCTAGGGGATGGCAGGGGTTGCAGGATGATCTGGCAAAGCTTGAAACCTGGTCAGACACCTGGCAACTGGCTTTAATACCAAAAGTGCAAGGTGCTGCATTTTGGGATGAAGAACCCAAGGAGGAGTTACCAGCTAGGGGAGTGCAGCTAGCCCAGACAGAGGAGGAGAAGGATCTGGGTGTGCTCATTACAGGGTCAATGAACAACTCGGCACAATGTAGGAAGGCAGCTGCAAATGCCAACAAAATGCTGGGTTGTATTGCAAGGGGTATATCCTCGAGGAGGGAGGAGGTGATTCTGCCACTGTATAGGTCATTAGGTAGACACCTGGAGTACTGCATGCAGTACTGGCGTCCGTATCTGAAGAGGGACATTAAGTTACTGGAGGGGGTGCAGCGCAGAGTGACAAAGATGATCAAGGGGCTGGGGGACTTATCATACGAGAGGAGGTTGAAGGAGTTGAACATGTACTCACTGGAGGAGAGGAGAGACAGGGTGACATGATTGAAACCTTTAAATACATGAAAGGAATAAACAAGATGGGTACAGAGGGGCTGTTCAAAGTAAGGAGGGAGGGCCACCAGGGCCATGATATGAGACTGGAGCGAGGAAGGTTCAGGAGGGAGATGAGGAGACACTTTTACAGAGAGGGTGGTGGCTGGGTGGAATCGTTACCTGCTGAAGTGGTATGCAGTAGAACAGTGGACTGCTTCAAACGAGGATGGGACAGGACAAGGGGGAGGGTTAATGAAGGGGAAGGGTGGAAGGGAGGGGCAGCTGCAGAATAAGGGGTGCTAGCTGCACATTCGAGCAGACTTGATAGACCTCTAGGCCTTTATCTGCTGGCAAATTTCGTATGTTTGTAGTCCTATTTTCCTTAGTATCGTATCTAACTCTTTTGTCTAGGTCCACCCTTTTAATGATGCATTATTCCTTAAATCATAAACTAAACTATCTTTCCAACACTCATATAAAATTTAGTTCCCTTCCTTATTATTGCATATTTTTAAAAAGTAGCGGAACTGCTGTACTGTTACTCTAGACACTAAGGATAAATTACCAGTTTCTGCTCTCAGAAATTCAGCCAGTATAAACTGTGGTAAATAGAGAATAAGCCTGATATACAAATTTTGTATTGGTTCTAGGTTTTTCACATCCTTCCGCACTTCCCAAACTTCTGAGCCATACAACATGGTTGATTCAACCTTCATTTTTATAAATTTGCAATAAGGCAGAAGCTGAGTTATTAATATATTGTTTAGAGAACTTGTTTATTGCTAGGACTAATTGCCTTCCACTCTTCTTGCTTTCCTCTATGTGTAATTTCCATAACTGTTTATCGTGTAATGTAACTCCTAGATAGGGATATTTATTTACCTGTTCAATCTTTTTATTATCTATTTGCCAACTATAATTAGATTTTTTGATTTATTTATGATTACAATGTTTGTATTATCTCTATTAATAGACAATTGCATCTCTTTCAATGCTGTGGCAACAAAAGACACTATTTTTACAGCCCATTTGCAGTTCTAGACACCAGCACGGCATTGTTTGCATATAGTAATATGTTAAGTTTAGTACTTATAATTCATGGAGCATCTGTATCACATTTATCTAATCTATGCAAATTTATTTACTTTCATTGAATCTGCTGATTTACCATCTGTTGAGTATCAGATTTGGACATAAGTGTCTGTATATAATTTTTGTACCAAGGCAAGGAGTTTATATCAATTCCCCAGGCAGTGAGGATTTTCCACAAAATACCTCTGTTCACACTGTTGAATGTTGAAAACATATATATAAATGCAAAGAATAAAAATTGTTTCTTATATTTGCATTTCTAATCAAATTATCCAATATAAACAGACAGTCAACAGGTTAATGTTTCTCTCTAAATCTGAACTGTCGTTTAGCTAAAATATTACTTTCAGTTACCCAATTATTAAGTTGCTGTAATAGAAAATGGGAACATATTTTTTTAGAGGTATTTCATAGAGCAATCGGTCTACAATTACAATTTGTTTGATATCTTTTTTGTGTAATGGTACCAATTCTGTTATTTGCCATGTTTGAGGTGCCTTCTGGCCATCAGGGCAACCCATTAGAACGCGCCCATCATTAGGACGCCACAAGAGGAAATTTGACATCCCCTTCCCAAGGTTCACCCCCCCAGAGTTACAGTAATTAGAAAGGGGGGGCATAGCCCCCCGCAAAAAGACAGGATGATGAAATCGGGACTTGGTACACTGATGACCAGGTGCATTACAGTGGTGGATCCAATTGAAAAAATTTTGCAGGAATGCCATCAGTTCCTGGAAGTTTATTCTTTTTTTTTTGTGTGCACATATTGCATTTTCTATTTAGCCCCTGGAAGGCCCGGTATTGCCCATACCGCCCACCCTCAAGGGTATTATTGCGTCTAGAAAATGGGCACAGTAAAAAGAAATGGCAGAGAAAAAAATTGTTAATAAAATAGTTTAGTTACATTAAGTTTTGTAATTAAATAGTTCCTCCGCCTGGTATAATGGGATAATATAGCCCTCTGGTAAGTTTCAGGTCCTTCAGATATGCAGTTCATTTTAAAAGCCAGGTTGTCACAGAGTTTGGCAGCATTAAACAATCATTTTAAATGTCTAAGTCCTTAAGAGATATGGCGCTGCAGTTCATTTTAAAGCCAGGGTTTTCACGGAGTATGAGTATTGAGTATGGCAGCATTACACAATCACAATTACGGCCTTTTTTTTCTGATCACGGGAGATAATGCGCCAATGTGGGAATAGGTAAGCTAGGGGTAGCTGCTATGAAACAGCAGAGGAGGAGAGATGTGAAGGGCTTTATTTTTATCAGCGATCTAGGAAGATTATGCGGCTTTTTTTTAATGTCAGTTTGTTGTCATAGTAATGCTCCGCACATCGCCAAGAGCTAGCCGCATACACATGGCTTAAAACAAGTGTGTGTGTGGTTGCAGCGTTTTTTCCTTTTTTTTTTGGGCTTAGATTTCACAGCGCGATTTCATACACCATACAGTGTGCGGAAAAAACATCAGCGCCATAAGTGGGCTCATCAGTAGCGTGCTGAGGACAGAACTGTAAGTACTTAAAAGCGGGTAGTATTTGTATGTAGCTAATGTAAACGCTGTGTAACTACTGGGGGTTGATGTTTCAGTTTTCTTTGTAGTGTTTTTATGGTGATGTTTTCGGTCGTTGGGGGGTTGTTAAAGGACCTTTCGCTTTAGCGAGAGAAAAAAAATGGTGGTTGTTTGAAATGAGTGCCCACTGCTTCAGCCAATGGTGAAGCAGGCTAGGCACAATGATATCGGAGTGGGCATCAAGCAGGTTAGGGCTGGCACTTTTTATTTGGTGGGCATCTATTGAAAGTTAATGTACCCCTGTGGAATGGGTACCAGCCAATCAGATGCCTCCAAATAAAAAGCCCATTTTCTAATTGTTCTTTAGATATATTATACTATATACAGCATTACTTATTGTCAGATGTATTTATCGCTGCAATATACTCCATATCATAATTTGGGGCACCATTATATAAGTGTTCAGAATGCTTAGTCCATTCACTAGCTGGAATATTAGCATCTACAGTATATTTGTATTATATCTTTTTTCTGCCAGAAGTATCAATTTCCAGAAATCTTGACTGTTTTTATTTTGAATAACTTCTTGCAATGAGGATAATAAAACTTTGTTATATCCTTCTTTTTTATAAGCAATCTGTACTCATTTCTTAAGAATACCAGACCTTTATTATAGTTGCAGTCCATATTCTTCCTACAGAGCCAAGTTACTTTATTTAATAATGTCTTGAATGCTCAGCATTGCTTGTCATACCATGGAGCTTTCCCAAAGTTTCCCAACTCTATTTTGTAACCACGGGCCTTTGTTTGTATTATATCTTTCATATGTAAAATCAAATTATCAAAACATCTAATTATATCTGTATTGGAGGCTAGTAATAACAGATATTTCATCCTTAATTCTTCCTCAGTCTGCTGTAAATTATACATTTTTGTTGACATCAAAGGATCCCATTTAATCCATTTGTTTATAACCATCATTTGCTGAATAACCTCTTTTTCCATTGCTACAATATTTGGTAATTTATATCCATACTTAATATTTACAGCCATAGCAATAGGAAAATGATCACACATATTTTCATGCATGGCTTCAAAGTAATTAATCTTTGCAAAGAAAGTTATATCTACTATTGCCAGCCCAAGTCCAATAATGTACCACCTTTTTAGTTAGAAATGTAAAATCTCCCAGTCTATACTTTTTGTTTCGCCCATTTACAATACACAGATTGTGTCTAATTATGAAATTTAATAAAGAATTATCTTTTTTTCAGCCCTTAAATCCTTGGAGTATCTCAATGGAATATCTTGATAGAAACACATATCTTTCTTATTGTAAAAAAGATCTAACTCATTCTGATTACCTTTGTGAGTGTTCCAGTCTCCCATTAATACAATATGCCTATATTCTACATGATAGCACAATTTGTCTAAATATTGAGAAAGTTCTTTTAATTGTGTTTCAAATCCAGTGCTATTCAAATCTGGAGGAAAATATACAGTAACCAAGACCAGGTTCTCATTCTTTTCTGCAGAGAAATCTAAGGCCAACCAGTTTGAGAGAGCTGATGTATGAATCTTCTTTACAATCCACTTGTTCTTAGTATCAATTAAAACCATCAAGCCACCCATATTTCATCCTTTTAAATTAGTCTTTTTCCAGGTACTACAAATTTATTATAACTTTGGAAATCCATCTGAGAATTGGCATCTAGCCATATTTCTCTTAATAGAATTATATCATAAGCTTTTATCAAAGAATGCCATGTCCCATCATCAGTTTTTCCTTTTACCCCTGCGATATTTCATGACAGGATATTTACACCCATATCTGAAGGGGCTTGATGGTTTTCTTTAATTTTCAGTCTTATATTTCTGTAGTTGAGCTATTTGTTGTAGAACTAATCAATAGATGTGACAATAATTCATACTGATGATAAAGTGATAAATCAGTCATACAGTTACAGTCGCATTTTCCTTCACATTTTCCCTCATATAGCACTGGTTTCCCAGAGTCATCCAAAATTATGCTGTTATTAATTATCTTGCCTCTCTGTTTCTGCCCTCTAGTCATTTTATTATATTCAGGTGAGCTATTCATTTCATATTCAATAACCACTGGCTTCTAAAGATATCTAACTATAGTCTGCTACTGTTGTTCATTTCCTATTTTCTTTTCTTGTTGTTGTTGTTGCTGTTTATCCCGGTCAATATGACACATCTTGCTACCAACATTTCTTGTTGTAGTATCAAGATTGATGCTCATTTTGCCAACTTCATGTTTAATATTTAGAATTTCCTGCTGGATAATATGGTTCCTAACTGCCAGACATACATAACCTTTATCAAGTAGTGCTTTATATCTATATGTAGAAAGCAATTCTTCCCAAGAATTTCTATTTTTTAGTTGACTTTTGATGATATTATAAACTGCAATCTTTAACAAAAAGTGTGTCTCTCATGTTGCTTTTGGAATGCCTTTAAAGTATACAGTAGGTAGTTTCATATCCTACCCTTGTTGTTGTTTTTGCTTCACGTGATTTATATCAATTTTGCATCCATTTTGCATTTTAATATCTTCAAACCTTATGCAGTGCTCATTTGCCCATATCTCATCTACTTTATAAGACATCATGTGTATTCCCTTTTCCTTCATTTTATATTGTTAACCTTTACTTTTATTCCCCCTTTTCCCTTATTGGTTTTCCCACACTCCTATCTTTATTTTTAAGCTCTAAGGTTTCTTTATACTCTCTGTCTGCAACTTCTGCTGTAATTTCCTGAATAGTTTTCTTCCTTTCTTCTCCTTCCATGGCAGTATTCAATACCATTTTAAGTTCCTCTAAGTGTTTCTTTTGTTTTTCTAGTTCTTTCGTTATTGTTCCCATTGCTAGGTTAGTGCAGACAAGAACTGTTTTAATTTCTGAAAGTTGTTTGCTAATTAATATATTTGCCTGCACCATATAGTCATCCAGGAGGTTCATATTTTGGTTATTTTGAGTTAGGTTTTCAACGTGGACTTGTTTACTCACAGGTTCTTTATGGCGATCATCCGCTGTTACATTTTTTTCCTCTGTTCATAAAAGGAGTAATAAAATTTTCAAAATCAGTACGGTAATTTACATTCTGATGGATGTTTTCATTTTCATCTGCTCCCACAATTCCTTAAACATGTAATACAGCCCCTCCCTCCAGTTTAGAGTGTTGCAGTCTTAAGGAGTGGTTTTGTGTTTCCAAGGCCCTAATTGTTTTAAGAACATAATTGCCAGAAGGGCTATCATCACACATAATTAAAGAATTAGGAGGAAATTGTTTAGGAGAAGATGTCCTTGGGGAAATTTTTTTTTTATTTGTCTTGTCCATGTAGTCATATTTTTTTTAATTTCTGCCTCTATTTTTGTTTTATATTCTACTTTTACCAGTTTTTCATTTCTTAACTTCATTTGGAATTGTTTTCTCCATATCTGAAACATTACCCCGCCATGCCATCATAAAAAATACAGGTGAACACTATGTTCACAATTAACTCATACACGATAGCAAGTAAAAATAAGCACAGCACAAAACAGAATTTAATGAAGTAAAAGGTTAATGCAGACATAACAATGCAGTCTTAGTCTAAAAAATCTTGTACTAGTCTGTTTTCCTTTTGGAACAGGTCCCAGCTCCAAACATCTTTCTTTGCTGAAGTACAGCGTGCTTATGCAGGTATGTTCAATGCAGTTTCTTACCCCCACACCAACAGTCCTTAGTGCAAGGTACTTTCCTAGGCTTTAAGTCTTTTCAAGCCTCCAAGAGATTCCAATCTAATAGCAGGCTTCACAAATATGGTCCACTGTTCTACTTTTGATAGAATCTGTCCAAAGTCCAGCAACAGTAGTGACAGAATATAACTGGAAGAATATAGATATAGATTCATTTTAATAGGGTCCAGTGATCATACCCCTACACTGAAGAGCAAGTAGCAAAAATGACACTAACTGCTAACCATTAAAATGCCACAAATACAGATAATATAAGCTGATACAGAGGGTGCCAGCAAAAAAACATAACTGACTAGGATCTAAATCTACAAATGATTCAGCAATATACAAAATACAATTAAAAAAACAAATCGCAATAGAGGGTTAAAAACTTACATCAACTGGCCCATTGATTTGGTTCCCAGTGCAAATATAAGCACCAAAGCTGCCCCAAACTTCCAGGAATCATGCACTAGACTGCAAGTGCAGACAGAATATATAAGCAGTAGAAGGCTGATCCTACATGCTGGGCTAGCACAAGATTAACTCAACAGTGAAAAAACAAACAAAAACTGCCTTCCCACTGCAACACAGGTGGAAAAAAACAGAACCTGCTAGTGCTCAGAACTAATAAATGGAGCTTTGAATAGTGGCAGGATTTTCCGCGGTAAAGTCATACTACGTACTGAGATCTATTGTAAACATACGCAGTGCCATGCTGGTGTCTAGAAGATGGCTGCTTCTAACAGCAAGACACCAGTGCATGCATATTATAACATCCAGGGGGAGTCATGTGACTCATACAGTGCGAAAGTTAAAAATTAACTATACTTAAAACTAACAAAAAAATACATAAAGACTGTAAAATGAATAAAACCAGCATAAAAAGTAACATCAACATCAAAAACACTAAGAGCACTCCAAAAGAGAGAGAGAGAGAGAGAGATAAAATGAATAAATGGAGAAAACAATGGGTAATGCCTCAGAAGTCAAATGTTTACACAAAGTCCTCGCTCACCCAGTTTTCAGCATTTTTCTCTTCTCCTTCTTCTCCTTGCTATTTACTCCTAGTCACTCATCACTCCTCCGAAGGTGCCATGTCTGACCGCCGGCACCAGTTCCCTGGGGAACTCCTTCATTTCTCCTCCCAAGGGGTAGGTTCCACTACTGTAGGACTTCTGCAACCTGTGGGGGAACAAATGAGAACAGAAGACACAGCACCAAACAACCGGCAGCACAAGATATACTGGAAAGGATTCAGAACCTCTCTATAGAAGTCTGTAGACAAAAACAAGCATACAAGCAAAACAAAACACAGGCAATGGTGGTATACCTGTTGTAAAAGAGAGTGGCACTTTTCTAAATTGCTGCTGAAAACTCTATAGTCTCAGTGCGCAGCCACCTCTCCCCTCTCAGGTCAATCCAGGAAGTGACTCAATGTAGAATGCAATTTAAAGTTCATGGTTAGACTTCTTAGAGTTAAAAGGTTTAGAAAATGTACAGTACATAGACTTTTAACTTAGTTATACATGGGAACATGTATGTTGTCATGGGGGCAAATCTGTAGTGCCCTAGAGTTCCTGGTGCCCTCCAGGAATGGGCATTCAGATGCTCCAGGGTTCCTATAGGGAAAGGTGCCCCAAACTAGGCCCCCCCAGTACAGTATGCAAAGCCCCAGCTTGGCTTGCATTTTAAATATTTTTTTCATCCTTTTCCCTCCTGCCAGTATTTTAGAACCTCAACCCAGTTGCCAGGTGCCAGGAAACTGCTTTTGTGGTTCCTGAGCACATTAGCAGGCAAGTGAGATAGGGCTCATGGGGATTCTGGAATGAAATCTTCAGCCCGTTTTGATTGGTAAGAGTCATTTAGTTGAGTAAGGGAGCCAAGAG
The DNA here is from genome assembly GCA_016271365.2 of Neoceratodus forsteri. Lineage (NCBI taxonomy): Eukaryota > Metazoa > Chordata > Ceratodontiformes > Ceratodontidae > Neoceratodus > Neoceratodus forsteri. The sequence goes on from CM028133.1 coordinate 669,185,841, forward strand.
AGGAATGAGTGGAGTGTCAGGCTGGCTGGGGCACCCAGAAGGAAGGGTCTTACCTTGAGTTCCTGCATCCCTCCTGATGTCTCGGCTGGTCCAGTACTGCAGTGCTCTCTCCCCCTTCCTCCTTCCTTCTGTCAGCAGCAGCCTGGCAGTTTCTGGGTCTAGTGGTGGTGCAAGTCCATCAGGGAAGGGAGGCAATGATAGGTCATCCCCTTCATTCAGAAGCAGCCTCGCAACCGCACCATGAGAGGAGGCCAGTGGGAGAAGGCGGATCCAGGCCTCCTTCCGATCGCAGTACCAGTAGCCCTGTCCAGAAAGTGAAACGGGAAGTAGGGTGAGTGGCAGCAGCACCACAGCCTGGTGCTGGCTGCTGGAAACAAAAGGCTGTTGTTTTTATTTTTTTAAAATGAACTTTTGCACCTCCTGGCACCAAGGAGAGTGGCATTGCCATGTCGGGCAAGCAAGGTCCCAAAGAAAAGAAGTACCACCCATGGGGCAGGGTTTCAAGAGCTCCTCAGGGAGCTAGAGACTCTGGAGGCAGTCAAGCTCCGTCCATGGAACCGCCCACAGGGCAGGATTTAAAGAGCGTGCCTTAGGAGCTAATGCCAGAATGGGCAAGTGAGCAGGATTATTTAAATTAAATAAATAAATATGCATGCAGGGCAGGGCCATCTACTGTGTCTTATTTAAAGAGTGACTGGGAAACGCATTTAAAAGACTGATCTGTGTTTTGAGGGCCCCTATAATTGAACTGTGCTGTCCTATGTGTGTGTGCCCATCGAGACACTGCCTAAAAGCCGTACCGCCCCACTGACAGGGCTCCACACTGTGTGATCTGATTGAACATGTTATGTTTATTTAAATAGCCACCACCACAAATGTTTCAAAGTCCTCTATTGAGCTGCTACTCCAGACTGTGGGTGGTACCCTGTGTTTCCAAGCCGTGTTGTTCCAGACCAGCTTCTTCCACGACAGTTCCTTTAGGATATTACTCAGTATTCTTTGAATCCCGAAGACCTACATGTGGTCCAAAAGGATGGCAACTTTCTTCAGTTCTTCTGACTTCTTCCTCAAGGGGTGACCCATTCCAATGGTCCATGTGTGACTTTCTACCAATGATCTTCTTCGCCTCAGTTGTATCCTGTTATTCAGCCCAGGAGAGGTAACGAGTACCAGTGCTCTACGACAAGCCACAAGTTTCCAAGAAGTATCCTTGGAAATGTTCTTTTTTTTCTTCAACTTGAAAGTCCCTCCTGGAGCAGGAATTGCCCTGGTATTCCAAAGGAGCTCTTGACCCAGCTTCTCTTCCCTTAATGTACATATGCAGTGGTGGCTGGACTATAAGTGGACTATAAAGTTTGTGTCATGTCTCATTTAAAGTGATACAACCAAACTTGGAGTATTAGGAAAGATTTTAGTTGGTGTTATGAATATTTTGCATTAAAATGCTTCGTATAGATGTTATTTTAGAAATGTTTAATAAAAATTTTGTTTATATTTACGTTAGCTTCAAGGCTTTCTCTTGCAGGTTCTGGTTAGTGGCAATTGGCCTTGGTTCCCTTCCACTAAATTTCCCAATGCCTGCTGGCCAGGTGTCACCCAAAACATCCACCTTCAGGTATTTGGCGTAGTTGGAATTCTGTTTCCCTCCAAGATGTAGCTGGTTGGATCTGCACTCTGACCTGATTTATTAGAGTTTGGTTGGCGTTAGTGGCCCCCTTGCAATTACACATGAAGAGGGTTACTTTGTCTTTTGTTCATCTCTAGCAGCGTTAATATGAATGCATCTAGCTATCCCTATTAATCATGGCCCCAGTTACATTAAACAACAAACCAAAACTGGAGTCTAATTAGTCCGGTTATGTACCTTTGGCAGAAAAGTGTTGAATAATCATCATGGAGCTTTATCTATGACCTCCATGACACTAATGACTTCCATGACACAAGCACACCCTCAGTACAAACGTGGCCTCCTGCTACTTCCTAGTAGTGAGGCAGATGCATTCTGGAAGGTGAAGGGTCACTTGGTAGAATCATGTATGAGGATTTAAAGCAACAGTCCTGCTGAATAACGGAGAGCTTAGGGGTCCTTGTGCTGGTCCCAGAATTATATCTTTTGCACTACAATATGGATGTAGCCAACTAATCCTATGGATCGCCACCCCAGTTCTGAAAAACCACCAAAATAGAACCAGAATACTATTTTAGTCCATTATTCCAGGCCAAAGTATTTAAGCAAGCATTATGTGTTAGTCACCCTCACTACGGTATCTTTCATGGAATTATACATACCACTCATGCCATGATCACGATTATTAGAAGATAAATAACTATAATAAAAAATACTAATAATTACTAATGAAAACATTGTTGTCAGACACATTCATTTTCTTTTATTAATCTTGGACTGGTCCAGGAATTTCACCTTTACTAGCACAATAGGAATATGTTTGTGCCTAATCATCAGCCCAGTTTTGCAAATCAACAAAATAGAACCAGAGTCCTAATTTAGTCTATTCAAGTTTATTTCATGTGTTAGTCACTCTCACTATCTATGATTCACATCATGCTCATGATTATAAACAAAAATCAATATAGTAAACAAGTAAAATAAATAATAACAACATTAATAGCATATGCTTTCACTTTTGCTTGTCTTGTGCCAGTCATATAATTTCATCTCTAGTGGCACAATACAGATGCACCCAACCATCAGTCTCAATCATCGCTCAGGTTCTGTAAACCAGCAAAATTGAAACAGTCCTAAAATATGACATTAATTTCATCCAGAATACGTAATTTGGGATAGTTAGGAAATTAAGCATAATAGCATGTTTGTTAAATTTCTAAAAATAATAATAAAAAATATACTAAAAAACAAAATATAATAAATAATATTATTATGCCACATTATAAAATATATCATGAGACACATTTTGTTCTTCTTGGAGTTGCAAGATACATTTCATACAAATCCCTGGACCTGGCCCCCTCCTCCAGGACCTGGTACGTACCAGTTGGACACCCATAACCACTTCTATTTCTATTGACTTCGCTTTTACCTATTTCCGCAGCAAATTCCTGGAGATTTGGGATGAACATGTCCCCTTGTGGTGCACCAGGGTCAGGGGACATCACCTCCCCTGGATCTTCTCTGAACTCTTAGCATGCCAGAAAGTTTGCGATCTAGCCTGGAAAACCCATAAAGCTACAAAGCGCCCAATGGACTTTAACATCTACCATGCACTGCGCAACAAGTGCACAAAAGTTTCTCAGTTAGCAAAAGCCGACTACTTCAGCTCTACCTTTCAGGCTAATATAAACAACCCTCCAAATTCTGGAAAGCCATAAGCTCCCTTTTTTCCCCCCCACTTCCTCCTTACCTCCCTTCTTAACATAAACAACACACACATTTCAGATCACCCTACTGTGGCTACTACAACCAAATTCTTATTTCACCTCATGTGCATCTGCTCTTCTGTCCACCCTCCCCTCGCTTCCTCCATCAGTCCCCTCCTACTCTCCTAACACATCTTCCTGCTCAGCTGGGTTCTACTTCAGTAAAATATCTCCAGCAGAAACCATGGCTGCTCTACCTGCACTCAATCCCTGTAAGGGTAAGTCACACGATGGTCTGGACCCTAAACTACTTCTTCTATCTGCTCCTGCTATCTCAGTGCCTCTCACCGATCTTCTTAACCTCTCCTTCACAACTGCTTCCATCCTGGTGGAATGGAAGCATGCCGTAGTTCTACCCTTACCTAAGGGGGGAGGTGACACTACAGCACCTGCGAACTACCACCCTATCTCTATCCTCCCTTCTCTTGCTAAGCTCCAAGAACACCTGATTCTCCAACATCTACCTTCCTACCTCGCTGATACTAACTTTTTCACCCCTTTTCAATCTGGATTTTGGAAGAACCATTCCACCACCACCTCTCTGATTAGACTCGTAGAGTTCATCCTCTCAGGGATGGGCAGTGGCCAAATCACTTCCACTAGTTCTGTCGACCTGGTGAAGGATTTTGACACTGTCTTCCTTTCCCTCCTACTAAACTCCTTTTCTGCAGCTGGTCTAACCAATGCTGCCATCGGCTGGTTCAGGGCCTACTTGGTAGGCAGAACCCAGTCAGTCAGAATAGCAGATTCCATATCCCCCTCCCTACCCATTAACACAGGAGTCCCCCAAGGGTCCATGTTGGGACCAATCCTCTTCTCGATTTTTCTAAATTACCTTCCGTCTGCTCATCCACCTCCATCCACATGTTCACAGATGAAGCAGTCCTCTTCACCTCCAGTCATTCCCCTGTTGTTATAACTACCAGACTTCAGCATGACTTCAACAAAGTTCAGTTGTGGTATAGCTCCCATCAACTCTCACTGGTTACCAAGAAGACTGTCTCAATGACCTTTGGCACTAGGTAGAGACTCTCTCGGCTCCATTCCCACCCATCCTTCCATACCCTAAAGGGACAGTCTTTGAGGACACTGCTTCATTTAGGTACCTCGGGGTGTGGCTTGACCAACACCTCAACTTCTCTGCACATATTGATGCCATCTTGAAGAAACTACATCCCATGCTTGGCACCCTCTACAAGAACTGCGGTAGCCTTCCGCTACCGGCTAGGTATGAACTTGTACAGAAAATGATACTACCTACCTTTGACTACTGTGACATGGTCTATATTGCTGCTCCCACATCTTCCCTATCCAGATTGGACACCCTCTTCAACTCATTCTGTCACTTCACTTTGGATGCTTCTCCTCTCACCCACCACTGTCACCTTTACCACTCTCTCACCTTCTCCTGTTTAAAAAAATGTTGTCACCTCCTCTGTGCAATATTTGTGTCAAAATTTTGGTTTGGCACCCTTCCCTCCTATCTTGCATCCTCATTGGCCACCCTCCATCCTCCTACTCATGCCCTTCGTTCATTTGACTCACGCTTAATGGTTGTCCCTCATCGCCTGACTTCTGTTGGCCAACTGGCATTCACGTATCATTTCCCCAAGCTCTGGAACACACTTCTCACCCAGATATGCCACTCTTCCTCCCACTACTCTATCTCTGCTGCACTGAAAAACTTCCTCTTGATAAATTGCGCCTGTGGCTAACTCCTCCCCTACAACTCCCCGTCATCTCCTTCCTGAATACCACGCCCTTCAGGCCTCCATTATTTTCCTTCCACTACCCACCTGTCCTGTACCTTATTGCTCTCACAAGCATACTGGGGTCTGTATAGAAGTCACACCACACATATGTGCTTAGCAATGCATCAGTAGCACTTCTTTTCTCTAGTGTGACTCCATATTCTCCCTATGATGCAGCACTTATCCAGTAATCGAAATCTCATTGTTATATATTATGCCAATGTTCTCTTTGTTTGTATTATATAACTGTGTTTATGACTGAATGACACTTCCCATGTTATCCTCTCCCCCAGGTTGACGAATAACTTGTTTTTCAGTGTGCCCTCCTGGTGAAACATTTCAATAAATAAATAAATAAAAATTCTTCATGATTTCATTGCATACAGTTTTCTCTTCATAATTTTTCATCCAGGCTATGCCCAAGCTCAGGGGTACTACTCCACATTCCATCCTTTTCACAGGCACTGCTACACTCAGCAGTTGTCACCACATGGTTCCCATTTGGGTGCTTTGTTTGGTCACTCTGAACTTCCTCCTCCATCTCCTCAGGAGCCCCCTGTTGTGTGCTTAAGTTCCACCACTCCAAACTTCATGCTCCTTCTCCAAAGAGGCCCACTCCAGTATGTGTAGCTTAAGTTAACTCTAAATCTCATCCATCCTACTCTTAATACAGTATTGTAACAAGTAATAGATATACTGTAAACACATTTCTCAGTAGTAAATAAACTGATGATATTGCATTATGAAAAAAATTACAAGGATGTAGTTATTTCAGTGTGACTAGCTTTGCTCACTCCAAACATCATCTTCCTTCTCCTCTAGGCCCTACTACAGTGTAACTAATTTCAGTAGTTTCAAGCCTTTCATCCTCCTTACATATCAGTCAGCCATGATTTTTGGAAACAGTGGGGGTCTACACCTATGGTTTGTTGTATGAACCTACATCCTGACAACAAAAGTATGGCTCCCTCCCTGACCTCAGCTTACTTAATTTTTAATCACAGTTACCAGCACTAAGAGTAAAGTCAGGGAAAAATATCTGTGTGAAAATACCTTTTAGCCTTTTCCTCACCTGCACAATTATTTATCCTCTGTAGTGTAGAGCTGATCTGCTAATGCTGGTGAAGCCCCTCAAAGAATTTCACAAAGTGCACTATGCCCCATGTCTGGTGAAGTAGGGTCAGTTTGTGACGTCGAATCATGAAGGGTGATGCTTGTTAATTCTCTACATCTTTGTCAGCAAAGAAAACTTTGCAACATCTCCAATGTTCATATCTTAAAGTTAAATCTTTTTTTGTTTAAGCTAAAACATGCTGGCCTCTAGTTACTAATTTCCTCTCATTCAAGAGTTCCCAGCCCTGCAAAGAATACAGCTGACTCGAGCAGAGATGTTTGAGAGATAAGAATGCGTCATCACTCATGTCCCTTTTTTAATTGGCGTTTTTATTATTATTAAGTTTGTCACATAATAAAGTACAGATAACATTATTTGATGCATATCTCATCAGTCTGACAGCTACAGTCAGGAGCTACTGTAAGTGATCTGTATATACAAACTGCACCTCAAAATATCAACACAGGGCTTGTTATATGATAGTCCAAATAGCAATAACATCATCACAGATAACACTAAATCTAAGAATGGAAAAAAGCAAGCAAAATAAAATCACTGGAATAGCACTGTCACTGTGTGAAATCAGTTTTCAGGACACTTTGAGGAAATGACGGTGACACTGTTCATGAGCAGAGGTCCTAAAATGCCTATGTTGAAAATTTGGTGACAAAATTCCATAAAATGACTGTGTTACAAGTGTGCATTGCGCAGTTTCCACGCACCCTTGTAACATTGCAAATCTGTAATATTTTCATAACAGATTTTCAACAATGGCATTTTTTCACACCTCCTTATGAACAGTACAGCTCTCATTTTTCACATCCTGCCCTAAATGTGTTTTCACACCTCTGGCGCACAATGGCGTGGTCACTGTGGGAAATCAACGTTTGGGACAAATTAACAATATCACAACGCCACTGTTCATGAGGAGAGGTCCTAAAATGCCTATGTTAAAAATGTGGCTAACAAATCCCAAAAATAATTGGGTTATGGACGTGTTGCACAGTTTCTATGCATGCTCATGACTTCAACAATTTTTCATATTTTCACGCCAGATTTTCAAATGTTGCCATTTTTTTTACATCTCCTCATGCACAATACAGTTGTCATTTTCCACATACTGCCCAAAATGTATTTTCATCCCTGAGTCACCAAATGGCATAGCCACTGTGCAAAACCACCTTTCAGCTAACAAACTGATAGTGCCACTCTTCATGAGGTGGGCTCACAAAAAGCTCATGTTGAAAATTTGGAATGAAAATAGCAACACACGCCTATGGTGTTAGGGTTTCCAACTGTAGCACCCCACCCTGTAGAAACTGACAGGCATCCAGGGTGCAACTTGGGATCTTCGGCTGTAATGCTCACGTCACTCCACCCCCACCCCCCACCCTGCAGCCAGTGACAGGCATCGTGTTGTGCCTTGGAGTGTTCAGCCACAAAGTTACCCCCATTCTCCTATACTGCACCCACCTCAGCATATTTCCTTATGGAATGGGGTAAGTATAATGCCCAAAGACCCCAAAGCACACCACAACACTTGTCAGTGTCTACAGGGTAGGGTAAGGTAAAATGGCATGAACGTCATAGCTGATGACCCAAAGGCATACCCCAATGCCTCTTGGTCTCTGCAGGGTGGGGATGGGGTTGGCGTCACTTCAATACTTCACTGTCATTCCTATTATGCACCTCTAACTCCTGCACTACCAATGCCAATGCCAGTGAGACAACATTCGGCATTGACAAATGCTTGTTAAATATTCTACCTGCCAGGTTTCATTAATTCCCTCTCATCCCTGTATATGAACTCGAGGAGAATAATTTCTTGGCATCTATTCTATTTATCCCATGCAGGTACTTGTATGTCTCAGTCATGTCACCCCTTTCCCTTCTTCTCTCCAAGGTGTGCAAGTTTAATTCCTGCAGCCTCTCCTTATATGTCAAATCCCCAAGGCAATGCACCAGCTTAGTTGATCTGCGCAGTATTGCCTCCAACTTGTTGCAGTCTTTCCTCATGTGTGGACTCCAGTACCTTGTGCAGTATTCCAGGTGTGGTTGCACCAGTAATCTGTACATAGAAAGGGTCACTTCCCGCATTCTACTGCTTATCCCCTCCCTATGCATCCCAGCATGCTGTTTGCTTTGTAATCTGCTCTTTTGTAGTATGCAGATGTTTTTAGGTTCTCCAATATCATCACCTCTAAATCTTTTTCTTCTGGAAAGCTATGCAGCCCCACCCCCTCCCATTTCACATTGCACCCTTGTGTTCCTTTTCTCAGAGTGTATTACTTTGCATTTTTTAGCATTAAAATTCACCTGCCAAATCTGGGATGTTCTTCTATCCAATGTTCTTGTCGATGGGCTCCACTGTATTGAAAATGTTTGCTAATGACCCTGTTATAAATCTCTGCTACCTCACATAGCATCCTCAGGTGGAAGCCGTCACATCCCATAGATTTATCTACTTTCAACCCTGCTAGCTTTTCAGACACCTTCCGTTATCTGGACCTTTTCCCCAGGGTCTTTGCTCCCTCTTTTCATAACCCTAATGTCTGGCAGTGGCCATTCCTTTTCCCTAGTAAATACTGAGCAAACATAGAAACATAAATTTTGTTGGCGGGAAAGGACCTTTAGGACCTTCCAGTCTGCCCCTTGTCCCTGCCTATTCCATCACTGCTAATCCTTATTGGTCATAGGGGTCACTCGCTCCCCTGCTCCTCTACCTAATATGATCCTGTGCCTATCCCACACATGCTTTAAGCTTCCCACAGTCTTTACACCCACTACCATCTCTGGCAGCCTGTTATTTCTGCACAACTCTCCTAAACTTTCCCCCTTAGCTTCATTGCATGCCTCCTTGTTCTATCGCCTTTTTTTCTCTGAAGCAAACTCTCCACTTGCACCTTGTTCACTCCTGCGAGGTACTTGTAGGTTTAATCATATCCCCTCTCACTCACCTCTCTTCCAGGGAGTTCATGTTGGTTTAATTGATTGGATATCTGTGTGGTTGTGTGTTTTGGATATTGATGTATGTAATTGACAACTATACTGTTGTAATGAGATAGTATAGCATGTTTAATTTTAAGTATTTGGTTATTTACCGACTGTTGAGTAAGATGTGCTGGGAGGGCTCTATGATGGTCAGGCATTATTCTCCCACTCTGCTTCAGGATCTCCGCCCTTTTCATTGTCCCCCTTTATCAGCTGATGTCTATAAAAGATGCCGTGCATTAGGGATAGTGAGAAGACATCTGAGGGGTAGTTGGACTGGCAGAGTGGGAGAATGGAGAGGGGTGGGCAGATAGAGACAGTGGGGACTAGGAGACACCCTGGGATGAAATTGGATCAGGAGGGGGGTCCTCCTGGACTGATTCCCATACCCAAGGGCTCCACAAATTGTGGGCAGGTATTGCGTTCCTCCTTGAAAACCCATCCAACCAGGGCGGTATTGTGTAATGCCAGGTCAATAAGAAACAAGATCACTATTATAGCTGATCTTATTGCAACATCTGACCTGACATGCATCACCGAGACCTGGCTAGATGAGAATGCAGGCCTCATACTGGCATCTGCCATTCCGTCTGGGTTCTCGATAATACACCACCCGAGGTTGGATCATAGGGGCGTGGGGAGTAGCCATATTTGTTGAAATGGAGCTGGGTCTTGTGGATGTACCAGTGGGTCACACTCAATCATTTTGGTGTATCTTGAGAGCAGGTGTAGGGTTCAGGATTCTCCTCATCTACCGTCTACCTGGTAACAGTGGAGAATTCCTGAAGGAGTTTGCGGACTTCATTGTTGACATGGCATTGGAGTCGCCCAGGTGGTTAACACTGGGCGATTTCAATGTCTGGGTTGACAATTAACTCTCGCACTTTGGGAATAACCTCCTCCAACTTATGACTATGTTGGGCCTTACACAGGTGGTTACCTCTGCTACCCATATAGGAGGTCACACATTGGACCTAGTGTTTCTCCTAGAGATGGAGGTCATGCACTTGTGGGTGGAACCAAATGCTTGGACAGACCCTCACACCTTAAGATTCAGCTTTGGGGCACCCCAAATAGGCCTGACCCTACGGAGATGGTCCAGTATCGCCCTTTGAGGGGAATTACCCCAGAGGGCCTATTGGCAGTACTGGACCTATCGGGTGTTTCAAGTGAGTGCATGAGTCCAGGGGATCTTGTACTTGCCTATAATAAGGCAGTGGGCAATGCCCTGGACTCAATTGCTCCTGTTCGTGTTTGCCCACTCACTCAGCGCCCAAGAACCCAATGGTTTGATGGGTCCTTGAAGGAGCTGAGGAGAGTGAGGCGAAGGCTAGAGAGGGTGTGGTGGAAATCATGCCTGGATGGTGACAGGCCTAGATTGATGGACCATTGTGGTGTCTATCGATCAGCAATCACCCATAAAAAGGCAGAGTCACTGTCCAGGGAGATTACTGCTGCACGGAACCGACCAGCTCAACAATTTCAGAACGTCGACAGACTGTGCAATTCAGTCTGTCTGCAGTTTGGAAGAGATTTTTCACAAATAAAGTGTGATGAGCTTGCTTGGTTCTTCACAGATAAGATTGCCAGCATTAGGTAGGGTATTGGCCTAGCTCCCTCTTTAAGGGATTGCAGAAATCGGTGCGAGGAAACAAACACCCGTGCTATCTGGTTTGACTTTAGCAGGCTGGAGTTCATGGATATTGTGAAGATTGTTCTGACTTTACGACCAACCAGCTGTAGTTTGGATCCGGGCCCCACACCTTTATTATTAGGTTGCATAGATGTTATCTGCCCGATCCTTGCTGAAATTGTCTGGAAGTCTCTAGAGCAGGTTTTTTTTCCCTGATCCCCTAAAGGAGGTGGTCATTCGACCACTCCTTAAAAATATCCTCCTTGAACCCAGACTGTCTAGCTAACTTCAGACCTATCTCTAACCTGCCCTTTGTGGGTAAGGTTATTGAAAAGGTGGTTGCGATACAGTTAGAAGACCATCTTACAAATCACAATATCTATGATACTCTCCAGTCGGGTTTAGGAAAAGACATAGCACCGAGACCACTCTTGTCCAGATTTTAAATGACCTCCTAACTGTGAGAGATCAAAAGGCTTCTACTATTCTAGTCCTTCTTGATCTCTCTGCAGCATTTGATACTGTGGACCATGGTGTGTTTTTGGAGCACCTGCGGCTTTTTTGTAGACTGTCTGGTACAGTACTACATTGGTTTTGATCTTTCCTCACAGACCAGACACAGAGGGTTGTCACAGGAATTTATTCCTCTGTTGCCATCTCTCTGTCCTGTGGGGTTCCACAGCGCTCCATTTTAGTGCTCATGTTGTTCGCAGTTTATATCCTGCCATTAGGAGACATCATTAGGTGATACAGTCTGGGTTTTCACTGCTATGCAGATGATACCCAGCTGTACCTGTCCTTTATTCCCATACAGGATGATGCGATCTCTATGCTTAACAGCTGTCTATCTGATATTAAAGACTGGATGAGTGCTAGCTGGCTGAGGTTAAACTCGGATAAGACAGAGGTGTTGGTTGTGGACCCGGGTCGCCTTGAGGTGGGTCATAGGGCTGGGCTTCCGTCAGGCCTATGGCTTGATGGTGTCCAGCTCTCGACCGCAGACCAGGTACATAATCTGGGCGTTACTATTGACGATGGTTTGACCTTGAAATCTCAGGTGTCTGCCATTGTCAAGTCCTTCTTTTACCATCTTAGGAATATCACCCAGATAAAACACCTGGTTCCTCTGACTGACCTTCCTACCTTGGTCCACACCTTCATGACCACCTGCCTTGATTACTGCAATGCCCTGTACCTAGGGCTACCAGGGGTTTATATCTGCCACTTGCAGCTAGTGCAGAATGCGGCAGCCAGGCTTTTGACTGGGACATCTAGAAATAGTCATATTACGCCTGTGCTGAGTGGACTGCACTGGCTGCCGATTCAGTGGCGGATCACATTTAAGGTCGGATTATTGACCTATAAAGCTCTACATGAACAGGAACCACAATATCTGCAAGATCTCCTTACTCCCTACTGCCCCTCTATTTCACTCCGATCCACCAATGAGGGATTGCTGGAGAACCCCAAGGTTCACTTGAAGACATCCGGGGCACGTGCATTTTCCTACGCTGCCCCAGCCCTGTGGAATTCTCTACCTCGTCAAATATGCCTGACTGTCAAGAGTTTTAAAATGGAGCTTAAAACTTTTTTATTCTGCAAAACATATGGAGTCTGATTTATTTGATTTATTACTGTTCTAACTGTTGTTGTTTTTAAGTATTTGTCTTAATTTGTACAGAGCTTTGGTTTCTGAAAAGCACTAAAAAAATTCAATTTTACTTTACTTCCTGCATCCTTTGCTCGTATGGCTTCCTGTGCAACCCTCTCACTGTTTAGGTTGCCCTCCTCTGTACTGCCTCCACCCTTTCAATGTCCTTGCCGAGGTGCAACCTCCAAAACTGGACACAGTATTCCAGGTGGGGCCACACCAGTGAATAATACAATGACAGCACCACCTCCCTCCTCCTGCAAGAAATCCCTCTCCCAATGCACCCTTGCATCATGCTAGCCTTTCCTACTGCTTTGTCATACTACCAAGCCACCTTGAGGTCATGAGATATGATGACTCTTGGGTCTGTTTCTTGCTTGGTGACTGAAAGCTCCACTTGCACCATCTTATGCATAGCCACTGAGTTCTGCAGCCCTAAGTGCATAACCTTGCACTTTTTGGCACTGATTCCCAGCTGCCAACCCCAGACCATTCCTCTAGTTTCCTCAGATTCCTTTGCATTCTCTCCACCCCTAACTGATTGTCAACTCTTGCAGATTTTTATATAATCCACAAAGAGACATGCCTGTCCCTCAAGTTCCATCACAATGTTGCTTATGAAGACATTAAAGAAGACTGGTCCCAGCACTGAACCCTGTGGCACCCCACTAGTCACTCTCCTATTGCCTGAGTGGCTACCATTTACCAACACCCTTTTCCTCCTATCCCTTAACCAGTTTGATACCCAGCTCATCATTTTCTCCCTCATCCCCAGCTGCTTAGTTTCTTAACTAGCTTCCTGTGCAGCACAGTGTCAAAAGCCTTACTGAAGTCCAGATGTGCAACACCCACTGCTCTCCCTTGAGCTGCCTCACTGGTAACCCAGTCAAAGAAATCTATGACATTAGTTTGACATGGCCTCTCTCCTCCAAAACCATGCTGCTGATGATCCTGCAGTCCTTTTGCCTCCAGGTGCTTCATGAGCCTCTCCTTCAGTAGTGCCTCCATTAATATCCCACCACTAATGTGAGACTGACTGACCTGCCATTGCTAGCATCCTCACTACTGCCACTTTTATACAAAAGGACCACATCAGCCCTCCTCCGGTCCTTTAAAACTTCCCCCATCTCCACTGAGGTGCTAAAAAGTGCTGCTAGAGGGGTGGTCAGTACCATGCTCAGTTCCTTTAGGGCCCCTAGATGAATCCCATCTGGCCCCATCAATTTATTCTTCATTAAGGCTTTCAATCCCTTCTGGACCCTTTTCTAACACTAACGGCCACACTGGCTGCGGTCTGCTTGGGCTCTGACTGCCCAAGTTAAGATTGTGCTGCAAAAACGCTCTTGGAAAGTTTTTAGATCAGTGTTTTGCTACTCAGAACATTTGTTTTCTCTGGGTAGTCATCAGGGGATTTCATTTTAATTTTTAGTTAGTTTGTTAGTGTAAGGCTCTTAGTGTTAGGCAGGGCACCTTAGTGAGGCAGCGTAGGAGTGTAGGTATTATTTTTTAGTCAGGGAATTTTTGAGAAGAGTCACTGGGAGTTTGTGTTGCAGTATTTCACATCAGTTTTCAGTGTTTTGGATTAGCCTTTCTCAAGAACTTTTGGCACACACCTGTATTTCTAGAGGACAAGGAGTGGATGTTGATGAGACTGGAGTCTTTGACCCATATTCATCTGCTGGACTCTTGCTGAAAGTGGGATCAGGTTGTCCATTGTTGGGGCCAACTCAGAGATGAATTGGAGCTTGCGGGTCCATTGGTGGTTGAGCAGTAGGGGTAACTGGCATGGCAGGAGGTGGGAGCTCCACTGCTCTCCAGGAGAATCCCGCCTGTCTCCCACTTTGCTGGGTGTAGACCTTAGCTGCAGTTCCTGGGCCTTAGCGAGGCAGATCATTCTGAAGATCATTTGCTGGGAAAAAGGATTCTGTTCCCCTGAGGACTTTCTGTTCCGGCGCCTGGCTTGACTACATCTTTCCAGATGTTGCTTTTTCAGGTGGCTTGCCTGCATTACAACTGTAAGAACTGTTGGCAGTAAGAGGTGAAAGATTTTTCTGGAAGGACTTGGTAAGAGCTTGTCCCCGGTTTTCCTTCCCTGGATTTTTTCTGCTGCCGGGGTGAGTACACATACTTTTAAAACTGTTCAGCCACGCTGCTTTTGGTGAGTGCTGAGCTGTTTCCAACTCGGTGTCTTTGGGGGAACTTCATAAAATTCTGAACACTCTGCTTTTGAACTGGTCCTGCCATGGTAAAATCATTATCCGAACCTTGGTGGTGAGAGCACCAAATAATTTGGACTGCACTTTGAGACATTTCCAGCCTTTCTGTTTGGATCTTGAGTTTGACTTTTAGTTTACTGATTTGGAATCTTCTGTTTTTGGTTTTTGCTGCAGCTCACACTCACTGGTTTTCCCCCTTATTGATCTTCTGAATTATCCATTCTTTTTTATCATGTTTGGGTGGAGAGATGGTCGCTGATTGGGGTGTGTGGATGAGGTATAGAGAACTTGTATTAGTAGAGTGAATGGGGCAATTGTATTTTGTATAGTGTGTGTCAGTGTCTAGTATGTATTAAGGGTACTTCTTTTAGTGGGGTAATTTAATTTTAGGGTCCTGCTTTGAGTAAGTGGTTGAGGGGTGGTTGAAACAATAGGGTGTGTTTTTCGTATACAGTGAAATCTTGTGCATTTTCAGAATTCCGGTGGGGACTACAGAAGCCAGGCAAGATGTGTTGGTGCTGCGGTCCTGCTAGAATTATCTACGCTGCCACTCGGTTTTGTGACCTTTGCCCCTTTACTGGCTTCCCTGTTCCTGCCATCACAGCAAGATGCTGTAGGGAGGTTGGAATCACTAGGAGGTGAGAGATCTGCAGGGAGCCAAGGGCAGGTGAGGAGGGGGTGGTGAGTGGCATTGAGGTTGTCTGGTCCAGAAGATGCCCTGGGTTTAAATGGAGCAGAGGGAGAGGCCAGACGTGTTTGGTCTCTGTGCCCAGGGTTCCCACTGGATCAAGTGGGCAGGCAGCCAGAGGTCCAGCTATGTCTTCTCATCCTATCCGGGAGGTGCTTTGCATAACAGGTTGATGAGGAACAAGACTGCCATTTTTGCAGACTTGATTTCTGCTGTCGACCTAGTTTGCATTATGGAGATGATGTTGGCCCAGTTCTTGTGGCCACCATCCCTACTGGGTACTCTGCAGTGCACTGCCTGAGGAAGGATTGCAGGGGAAAGGGTGTGGCCATTGTTTTTTGAGCCAGCCTGAGCTTCATGGTGCACCCGATTGGTGACACCCAATCTTTTGAATGCATTGTGTGCATGGGGGTGCAGGTGCAGGTTGCAGGATTCTCCTCATTTACCACCCTCCTGGAGCAAGGGGAGAGTTCCTGCAGGAGGTGGTGGACTACACTGTGGATCAGGTGCTGGAGTTCCCCAGGTGTTTAATCCTGAGGTACTTCAATGACTGGATCGACGACGAATCCTCATGTTTCGGTTACGACCACCTCCAGTTGATGCATTCACTGGACCTGTGACAAACAGTTGCTTCTGCGACCCACCAGCATGGCCGCACACTAGATCTGGTGTTTCAGCTGGGTCCTGAGGTTGACAACCTCAAGATTGATCAGGTCGCTTGGTCTGATCACTGTACCATGGAGTTCATGTTTGGAGTCCCCCCAGTAGTCCTCCCCCCGTGGAGATGGTCAGCTTCTGCCTGTTAAGGGGCATGCGCCTGGAGGGAGTGTTGGCACTAGATGATGTATCTCAGGTTAACGTGGCATATACGATGGGTTCTGGAGAGGTGGTGGCCACTTAAAACAGAGTGGTCTCTGAAGCTCTGGATGCCCTCGCACCAGTTCATATAAGACCCAGATCTTCTCACTTGAGGTCCCCCTGGTTTGATGGGGACCACTAGGTGATGAAGATCAATGGTCAGAGGTTGGAGCATTGGTGGTGGAATGTATGTACTATGTGGAGTACCAGGGGCAATTTCCCATAAGAAGGCAGGATTCCTGTCCAGGGTAATTGCTGTGGGGAAAAACAGACCATCTCAGCTATTTTGGACTGTAGACAGGCTTCTTCGTCCTGCCTGCCTACAGCCAAGAAAAGTGTTGTCATCCACCTTGTGTAAGGAGTTTGCTCTGTTTTTCTCTGACAGAGTGTTGGCCATCCTGTTGGAGATCCTGCCAGGGAGGCACTTGCCTTGCAGTGGTTGATCTGAGGGTCACGGAGGTACTCCACCTGTCTGGGAAGAGTTTAGGCAAGTGAAGGTGTCTGAAGTGACTAGAGTGATCTTAGAGTTGAAGCACACTTCCTGTGAACTGGACCCAGCCCCGACACAATTCTTTTTTTTTTTTTCAAATTAGTATACTTTATTAATATTTTCTTAAGGTAATAATACAATACAGTAACTGAACAGTGTAAGACACCAAATAACAGCAGTTTCCTCTCAATAACTACATTCGTTAAAAACATGACAATCCCCTAGGGAGGCCACAAACCACTGTTTAAATAGGCAGGATAGTTGACCATCCCAACTTCACAATGAATCTGCCTAGTCAGAGATCATAATAAATCCCTACCACCCCCCCAACCCCTCCTGTCCCCCCTAACCCAGCTCCCCCAGCCCCTGTGGGGCCTCTACCAGTTCAGTTACCAAAGCTGCATGACTCGCCCCGATATAATGGGTGCAGACCAAACAAACAGAGATTAGAACATATTCTCTGTAGATCTCCCAAAAGGGAGAAGCTAGGGAATCACCAGTCCCACCCCAAGTTTAAGTCAAAGGAGTGCAATTCATAATGGGTAGGAGGCCTAGCAACGGATTCCACCTCCTATTAAAGGTTTCTAGGCAATTCTGCCGGGAAGCTATGTGTTTTTCAAGCTCCAGAGCCTGAAGAATTTCCACATGCCATTCCCTTAGGGAGGGGCTGGATTGGTCAAGCCAGTGGCAAATGACGATAAGTTTAGCCATCTCAGAAATCGGAGACATGAAGGCTTTCCAACAGTCAATCATATTGTTGGGAAACAAGCCACCCAAACAGATCGGTGGATTGAAAAATGAGCCCAGGCCTAACATGGGATCCAGTGCCTTCATAATAGACTGTCAGAAGGGAACCACAAGAGTACAGTCCGAGAGAATATCTTTTAGGGTGCCTTCTGACATCCCGCACCTGATACATATTGGGGATTCTGCTTTACCCATACTGTGCAACCTAGAGGGAGAAAAGTACAAGTTATGCAAGACCCAATATTGTAGGAACTACAGCCAGTCATATTTAAGATATTTATATAGGTTGACCCAAAGTTGTCACCATGCTCCATCATCCACATTTATATCAATCTCCTGCTTCCAGTAAAAGCATATGCCCCATGATCTATTGGGGTCAAGAGACTGTAACACATCATAGTACTTCAAAATCGGATGGGGTTGAGTGGCTGCACCTATGGGATCTTGAAGGAGAGGATTAGAACATTTTTGCCATGGGGGAGGGCCTAAGAAAGAGGAGATTGCATCCTGCAGTTGTAGGTGTTTGAAGGGGTGGTACATAGAAATAGAAAAATTGGTCTGCACTACATTCGTGGGACTAACTTTACCCTCTGAGATCAAGGATGAGATGGGTGTATTACCTAGGGCTGGGCAAAACTTAGTCTGAATAGTTTGGCTGGCAATTTTGAAATGCAGGTTGTAAACCAGAGGTTGGGACCAGTCCTTATGCAGGGATATGTTCAAGTGGGAGCAGAGCTGATGGAGGACTTTAAGAGACCACCAAACCAGTGAACTTTTGAGGGAGGATGGAAGTTCCGAGGTCTTGAGGTGTATTAAACTACCTAAGTCAATGCCGTTCGACCAGCATAAAGACCTTTCCACAAAGATCCACTGGGGGATGTAGTCGCCCATGGAGCCTTTGGTGTCTTCACTCCACCTAATGATCTTACAACAGTGCAGAACACTGTAAGAGAGAAAGAAGTGAGGAAGATGCAACCCCCCAGATCCTTTTGGTGTGTGCCTGATGCATTTCTTAATGGGCTGTGTCAAGGCTGTCAGCCCGCTGTTCGCCAGGATTGCCAGGTACTTGATGGCGGAGGGAGTCCTCCTAGCAGCTTTAAAAGAATTGCTGGTGAGGCCACTCCTCAAGAAACCTTCCCTCGACCATGATGTCCTGGTGAATTACTGTCCTGTCTCCAATCTACCCTTTTTGGGAAAGATTGTTGAGAAGTTAGTGGCACATCAGCTCAAGGTTCGCCTGGTGTCCTCGGACATCTATGAACCATTTCAGTCAGATTTTCAGGTAGACACAGTACAGAAACAGCTCTAGTGAGGGTGCATAATGATCTACTTAGAGCTAGAGAGAGAGGAGACAAGTCAGTTCTTGTTCTCCTTGATCTCTCCTCCTTGTGGACTCGCCAGTACTGTCATCACATGGTTTTAGTCCCATCTCTCAAACAGGGTGCAGTGGGTAGTTATGAGGAATTTCTCCTCCTCCCCAATGCCTCTGTCTTGTGGAGTACCACAGGGCTCAATCTTGTCACCGATGCTGTTCGCAGTGTACATGCTGCCCCTGGGTGAGATCTTTTGACAGTACAGCATGGAGTTTCACTGTTATGCAGATGATACCCAGCTGTACTTGTCCTTTGCCCCTGGAACATCAGGAGCGGTCAATGTGCTTAACAACTGTCTGGCTAAAATCAATGACTGGATGGCTTTCAGCTGGCTGAGACTTAACACAGCCAAGATGGAGATACTGGTGATCAAGCCTGGTCACGGACGTGATGGGTTACCACCTGGGGATGACTCAGGGCTTTTCCTGGATTCTGCTCCCTTGGTACCTGCCCCGAGAGTGTGAAATCTGGGTGTGATCCTTGATAACAGACTGACTTTTGAAGACCAGGTACCATCTGTTGTCAGTAGTGGTTTCTATCATCTGCAGAACATTGCCCGGATTAAGCCCCTTGTTCCAACTGAGGACCTGCCAATGCTAGTACATGCCTTTGTGACCTCCAGACTTGACTACTGCAACTCTCTATACTTCAGGGTCATGGGAGGCACCCTCAGCAGACTTTAGCTACTGCAGAATGTGGCAGCCTGGTTACTGAGGGGCCTTTTGCATTCCAGTCATGTGATCCCAGTCCTGCGGGCTCTGCATTGGCTGCCAGTCAGGTGGAGGGTCCTTTTCAAGGTGGGTCTTCTCACCTTTAAGGCCCTATATGGATTGGGTCCTGGTTTACCTGCCAGAACTCCTGACACCAGTGACCTCTGCTCATTCTCTCCACTTCTTCTGGATATACCAGAAGAATATCCCCCCCCACCCCGATTCAAACCCATTGCCAACCAAAGCTCCATATCCATTTTGGCCTCCCTTCACCTTGCTGGTGGTTTCTCTTGTGCTTTTAAATACTTCACCCTGTCTTCCTCCCTTTGACTACTCTTATACTTGGAAATTGCCCTGTTTTGGGGTCTCACTGCCACCTTTATATCAGCTGTGAACCACATTGGCCCCTTAGCCCTTTTACCTGTGGCTACCTTTGGAATGGAGCTATCTGCTGCTTCCACTGTCACCTTTTGAAATGCTGCCCACTTTTCTTCTGTACTCCCTACCTTTATTATGTCCTTCATGCTGTCCTCCAATTTTTCACTCATTTTGTTAAAAATCCCCTTTTTTCACATCCCATACCCTTATTCCTTTTGTCCCATTGCCTATCCCCACCTGGATCTTCAATGCTACTGTCCTGTGGTTGCTAAAACCAAGTGGTTCAAGGACTGCTACATTTCAAATCCTCTCACTGTTGGTGAGCACTAACTCAAACAAGGCCTCCTCCCTTGTTGGGTCCTAATCTAATGGCTCCAGAAATGTCTCCTGGCAGGTATCCACTAGAATCTGATTCCTTGTTCTAGCTGTCATTGGAACTTTATCATCCACATACAACATGCTGAAACTCCCAACTACCACCACTTCCCCTAGACTTTCTACACTCTTAAGTGTCTCCCTCTGTGCCCTGTCTATCCCTTAATCCTGGCTCAGTGGTCTGTAGACCATCCCAATCGAGATTTGTTTCTCCTTCTCTGTACACGCTAGTACCCACAGAGTATCCAACTCACCTGACCCACACTCCCCAACTACCTATTTCTATTGCTTCAGTCCCACCCTTATCATACAGTGCCAAGCCTCTTCCCCTCTCCTTTGCCGTGTCCTTTCTGAATAGGGTGTAGCCTGGTATGGTCATGTCCCAATCATGGTGTGAGGTTATCCGCGTCTCTGTTATCGTCACTGGGACATATCCCCCTCCATGACCAGTGCCTGATGTTCTGGCATTTTGTTGACCAGACTCATACTGGATTTCATACTGGAGGATAGGAAAGTCAAAAAGGCATAGCCCCTATAGACTTTCCCAACTACTCAGTGGTTATAACCAAAGTTACCAACTTCAGTAAGATACCTATCCAATCTTATCTTAAATGTACCCACACTCTCTGCTTCCACCACTTCCTGAGGCAGTCCATTCTACATTTTTATTGATCTTCATATAAAACCGTTTCTTCTTCTTATTTCTGTCCTGTTTACTGTTTCCTTCAACTGCCTGTCATTCCCTCTCAGCTGATATGGTTTATCTTTGAATTTCAATTTTATCTCCATAAACATACTATTGTCTCTTAGCATTTTGTATAAACTCAGTAAGTCCCCTCTGACTCTTCTATCCCTCAGAGACCATAAACTCAGTTTTTCCAACCTTTCCTCATAATTTAAACCCATACATCCTGATATCAGTCTTGTGTAAGACCTCCGCGGCCTTTCTACCAACTTTACATCCTTGATTAAGAAGGGACTCCATACAGTAGAACAGTAGTCCAATATAGGCCTAATCAGTGTTTTATACAATGGCATCAGCACCTCTATTCCTCTTGAATGAAAACTCCTTCTTATACTGTTCACCAAGAACACAGCTCTAATTGACATATTTCTACAGTGTAAGCTACTTTTTAAATCATTCTGTAAATAAACCCCCAGATCTTTCTCACATACTGTTGTCTTCAACTGTAAACTCTTCATGTAATAATCCTGATGCACATTAGGCCTACCCAGATGCATTTTAATACATTTTTCTTTACTAAATTCCATGCTGTTACTTTCTGCCCATTCCAAAATTTTTATTAAGTCTCTACCAAATGTAACTCTATCATCGAAAGTATCCACCACCACCCCTATTTTAATATCATCTGCAAATGTAACCATCTTATTTAGACTATTGATATTCAAGTCTCCTATAAAAATTCCAAGCAGCAGAGGTCCCAACATTGACCCCTGGAGAATTCCACTCCCCATCCTCTGCGGTTCCGACAAGCAACCCCTGATCCTTACTTGTTGTTTCCTATTACTCAACCACTGATATACCCAGTTTACAATACAATAATTGATTCCTAGTCTAATCAGTTTCTCAATTATTTTATTATGAGGGACTATATCAAACGCCTGACTGAAGTCCAGCATTACGACATCCACACTTTTCCCCTCATCCACCCATTTATTTATATTTTCATAAAAGGAACTAGATTTGTCTCACATGATCTTCCAGAAACAAATCCATGCTGCTCCCTATCAACTTCACCCTTTCCTTTCATAATATCCTTTATAGCCTCACTAAGCATTCCCTCTACTATCTTTCCCACCACCGATGTCAGGCTTACTGGTAGATAGTTTACTGCCTGGTCCATTTTCCCCTTTTTAAATATTGGCACAACAAATGCCCTCCCCCAGTACTCAGGCACCACCCCCTCAGCCAACGACTTTTGCCTCAACATGGTAATCACTGGTACCAGCTTATTTCTCAACTCCTTTACCATATAGGGGTGAATTCCATCAGGGCCCGTCGCCTTATCCACCTTCGACTCTATAACTCTCTTTATTACTTTCTCCTCTGTTATTATTAATTTTGGGTCAATTTGACCACATCCACTATCCCCAAGTTCCACATTCCCTCATGGTGTCTAAATACTACAGAAAAATGTTTACCAAACTCATTTGCCAGTTTCAAAGGTTCAGATATCATCTCCCCATCTGTAGTCAGGGGACCTGCCATACAGCTTCCTCCCCTCTACCTATTTACATAGGTGTAAAAACTTTTATTATTTTTATTTATTGCCAGTCTCCTTTCCAGTCACTGTTTAGATTCTTTTATTTCTTTTTTAAGTCTCTTTAGACACCTGTTATATTTGTTTCTATACTCTGATGTCATTTCTTTCTTCATTTTATGAAACAGAACCTTTTTCTTCCTACATAATCTTATTATACCCCTGGTTAGCCATGGAGGCTTTTTACCTTTACTGTTATAAACTTTATTTTTTGGGATACGTTTAGTTGTTACATCATTTATAACCTGTATAAACAATTTCCATGATTCTTCTGTGTCCTTATTGTTCATCATCCCCTTCCAATCTATGCTTTTTAACATCTCTCTCATTAATCTATAATCCCCTTTTTATACAAATATTGGGTTGTACTGCCCTTTATTATTTCTGTTGACCAATCCAATATAAACAATAAGGAACTATGATCACTTGTTCACACTTGTGGTTGAATGAAAACATGCTTAATAATTTCATTTGTATTTGTGATAATCACATCCAGGATGTTATCCCCCCTTGTTGCATCCTATATACATTGCTGTAAACCTACTGCCATTAATTCTTCCTGAAATTTACATTCTATATTATTTTCCAACTGTTTTCTTCCCCATTTAATACCTAGCTAATTCAGGTCTCCCATCATTACTACATCTGTATCTTCTGCCAGACTTACAATATGCTCTAGGAATAATTCAGTATCTTTCAGCTCTGTATCAGGAGCTCTACAGAACACTGAAATCCTACATTTTTTACCTTTTGTTCCTAGGAGTTCAACTGTTATGATTTCTACTTTTCCTAATTCAATTTTTTCCTCAATTATTCTAGTTTCTAATGCTTCCCAAATAAAAATAGTCACCTCCCACCCCTTCTTCCTTTCCTGTTTCTACTTATTAGCTTATAACCTGGTATATTTTGTGACCATCCATTTTCATTATTCCACCATGTTTCAGCTACCCCTATCATATCTAATTTGTTTTTCCTTATCAATACTTCTAGTTCTGACATACACGTCTGGTTTAAACTTCTTGCATTACAGAACATTGCTTTCAATGATGTTACTCCTTGAACCCTGTTTTTTTTTGCATTCTTTTACCCATTATACCACTATTCATCCCCCTTTCCTTCAGTTTAAACAGCACTCAATCTCATTTTCCAATCTCATTCCTAAAATCCTACTACCCCTAAAATTCAAATGAAGTCCATCCTTTCCATACAACTCCTTTTTATTTTTAAATGCCCCCCCCAATGCCCGATGAATCTATAGCCATTTGACCCAGTCCATTTCAAAAGGCACTCATTTGTTAAGGCTATTCTTCTCTCCTTGTATACTGAAGCCCTTGGTTCAAGCAGGATCTCTGAAATTAATATCTTACTCCCTTTATCTACCAATTTCTCAACCAGTTTTTTATAATCTTTCTGCATTTCTGGTAACGTCTTTCTAACTATGTCATTTATACCTACATGAATGAATGCCGCAGGATGCTCTCCTGCTGTCTTAAAGATATTATCGACCATGTCATGCAGGTCCAAGATACCTGCCCCCGAAAAATGGATTACCATTCTATTCTTCTTGTCCTCCTTACAAATATATTGGTCAGTAAATGTTATAATCGAGTCACCTATAACTATTATCTGTCTTGCCTCTTGATTTTCTCCTTCCACATATTCTTCCTGATTGTCTACACACTCCTCTCCCCTCCTCCATTTAAGTGACCATTGTCTCCCAGTACATTGAAACTATTTCTTAGCTATATACTCTCATGTACCACTTCACCCTCTTTATTGTTAATTCTAAGTTCCAATATTTCCATCTCCTCCCCATTTACAATTTGTTCATTTACTTCTGATTCCCCTCTCAGACAACCTGGGACTGGTTCCTGTGGGCTACACCCTCTTCTTTTCGTTTTTGCTTTGCTTTTCCTAGTCCACTCATTATGAATTATACTCCCCTCTTCCTCTTGTGTTTTTCTTTTCCCTAGTCCTAACTCAGACCCATCTTCATCACTGTTGCCATCAGTATTATTCAGACTAGACATAATTCTTAATCTGTGCACTCCATCTGACTTTTTTCAAGTGCCTCCAATCTCTCTAAAACCATCTGCAAGTTGTAACTTAATTCCTTGTTTGTTTTACATTTTTCACACTCAAAGTCAACATAATTTATCCCTAATTCTGCCACTAGAAACATTTTCCAGTTTCTACAACAAATCATTAGGTCCCCCTCTGATGCTAGTAGAGATTTAATACCTTCTTTGTTTTGTACCTCCATTGTCCCCATAGTCTCTCCTTTGTTCATTTCCATCCCTAATTCTTTAGAGTCTGTGTTGCCTCTCTTTATGCCCTCTCCCTTAACTCTGTCCACGCACTCCTTGTCTTTACTACCCAGTGTTTATGCCGCTCACATGTATTTCCACCAAAAACAAATAAAAATGAAGGCCAATCAAAATAAATTTCCAAATGTCACGATTCCCACTCTTTCCCTGAGGCCACCTATAGGCTGGGAGAGGAGTTGCTGGCAGTCACAAAGGAAGAAAGAGACTGGGCATCATCATCACCGATGATCTGAAATCATCCAAGCATACCTCTCAACTGTCCCTGATTTTGACTCAACATTTTACCCTGTCCCCCTTAAAAATTGTGTTTCCGTGACCAAACAGCAGGGGTTGTAAGCACAAAATAATGTCACACATTAATGTTACAGACCTGTTCTTCATTAGAAAATGCATTTTACACCAAGCCCCTTATTCTACAAGCTTCCTGAGTGGATATCACTAACTTTGAAGATGTGTCCCTGATTTTGGTCCTTTGTCCCTGATTTTTTTTAAGCATTGTCCCTGATTCATGAGGTAGGAGGCTGAGAGGCATGCATCCAAGCAGCCCTCTAAAGCAGTAGTTAAGGCTGGGGGATGTTAGGGTGTATTAGTAGGGGTATCACAAGTCATACGAGAGAATATAATCCCTCTTTACAAGACACTGGTTAGGCCCCATCTGGAGTACTGCATGCAGTACTGGAGGCCACACCTTCACAAGGACATTAACCAAATTGAGGCAGTCCAGAGAAGGGCAACCAAAATGGCGCAGGGACTGCATCAGAAGACATATGAGGACAGATTAATGGAGCTCAATATGCATTCCATTGAGCAAAGGAGGGAGAGAGGTGACATGATCGAAACATTCAAACACCTTAAGGGCATTAACAAGGTGAAAGAGTCTAACATGTTTAAATATAAGAAAAATAGCAGGACAAGAGGACACAGCATGAGATTAGAGGGAGGTTGATTAAGGGGGAATATGAGGAAATTCTTTTTCACAGAAAGGGTGGCGAATGCATGGAATGGCCTACCTCAGGAAGTGGTGGCTATGAATACAGTGCAGGGCTTCAAACAGGCATGGGATAGGCATAAGGGAGCAATACAGATGAGTATGAATAGATAGGCCACTGACAGAGCAAAGGCCGATGGCACATTTATAAGGTAGAAAAAGAAATGGGCAGATTGGATGGGCCTTGCGTTCCTTATCTGCTGTCAACTTCTATGTTTCTATGTTTCATAAACAATTGCCTTCTTTAACTAAATGTCCACAACAATGCCTCCAACAAGCACTAGTACCTATACCCTATTTCTTTATACCTCGACAGTGAACTGTCTTTTTAAACAGTACTCCGCAGTATTTTAGTCCAAGCGATTATTTAGAAACCTCAGAACATAACACTTTTTTTAGCACCTACACTTCTATTTCACCATTTAATAGACCTAAATATAGTAAGTAGTAGATCTACTTTATATATCTTTTTTAAATCCCCTTTGGCTACCGGCTTAACTTTACACTCACATGAACCCTTTTACTATGAAGGCACACTAATCTGTTTCAACAACTACCCTTACTTATGGATACCGGCCTCCTGCCCCTACTTCCCCTGCTGACACCTGCAGATGACGCTGGCCTCTGCCCGCATCACCTCCGCTCTGCTATCGACTCCGCTCGCTAGAGCCAAGCTATTTATGGACGCTCTTCTGTCCTAGCATTGACACATTCCATTTTCCAAAATTTTCTCCTAACCCCCCCCTTCCCTGGGTTTAGTTGATCCCGCACTTCTTCACCACTGAATGAAGGTCTGTTTCTCTCCCCAAGTGTCTGGAGGGCTAGAAAGGCTTAGCTCAAATTTTGCCTGAATGCCTTCAAAATTTGTAGAGACAGAAAATTCAGATGTTGGGATACTGATGTCTAACTGGAGTTGCTGAAAGGACTTCAAGCCATGGTCACCCAGCAGTTGTCCAAGGGTCAAAGGGCCCCTCGCCATCCACATTTTGTGCCATAATGAGTGCCTGTCTGCCTGAATATGGGAATGGTCCCCAGTTCTTCTTGGCAGTTATGTCCTGATTTCTGCAGCAGGCTTATAGAATATTGTGGCATCTGATTCACATCTTCATTCAAAATATCCCTGTGTTATTTTTTTCTGCAAAGGAATGGCCAAAGTCAAATAAGAAGGCAAAATTCAATTTAGAGGCAGTCCGGTGTTACGACACCGGTAGCGGAGTTTTGTTTATGTTTCTGTGACATAGTCTGGCTGTACATGGTACAGAGCTGCCTGCATGCACAATCCCAATGCGAGCCATTCCTTTACAGAAAAAAATAACACAGGGATATTTTGCATCAAGATGTGAATCAGATTCCATTAGGAAACAAGGAGACACTATTTTTAAGTTATGGGGGTTGACAGTGTCCCTTTAAATTCCAAACAGCAACAGCAAGAGCAAAATATCCAAAAGTATCCAGGAATTTGACCAATGTGGGTTGCTAGAGCACTCTAAAATTGCAGTTTAAAAGTGCAAAACTTTTGCAAGCTAAACAGCTTACTCCTAGCAGCTTACTCGCACAGACCGTCATAACATCTGGACCAAGCGCACCACATGATGTTTCAACATCAGAGATTATGTCTTCCTCAGACATACTAAGCACCAGCGATTGTCCCATTTAAAGAGAAAGAATTTAAAGTGACAGTGCTATTAAAGTGATGGAATGCAAACCACCACACAGAAAAGTCCAAAGTGCCATTGCATGGAATACACATTTATTTATTTAGTTTTTGTTGACCGGGTAAGTGCACTAGACAAATTCTGCCTATTTTCAGGCACTACGTGGGGGAGGGGGATACAGATGAATGCCAACTGGCCTTGAACCAGATTAAGCTGTTGGTGGTATTTTTAGTGAATGGGGGAAATTTGGCCAGGGCACTGGGGGAAATTCCCCTACTCTGCTGTAGGGAGAGACCTTGTCTTCTTGGCCTGCTGCCAAGATGACCACCCGGGAGAAGGGAGAGGAGGAGTGCATGGAGGTAGGAGAGGGGGTCTTATCTCCTACCTTAATTCAGCAAGAGACCCAGAACGTTAGCATCAGGTATTATGGAACCTGAGTAACAAGGAACAATAGCAACAGGAGAGAACATAAATATAACTACAGAAACAGGTATGCCAGAGGACAGTACTGGTGAAAATATGGGATTAGAAAATGAGAACTGTCTTAAAAATCAGAATGCGACAGAAGAGAGAAAATCTTCAGAGGTAATAGAACTGGAGAAACAGTTTGAACAAGAGGAACGATCTTTTTTCACACAAAAAAAAAGTTTTCAATGCAAATTACAGGAACTGAGTAATTGCAGCATCAAGAAACCTGTCAAAGCGGCCCAACTTGAAAGCAAGTGACACAGTAGCATCAAAGGCGCCACCTGTGAACTGGGTGGTGGCTGTGGAACTAGAAAAACAACAAGGGCAGCAACAAGGAAAAACAGAAAATGCAAACCAAGTGCCGAATGCACAGACCTCTGCAAGTAAATCTTCTCCAGCAGTAATGTCGGGAATGGCAATAATGGGCAAACAAGTACCTGGCCTAAGACGAGCAGAAGAAGGGCAGAGTATGGATAGAAACACTTGGTCAGTGGGAAACACGCTGGAAGCAGCTAGATGGGAGCAAGATGCTACAACAGGTCAGTGGAAAGCGGGAAGTTCCCTGATTATAATCTTAAATGAAAAAAACATGCAGATTAACAAAAATGGCAATGCAAGCAATACTTCTGAGATTGAACTGGAGTTACCTCCAGAATGAGAATTAATGCAAAATCCACAGCTTCACTTCCCAGATTTAATGGTTCGGCCTGCAGAACCTACAATACCTCAAACAGGGGGATGCCCCAAAATAAGCTCAGAGCCACCACAAAGGCCTTTGTCTGTAATAAGAAGAATGACTAAAATGCCTCTTTCCTCCTTATTCAAAATGCCCATCTTGCTGGCAAAAAGACATAACACGGTTAGACTGTCATATACTGGGGGCCTGCCTCAGCCTCTAGGCAGAATATATGTGGCTAGTACATTGTTGAAAGACACCATGAAGTTCTTTGCAAATAAGAACTATGCCTTAATTCACATTTCTGGAGAGTCAGCATTTGATGTAAGCCTTAAGAACATAGCTGGCTTAGAAAGGTTCTGGACAAAACACAATGCATTAAAGAAATCTACTGTATGGGCTAATTTTTAGCAATCCCTCTAACAAAATCATCCCAAAAACCAATCACAGTCTTGTTCAGAAATGAGGGAGTCAGCATGCATGACCTTATTCACTGGCTAAAACAGTGATGTACATTGATGGAAGACCCAGAGGCAATTCTGGACACAGAATATTTGGACTGGGGGGTGGAGAGTAAAAATCTTACTTAAAATTACTGAGACTGGGGTAATGCCTAACTCCTTCTTTCAAGGTCGGGACCGGGGCATTTTGTTCTATCCAGGACAGTCGAAAACCTGTTATAAGTCTGGATCGGGGGCTCATTTGAGCAGTGTTTGGGACACAGTAAAGTGCATGGTGTGTGGGGAATTGGGGCACACAGGCACCCAATGTTTAAATGAGTGCAAATGTAACCTGTGCGAGGAAGTGGGGCACACTCTTCAGAATTGCAAACGGGCAGTGCACAATAATAGAGATTATGCGGATGGGGAGGAACAAAGGCTGATCATCACACAAAGACAAAAAAATAAATTAAGGAATAATACAGGGGTTTCTGAGACAGGAACAGCAGACCCACCCCCAGCCCTGCGCCCAGGAGCATGAGTCACAGTCTCAACAAGTACAGAGGACAGAACAAAATCAGGAGGCACTAGAGGAAATAGAGGAAAATAGGAAACCCGGACAAATCTACAGCACGGAGATATCCCCCCCCCACCACCACCACCACCATACCTGAAAAGGAAGAATTTGGGAGGATCACTAGACAGAAAGGGAAATTGATCCCTAACATTAGCAGGAAGCATAGCAAAATTCCCACTGCTAACAAATAAGAGATTCTACAATCGGAGAATTCTGAAGAAGACCCTGCTACTTCTTCTATTTCATCTTCCCTTCCAGAAGGCACCACGGACACAGAGATACAATTAACCTCCTGGGGGCCCAAAAAAAGGAAAGCTAACATGAAAGTAAAAAGTATTGAGCATGTCACTAGGAAAGGGAAGTACAAATAAACTAGCTAGATGGTTAATTTTTTGTTTTCAGCATATAATGTTAATGTTAACAGCATTAAAAGAGGGGTTAAAAGAAAAACAGTTTTCTCTTTTTTATCTTGCCTGCAACTGGGGATAATCTTCCTACAGGATGTAAGGTTACACACTTTGAAAGAGGTACAGGCTGCCTCCAGAGATTGGTTCCTAGGGTCCTCCTATTGGTCACTGGGGCAAGAGACATGTTCAGGAGTGGGAATATTATTTCAGGTACAAAATATTCAGGTGTTAAAAATTCTTGATTTGGTGCCTGGGAGGGTCTTACTTGTAGATGTCTTATTGTTTCAGATACCATGTAGGCTGATAAATGTATATGCCCCACAAACAAAAGCAACCAGAAGTGAATTATTTAAAATGAGTCAACCCTATTTATGCACCTCACATCACATAATTCTTGCAGGGGATTTCAATTGTTCAATTATTCCACATACAGTAAAACAATTTTGTGATTCTAATACCCTATTACAAGTACTCAATCAAGCAAGGCTACAGGATATCTATTTTAGTTCAAACAAAACACACACACCCACATTTCATAAAGGGAACCTGGCAACAAGAATAGATTATTTTTTTATATCGGAGAATTTAAGA
Organism: Neoceratodus forsteri; assembly: GCA_016271365.2. Lineage (NCBI taxonomy): Eukaryota > Metazoa > Chordata > Ceratodontiformes > Ceratodontidae > Neoceratodus > Neoceratodus forsteri. The sequence continues at coordinate 669,216,623 of CM028133.1, forward strand.
ACTTGTGCAGTTAAACATCAGGTGGTAGAATTCTCAGACCATGATATGTTGGAATTACAAGTGGGGACCCGAAACCCCACTCTTAAAGGGCCAGGCACATAGAAATTCAACACATCTTTATTGCTGAATAATTATATACTGAACACAATAAAGCAATTCATACAAGCTAGGAAATCTGTATATATTCTCTATGACAACCCAATAATTTGGTGGGAGGATACAAAAGCTGAGATGAGCAAGTTATGCAAAGAACTTAGTAAAAACAACAGTAAATACAAATATTTACAATATCTGAAAAACAGAAAATTGTTACAGCAATTACTGTCATTAGCATATGAGACAGGACAAAATGTAGCAGCACAATTAAAAGATACCAAACAGAAGATGCTGGACTATCATACAGAATCTCTTTGTATTATCAGCAACAATTCAATAGGACAGAAACAGCAGACATTGTCTGCCCATTTGAGAACTACTCGAGGAAAAGGACAGCAAAGAACGTGACAGGAATAAGAGATGAACAAGGGAAAATAGGTACCACAAAACAGGAAATTTTTACAGATAGTATCTACATATACTAAGAATATGTATGCACCATTAGGGACAGATCAACCTGGACTGCAGGAGTTTTTAAGAGAGATAGATATTCCCAGGGTAGGGGAAGAAAAAATAAATAAAATCTCTAGACCAATTCAGATAGGAGAAATTCAAGAGGTAATAGCAAAACGAGGAGGGGGAAAATCCCTAGGTCCTGATGGACTACCAAACAAATTATTTAAAATCATAGGTGCAGATTTGTTAGAAGAGCTCACTGAAGTTTACAATATTGTACTTTCTACAGCAGAAGTTCCATTAAACATGAATGCAGGTCTTTTAACCTATCTATACCCCTACCCCTTGAAGCTGGCTTATATAATATAAGATGCAGCGATCTGCTGCAGCAAGCTCTCTCCATGTATGTATGTATGCATGTATTTATGTAAGTATGTATGCCTCTGTCCATGCTTTTAGCTGACTGTTCACCTATGTGGCAAAATGTTACATTTTCCTCTGCATCTGATATTAGCTATCTGTTAAGCTGTGTGACAAATTGTTACATTTTCCTCTGTATATCTGATTAATTGTTATGGTGATAACCTGCGTGTTATCCTCCCCTTGTAACCCTTCCCCCCAGGTCGCACTGGAAGTCAAGCATCTTTTAGCTCAGTGTGCCTTTCCTGGTAAATCAGTTGAATAAATTAATAAATAAAAAACTATAAAAAGGGGACAAATCAGATTTGAAAAACTGAAGACCCATAAGTCTATTGAACACAGACTTCAAAATCTTAACCAAAATAATAGCTAATAGGTTGTCTGATATAGCACAAGACATAATTTCAACAGAGCAAACATATGCCATACCAGACAGACAAATGCAACAACACGTACTATGTATAAGGAAATTAGTGGAGAGGGGGGAAACAGGGTCACTAGAAGGATATTTGGCCTCCCTGGATCAGGAGAAGGCCTTCGACAGAGTGAACCATGCATTTTTATGGGAAATTCTGAAACATTATAGGATCCCTAGAATAATAATTAACTGGATACAATGTATTTATAAAACAGCTACAGTTACTCCAACAGTACATGGGTAGAAAGGGCCAATGATTCATTTACAGAGGGGACTTTGAGATAGAACTGTCCACTGAGCCCCATTGTATATGTTTTTTTTTTTTCATAGATCCATTGCTGAGGAAAATAAATACATTAAACAAGATCAAACCAGTGAAGGTATTAGGACAACATTTTCCTTACAAAATACTGGCATTTGCAGATGATATGAATGTGACAGTAAGAGATGAAGATTCCCTGACAGTGTAAAGCTTTTGGAACTCTGTCTGGGGCATCTTTGAATATAACAAAATGTGTAGGTCAATGCCTAAATTACATGTTGAATCAAAGGAAAATCATAGAAGATATTTGTATTAGGCCAGAACAGATCAACATATTAGGGGTAGAGTTTGGCAAGGGAGAGCTGGACGAAATTAATTGGGAAAAGAAAATGACCATTGGAAAACAAAAAGTGGCCCAATGGAATAAATGGAAATTAAGTAAGAAAAAGAGGGTATATTTAATCAAAACTTTTTTGATTCCAGTATTTCTTAATATCAGCTATATCTCACCCCCCCAAAAAAAAAATTTTTGAAAAAAGGATTTTAAGTTTAGTTTTCCAGGCTCTATGGGGTAGTCACCTCAACTCCTTAAAAGTAAATATCTTATATCTTTCCTTGAAACAAGGGGGATTGAAAATGGTAAACCCCATAATATTTTTTAATAGTTTCTTTTTATTTACCAACATAAAACCACTATTTACTGGACAACAGTCAGGGTGGGAAGATATGTTATACGATACGTGCAAATTCTGGATTCAACAGTGAGGACAGAATAACTTAAAAGTATTCAAAAAATCAGCCATAATACCTTACTATGTGAGAAGTATGTTACATAGAAACATAGACTTTGACGGCAGATAAGGACCACTTGGCAAACCTAGTCTGCCCCTTTCCATACCTACTGGATAAGCTGCTGATCCTAGTTAACCAACAGCCTATTTCTTCCTACCCCTCACAAGAATTGCCTTATGTCTGTCCCATGCATTTTGGAATTCTCCCACAGTTTTAGACCCCACAACCTTCTCAGGATGGCAGTTCCATGCATCCACCACCCTCTCTGTGAAAACATGCTTCCTCACATTGCCCCGAGCCATCCCCCCTCTATCTTCAAATTGTGTTCCCTTGTTCTTGCACATGTCTTTTTCTAAAAGATGCTACCTTCTTGGACTTTGTTGATTCCACTGAGGTACTTAAAAATTTCTATCATGTCCCCCTCCCTCCCTCCTTTCCTCAAGGGTATACATATTAAGCTCCTTTAGTCTCTCCTCGTATGGCTTCTCTTGCAGACCCTGCACCATTTTAGTTACCTTCCTCGGGACTGCCTCCATCCTATCTATGTCCTTGCAGAGATGGGGTCTCCAGAACTGGAAACAGTACTCCAGATGGGGTCTCACCAACTGTCTGTACAGAGGGATAACAACTTCCTGTTTTCTGCTGGTTATGCCTCTCTCTGTACATCCCAGTATCCATCCAGCCCTCACTGCTGTCTTCTTACATTGCTTGGCAATCTTAAGGTCATCTGATATGATTACCCCCAAGTCCCTTTCCATTTTTTGTTGTTATTACTACCTCTCCTCTATTGTGTACTCTTCTCCTGGGTTTTTGTTTCCCAGGTGCATTATTTTGCACTTCTTTGCATTGAATCCAAGCTGCTAGACTTCTGACCATTCCTCTAACCTTATCATGTCCCTTCTCATCTATTCCACACCCCCTTGTGTATCAACCCTGTTGCAGATCTTTGTGTCATCTGCAAAGAGGCATACTTTTCCTTCCAGTCCATCTGCAAGGTCACTTATAAAGACATTAAAAAGGACTGGACCCAGTACTGAACCCTGAGCTACCCCACTAGTAACCCCACTTTCTTCAGAGTGGACTCCATTTACAATTACCTTCTGTGTCCTGTTGTCCAGCCAGTGTTTTACCCAGGCTACCACCCTGGGACTCACTCCTAGGCTGACTAATATGTTTATTATTCTTTTGTGTGGGACTGTGTCAAATGCCTTGCTAAAGTCTAGGTAGGCCATGTCCACAGCCCCTCCCTGGTCTACTACTTTGATCACCCAGTCAAAGGAATCAATTAGATTCATCTAACATGAACTTCCCACTGTGAATCCATGCTGCCTTGGGTCCTGTGCCCCACTGGCCTCTAGGTACTTAACAATTCTGTCCTTCAGAAGTGATTCCATCATTTTCCCTACCACAGAGGTCAAACTGACAGGTCTGTAGTTTCCTGCCTCTGCCTTGCTCCCACTTTTGTGAAAGGGATTCACATCCACCCTGCTCCAGTCCTCAGGTACCACACCATCCTCCCATGATTTGTTAAAAAGGGTAGTCAGTGGTGTCACTAGTTCTCCCCTTAATTCTTCTAGAATTCTGGGGTGAATCCCATCAGGTCCCATTGCTTTGTCCACCTTCAGGCTTAGGAGTTCTTTCAGAACCCTTTCTTCTGTGAAAGGGCTGGGATCGCCCCCCCTATCCAGAGTGCTTCTGTTAATTGAATTAAGTACCTCCCCCATCTCCTCTTTTGTGAATACTGAGCAGACTTATTCATTCAGTATCCATGCTTTTTCACTGTCCCTGTCTGCCCACCCACCATCCATTCTATTCAGCCTCACTATCCCTTCCTTTGTCTTTCTACGCTCCCTGATGTACCTATAAAAGGTTTTGTCCCCCCTTCTTAACCGAATTGGCTATCTTTTCCTCAGTTTGGGCCTTTGCTATTCTGACTGCCTTTCCTGCTTCCTTTTGCCTTAACTGGTACAGTTCTCTGTCTTGCTCCTTCTGTGTTTCCTAAATGCTATTTTTTCTCCCTAACTTTCCCCACCACCTCTTTTGAGAACCATAGTGGATTTTTTTTTCATTTTGATTTGTTTATTTGCTTCAGACAAAGACTTGTTGCCTCTGTGATGGCAGTTTTGATGCTTCCCCATTGTTGCTCCACCCCTCCTTCTTGCCTCTTTGCTAGTGCTTTTCTAAGGCACTTTTCCCATTTTGCCAAAGTCAGCCCTTCTGAAGTCCAGTACCCTCACTTTTGTATGGCTTGACTCTGCAGCTGAGTTTATTGTGAACCATGCTGTTTGGTGGTCACTTGTTCCCAGATGGCTACCCACTTCTAGATCTGAGATCCTCACACTGTACCCATTTGAGACTGCAAGGTCTACGATTGCTCCCTCCCGAGTGGGTTCCAACACTAGCTGTCTGAGGCATGCCCCTTGTGGGGCATTGAGAATGGCCCTACTCTTTGATGTGGCTGCAGCAAAGGTGTTCCAGTTAACATCTGGCATATTCACGTCCCCCATCAACAGTATCTCCCCTTTTTCCTGCCATCCTAGGGATGCCTTCTATTATATCCTTGTCCATTCCCCCCCCCTGAGATGGGGATCTATATACAACCCCTGTGCAGATTGTGACGCCATTTCGAGTCTCTAAGGTGACCCACAGTGCTTCCTCTCCTTCCTGTTTACTCTTTTGTTCTGTTGCTTTTATTCCTTCCCTTATATAGAGAGCTACTCCTCCTCCTCTTCTACCCTCCCTGTCCCTCCTGTAGGTTGTGTACCCTGGTATGTTAACATCCCAGTCATGGTTCTCTGTGTACCATGTTTCTGTGACTGCCACTATATCCATGCAACCCTCTTCCATCAAGGCCACCAGTTCAGGGAGCTTGTTGCCCAGACTACAGGCACTGGTAGTCATTATACTCCATTTCTTGATGGCTTTACCCCTTTTTGCCCCATCCCTGTCCTTATTGCCTTTGTCGTTTTCTCCATTTACCCCTGCCTTCTCCCTATTGACATCTCTATCTTGATGTTTTTGAGAAGAAAACAATGGCATGTGACGATACAGCAACATTTAACTCAAAATAGGAAACAGTTTTATTAATTTACAGTATCCTCACCGTGTACAGTTGAAATAGTATTTGAAAAATACCCAGCTCCTTATAGAGATTCATTGTTGAAACTATTAAATAATAAGAGAATCCCAGAAAATATGTGGGATCTCCACTGGATGGCTTGCCATGAGAAAATCAATGTAAAATCAAAACAGAAACACAAGCACCAGGCTGAGCGACTATGTGTTAGATCAAAGTGTATATTACAAGAGGAAACAATTGAGTATTTGTTACTTTCTTGCTCATTTATCAAGGGATTCTGGTCCTTTATAGCTCAATAGTGGGGGCCAGGTGTTATGAGACAGCTAAAGTATGAAGATATAATATATGGAATTTTTGATAGATTATGGGTAAAATGGAATTTAAGCACGTTACAAGTTAAGATGGTGATTTTTAAATGGAATATTTGGTTGATGAGATGTGCTTTTACTTTACATCAGAAAGAGGGTACTATAGAGAATTATTAAATAAAATTGAGCAAGATTTAAGGAAACTGTATATAAAAGAAAGAGTGGAAATGCCTAGAGAAACTACACAAGAATTATGGAAAGCACTGCCATGGATAACAGATAATGATATACCCATAACATAGATTATAAAGCTGAGATGATTAATAGAATTTCATACTGGAATATAGGAAAGTCATAAAGGCATAGCCCATGTAAAACTTTCCCCACAATTCAGTGGTGGCAACCTAAGTTGCCAATATCATTTAGGTATTGATCTAATTGAACCTTGAAGATCTCAAAAGTTTCTGCTTCCACTACCACTTGTGGTAGTTTATTCCACATTCTAACAGCTCTATTTTTAACACTATATTTTCTTATATCCATCCTACTTTTTGTCTCCCTTAGCTGCCTGTTATGACTTCTTATCTGATATAAATGATCTTTAAATTCTATTCCCATCTCCTTCCTTATAATTTCACCATTTAGGATTTTATAGAGACATAACATGTCCCCTCTGCTTCTTCTATTCTTCAAGATCCACAGTCTCAACTTCTCTAGTCTTCTTTCATAATCCAACCTTAGCCTTTCCACCATTCTAACATCTCCCATTTGATGAGGTCTCCATACCGTGGAACAATAGTCCAATAGGAGCCTGACCAAGGTCCTAAACAATGGCATCAGTACCTCGCCACTCCTAGATTGAAAACCTCTTCTAATACTACTTACCCCATACATTGCTCTTTTTGATAAATTTCTACACTGTACATTATTCTTAAAATCATTCTGGATGTATACCCCCAAATCCTTCTCACAAGTAGAGACCTTCAATTTGAGACCCTTCATGTTATAATTTTGGTGAATATTATTCCTTCCCAAGTGCATTATAACACATTTATCCTCGTTGAATTTCATTCCATTTCCTTCTGCCCACTCCAACACCTGTAAGATGTCTCTCCCAAATGTCAGTCTATCATCAAAAAAGTCCACAATCCCTCCAATTTTCACATCATCTGCAAATTTCACCAATCTATTTTCACCATCTATTCCCAGATCCAATATGAATAATTGAAACAATAGGGGTCCCAACACTGACCCCTACGGAATACCACTCCCTACCGCTTGGGGTTGTGACAATAACCCTCTTATTCTAACCTGTTGTTTTCTGTTAGTTAACCACTGTTCCACCCATGTTGTAATGCTAATATTTATCCCATACTTACTCATTTTCTCCACAATCTTATTATGCGGAACAGCATCAAATGCTCTACTAAAATGCAGCAGCACCACATCCACACTCCTTCCTTCATCCACCCATCTATGTATATTTTCATAAAAGGTTATAAGATTTGTTTCACATGACCTTCCCTCCACAAATCCATGCTGAAACTGATCTTCTATCCCTTTTTTTACTCATGATGTCCTTTATTTCATCACCTATTACTCCTTCTATTATCTTTCCCACCACCGACGTCAAACTCACTGGTCTATAATTCATCGCTTGATCCCTTTTACCCTTCTTGTTTATGGGTACAACATATGCCCTCTTCCATTCATCGGGCACCACACCCTCAGTGAGTGAACTTTACCCCAACAAGGTAATAATAGGCACCAGTTCCTAGCTCAGCTCCTTTACCATAAATGGATGGATCTCATCAGGTCCTGCTGCTTTATTCCCTTTCAACCTCATAATCCTCTGCATAATTTTTTCCTCTGTTATTATCTTCTTTACATCAAGGTCTCCAGAGCTTCATGATCTATTTACCTGCCTATTTTTTTTTGCTCCTTATAAACAGCACCAAAACATTTGGCAAATTCCTCTGCCATCTCCAATGGCTCAGATATAACCTTTCCATCAACCACTAAAGGCCCCACCATATTACTTCCACCCCTCTGCCTGTTCACATAAGCGTAAAAGCATTTTTTAATTTTATTCACTGCCAGTCTTATTTCAAGTTGTTTTTTTATTTATTAATTTCTCCTTTAAGCTTTCTTAACATCCTTTTATACCTTTCCTTATTTACCGTTGTTCCATCCTTCCTTACCCTCCTAAAATAAACTCTCCTTTTCCTAGAAAGCCTAATTATTTTCATTGTTAACCATGGAGGCTTTTTACCTTTGCTATTATATATTTTCCTCTTTGGAATATGTTTTTCCTTTATCGCATTTATTACTTTTAAAAAATGTTGCCAAGTATTTTCAAATGTATTTCTATCCATCATACAGCCCCAATCAATATTCCTTAATTCCTCTCTCATGGCCCCATAATTCCCCTTTTTATACAAGTATTGAACAGTATTGCCCTTTACCAACTCCATTCCCCAGTTCAACTCAAATGAAATTGCATTATTGTCACTCATCCCTACTTGGGGATTAATTTTGACATTTCTAATAATTTCATTCCTATTTGTAAGGATGATACTGTATCTAATATGTTGTCTCCCCTAGTTGCTTCTTGTATACACTGTTAATCCCTACTCCCAGGAGTTCTTCTTGAATTCTATTAGAAATATTATTTCCTCTCTGATTTTCACCCCATCTTATTTCTGGCGTATTTAAATCACCCATTAGGATCACATCATTTTCTTCTGCTATCCTACCCACATAAGCTATGAATTCTTCTGTCTGTAGTACCTCAGTGCCTGGTGCTCTGTAAAACACAGAAATAAGACACTTTTTTCCTTTTAGTCCTAATTATTCAATGGTTACCATCTCTACTTTCCCCGACTCCCCCATTTCCTCCATTCTCCTAATCCCCAGATCCTCTTGAATGAAAAGAGCAACTCCCTCCCCCCCACCATCATTCCTACTCTTACCAATCAGTTTGTAACCTGGAATATTCTGAGACCAACTTTCATCTTTCCATCAAGTTTCAGCCACCCCTACCATATCCAGCTCCCCCTTCCTCATCAACATTTCCATTTCACATTTTCTTGCTTCGTTCAAACTCCTGGAGGTTGTTAATTAAGGACGGGGACATGAATGGTGACTTTTGTATATTCTGTATCTAGGAGACACTTTCTCTGTATGTATTGTGATTCTGAATACGTTTTGTTTTAAGGAAAAATTCCCCTACTCTTTTCGAGAAGTGCCATAGGATTTTTAACATCCACCTGAACTACCACCAGAACAGGCAGAATGAACCTCGGTTTAATGTCTCATCCAAAAGACGGCACCTCAGGAGTGCAGCAACCCCCATGCTGCACCACAGTATCAGTATTGTGATTTAACCCAAGTGCCTGGTGTGGGAATAGAACCCACAGCCTTCTGATCTTCCAGCCTCAGAGGCAAGTGTGCTACCTGCTGAGCCACTGACACTGACATAGACACAGAGACACACACAGATTAAACACAACAATAAATATTGCTTAATGCTACTATATGACAGAGTAAATTATAATTTTTTTAATTATTATTATCTTTTATTCACCCTGCAGCTCTGGGGCATCCTTCCACGGTACCCACTCAGCTGGATCTCTACTCCCTGCCTGAATCACCACATGCCAGTGTCCTCCCCGACTGCCCAGGTAGGTCCAGCCCCCTGGATCACCCACTGGAGTGGGCCCTCCCTCCCTTGGCAGCCTGTACCAGGATTAGAGGTGCCTACCTGTCATTGGGATGGCCATGGAGTCCACTGGTGTGCTGGTCCAGCGGTGGGATGTGGACCTGCCCTTGGGGTCCCCATCATCTCCATGGCTCCACAGAGGGCTTTTTCTGTGCTGTGTTGCTCTGGGCACAGATGTGCAATGGCATCCTGCTCACATCAGGCACACTCCCATGCCTGAGTGAAAGACACTCACCACTGCCCAATCCCCATCCATGTCCCCACGCTGACTGCAACTGCCCTTTCCTCCTCAAGATGTCACTAGTGCAGTGCGAGGGAGAGCCCACCCACCCCAGAAGAGGAGAGCTGTCCTCCAGATGCTCAGTCCTACTCCTCCTCTACTGACCCCCAATGGCCTGAGCTCATTCCCGAACCCGGGTCACTGATGTGGCACAAGGTGTGGTGCCCAGCACCTCAACCCTCAGCGCCACTGGGCCGGTAGTTAATTATAAATTGTTGAAGGTTTGAAATTGAATTGCACTGGGTATGAAAACTTTCAAGTTGTTATTGCACAGTGAACCACAAAAATAAATCATACATATAAATATTCAGAAAACCTGTAGCGGCACATTATCATTCAGTCCGTATGGCATTAGAGCAACATACATTGGTCAAATCCCTGGATCTTTGTGAATATTTTGCTCTTGCTGCTGCAGTTTGGAATTTAATGAATGGAATTTAATAAATGAATGAAACTGAACCAGCTTGCGTTTTTGTGAAAAGCCATTGTGGTAAGCTGACTACATATTTCAAACTTTATCAAAGATGTGCTGACCATTCCACCATGGCAGTGCTGTTTGACAGTCTTAGTTGTGTTACCCATACACTGCTTTATATAGTGTACAGTTTTCCCAGATTTAAAAGTTTAATTTTTGTAAAGTGTCACACCTTGAATCATTGCTCCCGCTCGCTTTACCACCTCAGACTGTGACTGCATCGCTGCTGGTGATCCATCGCTTCTGACCCCCCGTCAGTGTAAAAATGAAATCTTCAGCTACAGTATTTATTTATTTATTTTTAAAAAAGGCAGAAAGTGCAGCGGAGCCATGTTTGGTATGATAAAGCCATCAAACTTGACTTTGATGAATCACTCACTAAGCGGGATCGCCATTTCTTCCTGACTTTGTCACACCCGTGTCTTCAGCCAGTAAGGTGGCAGGTCAGGGCTGTATCAAGTTGTTGTGGTATTGTTGTGATATCAGAATGATACCATAACAACGTTTCCTGATCTTCGAACTGTACCACAATAAGAATACTTAGTATATGGAAATCTATACACAATAGGGGCTAACCATACACTATGTGGTCAGTGTTTATATGTGACTTACTTGGATCTTTGTTTACCTTTATCATTACTATTGTATTTTACTGCAACTTTGTATGCCAAATACAGGCTGATATTGAAAGCAGGCGGCTGCCTAATACCCAGTCATGTTAAAATATAAATAAACTTCAGCTTCAAACTTCAAAGTGCCATGGCAGGTATCTCTGCAGGGAGACTTCCAGACTTAGTAAGGTTAATAAAATGATATCCACGTGAAGGTTTAATTCAACATTTTTTAAATTGCATGAAAAACCTCTAATTACTTCTTTCCTTGGATAGCACACGCTGAGGGTTCTAGCACGAGTACAAACAATAAGGGAGGAAACTGTTAACCATTTCATGATGATATTAATCACTAAGCCATCGCTTCTGCTACTAATCATAAGAACTTCACATTTGCACACTGTTAAAATAATGTATTCCCAACTGCACTTTATAAGGATATTAGAAAATGGGCATTTTATTTCCTGGTCCCTGATTGGCTGGTACCCCTGCCAGGGGGTTACATTAACTTTCAATCGATGACCAGTAAATAAAAAGCTCCAGCCCAGTGCTTCTTCACCCACTGAGGTATCTTTGTGCCCACAGCCTGCTTTGTCATTGGCCAAAAACACCTAACTGAATTTAAAATTCCCGCCATTTTTTTCTCTCGCTCACTGAGAGATACTGGCCACCCAATGCGCCCTTCTTCATTGACACCTGTCTGCCATAAGTAAACCCACATAAACTACAAATGTACAGTTATTTTTCTCCTCTCTTTTAGTATCCCTTTGTCCCATGCCTGGCACTGCCCTGTTACCCAACAACGTGACTCTCAGCGAGCAACAGAGTTCCCCCCAGCCACTGACTCTTGACACGAACGCAGTAATGAGTCGGCAGACAAAGTTAGTAACCTCCCCCCAACCTCATTTTGACAATTTCTTTTGTGTCTCTAATTGGTAAAAAATTCTAAGCACTGCGCTGTCACAAACTAAAAGAAATCCTTCCATCAGCTCACAGCACCTTGCTCCCTTCTCCAGCCACCTTCTCTGGCAGTGTGTCACCATCATCGGGAGATACCACGCCCCCCTCAACGCTAACCAGTATCCCCTTGTGAGAAGCCTGACTGCACAAAATACATAAAAAACCTACTTGTATGTGGTTGAGGAAAGGAAACATGAGTATTTCTCCCAATCACAGTCATGTTACACATTGACAGCGATCTTGTGTCACCTTCCACTGCCTGCTTAGCTCGGTCCATCGGCTGCACTCTCCGACGTAAACCACAAAAAAAAACACACACAAATATATCTGTTTAAACACAGGTACATACACATTTTAAGTGTAGCTCAGTAAAACTCTGTAGCCCTGTGTGTTGGGGAGAGTTACCAAGGCAATGAGCTCCAAAGCAACAATTACAAGAGCTCAACTAGGACAAAAGTAAAATGTGGAGGAGCTATTTTATTAAAAAAAAAAATACCAGAGTTTTATCACTCAGACATACACATTATTTTTTTAACTACTATAATACAATGGCCCATTTTCGTTGCAATAATACCCTCCATGGTGGGTTAGGGCAATACCTGGACCTTCCAGAGGCTATATGTCTCTAGCTCATGTGTCGGGCCTCATATACCCCCATGGTCCAGTATTGCCTAATACTGCCCACCCTGTTGGGTATTATTGCTTGCTTGTTTATCAAGGGCTTGTGGAAAAACTAATAAATCATGAGAATGTATCTCGACTGATTTATATTTGTCACCATAAACCCTAAGAAAAAATTACATATAGAATAAATTCTACCCAAGTGTACATAATAAGGCTGCCATGGCATCAAGGGTTTTGTTGACATGTATTAACCATGAGTGCAAAGCACAAGTGCTGTATATTTGCCACCAGACCACGAGATGCCATTACAGCCTTAATTGCACAATTAAGTTACCGTTATTCAGTTGCCAACTAACTGTGCCTGTGACGGTGCTGGTATACTGTCAGTTTTGGTGCCTGCAACTGCAGTGCCAAACTCACCATTTAAAGACTTATTGGCAAGTTCCTACATCAGAACTTGCCAATAATGACAGTCTATTTCTGAACACACTCCCACTGGTGTGCAAACAGACAGATATCCTGTCTAGGAAGAAGATACAGTGATTTTCACAGGTGGTAATAATATTCAGGACCTACAGAGTTTTATCCAGGCCAATTTTGACTGAGTACAGAAATGGTTCTTAGATCACAAGTTTATGCTAAATGCTATGAAAGCTAAATACATGACTTTCCAAACTCCAGGAAAAAAATGCCTGTTGGTGACAGCACTACAATAACAACTCTAAATGGGACTATCATCATAAAAGTCCCTGGGCCTGATTTTTGAAGGCTGGCGCAGGGACATGACTTTGGTTCTAGTGGTGTGCCGAACTCTTTGCCACAACTGCACTTGATTTTACATTCCCAGGCACTGTTGCAGCCGTTTCCATAGTTTACATCAGCATGCACCATATATCTTGCACAAGCTCCGTAAAACAGCCCACAGGACTGCTGCACATTAGACCAGGAAAAGTTGGTCTAACTTGTGGCAATTGTCAGCACGGGATAGGAAATCCCATTGGATCGCCACAAGCCCCATGGGCCGTATCATCGGCACACCAAAGCTTACAGCAATCTAAGTCATTTGAAAATCCAGCCCCCCTGTCTTTAAATACCTGGACCTTTATATTGATGCCAACCTAACTTTTAGCAGCTACATTGCTCACTTGATAAAAAAATGCACCAGAGACTGGGAGCTCTGTACCGGATCAACCCTTTTCTGCTCCCATCAACACGTCACTTCCTGGCCCTATGGCATAACTCTCTACTCTACTCTGCGAACTCTGACTCTGAGCTCCATAGGATCATAACCCTGTATAACAGTATTGCCAGATCTGCCACACAACTATCAGCATGGACTCACCATTGTGATGTGCTTAATAAGGCCAATCTGCAGCCCCTGCCTGCTAGAATCAAGTTTCGTCAAGGCATCATGGCAAGGAAAATTATCTTGGAAAGAGCTCCACCTATATACTACACCTTCTTCAGACCCAAAGTCCCCCTGACTCAAACCAGAGCATCAATCGCTGCCCATGTCATAATCCCGTTACTTGGAACATGTGCTGGCCAAAGGACTTTACTATATGAGCTACCCTGTCTATATAACTCTCTAACTCTGCACATGACTGATCATGTGCTGTCTTTCTCAGCTTTCAGATCTAAACTGTGAGACTTGCTATGCAGCACAGTCACATGTACGTCCCTGTAACATACTATTTTTAAAGACTGTAATTGCTAGTAACATGCAAACAATTTACTTTATGTCACTTGCATTGTCTACCTCTTGAACTGTGTGCCTCATTGCATGTCTGGTCTACTATGAAAATGGGAAGTTTTGCTCATAGCCTCACCAGACATTAATAAATAAAATAAAATGAAATTAAACTTGCTGATAATAAAGCTGCAAACACCTGAGGCCCAATTTTCAAAAGTTCATGCGGGTGCTAACGAGTCTTTGCCCACGCAAATCAGGGTTTGTGCTGGAGCCCCATATTCAAAAGGGGCTGTTGCGCAAACAGAGTTAGCACCTGTGCAAAACAAAATGCATGCATGCAGGCAAGGAGAGGGGTGTGGCCGTGAATATTCACGCTACCCCATATTCAGTGGCTTTGCACTGTGCAAAAGGGTTTAGCAGTGTCCTTTTGGACAGTGCAAATACCGCCAAACAAAATCACAACTTCACTGCAAGTAACCCTAGCCGCTGCCAGAGGTAATGCAGCCACCTAGTCAGCTGACCACTGGGGAAGCACAACCACCCCCTGTGATCCTTGCTTCCCCAATCGCTGGCCCCTTCTGTATAATAACATATCCCTGTTGCTGTGGCTACCCCCCCGCTGATCACTGGCCCGTTCTGTATAACAATATTTCCCTGGTGGTAGTGGCTCCCCCCTGATGATCACTGGCCCGTTCTGTATAATAATATCTTTCTGGTGCTAGGGGCTCCCCCCCACAATCATCAGCCCCAAGTGTCAATCTCTAATCCCTTGCGCTAGTGGTTCCCCCCACCTTCTGATCGCCAGCCCCAAGTATCAATGTATAATCTCTGGTGCTAATGGTGACCCCACCCTCCTATCACCAGCACAAAGTGTTCATTTATAATCCCCTGGTACTAGTGGTCTCCCCTTCCAACTGCCAGCCGGGAATTAAAACACAAACTATCCCTGACATCCAGTGGTCTCCCCTGTCACAAACCCACTCAGCAGGTCAGGCCCTTTGCTCACACAGTGCCAACCACCGAGCACAGTCTTGTGAACAGTTAACAGAATAGAGCAACCCTCCTGTCTGTTTTGTGGGTTCGAATCAAACTTTGGTCTCAGGTTCTGGAGGGATTCAAACTGTGAACCTCTTGCTAGCGTACCTAATGTACAGGCTTAGATAATTCTACTCTTTGGGGGAGGGCAGATATCTTTTGCCTATGGGCACCTAACCAGGCATACAAAATGAACCCTTAAAACTCTATTAAAGAACTCAGAATAAACTCTTACCTTTTCCCAGTTTGGTAAAGCCAGTAAGCTTTGTACAGTGTCAACTTTAACCATGTATGCTTCACTTGTCAATAAAAAGAATTTCAAAGGCACACCAAGTAGTCTCTAAAGTAGATGTTTACTTAAAAATAGATACAAAAATGTGAAATGTAAATACAGAACCATATATCACAAAAAAATACAATCATTTAAAAGAACAAGGGTTAAAAAAAAGTGCAAAATTCCTACCACCAGACAATTAGACTTATATATCTAATGTATCTCTTCTAATTGTGCTGATAGACAGATGTTGTTGTCAAGAGAGTCCAAACATGTGTGTCTACAGGTCACTCACAGCATAATTAAAACACAGTCTTGAGCCTACCTTCTCTATGATGTCACCCATTTCCTCCTCTGTTTATTAAAAATTATACAATCAGGATGTTATCACTCAGAAGGTAAATTAAATAAGGTTAATTTCTAAGTCCTTTTTTCATCCATGAGCAACATCCTGCTTTTACAGACATCAGAGGAACGTTTATGACTTCGCACTGGTGTGACATAACCTGGTTTTCCTCCTCTAAACGTCATAAAATGGATATTTTTGATCCTGTCAGCTGGCAAGCTACAATTAAGCTAGATAAACAGGAGATGCTTAATTTAGGCCTCTTCTAGCCTGTAATTATCTTCTGACCTTCCAGGTAAAACCTTGTAGCTAAAACCTGGGAGGGGGGGATGTCATTCCACAGGCTGTTTCAGCATGTCTCATGAGAGACACTCAATAACACATTTTTATATTACAAAAATCATAGATTAATCAGAACCAGCTGTCTGAGTGTCACAATTCCTTCCCACCTAGACTGAATTTTGTGGCTGTATCCCCTGCATGGGATGAGTTTCCCAAATCAGTTCACTCCTTGTAGACATGAGACAGCCCATCTGAGTTCTGATTTTTGGCTCCAACCCTATGTGATATTGTCATATCATACCCTTGCAAAGCAAGACTCCATCTTAGCAATCTACCATTGTTTTTTCCCATCTGCAACAGCCAAACCAGGGGGTTGTGGTCAGTCTGTACCACAAAATGCTGGCCATACAAGTATGGCTCTAATTTCTTTAGGGCCCACACTATGGCAAGACACTCCTTTTCCACCGTGGAGTATGCCTGCTCCCTGGGAAGTAACTTTTTACTCAGGTATGCTATTAGAGACCACTCCCTGGCTGGATGTCTGACTCGGTACTGCCCCAATACCCACGTCTGAGGTGTCAGTCTGAACTATAAAGGGTCTGCTATAGTCAGGACTTGTCAAAACAGGAGCACTGCACAGTGCCTTCTTCATTCTGGTAAAAGCTTCTTCACAGGCTGGTCCCCAGGTAATTTTCTTTGGCATTCTTTTCTTTACCAGGTCAGATGGGAAGCAGCCAGGGCACCGTAATTGGGTACAAATTTTCTGTAGTACCCTGCTGTCCCAAGAAAACTCCTGACCTGCTTCTGCATTTCTGGTCTGGACCATGCCTGGATCACCTCTATTTTTATTTGGTTAGGACGGAGCTGTTCCCGGCCTACCACATGCTCGAGGTATGCCATCTCCCATGGCCACCTGGCACTTCTCAGCTTTGACAGTGAGCCCGCCCCTGTATCCTGCCCAGCACTTCCTAAGGAGGGACAGATGTTCCTCCCAGCTGGCACTAAAGATGGCAATGTCATCCTGGTACACCACGCATACTCCTCAGCACCAGTTAACACCTGGTTCACCAACCTTTGGAAAGTGGCCAGGGCATTCTTCATTCCAAAAGGCATTACTTTAAATTTAAATAAGCCTATTGGAGTGATGA
Organism: Neoceratodus forsteri; assembly: GCA_016271365.2. NCBI lineage: Eukaryota > Metazoa > Chordata > Ceratodontiformes > Ceratodontidae > Neoceratodus > Neoceratodus forsteri. The sequence continues at coordinate 669,233,903 of CM028133.1, forward strand.
AGGCCAACCTCTCCCTAGCTCTGTCCGTTAACTCTACCTGCCAATACCCCTTGGTCAGGTCAATTGTTGTAAGGTAGGTTGCCCCTCCCAACTTGCCCAGGAGTTCATCCATCCGGGGCATCGGGTGGGCGTCTGACTTCATGACTACATTCAGTCCATGATAGTCCACACAGAAATGAGTAGAGCCATCTGGCTTGGGCACAAGGACTATGGGTGAGGCCCAGGGGCTGTGGGATCTCTGGATTGCCCCTAAATCCAACATCTCCTCCACTTCCCTCCTAATGTCCTTTTGGACAGCTTCTGACAACTGATATGCCATCCACCATATGGGCATCTGTGTCCCTGTCTCCACATAGTGAGTTGCTAAGGGGGTTAGTCCAGGCTTGGTGCTAAACAATGGGGCAAAGTCTGCTAAAATCTCCCTGACTCCTGGGATCTGGTCTGGGGTCAGCTGGGGAGACAATTTAACTACCTCCACAGAGGACTCTGGCTTACTTTCTTCCAGCAAGTCCAGAAGGGGGTCTCCTTCATCCGTCCCCTTCCCAGAATTACACACTGCAAACACCATGTCAGCCCTATTTGCATATGGCTTCATCATGTTGACATGGTACATCCTTTCTTTCTGTCTTCTGTCAGGCAACTCTATAATACAGTTCACGTCATTTACTTTCCTAACCACTTTGTACGGTCCTGCCCACTCAGCCTGCAGCGTGTCTTTCCGGACCGGAAAAAGGACCATGATTTCCTGACCCACCATGTACAAGCGAGCTCTGGCTATACGGTCTTACCACACTTTTTGTTTCTGTTCGCCAGCTGCCAGGTTGCTCTGGGCTGTCCCCATAAGCTCCTTCAGCCTTCCTCTAAACTTAAGTATGTAATCCACTATGGGAGTTCCCTGGGTGTGGTGCTTGCCTTCCCAGTCCTCCCGGATAAAGTCTAGGGGCCCATGTATCCAGCATCCATATAAGAGTTCAAAGGAGAAAAATCCTGTCGACTCTTGGGGTACCTCATTGTTTGCAAACAACAGGTGGGGAAGGTATTTCTCCCAGTCCCTCCCATGCTGTTCAGCAAATGCCCAGAGCATTGACTTCAGGGTACCATTGAATCTTTCCACAAGCCCATTGGTTTGTGGGTGATACGGTGTCATGCATCTCTGCACCACCCCACACTTCTCCCATAAACATTTCATCAGGTCAGATATGAAGGAACCCCCTCAATTGGTGATAACCTCCTGCAGAAACCCAACACGGGAGAAAATCCCAAGAAAGGCATCTGCCACTTTGTCTGTCCTCAGTGAGGACAGGGCGACTGCCTCCGGGTACCAGGTGGCATAATCCACCACAGTCAGGATGAATCTCTTCCCTGAGGAGCTGGGAGGATTTAAAGGCCCCACAATATCCATTCCCACCTTCTGGAATTGCTCCTCCACTATGGGCAATGGAATCAGGGTGGCTTGGGTTTTCTTGTCTGCCTTCCCTATTTCTTGGCACCGGTGACAAGACCTGCAACACTCCTTCACCTGCTGGGTGAAGTTAGGCCAATAGAAATTCTGGGCCAACCACTGCATAGTGTGCATGATTCCCAGATGACAGACAAGGAATATCATGTGCAGTCTTGAAGAACTGCTCCACTATACCCAATGATAAGCTACCTGCCTAGCACCCTCCCCTGTCTGCACAGCCTAAGCATACATAAGTCCATTTTCCCCATAAACCTTATGTCTGCTGTTACCTCCTGTCCTGTCAGAGTCTGCCCAAGCCCTCAGCTTCTAGACTGGGCCACTTCTCTGAGCACCTGCAAACCCTCTCACATTCCTAAGGCATGGGACAGGTCCCTTCAGTTGCTAAACTAGTGTCCCTAGCACTAGCGTCAGGGCACACAGGATCACTGTCAATCCCAACCCTCTGACAATAGGTGACCCCTCCCTCTTTGGTGTAACCCTCTGTAGCTGTGTGGTTACTTACTACTCGGGAAATTTCTACCCCCTTTTCATTAGTCTCCCCAGCTGGAGACACAAGCTGGGAAACCAGCCTCCCAGTGGTTTTTGCAATGGTTTCTATGGAGTCCAGGGAACTACAGTGTTCCCTTGCCGCTTGGCTATGGGTACCTACACACACCATCCCTTGTTTGAGATTGTTGCCCAGGATCACATCCACTGCTAAGGTTTTGGCTACAGCTACCTGTTGCACAGTTCCACCTGTTTCACCCCAGTCTAGGAGAACACTAGCGAGGAGCAATGTTTTCTCTTCACCAGTAAAATCCTGTACAGTGATGTATTTATTGGGTATAAGTTGACCCAGCTCTACTAGATCCCCCTTTACCAAGGTCAAGGATGCCCCTGTGTCCCTTAACCCTTGCATCTGCACATCATTCACCATGACTGGATGCATGTGTTCTCTCATGTTCACTGGCATACTTCCAGGGACACACAAACAACCCACTTCCTTCCTAGCCCCCTGTTGTATATTGCTCACCTTTCTGGGACACTGTCTGGCAATATGCCCAGTTTTCTTTACACAATCAATGTTCATTTCTTCTCTCAGAGAAATCTTTTCTCTGAAACCTGGCATTAACTGGTTTTGGTGGAGGCAGTGAGGGTTTTAGCTGCCCTGAAGGTGTGCTTTTCCCTTTCTGCCCTGCCATGCCTGCCCCATTCGCTCTCAGAGCAGGTCTGCTCTTGGCGTAGCGGTCCGAGAGTTCAGCAGCCTCTTGAACTATTTTGGGATCTCGGTCCTCCAGCCAGGTTTTCAGCTCCGCTGGGCATACCCAGAAAAACTGCTCTAACAAAATCACATTTTCAATTTTATCAACAGAGTTTGCTTCAATTCCTTCCCACCAACATTTTAAAAACTGATGTTGTTTCATGGCTAGCTCCTTGTAGCTCATGTCAGGGCTTCTCCTGAGCTTACAGAATTTAGCTCTGTATGATTCAGATTAATTCAAATTTTTTAACAGTGTAGCTTTAAGTTTGCTGTAATCATCACTGTCCTCATTGTCCATTTGACCCAATGCATCCTGAGCTCCCGTAAGTAGCGGATAGCTGGAAGCTCCAGGACTCCCTAGGGATTTTAGCCTCAATACAAACTTTTTCAAAAGAATTTAAAAAAGCATCCATATCCTCCCCCTCTTAAATTCGGCTATCAATTTGGAATTCAATTTTTAACCTAGTCCTGTAGTCCCAGTTAAACCCAAACCACTTACCTGCTCTGGTGCCACTGGTTGGAGTCGTAGCTTCTCCAGTTCGTGATGCCTCTGGCACTCATGCTCCTCATGGTCTGCCTCTCGGCATTCTCACTCTGCTTCATGGTCTGCCTCCCGCTGTTCATGGTCCCTCTCCCTCTGGAACTCCAGCTCCATTCTGCACAACTCAATTTGCAGCCTGAGTACTTCTGGATCCAGGATACTGGTGATCTTCCCCTGCTGCTGTGGCCCTTCCTTGACAGTGGCCCTGTTGCCCTCCTCATCAGATCTGGACACTGAACTGGCTGCTAGCCTTGCCACACTCAAGGTTTGGTCCTTTTCTGTCACAGTCTGTGACTCAATGCTCTGGGTATCTGCTACCATCAGGGCATCCACGAGATTCTGTTTGCTGACTTTCACCTCGAACGGGACTCCTCTGTCCCTGCACAACTGCTTTAAGTAGTCTACAGTGTGCCTGCTATAGTTGGAAGACTTCTTCTTCCCTAACTACGGCTACTCTGTCTTGCACTTTAGAAAAAAAAATTAAAACAGGTAAGAACTTGACTGTATGATAAGTGATATAGTTCTCTCTCCTTTTTAAAAAAAATCACTGCCTTTTTGTTTCTTTGCAAGTGAGCTGACGGTCTTAAGCTGACACACTGAAGAATAAAAGCTTGTAATACCAAAATGTTTTACACTGCTGCCAACCGATCTGTCACAAACCCACACAGCAGGTCAGGCCCTCTGCTACCACAGTGCCAACCTCCGAGCGCAGTCTTGTGAACAGTTAACAGAACAGGGTAACCCTTCTGTCTGTTTTGTGGGTTTGAATCAAACTTTGGTCTCAAGTTCTGGAGGGATTCAAACTGTGAACCTTTTGCTAACGTATCCAATGTACAGGCTCAGATAATTCTGCTCTTCGGGGGGGGCCAGATATCTTTTGCCTACGGGCACCTAACCAGGCGTACAAAATGAACCCTTAAAACTCTATTAAAGAACTCAGAATAAACTCTTACCTTTTCCCAGTTTGGTAAAACCAGTAAGCTTTGTACAGTGTCAACTTTAACGATGTATGCTTCACTTGTCAAGGAAAAAAATGTCAAAGGCACACCAAGTAGTCTCTAAAGTAGATGTTTACTTCAAAATAGATAAAAAAAAATGTGAAATGTAATTACAGAACCATGTATCACAAAAACATACAATCATTTAAAAGAACAAGGGTTAAAAAAAGTGCAAAATTCCTACCACCAGACAATTAGACTTATATATCTTATGTATCTCTTCTAATAGTGCTGATAGACAGATGTTGTTGTCAAGAGAGTCCAAACATGTGTGTCTACAGGTCACTCACAGCATAATTAAAACACTGTCTTGAGACTGCCTTCTCCATGATGTCACCCAGCTCCTCCTCTGTTTTTAAAAATTATACAATCAGGATGTCATCACTCAGAAGGTAAATTAAATAAGGTTAATTTCTAAGTCCTTCTTTCATCCATGAGCAACATCCTGCTTTTACAGACATTAGAGAAACATTTATGATTTTGCACCAGTGTGACATAGGTTTTCCTCCTCTAAACGTCATAAAATGGATATTTTCTATCCTGTCAGCTGGCAAGCTACAATTAAGCTAGATAAACAGGAGATGCTTAATTTAGGCCTCTTCTAGCCTGTAATTATCTCCTGGCCTTTCAGGTAACACCGTGTAGCTAAAACCTGGGGGGTCATTCCACAGGTTGTTTCAGCATGTCTCATGAGGTGAGAGACACTCAATAACACATTTTTATATTACAAAAATCATAGATTAATCAGAACCAGCTGCATGAGTGTCACATCCCCCACACTGCAGCACTGGGCATCTCCACTCACCTTATCTGTATCCATGGTGCCACGGGCATCTACAGTGACTTGCACAGCCCTCCTCACACCTCCTCAGCAGACCACTGTATGTACAGGCAGGGAGCGTGCCTCATATTTATAGGACGGGGTGACACTCCCTGCCTATAAATATGAGAAATGCTCCCTGCCTGGACATACGGTGGCCACCCAAGGAGGTGTGAGGAGGGCTGTGCCGGTCACCGTAGGCACCCATGGATACAGATAAGTTAGTGGGGGGGTGCCCGGTACTGCATGGGGGGAGCACTGGACATCAGGGATGGTTTGTGTTTTAATTCCCAGCTGGCAGTTCTGGGGGAAGAAACCACTGGCACCAGGGATTATACATGGACACCTAATGCTGGTGATTGGAGGGTGGGGGGAACCACTAGCATCTGGAATTATACATTGACACTTGGGGCTGGCGATTGGGGGGAGGAAGCCCCTAGCACCAGGGATTATACATTGACACTTGGGGCTGGTGACTGGGGGGGAAGGAGCCACTAGCACCAGGGATTATACATTGACACTTGGGGTTGGTGACTGGGGGGGGAGCCACTAGCGCCAGGGAGATATTGTTATACAGAATAGACTGGTGATTGGTGGAGGGGGATCACTGCCACCAGGGATATGTACAGATCTGGAACCAGACAACTGGGTGGGGCAGTGCCACACTAACCTGCTTTGCTACCCACGGAAAAGAGCCAATAATGTACATGCAAATAGACCCTTAGTGCCTTGCATGCCCAATGGACTCCCTTTGAATACTGCAAATTGTACTCTGGCACTAATCATTCTGGTGGTGCACTTCAGCATCCCTGTCAGGGCAGCACTAAGTGCCTTAGTGCTGGGCTGACATGGCTCTATATATTCAGTCAAACAGCGCTGGGGTGCTATTTGACGGAATATAGCATTTTCAGTCAGCCAGGTAAGCGCACGGCACAGTGCAAATGTTTGCACTCTGCTTTGCTCATATTTGAATAGCTGCCCCCTGGAGTTTATACTGAATTTAATATTAGAGAGTATATCCTTTTAAAATACAGTTAGTGGTAGAGCACTGTAACTCTCGTATCTCATGTGTTACTTACAAGAACAAGGGGGACACAATTTAAAGATAGAAGGAGGGCGGTTCAGGGGCAATGTGAGGAAGTATTATTTCACAGAGAGGGTAGTGGATGCATGGAACAGCTTTTCTGAGGAGGTTGTGGGGTCTAAAACTGTGGGAGATTTCAAGAATGCATGGGACAGACATAAGGCAATTCTTGTGGGGGGTAGGAAAAAATAGGCTGTTGGTTAACTAGGATCTGAGGCCTATCCTGTAGGTAGGGAAATGGGCAGACTAGATGGGCCTAGCGGTCCTTATCTGCCGTCAAAGTCTATGTTTCTATGTTTCTATGTTAGGCAAAGGTTTTCCAGTGACAAGGTGTTAGGTTGCACTGGGGCGTCCCTTTGATCTCACAGTGAAGATGGAGACTCTGTATGTCAGGGGACCTTCATATGATGCAATCACTTAAGCACTTGTAGTTGCTGCTTCTCGATGATCCAGCATTTTGTCCTTGGGCCCAGCACAGTGCCTGTCTCAACCCAAGCATAGATAGACACAGAGATACAGTTACTGCAGATAAACAGATCAATAGTAGCCTTGCATTTTTTAAAGTTTATGTGTAGTCTGCAAGTGCACATTATTTTCAGCCTCACTCTTATTAGAGTTTAGGTGTAGAGCCTACCCATTAATTGAAATAAATTAATCAATTGGTGACATCCTGCATTAAAATTACTGCAAGCATCAATTTATCAAAAATCCAATCATACGCTTATCAAAATAGCAATAAAGTATTAGCAAACCCTAAAAACCAAACAAGTATTATTACTATTTGCAGACAACTGTCTGCCCTGAGGGAGGAAGTTGCCCGTCTTCAGGCCACACTGGACAGTAGTACGGGGACCTTCCCCCAGGCCACAATGGACAGTAGGAAGGGAACCTCCCCCATCCAGGGAGCACCAGAACCACCACCACTACCTCAGAGGTTGCAAGAAAGCACAGCAGTTGGACCACAGTGGGCTCAGGGAGGATGAGGATGGTGAAACAGAGGCACACCCAGTCACATGTTACACACCACAATCCATATGCCATTCTGGGGAGCATAGCTCCCCTATAGATACACCCAGAGGAGACTAAGGAGGCTGAGACAACTGTCACAAGGGAGGCCCACAGGAAGGAGGCAGAGGACACCACAAGGAAAGGAAGCAGCTCCTGGTGGGGACCCAATTATTAGGGGATAGAACTGGGAGGAGCTGGGAAATTAAGTAAGGTGCCTGCCTGGTGCCATGGCTTGGAGGGACAGGAAGGCGATCCTCAGGATCACAACAATAGTTGCAAGGATTCTGAGTTGGACGTAATTGGTCCACCTAGGACAAATGACTTGGCTCATCATGAGGTTAGAGCAGTGCAGGAGGACATTGCAGAGTTGGGGAGGGGCCTAAGACAAGTAGCAAACACAGTATCCTTCTCAGAGGTGCTGCCTGTCAAAGGCATGGGGGAGGCGAGGGTAATTGGCACCATGCAGTTTAATGAATGGTTGAAAAAATGGTGCGGAGCACAGGGGTTTGGCTTCATTGGGGACTGGGGTTCCACCTGGAGGGACACCAGCCTATACTGCAGGATGGTCTGCATCTGTCCAGGAAGGGAACAACTTTTGAGCAATCGGTTTAAATGCTTCATTGGCAAGCTTTAAACTAGTCAATGGGGAGGCACTGACAAGCAGCAGAAAAATCCCAGCCTCCCTACAAAACAGGGTACTAAATGAGAAAAAGACCAAGGTAGAACGGTCAGTGGGGATGCTGCAACAGAAGGTAAGGCCATCAAAAATGGAGAGCAATGAGTACCAATGCCCGTAGTCTAGGTAACAAGCTTCCTGAATTAGTGGCCTTGATGGAGGAGGAACATCTGGATATCGCGGGCAGTCACAGAAACATGGTACACACAAACCATGACTGGGACGAAACATACCAGGATACACTATCTACAGGAGGGACAGGAGGGTAAAAGAGGGGAGGAGTAGTTCTTTACATAGGGAAGGAATAAAAGCAACAGAACAAAAGGGTAAACAGAGAGGAAAGAAGCACTGTGGGTAAATTGTGAGACAGGCAATGGCACCACAATCCGCAAGGGGTTGTAGACAGACTTCTCTAGGGGAGGAAATGGACAAGGAAATGATAGAAAGTATACTTAGAATGGCAGAAAAGGGAGATATTGCTGATGGGTGATCTGAATATGCCAGATGTTAACTGGAGCGCAGTTGCAGCTGCCTCTTCGAAGAGTGCAGTTATTCTAGATGCCCTACAGGGGGCATGCCTTAGACAACTAGTACTGGAGCCCACTCGAGAGGGAGCAATATTAGACTTGATTCTCTCAAATGGAGATGGAGAGAGGATCACAGATGTAGAAGTGGTAGCCATCTAGGAACTAGCGACCATCGAACAGTATGGTTCACAATAAACACAGCAATAAAGTCAAGCCATACAAAGACAAAAGTACTGGACTTTAGGAGGGCTGACTTTGCCAAAATGGGTGAGTGCCTAAGGATTGCACTAGCAAATGGGTGGGAAGGAGGGGTGGAAGAACAATGGGGAATAATAAGAACTGCCATCACAGAGGTAACGAGCCTTTGTGTGAAGCAAATAAACAAAACAAGACGATGTAAGAAACCACTATGGTTCTCAAAGGAAGTGGCAGTGAAGGTTCAAGAGAAAAGAGCATTCAGGAAGTACAAGGAATCCCAGCAGGAGCAGGACAGAGAACTGTATCAGTTAAAGCAAAGGAGGCTGGGAAGGCAGTCAGAATAGCAAAGGCCCAAACTGAGGAAAAGATAGCCAACCCAGTTAAGAAGGGAATAAACCTTTATAGGTACATCAGGGAGCAAAGGAAGACCAAGGGAGGGATAGTGAGGCTTAATAAAGGGAGGGAGGGTGGGAGAGGGAGAATGTGAAAAGGCAGAGATACTAAACAAATATTTTGCTCAGTATTTACAAAGGAAGAGGGAGGTACATAAAACAACAGTAGTAACACTCTGGATACAGAAGTTGATACCAGCCCATTTACAGAAGAAAAAGGTTCCTGAAAGAACTCTTAAAACTGAAGGTGGACAAAGCAATGGGGCCTGATGGGATTCATCCCAGAATTCTAAAAGAACTAAGGGTAGAACTAGTGACACCACTGACTACCCTCTTTAACAAATCATGGGAGGATGGGGTGGACCTGAGGGACTGGAGGAGGGCAGATGTGATTCCTTCACAAAAGTGGGAGCAAGGCAGAAGCAGGAAACTATAGACCTGTTAGTTTAACCTCAGTGATAGGGAAAATGATGGAATCACTTCTAAGGAAAGAATTGTTCAGTATCTAGAGGCCAGAGGGCACAAGACCCTAGGCAGCATGGATTCACAGCGGAAGGTCATGCCAGACTAATCTGATAGATTTCTTTGACTGGGTGACCAAAGTAGTAGATCAGGGAGGGGCTGTGACATGGCCTACCTAGACTTTAGCAAGGCATTTGACACAGTCCCACACAAAAGATTAATATATAAGTTAGCCAGCCTGGGAGTGGGTCCCAAGATGACAGCCTGCAAAGAATTGGCTGGAGAATAGGAACAGAGAGTAATAGTAAATGGAGTCCACTCAGAAGAAAGGAGGGTTACTAGCGGGTACCGCAGGGTTCAGTATTAGGTCCAGTCCTCTTCAATGTCTTTATAAGTTTACATTGCAGAAGGACTGGAAGGAAAAGCATGTCTCTTTGCAGATGACACTAAGATCTGCAACAGAGTTGATGCACAGGGTGGGGTGGAAAGGATGAGAAGGGACTTGGCAAGGTTAGAGGAATGGTCAAATGTATGGCAGCTTAGATTCAATGCTAAGAAGTGCAAGGTAATGCACCTGGGAAACAAAAACCCAGGGGAAGAGTACACAATGGGGGGTGAGATACTAACAACAACAAAAATGGAAAGGGACCTGGGGGTAGTCATATCAGATGACCTAAAGGTGGGCAAGCAATGTGAGAAGGCAGCAAGGAGGGCTGGGGGGATACTGGGATGCATAGGGAGAGGCATCACCAGTAGAAAACAGGAAGTTATTATCCCTCTGTACAGACAGCTGGTGAGACCCCATCTGGAGTACTGTGTGCAGTTCTGGAGACCCAATCTCCGCAAAGACATAGACAGGATGGAAGCTGTCCAGAGGAGGGCAACTAAAATGGTGCAGGGTCTGCACCGGAGGACATATGAAGAGAGACTTAAGGAGCTTAATATGTATAGCCTCGAGGAAAGGAGGGAGAGGGGGGACATGATAGAAACTTTCAAGTACCTCAAGGGAATCAACAAAGTCCAAGAGGGTAGCATCTTTCAAAAAAAGAGGTGCGCAAGAACAAGAGGCACAATTTTAGATAGAGGGGGGCGGTCAGGAGGTAATTTAAGGAAGCATTTTTTCACAGAGGGTTGTGGATGCATGGAATGGCCTTCCGGAGGAGGTTGTGGAGTCAAAATCAGTGGTGGAATTCAAGCATGCATGGGATAGTCATAAGGCAATTCTGGGGGGTTGGGGTAGAAAGAAGTAGGCTGCTGGTTAACTAGGATCTGCAGCTTATCCAGTAGGTAGGGAAATGGGCAGACTGGGTGGGCCAAGCTGTCCTTATCTGCCGTCAAATTCTATGTTTCTATGTTTCTAAGTATGACATCGCCAACAGATAACATTTAAAATTACCCTGCGTGACCTTTCATAACTCACTTGATCTCCCAGTGCTCCAGGCTATCCAGCTAAGGAAATGGCTTAAAAGCATGATCCTGAGTGCAAATTAAATGTTATAACTTGTTTGAGATATCATAAAATGCATGACACCACATATTACAAACGGTTCATATCCCTCTAGATGAAAGGCACAGTATAGTGCAGCAACTCATCTCCACTTCACACAGAGTGCCGGATATTCAGACTGCATCAGGCTGTGGCGCAAGCCTGGGTGCAGCACAACTGGGCTGCACAGGGCGTTGACAGGGTGATATTCAATGGAGCTGCGCCATGGCACAGCAACGTTGAATTTCACACCTTGGCAACCCGCAGTGTGCATGACGCAGTGGCACTGTGCCAGCGCAAGTAGCCAGAGTGGAGCAGGGGGATGCACTAGCGCAAGTTCCATTGCACTAGGCGTAACAACCGCGATATTCAAAAGTGCACATGCAAATGGGGCCATAATGTATGCAAGGTGCAAATGAGACCATTTGCATGTCATTATGGCCCTATTTGCATGCAGGTGCGCTTGGACCGGTGACTGGCGCCTGGCACCGCCAGCAGTAGCCATCAGGACCGACGCCCCCTGCACATCGCGACAAAGTGTCCCAATGCCCGATCGTGGGCATGTGTATAGTGCAGAACACGTCCAATATCCCTGGTGGTCCAGTGGACTGTTTGCAACCCAATCATGGGCATAAGTATATCTAAAAATAGTTAACTCTCTACCTGGTGGTCCAGTGGACCACTCGCAGCCCGATCGTGGGCATAAGTACATTTAAAAATAGTGAACTCTCTCCCTGGTGGTCCAGCAGACCACTCGCAGCCCGATCGTGGGCATAAGTATATTTAAAAATAGTGAACTCTCTCCCCGGTGGTCCAGCGGACCGCTCGCAGCCCGATCGCGGGCATTTGAAGTAGAATAAAAGTTCTATATCCCTGGTGGTCCAGTGGACCGCTCGCAGCCCGATCGCAGTCATTTGCTATAAAAAATGACACCCCAATCCAACCCTGGTGGTCCAGCGGTACCCCTCCCACACCTGCCCACTAAGCCCCACTGCCTGCTCCCCCGGTCAGCAGTGGGTGGCAGCCCCACCACGCTTGCCACCCCGCGCCTGCCGCCTGCCAACTGACACCGTATGTTAGGGTTAGGCCAGTTATTGTCCACAGCGTGAGTTACTGGTGTGCAGCTCAGACATAATATAGTTCCAGATGTGAATGGATCCATTCACATATCTGACTGTGTAGTACGGCATAGGCTGCACGCCCATTGGCTCATGCTGTGGACCAATGGGTGTATAGCCACCACACAGTGTCAGTCATCGGGCGGCCAGCAGGTGGGGAGCTGCCGCCCGACGTTGACCGGGGGAGCGGGGCCGTGGGGCTCAGTGGGCAGGTGGGCAGTGGGGTACCGCTGGACCACCAGGGTTGGATTGGGGTGTCATTTTTTATAACAAATGCCCGTGATTGGGCTGCGAGAGGTCCACTGGACCACCAGGGATATAGGATTTTTATTCTACTTCAGATGCCCGTGATCGGGCTGTGAGTGGTCCACTGGACCACCAGGGATATTGGACTTTTATTATTCTACATATGCCCGTGATTGGGCATGGGGGGGCACCACCAGGAAGGTGCAGCCAGAGCTTGGGTAACCGCCCACAGGTGACAGCTGCCGTGTTGCGCCCTGCAATACGGCAGCTCACCTGTGGGTGGTCAGCTGTTGCTGCTTTTTTTTTTGGCTCACCTGTGTTTAGCACAGGTAGGGGTTGCTCATGCATGGGCTCAGCACATCCCGGGCTGAATTTCGGGAGTGCGGAGTATGCATGTGCACACACCCCTTCCCCACCTGCACCGCTTACATTACTGATGCACTCCTGTACATCGGTATTTGTGCAAGGCTCAGTCCCCCTTTGAATATCACTCCAGGGCACATCAGTGGGTTTCATATGGCACAACTATGTTGCGCCATGTGCAACCCTTCTGAATATCCGGCCCCGAATGCACATAGAACTCAATAGATTTTATGTGATTCACAGCAAAAAAGAAAGCCACTAGCCTGAAGATGTACAGTGGAGCCTAACAGGATGCAATGCAGTGCCTCAGGGCTCTGCATGACAAAAGGGATTAACTGCCATTCAGAAATTGCCTTGTTTGCTGCAGTATTGTGATGCACCCTGGTGGGCTCCAGACTCCACTGTGCAGGCTTCAAAACTGAAATAACAAACTTGGAAAGAAGCCAAACCAAACCTCATACTACAACAGCTCAACTTCACGTGAGTCATACACATAACTTTGTAAAATAAATGTGATACATCACAGACAATGACAGACACTAACCTGAAGATAAATGCTTGAAAACTGAACTAGCAAAGCAGCTTGAAACGACAGTAAACTCAGAGAATCCATTTTTTCTGACCTGCTGCTCAGTCACATGCCGAATGAGGAACTTCACCTCTGGCTTACTGATCAGTACTTAAACACTACAGAAACACTAAACCAGAACTCTTACGCAAGGAGAATTCATTAAGTATCCCACCAGTATGAAGACACAACAGCCAAACCTTTTTTGGCTATGAAGCCACTTATCGGCTACACAGATATACTACTGTATATAACAAACAATAGGGAAGGACTGTACACTTTGAGAATAATTGCAGCTTTGGCTTTGATAAGATTAATAATGCTACCCACCCTCCAGGCTTCTGGCTTATCACATGATTAAACCCTTGCTGGAGTTATTCGCCTTGTTAATCAGTCCTTCAATTCTGAATTTTCTACTCACAAACAGGGACTCGGCCAGGGAGAGAAGGATAAGGGAAGCTCTAGGCAGCAGTGACCATTTTCCAGTATGGTTTAATGTTGCACTAAGGTCAGAGTATACACACTCCAACACCAAGGTACTGGACTTCAGGAGGGCAGATTTGGAGGGATGAGGGAGCTACTCAGGGTCAAGCTGGAGCGTGTTAGGGATCAAAGGGCATGGAAGGGAAATGGGATGTAAAAAAATGCATGTGTCAATGTCGAATATTTATCACTTGGACTGCTGTTGTACCGGGTCCTGTTGTTACATATTTTTAGTATATAGTTACACAAGAGAGACCAGATGAGATGCAAGATCTCATTTTCAGTGGCGTCCTGGTTTACGCATTTGTAGTCTGTATTTACCCAGGATAGGCCAGCTGAGAGGCAGGTCTTATTTCAGTGGCCTCCCACATTTTGACCCCAAATTTCCAACATAGTCTTTTTATGACCTAACGTTATGATCAAGACAGGTGAAATGTTTTAAATCCCATTCAAAATGGTGATCTTGCTGTGTGCCTGTGAAAACAGCACTCTTCTCTCACCTCTCAGCACTTGACTATTGTGACTGTTCCCTTCCTATCCTTATCCAAGCTGTCTCGACCCCTGTTTCCATCCAAGCTGTCTTGACCCCTATTTCTGCCTTACACCTGTATGTCAATCAATTGTACCTGACCTTCTAAATCATCCCTGCACGGATGGTCCTGCTTGCTGTAACTTTTATGTCTGTCCCTTCGTGGATACCTGAGAATATGATTTGACTGCTTGTATGTACCTATTCATCTCCTTTACTGTATCTTGTGCTCTCCCGGGTTGTGTCTGAAAATAGGCAGGTATGTTGCCTAATACGCTTACCCAGTCACCAAAAGCTAATAAATAAATAAATAAATAAAACATATTTTGGAGGGAATCTGAAAAATGACACCTGTCATGTTCATAAGGTGGCATAACACAAGGGATATGCGAACATTAGGTCCAAAATCTGTAAAAATAAAGTTATGAATAAACATTGGAACAATTCAATGTTTCTTCATAACTTAGTTATTTTTTTACATTTTGAACTCAAATTTTCAACATTGTTTTTTTTTTTATGATCCCTCCTTCTAAACATGATAGATGTCATTTATAAAACACTGTCCAAAATGTAATTTCACGCTACAAGTGTAGAAAGTAATTTTGGCCAGGATTTGAAAAACAGTGTCATTCACGTTAATGAGGTGGTGTAAAAAAATGGTTATGTTGAAAATTTGTGGACGAAATATGGAAAATTACCAAAGTTATGTGCAAGCAGTGAAGCTTTTCAATGTACCCTCATAACTTCGTTTTTTAATATTTTGACCTCATATTTTCAACATAGTCTTTTTATGAGCCCACCTCATGAACCCAGTAGATGAATGTTTTCAAATCCTGGCCAAAAGGGAGTTTTGTGGATCGACTGTGAAATCACCTTTTGGGTTGGATTTGAAAAATGTCACCTGCCTTGTTCATGAGGTGGGGTTCCAAAAAAGCCATGCTGAAAATCTGGGGGGAAAATACTGAAAAATTACAAAGCTATGTGTACAAGTTCAAAACATATTGAAATACATCGATGTGCTTACCTGACTTCTTTAATTCTCAGTCCATATTGAAGACTAAAGACATGTCTCTGGTCCAGAGAGACCCACTGGGAGGTGCTGAGGTGGTAGGTGCTGAGTGGAGAAATTGGTTTGGGGGTGGGTAATGGTGGTGGGGTGGCAGCAGCAGACATCAATGGACTGTTTTCTTTATTAAAGGGTATAAAAGTGTTTTTTTAAAAGACTGCGAGGTATGGTTTTCTTTATTGCAGGTACTGACATTGACAATTCAGCACCCCAGTGTTGATATAACATTTATGGTGCAAGGGAAGTGATGGAGAGCTGTGAGGGATACTTGGCAGTGGGAAGAAGCTACTTTCATGGACCAGGACACAGTAAGCGATGGGGAGATGAGAGGGATACTCTACAATGGGAGGAAGCTGTTTTCATGGACCAGGGCATGGGAAGCAACAGTGAGGTGGGAGTGATACTTGGCAGTGGGAGATTGTGTTGGAGGGGAGGATGAGGCGCAGGCTCATTATGATGCAATCAGTTGTTTGCTGGGTAACATTATGCAGATCAGAGCAAAGAGCCACCATGTGATTTGGCTGGCTCTTTTCTTTGAACTTCACAAAATTCCACCAAGCAAGCCAAGAAGAGTGTCATAATCAGCCTGGCTAAAGATTGGTTTGATACTGTCAAATCCACTGCCTACTGCCCTGCATCAGACTGACAGTGACACACCTCTGAAATCTACAATCACAGCAATATGTTCGCTTTGTGTGAGCACGAACATAGAAAAGCCTTCAGGAAGTCACAAACTCCTGTCTGACACAAATGGAAATGAACAGGAAGAAGAGGAATGTGGTTTAAATGGGAGGTGGGAGAGGCAGTCCTAGAAGCAAAGGCTGTGTTCAAGAGGTACACAGCAAGCCAGACAGATGGGAGCATGGATCTATACCTGGAAAAATTAAAGGAGATGAATATGGTGGTAATGAAAACAAAGGCTGGGATCAAAATTTGGGATTGTAGAGGGAGTCAAGGGGATTGTCAAGGCATTTTGGCAACATCACAGAGAAGAGAAATACAAGAGAATAATCAAGATAAAAAGGTGAACAGCAGATGGAGGATGACAGGTGGAAGTCTGACATACCAAACACATACTTCTAAGATAGAAGGCTGACATACCAAATACTTCTGTTTAGTATTCACAGTGTAGCAAGAGGGGCTGCTACTAGAGTTTGGGCTTTGCCCTGGATTGAAAGAGGGATCAGGAATTAACACTGGGCCAATATCTGATGAGAGGGTACCTGAAGGACTAATGTCCCTGAAGATGGATAAATCACTGGGGCTAGATGGGTTACCCCAAGGTACTTAAGCAGGTGGCATAAACACTTGCACAACCTCTGACAGATCTCTTGGTCAGCTTTCTGGGGACAAGTCATACGCCAGTAAACTATAGTGTGACTCAGATAGTGGCCCTACACAAGAGTGGAGGGAGGGATGAGTCAGGGAATTATGGGCCTCTCAGTCTGACCTCAGTAGTGGACAAACTGCTTGAATCTCTCATTAAAGAAAGACAGGGAGAGCTCCTTGAGGCAAGAGGGCTATAAGATAACAAAAAGCATAGATTTGTGGCAGGAAGTTCATGTCAGATAAATGTGATTGATATCTTCACTTGGGTGTTGGGGACAAACTAATACAGTTGATCAAGAACTGACTGGAGGGAGAATGTAGAAAGTCATAATGGAATGGGGAAACTCTTGGGAGTAAGAGAGGTAATGTGTGGGGTAACACAGGGGTTGGTCCTTGGACCAGTCCTCTTTAACATCTTCATATGCAATATAGCAGAGGGAATAAGGGGTACAATATGTCTGTTTGCTCACAACACAGTGAAGAGAGTGTCAGGAAATGAGTGAGAATTTGTAGTGGTTGGAGAGGTGTCCAGAATCTGAAAACGTGGGTTCAACGTAACAAATTACAGTCATGCATGGAGGTATCAAAACCCCAAAGGGTGAGTACAGGATGGTGGGAGCAAGGTTGTCACAGACAGAGGAAGAAAGGGGTCTGGAGATAATTATATCTGAAAGCTCAAAGTCAGCTGCACCATGCAACAAAGCAGTAAGGAAAGCAAATAGGATACTGGGGTGCATAGGCAGAGGATTTATTAGCAGATGATTAGTGGTTCTCCTGTCTCTGTACAGATCCATGGTGAGGCCCCAGCTGGAGTAACTAGTGAAGTTCTGGAGCCCAAAAACTCAACAAGGACAAGGAGAGGCTCAAATCAGTTCAGAGAAGGGTAACAAAAATGAGCTGGAGGCAACAGGTTAGGTCATATGAGGAGAGACCGAGAAGTCTGGATATGTACAGACTCAAGACTGGAAAGGAGGGGAGATCTGATTGAGTCATACAAATCTGTACAGGGAATAAATATAATGGATCTTAGCAAAGTGTTCACCAAAAATGGCAACAGCAACACCAGGGGTATCAAAAGAGAACAGGTGGGGAATACATTTAAACAAGATACTAGGAAGTATTTTTTCAAAGTACAAGTCGTATACAAGTGCAATAGTCTGACCAGTGAGGTAGTCAATGCTCAAACACTGGTGGGTTTCAAACAGGGGTGGGACAGGCACATGAGGTTGGTGACGAACAAGGGAGAGGGGGAAGTTGCTCAGAGACAGGAATGGCCTGGGACCAATAGGGCCCACTGATAATTAATTCTATGTAGGTAAACAGGCAGACTCAAGAGACCACTAGGCCTTCTGCCATCAGTTTTTCTATGTACAAACCCCCACTTTTGGTCTGCTATCTGATGGATGTTCATCCCTGATGGGGGTAGGCATGGCCAAGGGTGACTCCTGTGTCTAGGGATATTATGTAATTTAGCTGCCAAGTGTTCCCTTGCAAACATTTAGTCTAGCATAGTCTTTTTCCCTTCTCTTTCCTTTGGGCAGAAACAGATATGATGTTATAATAAAAATCATACAACATGCGGAGTGGCAGTTCCTATACAGTCCTTTTACTGAGGGGTAAAGGTTCAAATGGTAGCTCATTTAAGCAACTTCAGTTCATTTCACAGTAAATAGGAGACACAGTTCATCACATTGGTGCTCACTTTAATAGCACAGCTCATAGGTCTAGAGGCACTCAAGCCAATCTTGAATACTGTTGAACTATCTTGTGCCTCAGCTATTTTTTCAGTACTCTAGTTTCTAGTCTGTGGATATGGGACTAACCTTACCTTGCTATTGGGTAGTATACTGGATACTACGTTTAGCTAAAATCACTACAGTTCCTCCACACCAGAACAGCCTGACTCAGCGTCTTCCATTTCTGGCATAATATCATTGATAACTGCTCTTTACCTGGAGATGATAGATCTTGCAGGTGTTTACCAGTGTGGACACTCAGAGCCTTTGTCTTTACTGTATTACTTCTGGCATATTCAGAGAATCCTTCCAGGTACAAAAGCCACTGTCTGTATTTATACAAAGACACTATCCAGTCTGAGCACTTCCGATTTGTTGAAAGTAATTGAAATTAGCCAAACAGCACCTCAGATGTACACAACCTGGGGTATTTAAGAAGTGTCAGTTTCAGCTGACCTTGCCCCCGATGTAGCCTCCTGAGTGAAGCAATACATAGAGGTGTTAGCACAACATCCTATGTCTGAACTTAGCTTTTGAATAAACCTCAAAACTGGACCTATTTATATGTGCACAAGTTGTTGTTTTTTTCCTTCATCACTGATACCAACTGTAGTACCTTTGAGAGCAGTGGTGTGTGTTCCTTTACGCACCCTCCTGGTATTCGTTTTCTGAAACACCACCCAACAGCATCTAGCTAACCCTACCCTTCTGCTCAACAGACTGTACATTGTCCTTTTCCAGATGACAGACTGTACATTGTCCTTTTCCAGACGACATACTGTACATTGTCCTTTTCCAGATGACAGACTGTACATTACCAGGGGTGTCACCAGGGGTACAAAGTTGGGGGGGCTAATGCCCCTAAGTCAAAATCCCAACAAAGCTAGGGGGCTGGGGCATGCCCCCCGAAATTTTTGAAATTTGACCTTCAAATGGTGTCTTTTCCTGCATTTTAGTGGTGAAAATATGTTTGAGAAGCCTAGTTGTCAGCCATATATTTAATATGGTACATGTGGAAAATGTGGTTACTGGTCCACCGAGGACAGGTTGCAGGAGGACCCCAGAGCAAATGAGAGACCAGAACAGCCAGACATACCATTATCCCAGCAGATCTGCTGGGAAGGTTGCAGGAGGACCCCAGAGCAAATGAGAGACCAGAACATCCAGGCACACCATTATCCCAGTAGATCTGCTGGGAAGGTTGCAGGAGGAACCCAGAGCAAATGAGAGACCAGAACAGCCAGACATACCATTATCCCAGCAGATGTGCTGGGAAGGTTGCAGGAGGAACCTAGAGCAAATGAGAGACCAGAACAGCCAGGCACACCATTATCTCAGCAGATCTGCTGGGAAGGTTGCAGGAGGACCCCAGAGCAAATGAGAGACCAGAACAGCCAGACACACCATTATCCCAGCAGATCTGCTGGATATCGGTGTCATACATGTTTTACTATTTTATTATCGTGCTGATTTTGGAAGAAGTAGCTCAACCTTTCTGTTTGTCATGGATGCAAACTCGTCAATCACATCATCAGTGTCAAGTTGTCTGTTTTCTTCGGTCTGAATGTTGAGAATTCCAAGTGAACTCAATCTGTCATTTTCTGTCTTGTTTCTCAGATACGTCTTAATGCGACTCATGGAACTAAAGGAGCGCTCACACACACATGTGGTAACTGGGATTGTTAAAGCAATCTGCATTGCTTTATGCAGCGTAGGATACATGATTTCTGGAAGTACATTATAAAGATTGGTCATATCGTGTGGACGTTCATTTTCTGGCAGCAGACAAATGAAGTTTCTTGCTACTACTAGTTCCTCGTCCAGAACTGGACAGTCATACATCTCTCCAAGTGGCCTCAGTTTGTCCTGGTCCAAGAATGTGTTAGACTGTGGTCTGAGAGCATTGATAGCAACCATCAGTGTTTGGTTATGCTTGGAAAACCTTCTGTCAATCTCTCCAATCATTTCGTCAATCACAGAGAAAAAAACAGTGATTCTCAAATGCACAGCAGTTCTTGTTTCATGTGATGCTGATGCACTTTGTTCAGTTCCAGTTCTTGAAGTTGGAACAAAGTACTCCCAAGTACGAGATAGTTTCCTTTGCCTCTGTGGACTCGGAGTGTTTTCAGGTGTCTGTGTCCCATATTTTTCTGCCATATTTTCAGCTTCCCTGTAGAGAACTAGAAATCTGTCTTCAGTACGAAATTGTGCAATTGTGTCTCTCAGTGCAGATACAGCAGTCACTACACATCCAAAGTCCAAAGCCTGAGTCTGAAGTAAGTTATTTGTTCCATCAGCCACTGACAGTAGTTTGCCAAACATTTTAAGGAGGAAGATATTGTTGAATTCTAGAAGCTTGCTGTGGAGTCCTCTGGCCTTTGCAGTTTCTCCTTCTTCACATTCTGAAAGATATTTCAGAAGAGCTGGATAAGTTTCTATTGCTGCCTTTGTTGCTCGCTTTTGACAAGCCCATCTGGTAGAACTTAACTCTGGTATCTCAAGAATTCTAGTCAACCCAAGCTCCTTTTGAACATTTAAGAACCCCTGGTGAGTCAGGACAGATTTGGAAAAGAACGTGTGTATCTCTTGAAGCATGTCAAAGAATTTCCGTACAGAAAAAAGTGATGAACAGGCATCTACAAGGACCAAATTCAGAATATGCACATAGCAATGAACTTATATAGCATATGGATGCTTATGACGAAATAGTTCCTGAACTCCATTTAAGTTGCCGCTCATAACAGATGCACCGTCATAGGTTTGAGCTACTCAAGTCACTGAATTCTCATGGAGGGCCCAGTTAGTCAGCTTTGAGCACAGTTCATTTGTCAGACTCTGGGCATCTAATGCTGTTACTTGATGGAAGCACAAAAATTTCTCTACAGGGGAACCATGGTGAACATAACGAAGGCAAATACTCATTTGTTCTCTGCAAGCAACATCTCTAGATTCATCAGCAAGTATTGCAAAATACTTTGCTTCTTTTACCTCATTTAAAATTTTCTCTCTTATTAATTTTGCACAACATTCTATCATCTGATTTTGACTGAGAGGTGAGAGATAGGTGGCATTTCCTGGCATGTGAATCTGCAAATTTTGCAATTCAGGATCAAACTTTCTAGAAGATCAAAAGTCTCTAAAAAGTTACCCCTGTTTGAGCTCTCTTCACACTCCCTATGGCCTTGAAAGGCAGTTCCCTGTCTGCCAAACAACAAAACAATCTTAACTATTCTTTTCAGGTACTCCCTGTGCTTTTTAATATCTGCAATCATTGCCGAATCCATTAGCTGTATAATATTGTCTTGTTCTTTAGATTTCACATAAGTAGACCAGGCCTCCATTGCTCCTGTATGTGTTGTTGTTTGTTGGTGTTCTCTCATCTCTATTGCCTTCTTCCAGTTGTTAAACCCTCTGGACGTGAAAGCAATGTCCGCTCGACCAGTGCAACTTGAAAACATCCTGCAGGCAAAGCAAAATATAACATAATTGCTTGCACTATATTCAAGCCATTTAAATGATGCATACCAGCTGCTTGAAAATGAACGCTTCTGCTTTCCAAAATCCCTTTGTGGAAAACTAGACAGCTTTGGCTGCATAGGACCAGCCTCTTTGGTTCCCAGATCACTGGGTACAACAGTAGTAGCAGACGTAAATCTTGCTACTGATTCAAGTGCATCACGAGATGTTCCGGGAGATGATGATGTGTTTGCTACATCTTCTGGTACTGGAACTTCCACTTCTTAATGGCTGCTCTGCTTGTAGTTGTTGAGCATCACTGGGGTCCGGGAAGTTACTTTCTTTATTCTGATTTTTTGATTTTGGACGGAAGAAGTCACGGATACTCATTTTTAACAAGGCTGATGAGTGTGTGACAAGAACTAACTAAAAAGTATAAGAAAAATACCCTCTTATTGGGTCTGGCACACAGGGATGAAATGTTTACGTGACAGACTTAGTCTAACACACAGGGCTCACAGTATGCGAAGTAATGAGTATTAAACACCTACTGGAAACTTCTATTTAATACAGTAGACAGAGCCTAACACACACAGGGCTCACAGTATGCGAAGTAAAATGAGTATGCTACTCGGTGGAAAACTGTTTTTTTTTATAAAACAGATGGTTCCCCTTGTTCATAAAAAAAAAAAGTGTCTGAAATTGAACTGGTTAACGGTCCCCTTGCTTGTGATGTTAAGTTATACAAACCCGAGGCAGTGTGAGGGTATAAGGCAATTTAGGAAAAAAAAAGTTCTGCTATTTTTATTCTAAATTTGTGAGTCTAAAACATAAACCACAAAAGTGATGTTCTTCAGTCTTTCTGAGTTGTCAGCTCTTCACTAGTCAGTGTAGTACTCACTTTACACAGTAAAATAGTAAATGTGGAAATATTTTAAGTTGCAAGTAAGAAAAAAAAGACACATATATGCAGTAGTTAGTAATGCTGCTGTATGGCAGCACTCCCAGCAGGTTGCCTGTGTCTCAGCTTTTCAATTTACCTCAAGACTCACACACAAACACAACCTCCCCCCTTGCATTTTCACTCAGAGAAAAAATAATAAACACTACACTATTTATTTAGCTCTCAAGCCTCTTAGCCCAACAAGTGAACTGAGTATATTCAATGATAACTGTCTGAAACATAGATTGAATTCTGATTTCAATCTCCCAATTTCCCAAACAGTGCCTCTGATCTGCTACTCGCTCTGCCTCTACCAACTACAACTGCGTCACTAGTTTTTCTTACTGCACACACAATGGGAGCTATTGTATACCACGTGTGTGTTGGAGAAGCACACCACGTGGTTTGTCCACTGATTGGCTCACTGTGCAAGCAAGCTGCTGTGCTGTTGGTAGGCAGAGTATGAGGCGAAAGTGCCAGTCACAGAATTCAGGAATGAACCCTTCCTGCTGCTCTCCTCCTTCTATCATCCCCGCCCCGTCCTCCAACAACTAATGCCGTTTCATTAAATAAATCTCCCAATGGTCTAGATCTGCTGGCGCTGCCCCTGCCCACACACACACATCCCAGACAACTTGCGCAGCGGCGCCGATAACTCCAGTCCTTTCCTTGCAGTTGCTTGCTAGTGTCACAAACTGTCACTGCCAATTTCATGTCCTGAAAATGAATCCATCCCACACAGGCTGTGTCTCTCTCTCACTCTCCCCGAGCCACTCTAGCAGCACTACTAGCAATCTGTCTCCGAGCAGTATGGATGGTGGGATTGGTTACGGAGAAGAAGGAAGGAGATTGAGAGGGACTGCCAAGGAGTCCTTGGCTTGATCCTTCTCCGCTTCCTTCTTCTCCGCTAACCCAAACCCACCCATCCTGTGCCTTCCCCGAATCCATTCCGATTCCACAGTGTCAGCATCGGCGACGAGTGTTTGCTTTACTTTGTTGGGGGAGAGGGGAGGGTCATTTTTTTGAGATGCTGAGAGCTAAACACTGGAGGTGAAAAACGACCCTCAAGCCTGAAGCCTCAAGTTCAGAGAAATTTGATTTTGAAGGAATGACATTTCTGTCGGCTCGGCTCATGGCTGCTGCAGTTCTGCTGTAACAAACAACGTCTCACAAAAGAACTGCTCTACCAAAAGTAAGTAAACCTGCATTCCACGTTCCTCCAGACTATTGACCCGGGTTGACAGTAAAAAGCACAGCACCTCTAAGACTAACAAGCAAATAAACCTCACAGAACAAAACATTTGCGTTACAACATGACTTCTGTTCATAAAAACATGTAAATGTTAAACCAGTAAGGTGTAATCCATCCCTACACACAAACAAAGCTGGAAGGTTGAGGAGCCCGTGCAGGTTTCTGTCAAAATATCGCCAGGGCTACCGAATTATTTATTTATTTTTTTGGTCAAAATGTTTTCTGTAATAAAGACAGTTATATATATTAACACATTTAATGCTGGCAATATTAAAATGTGTGTGTGTGTGTGGGGGGGTGAAAGTAGCAATTCTTCGACAGGAAACTTCAAGTGCCTCCAGAGAACCTACGGTGGCCATGGCCACCCTTCACAACACGATAAAACAAGCTGGTGTCAGTTTGTCAGAATAAAGACAGCGAACTTTGATTTTGTAAACCAGCTGCACCGAAACACAAGTAACCCAAATCGCCAGTCGTTATGTTGTGACACCATACGTGATACACTCGAGCCTACTGACGGCATGATGGTCTTCCCATTTCTCACCGACAACCCTGACATTATGCTAAGCATAAGCAACTGCAATAATAAACACCCACCAAAGCGTAGGTATAGCATTTTTTTAAACACAATCCTACTTACTAAGGTGCAAAACTTGAGCTGGAAATTACTCCACACGAACTGTGAACCATGACTTGATGACTGTAAAAATTGTTTTTTAATGCCGCCTGGTTGAGTTGATTGCAGTTTCTTAACTGTTCATAACATATCCTGCAGCCGCATCAGATGTGGCTGCAGAATTTAAACAGTTAAGAAACGGAATTTAATTTTTTTTATGCAAATGATTGGGGGGGGGCCTTAACTTAGATTGGGGGCTGTAGCCTCCCCAAAAACAACGTGGTGATGCCACTGTACATAACCCTTTTCCAGATGGCAGACTGTACATTGTCCTTTTCCAGACGACAGACTGTACATTGTCCTTTTCCAGACGACAGACTGTACTTTGTCCTTTTCCAGATGACAGACTGTACATTGCCCTTTTCCAGATAGCAGACTGTACATTGCCCTTTTCTAGATGGCAGACTGTACATTGTCCTTTTCCAGATGACAAACTGTGCATTGTCCTTTTCCAGATGAAGTACCCTTTGTTTGCCTAAACATAAATGGCAACAAATAGGAACTCAGATCTGGTTGGTGAAACAGACACTGATATTGGTCCCATTTATTGACACAGATGAGAGCCCGTTCTGCATGAGCAATGCTGCTGATAATTTAAGCAGACAGAACATACGAAGTTGTTAGGTACAGGAAACTGACAGTAACACAGATAAGGACAGCACTGAACTGCAGGAACTTTTTTGCAAACTGTAAAAGCTGTCTTTCCAAGAAACCCGTGTCTGGTTTGGCCAGATAACACTTGAAAAATACAACCAAGTGGGAAGAGTGCCAAGGGGCCCTTGGGTCCAAAAAGTCCCCACCTCAGGACAGTTAGACAATGACCTCAAATAAAGGTGGCATAAATCCTTGGCAACCTGCTCTGAACATCTAGTTACAATTCTAATTGAGCAGGACAAAAGAACATACAACAAGGTTCAACACAAACCACAGACCTTGCAAAATGAACTTAACCCACTAAAGTCAGCACCAGAGTTCCACACCCTAGATAAAACTCTTACAAGAGCCTGTGACATGATTTACCTCTTCATTTTGAGTCCCTTTTCTAGGCAGCTAGGTGTATAGTGAAGCTGCTGTCCAAAATTCACGCCTCCCCATATGCGTTTTACAAGTTGTTTTTTTTAATTTTGCCACGCTCGTGAACACGGTTGACTCACTCACCCAGCTGACTGAAGTTTGCTGCCTCAGCTTCCATGACGTCAGATTTGGGAAACTATGCACCACGCCGCAGTGCTAGCCATTCATTCTCAGCTGATCTTGGGCAAAATTCAACTCGGTGCATCACTCCGATCGAATAAGAAAGGTAATTGTGATTAAAATGCAGTGTCATTGTGTGTGTATTTTCAGCACATTTCATCCATTTTCCGAAAGCTTTTCTAAGAAATAAATATATTTAAATAAAGCAGTTTGTTATGCAGTTTCTCCTTTTGGAACGCATGATGTGATCTCTGGGCTACAAGCACATTTACGACTGTGTCATCCAATGCGTCTTTTTCTAATTGAATCCCGATTTTGTTTTTGGTTTTTTATTTCTTTGTAAAAGACAAAGTTTGTTTGAGGGTTCACAACAATTCTCTGATTTTTTAAATAACACAAACTGAATTATACAATGGCAAGAAAAAATCCTGGACTCTGATTGGTCAGTCTTGGGCTGGACCCGTGATGTTATCTCAGTACAACATCATGGGTTTAGTCTCAGCCTCACTGTGAACCTGCAGATGAACCTTTGCTTGATTATGTGCTGCTTGACGTGCTTAATGATGTGCTTCATTGTTTCATCTTTTTAAAAACAAAAACATTTTTCCACACAAAAACATCTTTAAAATGATTTTTTTTATTCTGTATAACAACGAGCCATTGTATAATAGCAATAATGTCCTCCAGGGTGTGTGTCATTTGGAATAACGTCACGCCTCAGTTATTGGACGCACTCGGCCTGCGGCTGCGTGCCCAACCACCTGAGGCGTGATGTTATCCCAGCACGACACACACCCTGACGGGCATTATTGCTTAATCTCTCAGACTGTCCCATTTGTTATCACAACTTTCTTTTCAGTAAATAACTTGTCTGAACCTAACTTGCGATTACACAGCTAGAAAGCTAACTTACTTCTGAGCATTGCTATTCGAGATGTTACAAGTTATTTAATAAGCCAAGCCAGAATTTATTTATTTTATTTGTTTGGGAGAGACTTCTAGCTCCGTGTCCAGTTTACTTTTGATTATGGGTCAGAGGGTCAAGTTTTATTGAGTTTCCATTTTCCAGATATGGAAACAACAAATACAGTACAGCGGTACAGCAATAACAATCAGTGTACTATATATATATAACCCCTTTGTTACCCGGGGTTACTAGAATCCCAGTAAGACCTAGTGGTAGGCAGGGAAGGCAGCTTGTGAAACTCCAGTTAAATGGGTTTCACACTGTCTCACTCTGTCCTCAGTCACAGCTGAGACTTGAGAGATAACATCACTAAAGAACTGTCGCAGCTGCATGAGCCACATTGGAATCTACAGCTCAGGGAGTGAGTTTAGAACTTTGGGAAATTTCAAAGTCATTCTCCAGTTTGTCCTAAAGCAAACAGGAAGGAAGTCAGTCAGTCTTCAGTTTGTTTCAAAGAAGAAGGAAGTGTTCCTGTGTTTACCTTTTTTTTTAAGTGGTGGAGACCGCTCCCCCGGTCTCAGTGTCCCCCTCCCTCCGGGGGGGATGAAAAGTTCTCTGTGGGTTCCAGGGGCAATCCCCTTCTCCCACCATGGAAGGAAGCTGCCTGGTTTTATTTAGTCTGTTCTTATATAACAGCAAAGGTTATAGTACTTCGCCTGTGGGGCATCTGCAATGAATGGGTGAGTGTTTGGCTCCATTTGAAGGGGCAAACAAATTGTTTTCTTCAGTTGGGAAATGAATGGGGACTGCTATTTGGGAGGACTATGTTACTAGGATGAACAAATGGAGCAGTCAAACAGTCTAAAGTTTTAAATGGATTTCAAGTAATGCTGTAGAGGGGGTGCTTCAGGTCTTCTGCGTTTTGTTACTTGCCTCATGCACTTGGCCAGTGATGAGGTGGGTACCCAGACGTGGGTCCAACTTGAAAATATCTCTAGGAGTCGTAGAATCTAAGTGGTGTGGGGAGCCACAGGACGGGAAAATGACTCCTTGTTGGATGGGAGTCTCCTTATTTGATGGGAGTTCGATTGGAAGTAAGAAAACAAATCTCTCTAGGAGTCACAGACTCTAAGTGGTGTGGGGAGCCACAGTTTGGGAGTCTCCTTGTTTGATGGGATGTCTTTCAAGTAAAGTTTGGGTTCATTCTTCAAGTAGACCGTCAGTTAAGTGGCTGAAGGGACCGGGCCAGTCGGGCTATGTATCCAAAGCGCATGCAAAGTCCGGCTGAGTGCCTGGTGAGTCCAAAGCCAGACAACAGTAGTAATGTGTTAATTCTTCAAATGGACCACTTGGTTAACCTCTAATCTGCACATACAGTGAACGAGTCTTCTTTGGGGGACCATGTAATGCTTTGTTTATGTTCAGTTAGTTAATAAATAAAGCCACACTGAAAAATCCCAATTCTGGTTCTGGACATTACAGTTATTGCTTCCTGTAGTTGGATTTACTTGGGTGCCCCTGTGCAGAGTAGCCAAACCTAGGTCCCTCGTGCCAGGTAACCTCATCCTCCTCGAACCCAGGTCCCCCACCAGGTATTGCTGCCAACGCCAACAGCATGCCACCTGTCGTTTTAGTAAAAGGCAGGGGTGGGGTCCTTACATATATACAGCCAGTTACATTACAGAATTGAAAATATATCGTGAGAGTATATATATTTGTCTTTTAACCTCAGTTTCAGGCAGGCACCTAAGAAGCGATGGGAAGAGAAAACCAGACCATAGCAACACCGTTATGTAATGCATACACTTTTTATTGTATGTTGCCCCAAAAAGTCAGTGATATTGAATTAAAGTTTGTAGTACAATGTACAAAATGCATTGCTGTGTAAACTCTTATTTAATGATAAATATTTCAAGTAACTAGAGTAATGGATCAATTTCTTTTACATCTTATGATACAAAGTTGTACAAAGTGCTCTAGGTTTCAGACAAAGCATTCACAAGGTTTTTCTTCCTACAATAGCTTTCATTTCCCTGCTGAGGCATGGTGCTAGGATTATACACTGGGGCCCAGATATTCAAACTGCACCCAAAAAGTGCTCAACAGCAGGAGCAAGCGCAAGTCCATTGCGCCTATGTGCAAGAGGCGCGATATTCAAAAACTGAGCAAGCCAAGATGTGCCTACACTTGACGCTGAATATCGCAGACCACCTGCGCCTATAGCACAACTAGGGAGGGAAGCTGAGTAGTCCAGAGGTGCCATAGCACAACCAGGGTGCCCCCCCCAGCAGCAGGCAGCAATGCAACAGCACAACCAGGGATGCAGGGGCCCACCACCCATGCCACAGATGGGCAGAGGAACACACAGCAGAACAGACATCGTCCCCCCATACCCCAAGCACTGCACAACTGGGGGAGGGCTGGAATAACCACTGGCCCATGGAGACAATCAAACAACCCACAGCTGGGCCATGGTGCCCCATCACACACCCTGGCAAGCTGTGACCGACACACAAGGAGGGCCGACCACCCCGTGCCACTCCATCCCACCAATGCAGAGCACACCCTGCACACCGTGACCCCCAGACACCCTGCCCAGGAGCAGCGTCCACCACTACAGGATATCCCATGCATGCCACCACCCCACTGTGACAATGCAACCCTGTGCACCACAGAACCATGCAAGGCAGCTCCACCATGAGCACCCATCAGCGGGTGGCAGCACACAGCGATGCAACGATGGCATACACAGTGCCACGATGCACAGCCCCTCTGAGGTACAGCTGAGAGACCGAGAGACCGACCATGCATCGGCACATGAGGTACCCCACACATGACAGGGCATGCCCCGGACCCCACCACCAGTGGTACAGCACCCTGCACACCCTCCCAAGGACACACCCTGACCCAGCACTGGCCACAACAGCCAGCGCAGACACCCACAGTGGTGCGTGGAAGCATGCACCACACCGGATGCAACACAGTGCATGGACAAACACCCACCTATACCCAAGGGCACAACAACACAGGGACGCAGTAGTGGGGCAACCAAGCCCCCAGCGTGGGCCCATGGAAACCGTGTACACATGGCCAGCAGTCCTCCATGGCACAGGAGTGCCAGCCACCCTGCGCAGGCACTCTGGACCTATACGCCACCATCATTTTCCCGGAGCACAAGTCACAGACAGTGATGCACATCCCCTGCAACACACACAAGCCACAGCATGGAGGTGGGACACCAACCGTGGAGGCCACAGTGTCACCCAAGGCAGACATACACCACACCAGTGACAGGAGGCAACCCAGCATTGTGACGGGTACAGTGGCTGCCCTGCATGGACAGCCACCACTGACACACCAGCAGACTGTGCAGGTCACAGACATGCAAGGGTGTCAGCTGCACAGGCCATGGACGGGCTGACAGTTGCGCCATGGACACAGAGCATGCACCATGGACCACTGCACACAGTCATCCAGTGCACAGGGAACAACACGCACACACACCACAGACACTGACTGATAGAGCTACTCCCACACCATAGTCACTTCCCCACGGACACACACAAATACCCATGACTGCACCACCCCTGACGCCATGCACACCACTGCAGCTGAGCACCTATAGCCCACTGCAAATCAGAGACCACCACAGTATTCATATCAAAAGATTTGTAATCAAAAATATCAAAAATAACTATTTACAAAACTATGTACAAATGTGTTGGGGGAGGGCCACAAACAAGGTGGGGGTGGGTAAGGGGCAGGGGTGAACAAATGAGACAGGAAAGGAGGGGTGTGAGGGTGGGTCCAGGGGGATAGGGGAAATCAGGGGCATAGGGATGGTCACTGCTCCACCTGCTGTGTCTCCACCGGACACACAGCTGCTCAAACCCACGCAGTATGTCCAGCGATGCCCTCGCCACTTGCAAAATCTCCCACAGTGCCTCATGGATAGCCTGCAGCTGGCGGACACCTAGGACAAGGGAGCACAGTAAATAGGTGTGAATGCACAGCCCCATACAGCCCACCCACTGTGCATGGCATACAGCTGAGGGACATGCCCCTGTGATGGTGTGTGACCACCCACAGTGACCACGTCCACAAGACCTGCCCACCCAGGTGCATACAGCCATGTGGACCGCTGCACACACCCGCTGGCCAAGTCCTGCACAGCACCACCATGGCTGTTCAGTGACATGACTATGTGGTGTGAAGGCAGTGGCACAGCCATGTACCCGGTGCATGCATGGACCACCATTGATGCACTCTCAGACATGCAGTGCCACTGGACAGTGCTGACTGTAACAAGTTGCGTGCATGGCAGTGGTGTCAATGGATGGTGGCCATGCCCCGCTGCCCTCCCTGTTACACAGCATGCAATAGTAATCATGGAGGTATGGCACTCACCATCATCAGGCCGGTCCCTCTGGCGCTGTGGACCGTCGCCTCCCTACTGGCCCTGTCCTCCTGCTGGTGCCTCTGCTCCTCGGCCAGCCGCCTCTTCTGGGCCCTGTGGTGCAAACATGGAGAGAGGAACATCAGTACAATCCTGTAGCAGTGTCCCCTGCCCCATGTGTGTGCAATCCCACCCAGCCAGACCCACCCACCCCACACCCCTGATAACACCACCACAACCAACACCGACAGTCCTCCCCATGTTCGGACACATGCAACCATGATACCCATATGGAAGATAAAAGTGTGTGGATGTAACACCTACCTGGTCATGGTACCGTGCCCCTCCTGGCACCTGTCTGCAGGTGGGCAAGCAGGTCCAGTTCCCTCCTCCTCAGGTCGCCATATCTGTGGCGGCACTGCTCCACCATCCGCCCCCTTCCTGTGGCCTCCTCCAGGGCATCGGCCACCTCCTGCCACACCTGGCTCCTGGACCTGTCCAGGGGTGCCTCCCCAAACAACGGGCCATAAAGTGGCTCAACAATTGCCACCAGGTTAGCCAGCTCAATTTGGGTCCACTGGGCAGACCTCCTCTGCGCCATCTCACTTGCTCAGTAGGTTCAAAATGGTGCTCTGCAGCGCGGTTCCACTACGTGCAGATGGTGCATGGTACAGCACTGCCATTCCCTATCATGCTGTCACTGAACAGTGCGATAGTGGTGCACCCATGCCTGACGCATGGCACCTAGGGGCAAAGGTCAGGCACAGGGTCAAAGGTCTCTGGCGCATGGACAGGCATAGTGCCATTGGAACCCAATGCATG
Source organism: Neoceratodus forsteri (assembly GCA_016271365.2). Lineage (NCBI taxonomy): Eukaryota > Metazoa > Chordata > Ceratodontiformes > Ceratodontidae > Neoceratodus > Neoceratodus forsteri. The sequence goes on from CM028133.1 coordinate 669,265,881, forward strand.
TAGCGTGATTGGGTACCTGTGTGCTACCTCCAGTAGCGGCCTACCGCGCTGTTGCCCCAGTGCGCCTATGATGCCCCAGTGCTACAGCGCCATATAGGTGAACATCGCTGTAGCACCACTGGCACAATGGTGGTTGTGCCCTGCATTGCCTGCCAGGCACAGTACGTCAGCAGCCCAGCAGGTGCCTGCATCAGCAACCCGGGCACGTGCAGTGAGGTGTGTACTGCGCATGTCACAGAACTGCACCCATGGCTCAGCACGTTCAACACAATTGCGCAAAGTGCAACAGTGCGATATTCAGCTGTCATATGCAAGTCAGCTAATCAGCCATTCAATGGCACAGCACTGCAATTTGCATCCACTTAAAGTTGCGCTTCGCCTCATTTGCATGGGTTGCACTTTAAAAGTGTGACATTGGGCTGCACTGGCCATAGTCGGTTACTGCAGTCTATTGGTGAGTTGCATGCTGTTTGGGAGTGTGGACTGTGGATTTTGGGACATGCATGGGACTGCACAGTCCCAGGTAACAACTGTCATTCTCACAAGCTAAATCATGACCGAGAGAGTTGTGGGAGAGGAGGACCACACTGGTGGGAGGAGGAGGAGGCCTAATTTCATCAAGGCCGAGATGGATGCCCTGTTTGAGGCCTACCTGGATCAGGAGTCGCTTCTCAGTGGACGGCAGGGAACACCACAGGCCCGTGCTGCTGCATGGGAGGATGTGGCACGTGCAGTGAACCTGCATGGCAGCCACCAGCGCTCCGTGCAGGAATGCAAGAAGAAGATGGGCACAGACAGGAGGAGGATAAAGGAGAAGGTGGCTGCCATCAGGGCAACATGAGCTGCGACAGGTCTGGGACAGCCGGAGGTGCTACACCTGACCCCACAGGAGGAAAGGGTTTCTGGCAGCATGCAGCGTTGTGCCATTGAGGGTGTTCCGGGTGGTGGCTTCCAGAAGGGTGGTAGCCCGTCACTGCATGGTAGGTCATGGTCTGTCTATTGGGGGGGCAGGGTAGGTCACAGGCAGTAACGCGACTTTGTTTTCCCTTACAGATCCTGAGCATCTGCATGGGTCAGCGGTGGTGGGCCTGTCCACTGATGCCAGTCAGATGGAGATGGAGGAGGGCCCATCCACCTCCACAGGTATATGCTGCTCAGTGCAACAGTGGGCCCACCTGGCTGTCCAGACTGATGTTGTTGGAACAGGTGCAGAGGAGGCCCTGCCCATGTCCCAGCGTGCCAGCATCCATGGATGCCAGCATGCTGTGACTCGGACTGGTGCTGGGTCCGTCACCGATGATGATGTCACTAACGCCATGGGCAGTGACATGTGTGTGCCACGGGATGGCCACACAGCAGGTAACATCGCGGCCATGGCTGTGGGTGGTGCCGCCGTGGAGGCCTGCATGTCATCACAGTCCCAGCCTGTGTCTGTCAGCACCAGTGGAGCAGCACTGGTGTATGTACAGGACAGTGGGACTGTTGTGGCCACTGGGCAGCACCAGTGAGCCCTGGGAGCGGCAGCCAGAGGGGCAGCATCAGCAGTCAGCCAATGGGCTTGGGGGTACAGGGTCAGGGGGCAGCATCAGTGCACCGCCTGTGGACATGCCCAGACCTGGTCCTGGTGTGCATCGCCTGCCCTCAAGGGGTGCTGAGCATTAGGGCCACGCACACCCTGAGGGACAGGATGCCGAGGAGGCAGATGACCTCTTGGGTGAGCACACCCGCATACTGCAAGCATCAGTCAACCAGCAGATGCGGCTCGCGACGTCGGTGGATGCACTGCATGCAGCTCTGGAGTGAGCAGAGGAGCATAGCAGCAGAGACACCACTCTGATCCTGGCAGGGATGGACCAGTTGCGGGAGGATGTGACCTGCTGTCATTGACAGGCAGACACAGGCATTCACTGCTGTCATGGCCACAATGGGCACACAGTTATTTGCCCTGAGTCGCAGACACCACGCAGTGCACTGTCCATCCCCCATTGCTGGCATCGTGCGACACCATCCTTGTCGACACCGGGTTCAGCTGTGGGCATCCCGAGCATGCCTGGCGCAGGCATGTTTGGTGTGCTGCAGACCCCTGCACGAGCACGGTCACGTTCACGCAGTGGAACCCCTGGGGGATCATCGGTGCCACCCCATGAGGCCAGTGGTCAGCCTGTCAGTGCTGGTGGGTCTCGGCGGGGCCGCCCACACATCCATGGTGGCTTGGGCACTGTGGCGCGTGACTGACCTGCCTCCCAATGAGGCTACTGTCTGGTGATGCCCTGTGTGCATTGTGTCATTCAGTGGGCATTGCACGGGTGGGTACCCGGCCCTGCACGCGGACACACAGTCCATCTGCACACCCTCCTGACTGCTGTCCGCAGTTGCGTGTACATGATAAATTCGCATTATGCTGTACACCAATGTGCAATGGTGCTCAGCATCTGACACACGCACAAGGACAGGCAGTGGGCGTGGTGGTCTGTGGACATGTGTGTGGCTAGGGGTGACGTTCTGGGTCGGTGTGCCTCCTACCCTTTGTGCATGCCTGGTGTGATATGTGTGTGTGTGTGTGTGTGTGTGTCCACGTGGCATGTTAGACCTCACCCATCCCTGGTTGTGTGTGTGGTTCCATGCCTGGCCAGCTCCCTTGATGGCATGCACCCCTGGTGTGTGTCCATGCGTGTTTGTGGGTTGTGCCTTAGCCACTGTTGGTTGCACATGGCCCCATGACCTACCTGGGTTGGCTGGATGTTCTCCGTGATGGTGTCCCAGTGCAGCTGTGCCAGCCGGAGCAGTCGGGGTCCCATCACCCAAGGGGCTGCCCACCATTGTCATCAAGCGCCCCTCAATGTCCCTATCGCTGTCCCCTCTTGACCTGTACAGCTATCCCATATCATTGGCCATGTTGTGCAGGATGCAACAGGCCAGGAATAGCCCGCAGGCCTTTGAGGGGCTGTACTGTAGAGCACCGCCAGAGGTGTCCAGGCAACGGAAACGTGCCTTCAGCATCCTGAACACCCGCTCGATGACATTACGTGTGGTGGCATGTGCCTCATTGTAGCATTGCTACGATGGGGTCGCAGGCCGCCGGTAGGGTGTGAGCAGCCAGGGACGGAGTGGGTATCCACTGTCACCTCTGTGTAGAGGGTGGAGGTTAGTTTGGTGATCAGCATTGCCCTGCCCCTGGCCATGTAGGCCACTACCCATGCCACCTCTGACCATGCCCCCCCCAGGCCATATGATTGTCCATGTGGTTTGCATACTCACCCACTAGGTGGCCAGTGGGGATATCCCCACTCTTGAATCTGTGGCACAGTGCAGACTGGTGCCAGATGAAGGCATCATGTGCTCCCCCAGGGTGCATGGCACAGACATTGATTATGCGCCCCCTGGCATAGCACACCACCTGGCAGTTGATGCTGGCATAGCCCTTGTGATTTATAAATGTGGCCCCCTCGGGGCCAGGTGGTGTGCAGATGGCCACATGGGTGCAGTCTATTGCCCCAGCACACCAGGCATACGTGCTACCCTGTGGAACTCCTGCATGTTTGCCGTGTGCTCCGCCGGTGTGCTGGGGAAATGGATGTACTCCACAGCATGTGGCAGCAGTGTGCTGAGGAATTGGGTGAGGTGGCATGACGTGGCCAACTGGGTTATGCCTGTGGTGTCCCTAGTTGGTCTCTGGAAGGTACCCGTGGTGAGCAAGCACATGCAAGCTGTCACTTTCGTCTCCACTGACAGAGCAGTCATGTGGGTGCCTGCATCACATCACTGCACAGCTCACAGAGATGCCTCAGCATTGCCCGATTCAGGTGGTACTGGCCCACGATCTCCATATCACTATACAGCTCGAAGCTGGTGCAGGCTCGGTACTGCCTGTTGGGGGCATACCGTTGACGGTCCCTTCCACCGCCACGCCCCCCTGCTGCCCGCCTTTCTCACCCCCTCACACACTCCATCTGGTGGCACTGGCCATGTCCCTGGCTTGTGTTCACCCCCCCAGCAGCTGTTTCTGTATTCCCCCGCTGTCCTGGCTGCTACTTCCCCTGCACCGAGAACATCTGCCTGTGCTGGTCTCACTGCTGTGTGGCGTACTTCCTCCTTCTGCACTGTGGCTCCCCACACCTTCCCCTGAGCCTGTTGATTCCAGGTGCCCTTTTCTGGCCTGCCCTGTCTGTCCCTGCTGCCCAGTTTGTCCTGCTAGACTTTGGCCTCATGTGCTTCCTGTAGCGTTCTTGCGCCTCTCCTTGCTCCCCTTTATTTTTGGCTCATTTCCGCTGTAGGCTTAACTTGCTGACTCCCTATTGCGATGGCGATGTTGTTGAATATCGCACTGCGCCATTTATGCATGGTTCCTCCCCCTTCAGTTGTGCATGCATTCATTATCATTGCGCTGTTGCTCAGCGTGATTTGGGGGGAGCAACTGCCTCCTGCTGAATATTGCAGAATGGCACATTTTCGGACTTGTGCAGGTGCAACCCTATTGCGCATGGCTCAACTCTTTTGAATATCTGGGCCTCGAGAGATATTAAACTCATTCCTTGAGGTTTTATATGAGATCTCCTTCTAGTGCACCACTGTGTCAGTCCGCAAGTCACAGACATAAATGGCAGTCTTCTATTTCCAGATTTGTAATAGAGAGCATAGAAACTTGATTAGTTTTGTCTAGGTTAGAAGAAAATTGTGCCTTACTAAATTCTGCAGAATGGCCACCATTATTGGTGTGCCGATAAGCTATGTACTGGAAATGTTTTGTTCCGTATTGACAATGCCAATACAGGGGTGTAGTCAGGGAATTCAGAGCAGCACACCATGTGGACTCACAGCTACCCCCCCCTTAGGGTGAGCAACCCCCTCCCCAGGGTGTAGCCAGACATTACACAACTGTACAGGACCGTATACGATGCCTCATTGTGCACAATATCTACAACAACTGTATCACTTGACAGTGGTTGTTGCCATGCATGGGTAAATACAAATGCCATGCATTGTTCCCTAAGGCACCCACATACCGGCCTGGTGCCTGTACAGTTGTAATGTCCTTGGTATGCAAAGACAGTATTAGTGAGCAGTTCATCTAGGTTTGACTTCTATGTATGACGTTACAGAAGGGTTCAGTGGTTTCATTGTTAGATGTCTTGGAAAATGGATGCAGTGCAGAGCCTAATTGCTACCCCCCCCTTAGCTACACCTGCACACCATGGTATGCCTGGAATATGCCTGCCTACACCCACATACCAATACAGGGCAGCAAAGGACGAGCTGATCCTGTATGAACAGGTCAGTGTTACTGAATCTCCGACCTTCTTACTCACCACCAGTTCAGACTGCAAAACATTATCTTGTGCAAATCCATGACCTGAGAATAAATGTAAATACTGGTTGAACAGATGAATAGTCATAAATATAACTGTTGCTGTACTTTTCAGAGACACAGCTCACATTATAAAAATAGGTAGACATTTATGCTTACTAAAAAAGTACTGAATAACTGCAACTAATATGGTAAATGTCAACATTTTTATTAGGTTACCGCCAAATGTTGCATGAAGCAGTTCAGAGTAGTTTTTTACCACCATGGAGATGATGGCGTTAAAATACAGGCAAACCTGTTTGGCTTAGGTTCTCTTACTCCTGTATATTTCTCCAGTATCACTGGGGTCCTAAAGAACCATGATCAAAATTTCCAGAAAAATTCCCAAAGATAAGGAGGGCCATTATTTTACATGTTGGCAAAGCATACTGTAGCCGGCTTTTCATGGAATGATTTGAGTGTAAGGCTGAATTTAATTTACTCACTATATGAGCACTAGACTCAATTAGCTGTTATGAGCTGCCCCTGCAGAAATCATTCAAATACAATATTACCCCAGGGTTTGGTTGGTTTTGGCATGTACTGTTATTGCATTAGCTTTCAGCCCAAATTAAATATCAAGTTACTTATACCCAGGCCAGTAACCAGTGATATTCCTGAGTAGCCTCTTGTTCTGTGGTGTCGTCCTCCCTGACACACACACATACACACAGAAACACACACACATGCTCATCCCCCAGTATATCTTTACGATATTCACTATCCCTGTTTCCTTATAGCCATGTCGATAGAGAACACAGACCATACACTGTCACTATTTACTACTGTGCCAGTACAGGTGCTGCATGGCTACTGCTGCCCTTGCTTTCTTGTGTGGGAACACTGACCCTGAAATGGTGCCAGAGCTTTCTAATGTGGGACTACTGCCCCTGAATAACCATGTGCCACTTGTTGCACTGTTGTAGACCTGGTGGCACTGTGTCCGAAACATGGCTCCCCGATGGTTGTACCCTGTCATCATGTGCCATTTGACGTCACTGCTGTCTAAGCATTGTGTATTTGACGGAGACATGCTGTAACAGATGTCTAATTTTCAACCCATTTGTTTGTGACTTCATTCATCAACCTTACTTTCTTTCATAGGGCCTGATACAACCTATGTTTTTTGTTGTGGTAATGGTGGGTTTTTTTTTGTTTTTTTTTTTGGGGGGGGGGCGTCTTGGCATACTGGAGTCATCCCAGCCACCATGAAACACAGCACTGTGTGACATTATAAAGCACCGAGTGGCCATTATTATTGACTGTGAATGCGCCACACCACCCCCCAGAGCCCTTACATACACACACACACAAACACACACACACACACACACACACACACCGTTCAACAAGTGTTCACGGTTTTACTTGACGCCACTGTACCAGTTGCCACTTATTTCTCAGGTATGCAGTGCACCCAGCCATGTCATGTGTTGTGCAGTGTGTTGTGTGTCATGGTGTAGCATAGCAATCTGGCCCAATTTTGTATGGTGTCACCCAGAACAAAGATTAGGTGCGTCTTTACCCTTGCCAAGCTTCTGGAACACATTGTCCTTTCCCAGCTCAGCTCCTTTCTATCTGACATCTCCTTTTTCACCCCTTTCCAGTATGATATGTATGCCAATGATACAGTACTGTAAGCATTGGGCTCCTGTCCTGATGAGGTTACAACCAGCTTACAACCAGTTTCAACTACTGTGATGTAGTCTATGGTGCTGCCACTAAGTCCTCCCTGGCCAGACTGGACACCCTCTTCAATTCCTTCTGCCCCCATCACTGTGATCTTTATTGTGCCCTATCCTTCCACTGTCTTACAAATATGTGCCTCTCTTACTTTGCAAAATTCACCTCTAAGCACTGGTTGCATGAGTTCCCTTCCTACCTTCCCTCCTCCTTTATAACAACCCCCACCCTCCCATTCCCTTAGATTGACCGATTCCCATACCCTGTTTGCTCCCCCTACCCCGGATCCAACCAAATCGTCCAATATGGTTACTGTCACTGCCTCCCAAAAATTTGGAATTCCCTTCAACCTCAAATCCATCACTCATCCTCCACCTACTCCATCAGCTGTGCTCTCAGTAATTGCCTTGTACCTACCTTCTCCTGCCATGTCCCTCCTTACTTCCCTCCTCTAAGCCCTGGACTAAACCTACCTCTCTACTCTCACCTTCACCTACCACCCCAAGGGGCTTGCATCTCTGATCTACTTCCTTCCCTGGCCTTCCAAAAGGGGTCTTTTTCTGACCCTGCCTTATTCCCTTTTCTCTCTGGTCCAAACATTCACATTCCATGTTTCCTCGCATCCTGAAGGGATCTCCAGGGACATGACTCTTCCTGCTCCCCCACCACACTCCTCCCTCCCCTTCCTCCTTTTCTTTCATGTAAACACTTGCTTACTTATTAACCCTGCATTTATTATTGTTGATTCTATGTACATGCTATGTACAACACTGTTACACTTTTTGTAACACTCACTTTGTAACACCCACTTTTCTTGTACATCTTCCCCTCTGGTCACACCAGTAGATGAGCTTCTTGTTGCTCAGTGTGCCTTCCTTATCTGCCATCAAAGGCTATGTTTCTAAGGTAAACTAGCTAGCTAGGTCCAAGGGAGGTGCAGCAGGAAAGAAAATGGATGGTACAGGATATGTCGGAAAGCTTAGTAGCAAATGTCAGAAGTGCAGGGGAAAAAACTGTGTGCTTGTACGGCATCACGTTGGACAAGGGAGGCAAGTGAAACCTGGTCTGCCTCCCATCGTATGTTGCAGATTGCTGTTGCCAGCAACAAGCAGTTTTGTAAGGGCATGGCTGCTCTGAAGGGAGGATGGCATGCATTGAAACATAAGGGCAACAGAACTGAGGGTGGAGGCTTGGGAGAATGCTGTTCTATTATTCATGGCACATAAATGAAATGTGATAGCGTATTACGCAGCTCTCTAATGCATGGGTAGGAGGTACATGTGCAACTCATGAATTAAATCTCTCTTATTGCTCACAAAGTGTAACTTCAGTGACGTATAAAAACAACCTTCATGTGGGTTGGGTGATCACGGCCACAGTAACAGGAAAGTATTGCATTGTATTCCTGTGCTTAGTACTGACAAATGTGGAAATGGTAGTTGATGCAGTGGCATAGTAGGGCCATGTTAAAAGGGAAGTCCAAACCAGAAATGTCATGGTAAAAGTGGAGAAGGGGTTCACAATTTGGAGCAGTTCAACAGTTTGTGACTTCAGAAAAGTGGAGTTTGTGGCACTGTGGATGATAGTTGTGCAGGAGTAGTATGTACCATACATTGCATTGTTAGTGTTGATGCACATAATATATACAAATATATGTAAATATATATGGATCTCTGACTGTGACCAATCACAGTCTTTAACACTATTTCCCATAGGTGCTCATGAGATGGGTATGTTCCCATGGAAAGTGTTAGCGAGTCTGTCCGCTGCTATGAACTAGAAGAGGTGGCAAGACATTCAGGCGATCACAGCTGCATTACCGGCCATCCTGGTTTTGCCACAGTGTGTCTAGACATATGAGTGTTACAGGTAGTGTACTTCACATTTCGGCAGTATCATGGTGGCATGGTGGGCCCCCCAACGTATCAGTAAGTATCGACCTAGTCTCGTAGAAGATAGTAGGTAGGCTTAGGGGGTGAGAAAAGGACCACGAGTGGGTCATGGACATTAAGTCAGTCTGTGGAAACTGCAAATCAAACTTACCTATCCTTTATTTTTTAGAATTGCTGGTGTGGAGGTTTAGATTGTATTTCTAGCAGCTTGAAAGAAAAATACATTTTTTAGCTAGAGTGCAGTGTTATTTTTTAAGAAATTGAACTATACATGAACAAAACTCAGTTGAAAATTCTGCAGTTGAAATACTTTTGTGAAACAATGAAATGCAACAGTTTTAAAGTATTTTCTTTGGGGAATGTCATATCAACCGGATTTCGGGTAATTATGAAGTGTCATATCAACTGGATGTCAGGTTATTATTGCCTTTGGAGCATAATAACCCAAAATCCAGTAGATATGCATTTGGAACAAAACAATAATCTGGTTGATATTTATGGTCACCAGTAATTACATGCAAATAACTTACACTTTGTCCTTTGCACAGACGTTACAGGCACACAGCATACAGACAGTTTGTTCAGTGGTGCTGGGACTACCTTGGAAGACATGTCCGAGTACCAATAGCTGCCTGCGTTGTTGCACACATACGAACTGCATTTCCATCAGCAGAATAACTCTGTAAGCTGTGAACTCAGGCAGAAGAGTGCAAGAGGAGTAAATTCAAGTGTCCCTGACTCGATTATGAAAGTGGTGACGTGGTCCTGGGAGCGAACACCACTCAAACAACAGGGCGAGATCTAGGAACCAATACAGGAGAAAGAACAAACATGCAAGAAGTGATATCAGCAACGCCCCATCTAACCAGAGTTTCTTTTTTAGAGAACAACACCCCAGCACAGGAAACAGTACCGGAACATTTACATCAACAGCCGCAACCACAACAAAGAAAACAAAAAAAAAACAAATGGTTCCATAAAACAAGGCGTGGGAAAAGAAAAAGTGAGGACAAACAGAGGGCTGTGGAGATCAGCCAGTAATTAGCACTGACTCAACAGATGTTAAACATCTCACCAACCCAGCTCACTAAACAGCAAGTAAAAGTCACCAGCAGAGGACTTTCCTTTGTTCCCACATTTAAAGCAGATTTTTTGAGAACCATGTGGATTTATTTAAACTGCTGAGAAAACTAGACTTAGAAGTTTTCTTTAAAGATAAAGAACTCATTCAGCACCATGCAGCCATGGGATAGGTTGAAAATGTAAGTGTGTTTGTGTGTGGGGTGGGGGCGGACTCTGAAGGAACCTGAACTTAATATGCAAACTGCTGAATGAAGAAAATGAGACATTTTACCTTGACAGTCCAATAGAAGACATTAGTTATGTGCTTCAAACATTAAACAATGATGTATTGCATGAATTTATTCCATCAGCTAATACTGGCCTGAAAGGTAAGAACACATTTTGTCCTAACACACCTAGGCACCCTGTAATTAAAGTATTTGAAAGATTTGTAAAAAACAATGTTGACAACTTGTTCTTTAATTCCACAGAACCATAGTTTAACAATTTATCCCCCAAAAAATGGAATGCTGTCAAATAATTTAAAGAAATGCATAAAGTAACTACAAAGCAGGCAAATGAAGGTGGAACCATAGTTGTTCAGGACATAACTAAAGATGTAGCAGAAATTGAGAGGCAACTGTCTGATAGTGACTGCTACAAATGCCTCACATTCAAGCAGACTTCAGTGTTTAAAAATAAACTTTATAATACAGTAGAAAATGTGTATTCTCAGGGCTGGATACATGAGGAAGAAATGCCGTATCTTAAAAGTGATTTTTCGGTCACTCTGACCTATTACAGTTTACCAAAGGTCCACAAATCTGTGAGGAACCCTCGTGGGTGACCGATTGTTTCTGGGATTGGTGGATTACTTCTTGACACAGTTGGTAACTAAGACCCCCAGCTATGCCAGGGACAACAATGATCTGCTCAATAAAACTGAGGGATTCCAATGGGAAAAAAACTTTTGCTGGCTTACAATTGACATAGCTTCACTATACGTTTGCATCAAGCATGAGCTAGGTCATGGCCAGCAAACATTTATTGGATTCTAACCTAGCAATGACAAATACTCCTAAATAACTTTTTTAATTTTTTTATTTATTGAAATCTTGGATGACCATTGTGAATGGATGCTCGTTGAGAGGTTCCACGTCAGATACATTAACACAAGAAGACACAATGTAGTTACACTAAATTATACATACAGAGTACAAAAAAGTCAACAGTACATGGGTTGCAATGGCAAACAGTTACACAAATTGTGTTAAGGCATAGTACATGGTATGCCAGCGTCCTGTGGAAAAATAACTGATTCTCAACCTTCTGGAATTTATACTAAGACACAATTACTTTTATTTTGGTAACAAAATTTATCTCCAGCAACAGAAAACAGCCATGGGGCTGATGATATTATATGTGTCTAGGGTGGGAGTGCAGACACCATTTCAGAATTCATCAAGTGGCTGAACAGAAATACCCTAAACCTTGCATACACCTACAAATCAAATATCCACAGCATTGAATATCTAGATTTAATACTGTCAGTGAACACAATCAGGTTATGGTATCTCCGTCCAGGAAACCCACAGCAGGTAACAACCTTTTGAGGGCAGACAGTTGCTGGTGTGCCATCAGCATATCAAAACCCCTACAGTGACAGCAATGTGGGCACTGAAACCTGATTGACAGTCATTCCATTGGTTTGATTTTACAGCACCCGCCATCTTGCCACCCAAGGGATATTGCACTGTTTCACCCCCTACACCTCCGACCCTCAGGTGATTATATTATTTGTCGAGGAGTGCATGGGGCGAAGCACCCCTCAAACAGCTGGGATGCGCCTTGGTGCTTTGGTGCAATCACAGTTGGGTGGCATGATTGCTGGGAGACATGGTCGCCATTGGCATTTTCATGTTGATGTAGTATCAGTTGACAATGCTGTTGTCGAAGCGACATGGAGGAAAAGACAGTAGCCACCCCTGAAGTCTGGTCAACAGTATCCTGCACAGTGAGTTCCTTAGAATCAAGAGGAATTGTAGTTCTAATGAGACTGTCATGCATGAAACTGAGGTTCTGTCAGCCAGATTTAGAGACAGGGGATATGTGACCTTAATAATTCATGAGATCTTTCAGGTCTGCAACATCGAAAGAGTCACACTACTTAAGCTCAAAAATAGGACTACTAACACTGAGACCCCCAAAGTCAATTTTATGAGAACATATGACATCTCAGCAATGGCAATGGCAATATGAACACTCTCCCATGGTGTAGAACTACTCTCTGATTGAAGACACGTCTTACTGCTGGAACCAGCAACTGCGATATGAGAAACTAAGGTAAGCGCACTTCAATGTATTTCAATTGGGGTTTTGAACTTTGATGCATATCTTTATCATTTTTGCATTTTTTTTCACCCAGATCTTCAGCATGGCCTTTTTGGTACCACACCTCACAACCAGTGGGTGGTGGAATTATGCAAATCAGGCTCAAAAGGTGATTTTGCAGTTGCTTGGTGAAATTACCTTTCAGGCAGGATTTGAACATTTTTACCACCGTTGCTCATGAGGTGGGGTCACAAGAAGGCTATGTTGAAATTTTTTGGTAAAAAATATGTAACAGTGAAAAAGTTATGAGTATATATTTAACTGCAAAACTGACAGTATAGTGCATGCAGTCTGATGTCCCTGTGGTAAAGTGTATACTAGCAGAACAGTGTGCTCTCTGAAGTGCCACATACAGGAACACATAAGGGCAAGCATAAATAAAAACATGGGTAATGCTCTGAGGGTGCACTTCAGAGAGGTGCACAATTCAACCACAAGAGGAGTTTTCTTCAGAGCTCTGGTGCATAACCCTCCGCCCCCTTCCCGAGGTGAGATAGATTGAAAACTATATTACAACATGAGACAAAATGGGGGATTGTGACACTGGGAGCAATAGTACCAGGAGGTCTTAATGACAATGTTAATTTTAAGCCATTTCTGTAAACTTGGCCAACAGGTGGAACTGAACTGTTGTGCCCTAACTGTCAAACTTTAGTGTAATACTATTTATTTTTTTAATATTTGATCATGTTTTTATTTTATATTTGATCACTGGGTAAAAAAACAAAACTAGGGGATCAAATGCCATTTTCCTGGGTGACCTGATACAACAACAATACAATACAGTACAAATGACAAATTAATTATAAAAGAACAGGTTGAATGAGAAAGACAAAGCTGCTTCAAACATCTTTTAAAAAATGTGTAATGAATTACATGTCAAAATATTATTAGGTAAGTCATTCTACAATTTTACAATGTAAAAAGTCTGGGACCTTTGACCAAGGGGAAGACTTATCAGAGGGGGGGTTCAGTTTTTGAGTATTTACCAATCTAGTACAATAAGAATGAAAACAAACTAAAATGTTAGACATAAATGAAACAGGTAGTTGGGTACCTAAAATCCTTTTAAGATATAACAAATTAAAATAATTCACCCTTTGCTCAAAAGAAACCCATCTGCAAATGTTATACTCAGCTTAATGATGACTTGAATGAGAAGCAGAACTAGCAAATCTGCAAACTGAGTGGTACAACATTCTTGAACAATGCACATTAATATTAGATGCTTAAGATTAAATCAGAAGATCATAGTCAATAACCGGTAACAATAAAGACTGAGCTAATACCTTTTTTGAATAAGCTGACACAGTTACTTAATTTATAAAGTTGTCCTAATCTAGAATGTACTGTTTTTACAACATAATTAATGTGTTCTTCATATGTTAAATGCTGTTCCAATATAAATCCCAAGTATCAAGATTGCACGATTTGTTCAATTTTAGCACCATATAGATCATGAAAAGAAGGTAATGATCCTAAGTGACTTAATCTATATTGAGAATCAAAAAATAAGGATCTGGTTTTGTTAACATTAAGCAACATTCCATTATCTAATAACTAATGTTGGACATTTAATAAACCTTTCTGTAAATGAGTACTAATTTCCAAAGGATCATCTCCAGACCGATACAAAACCATATCATCAACATACATAACAATTAAATACTTTTTATTCTGTATAGCAGATGGTAATACATTAAAAAAAATACTAAAAAAAGGGAGCCCCAAGATCAATCTTTGAGGGACACCCGTACTTCTATCAATCAAAGGTGAAGTAACTGAACCTAGAACAATAGATTGTTTTCTGTTAGATGAATAGTGTGAGAACCATTGTACCACATTGCAGATAAACCAATTTTCTTTAGGCAAATTAGCAAACAGCTATGATTAACCAAGTGAAATGTTTTTGATACATCGAGAAATAACGTACTGTAGCTACCATACCTCCTCTGTCCAAGGTTCTGTGAAGAGCATTTGTGTGTTCCATAGTAGCAGTTAAAGTACTATAGTTTTTCTTAAAGCTGTGCTGATACAGTGTTAATAAATTCCCTAAATCAAGGAACTCTTTAACCAGATCGAATACTGTTCATTCCAGAACCTTGGACAAAGGGGCCAACAATGAAACTGGATGATCATTTTTCGAAAAGGTACGATCACAAGATTTATATATTGGAACTACAGCAGCTTACTTCCAAAGTTTTGGAATTTCAGCATAAAGTAAAGAATGGTTAAACAAAATATTGAATGGTAAAACCATTAAATTTGCCATTAATCAAAATAAATGTAAGTCTGTTATATCAGGCCCCATATGTGATCTAGGTTTCATACCCTTGAGATAGTGAAGTATTTGCTCAGGTGTTAAGGGTTTGAATTCAAAGTTAGATAAACCAGTACCATTATAATGAATATTCAAGCAATAAGGCACAACAGGGTGTGGATTATTGATGATTTATCCATGCCTTGTGTGGTGTGTCATGAGGTGCAGCCGAGTGATTTAACAGCACAAGAAGTGGGTAAATCACCCAATAACTCACACCCTGGAGTGCCTTATTGCGATTATACAATGGACCCATGCGTAAAATAAATTTAAAATTTGTTTAAATATGTTTTTTTATAAATGCCATTTCTCAGCCATGGGTTATGCAGGATTTACCCACTGTCATGTGACATGTTTTGACAATTGAGGTTACAGGATTTTCACACACCATTGTATAATAATATCTAATGTAGTCAGTGAAGTAGCCAATTTAAAGACATCTGTGAAGGCTTGATTTAATTCAATGGCAATACCCATCTCATCTGTTATATCACCATCATCAGTAGTAAGTAAAGGGATACCTGTAGTTTTAGCCTTTCCTTGCAACTTTTTAAAAACTGACCAGTGTTCTTGTTGATTCTTGTTGATTCTTAAGGCTGGAGAACTGATTCTAAAAAAAAAAATTCAGCTTCAGTTGGTCTAATTTTTTTACATACGTTTCTTAATTGCTTCATTGCTTGCACTTTAAGACAGAATCAGACGTATGTGATTTCCGAAAAAGGCACCATGCTGCATCTCTTTCCCGCATTTTATCTATTAAGTCATATGATATCCATTCCTGGCATCTATTTTTTAACCTTAACCTATGCTTAGGAGCAAACACACCACAGACCCTGTTAAACTCAGTACTTAAGTCCAACATACTGTATAATCAACATTAGGAATAGAATAGAAGAGGCAATAGTGTTATGGAAGGCAATCAGATCCAAACTTTTTAGTGATTCATAAGTTTCAGAAGATATTTTCAGATACTTTAGCCACATGGCCAGTTTTGACCTGCACTGCCTATACTTTAATCTGGTAACAAAGGTCTTTACTGTATTTGTCCAGTACTGATTTGAATTGGTTCACGGTGCCACAGGAAACCAGGGACTCAGGCAATGCATTCCACTGTGCCACCACACGTTGGGAGAACCAGCTACCTCTTTGATTTTTACTGTAATTATCAGCCTTTAATTGGTACTGGTGACCCCTGTTTGTAGAAACATCAGTTTTTATTTCGAGTCCTATACATTCCCAAAGATCTGGTTCCCTGCAAGCCCTGTACACCAAGATCTGGTTCCCTGCAAGCCCTGTACACCAAGCACATGTCTCCTCTAAATCTCCTCTATTATGATGAGAAGATACCCAGGTCTTGCAGTCTTTTTCTTGGGGTAGGTCCCTCAACCCTTTTATCATCTTTGTTGCTTGCCTCTGGACCTTCTCCATCTTCTTAACATCTCCGTTAAGCATAGGCATCCAAAAACTACCTGCATATTCCACATGTGGGTGAACAAGTGACACATAAAGTGGGACCACTACCTCCCTATCCCTACTCTTTATGTTCCTTCTTATGGAAGCCATGATACCATAAGCCCTTTCTGCAGCAAATGTACATTGACTGGTAGATTCCTTATTTTTAGCGATCCAGATTCCTAAATCTTTCTCCTTCTCTGTGACTTATACACTAAGCCCATTTATGCCGTATCCATAGCTATGATTTTTCTGACCCAGGTGCATGATTTTACATTTTGCCATATTAAATCTCAATTTCTTATTTTCTGCCATTTTAGTCAATATGTCTATATTTACTTGACATGATTTTGCATCATTTTCATTTAATACCACTGCTCCCAGTTTTATATCATTGGCACATTTTGCTAGCCATGCCTTAGAGTTACAGTTCAGAGAGGCTATAATAATGTTAAACAAGACAGGACCCAGAACAGATCCCTGTGGTAGCCCAATGGACACAGGAACCCAGCCAGACATATACCCCTTTACATATACTCGTTGTTTCCTTGTTCCCAACCAAGCTGTAATCCATTGAATAATTCATCCATCCAGCCCTATTTCTCTCAATGTGTTTATCAGTTCCTGGTATGAGACACTATCAAAGGCCTTTTCGAAATCTATATATAATATATCCACCAGTAGATTTTTATCTAGGGCTGCACTTACTGGTTCAAAGAAGGAGAGCAAGTTTGTTAATTTGTTGATTGTGAAGTGATACATGCAGGTGGAACTTTTGGTTTCCTAACACTCCATGACAAAAACCTGGACAATGATCACTTGAACAATCGGTCAAGGGAAATGCTTGTGCTATTCGATCCAATCAAGTAGTCAGTATCCAATCAATTAAAGTTTCAGAACCCTGCTTTTAATTAAACCTAGTTGGTGCACTGATGACCTGAAACAAATTCAAATTAGCCAATTGATCCCTAAACTTAACACTGGCTGTAGAAGTAACCAAAAATTCAATGCCAGGGCCCACAATGCTCCCCCCCCCCACCTTTAAATCAACTTGTAAGCCTTGGCTTTTTTGCCATAAACATTCTTACATCTATGCCCCTATCTACTAATTGACAGACCCTTGCCATCAATACCTCTCAACCTTTTGAAAATGAAATGTGGTACTCTTGTACTCAAAATGTAGGAAAATATGGGACTCCTTGTCAGACTAGAAATGATGCAAACTCAGAACACTGGGAATTAATTAGTGCATCTATTTTTGTGCCAAGTTTAATTTTGTTTCACATTTAATGTTTTGAAGCCAGAGTTTACAGTACCTTCTCTGTCTGGGCAGCAACACCTTATCCATTGTATGGGAAATGTGGGGCAGAGCAATTGTGAGAGGCAAAATATGAGACCCCCTCAATGCTATGACTGTTCTGCCTTCCCACAATTTCTAACTCTCCTCCCTCCTGCGCCTGCCTCTGTACTCTCCCCCTTTTTCTCTTTTTTCCTGACACCTTCCCCTGTGCCTACACTCCAGTCCACTCCCCCTTCCCTACTGCTAGCCTAATATATCACTATCCCTATGTCCCTGGCACTTGGAGCCCCCCCAACCCCTACCTTGCACTCAGCTTCTTTCTAAACTTTCTTGCTGCTGACAACTGACTGTTATCACCGCTGGGCACTGTAACTGCTATGTATGCTGAAGCCTCTTCATTGTTCAAGACTTGTACTGTTTACTAGTTGTACTTTGCTTTTATTATATAATTCCCTTGTTCTCCCTGGAATTATGTAATCCTCTGTACAATTTTGTCTTACATGTTTGTGTTGAGAATACTGACATGGAACCTATGTAAAGAGATCTGAGCTCAAATGGTTTAATCAGAGATCTCAAATAAATAAATTATTATTTCCTCATAATGTGGGACTGTTGAAAGATGTGCAAGGCCAAGCAGCATCTGACACCGTTTCCCTCTCCCCCATTCCACCACACTGTATGTAATATTAATTATGTACATAAAAACCTGAGGTGATAATTGTCTCTCCTTGAATCCTCACTCCTCTCCCACCCAGTGACTCGCATGTCCAGCTGCCTGTCTGGACTCTGTTCACTTGCTGTACAGTACGTCCACTTCCTCCCGCTCACCTTCCAGCATACACCATTACACCATCTGGCATTCATACTGGCTGCTACATTTCCTGCCAACGCATGACTTCCTATCTGCTTTTCCGGCAGCTGCCAATATCTCGTGTTGCTGAAAGGGGCATGGGCGTCAGCGGACAGAATGCTGACAGAAGAATATTTCTACCATTTCCTGTGGATCAGGAATTTTGCCTTGGCAGATGGGAGGGGGGATTCTTTTTTTATTTTTAAATTCCAGTGTTGGTGGCTAGAGAAAGAGAAATTGACTGGGTACAGGACTCCAGCAGAAGAGTCCTGCTCTACTGAATACATCAGATAGTGTCAGATCTGGGAGAGATCTGATTTTGAGTGGACCAGTCCACCCATCCCTAGTCTTAGTCAAAACACAATGAAATGTAATTGTTTAGTGCAATTACTTATATGTAGTTTTTTTTTCTTGTTGATCCTGTGTCCCACCTCCCCATGTCGCTTAACTCAAGTTCCCAGTGTCCCCCCCCCCCCGCCAGCACCCTGATGACATGACCAATAGGCTAAGCTGCTGGGGATGTATGTGTGCCTGCAATCCTGTTTTTGTTTAATGTTTTAGTAGAGCACATGGCCGTACTTATTCTAGCAGTACCATTCACGCTGCCCTAAGATGGGATAAGTATGGGTACAATCACTAAGCATGGTCATGTGCTCTATTAAACTATTATACAGTAAACATGATTGCAGACACATATAAGTCCCCAGACCCCCATGGCTTTGCCCATCGTTTGCATCATCTGAGGGCTTGCTGCATGGTACACTGGGAACTTGAGTTTACAGGCATGGCAGGGGTCACAGGATCAACCAGATAATTAATAACCTAAAGTACACAATAGTAAGTGCACTAAAAGATTATACAGTATTTAATTGTGTCTAATTTAAAAGGGGCCTCATGGTCCTGCAGCATATATGTAGGAGAAGGGAGAGTTACCCTTTAAATTAATATTTAATGTGATAGAAAAAAGAAAGGGTGTGCCAAAAAAATAACATAACACTGATAACATTGGGGAGATCGATAGTAGTACTGTACTACCTGTTTTATGCAGGCAGATTATACTTGTAGCCAACTACTGGTAAGTATAGCTTAAAGAGCAGCCAGCTACATAAATCAAGTGTGTTTCAGTTCAGTTTTGTATTCTGTGCTATTAAACCATGAACTTGAAACGTGAGTCCTGTGTGGTTTCTTTCAGTCATTAGGTCTGTTGCTGAGCCATATGACAACCTCAACATAAGTGGAAGCTGGAACTAGGGGAAAACAACAGGTTAGATGGGCTTTGAAGCCCGAGTCACAGAGTAACATCACTTACCTCACTTACAATAAGCTGACTCAGGCTTCATGCGCTAGACAGTAGTGTGGCTGCACATCCTTGCAGATGTCTGGACAGCCTGCTCATCCATGTGTCAGTCCAGATGATCGTCTGTTCTCTCGCAGCAGCTCACACTTTTCATTTGCGAGGAAGAGCTGGAAACTGATCTGGCATGACACTGAACAGCTGATCTCTGACAGAGGGTAATCAGAACTCACCTTTAAATTTATGTAAAAAAAAACATTTCAGGCACTGTGTTTTTTTTTTATTAATTCTCCCTCGCTATCTATTCCTGCCACACTTCACTCACTGTGAAAAGTTAATTTAGTAACTGTTTTTTTTAGAAGTGCATTAGAGTCTGCAGGGCTAGTAACTGGAGTGCAGTTTAGGTAGATACTGGGAGTGATAAAACCATCCTCTTACTCAACCCCTTTTCTAAACAAACCTTCACCTGATGTGTTGCATATTATAATTAGTCATACTGGGCTTCAAAAAGAGACATGGCAGTGGATAGAAAAGTTTCTGTGAGGGTAGCACCAAATGTATGCTTACCCTTGGTTCATTTTGGAGGGAGCTGTTTTTTTTTCCTTTTCTCATGAGGCATGGTTGCTGCAAATTGATTTTAGTGTCTCATGTATGGGAATTTGGGAGGGAAGGGGTCATCCAAACTGACAGACAAGTGCTAACAGATTGTGACAGGATCTTTTGTAGTTTCTTATAAAACAAAGAAAAGCAAGCTTGAAAAAAAACCTGGGCAATTAATTTCATTTATCTTCTGCCATGTCTCTTTTTAGGTCTAATATGATTAATTATAAATGTAACACATAGGGAGAAGGTTTGTTTAGAAAATGGGTTGCGTGAGAGGATGGTTTTGTCACTCACAGCATCTAACTAAATCGTGCTCAAGTTACTATCCTGGCAGAGTTTAACACAAAACATTTCCTAATAAAAAAGAAAAAGGGGACTGCTTATGTATTTTAATTATAGCAGGTTGTGCCCAGTGAGGGGAACAGTGCATTTTCCGGATCTAGTAGCCCAGTGGATCAACTTCAAATAGTTCAACTGATTCTGCAAAGTAGCCATTAAGTAAATTTTTCTGCAGAGAAAAGTTAGGACTGTGAGTGTTTGTGTTGCTCTTGATGCAATGATGTGCTGAGTAATGCCCAGTCACTCTCCTCTGCACTGGCACTATTCTGTTTTTCCTCATCTCAGCCAGTACCATCCAAACCACCACACGGCTGTTCCTCTCCCTCAGGAACATGAACAGAAACATCTTTTTCCCCTTCCAAGTGTCCCACTGCCTGCATGGCACTATTTAACTCTGCACACAGCTGTTGCCTAAAATGAGTCACCCTGTGGTTGACCATGGTTATATGATGGACCTAGGGTCCAGCATGGCAGAAAATACGTGGTTGTTGTTATCCATGACAGTGGCGAACCTTGCTTGCATCATGTTCTGCATCAAGATGATTAACAAGCACAGTGACCTCTTGTGTAATCCTTGTATTGTCAGCCAAAAAAAATGTTGTAATGGTCATTGAGAATATGTACAGCCGGCATAAGCTGAATAAATATGTCTGTGGTAGCACTTAAGTCACATGTACTCCTCTCAGTTGGTGCAAGAACCTTCACTATGCCCTCAAGAACTAACCAATCATGTCCTCCATTGTCTACCTCCATAGACATTTCATGTAGTGCCCACTTTTGCTCCAGCAGTCTGGAGAGTATCAAGTATGAAGAATTATTGCTAACATCTTGTATTACACAGTGTTGGGACACATCAAGGTGCTCTTGACCTTCTCTCAGTTTGTTAGTGGCATTTACACAGTGATGGAAATGGCTGCAGATGGAATGGGCTGTGGATAATATGTTGTTGGTCTATGCACTGTGATGCAGTGCATGAGTCACCACGAACGTCAGTGTGCATGCAAAGCAATGAATAATGCACAAAATGTCCATCATTGATGACTTTCACAATGTTTGTGCCATTGTCGGTAACAAAAAAAAAACTTTTAAATTGGTGTTAACACCAGTTCAGGAACACAGCATGGCCTGCCGGAATGCAAGAATAGTATGTGCTCTGTGGTCTTCCTCCATCAGTCCAATGTTCAGCAAAGCTGATTTAATGTGACTGTCAGATTTGGGGGGGGGCAAGGATGAGCTACAAGATGATGCATCAGCAACAGCTGCAGCAAGCTGTTGCACACACTAGTGTGCGGTTGAGGAGAGATAGGTATGCAGGGAGTTCTCACTAGTCCAGATATCTGATGTATAGTGAAATACACAACCAACAGCCTCTGCAAGCAGAACAACAAATGCAGATCACACACCATCATACATTCATTGCTATACACTCCTTGAAAATGTGGTACAAGATGGTATCTGTTACTGTGGGTGCAAATACTGGAGAAGTCATCGGAAGCCAGTATCTTCCACAACTGAGATAGGCTGGAGATCCAATGCCATCATCTCGGCAATCAGCTGTGGGATTTGCTGTGATGTTGGATGTGAAGCATGATACTTTGTGCATGCAGAGCATCCATTATTGGAACTGCCTTCAGAGACATTGATGTGACCGCTTCATTGGTGATGTGTGAACTGCTGATGATTGTCTCTCCCTTGTAGTTCACCAGAGTCATTAGAAGTGACCAGAGTAGGGGGACGCTGTGTTGGTGAGGAGAAAGGAGTGCCATGACCACAAGGTTGCTCAAAATCAGATCTGTCAGTGCCACCACAACTGCCAAGAGTACCTGCCTGTGCACCGGAGGGACTTGGTCTTGGTGAAACCAGGAGTGCAGACCCAGATGAGCGTTAATACTGTTGAAGGTGCTGAAGCTTCAAGTGGTTCTGTAATGATGTTGGGGTTAAGTCAGAGAGTGATTTCCCTTAGCTTATAGTGCTGTTGCAAAAGGAACAGACTGCCTTCCTTGTGTCCTCCTTTAACACAGCAAAATGCAGCCATACTGCACTCTTACCACTACGGTTACCAGTTCTTCTGGTAGTACCACATCCCCCAGTTCTTTTTGCAACAGACAAGCCTGTCTTATCTTGATGTTGTTGCCCGATGACCACTGGCCCTGAAAACCAGTGTTGCCAACATTCAGTTGTTTTTCAGGCTGTGATGGAGCCGGATGAACAAACGTCAGTGTTTCTTGTTCGGTTTTCTTAGGGGGAAGGGGACCCTTATGCTTACTGCTAATTGTGCTACCCTGGGTACTAGTGCTACTGCTAGAGGCTGTTTTGCTAGCTACCTTTTTCTGTTTTCTGCCCTCAAGGTACACACCATACTCTGCCTCATCCTCAAAGTCACCTACATTTGCCTCTGATGAAGATAATGTATCACTGGACGATTCATGTGGAGGGAAATACTCAGAGCCAGATGAGTGCTCTTCCTCTGCAACTTTGTCAGGAGTAGTGAGAAGCTGAGAAGCAGGAGGAATAACTGAATAAACTGTAGCGGTCATAGTGGTAATATTCAGAGTGGCAGGGTTAACAGACTGGTGACAGTGCTACAGTGGCAGTAGTGGCAGGGTTCATAGCTTCAGTAGTGGCTGGAGTCACAGTTGCTGGACTGGCTGGAATAGTCATGATGCCAGCTGTCGAAGGCAGGGTATCTCTGGTGGTGGTAGTGGTGATGAAAGATGTTTTTTTTTTTAAATTTCATCTTTATTATTCCTTTAGTATACACAGTCAACACATCAATTAATTCATAGCATCCATCTTTACAGATAACTGAGGGATCAAGTCCTTAGAGTATTAATAGTTCAAATAATAAACTTGTATTTATAGCTTACAATTAGTATCTTAGCTTAACTATTTAAATATAATATAACTTCACAGTTTAGACATGTAATTGCTATTACTTAATGAACAAGTGGATATACAGAGCCACTAAGTAAGTCCCATGTTCTTATAGTTAAATTATGCATTTTACATGCACACCCCCACCTAAGATTAGAGCAGATCATATTAACCCTTTAAGTGAGTATAAGCAGTTAACCTGGAGGGAGGGGGGACATCCTATATATAGGTCGACAGCGTCCAAGCCCAACACAATGGGGAGAAAGTAAGACGGGTGAAGGTGTGAGACGTGGGGAGAGGGAAGTTGTAGTTGGAGGGGGGGAGGGTTTGCAGTCTGCAATTCCAGGGGTCTCAGAGTGGGTCCCAAAGTCTCAACCAACAGGGAAGTCCTCCAGCTCAGCAGCCCAACCTAGGGGACAAAGGTGTCATCCTGTAGCATATAGTATAACTGCCACCGGGACCACCTGGAGTTGAATTGGTCTTCCCGGTCATTTAGTCTATGGGTTATAATGCCCATATAGTAAATCTGCTTGGTAATCTGCCACCAATCTTGTAATGCTTGGGATTTTTGTAGTTAGCCATAATTTTGTGGTGGCCTTCTTGGCTGCCGTTAGAAGGAGGAAGAGGAGGTATCTAATAGTTGGATGCCTCAGCTCTCTCGGGATCAGCAGTAAAGGTACATCTTACCAGTTAGTTGAAGCTGTGAGCCAAGAGTTCCTGCAGATTAGTTTGGAGGGCTAATATAAAGCTGAAGTTTGGGGCATGCCCACATTATGTGTGTGTGAGTGGCTCTGACCTCCCCGATGGCGCCAGCAGGCTGCAGACCTGGTTCGAGCGTAGTGGCTGGTAATTATAGGTGTCCTAAAGTATCTAATAAGGACCTTCCATGCATATTCACGCCACTGGTGAGAACTAGTTACTTTAGCAACATATTGGCACGCTATCCACTCTTCCTGGGAGACGGGCACCCAGCCCGCTTGCCATAAAAGTCTAATGCTGTCCGTAGTGGTTATCCCATATGATTTCTGGAGTGGTAATACTTTGTAATTAAGTGTCTTTGCTTATGGGAATTATTTAATCGGATCTGTTGGTTAATCAGGGGTGGTATCTGTGCGGGTTCCGCATAGAGGCTGGCAGGGATTCATAGTAATGGGCGGCTGTAGAAACCTATAGAAGTCCCTACGCAGCACACCCATATAGGGGTTGAATTTCAGTGAAGGATCGCAGGCTCCCTAGTGCTATAATCTGCGGAAGATATATGAGTCCCAGTGTTTCCCAGGTAAAAAAACCCTGATCCAGTCTGTTAGGGGTGAACTGGTCTAAGTTTGCTATTGGACATATAAAAGATAGAAAGGGTTCTAAGTGCTGCGAGCTCCTAATATATCTCCATGAATTTAGGTAGTGAATTATCCATGGGTTTGTAAGGTCTGAGGGAGGTATCACTTCACGCTGTCGGTATATAACTCTGAAATACTCCCATTGCTGATAACTGACCTTTCAATTTCCGCCAGTGTGGAGTAACTATACTGCTTTTGCCTTGCCATCAGGTGTGATAGCATTGCGGCGTTGTGATATATCCGGAGGTCAGGTAACGCAAGTCCCCCTTCGGATCTAGGAAGAGTGAGTAATTTGAAACGAACCCTGGGTCTCTGCCCCGCCCAGATGAACCTAGAGATAAGGCGATTCCATAACTGGAATGTCCTATCTGTAAGAGGAATAGGGATGTTTGAAATAAAAAGAGGGCTCTGGGGAGAACTACCATTCTAATTAGTTCTATTCTTCTAGTGAGGCTCAAGGGTAGAACGCTCCAAGCAGCCAGGTCTGTTTTAAGTTGGGAGGTAAGGGTATATAATTATTTTTATAATACTCTGTGGAGGATCGAGAAAGTTGGACCCCAGGTATTTTAATTTAGACAGGGCCCAATTACAGGGGAATAACCCTGCACAGTAGGAGACGGGAGTAGTGAAATGTAAGGATCTCAGTTTTGGAGAGGTTCAGCTTATAGCCAGACACCTGCCCAAATTCATCTAAAAGTTGTGCTGTGGCTGGGAGCGATTTCTCTGGGTTCTGGAGATACAGCAACACATCGTCTGCGTATAGGGCTACACGGTGTTCTACCTCCCCCAGCATAATTCCAGCAAGGCTCTGCGACTCCCGAATGCACTGTGCAAGAGGTTCTATAAATAGAGCAAATAAAAGCGGAGAGAGAGGACAGCCCTGCCTGGTTCCTCTTCCTAGCCGGAAATACTCAGAATGATGCCCATTGATTTTAACGCATGCTTGGGGGGCAGCATAGATGTTCTGTATCACCTTAAGTAAGGCTGGAGGGATTCCGATTTTATCTAGGACTTGGTATAAAAAAGGCCATGCCACCCTATCAAACGCCTTTTCAGCGTCAAGGCTGATTAATACTGAGGGTGTGTTGGAGGATTGCATCTCATGAGATAGGTGCAGGGTGCGCTTGATATTATCCGTGGTAGTGCGGGTCATTACAAACCCGCCTGGTCCCTGTCTATGAGCTGAGGAAAGTGAGATCTAAGCGATGGCCAGGATAGACATAAATAGCTTGTAGTCGGCATTTAATACCGAAATTGGTCTATAGGAACTACAAAGTTGGGGGGATTTCCCCACTTTAGGGATAACTGAAATGGTTGCGTATGACCAGGAGGGCGGGGGGGAATCACCTTCCAGGAGTGAGTTAAAAAGTCCCAGGAGTTTATAGAAAACCTGGGGTTGAAGCTTTTTATAAAACTCTATTCCATAGCCGTCTGGGCCTGGGGCCTT
Source organism: Neoceratodus forsteri (assembly GCA_016271365.2). NCBI lineage: Eukaryota > Metazoa > Chordata > Ceratodontiformes > Ceratodontidae > Neoceratodus > Neoceratodus forsteri. The sequence goes on from CM028133.1 coordinate 669,292,069, forward strand.
TAAAGATTTAGCTCTGATTAAGGCAGCGGACAGTTCCATACCTGTAATTGGACTAGTAAGGGCCTCCTTTTGCTGATCTGCTAGCATGGGCATTGTGATAGCGCGGAGATATTGTTTTATTTGTTGATCTTCCGGGTTTTTTTCGGGGGTGTATAATGTAGAGTAATAGGAGGTGAATGCCCCGGTGATATCATACAGCTTGGTTAGCAGCTGACCGTGCGAGGGATGTCTAATGGTGGATATAACCGAAGATTTCTTCTCGCGTCGAATTTGGTAGGCTAATAGCCGTGTTGCTCTAGGGCCCACTTCATAATATCTTTGCCTCAGAAACGTCAGAGCAATCTCTGTTTGTTGTAATACTAAGTGGTCAAGATCCGATTTTGTTTGCTGCAATTGGGGAAGAACTGAAGTATCTCCTTGTTTGTGGGCCATTTGCAGAAAGTGTAGTGTGTCCTCTAGGATAACCCTTTGCTATCTTCTTTGCTTACTTAAGTTCACTGTGTACTGGATTATATGCCCTCGAAGGACAGATTTCACTGTATCCCAGTGAATTGCAGGAGACGACTTCTCTGGGGGGTTGTTCCTAACTATTTCTTCAAATTTATCTACCAGGAATTCTTGGAACTGCTTAGAACGCAAATAATAGGGGTTGAGCTTCCATCTAGTATTTTTAACCTGTAGCCCCACGTCCCAAGTAGTGACTAGGGGCATGATCGGATAGGACTATATCGCCTATTCTTGCGTCTTGGAGAAGATTTAGGTGTTCGATTTGGGTATAGGTTTGGTCAATACGAGAGTAGGTACGGTGTACCGAGGAGTAGTAAGTATAATTACGGGCTCGAGGATGTGTGCGGCGCCAGACATCGCACCAGCCTACTTCTTGTATAAACCTCCTAAAAAACCTCTGGCTAGGTGTTTGCCTGGGAGGATGCGAGTTGGATGAGTCCAGGACCACGTCAGGGAGGAGATTAAAGTCCCCTGCAAGAAGGAGTGTTCCCTTGGTCATCTGAACTATCCTGTCTAAAAGCATCTTTAATTGGGGGGTTGGTAGTCCCGGGGGGAAATATGCGTTCGCCAGGGTTACCTGGACGGCTCTCATCGTGCCTTGAACGATAACAAGTCTACCCTCAGGGTCAGCCCACTGTCTTCCCAGGTCAAAGTGGGTATAGGAGGGGACTATGATCGCTACTCCTCTGCGCCTACCCGAGCCGCTGGATGAGTAAAACACCTCCCCGGCTTAGCTGTGCCAATTTAGCATGTTCTTTAGGGTTCAGGTGGGTTTCTGCAGATAGATCAAACCGCTCTGCTTTTCTTCAGGTACATTAGAACCCTGGATCTCTAACCGGGAGGTCAGGCCATTGATGTTATGGGAAAGGAGTTTCAAGTGTGAAGAGGTCATGGGATTTGCTGGGATAGGACGCTGCCCAGGAGTCCCTCCCCTGGGACAATCAAAAGGTCTCAAAACCCTTAGTCTGTATTCGCCTTGATCCATTTACATAAAGATGTTCGACTGTGTTAATAAAACAACGATGCTTTGGCCCTATACGGTTGTATCTCTACACAAATTTCTAAAGAAAGGATAACTAGCAGCAAAGAACTTACAACTATAAACATATAAAACCTAACATCTAACATTTTCCAGCAGGTGGCCAACTGGGCCCTCCATTGGAAAAACAGTAACTGGTGCTTCCATGGATTAGGTCATGTCCAGACCTTTAAGCTCTCCAGGGAGGAATCTTCCCACATCGGGGTCCTCCTGACACTAATAGTGTCAATTAAAAAAAAGAGGTGAGGGAATCAAAGGAAGGGCAGAGAAAATAAATTCTACGGAAGAGGAATAGGAGAGGGGTGATAAATAGGACGTCATAGGCCAAGGCAGTGATCCGCCATTAGAAAAGGGTTGGTCTTGGGCAAGAGACAATGTAATGGTTGCTGTCCAGTACAGGGGAGGCCCAGGTAGCCAGCACCACCAAGATCTCGGCTTAACATTTTGACCAAAGTAAGAGCCTAACCCCTCTACTTTTGGGGCTTTGCTAAGTCTAGTCCGGCCCCTCCCCGCCAGCCAAGGACGGGCGGGGGGGCCAAAAATCCCCCGGCCCTCCGAGATGGTCCCCGATAACATAAAAGCGGGACAGTCCCGCTTAGCAAGAAAAAAAAAAAAAGACCTAGGCGGTGGGGGGGGAATCCAGAGAGCTAGCTGGGAAACCCACCTCCGTACAGCCCGACAAATCAGCATCTGCCTCGAGGGGTTCAAGACTGCCTAGTGCTCAGTGGGGGAAAGAGTGGTCATCAGCCCCCATTATCACTTCCCTAATGAGGGTCCATAACTCCGCTCGAGTGAGCGAGCCCACAATACAGCAGGACCACTTGCCACAAGATAAGTCCAGCAGCCAGGCAATTGCGATATAGTCATCAGTGCATCTCCCCTCCCCCCCAGACATGGCACCGCAACCCTGCAATCCCTTGATCGGCACCCATCACAACTCACCAGGCATGTGTCTCCATCACAGCCCGGTAAAATCAGAGAAGCAGGCCCAAGCGCCAGGGAACCAACACGAAAGCGGCCCTCGCTCCCATGGACTAGGACTGAGGCCCACGCCTCCCAGCTCTATCAAGCAGGCCGGTCACCATGGGAGTGCCAGGGCTATACGACACAGTCCAGCCCAGAGCGTGGGGGGCAGAGGGCTCCTGTTACCTTAGCCGCATCTCCTGATAAAGCAGCAATCTCGGAGGGGGGGGGTAGCGGACGGGGCTCCCAGAAACAGGGAGAAGATCCAACGGGGAGTCCCCTGTGTCTGGGGTAATCCCGAATGACCCGGGAAGGTGAGGGTCGGTGAGAGCATTACTCCACCTCCACCATAGCTCACCGGGCGGAGACCCCGTTCGGCCAGCGGCATCTATGCTGGTCTTTATTTCACGCCCCCCCCCAGCCCCACAGCCCAAAACCCAAACTACAGGCAATTCAAAACCTAAAATATTTATAAACGAGTCATCAGGCACATAAGTAATACTTGCTATTCCGGACAGTCCAGATTAGTTCATGGGGGAATCGCCGTGTGGTCCGCCGCTCAGGGTCCTGGCCAGAGTGTTTTGCCTTCAATCTGCTAAGCTCATCCTGTGCAACCCCGAGTCCCGTCGATGCCCCCACCACCTCCACGCTGGTCCTTCTTCCACATTTTCTGGGAGATTCTCGCCAATCGAGGAACCAGCCGCCTCGCCCTGGGTCTCTGCTGTGGTATATCTATGTTCCTTTGCCTTCAGGCTGATGTTGCAGCAGCCGCCAGTCGAAGGTGAGAGCGCCTCCTGGAAGAAAATGATCATCTTCGCTGGATATGGTGTCCTGAAGCGATGCCTGCATGGATTTAAGCGACTTCATTTTGGGGATGTAGGCCTTTCATCTGGTCATGACCTCAGGGGCAAAATCATTTTCAAAAAATAGCCTTTGGTTATCTAGGAGTACCACTCCCTTCCTCCAGGCAGCATGCAGCACGGCTTCTTTTTCTTGAAAACGAAGGAATCTAGCCAGGATCACTCTTGGGCGGGCTCCTGGGGCTGGCCTTGGGCCCAGAGTGCGGTGAACCCACTTGAACTCCAAGGTGCAGTGAGGGGGAGGGAACAATTTGTGGAGGGTATCTTGAAGATACTGATGGCATCTGAGCCCTCGGCCCTCTGGAATGCCTGCAATCCGGATGTTATTACGACGGTTTCTGCTCTCCGCCTTCCGCCTCTATCTTGCAGCTGCCAGGCTTTGATGCAGTTGTACTATGGCCTGCTCGCAGTATCAACCTCGCGGTCTGTTTCGTGACCCGCGATCGGTAGCCTCCTGGCGCTTCTCCAGCTTATTGATGTCGCACGTAGCCCTGTGATTGTGGACCTCATTTCTCTCCTAAAATCTCAAATTTCAGTGAGCATCTGTGTCATCTGCTGTTGCAAGATCTCAGTAGTAGGATGACTACAGGTAGGTGCACTTTGGCCTGAGCCGACGGGCCCTAGAGCCCTGCTGTCAAGACCGCCGCCGGAATCTCTCTTCATCTGGTGCAGGGCGGGTTTTATTCTTTAATCGATCCCTTGCCCATGGCATACTTTATCCTCCGTAGTGTCTAGGGTTGTTAGTTTTGTACTTGAAGGCAGTAACTTGGAGGTTTTTCGGCGATCACCTCGGGAGCTACCGTACTAGGGTGCAGCAAGGACCATGACGTCACCGGAAGTCCGGTGATGACAGATGTGATAGTGCTACTGGTGAGAGATGGAGACACATTAGTGATTGTGGGAGTCAAGAACAGTGCAATTCTGCTTAGGTTTGCACCATTTTCTTTTGTGCCAGCCACAGTACTACTATTGGGGGAGAGCTACAGGATGGGGGGGTTGCTGACAATCATCAAGGAAGAAAGGGACCTGGGGATTATCATTTCAGATGACCTAAAGGTATCTAAGTGGTGTACAAATGCTGCAGGGAGGGCCAGTAGCATGCTGGGGTGCATGGGCAGAGGTATTATTAGCAGAAGATGGGAGGTAGTGATGCCATTGTATAAGATGCTAGTGAGGCCTCACCTATAGTACTGTGTGCAGTTCTGGAGGCCGTGCCTTTGTACGGACATCAACAGGGTAGAGGCGGTCCAGAGAAGGGCGACTAAGATGGTACAGGGCTTGCACAGAAAACATATGAGGAGGGATTAAAGGACCTCAATATTTACTCACTGGAGGAGAGGAGGAATTGGGGCAACATGATAGAAACATTCAAGTACCTTAAGGGCATAAACAAGGTGCAGGGGGAAACATCTTTGAATAATAGAGGAGTACAAGAACAAGGGGGCACGATATGAAACTTGAAGGTGATAGGTTAAGGGGAAATGTGGGTAAGTTTTTCTTCACAGAGAGGGTGGTGGACACATGGAATAGTCTGCCATAGGAGGTAGTGTGAGCGAGCACAGTGGAAAGATTTAAACATGCCTGGGACAGACATAAGGGAACCGTAGAGGTGGGAAGGGGGGAGGGGCATGGACCAGATAAGCTCAGAGACCGCAAACTAGTGTAGTGACACTGGGCAGACTCAATGGGCTCGGAGGTCCTTATATGCCAGGAATTTCTACGTTTCTATGTATTGCTGGAAGAAATAGGCTTAGAAGGGGTAAACATTAATTTTGGGCATCGAATATAGCCTGACCGTCGCTCACATTCAGGTTCACCAACCTGTTACTCAATTTTAGATTTGCTGGTCATGGACCAATCATGTGTTTTACCACCTCTGTCTGCCATGGTAATGCAAGATGGCAACAATTTCTGAACACTCCAAACTACTGTAATACTTTTATTTTTTACTGAAGTACTGATTTATTTTACCACAAAAAAATTCTCACAAGTGACACACAGGCAAGTGGTCTGTGTGACGCATTCTGCATGCAACGCAGTGGGCGGTGGGAGTGGAGTCAGCTGACTGCCCTCTGAGGTAACTACTGCTCCTGTCTTTGGTAAAACCTGAGCCCAGATTACCCCACCAATATTAAAGACAGATTTTTAACTACAGCAGTCAAGCTAGAACTACTGTAATACTTTTATTATTTAATGAAGTACTCATTTATTTTAGCTCCCAAAAATTCTTGCAAGCAGCACACAGGCAAGTGGTGTGCATGTAACTACATGGTGTTGCCACCTGGCCCTAAACTGTGGGCAGTGGGAGTGGAGTCAGCTGACTGCCCTCTCAGGTTGCTGCTACTGTCTTTGGTGAAACTCGAGCCAGGATTACCCCACCAATATTAAAGACAGATTTTTAACTACAGCAGTATGACACAGCGGGCAGTGGGAGTGGAGTCGGCTGACTGCCCTCTGAGGTTGCTGCTGCTGGCTTTGGTGAAACCTGAGCCCAGATAACCCCACCAATATTAAAGACAGTTCGGATTTTTAACTACAGCAGGCAAGCTAGAACTACTGCAATACTTGTATTATTTACTGAAGTACAGATTTATTTTAGTGCAAAATAATTCTTGCAAGCGGCATGCAGGCAAGTGGTGTGCATGCGACTGCGTAGTATTACTACCTGGCCCTAAGCTGTGGGCAGTGGGATTAGAGTCAGCTGACTGCCCTCCAAGGTTGCTGCCACTGGCTTTGGTGAAACCTGAGTCCAGATTACACCACCAATATTAAAGATAGAATGTTTTTGAAATTATTTTTCTGTCCTGGTCATCATCTGCTGGGGCATCTCTCTGATGGAGACCCATTGGACCAGCCTCTACCATCTGCCTGAACCCCTCCCCAATTGTGGAATCGGGTGCTGGATCCCCCTTCTCCTGCCGGACCCATAGGGAGGAAACCGAGACCACAGAGAGTCAAGTTAGGTCAGAGCTGGCTTAGACATTTGGGCGTGGTCACTCTAGCCCCGTCATCGGTTTACATCCCCTCAAGGCTCAAATGTGCAATGACGTCTGCACGCGGAGGATGCAGACTGCCACCTCTCGCTGACATCCACTGTTGCCTCACCCCATCTGCAGCCCCACTCCTTGTAGTGCCCCCCCATTCTCCACCGCAAGCCACTACACAGCAGGGAACCCCCAACAACCCATCCCAGGAGAGGAGAGCAGCCCTCTGGATGCCCGATCCTCTCCTTCACCCTGCCGACCCCAGTTGCCCGAGTCCACTCCTGAACTCGGGTCGCCGGTGTGGTGCGAGGTGTGGCAGCCAGTGCCTCAACCCTCAGTGCCACCAGGCCGGCCTAAAGACAGATTTTTAAATACAGAAGTCAAGGCAGAACTACTGTAATACTTTTATTATTTACTGAAGTACTGATTTAGTTTAGCACAAAAAAATTCTTGCAAATGGCATGCAGGCAAGTGGTGTGTGTGTGTGTGAGACTGGCCGGTGCACTCTCTGACCCTAAGCTGGGGGAAGAGGGAGTGGAGTCAGCTGACTGCCCTCCAAGGTTACTGCTACTGGCTTTGTTGAAACCTGAGCCCAAATTATACCACCAATATAAAAGACAGAGTTTTAACTACAGCAGTCAAGCCAGCACTCGATTTATTTTAGCTTAGAAAAAAATCACAAATGTCACACAGGCAGGTGCTGCATGGTGTTGGTGTGCTACTGTGTGTGACAACACCTACCAATAAACAGTAAGAGATGGAGTAAGCCGAATCCCCTCTCCAATGAAAGTGGAACCTGAGTCAGGATTTTTCCACAAAAACAGTTTCACTTTCTTCTCACGGTCACTCCTTTACTTCCGCGCAGTAAAAGACCTGTGTGACTGTGACACTACTGCAATACAGCAGCTGCTGCTAAATCAACAGAGCAGATGATTTGTCTGAATAAAAAAAATTCCTGCAGCAGGCACTAATACAGTGCACACAAATTATCAATAAGTATTTTTTTTGCACAATAAATCGAATAACAGATAAGTTCTGGTGTATTACAAGGCAGTAATTCCATTGAGAGGTTCTGGGGGCACAAGAAAACTCGAGAGCGAAGCTCGAGAGGTTTCTTCTGTCCCCAGAACCTTGAGATGGAATTTCTGCCTTAAAACACCAGAAACTACTTGTTATTTTTTGTAATATATGGATGCGAGGAATTTTCAACTTCTTAGTTGTTTCGACTGTATGGTGCTACGGTCTGCAGAGTTAGACTCCGAATCTTGTTCCTTGCTCTTCACTCGCACCCCCTCTCCCATCCCAACTATTTCTCTCTGAAAGAAAAAAAAAAACACGGTTTAGACATTAGTCACATCGGTGATCCCAACGATACTATTACGAGGACCGGAAGTATAGTATTATCGGGCTGGAAGTATAGTATTAAGAGGACAGGAAGTATACTATTATGAGACTAACTAGGATATTACAGGGATTTTTTTATATGCTTTTTGGGGGTATTATTTTATCAAACCATATATTACAATCTGATAATGTATGAAATCAAAATCTTTGATCAGAGCTCTCTCCACATCTGTCTTCTCTGTGCTGCAAGTGTGACAGTTACATGGTCTGGCTTCAGTCAGCTTTGATAAATGCTCACTAACTGGCCAAGCAAGTCACGTGAAATCTTAAAATCCCATCAAATAGATTAACCCCAATACCAGCTGAATAGTGACACTAATTGTTATTTGGATCCCGCATAATGAATACCATACTATTTGTGGTATTCGGATTCTAATATTCAGTACTCGCACACCCCTATTGCTGTCCAAACTATTGTAATTTGCCTAGCAATGTACTGCAGTTTCTGACTGCTGTTGTTGCTTGCATGATTTACTCCTCCATGTACCCTCCCCTCCCCCCCAGGAAGCACCTTGAAATGAGCTCTTCTCAGATTTGTAGGCCCTTCCTGCTGAAACTCTGAAACGTTGAACCCATTCCATATTGGAGGGTAGAGATGAGTTGAAATGTTCTATGCTCAACCTTATTCAAAATGGCTGGTCGCCCATATTGCAGGCTTAAGTAATAATCCATGACAGGGTGTGGGTTATGGTGGAATTTACCCATGCCTGGTGTGGTTCAGGTCACGAGGCCGCTGGCCAGTTGAGGAAACCACACCAGAAGTTGTTAAATCCCACCATATTGCACACCTTGGAGTGTATTATTGTAATTATATGATGTCCCCCTTTACTTTATGTGACAAAGCAAAGAGTTTTTTTGGCATTTTAAATAAGTTTTATTAGATTTATTGTTGCTCCATACAAAATAGTTATGTGTCGCTAGCTAGAATATTGTTATCCAGAGAGAGCAGGAGTGCGGTTTGGGAGGGGTGGAGTGGCAGTACCCAGTTGAGAGCTGGGAAACAGTGCTGAGCAGCAAGTATTGTGGCACAGAAATTGATTTGAAAGTTTTTTATTTTGCTGGTTGTTAGTTGCAAGGGAGCAGTTGGGTGAAAGGTGAATGAGCTCATGACTGATACTTATTTTCACTTAGTTGTCTTTAGTGGGAAAAGTAGCAGCTGGTTTCTTTTCAGTTTTTTCGGCCATTGGGTGTATTTATTTATTTATTTATTTCATATTTCAGAGAGACCTTTGAGCATGAGCTCTTTTACAAAGGTTCCACGTCAGGGTGAACAATAAGACAATACACATATTCAGTGGTTACAGATGCCTGCTCATTTGGCATTAAAAGAGAGATTACATGAGAATTAGACAAATTGGAGAAATAACACAGTAGCTGTAACAGAGTACAAAGCTATTTCTAATTGATTGCACCTGGTAGCACACCCCTAGAGACCTCCAAAATCCAATGCTAGGCTGTGGTTGAGAAAACTGCATATGGGTTTAACGCTAACCCAGATGGCGACGGTCTGGGTGACAGTGAAAACAAGGGGGCTGGTTGAAACCTACTCGCAGAGAGCGAGAGGTGGGGGATAGTGGAACAGGGGGCTGTGGGGGGGGAGCAGCTCCATAGGGCTTTGTCAAGTAGGGGTTGGTTGGGGGGTAGGGAGGGGCAGTACCAGCGTGCATTTGGAGAGGATCGAATAACTTGCTTACGCCCTTGGCTGGGCTGGAAATGGAGAGGCAGGGTTCTCTAGGTAGCCCTGTTGGGTGCTACCTAGGGTGAAGGCCTATCTTTCAAGTGGAGCCTGAGCAGCAGGTGCACTTTGAGATAGACATAAGGTGCTGTTTGAGGCCTGCTTTGAATTGAGACAGGCTGTTTGTTTGTAGTTTCATCGGGAGTTCATTTATCCAGAGGGGGGCCTGATAGGTGAAAGCGCGCTGCCCTAGTGAGGTTCGGTGGAATAGGATAGACAGTGCTCTATTTTTCCTCCCTCTGGTGATGTGAGATGGGGGAGAAGCCACAAGCAGGTTACCTATACAGGGTGGTTTTTTTCCGAGGAGTGTCTTCTTTGCCAGGAGGCAAGTTTGGTATTTGATCCTGTTTTTTTTAGGTTAAGCCAGTTTGTACGCTCTTACAGGGTGCAAGTATGAGTGTAGTGATCTGCGCACAGGGTGAGGCAGCATGCCTTATTTAGTGTGATTTGGACCCTTTTGAGTACTGCATCAGAAGCATCTCCATAGACCACCAGCCTGTAGTCAATCGTGGAGAGTATGGAGCTGGAGACAGAGATTCAGAGTGCTTCTGAGGTGAGGGATTTCTTTTGCCTATAGAGGACCCCGATCTTTGTGTTTACCACTCTAACAAGAGAGTCTACATGGTGTGTGTATAAGTGAGAGAGTCATCAATGGTGACCCCAGCGTACTTGAACAAGTGTACCTACTCATTCTGCTCACCAGCCTTATGAGTGATTTTGAGGGGAGTGTGCCTGTGTTTATAGTGGGGGCTAGATAGAAGCATGGCCTTGGTTTTCTTGTAACTTAGTAGCAGCTTTTGCCTACTGAACCAGTCCTCGAGTTTATTGAAAGGGTTCTCTAGTTCTGTTTGTAGGGCAGCCTGGGAGGTGCTGCTGCTCAGCAGCATGGCATCGTCTGCATATAGGATACATTTGGTGTCACAGGCCATGGGTAGGTCATTTACAAACAGGCTGAAAAGTAGGGGCCCTAGAATTGATCCTTGAGGGACACCTAGGAGTACATCTCTGGAGCTGGATAATGTCTGCCCAATTTTGACTCGCTGGCTCCTGTGTGTTAGGTAGTCATTGAACCAATTCAGGGCGTTTGGTGCCACACCCAATCTTTGGAGCTGGAGTACTAGTAGAGGGTGGTTTACAGTGTCGAAGGCTTTGGTGAGGTCAGTGAAGATAGACCCCACCAATTTGCCTTCATCCAGTGCCTTGTGTGCATAGTCGGAGTATTCCAGCAGTGCCGTGATGGTACTGTGTTTTTGCCTGAAACCATGTTGGTTTGGGCAGAGCAGATTGTACTTGTTGAGGTATTCTGTGAGTTGGCTTGCCACGATTTTTTCCATAGCTTTGGATAGAGGGGAGAGGATAGATATAGGCCTGTAGTTTGACGCCAGCGCCTTATCACCATTCTTATGCACTAGTATCGCCAGGACTTATTTTCATACCTCCAGAAATTGAGCTAGAGCCAGGGATTCATTAAATAGCATTGTTATGGGCATGATCATAACATCAAGGGTGAGAGATAGTAACTTCATGTCTAGCCCATCACTCCCCAATCTGGTTGTGCCTAGGACTTTCCTGACCACTGTTTGGGCCTCCTGCGCCATCACCTTCTTGAAGTAGAAGGCTGGGTGATTAGTTGTGGGCAGGCTGGTGCAACCTAGGTCCTCAGCAGGCAGAAGGTAGTCTGGCGGCAGCACTGGGGACAGGTCTGTAAAGGCCTGGTTAAAGGCATCAGCTATGGCTAGCGGATCTGATGATAGTGGATTTAATTGAAGCTAAAACAGAAGGAATGGGGGTATTCGAGAAGAGAGCTGGGAGACAGTGCTAAGCACCAGGTATTGTGGCACAGAAACTGATTTTAAAGTTTTTTTGTTTTTTTTTTTTGGCTGGTTGCGAGTTGCAAAGGAGCAATGGGATGAATGGTGCATGAGCGCATGACTGATGTCATTTATTTTCTCTTGGTCCGCTTTGCTGGGGAAAAATAATAGTGGATTTCTTTTGAGTTTTTCAGGGAGTGGGTGTATTGATTTCATTTCCACCCTGACTGGCACTTTTTGCGTGGGTTGTCAAGAGATTTACCCATGGCTAAAAGTGCCAGTCAGCTAATTAAAATGATAGATTCTGGTTGCCCATTTTATAATAGAATATAATTTGGAATTTCATAGAGCCTTTCATGTAATCTCAGTTTTCAAGCAAACAGAGACATCTTAATGCAGTCAGCAGCATCATACACACAGTCATGGACAACTGCTTTATATCATGCTTCATTCAGAGAAGGACTCTGGACCTGGATTCTAGAGTTATCACATGCTTCTTTTTATAAAATGGACCATGAAAATCCTGTTAACTCATTGGTCAAAACATATCAAATGACCATTGATTATTTAAGTGATAACATTAATTTAGTAGGAGTATACAAAGCAATATCCGGTTGCTGTGGATGATTAAATGCCAAGGTGATGCCGAGGCATTTAATCATCCACAGAAGCCAGTTATTGGGAGTATACTCCTACTAAATGAATGTTATTAGTATTATGCCACTAGGACTTACATATATTTTTTTAATGTAACTCCTATTGAAAATTGAATGGTGAAACGGTGTGAAATCAGGTTTGAAAAGTAAAGCTGTGACCTAGGCATGTGCATTAGTGCCGGCTGTGATACAGTTGCTTAGAGTGACAGCTTTACAATATATTTCAAAGCCCAATTTAATTCTCAGGTTTTAAGAAACTGATTTGGTGGCTACTTTTTTGCACTACACTTGTCACTAACATACCGTTGTCTGATGCCATAAAAGAAAATCAGATGACCTGTGTGTGTGCAGTTTTAACAGACTTTCACTGTCTTTCTGAACTGCAGCACTGTTATAATGAATGAAAATCATGGTGGACAGAGACATCGGCATCTGCTCACTGTAACTTGGTGCTCCCAACCACAGCAGTCACTCCGGCGGTCGCTGTCCATCCCGGCCTGCAGCACTCAGTTGCCCCATTTCACTGCACAGTAGAAAGTAAACCCCTAGAAGTAGCACTTGAATAGACCTTACCCTATCCAACAATCTGGCATCAGGATTTAGGACAATACCCAACCCATGAGTACCTCTTGCAGTCATGAACCCAGAGAAGGAAGTGGATGGATAACCTACCCTAGGCATGGTTACAGGTGAATAACCTACTGTGGGCAGAGTTATTATGTGAATAACCTACTGTGGGCATGGCTAAATATGGATAATCTACTGTAGGCATGTATTTGGCAGTCTGTGGGATAATAACTGCCAGTTTTCCTGTGTTCTGATTGGCTAAAACTGTGGTATAATTTCTAACAACCGAACAACTCACCTGAACCACATACATTTTTATCTAATAAAACCCATGTTATAAGTAGAAAAACAGACTCCAGGGTGTGTGGGTATAAGAGAATAATGTGCTTCTTTGATTATTTTGGCACTCGGCTATACCTCGTGCCTAACAACCTCCTGAGGTGTGCATTATTTTTTATAATCACAGACCCTGACGTCTATTATCCCTTACAAAATGTGCAACCAGGTTTTAAATATCTACCTGGATAAACATCTGAAACAGGCAGAAGGAAAAGCATGTTCATGTTTCTTCCAAAGGATTGCACCCTTAATATGGTTGTACTTAACTTAAAATGCATGGAAAAGTTGATGTCAGCTCTAAATATTTTTCCAAATTCTTGGTGTAGAAGTTTTACTACAACAATTTACCTCTGAGCTATAGCCACTATATAAATTGCCTTTTGAATAAGGGGTATTGATTTTGTTTTCTAAACAAAAATATATGTTATGCTTTCAATATTCCATGACTATTTTATACTGTATGTGAATTTTGTTAAATGTATTATAAATAGTTACAAAACATTTGAATTTATTTGCCATGGGATGAGGTTCCAATCCTCATGTCAGCATTCAGATGACTTATCCCTCATAAGATCTCCCTGAGAAGGCGAGATAATGAGCTCCTCGGCAAGTGTTAGTGTGACCTGAGACTTGGATCCACTCTGACTTGCCCACAGATGGGAACCACCTTGTCCTTGAAGCTCAGAGGCAATTCTGTATTGAGCTTCAAACATGTTTTAAAACATTATCTCTTTGCTAAACGTCAGCGTAAATGTTATGCTGACTAGATGTAACTGCCTATGATCTTGTAGTTGGAGTATTTCTTGTCTTATGTATTTTTTTGATTTTGTTGCATGTTCTGGTTGCCCTTCTAAATGGGCCTTTGGCCCAAGGTCTTACCAGATTTAAAAAAAAAACAAAACAAAACAGTTACAAAGATTCCTTCCTCGTAGGCCATCCAGTAAAGGCTTGTCACTGATGGCTACAGCAAGCATATGCCAGGCTATCACTTTGGAGTGGATTGAATGTTTGCAAAACAAGGTGGGTTCTTGTTTTTCTGCTTTTTAACCCTAAAGGCAATGTGTGTTGTGGTTTCCTTGTTTGTTTATTAAAAATTGCAACCTCACAAAGATGGTTGAAGTTAATAAGTCTTATCCATTACTCATATTCAGAAAGAGCTGTAAATCGAAACAGTACAGATAACTATTCTGTAACTTAAAACCTTGTTCATTTCATTTCTTAATATGATTAGAGTGTTGAGCATGTTTGAAGTCTAATACCCCCTGTGTTGTTTTGTGTGTTTAGTCTGAAATAGCCTTATTAATTTCCTTATTTAGGGTCCATTGTCCTGCTGCATTTTCCTGCCCAGTATTAATTTGTTTAATCACTTATGAGTGCTGAAACTTAGTGACATCAGTTGAGCAGAAACATTGTCACTGGTTTCAGAATTTAGAGTAATTAAAAAAGTATTACCTAGTGAGAAAAAAGTAGCAATAATAAGGGACCTTTAAAAGGAAAATATGGAAATATTCAGAAACAAACACTGAAGTCTTAGACAGACTTCACACATGCCACAGTTTCTAATTATATAAGAAATGCGATGATCCCTTTAACATAAATTTTTCTGTCAAAGAAGCTTGTCAAATGCTTTGGGGCAGCAGCTGATGCTGTAACTGGAAGCGTGTCGACTTCATGGAGCAGTATATACGTTCTATAATTATGTATTTATTGGATTTCAAACTGATCATTTCCTCACAAAAACATAAACAAGTTATAAGTTCACAGTTTAAAGAAAATTGACATTGAAATTCATATACAATTAACATTGAAATTCATATACAATTAACATTAAAATCCATATACAATTAACATTGAAATCCATATACAATTAACATTAAAATCCATATACAATTAACATTGAAATTCATATACAATTAACATCGAAATCCATGTACAATTAACATTAAAATCCATATACAATTAACATTGAAATTCATATACCTAAAACTATCAAGGAGTTCACCTAGCAACTGACTACTCTCTTGTTGACACAAGAACTGGATAGGTGGAAACTTCTCCCTTAATCACGGGTACAGAACATAGAGGCAGTGCAGATGGTGGTATTACCGCAATTAATGTAAGATCCCTACTGATGCCTAATCCTGGGAGACTCCAGACATGGCACAAACTTATCTCCAGATTTTTGTGAGATGGCCAATGTCCATGAACTCGTTACCTGACCCTTGAGCTGCCTAAACATAGTGGAGGCCTGGCTCTCCCTATCTTATACCCTACTGTGAGGCTGCTCAATTGTGGACATCATTTTACTGTCTGGAGCCTGACTATTCGATACATTGGAAGTATCTAGAGCTATATGCAGGGGATTTGTAGCCTCTCTCTCTCTCTCTCTCTCTCTCTCTCTCTCACTTTCTTCTCTTCACCTCTGCTCACTCCTTCACAGATCTCCACTAATCCATTCACACAGAGGCAATCCAAATTTGGTATAACATAATCTGTGATACATGAATAAGGCCAGAATTTGCACTATATGCCTCCCTTACACCACCTGATTCCCTCCTTCTCAGCCCGACCATTCCTTAAAACAATGTGACAGGAATTAGGAAGGGGCTTTCTTTTCCCTTTCAACTCTTGGATGGGATGGTGGTGCATCCCTTCACTGACTTGATGGACATCTATTACCTTCACACCCAGGACTGTTTTTTATTATTTCCAAGTCCAGACTCACATAACCCCCCAACTAGCCGAGATTTGTATTGTGGGCATATTTTCTTTTCTATCACTCCCATGGCAAGCCCTTACTGGACATACCCTTACATACCTAATATCTGATCTATACCAGGCCTTAAAGGGGCACTGTCACTTCTTTTTGCATCATAATATTTCTAGTTGAAAAGACACATTTTATGATTGCTTAGCTTCTCTAAAATACATCTGTGTTGCTGCTTGTTTTATCTGCCTCCTTTCTTAGTAGACCTGAGATGCATGCTAATGGTGTAATTATATACCCTACCTTGTTTTGTTTGAAATACTTCATCTACTCTTATTGCATACTTCATGAACATTAGGAACATCCCAAAAGAATGCAATCAGTCATAATGCAATAGTCATTTTTCCTCCCACTGCATCAAGAGTGGCTAGACTGTGTTGGAATATTCCCAAGTCCAGGACAGATGCAGTAGGAGTTCATCAAGGAATGTAAGCAAACTTTTTCTTGTTCCAGGATGACCCTGGATTTGTTAAGTTTCTGTTAAAGAAATGTAATAAAAATTAAAGTGAAAAAAACATATACCTTACTGAAGTCAGTGATTAGATAGTTCACCTTTTTTGTGTCATATAGCTATGTAAGAAAAAGTAAAAATACATTAATTCATCTAAAATACTTTCAAAGTTAAACATTTCAGGCAAACCACAAATTCTAACATTGCATTCTGTAATAATATTTTCAAGGTGCTCTGGTTTACATAAAATACTTGTGCTGCCTCTATCAGAGTTGTGGAAATGAGTGGAAGAGGTGGACAAAAGTTTGGGACAGACAGAAGATCATTCTGTGAACATTAGAAGTGTGCATAGAGCACCTGGTCCTGAAGCTGACATCTGCAAATCTGCATCTGTCCTAAATAGATACTTCTGCTCAGTATTTGCTGAAGTGAAGGTAGGGCAGGCCCCACAGCTCAGCACCATGGACACAGGGGGGGAGGGAAGTGTGCACTAGTCCCTTCACAAAAGAAAGGGTCCTACAAGAGCTCGATAAGCTCGGTGTGGACAAGGCAATGGGACCTGATGGCATACATCCCAGAGTACTAAAGGAGCTATGGGTGGAACTTGCAGAGCCATTATCAGAACTGTTAAGTGAGTCTCTGAGCACAGGAGAGGCCCCAGAAGACTGGAGAAGGGCTCATGTGATCTCCCTCCACAAGAGTGGTAGTAGGGAGGAGGCAGAAAACTACAGACCAGTCAGTCTTACCTCAGTAGTGGACAAGATTATAGAGGCACTCCTTAAGGAAAGGATAGTACAACACCTGGAATCCATAGGAGCACAGGATCCAGGACAGCATGGGTTTATTAAAGGAAGGTGCTGTCAAACTAATCTCATAGATTTCTTTGACTGGGTAACCAGAGTGGTGGACCAAGAGGGAGCAGTTGATGTTGCCTACCTTGACTTCAGCAAAGCTTTCAATACTGTTCCACATAGAAGATTGATTAATAAGCTGGATAGGCTTGGGTTGGGTCAGAAGTTGGTCAACTGGGTGGCAAACTGGTTGACGGGCAGAAAACAGAGAGTTGTGGTAAACGGTATACAGTCAGAAGAGATGCAAGTCACAAGTGGGTACCTCAGGGAGCAGTTCTGTAGCCAGTCCTTCAGTATCTTCATCAGTGACACTGCAGATGGACTGGAGGTTAAGGTTTGTCTTTTTGCAGATGACACCAAGATCTGCAACACAGTAGATGATCCAGATGGGGTGGGCAGAATAAGAAGATATCTGGATAAACTAGCAAACTGGTCGGAAGAGTGGCAACTGGAGTTTAACACAAAGAAGTGCAGGATCATGCACATAGGGAAGAGAAACTCTGAAGACACCTACAGGCTGGGAGGGGAGTTGCTGGCAGTCACAAGGGAAGAAAGACTTGGGCGTCATCATCACCGATGACCTGAAATCATCCAAGCAGACCATGAAAGTAGTAGGTAAGGCTAGAGGGATGTTGGGGTATATTAGTAGGGGTATCACAAGTCAGAAGAGGGAGTTAATAATCCCTCTTCACAAGACACTAGTTAGACCCCATCTGGAGTACTGCGTGCAGTACTGGAGGCTACACCTTCACAAGGACATTAACCAAATTGAGGCAGTCTAGAGAAGGACAGCCAAAATGGTGCAGAGACTGCATCAGAAAGCATATGAGGACAGATTAATGGATCTCAATATGTATACCCTAGAGCAAAGGAGGGAGAGAGGTGATATGATCGAAACATTCAAACACCTCAAGGACATTAGCAAGGTGAAAGAGTCTAACATGTTTCAATATAAGAAAAATAGCAGGACAAGAGGACACAGCATGAGATTAGAGGGAGGCCAATTGAGGGGTAATGTGAGGAAGTTCTTTTTCACAGAAGGGTGGTGGATGCATGGAATGGCCTACCTCAAGAAGTGGTGGATATGAATACAGTGCAGGGCTTCAAACAGGCATGGGATAGGCATAATGGAGCAATACAGATGAGTAGGAATAGATAGGCAATTGACAGAGCAAAGGTCAATGGCACATTCATAAGGCAGAAAAAGAAATGGGCAGACTGGATGGGCCTTGTGGTCCTTATCTGCTGTCAAGTTCTGTGTTTCTATGTTTCTATGTTTCAAATGCATCTCTGAGTACAGTGACTGTGATATTTCTTGACTTTAAGATACCACAGGAAGTATAAGTTCCAGCTTGCTTAAAAAAAAGAGTAGTAAGGAAACCACAGAGTCTTTATTTTGATCATGATTAACCCACCCTCACTTCAGAATAAACTCTGACCAGAGCTGATAAGGCTGCAGGAGAATGACTTGGGGTAAAAATATTGAAATGTATTAAAGTTAGGAAACTGTGTTTGCAAAATGTAACGTAGGCTCATAAATGTGCTATTTTGTAATATTTTTACACCACATTTTCAACATAGCCTTGTTATAAAAAGATACAAAATGAGGTACAGGAGGGAAGTATTTTTCAGAAAAAAAGGCACTCGGGAACAAGGGGACCTGATATGAAGCTGGAGGGGGGGGGGATTTCAGGAGAGATGTGAGGAAGTACTTCTTCAAAGAGAGTGGAGGAGTCCTGGAACAGCATTTCATTGGCGGTGGTAGAAGCAAAAACGGTGGAATTCCAGAATGCATGGGATAGACACAAGGGAATCTCAGTAAAAAGGGGGAAGGAGAACTAACCGGAGCTCATGTAGGATCTGTAGTGTTACTGTAGGCAGGGAAAAATAGGTAGATTGGGGCAGGGGGGCACACAGTCCTCATCTACAAGTAATCTCTTTGCTTCTATGTTTCTGGTTCCGAAAGAGGGGAGCATGATAGGCGGTGCAGGGCTGGTGCTCAGGGAAGTAGGTTGGCCAGCTCTCAAATGCAGAAGCAAAGAATCTCGAAGTCCTGAGTACTCACAAAGGAAACTAGTAGCCAGGAACAGCATAATGCTGAAAATTCTTTAATGGCAGTAATATCACAAACTGCATTAAATACAAATATAATCCAATACAAGCAAGAAAGCTGACAAGTGCAGTAAATGCTAGATGTAAAGGTATGGCTACAAGTAAAAAGGTCTTTATGGCTGTAGGAAGCCCAAGCACTTCGACTCTCAATGAGTCTTCCTCAGGGGCATGGCTAGTTAATCTTTTAAAAAAAGATTTCAAATCCCATTGCTTGTCTAAACCAGCAGGTGTAACACTTTGTAATTCATAACCAAGTTCATTTTTCCACAGTAGTTTACTCAGTCATTCTCCCCCGCCCCCTCCCCACAAAAGGACCCACTTTCTCTCAATGCCTATGAACTTTAATTCATTAGGATGTGAATTATGGCAATCAAACAAATGACTACCAAATGGGGTGTCAAGTCTCCTATTAATAATACTGCTCAATGGTCTTGTGTGCTAATTTTCAAGCTGGGCACTGTTCTCCGCACATATATCTTATTGCAGTTACACCATAGAACATATGTAACAAAGTCAGTACTGCAATTAATAAATTCACGTCTCCAACTTTAAATCTTCATGTAGGGGGTGTCACAAAACCACTCAGCAGGTCAGGCCCTCTGGTTCCACAGTGCCAATCTCTGAGTGCAGTCTTGTGAACAGGAAAGAGAAATAGGGTAACCCTCCTGTCCATTTTGTGGGTTCGAATCAACCTTTGGTCTCAAGTCTTGGAGAGATTCAAACTGTGAATCTCTTGTTAGTGTAACCAATGTACAGGCTCAGCTAATTCTGCTCTTTGGGGGGCCAGATATCGTTTGCCTATGGGCATCTAACCAGGCATACAAAATGAACCCTTAAAACTCTATGGAAGACCGTAGGAAAAATTCTCATCTTTCCCCAGTTTAGTATCACCAGTAAGCTTTGTACAGTGTCAGTTTTAACCATGTATGCTTCACTTGTCAAGAAAAATAATTTCAAAGGCACACCAAGTAGTCTCTAAAGTAGAGGTTTACTTAAAAATAGATAAAAAAATGTAAAATGTAAGTACAGAACCATATATCACAAAACATACAAATCACTTAAATAAAACAGGTTTAAAAGTGCAGACAAAATCTCCTACCACAGTACACTTAGAATTGTCTTTTCTAATGTATACTTATCTCCTAATAGTGCCTGATGTTGCTTTTCTCAGAGTCCAAACATGTGTGTCTTTATAGGTCACTCACAGCATAATTGAAAACACTGTCTTGAGCCTGCCTTCTCCATGATGTCACCCAGCTCCTCCTCTGTTCGTTAAAAATTATACAATCAGGTTGTCTGTTCAGCAGTAGGTAAATTAATAAAGGTGACCTCAGCAAAACTCATGTACCCACGTGACTTTCTCTAAATAACATCCCCTCTTTGATCTCAAGTAGCTCTTCTTCCCAGGACACATCAAAGAATCTTTTATGACTTTGCACTAAAGCGTCATAACCTGCTCTCTTCCACAAAACGTTATAAAAGTTTTATGATTTCCCATCTTAGCAGCTAGTAAGCTACAATTAAGCTAGATAAACAGGAGATGCTTAATTTAGGCCTCTTCTAGCCTGTAATTATCTCCTGGCCTTCCAGGTAACACCTTGTAGCCAAAACCTGGGGGGGGGGGGTATCATTCCACAGTCTGTTTCAGCATGTCTCATGAGAGACACTCAATAACACATTTTTATATTGCAAAAATCATAGATTAATCAGAACCAGCTGTCTGAGTGTCACAGGGGGTATACAAACTCTTTACAAGGCTATTATATGTAGTATTTGAAGAAACCTTTTGGTTTGTATGGTAACCATTGGTTATTATTGATAGCTGCCTGATTTGTCACAAATCGGCTATGGACTAACTTGTCTCTCAGACTGCTTGCTCTACTTAAATTAATGTATGGGGTATCACCCACTGCTAAAGTCATATCATTGTCACCAAGCAGAATGGGAGTGTTATGATTAATTATATTGTCAATTTTACCTGCCAAATGATTGCATTTACTGACAAAAGTAACAGGACCATGTTAACAAATTTAATTTTTCTAGTGGCTTTTCATTGTTTGTTTGTTTTTTTCAGTAAATCAGCTTTATCTCTAGCATTTCTCAATAATGTTTTGTTATAACCCCTATTGAGAAATTTAATCTCCAGTACATTAGCCTGTCAGTCATATGATTCAGATGAACTACATTTTCTTTTTAATCTTTTTCTTTTTATTACTTATTCTCCCCATCTCCAGCGGGGCCACATTCAGAAGAGAGCCCCATCTTCCCGACGTCCACCATCAGCACTGACCATCTTCCCCCAGGGCTTGCCACCCCCAGCAGGGTCAACGGGGGATCCCCAGGCCCCCACCAATGATTGGATCCAGTTCCGGTCAGCGCCCGACTGGTCAGGGAGTGGGACCTGTGGGCCCCTCCATCATCCAACCACTATAGACATGTTTCCTCTTTTGCTTTGTCTTGGAGAAAAGGGCATGAAATGACACCAGTTGCAGTGTCACACATGCTCCCATGTGTGGCACACTGGGCATGTGTCCAACCTCCACCCACCTTGTAGGGCATTGGTGTGCCATCCCCCAGCCTTCACTAGGGGCCAGGCAAGCACCAATCACTGGTCCCCCCCTCCTTGGAGAAGGAGAGCTGTCCTTGGGATGTTCGATCCTCATCCTCCCCAGCCAACCCACAGCAACCTGCTCGCACCGCAAATATGGGTCGCTGGTGTGGCAGGAGGTAAGGCATGATGCCTCAGGCCTCCACACCACTGGGTCGGCCACTACTTTCTTTTTAATCTTAAAAATTGACTTTAAGGGATATCATTTTTCAAAGGCATTGAATGCATACTATCTGCTTTCAGGACTGCATTTGTAACAAGTGTTTTTCTGAAGCACTGAGTTTCAAATATTTCTTTGCCATGTCTCTCATGTCTCCTGTCAGTAGAAATATAATTTCTGAAAATAGAAATATTACTAGCAGCTGCCTTGGAAATATTTGTGCCTTGAATAATGACACAAATCAGTGCTGCTGTGGTAGTCATTAAAATTCATAATGATATTCAGAGTTATAGCAAGCCATGGCTAGTTATGGTCTGTTCAATATACTGGGTAAAGGCCATGACTGGATATTATTATGGACCCCACCCTATTTCCCCCTCCCCACATCTGCACCCTTTAAAAGTCAGCTTATCAGTATCTTGTTTAGTTCCCAAGTTTGCTGCTTGGTTTTTTTTTATTTTCATAGTAATCAGCATGATGGGCTTACAAGAATATTTATAAATACTGCAGTAGAAAGGGCTTTAATTGCCATTGAACTGCATTGTTTCCTGCAGCATACTGCAGCCTGTTATGATATACTAAAGGAATAATGCATGACAGGGTGTGTGTCGTGCTGGACTAACGCCACGCTTGGGGGGGGTTGGGCACTGGGGTCAAAGGTGCATCCAATGCCCCTAGGCGTATGCTATCCCAAATGACACACACCCTGTCGTGCATTATTCCTATTATACAATGGCTTGTTGTCATATATAAAATAAAAAAATAATTTTAAAGAATGTTTTTATTAGTGTGGAAAAATACTTTTGTTTCTTAAGAGGAGATGCAAAAAAAGAGCTCCAAACAACCATCCAATAAATCCTCAATTGGTTCACAGTGCTGAGACTAGACCTGTGGCATCGTGCTGGGATACGCCATGGGTCCAACCCCAAACTGACCAATCACAGTCCAAGATTCTTTCTTGCCATTGTATAATACAGTATTTCTGTATTGCTTCCTAGCTGATGCTGCTACCCATTTTTAAGTCCAAGCTGATGACCTTAATGAAATCAGCTTCTCATCATACCGGGGCCCCCCACCCTGTTTTTATTTTTGGTGTGGGGCTATCTGTGTTGGCCTGGGTGGGGTTTTGCAGGCTTTTGCAAGCAACTGGATGGCCAACTATGTCATCAGTAGTGTATGATGTCATCAGTAGTGTATGATGGCATCACGTTCTGTGTAATGGCATGGCTCACCAAGTGATGAGGTGATGCCTGGTGCATCATTTGTTCACTTGGCATGGTAGGGGTGGGTACCTCCATTAAAAAGAAGGCAGTGAGAATGGCCTGGACCACATGTAGTATCACCCATGACTGATGGTGACCCTGTGTAAATAAACAGCCTTGATGCAGTATATATGTCTTTTAGAATCTTTAGCGCTTTGAGTGCAGCAGTCTTACAGATGTGATGCTGATACAGGCTAATGAGGTTATTTGATTTTTACTTTAGGGGACGTGTACTGGCAATACTGAACCATGATTATTAAAGATGTCATACAGTGACAAAATGATAATGGTGTGCTAGTTACTAGCTGAATCATTTATATTATTATGAATAGTTATATTAGAATATAACTAATTTGGGGACCATTATTTTACTGTTTTAACAAACATAACAGGCACAGCTTATGAAGTGAGAGGGAACAGAACATCTACAGACATGTATTAAGAAGTGAAAGGGAAGAAACCCTCAACTTTTTGGGGGGGGCGATCAACTTACCAGAGCTCGGCCCTGCCCCTGCCTACTCGTCCCATGCCCAGGCTTACCCTGGTGGGCTGCAGGTGGGTGCTCCCAAGAGGACACTGTAGGCAAGCCACAGCTTACCTCTCAGATTTGGGCCATGGGAGCAGGACTCCCCGGCAGACATTGGTGGCAGTGGAGGCGGTGGCAGAGCAGCGCATCATGCCCGGGGGCTGGCTGTCTTTCTGAATGATGGATCCCTGGGGTGGGGATGTGCAAGTATGTCAAGCATCCACCCCACCCCCTAAAGTGATGGCACTGGCTTCAGCAGTATCCCCAACTTCTGCCAGGGGTCTGTAAAGCATCGGACATTCTTCCCCCTCCCCCCAGAGGAGATGGGATGTTTGATCCTTCTCCCATCCCGGCTGTCCCTTTGACTCTCGAGTCCATCACCAAACCCAGGATGTCAGCACCACAAGCAGACGCCTTGCAGCTGCACCAGCGGGTTGGCCCACAAAGAAAATCTCTATTAAACAAACATAAAGACATGAGAATGGAAGTGAGTTCTGAGGGTATATATTGTTTACTTTAAGAATTTAACTACTTCGGAAAGAATAAGAATAAATACCACAGTACAATAAACAAAAGCATTTATTGTGCTCCTTGTAGGATCATATAGGATTGTGGTTTATACTGATTAGCAACCAAGAAAATATATGAAACAGCAACTATAAGGTATAATCTCTTATTTATTCATATTATATAGTTAAAAGAATAGATTATCACACAGAATAGTAGGTTGTTTTCTGAAAGAATTAACATTTTTACTTAAGGCTGCAATCTCAAATGAATATATGAAGAAGCCAACAGAATCAGGATTTTTTGTCCATCTAGTCTGCTTGTTGCCCAGGGTTCTTAGCTCAGGCTGGTGTTCTTGCTCCCTCTCCCCTACCTACCTTT
Organism: Neoceratodus forsteri; assembly: GCA_016271365.2. Lineage (NCBI taxonomy): Eukaryota > Metazoa > Chordata > Ceratodontiformes > Ceratodontidae > Neoceratodus > Neoceratodus forsteri. The sequence continues at coordinate 669,316,559 of CM028133.1, forward strand.
CCACTGCCTTTCTCCCCTCCTTTCATTAACTTTATCTTCCTCCTATATCTATCCCAGCCTCTCTTGAAACTGCACGCTGCCCTCAATGAGATCAACTCTTCTGGCAGCGCATTCCATTTGCTCACCACCTTTTCTGTGAAGAAAAGTCTTCTAACCTCCCTCTTAAACACCCTATTGAGACAGTGCAACCATAGATCATATTACAAGTACAAATGACAATAACACCAAACTTCTCCACCCTTCCAAACTGAAATCAGATAGTTATTACTCTACCCTCCCCAACATACACACACACAGATTTGACATCAAAGATGTACGAAAGCTGGAAATGTCTGTAAGGTGAGTAATGTCACACTAAAGCAGCCCAGGCCCCCGATGCAAACATCTAAGCATGAATGAAAGCCAGGAATCTTAGTAATGTCAGTGTAATATCAAACTACACCGCCCCACCCCATCCCACATAACAAAAAATTGTGCCTATGAGAAGACTGCATTGACATAGCAGAAGGTTTCACAGACTGCCCACCCACTGCAGCCCTAAAAAGGTGACAGAATACTTAGGGCCCTGAAAGAGAAAAAAAAAACTTCAGGGCTCCATACTCCACAGAGTTTACTGTGTTCTGACAGGAACCCATAACTTACACAATACCTCAAAAAGCCAAGCCAGCCTTACAGAATCTACACTGCACATCTAATCATTTTCAGATGCTCAAGTGTTAGTGTTATTCCATAATTATAGGTGTTGTCCTTCATTCACTGTGTGTTCCTAATTTACACATTGGAGGTATCATTTATTAAATCCCTTTCAGCTGCAGCATCTTGTAAAAGAACACAGACACATTTTGAGAGTAATGTAAATGAAATATATAAACATATAAAACACATTTTCCTACTTTTGATCATGAACAAGTTTTTTCAAGGCTTGAAAAGACTTTTCCATGCTCAGAAGTAGGAAATATTTCTGTTGTTGTTAAAACGTGCCTGAATATATTTTTCTCCCTATTTAACATATAAAGAGAAAGGGACCATGGCGCATCATCAGTTGTGTGTTTCAGTGGCAGACAATGCTTTGCAGCATGTAAACAAGCTGCTGGAACCATGTTTTCCCCGTATGTTATTAGTACAGGCATTTGGAAGCTTGTTTGTGGGAAAGCAGAGTTATCTGCAAATCGTTACTGTTAGTGACTGCACGTAAGTCTGCCTTGTCTTTCAAAAAGTTAAAGATCCAGAAGCAAATGGTTTGATACCTTTTACTGGACCAACATACATTAGATGTAACAAATGGAAAACAGTGCCTAAGCTTTCAGAACAACTGAGTCCTTCCTCAGAAGCTTGTGGCACAAAAGTTAAAGAAGCAGATCTGGAGCAGCCTTCCTTTAAATGTATGAGCAGAATCTTTTTTCCACAGGGCAGCTAGAGTGAGCAGTCAACAAGCTGCCCAATGAACCCAAGGTGCAATGAGTGTTTTTGGACAAACTGATTCATTGAGTTTTGTGTGAGTATGTGTGTGTGTGTGTGTGTGTGTGTATGTGTGTGTGTGTAGACGTAGAAGAGGGGGATAAGAGTATTGTGGTAGGAAGTTGGGTAGAGGAAATGGCCGCTGAACTTGGCACCATTACTGTAGGGGACCTGATCATGTGACTGCAGCTGGCCAATCACATAGCTGTAGCCTAAAGATTTAAAAACGAGAGAACAGCTTTTGTTCCACAGGACAACAGGAGCAAGCAGCTGCTGACCTGTGCAGCGGGTCCCAAGACTGCTTTTCTGGCTATACTGTGATTTGCTAGGTTGCATGTGGGTAGGGATGAGGGAAAGAGATGTAAGGGCATTATGGGAGGAAGTGGGACAGGTAAAATGCCACTGAACTCAGCACCATTACTGTGGGGACCTGATCATATGACTGTAGCCAGCCAAATGTGTGACTGTTGTCCATAGGTTTAACAATGTGAGTAGAATATTTCTTTTCACAGGGCAGCATGAGCAAAAGCTGTTGAAGTGCACAAGGGGTGCCAGATGCAGTAAGTGTTTTTTGGACAAACTGTGTTTTGTTGAGTTGTGTGTGTGTGTGGGGGCAGGGAAGAGATAGGAAAGTGCATTGTAGAAAGAAGTGGGGCAGGAGAAACAGTTACAGAACTTGGTGTCTTGCTGTGGGGCTTAATCACATGACTGCAGCCAGCTGACCATGTGCTACAATCCGGAATTTATTTACCACCGGACCAACTGATCCCAATGCATGAAGTCCACAGTGCAGGAGGATGGCATCTGCAGGGCCCTCCTCAGGGGATAGACAGTTCTGCAGGCAACTGTGTTCATGAGCTCCATGGTGCTCAGGTGAGCTCTTGCAAGGCAAGTAACATGAGACACCAGAACTAGTACTACAGAAAAAGGAAGAGATCACTTTCCAACAGAAGTTGGCCTAACTGTGGTTATAAGAGAGCAGTGTGAAACCACATTGGCGGCTACTCACTATCAGATATAGGTCCAACTGTGGCATAGCAAGAAAGTGCAGATCCACATTGGCCATTGCTCTTTATCTGGGGTAGGCCCTTCTGTGGTATATCAGGGCAGTCTAAATCCATAATGGCCACCACTCCCTATCTGGGGTAGTCCCAATTGTGGTATAGCAGGACAGTGTTAATCCACCTTGACCGATACTCATTCTCTGGAGTAGGATCAATTGTGCTATCAGTGGTAGTTGTACAAAAGTTAACCGGTGGCATGGTATGATGTGTGGTGCGGTGCAGCATTTGCAACTAAATAACATGTATTGCACTGCCACAAATATCGCACCATACCATACTACTGGTCAACATTTGCACAATTACCACTGTAGCAGTGCAACGTAAAACCACATCGATTGCTACTCCCTATCTGAGGTAGGTCAAATGTGGTACTAGATAGAAAGATTCATTACACGGTAATTAAATGGATAGGACTGTAGGGACACAGTAACAAGCTGGTACCTGGAACTAAGGGAGGGCAGCAGAATTAATCAAATATGTGTAACTTCCCTATTAAAAATAGGGGCAATTTGCAATGCTTGGTGTTTACTGTTTTGTAGAGAGCTCAGTGTTCCAGAAATTGTAAGTTGCCTGGGTACATCTTGTCTTTGTAACTGTGCTGGCTGCATGCTATCTGAAGTGCCTTCCCTGACCGTCTGCATAATATACATATCAGTAGCCAGACAGAGGGTATTTGTTTCTGTTCAGTGCTGTATTTAGAGGAGTTCTCACTGTTTTATTGGCATTTACAGCAAGCTGTACTTCAGGGTACACTTTCTCCAGTGACCAGCAGGAGGGGGCTTGCGGGCTCAGGAATGGTGGCAGGTTCCTGGGACTGAGTGGCACTGTCTTCCTCTGGTGTGGGTCTCCAGAGGCTCGGGCCCCAACTGGGGTCTGAGATCAGGGACTGGGTGGCCTGTTAGTGGATCACTCTCAAGGAGGGCTACCTGATGATTTCTGCAACAACTGTCCCCTGTTCCAGCAAAGAAATGGAGTGGAAAGCTGTTCAGTGGAGACTTGAGACCTGCACATGCATTAAAAAGAATGAAGGGTTTATGAGAGAGTCAGTGCAGTTGGCAGGCACCACTGATTGGATGCAGTAAGCCCCTCTGCGTTCACCTTGGGAAGGTATACCCCTGTGCTGTTAACATCTGTCAAGGCACTGAGTAAATGCTAGGCCTAACAAGGATCCCTTGTTCCTGCTCACAGACTGAGAGGGAAATGGTGTCTTTCGGTACCAAGTTAATGCCAAATGGGTGGTGTCTCTGGGCATCTAGTAGTGCTAATGCATAGTGTCTTTGGATACATTTATCGCTAACTGCTTAAGTGTCTCTGCACACATTCATGCTTGAAATTATCTGTGACCTGACTGGGAAAAGAAATGTAAACTATAGTGCCATCTTTATAGGTTCATAGTTGTTTACAAGTTCAGGAGTTGATGCCTATATGTGAACTTGACACCCGAGGGTGGATTAATTATCAATATAATTGAATTTGTCATTACCCATAAATTTATCTAGCATACCTTTAAACTTATCCATTGTCTTACTCTCTACAATAGGAGCTGGTAGAGTATTCCTTAAATTAACTGTTCTCTGAGAGAACCAAAGGTCTTTTTTTTTGTTCTGCAAGTTGTCCCTTTTAGCCTAAAGTTATGAGATCTTGTTTGTGATATAATAAAATGTTTTTCTAAACCTAAAGTTTCAGCCAATCCAGGTTCACTAATGGCTTTGTAGATCAAACAAAGATCTCCATGGAGTTGTTTGTACTGAATGGAAAATAGGCCGAGTTTTTAATCTTTCCCCATATGGTTTATCATTCATACCCTGAATTTGTTTTGTCATTTTTCTCTGAACTCCTTCTAATTGCTTCTTTCCATGAGAAGTATTAGGTGTACAGAAAGGAGCGCAATACTCCAAGTGTGGTCTAACCAAACTAGTATACAGTGGAAGAATGACTTGTGATTGCCTACTTTTGATGTTTTTCCATATGCAACCCATAATTCTTTGGCATTTTTTAACTTTTAATATTGTGTTATATACAAAGTTGAATTTACTGTCAATATTTACCCCAAGATCTTTTTCATTATCAGTTTCTTGAAGTTTTACTTTATTTATTAAATAGCAAAATTTCATATTATTATAACCAAAATGCATCACTTTGCATTTTTGTTCATTAAATTTCATCTTATTAATTTTTGTCCAAAATTCTAGAGATTCTAACCCTTTTTGAAGAATGTTAGTTGCCTCTATTGAATTGACAATGCAACCAAGCTTGCAGTCATCTGCGTATTTTGTTATTCATACATTCTCAGTTGTCTGCATTGATGCTATCAGGATACTAAACAGTACTGGGCCCAATACAGAACCCTGCGGCACCCCACTTGTCACCTCTGCCCATGAAGACATTGCTCCTTTGATAGATGTACATTGTCTATGATTGAGTAGCCACGAATCTATCCATTTTATTAAAATATATGGAAATTTCTGTTTAGCTAAATGTTCTGACAGTATTCTATGTGAAACCCTGTCAAAGGCCTTCAATAAATCCAGGTACACAACATCCACTGGAAGTCCTGCATCTGAGGCTGTGCTAACATTTTCAAAGAAATTTAACTGATTTGTTAAGCATGACCTTCCCTTTCTGAATCCATGTTGTGTTAAATCATATAGATTATAATGATTCATATGTTGTTCAAGTCTACTCAGGACTATTCTTTCGAGGATTTTCCCTATGACTGAGGTCAAGCTTACTGGCCAATAATTAGATACATCCGATTTAACACCCAATTTAAAAATTGGGATCACCACTGCTTCTCTCCATGCAGACACACTTTCACCTACTTCCAATGATAGACTAAATAATTTACACATGGGGCCGTAAATGTGCAAGGCAATTTCTTTTAGAAGACTAGGTTGCATTCCATCAGAGCCAGCCGATGAAGTAGCTTTTAATTTTTGCAATTCTTCCAGAACTTCCTCTTCTGTTATAGGATCAACAGTCACTTGGTTAGAATTTACAATTAAGCTATTGAATTGCTCCTTGGGAGGGAATATTGTATGAAAATAATTATTGAATTCTTCTGCCATTTGAGAATCATTGTTTATCATATCTAAATTTGTTTGTAGTGGACCTATTGTTGCTTTGGAACCCTTAAGTGAACCAATATAGTTTTAACATTTTTTCTTGTTATCTAATGTGTCAGTTGCTAGTTTATTCTCCATCATCATTTTTGCTTTCCTTATTAGTTGTTTTACTTTGTTAACGCAATCTTTATAACATTGCCATTTGACTTTGGATGATTGTAATTTGAATTTTCTGTAAATTTTCCATTTCTTAACAATCATTCTTTTTATTTTTTTATTCCACCATACAGGATTTCTGTGTCCCTTATTATATTTGTTCCTATTTTGTACCCATGTATCCAAACAATAATTAATTTGGTTCCAAGCTTGATGTACATCGAGATCTATCAATTCTGAGTTCCAATCCCAGGAATTAAGATAATGTTTTATTTTTGGATAGTTTGCTCTCATATAGTCCTTTAATATGGTGTTCCCCTTAGTGTCTATTGACCTTGACTGCATGTGAAATAAAATCACATTATGATCATTGTTTCCCAGTGGATCTAAAATTCTGGGTTCATATACAGATTGCCCCATATTTGTCAGTACAATATCAATAATATTGTTATTTCTAGTACCTTCCTTAATTATTTGTTCTAAATTTTGATTTATTATAATATCAAGAAAATCCTTCTCTACATTACCCTTCCAGTTGTGTTTTAACCAGTCAATATTGGGAAAGTTAAAATCACCCATTAATATGTAGTTTTTTGTGGGTTCAAAACTATTGATTGATTTAAGAAAGTCAATATTTTGTTCTTTATTTAGATTAGGGGGTCTATAAGCCAAACCTATACATATTTGTAGGGATGGTAGATTAATATCTGCCCATATTACTTCATTTTCTTTATTAGTTTGTATATCTGTAAAATTACAGTGGAATGAGTCATTTTCCAAAATATACAGTGCAATTACTCCTCCTTGTTTATCTTTTCTATTCTTTATTATTTTGTTAAATCCTGGTATGTCCACATTCCAACTGTCATCATGAAACCATGTTTCTGTGGCTCCACAGATGGAAATATTGTCCTTTTGCATTAAATATCTTAGTTCATCCATTTTATTAATTAGACTTCTAGCATTTAGTAACATGACGTATATTTCACCCTTAATGTTTTGATGGTGAACACTATCTTTAGTAGCAACTATGTTGTTAATAGGAGATAATATTGGAGTATGGTCCTGATGTATGTTATTAATATTTTTATCTTGTGAAGGCTCAAATCCTCCCCCTGTATAAATATTTATCAAGAGAAGCGATAAAGTGTTGTCCTAAGATATCATTCCCTTTCTTACTTAAGTGAAGACCATCATAACAAAATAAATGATCATTTTGAAAGAACTCTTCCCAATGTGTCAAACAATGAATGTCTTGTCTTAAGGTCCATATCCTTAACCAATTATTAAATCTTTGAACCTTCAGATTGATTGTTGGTGTCACTTTTGGTATTGGAAGTATCTCAGATATCGTAACTTCACATCCCAGAGAAATCAGTCTGTTAGATAAAGCAACCATGTCTTGTTTTATATCCTCTAGGGAATCTCTAAACATGTTATTTGTTCCCACATGTATCAGGACAAGGGGGTCCTGTCCTAAGCCATTAACCATTGTTTTACACACTTGTGTTAAGTCTGCTATTTTAGCCCCCCTAAACGATGATAGTGTACAACATGATTTATCTGGGTTACATATGATCCTATCCAATCCTTTGATCATAGAATCCCCTATAACCAATAGATTTCTATGATCATACTGTACATTATTATCTATTTCTATGTTGACAAGATTATCTTTATTAGATTGACTAACATCATTTACTGAAATCATTGGACATGTATCAGAATTATTATTCATTCTAGTGATAATTTCAGGAGATACAGTACATCTGATACTAGTTTAGATGTTGCGCTATTTCCAAGTTCACCATCTAGTGTTGTAAGCAAGGAAAATCTAATTTTTAAGGGGATATTGAATGTTGTTGCATGCCGTCCCTTTTTTGCAGGTTTTGCATATTGAATATTGTACCATTCTTCGTCCCCTTCTGTTGATACATCTTCCTCTCTCGTTCTTTTACTAGTTTTCTTGTTAAGGGGATCTATATCAAACTGCTGGGGGCTGCAGGAAACAGTGTTGATAGAAGTAGTCAAAGTTCTAACCAGATTTTGTGTAGATGAAATAGAAACTAATGGGGATGTGATCTCTTTATTCTCTAAGGTTAGTTTAGTACCAAGTCTGTCTGCCATATCTCTTTGGCTTGTTTCCAACAGAACTAACCTATCACTAAATGAATTTAGTTCATTAATTAGGTCATCATTAGGGACACATTTTCCACACTTAAAAGGATCTATAGGAACTTGTTTAGTAATTAAGTACATGAAACAGTTTGTACATTTGATGAAACTTTCTCCCTCATTCAGACATATTGTATTAGCCATTTTGTAATTAAAGTTATGTGACTATTCCAAGTCTAATGAATTATTTAAACACACACAATCAACAATACCTGGTCTGTGCTTGCCTTCTGAAGAATATATTTGAGTTTAAATTATTTGTTTCTTTACTTCAAGTTATATAAGCCTATTATTTATTATTCCACACCCTTAGTTCAGTGATTTTAGTTCATACAGTATATAACTGTGCATCAAGTGCCCAGTAAGTCACACTGACTGACTATTATAAATTTTATTACTCAATGACTTCCTTGATATATAATTACAATTTACCTACCTCCTAGATTTACGTTGTTATTCTTATAGTTAAACGACCCTCCAATACCTCCAAACACACGTAACACGCACAGATGCGCGTGTCTTTGTGTGCATCTTCACGTATGCTGAGGCACGCTCGGCCTGCTCAGGCTCACCCTGCTTGCCTCAGAGCTTTGTATTTAAGCAGTATCTACCCCGGAAGTAGTCATAGGGGTCAAGAAATTGCTCCGTGCACCAAGCGATTAAAATCACTATTATTTATAATAAAATCTAAATACCTAAAGGCTAAACTAACGCAACTTGTCCCTCTGAGTTGCAGGACCCAAATAATTTTACACTTTTGTTGAGTTGTAGTTCGTCAGTACTACGACTCCTCTTCCTGCTTGTAGTCAAACAGGGTTCCTATGGCTCGCGCTAGTGAGAGGTTTTAAAAACAAATTAAATGGTATATTTCAGCACACAGGTAGCAGATCACGTAAGTATAATAGAATTTCAGAGTGTCATTAACATCTGTCAGCAAGGTTCATTTATTAAAATTAGATCTGCTGCTGAGCCAGTGACTGTGTACAGTGTCTGCAAGTAAATTCTTTCAGATAGGCAACTTCAGTTTCAAGTGTCATGCCTGCATCCTGGAAATTACTGGTGAGATAAAGGGATCAGCGAATATGTTTTAAGAAGTATTTAAATGGACACTGTCAACCCTTTAGGTCTCAAAGTGTCCCTAGTTTAACAAACTCTGGTCAGAGACGAAATGGCTGTGCAGAGCTTTTGGGATGCTTTTACCCATTATTTCTAATGAATTTGCACAATGCAGATCTGCTGAGAAGCAGTTTCAATGTGGTCTTCCTTTTATACATTTTTACAATGTCTTTTCCTGGAATATGCCTACTGATTACTATATATTTAGCCTGTATAGTTCACAGAAGACATGGTATCTTATTTTCAGTGGGACTCTACATCTACACAATATTATACAGCATTGCGTGAAATCAAATCACACTGAAAACAATATTTTATGTCTGGGCTAGGCTACCCTGAATAAATACATTACAAAAATGGTAAAATCATGACCCCAGTGAAAACAAGATATTGCATCTAATCTGGGACATCCTGAGTAAATACAGTGCAAAAATGTATAAATGAAGATCCCTATGACAATGAGATGTAGCATCTCCCCTGCACTATCCAGAATACAAAATATTTAAAGGAAATCTACTGTAAATGGAACTTCACTGTGTTCACTGACATAAACAAACTATTTCTTTATTGTTTTATAACATATTAGATTGCAGTATTTATTTTGAATGTTGTGGCCATGAGGATGGTGTGTATATAGTGTGTGAGTGTGTGTGTGTGTGTGTGTGTCTGTGTCTGTGTCTCTGTGTGTCTGTGTGTTTGCTGTAGCTCAATATATTTTTTTTTCCAAAAAGCATAGTAAAAAATGTGTGCTGTTTGCTACATGTTTATCCTGGATAGTTCACAGAAGACCTAGCATATGTCTGAGACAGTACTTATCAGATAGTGTCTTAAGAGATTAGAAAAACAGGCCCCAATATTGAAAAATGCGCCTGGTAATGGCACAAGTGGTTGTGCTGGAGTAACTAAGGGATATATTCAAAAGAGATAAGCAATGGCGCATCTCTTCTGAATATATCGAAATATGCAGGTGGTGCAAATATGATGCGCCGGCACATCCCACACGTCTGGAGATGCACAAGGCGTTTCCAGATATTCACACCTGAACATGCAAATGGGGTCATTAGCATGCAAGGCACAAATAGGGCCCTTTGCATGTCATTATGACCCCATTTGCATGAGTTGTGCAGGACTGGCCAGGCGAAATGCGCCAGGCACCCTGCACATGCACGCCGTACTGATTCCAGGCAGTATAGTGACCTCCCTTCCATCCCCGAGACAGATCCCCATTTATGTAAATGAAGATCCTCCCTGGTACTCTGGTGGTTCCCCCCCATCCCCAAGACCAGAACCCCATACACGTACTAGGATAGTGATCCCAGGTAGTCCAGTGGTACCCTCCACCCTGTCCCTGAGACCCAATGCCTGTAAAGTAGACCTTTGTGAATGGATGTGTACAGTACACACTAAAAGCCCATTGATCAACAGTGTCGACCAATGGTCTTGCAGGTGATACTACAAGCTGTAATTCGGTGGGCAGTTGTGGAAGTGTGTGGGTGGGTTTTGCTGCCCGACAAAGAACAGCCACTACTTGGATGGGAGGAGCAGGGTGGGATGAGAGTCCTGTGTGGGTGGAGGTGTGGGATGCCACTGGACTACCAGGGAACATTGTCACATTTACAGGGATCGGACATGGGGATGGGGATGGGGGTGGGGGTACCCCAGGACTAACAGGGCATAGCTCACATTATACAGTTATGGGGATTGGGTCTCAGGGACTGGGGTGGGGGGTACCACTGGACTACCAGGGATTGCTATACTAGTACATGTATGGGGTTCTGGTCTCAGGGATGGGAGGGGGTCCACTAGACCACCAGGATCACTCTGTGTTGTGACAGTTTTGGGATTCGGGGCATGATGGGAGTAGCCATCCAGGGGCTGGCAGCTGCTGTGTTGTGCCGTGCAATACAGCATCCCACCTGTGGGAGGCTACCAGTTAGGCCTTTTTATTTACAGGTGTAACTTTGTGCCCATGTATGTGGCACATCTCTGAGATGTGCCAGCAGATGTGCCACACATCTCAGCTGAATATCATGATGTGCTGCATATGCATGGGCACACCCCCTGGAGATACACCACATACATTATAGATGCGCATTTGTGCATCTGGAGTTGTGCGGCACATCTCAAGGGTTTGAGTATGGCCCTGGGGTGCACTTCTGGGGATGTGCCGGTGCAACTCAGCTGCGCATGGTGCATCTCCTTTGAATATCTTGGCCCATGTGTAAATCTTTTTGAGAGATTCCTTGCTGAGAAAGGGTGACATTTATGAGATATAAATCTTTCTTGAAAGAGAATACCTGCCCAACCGAAGCTAGTAGCAAGAAAATGTTTAAATGCTAAGTATTTAAATGCGCAAGTTGTTGCATTTCGAAGGGGGTAAACAAATCTCCAGTTTAATAGGCAACCAATATTTAACAAGCTGTTTCAGTTCTGAAAAGCAGCTTGGAGTTATGCCTCTAACATTCTAAATAGAAAGAAGGGAGTATTTTACTTTGGTTGGCATAATAATTTGTATATGTGGAAGGATACATTGAAAACTTCAAAAATGTGTTCCATGATACTCCATTTTTCCAGCTACAGACAGCAAGATGGCTGTAGGCTCCGCTCACAGCCATAGAAAAATACATATTATGGTTGTTCACATTCTTTACAGACTGCTGATGTTGTTGGTCGTTTGATACTGATTCTTTTGTTCTTTTAAAAAGTGAAAAACAGACTTTCCACCATACTGGTGTCACCATACAAAAAACATATTTGTTTACATTCCTTGAATAACTCCCTGTGCATCATTGCTGTACTCTGGAACACCCCAACAGGCTCTAGCCACTCATTATGCAATGACAGTAGAGGAGACTATTGCATCATGAGTGTCTGCACTGTTTAGGGGTGTTTCTACTGTTCAGGGAGTATGCAGTAACAACAGATTCATGATTTGAAACAAAACCTAGGGCAGGATTCTCAAAGGACTTACGCTCAGCGCATTTCGGATGCCCCAGTGCAAATGAGATGAGCCAAGCACAAACTGTGGTATTCACAGAAGATGCACCGGGGATGCTCCTGGCACATCCCCTCTGTGAATACCACAGTTGCGCCCAGCCCTGGATGCACCAACGTAACCCCCTGGTCAGGCTGGGTAGACAACGGGGCAGCACATCTCCCAATGTGCTGCATCGAAAGCCACCATTCACAGCCACAGACATGCAAAATGGAGCCATTAGGCATGCAAGGTGCAATGGTCCAACTGCATGTCACTATGGCCCCATTTTCATGCATGTAGCAGGGTTGCACCCAGAAGAATGTGCCGGGCCCCCTGCAAGGGCTGTGCACTGTACAGTGCACCCATGACCGCCAAGACAGCCAGCACCCACCCCCAACCCCGCCTGCATCCCAGTTATATTGTCACTCCCTGCGGCATATATGTTGCATAAGCAGAACCCCCTCCCTTCCCGCATCCACGTTCACAAGCTGCTCCCTATGGCAAAATGTTCTAAAAACAGAACCACCCTCCTGCCCGCATCCATGTTCTGAAGCTGCTCCCTGTGGCAAATATGTTATAAATACAGAACCCACCCTCCCCACCCCGACCCAAACGCACCATTGTCAGCAACATATCACCCCCCCGGTAGCTCAGCAGACCTCCCACACAGGCACCTCCAACCCATCTCTCTCTCCCCCGTCCCAGCAGAGTCCCACTGTTGGTGGGCAGCATATCCTACCCTCATACTGCCATGGCTGCCTGCTGACAGAACTGTCTGAGAATGACCGATACTGTACAACTGTAAGTTCATTGGTTGACCGTGTCAACCAATGGGCTTGTAGTAATGTACTGTAAGTTCTTCATAACTTTGTGAATGAGTCATTCACAAAGTTGTACATGACAGCATTAGTAGTACATACTGCAAGCCCATTGGTTGACAAGGTTGACCAATGGACTTACAGTTGTACAGTAGTTGTCATTCTAAGACAAAGACAGTCATCTCAACAATACAAAAGTAATGGGTTGTGCTGCCTGCCAATGGTGAGACTCTCTAAAATGAAGGCAAAGGTGAGTTGGGAGTCTGAAAGTGAAATTGAAGTCTGCAGGGAGCTATTAGGGGGAGCTTATCTGATACTTTGACAATGAGTGGATTCAAACAAGGTAGGGAAAGAGTAAATTCTTTGCAACAGTTTGCCGCAGGGAAGTAACAGTGTGACATCTTGGTGCAGAAAGGTTCTCGTTCTATATTCACTGCAGAGCAGCACTATAACAGGGATGCGGGCAGAGGGCACACTGAACTGCCAGGATGAGCAGGCTGCAGTGCTACTGTCAGCAGTACGGCAGCCTGCCGGTGGGTGGCAGTCCACATAAGTCTACTTGTTTTAGACTTATCTTTGGGAGGCACATCTCCGGACTTGCCCCGGGGATGCATCTCCAGGTTGGGCTGTGAATGTGGCTGCACACCATATGCATGGGCTTGCCCCATTCACAGCCCCTCCAGATGCACCGCATATCAATAAGGGCAGTATTCAGCACATCTGCGATGCATTGGTGTATTGGGAATGCACCAGCACATCAGCCCCCCTGCCAGAATAGTACCAGTGTGCAAGTCGGGGATGTGCCGGGGCATCTAAGATGAGCTGGGTGCATCCCCTTTTTGAATCCTGCCCCAAGTTGGTTATATCTATACATTAGCATGCATTTCAGTTCTACTAAGCTAGGAGGCATAAAAAAAAAAAACAGCAACCTCAATGAATTTTAGAGAAGGTAAGCAATCATAAAATGTGGGGTTTTAACTACAAATACTATGATGCAAAAAAGGTTGACAGTGTCCCTTTAAGATATTGCAATTTGACTTTAAGCTTTCCCTGTGCTGCTGCCCATTTTATCCCCAAAATCCAACTATGACAGGCCTGTGTACTATGCAGAGTTCCTGCTTCCATGTTCAGTGGGTTCCGTGCTTGAGTGTCCAGGGGTGTTCCAAAGAACTATTCAAGAACCCAGGCCAGCCTCCTCAGTGTAAAGACATGCACTGTTCCCCAAGGGACTTGGCATGGCCGCTGATGGACAACCTGATACTGCTCCCCCCCCATGATCTGCAGCAAGAGCCAGGCTGCTGGTTGCAGTACATACTGTATGGAATAGTATGTGGGGGCCCAAGGGTAAGTGGGAATTGGGGCATGGCAAGAGATTTGGGGATGGGAGTTAATCAGTTGCACAAACTGAGGAGCCACATTCTGAATGGAAGCATTCCAGAGGTGTGGGGGCTGACCAGTTTGTGGGAGCCTAGGTGCACTATACTCTGATCTGTCAGCAGCATGGTTCATGATACATGAGGTGCAGTGTAGGCTACAGTGAGGCCCGGTAAGATCTATGGCCTCTTCCCTACCCCAGCACCTACCAAGAGTTAGGGATAGATTTTTCTGGGGTTGTTATTCCTTGGTAACTGGGTGAGATCCACTGGGCACAAGTGCCTGTTTCCAGGGGTGACCTAGGAGCACTGGGGAGATTAAGTGACTTGCTCAGAGTCACACAGTATGCAAGTGGAGGTTGTGGGAATCAAACCCCGGTCTGCTGGATGTAACAAGATCATTCACAGCTTATTACTTTAACCTCTAGGGTATACTGTCAGTGCCAATATTTAAAGAAGATAGACAAGGAGGGGGACCCATGTGGTGGTTGACCACCCAGGGGCTGGTAGCTCTGGCATTGCATTGTGCAACTGATTCTCCCCACTGGGAGAGTTGGACATGACTTCTTCCCTACCTAAAGGGAAGCATCGCACTGCACTCAGGACACCAGTCATAGACGATAAACCTCAGAGGAGGAAGGGTGGACAGAAGGAGAATGAAGGGACTCCACTGTAAGGGGGACTGGAGCTCATGGGTTATGCTAGAGGTCAGAAAGAAAGGAAAGGTTGTCCACTGCCTCCCAGGGATAACAGTTCAGGGACACGTCAAGTCGTCCTGGTCATCTCACTCTGTGACCAATTGCCTTGGACTATTAGCTCCAGAATGAATTGTCTACCTGCTCAATTCATCCTCAGACAATTTCTCCCACTATATATTGTACTGTACTGCAACAACAATTACAGTGCGACTTCCACTTCTACAAGCCTTGAGCATATTGCCTTATCTGGTGGCTGAACTGCACCAACCTGAAGTTTATTTTTTATTATATTTATGCTGGGGTGAATTGCCTAGGGACGAACTGAGCAGGGAGCCAATTCACACCAGAGCTAATAGTCTGGGGCAAGTTCTCATGGAGTGAGATGACTGGGAAAACTTGTCATGTAGCCTAACAGTGGAAAGGATTCAGATTAGGATAGGGGAGTGGGCAGACTAGGTGGGCCAAGTGGTCCTTATCTGCCGTCAAATTCTGTGTTTCAAGATGTGGATGTGGATGGGGTGCCAAACATCCTCTCTCATGTGGGGATAAACAACTTGGCTGAGAGGAAGTTAGAAGAATTTAAAAATAGCTTTAAGGCCCTAGGGGCTAGGACCAGAAGCCTGGTTAAGGCTGTTATCCTCTCTTAAAAACTCATGGTGTATGGATGAGGGGAGCGTAAGAAGTTGAAAATGACTGTACTTAATGACTGGCTAAAAGGTTGCTGTGCAGCAGAAGGGTTTCATTTCCTAGAGGATTGGGGGAACTTCTGGGGTGATATATGGCTGTTTAAGCCAGATGGCCTTCACTTCAACAGGGAGTGAACAAAGGCATTGGCAGAAGTTTGAGGCTCATGCAACACGGCACTTAAACTAAACAAGAGGGAGGTCTATGAGCCAGTGATGACCATTGGACCACTAATAAATGACCTGGTAAGCACTCCTCAAAGCAAAGAGGGAAGGGAGGATATGGGGAAAGAGAATGACAGGAATATCCCAAATAACAGAACCGGGAATGTCACAGACCATGGTATCCCAAAAAGCAGAATGGGGGGGGGAGAGGCTCAGAGGGATGAGATTTGGAAAGGAAAAGGGGTCAAGGTGCAAAACGTACTATTAGTCCTGATATGGGAAATCAGTGAGAGAGAGAGAGAGAGAGAGATAGAGGTGGATGGTAAGAGGCCTGGAGAGCGACAAGCTTGAATGCTAGAAGTCTAGACAATAAGATGGGTGACCTCCAGACCTTAGCAAAGAAAGGCAAGACAGATATCATGGCAGTTGTGGAGACATGGGCCATGCCCAACAAAGACTGAAACCTCACAATCCCTGGCTGCATCTTATTCAGAAGGGACAGGGTAAAGGGCAAGGGGGATGTGTTGCCCTATATGTTTGGAAAGGTATGAAGGCTATGAAGGACAGTAAAATGGTCAGGGATGGGAGTGGTGAAGCAGAAACACTGTAGGTGCAACTAGTTCCTGAGAGGGAGAGACTGATCCACATGTGGTATTCTACAGATTACCAACCAAAACAGAAAAGGTAGATAGGGAAATGGGAGTTGAAATTAAGAGGGTTGTAGATGGGGGACTGGTTCAGGTTCAGGACTTCAACTTACATAACGTCAACTGCAATGTCCCAGTAGCACACAGCACAAGAAGTCAGGTAGTGGTGGATATCCTCCAGGGCTGCTTTCTGACCCAGCAAGTAGAGGAACACACTAAGGTAGGGAACACCTTGAATCTGGTCCTGACCAACAGAAACAGTGTGTGGAGACAAGCAGTGGATGAACTGCTTGATATAAGTGAGCATTTCATGGTTTGACCTTACATTGAGGGTGCACAGGCAGGCAAATAGAACAGTAATGCAGGACTTGTGGGAGGTAGATTTCTGGAAGATGAAGGGAGAACTCAGGGCAGGACTCATAGGATATCACCTGATAGAAGGAGTGGAAGAGAAATGGGAGTTTATCAAGAATAAGGTCACAGATTTAAACAAGCATTTGACAATTCCGAATGTTTGCTTGCTGATATTAGCATTGGAAGTGCAAGAGTTACAAAATGCAGAATAGGAATGGTAGTGAAGTACTGAACTTCACAATAACCCCACCTCCACCCTGCAGAGATGAACAGGCATTGGGGTGTGCCTTTGGGTCTTCGCACATAACACTCATGCCATTTCACCTCATGCTATCCTGCAGAAACCAACAAGTGTTGAGGTATGCCTCGGGGTGTTCGGCTTTACAGTCACCCCATTCCATAAGGAAATACACTGAAATGGGTGCAGTATAGGAGAATGGGGTGCACTCTGGGGCCAAAGCATCCAAGGCACACCTCGATGCCTGTCACTGGCTGCAGGATGGGGGTGGAATGGCATGAGCATTACAGCAGGCAATCCAAAGGCATGCCCCAGATGCCTGTCAGCCTGTACAGGGTGGGATGTTATGATTAGAAACCGTAATGCACCAGGCGTTTGTTGGTATTTACGCTACAAATTTTCAATATGGCCTTTTTGCAACCTCCACCTCATGAAAGCATTTGGTACCTCTGCTCATGAACAGTGGCACTGTGATTTTGTTATTCTGTCTCGAATGTTGATTTGCTACAGCGACCGTGCCATTCTGCACCAGATGTGCGAAAACTCAGTTCGGGCAGGATGTCAAAAATGACAGCTGTCCTCTTCATAAGGAGGTGTGAAAAAATGCCAATGCTGAAAATCTGGAGTGAAAATATTAAAAAATCTCTAATTTACGAGCATGGGTGGAAATTGCACAATGCACGCTCATAATACAGTCATTTTGTGAAATGTTCTCACCAGATTTTTAACATTATGGGCATAGCTGGGGGGGTTCCTGGGTGCTCAGAAACCCCACACACACCTCCCGCTTGCCGACTGTGTCCCCCCCCAAAAAATCTTTAATTTCTTTTAGCCAGACACTCTGCACAGAGAGTCGAGTCACTTGTGATCGACCCCCCACCCCCATATTTACTTACAAACAGTCGATCTGCCTCCTGAAACCAAGGCTGTGCTGCCCTGCCCATGGCCGTAACTTTTACAACCGACACCACGATTCACAGGCATTTAAACTTTAAAAAAACCCTGATGGCCAGTCAGCTGATGAAGCCCTGCCTTCGCCAGCAGTACTCGGCTTGCTCACGAAGAGGTCTCGGCCCACCCCGGGTCTGCATCACGGGTGATTACATATTGGCAGTCACATGATGCTGAGAGCCGCCATGCGCCAAATGCACACACTCTCTTGGCAGTCTTCATTCTGAACCTGCCGCGGAGGTGCTCTGAGCAGCTAGCTTGCTGCCCATAGTGTGTTCAAGGCTGTAAGGAGGATTCAACATGGCTGCTGCAGTCTGGGAGACGGGGGAGTAATAGGCAGCCTCAGCAGCAGGGGGGGCATCTCGGGGAAGGCCGCAGTAAGGAACTCGGGCCCCAACGTACTCACTGGGACAGGCAAAATTACAGGCCTTCAGTGAGATGGTGTTAGAAGCCTGGAGGCAGACGGGTGACCAAGTGGGGTGCAGCAGTGAAGTCAGAAGGGAGGATATTTCAGGTAGCTGAAATAAAAATGCACTGCAGCTGAGCACTGAGGTGAAATGGGGCAAAAAATAACACTAAAATGGATTCAGGAGGAAAGGAAAAATTACCAATGCGGGGGTCCGATCTGACAATTTTCAGTGCTGTGGCAGCTGAGCAGGCAATTAGATGGGGCTTACTTCTAACACAAATCATAATTTGGTGGGGTATAAGGAAAAATTACAAGGGTGGAGGGCAATTTTGGTAAACTAAAAGTGGCCTAGAAAAGGGGATTTCTATAATTCTGTGCTGATTCATCACACTGTTGCTGATGTGACCAGGGGGTCTAAGGTCAGGAAATGAAAACATGGCTGGCTGGCTGGTCACATCATGAACAACATAAACTAAGAGGGCTAAATAAAAATGATGATATGGGATGATGGAAAAATGACCATGGGGAGGGGGTTCTCGACTTCTGGTTCAATGGTTTTTTTTTTACTTCTCTTTATTCACCTTATTTGTACCGTCGCCCCACTCAGTCGGATCCCCTCAATCCTTCACAGCATCCCTTAACCTCCCCAGGAATATGCTCCTATAATGTCCCCCCCCAAAAAAAAAATTAGAAGGAACACCTGGCTGAAATACCTGGGACTGCAGGGATGGATGAGAGTGATGATTTGAATTTTGATACTTTTGAGACTCTACAGTTATTGCTTAAAATACAGAAACTGCACCATTTAACACCTACATTTCAAAAATTTTTGGGGGCATGCCCGGACCACCTAGAAGTGTTTGGGAACCCCCCACCACCAAATCCTGGCTACACCCCAGAACATAGGCATTTTGGGACCTCCACTCATGAACAGTGTCACTGTGATTTTGTTAATCTTCCCCGAATGCTGATTTCCCACAGTGACCGTGCCATTGTGCACCACTTGTGCGAAATCACATTTTGGGCTGGATATGAAAAATTACCTGTACAGCTGTACTGTTCATAAGAAGGTGTGAAAAAATGCCAATGCTGAAAATCTGGAGTGAAAATATAAAAAAATTCTTGGAGTTATGAGCGTGCATAGAGACTGTGCAATGCACGCTTGTAACTTAATTTTTGGAATTTTTTCACCAAATGTGCAACATAGGCTTTTTTGGGAGCCCACCTCATGAACAGTAACACTGTCATTTCATTACTAAGTCCCAAAAGGTGATTCCGTGCAGTGACCGTGAATCACCTTTCGCGACCGATTAATGACATGACAGTGACAGAACTTATGAGGTGGGGTCCCAAGAATCCCATGTTGAAAATTTGGTGCCAAAATTCACAAATATAGCCAAGATAGCCACTTAAGTTGAAAAAACCCATTTATGCCATTATAGAGCTTACTGGCATTTCTTCAGTTCACAGTTGGCTTTTGAAGAGTGCAGACGTGTTCCCAGTCCACCAAAGATCATTGTGCCAGCTCCAGAGGTAAGTATGGGGTGAGGGGGGATGTGGGGGGTGCAGAGGGTGGATGCAGGTTGGGGGAGAGGGCCCGGACATAACGAGGGACCGTTTTCAACTTCTCAGGTTAAAAAAAAAATTAAAATCATCGTGGGAAGGTTTTCCTTTTTTGCAGGTAGATTTTGTATGCTGGGGTGGGCCCCCAGCATGTTACCTGCATGTTTTTGTTGGGGGGGACTGGAGCCAATGGGGATTGGACCCCCCATCGGCAAAGGAACAAGGATCTGTGTTTGGGGGGAGGACCTGATGCCGAGGAGGACTGGGCACCCCATGGCAAACAAAATGTATGGGGGGGTATTATGTTGACGGGGAGTCGGCTCCCCCATTGGCAAATGATCTGGGGAGAGGGCATGCCGACAAGGGGATTGGCCACCCCTGTTGACTTTTATGGGGACTCTGAGGCAGATGGCGACAGCCGCCGCCATGTAACTTGAAATGTTACACCAGGCAAGGCACCGCCCTGCAATGACAGGTCACTCGCTCATTGCAGCGGCGAATTCATTTCAACTTGGTGGCATGCTTGCTGAACTAGTGTCAGCAGCAGCATGCCACCACCTTGGGGAAACATGGCCAGGCCTCAAAATGCAGAGGGGCCATTGTCTGCCACAGTGATGTGCCTCCAAAACCCCGCTTCTCTCCTAAGCTGTAACATAATGTTTCTTGTGCATGCACGCAAGCAAACGTAAAAAGGGTGCCTTTGGCAGGTAGTGAAGAACAGAAAGCAAAGAAGGCAAACTTGGTCCTCAAAGGAGGTCAAGGAAGCAGTAAGAGCAAAGACAGCTGTATTTATGGAATACATGTCTTCTCATTCAGAAGCCAGTAAGAAAATGTACCTTAGCTATTCCACGGAGACAAGCAAGACAGTAAGGAAGGTAAAAGCAAATTCAGAGCTTGGGATAATAAAGGGAGTGAATGATAATGACAAGGCATGTCTTAGTTACATAAGAGAAAGAGGAAAAGACTAAAGAAGAATGAAGAGACTGAAAAGGGGCAAATTCTAGGTGGCTGGCTCTCTCTCTGGGAAAGAATTCCAGAGAGCCACACCAGCAAACCATGTTAAACAGTTTCTCCATGTTTTTTTTTTAAAGATTATGAAATGGGGGCACATAAGGCCTATATACAGAGGATCTGTTTTAAGGAACCTGTGCATCTTGATGAAAGTGTCCTAACACCCTGAAATGTTGATGGGCACACAGATTCAGACACGATTCTCTGAATAAATAAATAAATTGATTTACTATTTAATTCATTTGGTGATTGAGTTATTTCTACCTGTTACTACACTAATATTCTGGATCGACTGGCACAGGACCAGATTACTGCCTCATTTAACGTTCTTTGTTATTCTACACTGAAGGGCTAGACTGGATTTGTTTCATGCTTAGATGGGGTTGAAGAAATAGCTGAGATCCTTAATGAATACTTCTGCTCAGTTTTTGTGGCAGAGAAAGGAGGCACACTCTGGGATTGTGGCATCCAGGCAAGAGAGAAACTAATTTGGCTAAGGAGGCTCATCTTAGAGAAGAGGGTATGCAAGGGATTAATGGGGTTAAAAAGCTGAAAAATTCCACAGACTGGATGAACTGAACCCTTGAGTGTTGAAGGAACTGGCACAAGCCCTGGCAGTGCCACTGGTGAATCTATTCAATTGTTTCTTTTGCACAAGGGGTTCCCAGGCAGCTGGAGGGTAGCAAATGTCACCCCCCTGCATAACACTGAGGGTGAGGTCTAGGTACAGTAATTATAGGCCAGTAAGCCTGACACCCATACTGAGTAAGCTCCTAGAGTAAAACAAAAAAGAAAAAAAAATGGTGGACTTCCTGGAGGCATGAGGACTCCAGAACAGCAAACAGCATGGATTTGTAAGGGGTAGGTCATGTCAGACAAACATCATTGAATTCCTTATGAATGATCTGGATATGGGCAAGGCTCTGGATGTGTGAACTTCAGTAAAGTTTTTGACTCAGTGCCCCACAACAGGCTGGTAAGAAAATTGTGGGTATAAGGTTGGAGATTAGCTGAAGCATTGGGTGTAGAATTGGCTTCAAAACAGGACCCAGAGGTTGGTCATAAATGGAGCAAAATCAGGGGTTAAGGCAGGTGATGAGCGGTATACCTCAGGGGTTGGTCCGGGGACTAATGCTTTTCAATATGTTAATTTGTTAATTAATATCAGTAAGGGCATACAGAGCTGGATGTGTCTGTTCATGGATAATATCAAAACTTTGAGTAGGATGGACAGTGAGAAAAGTATAAGGGAATTAAAAGAGGACATTGCAAAATTGTACAAGTGTTCTCGAATTTGTCACCTAACGTTCAATGCCAAAAAGTGAAAGGTTATGCAGTTGGGAGGAAGAAACCCAAACACTGAATGGTGGATGGTGGGAGTTCATTTGGTACAAACTATGGAAGCAAGGGGCTTGGGAGTCACAATCGACAGTCTTAAGACCTCAGCACAATGTGATAAGGCATACAACAAAGCAAACAGGATGCTGAGTTGTATAAGAAGGACCTTAAGTAGAAGAAGGGAGGTGATACTCCCCCTGTATAGGTCTTTGGTTAGACTACACCTGGAGTTCTGTGTCCAGTTTTGGAGATCACACACGAGAAAGGATAAGGACCACCTGCAATCAGTCTAGCGAAGAATGACCAAAATGATCCCTGGCAAGCAGTGAAGATCCTATGAGGAGAGAGTGGAGGACCTTGGCATTTACATGATAAGGACTAGAGTGGTGAGGAGTGCATGATTGAAACCTTCAAGTGCCCAGAAGGTACCAACAGGGTGGACTGCCAGGGGTTGTTTAGGCTTAATTAGGAGGGCAACATCACAAGTGGCTGCAACCTGAAGCTGGTGGAAAATAAGTTCAAGAGGGACACAAGGAAGTACTTCTTTACAGAAAGAGTGGTGGACAGATGGAATCACCTACCACAGGGGCTTGTTAACAGTCAAACAGTAGATGCATTTAAACATGGGTGGAACAGATTCATTGGACTCGGGAGGGCAACTGTAAAGGAGGGGGTAAGGGTAACATGGGCACAACCCCAGAGGAAGTGGGATTCATTTAGGCAGATTGTGGTCTTGTCAGTGCTAGACTAGTTGCTTGCCTGAAGTGGGGACTAGATGACTGCATGGACTTATGATCATCTGCCCATTAAATTATCTATTTCTTTGCTTTAAATACAGAGATGCTGTTGTGCTGTGGGATGTAAAGGCACCCTGTTCTTCTTTACTCAGATATTTGTAGGACAACACAGGTGAGGAGAAAGCACTTTTATGTGTATAAAGCTGACAGACTGGAGCTTGGTGCATTGTTTAAGATATCGTTACCATCAAAATGTTTAGTTTCTGTTTTGGGGGGGAAACAAATTTTGTGATGCAGACCAATTCCAAGACTATTACATAGAAACATATACACTGCTGGCCAACAAAGACTGAGGGCTCAGTTTTCAAAGCCGCCTGTGTCAAATGCAACTTGTGGCACAGTAGGGGGCTGCATCTGACGCAGCTGTGGCAAGGGCAAAAGTAGCTATTTTAGAAGGTTTGCCACAATTTACCACTTGCGGCAAACTTTCTAGACTAGCCACAACATGTGGCCCTGCACCAAGACAAGTGGTGCAGTGACAGGTTGTGGTGCAGGGCCAGAGCACATCCCCAGACTAGTGTCAGTGGGCACTCCATGTGCTCCAAAGAGCAGCATGCCCAGAACTGGGCCACGGAAGGGGCAGCAGAAGCCAGGCTGTGGCATAGGACATGTTGACCCCCTAGGGCATTGTCCCACTACCCCCGCCGAACACCTGTGCCATTTGTATTGAATGCCCGCTGTGGCAGACTACTGCCAACCCCCCACATTCCCGATGCTATAGTGCCCCACCCCGAGGTCCCTGATCACCCTCAACAATAATGGCAATTTCTCCCGTGAGTGACAGCGCCACCCCCATTGACAATCTCCCAGACTAAAACAATGCAAAGTTAAAACACAGCACCGGTCATTCACCCTGGTAGTCTAGTGGCCCCCCAATCCTCTCCACCCTGACAGGCAGTGTTACCCACCCCGCTCCTCCCATCATCCCCAACTGCCTTCTGCAACTGGCAATACCCTCCGCACACCACCACGGCCAGCTGCAGAATGAAATCGCACAGACTGCGTAACTGTACAGTACAGTGACACAGTCTCTGTGATCGCATTCTGCAGCTGGCTATGGTGGTGTGCAGAGGGTATTGCCAGTTGCAGAAGCTGGTTGGGGATGGTGGGAGGGGAGCGGGGTGGGTGCCACTGCCTGTCGGGTGGGGGTACCACTAGACTACTGGGGTGAATGACTAGTGCTGTGTTTTAACTTTGTATTGTTTAATTTCAGGTGATCGTGGATGGGGTGGTGCTGTCACTCAGGGGAAATTCTCATTGATATTAGGGGTGATCGGGGATCATGGGGGGCACTACAACACCAATGTCCCAGGCACCCAATGAGGATGGAGTAGGCAGTGTCAGCGCTGCACTGTCTGGGCACAGGGGTGCCCATTGGGTAAGATAACACCCTATGTGCCATCATGCTGGGTGCCACATGCTGTGGGTGGGTTGTCAGCTCCCACCCATACCCCCAACACCATGTCCTGCCCCTGGTGTGTCCCTACAGGCACCAGTCCCACCTTGGCCCATTGGCGCAAGCTAGTTAGACCACCTTCTGGCTGGTCTAATTGGAGTCCCCTCCTGCGTCCATGGTGGGGCTTCCAAAATCCCATGTAAGGGGATGAGGCAGCCCTGCCATGGCACAAGCTCATATGCGACCTGGCACTCAGGGTTGTTGCACACGCAACCCTGTCACAAGTGGGCTTTGGCGCAGCTGTATCTGACACACAGACACAAGCTGTGTTTGAAAATCCCATTCGATGCAAATTGTGCCTCAAATCACAACTTGCGTCAAACTCCTTTGCAGCTAGTCCCCTGTGCCGCTGCATCTCTTTCTAAAATCAGGCCCATATAGGTATTTCTACCTCATTCCCTGACCTAGTGTCTCAGAGGATTATGATTGTTTACCTCACTGCCCCCATATCCCCGACCTCCATGTTTTCCACTAGAAGAAGTGTGAGTCTCCCACTCTGTTCCAGCTGTGTTTGAATGCATTTATAGTACTCAGATTCAACACTTACCTTGGCAGTCTGTTCCATGGCTCCACCATCCTCTCAGTAAAGTAGAACTGTCCAAGATCTCTCCCAAATTTCCCACCCACTAGTCTCCAATTATGTCCTCTCACAACTGTATCCCTGTTTCTAACAAATAAATCATAGGTGTCCACTCTAGTTATTCCCTTTAGAAATACCATGTCACCCCCTTTACCTTCTGGCCTCTCATGTGAACAAGTTCAGCACCTCCAGACTTTACTCATACAGTATGTTATATTATGTTGCCCATGTATCATTTTGGTTATCCTTGATTGTACAGTCTCCAGCCTATCTATGTCTTTTCTCATATGTGGACTCCTGAACTGGGCACAGTTTGCAGGTGAAGCCTCACTGATGATCTGTCAAGGGACAATGTCACTTCTTTCCTCATACTGTCAACCCCCCTCCCAATATGCCCCAACATCTTTGTTGCCTTGCTGTATGCTTTATTACACTGGCTGGATTGCTTTAGAGAATCACTGATGATGACTCCCAGATCTTTCTCCTTCAATGTAATTGCCAGCCTACCTGCCCCCATCTAATACTCTCTTTGTGGATCCCTTTTCCCTATGCACATGACCTTGCACTTCTTTGCATTGAATTTCAACTGCCAGATCTTTGGGCATCTCTCCAACCTCATCAAATCTTGTTGTAATTCTGTCACCCCTTTCTCACTGTCCACCCTTCCAGTGAATTACGTTTCATCCATAAAAACACACATATTGCCCTTAATACCTTCCCCAATATCACTAATGTACATTTAAGCTCCCCATTTCTGGGGGCTTACCTTGTAGGATCCATGCCCCTGGTGACTGCCTCTTTTTTCCTCCATGCACCTTCATCTTTCTTCACCCTCTGTTCCACTAAGACTGCCAAGGTGAAGGGAACTGGCAAGACCTCACCGGCATCCAGCAGCCCTGGCAGGACCAGCCAGGGTGCCACTCAAGCATGGAGTGGCTGGAGTCAGACAACTGACCCATAATCTTGGCCCCAAGACTGCTGTGTGGGGCCAAGACTGGGTGAAATAGCACCATCCAGCCAGAAATGGTGTCTCCTCAGCCCCAGGAAGAGCAGTGGGTTGGGGAATAGAAATGGCTGGGTGGCCACAGTGAGCACTGCCACACATGCAAGGCAGCACCTAAATAGAGCCTGAATTCTGAAGTTGACACTGGGCTGCATGCCTGCCACAGAAAGAGGTTCTGGCTGCTGAAGAAGCAGCAGAGCTGGGACTGAAATAAGGTCATGTCACTGGGCACACAACTTGTTTCCCAGCCCGGGGCAGGCGGGAAACCAGAAACAAAACGCAGGAAATGCACATGTGCGCAAAGCAGCTGGGAGAATGGCTCAAAGACCACCTCCCACCATGGAGTCTCTGATGGCTGCCTGGGCTAAGTGGCCATATAAACAAACACATCCCTAGCCCTAGGACAGGCAGCAGGGCCAGGGCAACATAAAATCAGCCCAAGTAGGCCAAAAAAAGAGCTGCAGCAAGCTGCTAAAGTCAGCACTGAAATGTAAACAAACCTGGCAGTGCACACATCTCTCCTCAGCCCTCTGACTCCCGCAAAGACTGCTGGGAAGGGGTCAGAGGTCAGTGTACAAAATGCTCACAAATTTTAGCCAATCAGAAGCCTACATTGCTTTCCAGCCTGCTTGGAAGCACAGCACAGGTGGGCTACCATTCTAAAGACTGCTTGCCAGAAACAAGACTGATCAATAGGGTTTCATCTCCTATAAAAAAGGCTTCTCCCAGAGATCTGGGTGAGTTTCTGCCTGTGCGACACAGAGACAGAGGATCTGTGAGCCAGTAAGTCACTGTCTGCCAGACACTGGAGGCCTGGCAGGGAAGTCTGGGATCCCAGCAACTGAGTCTTTTGGGAAGGAAACAACAGTTTTTTATAAAAACTAGCAGCTTGAAGGCAAGGATTGGAGCTAGGGTTTTCCTGCCCCCACCAGTGACTTTCCCCTCATGGGGACAAGCTCCTTTGAGGATGAACCAACATACCAAGAAGAACACTGCCTGCTTCAGGGTCCCTGAACCCCCTGTACCTCCCATACCAGACCAACCATGAGAGAACCAAGACCAGGGAGTAAACACAGATGACCCTGGAGAAGCCTGCCCTCTAGTCAGGAGCATGTCCAGTCGTCTTTCCTGTTCCATCATCGAACACCTGAGGTATCTGTGAAGCTACAAAACCATGAGTACCCACTGGGATTTTGGACTTGCAACATGGGAAAATTGTGATTGTGCTAGGACTGAGGGAGAAGCCTGAACAGGACCTTGTCACTTGTATAGACCCAGGCAGAAGGCCTGTAGATGCTAACTGGCCACCCATTTGTGTGTGTATTACAAATAAGGGTCTTTTCTATAAGTTAATGTTAAATTGTTCAGCAACAGTTTGGGTTTTAAAGTGTGTTTTGTCTGCAACAGTTAAAGTGCACCACCAAGCTTCTATCATGCTAGCAGTAATTGCATCCCTTGTGAGGTACCCACTACAACTAAAAAGAGAGTTCTCACTCAAGGCCTTTGGGGGGGATTTAAGTCAGATGCACCTGCTTTGGGGTTGAAGAACTGTCAGGGAATGGGCAAATTGTGTGGGGAAATTATTGTTGTTGTTGTTATTGCATAGACTATAAGGATTTTACTGCTACCCCATTGCTCCCATTTTTCCTTCAGTCTCCTTGTTTTTAAATTACCCTACCCTTTTAAATACATTATTTATTTGAACTGCATGTCTTGGTTTGGGAGTTGTTATTGCTGTTGCAGTGTCACTTGTTTGGTACCAGGACAGTGTGGGCAGGTTATGCACTATTTCTTGGGGGTTAATAGCCTTGTGTGTTGGCATCCTGGTACCCATATTGCTAACCCCAGGTGTAGGCACTGTGCCACTTTTAAGCCAGAGTACACAGTGTATCACAATGTTATGCAACCCTGGCTGGCCTATTTGGAGAGTTTGGAAAAGTAAACATTTAAGGCTCCAGGTGGTACACTACATTGGAGGCACCGCTGGGATTACTGCACCACACAGACAGTCCCCAAACTGTCACATTGTGAAAAAGGGCCCACCAAATGGAACTTCGGGAATTGGAAGATTGGAGCTGAAGAGAACTCCTGGATTTGAAAGAGGTAATTTTAATCACAGTAATCTCTGAAAGTACTGATAGGGTCAGTATTTTGGAGCCATTGGATGCTTTGGAGTGTTTGGGTAATTTAAAAGTATATGGTGTGTGGTATGACTGTACCAGCCAAAGCATGACTGCCTTAATTGAGAGTGATATAGAAACTGATGTGAGAAAACTGTCCACCACGTTCAGACCTGAAAGTACAGAAGGGATATGGCACTTCTTTGGTGAGGGGGCGTAGTCTGCCTTCAGTTCTCCCCCCATCAGTGCAGACAGCAGATTGGGTGACAAAAGTCATGAGATTATTGGCTACCGAAGGAAAGACTGTGCAAGATTTTCATGTATTGGTGACAATGGACAATGTGAATCCTAGTGCTCCCACAGACTCTGAGAAGAAATTTAAGTTGTTTCTCAGTGCAGAAGGAAAGACTGCCACAATGTGAGTGACCTGTTATGGAAAGACAGTGCAACCCCCCCCCCCAATGCTTCCTGTAAATTCTGCCATTGTTGGTCAAGGATGGGCAGCCATTCCTGTATCCCACTATGACACCAGCTTCTACAGAAGATTACGAGTGTTCTCAAGTATCATCCCCACTCCCAATGGGGAAGATAACTTCTACAGCAGGATGAGTCAAGCAACACAGATGTTCCAAAAATGGGAGTGCTCAGAAGACGAGAAAAGGAAATGAGTGGGGGAAAGCATCTGGGGAAATGCTTTGGACAATAATCTGGTCTCTGCACCATTAGAGCAGTTTCAGCTCACAAGTGTGAGGAGTTCGCTCAGTTCTTCTCAAACACAGTGTCTTCTATGAGGGGTGGGATTTCTTCTAGTAGAATACCATCCCATCCTTCAACAGTGGTGGCCTTCAGGTGGATGAATGCACTTGGTCTCCTTGGTGAGAGTTCCAGCCGGTGACAGCAGTGTAAGTCTGTGGGGTGATATTTGGGTTTAGACCAACATTCTGTGACCTTGACCTGGGCCTGATTCAGCTACTGATTAGCTGCATCGAGGTTTTGAGTCTGGTTTTCACTGAGACTGTCGGGAGTTCCTTGTTGGCTGCGATCTTTCTGGAGTCTCTCAAACAGGATACGGTTAATCCCCTGCTGAAAAAGCCATCATTGGACCTCAACATCTTGGCGAATTACCAGCCTATCTCAAACCTCCCCTTTTTGGGAAGGTTCTTAATAAGGTGGTCACAGAACATCTCAAGGGTCACCTCATGGACTTCCAAAATCTACGAACCTTTCCAGTCCAGATTTAAGGCCTTGCATAGCATTGGTTAGGGTGCTAAATGACCTGCTCAGGGCGAGGGATAGAGGAGAATGAATAATTCTCATTCACCTCAATCTCTCCTCAGCGTTTGACATTGTGGACCATAGGGTATTGTTGGACAAGCTGAGGGAGTATGTAGGACTCACTGGCAAGGTCATCAGCTGGTTTGAGTCCTTTCTCCATGGCAGGTCTCAGAGGGTGGTACTGCGGAATCATTCCTTTGACCCAAGAGACCTGCCCTATGGAGTTCCCCAAGGTTCTGTCTTCTCTCCCATGTTGTTTGCTGTGTATATACTGCCCCTGGGCAAGGCTATAAGGCAGTATGAGTGGAGTTTTCACTGTTAGTTGATGATACTCAGCTATACCTGTTCATTTCACCCAGGATATCTGATGCGGTCGATGTGCTAAATTAATGCTTGGCCTAGATCCAGACTTGGACGTCGCCGAACTGGCTGTGATTTAACCAAGGGAAGACTGAGGTGTTGGTGATTGAGCCAATTCAAAAGGGAGGAGTGAGGGCCTCTGTTGATAGGTTGGGACTTTTTATTGGCCCCACCAAACTGGAGGCCTCTGCAAAGGTGAAGAATTTGGGTGTTGTTCTGGATAGTGAGCTGACACTTGATGCTCAGGTGTCATCTGTTGTCTGGAACGGGTTTTACCATCTCTGGAACATCGCCCGAATTAAGTCCCTTATTCCACTCCCCCAATGGCCTAGCCACACTGGTACATGCTTTCATCACCTCGAGGCTTGATTACTGTTACACATTCTACCTTGTGGTAAGATGAGGTGTGATGTAGTGCCTGCAACTTTTGCAGAATGCTGAGCCCCAGTTATTGACTGGACACTCGCAGTTCAGTTATAGTACACCAGTGTTGCGCAAACTGTATTGGCTGCTGGTGCACTGGTGCATTACCTTTAAAGTAGGTCTTCTGATCTATAAGGCCCTACACAGGTTGGGTCCAGGCTATCTAAAGGAGCTCCTGCATCCCTACACTCCATCTCACTCTCTCAGATCAGCTCAAGATGCCCTCCTGGAGGTCCCCCAGGCAAGGTTAAAATCTTCCGGGGACCGAGCATTTGAAGCGGCAGCCGTGGTCCTCTGGAATTCCTTGCTGGGGTGTCTCCAGGAGGCACTATCTGTAGAGATTTTTAAAAAACGTTTGAAGACCTTCTTGTTTGAGTAGGCTTTTGGGACCTGATATAGCTACTGGGATCATCGGACAGTTCAGAAATTAGTCTGTTTTTAGATTTTTTTTGCAGGTTTATGAAAATGTTATGTATTTTATTTTAACTGCCCTGTATTGTCTCGTATGTTTGCACTTTTTGCTGTAAGGGTGCCCTGAGTCTGTGGGGAAGGGCACCCTATATAAATAAACTCTACTACTACTACTACACACCAGTCATCCAAATGGTATCCTACAGGACTACCTGGCAAAGCTAAGAACACCTCTGGACCCATCAAGAGTGACACAGACTTACTCTTCTAACTGTAAGCAATCATCCAGAAACAGGACAAGAAACTGACCCAACTGGAGACAGTTATCCACACAACAGTCGAGGCTACTGTAGTTGAATCACTCCAGACAAAGCCAATGGGATCAGATTGTAGTAAGTGCTGTCTTTTCATTTAATATAAATGATCAGAAGGCCATACCACCCAACCTGAAACAGCTATTGGAAGATATGCAGGAAGAATAATCCCATGCAGCATGGAGAGAACCATTGAAAGTATCTAAAGAGGAAGCCACCCTGTCAAGTTGTAAGCCAGTGCTAAAGGACATCAAATGGATGCCACTGTGCTAGGAGCACAAATGAAGCAACTGGTGGAGCAAGTAAAAGCATTTGCACACAGCACATGAACAGCAGACAAGAGTTAACTCCAGGCCTCAAAGTAGAGGAAGTGCTCCCCGATTTTCTGCTGTCCCTTGGCATTGGCTCAAGTCTCACCTCAGCCAGAGAACAATTTGTTTTGCTACCTTTGTGGGCAGGATGGACACATAACCCAAGGTTGCGTTCACCCAACAAATCCGCAGCTTGTGAACCCAAAGTGGGAAAGCCACCTGCCCCTGCTGGGAAATGACAGTGGAGTCCAGGGAAGGAGCAACCTGGGCCTCCAACAATGTAATAGTCTGTAAAATGGGCTTACCCTGAAACCCCTCAAGGGAGTAAGTTGTCATCAGGACTGCTGGGCCCCATATCAGACATCCCAGTTCTCACTGAAGGAAAGTCATGAAGAAGAAGAATCAGCATGTATATAGCATGTTTCGTACACATTGTATCCCAAAGCGCTTTACAAGCAATGCTAGACTGGTAGTGAAGTGACTGAATGTGTAGTGGCAGCCATTTTGCAAATCAACACCCACACACAGCCTTGGACAATTGCATGAACCGGTTTCATGGGATGGGGAATATTGGCCAGGACACCAGGAAAAGTCCCCAATGCTTTGTAAAAGGTGCTTTGGGTTATTTTTACTTCCAGCTGTTCCACGTGGACACCCACAAGGACAGCACCAAGATGGGTAGAAGGGACCTCAGTTTAATGTCTCATCCAAAAGACGGCATACCCCAACAATACAGCACCCCCAATACAGCACTTGGGTGCCAGCAATTAGGTATGAGCCCAATCCTGGTGTGAGACTAGAACCCACAACCTTCTGGCCCAAAAGCAGAAGTGCTACCAACTGAACCACGCTGTCACATGCAAAGGATTACTTAACAATGAGTCACAGGTTACCACCATCCACCATTCCTTCTACAACACCCACTTAAAACAGATGCCACTGAAAGGACTTGCCCTGTGGAGCATGAGCGACACCAGCTACACCTATGATGGTTACAGCATCATACAGTTTGAGCTCCATGGAGCATGCAAGGGAGTACCATCAGGATTGACACTATAGCATTGATATTTCCAGAATCCAAGAGCATGGATGAAGATATAGAGGAGCACAGTGCCTACAGAACCCATCATTGCAAGCACGTGTAAAAAGAGTGGGCCAGAAACTGAAAGCCCCAAAGCTAGTGGTGCAAGAAAAGTCTGTTGGAATGATTTACTGTGTTGATGGCCATGAAGAGGTCTTACTGCCTGATGCAATGTGCAGAGTGATCGGGATGGCAGAGTTCAAGTAACAGCCAGTATGATCTGCTCTTATCATTGATGCCCCAGCAGACACCAGACAACAGACAACTGGAAGAACTGATGGTCAAATGAGGTTGTATGCTCACACCTGCTACACCTTGAGAAAGACGAGTCACAGTGAGAATCAAGAATGAAACAGGAAACCCATCACCTTGCTGAGAGGATGAAGGTTGGCAAACATCTTCCATGCAGACAGTGTAACTCAGTGAATCCTGAAGTTGTCACAACCACAGAGACTGACCATAGACTACTAAAGTTACAAGACTTGCTGATACCTGACCCCCATCAGTAGAGTTTAAGTAACAAGCTAGCCATGCACAGGAAAGTCTTCTCCTTAAATGAATGGGACATGGGATGCATCAATGGAGAAGAGCACCACATCTGACTCAGGGATAACCAACCCTTCCAGGAGAGATCCCAAAGACTGTCCCTGCTGACACAGATGATGTCAGGTGCAATTTGCAAAAACTACTGGAGGCAGAAATCATAAGATTCCATAAGTCAACATGCATCACCTATTGTGGTAGCAAGGAAGAAAACAGGAGCACACTGTATGTGCATAGACTACTGCACACTCAACAAGAAGGCAGTGCCCAGCCTATACATGGTACCACAGTTGACGATGCCTTGGTGAACTTCTCAGGAAGCAAGTGGTTCCCATCCTAGATCTGCAGAGTTTCTACTACCAAGTGTTCGTGTTGGAAAAAGATAAGGAAAAGACTGCATTTATCTGGTCCATTGTGTTCTACCAGTTTGAGAGGATGCCCTAAGGCATATCCAGGGTCCCCGTCACTTTTCAGAGGTCAAAGGAGAAGGAGGTAGGAGGCATGAACCTGCTGGAGGTGTTGGTGCACCTGGATGACCTAATAGTGTTCAGCAGAACACTAGAGGGGCACAAAATATGACTCATGAAAATGTTGGACATATTGAAAGAGTTTAGTTTAAACATTTTTATCAACCAATGCCAGTTTTGCCAGTCCTCAGTTAAATATGTGGGGCACATCATTTCAGAAAATGGAGTACAGACTGATCTTACAAAAGTAGAGGCACTCATCACCTGCACTAGACCACACAACCTAGTCACAACAGTCATTCCTTGAATTCTGCGCCTGCTACAGATGGGTTGTAAAAGACTATTCCATTATTGTCCACCCTATGAATGACATCACGCAGGTGTAGCCACCTACCCAGAAAAAAAGCTTGCTCTAGGAGGGGCAATT
Source organism: Neoceratodus forsteri (assembly GCA_016271365.2). Classification (NCBI taxonomy): domain Eukaryota; kingdom Metazoa; phylum Chordata; order Ceratodontiformes; family Ceratodontidae; genus Neoceratodus; species Neoceratodus forsteri. The sequence goes on from CM028133.1 coordinate 669,350,386, forward strand.
CTTGCCCTAAGTACTGGAAGGTGAATGAACCATTTGGTGCCAGGTGGAACAAGCAGTGTGATGTGGCCTTCGAGGAAATAATCAAACATTTGTGTGAGGCTCTCATGCTGACATTCGCTGATTCTGCCAAACCACACATATTGCACACTGATTCCAGCTTAAGTGACTTAGGAGCTGTCCTGTACCAGAAGCACCCTAAGGGACTTTGTCCAGTTGCTTTTGCCAGCTGAAGCTTGAACCCTTCTGAAAAGCTCTACCTGGTGCACAAACTGGAATTTCTAGCACTAAAGTGGGTTGTCACCAACAAATTCCATGACTACCTGTATGGGGCCCAGTTCACAGTGAGAACAGATAATCCTCTGACTTATGTAAACGTGACTACCATGTTGGATATGACAGGACAACGGTGGTTTTTAGGTTTATTCACCTACAATTAATCTGTAGAACTGCAGTACCTGTAGCAACATTGATACCAATGCTTTATCCCAGCATCCACACCCCGATCAGCCAAATCAATGTACTTCAGTTCCAAGTGTAGCAGTAAAGGTCATGTATTTGAAAACTGAAACAACATAGTATTGTGCCAATCCTGTCAATCTGCACTGAGCAATCAACACGCTGGATGCCATTCCAATTGCATATCTCAATTTTAGTGGTTTGGACCTCTCGTCTTTGCCCCAGTCTAGCTGTACTGAACTCAAACAAGCCCAATGAGAGGACTATGTGTTACATGGTGTGGTACTTATCCTGGAGAAGGGACAGGTTGCAAGTAAGGTACAGATAACTCACCCCAGTATCCCCATTATTGTGAGAGTGGAACAAGTTGTCATTAAAAGATGGACTGCTCATAAGAACAATTCATGACAATGCACACTGAGTTCCATCAATAACAGCTGGTCACCCCCTGGAAGTACTAAAAAGCTGCCATCCATTCCCTACATGAACAACATGAGTCACTTGAGAGTTGATTGCATGCTGGACTTGATGCAGACCAACTTCTAGTGTCCCAAAATCGCCAGAGAGGTGCAACACCATTGTAAAAACTGTCTCGGGTGCATCAAGAGAAAAACATTGCTAAATAGAGCAGCAGCCTTGGTCAACATCAAAACAAGTGGGCCACTCAAATTATTCTATACAGACTTCCTTTCATTGGAGCCCAACAGCAAGAACATTGGCAACATCTTACTCATGATCGATCATTACATATGATATGCTCAGATGTAAAGGATGAAAGAATAAAAAGGTCACCACTGTTGTCAAAGAATTACAGCAATACCTGTATGTCGACCATTATGGCATATCTCAAAGAATTTACTCTGGCCAAGGGAAAGGTTTTGAAAGTCAACGTGTGAAAGAATTTCTGTCAGCCTTTGGCTTCAGGAAATCTAGAACTACACCTTACCACCCACAGGGGGACCTGCAGCCTGTACGGTGTAACAGAACCCTGCTTGATATGTTGGGAGCCCTTGAGTCAGCCCAGAAATTAGAGACAGGAAGTAAGTTCACTGGTACACGCTTACAATTGCACCCAATCTGACACCACCCAAAAGTCCCTACCTACCTAATGTTTGACCAAAAAGCTCACCTCCAAATTAATCTCTGTTTTGGAGTCTCAGCTGATGGTGCATCAGAGCAGACATACTCAGAGTATAGCAGGCAATTGTGTCCGCATTTGGAAAAACCTATCAACTTGCCACTGAGGCTGCCCCCAAGCACAGTTTTGCCAACAAAAGTCATTGCAACAGACAGGTTCAGCACCAGGTACTACAGACTGGAGAAAGTGTGCTACTGAGAAACTTGGGCCTACAGGGAAAACATAAGATTGAGGATAGAATGGTGCCAGAACTATCATGGTCAAACAGATGCCTGACCTTCCAGTCTACAAAATTCATCCAGAACAATGTAGATGCCTGGAAAAGACTACACAGGAACCACCTACTACCTATTGGGGAGATTGTGTCCAATTAAACACCTGAAATTGAACTCCCTTTGGCCAGGAGACCAATAACTCGGAGGTACACCAACCAGCAGAGAACTCGAAAGCCTGCACCTGATACCAATATCCCAAATGCAGTTCCAGAGCAAGAACCAGCTGAAACACCTCTAATGAAAGTGATGATGACATTGTGTGTTGCACTGGAGTACATGACAGACCCCAGAATGACCACTTTCAACTGATGGTATGGAAAAGTTCTGAACCATCAACAAGTACAACTCCAGCTGAGGAATGCTCAAACAATAAACTTTTAAACAATTTGAACCCAGATACAGCACCATTTGTGCCAGAGGAATTGACAGTTAATATACCTGAAAACCGAATTATGGACGTGATGTGGAGTTTGAATTGAAGGAACCAACCCTAGAGACTGACATAATCACTGTGATTTCTGACAATGCCCTTGTGCAGGACACAGAGCCAGAAGAGAAAAGTATATGGCCTATTCCACCAGGGTTCCACTCAAGCATCAAATGGCTGGAGCCAAGCAGCAGACCTGCAACTGCTGTGTGGGCCATCACTGGGTGAAATAGCACCATCGGGCATGAATTGGTGGTTCTCTGACCCCTGTAAGAGCAGTGGGTTGGGGACCAGAAGCAGCCATGCAGCCACAGTGAGTGCTGCTCGGCATGTGTGGCAGCGCCTGAATGGAGCTGAAGCTCCAACACTGAAACTGGGCTACAGATATGACACTGAAACAGGTCCCAGCTCCAGGAGAGGCAATGGAGTTAGAACCAAAGTGAAGTCGTGCCATTGGGCATACAACAAAGTGTTTGTCATCCTAGGGCAGGCAACTGGGTGGAAGCATAAAAAACAGGAAGCATGCATATGCGCACAGCAGCTGGGAGAGCAGCTTAAAGGCCACTTCCCACCATAGAGCCTCTGACAGCCAAATGGGCTGAGAGCCTGCATAAATGAGTACATCCCTAGCCACAGGACAGACAGTGGGACCAGGCAACATAAAACCAGACCCAGTGATCTAAACAGAAAGCAACAGCAAGCTGCAAAAGTCAGCACTCAAATGTAAACAAACATGGTGGTGCCCATGTCTCTCCTTAGCCCTCTAACTCCTGCAAAGACTGCTGGAAAGGGGTCAGAGATCAGCACACAAAATACCCCTGAATTTCTCCCAGTCAGAAGCCCGTATTGCTTTCCAGCCTGCTACCAAGCTGGGCCATCATTCTTTTTTTTTTAAGTACTTAAAAATCTTTATTACATTTTTAAAATACAATACAAGTGAATCAACCTAGTCAAGGATAAAATGATACAGTACAACAGAACATAAACAAACTAAAATGATTTACAAAAAAATTAACTATGTACATAGCTTTACTTTATGCGTATTGATACCTACAGCAAAGATTAGGAGAAGTTGAGAAACTAAGTCTAACTAGATAGTAAAATGAACTTGTTCGAAGTATTTAGTAGAACCGTTAGTAACTATCCAGGTTTCGGCTTTGCAACAGGGGAAAAATTGTGATTGTGCTGGGACTAATGGAGAAGCCCTGGATGGGACTTTACCATATTGATAGGCCTAGGCAGAAGATCCATGGAGGCCATCTGGCCATGTGTGTATGGATTACAAAAGGTGCCTCTTTTCTACAAGTTAAAGTTAAATTTTTCAGCAGCAGTATGGGTTTTAAATTATCTGTTTCCCCCCTTGTGGAGTGGAACAATGTCAGCCGTTCTTTAATCCCTTTGTATCACTCCAGATTGTAGTGGGCCATTAAGTAGCTCAGCTAAGGGCTCAGCCAGCACTGAAGCCAATTTCTTAAGCATCCTCAGATGAAGGTCCTCTGGGCCATGAGCCTTAGCTACTTTTAGTGCCCTAAACCCTTTTTTCACTCTGTCTGTTGTGATCTCCACCCACCCCATTTCCTTTACCCCTCTATGTTTGCCTTGGCCTCACTTTCTGGCAGACGTCCATCATCGTCTACCATAAATGTCGAGTAGCAGTAATTGTTCAAAATATTTTCCTTCTTCCACTAACCTCCCTCTGCTAGTGTAACTATCCCCGAATTTCCTTTTCCTTCTAATGTAATGCAAGAATTCCTTTTCTGTCTTTTGACACCCTTGGTAATTTACAGCTCTGTGTCTGCTATCACTTTCTAACTACTCCTTTTGCCTCCTCTAGTTTGATCTGATAAACCTTCCATTCCTCTTCCCCCTTAGTTTTCTTGTACTGTGTGAATGCCAGAACCTGCTCTGGATAGCTGCAGGTGGAGTTTGTGTGAAGGAATGTCCTGGATGACACCTGGATGGACAGGTGGTAGTTTCCACCCATTGGGGAGGGCTAAGGAGGGGAGTAGGGTTCCCAGGAGATGGGAACTGGTATCTGCTTGTAGAAAGGGCTTTTGTTGTTTAAGAGGCTGCAATGAAGGCTGTACTTTTTTTTTCCCTGCTTGCAGCAGATATCAGTTCCAAGCACCAGGAACCAGTGCCCATGGAAGAAGCATACAGAGCAAAGGCTTCAGGTAGGTAGGGGTTTCCAAAGGTCGAGCTTGACACCAGAAGAACTGGGTTTGAATCCCACAGCCTCCACTGCATCAAAATTAAATGACTAAATAAAATGGGAGCTAGAAAAGAGACAGGACAAGGGGTGATTTGGGGGAGCAGACAGACTGAGCTGGGAACCAAGGAAATTTCCTTGTAAGTAGCCCAGAGGGATGTTGGGCTGGGTAAAAAAAAGGAAGAAAAAACAAGAAAAGGATAGGCAGTATGAAGGGGAGAGACCCCTTTTCCTTGCACGTTCTAGTTCAGCAGGTTGGTGCTTTTTTCCATTGGTTATTTTTGTTCTAGTTCTACCGTGTGATATTTCTTTATATGTTGGCAAAATTAAGTGAGCGCCGACCACCACATGACTCCCCCCCCCATGGTTTGTGCTACTACTCTCCGATGCTGCACAGATGCGGGCAGGCATTGTATGGCCTGCACAGCCATAGTGCTTGTGGTTTGCTTGCTGCAATAATACTGGGGTGTTTGCTGTTTTTGGTCAAGGTCATTCTCTGAAGTAGAGTGTTGATCTCAACCTTGCCTTTTCCAGCTAGTCATTCAAGACCTGTCTGTAGAAATTACTAGTATAAAAAGATCCAGAAGGCTTATAACAAGAGGATCTATTGGACTGGTGGCCAACCTTCATGTAGTTCGACAAGTAAAAGTAAAAGTGTGAGAGCTAGCTGACTCAGGATTCTGTTGCTGGACTGCCTTGGTGTTTGCAAATTTTAACACTCGTTTTGCCCCCTGCTAAGCAAACTCGCTCCTCCAGTTGGGAAGAGTGGCTGGTATTGGGTGAGGCTTCTCAGTGTTATTTGAGGCCTCTTTACAAGTGGTCCTCTGCTGTGGTCCAGAGCTAAAAGGGCCAGAGTACAAGGGTGCTAAACTAGGCATCAGCATGGGGCAGCAGTCGTCAGGAGACTCTGCTCCTACAGCTAGGTACTAGTACTCTATAGCAACATAATATCTTTGGGTTTGCTTCACTATGCCAAGTATATTGATGTATCCCTGCAAGTAGGCAATGTTTGTTATTCTGATTGCTAGAACATTTGTGCGTTTTATTACTAAAGTCGTGTAGCTCAGTTCATGCTGTGTATTTCAAGCAATTGTGTATAATTTGTTAAACTGCTATTCACTGACCTATGCAGCCAGTGTAGTGTTATGCTTATGTAACTGTATTAGTTTGGTTGTGGCTGTTCGCACTCTCTATTCCAGAGGAATTACCACCCTGTAGGGATACGAAAGCAGGGAACTCTTGGAGAGGGTTCTACCCCTAGAGGTGCCACGGGATGGTTCCCATGGCTAAAGGTACCTTAGGAATCCCCCTAAGGAGAGAGAGCACTGCTGCTGGAGGAGGGGAGGATGGTGGGGCAAAGGCAAAATGCTTCACAGAGAGGCTGAGAGGAACTGCTTATATAGCTCAGGAAGTAGGAGTGGCTGGCTGCTTGGTCACTGAACTACAGGCAAAGCCTTTCAATTCACTAACCTACACAGCCAGTATAGTGTTATGCTTATGTAACTGTATTAGTTTGGTTGTGGCCATTCGCACTCTCTATTCCAGAGGACTTACCACCCTGTAGGGGTACGAAAGCAGGGAACTCTCGGAGAGGGTTCTGCCCCTAGAAGTGCCACAGGATGGTTTCCGTGGCTAAAGGTACCTTAGGAATCCCCAAAAGAAATGTAATATCATCCCCAAAAGGAGGCAACTTGATGCGTATGAGCAAGCAGTAACAGCGACGTAGAAGCAGTAACTGCAACATAGTAGTAGAGAAGAATAGTGATGGTTTGTATGAGAGAAGGGGATCCCCTAAAGAGAGAGGGAATGGCAAGACATCCTCCACCTCCATTCAACAATGGAACCTACCTAAGTAAACTAGGGGAAACAACTATGTTAATTAAGTGTTATGACCTGAGGCAACGGAGGAGAGAAAAAAACTCTATGAGGAGGAAATCGCTGGGGATCCAAGGCCTAGGTCGCCTTCCCACCAGGCTTGGGAAAATGTATTTAGTGACGTCTCTGCAGCTGCAATTTGGAAAACCCAATTAAAGGGAGGTGGAAAATATTCCAGTTTGGAGGAAGGCTCTCACTCAAAACCTCTAGCGGGAACATCGTGGAAGGTTGCGAGAAAACTCTGCAACAATACGAGCATCCAAGGCACAGGAGGAGAGCAACAACTGCCAAGGCACTCACCTGTCCTACCCACCCTAAATCAAACCAGGTGAACCAGAGGCAGTTGTGTGGAGAATGCGGTGAAGGTGCCTTGCTAGGGAAACCACTAAAGTCAATGGCCAACCACTATAGTGGAATACTAGAGCCAAAAGAGATCGCCGTAACCACCCTTCACCGCTAGTCTTAAATTCTACACCAGGAGCTGCTGTCACGTAGCAGGCAGCTAAAGCCAAGCCCGGGGTGAGGACATTCCCAGCTATGGGCCAGGTGAGAAGGAGTCCACCCCAAGTTGGACACGCTCGATGATGCGGACTAAATGCAGAGCGAGACCGTTGGCTGCAGGAACCTGCGCCAGATTAAAATGGCTGGCATGCCCCAGAATTGATTGACAGCTGTAAAGCTGGTGAGCTGAATGAGCATGGCATGTTGAGATCGTAATGAGCATTGAGTGCCGAGACCTTGCAAGGTCAGATGCAGATTGAGAGCAGTAGAATCCCAGGCGAAGCCGAGGGGATGGCACTAGGCATAAAGCAATAGTTTGCATAAGCAAGGAGCAAAGGTTGCATAAGCAAGTGGGGACCTGATAGGTCAGTAAGCAGTAGTAGTAGTAATAGGTGGGCCTGCATAACAACTGTATAGCAAGTAAACAGCACTGAGTTAGGGGCAAGCCAGCCAGACATGAATAGCCAAATCAAGGTGACAAACTCCGAGGATTTTCAGTGGCGAAGACAGGATTTAGAACAAATTAATTAACCACATAGGCCACGACCCCCCAAACACCTCCCAGTCCATGCCATAGGACAAATAAGGAAGCGATGAAAGGCTCAGAACCACATGCAGATATAAAAGCTAGTTTAATAGCCTCAGCAGGAGCTTCAGTTAACCTCAGAGTAAACAAGGTAGAATAGGAATGGGTGTAAACAATGCAGCAGCTGGAAACAAGTGGATCTGTACAGTAGTAGTTAAAGTAGTACAGTGTTAAAACACAGGCACTGGGTACAATAGTAATTAAAGTAAACAGCAGCAGTGGCTGAAGTTGTAGGTAACTGAAAGCAGTAGCATGAGCTGTGAGTAGGTTTGCAGTTGCAGTGCAGTAAATTGAGAGTTGTAACTGAAAGCAAGCAGAATTAGCTCTGTAGTAGCAGTATGCTAGGAGTTTTAAAAATAAAAGCCCCCCGCCAAAAGAGGAAACCAAAACACAGCAAAACAGAAAACAGGGAAAGACCCCTTCCCAAAAATACAAGAAACAAAACACAGGGAAGCACACAGCCGGAGGAAAGATATGAACCAGAAGCAGGAAAACAAACACTGAAGTCCAGCAGAGACACACAGGAACAGCAGGCTTTTGGGGGGTGGGGGTAGGCCCCAGCCAGCTCAGAGGACAAACCATCATAGCCTCCGGCTGCAAAGACAAAATGCTTCACAGTGAGGCTGAGAGGAACTGCTTATATAGTTCAGGAAGTGGGAGTGGCTGGCTGCTTGGTCACCGAACTACAGGCAAAGCCTTTCAATTATCTGTATCTGTTCAATTGCATTTGCATAGGTTAGTTTCCTATGCTTCACTGTTGTGTTCACCCTTAACTTTACTTCATTTGATGAGATGTTATTTAACATGTAATGTTTGTTATCTGCTTGAATTAAGTTGTGCATAATGTATAGTTTCTCTACACTGTCTTTCTGCTTGTTTGCATTCCTGTTGCCTTCTTATCTGGGCCTAGTAAACATCTAAATCACTCACTATCATGTTACTGATCTCATTACTCTAAATTTCTATTACCTGCCTCCATTTGTTGTTCACTATGCTGTTAACTTCTCTTATTTTTCTCTTTTCCTGCCTTCCTCTCTTCACTTTTCCACAACCTGTTGTTTCTTCCTCTAACCACTCTCTTACTTTTTCCCTGTCCTCTTCACCTACTGTCCTCTCCTCCTCAAGTCCCTATCTTCTCCACTCCCCCTGGTGACCTTTGTGTCAATATCTTCCTAGTCCTTGGCTTCTCCTCGAAACTGTTTGGTGCCCTATGTCCCTTTTCTCCTCCTATTCTTCATTATCCCCCCTTTCAGTCAGCATTATTGTACTTTAAAACTCATTGTTAACTTACTACTTTTGTTAGCAGATGACATTGAACTTAATCCTGTCCCCAATACACCTTTACCTTTGCAACTCTCCAAAGGTTTGAGGGTGACTCATTTAAAAATCCATAGCCTTCTTCCCAAAACTGACCAGTTACTACCTACCATGTTTAACCTTTGACTGGATGTACTGGTTATATCTGAAACCTGGCTCTTCTCTAAGGTTAAAATTCTGCTGTAACTATACCTGGCTACACCTTAGCCTGGCAAGATCACTCTAAAAGAGGTGGTGGTGTTGTAATTTACGTATCCACTAGGATCCAATTTACCACTGTTCTTGCTATCTCCTCCCTCTCTTCCCATGAGATGCTTCTCCTTAAACTTTTCCTTCCTTTCTCTATTCCCATCTTTATCGCTGGTGTTTACTGTTGCCCTGGTACATCTTCTGCTTTCGTTACTGAGCTTCTTTCCTCTATCTGTTCTCAGTCGTCAAGTGGTGAGTTACTTATCCTTAGTGACTTTAATATAAATTGGCTCTCCCTAATGCAACTAAATTTTCTCAAAATGTAAAGTCACTGTAGCTGACCCAACTGATTTCTGACCCCACTCATTTAAATTTGAAATCCTTAAACCACACTCTGTTAGACTGGGTCCTTGCCTGTCATCCCCACTGTGTAGTGGATGCATGTATTCTTCCTGATGCATTTAGTGATATCATATGGTTCACTGTGTGTGCAAATTACATTGCCCTAAAGCACCCCCTAAATTCATATTTCTCAGGTCTTCTAAGTCTCTTGACGTGGTCTCTCTCCTAGCGGATCTCTGATTAATTGACTGGTCCCCCATCTCTGCAGCCAGTAATACCAATTCTGCCCTATATTATTTTCTATCTAAATGTTTGGCTGTATGGGATCATCATGCACCCCTGAGAAAAAACACAGTATGAGGCTCACATCTTCCTTGGATATTGGCTGAGGTACTTGTTTACACACCAGAGACCTTGCCTGGTGTACTTTTAAGAGCACTGGCTCTCAGTCTTCATTGGCTAACTATAGATGCCTTCATAATGCGTGTACCAAAGCCGTCAGACTTGTGAAGTCTGAGTATTTTGCTTCCACTCTCCATAACAACATTAATAAGCCCTCCAAGTTCTGGGAAGTTATCCATTCCCTTTTCTTCCACAGACTCAGTCTTCCTCTTCTACTCTTAAGGCTGGTGACTCTATTATTTCTGACCCTTCTGCCTTTGCTATATCTTTTAACTCCTACTTTACTACATGTGCCCTTTCTCTTATCCCTTCATCCCCTTCCCCTCTCTCTGTCTTCCTCTTCTCTCTTTTTCCTTCTCTGCTATCACTCCCCTGTTTTCCTAAAGGCTCTACTTGCTCTTAATCCATAGAAGGGAGGAAATCCAGATGGCCTTGACCCTAAGCTTCTCCTTCTCTCAGCACCTGGCAATGCTGTTCCTATCACTATATTTCTTAATCTTTCCTTTTCCTCTGCAACTATTCCTGATGTTTGTAAACAGGTTATAGTCATTCCTTTTCACAAAGATGGTGATTCCACTTCTCCTGGTAACTACCTTCCTATATATCTCCATCCCACCTTGGCTAAGTTACAGGAACACATTGTTATATCTCAGCTCACTTCCTTTCTTGATTCCTACTTTTTCACACCTTTCCAGTCTGGTTTTAAGAAATCCCACTCCACTTCTACCTTTATTCTTCGGCTCACTGACTCCATACTCACAGGTATGGATCAAGGACTGATTATTTACGCAATTTTTGTTGATCTTGCTAAAGCTTTTGACACTGGCACAGCGCTTCCTTCAGTGGGCCCTTTTGACTTTTCAATTAGTTGGTTTCAACCTTACACTGAAGGAAGAACTCAAGCTCTCCAGATAGAAAAATCCATTTCATCCCCACTTCCTATCAGCTCAGGTGTCCCTCAAGGGTCTCTCCTGGGTCCTATTTTCTTTTCTATATTCTTAAATGACCTCCCCTCTGTCTGTTCGTCAGTGCCCATTCATATGTATGCTGATAACACAGTTCTTTTTGCTTCTGGATCCTCTTCCCATGACCTTACCTCCCTGCTGCAGTTGGATTTTGACAACATTCAGTGCTGGTTCAAGTCTAATCAGTTGCCCCTCAACACCAAAAAAAAGAAAAACAGACTCCATGACTTTTGATACCCGACTAAAATTTCTCTAAATTTAATATCTTTGATGGTGCTAAGACTGGAGATGTCACCTCTTTTAAGTGCCTCAGGGTCTGCCTTGACTGGCATCTTGATTTCTCAGTGCATATTGATGCTACATGCCATAAGCTTCACCCTAAGCTTGGTGCTTTGTACAGGAATAAAGTGAGTTTGCTGCTTCCTACCCACCGATAAATTGTTTTTAAAATGATTCTCCCTTTCTTTGACTACGATAACTTAGTCTACAGTGGTACTCCAAATCCCTACCAGACTGGACCCCTTTTTTCATTCTTTTTGTTATTTAGCTTTAGATTGTCCCCCTCATATTCACTACTACTCTTTCTACTCTGCCCTTTCTTTCCCCTCTCTTGATGCTAGGTGTTTTTCCCATTGTGTCTCACTTATGTCCAAATTCTGGTTTGGCTCCCTTCCCTCTTATCTCAAATCCTTTCTTTTCACTCCCTCATCTTCCTCATACCCTCTCCACAACAATATTTCCCATTCTGTTTCTCTATTCCTTCTAGAAAATCTAATGTTGGTCAATCTGTTTTTTCTTACCGTTTTCATAAACTTTGGATCTCCCTTCCCCACTCAGTTCAATCTGCCTCTTCTCCTTCCTGTCTTACGTCTCTTCTTTGTCTTTTCTTCCCCTACCTGCAACTGTCCATGACTCTTTCCTCATCTTACTCCCTTTCACTAGTTTTGCCCTGATTGTGTCGATCCCCTATTTTTCCCTTCTATACATCTAAGAGTGAATTTTATTTTTTTACTCGTCTATTTACTAATTCACCTCTATTATTTTATTATTCTTCCTGAAGTACTATAATATTGTATTTGACATATTTTTTGTATTTATTTTTTAGTAGTTTTACTGTTTAGCTTTTTCCTTTTTCCCTTCTCCCCAGGACACATCTAGAAACGGGCTGTTAGCAGCTCAGTATGCCTTTCCTGGTTAAACTTTTAAATAAATAAATAAAAAGGAAATTGAAATTTTCTATTTAGAGATTTCTACATTTCTAACTATGCTGCCATTGGTCAATGTGGCGGATTGGGGCGCTCGCTTTCCCTTGCCATTTCAGCTTGCCAGTGTTCTAGTGGTGGGGGGGTTCAAGCCAGGGTGCGCAGTTGAATGCCGACTGCCGCCTCACTCCCCCCCATCTCCCCATCTTTCTATCGATACATAACCCATTGTATGGGCAGCAGAAATTGGCCACTGTGCAACTTGTTGTGCCAAACAGCATACATTCACGTGCATGGGAATCATTAACTTAAATATTGTTAGATGAGGCAGGATGAGGAGTAATCTTTCCACTGCTGTTTCAGTTTGCCAGGGTTCCAGTGGTGGGGATTTTGCCAGCCCAGGTGAGTGGTCAGAGAATGCAGACTGCCATGTGGCTCCCCGACTTTCCATCTTGCTATTGAATCCATTACTGAGAGAAGCTACCAGATGTATAAACTGTTGTATGAGCAGCAGAAATTAGCCTCTGTGTAACTTGATGTGCCAAAATAGATGCATGTACATTGGGGTTATTATTTTAAATATTGGTAGATGAGGCAGATTAGGGAGCCCTCTTTCCCTTGCTGTTTCAGTTTGTTAGAGTTCTGGTGTCAGGGGTCTTCCAGCCCTGGTGCATGGTTGAAGGATGCCAACCCCACCATAGTCAGGACTAGTGTCTCACAGTCTACAGTTTTGTATGTATATATATAGATGTGTCAGCCACAATGAAGTGCAGTAACTTGCAGTATTGACATTTCACAAAATCCTGCATGACAAAAGAGCTTAGTTACCATTGACATACAATGACGCCTGCAGTAAGTTGCAGTATTTTGTACTTTGTACTTTGTATGACAGGACAGAATTAGGCCTTGGCCCATCTAGTCAGTCCCCCTACTCCATGCGGGACAGGTTTCAATACCCCAGATAATTGTCAAGAGCTTTTTTTAATTTATTGAATTCTGTAATGGCAACAACATTTTTGGGGAGTTTATTCCATAATGCCACAGATCTCAACGTGAAGAAGCTGTCACATCTTTATTTGTCATGGGGAGTTCAAATTTGTTATTGTGGGATCTTAGGTTTTGGCCCCTATTACATGGTGTGATGCCACAGGCATTCATTAGTGTTTTATTTTTTAGAATATTGTGAAAAAGGAGGCAATCCCCTCTAAGTCTTCTGATTTCTAGAGGCTTTAAATTGAGGCATTGTAGCCTAGTATGGCAGGATAAATTTGATAAACTGGGAATCAGCTTGGTGGCCTGTCTCTGCACTCTCTCAATAAGGTCAATTTCTTGTCTACAATTGGGAAACCAATAAGGGGAAGCATAATCAAGATGGGGGCGTACATAGTTTCGATAGAGTTTAAGAATGCTGTGATCATTACGGGATATAAATGATCTTCTTATAATATCTACAATTTTATTTGCTTTTTGGACAATGGACCTAATATGTAATCTGTGTTTTAAAGCATTGTCTATTATTATGCCTAGATCTTTTTCAGATTCCACTATCCTTATAGACACAGAGGGCCAGATATTCAGACTGCACCCGGCAGGGGCGCAAGCCTGGGTGCAGCACAACTGGACTGCGCCGGGGCCAGGACCAGGTGATATTCAACAGTGCTGCGCCATGGCTCAGCACCATTGAATATGGCAAGGGTGGTGCACAGACAGCACATGGTGTGGTGGCACTGTGCCAGTGCAAGCCACAGAGAGGGAACATGGGGATGCACCAGCGCAAGTGCAGTTGCGCTAGGTGCATCACCCATGATATTCAGCTGGGGGCATGCAAATGAGGCCATAATATATGCAAGGTGCAAATGGGGCCATTTGCATGTCATTATGGCCCCATTTGCATGCCTTGTGCAGGGCTGCCTGGCGACTTGCACCTGACACCCTTCCCAGCTTGATGTGTGTTGGGGATCCCGGGCAACCCCAGCCTGTAACCACAAATGCAGAAATGTGTGAGGCACACTCCCTGGTAGTCTAGTGGTCCCTCTCCCTCCCGAGTCCCCGAGTACCATAATGGTAGCCTTGCCCTGGTAGTCTAGTGGAACCCCCCTCCATCCCATGTCCCCAATTGCCAGAATATGGCCGCCAAGTTATGCCCTGGTAGTCTAGTGGCCCCCAGCCGATTGTCACAATTGCAGCATGGCACCAGAACACAATTCCCTGGTGATCTAGTAGCTCCCCCCACCCCTCCAACCCACGCAGCACCCCTTGTGCACCCCACTCACCCCCCATCATTGTCAGGTGGCTGCAACCCACCCACATACCGCCTGGCTGCCCGCCCACCAAATGACAGGTACAGTATGGGATGTAATCTCATTGGTTCACACTATGGACCAATGCACTTACAGCCCATACTGTACCTGTCATTCAGCTGGTGGCCGGGTGGTACACGGGCAGGTTGGCAGCTACCCACCGATGATGAGGGTGAAAATGGGGAGAGCAAGGGTGCTGTGTGGGTGGAGGGGTGGGGGTGTGTGCCATTAGGATCACCAGGGAATTGTGTTCTGCACCATGTTGTGATTGCAGTAATGGGTGGGGGTCCACTAGACTACCAGGGCATTACTTATGGCCCTATTCTGGCAAGCGGGACATTGAAGGGAGGGGGGGTTCCACTAGACTACCATGGCATACCTTGGTGGCCGTATTCCAGTGACTGGGGACATGGGAGGGAGGGGGGCCACTAGACTACCAGGGATGTGTGTGTGCTTGTAGACGGTGTTCTGGGTTGGCAGGTGGCCACCCATGGCTGGCAGCTGCTGTGTTGTGCCCTGCAATATGGCAGCCCACCTGTGGGTAGCCAGGAGTTGCTCCACGTTTACACAGGGTCAACTTTGAACCCTCCTATATGGTGCACTGCAGGGCAGCACTGGCATATGCTCCGCACATTCCGGGCTGAATATCGGGATGTGCTGCATATGCATGGGCATGCCCCCTGCATCTGCACTGCATACACTTACAGTGCTCCCTGGCACATCAGAAGTTGCACTCACCAGGCAGCCTTCTCAATATCCCACTGGGGTGCACTGCAGGGTTGCGCAGGTGCAACCCCTTTGAATATCCCGGCCCAAGTCTATATAATGTGAATGTAGTGGATTCGTTTTACTTAAATGCAAAACAGCACATTTGTCTTTATTTAGCTCCAAATTGTTTTCTTTACACCATTTAGAAATATTATCAAGATTATTCTGAAGGGATAGATATTTAGATGGAAGATCAACCTCATCAGCAAGTTTGGTGTCATCTGCAAAGTTTATGATATTGATGTTATACCATGATGTAGGTCAAAGATGAAACAATTGAACAGGAAAGGGTCCAAAACTGAGCCCTGTGGAACACCACTCATGACTTTGACTGTAGGTGATACCTTGGCATGAAGTCTGACTTGCTGTGTTCTATCATTTAACCATGAGTTGACCCATACTGTAAGATGGGAACTATATGACATGTCGGTTAATTTATTTGTAAGCAGTTTATGAGAAACTTTGTCAAAAGCTTTTTTGAAATCTAGCACTATGATGTCACATTGTTTTCCAGCATCCAAGATTTTGGTAACAGTTTTATAGAAAACTATGAGATTTGTTAAACATGATTTCCCCTTTTTCAACCCATGCTGTGTATTATCAGTAAGCCCTAATTTTACAGTTTCTTCCTCGAACCTATGTTTGATCAAAGTCTTTAAGACCTTACAGGGAACAGATGTTAGACTTATTGGACAATAGTTTTTCAGGCAGTAATTTATTACCTTTTGGGCATACGATCGCTGTTTTCCATTCAGAAGGTATTTCACTGTGTAATATAGATTTATTAAAAAGAATGGTGTACTAATACTGGATGCTAGGTTTTTTAAGTATTTTGGATTAATACCATCTGTACCAGGTGAAGCACGTGGTTTAAGTTTGTTATTAACCTCTTATATTTCATTGCTTGTAAAGGTTTTAATATCATTTTGGTTAATATTATTTTTGGTGTTTATAGTATCCTTACTATTGAATATTGTTGAAAAATAATTATTCAGAACCATGACAATTTAAATAGTATCATTAATAATATTACCATTAATGGTTAAAGAGGAAATTGAGCTTTTGCCTTTACTTAACTGATTCACATATGAGAAGAAGGCTTTATTATTACCCTTTTCCATGGCAATTCTAAACTCTAGATCCCACTTTTCAATTTTAATAATTTTTTTGGTGATTTTAACCTCTTTTTTGTAAAGTGATTGTATTTGTTGAGTCCTATTCTTTTTGTATTTAATGAATGCTCTTTCATTTTTGCTAATTTGCCTTTTAAGTTTTTTGGTCATCCAGGGTGGGATTCTACCCTTCTTAGAATGTATTAACTTAGTGGAAACAAACCAGTTCTTAGTTTTAATGATAATGTTTTTAATGGTCAACCAACATTCCTCAACAGAAAGGTTTCACACAATGCGTTCCCAATCGAGTCTAATATTTTTTGAATCACTGGGTAATTAGCTTTTTTATAATTATTTGTAGCTATAGGGGTTTTGTTTATTATTCTAGTGTTGGTTAGGCTACAAAGAAGACTGTTGTCGCTGTTACGTAAGGGAATCTTAACAGATATATTGGAGATAGTGTTTTGCAGGTTAGTTAGGAGTTGATCCAAGATGTTCTCTACTCTGGTGGGTTTGTTGACAGGTTGTTCTAGACCTACTGAGATCATGGAATCTAGCAAATCTTGTTGTTGCTTATTTGAAGCTTTATGTTTACTCCCATTTATACCTGGATAGTTGAAATTGCCCAGGATTATAACATTATTTGTCTTGACAGCTTCCATTATTTTTTTTATAAGAAGATTGTTATAAGTTGTTGAACTAGATGGTGGCCTATAACAACAGCCTATTAAAATCATCAGGGTAGGGGACACTTTGACCTTCATCTAACCTGACTCTGTTTATTCGTCAGAGTTAATAATTGGAAAGATTTCAAAACTTTGGAATGTTTTGTTAACGTATAGACATAAGCCACCCCCCTTTTTATTACTTCTGTTGTGATAATATAAATTGAAGTTGTCAATTTCTCTAGACCACAAGGTGGACTCATCCCACCAGGTTTCAGACACTGAGATAATGTCAATGTCATCCTAATTAATCAATACTTCTAACTCAGCTTATTTTAGGATATTGAGAGTGCAGGCATTTGTTACTAAAATCTTGGGCTTATGCATAGAGTCCGTAGACTAAAAAATATATACCAACTTCCCTTGCCCCCTATTTGTTAGTTTAAAGTCTTAGTGATGTATGGATCTATTTTTTTTTTGTCCAAATAAGTGCTTCCTTTCTTGCTCAAATGTAAACCATCCCAGCAAAACAATGCATAATCATGAGCCATTGATTCCCAGTGTGTCAAGCATCCCAGATTTTCTAATGACCATTTTCACAGCCATTCATTTATTTCTTTTATTTTGTCATTTTTATATTGATTAAACCTTGGCATGCGTATAATTTCAGAATAGTATACTTCAGATCCATATTTATTTAGTTTATCATTTAAAAGTTTGAATTCCCTCTTGATTTGGTGGATACTACAATTGTTTATGTCATATGTACCAGTGTGAATGATGACTAGGGGTTTCGGTCCTACTGATTTTAAAACTGCATCAATTTGTTCTGTGATATCAGATATCTTTGCATCCCTATAACTACTACACATGTAATTAACGTTGCTGCCTTACATATTAAGGAGTCACAGTATTTCATGAGCGAATCACCAAGGACAAATACTTGTCTGTTATCAATTCCATTGTCATTATCCGGATTCTCAATTTAAATTGCTTCTAGGTCATTCGGTCTAGGTCAATATTCTGTGATATTCTGCAGCATTTCTGCACTTCATCCTGTCTTGACGCATCTATATAGAGATAAATATATAAATAGGGGATGTGACATGGCCTGACTGAAGATATTATATTTTTCTTCACAAGAGGCCAATGATATCATGATATCTCATGAGTGGTGAAGCCATGAGTGAGATATCTTGATATCGTTAGCCTCGACTGAAGATAAACATGATATCTTCAGTCAGGCCATGTCATGTTTTATTTATACAACACATGTTTGGGTGGTTTTGAGATAGAATGGTAAAAAACTTAAAAAAAGGAAAAAGTACAAAATATAAATGGTGGCCCTCTGTTCAGTGGTTCTGCATTACAGAAAATGATGAATGCAAAGCTTATGGTCAATGACAATGGCAACCAATAGATATCAGGAAAATCACGTTATGAAGATATATTTCTGAGCATGCTCATTCATATATCTTTGTATGTTGGGTCAAGATATCACTTTTTATCTTGTTATTTATCAGTACACAAGGGTTGTATAAATCTATCTATCTATCTATCTATCTATTGATATCAAACACAATTTGACTCCCCTGTTATAATTTGAAGGAAAGTTTGCAATATTATAAGGGGCATGTTTTGGTTGCTATGTGACTGATTATTTATCATTCATCGGTATAGTCTTAACAGAAAAAAAAAGATTTTGAGTTTTGAGACAGTCCAAGGTCATGTGACTCAGGGATCCAATAGGAGCTCAAGTAATAGGTGTTATTACTCAAAGGAAAATCAGCCCCAACTCTGATAAAGAGCAATAGGAGGTTTGTTGCTCTAATGGTATCTGGAAGCATCTGGAACCAAGGGATATTGCAGCAATGCAAGTGTTTTTGCATAACCAGTGCATAGGGGTTTATAACTACCATAAGCATTTGTAAGGTATTTTAGTTTGATTTAGGCTGTTTTAAAAGAGATTGAAGCACTGGTAAATCTGCAGTAGTCTAGAAATTCTACTTTTACCTGATTGATGGCAAAAGAGATCTGGGGCTGATTTCTCAAAGTCATGGTGCAAACACAATTCCAACTGTCAGGTGCAGCCACGGCTCGGAATGCCATCTGCCAGCTAGCTCAAAAAGAAAAACATATCGGCACCTGTCATTGTCCCTGATTTCACAGACTGACTATGACAATGACAGTGCTCAGGAGTCATGTTATGCGTCTGCCCGGGTAAGACGTGCAATTCCATGACTCCGCTCCCTAACTCGATATTTTCATTTAATTTCTACTTCTTGCTGGGGTTTTTTCCAAGTAATTCCCTCCTTGGGGTTCTCCGTAATCAGCTGGGATCCACAAGTGCAGGTTTTGTTGGGAATTATGGATGCGGAGATGAAGGTGGCAGGTTTGTGCCATACCCCCGCAACCCCGGAGCAAGAGAAAACAGTGAAGAAGACTAAACTGCAGGCTGCAGTCACAACTAAATCCCGACTGTGCTTCAACCCATATCTGAGGAGTGATTTCTCTCAGAAGTCTTCCCTTTGAAGGAGGCCTTAAAAAATTTCACAGAAGAGCTGAAAACTTTGTGACTTACCACCGTGCATTTCTCCCAGTGGGTTGGGGACACCAAGACACAGATCAGTTCCCTTGAAGATTGACGCACTCATCAGGACCCGGAATCTGTAGCCCTTTGGCAAAAGTCACATCACCTAAAGGAGAAGATTGAGGGCCATAGATGGCACAACAGTTTGTTAATCATTGGACTCCCAGAGGGTTCGGAGGGGCAGAATGCCATTATTTTCATCCAGAAATTTTGTGAGAAGGTTGCAGGCCCTTCCCCCAATGGGCCAATCTATATGGTGGAAACAGCCCACCAGGCGCTCCGGCCTACCTCTCCTCCTAATTGGCCACCGCGTACTTTAAGGTGCGTCTGCTCTCCAAGCTAAAGAATCTCAAAGAATTGCTCTGGGAGGGCTACAAACTAAGACTAACCTAGGATTTACCACGCTCAGTCCATCTTAAGTGTGTAGAATATAGCCCTGTAATCTCGAAGTTGCTGGCAGCCCAAATAAGATTCTGAATGGTCTATCCAGCCAAGCTACAAATTATTTACAAAAGATCCCCCAAGTCTTTTGAATCCTTTGATCAAGCCAAGGTGGAGCTGCCTGTGCTGTTTCAGGATTTGTTCAAGGCACCTAAATGAGCAGTGTGACTGACTGTCTGATGTGGCTGGTGTGACTCAGATCTACAAGATAATTTTCCTTGTTTTGTTGGACAGCTTAGGTGCACTCCCCCTGGATGCCAGAGACTTACTAGGACTTGTCTTTCATTTTTCCACCTAGCCTCTTAGTTGTACAGGTAGTGACTTACTTGGGTGTCCCTGGTTATGGTGCCCTTCAATTCGATTGTGGGGTTTGTTTTTCCTGTTTTATCCCTTTTACTTTGCTAGTAGTTTTTTCTTTCGACATCTCACTTTGATTGGGCCTCCTTTAAGCTTGAGGGACCTTAGTTCTGTCAGCCGTGGATCACGGAGGCCATGCTGAGTAGCTTTATCAGTTCACTGATTGTTTTTACCTGCCTCCCTTTCCTCTCCCCTGGACCCCCCCACTATGGCCATGCTACCTTCAGATCTTTATAGGTCTGTTCCAGTGGTCGCTTGCCACTATGGGTTGGGTCCGTTTTTTATTCTGCAAATTGTGGCCTGTTTTGCTTACCAGCCATGTGTGCAGATCCATCTCTGGTCCTCTTTTTTTGGATCGGAGCTGGACTTTGCATGGTAGTCTCGATAATCTTTCCTTCTGTGACCCTAGATTGGTACCACTTACCGGGGTCTGTGAGAACTGATTGGCGATTGTGGCTTGGGCTATACTATTGCTTCTACCCCTGGGATTTCTGTGTTTCTGCCCTCAATGCCGATACCCCCCCTCCTTGGTGCTCACAGGTGAGTGGTTCCTCTTTCTTCTCGGGGATGGGTGGAGGACTCCTGAGGGACCCTACTAGTTAGCCTTCTCATTACCGCTGGTATGCTGGGATTCCCATGGAATGCTCACTCTGCCTCTGGATACTTTGGAACTCTTGAATGGGGCTCTCCAGGCTCAGGCTGACCCTTCCAGTGTTGGACCCTCCTGTTTCTACTTCCATGCTGGTCTGGACCCCTGTGTGATCAGCAGATTGGCAGTGCACTCTGCCCTTTCCTTGGTGGCTGGGGCCAAGTTCTTTGTTTCAGTACGACACTGAGCAATGCTTCGATATTACTCTTAAGGGGCTTATTATTCCTATTCAGGTTCAGGGTCAGGAGGTCAGGACCCTGTCCTCCCCCTGTGAGATAGCCTGAGTCAATGATCTGGATGCTCTTGTGTTGTTTTACTTTAGTTGTGGGGCTCTGTGTCAGTAGGGTGGTGCTGCTATGAAGCACCCCCTTCCCGAGATAGCTCCCCTACCACATCAGAATCCTCAGCCACATACTTTGTGAAGGGGAGAGGTCTCATGCCTAGCTCTTGGGAGATTATTCCTTTCTGGGAGATCCTAAGAGGGCCAGTGCCTTTGTACTGGTTGACCAAGCCTGCTCTTATGACCCCTGTATCACCTTGCGGGGTGAAAAGGCTGTGGTTTCCTGGAGTTCCGGCAATCTAGTAGATGTCCAGGAGTGCTGAGGGGAGGGTCCCTCCATTTTCTACTTCCTAAGGGACATCTTCCGGGTCTCTGCCTCTATGTTACCCATCCATCTGAGGTTTTGGTTCCTTGGAGTTGGGGGGGATGGTTGGTTTTGGGACTGGGTACGGTTCCACCAAGTTCCATGTCATCTTGGGAGGGGGTGCTTTTATTTCTTTTACCTTTTTTCTGAGGATTATACCTCCTCTTATTTGGATTGAAGGGGCTCAAATATTTTCATCAGTGGTTTTCGATCTACACAAAGTACCATAGTCATAGGGGCTGGGCTGTCTTAACAGAATTTTTCCTTTTTGTGCTATTTCTTTTTAGTAATATACCAGCAAGTTTTCCATTAGTCCTGTTTGCTGGTATTGGGAACTGTTGTTATGATACATGACTTATTCTTGTGGTTGAGTTATATCTACTGTTTTCTTGCTTGTTCATATGGGCTATTTGTATGGAATGTTGGGAGTTGGGGGTGGAGGGAGGGGGGCTCGTTGCAGATGGAAGTTTTCATCATGGGCCGGGATTGTTGGGAGTGGCGGTCGTTAAGACTGGGAGTAGGATTGTATGTCTTACAAGTTTTATGTGTTGTCTTTTCGGGGAGGGGGATTTTGCTGGTTGGGTTTTTTTCTGTATTGGGAGGGCAGTATGGATGGGTGGTTTATGGGGTTGGGCTGGGGAGGGGGAGAGGGTGAGTGCTGCCAGATCTGGGGCAGCGGGACACAAGGGCAGCTCCTTATCACCACGTGTTTGTTTTTTCTTTTTATTTCTGGATTAGATGGACTACTGTGTCAAATTTATTTCATGGAATATAAAGGGGTGCCAGAATAAATGTAAATGGGCTAGGGTATTAAATCATTTAAAGAAGTCCCACCCTGGGGTGGTATTCCTGCAAGAAACACATCTTCCCAAGGAGGATATCTCTATTTTGGAGAGACTGGGTAGATCAAGTACATGGGGCTGGGGTAAGTAAACGTCGAGGGGGGCTTGGCTATATTAATTAGTAGGTGACTCTCTTTTTCTTTAATTAAAGAATCTGGGGACTCGGAAGGTCACTTTCTCTTTCTACATGGCCACCTTGGTCAGTTGGAGGTGCTAATTGGGACTATTTATGGCCCCAACCAAGACTTCCCCAGCTTTTTTACTGATCTTGCGACCCAGCTAAGTTCCTATGCTCACCTGCCTATCCTCTTAGGGGGAGTGGAACCTGGTATAGCAGACCAGTCTCAACTGTTCTGGTATGGGAAGAAAGGGTCTCACTCCTGGCCAAAGGGGTTTAAGGGAACTCATGGATGTTCTTGGCCTGGTGGATCCCTGGAGAATTCTGTATCTCTCTACTCAGCAGTATACTTATTAATCCCGCCCCCATTCCACACATTCTCGTCTTGATTTTTTCTTAATAATTACGGATCTTCTTCCTGGCCTTGTTCACACTTCCATATTACCCATGGTTATCTCTGACCACGCCCCGGTGCTATTAAATTTTTCTTAATGAGGACAAGGGGATTTAGACAAGATCTGGCATATGCACCCCCACCCCTTACAGACCCAGACTCTAGGGAGGTTATTCAGAAGTATTTGGAGGATTTTTTTAAGAACAATGAAGGCACAGTATCAGATTTGGACGTTTTCTGGGCTGCTCTTAAATGTGCGGTTTTGGGTGAATGTATTCAGTTAGCCACGATCGCTAGAAAGCACCGTACTCAAAGGGCTGAGGAACTTCTTTCCCAGATGCAGGCACTGGAGTTTTCCTTATCTTTCCACTCAGACCCTCCCTCATGGTCCCATCTACAAGACCTATGGAAACTTTATTATGAGCACCTTGCAGAGAAAGCTGAGTTCGCCTTATTACGCATTACGATGCAGTATCTGGAGGTGGAGGAACATGAGGGGAGACTCTTGGCACTTTGTCTAAAACAATTGGACTTGACCCAGGTTATCTCTGGTCTTAGGACCACCCCCCAAGATCCTATCCTTACGCAGCCTAGGGATATCGCACACGTTTCACCAGTTTTACATTTCTCTTTATACCCAGGAGGATTTATCTCATACTTCGACACCACTTATGGAGAAATACTTGAACTCCCTTTCATTGTCCACTCTTTCTTCCCATCAGCAGGACCTCTTACAGGCTCCAATTCTCGAACAGGAGGTCAGACAAATTATTAAGAGTCTTCCGAAAGGGAAAGCCCCTGGTCCAGATGGTTTTCTTAACCTGTTTTACTTTACTTACACAAATATCTTAGCCCCCTTTCTTACCCATTTGTTTAATCATTTTCTTTCTTCTGGTCTTAAAGGATACCTAAAGAACATTTTAACAACAAACTATTCAAAACTCTGACTCAGTAGGTGACTAAAGGAAAGGCTGCTGTATTCATTAAGGCTAAAACTACATATATGTAATTTACCTAAATGTGGTTCCAGAGTATTTGAATATTGTAAAATCAGCCTTCAAATTTCAAAAAACCTGTCTTACCTGCTTCTTAAAATGGCCGTCAAATGTGTTATGTGATGACATAATTTGAGCCAAAGTCAGAAAGATATATGGCTCTCTATAGTGCTAACTAGTTTTTTTTCCCCTTTGTATAGAATTGTTTCATCCAAAAGGTCAAAACCATGTGCATTATTTTGTTTAATACACATGTTAGGCTATGGTTCTGTTCATTTTGTTCATTTTAACATGCTGAAATTGTGTTTTAATCCAACCGACTTTCTCTGTGGCAAACCACAGTGCAGTACAAATCTTGAATAACTTGATGGTCTAGTGGTTATGGTGGATCCAAGATGCTACAGTGGGGGTGCTGGGGAAGTGTGCATGCTTAATATGCACTTTTTAACATTTTTATTAAACCTTTATATTTTCTGCTATTCTTTTCTAGTATGTTTTTGACAGAGCCTACAAATGTAATCCATAGTTTGAATGTAAACATTTGTACAATCAATATATCAGACTTCTTCAACAAAGTGAAATGCAGCAGCAACACGCAAGTACATTACTATGTGTGTATGGGTGGAGGGTGCAGCCACACCTTTCACCACCCCCTGGAGCCACCACTTTTTTGTAGCAAATTTCTTGTGCAGTCCAATATTAGAGTTCATACTTTCTGGAAACTCAAATATATGCTTGTCTTGCCTTCTTTTTCCATGGGAAATAATAATAAGAAGAAGAATCAGCATTTATATAGTGGTTTTCATACACATTGTATCCCAAAGTGCTTTTTAAGCAGTACTAGACTGGTAGTGAAGTGACTGAACGTGTATTGGCAGCCATTTCATACATTAATATCCACACACAGCCTTGGACAATTGCATGAACTGGTTTTATGGGAAGGGGAATGTTGGCCAGGACAACGGGATCAGGTACTGATCAAGGTGCTGGCAGCCCACATCTTATTTTTCACAGTAATCTGTTCATATTTCTCTCCTCTGTTTTCCCTTTCCCTGAATATAGCAGTACCTTGCAAGAGTGGCCTTCTCAGTCCCCCTCTGGTATTCATTCGTCACTAATCCTCCTCCTCACACCGAAAACTGGTGAGCTCATCACCCTTCTGCATCATGAATGCAAGTAGTAGAGTCCCCGTTTTATTTTGACGTATCAAATATATCCTTCCAGTAAGTCAGGCTGATAGCACAGGGAACAAGGGGAATGATGGGCTTCCTATCCTTAAAAGATCTAGGCTACCTTTGATTAGGCACCGCTAAATGATGGGTGTGCACATCATTATGCACATCATTTAATAGTGCCTAATCATAGGTGGCTTAGATCTTACATAGGTAGGAAAGTCTATTTTTCCACTTGTGCAATGCAGCTATCATCCTGGCTTACCAGAAGATCATGTTTATTAATATGTAAAATAACATGGGAGACCGTACTAACCACATTCATGATGTGAAGGGTAGTGAACCCACTAGTTTTTGGTGGGGGTGAGAGAGAAGAATGAATGCCATAGAGGGACTGTAGAGGCCATTCCAGCAGGGTATAGCTATATGCAGTTTAGCTGAAGACATGAAGGAGGACGTTGAGCAGATCACTGTGAGATCTGAAATGTGGGGCTGCCTACATCGTGATTACTACCTGACTGTGGATGAGAGTAACCAGCGATGACAAATACTCAGAGTGGCAGGGCTGCACCTAAACTGTTACTTGAATTCAGTGTAGGGAGAATACCCTCAGGTGGGGGAAGGGTGTTGACATTTGTTAGGACAGTATTGAGAGAGTTGTGTACAGCTCATTCAAGATTTGTAAGGGTGGTAGGCAGCTAACTCGAACTGTGGAGTACAGCACAGAAAAGTACTGGAGAAAAATTGCTGGGAACTGTCCTGCAGGGTCCTGCAGATCATAGGTAAAGGAGTAGACTGACAGTGGAAGTCGGGTGGATTTGCTCAAGGTATTAGTATGCCTCTCCTGCTAATAATATCGTTACCCATTCTAAGTGCAGCCCTAATGAGGGAATGAACAGCAGTTTTTCTGATGGGTCATGATGCTTATTGCTTGGCCCTCCAGGAAGACCTAGTTGTTGGTTAATGAGGTGGGGAAAAAACACAACAGGGGAAACTGTACATACTACCGTCACTGTGCAGAAGGGTGGTGATCTACTCAATGTTTACTGTGGGAGCAGAAGTCAAACACAGAATGTGGACTGGAGAGTGATTTGGGAGGCATTTTTTAACATTGCCAGCTGATGATGCATATTGGTATAGGTGTGCACAACTCTCTGAGGTACAAGATTACAAGCTGAGGTATGATAATTCTCTTCATGAGACTGTAAGCACATATGCGGCACCAGGCTATACTAAGGACAGGGTATGGATGGTGGGGTGTTCAACAGAAGGCAGGCTAGGTACAGTGGGTTCACATGGAAAAAGAAAGCCTTATTTGTGGATTAACAAGAGAGCATGGGCTTTGGAACTGAACCAGACCAGTACTTTGCTCTGTGACCCTGAGCAAGTCATTACACTTCCTTGTGCTCCCAGGTCACACTTGTAAACAAGCTTTCAGCTTAGTGTGTCTCTCCTATCTAACAAAAAACAAAATTCAGTGCATCGCATAACCACTAGATCATCAGATAATTGAAGTGTTGTACTGTAATGCAGTTTGCCAAGGAAAAAGTCAGCTGGATTGCAAAACATTTTTCATAAGTTAAAGTAAACTAAATGAACAAAATCATAGCCTAACATGTGTACTGATCAAAATAATCCACGAGTTAATACATGGTGTTGATCATTCTGGTACAACAATTCAAAACAAAGAGGGAAAGAAGAACTAGTAAGCACTATAGAAATATATGTGGGTCTCTGTCTTTGGCTCAGATGATGTCATCATGACTCATCACCTAACAGACTTGGCAGCCATCTTAGGAAAGAAACCAAGGCTGTTTTTTGAAAGTGAAAGGCTGATGTTTACATTTTTGAAAAGCTATGAAACTTCATTTATATTATTTACATAAATGCAGTTTTAGCATAAATGTAAACAGCAGCCTCTACTTTACCTTGTTATGAAGCCAGATTCTAGAGTTTCCAGTTTTAAAAAACTGCTTGTTTAGGTACCCTTTAAGGATACTTATGTTACCCAGGCTTGGGTCACACTCACGCTTAAGCCTGGCAAAGATCCTTTTCTCCAGGGTAGTTACCACCCAGTCTCCCTTTTAAATACCGACCTCAAGATCTTGGCCAAGCTTTTAGATAACAGGATGTTACAAAGTTGGTCAGACTTGGCCTCATCGGAGCAGGTGGGGTTTATGGTGGGGCGTCATTCTAGCTATCATATTTGTAAACTCTTGCACTTACTCTCTGAATCCAGGGAGGGTAGGGCCCCTGTGGTCCTGGTCTCCAGAATGCAGAGAAGGCCTCTGATAGGGTGTCCTGGCCCTTTTTGTTTTTGGCATTAAAAATGTTTGGCTTCCCGGATATATTCTGTTCCTGGGTCAAGATTCTGTACACCTCTCATCGGCTAGGATTTGGTGCAATGGAGCCCTGTTGGCCCTGGTGTCACTTCAGCAGGGTAAAAGGCAGGGCTGTCCCTTGTTCTCCTTTCTTTTTAATTTGTTTCTGGAGCCCCTTCTCCAGAGGCTACAGGAGAATCAAGATTTTCTCGGGATCCGAGCGAGGGGCTCTAGGTATAAATTCTCTGCTTATGCTGATGACCTCCTTTTGCACTTGGAGTTCTGGCCTCCTCCATCCTGATGGTGCTGAAGGAAATACAGGAATTTTCTACATTTTCAGGCTACCGACTCAACCTAGACAAATCCCAAGTATTGCCACTAAATTCCTTTTGTAGTGAAACAAGATGTTTTAGATTTGTGTTTATGCTGGACCCCTGAGGCTATTACCTATCTTGGAAATCATATTTCCCCTGTTCTTTCCGATTTTTTCAAAGTAAATGTTACTCCCCTCTTGTTCCATATTAAGGAGGACCTTACGAGGTGGACTACTCTCCCTATGTCACTATGGGCAAGGATCAATATTATTAAGACGAATATCTTACGCAGAGTCTTATATCCCCTGAGTTTAATTGGCTTATATCTTCCAAAGGTTGGGTTCCCCCAGCTTCATGGTGTCATCTTTGAATTTTTATGGCAGAAGAAGGTGGCGCAAAGGTCTTACTTTAAGTTGACTCAGTCGAAGGCCAAGGGTGGTCTCTGCTTGTCAGATTTCTTCCTCTATTATTGTGCACTTCACAGTACTACAATTTTATGTGGACCCAAGCTTTTGAAGATCCAGGGATGATGGAGTACTGCCCCCTTTGGTTCTGGCTGGAATATGAACAGTGTCTCCAGCATGGCATTCAACTGTCTAGCCTGTTATATTCTAAACCCTCTCTGCTCCCCCCTCGGCTTTCTAACACATCCTTAAAGTGATCCCTGCAGGCCCTTAAACAGTTGCGTTTATCTCTTAAGATAGATTGGACTCGGAACTTTTCCCAACCTATTTTGGAGAATCCCAGTATTAGAACTGATAATCGTCCCATCCCAGTTAGTTTTTGTACTTTAATGTGGACCGCTTCTTTGGAGGATTTTGCATATAATGGTAAGCCTGCCCCTTTGGCCGCAATTCAATAATGTTTTGCCCTCCAGGTACAGTATATGTAAGGAATAAGGCACGATGAGGTGTGGTTTATGGTCTGATAAGAGCATGCCCTGGGTGCATAATGAGGCATGAGGCACTTGCGCTGAGTGCCTTTAGCACCTGAGAAGTGCTCTTATCAGGCCATAAACCACACCTTGGAGTGTCTTATTCCACTTATAAAATGGGTCCCCCAGTAAAAAAGCTAATTAAAAAATGCACATACAAATTGTGAATAAAAAAGAGTAAAAAATATTATCATATCATAGAAATAAATGAAAAACCCTTCTCATTGTACTTGGATGGAGATGTTAACAGTCACTAGACTGCAGTGGTGTGTCTCCGCCCCCACACACACACACACAAACACTTGAAACCCTCCACAATATGCTATCTGTTTATCCATTTGTCTGTCTGTCTGTCTGTCTGTCTGTCAGTATGTCTTATCTGTCTAGGTGTATCTTAAGTTTGCCTCTATTTTGTTCTCGGTTTTGTGTTTCAATGAGATTTTCAGCTGGAGCGAACAAGCGGGTCTGCCCTCCTCACACACACACACACACACACACACACACACACACACACACCGAAAATGTCCATAATATGCTTCTTTTACTATTTTTCTACACTTTTTACTTTGTTTTTCATGACTGCCAGAGTGCCCACCTAGTTAGAGTGACAGCGAGCAGGAGCAAGTGCCACCCATATAAGCTGCCGTAGTTATCGTTTTCCTTAGTGCTTTCCCACACTCAGTGCCACAGCGATGCTGTTTGAGACATCCACCACTCCATTTTTGATAAAAGAGAGATCATCACTCTGTAACTTATGTGGGCTCACAGTATCGGAGCTGTATTGTTACTTTATTATGTAAGGAGGTAGGCAGGATGGAGCAGCGGGTTTCCATTGCAACTTGAAAGACAGATCTTCATGGCAAACACGATGCTCACTGGATACAAGGCAGCTTTCTTTACAGAAGGAGCAGAGGTCAGATTTTTATTTAATTTGGGGAAAGGCATAAAAACCTTTTTCTCCACTGATCCCTGTACTGTGGTGGTAATATGCAGTGTGAAATGTAATGGACATAGTGTTGCTGGGGAACAGAGGAGGGCATCTTGGACATGCAGATCTAAGATGTGGGCAGCAGGATTTCTCTTGTGGTGAGTCCTGAGTGGCTGAAGAGGTACTGGTTTGCAGAATATGCACTGATAAGGACACAGGCAAAGGTACCTCACAGTCAATCAGGACTCAGAAAACTCAAGATCCATTTTATGACACCCTTTTAAACACTTACAGTTGTCGAGTGCTTTGACTAGTTTCTTGAGACCTCAGCCTTGATTATTACCCTCCCCTTCCCCCCTCCCAGAGCTCTGGCTGATTGCTCAAGCCCCACATTCTGTTTCTAATGTTTATGCTTTCTTTCAGTCAAATGACCCAAGGGTTTTATTGGGTATAGGATTTTATTGGCAGTGTGCCTTGGACCTCCGGCTGAAGCTCCCTGTTTGGAAGAAAATTTGGATACGGCTTTGTAAATATATTAAACAAGATAAGTATCACTTTGCCGAATTTCGTATTCTCCATAATATATATTACTTCATAAACTACACTATATGGAACGACTCCCCTCGCTGGTCTACCCCCACTGTGGCAATGGCATAGGCTCCCTCCTGCATATATTATGGGAGTGCCCTAAAGTGGTCCCATTTTGGTCTAGTATTAGCACTTCTCTAGACCTGGTCCTGTCCTTAGATGTCTTTTTTAACCCTGCAGCTTTTCTAATAGGTAATTTCCCCAACGAGCTCTTTGGACCCAGTAAGGCTTACTTGTCCTTAATTGCTATTACTGCTAAACTAGTCATTCTTTGTCATTGGAAAGACGATTGCATCCCATCACTTGCGGAGTGGTGTCAAGAGATTTTACAAGCCTTAGCTGTTGAGAAACACATTGCTACATGGATGACGAAACTAGCTAGGTATATGGATTTTTGGGGACCTTTGGAAGCTCTTCTCTAATGTTGCCCTTGTTTATTCCAGCGTAGTTTTTCTTGGACCTCACCAGCAAAATTCTATAGGGTTGCCTGTTTTTGCCTTACGCTTCCCCCCTCTTTGGATCTGGGTGGCTGTCTTTGTGCTCATATTTGTCTCCTGGACCTTCGGTAGTGCTCGGGGTTAGGGTGGGGGGTGGGATATGGGGAGGGTTGGAGGGTGGTGGGTGGTTTCCCAGGAGGGGTGGTGCTGGTTGGTATTATTGTTTTTGCTATTTTTTGTATTTTATGTTTTTTGTTCACTGTATATCACTCATAGAAACATAGAAACCTAGAATTTGATGACAGATAAGGACTGCTTGGCCCACCTAGTCTGCCCATTTCCCTACCTAATGGATAAGCAGCAAATACTAGTTAACCAACAGCCTACTTCCTCCTACCCTCCAATAGAATTGCCTTATGTCTGTTCCATGCATTCTTGAATTTCCTCACTGTTTTTGACTCTACGACCTCCTCAGGAAGGCTGTTCCATGCATCCACAACCCTCTCTGTGAAGAAATACTTCCTCACATTACCTCTGAGCTGTCCCCCCCATCTTCAAATTGTGCCCCCTTGTTCTTGCACATCTCTTTTTCTGAAAGATGCTACCCTCTTGGACTTTGTCGATTCCCTTGAGGTATTTGAAAGTTTCTATCATGTCCCCCCTCTCCCTCCTTTCCTCAAGGCTATACATCTTAAGCTCCTTTAATCTTTCTTCATATATCTTCTGGTGCAGACTATGCACCATTTTGGTTGCTCTCCTCTGGACAGCCTCCACCCTATCTATGTCTTTGCAGAGATGGGGTCTCCAGAACTGTACACAGTACTCCAGATATGGTCTTACTAACTGTCTGTACAGAGGGCCAACAACTTCCTGTTTTCTGCTGGTGATGCCTCTCCCTATGCATCCCAGTATCCCCCTAGCCCTTCTTACTGCCTTCTCACATTGCTGGCCCAACTTTAGCTCATCTGATATGACTACCCCCAAGTCCCTTGCCATTTTTGTTGTTGTCAGTATCTCACCCCCCATTGTGTACTCTTCCCCTGGGTTTTTGTCTCCCAGGTGCATTACTTTGCACTTCTTTGCATTGAATCTAAGCTGCCATACATTTGACCATTCCTCCAACCTTGCCAAGTCCCTTTTCATCCTTTCCACCCCACCTTGCATATCAATCCTGTTGCAGATCTTTGTGTCATCTGCAAAGAGGCATACCTTTCCTTCCAGGTGCTCTCCAATGTCACTTATAAAGACATTAAAAAGGATCGACCCCAGTACTGAACCCTGCGGTACCCCACTAGTAGCTCTCCTTTCTTCACTGTGGACTCCATTTACTATTACCCACTGTATACTGTTGTCCAGCCAGTGTTTTACACAGGCTACCACCCTGGGACTCACTCTCAGGCTGGCTAATCTGTTTATTAATCTTTTGTGCCGGACTGTGTCAAATGCCTTGCTAAAGTCTAGGTAGGCCATGTCCACAGCCCCTCCCTGGTCTACTACTTTTGTCACCCAGTCAAATAAATCAATTAGATTTGTCTGACATGACCTTCCTGCTGTGAATCCATGCTGCCTTGGGTCCTGTGCCCCACTGGCCTCTAGGTACTCAACAAATCTTTCCTTCAGAAGTGATTCCATCATTTTCCCTACCACTGAGATAAAACTGACAGGTCTGTAGTTTCCTACATCTATCTTGCTCCCACTTTTGTGAAGGGGAATCACATCTACCCTCCTCCAGTCCTCAGGTACCACACCATCCTCCCATGATTTATTAAAAAGGGTAGTCAATGGTGTTACTAGTTTTTCCCTTAGTTCTTTTAGAATTCTGGGGTGAATCCCATCAGGCACCATTGCTATATCCACCTTCATTTTAAAGAGTTCTTTCAGAACCCTTTCTTCTGTGAAAGGACTAATATCAACTCCCCTATCCAGAGTGCTTCTATTGACTGGATTAGGTATCTCCCCCTGCTTTTCCATTGTGAATACTGAGCAGAAGTATTCATTCAGTATCCCTGCTTTTTCACTGTTGCTCTCTGCCCAACCACCTTCCTCTTTATTCAGCCTTAGTATCCCTGCCTTAGTCTTGCTTTGCTCCCTAGTGTACCTATAAAAAGTTATATCCCCCTTCTTAACTGAGTTGGCTATCTTTTCCTCAGTTTGTGCCTTTGCTATTCTGACTGCCTTCCCTGCTTCCTTCTGCTTTAATTGGTACAGTTCTCTGTCCTGCTCCTTCTGTGTTTCCTTGCACTTCCTGAATGCTATCTTTTTCTCCCTTACCTTCCCCGCCACTTCTTTTGAGAACCACAGTACTTTTTTCTTTTGTTTTGATTTGTTTATCTGCTTTACACAAAGGCTTGTTGCCCCTGTGATGGCGGTTTTGATGTTTCCCCATTGTTGCTCCACCCCACCTTCTTGCCTGTTTGCTAGTGCTTTTCTGAGGCACTCTCCCATTTTGACAAAATCAGCCCTCCTGAAGTCCAGTACCTTTACTTTTGTGTGGCTTGACTCTATAGCTAAATTTGTCGTGAACCACACTGGTGGTCACTTGTTCCCAGATGGCTACCCACTTCAAGATCAGAGATCCTGTCTCCATCCCCATTTCAGAGTACCAGATCTAAGACTGCTCCCTCCCGAGTGGGTTGCAAAACTAGCTGTCTGAGGCATGCCTCCTGTACGGCATCAAGAATGGCTCTGCTCTTGGATGTGGCTGCAGCAAACGTGCTCCAGTTAACATCTGGCATATTCAGGTCCCCCATCAGCAATATCTCCCCTTTCTCTGCCATCCCAAGGATGCCTTCTATCATTTACTTGTCAATTTCCTCCCCCTGAGACGGGGGTCTGTATACAACCCCTGTGCGGATTGTGGAGCCATTTCCAGTCTCCAGGGTGACCCACAGTGCCCCTCTCCTCCCTGTTTACCATTTAGTTCTGTTGCTTTGATCCCTTCCCTTATATAGAGAGCTACTCCTCCTCCTCTTCTTCCCTCACTGTCCCTCCTGTAGATTGTGTACCCTGGTATGTTGACATCCCAGTCATGGTTCTCTGTGTACCATGTTTCTGTGACTGCCACGATATCCAGGCATCCCTCTTCCATCAAGATATATGGCTACTGTTTTACGGTTGTTACCTTGTGGTTATGATGTTGTTCCTATTTTTATTTGTTGTTCTGGATTATAACTCAATGAAGTATATTAACTTGACAATGACAGTGCTGACGTCAGTGCGGGGTGTGGGTGGTCCCTTTAATGAATGTGTCATGGCTGATCTTTTGTATCCTGGCTGCTGGATTCTGGATGCCTGGGACTCTGGCAGTGAGCAGTATGTGAGGACAAGCCTATGAGGAGGCTGGGTTGTAGCATTAGCAGAAGGGGTTGGGGTAGGTCCAGTCAGTGAGTCCGCTCCTCCTCCTCTCTCAGTATCAGCCAATGTAGGGCATAGCTTGAATTTTGCGGATTGGCACTTTGAAGTGTACTGCCACACCATGATGATGCACACAGCAGAGAGGACTCTGGGATTGTGAAGGACAGTGTGAGCATGGTCGTCGAACAACTCGCCAGTCACCAGCGGCTTAAAAATATTTGGAGCCACCAAGCCGGAAATTGAGAATTATTTTGTTTGTGTGGAGAGGAGGCAATGGGAGGAGAAAGGAGAGGAGTACTTTTTTCTTGTTTGTTTGTGACCCAGATCTAGGCAGCTAGCTGTACTGGTCAGTCGGGAGTGTTGGAAATTTTTTTATTTTCATCATGGTGGTGCCACTGGCCCAGAGGATCTGCCTAGCCTGAACTGAACGAGAGGTGGAGGTGGAGGAAAAAAAGGACGGACACACAGTTGGTTTGCCAATTGCCACACTTTGCTTGCCAGCCCCTTCTTGCCTGAATCTTGCCACTGCCACATCTGTGAGGAGACGACGAGAGGTAGGACAGGACCTGTACAGAGTCTTTACTTGTTCATCATGATGACACTGTGTAGCCAGTTGGTTGGGGGGGGTCTGGGGACTTGGAGAGAACTTTCTGCTGCTTGCTGCCTGCATTTCAGTCTGCTCTATATCAAAGGGTAAGGACTGGAGTAAACTGTGAGAGGGAGACAGAGGCAAGTGAGCCTGCCTGCAGCCTGACTTGTTGGGGGGGGAGAGTCAGGGGACTTGGGGAGATATTTCTGCTGCTGCACTTCGGTCTGCTCAGTACATCAAAGGGTAAGGAGTGAACAGTGAACTGTGAGAGGGAGACAGACTGGGAGAGTGAAGCTGCCTGCAGCCTGACTTGTTGGGAATGGGATTTAATTGGAAGTTAAGGAACTTAACTTGGCTCTTGCATCAATCTGACTGCTACTGGTGGCCTACATGCCTCTGGCCCCACCCCCACTCAGCCCCTGGTGCCTACCCCATTCAGCCCCTGGAACCGCCCCCACTCAGCCCCTGGCTCTGCCCCCACAGCCCCTCTGACCGGTTGTTACCCCCTGTTGAAATCTGAAATGGCACCCCTGATCAGTAGTAGCTTGCATTTTACCCATTGGGATGTGCTATCAGGTCAGCTGCACAGTAATACAGAGGCAGTGCTGCGATGGGCTACAGTTATATGTTACTGGCTTCTGCAGGTCTCTAGAATGTAGGTAACAGCTTGCCAGTTACACTGTTTATGGCTAGGTTGTGCCCAGACAAAAAAAAAGTGGTCCCAAGTTTAGCTAGGGCCAGTGGCAGTGCCCCAGGTATCCTTGACATTCTAGTAGCCATGTAATCACATTTCAGGTATATCAAAAAAAGGAAAAACAGAAGGAAGAAAGCATATAAATGGTAGATTGGCCCATGCTGTTGTTGTGGGAAAGCACAAGGGGACTGGCCAGTGGGAATGACAGGTGATAGCTGGGTAGGTCTGGTAACATCTCAAATTAATCTGGACTATATCACAGTCTGTCTGGTGGTGTGGTTAAGGCAGAGGCCTGAACAGCAAACAAGGTGTTCATGTGCGTGGTTGTTTCCTTAGTCATTGCAGCACGAGATTCACCATGGTGGGAGCAAGGCCTGGAATGAGCGCTGAGTCTGAGCAGCAGCTGATAGCCCTGGTATGGGAGCGAGGATGGGGATAGTGGGATGCAGTCTTTGGCAGCCCTGTTGGGTAGGGCAGCCGCATCTGGAAGCACCCATTCCAGTGCAGGAACTTCCAGCAGTGGTGCAGCCAGGGGTCAGGCAGGGAAGGTCACGGAAGGCCAAGACGGACCGGCCAGTGCCCACATCACCTCAGCCAGGTAGGCTTGATTTTAATGGCATGTCAAATGAGGATCTGAGAGAATTGTTCATGCACACCTTCTGGATGCCCACTCCAGGACCAGGTATGCCTCCTACCAAACACCAAGGAAACAAAGAAGGGGGATGCCTCAGTCTGGGGGGGCTAGGGGGAGCACTCAGCCACTGCTGCAAGCACCAGCATCCCCTGGCCCAGCACCTTTGCTGACACCAGTGCTACCTTCCTTCCCGTTGTCTCTGACTGTGGCTGCAGTTAACAGTCCTGAGTCCAGCGCCTTTGCCTACACCCATGTCGGCCCCCGTCCCATTGTCTGCACATCTGGGACCACAGCTCATGATCTCAATCCCGTTAGGGCCATTCCCTGACCCACAGCCGGGGTGGGGCCAGTGCCTTACATTTTGGATCCTGCCCCTCCCATGCTTGTATGGCCATTACTATTGCTTGCACTGATGCCAGGCCCCTTGGCTCTGCAGCCAGTGTCACCTTCCTCGGCTCCAATCCTGGTGGCCCCTCTGCTGGTGTCATAGCCGGGTTTACCCATTCTGCCATTGCTGCTCCCTCCTACCCCACAACCCCGTAATCCCCCACAGCTGGTGAGACTGAGTCCACTGCCACAGTCGGTAGGCCCACTCACTCCTCTGATGACCTTGGAGGAAAAGATGGGTAGGTTAGAAACATAGAAACATAGAATCTGTCAGCAGATAAGGACCATACAGCCCACCTAGTCTGCCCATTTCCCTACTTGGTTTGGCTGTAGGCCTTCATGGTGGAGAAAGAGAAGAAACAGCCAAAGGCACTTGGGGTGGGTGCAAGACAGGGAACGGGTCAGCTGGGAGTCAGAGAGCCACTGCAGCAGCAGTTGGCACAGACGGTACAAGGGTCATACGTGTTCATTGCTGAGCCGGTGGGATCACACCTAAATGACAAAGTATGGCAACAGATCACTGGGGGTGAGTTTGTGGTTGTTTTTACACTGCTCAACAGGCCAAAAGGCCAAAAAAGGTTGAAAAGGAGTAAGAAAAGGAGAATGGTGATGGGGTACACCACAAAAGGAAAGTACTGTAGTTATTTGCCACAACTGAGAAAACTGGCAGGTGGGGTTTGCTATTTATGTTGGATTAGTGACCGAATTGGGACCGAAAAAAGTCAGGGCTTTGTGGAGCTACTATTGCTGCATTATGGCGATGCATGCATCGAAAGGGGGATGGGGCTGGTTGGAGTATGATGTAGAGTTTCACAGGAGGAAATATAATGACCTCAGCAAGATCTGGGAGCCCTAGAGCTTCCCCTACTGTGGTCTATCGAGGCTGGGAGAGAGATACAGCATTCAGACAGTGGTTTCCTGGTGCACCTTATACAGTCCCCTAGACATGGTTTTACAACAGGGAACAATGGTCCGGCAGCAGGGAACTTGGGTAGGGAGGAAGTGGGGGCAGTGTTACCATTACAGTCATGGGACATGTAAGGTAGAGGCCTGTAAATATAAGCATGAGTGCTTTGCTTGTGGGCAGAATCACCCTTTTGTGCAGTGCACGGAAGGGATTAGAGGCATGGGAAAACCTTCAGTCCCAATAAAGGTGGATCACATCGAGCATTGGTTGGAGGACTACTCAGAAAGATGGACCACCCAGTCCCTGGAAGAGGGCTTTGAGCAACACTTCAGGATTCTGTATAGAGGCCCTCACAATGCTTATGAGGCAGAGAAAATAAAATCTGCCAGGACCAGCCAGACACAGTTAAGGCAGTGTTGGGAAGGAAGTGGCATTAGGAGGTCAGTGAACCCCCCCCCCCCAACATCATTGATGGATGAAGTCTGGAGGGGGAGGAGGTGGAAGGGGCTAGAACACAGTTAGCAAAAGATGGAGGGGGTGAGGAACACATAACAAGGGTACGTAGAGGGGTGCACACAGAAGGAATAAATGTGATTAGAAGAAAAAAGGGAAGAGAAGAAAGGTCAGATTCTAGGTGGAGGGTGGTGACTCTGAATGTGCAGAGTCTTGGAAACAAGATTGGCGACCTGCAGGCACTATTAGCAGACAGGAGGGTGGACATAGCTGCAGTAAGCGAGACTTGGGCAACATCACACCATGACTGTGACCTTGCAGTGCCTGGATATAAACTATACAGAAGGGACAGGGTAGTCAGGAGGGGGGAGGGGTGGCAGTTTATATCAGGGAGGGAATAACTGGCATGAGGGAGGAGTCAGAGGAAGGGGAGGTGGAGGTATTATGGGTTCAGTTAAGGTCCAATAGAGGGAGAAAGGTGAGGCTGGGGGTGGTTTACAAACCACCCAATCAGGATGAGGAGAGGGACAGGGAACTGAGCTCACAAATATTGGAAGCTGCAGGGAAAGAAGAGGTAATTGTGGGGGACTTCAACCTGCCCAAATAGGACTACAGCATACCCTCCACAACATATGCTAGGAGTCAGGTGATCCTGGAAAGACTGCAGAGTGGGTTCCTGACTCAGGGCAGCACTGAACCAACAAGAGCTGAGGCAATTCTTGATCTGGTGTTCACAAATGGGGATCATGTTTATTTATTTTATTTATTTATTAAAAAGATTCACCAGGAAGGCATACTGAGCAGACTACCACTCTATTCCAGATGTGTCCTGGGGGGTTGGAGTAGGGGATACAAGTTAAAGTGCACAATAAGCAACAGCATAACAGCAAAATAGATACAGATACAGTACAGTATGCAAAACAGTAATAAATTAGCAATCAGGGAGAGCTAGACAATATACATGTACAGGAAATAATGGTCAGGGAGCCACTGGGTAGAAGTGACAATTGTACAGTGTGGTTTCAGTTGGATATGGGCAGGGAAAGCATCCTGATTAAGACCAAAATCTTGGATTTCAGGAGGGCCAACTTCAGGAAAATGGGTGAAGTGGTAAGGAGCCATCTGGTGGGCATCAGAGCAGATATGGGGGTGGACCAAAGGTGGTCCATACTAACATACTAAAAATGCCAGCAGAATAGGCCTAATGGTCTCTCGAGTCTGCTTGATTTTCAGCAACCACACTGAGGGCCGATTTTGGTGTCCCCCCTCCCCCTTGGGTTATACTGTCCCCAGTCCCAGATGTTCCACCTGTATTGGGCCTGGTCAGATTTACCCTCCCCCTGTACCTATTCAATCTCCTCTTAAACCCGTCCACAGTCTCCATCTCTACCAGCTGCCTGGGCAGTGCATTCCATGGTTCCACCACTCTTTCAGTGAAATAACATCTCCTCCTCTCCCCCTCTGAGCCTGCCCCCTTCCAGCTTACACCCATGACCTCTTGTTGCCCCACCCTCCTTCATTTGGAGCACCCTGACTGGGCCTCCTTTATTGATCTCTTTCATGTACTTAAAGATCTTTATCATGTCCCCCCGTCCCTCCTCTCCTCCAGGGTGTACATGTCGAGCTCCTTGACCCTCTCCTCATAGGTCCTCTCCCCCAGGCCCCAGATCATTTTGATTGCCCTCCTTTGGACCCTCTCTAGGAGTGTAATGTCCCTCTTTAAATGTGGTCTCCAAAACTGTACACAATACTCGAGGTGTGGCCTAACCAAGCAGTTTTACAGTGGAAGGATCACTTCCACCTTTCTGGAGGTAATCCCCCCCCTGGTGATGCATCCCTGCATCCTATTTGCCTTTGCTGCTGCCCTCCTACAGGTCTCTGAGTTGTTCATTTTGACATCTACCACTACCCCCAGGTCCCTCTCACCCCCCGTGACTTGAATCATGTCTCCTCCCAGGGTATACACCTTTCCAGAGCCTCCAAGTCCTCCTGCAAGTCCACCCTCCCCTCCTCCCCATCCACCACTGCACCTAGCTTTGAGTCATCTGCAAAGAGACTCATCTCACTCCTGATCCCCCTCTTGATGTCCGAGATATAGGCGTTGAACAGGAGTGGCCCCAGCACTGACCCCTGGGGAACCCCACTAGTAACCCACCTTGGGGATGAGGCTAACCCTCCAACCACCACTTTCTGAGTATGCTCAGAGAGCCAATTTCCTATCCATCTTAGCAACTGTCTCCCTACCCCCATTTCCTTCAGCTTAGCCAGCAGGCCACTGTGGGGTACCGAATCAAACGCCTTGCTAAAATCCAGAAAGAGGACATCCACTGGCCTACCCTGGTCCAGGGCCCTCATCACCCAGTCATAGAACTCAACAAGATTTATCTGGCACGATCTTCCCATGACAAAGCCATGCTGCTTATTGTCCAAGTGCACAGTTTGGTCCAGTAACCCCCCCTAGCCTTTTCTTGACAATACCCTCCATCACCTTGCCGACCACCGATGTCAGGCTACATCATTAAGGAAGGAATACTGGTTGCCACAGATGAGTGTGTTAGGCTCAGGGGGAAGAACACTAGGGCCAAAGTGCCCAGCTGGTTCAGTTCTGGGGTTGCCCAGGCAGTAAGGGAAAAGAGGTTGACCTATAGAAAATTCAGGAAGATCAAGAGAGAGGTGGATAGGGAAAATTGCCTAAGGTTGACTAGTGAGGCAAGTAAGAAAGTCCGGTGAGCAAAGGCGCAGAAGGAGCTGCAGATAGCTGAAGGAATTAAGAAAGGGGAGAAGGCTTTCTTTCACTGTATAAGTGAGAAAAGGGACAAGAAGGAATGGATTGTTAGGCTTAAGAAAGGGGTGGAGCTGGTAGAGGATAATGGGGGAAAAGCAGAGATACTAAATGAATACTTCTGTTCCGTCTTCACCAGGGAGAAGGACAGACCAGTGCCTTCAGGAGGGAAAAGAGGAGTGGGGGGAAGGGAACACAGATTTAGTGATGGAGGAGGATAGAGTGAGTGAGAGAGGGAGGGGCTGCTGGCATTGAAGGTGGACAAATCACCAGGCCCAGACAGAGTACATTCAAGAGTACTAAAGGAACTGGCTGAGGAGCTAGCAGGGCCACTGGCAGACCCATTTAATAGTTCACTAGAGTCAGGTGTGGTACTGCAGGACTGGAGAACAGCACATGTAGTGCCCCTCCACAAAAGTGATCCCAAGGATGACCCAGGGAATTACAGACCAGTCAGTCTGACCTCCATTGTGGGCAATCTCATGGAGACCATACTAAAGGAAAGGTTGGTGGAATATCTAGAGGAGCAGAGTCTCCAGGATGCGAAGTAGTATGGCTTCATGGGGGGAGAGTGTGTCAAACGAATCTGACTGACTTCTTTGACTGCATCACTAAGACAGTAAACAGAGGCCAAGCAGTAGACATCCTTTATCTTGATTTCAGTAAGGCCTTTGACTCTGTGCCCCAAAAAAAGGTTGACCAGGAAGTTGGTGGATCTCGGGGTTGGGGAAAAGATGGTCAGATGGGTGGAAAACTGGCTGAGGGACAGAAAGTTGGTTGTGGGAGGAGAGTTATCTGGCACCAGAGAGGTAACCAATGGGGTCCCACAGGGCTCGGTACTGGGGCCGGTGTTGTTCAATGTCTTCATCAATGACATTGGGGATGTCATTAAGGGAAAAATGTGCCCATTCGTGAATGACACTAAGCTCTGTGGGAGAGTGGACACAGCTGAAGGGATACAGGACCTACAGAAAGATCTGGAAAAGCTGGGGAGGTGCTCCAGGATCTGGCAGCTTGGCTTCAATGCCAAGAAATGTAAAGTTATGCATATTGAAGCCAAGAATCCCAGGACAGAGTACTGCCTGGGTGGAGTCAGAGTATCTGCATCAGAGGAGGAGAAGGACCTGGGAGTGATGATTACTAGAGACCTGAAGCACTCCACGCAGTGCAAGAAAGGCAGCAGCAAAGGCAAACAAGATGCTGAGATGTATATCTAGGGGCATCAGTAGTAGGAGAGAGGAGGTTATATTGCCCTTGTACAGGTCACTGGTCAGGCCGCATCTAGAGTATGGAGTTTAGTACTGGTGCCCACGCCTCATAAAGGACATTAATCTGCTGGAGATGGTCCAGATGACTGCGGATCAACAGGGTAAGACATACGAGGAGAGGTTGAGGGCACTGAACATGTACTCCCTGGAAGACAGGAGAGAGAGACGGAGGAGATGATTGGGACTTTTAAGTACTTGAAAGGGATAAATAAGGTTGATAAGGAGAATCTCTTTAAGCTGAGTGGCAACCATAACATGTGGGGGCACAGTCTTAACCTGGAGGGTGGGAGGTTTAGGAGGGAGATCAGGAAGCACTTCTTCACAGAGAGGGTGGTGGACACTTGGAATGCACTGCCAGAAGAGGTCATCTCATTGAAGACAGTGGGCAGCTTTAAGAGAGGCTGGGATAGGTATAGGGAGAAGGTAAGGATGATGGGTAGAGAGAATGGGTGGAGTGGGGAGGAAGGGCAGGGACATTAGCACAAGTTGTGGACCCTGCAATGTGAGCAGACTTGATAGACCAAATGGCCTTCTTCTGCTGGCTTCTTTGTATGTTTATATGTTCATATTCGGCAGGGTTAGTAGACTGTCTCAGCAACTGCCATACCCCCACCTCTGGGTATCTCTCATAGGCCTGCTGCCAAAGAAGGTGGCAGGGGAGTTTTAGTTGATAAATTATTTATCCTACCCAGAAAGTGACTCTGGCAATCATCACATTGACCCAGAGGATACTGCGTTGTCATACACACTATTTGACTCAGCCATCAAGGTGGTGAAGGGGGCAGAAGGGGAGTTGCTTGGCAAATGTGATACAGAATCAGCTTTTTGCTTGTTGCCAGTACATCCTCAGGACAGGGATTTACTGGGCATGAAATCTGAGGGCTGCTATCATATGCACAACTGAATGCCCATGGATTGTGCCATGGTGTGTGCGGTGTTAGAATAATTAAATGCCTTCTTGTACTGGGCCACCACTAAGATGGCAGGGAGAGCAGAACTCGTCCACTATATGCATGATTTTTTATCAATAGGCAAAGCAGGAACTTATCATTGTGCAGAACTGATGGGAACATTCTGGACCATGTGTGAAGACCTGGGGGAGTACCACTAGCCCATGACAAGACAGAGAGGGGCCATGTGCATGTTTGTCCTTTTTGGGTAACAAAATCAATACT
This sequence comes from Neoceratodus forsteri, assembly GCA_016271365.2. Lineage (NCBI taxonomy): Eukaryota > Metazoa > Chordata > Ceratodontiformes > Ceratodontidae > Neoceratodus > Neoceratodus forsteri. The sequence continues at coordinate 669,393,082 of CM028133.1, forward strand.
GTCATCATGGAGTTCTGCCTTCTACCTGAGAAGGCCGGTGCCCTTCGAATATTGTTGCACAAGGCAGTTGAGGCATGCAAACTCACCTTGAGAGTGTTGCAGCAGCTGTAAGGGCATTTGAATTATGCCTGCAAAATCATGCCAATGGGAAGAACTTTTCTGCATTGGCTGGACATTTGCGGAGCTGGCTGCAGCAAGCCCCATCACAGGCTGCAGGTCACCAAGTTCATGTGGGATGACCTCAAAGTCTGATTAACCTTCTTTTCCAGTTTTGACAGCATGGCCATTTTTTTTTTTTATTTAAAAGTTTTAATTATTACAGGATAGGGTCTATGAGATACAAAGTCTTGTTTACAGAACGTCCCAAGTCGCACAACATCATACAAAATAACCATAAAATGGGACAAAAACAACACAGACAATGATTATACAATAAAACAATTAAAGCAGTTGCAGAATCGCGTCTGTAACAGTAGCTTTTTAAGATTTTGCTTGAAAACAAATAAAGAGGGAAAATTACACAATGGAATAGAGAGTTTGTTCCAGGAAAGAGAAACATTATAAGAAAAATTATTCCTTCCAAAATGTGTTTTGACCAGAGGCAGAACTAAGCCCCAATTTGGTACATCTCTTAAACTGAGGTCATGGGTAGCAAATGAAAGTCTGTCAGTCAAATAAGCAGGAGTAAAATGATTTAAAGTTTTATAAACAAGGGAGAGCCAATGAAGGGTACACCGAGATGAAGGAGAAAGCCAATTAGTCTGGGTGAGTAGGGTACAGTGGTGTTCCATTCTGTGGGAGTTCTGAATAAATATCAGAAGCTGAAAGTAAATAGTGTGCACTAAAGATAAACTAGAAGCATTTGCTGTGAGATAGATTGTGTCCCCACAATCTAGAAAGTGCAAAATTGCCCAAGTCACAGTTAAGTTGCTGTCCTGAAGAGATAGACAATGCCTTGCCCATTTTAAATGACCCAAACATTGACGTGTTTTTGAAACGGCATACTCAATATGCGATTTGAATGTTAAGAAAGAATCAAAGATAAGACAGCAGTATTCGAATTCATGTACAAGTTGGAGGGGAATGTTATTAAGAGTAACAGTAAACTAGGAGAAACATGATTAACTGTGGATTGAGACCTGAATAACATTATTTGTGTATTTTTACGTTTAAAAGTAGTAAATTAGAAGAAAAACAGGAAACGACTCTGTCAAAATCAGATTGTAAAGTTTTGGTTAGAAAGATGGGGGTCTTTATGACTGAAGAAAAGAACAGTATCATCTGCGTAGAGACAAATTGAGCTATTACTAACCACAAATGGTAAAGGGTCAACAAACAAATGAAAAAGAATAAGACTGAGAATAGACCCCTGTGGCACACCACTGAGTGTGGGGAGAGGAGGGGAGAAACACCAATCCCAGAAACCAGATTGTGAACGACCGTGAAGATAGGAAGAGAAGCAAGATACAGTGTTTTGAGAGAGACCAAAAGTAAAGAGTGATTAATGACATTGAAAGCTTTGGACAAGTCTATAAAAATAGTTCCTACACAGTGTCCCTTGTCCAAAGCTCTTGATACAGAATCGAGAAAATCAATCAAAGCAGTTTGAGTTGAGTGGTGGGGCCTAAAACCAGACTGAGCATCAGAAAGAATATGGTTAGTAGCTAAGTAATCAAGGACCTGTTAGTGGACAATACTTTTTATGAATTTTGAAATCAGGGGTAGCAAGGAAATTGAGTGGTAATTTTCAGCCAAAGATATATCACCATTTTTGTGCAGAGGGGTAACTATGGAATGTTTCCATGCAGAAGAGAAAGATTGGGAGGTGAGAGACAAATTAAAAATGTAAGTAAGCAAAGGGGTAATTAAATCAGCACAAGATTTCAACAGAAAATTATCTAAGTTTTTGCTACCCTTAGCAGAATCCACTCTCAAGGATGACAGAAGTTCATAAACCTCCCTAGGACTGATATGACGAAAGTGGAACTTAGGCCTGGCATGGGACTTTGACACTGAAATACTAGAACATTAATCTTTACAAATTAAACTGGCTCTGTTCAGTAATACATTAGGAGCTTCTGAAAAAAAATGTGTTGCACATATCACCTATTTTGTCTTTTGAATGAACTGTATTACCATTATAAGATAAAGTAGATGTACATGAGGCAGATGGCACCTTCCACATAGAATTGACTAATTGCCAGTATTTTTGGGGATTGGTTCTGAAATCCATGAGGTGGGTTTTGTAGTAGTAGGATTTAGGTTTTCTTACTATGGTGACACAATAATTTTGGAATTTTCGGAAGGAATGCCAAGCTTCGTGGGTACTTAGTTTCTTGACCTTCCTATAAAGCTTGTCCCAAGCCTTTAGCTGGGAAATTATAAAAGGAGTTACCCAAGGCACATGTTTTGATTTAACCCTTTTTTTTTTCTAGGAAGGGGGTGTGCTTATCAGAAAGGGAACTAAAATGGTGAAAAAAAATTCCTGAGCATCATTCACATCATGGTGAGTAAATAATTTGCTCCAGTCCATATCACATAGGCTGTAGCAAAATGCTTCCAAATCAAAATGTTTAAAACTATGGAATTTGGCCAGCCTGGTGGAGCTGAGGGCTGAGGCGCTGGATGCCACACCTTGCGCCACACCATTGACCAGGGGTCAGGAGTGACCTCAGGATGTTGGGGTCAGCAGGAGAGGGAGAGGATCAAGCATCCAAAGCACTGCTCTCCTCTCCTCTCCTGGAGAGGGGAAGGTTGTCATCCCCTGCCTTGGCTGCTCCCTTGTGGAGGCCGGAGGGCAGCACCGGAGGTAGGGAGACACAGAAGTGCAGTTACGTGATGTGAAATTGCCTTCAAACATGCATTTTCATGCCGCGAGGGGGAGGGGTGTACGGGGAAGAAAATGAAAAATGAAACTGAAAAAGTAATATGGAAAAAAAAAACCTATGGAATTTGGAGTAGATTTGGGGGGCCAAAAAATTAAGTAAGCAATAAATAAGAGCACGATCACTAAATAAGTTTCCTTGACAACCTGATGTAATAATAGGCAGGTCAGGAGAAACAAACATTAAGTCTAAAAGGGTGGAAACCTTACAAGTGACATCATAACGTGTGGGCACAGTGATTCATTGGTTGAAGCCTAATGGAGAGAATTGAAATTTTAGTCTAAGGCCCCTGCTACAGAATCAATTTGCATTGAAATCACCTAGCAGGATGTAATGGGAAAAATCTAAGGAACTAATGAGCGATTGCAAATTTGAAAATTTAGTTACTTTCAATTGGGGGGGGGGCAATAAAGGCTCCCAACCAAAACTTATTTTCCTGATAACTTTAAGGAAACAAAAAAAGTATTTATTGAGTTCCCCATAGTGTCCAATTTTACAAGAGACCATGGAATGGAAGAGCGGACATAAAGAGCTGAGCCCCCACCGTGTCTGTTTCTGTCCAACCTGAAAACTGAATAGCCTGGGAGATTAATTTCTGAATCAGGGATGGAAGAGTTGAGCCATGTCTCTGTAACAGCAAAAACAGAGGGGTGGACCAAAGCAGACCAGCTTATTAACAAATCACGTTTGGGGAGTAAGCCTTCAACAATAGAATGAAAAACATTTAAGTTACAGTAAGATGGACCAGGGTTGATTTCAGTGTCCCCTGCAAGTAACAGTAGAATACTAATGAAACAAAAATAATACCACAAAAAAGGGTCTTTAGACTTCCTTTTAGAGGGAAAAACCATGAGGGATAAAAAGCAGATAAATTAAAAAAAAAATAGAACCGGTTCCCTTTCAGAAAGGGCCTGGCTGTAGAGATCACTGAGGAAATATCAGACCACAGGGGAGGGAATGTAAAAACATATTGAGAGCCTGTATAACAATAAAGATTGTTATATAAAGTGGAGGTAGAACCGTACTTGGCAAAGTTTGTGAAGTAGCAAAGCCATATTTGTAGAGCAGAGGAAAAGTAAAAAGACCTTGGCATTATAAATGAGATATATGAACAAGCTAGTGCAGTTTCAGAATAGTTACCGGCACCAGTGGAGTCCGCGTCTTGTTTTTCCCCTAATTTTGGTGTTAAAACCACGCTGGTTATCAGCATACAAATTCTGGTGCAGACACTTATGTTGAACTCCTTTGCTGCATCGGGTCGTTTACTGCCAGGAACGGAAAGGCACGCGATGATTTGGATTTTTTGAGCGAGTGTCTCTTATTTTTCTCCATGGCTGCTGGTTTGCTATGGCTTATTAACTACTGTACTCCCGTTTAATCTCCGGATAGCCACTGTTAGCAATGGAGGAATGTTAATGAGAACCTTAATTTTAGATTAGTGTCAGTTAATCACTTAAATCTGCTGGGGTAACAAAAACTTGATGTAATGACAGGTAGCCTCTGAGGACTGTGTGTCAATGAGATTTGTTAATGTGCTGGTAGCGTAATCACTGATGAACACTAAACGCTAATCAGCTGCAAATATGTGTCATTCCGTTGCCATAGACACTGGGATAGGCTGATAGAAGATCAAAGTTGGTAGAAACCGTGGAATGGCACTACAGACTTCATCGTTAATTATGTGTGACCGCAAGTCTGATTAACAACTAACTCACTGAACACAGTCACAGGATAGCAAAGAGTCCTTAGTCTTTAACCAAAAAAAATGTTCTTATAACCGATCTGGCTGTTCTTATAAGTGGGCTTTCACCTCATTGAAAACAGTGGCGTCGGTACATGAAGAGAAAGTGATTATAGCCGGGATGTTCTTATATCCGATGTTTTTATAAGTGGGCTCTACTGTATAGGGGTGAATGTTCAAAATATAAATAAATAACATATATAGGAATACCTTGCTCCTTGATTGCAATTCCAGTAAGTAAGCTAGTAACCCTTATGGCCTACAGGCCAGACTAAGATCAAAGTGCTGGAAAAATGATAAGATTTACCTCCTTGCCTCAAACGCAAGGTGAAATCATCCTAAAACTGGAATCCACAAGCTGCCACCAAGTGGGAAATCAGACGGTGTGTGTTAACGAAAGAGGAAACTTTAGAAGTATTGGCTCTCACCCAAGTAAAATGTTTCAAATAAATAAAGTAGGCGCAACTAAGCTCAAAAACTCCCTGGCTCTCACTGAAGAAGATAATTTAGAGTTTGGTAGCCTAAAAAAATCCTCACTGATTTAAACAAAGTTACCAGCTTAAATACAGAGTTTAATGAGAAATAGCTAAATGAAGCTGCAAAGTAGTTAATGTTTTACTTAGATAACAAATATGATAAAACCATCAAAATGAGCCCCAAAGAAGACTGAGTACTATATAAAAACACTCCCCTTGTTAAAATAGGGTAAGCAGCACATTGAAGATCACCTATCAGGTAAGCTCATGAGTTAAAAAGTAAGTGAAGAGGTAGAGAAAAAACAGCAAATAAATTATTGCACAAAGACTTGGGAAGATGCCACTCCCTCTCTGAAATTGGGATTTTTTCACACACACACACACCACTTGCACTTATGCGAGCGTAGCGGGACTTTATAGAATGTCACCCCGCCTTGTGGGAGTGGTGCATGGCCATTGACTCACCCCCAAGTCCCCACACCTGCTGAGTTAACAAAGCACCCCACAACAGAGTCTAAAACAGCAGTCAGAAGCAAGTTTTACAGGCAACAATAATTTGTTCAAATAGCAGCAGGTTCACTGATGACAAGACGTGGCCGATTTGATGTTACCTCTAGCACTGCAAGGGTGATTTTGCAGACAGTAGACCCATTGAGGTCACAAGTCAAGAGTTGGAGCTCCACACAGACACATCTGGGTGTAGGCTTCAGAGTTTACTTTTGCGGGGCTTGGTCTGCAAGGTTATGACCCCAGGCATGGGTGGAGGCCGGCTTGCTTCATTAAGTTACATTTTTATAATTCTTTCTCATCATCATGGCTTTAATGATTTTGCGGGAGCAGTTGTACAATAAATGGGTGACATTTAGGACAGACAACACAGGGGTAGTATATAGCATCAACAGGCAACTGGGGCAAAGGGACCCATGGGGAATCTGATGAGGGTGTTCATATTAAGGTGTTTGAGTTTGAATATACAGTTCAAGGCAATACATCTACCTGGTGTCAACAATGAAGTGATTGATGCATTTCTCATTTACAGTGGGAGAGGTTTCGACAGCTGGCACTGGAAGCAGAGACATGCACCAGTCCGATCCTACCTCTGGAGCTGGTGATAGAGAAGAATGGGTATTGGTTAAGCATTCATTAGCACCAAGCACAAGAGCAGCATATCAGATGGGGGTGGACATGTTTATGGGAGTGAGTCAGCAGCTGGGCTGGGAAGCTGCCTGCCAGTACCTGAATATCAGCTGTGTGTATACCGCCTCCACATGAAGCCAAGGGTCCATACCAGCATTGGTGGGGTGAAGCATGGCAGAGATTGCCTGGTTTGCAAAGGCAATAGAGATGAGGGACACAGCACTATCCTTTCAGGTGCATAAGATGCTTAAGGAGTGGGCCCGCGGGGACCCCAAAAAGGGGGACACATGGCACCTGATTGGCCCAGCATTGCTGGCTAAAATAATGACCATCGCAAGGTTTGCTCATTGGCTACGGAGGTACAGCTGCTTCAGACAGCCTTTATAGTGTCACTTTGTGGGGCTTTTTGGTTGCCTGAAATCACCCAACCAAGCAAGTCATCAGCTTTGCCAGTGGCACTGGATGGAGAGGATATGGTGGTAACCAACGGGGGGGGGGGGTTGTCCGCTTATGGCAGAGCAAAATAAACAATGGGCCAGGGGCTGCTGGTACAGCCTCAGGTCACTTTCTGGGGTTCTACATGACAAGAATTCAGCAGCATACCAAATTCAGAGTAACATTGTCAACAGTGATACAAAATACCAGTCCAAAGTTTCCATCTGTGGTAATTTATTAAAGAAATACAGACTGGGTGTCAAATGTAAAGGTGAAAACAGAGACCCATGCCATAACAGGTGCCCCAGCACTTCAGTCAAGTGGAGCTTTGTCAGAAACATAGACACATAGAATTTGTCAGCAGATAAGGACCATCTGGCCCATCTAGTCTTCCCATTTTTTACCTACCAACTGCATCTACCGCAGACTCGAATTGATCTGTGGCTTAACCTCTCTTCTCTATTGTTAGGGTACCCTTATGTCTATCCCATGCATTTTTGAATTTCCTCACTATTTGTGGCCCCACTACCTCAGCAGGGAGGCCGTTCCATGTATCCCCACCCTCTCCATAAAGTACTTCCTCACATTACCCCTCAGTCTACCCCCCAGTCTCATGTCATGACCCCTTGTTCTTGAACCTCTTCTTTTCTGAAAGATGCTACCTTCCTGCACCTTGTTTACACCCTTGAGGTATTTGAAAGTCTCTATCATATCCCACCTCTCCCTTCTCTCCTCCAGTGAATACATATTGAGATCCCTTAGTATCTCCTCATATGACTTCTGGTGCAAGCTTTGCACCATTTAGTTGCTCTTCTTTGAACTGCCTCTACTCTGTCTATGTCCTTCCGGAGATGCAACCTCCAGAACTGGGCACAGTATTCCAGATGAGGTCTAACCAATGATCTGTACAGTGGCATCACCGCCTCCTTTTTCCTGCTGGTGATTTCTCTCCCTATGGGCCCTAGCATCCTGCTGGCTCTCCTTACAGCCTTTTCACATTGTCTGGTCACCTTTAGGTTATCAGAAACGATCAACCCTGGTCCTTTTCTTGTATGGTGACCATCAGAACTCCCCACCCCCACATTAAGTACTCCTCCCCTTGGTTTCTGTGTCCCAAATACATGATTTTGCATTTCTTAGCATTGAAGCATAGCTACCACACTCTTGACCACTCCTCAAGCTTGCTTAGGTCCCTTCTCACTTTCTCTACTCCCCCTGGGATGTCAACCCTGTTGCAGATCTTAGTGTTGTCTGGGAGAGGCATACCTTCCCTTCCAGCCCTTCTGTAATGTTGCTTATGAAAACGTTGAGAATTGGCCCTAGCACCAACCCCTGAGGTACCCCACTGGTCACCCTCTTCTCCTCGGATTGAGTTCCATCCACCCTCTGTCCTGCCTCAACCAATTCCTTACCCAGTTTACTACCCTGGGACTCCCTTCCAGGCTGCCCAACTTGTTTACTAGCCTTCTATATGGGATGGTATCAAAGGCTTTGCTGAAATCCAGGTAGGCCACATCCACCGCCCCTCCCTGATCTACTTCTCTGGTCACCCAGTCAAAGAAATCTATCAGATTTGTTTGACAAGACCTTTCCACTGTGAATCCATGCTGCCTCTGATCCTGTGCTCTGCTGTCCTCGAGATATACCACAATCCTTTCTTTTAACAATGATTCCATTACTTTCCCCACCACCAAGGTCAGGCTGACTGCCGGTAGTTGCCAGTCTCTTCCCTGTTTCCACTTTTATGGAAATGGACTACATTCGCTCTCCTCCATTCCTCTGGAACCACCCCTGTTTTCTTCGATTTGTTAAACAAGGCTGTCAGTGGTGCTGCTAGCTTCCAGAACAGATGGTCCTACCCTCTATAGAATATGGAAGCATTGTTTACAGGGTTGCACCAAAATGTATGCTGGACAAGAGTGGTAAAGCCCAGTTTAGACTTACTTGATTTTTATTATGCTGTAATTTTAATACACGCCATTGTATCATGTTGAAAGAATTAGGCTGGCAAGCCATGGAATCCAAAAACAGTGTGAGGTGGTTAAAAGTATTGCATACGTTTTTTATAAAATACCCTGCACATTATATTATAGTTACTAGTAAGGGAAGGAAGGAAGAGCCAACCTGAACTTTAATAAGATCTGTGCACGAAACAAGATAAAAGGGAATGTTAGTAGAACTAAGCAAGGAGAAAAAACCCTAAATTATCAAGCTGCTAAATACTGGAATATGCGTCCTCATTTAATGAGAACGACAACATCACTTATAGAGTTTAATACCGAACTGAAGTTCATGTTTCCTGTAGTATATAATTGTTGATCTTTTATGTCTTGACATATACTTCTGTACTTGCAATGAATTAGATGTTCTATGACTTGCATGTTTTGTTATTGTAACTTGAAATGTAGTTTATACATTTTTTTATACACTGAAACAACAGATACAGGGTTGTCTTGCAAACAGGGTTTATTCCCTTATGACATATATTTATCCTGTATAAAAATAAAACATTTTATCTATCTTATCTACCTATTTTTTTATAAGTTCTTTTAATATTCTGGGATATATCCCATCCAGCCCCCTTGCCTTGTCTACTGTCAGTTTGGCTATCTCCCTTAGGACTCTCTCCTCCATAAAAGGACTGGTGTCTACCTCCCTTCACTTGTTTCTTCTCTCCTAACTGTGGTCCTTCCCTTCACCTTCTTCCGTGAATACTGAACAAAAATATTTGTTCAGGATTTCTGCTTTTCCAGGTCCTCTTCTGCAGAACCCCTCCCCCTTGCCTCTTTGGTCTCACAATCCCTCCTTAGGATTTTTTTCTTTCATTTATATATCTAAAAAAAGACTTGTCCCCTTTCTTTATTGCCTGGGCTATTCTTTCCTCTGTTTGTGCCTTCACACTCCTGACTGCTCTCCCCACTTCCCTCTGCTTTTCCAGATAGTCTCTTGTCTTCCTACCCCTGTGTATCCTTGTATCTCCTGAATGTCAACTTTTTCTCTCTTACCTTTCCAGCCACTTCCCTTGAGAACCATAAGGGATTTTCTCTTTCTCTTTGATTTTCGTACTTGCCTGATGCAAAGACTTGTCATTTCTTCTATGGCTCCTTTAAGATATGCCCACTGATCCTCTCAACCCCCTCCCCATTCTTCCCTCCCTGCCAGGGCTGTCCTGAGACTTTCCCCCAACTTTGCAACATTGGCCCTTCTGAAATCCAGGACCCTTGCTTTTGTGTGGCTTGCCCCCTCCACTGTTTTCACATTGAACCACACTGAGTGGTGATCGCTAGACCCCAGGTGACTACCCCCTCTACATCTGTATCTCTTCCCCCATTGGTTAGCACCAGGTCCAATATCGCTTCGTCACAGGTGGGCTGTACCACTCGCTGTCTGAGGCACACCACCTGCAGGGTGTCCAGGATGTCCTTACTCCTTGCTGTGGCTGCAGCATGGGTGCTCCAATTGACATCTTCCAAATTGAAGTCTCCTACCAGCAATACTTCCCCCTTAGCCACCATTTTGTGGATGGTTTCCACCATTACTTTGTCCAGCTCTTCCCCTTGAGCTGGAGGTCTGTAGATCATGCCAGTATGGATGGCTGTGCCATTTCCCATCTCCAGGGTGGCCCATGGTGCCTCTGCCCCTCCCTGCATTCCCTGTATCTCCATGACTTGAAACTCCCTCCCTAACGTAGACAGCCTCTCCTCCTTTTTTTCCTGCCCTACCTTTCCAGAATAGAGTGTACCCTGGTACGACCATTTCCCAGTCATAGTTCCCTGTGCACCATGCTTCAGTAACAGTGACAATGTCCAGGTCTGCCTCTGCCATTAAGGCCATCAAATCTGGGATTTTATTCCACAGGCTGCAGGCATTCATGTACTGTACATAGCTTTCCATGTTTTGTAATCTCCCTTCTTTCTGTTTCCCCTGTGCCCTTCCTCTTTACCCCTCCTGCCTATGCTCCTAGCAGTCTACCTCAGATTGCCAAATTAAACTTCTGCCTATGCTCCCAGCAGGTGTATTTCCCCTCTCTACCTCAGATTGCTGATTTAATATCCTCTGGCCTCCTCCTCCACCCTTGTCACTGCTTTTTTGGTTCCTGTGTCTATTTCCTATTTGTGGGGGAGTGATGGCTAAGCTCCTATCTTTTAATGTGTCATCGATGGGTTACTTTGCCTGCACCTTCCCCCGGAACCCAGTTTAAACATCCAATGCTGACATCAAACTTCTGTCCCAGAGCTATTGTTCCCTTCTTGGTCAGGTGTAGTCCATTGTCTCTGAAAAACGTCCTCTCCCAGACGTCCCCCCCCCCCGAGCACCTATAAATTGATGTCCTTTTCGTAAACACCAGCTCTGTAACCATAAGTTGAAGTCTTCTATCTCTTTTCTCCTGATCCTGTCTGTGCGTCCGCCTTTGTCCCATACTGGCAGGGCCTCAGAGAAGGCCAATGAGGTCAACTGAGTGGCCAATAGTTCACCTAGTTTTGTTAAGTTCTGTTTGGCTTCCTCAATCAACTGATTTATCAAGTCATTCGTCCCAAAGTGTACCAAGATATTAAGGTCATCCCCCTCTCTCTCCACTATTCTTCCAATGCATTCAGTGTCCCACTTTGCTGAGGCACCGTGGAGACATTTGACTAGCACCTTTGTTTGAGCGTAGTTACTCAGTTGGGTTTTCACTCCCCAATCATGGAGTCTCCTACAATGAGTACTTTCCTGTTCTTTTTCTTATTGTACTTTATTTTGCTGCCACCATTTGCCCTTCCTGATTATAGTCTTGGACCCACAGCTGGTTTTCTGTCCTCCTTCATGTGGCTGTGATCCTTTTCATCTGTCAGTGGTGCAAAATGGTTTTCAGTTGGGATGGCATGGATAGGGATTGACTGGTTTGTTCTGCTAACTCCACTGCCCCCCCTTCAACACCTTCCAACCCCCTGAACCAGATCATCTCTGTGGTAATTGACTTTTAAGGGGTATCTGAGGGTGTGGGAGATGAAGGTGTGAGTTCCAATTCCTGTTCCAATATAGTAGGCAATGGAGCTGGGTTATCTCTCTCTGTGCTTTACTCAGCTGTGCCCTTAGTTCATTTAGATTCCTACATATGGGACACTGCCCCACTCTCCAAAGAAGTCCTTTGGGGAAGAGTGCCCCACACCCATGGCAACTGCTAATATCCATACCAACTTGTAGGATATTATTTCTTCCCCTGTGTTTAAATGAGGCTGCTGGGAAGTGAATGCACCTCTAATGCACGATGTAGTATTTGTTCGGTATCCTTCAGTTAGTCAGGGGCTGGGTACCTGCAATAAAACAGTCCTTTATTCAGTACGGTCAATCAATGTCCATCAATTAAATCTCTGTTCTGCTTGGTAGTCCAAATGCAAAGATGGTGGCCAAAGGCAAATGTATAAAGGGTTGTAAGAGCCCAAAAGTGGAAATAGTGATCTGAGAAAATAGCTAAGTAAATACATGTATGGTAAAATACATCACTGAATATCAAAAACATGATCAATTACAAAAAAATAATAGATAAGGAGTTACTAACTGACGGTTGGTAGAAACAAAGGCTTAACATAAGCTAAAGTATTGCTATATGTATTCTATGTGGTATAGTATCAGTCAAAACTGTCAGGTTAACACTGTTCAAGCAAGATGCATTCCTGGCCCACTTATCACTAAAAAGGTCAGCATCAATTTACAGAAAAATACCTGGAGCATAAATCAATAGTGAAAGCTAGAAAAGCAACATTCAATGTATCCAGTGCAGAGAACTGAATGGTAACTTGGAGGTATGTGCCAAATTGCATAGCCAAAAATAACTGTCAAACCTACATGCAGGATGCGTCATGTGGGTAGAAAGAGAGATAGATGTCCAAAGATAATGCCTGAAAAAGAGAGATGAAGAGAAAAATAATGCCACGACTGCAAAAACTGACTAATAAAAAGCTCCTTATGCAGGAACTAAGATCACATAATTAACACATCGTGTTTGACAAATCAATAGTTAGTCATATCTTTCTCCATAAAAATAGGAGTACTCTAGGATTTAGAATGGAGTACAAATGGAGGATAGGGACTGGTATTTTGTATCACTGGTGACATGCTACTCTTGTGTACTTTTCTAGGAGAGCTCCTCCTTTCAGCAGCACCCCTGATCCAGTACCAGACAGTGCATGCTTTTCTGAACCATTTTCACCTCCTGGGGTTCACTGGGATGGCCGCAGGTGAGTTTTTGCCTGTATCCAGCAGTTGACTCCAGGGAAGCAGGCCTTTTTTCACCACAGTGATGCCCCCCTCAACAACATACTAATTTTGTCATCTGCTGGGCAAGGCCGTGCAGGCCTGAGGGTGTCTGACCAGGAGTATAATACTCACTCCTTCAGGATAGGGGTGGCTTACCATGCTAGGGTACGGGGTGGACAGACATAGAGATTCAGTCCCTAGGACAGTGGAGGTCTCAGGCATTCAAGAAATATGTTCATCTGCAATTACTTTAATCTTCTCTGTTTTGTTTAATTTGCTGGTTTGGACTGTTGGTCAAAGCAAATCTCTTTTTCCATCCTCAGCAGGTATGGACACACTGGATGAGCTGGAGGGGGATGAAGTGCGGTGAGTTGCTCCCATGGATCACAGCTGAGTCTCGACGCCATGGCCCACCAGACGTGCTCATGACCCACCTTGGTGGAAATGATTTGGGGCTGATGAAGTCCACTGAGTTGTGGAACAGGATGTGAGAAGATTTAGGATGGGTGCATCATGAGTGGCCGACAAAGCAGATAGTGTGGTCCCACATGGTACAGAGACAGTGGTGGCCCAATGCTCAAAACCCCAGCACCATAGAGAGGGCAGGTGGTTTGACCAATTTGGCCATGTGTCGCATTATGGGCTCCATTGGGGGTCAGGTTTTGTAGCATGAGAGGATCCTGGCAAAGATCCCAACTGTATGCAAAAGATAGGGTGCACTTGCCAGACTTAGGGAACAATACGTTTTTAGCTGACCTACAGCGTGGTTTGGAGGAAGTCATGGTGTGATGTGCTTCATGGGTGAGGAACATCCAGAAACTGCAGCAGGACACTCATCGTGTGGCAGCATTCAAATCATGCAGTACTGTACAGGTGGGTTAACAGGGTTCTTGCTCCTTTCAGGTGGGCCCTGGTGCTGGAGAGAGGTGAGGCCTTTGTGGCTGGTACCAAAGGGGTACCAACCATAGAGGTAGCATAACTCTCTGACTCAGGTCCCAGTCAGCGGTACCCTTGGATGGGGAAGGACACTCTGGAGGCTGGCCCTTAAGAGTCATCCCTCATGTGGCCTATTGGTTTCAAAAGGTGGTAATCATTATGTGGCCCCCTCATTAAGCAAAACTGGTTAATTTGTTAGCTGCAACTACCCTGCTGTGCACAAGACACCAAAATGCTTCATATGTATCTATGATATGAAAAATCAGTTAATGAATACAATTCTACTTGGCATAATAATGAACACATGGCTGTGGCCCTTTCCTCCAAGCACATTGTCTGTCTCGCTTGTCTAGGTGAAAGAAGGGGCTGTGACCTAAAAGACAATGCCAGAGCCTGTAATGGATAGCTGCAGGTGGAGATTGTCTGAGAGAATGCCCTGGATGACACCTGGACAGACAGGTGGTAGCTTCCACCCATTGGGGCAGGGCTAGAAAGGGGGTAGGTTTCCCAGGAGGCAGAAATGGGTACCTGCTGGTAGGAAGGGCTGTTATTATTCAAATGGCTGCAACAAAGGGTCTGCCTTTTTTTGCCCATACCTGCATCAGATACCTTCCCAATCCATCCCCTCAAAGAAGCAGAAGCGTGGAATCATGGTAGGGAACTCGCTATCCCGCTATAGGGGCTCGCCTTAGGGGTTGGAAAGGAATTTTACCATTTGTTTCTCACTGGGTTTTCCATTTTTTCAGCTTCTCCAGTGGGGTGTTTAGTAGACATAAAGGGTAGATAGGCAGGTTTGTCACAGTCATGGAGGCATGACAGCAACATGGTAGTGCAGTAGATTGGTGGCATGGTAGTCGTGCAATATTGTACAGGGGTTAACAGGGTTCTCATTCCTTTTTGGGCGGGCCCTGAGACTGGGGAGAGGTGAGGCCTTTGTGGCTGGTGCCAGAGGGATGCAAGCCATAGGCATAGGATAACTCTTTGAGTTAGGTCACCAGTTGGTGGTGCCCTCGGACAAGGGAAGAGACTCTCAAGACTGACTCTTAAGAGCCATCCCTCATGTATTGGCAGCCTATGGTCTTCGTGAGGTGATAATCATTATGCGGACCCCTCAAAAGGGGAGGGAGGGCCTAGATGTACTCAATCAGCAAAATTGATTAATTTGTTAGCTGTGACTACCCTGTTGTGCATGTCATGCAAAAATGGTTCATATATGTCTATGATGCAAATAATCAGTTGACAAATACAATTCTAACTGGCACAATAATAAACACATGGCTGTGGAACTTTCCTTCAAACATGTCTGCCTCATTTCTCTGGGTGAAGGAAGGAGCTGTGACCTACAAGACAATGTTCTTTTTCACCTCCATTGCCACCTTTACCTCTTTTAAGAACCAGACTAGTCTTTTGTATTTGTTCCTTTTGGTGACTTTCCTTGCTCAAGAGTCTGTTGTTTCCCAAAATGGCCCCTTTTATTATCTCCCACTTCTCCTCTACTCCCTTGATTTGATCTATATCCACCAGATTTTCCTTGCCCCTTTCTCTCAGTTGGTCAAAATCTGTCCTTCTGAGGTCCAGGGCCACTTTCTGCTAAGATGATCTGTTGTTTTCTATGACCAGATCAAACTAAATGGTATTGTGTTCACTAAACCCTAGCGGTTCTCTGACCACTACATCTGAATTGGTAAGTACCGCGTCTAATATGTTACTCAGTGGTGTGTGTTCCCTTACCAGCTGCACCAGTAAGCAGTCAAGCAATGTGTCTGACAGCACTTGAGTTTAGATGCTCTCAGCCACTGGTGTATTCCAGTCTTTATCTGACTGATTTAAATTTCCCACAATCACTAGATCCAGAAACAAATGGTTTGATACCTTTTATTGGACAAACATAGATGTAATAAAAGAAAACATATATGTTGGTCCAATAAAACATATCAAACCATGTGCATCTGGATCTCTTCTTACAAGAACCAATGTGGCAACTAACTAATACTGTGTGCCACAATCACTAGATCACCTTTTGCTACACATTTCCTAATCTCCTTCCCTAATTCCATAATGCCCTGCGGTCTATAGACTACTCCCATTCTGTCATTTGTTTACTGTATTAGCAGCAAGATCATGCAGCAGCAGGGCATTTCTTTGACTTTTGCATGTAATCCATCATAAAATAACATATTTCCAGTATAACCATATCATGCCCCACGACCAATACTTATCATGTCCAGTACAAATAACAGAAACAGACGTTTTCTGCCTGCTTGCTCACAGCCCATCTCCTTTTTGTCTGTCCCCATTCATCATTACCACAGGTCCCATTTTAAAATCCTGGGTCCAACACTGATTACCAGACAGTGGTACCCAGGCTGACTTCACTCCATCTCCTTCTTTCTTGATAGTTTGGTCCTCTGTAACCTCAATGTCCTCTTTAATGTACAGGGCTATACCTCCCCCTTACCCTTAACCCTGTCTTTTAGAAACATAGAAACACAGAATTTTATGGCAGATATGGACCACTTGGTCCATCCAGTCTGCCCATTTCTCCCTACCTACACTATTACTGCAGACTGTGCCCAATCTACAGCTCTCTCTCGCTTCCCCCTACTTCCTTTCCACTGTGATTCCCTTGTGCTTATCCCATGCATTCTTGAACTTCACCACTGTTTTCACTCCCACCACCAATACTGGAAGGCTGTTCTAGGAATCCACCACTCTTTCTTTGAAGAAGTACTTCCTCACATCTCTTCTGAATCTACCCCCTCCAGCTTCATAGCATGTCCCTGTGTTCTTGAGCACCATTTCTTCTGAAAAATACTCCTCTCATGTACCTTATTTACCCCCATGAGGTATTTAAAGGTCTGTCTCATATCCCCCCTCTCCCTCCTCTCTTCCAGGGTCTATATATATTGATGTTCTTTAGTCTCTCCTCATAGGGCTTTTGATGCAGATCCTGCACCATTTTATTTGCCCTCCTCAGGACCACCTCCACTCTGTCTGTATGATATGGTCTCCAGAACTGGTCACAGTACTCGAGGTGGTGTCTTGCCATTGATCTATACAGCGGCAACACCACTTTCCTCTTTCTGCTGGTGATATCCCTCCCTATGCACCCCAGCAGGCCCTCTGACTGGAATTCTGGGCCCCGGGTAAAGTTCAGACTCTGGAGCCCCTACAAGCTCGCAGACCCTTTCCTGCATAAAGTATGCTGGGTGGCCTGGGCCCCTCTTGGTGCTGGGCTCCAGGAATTATCCCCTGCTCCCCCACCCTTTCAAGGGCCCTGCACCCCAGACTCCCACTAGCCCTCCCTACTGCCTTGTTGCACTGCCTGGCCACCTTTAGATCTTACAGTATGAGTATCCCCAGGTCTCTTTCCTGTTTGGTGGTTGTCAATACCACTCCACCCATTTTGTTCTCTGCCTTTGAGTTTCTGTGCCCTTAGTGCATTATTCTGCACTTTTTCACATTGAAATCCAGCTGCCATATCCTTGACCACACCTCTAGTTTTCTCATGTCTCTGCATATCTTTTCCACCCCCCCCCCCCGAAGTGTCAACCCTATTGCAGATTTTGATGTCATCTGCACAGAGGCAGACCTTCCCTTCCAGTTCCTCTGCAATGTGACTCTTAAAGACATTAATGAGGATCTGTCCCAGCACTGATCCCTGGGGCACCCCACTGGTGACCTTCCCTTCCTTGGAGTGAACTCCATTTGCCACCACCCTCTGTCGCCTATCCCCTAACCAATTTCTTATCCAGTTGACCACCTTGGACCCCCTCTTAAGCTACCCAGCTTGCTTACTAGTCTCCTGTATGGAACAGTGTTGAATGGCTTACTGAAATCTAGGTAGGCCACATCCACCACTCTACCCTAATCTACAGTAGTTCCTTGGTCACTCAGTCAAACAGCTCCATCAGGTTCATTTGACATGACCTCTCCTCTGTGACACCATGCTACCTCAGGTTATGTAACCCATCAGATTCAATATATTCCACACTCCTTTCCTTCAGCAGTGATTTCATTAACTTTCTCACCACCTGTCCCATCACCGATCCTTGGGGCACCCCACTGGTGACCTTCCCTTCCTTGGAGAGAACTCCATTTGCCACCAACCTCTGTCGCCTGTCCCATAACCAATTTCTTATCCAGTTTACCACCTTGAACCCCTTCTTAAGCTATCCAGCTTGCTTACTAGTTTCCTATATGGAACGTTGTTGAATGACTTACTAAAATCTAGGTAGGCCACATCCACCACTCTACCCTGATCTACAATAGTTTCTTGATCACCCAGTCAAACAACTCCATCAGGTTTACTTGACATGACTTCCCCTCTGTGAAGCCATACTGCCTCAGGTTATATAATCCACTGGATTCAATATATTCCACACTCCTTTCCTTCAGCAGTGATTTCATTAACTTTCCCACCACCAGTGTCAGGCTGATTTTCCTATAATTGCCAGCCTCCTCCCTGTTGCAATTTTTGTGTAGTGGGACTACATCCACCTTCCTCCAGTCCTCCAGAACCACTCCTGTTTCCAGTGAGCTGTTAAATAGAACTGTCAGAGGTGCAGCTAGTATTTCCCAGAGCTCCTTCAGTGAGCAGTTTCATAGGCCAATGTTACATCTCTGCTGTTAACCAGCATAAGGCACTTACCGCCCTCCTGTTGGAGAGGGGATCTTGTCATATCTGTACCTGCCTCTTTTCTGCTTAATTTTTTCTTTCCATTCTCTCTCATTATAAGCGCTCATGTCATGCAAATACATACTTGTATGTTCGATAATTTTGATGTTATTCTCTTTCATGTAGTTATTTGATGTTATCCTACCTCTCAATGCTGTTATGTGACTTGTTGCTATACTGCTTACCTGACTATTTTAAAGTCTGTTGTACTATAAGCTGTACCATCCACTTGTCGGAGCCTGTGACTCCTGTATGTTACCTCGACTCTGTATTATGTACTCTGTAACCCTCCCGGGTCGCACCTGAAAATAGGCACTGGGTTGTCTAGAGTGCTTACCTGGTTAACAAAAGCAAATAAATAAATAAATACCCTGGGATGCATCCCATCTGGCCCCATTGCTTTGTCCAACTTCAGATTAGCAAGTCCCTTCTGGACTCTTGCTCCAAATCAGGACTAGTGTCCACCATCCTCCCTGCAAAACTTTTGTTACTTTTTGTGGCCCTCCCCTTCTCCCTCCTCTGTGAACACTGAACAAAAGTATTTGTTCCTGGCTTCCTGGGTAAGGTTGTGCCTTTGTCTGTGGAGGGCCCCGAGCTTGGTGTTGACTGAGTGAATGATACAGTCAACATGTGGTGCAAATGAGAGGGTGTAATAAATGGTGACACCCAAGTACTTGAACATAATGATTTGCTCTAGTTGCGTGCCACTCTTATTTATGATGTTTAGGGGTGAGCTTTGTTCCTCATGTGCAGCCCAGTGAACAACATTGACTTCATCTTTTATAGTCAAAGACTAACCTGTTTCTTTTGAACCACCCCTCAAGTGCTCTAAGGCTACCCTGGAGTTCCCCTGTGAGGGAGTCCTGGCAAGAGCTACTTGAGAAAATTACTGTGTCATCCATGTAGAGCAGAACCCTAGATGTGGGACAAACTTCTGGGAGATTGTTGATAAAATGGCGGAAAAGGAGTGGGCCTAATATTGAGCTCTGTGGAATCCCGACAGTTAAATTTTTAGGATCGGATTGGACCCATTGATTCTGACTTACTGCATTCTACCGGTGAGGTAGCTCTTAAATCATGACATGGTGTCATTGGAGAGACCCAAGGAGCAGAGTCTGGCAAGCAGGAGGGGTGATTGATAAGGTCAAAAGCCTTAACTAGATCGATGTACATTGAGCCAACAAGATTACCGTTGTCAAGGATGTCATGGAGGTGCAGTAGTTAGTGTATGCAATTAGGGCTGAGTTTGTACTGTGGAGTTTATGGAATCCATGTTGCTGCTGGCATTATAAGTTGTACTTGCCAAGGTAGATAACCAGTTGGTCTGACACTACCCTTTCTAGTGCCTTTGACAGAGGGGAGAGTACAGAGGGATATGATAGAGACATTTAAATACCTCACAGGAATAAATAAGGTACAGGAGAGATCATCCTCTGCCATCTCTATCCTACCACCCAATCCTTAACCCCCCTTCCCCATACCCACTAGCCTCCAACCCCAAATGCTAGTGGGCCTCTGGGGGAGGGGGATTAAGGATTGGCTCTGGATTCCAGCACATTTGTTTACTCAGCTACAGTTTTTCAGACCTTGCTGTCTTTAGCTGTACACTGAGCACCTCAAACTTAATATATATTTGACAGTGTTTCACCGTCCTACGTGTAGCCCAGGTAGTGGCTGCTCCACAGTCTCTGCTACTTACTACCCCCATGCCATACTTTCCTTCCATGTTTTATTAATAATATTATGGTTTCAGATTTAATACCTCAGCTGTAGTATCTACCGTTCACCCTGAAAAATTTCCATCAGTTAACTCTACCCAATAGACTAAGCTCACATTCATCACTTTACCCAGTCCCAGCAAGAGATGAATTTTTGAATATTGTTTAATATGTTTGAATAATTATTGAAAATGTTTGAATTTTTGAATGAAGATTTGGATGCTTTCTCTCTGTAAGACTGTTACTGCCTTGTCCATTCTTTAGTCTACCCCCTATGTTTTATCCCATGTAACAGGACTGTACATATCATTACTCCATCACTGCTGTAGTCATACTCTTTAGTTACATATAATGCTTTTACTGTGAGACCATCACAGTGGGGTGAAGAGTCTCCTGCTGACTGCCACCCCACGCTGATGCTCCCAGTGTGAGGCCCTTATGCTCTGGCCATTGCATTATGGTCCACTGCATGGAGGGACGCTTGCAATACATACACTTATATAGGACTTGAATAGCTCCAACCCTTCAATACAGACATCCCAACTGAAAGTCACAGTCAAAGCAATTCAGTAGTCCAGGGTAGCAAAAGTAATTTGGGGAGGGGGCTGCACACAAGTCTAGAGTAGCCCAAAAGCAGACTGTTAGTGAAGCAGACCCAGACGCTCGATCAGCTGTGCTGATCGCTCAAGCTGGCTTTTACAGTTTAATGTCACGGTGTTCATTGTAGCTACATCCCTTCAATCCTGAATGGAAATCACACTCATATCAGTTCAGCAATTAATGTGGCAAAAGTAATCTGGGCATATTTGTTGGTGTATGGAAAATGGAGCAAGATTAAAAAATCAAAAAGACATGCCAGAGCTATGTGTAACCCCCTTGTAAATGGGGGTTCCTAAAAGCTTCCCTGGAGCTTGCCTAAGTGCTCCCTGCCAGGCTGGTGTCCTGCATTTTAGCAGTTTAAATGTGATCGGCAGGAGTGCTACCAAAGCCTATGTGCCTGTCTTTTTTAAGGGCTGCCTAACTCGCAGTCATGATTAATCTGGGAAGGAGTTTGAGTGTTACCATGCTCGAGTCCCGCCTGGGCTGCCGGATAATTGCTCCGTTTCTGCCATTGCTAAATTGTGCAGAGGTAGCTTCTCTCAAAGAAGCAACTGTTTGCTGGGAATAACTTAGGGTAACAAAATGATAATGTAGTTGTTTTAACCTGCTTTTCTGTTGCAGCAAAGACTGTTCCGATTCTCTCCTCCATATTGGACCCGGACTGGCGATTTGGACCAATCAGTACGTTGGAACTATAAGGGCGCTGTCTGACCAATCGAGGGGCTGTTTGTAATTTGAGAAAGGTATTATGGGCTATGGCGGTTTTTTGCACCACCGAGAGCAGGAGCAATTGACTGGCAGGTGCCGCCGGCCAATAGCAGCGGGTAGCACCCGAACTGAAGGAAGAGCCCCTGGCTGTTGGGGATAGATGCGTAGTGGCTGAGGAGAAGGAAGGAGCTGTGTGCTTCTGCGCTGGTGGAGTGTTCGCGCGGGAAGCGCGTGAAGGCCTGAGGTGGCTGGGTTTTTTTTGCCGTTGAGTGATTCGGACTAAATCCGCTGGCGTGTGGTCGGAGGGGGCTGGTGCCAGCCCAGCTACCTACCAGGCTCAACCTGAGAGGACTGGAGAATCTGCTGAATCACGCTCAGTCTACCTGTGAGTTTGAAGTTGCCGTTTATTGCCCGAGTCTACTGCAAGGTCATGTGGGGTCTAGAAGCAGCTGCCTGGTATGGTACCCCTCTGCTATTTGCCATATAGATGTGTGGGGAGGCTGGTGAACTTCAGGCTAAACCCTGCCAGAGGTGAAGAAATCATTGTTTGCCGGAGTCGTGAGTACTGAACCAGGGTAGCTCCCTGCTAAGTTTGCAATCAGTGGCCTCCAGTTGCTTCAGCATACTGCTGACTGTCTACTTGAGTTCGTTTCTCACTCTGACTCATTCAGTATTGCAAAGACTATCTGTGTCAGGGCCCCAACCAGCTGCCACGGTGGACTAGCCATTAGGGCTTGGGTACCCACGGACAGTAAATATTAGGATCAGGCCTGTGCACAGAGCCCTAGATAGATAGGTATAGTGATAAGCCAATCAACTTGATTTCCCCCTGTCCTGGTTACATCCCCTTGAATAAATCAGATTGTTTGTTCTGCAATTACACCCTGGCTACTGTGTGCATTGCTGGTGAACTGCTGCATAGTGACTGTGATAAAACTGTGCCTTACTTTACAGGGGGTCCCTGGAGTGAGCTGAGAGATAATCGCCGTGGGGTAAGTGACCTGGGGAAAAGTACTGTGGGGACACTGTGTAAGCCACTAGCGGGACGAAAGGGGAGTTGCAGTAATCCAGGGGGCTGTGACCAAGGCATTCTCTACAGTACTAACCCCGACCTCTGGGTGGAGGCACCCGTCAATGGATCCGGGCCCCTCATCCCGTCTCGGAGGAAGCAGGCAGGGGTAGTAACCCTAAGGATAGTGCCCCCTTGGGGTTACATATGGTTTTAAAATGAAACTCAAAAAACGTGCAGAGAATCAGTAGTATATAGTTCTATTATAATTACTGAATAGCATTTATAATGCACAGATAACCAGCTCATAACTTTGTGCTACAACTGGGTGGTTGCAACTGCAAGCAGCCAGTCAAGCCCGCTCAATTAACAGGGCATGCAGCAGTCCAGCAGCTGCCACCTGTTTAAACAAATGAGCTAGAAAATAATAATTTTGCTGTTTTTCAGCCAGTAAAACAATCAAGTTTAAAGCATGATTTTTCTTGTTTTTATTTGTTCCAAGCTAAGCACATAAACCAATCATTTATTAAAAATGTTACTCAGTAATTATAAAAAAACAAGACATGTGCAGGTGTTAGTAACTCAGAATTGTATGCACACCCTCAAGGGGAGGCTTTTCTAAACTCCTGGAGCTTGACTCTTGGGGTTTATGTAGCATCCCACACCTTGGGTGAATATAAGATTCTGTGATGACAAACAGATTTAGTTTAGTTGCCATATTGGTCCTTGTAAGAACAGATCCAAAAGCAAATGGTTTGATATCTTTTATTGGACAAGCTTAGATGTTACAAAAAGAACAAAGTGCCTAAGCTTTCAGACCAACCAAGTCCTTCCTCAAAAGCTTATAACCATTGTGTAAATGCCATATTCTATGACGAATTCTGATATCTTCCATGATGACAAACAGATTTAGTTTAGTTGCCGCATTGGTCCTTGTATTGTATTGGTCCAATGGTCATAAGCTTCTGAGGAAGGACTTGGTTTGTCTGAAAGCTGAGGCACTTTGTTCTTTTGGTAACATCTAAGTTGGTCCAATAAAAGGTATCAAACCATTTGCTCTGGATCTATAAAATTCTGGTTATACATACCTAACAATGTATTATTCCTATCTGATGCCTGTTGTTTTTTTTTGTGTGTGTGTGATGTTTTTTTTTATTATACTGGAAATATTGTGTGCTTAAATAGGATTAATTGATATAATTATGTTTGACTTGTATGTCTTCATTTATTAATCATAAAATATATGAAAGTTAACCTTAAGTACCCATCTCAATGGGCACTATTCACTAATGGGTAGGAATTATACATGAAATGCATGTAACCTACCCACGTTGATCCACACCCCTGCACAGGCAATCACAGGCCAGCATGCACCACTGCTGGCCACCTGTCCATGCCCCACCTCAGTGTACAGTTGTGTGGTAGAGGATCATGGCAGCACACGGGTGGAACACGGGATGCCGGGTGGTATTCAATAGGATGTCCACGGTTCCAAAAAGTTTTACCTGTGCTCACACAGAAAGGAGCAGGCTGCTCAATAAGGTTGCCTGGCCCAAATACACTAACAGTTCAAAGAACTGGCACCACCCAAATCTCTGGTACTTAGTGCACAAAAGTCACTGAAACTTTAAGTAATGAACAAAATTGTTTATTCCAACTGGAATATGAACAAATTTCACCAGCACGCACGCTGCCCCAGTGTTTCGGCTACAAGCCTTCCTCAGCACATCCTCTCGCTCTTGAGGTTTATATATTATCACACATCTTGGGTGTGTAAAAAACTGCATATCACACACCTGCATATGCATTATTCTCTATATAAACAGGGTGTGAAAGAACACTATAGGCTCAATCATTCCTAGGCCACCCTTATTTTTGGGTAAATAATTGAAATCCCATTTAATGGAATTAAGGTGACTGCCCCATAACATGCGAAAAAACAAGCTATAGATTTGGGTTTCTAATGCTAAGGGGAGTGGGAATATGGCTCCAACTTATAAGAGGAATGGAATTAAGTATTGTTTAATAATGTGGAACGTTTGAATTTGGATAGCTTCCAATTCTTCCATATGACCACCTTGTTTTCACAGTTTCACAAGGCAGAATGTGCTGCATTGTCTGTTCCAAAAGTGAGACCTAATATTTTGACTGGGTTCCTATCCACAGGAAATTCTGCAATATTGAGGGGAAGATCACCCAAAGAACCAACAGGTATAGCTTTACATTTGCCCATATTTAGCTGAGCATTGGATATTTTAGAATATGTTTTAAGGGTTAATTGTGCACTATGCACACTATTCTCATCCTTTACTAAGAGGCATGTATCATCTGCATATGCAATGATTTTAAGGTTATCATTGGGACTACTACCAGAAATACCCTGTATAAGAGTACAGATGGAATTTTTTTCTCATAAAGGGTTAAGGGCAAAGACATACAATCAAGAACTCAGGGGACATCCTTGTTGAACCCCAGATTTGTCCTAAAATAATGGGACTAAAATGAATTTTCATAAAGTGATTGTATCCAAGATACAAAGGTGGGAGGGATGCCATAGTATAGTAGGGTTGTAAATAAAAAGTGGTGGTTGAGTAGGGGAAGTTTTTATTGTGGAAATCATACAATACCATGGACAATATTTATAGATCTAATTACCATCCTAGGAGTTTGACCTATGAGTTATAATTGACATGCTAAAACTAAGTGTCTAGCCTTCTTGCCATGGCTTATCTTCTTTCTCCTGGCCAAATTTCCCCCATTCACTAAAAATACCAACAGCTTAATCTAGTTCAATTTCAGTTGGCATCCATCTGCATCCCCCCTCCCCCCCGGGACGAGGCTGAAAATAAGCAGAATTGTCTAGTCCTCCTTTCCCAGTCAACAAACACTAAAACAAAAAATCCCTATAAATGGACTTTGCCCAAATTCAATTTATGAATTACTAAAATCAAAGTAGAATGTTTAGAAACAAAATGGCGGTCATTATCATCATAATATTGTTGCGAGAAAACTCATTCTTATACTGTTTCTAAGGCCTGGACACAAGAAAGCAGAAAAGCAAGATCATTTTTAAAATAAAACTTTTTTTCTTCATTAGTTTATAATGTTAGTAAATCCTGTCAGATTAGGCATTATCATGACTACACATTAGTCGGGTAAACTAGTCTGTATGCAGTGCTGATGTGCTCTGCATCAGCCCTTTTAAGCTCAAAGAGGATGTCCAGCCATCAGCCAGCAGTTAACAGCAGCAGACCTCAATTGCAATATATTTTAAGTACTTCAGGTTTTCACTAATAAAGGTACTTTCATTGAAACAGGATGTGTGTCCCTTACAGATCTGCAGGCACAGATCACTCTTGAGTAGAAGTAGTACAAACATATGAACATACAAAGAAGCCAGCAGAATGAGGCCATTTGGTCTATCTAGTCTGCTCATGTTGCAGGGTCCCTAGCTTATGCTACTGGCTCTGCACCCCTCCACAGTCCTCCCTTCCTTTCCATCTGCCCCCCCCCATGCCCTGTACATTCCCCTTATGGCTATCCCAGCTTCTCTTGAAGCTGTCCACTGACTTAAATACTATTTTATGCTGTCACAGCGATTCCCAAAGCAACAGACTGTGAGAGGGCAAGCAGGGGATTCTAAACATGGCTCTCAAATAAGCCATAGATATACAGTAAGTTATATACAAGGCACAAATATCCAATTATCAAGCAGATGTCCTTACTAAAAAAGAACAGTTCAACATTCAATCCTTTGGGGAATTTTCTTAATAGATTTCAGTTGCAGCCAAATCTGATTTGGTTTTGCTGGTTACTGGATCATGTCTTTAAGTATTCCATTCATGTTGTTGTAAACATATTGCACAATCCTAGCAAACAGCTCAAAGGACATAATGGAGAACTGCTAGGTACCTGTAAGTCATTATTCCAACAGAAGGGGCTTTTTGTATACTGGTTCCGACTGGAGATTGTTTGGTTCCTGTGCATTTTCCCAAACCTTGTTCATATACTCTAAAGCCTGAAACAGTGCAGAGGATCATGGGTATGCAAATTATTGTGTGGGGCAGGCTAACAAGGCTTCATCAGAACAGAAATCACCTTTTAAACAGGCTTGTGAAGCTGAGAATTACAAACTGCAGGTACAGGTTTCATACCAGTGAGAATCCTCAGTACAGTGCAGTCGTTGTCGCAGCCAAGTATCAGGTCAGCCCAGAGGAAACTGGGTAATTAGTACACTCACAGGTAGCACACCAAAGAGGCAGTTTGGCGGAAGAGCAGCACACAAGATTCTATACACTGCCCATCTTGCAAACTGCCTCTGAACGTTACATCTGGGTGTACTGGACTAATGGCCTGATTTCCAGTTCTGTTCTTTCTTTACTTGCGTTTTAAAGTTCAGTGGTTGTTTTTTATTTACACTCTGGTGGAAAGTAGTGTTTTATAACTTATTTATGTCCTTTTCAACCACAGCTTCTGAGCTTTCTCTGTAAGAATACAAATACATTAAGACAACAGCATGCTGATTAAATGTAGGTAACACTACACAATGCTACACTATTCTATACTGTTTATATGTAGCTGATAGGTGCACAAAAAGAAAAGAATACACAGAATACATAAAAAAGCTTTAAAATTAACATCACCTCACATTTTTATGTCTGTATTGACACAGGTTACCAAGTATTATCATGTTTAATATGTTTTGAATGTTTTTTTCACTTTCGTTTAGAAAGAACAACACTAGTTACATTTATCAGTGAATGTTTACGATATATAGACAGGTGTTGACAGTGACTGATAAGTTGTTGGCATTCAGTGTTAACTGAGCTTAATATTTCTCTAAAGAACATTACGATATAGCTTGGAAAAATATTACATGCAAATCTGCTTATAAATCTGTATCAGTTTAAGCAAATAAAAAGGAGGAATGATGTCAGTTTTTGAAGCTTTTCTCAAATACCTAGTTGCAGTTGGATGACACAGTATTTACACGTACAGTACTTTCCATGGTGTAGAATGGTGTAGCGTAGTGTGGCATCAACTACATGTAAACTGAACTCTCTAAATGTCGGGGCTTATCAAGGACATCAACTACACTAATTGGTTGTAAAAGACTCCTTACCACCAGTGAGTAAATAACAAAATACTCATTGGAATTACTAAAAGGCCCATAAGGACAGAACAGAACTGGAACCAAGATTTATAAAAACAGCTTCTAAAAAAATACAGGCCTGCTGGTTAAATGCAGTTCTTCTTGAACAAAAAGACAAATTCATATTCAGATGTTCCTGCAGGCAACCTTTGCTGTGTTAAAGGCTTGTCATCTTGCTGTACACAAGGATTTGTATACTGCTGCCCCCAATAATCTGCACTGAACCTGAGCCACATTATACGGTGGTACAGTGTACTGTACACAGTATGTGTGACTAGAACAGAGACAAAAAAGATACAATTTGGAAAATTGTTTTCATCCTGCATTCTTTTTGGATCCTGTGCATTTCTCTTCTTGCAAACTGCCACTTTTGTACGCTGCTCTCTGAGTGTTATAGATGCAAGTTGCCTCAGGGGTAAGATATAATATGGTACGGCATACTAATGCACATATGGCCAAATGACAGAAAAAGAGCTATTCCAAGTAATACGTTTTTAACCAGCATTTTAAGGCTTGCAATGAAATGTGCTTTCTGTCTGAATAAAAAGTACATGACGCCAAGCAGGTTTCCTATTAAAAAATGGGTAGTGTCCAGTCATTTTAGCTTGATATTTAGATCATTCACTACTCCTTTGTCATGATTTTAAAGCCCTAGCCAGTACATAGTCTTTCAGACAGATAACCTGGAACAGGAAGTTTTGCAGTATTATAGGTTAAAAGTAATTATTAAAAACTGAGTCACTGAATGCCTGGGAGCCAGTGTACAGTAAGTCTCTTTGAAACAGGGTTAAATTATTGATGATTTTGATCTAGTGCCAACAGCAGTTAGGAGAAGGAGGAGGTTTCTGTAAGTCTAGAAAAAAAGCACAGACAAAAGTCAGTCATTGAGATGATAAAGGTCTAAACCAAGATTGAGGCTGATTATTCATTTAAAAATGCCAGATTGTAGCTGTACTCTAATGTTAAACAATTTATTTCACTGAACGAGAAAAGGATACATGTTGCCTTATACAGTAGTTGTTTTCGGATCCAGGCAAGATCAATCAAAGAACAGTACCACTGGTACTGAGTAGTGCCAAAACTCAAATGGCTAGAAATGAATGGCATAAAAAAAGGTTCTGGCTATAGCCAACAACAGCAGCTTTTGCATTTTGTTGTGAAATGTAGAATGTTGTTTTACATATTAATTGGTGGTAGCATAAGTTATGTTATTGTTCGCTTATTTATTTTTGTTTTTGTTGCCCAAGTCAAATGAATTAGCAAGTAGGAAAAAAATAATAATAATAAATAAGGGTACATCTGCAGTATTCCATATGTAAGAGTGCTCTCTACTATATGGAAGATTACTTGTGAAGTTTTCATTTATAGATTGTCAGATGATGTTATATCATAAGAAAAAGGAAACTACATAAAATGACATCATAAGAAGCACTACGTAATATTATTAAAACAAATCATAATACTATCACGTGGTTGGATAAATCTGAGTCACATGGCTGTATTTAATAGGAAGTATTGCCATGCTTTTACAGGCAATTGGTCAAAAGCTTCTGGCTGCCACTGATGTATGCATGTGCTGTGTGTGTGTGTGTTCTCCCCAACATGGTGTCAATTTCTAATTGGAAAATCCAAGCAGGGTGAACAACAGATGTTACTAAAAGTAAACATAAGTGGTGACAAAGCAAAGGGACAAAATCTGTTTTTAAAAATATTTACGTTTGAAGCCTGACTGCCTCTTATTAATTAAAACCAATATTTGCAACCTAAACCTGGAGACCTGGGTTTTAATCCCATAATCCTCCACTTGCATATTGTGTGACCCTGAGCAAGTCACTTAACTTCCTTGTGCTCCCAGGTCGCACCTGGAAACAAGCTTTGGCTTAGTGTGCCACTCCTGGTTAAACAATCCCCCCCCAAAAATGGGGCATAAGACTCCTTTGTGTGGGTGGGGGGGGTCAGTTTAATAGAAAAGGTTTCATAAAACAGATATTGATGGAATTGCATAATTCCTTTGGGATATATTGGAAAAAAATTACATCATGATGAACTATATTGACTTCAAATAGTCATATTGCCCTCAGGCTATGGCTTCAGGCAATATAACGATTGTCAGTCACTAGTTCATCATTCAGGGTCAGTATTTTCCAACTATATATCTTAACTCCAGTCAATATTTATATAGTAATAATATCACTTAACTATTTTGTACATACTAAAAGGCAAATAAAAGTGTTCCTATAGAAATGTAAGGTGAGTCCAAAAATAGGTCAAGCCGTTGTAAATATTTGTTTCCCAGCTAACTGTACTGATTATTAACAAAATGTGTGTTAATGAAAAAACAAATAAGTTGAATTGATTTGCATAGTTACTTCTTGATTAAAAAAATAAATTTAACAAGTGATAAGGGGCCATATGCTAGAGATAGGCTCCATCTCAGTTTGGAAGGGAAGGAAATCCTTAAGTTGAAAATAGAGGGGTTCGTTGCTGAAAGGTGGGGTTTAAACTTGTGAAGGGGGAAGGATGGGAGAAAAGGCTATCGAGGGGGGTCCGATTAAGGAGGGAATCTGTCTCCACCTCCCTGGGGAGCTGGAGGAGTGAGGGAAAAGGCCAACTGGAAAAGTACTAAATGGGGGAAGACAGAATCTCCATGGGAACGCGAGCAGGGGAAAGGGAAGTATATGGAAAGGGTGGAAGGTAGTCCTGCTAAATGCCAGGAGCTTGGGCAATAAAATGCCTGAGCTCCAGGTAATGCTAACTGAGGGAGAGGTGGATGTGGCAGCAGTCACTGAGACCTGGATCTCTGCAGGGCACGACTGGGACCAGAACCTGGAGGGTTACACCATGTTCAAGAAGGACGGGGGGGAGGGAAGGGGAGGAGGAATATCAATAATAGTCAAAAACTGCAGTGCCATAGGAAGAGTGGAGGAGGTGGAGGGAACAGTGGAGGCCATTTGGATCACCTTGATAACAAGGGGGGGCAAGAGAGTAAAAATATGAGCGGTGTATAGACCACCCAGGCTGGCGTAGGAGCTGGAGGAGAGTCTGGTGGCAGATTTGGAGAGACACTGCAGTTTGGGCAGGGGAAGGGTGGTGGTGCTGGGGGACTTAAACATGCCAGGAATGGACTGGGAGACTATGACATCTTCAGTGGCCAGGGAACAGAGGTTGTTGGATGTCTTTCAGGACGCATTCCTAACTCAGCAGGTGGCGGAACTGACCAGGAAGGTGTGGATACTGGATGTGGTCCTGGCAGACAGTGACCAGATTGGGGGCCTAGAGGTAAGGGACCTGTTGGTGGGGAGCGACCATGCCATGATCTGGTTTTGTCTGGACCTAGTAGGAGGAGTAAAAGGCTGCACAAAGATGGAGGTACCTGACTTCGGGGGGAGGGGCGGATTTCAGGAAATGGGAAGAATCCTTAAGAAGCATTTGGATGGGATTGGGCCAGACATGGATGCTGACAGTAGGCGAGAAATCATCAGAAGGGAGTGCAGGATTCTACCAGCACCTATACAAGAGTAAGACAAAAATGCGGTAGGGCCCATAAACCCTGCTGGTGGACCAATGAGGTTCAGGAGGTGGTGAGGGGAAAGAAGGTGGCTTATAGGCATTTCAAGTGCTCAAGGAGTGAAAGGGATCGAGGAGAGTATGAGCTGATGGCCAGAAGGGCCACTAGGGTGGACAGGGTGGCTAAGACAAGGAAGGAGCAGAACCTGGCCAGGGAAATTAGGAGAGGGAACAAGGGGTTCTTTAGATACTCTGGTGAAAAGTGGAGGGTGAAGGGGCAGATTAGCAGGATTAAAACAGGGGAGGGATGGGCACAAGACCCGGGAGCAGGCTGAGGTATTAAATGAGTTCTTCGCCTTAGTTTTCACGAAGGAAAATAGGGGGCTGCACCATACCTGGGAGGAGACGGCGAAACTGAGGAGGGGGAGAACCCTTACCGATCGGCGGGTCTGGGGAAGGGGGCCATCACTGGCAGGAGGGGGGAAGGCAAAGCAGGGGGACGAGGTAGCAAAGGTGGAAATCATGTCAGAGAGAGTGAGGGAAGCCCTTAGGTCCCTTAAGACAGAGAAAGCACCGGGGCAGGATAAATTACATCCCAGAGTGCTGAAGGAACTGGTGGATGTCCTGGCAAAACCCCTAGCAGAGCTTTTCAGCATCTCTCTGAGGACAGGGTGGGTGCCCCAGGACTGGAAGGTGGCACATATAGTGCCTATCCACAAGGAGGGATCAAAGGAGGTGGCAGGGAACTACAGGCCCATCAGCCTGACATCGATGGTGGGCAAGGTGATGGAGGGCATTGTCAAGGAGAGGCTGGGGGTGACCTGGAAAGGTTGGTGTGCCAGGACAATAGGCAGCATGGATCCGTCCAGGGGAAATTGTGTCAGACAAACCTTGTGGAGTTCTATGACTGGGTGACAAGTGGCTTGGACCTGGGTAGACCGGTGGACATCCTCTTTCTTGACTTCAGCAAGGCATTTGACTCTACTCCTCACAGGGGCTTGTTGGATAAGCCAGGAGAAATGGGGGTTGGGAACCAGATCATCAGATGGATAGGAAATTGGCTCCAGGACCAGACCCAGAGGGTCATAGTTGGTGGGATAGTCTCATCCCTAAGGAGGGTCATTAGTGGGGTCCCTCAGAGATTGGTCCTTGGGTCCCTCCCATTCAACGCCTACATCTCTGACATAAGGAAGGGTATCAGGAGTGAGATGAGTCTCTTTGCAGATGACTCAAAACTGGGGGTGGTGGTGGATGGGGAGGAGGGGGGTGGCCCTACAGGGGGACCTGGAGGCTCTGGAAAGGTGGTCTAGAAAGTGGAAGCTGAGGTTCAATGCGGGGAAATGCAAGGTACTGCACCTGGGATCCAGAAACCCAGGCCCAGTGCACACCCTGGGGGAGGGGGGGATGCTACAAGTCTCAGTGGCTGGGAGGGACCTGGGGGTGGTGGTGGATGTCAAAATGAACAACTCTGAGACTTGTAGGAGGGCAGCAGCCAAGGCCAACAGGATGCTGGGATGCATCGCTGGGGGATCACCTCCAGAAGGAGGGAAGTGATACTCCCTCTGTATAACTGCTTGGTGAGGCTACACCTCAAGTACTGCATGCAGTTTTGGAGGCCACACTTGAAAAGGGACATCGAACTCCTGGAGAGAGGCCAGAGGAGGGCAACCAAAATTATCTGGGGCTTGAGGGACAG
This sequence comes from Neoceratodus forsteri, assembly GCA_016271365.2. NCBI lineage: Eukaryota > Metazoa > Chordata > Ceratodontiformes > Ceratodontidae > Neoceratodus > Neoceratodus forsteri. Next base: position 669,426,000 of record CM028133.1, read on the forward strand.
GACCTATGCAGAGAGGCTCAAAGAGCTAAATATGTACACATTGGAAAAGAGAAGGGACTGGGGGGACATGATAGAGGTCTTCAGGTACATGAATGGGGTAAATAGGGGAGGAGCAGTCAGGGTGCTCCAAAAGAAGAAGCGGGGACAACTAGAGGGCATGGGTGGAAGCTGGAGGGGGGAAAATTCAGGGGAGAAAGGAGGAGGTGCTACTTCACTGAGAGGGTGGTGGAGCCATGGAATGCTCTGCCCAGGGGGCTGGTGGAGGCAGAGATGGTGGAGGAGTTCAAGAGGGGGTGGGACAGGTACAAGGGAAGGATTCTGGAAGCAAAATCCTGTGCAGCGAGACTATCCAGGACTGGGAAGGGAGAAGCTAGAGAGGGCGAGGGGGGCAGCAAGGTCAGCTCCCAGGGTGGAGGCTGACCAAATCAGCAGACACGAAAGACTGTTAGGCCTATTCTGCTGGCATATTAGTATGTTAGTAGTATACACAGACAGTTAATAACAGAAGGCAGTATGGCCTAATGCTTTGAGCAGGTATCAATACATTTTTTAAATGTATCACTTGACAGTCAACCTGTCGGTACAGCAGTAGCATTACCATTTGTGACGCTGGTGATTTGGGCACAGAGGTGAATCTAGAACATTGTGACAGGGGGAAGATCAAGCAACCCAGCCGACGCTCTCATCTGCTGGGGAAGGAAAGTTGCGCTCTCCACAATTAAACCACTAGGTGATGATGCAGCTGGAGGGTGATTTGGGGGGATGTGAAGTGGCTCTGGTGGGTGGTTATGCATGTACGTGCACACGCTTACTTAGGAGCTCGGGCCAGTGGTGACCTTGGGGAGAAACAAAAGTAGAAATGCACCCTGATGCATGGCAGAACAGTGCTGGTATTCTCAGGCCTCACCACCCCTGACTGCCCACTGATCCCATATATGATGGGCTTGAGGAAGACTCCCTGAGGGAGCACACCAGATAGAAAATGCCTTCATTTTTTTTACTTTAGTTTTTATTAGTTTATAAGCAAAAACATATACACCTGATACACAACAAGATAAAAATCACAAAAAGATACAACAAACTGGAGTCACATGATATACTCTGGCTGATCAGTCAACTATCCTGCGGCTCCATAACCCTGGCTGAGAAATGGGGCTGTTTTCATTAGTTGAAAGCTCGAATCTCCATTCTCTTTGCAGCAGAGCCCCTTATCTAGTATCAGGTCACTCTCCATTCCTGTACTGCCATGGAACCATTGGAGGGGAAACAAACCCACAGGAATGGCTGATGTTTCTCTCTTACCGCCTTGGCCACAATCTTCTAGAAAATGTCCCACACCTGATTCTCCATCAGCTGCTGAAGCTGAACCAGATAAACTAGACCAGCTGCTGTCTGAACTGGCTGGTATTAAGTTTTATTCATTTATTTATTTAGCTTTTGTTGAACAGGTAAGCACAATAGACATCAGGTGTGATCCAGGAGGTTGCAAAGGGAAAATATAACAAGGAAAAGATATAAAATATGCAAACAATATAACAAAGAACAGATATACAGGCATATTTAGAAGGCATGAACATAATGTCGAGGCTGTCTTTGACAATATGTGAAATGAAACATGTATTAGGTAAGGCAAAAAAACAATAGTACAGCAAATAGCAGACTTTAAGTAGACAATAAATGCTTAAGTATCAGTATGTTGCTAAATTTTTAGGACACCACTCATAGACACAGGCAGAGGCCAGGGGTTAATACAAGATACAGTTCAACAAGCCTTCTTATATTTAGGGACAATTGCAGGCCAAAGCAGAGTTCAGATGTTGCCATAGGGATCTCTTAAAACTGTAGTGGTTGTTTAACCCCTCTCTAAAGTAGTGGAGGACTTACAATTATTCAAGCCAGCTTGGGAGGTCTTCCATTATCACGTCAGAGATGTCAAGGTTCGTATCAGCTTGTTAGAGGATACACAGTCTCGGGACTAGAGGGAAACAAAGGAACTCAAAAAGAAAGTCATTAAACTAGAAGCCAGAGTGAAAGATCAAGAAACACATAGCCATAGAAATAATTTAGTGCTAGTTGGCATACCTGAACAAGCAGAAGGCAAAGATATATTAGCTCTCATCCAGGGGCTTCTACAAGTGGTGGCAGACCCCCCCTCTCATGGCTCCCCATATCCCATCGAACATGACCTCCACTACCTTTGGCCTCCACCTCCTTCCAACGGCAAACTTCAGCCCATCTTACTGTGTTGTTTGAATTTCCAGGATAAAGTTTTAATTCAAAAAAGGGCTCATGAAAAACAGCCTCTTTACTGGAATGGCCATAGACACCATATTTTAGTGGTGTGACACCCCATGTCCATGACAAGCAGCTTGCTTATAAATCAATTCAGCAGGAACTACACAAAGCAGCCATACAGTTTCGTATGTTGTACCCAGCCCAAGTAATTGTCTTAATTGTAGCTGGCTCCTATGAATTTATTTCAGCAGAGCAGGCTTGCCTGGAGCTTCTCAAGCATTTCCCTAATATATTTTTAACTAGCCATTGTTATTGTGTTGACACTACTGGTTTTCTACAGCCTTGGTTTATTGCTCAGTTCTACTATAATTTTTCCAAGTTCTACTATCGTTTTTCTTTATTTAACATCTTTGACTCTTACTTACTTCATCATGTGGGACTATATGACTGTTCAAGGCTCACCAGTATTCACTTCTGGGCTCCTTTTGTGGTGCATCCCTTTTGTGGACATGGCACAGGTGATGGAGGTGACAGCATAAGGAACCAGTCCTCCATGTTGGTGACCTTGCTGACTCACACCCGATAGCATTCCAGAGCACCATTTTCTGGCCCCACCATTATTTTCTCCCTTGCCTATAACATTGTTCCTCAAAGTTGTAGTTTCTGGTGAGACTTTTTCTCCTATTCCCCCCAACACTATGGCGGTCATGGTTTCCATGGATATGGTGGACTCCTTTCTTCAGTCTAGCTTATCTCAGTTACCATGGAGTACCAAGGCCAACATGGGATCACAGAAGTGACCTACCTGGGTTCAGAGTGATTTTATTTCTCCTCTTTCTATACCTCCCTCCTTGGGTTCCCCCTTCTTCCGGAGTCATTTTTTCCTTTTTTTTTCTCTTTTTCTCCATCCTAGAGTGCATCCTCATCAAACACGAACTGCAGGAATTGTCCATTATTTTCATGCTCTAGTTTAATGAAGTGATGGACTTTCTTAATTCCTAGTATACTACTGGACATTACTTGGTTTCAGATTAATGTGACTTATATTAGTGTCATCCCCCTCCCTACCGTCACAACCCATCATCCACTTTCATTCACTGGACCGCGCCCCTACTATCCTGGCTTATTTATTACTAGTTTTTGTATAGCCAGTCACTTTTAACATTTTTCCATTTTATGACATATTGTACTTCTCTGACTCTTTTTTATCCTAATATTTTTATACACCCTTCCTGATGACTGATGCCTTGCTACCACCATTTTTTTGTGGTTAATACTTTTCCCTCTTTGCCCCCTGACTTTTCCTCACCTGTGGGTTTCCCATTTTGTCATCTCCAGTTTTACTTGGGCTCTCTGCCCCCTTACAGTTTTTTCTTTTTCTAACTGATAGATCTGGCCAATGCCAGCCCAGCCAGGGTGTGGTCACCTGGGAGGATGCAAGTCCATTGCAACACCATGGTTCATCTAGTGAATGGTGGCCTTGAGCCTCCCTTTGGGGTTTTGGCCCTACCCCCTCCCTTTCATAGTAGGCACAGGAAAATAGGAGTTTTTCATAGAGGTGGGCAAGCCAGTATTTTTTCACTTAGAGCCAAGCCAAAGCTGAGCCAGGGGTCTGGCCTGACTCTGTGAGCCAAAACACGAGCCAAGCCCTGGCTACTGCAATCTGTTTTCTGCATAGGAGTTAAACATTTCAGACACTATATTAGCTGCTCAGGCTGACAAAAATGCTTACTTTGATCACAACCGACTTGGCTTGACCTTGGCTCTCAATTTCTGACAGAGGTTGAGCTGAGCCAAGCCAGGCAGTAATCTCAAGCCAGGCTTGAGCCTGCTTTGGCTTGCCCAGCTATAGTTTTTCATGTTGTATTGTTTCCTGTCCATTACACTGTTGATAGTTTTTCATATGGTTGGTTACAGTTTGTTGTTTCTCTTATGCTGTTTGTTCCTATTACTTATTGGTTGTTGGTTGTTAATGTGCTGGAATATCGCATTCTGGATAGGGACCTTACTTTTCTCTCTTCAGTATTATTACAGAAGGGCATGGATTTCCCCATGCATTTTGTACTTGAGATCCAGGCCAGTTATTAGATTTCTACCCCACCAGGCTATATATCCTTAACACATTTAACATGTGTTACCTGGAATATTAACGGGGGCCAATCAAAGGCAAAAAGGTTACAAGTCCTTAAGCATCTTCATACTTTAAAAGTGGACCTGGCTATGCTTCAGGAAACTCATACTTTAACCACAGATCTAAGGCAGGTAAAAATACTCCTAGAGCTTGTGTTATCATTTTAGTTAGGAGAACTCTCCTCTTTTAGGTTCTGCAGGAATACACTGATGCTGAGGGTTGCTTTATCATAATCTGAGCTTTGGTAGGACTGCAGGAAATGTTACTTGGGTGATATTTATGGCCCCAATTCTGATTCCTCGTACTTTTTTACTTGCATTCTCAACATCTTTTCCCTTCATAACTACTTACCTAAAATTGTAATGTGTGACTGGAACTCACCCTAGATGATACACTAGAACTGGTAAACTCCATAAAGTTCTTTCCTCTGCACAAAAAGCCCTCAGAAATCTTCTGGACAATTGTTGCCTAGCTGACATTTGGAGGGTCCTGCACTGTACGAAAAGGGACCATACCTTTCACTCTCCCATACAGGCACCCAATCCAGCCTAGACTATGCCTTGATGAGCTGTTGGCAGAGAACAGCAAGAGGAAGGAGGTGCTGTTTGAACTTTACTACTCTGCTGGGACCTAAGAACTAGAACTCAACTACTGGGTCCTTCAATTCAGGGTAAAAATAAACAAAAAAAACAAGTGTTAATGTGTTTGTCTCAGCTGGGTGAATGGAACTGTTATCTGTGCAGTTAGCTAGGTGAAGAAGGGAACTGTGAATTTGAGGGAGCTGCTTAGGCAGCAGGAAGCCAGGTGTTTGCATTTAAATCTGCCCATGGTAGCTTTTGGCAGAGAACAGCAAGAAGAAGGAGGTGCTGTTAGAACTTTACTACTCTGCTGGGATTTAAGACCTGGAACTCTACTACTGGAACCTTCAATTCAGGGTAAAAACAAATAAACAAAAAAAACAAGAGTTAGTGTGTTTGCCTGAGTTGGGTGAAGGGAATTGTTATCTGTGCAGTTAGTTAGGTGAAGAAGGGCACTGTGAATTAGGGGGAGTGGCTTAGGCAGCAGGAAGCCAGGTGTTTGCATTTAAATTTGCCCTAGATAGCTTTTGGCAGAGAATAGCAAGAGGGAGGAGGTGCTGTTAGAACTTTATTACTCTACTGGGATTATATAGAGCTCCCTCACTCCTCTCTACACACCCCCACCCTTAGCCAGTTCTACTTTTATGGGCACTGGATTTGACTGACAACAGGAACTTCCTGTTTGGGAGCAGGAAGGAGTGATCACAGAAGCATAAAAGACTCACCATCCTAGAAGGAAAAGAGTATCTGTCCACCCCCCCCCCCCAGCTGCTGGAGGTCTGACTCTGAGCAAGAAAGAAGGAGACTACTGGGGAATACAGGAACTTCCTATGGCAGAACAAGAAGAGCAGGAGCTTTAAGGGCATGGAGGCAGTAGAAAAGTAGGGAGAGAAAAAAAAAAATATATATATATATATATGTATAAAAAATAAAATTTTAAAAAATGAACAGAGAGAGAGGAAAGAGTAAGCATACAAAACAACAATTGAGGGGCCACAAATAAGACATGGTGGGAGTGGTGCAGAGCAGTGGCTGTGGAGCGGCAGTCTTCTGGGAGACATTCTGGAGGATGTGGTGTTGTCCCATCTGCAAACACCTCCCTGGGCTGAGGGAGGAGGTTGCTTGTCTCCAGACTGAGTTGGCCAGGATTTGGGGGACCTCCTCTCCCACCCAGGGACCACCAGTGCCACTGCTGCTGCCTCAGAGGTTGCCAAGAAAGAGGAATGGTTGGACCACAGTGGGCTCAAGGAGGATGAGGGTGGTGGAACAGAGGCACATCCCTCCAGTTGTACCTCTCCATAATTTGTATGCCATTCTGGTAGAGTGCAGTTCCTCTATGGAGTCACCCACAGTGGAGACCAAAGAGGATGCTGGGAACCTCCACAAAGGAGACCCACAGGAGGGTGGCATGGGACCCCACAAGGGAAGGAAACAAATCCTGGTGGGGGACTCCATTGTTAGGAGGGTAGAACTAGGGGGAGAGGAAGGTAAGATGCCTGCCTGGTGCCATGGCTTGGCGGGACAGGGAGTGAATCCTCAGGATTGTGGTAGGAGCTGCACGGGGAGGGAGCTGGCTGTCATTGTCCATCTGTGGACAAATTATCTGGCTGAGAAAGGGATCAGAGCAGTGCTGGAGGAGTTTGTGGAGTTGGGGAGGGGCCTTAGACAAGTAGCATGCATGGTAACCTTCTCAGAGGTGTTGCCTGTCTATGGCATGGGTGAGGATAAGGCGCTCCACACCACAGGATTCAATCAGTGGTTGAAAAACCAGTGCAGAGCACAGAGTTTTGGCTTCACTGGGGACTGGGGGGCCACCTGGAGGGATGCAGGCCTATACTGGTGTGATGGTCTGCATCTGTCCAGGAGGGGAACCATGGTCCTAGGTGATAGGTTTAAATTCTTCTTTGGCAAGCATTTAAACTAGCCAAGGAAGGGGGCCATTGAAAAGGAGCAAGGAAATCCTAGCCCCCTTCAAAAAATCAGAGTAGTCAGTGATGTAAACACCAAGATAGAGAAGTCAATAGGGAGAAGGGCAAGGGTAAATTGAAAGAAATGCAAAGGCAGTAAGGACAGTCATGGGGCAAAAAGGGGTAATGCCATCAAAAAATGGAGGGTAATGTGTACCAATGCCCATAGTCTAGGTAGCAAGCTCCCTGAACTGGTGGCCTTGATGGAAGAGGGATGCCTGGATATCGTGGCAGTCACAGAAACATGGTACACAGAGAACCATGACTGGGATGTCAACATAATAGGGTACACAATCTACAGGAGGGACTGGAAGGGTAGAAGAGGAGGAGGAGGAGGAGTAGCTTTCTATGTATGGGAAGGGATCAAAGCAACGGAATTAAAGGGTAAACAGGGAGGAGGAGAAGAGGCACTGTTGGTCACCCTGGAGACTGGAAATGGCACCACAATCCGCACAGGGGTTGTATACAGACCCCCATCTCGGGGGGAGGAAATGGATAAGGAAATGATAGAGGGCATCCTTAGGATGTCAGAAAAAGAGGATATATTGTTGATGGGGGACCTACACCCCCCTTCCACATCCTCCCTGCTTCTCCCATCCTCCTTCCTTCTTGTATCAGTGCATAACTTGTCCCATTGCCACCTACTTATCTACTGCCCTAAATCTCACCCTCCCTCACCCACCTATTCCTTGTATACCCACAGCATCTCATTCTTTCTCTCCTAGTGTTATCCCAGTTCCAGACACACACCCCCACTGGCTGCCCACTTCTCCCGACACATGTCTCCCCCTTGATACACCTGAGTCTTTTTAAACTGACTATGTATGTCTCTTCACTTGTAGCATCCACTTCAACTAATCTCTTCACTGGACTATAATGCCTTTACCTTGCAGGAATACTAAACCATGTATGTTGTTGTATTTGGTATAAATTTTTACTGACTTGCTACCCTATTGTTATGCATACCCTTACTGACTGTCTTTTACCTGAACCTAAATGTATTTTTACTTATCCTGTCTATTGCAGGTCTACCTGTACTGTTGTACTCTTGCATCTACTGTCTATTTGTCTGTATATAAATGCATTGTTACTTGACTTGTGTAATGCAGGTCCACCTTGTAAATGAGCTTGCTCAATGGTGTTCGCCTGGATAAATAAAGAATTTGATTGATTGAATGAATATGCCAGATGTTAACTGGAGCACCTTTGCTGCAGCCACATCCAAGAGCACGTAATTCTCGATGCCCTACGGGGGCATGCCTCAAGCAGCTAGTGTTGGAACCCACTCGGGAGGGAGCAATCCTAGACCTGGTACTCTCAAATGGAGACAGAGAGAGGATCTCAGATCCAGAAGTGGGTTGTCATCTGGGAACAAGTGACCACCAAACAGTGTGGTTCATGATAAACACAGCCTCAGAGTCAAGCCATACAAAAGTGAGGGTACTGGGTGGCACTGTGGATCCTGAGCAAGATGGCTACAAATTGATCAAGCTCTGTGTCTGGCATTAATAATATACTTGGTAAACTTTCATCATTTGAAGAGAAGGCACATTTAACCACAATACAACTGTTCTGGAATACCTCCGGACTAAGAAGGGGAATCCTCAAAGAGATAAAACATCTGGTGATGGTACTAAAAGTAAAACCATCTCCAGATCCTCTACCAACATGTGGGCTATACAGGGCCATGAACCTACACCAGAAGAGGGACTTCAGGAAGAAACACTCCAAATACCAGGAGTAAAAATGAATTGTATGCTAGCATCAATGTCTGGACTGGCTGATAAATTCGATGCTCTCACAAGTAGAGTGGTCCAGGTTGAAACAAAAGTGGAAACGATCACTACAGTTACAGCAGATGAAAAAAAACCTCAGAAGCAGCCTTAGGAGTGGTCAGTCTTATGATTAAGGAGAATACACATCTCCGTTCCCGTCTTGAAACCTTAGAGAATCAAGCGAGAGCCAAAAATCTTAGACTTCTCGGTCTTGAGGAAGGCTCTGAAGGGGACCACCTTATGCTGTTTGCACAGGATTGGATGCTACAGCAACTTGGTGATGAAGCCACTCAGCTGGTTAAGAAGTTTCAGAAAGCGTACAGGGTTACACCTCGGGGCTGCCAAGACAATGCTGATGCTCCAAGGACTGTAGTGATCGTTACAGATGGTGTCGGAACAAGAGATCATCTGCTTGCTCTTGCCAGAAGAAAATTAATCCTGCTACACGATGGCCAACCGATACGGATCTTTCCAGACCTGTCCTATGCTATGCGTCAAAAAAGGAAGCATTTCGACGGAGCTCATGCCATGTTAAGAGAGGCGAGCATTTCTCATGGCCTAGTGTTCCTGGCCCATCTCTGCATAGTGCATCGCAGTAAAGTTTATGTTTTTTCAGATCCTGAAGAGGCCCAGAAGTGGTGTCGAAGACATGCTGTTCATCGACCTCAAGTCCCATCGATGGGCAATTCATCTTCAGAGGAAGATATTCCTTGAACTGAGCCTGGTACCTTCTCTTTCTTTATAAAATAATCCAGGTTTTGAGGAGTGAAAAGGGGATAGGGGTTTTGTTTATGTCCAGGGTACACTGTTTTTCCTTTTTTCTTGGAGATGGCTAATACACATACATCCTGGTGGACTAGAGACCTTGGGCCTTTATTCTCTTCTCCCTGATATTGCTATATTTTGCCAGTTAAGAAGTTCTGTTAAAATCAGGGCATTTCTATATTAAATATATAGATGGTTAAAATGGATGTGTTTATAAGCGCCTTAGTTAGTGGCTCAAACTACTATGTTTCACAAATAGTAGGGAATATTTCTTTACTAATGGGGTGCAGCCTGTTAAGGTTATGGTTTAAATAGTAATAGCCTTTTATTAGAGAACAAATCAATGTATGTTTTAGCACTAAATAGTGCATATTCTAAGTTGTAACATGGTAGAATTTTCCTTCCTCTTTTTAGAGGGGAATAGATACCAGACTTTAAATGACTATATCATATAAATCAGCATGTAACTCATGGGTTCCTTCACAGCAATTGTAATTTTAAGACAGTTATTTGAAACCTTAGTTAGACCCCTCACTGACGTATCTTTTAACATTCAGTGGGCCTAGTGAGAATATTAAGAGGAGTGATGCCCTCATGGGTTGATAAATATTTATAATTGTAATATTGAATGTGGGAAATTAACTGTATGTTTGATAGATAACCAATAAACATAAAGTATAAAAAAAGTGAGGGTACTGGACTTCAGAAGGGCTGACTTTGTCAAAATGGGAGAGTGCCTCAGAAAAGCACTAGCAAACAGGCAAGAAGAAGGGGTGGAGGAACAATGGGGTAACATCAAAACTGTCATCACAGAGGCAACAAGCCTTTGTGTGAAGCAAATAAACAAATCAAAATGGAAGAAAAAAATGCTATGGTTCTCAAAAGAGGTGGTGGGGAAGGTTAGGGAGAAAAAGACAGCATTCAGGAAGTATAAGGATACACAGAAGGAGCAGGACAGATAACTGTACCAGATAAAGCAGAAGGAAGCGGGGAAGGCAGTCATTATAGCAAAGGCCCAAACCGAGGAAAAGACAGCCAACTCAGCTAAGAAGGGGGCTAAAACCTTTAATAGGTACATTAGGGAGTGAAGAAAGACCAAGGGAGGGAAAGTGAGGCTTAATAAAGGGGAAGGTGTGTGGGCAGAGAGGGACAGTGAAAAAGCAGGGATACTGAACGAATACTTCTGCTTAGTATCCACAAAAGAAGAGGATGGGGAGGTAATTAATCCAAACAATAAAAGCACTCTGGATAGGGGGGTTGACACCAGTGCTTTCACAGAAGAAAGGGTTCTGAAAGAACTCCTAAAACTGAAGGTGGACAAAGCAAGGGGGCCTGATGGGATTCACCCCAGAATTGTAAAAGAACTAAGGGGAGAACTAGTCACACCACTGACTACCCTTTTTAACAAATCATGGGTGGATGGTGTGGTACCTAAGGACTGGAGGAGGGCAGATGTGATTCCCCTTCACAAAAGTGGGAGCAAAGCAGAGGCAGGAAACTACAGATCTGTTAGCTTGATCTCAGTGGTAGGGAAAATGATGGAATCACTTCTGAAAGAAAGAATTGTTGAGTACCTAGTAGCGCAGGCACAGGACCCAAGACAGCATGGATTCACAGCAGAAAGGTCATGTCAAGTGAATCTAATAGATTTCTTTGACTGGGTAACCGAAGTAGTGAATCAAGGAGGGGCTGCGGACATGGCCTACCTAGACTTTAGCAAGGCATTTGACACAGTCCCACACAAAAGATTAATAAACCAATTAGCTAGCCTGGGAGTGGGTCCCAGGGTGGTAGCCTGGGTAAAAAATTGGCTGGACAACAGGACACAGAGGGTGATAATAAACATAGTTCATTCCAAAGAAAGAGGGGTTACTAGTGGGGTACCGCAGGGTTCAGTACTGGGTCCGGTCCTTTTTAATGTCTTTATAAGTGACATTGCAGAAGGACTGGAAGGAAAAATATGCCTCTTTGCAGATGACCACAAAGATCTGCAACAGGGTTGATACACAAGTGGGGGTAGAAAGGAAGAGAAGGGACTTGGCAAAGTTGGAGGAATGGTCAAAAGTATGGCAGGTTGGATTCAATGCAAAGAAGTGCAAAGTAATGCAATTGGGAAACAAAAACCCAGAGGAAGAGTACACAATGTGGGGGGAGGTATTAACAACAACAAAAATGGAGATTGACCTGGGGGTAGTCATATCAGATGACTTAAAGGTAAGAAAGCAATGTGAGAAGGCAGTAAGGATGGTTGGGGGATACTGGGACGTATAGGGAGAGGCATCATCAGTAGAAAACAGGAAGTTGTTATCCCTCTGTACAGACAGTTGGTGAGATCCCATCTGGAGTACTGCGGGCAGTTCTGGAGACTCCATCTCTGCAAGGACATAGACAGGATAGAGGCAGTCCATAGCAGGGCAACTAAATTGGTGCAGGGTCTGCAACAGAAGCCAAGTGAAGAGAGACTAAAAAAGCTTAATATGTATACCCTTGAGGAAAGGAGGGATGGTGGGACATGATAGAAACTTTTAAGTACCTCAAGGGAATCAACAAAATCCAAGAGGGTAGCATATTTCAGAAAAAGAGGTGTGCAAGAACAAGGGGACACAATCTGAAGATAGATGATGGACGGCTCAGGGACAATATGAGGAAGTATTTTTTTACAGAGAGGGTGGTGGATGCATGGAAGTGCCTTCCTGAAGAGGTCATGGGGTCAAAAACAGTGAGGGAATTCAAGAATGCATGGGACAGACATAAGGCAATTCTCTTGTGGGGGTAGGAAGGAGTAGGCTGTTGGTTAACTAGGATCTGCAGCTTATCCAATAGGTAGGGAAATGGGCTGACTAGGTGGGCCAAGCGGTTTTTATCTGCTGTCAAAGTCTATGTTTCTATGATTAGTTCCTCCTTCATAGCGGCAGTGAGGTACTGTGAAATTCAAAGTAAGGTCTGCTCCAGTCTCTCTCTCCGTTCATCTACTTTCCTTGGTGGAGGTGGATAAATGTTGGAAACTTAATAACCAGCGACAAATATGGGACCTTTTAGCTTCAGTTCGGACTCTGGAAAAAAATATTAACCTCTCATCTCCTGAACATGATTGAGTAAGGCTTAACCAGGAAAGGGTCAAATATTCTGAACTCAATAGGCAACAGGCAGAAAATGCTCTTTCTAAAACCTAACTCACTTATGAAATGCATGGCAAAATGGTGGCCAGCTTCTTGCCATTCATCTTAAACAACAGGAAACTGCGTGTCTGATTGAGGCGATTCAGTCTTCTAAAGACGGTGCCCTCCCAGCTTCTCCCAGAGACATTGCTGCAGAATTCAAGGCTTTTTATGAAAGTCTTTATGCAGCAGATGATCCACTTCCAAATATTAATTCATCAATAATAGATTACTTTTTCCAAGCCCAACTTCCCCATTTAAATCCTCAACTAGTGGACTCCCTTAAAGCTTCCCTGTCTATGGCTGAGGTTGAGCATGCCATCTCCTCCTCACCCCAGATAAAGCTCTGTGACTGGACTGCTTCTCACCTAATTTTTATATTTCCCTTAAATCCGAATTGGCTCCACATTTTGCTGACTTATATAATCGTTATCAATCGGACAACCATTCTCCCTCACTTTTGGAAGCCTTTATCACCCTTATCCCCAAACCTGGGAGGGATCATTCTGATGTAGGTAACTATAGATCCATCTCACTCTTGAATATTGATATTAAAATCCTGGCCAGACTCTTAGCTTACCAAAGTAGCAATATGTGGAAACCTCTAACAGGATGTGAACAGGTATGATTTATGCAAGGCCAGCTCACTTTGGATCACATGCGTAAAATATTACACCTGATCATGGTGTCCAGGGATTCAGATGTGCATTCAGCGCTGGTATCATTGGACGCCAAGAAAGCATTCGATAGGGTTTCTTGGCCTTTTCTTTTTCACACTATTTTGACCTTTGGATTTCCTAATGAATTTATCAAATACATTTTATTATTATTCTCCAACCCCTTGGTCCAAATTATCTTCAATGACGTATTGTCAGAACCCTTCCCCTTACAAAAAGGTACGCATCTCCCTATCTTTTTAATTTAAATCTGATCCCCTTACCAAGCACATTTTGCAACACCCGCAGATTAGCGGAATTTCTGCTGAAACCCTTTCCTTCAAAACTTCTACTTATGCGAATGACATTCTGCTTCACTTGACCCACCCTGCCTGGTCCCTGCCAGCTGCACTTTAGGTGCTTGCTGAGTATGGATCTCTTTCTGACTACAAATGAAACTTAACCAAAACCATAAAACCATGATAATGTCTCTTAACCACAAAACTCTCAAACAAGATCTTCTTCCTACAATGATGCCCTAACTGTCTTACTTATTTAAGCATTCAGCATGCTATTAGTGTCCCTTTTTTAATAGCTCAGATTTTTCTCCCCTTATTTCAACCCTTACAAGCCAATTTACAACGTTGGCAGGAATGACCAATCTCATTGTGGGGGCAGACTTTTGGTTATATGGATGAACGTCCTCCCAAGGGTTCTATACACACTTAATATGATCAGCGTCCCTCTTCCGCAAACATGGTTTCCTAAACATCGAAAGATCCTCTTGAAGTTTTTGTGGAACAGCAAAAAACCTTGTATATCATACTCCTCGGTTACCCTAGCAAAACACCATGGTGGTCTCCAACTTCTGAACTTTTGCTGGTATTACATTGTTGCTCAGGCCAGTAAGTTGTTGGCTTGGAGTGTGCAAGATATGGGGATCTCTCCAAATCTGTGCTACCCACATTGGAAAGACATTGAACTGCATCTCGATAAAATCATTGGCATTAGTTACCGAGCTCTACCTCACCTGTGACGGAGATAAACAAAGTTTTTTAAAAAAGCTAATCCTGGACAATTGGTTTAGTAAATTTATGTGTACTTCTGCAAAATTTAGTACTCCAGTTCAGAGATGCAGTTATCTTGAACTCTGTCACTTATACCCATGCAAGATATACCAGTGCTGCAGCTTTATATAACTATTTAAAAAAACAAATGGCTGTTGTGCTAGTATGATTTATTTCTCCTTTTTTCTAAATTGTTTCACTCTTGCCTTGCTCAGGTTCCACATTTTGCATACATGATCATTAGCTGTGTCTTTTTTCTCACCTTGGCTTTATATTTTCTTCAATCTCTTTAGCTCTTTCTTTCATTCTTTCCCTCCACTCCATTTCCTGGAATGTAGGGTCATAGTGAGATTATGCCTGGTTTGATCAGCAAACAGTCATAAGAGGGCCATGGGCCATAGTGAGCATTGGTTTGTTTGATCACTGGTAGACCAACAGAGGGCTATAGTGAGCCTACAGCAAGCATCTTTTGTGCGTGTGTGTGTGTGTGTGTGTGTGTGCGCAGATTTCCCATGTCCTCGGGATTCCTAAACTTCATCCAAGGAGGTATGCCCTTATTGTAAATAATTTCACCTCCGTTGCTTCCAAACATAATTTCACCACTAAAACTTGCAAGTAAACATTATCGGTTATGACCGATGCTTATTTATTACAGGTATAATCCTCATCCCTCTCTCTCTCTCTCTCTCTCTCTCTCTCGCTCTGTCTTTCCTCCTTCTACTTCTTTTATCCCCCAGTTACAGTATAATGCCCTGAAAGCAGATACATTTATCATGATTTTTGCTAACTTTTGCTGTCTCTTTCTGAATTCTCACTTTCATGAGTTCTGCAGGTTTTAGGGAAAGAAAATTCCAAGGGTCAAGTTATAACAGACTAATGTTTGGCATAGTTTATAGACACCAGACAGGGTATAGACCAGGACAATGCACTGTTCTGGGAATGAAGGAATAAAGCTGAACAGGGATGAGCAGTTATAGGGATTTTAATTATTCTACACATGGGCTGGGTCTACCACATGGCACCAAACAGGGTAGGAAATGAATTCCTGGGCACAGTAGGTGGCTATCTACTTAAGAAGGAAGCAAGAGAAGTTACAAGAATGGATGCAGTCCTTGATTTGGTTCTATTTAATAAAGAGGGTCTGGTAGGCAACACCAAGGTTTGTTATGGATTGGAAAATAGTGATCATAATGCCATAAATTCTAGCTTATTAATGGGTGACAACGAGGAAAGGGGAAATTGTTTAACCAGGAAAGACACATTAAGCCAGAGCTTGTTTCCAGGTGTGACCTAAGAGCACAAGGCAGTTAAGTGACTTGCTCAGGGTCACACAGTATGCAAGTAGAGGCTGATGGGATTCAAACCCAGGGCCCACATATTCAAAAGAGATGCACGGCACTTCCCTAAATGCACCCGCATATCTCTGGACTTGCGAGAGCTATCAGGGGTGTGGCAATATTCAGACACCCCCAATGTGCCCTGCAAACCTAACTGCACTGCCAGGCAGAATATTGTGATGCTGGAATGCAAATGAGGAGTTCCTCATGCATATGCCACACATCACAATATTCAAACGTCCTCTGGTGAAGACACGGCTGGACGTGCCGGCACAAAGATAAGTTGCCAAAACCCTAAGATAACTATGCGCGGGGCAGGGTGGTGCCCCATGCACAGTCCACAGCTGGCCACATGGTCCCCCCTCCCCAAGCCCCTAGAACTGGTCTGGCATGATGCCACCCCCTCCCCAGCCCCAATCTCTGTAAAATAAAACATATTCTCAAGCCCCTGTACCATAGTATAGGGCCCCCCAGCCCCGATCACCGTAACATAGAATATATTTCCAAGCCCTTTTTCCATAGTGTAGGGTCCCCCCTCCCTGGCCCCTGATCATCATAAAATACAATATATTCCTAAGTCCCTGTTCCATAGTGCAGGGTGTCCCTACCCTGCCCTCATCACTGAGTGGAAGAATTATGAAATCAAGATCCCCTTTTCCATAGTGTAGGGACCCCATCCCTGCTCCGATCACTGTAAAAAATGCAATTCCATGATTTCCAGTGTGTAGTGTCCCCTGACCCCCCCACCCCAGTAGGCAGTAACCTACCACACTGCACCCCCATCCCGTCCCGAGCCGATGACTGGCACAGCCCTCCTCACTGTGCCACGGCCAGCTGCCGATTAATCAGTACCAGTGTGTACAATAAATATCATGCATTCATTGGTTGTCAAGACAACCAATGAGTGCATACTATTACTGTATGTGCTTGGGCACCGATCAGTCGGTGGCTGGCCATGGCAGAGTATGAGGGCTGTGCAGAGTCTTGCTGCCACAGGACAGGATGGGGGTGCGAGGTAAGGGGTTACAACCTTCCAGGGTGGGTGCATGGGGACACTACACTATGGAAAAAACAAGGAAACGTGGTTTTTTGTGTATTTACAGTGATCGGTGTGGGGAGGGGAGTCCCTACAATTATGGAAAAGGGGAACTTGATTTTATTATTATTGCACACAGTGATCGTGGTGGGGAAGGGGGTCCCTACACTATGGCAAAGGGGATATTGTTTTTATTATTCTTTCACTCGGTGGTTGGGATGGGGTGGGGGGACCTTACACTATGGAATAGGGGCTTGGGAATATATTTTATTTTACGGTGATCGGGGTCGGGGAGGTGGGGACCCTACACTATGGCATTGGGGCTAGGGAACCCTTTTTCCTTTTTTATATGGATTGTTATGGGCTTTTCTGGTTTTCTGCCTGTGTTTCCCCTTCCTGGGCCCTGTCACATAGCCATATGTGTGCATGGAGGTCTGCATGCACACCGGAAGCCAGCTCAGCCCCTTCTGCCACCCGTACTGCAGCCCCCTCCCACCTATGTCACCCCACCGGACTGTCACCTGGTGGGGACAGAACTACAGGAGGGGCAACAACCCACCCCCACCACCCCCAGGAGAGGAGAGCAGCCTGACAGCATGCTCAATCTCACTCCTCCCACCCCCTCATGCCGACACCCCAACGACCCGATGTCATTCCTGAACCCGGGTCGCAGCACAACGTGAGGTAAGACATACAGAGTCTTAACCCTCAGCACCACTGGGCCAGCCAGGGAATACTTTTTCATGTACAGTGATCAATGCTAGCCCGGCGCATTCAGCCTGACGCAGCCATGCTAATAAGCCCATAATGAACATGCATTAGGCCCCTTTGCACCATGCATGCCCAATGAGGTCATTTGCATTTTTTGGTTGAATATCACCCATGGGGGACTAGGTGCATCCAGGTATGTGCCATGCATTCCCCCACTGGTAGTCTTCAGCCCTGCACCCTGGATGTGCCATGCCATACATGGCAGCCACCTGCTATGCATCACGCATCCATGCTCTGCTATTCAAACAGAATGTGTGATATGTTTCAACCGTACATTCTGTTTGAATATCACGTCAGAGCTGGCCAGCCCAATTTGGTTGTGCTGCACATCAATTCGCGCCCGCATACGGCCAGCTCTGAATATGCCCCCCCCAGGTCTCTAGGTTTGCAGCTCAGTGCCCTTAACCACTATGCTATACTGCTTCCTATGCTATTCCTGCTACAATGGCAGGAGGAAGGGAATCAAAACATGAAACTTCAGGTGGGGACAATTCAACAGACTGGGCAGCAGATCCAAAGTTTGAGCAAAGAACCTTTTCAGAGTCTACTGCCTGTGAACAAATTACAGCAAACTTCTAAGGTCGGTAGTAGTTTGAACATACTCAGAGCAAAGTTTGCTAGAACAATTGATTATAAAGTATGCCCCCCCCCCATGCAGATCTCTTAACTGGATCTAGCTAGGGACAATGAAAAGGCATTGTACTCAGCAGCACAGGACAGGCGGAACTGTTGTGATGTGTGCATATGATTACAGTTGATGGCTTGGAAACAGTACACTTTTGAGATCATGTTTTCCAGTAGTCACAGGGAATGTTCACAGCACAGAATGTGAATTTATTGATAAGAAGGACCCACACCTGGAATAACTAATTGAACAGCACAGTACTGTAGCACACATATTCCTGTACATAATTGCCAGGAAACAACGGTGACAGGCAGTGTGGTCTACAGGATGGCTCACCAGTTTTGGAACGAGGAGGTTAAATACAGGCTTTTTCAAAGGGAGATAGCACACCATACAAATACAGGGGATCTCTCTATTTTGGAGCATCCAGGATCCCATTACTGGAGCACCTACACCACACTTTACCATTAAAATCCTGGGTTTATAAGTCTGCTGCTAAACAAAAATGATGTTGCAGTAACCTAGATAATGGTTCATCTGTTAACAGGTTAATCATTTTCCTTGCAGTAACACTTACAATATTGATGGGTAAATCATAATTTTTTTTTGTAACAAATGGATTTTAATTGCATGTTTTATTGCTCTGTACATATTTACCTCAATTTCTGAGATTTATTTAAAGCAGCAGATCAATAAAATTGGGCAAAACATTTGACACTACCTTTTTCACTATAAAAGATTCCAAACATCTTCCAGTTTAATTTGGTGGTGCAATTTTCTAATTCCACCAAAATGTGAGTATTTTATATAGAGGATTGTGTATGTGCAATCATACACAACAAGGCTGTTTTTCAATCGAGCAGTTTCTATGGTAACCGGATACCTCGAGAGTGCAGCTTGAGACGTCTTGTTTCCACGGAAACCTCGAGATTGAAAACATAGAGAATACTGGATGGGAAACTATGTAGAACCAGTGTGTTCTGCCACAGAGGGATTCTGATTCCATCTGACCTCGAGAGCGAAGCTCGAGAGGTCCATGGGAACCAGAACCCTGAAGTGGCAAAACACACTGGTTGTACATAGTGTTGCTCATCCTGTATTTTTTATAGTGTATAGCACTGTGCAAAAAATGTGTTTTGTGAGTTCTTTTGCTTTCAAAATGAAACTGACTCATGCAGTCTCTAGAGGTTCTAGAATGCTGTTCTACCAGAGTAGGGTAGAACAGCATTCCATCACATTGGAACTGTGGTTGAACAGCACTTTGAACAGGATGGAATTCTATACAGAACAACACTCCACTATACGCTATAGCCTTGTTGTGTATAGCAGCTCATACACAGTCTTTTACAGTGTATGGACAACCATAAATTCATAACTGTGTCCTTTCTGTTGAGGTATTTTCAGTGCCACTTTCTTCCTGGGCCAACTCTCTCCACCGTGGCCATTTCATGAAGAGCAGAGGATTCCAGAACGCGCATGCAAGAAGACGTTCCATGTTGTGTTGCAGTAGCTAAGTATTTAGTGGAGCACAACAACAAAATGACACTTCCATGTCAGAAGGACGAATTAATAACGGTGAACCATCACAACGGCACCGAGCCCACTGCACAAACACTTTTCATAAAGAGTTTTTTTTAATTGCCCCCCACCACCTATTTGTGGGGGCTTTGCCCCCACACCCCCTTAATTTAAATTCCTACTCCAAGTGGGGCAACACTTGAGGATGGGGGCAGAACCATGGTCATGCAAAAGTGTTGGCATTGTGGTTCCTTCACCATTGTGATGGTTTGCCATTATTCGTTCGCCCTCTTCACGGGATACCCAAAATAACATAGCTTCCGCAGCACAATAATTTTATTCTAAGTATGGATTTCTACTTAGAATAACGTTCTATCATACACTGTAAATGTTTTAATTGAATTTTTTTCTCAAAAAAGAAAAGATGGCCACCACATTTTGCATAGAAATAGCATTGTAGGCCTGGCATGGATTAGGATCAAAAAAATTAAAAAGACTCATGGTGCACAGCAAAGGAGGTACCTAAACAAATACATTTAATGAGCATGGTAATATTTTTCTCAATTGTACCTGAAACTAGCTTGTTTTTGCAAAAAAAATTTCTCTTTGCACTGCTGCTTTAACTGCTGCCTATTTTCTGTTTATTTCTCATATTCTATACTGTAATTCATGTATATTTCATGAACACATGGATAGAAACATAGAAACATAGAATTTGATGGCAGATAAGGACCACTTAGCCCACCCAGTCTGCCCATTTCCCTACCTACTGGATAAGCTACAGATCCTAGTTAACCAGCAGCCTACTTCTTCCTACCCCCACCCCCTAGAATTGCCTTATGACTGCCCCATGCATGCTTGAATTCCACCACTGATTTTGACTCACAACCTCCTCGGAAGGCGTTCCCATGCATCCACAACCCTCTCTGTGAAAAATACTTCTAAATTACCTCTGAGCCGCCCCCTCTATCTTCAAATTGTGCCTCTTGTTCTTGCACACCTCTTTTTTGAAAGATGCTACCCTCTTGGACTTTGTTGATTCCTTGAGGTACTTAAATGTTTCTATCATGTCCCCCTCTCCTCCTTTCCTCGAGGCTATACATATTAAGCTCCTTAAGTCTCTCTTCATATGTCTTCGGTGTAGACCATGCACCATTTTAGTTGCCCTCCTCTGGACAGCTTCCATCCTGCCTATGTCTTTGCGTGAGTTGGGTCTCAGAACTGCACACAGTACTCAGATGGGGCCTCACCAGCTGTCTGTACAGAGGGATAATAACTTCCTGTTTTCTACTGGTGATGCCTCCCATGCATCCCAGTATCCCCCAAGCCCTTCTTGCTGCCCTCTCACATTGCTTGCCCACCTTTAGGTCATCTGATATGACTACCCCAGGTCCCTTTCCATTTTTGTTGTTGTTAGTATCTCACCCCCCATTGTGTACTCTTCCCCTGGGTTTTTGTTTCCCAGGTGCATTACCTTGCACTTCTTAGCATTGAATCTAAGCTGCCATACATTTGACCATTCATCTAACCTTGCCAAGTCCCTTCTTATCCTTTCCACCCCACCCTGTGCATCAACTCTGTTGCAGATCTTTGTGTCATCAGCAAAGAGACATACTTTTCCTTCTAGTCCTTCTGCAATGTCACTTATAAAGACATTGAAGGAGGACCGGTCCTAATACTGAACCCTGCGGTACCCCACTAGTAACCCTCCTTTCTTCTGAGTGGACTCCATTTACTATTACTCTCTGTGTCCTATTCTCCAGCCAGTTCTTTACCCAGGCTGTCTTCTTGGGACCCACTCCCAGGCTGGCTAACTTGTATATTAATCTTTTGTGTGGGACTATGTCAAATGCCTTGCTAAAGTCTAGGTAGACCATGTCCACAGCCCCTCCCTGATCTACTACTTTGGTCACCCAGTCAAAGAAATCTATCAGATTCATCTGGCATGACCTTCCCACTGTGAATCCATGCTGCTTAGGGTTCTGTGCCCCTCTGGCCTCTAGATACTCAACAATTCTTTCCTTCAGAAGTGATTCCATCATTTTCCCTGCCACTGAGGTTAACTAACAGGTCTGTAGTTTCCTGCTTCTGCCTTGCTCCCACTTTTGTGAAGGGGAATCACATCTGCCCTCCTCCAGTCCTTGGGTACCACCCCATCCTCCCATGATTTGTTAAAAAGGGTAGTCAGTGGTGTCACTAGTTCTACCCTTAGTTCTTTTAGAATTCTGGGATGAATCCATCAGGCCCCATTGCTTTGTCCACCTTCAGTTTTAAGAGTTCTTTCAGAACCCTTTCTTCTGTAAATGGGCTGGTATCAACTTCTGTATCCAGAGTGTTTCTACTGTTTGTTTATGTAACTCCACCTCTTCATTTGTAAATACTGAGCAAAAATATTTGTTTAGTATCTCTGCCTTTTCACAGTCTCCTCTGCCCACCTCTCTCCCCTTTATTAAGCCTCACTATCCCTCCTTGGTCTTCCTTCACTCCCTGATGTACCTATAAAAGGTTTTATCCCCTTCTTAACTGAGTTGGCTATCTTTTCCTCGGTTTGGGCCTTTGCTGTTCTGACTGCCTTCCCAGCCTCCTTTTGCTTTAACTGATACAGTTCTCTGTCCTGCTCCTTCTGCTATTCCTTGTACTTCCTGAATGCTTTCTTTTTCCTTGAACCTTCACTGCCACTTCCTTTGAGAACCATAGTGGTTTCTTACATTGTTTTGTTTTGTTTATTTGCTTCACACAAAGGCTTGTTACCTTTGTGATGGCAGTTTTATTTTTCCCACTGTTCTTCCACCTCCTTCCTGCCCATTTGCTAGTGCATTCCTTAGGCACTCACCCATTTTAGCAAAGTCAGCCCTCCTAAAGTCCAGTACTTTTGTCTTTGTATGGCTTGACTCTATTGCTGTGTTTATTGTGAACCATACTGTTCGATGGTCGCTAGTTCCAGATGGCTACCCACTTCTACATCTGTGATCCTCTCCATCTCCATTTGAGAGAATCAAGTCTAATATTGCTCCCTCTCAGTGGGCTCCAATACTAGTTGTCTAAGGCATGCCCCTGTAGGGCATCTAGAATAACCCCACTCTCAAGTGGCAGCTGCAACTGCACTCCAGTTAACATCTGGCATATTCAGATCACCCATCAGCAATATCTCCCTTTTTCTGCCATTCTAAGTATACTTTCTATCATTCCTTGTCCATTTCCTCCCCTGAAGAAGGGTCTGTATACAACCCTTGCGGATTGTGGTGCCATTGCCTGTCTCCAAATTTACCCACAGTGCTTCTTCTCCTCCCTGTTTACCCTTTTGTTCTGTTGCTTTTTATTCCTTCCCTTATGTAAAGGCTACTACTCCTCCTCTTTTACACTCCCTGTCCTCCTGTAGATAGTGTATCCTGGTATGTTTATGTCCCAGTCATGGTTTTGTGTGTACCATGTTTCTGTGACTGCCACGATATCCAGATGTTCCTCCTCCATCAAGGCCACTAATTCAGGAAGCTTGTTACCCAGACTACGGGCATTGGTACTCATTGCTCTCCATTTTTTGATGGCTTTACCTTCTGTTGCAGCATCCCCCACTGACCATTCTACCTCGGTCTTTTTCTCATTTAGTACCCTGTTTCATAGGGAGAGGCTGGGATTTTCCTGCTGCTTGTCAGTGCCTCCCCCTTTGACTAGTTTAAAAGCTTGCCAATGAAGCATTTAAACCAATTGCTCAAAAGACTTGTACCCTTCCTGGACAGATGCAGACCATCCTGCCAGTATAGGCTGGTGTCCCTCCAGGTGGAACCCCAGTCCCCAATGAAGCCAAACCCCTGTGCTCCGCACCATTTTTTCAACCATTCATTAAACTGCATGGTGCTAATTACCTCACCTCCCCATGGCTTTGACAGGCAGCACCTCTGAGAGGATACTGTGTGTGCTACTTGTCTTAGGCCCCTCCCCAACTCTGCAATGTCCTCCTGCACTGCTCTAATCTCATGATGAGCCAAGTCATTTGTCCCTAGGTGGACAATTACGTCCAGCTCAGATTCCCTTGCAGCTGTTCTCGTGATCCTGAGGATTCGCTTCCTGTCCCTCCAAGCCATGGCACCAGGCAGGCACCTTACTTCAGTTTTCCCAACTCCCCCCAGTTCTATACCCCTAATAATTGAGTCCCCCACCAGGAGCTGCTTCCTTTCCCTATGGTGTCCTCTTCCTCCTTCCTGTGGGCCTCCCTTGTGACAGTTGTCATCAGTCTTCTCTGCGGGTGCATCCATAGGGGAGCTATGCTCCCCCAGAATGGTGTATGGATTGTGGAGTGGAACAATTGACTGGGTGTGCCTCTGTTCCACCATCCTCACCTCCCTGAGCCCACTGTGGTCCAACTGCTGTGCTTCCTTGCCAACCTGGGGTAGTGGTGGTGGCGCTAGTGCTCCCTGGATGGGGGAGGTTCCCTTCCTACTGTCCAGTGTGGCCTGGGGGAAGGTTTCCTTACTACTGTCCAGTGCGGCCTGAAGACGGGCAACTTCCTCCCTCAGGGCAGAGAGTTGTCTGCAAATAAGGCAGCATCTCAGCCTCCACAAAGACTCCCGGAAGACTGCTGCCCTACAGCCATCTAAATCTTTTTATTTATTGTAACAGTGTGCTGAATGCTGGGACCACACTGAAAATGAGCTTTGGCTGAATCTGGATATTCCTTTTCTGGTTTTATGAATGACTCTATTTACTATTACTACTACTACTAATTGACAAGGCTGTATCTTTACCCAGGGCCAGTTCAAACCATATGGTATTATGGTCACTGGACTCCAGTTGCACCCCAACCCTTACACCGACCACAATTTCTGAGCTGGTTAGCACCATATTGAGAATGGAGCTTGCCTTGTGGATCCCCTGAACTGTTGCACCAGTAGGTATTCCTGCAATGCATTGAGCAGGGTCTGATTTCTGTGGCTTCTAGCTGCTTGGTATTCCAATCTATTTCTGATAAACTGAGATCCCCCACAATCACTAACTCCCCTTCTGTGACCCCCTTTCCAGTTTCTTCCCCATTTGTTTTTCTCAACTACCTGTCTCGGCAGTTTGCAAACCACCACTAGGTATTACTTTTTTCCTCGAGTCTGTTGTCAACTGTACCCAGAATGATTCTGTTTTCTCTCCTTCTGTCTTGATGGCCTGATCCTGTATGGCCTCTATGCCTTCCTTAACATATAAGGAGGCTTCACCCCCTTGCCTACTCCCCTATGCCTCCTATTCATGGTATACCCTGGTATTGCAAGATTCCAATCATTATTTCTTTTACCCCATGTCTCAGTAACAGCTACATTGTCTAACCCTGTGTTTGCCAATATCATCTGGAGTTCACTGATTATATTTCCCTGGCTTCTGGCATTTAGGCAGATTGCTTTCCAGTTCATGTTCCTTTCCTTCGGCCTTGTGTCAGTGCCTCTCCCTTTGTTCCCCCCACCTCACCCTTTTCTTCCTGCTTTTCCAGCACCTTGCTAACTTACTGTGACCCCTCCCAGTGATGCTCATCCTTAAACTAGTTCTGGCCCCTGTTATACAACTCCCTATCTTCCTACATCCCTTTCTGGGTGAGTCCTAGCTATGCTGCCCCAACCTTCCTCAATGGTTCCACTAGTATCAGTCTACCCCTTCTCAGTTTAAATGCACCCCTACATAGACATCTAAGTTTTCCCCAAGCACACTGATCTCCTCTATTGTCAGGTGAAGGCCATCACTCTTGAAAAGCCACCCATACCAGAAATCCCCCTAGTCACCCACAATATGGTAGCCTTCCTCCTGACACCACTCTTTCAACAAGTTGTTAAATACCTCTATTTCCCCCCTCAGCTCCCTGTCTTTCCCCATGCTCCACACAGAAAGAACCTCTGAGAAGGTCAGGGAAGCTGTGTTTGCTTTCAGTCTGTCTCCAGCCTCCAGAAAATTAGTATTACCACTTCTAAAAGCTGGTTCCCAGATAACTACCTAAAAGTACCAGCACACCAACTTCTCCTCCTCTCCTTCAATCCTGTCCATGTCCCCGATGATTGATACATCTGGAAGGTATCTGATCACCACCCTTCCCTTCCCTTCCCTTCCCTTCCCTTCCCTTCCCTTCCCTTCCCCCTCTGCCCACTACCCACCCATCACTTTCTCCAACCCCCTCTTAGCACTGATTCTTCTATCATTGTGCTTTTCCTTGATGTCATCTTCCCCCCCTCCACAGAGTGTTGCCTTGTCAGCCAGCAATCCCTTCTTGACAGGATCACAGTCCCCACTCCCAGGGGAGTCAGGTACCAACACCTCCTCCAGCAGTGCAAAATTATTTTACTGCATTTGTCAGATGAACTTAACTTACACCCTCATGTCTGTCGTTACCACCTTTCTCCCACCCTACCACTCTCCAGCTCCCTGAGTCAGTGGGCCTCTAGGGAGTAGGTTTGTGGGGTATACCAGTGGATGGCCGCTCAGCCAATGATGATGCAGGGGTATTTCATCCCACACTGCTACCAGCTGTGCCTGGAGCTCCACAAACCTTCAACATATGGGGCAATGTCCCACACTCCTGACTTTAGTCCAGGAGATGAGCACCCCACAGTCCCTACAACTAGCCAGCCCCCTGTCATACCTGTTCTCCATACTGCCTCTGATCTCACTTTGGATAGCTCCCTCTTTCAACAATCACTTTCACCCCCTAGCTGTTGCTCTATATTACCCTTTCCTGTATAAAATGGTACCTCCTCCACCTTAGATTGTCTACCTTTCTGTATCCTGCTTAACTCCCCTTTACTAATCCACTATATCACCCTTCCCTAGATAGGGTGTTAGCTGATATTGATTTGCCCACTCATCTGATGACTTACCTTTCTGGGCTATCAAAAGCAGAGAACCCTTGCAGAATTGTAGACTACCTACAGACACACCTATTTTATGCCACACTCCTGCTGTGGGGCAATCATGCAATGGGACACTCAAAGGATGTGACTCTTGGGTGAGTTTGATTTACTGCACT
This sequence comes from Neoceratodus forsteri, assembly GCA_016271365.2. Classification (NCBI taxonomy): domain Eukaryota; kingdom Metazoa; phylum Chordata; order Ceratodontiformes; family Ceratodontidae; genus Neoceratodus; species Neoceratodus forsteri. The sequence goes on from CM028133.1 coordinate 669,452,610, forward strand.
CTTCCCTCCATTCTTGCTGCCCCATGATTGGGTGTTGGCAGTCACATGGTCCTTGATCTTCCCCTGGCTTTCTTCAGTCCCAGTAATAGCCACACTTCCTGTTCCTGTGTGCCAGAAAATTAAACAAGTCAAACTACAGTCATTAAATCACAAATAAATGTTTATTTTCAAGGCAAAAGCTCTCTGAAGCCACTCCCCTCCTTGCATTTCCCCTTGCAAACACTACACACTGAAACGAACAGACTTTTTCTTTTTGTGCACTTATCTGCTACTCTTGCTGCCCCATAACTGACTGCTGGCAGTCATATGGTCCTTGGTCCTCCCCTGGCTTCCAACAGTCCCGGTAATGGCTGTACTTCCTGTTTCAGTGTGCTTGAAAATGAAAGAAGCCAAAATACAGAAATTAAATCCAGTACCAGACAGCATGATGGCTTCTTGCTGGAGGATTTCTCATTGTCTCCTCCTCTACATGGTTGTATGCCTTCACGACACCTACTTATCCACTTGGAACCTTCAGCAGACATGGAGGGTCCTCATGTAGTCTACTACAGAGGAACTTCCAACTACTCCACCATCTCCTTACTCCTGCAAGATTGGAACATAAGGACCCCTTCTTGCAACTGGCTTCTCTGTTGTCAAGGCTGTCCCTTTCAGGATGTCCCTTGCACTGTTGAGGAGAACACTCCTCCCTGCAAAGAAGGACAGGGCCATTCCAGGCTCCATTTCCTGAACTGACTCACACTTCCTGTCTCACCCCTACTTGTAGGTAGAGGTGGTGTAGGAAGCACCTATGCTGATGATCTCTAACTTGCATGTACACTGGCACATGCTACAATATGCCTGTCAGTCACACTTCAGCAGCCTTTTAAGCACACATACTGGAGCCTAGAAACTTCCAGATTTTGAATATCAAAGGAAATAGAGCTGTCATACACAGAGTCAGGGGGATATGCTCCAAATTCAAATCCAAGTAGTGCATTTTGTACAAAAAAATGCAAAAGTGTAATTTTGTGATCTTCAAGGATATCTTCCTCCAGTGAGCCACATCATTGAACTGTAACCATCGGTATCAGGACCAGCTGCAATTTTTTTGCTGGCCGGGCTGCTAACATTGATGTGTTGATGAATGCCTCAGTTCTTTTTCCCACCATCAGTTATTTTTTCCACCACCAACTGCTCATCGGTCCACCACTACTGAATGCAACCCATGCCAAGAGCAGTGTCTGAAAACCTTACGCCCCCCAAGCTGTACACAGACAAGGCTACAGGCCACAAGTTGGCCAAAACAATAGGCATCGCCCCTTGCTCTGGGGTGAATATCTGGCATGGCAGTCTAAAGGGGTCGGGGATTTAGGGTACAAAATAACATTTATATTTACTCCAGGTTCGGGGAGAGAGGTGCCAGGGCCATGCTAGGTCTAACTTCTGTGGGGACCCCATAACAATTCATACTCAGGAAGCACAGATGTAATGTCCACTACTGAATACAAGATTGTAGAGTATAGCTTTATTCACACAAGCTGGTAACAAATGCAGAACAAAGTGGTCCCTCTGGTTTGGTACTGTCTACACAGGAACAAGGCTTTTCTTTCCAGAACAACAACTGTTTGGGCACTTTAGAACAAATTTTTCCTCACACATATTTCAAACTGTCCACCCCTTTGTACTAGGAATCTCTAGACTTTACCTTTTCCAAAAAGTGTTTACTGTGGTTGTTGCTACACACTTCAAACACACTTCAAACATTTCCTGGTGCAATGACATCTATTAACATGCCCAGTTTAACCTGGTGCCCATACGTGAACCAGTTAGCCCTGACTGAGGAATCAAACTGGGATTATGCCCAATCCTGCCCTATGTCCAGTCTCTGCCATTCCTTCTGGGTTACACCAGAATGGATCCTCCAGTACACCTGGATTGTAAAGGAATTCCAAATTTTAACTTGAAACATTCAGCACATGTTTGTGGTGAAACAGGGAGCCTGACAGGTGCACTCTAGCCTTATCTCTGGGCACATACACCTTAGACCAACCCGTAAGAAAAGTCCCATGAATCTGTACTCACGGCTTTGTTTATCCCTTTGATACAGACATGGAAACATGAAGGAAAACATCCTCTTTCCTTATAGGTAGCTTGTCACAGATTCAACTGCACAGACTTTCCTCTTCTGGTAGCTGGCACTCTTCAGGATCCTCAGTGGATTGCCCCTTGGACTTACAGAAACACAGTCTAAACCAAATTGTTCTGTGGAAAATGATCCACTGGGGTGCTGTAGATGAATGATCTCCACCACTTCTTCTGGTTCTGCTGGGTCTCACACACTAGGGTGAGAAACTGCAGGAGGTCCTTCACTTAATCTCACAGGAGACCGGTAGGCACCCCCACACTGAGCATTGCTGCTGTTCAGAGCTCCACTTCACACTACTGCTGACTACACACTGACTGACTCCGGTCTGAACATTCTAAACCTCCCCCAGAGCAGCTGATTCCAAAGTGGCTTATGCTGCTGCAATAATTCTAAATGACATAATTCATTCTCTGCTCTGTCTAGCTGAGTAAACAAACATGTCATCTGTAAAGGGTTACTAATAAGCACCTTTACCAGCTGCCCACTACCTTCCTATGGCTACACTGATGGGATCCTAGTAACCCCAGAGGACTGGGTGGTTACATGAAGAATGCAATTGAACCTGGAAAGTTTTGTGATACTGCTATCTCAAGTTTGTTATTTTAAATGTTTTCTTTATATTGCTGATGACAGACAAGGAACCATTGTTCTGCTACTGCTGCTGCAGCAACATTAAAATGTATAAAGATGTTGACCACTCCATGTGTATCCATTGCCTCAGCAAAGACCACAGCATTAAAGCCTACTCAATCTGCTAGGGCTTTAACCAGGCAACCAGGAGACATCAGAAGAAGGCTTTTGAGGTTCATCTAAAGCTAAAAGAAATGGAGAACAGGTTGCATCAAGGGATGTTTTGTCGTCATCAGCCGCATCTGTTCCCTATTTGCTGTTGACTCACGGTTCCCTGAGGTCAATGATGTTTATTGCTGTTTCATACAAGACAAAGGACAAATCTTGTAAGTCAGAAGAGAAACACTGACAGTCTGGAAAGGAGAAGCAATGTAAAGAAAATGAATTCTCCAGATCATTTCCATTCACCTCTAAGAAGAGGTAAGTCACTTGATAAAAACAGTTCCCAGGCTATGGCCTTGGGTCCTACTACCCCCCCAACCATCTCTCAGATTCCACAGCTGGGGCCTGGTGCTTCCTCACCTTCCCTGCAGGGGATTTGCAGCCGATACCACCATTAGGCACAGTTCTGTCTTTGGTGTCACTGTCAGCAACCTCATCAGGACCAGTCGATGCACAACTCCTTTATCAAATGATGTTGGAGCTCTTTCAGTACGTACTGTTGCTGTGGACATCATCACCACCTCAGTGAGCACCCTCGGCTGTGCCATCATCAATCTTACCGTCAAAGCTTCACTTCTCAGTTCCCACCATAGTGCTGGCTACTGAAAGGCCTCCATCGATGGGACACCAGTCGATGGTTCCTCCTCCATTATCTCCTCGTTCTGTTTCCCCTTTACAGGTGATGGTCAATGTCAATGATGAACTGCAGTACAATCCAGAATACTTGGAAGAGGGGGAGGAGACCATGGATGAAGCAGAGAAAGCAACTGATGTAGTGGGCTCAAGCTCTACTGCTCAGGGGACAATGTGAAAAACCCTCCTAAGTTTCCATTTGAAGATGCCTCATTCCAGGCCTTTCTTAAGCAGATACTGGCTAAACTAGTGTTTCAAGCAAAGGAGGAAGATTCTTCTAAGAAAATCTTTAAGAAAAAGTTCTTGGAGATGTCTGCCTCCCCTATAGTAATCATCCCTGCTGTGCATTCATCATTAAAGGATGCTACCTTGGCTGCCTGGCATAGGCCATCTCAACTGCTGGCAGTCTAGGAAAGGCTGACAATATCCCTTCCCCACAGCAAAGTCATGCATTGCATACTGAAATAGATTCAATGATAGTCATGGCTGGTTATGATAGATCAAAGACCACCAAGCATATGAGTTCCCTTCCTCTGGACAAAGAGTTGAGGAAGCTGAATGTGATGGGGAAAACTTTTACTTCTGCTTCCCTCAGCCTGAAGATTGCAAATTGTCAGGCTTACGTGATTAAATATCAGAATTGCCTATGGAAAACTATGGCCTCCCTGGATGAGAAAATTCTTGAAGGCCAGGACAAAATATTGGCCCAGCAGACTATTGGTAATTGTTAGGAGGCTGGAAAGCACCTGCTCAAGCCTGTTTATGAGGTTTCAGATGTTGCTGCCGGGGCTGCTGTCTCTGGGATTTGCCTCCATGACCCCTCTTGGCTGTGGGTGGCAGGCTTTGCCTCTGATGTACAACAATCTATAATGAATGCTCCCTTTAGAGGAAAGCAATTATTTAGTTATGATAGGCAAAAGTGGGGAGCGATAACAACTGATGCCTGGGTCTTGGATGTGGTTAATTAGAACATGCCCTACAGCTCCTTACTATTCCTCCAGTGACCACCCCTTTGCCAAACAGTTATGCTCTGGGACATCTTACCCTCCTGCTGGAGGAGGAGGTTCAAACCTTCCTCTGCAAGAGGGCTGTGGAACTTGTCCCAGTTTCAGAACAGAACCAGGGCTATTATTTCCAGTATTTTCTGGCCTCAAAATGGACTGGGGATCTAAGGCCCATATTTGACCTTTGAGAACTGAATCTATTCATCAAATACAAAAATTTTTTAATGATCTCTCCGCAGTCACTCCTCCCCCTATTACTAAAAGAGGGTTGGATGGTTAGTCTGGACACGAAGGACACATAACTTCATGTCAAGATCTGCGTCGCAGAGAAAATACCTATATTTCATGCTCCAGGGCTCGCACTACCAATTTTGTGTCTTGCCCTTTGTTTTATGCTCTGCACTGCATGTCTTTACTTAAGTTTGTGCCACTGTGGCAGCTACCCTCTACATAGAGGGCCTCTATGCCTTCCCTTGCATAGCCGAGTGGCTGCTAAAAGCCCTGTCTCAGAAGGCAACAGGATACACACTGTTTCAGACTTGACAATTGTTTGACCACTTTGGCATATTGGTCAACGAACTGAAGTCAGTCCTTAACCCCATGCCAGATGTTCCAATACATAGGGGCTGTCCTGGACATGGGACTGGGTCAGGCATTTCTGCTTTCTGACTGTGCTATGGCACTGGTGACTCAGGCACAGCTGGTCTCATCCAGCAACTATGTCTCGGACAGATACAATTCAAGGTTGATCAGCCCAATGGCAACTACCATACTGACCATCCCGCTGGCACGCCTTCATATGAGGATCTCACAATGATTCCTCAGGGTGCAGTCGACATAGTATTCAGATAAGTTGGAGTATCTCATACAAGTGACTCCTTCCCTCCATCGCTCTCTGCTCTGGTGATTGGACTGCTCTGATCTAGATATGGGATCCCCATTGTTCCAGCCATCACCCCTCCTGGTGATGACTATGAACACCTCAGGTTCAGGTGAAGTGCCCATCTGGGCCCCTTCAGACCTCAGGGCCAGTATACCTCTTTGGATATGGGTTTGCACAGCAACACTCTGGAGGTGAGGGCTGCTCTGCGTGGCCTACTGGCCTTCCCTGCCCTAGCTGCTGATCCTTACAGACACTACTTTGATGATGTACTACATCAACTGACAAGGCGGAGTGCATTTGTATCCTCTCTGCAGAGAGATGATGATAATTTGGCACTGGACGGTGGACTGCGACATATTTCTGTCAGCAGTGTTCCTGCCCAGTACCTTGAATGCACTGTCGGCTCACCTCAGTCTATTCTGTGCACTCTGCCATGAATAGAACCTCTCAGACTCCATTGTGGATGGCCTATTCGAAACATGAGGTCAATTAGACATAAACCCGTTATGCAAAATTGTTGCATTTATGCTTGCACGCTCAAGGACCTGGAGTCTTCAGGTGAGATACATTGTCCCTTTCCTGGAAAAGGAGGTTTATAACACTATTCCCTGATACAGAGGGTTCTGGTCAAGCTACTGGCCAAGCTGACCTCCTTGATTCTGGTGGCACCGTACTGGCCCAGACAAATTTGGTTCCCTCTGCTCCAGCATTTGGCAGTTGAACCACTCATCTTACTCCCCTATGAGTGGGACATCTGACACAGCATCAGGGTGCTGTAGTTCACCCAGATCTTCAATCCCTAAACCTCCTCACCTGGCTCCTGAGGGCATAAAGCTCTCCTGCTTTGGGGTCTCCACAGCAGTTGCTGATGTTTAATTGGCGGCTAGAAAGCCATCTACGTGGTATACCTACTCACAAAAATGGAAACGTTTTACTGTTTGGTGTACTAAACGTGCCCTGAATTCCTTTACTTGTCCAGTTCCTAAAAGTGTTGAACTACCTCATGTCCTTTAAGGACTCAGGACTAGGGTATTCCTCTGTTAAGGTCTACCTGGCAGCAGTGTCAGTTTTCATGCCCTCACAGAAGGCAAGACAGTGGCCCAGATGGAGGTTTCCCAATGTTCTGCAGGGCCTCCTTACTAAGGCTCATTTGGTCCTGCCATCCTCCCTCTCTATTTGGTACTGCTTAAGAATCATTCCATGATGTGGCTCAGTGGAGGGAGAAATCCTTGAAGAAGAATCATTACTTACCATAACAGCAGATCTTCGAGATAATCTCCTCCATTGAGCCACAGTTCTCCCTCCCTCCTTCCCCCCTTTTTTGGGTGACGGGTGAAAATACTGCCTGCTCTCACAAGCTGATTCACCTGTGTTGCCTCATAAGGCATCTCTTCCCAGGTTTCCATATCCTCTCTTACATGTCTGGTTTGGTCCTGGTTACTTTGGTCCTTGCCAGTTCGATGAGCCTCCAAGCTTGTCTCCAGCAGGGAACTGAGGCATGCTGGGGATGCCCACATTACGTAGGTGTTGACTAAGCCTGTTGACATTGGTGGCACCAGCCAGCAAAAAATGTCCACGTGGTCCAGATGCCAGCGTCTTACAGTTTCATGATGTGGCTCAATGGAAGAGAATTTCTCAAAGATCTACTGTTATCGTAACTAACTATTCTTTCCCTTTAGATACAATTTTAATTGTGTGACTCCCAAACATTCTTACGGCATGACATCCCGGATAGGAAATTTATTTCTCTGACTCACCTGAGTTGTATTTGATGTGCAGCTAAGGTTTAAATGAGGTGTACACCTCAGTATCCCTCGAAGTGTGCATCTCAACTACACTACTGTCTGAGATGTGCACATGAGGTTCAACAGTGGTGCATTTACAGTTCAGATGTAGCTGATATGTGTGTCTACAAAATGCTATTTAGCAACACTTGAGTGAGGTGCACCTGGTAGGTGTAGTATATGTGCATCTAAAAATTGCTAATTAGGTACACCTCAATGAGGTGTACACCTCGACCTGAAGTGTAGTCAGGAGGAGGTTGATGTATGTCTGAAAAATGTTAATTTGGTACACCATGGTGAGGTGTAGTCAAGAGATGAAGTTGAGGTGCACACATCAATATAGCTAGTCTCTCTGTAAAAGTACATTTTAAATACAGGGCAGAGATTTTGCCTAAAAGAAAAAGTAAATGCTATTTGCTTAATTATCTAATTTTAAGCTGAACTTTAAAAAATACTATTAACAAAGGGGACGTTTCCTACCTTTTTACCACCAGCAACCTCTTTACAAGAATACACAAAACACCTAGGAATTCCTGTAATGTACTGTATTGAACTTAATAAAGAAACAGACGAAACCACTAGTAATTCTTGCACTGAATGGATGGAATAGTGTCTGGAGGAGAAGCATTCAAAATAGATTTCTACTGTTGTCACTGGAATAGTGATCTTACAAAAAGTACAGGAAAAGTACTATGGAGTTACACACCCCTATCCTCCCCTCCATTAAATTAACTAAAGAGATGCACACATAAAAAATGTGCAGCCTAATAAGAGCTTGTCATTTTCTACAACACGAACAAGCTGTTATAATGAACAAGGAGTTGCCTTACTCTGAGAAAATATTGTTTATTTTGCAAGCATTGCTCAGCTAAACACAGCACTCCAACTGTGCTTGAGATCAAAACTGACACTAAACAGGAAGTACTGCAACAAGGGCTGTGTGACATTAAACTTCTGGGGGCAGAATTTTGGCGAAAGTCAGAATTTCGCATTCACTAAATTCCAGAATGCACTGTGGCAACTTCCTCAGATTCCTCAAATTCTGACTTAGAACAATGGAATAAATGTATGAATTGCAGATTATTGTATTAAACTGCAGAAAACAATTCTGCAGAACTGATCACTGTCAGTGGTCAGTTCTGCAGAATTTTTTCCAAAGTTTCATGCATTAATCCACAATTCATACATTCATTCCACAGTTCAGTGAATCACTGAACTGCAGAATGAATGTATGAATTGTGGATTAATAAATTATACTGCAGAAAGAAATTCCACAGAACTGACCACTGAACTGTGGAATAATTACATGTATTGCAGAACAATCCATTAAACTGTGGAGTAAAATTCCTCAGAACTGTCATTCTGCAGTTCATGTGCAGTATTCTGCAGTTCAGCCAAAAAATTCAATGGAACAGGGTAAAAATCTACCAAACACATTCAGAAGATTTGATCTCGCCAATGGTGGAAGTTCAGAAAATTTCACAAAATTTACGAAATTTTATGAAAGTTCTGCAAAAGGGGAATTCACGACTTTCACCCAGTTCTAACTGCAACAGAGTTCAGAAGTCAAAACTACCAGTGGTGTCCCTGCAGGGCCAGAAAGATTAATTCAGTAACACAAGGCAGAAGTTGAGGTGTATACAGCTAAAAGTTTAATTTGTGAGGTGCAGATGAGGTCTGTACTGCTAAATATTATGTTTGTGAGGTGCAGATGAGGTGTACCCTACCAGCTTAGGTCTCTCACATCAAGGATGCTCAAAGTCCCTCCTACTCGGACCCTCATGGGGGATCAGGACTTTGCCATAAGTGCGCCAAGACTCTGGAATTCACTGCCTGTGGATATCCAAGCTGTCCCCTCCTATCTGAGTTTTCTAAATTCTCATTAGGGTTTCCTAAATCTAGTATCAGAGTGTGACTGTCCCAAACCTCCCTAGAGTAAAGTGTCAAATTGTTTTGTCTGAACCTCCCCAGGGTGTCTCCACTGAATTCCTGGAGATATTTTCGCCACTGTATCAATGACTTCTGACTACTCCTGCCTAAAAAGCCTTGTGCATTTTTACACCCATTATTGCTCCATGGTCATAGGCTAACCATGACATATTGCACCTTGGTCACTTGGTAGAAACTTGTACTACCAAGTGTTTCTGATTCTGTCTAACGTGCATATTTAGAAAAATGTGATGAGCTGTATATACCTGTCCGTGATCCAACTAGCCTAGGGGGTGTATACGACAATGTTATAAGTTATATTATGACCAATCCAGTCCTTGAGCTATGCTCCACTCCTATGTATCATGACCTGTGTATATCTGTTAGTTGAACTAGCTAGTCTAGAGTGTATAACCTGAAATATGCTTACTACTATACATTTCCCCAGCGTCAAATGATGTATTTCCCACATGTTTGTTTACTGTGACAAAAAACTGTACTCTCTTTGCCATGTCTCCTTGACTGTTGTTCCTCATGTTGTATTCTCCCGGGTCGTTCCTGAAAATAGGCATAATACTTCTCTAGTGCTGTCTCATCGGGAGATCGAGGATCCGTGAGGGCTTGGGATGCCTTCCCCCCCCCCCGCATTCAGATTGCTGTCTCATTGGGAGAACGAGGGTCCGTGAGGGCTCAGAACGCCTCCCCCCCGCATTCAGATTGCTGTCTCATCGGGAGATCGGGGTCCGTGAGGGCTCGGGATGCCTCCCCGCATTCAGATTGCTGTCTCATCAGGAGATCGAGAGTCCGTGAGGGACTCGGGATTACCCCGCATTCAGGTCTGACGGCTGATTACATCTGGCTGTGGGCTAAACGGAGAGGACTCGGACTGTTGGCGCCTTTTTTCAAACCTCAGTCCTGATCCAGTGTAACAGATTCTACTGGTGCCTTTTTTACTCCTTAAGAGCAACCCATTTAATTGCTGGCTGTTACATTTATTGTGCACTACCTTTTATTTCTGACCCCCACAATTGAAGACTGTTTTTTTGGTGTTTAAACTGCTAAGAGCCACTTTATATTGTTAAAGAGCCACTTCATATTGTTACCTGCGTTTCTGCCCTAAGCTGTTAAACCAACAGGCTGCAATATCCTGGCTGCTTTTTAAAATCTTTTTAGGTAAAGGCTGCAGCTCTAGTGTAATTGCTCAGGCAGTTCCCTCCTCCCTCTCTTGCGTGTTCACCCTGCCCCTCCTCAGAAACTTACCTGTCCACCTATTTAAACCCTTGTTTTCTCCTTCCTTTCCTCAGATTGCTGTCTGATCGGGAGATCGAGGGTCCGTGAGGGCTCGGGACGCCTTCCCTCCCCCTGCATTCAGATTGCTGTCTCATCAGGAGATCGAGGGTCCGTGAGGGCTCGGGACACCTCCCCCCCCCGCATTCAGGCACGAACGGCGGCTAATTACATCTGGCTGTGGGCAAAACGGAGAGGACTTGCCCCGCCGTCGCTTCACTCCGGCTCCCCACCACCACCCTTGGTCGGCTCTTGAATACATAGGGAGGCTGAGTCAGGTGACCGTCTGAAATAACCCACTTCTCCAGCGGCAGGTTATAAAATTCTCCCACTAGTGGCCGCTGGAACCTTCCCCCCACTCTCTTCTTGCACAATGTTTAACATTCTCACTACAACACTACTTACTTCCAGGATTATTCATCTTGCTCTTCAACCCCCCCCCAACAGAGGCTCCTATGCCCCACCTCCTCACCTCTTTTCCTATCCTCTTAGCTATCACTGGTAGCTACTGGCTCTATCCCACTAACCTCTCCCACTCTTACCTATCTGATCCCAAAGACCCTTACCCACACTCACCCACTTTAACGTACACACTCACTCAGAGTTTGCTCTGTACCTCTGCGCTCCCCTGCCTCACCCCTCTGCCCCCCACTACCCACATTAACCATACTTTTGTCCCCCCCTCTTCCCTCTCTGTTCTACCCAGCATTATCGCTGGCCTCCCTATCCCCTCCTCCTACAAAAAAAGCCCACCACCCTCCCATCGCCAGCAGTTTTCTCCCAAACTCTGCAGACTGGCACTATTACGGCACACCTTTCTTCTCCTGCTCCTGTCGGGCAATACCCACCCCAACCCAGGACCCCACAGTACAAAGACCTCACCAAAAAAAAATGCAGGGGGAGACTGCAACTAGCCTCCCTCAATATCTGCAGCCTACCCAAAAAGCAAGTCTGGATCACCCAACATGCACCAGACATACTAGCCCTCTCAGAGACCTGGCTCTCTGATACCATCCCCAATAATGCTGTCTCCCTCAATAATTATACCATCTTCAGGGCTGACAGGACTGGCAAGAGAAGTGGTGGCTGTGCAATCTTTATTAAATCCTCCCTCAATGCCATGGAAGTACATACCCCCGGCCCACAACATGGAGCCCAGATGCTAACAGTCAAACTAAACCTGGGCTCCAATACTCTGCACATTATCGCGGCTTATATCCCCCCTAGAAACCAAAAACTGGCATTTGAGTCAATCCTACACACTATCTCCCTCCTACCGAATACTAGTGAAATTATATTAATGGGTGATTTCAACGTCGACTGGCTATCCCCAGCTTCATCCTGCTACAAAGACATGGCCCTGGCATTTGATCTAACCCAACTTGTCACCACCCCAACCAGGCGGGACACTAGAACTGGGACCTCCACCCTCCTAGACCTTATCTTCACCAACAGGCCACATAACCTCTCCCAAATGACTGTGCTCCCTGACTCCATCAGTGACCATTCTCTGGTCACTTGCTGGTGGTCAGGTAAACTGCCCTCTGCTCCGCCAAAAATCTCCTGGCAGCAAAGGCTCAAAAGAGGAGGCCTAGTGAACCTCAAAAACTACCTATCCAACAGCAACTGGCTCCCCTTATACACCACCCAGTCTGTTGACACTGCCCTTGCTCATTTTATAACCACGTTTAATAAAGCTTGTGACATGTTCGCTCCCCTCACTAAACACGTAATGAAATCCAGAACCACCCCCTGGATCACACCTTCTCTCCTCAACCTTATGCAACACAGGGACAACCTTTGGCACAAAGCCATTGACTCCTGGGGCACCCAGGAGCGACAGTTTTACAGGGAGGCTCGTAACAAATGCACCTGGGCTGCGCGCCAGGCAAAAACCCATTATTACCAACAATCTCTCTCCGCCTCCTGGGGAGACAGGAAAAAATTGTGGAGAAACATTAAAGAACTCAGTGGTAAATCCTGTTCCCCACCCTACACAACTCAACCTAAATGGCCATGTCACACAAGATACGCTTCTACTTAGCAGAAGCCTTTAACTCCATATGCTTTGACCTCTCCCATATCCTCCTCAATTTCTTCCACCTACCTCCATCCCTCCTCCTTCCTCAGCCAGGGTGCTGTCAACTCACCCCTTTTCAAGCTTCGAGTCATCACCTGCAGTGCTGCAAAACGCTGTATTTCCAATGCTATCTCCAATTCCCAGTATAGCAATGACACCAGAGATCTCAAACTATTAAGACCAACCCTCGATGTCACTCTACCTTACCTCACAAAAATTCTCAACCTTTCCCTTAGCCACAGCCAGTTCCCCTCAACCTGGAAGATAGCCATAGTCACTCCCATTCTGAAGAATGGTGACCCCACTTACACTAGCAACTATAGACCAATTTCTATTCTTCCTCACCTCTACAAGGCTTTGGAAAAAATTGTTTTGGACCAGCTAACAGAGCATCTAACTAAATACAACCTTCTCAGCCAAGAACAACATGGCATCTGGAAGGGCCATAGTACCGTCACTGCTCTTACTGAACTCACCACGTTCATCCATGAGGCTCTTGACCAAGGCACAGTTGCAGGGGCTATCTTTGTGGATCTGACCAAGGCATTTGACACTGTCAGTCATGAGCTACTGCTCTACATAGAAACAGAATTTGACGGCAGATAAGGACCGCTTGGCCCACCCAGTCTGCCCATTTCCCTACCTAATGGATAAGCTGCAGATCCTAGTTAACCAGCAGCCTACTTCTTCCTGCCCCCACCCTCTAGAATTGCCTTATGACTGTCCCATGCATGCTTGAATTCCACCACTGTTTTTGACTCCACAACCTCCTCCGGAAGGCCATTCCATGCATCCACACCCCTCTGTGAAAAAATACTTCCTTAAATTACCTCTGAGCCGCCCCCATCTTCAAATTGTGCCCCCTTGTTCTTGCATACCTCTTTTTTTGGAAGATGCTACCCTCTTGGACTTTGTTGATTCCCTTGAGGTGCCTGAAGTTTCTATCATCCCCCCTCTCCCTCCTTTCCTCGAGGCTATACATATTAGCTCCTTAAGTCTCTCTTCATATGTCTTCCGGTGCAGATCCTGCACCATTTTAGTTCCCTCCTCTGGACAGCTTCCATCCTGTCTATGTCTTTGCGGAGATTGGGTCTCCAGAACTGCACGCAGTTCTCCAGATGGGGTCTGACCAGCTGTCTGTACAGAGGGATAATAACTTCCTGTTTTCTACTGGTGATGCCTCTCCCTATGCATCCCAGTATCTCCCCAGCCCTCCTTGCTGCCCTCTCACATTCCTTGCCAACCTTTAGGTCATCTGATATGACTACCCCCAGGTCCCTTTCCATTTTTGTTGTTGTTAGTATCTCACCCCCCATTGTGTACTCTTCCCCTGGGTTTTTGTTTCCCAGGTGCATTACCTTGCACTTCTTAGCATTGAATCTAAGCTGCCATACATTTGACCATTCCTCTAACCTTGCCAAGTCCCTTCTCATCCTTTCCACCCCACCTTGTGCATCAACTCTGTTGCAGATCTTTGTGTCATCTGCAAAGAGACATACTTTTCCTTCCAGTCCCTCTGCAATGTAAACATAAAGACATTGAAGAGGACGAGTCTAATACTGAACCCTGCGGTGCCCCACTAGTAACCCCCTTTCTTCAGAGTGGACTCCATTTACTATTACTCTCTGTGTCCTATTCTCCAGCCAATTCTTTACCCAGGCTGTCATCTTGGGACCCACTCCCAGGCTGGCTAACTTGTATATTAATCTTTTGTGTGGGACTGTGTCAAATGCCTTGCTAAAGTTTAGGTGGCCATGTCACAGCCCCTCCTGATCTACTACTTTGGTCACCCAGTCAAAGAAATCTATCAGATTCATCTGGCATGACCTTCCCACTGTGAATCCATGCTGCCTTGGGTCCTGTGCCCTCTGGCCTCTAGATGCCTGACAATTCTTTCCTTCAAAGTGATTCCATCATTTTCCCTACCACTGAGGTTAAACTAACAGGTCTGTAGTTTCCTGCTTCTGCCTTGCTCCCACTTTTGTGAAGGGAATCACATCTGCCTCCTCCAGTCCTCGGTACCACCCATCCTCCCATGATTTGTTAAAGAGGGTAGTCAGTGGTGTCACTAGTTCTACCCTTAGTTCTTTTAGAATTCTGGGATGAATCCCATCAGGCCCCATTGCTTTGTCACCTTCAGTTTTAAGAGTTCTTTCAGAACCCTTTCTTCTGTAAATGGGCTGGTATCAACTTGTGTATCAGAGTGTTTCTACTGTTTGTTTTAGGTACTCTCCTCTTCCTTTGTAAATACTGAGCAAAAATATTTGTTTAGCATCTCTGCCTTTTCACAGTCACCCTCTGCCCACCCTCCCTCCCCTTTATTAAGCCTCACTATCCCTCCCTTGGTCTTCCTTTGCTCTCTGATGTACCTATAAAGGTTTTATCCCTTCTTAACCGAGTTGGCTATCTTTTCCTCAGTTTGGGCCTTTGCTGTTCTGACTGCCTTCCCAGCTTCCTTTTGCTTTAACTGATACAGTTCTTTGTCCTGCTCCTTCTGTGATTCCTTGTACTTCCTGAATGCTTTCTTTTCTCTTGAACCTTCACTGCCACTTCCTTTGAGAACCATAGTGGTTTCTTACATCGTTTTGTTTTGTTTATTTGCTTCACACAAAGGCTTGTTACCTCTGTGATGGCAGTTTTATTATTCCCCATTGTTCTTCCACCCTCCTTCCTGCCCATTTGCTAAGCGCATTCCTTAGGCACTCACCCATTTTGGCAAAGTCCAGCCCTCTAAAGTCCAGTACTTTTGCCTTTGTATGACTTGACTCTATTGTTGTGTTTATTATGAACCATACTGTTCGATGGTCGCTAGTTCCCAGATGGCTACCACTTCTACATCTGTGATCCTCTCTCCATCTCCATTTGAGAGAACCAGGTCTAAGATTTCTCCTCTCTAGTGGGCTCCAATACTAGTTGTCTAAGGCATGCCCCTGTGGGGCATCTAGAATAACCCACTCTTTGAAGTGGCTGCTGCAACTGCACTCCAGTTAACATCTGGCATATTCAGATCACCCATCAGCAATATCTCCCCTTTTCTGTCATTCTAAATATACTTTCTATCATTTCCTTGTCCATTTCCTCCCCTGAGAAAGTCTGTATCTAAACCTATCGGATTGTGGTTCCATTGCGGTCTCCAAATTTACCCACAGTGCTTCTTCTCCTCCCTGTTTTCCCTTTTGTTCTGTTGCTTTGATTCCTTCCCTTATGTAAAGAGCTACTCCTCCTCCTCTTTTACCCTCCCTGTCCCTCCTGTAGATAGTGTATCCTGGTATGTTTACGTCCCAGTCATGGTTTTGTGTGTACCATGTTTCTGTGACTGCACGTGATATCCAGATGTTCCTCCTCCATCAAGGCCACTAATTCAGGAAGCTTGTTACTCAGACTATGGGCATTGGTACTCATTGTGTTCTTCCTCAACTTAACATGCTCCCCGAGGCCACCATCTGGTTTAAGGACTACCTCTCTGGATGATTTTAGCATGTCAGGATTAACACCATTATCTCCACCTCCAAAACTGTTTGTTCTAGGGTCCCGCAGGGGTCTATAATTGGCCCGCTACTCTTTACCCTCTTCTTAAACTCTCTCCCTAAAGCCTGCAGCGGTCATCTACTACTATATGCTGATGACACTGTCCTGTTCTGGAAACACCCTCATCCTAGCGCCCTCCAACAAGCCCTTCAGGGCTTTTTCTGGGAGCTAGAGCACTGGTTCAGTGATCACCGCCTGATCATCAACTATAACAAAACAACGTCCATGATCTTTGCGCACCGCCAGAGCCCTCATAGTCAATCATCACTCCTTATTTCAAACTCTCAAGGCACCCTACTGGAACATGTTACAAACTTTAAATACCTGGGCATCACCCTGGATACCTCCCTCTCCTACCGTAGCCACATCCGTCTACTCACCTCCGCTATCAACACTAGATTGGGCATCCTCTACCGACTCAAGCACTGCCTACCCGATCAGGCCATGAAACTTGCAGTCACCTCCTCCATCCTCTCCCTAGTCGACTATGGGATAGTAATATATGGCTCAGCGAAACCCACCACACTGAACAGCATTAAAACTGCACTGAATAAAGCCTGCCGCCTAGTGACAGGCAGTGACAGACTAACCCATACCTGCAATCTGTATACCCTGACTGGATGGCTAAACTTCCAACATAGACTAAAATACCACACCTGCATTTTCACAAAACAAAATCTACCTTCAGCTTGCCCCCATCGGACTACTTCCCATTATCAGTGCAGCCCCCACCAGACACAATACAAGACTCACAGCTCTCCCATCTTTCCTAGTTCCCCTCTGTAGAACAGCTCTCGGGCAAAGATCCTTCCATTACCGTGCTCCTCTCTGGCTCAACTCTCTACCCCTCCCTCCCAGCCCCATAACATCTCACTTTTCAAATCTGGCCTTAAAATCCATTTAAAGGAGAGTGCCAAGTGTACTTATGGCTAAGCCTTCCTCTCTCCTGTCCTCCCCTTATCCTGACTCTAGGTCTTCCTTGAGCCCTCGTGATGGCACCTGCAAACCCTGGCCTAAGGACCAAGGTGCACTGCAATCCCTACCGGATTAAGTACATACCTTATACCCTCACCAGTCAAATAAGTGACAATGCCTGGACTGCTCTATCAGTACTGAAAATTTTAATACTGCCTGTCTTTGTCCTTACTGTACCTTGTATTACCCTCCACCTTGTAACCAACGTGGAGACTCTGAAACACTGCTGTGTCAAATCTAATTGTAAATACTACTTGTTTATGTATGTCTTTTCTGTACATGTCTACCCTCCACCCCTTGTAACCTGACATGGAGCCTTTGCAAAAAAGTCTATGATTCAAAGGATTGTAATTCTGATCTTACTCAATAAATAAATAAATAAATAATAGTGTACTTACCCGGTAAACAAAAGCTAAATAAATAAATATTATGGGTGGGATATTCAAAAGGGTTGCACCATGCGCAATAGGGTTGTGCCAGCGCAAGTCCGAAATTGCGCCATTCTGCGATATTCAGCAGGAGGCAGTTGCGCCACTGAAAACATGCTGAGCAACAGCGCAATGCTAATTAAGGCATGCGCAACCGGAGGGGGTGGAACCATGCATAAAGTGCGCAATGCGATATTCAAAGGCTTGTGCAATGCGCAACAGTGGATCAGGCGGAAGTTGCACCATAGCGGAAATGAGCCAAAATAAAAAGGCTCAAGGAAGAGGTAAAAGAATGCTACAAGGAAGCCACATGAGGCAGGGAGACAGACAAGGCCAGAGGGAGAAACAGTGCAGGCCAGGGAGAGCACAGGACAGAAGAGGGGCAAGGGAAGGTGTGTGGGGCCACACAGTGCAGAGGCCAGTAGGTGTACCCAGTGCAGTGGAGGTAGCAGTCAGGACAGTGGGAATAACAGAGCAACAACAGTCAGGGGGGAACACAAGCCAGGGACATGGACAGTGCCAGCTTCCACATGGAAGCTGTAATGAGGGGGGTGAGAAGGCATGTTGCAGGGGGACGTGGCTGTGGAAGGGCCCGTCGGCGGTACGCCCCCAACAGGCAGTACCGAGCCCGCATCAGCTTTGAGCTCTATTCAGATGTTGAGATTGTGGGCCAGTACCGCCTGAACAGGGCAATACTGAGGCGGCTCTGTGAGCTGTGCAGTGATGTGATGCAGGCACCCTCACGGCGAGTCACGCGCTCTGTCAGTGGAGACAAAGGTAACAGCCATGGCCTTTGCTTGCCACAGGTACCTTCCAGAGACCAACAGGGGACACCACAGGCATAACACAGTCGGTACGTCACGCATCCTCACCCAATTCCTCAGGCGCACTGCTGCCACATGCTATGGAGTACATCCATTTCCCCAGCACCGCGGCAGAGTGTACAGCAAACATACAGGAGTTCAACAGGGTAGCACGTATGCCTGGCATGCTAGGGGCGATAGACTGCACCCATGTGGCCATTCGCATGCCACCTGGACCCGATGGGGCTGCCTATCGGAATCAGAAGGGATTTTCCAGTGTCAACTGCCAGGTGGTGTGTGATGCCAGTGGGCGCATCATCAATGTCTGTGCCACGCACCCTGGCGGAGCACACGATTCATTCATATGGTACCAGTCGGCACTGTGCCATCGATTCGAGAGTTGGGACATCCCCACAGGACATCTAGTGGGTGAGTATGCATGTAGGATTGGCAAATCGGGGGCAAGGGTGGGTAAGCCACTGGTGCCATGGGTGTGGCACACAGGGTTAGGGGCAATATGAGCCTGAACAAGACACTAACCTCCACTATCTCCACACAGGTGACAGTGGATACCCACTCCATCCCTGGCTGCTCACACCCTACCGGCTGCCCACGACCCCATCGCAGCAACGCTTCAATGAGGCACACGCCGCCACACGCAACATCATTGAGCGGGTGTTTGGGATGCTGAACGCACGCTTCCGATGCCTAGACACCTCAGGCGGTGCCCTGCAGTATAGCCCCTCAAAGGCCTGTGGGATATTCCTGGCCTGTTGTATCCTGCACAACATGGCCAAAGACTGTGGGATAGCTGTACAGGTCAAAGAGGGGGACAGCGATGGGGACGACGGTGATGCCGGTGATGATGGGGATGAGCAGCCCCTTCCTTGGACGGCGTGACCCCCGACTGATCCGGCTGGCCCAGCTGCACCGGGACACCATCACAGAGGAGCACTTCACCCAACACAGGTAAGTCATAGGGCCATGTGCAACCAACAGTGGCTAGGGCACAACCCACATACACACATGGAAACACACCAGGGGTGCATGACGGCAAGGGAAGTGGCAGGGCACAGAAGCACACACATACAACCAGGGAAGGGTAACAGTAACACGCCACATGGACAGACACACACACACACACACACACACACACAACAGGCACAAAGTGCACAGGGGTCAGGTGCACAACAGAGCAGGAACACAGGCACTAAAAACACACACGTCCACAGGCCACCACCTCCACTTTTACTGTCCATGTACATGTGTCAGATGCTGGGCACCTTTGCACTTTGGTGTACAGTGCAATGCAGGCATCATCATGCACACGCACCTGTGGACAGCAGTTGGGAGGGTGTGCAGGTGGTCCATGTGTCTGTGTGTAGGGCAGGGCACCCAACGGTTCACTGCCCACCAAAACACACATTGCACACAGGGCAGCATCAGACAGGGCCCGCACTGGGAGACAGCTCAGTCATGTGGCACAGTGCCACGTCCACCTCGGATGCATGGGTGGCCCCACCGAGACCCAGCAGCACTGGCAGGCTGAGCATCGGCCTCATGTGGTGGCACCGATGGACCACCAGGGGTCCCACTGCACGAACGCGACCTTGCCCGCACAGGGGTCTGCAGCATACCAAACATACCTGCACCAAGGGTGCTAGGGATGCCCACAGCTGAACCTGGCATCAACAGGGTGGGTGTCGCACGACGCCGGGAGCAGGGAGTGGATAGCGTACTGCGCGGTGTGAGTGGCACCGGGGCACTGACTGTGTGCCCAATGTGGCCACGACAGCGACCAATGCCTGTGTCTGCCTGTCGACGGCGGCGGTCACATCCACCCACAAATGATCAGTCCGGGACAGGATCCTCTCGTTGTCCCTGCTGTGCTGCTGCAGAGCCACACACAGTGCCTCCACGGATGTTGCAACCCGCATCTGCTGCTGTACTGATGCCTGCAGCTGGTGGGTGTGCTTATCAAAGAGGTTGTCTGCCACATCGGCAACCTGTCCCTCAGGGTATGGAAGGGCCTGATGTACAGCACCCCTTGAGGGTGGGCACCGCTCACCAGGACCAGATATGTGCATGTCCACAGGTGGTGCACCTACTTCACCTCTGAGCCCTGTACCCCCAGTCCCGGTGGATGACTGTTGCTGCTGCCCCTCCACCTGCTGTGCCCAAGGGATCAGTTGTTCCACTGCTGTGGCCGCAACAGTGCCAGTGACCTGCTCAGCCACCGGTGCTGCCCTACCGGTGCAGACAGGCACAGCCTGGGACTGTGCTGACAAGCTGGCACACACGTCGGAACCAGCTAGGTCCATGGGCGTGAGCTGTCCTGCTGTGTGTCCATTCTGTGACACACACATGTCAATGCCCATAATGGTCGGTGCATCATCAATGGTGCAGGTCTGTGCCACAGCCACAGCCGCAGCATGCTGGCATGCTTGCATGCCAGACCGCTGAAACACAGGAAGGGCACTCCCCACACCTGTCTCAACATCAGTGATGTTAGTCAGGCGTGCACACTGGCGCAGTGCACGCTGGCAATCTGCGGAGGTGGATGGTCCCTCCTCCAACTCCGGATGGCTGTCTTCAGTGGACAGGCCCTCCACTGCTGACCCCTGCAGATGCACAGGATCTGTAACAGAAAGGAAGGACACGTTAGTGCATGTGATCTACCTTCCCCCCCAACCATGACATACCATGCAGTGATGGGCTACCACCTGTCTGGAAGCCACCTCCAGGAACACCCTCAATGGCACTGCACTGCATGCCTGCAGTGAGCATGTCCTCTGCCGGAGTCAGCTGCACCACCTCCGGCTGGCCCCTGCCTGTTGCAGCACATGCTGCCCTGATGGCTGCAACCTTCTCCTTCACCCTCCTCCTGTTGGTCCCCATCTTCTTTTTACACTCCTGCACAGAGCGCTGGTGGCTGCCGTGCAGGTTGATGGCATGTGCCACTCCCTCCCATGCAGCAGCACGGGCCTGAGGGATGCCCCGCCATCCACTGAGAAGTGGCTCCTGATCCAGGTAGGCCTCGAATAGTGCCTCCGTCTCAGCCTTCGTAAAGTTAGGCCTCCTCATCCACCCACCACCATCCTCCTCACCCAGTCCTTGCTCGGTCATTTCACAGCCTGTATGGGTGAGAGTGGTCACCTGTGACTGTGCAGTACACAGCAATTCACTGAGGCCATGGTCCAGAACATCACAATGCATGCAACTCACCTATCAACTGCAGTAACCGAATATGGCCACTGCAGAACAGTGTCGCATATTTATAGCGCAATCCATGCAAATTAGGACTGGAGCAACTTTAATGAGATGCAAATCGTGCTGCTGCGCCATTGAATGGCTGATCGGATGATTTGCATATGACGGCTGAATATCGCGCTGTTGCGCTTTGCGCAGTACGGTTGAACCGGCTGAGCCAATGGCACAGTTCTGTGACTGCGTAGTACACCACACTGCACATGCCTAGGTAGCTTACGCAGGCATCTGCCGTGCTGATGAAGTGCTGTGTGCGGTAGGCAATTCAGGGCACGACCACCATTGTGCCAGTGGCGCTACAGCGACGGTCACTGCATGGCGCTGTGGCACAACTGCGCAATAGTCCGCTGTGGCAATGGCACACGGTGACCAATCACGCTGGATGCATAGGCGTCCGATGGCACTGTCGTGGCCTGCGCCCAGAGACCCATGACCTGTGCCGACCTTTGCCCCCTTGGCGCTGTACGTATGGCATGTCTGCAGCTCTATCGCGCTGTTCGGTAACAGCGCGATAGGGACTGGTGGCGCTATACCAACAGTGCAATAGGGAATAACGGCGTTGTATTGCGCAACAATTCCACGTGGGGTTGCTACACTGCGGAGCGCCATATTGCCTACTATACATGCAGGGATGGCACACAGAAGAGTCCCCCAGTGGAGTTCACTCGAGCTCACCAACTTGGTGGCCATAGTGGAGCCTCACTATGGCCCACTATTTGGGGATGAACCTCTCAACATGGCCAGGACCCATGTGTGGCAGCAGGTGGCCACTGACCATGAGGAGGCCACTGGCCGGTGGAGGTCCACAGAGCAGTGCAGGCACCGGTACGGGGACCTGTGGAGGAGGGAGCCGCACTACTGGCACGTCTTCGGTCACGTGCCAGGAGGGGCGTGGTGCCTCGGCCAGGTGGGTGAGCCGTCTATGCACCTGTATGGTCCGTATGGGTAACACTGTCTATTGTGTCCAGCACATGGGGGAGGGTTGGTCTATGGTTGGCTGTGGCGGTGTTTACAGGATATGTGATGTATGGGTCTGGCTGGGTGGGCAGGCACACTCATTGGGGCAAGAGGATATCTGCTTTGGGATTTCACTGATGTGTTTCTCACCTTTTGTTTCCCACAGGCGTGGCAGAGCGGAGGAGGGCCAGGGCTGAGGTGCAGCGAGTGGTGGCAGCGGTGGCTGAGCGTGGTGGTGGTGGTGGAGGTGAACCACGACAGCAGCAGCAGCAGCAGCACAATGAGGGTGAGTGCCATGACATCATGAATGCTATAGCATGCTGTGTGGGGGGCAGGGCATGGCCACCATCCATGGACAACACTGCCATGTACGCAACATGTGACAGTCAGCACTGTCCAGTGGCACTGCATGTCTGGGAGTGTGTCAGTGGTGGTCCATGCATGCACTGGGCACATGGCTGTGGCACTGCCTGCCCACCGTGTAGCCACGTTACTGTACAACCTTGGTTGTGCAGTGCTGGACATGGGCGGTGTGTGTGTGCAGTGGTACACATGGCTGTTGCTGCCTGGTTGGGCATGTCTTGTGCACAGTCACTGTGGGTGGGTGCAGTCCATCACAGAGGCAGGGCACTTGGCTGTATGCCATGCATGATGGGTGGGCTTCAGGGATATGGACAGTCACAGCCATTGACTCTGATCCCTTGTCCTAGGTGTCCGGATCCTGCAGCGCATTGAGCGTTCGATGCACCAGCTGATTCAGGTGACGATGGATTCGCTCGCCATCCTGCGGGACCTGAAGCAACATGGTGTGAGGCGCAGGTGGAAGGAGAGCAGGCTGGCAGGCAGTAGCTGCCCATCACCTCCCCCCTTTACCTATCCCTCATACCCTGCCTTCCCTCTCCCAGTTGTTCATCCCTGCCCCTTACCCATCCCTACCTTGCACCCGTACCCCCACCCCTGTTTTGTATATTTGTACATAGTTATGGTTGTTGTTGTTCTTATTCTTGTTATATTTGAAATATATATTTTGATATGAATACTGTGGTGGTCCCTGATTTGCAGCTGGCTATAGGTGCTCAGTTGCAGTGGTGTGCATGGCATCTGGGGTGGTATTGTCATGGGTATGTGTGTGTGTGCGTGGGGAGGTGTCTCTGGTGTGGGAGTGGCTTTCAGTCGGTATTGCCGTGTGCTGCCACCCACTGCTGGGTGCTCATGGTGGGTCTGGCTTGTATGGTTCTGTGGTACACAAGGTTGCAGTGTGACGGGGGATGCATGGGGATTCCTGCAGTGATGGTCACTGCTCATGGGTGGTGTCTTGGGGTCACAGTGCAGGGTGTGCTGTGCACAAGGGGGGGCTGATGTACACTGGGGTGGTCCGCCTTTTGTGCAGCAGTCTCAGCTTGCCAGTGGGTGTGCTGGGGCAACATGGCCCAGCTGTGCTTTGTTGGCTTGTCCCCATGGGCAGGTGGATATTCCGTCCCTCCCCCACTTATGCTGTGCTTGGGGTGTGGGGGTGCATTGTTAGTTCTGCAGTGTGTTCCTGTGCCCATCTGTGGCATGAGTGGTGGGCCCCTGCCTACCTCCCTGGTTGTGTAGTCCCACTGCTCTGCTGCTGGGGGGCTCTCTGCTTGCGCTATGGCGCCTCTGGACTGCTCAGCTGGGCTGCCCTTGTTGCGCTATAGCGCATCGTATCTGCTCAGCTTCCCCTTCCTGGTTGCACTATGGTGCAGGTTGTGCGATATTCAGACGTTGGCTGGTGGTGCAATTTGCCTTGCTCCATGTTTGAATATTGCGTCTATTGCACATGTGCGCAATGGACTTGTGCTTGCTCCTGCTATTGCGCACATTTTGGGCGCAGTTTGAATATCCAGCCCTATGTTTTTAAAGTGTAGCTGACATGTATACAGCTACAGTAAATGTAAAGTTGCTAAGCTGCAAACGAGGTGTATATCAGTAATTACGTACGTTTTTAAGGTGCAGTTGAGGTGTACAGTATTTTGGAGTTGTACATAATGAGCAGTTGAGGTGTACATGCTATGTACACCTCAGACAAGGTGTACACCTCAGTTCAGTCAACTTAGTAGATATGGATTGTGAAGGGGCAGTAGCAGTCAAGTCCCTCAGAAGCAGTACTGCTGCCCTGCCCTGCAGGAGAAGAGGTTTGTGTGGGCTGGTTGATGGTCACCATGGAGTGCACATGGCTATGTGTGGATTTAGTCAAGCAGAGCTTTTGTTAAGGCAGGAAGAGAGTTGGCAGGTGACGATGCAGAGAAAGGAACTGGGCCCCTGATGGGCTCCACTGGCAGACGTTAAGCTGAATGGAAGGGATGCTGTAATTAGCTCTGACAGCGGGGGAGAATTATAGGAATTCAGAGTTAAGCTTGAAGGCCTGAACCTATAACATGATGTATCATGATCCTTGGATCTGTGTAATGAGTGTAACTGAACTTGTACAGTTTATTTGCCAGTAAAAAGACAAGTGCTTGAAGCTTTTGAGTCCGTGGTTTATTCACTTCAAACACTAGAGAGGGTCTTGGTGTGTTCAGAGGCGACTGTATAGTAATGCAATGGAACTCCAAGCAAGCTTGGTTCAAGATCAGTTGGCATTCATCTGTATCCCCCCTCCCCACGTCGTGCCTGAAAATAGGCAGGATTTGTCTAGTGCACTTACCCGGTCAACAAAAACTAAATAAATAAATAAGCTCAAGTATACCCCTAGCCATGTGAGGTTCCTGGAAGAAGGAGGTTGCACTTACCTGGTGTAAAGAAGGACAATGGGATGAGACAAACATATGGTTTATAAAATAAGTTGAAATCTCAATTGTGTCATCAGTGTCTTAATATTAAATGTATTTTAACCAGTCAGGTGGTACCTGAAAATAATTATTAACATAAAGGTTTATAATATTGCAATTAGCATGACAAATATCAAAAATTCACCTTGAGTAATCCTTTAAAGCTGATGATAATGACTGGCATGGGTCCCTGTGAGTCCAGAAGTACTGTAAAGAAATCTTACTATGAAGCCAGCCCATGAAAAACCACACCTACAATGTGGTCACACAGCCGCACATAGGAGTCTAGCATTAGCAGTAATTATTAAGTGAAGTAACTCAGTGTCTTCTTTGCACACAGGTTGTCTCTTGTCATGTACAACACAATACACCACACCACGCCACACCAAAACAAAAAAAAACTACAAAAATTCAAATTCACAATTATCCTTCTGATTTTGGAGAAGTAGGCTGGTTCTAATCAATACTAAGGTGCATACTAAGGTGAGAAAATGAGCAAGAAGACCAAAGGGGCCATAAGAGCTCATATACTATCAGAATCAATAATACTCCAACAGAGTGCCAGAAGTAAGAAAATTATCCAATCTAGTCTTGAACTGAGTTTTGTCTTTTGTCTTCAATATTGCAAGATGAGTGAATAACTGTATTTGGCACTGAATTACCTAAAACATTATTAGCAACCCCAATCACATCAACTCTTTTTTTTTTCTTCCATTTCAGAAAAATATTATCTACAATGACACTGGTGTAAACTCTGCTCAAATTCTAGGGATTTATTCACAAAGGTGCAGAGTGGGATATGCACTGCACATCTCTGGCGCATTTCCCGCTCTGTACCAGCCAGCCCCCTGCATGCATTCTCAATTCAGTTATATGCCCCCTATGCACCCGATCCTCTGGCCGATCGCACATCTCCATGTCGAGGTGGGCCAGAAACTGTACCAGCACTCAACATGATTCTCAATGCCATTGAGTGCTGCACATGGTGTACAGCAGCAACATGTTCTCAGGAAAGCCGTAACCCCGACCGGCTGGACCCTGCACCCCCAGGGAAGCAGCCACCAGCCATGGCAGACATGGCTGGGGGCTTTTCCCCCCCAGTAGGGAACCCCTGCTGTCAGGGCACACCAGGAGTTCAGAGGCAGTCTGTCGGGGAACCCCACTCAACATCACAGTTGGCGCTCTGCATGGCAATCCATGGGTGCAAGGGATCTACTGCAGGACACTGGCAGGGCAACTGATTGCCTGCCTAGATCTGCCACTCTACACACACCGGCCCCCCACAGACCTGTGCACCAGGGGGCACATGTGGGAGCCAGGTGGGGGCCGATGTTTGTGAATGCAGCCCCTGTGTGGATCTCCCACGGGTGCAGAGCTGTGCACCAGAATATGTGCCTTTGGGGCACACTTTAGTGAATAAGCCCCACAGAGAGCATTTCCAAGATATGAATCTGAGGGATTATTTTGGAATCTAGTTCTGATTCTGTTTTGCAATAAAATTCTTCTTTCACAGCAGGCGCTGTTTGCAGGTGTTGCAGGACCACAAGGCAGTAACTTGTAAATATTTGGGTAAGTGGCAGCATACATTGTGCTGGTTGTGAGCACGACAATTTGCTCCCGACTAGTCACTCCTTACAAATTCCTTCCTGACAACTCGCTCCAACAAAAGTTTGCCCTGCAGCAACTCGATACAGTGTCAATTCACCACACAGTGCCACTTTTCACTCCCACACACATTGTAAAACAAATTGACATTACAACAGCAGAAAGTAACAAAATATCCTTACCGTACTGATGTGTAGACAGGAAGTGAAGTCGCTGTCTTAGTTACCCCTTAGTTACCATGTTTAGGCAGGAAGTGAAATAGTTAATTATTCAGTCGCCACCTGAGTTGATCCAGGTATGTTAAAAATACTATACTTTATTAAGATAATGTTAAAAATCCATTCGATTAGGTCAGTCAAAAGTCTAAAAGTCAAAGCTATGTGCGATTCCCCTAAGAAACTCCTCCGTAGTACGCTCCTCACTTTTACCAATAATGCAGGCAAGCCATTTCACATTGTCACAATACACCTTCTGAGACACAGTTGAAGCATTCCCAGCGATCAATTGTTCAAGCTCTCCATCCTTTTTTCTTTGTACACCTCTGAGACCATCTATGAACTTCCAAAGAGTGGGATGCGACATGCATAGAATAGTCTGCATCCCTCTGTGGAAAGCTTCAACAACATTATTTGTCTTAGCTCTCCCATCACTGACACTTTCAGCATGGTTCCAGAGAGCAAGCTCAAAATGGAGCTGTCTCCTGCCTGTGCCTGTCCTATTAGGGCACCTGATCCAGTCATATTCGAAATAGTCAATAACCAGTAGTAAATCATCTGGAAACACTTTTTGTTGCTCGTCAGTAATAACCTCAAACCTTTTAATAACTTGTTCAGTCGGATAAAAGGCAAGAGAGGGCAAATATTTACATTTTAAGGCAAATTCTGTGTCTTGAGAATGCTGCACAGCTAGGCCTTCCATCTGTATCTTGCGATAAACACACTGTGTAAAGTGGAAGAAGCATCCCAGTAGCTGTCAGGTAATTGCATGCTAGAGTGAAATTGACAGGAGCTGTCAGTAGCATTTGGTTCACTAGCTGTCAGGTGATTGTATACGGGAGCGAAATTGAAAGGAGAAAAATCACAATGGAGCGAATGTTTGTCGGAATGAATTTTTGGGAATGAATACGGCAGGAGCGAACTGTCAGGAGTGTATTGACATGTACCCATGTTGGTTACTTACGTAAACTCTGAGGACTGCAAGTGACAATAGCAAAGTGGCTGCAGTACCAGGGACCATTCTATGTTTGTCTTAACTGATCTTATGTGATGGCTGGAGTGGTTTGCCCCTAAGTACTATTTGTTTTTTTTTAAATGAGACACTAAAACGTCTAAGTTTTTTTGCCCAGTCATTAGTTGATGCCAGAGTGCCTTTTGATACAGGATCATAAATTTGAAAGGCACACAAAATCTCAATCATTTGTAATGAACTTTTCTCTTGAAAGTTGCTAATTTTTCTGTGTAACTGTTTTTGAGATTTGTAAAGGGCCCTTCAAACTATGACTTAAAGGAATAGTACACCCAGAATTTGTAAAAACATATTTTGTGCAGAGTGTTTTGGTTTGTGTGTGAAGTTCTAGTGTGTCCTTCCCTCTGACTAGTAACTTTATAGTAGTTTTATGACCGTTGGGGATCCCCATCTCAGCTAAATGTGTTGCTTTTCTTGTACCTACAATGCGTCCTGTCTAATGTGACAGTAGTGAGGCTGAGCCCATCGATTCAGCAACATGCACTGTTTTACAATACAACAGCAGAGATGGCTATATTTTAAAAACTATACAGAGTTCAGCTTGGTGACTAGCCTCATTGAAAAGGTCTTTTTGTTGTGAACAATTTGGATATGGGTTATGTATGTGTAATTTGTATGTTTTTCAAGATATTTACATTTGTTTGGCATGCCTACTTGAGTGCTCACTATGAGAGAAAAAAGCATCTGCTGTTTGTAAACACATCTGCACACATTTTATTTATTTATTCTGCTTGCCCTGACAGTGAGGTAATTGAGTCTCTGGCTGTAACAGAGACCTTTGTTGTGTGTATGTACTGTTTGTTAGGACAGAAACATTCAGCCAGTGGACCTGAGTAGAATTTTGAATCCATTTATTCCATGGGAAATATTACATGATAAGCATTCTATATCTTGAATCTTGATGCCAGCAATAGACAAACTTTGTCTAGCAGTAATACAATGACATCACCTATGACATCATTTGCAGTGGGCAGAAGGACTATTTTATCACAAATGCACACAAGTAAACCTATTGTTTCTACATATAAACATGATTTTCCCAACTGTAAAAAGTTAAAAAATGAGCCAATTTTATAAGCACAATAAGCCACTCTGGGGTGTGTATGAAACATATTTTACCACACTTTCAGGGGCTGAAAGGCACGAAGTCGCGCCACGCACCTGGCATGTGGTAAAATATGTTTCACACACATACCCTCATGTCTTATTGCTTACATAAGACACATACTGCCATGCCTTACTGCTTAATTCTATTCTCTTCTGCATTCAGAATGTACTCCTGGCAGCTTTGCTATGACATTCCTAAGACACTGTGCAGAATTCTATGCACATTTGAACACATTCCAAACAAATCTAAATATCTTGAAAACTTTACAAGCTGCACAAAAACACCCAGCAGCAAAGCTGTTCATGACAAAAAGACCTTTACAATGAGAGTAATCACTAAGCTGAATTCTGGTATAGTTTCTAAAATATAGCCATCCAATTAACTAAAGTTCCACTTTTGTTTTACCAAATTTCCTACTTTGGATGGCAAATATTTTAAAAACTGTAGGGAGTCCAGCTTAGTGACTACCCTCATTATAACAATCATTTTGTTCTGAACAACTTTACTGCCAGTGTTTTGTGTAGCTTGTATAGTTTTAAAGATATTTAGATTTGTTTGGCATGTCTGCAGATGTGCTTACAAACAACATATGCTTTTTTCCCTCTCCTAGTGAACACTCAAGTAGACATGCCAAACAAATGTAAATATCTTGAAAACCATACAAGTTACATATACACAACCAGTGTCAAAATTGTTCGCAACTAAAAGACCTTTACAGTGAGGGTAGTCACCAAGCTGAACTCTTCATAGTTTTTAAAATATAGCCATCTCTGCTGTTATATTGTAAAGCAGTGCTTGCTGCTGAATCTATGGACTCGGCTACATCACTGTCACATGAGACAGAATGCATTGTAGGTACAAGAAAATCAATAAACTTAGCTGAGATGGAGATCCCCAAGGGTTGTAAAACTACTATAAAGCTAGCAGGCTAATTTAGGAAAAACTCGTAATAGCAGACAGAGGGAAGAACACACTAGGACTTCACACAAATCAAAATACTCTGCACAACATATGTATTTACAAATTCTGGGTGTACTACTGCTTTCAGTACCCAGCAAATCTGACATTTTAAATCTAAAACAGAGTCTTTGTCTTCTGTAATTAACCGACCCTAACACAATTTAAGCATTGGTCCAGAGCTTCCTTTCACTGCTGGTATGATCTCAACTGCATTGGAGATTATTTGCATAATGACAGTGAGGTCAAAGTTAGCATTCAGGAAAACTTCACAGCACTGTGTTACATGTGCAAGAATATCCATTAAAAGGTGTGTAACCACAACAGAGTTTATACTTTTACTTATTAAAATAAAAAACATTGCTGTGGCATAACTTGTTAATGCAGCATCATGCATGAGAGATTCAACAGTGTAAGGCCATATCCCACAAACTGTCTCAACTGCTGTATGCAGTACAACAAAAATATAAAACATCGAAACAAAGAAACATACAAACAGACAAAAACATGGAGCTCATCCAGTCTGCTCTGGAACCCTGCCTTGAAACTACTGTCATTTACAACCTTCCTCATTTCTTCCCTTTAATGAGCCCTTTGAAACCAACCCAGCCAGCTTTGAACCTGGTAATGGCACCTGCATTGATCATCACGTTAGGCAGGCTAGCCACTTGTCCACCATTATCTCAATGAGAAGCAACTTCCCTTGCATCCTTTTGGAATTCACCCACCACCATTTTAAGGTTATGGCCCCTTGTGGTTAAATTCTTATTTACTTGGAAAAGCTCAGCATGGTGGTCCCTATTGTATCCTTGTGAATATTTGAAATGCCTGTATCCTGTCTCGCTCTCTTCCTCCTCGTAGGATTTTCTGTGTTGTCCCTGGATCATTTCAGTGTCCCTTCTCTGGATGGTCTCCAGTATACTCTTGTTCTTTTTTAGGTGCTGAATGAATAACTGAACATAGTACTCAAGGTGAGACTTCATTAGAGACCTATAAAGTGGTAAACCATCTCCTTCCTATGACTGATAAAGCCCAGCACTATAAACTCCAGCATTCTATTAGCTTTCCCATAAGCCTTGTTTCATAAAGAGATGCCCTTCATATCATCACATAACGTTATCCCCAAGCCCCTCTGTTCCCCTGATTGCTCCACTTTCACATCATTGATTCAGTACTCTGTTTCTGGTCGACAGTTACCAATATGCATTACCTTGCATTTTCTGCCATTGAATTTCAGTTGCCATATGCTAGACCATTTTTCCAAACCTCTCTAGATCCCTTCTGATGTTTCTTACTCCCTCCACACTATCCACTCTATTGTACAGTAGAGTTTGGTGTCATCTGCAAAAAGACACACCTTGCCCTGTAACTCTTCTCCTATGTAATTGATATACATGTTGAAAAGGGTGGTGCCTAGAAGAGACCCCTGTGGTATCCACTGGTAAGCTCCTTTACCCAGAAAATTTACAATTTAAGATCATTACCTTGGTCCTGTCCTCCAACCAGTTCCTCACAGCCCCAAATCTCTCACCTTCTTTATGAACTTCTTGAGTAGAGCAGTATCAAAGGCCTTACTGAAATCCATGTAAAGGATATCTACTACCTGGTCCTTGTCCACTATTTTTGGCACCGACCTGAAAAAATCAGATTCATCTGATACAACCTTCCCCTTAGAAACCCATGCTGCCTTCTCTTCTGCAGTCCATCCAGGTAATCCATTATGTGTTTCTCAACACCTCCTCCATCAAGACTGGTCCTCTATCTTCAATGCAACCAACGTAAACACTGCCCTTGACCACTTCATAAACATCTTCACTGTGGCCTGTGACACGTATGTTCCTATTAAGAAACGCAAAGTCAAATTACTCAGTAACCTTTGGCTCATAGGTGACCTCCTCAGGATGCTAAAAACCAAAGACCACCTTTGGGAGCTAGCCAGAAACTCTGGAAGGCAAAACAACATCCAAAACTACAAACGTGCCCACAATGAGTGCACCAAAACCATCCGGCAAATGAAGTCCGCCTACTATAAGCATGCCCTTACAAACTCCTGGGGCAATGGTCAGGAATTCTGGAAGAACATAAAGGAACTCACCGGGAATCCACCCAAAAACCCCCCATCAATACTCATCATCAATGGAATCACAACCCTCAACCCAAAAACCATTGTGGATACCTTTAACAAAGCCTTTACCGACCTCAGCGCTGTGCTACCTCAGGACTACTTCAAATATGGTGAAGCCCCTCTGTCTGCAATGAACACTACTCCCACCAGCTCCCCCTGCTTCTATTTCAAAGCAGTCAAGGCTCACCAAGTACACAAATACGTTACCAAAGCCCTTGGTAAATCAAGATTCAGTAATGACTCCCTCCATCTCAAAATCCTGTCTCTCACACTTGATGAAGTGCTTAGTCCTCTGACCAGAATTTTTAACCTCTCCTTCAGCCTTAGCCAGTTCTCTGACTGATGGAAATCTGCTACTGTCACCACAATCCATAAAAGTGGTGACAAAACTGCCCACAATAACTACAGACCTATCTCCCTAATACCCCCACTCTCCAAGGCACTAGAACGCATCATCTCGGACCAGCTCACAGAATACCTGGATATGTACAACATCCTGTGTAAGCAACAACATGGGTTCCGAAAAGGTCACAGCACCTCCACAGCCCTACTTGAATTCACTGGCACAATCCACAACGCACTTGATTCCAGTGAACTACTAGGCTCAATCTACATTGACATTGGGGTTACCTGACTTAACTAAAGCCTTTGACACCGTCAATCACTGCCTCCTACTTGTCCAGCTTCAGAACACTGGGCTGTCAACCGACATCATTGGCTTGTTTAAGAGCTACCTTGAAGAACAGTCCAAAACAGTAAGAATCGCTGATATACTCTCGGACCCTAGACCGGTCCGCTCGGGAGTCCCCCAGGGCTCCATTCTGGGACCCCTCCTCTTCAGCTTATTCTTAAACTCACTACCGGACAGCTGCACAGAAAAAATAATTCTCTACACCGACGATGCTGTGATCCTCACCTCGGACTCTGATCCAATCCAATTACAAAATAAACTTCAACGGGCCTTCTCCTCCATCAAATCCTGGTTCCTAAATCATAAACTGCTTCTCAATCAGAAAAAAAAACAAGTCTATGGTCTTCTGCAGCCCCCACAATAAAAACAAACAACTCCACCTCTCCACTGCAACCGAACAAGGAGCCATCCTAGAGCAAACACAATTGTTCAAGTACCTTGGTATCACCCTTGATCCCCACTTCTCATACACTGTCCATATCAGCAATATGGCAAAGTCTGCCAGTGCGAGGTTAGGCATATAATTCCGGCACAGGAAACACCTAATCCCAGAAGCACTGTCAATGGCCGTCCAAAGCTCCATTGTCAGCATCATAGACTATGGTTTTATCATATATGGGTCTGCAAGTACCACTGCTCTCAAATGTATCGCATCATCCCTGAATAAGGCCTGTCATCTCATCACTGGCTCACATCGGCGTACCCACACATGTGACCTTTATTCCCAATCTGGATGACTTCAACTGGATAAACGCATAAAATACCAAACCTGCATCACGGCCAAGAAAATTATAATGGGGCTTGCCCCACCTGGTGTCTGTGCCCTCCTTAAGCCTAGACATAGAAATGTTACTACAAGGAGATCTAATTCCCATCTACTACATATCCCACGATGTTGCACGACCCAAGGACAAAGATCATTCGCCTATCGGGCATTCAACTGGCTCAGCTCTCTTGGCAGTGACAAAGCGACCGCTCCAACACTCGGCCACCTCAAGTCCAAGCTGCGCCTCTCACTGCTTGTATCCTGCGATTGCCCATCTTAACATTTCCACCATTCCAGCTGCACATGCCCCAGCACCCAGCACTTACAGTCAGTCTTTGCACCCCTAGCATCTTACCTGTCATATTCCCTCTACAAGGCCCCCTGGCTGCACTGTCTCCTGCTCTCGCCCACCTCCCCTCCCGTAGCTCCACTCCTGCCCCTACCCCCAACCACCTCCATTACTCCCCCTTACTCCATACACTTCCTACCCCCCCCTCGATCTCCTACCCTCACTTCTCCCCCCACCGATCTCCCTCTCCTCCTCTTCTCTTGCTCATAGCTCAAGTCTTTGTACTGGTTATCACATGTCTGTAAGTCAGTGACTATTTGCTTGTAACTAAAAATGATGACTGTTCATAAAAGAGCCTCGGCTCAAAGGTATTGTAATCCTAGATTGAAACAAATAAAAATAAAAAAAAAAAAACAGTTTTCAATTATTTCCCCACCATGACAGTTAGCCTTAACTAGGCGCTAGCCAGCATACCTGTTCTGGTTCTTTGAGACAAAGCACAGAATCTTCCATCAAAATGTGTAGTTTTCTCAGGTGATTAGTTCTAACAGCACTAGCTGAGTAATATGCAAAGAGAGATTGCAGTGTGTTTTGGTAGCCATGCAAATGAAGTACTTCCCATGTTTAGCTGCCACAACAAGAGACAACCTATGTGCAAGGCAGTGAAGTGAAACCATGTAAGGGTTCAGAACTGTTAGATGTTTGGCTGCCACAGTTTGAGATCCTCTCATTACTGCAGTCCCATAGCAACAAAATCTCATGCACATAAAAAATGAAATGTTATGCTGCTGAAAGAATTGTTTACATGGCAACCCTAGGCATCAATTGTAAATTAGCCCTTCTTGGACTCTGTTTCCTCACCTAGTAAAACATGTTTCAAATAGATTAAAAATCGTCACTTACAGAACAGCAGGCATCACATACCGAAAACAAATTGTAGCTCCAAGGCTTGCAAGCAGGCGAGGCTGGGGGAGAAGGACAAAACACATTTTTGTGTTTGCTTGCGTGCATGTGCAAAACAAACATATTGTTACTGTAGTGTTGCGGGCTGTGTCGGTGTGTACTATATAAGCCGATGGCTGTAAAAATACAGGAGGCTTGCCTATCAAAAACCAATGCTTAGAAGGCTGATGACAGTTTTCATCTGGCTGATGGGCATAAACGTCTTGTGAGTCAAAGGATAAAAGCATCATCAATCATGCTGGTTTTCTGCCATAAGCCAGCTAGCAGACATCATCAGGCTTTGAAGATAAGCATCAAGCCTCACACTGTGTGTGTGTGTGTGTGTGTGTGTGTGTGTGTGTGTGTGTGTGTTTGCCCCTTGTTACAGACAGGAAGCACCTATCTGAAAGCACTAACAGGGTTGGGAAAAAACAGAACGCAGAATACAAGTATAATGGCTTTAAATATGCTAACAGTAGTTTATGTTCCCTTTAAAGCACCCTTGATACCAGTTGAATAACTTAAAAAAATGTGAAAGTTAGACACAATTCAGTTTACAGTTCATATATTTTTGCAATCCTTTTTTTCAAGTGGACTTTATCCTTCTGTCCCTCCCCACTGTCCACTTTCTGCGTTCAAACCTCAGCCTCTTCATCCCGCCTCCAAGATTTTCCCCATCTACTTCTAACCTTGTCCTGTGAGTGGGTGCCATGGATGGTGGTCGTGTGGTGCCTTCAGGGTTGCATTGTCATCCTGCAGACAGGAATTATTTTCTGACTATTATCCCCCTTGAGTCAGAGCACGCAGCATACACGTAGACTGTAAAGACGTCTGCTGTTTTATTTTCAATATTGATTGTCTTAGGGAATAAACAGACAACAGAGCATGTTTTTCATTAATAATAATAATAATAATAAGCTTTATTTCACAAAAGTGCCTTTTGAACCATCAAGGTGCTTTACAACAAAATAAAGAACAATAATAAAATCAGCAACCAACAAATATAATAATCGTTGTCTGAGGATCATACTAATTCAGTACCACTAAATGCCTGACGCCATAGGTAAGTTTTCAACTCCTGTTTGAAACCTCCCACAGTCGTGCACTCCCAAAGCTGATAGGGTAGAGAATTCCAAAGGGAAGAGGCCTCATGCATAAATGCACAGGCCCCTGAAGATTTCAATGACACTTTTGGAATCTCCAGCAACCCCATGTCAGCCGAACGGAGCTGTCGCATCGGGTGATAAGGCACAAGAAGCTCTTTCAAGTAGTCAGGGCCAAGTCCATGTAGGGCTTTATAAGTCAGTAAACCAACTTTAAAGGTGATCCATCACCTAATCAGCAGCCAGTGCAGATCACGCAGCATGGGAGTAATATGGGAGGCTTGAGAAACCGCCGTCAACAATTGTGCTGCAGTGTTCCGCACGAGTTGCAGTTGGTAGATATCAACCCCAGATAGCCCTAGGTACAGGGAGTTGCAGTAATCCAGGTGTGAGGTCACAAAGACGTGGACCAATGTAGGTAGGTCCCAGGATGGAACAAGGTGCTTAATCCTGGAGATAGTCCTAAAATGATAAAAGGAAGACTTGATGACTGCCGACACCTGAGCTTGTAAAGTCAGCCCATCATCAAGCACTATCCCCAGGTTTCGTACCTGTTCAGAGGAAGGGATCTGGGAGCCCCCAAGAAAGAGTCCAGAGGGCTGACCAGCCCACAACCCCTCTATTTGGTGACCCGGGTCCACTACCATCACCTCGGTCTTTCCAGCATTCAACTTTAACTAGCTCGAATTCATCCCAGTCCTGGATTTCAACAAGGCAGTTATTAAAAACCGGGACAGCTCTACCCTGGTCAGGAGCAAAAGACAGGTAGAGCTGGGTATCATCAGCATAGCAGTGAAACCTCAGCCCGTACCATCTTACAATGTCTTCAAGGGGCAACATATACACTGCAAACAACATGGGGGACAACACTGATCCCTGAGGTACCCCACATGGCAGAGAGAATGCGTGAGAGGAAAAAATCCCAGACACCACTCTCTGACTTCTGCCAGTTAGGAAAGATGTACACCTCCTGAGGACAGTACCTGTCAGGCCACAGATGGACCCCAGGCACCCGAGCAGTACCCCATGGTCCACAGTGTCAAAGGCTGAAGAGGGATCAAGGAGCACCAAGATAGAATGGTTTTTTCTGATCTCTCGCCATCAGGAGATCATTGAGCACCCAAACCAGTGCAGTCTCAGTGCTATGCCTCTTTTGGAAACCAGACTGGAGAGGTTCATACTCTCCAAAAAATACAGGTGGCACACTGGGAGCCCACCCCAGTGTACCAAAAATAAACCTGTAAAGGAAAAACCTTCCTGCAATGTTTTTTTTAACCTATAAAAGAAAAAAACAGTCCCTCATTGTCCCGGTGCCCCCTTCCCCAACCTGCATCCAACAGCTGTGCACTTGACCTTCCCACACTGCCCTTCACCCCATACTTACCTCCGGAGCCCTGTGTGATGATCTTCAGTGGAGTAGGAACATGTCTGCATGCTTCAAAGCTGACCACGAACTGAAGAAATGCCAGTAAGCTGTATAATGGCATAAATGTTTTTTTTGTTCAACTTAGGTAGCTATCTCAGCCAATTTTGCAAATTTTGGCACCAAATTTTCAACGTAGGGTTCTTGGCACCCCACCTCATGAATTCAGTCACTGTCATCTGGTTATTCGGTCCCAAAAGGTGATTTTGTGTCACTGCATGGAATCACCTTTTGGGACTGATTAATGAAACTACAATGTCATTGCTCATGAGGTGGGCTCCAAAAAAGCCTATATTGCTGAATTGTTGAAAAGATTCAAAAATGACTGTGTTACAAGCGTGCATTGCGCAGTTTTCCATGCACACTCATAACTTTGCAAATTTGTAATATTTTTACTCCAGATTTTTAACATTGGCATTTTCACACCTCCTTATGAACAGCACAGCTGTCATTTTTCACATCCTGGCCAAAATGTGTTTCCGCACATCCGGCGCACAATAGCGCGGTCGCTGTTGGAAATCAATGTTTGGGACAGATTAAGAAAATCACAGTGGCACTGTTCATAAGCGGAGGTCCTAAAATGCCTATGTTGAAAATTTGGTGACAAAAATCCATAAAATGACTATGTTATGAGCGTGTGTTGTGCAGTTTCCACGCATATTCATAACTTCGAGAATTTGTAATATTTTCACTCAAGATTTTCAACATTGTCATTTTTGCACACCTCCTTATGAACAGTACAACTGTCATTTTTCACATCCTGCCCAAAATGTGTTTTCACACATCTGGCACACAATAGTTTCATAGTTTTATAGTGGTTTATAAGCTCAGGAGGTAGTGCCTTTTATATGAGCTTGCCACCCTAGGGTGGGATAGTTATCTAAAGATATTCAACTTTATTTAAACCCATGTGTAGGTCTAATCATTTTTTAAATTTATCCATAGTCCTGGTCTCAACTATTGTACATGGCAGTGTATTCCATTGATTCACTACTCGCTGTGAGAACTATTGACTCCTTTTCTTAGTTCTACAAGGTAGACCCTTTAGTTTGAAACTATGGGACCTAGTTTGAACCTTGGTAGGATTTTATTCTAAACCAAGGGTTTCTAGAAGGAATGGCTCTCTTGTGGCTTTATAATATTAGACACAGATCACCACGTAATTATCTATAATTCATCGAGTAGTTGCAGTGTCTCACCATATTCTTTATTCTCCAAACCAATGATCTTTTTTGTTACTTTTCTTTGGACTCCCTCAATTAACTTTTCTTCTTTTATTGTACTTGGTACACAAAGGAGTGCACAGTAATCTAAGTGTGATCTCACAAGTCCGGTGTATAATGGTAATATAACATTCTGCTGTCTACTCTTAATATGCTTTAGAATACATCCAGTGATATGTTAATATTTTTTAACTGTAGCTAATGTGTGATTATCAAAATTGAGTTTATTGTCTATGGTTACTTCTAGATCTTTTTCATTGGTGGTTTCTTGTAGTATGATATTGTTAAGTTTATAATTATATTTCAGATTGTTATGACCTTAGTGCATTACTTTGCACTTATGTACATTGAATACCATTTTGTTATTATGAGCCCAGGTTTCTAATTAGAGTAATTCTTTTTGGTAATTTCCAGCCGCCTCAGGGGTGTTAACACTGCATCCTAATTTACAGTTATCTGCATACTTAGCCATCCAAACATTATGTGATGATTGCATTGAGGAGATCAGAATGTTAAATAAAACTGGGCCCAAAACTGAGCCCTGTGAGACCCCACTAGTTACCTCACGCCAGGGTAATGAGTGTCCTTTAATAGCAGTACATTGCCGATGGTTATGTAGCCATGAGGTGACCCAATTTATTATGTATAGCGGAAATTTTAATGCAATCATATGATTTATTAGAATCCTATGGGAGACTTTGTTGAACACTTTTGCGAAGTCCAGAAATATAATATCCACTGGTAGCCCTGCATCCAGCGAGGAACTTACGTTTTCAAAAAAGTGTAACAGGTTAGTTAGACATGACCTTCCACAAGTGAAACCATGCTGTGTAATACCTTGTAAGGTATTAAGATTAATATGTTCTTCCAACCTTTGGAGAAGGAGTCTTTCTAGTGTTTCCCTATAGCAGATGTTAAACGTATGGGCTACAATTTGAGGCATCTTCTTTTTGTCCAGATTTGTAGATAGGAATGACAGTGGCATCATTCCAAGCAGAGAATGTTTCACCCACAGTTAGTGATTAATTAAATAATATGCATAATGGTTCTTGGATTTCATTTACAATTTTTTTAAGGAACCTTGGATGGATTCCATCTGATCCAGCTGAGGAGTTGGTTTTAAGCCTAAGAAGTGCCCTTTTTACTTCTTCAATAGTAAATTGAGTTGTTCCTTGTTTATTAGAATTGGACACTATCCCAGTGTGCATGTCCCTAGCTAGGTGTGAAAACAGTGAGAAAGTAGTTATTAAACTATATGGTCATTTCCATTTCATTACTTGTTAACCCTTTGTTGGTTTTTATAGGACCTATTGTTGTCTGGGAACCTCTGAGTGATCCTATGTAATTGTAGAACTTTTTATTGTCCAGTGTGTCCATAGTTAATTTATTCTCAATATTTGCTTTTGCTTCTCTAATGCATTGTTTCACAATGTTAGCTTGTTTTTTTGCAATTGTCCCAATTACTTGTTGTAGGTCTATGTCTGTATTTCCTGTATCTTCTTTTGATTTTATTATTCCACCAGACTGGTGTTCTGTGACCATTAATATACTTTCGTCTGGTAGAGACCCATGTATCAAGACAATGTTTCAATTTTGTCCAGATTTGTCTCCATGTAAGATGCATGTTAAGGCAGTATACTTCAGTTTGCCAATCCCAGGAAGCAAGATAGTTTTTTATTGCACTGAAATTGGCTCTGGAATAGTCTTTGACCATAGTAATACCTTTAGCCCCTATTGTCGCAGTACAGATATGGACCAAGATCATATTGTGGTCACTGTTTCCTAAGGGTTCTATTATAGTGGGCACTGAAATTTTGTCTTACATATTAGTGAGAATAATATCTAAGATTTTATCATCTCTAGTTCCTTTCTTAATGATTTGATCTAAATTCTGATTTATTGTTATTTCTAAGAAGTCTCTTTCTGTTGATCCACTACTTTGACATGTCTCCCAGTTAATGTTAGGGAAGTTGAAGCCCCCCGTAAGTATATAATTCCTGACATGTATCAAAATTTTTTATAGCTTATATGAAGTCATTATTTTGTTCTGGATTTTAATTTGGAGGTCTGTCGGCCAGACCTAAACATAAGGTTTCAGTTGGTAGTTTAATCTGTGCCAATGTAATTTCAATTAATACTTTCTGCTGGCGTAATGGAGTGGGATGTATATCTGTCTGATATATATATATAGTGCTATACCACCCCCTTGTCTTCCCTGTTTTTAAATATTTTAATGTAGCCTGGGATATCTGTGTTCCTTCCAACTATGGTCTTGGAACCAGGTTTCAGTGATTCTGCAAATTGTAATGTTTTCCTTATGCATGATGTATTTTAATGCATCAATTTTATTTGCTAGACTATGGACATTAAGCAATAATATGTTTATTTCAGTTTTATCCTTTATAGTAGGTGTGGGGAATTGACAAGCCTTCTTATTAATATTTTGTGAGGGAGCGATATGGTGGTTAGCATCCCCGTTACTTGTGTTTTCAGACTTCCCTTCCCATCTCTATTCAGTTTAACTGTTTATCAGTGAAGGTGGTAAAGTGTCTGCCTAATAATGCATTTCCCTTTTTGCTTAAATGTAGACCATCCATGCAATAAAGTTCGTCATGGAGGTAGAACTCTTCTCAATGTGTTAGGCACTTGATGTCCTGTCTTAATGTCCATTTTCTTAGCCAGTCATTTATTGTCCCTGTTTTCTGGTTAAGATGTGGTAAGGCCTTGGGGATACGTAGAATTTTAGATATAACAGATTCACAACCTAGATGTATCAATTTATTGATTAGTGCTACGAGATCTTGTTTGATTTTTTCAGTGGAATCCTGAAAAACATTGTTTGCCCCAGCATGGATAACAACAAGTGGATTATGACGTCTTTACTCATTTTTGTTATGTCATTGATCCTTGCCCCTCTGAAAGAGGAGAGTGTTCTGCATGCTTTGTCTGGGTTGTAAACAGCCCTATCCAAATGCTTGATCATTGAGTCATCTAGGATCGGTATGTTTCTTGAAATCTGTTGGTTATATGTATTAGTTTCCATGTTATCATTATCCAAAATATTAGTGAGTGAACTATTTATGGGATCAGCTGTTACCTGGTTATTTATAGAGGCATTGGATGGCACGATTGCTGTGGGAAGTCAACGTTCAGGACAAATTAAGAAAATTATAGTGGCAGTGTCCATGAGCAGAGGTCACAAAATGCCTATGTTGAAAATTTGGTAAAATAATTCCACTAAATGACTGTGTTATGAGTGTGCATTGCACAGTTTTCACATACACTCATAAGTTTGAGCACTTTTAATATTTTCACTCCAGATTTTCAACATTGCCATCTCTTCACACCTTCCTATGAATGGTACAGCTGTTGTTTTTCACATCTTGCACAAACTGTGTTTTCACGCAGCTGGCACAGAATGGTGAGGTCACTGTGGGAAATCAACGTTTGGGAGAGATTCACAAAATCACAGTGCCACTGTTCATGGGCAGAGATCCCCAATGTTTTCATGAGGTGGGGTCACAAAAACCCCATGTTGAAAATTTGTAGTGCAAATACCAACAAATGCTCA
Source organism: Neoceratodus forsteri (assembly GCA_016271365.2). Taxonomy (NCBI): domain Eukaryota; kingdom Metazoa; phylum Chordata; order Ceratodontiformes; family Ceratodontidae; genus Neoceratodus; species Neoceratodus forsteri. The sequence goes on from CM028133.1 coordinate 669,494,931, forward strand.
TGGCATTAGGTTTCTAACCATAATGTCCAAGCCTGTACAGACTAACAGGTGTCAGGGGTGTGCCTTTGGATTGCCAGCTGTAATGCTCATGCCATTCCACCCCCACCCCCACTCTAAAGCCAGTGACAGGCATCGAGGTGTGCCTTGGACTCTTCAGCCCCAGAGTTCACCCCATTCTCCTATACTGCACCCATTTCAGCATATGTCCTTATGGAATGGAGTGACTGTAAAGCCGAACACCCCAAGGCACACTACAACATTTGTTGGTGTCTGCAGGAGAGGGTGAGGTGACATGGCATGAGTATTTTGGGCAATGACCCAAAGGCACACTCCAATGCTTGTCCATCTCTGCAGGGTGGAGGAGGGGTAGGCGTGAGTTCAATACTTCACTGCCATTCCAATTCTGCATCTGTCTAACTCCTGCACTTCCAATGCTAATATCAGCAAGCAAACATTCAGCATTGACAAATGCTTGTTCTTTATTACTGAGGGAAGTGACACAAAAACAAGATTACTGTCCCTTGAGCGTTTTTAGCTTTGGCTGCTTATGTAAACGTGACATCATAATGCCCCATTTATTACATCCTAATAATCATCACAGCAACAGATTTGGATATCATAAACAGAACTGTGACTACACAAGTAGACAGGCAAATAGAGAAAAAAAGGGCAGAGGTCCTATTTCCATGCAAATGTTTTTAGTAATAAACAAATAAGGGTGACAATTACAAAAAAAGGGTGAAATATAACTAATTTGTGGCTAGTCATTATGTTTTTTAGAGTTGTCCTGACATTGCAAGCACACATTTGGCATTGACCAATGCTTGTTTAGTTCAGAATTCTTGGATTTATGACCACTTACCAGCCAGGTCGTTCGTATTTTTTTGTTTTATTTAAAATGGCACTGGAGTTCCATTCTATTTGGGACACTGTTTCTAAACTGTGTTGGTCCACTTAATAATTTACAGATGTTTTGTTTGTTTTTGGCCTACATCACCACCCACACTCAGCTTAGTTGCATCTTAAAACATTTCTTTTTGCTCTGTGCACAGCTGCTGGGACATCTGAACATGCACTTTCCTGATGTTGACACTGTAATACTGATTTATGTGGAAACATTTGTCAACGGAGATGCAAGTGGGAGTCCAGGACACATAATTAAATTCATTTAACCCTCCCCTTGTTACATAACATCTATCCTAAACAGACATGAAAAGATGATCCCAGTTTCTGTTACTCATCTGTCCACATATGGAAAATGTACTACCCTACACCAACAGGCACCACTGCAAATTCATACAGAAATTCATAATTCTGATTCTAAAGCAAAACTGAACATGCATAAGTACAGTAAAGGTACTAGAGTCCTATGTTCAGGGCTTGTATCTCCATGTCCCACATTTGAAGTGTCAGTGCACCACATCTCAGATTGGAAAGATATGTGACCAGCAAGTTGGGCAACTAAAACAAATAATTAAATAAATAATATTAGGCTGGCCAGGTGGTGCTAAGGGGTTGAGGCACTGGATGTCACACCCTGCATTGTGCTGGTGACCCGGGTTCGGGAATAGGCTCGGGTTATCGGGGGTCGGCCGGGGGAGGTAGGATTGAGTGTTCAAATGGATACTCTCCTCCTCCGGGGGGGGGTGGGTTACAGGCAGCGATGTCCACATGCGTTGCCCCTGTGGAAGCATGGGCGGTAAGGCACAATGGCTCCTTACAGGAGTTGGGGTGGGGAGGGCACTGTGGATGCTTGAAGTCTTCTGCCTTGGCACCCTCAGGGAGTAAGGACCAGGAGAAAAAACAAAGGCAAAAAATCTCCCGGACTCACACAGAATGACATTGAGTCCACGGTACATCAGAGCCCAGCTGAAAAGAACAGAAGATAGGATTCCTCAAGGCAGAGAACAGGAGGAAGTAAAAAAAAATATATATATATATACATATATATATATATATATATATATATATATATATATAGATATATTAGTAAGGAGGGCAGTTTTAGAGAGGCTCATAAGATGGTCGTAAAAGGAACAAAAGGATAAGATAAGATAAGATAAAATGAAATGGCAATTGCAATTGGCTGGGACAAAAAGAGGGAGGGCTTTTATTTTCAAATCATAGTCTTGGATTAGTAGTAGTATTTTTTTTATTGTTTTGCCTTTACAATATACTAAAACTACAAACTATTTATCACACACAGTGTACAAATAAAGTGACAAAAAAAAGAAATAAATACAGACAGTTCTTACAGTTAGAAGCATGAGCACTTGCTGTCTCAGATTAAAACACTCAGTGCCTTAGTTTGTCAGGATAATAGACACATTCTCAGGTTCATCGGCCTGGACAGATAAATCCTGACTGAGGTTTCCTTTAACTTGTCAGCTCAGCAGCATAACACCATTTGTAAATAATTAACTGTTACAGTTTGTGATGTATAGTAATATGTTAAAATGTTTAACTAAAAAAGTGAAGTGACAACTTTTGATGCCAGCACATTTTAACAGCACTGAGAGAGAGAGCTCAAACGAATTCACTAAAATGACATGCAAGGCAAAGTGTGAAACCCACCTAAAAGGAGAGGCATACAGATTTGATGAGGGTACAATACAAAACAAAAGGAACTTCTGTTTTAAAGAAAATGAAATAAACCTTCACAGGAAAATCCTGACACGCTTCCCAACCAGTCTGTTAATCTAACCCCTTGGCAGGCCCCCAAACCCCTCCAGCAAGGGATACGCCTGCGTCACAGTCAGTGGGCCCCAATGGTAACCAAAGGGTAAATACTTGGGGTTACTTTGATACAAACAACAATCTCAAAACGGATTCAATCTCTCAGCCAAGAGAGGCTCAAAAAGTAACACCAGTTTGGCCCACCATTTTAAATGAGCATTCAGTGAAACAGTCTTTAAAACAAAGAATTTGCCTCTATTTGTCATTCATTCAGCAAAGTATTTATAAACTGACAATAAACTGAGGTCCAAGAAGGACCATAATGACCTTTTCTGTTTCTATATCTCTGGTCATTTGTCCCACCTTCTTATCCCTTGGACCCAGATGGGCCCACACACTGCCTGACATCTCTCCCATAAGAGCAGGGTTAGAGGCTATTTGCAAAAGGAAAATTCAGAATGACAATGTAGGTTAACAAGCTTAGAATAAGAACAGGAGTGATATATAAGCCTCCAAATCAAGGGGAGGAGTTAGACAGGCAAATGGTGCAGGTGATTCAAAGGGTTTCATAAAAAGGGGAGTTTGTACTACTGGGGGACCCTAATATGCCAGACGTAGAATGGAGAATCCCAAAGGCAACATCAGCCAGAAGCAGGGAGATACTTGAAGCACTGCAGGGATCATTTCTACATCAGCTGGTTAAGGAGCCCACAAGGGGGGGGAAAATATTTTGGACGTGGTACTCACAAATGGGGTGGACATGGTACTCACAAACAGGGATAGTGTTGAAGAGGTTATTATGGGAGACTGTCTGGGTACAAGTGATCACAACACAGCAAGTTTCAAGATACAAATAGGGAAGATAACAAATAAGACCAGTACGAAGGTCCTGGACTTCAGGAGAGTGAACTTTAATAGAATGAGGGAGATTTTCAGGAAGGAAATGAAATGTGGTGACCGGATAGAGCATGTAGAGGAATTGTGGAAATGTATTAAGGAGGCATTATTAAAAGCAACTGAACTATGTATAAGGAGGGTAGGAAAAAACAAGAAAAGAAGGTGGCCTCGTTGGTTTAATAGGGAGGTTGTAAGGGCAATAAGAGGTAGAAGGATAGACTGCTTTCAGAAGATATAAGAAAACTCAGAGTGTGATAGACGGAGTAAATTATAAAGAGGAACTGTGACAGGCAGGGAACTTGATTAGGAGAGCAAAAGTAGAAACAGAAGAGAGAATTGCTAAAAATGTTAAACAAGGAGATAAAACTTTTTTTAGACATGTGGGGGAAAGAGGACAAGACAAGGGATTGTGAGTTTGAGGGGGGAAGGAGAACTAAGATTGAGGGGAACTTTGAGAAAGCTGAGGTTTCAAATAGTTATTTTTGCTCTGTATTCACAGTGGAAGGGGACGGAAAGGGACCCAAGTTAAAGAATAAGGGAGGAGAGGAATGTGGGGTGGATCAAAGCACATTAAGTGAGGAAAGAGTTAACCAAGATCTTGGATAATTAAAGGTAGACAAAGCAATGGGGCCAGATGGTTTGCATCCAAGGGTTCTTAGGGAGTTGAGGGATGAGTTGGCAGCACATTTAGTGAAGTTATTTAACTTGTCCCTAGATACAGGGTGTGTTCCAAGTGACTGGAGGATGGCAGATGTAGTACCACTGCACCAAGGAGGCTGCAAGGAGGAGGTAGGGAATTACAGAAGTGTCAGCCTCACATCAGTGGTGGGCAAGGTGATGGAGGTGCTAATAAAGGAAAAAGAGTGGCAAAATACTTACTTGACAACAAACTATTAGATGAAAAGCAACATGGATTCACTAGTAGGAGATCTTGCCAAGCAAACCTGATAGAATTTTTTGATGGGGTAACGAAGGTGATTGATCAAGAAGGGGCAGTTGCTGTTGTGTACCTGGACTTCAATAAGGCCTTTGACTCTGCCCTTCACTGCAGGCTGGTAAATAAGACAGAGAGCCTGGGGGTGGGACAGAAAAGAACTAGATGGGTGGAAAACTGGCCGAAGGATACAAGTCAGATGGTGGTTGTAAATGGTGTACATTCTGGGGTAAGGAAGGTTACGAGTGGGGTTCCTCAAGGGTCTGTACTAAGACCAATCCTTTTTAACATATATAGTAGTGATTTATCAGAGGGAATCAAAGGGAAAATGTGTCTGTTTACAGATGGTGCAAAGTTATGGTATAGGGTCAACACTCAAGGAGGGGCTGAGGCTATGAGGAGGAATTTGGGTATACTAGAGAAAATGGTCAGAAACATGGCAGCTGAAGTTCAATACAAAGACATGGGCGGTAAAGCATATAGGGCATAAAAATCGACTGGCCAAGTACTCATCGGGAGGAGAGCAAATAAAGCAAACAGAACAGGAAAGGGACATGGGGATTATAATATCAAACAACCTTAGGGTAAGTGATCAATGAAGTAAGGTGGTTGGCAAAGCTACTAGAATGATGGAGTGCATAGGAAGGGGCATAACTAGTAGGAAGAGGGAGGTGCTGATGCCATTATATAAGACTGTGGTTAGACTGCACCTGGAGTACCGGGTACAGTTCTGGAGGCCTCTTTTAAGAAAGGACATATCTGTAATAGAAAAGGTTCAGAGAAGGGCAACAAAGATGGTGCAGGGTATGCAAGGGAAACAGTATGAGACAAGATGGAGAGAATTAAATCTGTATCCACTGGAGTTTAGAAGAGAGAGAGGAGACATGATAGAGACATTCAAGTACATAAAGGGTATAAATAAAGTGAGAGAAGGAAGTCTATTTAAAAGGAAAGTCAGAGTTAAAACAAGAGGTCATACTTTAAGATTGGAAGGAGGAAGATTTAAAGGTAATGTAAGGGGGTGTTATTTCACTGAGAGGGTGGTGGAACCCTGGAACAGATTACCTGAGGAGGTGGTAGGTGTTGAAATGGTGAAGGGATTCAAGAAAGTGTGGGATAGACATATGGGGTTGGTTAGAGGACAGAGGATATGCTCCTTTTGTATCAGTGATGAGTAGGGGAGGGGGGAGATGGGCAGACTGGATGGGTCAGGACGGTCCTTTTCTGCTGACACATCACTACGATACTATGAAGTGTAAGGGAAAATACTCCTATTTACTAATTCATTCCTCCAAATATAGATGATTGCATATTTATTTAGTAGGGCTTGCCTTATAAATTCCTATGCACCAGTTTTAAAAGCAGAACATCATCTAAAAATAAAGGTGCCAAGTTATCTTTGTTATTGTAGGAAAATGCAGGTTTTACTGATGCTGAAACATAACTGACTAAAATTAGGTAGCACAGCTATGAAATAATCCTAGAACATATAACTTACGACATATATGAAATAGATAACTTAACCCTTAGACTGCTGACAGAATTAGAAAGGATAGCAAATCTGGACAGATATATGAGTTTGCAGCACAGCAAGGGAGTCCATAGCTAAAATGTAGCTGTGAATGATCACAAGGCCACTGGAACTATGTTCATTTTAGAAAGCATCCCAAGATATAAAAACATATTCTGCAATCTCACAACTGGCAAGTTCATTGCAAGTGATGTATAGAGAGAGATCAGGGCTGTCAGACAGTTTTTTCTTTAATTTTGAGGCTCAAAGTCAGGTGGGAGAAACTCCTTTTGTGGTCCATTTTGACGTTTTTAGATATTTGCCAAATGACAGGAATCCCAAGTGTAAACGCCCCAAGGCTACAATGAATTCAGAGGTTCCAAAGAGATAAGAAATTTAGGTAGCACATATATTTATCTATTAATATTGGGTTACATGAAAAATGTTACCTTATGGAGAAGAATAAACCTCAGGGCCCAGATATTCAAAAGGGTTGCACATGAGCAGATAGTGGTCCACTGGACCACCAGGGATATTTGGACATTTATTTATTTTTTTACAAATGCCCACGATCGGGCAGTCAGCGGTCCACTGGACCACCAGGGATGATAGGGATGTTATATATTTACTTAGCCCACGATCGGGCTGTGGAGCACAATGCCGGCTGCAGGGGGCATCAGTCCCCAATGGCTGCTGCCTGGCAGGGCGCCAGGCACAAGTCATCAGGGATGGGTGCACCTGCATGCAAATGGGGCCATAATGACATGCAAATGGCCCCATGTGCGTCTTGCATACATTATGGCCCCATTTGCATGTCAAGTTTTGAATATCGCAGTTGCTGTGCATAGCGCAATGGAACTTGCGCTAGCGCATCCCCATGCTTCACTCTGGGCCACTTGCTCTGGCACAGTGCCACTGTGCCTTGCACACTGCAGGTGGCCAGGGTGCAATATTCAACGATGCTGTACCATGGCGCAGCTCCATTGAATGTCGCCCAGTCCACACCCCTGTGCAGCCAAGTTGCGCTGCACCCAAGCTTGCACCACATCCTGGCGCAGTTTGAATATCTGGGCCACAGTGCCCACCACACTTCTCACAAGGTCATAGCAGAACTGGGCCAATGAACAACAGCAGCCATAAATGACATCTGTGACTTTAATCCCCCTCACGAGTAGTTCAAGCAAGGTTAGAGAAAAAGCACCCAGGCCATGACTATCTTCAGGGACCTTTATGTAGGTTTACCCAAGGGGTCCCCTCCTTTCCCAAACTCATGATCTTCTCTTGCTTTAGACTCCCCTCTCCATGGCTCTGTGGCTCACTATCGACCATGAAAGCTACATGCACCTCTAAAAAAAGAAAATAAGCCCTCCCCAGAGCATAACAAATATTGTATAATTTGATTAATTACTGAGACCCCCCTCCCATTCCAGGCAATGGTGGCATATCTTTTATAAAGGCTTATAAGCATATGAGCACATACAGTGCAGTAGCACCTTTAGCCTTTTACTGCTTCTCCTTGATTCCCTCAAAACTCCCCAAAAAAGGAAGGAACACCCATGGTCAGTTGACACCAAATCTCCTTGAAGCTCCCCAATGCTCAAAGCAAGACCAAATACACATGGTTTACAAAGTTACTTGTTCCACTCCTTTCCTGTAACTGGGTCACTGGAATAAAACGCAGATTGGTGAGGCAGGATAGCACACCTGCTGCACCGCCAACTACAATGAACAAACAGGGGAATAGGAATGGAGAAAAAGGACCACTTCTCAGTTTCATACAAAAAGGTACAGAATTTAACTCCATCTCTTCAAAAAGCTGTAGCATTCTACAGCTTATAAATGTGAGATTGGCATCATTACAATTAAACAGCAAAACTGTTGAAAAGCCTAGTAAAAACTCCAGAATACAGAACTGAATCAATGTTGGATGTGGGGTTGCCTATTGTTGTACTGCATTTGGACTTCTCTAAGGCATTCAACACCTTACCACATAAGCAACTTGTACAAAGATTGATTGAAATAGGATTGGATATTAACATAGTCAGGTGGGTTAAATGCTGGTAGGAGGGTAGAAGATAGACAGCCAGCCTGGTGGGTCAGCTATCTCTTCTATGGACATAAATAACTGGTGGGGTTCCATAGGGTTCTATCCTGGGACCTACATTATTTCATATCTGTGTGGCCCCATTGCAGACATCCAATTTATGCTGGATTTTCAAGTTCGCAGATAATGTCAAATTGGGTAGTATAGTGAATGATGAACACGCTACTATAGAAATGCAGATAGCAATAAATAAATTAGAGGACTGGGTAACAGAAAATAAGCTTGCCCTAAACTTGGAAAAGTTTAAGATTATGCATATGGGGAGTAAAAACCCAAGGGCCATATATCACTTATGTGGTTTACCCATTCCAGTATCAGAGATGAAGAGAGACCTAGGGGTACTAGTGACAAATAATTTATTTGCCACCGAATAATGTAAAGCTCCAGTAAGCAAGGCCAATAGAATCCTAGGTCGCATTCACAGGAACATCAAAAGTAAAGATAGGAATGTCCTGCTTCCACTGTATTTGACCTTGGTACGAACACATTTGGAGTACTGTGTCCAGTTTTTGTCTCCATACAAAGTCAAAGATATAAAAATGATTGAAAGTGTTCAGAGAAGAGCGACTACATACATGAACAGACTTAAGGATATAGAGTATGGAGACAGATTGAAACAGCTAGGATTCTATACTATGGTATATAAAAGATAACGAAGGGACACGTGTTTGTTATATAGAGCTTTTAAGAATGGAGATCTCTGGGAATCCATAGGCCTTGAAAGAAACACAATAAGGAGTAGTAGATTTTATCAATATCAAAATAAAGAGGAATTCTAGAAAACTAAGTTAAGGGGACAGTGGTATAATCAGAGAATAGTTTCTGAGTAGAATAAACTATGTAGTAGTGTCATAAAGGGTATGCCCCCCATACAGTGAAACCTTTACAGTGAACACGTCGATACTGACAACATTGACAGTTCGCTGTAAAGACCGGCCAGGACCCTTTATCCCAGTCTTGCACCCCCTTCCCAAATCAACTCTGACTTGGAGTTGATTATCCCTAGGTCTGGGGGGTTTGGGGGGGCAAAGCCCCAGATGAACAGCAACTGTGTCTCCAATGGATTTATGTCGACCGCAAATTGCGGTCGACATAAATCCATCACTGTAATGTCGGTCAACAAAATATTTGTCGAACTGGCATCATAGAGCTGTGGTAAACAGTCCAACAATTGATAGTTTTAAAATAACTTTGGATGTCTTTATGGGTAATAGGAAATATTCCTTTTTATAAGGTACTTGTCGAGTCTCCATGGCCCCTGGGCTTTTGACTCATCTATGAATCTGTGAATCTATGGATCAACTGGTTACTCATTCAAAAGTTTTTTCAGCAAAATAACTTATGTTGGCCGCCCTACTTTGGCCTCTTCCCTGTTTTGTTGTTTGCTTATTCACTCAGACTACCTGGGTTCAGCAATTTACATAACAGTCAGTATACAATGCTTACATTTAGAGATGTGCAATTCAAACTATTTTTAGTGTCACAGAGTCATATTCACTAATAATGTTGATGTACAGGATCTTGGTCACCTGCTCCCAATGTATGTACGTAGGCAGAAGATGGCACTGTCCTTTTTTTGTCCTCACAAGGTTGATGCTGGCTACTTGAAAAATGGCAACATCAGGAGGTAGTACTAACTGTGAATGTAGGAGGCAGCCACATAAGGGTGTGTACGATAAGTCAGAGTCATCAGCCATGTTCACTGATTGGTCAGATGGCAAAGCCTAACATGAGTAGACCTCATCTACGCAAGGACATAGACAGGATGGAAGCAGTCCAGAGGAGGGCAACTAAAATGGTGCAGGGTCTACATCAGAAACCATATGAGGAGAGACTGAGAGAGCTTAATATGTATACCCTTGATGAAAGGAGGGACAGGGGGGACATGATTGAAACGTTCAAGTACCTCAAGGGAATCAACAAAGTCCAGGAGGGTAGCATCTTTCGGAAAAAGAGATGTGTAAGAACAAGGGGCACAGTTTAAAGATAGAGGGGACGGCTCAGGGGTAATGTGAGGAAATTCTTTTCACAGAGAGAGTGGTGGATACATGGAACAGCCTTTCTGAGGAGGTTGTTGGGTCTAAAACAGTGGGGGAATTCAAACATGCATGGGACAGACACAAAGCAATTATAGTGGGGGGTTGCAGGAAACAGGCTGTTGGTTAACTAGAATCTGCAGCTTATCCAGTAGGTAGGGAAATGGGCAGACTGGGTGGGCCAAGTGGTCCTTATCTGCCGTCAAAGTCTATGTTTCTATGTTTCTATTTGACCTGGCTCACCAATTACAACTCCTTAGCTCCTCCTTCAGTCTTCAGTCCCTCACATGCAGCTTTCTTCACCCCACTACCAGCTATCCCCATCCCTCTGAACTACTGACAAGGCACTTTCTGACTGCTTATTCCACCCCCCCACCCTCATAAAGTGTTTTTCTTGCGATTTTAACTTGTACCTATGTTTTGAGTTATTCTGTAAGTTCTGAATCCAAGCTGTATCGTTCATTGTAATGTACCTTTGCTTTCTCCTATTGTACTTTGTTTTGCGATCTATGATGTGGAACCTTTGTAAAAGAGCTTGCGCTCAAAGGTCTTTTCCGAATCACTAAATAAATAAAAACATGCCTGTTCACACCAGGACATAAAAAAAAGGAAATACACACACATGAAAATGACCTCAGTGTGCATGCCTAGATTGGTGGAATGACATGCAGTCACAGCACGGGCATGCATAGGATGGAAAAAAAATCCTAAAGTCACCACAGGCATGCCTGCCTATTATCACACAGAACCCAAGTGGCTGTAAAAGTGAAGTGCATTCATTTTGAAGTGTGGTCTCAGTGGGAGCACACCAAAATAAAAAAAAGTGCATTTTTTACCTTATGGCCCATGTTAATCCAACCACTGCCACCCAGTGCTACAGTTCCTACAACTGCAGAAATAGGTAGAAGCAGGAATATAAATGATGTTAACTATCAGCTTGTTTCTGCTGGGAACTGACTGTCTGTTACACACATTAAGTATGTGTCAACAGCACATCTGTGATGGGTGGATTTCACTATGGAAGAAGACACACACACACACACACACACACACACACACACACACATACACAATTTGATGGCAGATAAGGACCGCTTGTCCCGCCTAGTCTGCCCATTTTCCCTACCTACTGTAACACCGCAGACCCTACTTGATCTCCAGTTCCCCTCTCCCTTCTTTACCACTAAAGTTCCCTTTTGTGTATCCCATGTATTCTTGAATCCCATTAAAGTTTTTCCCCCACCACCTCCACTGGGATGCTGTTCCAGGCATCCACCACTCTTTCTGTGAGGATTTACTTTCTCACATCTCTCCTGAGTCTGCTGCCCTCCAGCTTCATAGCATGACCCCCTGTTCTGCAGCATCTCTTTCTCTGAAAAAGGCTTCCCTTCTGAGCCTTATTTGTACCCTTAAGGTATTTAAAAGTCTCAGTCATATCCCCCCCCCCCATACTTTCCTCTAGGGTGTGCATATTAAGGTCCTTAAGTCTCTCCACATAGAATTTTTGATGCAGATCCTGCACCATTTTAGTTGCCCTTCCCTAGATCGCCTCTACTCTGTCTATGTCCTACTGGAGATGTGGTCTGGACACAGTACTCTAGGTGAGGTCTCACCAATGACATATACAGCAGTATCACTACCTCCCTCTTTTTGCTAGGGAAACCCCTCCCTATGCACCCCAGCATCCGACTGGCTCTCCCCATAGCCTTGTCACACTGTCTGGCCACCTTTAGGTCCTTGGATATGAATATCTCCCAGGACTCTTTCCTGTTTGGTGGCCGAAGATACTACTCCCCCCATTTTGTACTCTGCCCCTGAGTTTCTGTGTCCCAAGTGCATAATTTTGCACTTCTTCACACTGAAAATTAGTTGCCACACTTTTACCACTCCTCAAGCTTCCTTAGACCCCTGTTCATCTCTTCCATGCTTCCTGAAGTGTCTACCCTATTGCAGATCTTATCGTTATCTGCAAAAAGGTATACCTTCCCTTCTAGCGACTCTGCTATGTCTCTAATAAAGACATTAAAGAGGATCGGTCCCAGTACTGATCCCTGTGGCATCCCACTGGTCACCTTCCCTTCCTTGGAATGGACTCTGTTTATCACCACTCTCTACCGCCTATCCCCCAACCAATTTCTTACCCAGTTCCCCATCTTTGGCCCCACTCTTCAGCTGGCCAGCTTGTTTATGAATTTCTTTTACAGGACAGAGTCAAAGGCCTTACTGAAATCTTGGTAGGCCACATCCATCACCCCACCCTGATCTACAGTACTTCTCTGGTCACTCAGCCAAAGAAATCTGTCAGATTTGTTTGACCTGACTACCCCCAGTGAATTCATGCTGCCTTGGATCTTGCAAGCCACTGGATTCAAGATGCCCCACAATCTTTTCCTTCAGTAGTGATTCCATTCATTTTCCCTCCACTGAGGTCAAGCTGACTGGCCTGTAATTGCCAGCATCCTCCCTGCTACCACTTTCATGAAGTGGGACTACATCAGCCCTCCTCCAGACCTCTGGTATCACTCCCGTCTCCAGTGAGTGGTTGAACAGGACTGTTAGAGATGCAGCCAGCACCTCTCTGAGCTCCCTCAATAACCTTGAATGTATCCCATCTGGCCCCATTGCCTTGTCCACTTTCGGATTTGCGAATGCCTTCAGAACTGTCTCCTCTGTAAATGGACTAGTGTCCACCTGCCTTACTTTGATGCCTCTGAAACTTCCTCTCCTTCCCTTTCCTCCATGAACACTGAACAAAAATATTTGTTCAGGATGTCTGATTTTTCATTGTCCCCTTCCACACACTATTCCCCCCCCCCACTTAACCTTACAATCCCTCCCTTGCTCTTTTTTCTTTAATTTACATACTGTACCTGAAAAATGTCCTGTCCCCTTTTTTCACTGCCTGGGTTATTTTCTCCTCCATTTGCACCTTTGTGCTACTGACTGCCTTCCTTGTGTCCCTCTGCTTCTCTTGATACACCACCCTATCCTCCTCCTTCTGTGTCTCCTTATACCTCCTGGATGCTAACTTTTTTGCCCTTACCTTCTCAGTCACCTCTTTTGAGAACCACAGCAGCATCCTTTTCCTCTTGCTTTTGCTTACCTGCCTGATGCAGAGGTTTGTTGTCTTCCCTATCCTCACTTTTATTTTTGTCCACTGTTCCTCCACCCCACCCAAGTCCTCCCACCCACCAGAGTATCCCTGAGGCATTTCCCCATCTCTGCAAAATCGGCCCTCCTGAAGTCCAGAACCCTCACCTTTGTGTGGTTTGCTTGTGCCATGGTTCTTATATTAAACCACACTGTCTGATGATCTCTGGTCCCCAGATGGCCACCCACCATGACATCTGCAATACTGTCCCTGTTGGTGAGTACATGGTCTAATATTGCTCTCTCATGAGTGGGTTTCTTTACTAGTTGTCTGAGGAATGCCCCCTGCAGGGAGTCTAGTATGTCCCTGCTCCAAGCTGAAGCTGCAGCTGGGATGCTCCAATTTACATCTGGCAGATTGAAGTCCCCCACCTCCCCCACCAGCAGCACCTCCCCCTTATTTGCCATCTTTTGGATGGTTTCCACCAGAATTTTATCCATCTCCCACCCCCATGCTGGAGGTCTGTAGATCACGCCAGTGCAAACAGCGGTACATACACACTCACAAACATTGCCATCTCTCCTTTGCCATGCAGTGAAAGCTTTGGGTCCTTAGTCATTTTTTTGGTGTTTGCAGAGGTCCTATGACATTTTCTCTCTGTTAAAACATGTCTTTGGAAAATGTTAAGTTTATGTACTCATAACTCCATCTTTCATTAGCATGTGCACAAGCCCTGGCTTTGCTCTGTGGAACAAATGACTTTGTACTGCCCACATCTACAGTGAAACCCATCAGGATGCAACACAATGTCCTAGATTCCTGCATGAAATGATAAAAGGGATTACCTGCCATTGAAATTGCTTTGTTTCCAGCAGTATTACATTGTACCCTGACAGGCTTCACTGTAGGCTTCTAATATAACAACTACATCCCTAACAGCAGGCTTAAGGAACAAAAAGCAGTTTGCCAAAAGTAAACCCTGTCTGCACTATGCAAACTGTTTGAATATGCCGCCCTGAGGCAATTAATGGTGAGTGTGAAATGGGAGAAAAAGTTAAAGGGTGTGGGGAATGATGTGGAGAACAGTTAAGGATTTTCTGTTTGATGCTCAAAGCCAGATTGATCCCAACCAGAAATAAACGGAAAGGGGAAAAGCACAAACTGATATGGATGAGAATGGAGATCAAGCAATCAGGGGAAAGAGGGAGGCTTATAAAGTAAGGGAAAGTAAGGAAAAATGGCAGAGTACAAGGCATTACAAGAAAATAATAAACATAGGATCATAACAGCAAAGGAGGGAATGGACAGGAGAGCTAAAAATGACTAAGGGAACAACAGGAAACTATTCTATGGGTATGTACTGTAAGGGTAAGAAGATAACCAGAAAGGGGATATGACCTATTAAAAGAATAGACAGTAGTAGTGGTAGTAGTAACAAGCATTTGTCAATGCCGAATGTTGCTTGTTTCTATGTGCTATTTAGGTATTTCGAAGTCATTGGAGTGCAAATATTGAAAATTCACGAACTTATGAGCGTGCGTAGGAACTGCGCAACGCACACTCGTAAAACAGTCATTGTTAGGAATTTTTTCACCAAATTTTCAACATAGCAATTTTAAGACCTATGCTCATGAACAGTGTCACTGTGATTTTCTTAATGTGTCCCGTACATTGAGTTCGCACACCGAATGCGCCATTATGCGCTACAAGGGCGGAAACACGTTTTGGGCAGGATATGAAAAATGACAGTTTCACTGCTCATAAGGAGGAGTGGTAAAATGGCAATGTTGAAAATCTGGAGTGAAAATATTGAAAATTTACAAACTTCGGATGCGTGGAACTGCTAGACACACTCATAAAACAGTAATTTTAGGAATTTTTCACCAAATTTTCAACACAGCCATTTTAAGACATCTGCTCATGAACAATGTCACTGTGATTTTTTTAATGTGTCCCATACATTGAGTTTGCACACCAACTGCGCCATTGTGCGCTACATGGGTGGAAACACATTTTGGACAGGATGTGAAAAATGACAGCTGTACTGCTCATAATGAGGTGTGGTAAAATGGCAATGTTGAAAATCTGGAGTGAAAATATTGAAAATTCACAAACTTCCGAGCATGCGTAGGAACTGCGCAACGCACGCTCATAAAACAGTCATTTTTAGGAATTTTTTCATCAAATTTTCAACATAGGCTTTTTGAGAGTCCATCTTATGAACACTGGCAGTGTCATTTCATTAATCAGTCCCAAAAGGTGATTTCGCGCAGTGACTATGAAATCACCCTTCGGTCCTGATTAACGCCATGACAGTGAAAGAATTCATGAGGAGGGGTCCCAAAAACCCCATGTTGAAAATTTGGGGCCAAAATTCCCAAAAATGCCTGAGATATGCAACAAAGTTGAAAAAACCCTATCTATCCCATTGTACAGCTTACCGGCATTTCCTCAGTTCGCGGTCGGCTTTGAAGAGTGCAGACGTGTTCCTGGTCCACCGATGATCGTCGCGCCAAGCTCCGGAGGTTAAGTATGGGGTGGGAGGGTGTGGGGAGGCAGGGTGCGCAGTGGGTGGAGTGCGGGTTGTGGGAGGAGCAGGGAGACTACGAGGGACCGTTTTTTATTCACAGGTTGTTTTATTTTTAAGAGAAGGCGACATGGGACGTTTGCCACGCTGGGGTGGCTCCCAAGCGTGGCAGCGAAAAACTTTGTTAGGGGGCGTGGAGCCAATGGGGATTGGGCACCTCCATTGGCCAAAATAGATTTGCCACGCTGGGGTGGGCTCCCCAGCGTGGCGCGAAACTTTAGAGTGCAGCCTTGGAGCCAGCGGGGATTGGGCACCCGTCGGCCATACAGTGTGTGCGTCGGGAGGAGTGCATCAGCACGCAATATGCATGCTTGCCCGTGTGTGTGCGTGGGGGGGGAGAGCTCTGCTCACTGAAGGAGAGCTCTCCCTTTGAACTGTATGCCACTGCATTTTGAGCTTGTCATAGACAGCTGCAGCAGTGATTGGAGAACTGGGGCCATGCCTGCAAACACACTGACTGCATTGGAAGACAGGCTGACACACCTCCGAAAACACGGATGATGGCACTATGTTTCTTGTACATGCGTGCAAGCAACATAAAAAGTAGTAAAATATTTATTCTCAAAAAGATTTTATGAATCGGGATAAAACTCGGTTGAGTCACAGACTCATTTACAATGAGGTCCTCTAAGTACATAAAGGCCCAGATATTCAAACTGCACCCAAAAAGTGCACAATAGTGGGAGCAAGCGCAAGTCTATTGCGCCCATGTGCAACAGACGCAATATTCAAAAACGGAGCAGGCCAAACTGCGCCTACAGCCGAGTACTGAGTATCGCACCACCTGTGCCATAGCGCAACTAGGGAGGGGAAGCTGAGCAGGTCTGATGCGCCATAGCGCAACAAGGGATGTGCAGCTGAGCAGTCCAGAGGTGCCATAGTGCAACCAGGGACGCGCCCCCCAGCAGCAGAGCACTGTAACTGCATAACCAGGGAGGTAGTGGCCCACCACCCATGCCACAGATGGGCACAGGAACACACAGCAGAACAGACATCGTCCTCCACACCCCATGCACTGCACAACTGGGGGAGGGCCAGAATAACCACTGGCCCATGGACACAAAAAAACAACCCACAGCCGGGCCACAGTGCCCCATCACACCTACCGGCAAGCTGTGACTGGCACACAAGGAGGGCTGACCACCCCGTGCCACACCATTCCCCCCAATGCATAGCATACCCTAAACTGTGACCGCCAGACACGCCCTCATGAGCAGTGACCACCACTGCAGGAAATCCCATGCATGCCACCACCCCCACTGTGACACTGCAACCCTGTGCACCACAGAACCATGCAATCCAGCCCCACCACAAGCACACATCAGTGGGTGGCAGCACACAGCAATGCAACAATGGCAGACACAGTGCCACCATGCACAGTCCCCCGATGTACTGCTGAGAGACCATCCATGCATCGGCACAAGAGGTACCCCACACGGGACAGGGTGTGCCCTTGACACCACCACCAGTGGTACAGCACCCTGCACAGTAGTCCAGTGACATACCCGGACCCACCACTGGCCACAACAGCCAGCACAGCCACCCACAGCGGTGCGTGGAAGCATACACCACACCAGATGCCACACAGTGTATGGACAGACACCAACCCATACCCAAGGGCACAACAACACAGGGACACAGTGGTGGGGCAACCAAGCTCCCATTGTGGGCACATGTAAACTGTGTACACACAACCTGCAGTCCTCCATGGCACTGGAGTGCCAGCCACCCTGTGCAGGCACTGTGGACCCGTACACCACCAGCAGTCACCCGGAGCACAAGTCACAGACAGTGGGGCACATCCCCTGCAACACGCACAAGGCACAGCATGGAGGTGGGACAATGACTGTGGTGCCCACAGTGCCACCCAAGCCAGGCATGCACCACACCAGTGACAGGAGGCAACCCAGCAAAGTGATGGGTACAGTGGCTTCCCTGCAGGGACTGCCACCACTGACATGCCAGTGGACCGTGCAAGTCACAGACATGCATGTGTGTCAGCTGCACAGGCCATGGACGGGCCGATGGGTGCACCATGGACACAGAGCACGCACCATGGCCCACTGCACACAGTCAGCCAGTGCACAGGGAACAACACACACACCACAGACACTGACTGATAGCTACCCCCACACCATAGTCACCTCCACACTGACACACACACACACACACACACACACACCCATGACCACACCACCCCTGACGCCATGCACACCACTGCAGCTGAGCACCTATAGCCTGCTGCAAATCAGAGACCACAACAGTATTCATATCAAAATTAAGTCTATTGAAAAAATATATAATGCTCAACTATTTACAATAATACAAACTATATACAATAAAATACTGGAACTATATACAAGGTTGGGGGCCACAAACAAGGTGGGGGTTGGTAGAGGGCAGGGGTGGACAAATGGGACGGCGAAGGAGGGTGTGAGGGTGGGTCTGGGGAGGTGAATACTGCAAGCCATCCATCACTAGCGGGAGCGCCTCTCCCTGCTCTGGCTCCTCCAGGCCCTGTGCCTCCTCAGAACCCCGGTCTCATCCAATCATCACAGGATGTCCAGCGATGCCCATGCGACCACCAGGATCTCCCGCAGTGTCTCCCGTATCTCTCAAAGATGGCGGGTACCTAGGACAAGGGAGCACAGTCAATAAGTGTGAATGCACAACCCCATACAGCCCACCCACTGTGCATGGCATACGGCCATGGGACATACCACTGTGATGGTGTGTGACCACCCGCAGTGATCATGTCCACAGGACCTGCCCACCCACGTGCATACAGCCATGCGGAACACTGCACACACCCACCTGCCAAGTCACACACAGCACCACCATGGCCGTTTAGTGACATGGCTATGTGGTGCAAAGGCAGTGGCACAACCATGTACCTGGTGCATGCATGGACCACCATTGACACACTCCCAGACATGCATTGCCACTGGACAGTGTTGACTGTAACAAGTTGCGTGCATGGCAGTAGTGTCGATGTATGGTGGCTATGCCCCACTGCCCACCCTGTCACACAGCATGCAGTAGTAATCATGGATGTATGGCACTCACCCTTATCGGGCCAGTCAGGTGGGCGGTGATGGCCCTCGCCCCACCTGGCTGCACCATCTTCCTCCCTCTGCAGCTCCTCCCTCGCATGACAGCATTCTTCCGGGCCTGTGGTGCAAACAAGGAGAGAGGAACATCAGTACAACCCTGAAGTAAAGTCCCCCTGCCCCCAGGTGTGTGCCCTCCCACCCAGTCAGACCCACCACCCCACACCCCTGAACACCACCACAGCCAACCCCAGACGGTCCCTCCCCTATGTGCTGGACACATACAACACTGTTACCCATATGGACGATAAAAGTGTGTTGACGGAACCCCTACCTGGCCACAGCACCGTGCCCCTCCTGGAACATGCTCGCAGTCGTGCCAGTAGCTCCGGCTCCCTCCTCCGCAGGTCCCCGTATTGGTGCCAGCACTGCTCTGCACTCCTCCCCCGTCCAGTGGCCTCCTCCAGGGCAGTGGCCACCTTCTGCCACACCTGGGTCCTGGAGCTATCCAGGGGTGCCTCCCTGAAGAGAGGCCCATGGTGTGGCTCCACAATTGCCACTAGGTTAGCAAGTTCTATTGCAGACCACTGCGCTGCCTGTCAGCGTGCCATTCTCTCACTACTGGTTGGCAATATGGCGCTCTGCAGCCCAGCTCCCCATGTGCAGATGCTGCATGGTACAGCGCTGCCATTCCCTATCACGCTGTTACTGAACAGTGCAATAGAGGTGCATCCGTGCCTGACACATGGCACCTAGGGGGCAAAGGTCGGGCATAGGGTCATGGGTCTCTGACGCATGGCCACGCACAGCGCCATTGGAACACAATGCATGTAGCATGATTGGCTGCCTGTGTGCCAGTGCCATAGAGGCCTACCACGCAGTTGACCCATTGTGCCTATGATGACCCAGTGCCACAGCGCCATGTAGTGACTATCACTATAGCACCACTGGCACAATGGTGGCTATGCCCTGCATTGCCTACCACACACAGCACGTCATCAGCATGGCAGATGCCTGCGTCAGCAACCCGGGCATGTGCAGTGAGGTGTGTACTATGCATGTCACAGAACTGCGCCATTGGCTCAGCACGTTCAACACAATTGCGCAAAGCGCAACAGCGCAATATTCAGCCATCATATGCAAATCATCTAATCAGCCATTCAATGGTGCAGCACTGCAATTTGCATCTACTTAAAGTTGCTCCTCGTTTCATTTGCATGGGTTGCGCTATAAAAGTGCGACATTGTGCTGCAGTGGCCATAGTTGGTTACTGCAGTCTATTGGTGAGTTGCATGCTGTTTGGGAGTGTGGACTGTGGATTCAAGGACATGCATGGGACTGCACAGTCACAGGTAACAACTGCCATTCTTACAGGCTACATAATGACCAAGCAGGTTGTTGGAGAGGAGGAACACATTGGTGGGAGGAGGAGGAGGCCTAACTTTACAAAGGCCGAAACCGAGGCCCTGTTTGAGGCCTACCTGGATCAGGAACCACTTCTCAGTGGACAGCAGGGAATGCCTCAAGCCCGTGCTGCTGCATGGGAGGAGGTGGCACGTGCTGTGAACCTGCATGGCAGCCACCAGCGCTCCATACAGAAGTGTAAGAAAAAGATGGGCACGGACAGGAGGAGGGTAAAGGAGAAGATGGTTGCCATCAGGGCAGCATGTGCTGCAACAGGTGGTGGACAGCCAGAGGTGGTAAAGCTGACCCCACAGGAGGAGAGGCTTGCTGGAAGCATGCAGCGCAGTGCCATTGAGGGTGTTCCGGGTGGTGGCTTCCAGACGGCTGGTGGCCCATCACTGCACGGTAAGTCATGGTCTGTCTATGGGGGGGCAGGGTAGGTCACATGCAGTAACACGACTTTGCTTTCCCTTACAGATCCTGAGCATTTGCATGGGTCAGCAGTGGTGGGCCTGTTGACTGTGAACAGTCAGCTGGAGTTGGAGGAGGGACCATCCACCTCCACAGGTATACATGGAGCATTGCGACAGTGGGGCCGCCTGGCTGTCCGCACTGATGTCATTGTAACAGGTGTGGTGGAAGCCCTGCCTGTGTCCTAGTGTGCTGGCATCCATGGATGCCAGCATGCTGTGACTGTGGCCGGTGCAGAGTCTGTCACCAGTGATGATGACACTACCGTCATGGGCAGTGACACATGTGTGCCATGGAATGGCCACACAGCAGGTCAATTCATGCCCATGGCTGTGGGTGGTGCCACCGTGGAGGCCTGCATGTCAGCACAGTCCCAGCCTGTGCCTGTCAGCACCAGTGGGGCAGAACTGGCATCTGTTCAGGACAGTGGGACTGTTGCGGCCACTGCGGTGGCACCACTGAGCCCTGGGGAGCGGCAGCCAGAGGGGCAGCATCAGCAGTCACCCAATGGGCTTGGGGGTACAGGGTTCAGCAGCGGTGTCTGTGCACCACATGTGGACATGCCCAGACCTTGTCCTGGTGTGCAGCACCCACCCTTAAGGGGTGCTGATCATTGGGGCCGTGCACACCCTGATGGATAAGATGCCGAGGAGGCTGATGACCTCTTGGACGAGCACACCTGCCTACTGCAAGCATTGGTCTAGCAGCAAATGTGGCTTGCAATGTCTGTGGATGCACTGCGTGTGGCTCTGGAGTGGGCAGAGGAGTGTCGCAGCAGGGATGGACCATTTGCGGGAGGATATGACCGCTGCCATTGACAGACATTCACAGGCATTCACTGCTGTCATGGCCACAATGGGCACACAGTCAGGTGCCCATGCATCACGGACACCATGCAGTGCACTATTCACCCACCATTCCTGGCGTCATGCGACTCCCACCCTGTCGATGCCGGGTTCAGCTGTGGGCATCCCGAGCACTCCTGGCACAGGCATGTTTGGTGTGCTGCAGACCCCTGTGCGAGCATGGTTGTGTTCATGCAGTGGAACCCCTGGGGGACCATCGGTGCCACCCATGAGGCCAGTGGTCAGCCTATCAGTGCTGGCAGGTCTTGGCAGGGCCTCCCACACATCTGTGGTGGCCGGGGCACTGTGTCGTGTGACTGACCTGTCTCCCAGTGTGGCTACTGTCTGGTGCTGCCCTGTGTGCATTGTGTGTTTCAGTGGGCAGTGCACGGGTGGGTACCCAGCCCTGCACACGGACACACAGTCCACCAGCACACCCTCCCAGCTGCTGTCCACAGTTGCGTGTGCATGATGATGCCTGCATTGCACTGTACACCAATGTGCAATGGTGCTCAGCATCTGACACATGCACATGGACAGGCAGTGGGCTTGGTGGCTTGTGGACATGTGTGTTGCTAGGGTTGGCGTTCTGGGTCAGTGTGCCTCCTGCCCTCTGTGCATGTTTGTTGCATTGTGTGTGTGCATGTGTGTGTGTCTGTCCATCCGCGTGGCATGTTAATCCTCACCCATCCCTGGTTGTGTGTGTGATTCTGTGCCCTGCCACTTCCCTTGATGGCATGCACCCCTGGTGTGTGTCCATGCATGTTTGTGGGTTGTGCCTTAGCCACTGGTGGTTGCACGTGGCCCCATGACTTACCTGGGTTGGCTGAAGTGCTCCTCCATGATGGTGTCCCGGTGCAGCTGTGCCAGCCGGAGCAGTCGGGGGTCCCGTCGCCCAAGGGGGGGCTGCCCATCACCATCGTCACAGGTGTCCCCATCATCCCCATCGCTGTCCCCCTCCTCGACCTGTCTGGCTATCCCACATTCATTGGCCATGTTGTGCAGAATGCAACAGGCCAGGAATAGCCCACAGGCCTTTGAGGGGCTATACTGTAGAGCACCGCCAGAAGTGTCAAGGCAATGGAAACATGCCTTCAGCATCCTGAACACCCACTCAATGACAGTACATGTGGTGGTGTGTGCCGCATTATAGCGTTGCTGCGATGGGGTTGCGGGCCGCCAGTAGGGTGTGAGCAGCCAGGGACAGAGTGGGTATCCACTATCACCTGTGTGTAGAGGGTGGAGGTTAGTTTTGTGATCAGCATCGCCCTGACCCAGGCCATGTAGGCCACTACCCATGCCACCTCTGGCCATGCCCCCTCCAGGCCCTATGATTGTCCATATGGTTTGCATACTCACCCACTAGGTGTCTAGTGGGGATGTCCCCACTCTCGAATCTGTGGCACAGTGCTAATTGGTGCCAGATGAAAGAATTGTGTGCTCCCCCAGGGTGCATGGCACAGACATTGATTATGTGCCCCCTGGCATTGCACGCCACCTGGCAGTTGATGCTGGCATAGCCCTTGCGATTGATGTATGTGGCCCCCTCGGGGTCAGGTGGTGTGCGTATGGCCACATGGGTGCAGTCTATTGTCCCTAGCATGCCAAGCATATGTGCTACCCTGTGCAACTCCTGTATGTCTGCTGTGCACTCCGCCACTGTGCTGGGGAAATGGATGTACTCCGCAGCATGTGGCAGCAGTGTGCTGAGGAAGTGGGTGAGGTGGCATGACGTGGTCGACTGGGTTATGCCTGTGGTGTCCCCAGTTGGTCTCTGGAAGGTACCCGTGGTGAACAAGCACATGCAGGATGTTACCTTAGTCTCCACTGACAGGTCATGGCTCTGTTGTGTGGGTGCCTGCATAACATCACTGCACAACTCACAGAGCCACCTCAGAATTGCCCTATTCAAGTGGTACTGGCCTACAATCTCAGTTTCAGTGTACAGCTCAAAGCTGGTGCGGGCTCGGTACTGCCTGTTGGGGGCATACCGCAGACGGGCACTTCCACGGCCATGCCCCCCTGCTGCCTGCCTTCTCACCCCCCTCATAACAGCCTCCATTTGGAAAGTGGCACTGGCCATGTCCCTGGCTTGTGTTCACCCCCCCGGTAGCTGTTGCTGTATTCCCCTCGCTGTCCTGGATGCTACTTCCCCTGCACCGGGTACACCTGCCTGTGCTGGCGTCTGTGCTGTGTGGCTTCCCACACCTTCCCTGTGCCTGGCTGTTCAGAGTGCCCTTTCCCCTGACCTGCCCTGTTTGTGCCTCCTGCCCTGTCTGTCTGCCTATGCTTCTGCCTCATGAGGCTTCCCTGTAGCGTTCTCGCACCTCTCCCTTGCTCCTTTTTATTTTAGCCCATTTCTGCTATGGCACAACTTCCGCTTGCTCCCCTATTGCGCATGGCGCAAGTCGTTGAATACCGCACTGCACCATTTATGCATGGTTCCTCCCCCTTCAGTTGTGCATGCCTTCATTATCATTGCGCTATTGCTCAGCATGATTTCGGGGGCACAACTGCCTCCTGCTGAATATCGTAGAATGGCACAATTTCAGACTTGTGCAGGCGCAACCCTATTGTGCATGGCTCAACTCTTTTTGAATATCTGGGCCAAAGTGTATAGTTTCAAGTTATGTAACAGAACAAGTACAGGTACAAATTCATAGGTACAGATAAAGATTAAAAATTAACAGTAGCAAGGAGATAGGAAAGAGGGCAAATATTCATTCATTACACTTAATATTTTCTTAAACACCATCCCTCCTGTAACTTATACAAGATCATTAACAATCATCCAGTAACTAAACTTCTGTAATGATAGCATTGTCCCGATTTACTACCTGTATTCCTCAGCCATGTTTTAACTAGTTTCCAGGTTTTTATCCCTGCTGAATCTCTTAAATTAGGTTTAGTTTTATTCCATAATAGTGCACCTAAATAGAACACCGTCTGGCGGCCCACCTCCAAATTACATACAGGTCGCACCAGGTCAATCGCTGTTACAGATCTTAAAGATGCAGCTTTTTCCCTCTTCAATAAAGAAACAGTTATATATGGGGGAAACTTGCCAATCATCCCTTTATGAATGAAGGCAAGCAAATCCTCTTGTTTTCTCTCATGAAGAGTCCGCCAATCCAATCTACTATACAACTGACACCTATATGATAATTGTGAGGCATCTAAGATAAACCTAGTGAGTCTACCATAATATATACAGTATCTAATATCTCTAAGTCTTTTTTTAAGCCATTCAAGTATAGAATGTCTCCATAATCCAAAACTGGTATAATCATAGAATTCACCAATTTCTTCTTCATATCTACACTCATGCAAAATCTAAGTCTGTATAAGGCCCCTAATCTTCTTCCTATATTCTTTAAAAAACTATCTCTGTGAACATCCCACTTCAAAAAACAATCCAACCAAAGCCCCAGATATTTGTAGGACAGTACCTGTTGGATCGGGGAGCCCCCCCCAGGATAACCACTCCTAAAGACCAGCTTCCTTGAGTTTCACTAGTTCTAGAAAACAGCATAGATTGTGTTTTTTTTTTTGCATTAAGAATCAATTTACTATGATTGAAAAAATCTGTAGTTCATTAAATGCTTTTTGAAGTTTGTCCTGTATTCTATTAACAGCAACATCAGATGTATAAATAATCATGACATCTGCATAAAGATGGAACATGATCTGAGAAGGATACATTATTTATGTGAATATTAAAAAGAAGCGGGCCCAGGATGGAACCCTGGGGGAACCCCAAGACAACAGGCAGTGATCCCGAAATTAAATTCCCCATAGAAACCACCTGAGTTCTACCTACTAAATATGAAGTCAGCCATTTCAATGTTCCCCCAGTAATATCCAGTGAGGTTGACCTGGACAGGAGGACACCATGGTCCAAGGAATCAAATGCCTTAGACAAGTCTAAAAATATTGCACCCCCCTGAATTCTCCTGTTCAGGGCAGCCTGCACAACCCCCACAACTTTGACCAGGGCCATAATAGTGATGTGATATTGTCTAAAGCCAGACTGCATGTCATTAATTCTCCCCTGTGACTCTAGATGTGTTTTAATCTGTGTGGATACTAATCTTTCAAATATCTTTGAGCACTGTGGGAGCAATGAAATTGGGTGACAGTTCTCTATATCAGTTACTTTCTCTCCTTATGTATAGGGACAATCTTAGATGGTTTCCAGGCTTTAGGATATTCCCCAGTACATAGCAATAAGTTATAGATATATGTATACGCTGGAAGGATTGCGGAGAAGCCTCTGTGGATAGAACATGAGAAGAATGAATATTTTGTAAGTGTTTTTACAATACAAAAATGATGGGAATACAGACATTTTGGATGAGGAAGAACTAAGAGTCAGTATACAATTGGTGGAAAAGATGCGTAACTACCTGGGACAGCATAAATTAGATAAGTCACCAAAGCCAGATGATATCCTCCCAAGGGGTCTTAAGGAAGTGGAAGATCAAATACGCTGGTTAGCAATAATATTAAAGGCTTCAGTTAGGAACACAGAGGGACCAGAGGACTGGAGGAGAGCAAACATAACACCAATCTACAACAGTGGAAGGAGAGCTGATCTGGGAAATTATTGACTAGTAAGTCTAAACCTCAGTGGTGTGCAAGATCCTGGAAAAATGAATAAGGGAGATGGTGAATACATTTCTGGATGTTAATGAACTAAACGATGGTAGCCAACACAGGTTTAGGGAGGGAGGGTCATGTCAAGCTAATTTGCTGATCTTCAAAACAGTATCAATCTAACAAATGTCAGGTTGATATGTTAAATTTAGATTTCAGTAAGGCCTTGGACAGAGTGCCACACAATAAGAAACTACAGAAATGTGAGTTAATAGGAGTACTGTACTAACCAAGCTACAGAAATGGGTGCTGTCTAAGTGATGGCAAACAGGGTATGTTTGGAGGGTGAGGCATCAGAATGGACTGTGGTAGGTAGTGGAGTACCACAGGGATCTGTACTGTGGCCTCTGCTTTCTTGCATTTTAATAGGGGACCTTGATAATGGACTGAGTAGTCTGACTAGCAAATTTGTGGGTGACACTAAGAATGGGAGAAAGGTTGGCACAGAGGATGGAATTAAGGATTGACAAGAAAATCAAAGTAAATTGAAAAGGTAGGCAGACCACTGGGGAATGAAGTTTCATGTAGAACAATGTAAGGTGATGCACTGTAATACTAACAACCACAGTAAGGTGCATGACAGACTAGGAAACCTCATGCTAGAGACTACAGACAGTGAGAAAAACCTGGGAGTGATAGTCATAAATGACCCAAAGAGAGACAATCAGTGTAAGAAGGCATCATGGACAGCGAAATGTATTTTTGCACATTTCAGGAGGATTATCACTACAGAGATATGTGTGGCCACATACCCACAGTATTGCAGAGGGATAGAGGATAAATTGGGGAGGGTACTAAGAATACCAACAAAAATGATTGCAGGGCTACAGGATAAGGAATACAAAGAGAGGTTGGTGATGTTGGAAATGTTTTCCCTGGAACATAGAAGAGGTGATATTTATTTACGTACTTATTTATTTATTTATTAAAAGGTAACATTTACAGGATTATTTTAGTGAGATGCAAGTCTCCTATACAGAACACCTCAAGTCATAAATGCAAAATACAAACAACAAAAAAAAACAGTCTGGTGACAAAACAATTACAGTTTAATTGTGATCTTCGCATATGTGGCTTAACAGCATTCTTTAAAATAGATAAAGAAGAGCAGTTTTTGAGCCGAGGTTCCAAAGTGTTCTGAAAGGGATCCACGACAGGAGTCTGACAGAAATTCTGTCGAACGCACTGTCAGCGACACTTGCATGTCGACCACATTCTGCAGTAGGCAGCCGTTCACTTTTAAATTCTTTTGTTTTTCTTCTAGGAGCTGCCTTAACCCCCCACATCGGGGGCCCACCCCCCACAACCTCCCCACTTAAAGATTCTCAACTCCACCCGAGCTGATTGAGGGGTGCAGAACCCCCAACGGGCAGAGCCAGGTTCCAGCGGGTCTCCCACCACGGCTAGGCACTGTAGTCGCTGTGGGGGACCTTACTGGTGAAATGTCACTGTGAGGGGTGGCAAACGCTCTGAAAGAATGGGCCCCAAAATAAAAATTTACCCTTCCATAGTGTATGGCATATTGTGGCAGCAGTAGAGAATGGTACTGAAGATCTCATAATTTGTACTGATGAGAGTGGGTTATCAAATGTTCTCACAGATACTGACCAGTTAGGTGATTCAATGATTTATAAATGAGAGATATCCAATTTAAATCTCTCTTGAGAGAAGGGAAAAGCCAATTTAGTCTTGAAAGAAAATTGCAGTAATGCAAATTCCAATTAGTGCTTAAAATAAAATGTAAAAAACGAAAATAAACAAAGTTTAAAATAGAAAGGGAAGTCTCAGATGTGTGACCATACATTATAACTCCTTAGAAAATGGGCTGGATACTTTGAGTTCTCTGATTGGCTGAGACCATAACAGGGGGTACATTAACTACCAGTAGAGCCCAGCAGATAACAAGTGCCAGCACAGCCTGCTTCAGTAGCAAACTGGTACCAATGTGCCAGTTTTGATTTTAAAATGAAGCAGCCACCATTTTTTCCACTCACTTAGGGAATGGATTTCCACCCACCTGCTCAACCTTAGCATTCCCACTCACAGAGGGGTACCGATCAGTTTGATTTAAAAGAAATTAAATTTAGCAGTAGCACCATTGAAGTGCCAACTCCTTCTTCATTTGTCACCATACCTCCTTAGTTGATTGCTCACATTAAACCTGGATCAATTCATGACTATTCCAGTGACCGAACTCCCGAAAACACAGCTTAACGTTAGCACCATTACAGTTGCTGTGCAATCTGAACAGCTTTGAGTGACTTCAGGTCAATTCCTTCCCCCGCTTGGCAACATAAACACAGACATCCATACAATTAACGTCCACTAATTTATTTCATTTTTGTTGACCGGGAAAGAAGGACTAGACAAGTGTTTGCTATTTTCAGCCTTGTCCTGGGGGGAAGGGGATACAGGTGGATGCCAACTGAAATTTAACCAGATTTTAAGCTGTTGGTGGTATTTTTAGTGCAATTACCCAAAAATGAAGCACCAAACTGAAATGGAACACTCTACTCGGTCCTCACATGCTACTGGGGGAGCTTGCACCTCGTTACTCCCCAGCTCACCTCTCACAACTATGTAAGCAACAATACCTTGCAGGGTGGGTGATATTGGGGTATAATAAATACACCTCCCAAAAAAAGACAGGCTACAAATTAACTTCAGAAACAATGTAAGTGAACTCAGTGCTCTGCAGTCAGTGCTCCATCATCACACTCACCTGAACTGCTCTGATATGGGAAAAAGTGACCTACAGCCACCCGCCCTTTCAGCCTCCTCCCCAACAATCATAAATACTCTCCCCATCCTCTAGATGTCTGCCCACTGTTCACTGCATGGCAAGATAGCATAGAGCCTCCATCTGCCAGAGTGGAAATGGAGAAAGTATCATTGGTGTTATCAAGGAGTCAACGGTACAGAAATGGACCAGAAATACCATGGTCAGCAATACCAGGAAACAACAACAGACAAGAAACCTAAAAAGAAAAAAAACAATAACAAAAAAACACATCTTTGGGGACAAACACATACCAAACACTACAGTGCCCTTTACTGGCTAACACAGCAGTACAAGGACTACTTTACAACACAAAAAAATGAATAAATAAATAAACACTGAGAATTCTTTATTGATAATTTTTTACAGCATTACTTTAATT
The DNA here is from genome assembly GCA_016271365.2 of Neoceratodus forsteri. NCBI lineage: Eukaryota > Metazoa > Chordata > Ceratodontiformes > Ceratodontidae > Neoceratodus > Neoceratodus forsteri. The sequence goes on from CM028133.1 coordinate 669,524,353, forward strand.
TTTTGTAGTCCTTGTCACCGGGTGTGGGTTTAGGATAACACAATTTCAGGCAGACCACAAGTCAGGGTCATAAAAAACACATAAGTGTGTTTGACATTTTATTTGTATCAAGCAAAAAATACAGAAAACAAAATGGTAAGTCAGACAACTGCTTAGCTTCAACAGCTTTTTCTTCAGCCTAACAGTGTGAAAGCACACACTATCAGGAGGTCTTTCATCTTCCTCAGTCAGTATTCACCTGACCACCCTATCTATCCTATCTCAGCACTGAGGTAGGGCTTATTATAAGCTCACTAGAAGTTGGAAACATTTTCAATGCCTTTTGATTAACAGCAGACATAACATAAAACTAACCTCTAGGGGCCACTGTTGCCCCATAGAGAACAGTTATTTGGGAGAAACCTGGAGGACAGAAGAGAACATGCAGTTATTTTTTTTCTTTTGTTTACAACATTGGAAAAGGTCAGACCCAAGGTGAGAACATTCTGTGCTCTCCAAACTCTCCTGCAGGGTCATAGTGCCTCCTGCTATCTACTGTAAAATATAGCTTAGAAGGGGGCTGCTAACATCTAGAAAAAACAACACAAACTTGTGTTATTCTTCTATTAAAACTGCCCTCTTAGTTTTGTTTTATGGTCAAAGACCAGAGAAGAAAATAATGTGTAATTTCAATATTCTTTGACAGTTTGGGCTGGTTTTTAGTTAGTTTTAAGGTAATAAGCACAGAAAGCTTTATAAGCACTTCAGCACTTAATTTATAACCAGCCAATCAGCATGTTGGACATTATACAAAACATATAAACTGCTTGGGGAAGGGATTTCAATTTATCCCAGGGGTGTTCACTATGACGGGGTCACCCTGTCACGGTCCTATAAAAAATTATACATGTAGCCCATTTTCTAAGCACAATAATACCCTTCAGGGTGGACGGTATTGGGCAATACCAGACCTTCCAGGGACTATAAGACCCTCTGCCTCTGGCATCGGGCCTCGTTAAGCCCCTGGGCAGTCCAGTATTGCCCAATACAGCCCACCTTGGAGGATATTATTGTCTACATAATCGAGAACTGGAAGAATGGTCTGAACAATAATATAGTGTATGGTGGAACTATGTTGTGTATAGAAACCCATATAACATAAAAAGTCATTTTGCTGCAGTAGTGACATAGCTACTAACACAGAATGACTTGTTGTTCTGCATTAGTAGCTATGTCACAATGCAAGTGTCCCCATCTATGCTGTTGCTAGAACTAGCGGTTGTTGAATGGTCGTGTGAATGATCTGGCTGGTGGGTGGGTGGCGGTGAAGTGCAGGCTGCTGAAAGCAAGGATAGTTTTGTGGAGCTCAAAAAGTAAGTGATTTGTTACCCATTTCACCATGCGCTATATAGAAAAGTGTATGGTAGCCCTGATGCACAACTACTCTCTTCTTACACCTCGTGGTTACTAAGACATTAAAGAGACCTCTCAAGCTTCACTCTTGAGGTGCTTGATGTCATAGTAACCACTCAGTGTAAGAATGGCATGGTTGTGTATGGGCTACTATACACTATCCTATATATATTTCTTGTCTATTTCTGATAGGCATTGACAAGCACACTGCCTTCTGGCAACCTAAACAAGAGCACATTTTCAAAGCTGTATTGGCAATGTGAGATCTGAACATTAAAGAAGAATCAAAAGTAAGATCTACAGTAAATATTTAAACTTGGATAAAACTTCCAAAGATTGGTTACAAAGAAACATAGAATTTGTCAGCAGACAAGGACCTGTAGACACATCTATTCTGCCCTATTTTCCCTGCCTAATCAGTTATTTAAAAGTAATATAACATAGGTAATGAGGCTGTTTAAAGTAATATAAAAAGAAAAAAACTAATTATGTAAGGAAGATTGTGAACCAAAAAGCATACATTCTATGTTTTCCCCATTTAAAATTGAGATTTTCAGAAAACCGATTTACTATTTTATCAAAATCCTGCTGCAGATATGAAGTAGAACTAGGTAAAGACTTGTGGGTTATGAAAAGAACAGTGTCATCAGCATAAAGATGAACAGAACCGGTATCAGTCATGAAAGAACAACAGACAACAAATAAACTGAAAAGAACTGGCCCAAGACTTGAGTCTTGTGGCACACCAGTAAAAACAAGAAGAGAAGAAGACACTATTTGCAAGAAACAGATTGAGTCTTCACAAGCAAATAAGAAGAAAACCAGTTAACCACATGTGAGGAAAAGTCATAGAAAGTCCAGCAAGATAGTAACAAAGAATGATTAAAATAATTAAATAAATGCATTGGAAAGATCTATGAAAACAGAATCAACATAAAACTGTATATAAAATCATGAAAGGGTACACAAAGGTTAACACGGGGTTTTAGGAAACAGGTTGACCATCGGAGAACTGGGTGACAGGTGGCAAGACTGAAAATGGACAGGTTCCGAAAAACAAGCAGGAAATACTTTTTTACGAATAGAATTCTATGGCTTTGGAACTTACTACTAGAAGCTATAGCAAATGCTGAGAGTATTGGGATCTTTAAAATGGGATTCTTGGGACAGAGGGACATTACTGGTTACAACCGTTGAGAGAATGGAGGGACAGAAATCAAAAGGCAATGCATGTAGTTTGATGGGCAGAAGCAACTAGCCACATCCCCTTCCTGAGCTATATAAACTAGCTGTCTTCATCCTCAGTTGGAATCTTTTTTTCTTTGCTCTCACCATTCATCCCTCCTTCTCCAGTGGCTTGCTTTGCTCCTTGGGCTCCTTCCCTTGGTACCTTTAGCCAAAGGAATCATGCTCTTGTGGCACCTCTAGGGGTGGCACCCAAACCAAGAGGATTACTTTTCCTTCCTGGTACCCAGACAAGGTGATAGTAGTATGAGAATGGCCAAAGTAACTACAAAGGATGTTCAACATCCAATCATACAACCAGCCTTCAGCTACCAACAAGATGCACAAGCATTACTACACAGTGTGGTTTTGTACACTCATTGTACAATAGGTTATGCCTCTTTCTGTCCTAACCTATGTCAAAAAACGTTTTCAATTTGCTCTGATATACCTTCTATAACAGCAAGCAGACTTAAAGATGTTGTTAGAACATGCATCAAAATAATATATTTGCACTTACTCTAGTGATAAACCCTCACCAAGAGCCACACTAAGCACATATGGGGGGAGGTATTAAAAAAATATTTCTCAAATGTCCACTGCTCCTTCCCCCCTCTGTGCTCCTTAGTCTTGTAGATGACTGGCTCTGGTCACCTAGAGGAGATTGTTTAAAAAAATGTAGGTGCCTTCTTTTTGTCTCCCCTCAGCCCACTCCCACAATACAGCAGAATATGTGTTAGTTGGGTTTGGTACATGCTTTCTAACTCCCACTCCGTCAGCTACTATGCTAGCCTGCTCTGATCTTGTAACATGGGGTGGTGATTTTAAACTAAACAGCCCTCTGTGGCTCTCCACAGAAGATGGTATATTTAAAAAAGTATTGGTTCAGGGGATTTAGAGGGGGTATGCAAGGCTAGGCATGCCCATTTGCTCTGTTCTAAGATCAGTGTTTCCTAAATGAGAAAACCATGGCCTCGTGTGACCCCTAGCACAGTTTTCAGAGGCAACAGAGCTCTTAAGAGCCCACATTACAGAGGTAATGGAATGGACAATTACTTACCTTTAAAAAAACATGGGAGATATATAAAATACATCAGGGACATGATTTATTGTATACTGGCTAAAAATGTATTTGTTTTATCGGGCTGGGTGTGGATGTAGGTGTGTGTGTGTGGTGAAAAAATAAAGATTTAGGCCAACAGTAAGTTCTTCTGGCCACACTTTGAGGTAATCAGGTTTTGGGGCTTGAGGACCACTAACTTAGATCATCCCAAGAAGGTAAGATAAGCAGCAGATCTTTTCGGATATGTGTGGGGTTTAGTTATTAATAGTGGTGGGGACAACGGTATTTTTCAGAGGTGGCAGGGAAAAACATGTGGCCAGTAGCTGTAATTTTTGGCCAGATGACCAGACCCAATAAGTGCTCACTGAACTGTATTATTTTACTGGGTTTTTGGTTTGGGGCAAACTCTGGATGTAGTCATGGGTCCCAAACCAAGAGGATCTCTCTCTTGCTGTGCAGTGATTTGATGGCATAGTTTGCAGTTATCCCTCTCTGGCTTTTGTCTGGTTGCTCTCTGAATCTCCTCAGTCACTTTCACTTCCACCTAGGATGTCAGTGCTGGTGCATGCATCAACTGTCCTCTCAGTCTTGGTCAGGCCTTTCCTGATTCCAGTGAAGGGTGGTTCACTGGTTAGCTTCTCCTATGTTAGGCTTCAGGGATCTGTTCCACCCTACATGTCATGGCATCCAGTCCCACAGAGGTGGCAATAACTGACAGTGGTGCTGATCAGGCAGATACAGCCACAGTTTGGGCTATTTTCAGCAAAAGTCTCTATTGAGGTCAGTATTTTTGGCTTCACAAACATGCACCCCTTAGTATGTGGATACCTTTCTTGTGCAAGCTGGGGATCTGCTTCTCATGTCTTAGATTGTCCTCATACAGATGTGTAGTCTGCTTTTACCGCTCAAACTGTCAACAGCGGTCAGCAGTATAGCTTATCCAAGATCTCATGCAGATCTGCTTGAGTTCAGAACAGCCCCCTGCTGTTTATAGGAGAATTATGAGCTCTGATTGGCCACTGAGATGTCACTCAATGTAGGCAGAGTCTGGAGGTTTGGAAAGGTGCCTACATTAATTAGAGATCCATCACAAGCCCATGCCCATTAAGCTGGACTGCTGGTGCAGTGGTAGCACTGCTGTTTGCAGCACTGATGACCTGAATTCATGAATGAGTACACAGCATCAGAAGGTAGACTGACAGGAGGACTAAGCATCCTTCGGGCAGCTGTCCTCCTCTGGGGTGGAGGGTATGGTGTTACTGGTATAGTCTGACCCCTAATGATGATTGGGGGGCAGTGTGCTGAGGGACCCAAGCAACTGCAGAATTGTTGAAGGCATGATAGACATCAGCACATCAGGTGCAAGAGTGTGCCTGATGCTACCTATGACATCATTGCACGTTCGCACTACCAGGAGAAACAAGAGTGAAAAAACACTTGGATTGCACAGCATGATGCCAGTCTCTCCTTCACCCACTAACTGCGGGCAAGAACAGCACCCAGATTAGCATTGTCTCTCCTCCCTCTCCTCTGGAGGGAGAGAACCACTGGATGGGTTGCTTACAGACTCTCAGGGTGCAGGTAAGTCCATGGGTCAGTAGGGGATGGGGGACCAGAATGGCAGAATATGGGGGTATATCCCTACCGGGTTCTGGGAGCCATAAAGAGAATTGAAAAAAAAAGTCCATGAGCCCTTGTGGGTCTCTTTTCAGGCAGCATTACCTAACTGGGTAGCCAGTTACCCTCTAGTCCATCGTCATGGCAGTGCATGTCAGAAGTGATGAAAATGACTGCCAATTTGTAGTCCAGAAGCAGCTTTCAATTTAAGCATGAATCCACACCACAAATCAGTACTGTATGGTTGCTAGCTCATGTTCTTTTCAGCTAGTATTATGATCGGGTATTTCTCAGTCCTGCTGGAAATGATGCAAAGCTGACTCTTTTGGTGGTGACAGATGCCTCTGATGTATGAGCAGCAAGGGAGTTTTAAAGTTATAGTAGCGCTATGGGGTTACCATAATATCTTGTTTTTCACTTTTAGTAAGAAAAAGGAAACAAATAAAGAGCAACCAGCTACATCAATAAATTCTGCAATAGATGAGCAATGATAATTTTTTAATTTTTTAACTAAAATCCATATATAAAGACTATGCTGTTCAGAGCATTCCTTTCACTGACTGTGGCCGCGATCATCCCATCATTTCCCCATCTCAAATTTTCAAGACGTTTTTCCCCTGATCTGCCTGACTTAACTCTAATACTTACAAAAGCTGTGACAGTACAGCTTTATTACAGTTACACAGAAGCACAGAAACATAGAATTTGATGGCAGATAAGGGCCTCTTTGCCCATCTAGTCTGCTCATTTTCCCTACCTACTGTAATAATGCCGACCCTACTTGATCTCTGACTCTACCCTCCCTTTCTTAACCACTAAGGTTCCCTTATGACTATCCCATGCATTCATGAAGCCTGTTACAGTTTTAGCCCCCACCTCCTCCACTGAGAGGCTGTTCCAGGCATCCACCACTCTTTCTGTGAAGTACTTCCTCATGTTTCCCCTGAGTCTACACCCCTCCAGTTTCATATCATGACCCCTTGTTCTTGAGCATCTTTTTTTTCTAAAAAATGCTTCCCTCTTGTACCTTATTTATACCCATGAGGTATTTGACAGTCTCTATCATATCCCCCCTCCCTCCTTCCCTCCAGGGTGTACATATTGTCCTTTAGTCTCTCCTCATAGCGCTTCTGGTGCAGACACTGCACCATTTTAGTTGCCCTTCTCTGGACTGCCTCTACTCTATGCCCTTCTGGAGAGATGGTCTCCAGAACTGGACACAGTACTCTAGATGAGGTCTCACCAATGATTTGTACTGCAGTATCACCACCTCCCTCTTTCTGCTGGTGATACCCCTCCCTATGCAACCTAGCATCCCGTTGGCTCTCCCCAGTGCCTTGTCATACTGTTTAGCCACCTTTAGACCATCAGATATGATTACCCCAGGTCTCTTTCCTGTTTGGTGGTCATCAGTACCACTCCCCCCATCTTGTACTCAAACTCTGGATTTCTGTGCATAATTTTGCACTTCTTTGCATTAAAACTTAGTTGTCACACTTTTGACCACTCCTCATGCTTTCTTAGATCCCTATTAATTTTTTTTCCACTCCCACTGGAGTGTCTTCCCTATTGCAGATCTCTGAGTCATCTGCAAAAAGGCATAACTTCCCTTCTAGCCCATCTGTAATGTCTCTTATAAAGACATTAAAGAGGACTGGTCCTAGTACTAATGCTTGTGGAACCCTACTGGTTACCTTCCCTTCCACAGAGTGAACTCCATTTACCACCACCCTCTGTCACCTGTTATTCCCAGCATGTTGAATACTAGTATGGTTAGTCCCTATTGTGTATGGATTTCCGTGCACATAGTTTCTTGTTATAAAGTGGATTCTGAAAATCCTGTATTCTGATTTGTCAAAACATGTCATCTGACCATGGATTAATTTTCAAGAAACCCACAGTTGGATTGCCAGACTACAAAATCCTGATTGACAGCATTGTAAAGTGACCTGGTCAGATCACTCCAGCAGACAGAAGTGTAAACAACTATAGTTATGGCATCCTCATTAGGACAAATCCATCTAGTGGAGAACTACAACTATGGCATCCTCAGTAGGACAAACCCATTAGGCGGAACCCATTAGGCGGAAGAACTATTTTATTATAAATGCATGTAGAAAGTGGGGTTTTTTTTACATTTATTTAGGTAAACCTGTAAAATAAAGTTGCCAGCAAATTAACCCCATTCCAGGGCATGGATATACTAAGAATTAATCCATGCCTGGTTGGTTGAACTCACTCGGCCTGTGGCCTCGTGCCTCACACACCCACCCCAGGCGTGGATTCATTCTCATTATAAAATGGATAAGAAAAACTGTACATTCTGATTGGCTAACAGGTACCAGTAGCTGTGTCCTTATCAGCATGTATACATAGTAACTGGTACCTGTTATGCCAAGCAGGACACAGTTCAGCAAGGATCCATGTCCACCACTTTTTTAAAAACATTTTCCAACACGCTGTCCCACTGAACGCTCTCAACCATTTTCCCTACTTGCAGCTTCCTTTTCAAAGCTGCACGTACACACACTACGCTGTCAGTGCCAATGCTGCATTAACACAAGGGACACAGCATTTACATCAGGACACCACCACAGAAAACATCTTCCTCCTATTTAATTTCAAACTTCACCTCAAAAAATTGTGAGCAGAACCCGATCCAGTGACCATCACAATTCGCGCATCCCGTGCCTTTCAAATAAACATTGTGCCGGCAACCTACTTATTCAAACATTCCCCGAGTTAATGATCCACTGAACCAGATGGCAGCTTTAAAATGCACTGCACTTTTCTATAACCATACTAAGCTCTTTGTTGTTCTGGCTCTCTCGTACATGTAATTTTCACATTTTGATATGCTGAAATATGAAGCAACTTTGTACGGTAGCTGCTGAAGGATATGCTCACTCCCTTTCAGTCAGCCATTTAACGTAAATAAAACCAGCAAACTCGCACCAGATCGGATTCTGCTCACAATTTTTTGGGCTGACATTTGAAATTAAATAGCACGAAAATGTTTTCTGTGATGGTGTTCTGATATAAATCCTGAGTCCCTTGTGTTTATGCAGCATATTGGTGCTGACAGAGCAGTGTGTGTGCGTGCAGCTTTGAAAAGGAAGCTGCAAGAAGGAAGAACTAGTAAACGAAAAATAAAACATGGGTTCAAGCTGGAGACTATAAAAAACATGTTTTTCTACAATATTTGTGTGTGACTGAGGACTTTACACACAGACAGGCACCAACCTATACTAACTTTTCATTAAACAACTCCACTAAAAGTCAATGGCAGGGACTACTTTTTTATTATTTTCTACTAATCACATTTTTAAACTGTTTTTTTTTTACACTATCTATCTATATTTTTTTTTAATTAACTTCTTTACTGGGAAACCCATTTTATAAGTGTTATAACACACTCTGAGGTGTGGGTTATCTCCTGATAAGAGCACGCCCAGGTACATAAGGCACTTGGGCATGCTCTTATCAGGCAATATCCCACACCTCGTCATGTGTTATTGATTGTGTAAACCTATGCCCTGTCATGGGTTAAACCTTACTTGTAGGACAGTTCAAAGTCATGAAACGCTGCTGTAGTACAGCAGTGACATTGCTACTATGCTGCAACAGCTTTACACTTTTAAGTTTGTCTTACTAGTCTCTCATCATGATGTTCCCCCACCCTCAACCAAAACACAAACCTGCATTCATATTTTACATTTTAGATTTTAAGTAATTTTTCCACCCTTGTTTTTACTAAGAACACAAGTACTACAGCCTGCTCCATTTTATTTACTCATATACTGTAAAACCCATATACTATAACAAATAATATATGGGCAAAACCACTCTGCATGTGTTTCCATCTCAGGGTTGAGATGACAAGTGGGACCTCTTGAGCTTTGCTCTAGCGGTCCCTATGATGTTGTCTCAACCCCTCGATGGAAATACAGCCTTGATGCCTATGGTTGCCCATACATTATTCTATATGAAGTATTCAGCTAATTGAATTCTCTATCTTTGTTCTGCAGCTACTATATGTGATATGTCTCTGTGTATTTACGTACTGTAGATCAACAACAATGATAAAAACTCAATTATTGTGCTTTGCATAATCTAACATTTTGGTGATTGTGTATTTGTAATAACTTGTAATGTATTTTTTCTGTGTGTGTTTTTTAATTGCTATTATCATCTTGCTTGTATAAAGTGTTTCTGCTGATGGAGAAGGTCTAGTGGAAGCTGAAAAGTACAGTCCTAGGTTCTCAGAGGTTAGGTGTGAACAGCAACAGTTCTATTTAGACAGAAGCTGGGCCCTTCTCAACTGAAAGGTTTCTGTTTTGGGGAAACTTTAAAGGACTGCATTCCTTTCATAACAAAAGACATGCTGTGGACCTAAACAAGAACAGGTTCAAATGAGATGGAGTCCCACAGACAGAGCAGCCAGGAAAACAAAATAAATCTAGTTTGAAATAATAAATCCAGTCTGAATCTATTTTTCACAGTGGTGGCATCCATAGATCAAAGAAATATTCAAATCTGTGATACAAGAGAAGCCTGTATGATAATGCAACATGGTGGGCCAGCCAGCCAGAGATAGTTCTGTCTATGGTTTGGCCCTGAGAGGTCAGTCATGTTGGAATTCTGAACAAGCAAAATTTGGGGTTCGAGTCTGCCATAACTCATTGAGTTCCCAGTTGGAATAAGCTTCTACCCTTCATAGGATTTAGATAGCTGTGAGTTAGATTTTTGCTGTGTGCTCCTTCTATTTTCCCAAATGTTTATTTAATCTCTGTAGAAATACTGTATTGCCCATAGTCTTTAGTGTTTATTATCTTGTAACATATGTCAATATCTTGGAGTATCAAATATTATTTATATATACGTCATGCTTTCTGTGACTTAGTCATTTTAGGTATAGATAACCAGAGTAAATTGACAAATCTGTGATTCATCTTCGAAGAGGCAGGCTACAGTTACCATATCTAAGCAAAAGTGTTCTTTGGTGTAACAGAAGGGGTAGGTTGTTTGCCCTTTGGTAAGGAGCACTGTACAGTGGATCAGCATTGGCTCTGGTGGGATTCAGACCTAGGGTCATCCTGAGTGAGGTAGCAGTGAGTTATGGTAGCATACCAAGGTAACCCTTTCAGGGATCTGAGGGGTTGTGAAACTGGTAAGAGCCTTCCAAACTGAGTTCAGGGAGTGAATCAGTCTGTGACAGTGTTGTATGCAAACAATCACTTGAACAGGTTATGCTGTAGCATATCATTCAGCACATTAGAAGCATTTGCTTGCAGACCCACTTAAAAAGTAGTTAGTGAGTGTGGCAGGAAGTATAGTTGAACAGTCAAAATATAATACTGTATTTACAAGCCCAAACAGCTTGAATATAGCCACCATCACAACATTAGATCACTGGTCTGGTGGCAACTTATGTATGTGTGCGAGTAGTTCTGAACATAGCTTATGCAATGTAATCTTTGGACATGCCTGCCTCTGTGCCAGGAGGGGACTGTCACCTAGTTGTGGTATCACTGAGCCCAGTCATGTGGTAGAGTATCTCAACTTGAGGAGGGTTCCACTTCTAATGGTGCGGCAGGGACAGGGTCCCCTTTAACTAAGGATGCCTTAGGGAGTGTGGTATGATTCCACCAAAAGACCAGACTGAAGGCATGGCGAAGCACCTACTAAACCGCATTGTGCTTTCACATAAGGACAGAGAGGACAGAGCTGGTAATAGAGACATCTTTGGTGGAGATACCATATGGGCCCCAACTCATGGTCATTTATTTATGACCTTCATCATGGAGAAGAGGAAGACCCCCTATGGAGGAAACCTCTAGGGATCCAAAACCTAAGGTCATCATCCCTCCAAGCTTCCGCCTGTATTTTAAAGTACCCCAAACCCAATGCAACAGCTTGGCAGAGCTAGAATGAGAACAATGAAATATTGAAAATGAAATTTCAGTTTTTGTATTTCTTGGAATTGATTTGGTGGCAGGGGGGCTGTATTTTTTTTTCCAATTGTTTAACCAGGTGAGACAAACTAAACTGAAAGCTTGTTTACAGGTGCAACCTGGGAGCACAGGGAAGTTAAGTGACTTGCTCAGGGTCACACAGTATGCAAGTGGGGGCTGTGGGATTCAAACCCAGGTCTCCAGGTTTGCAGCTCAGAGCCTTAAACCACTGTGCTATACTGCCTCCCTTCAGATATTTGAATAGGAAACTGCTAAAACTGTCACTCATCTCTCTAATGGGATGACCAGCTTCAAAGGTGTCACAGATCTTAGTCAGTATGACTGAAGGGGCCAGCAACCCACTGAGGACTCTACCCTTAGATTTGTGAGGGCCTGGACTTGGGTGGTGCAAGAACATGAACTATTTTAGGAGTGGTAATGGCCGCTGTATGACAGGAATGCCAAATCTGGCCTGCAATTTGTCCTAACTATGAAGGGTGCCACAGAGCTTAGTCAGTATGGCTAAAGGAACCCCTAGCATGGAAAGTGTTGCACCCCAAAAGAATGAGGGGCTCAGCCCCATTAAGGGGACTGGTGGAGGGCTGCAGGTAAGTTGGCTGAAAAGTCAAGGATCAAGCAGTAAATAAGCTTGACAATACCTCCTCAGCTGTCAGTGCAGCTACAATGCAGGCTACGGGATTACCTTGAGCTATTATTTGGGCTATGACTTGGGCTAAGCACAATAGTGACTATGACTACAGCTTGTCCATATAGCTAGACCCTAGCAAAGTAAGCCCTTAGTAAACCCAGGAGCAATGGGAGGTAGTCAGAATGAATATGGAAGGAAAATGGTGAGGCAAGCAGTTTAGTCCAGGAGTTATCTGCACGTTGAATGACAAAACAGTCTCAGCTTAGAAATAGTCCATTCCCAATTCCAGTTAATCTAGATTGGATTTTGTTGCCATATGAAGCACAGCTGAAGCTGTTTAAATACAGCAGAAGAACAGACTTGAACTTGAATGTAGGACTGAGGAAAGCACAGAACTGAAGGAAAGATTTGCATGTACGGAAAGGAATCTATATGCGCTCAAATGACCAGCGGAGCTCAGCCATTAGGGTGGACAACATACAGTAAGGCAGGCAAGGAAATCTTTAATTAACAGACTAGCACAAAGCAAGGCAGGAGATTAGTGGGGACTCAAAGTTCCTGAAAAACAAGGACGCAGTAAAGGACAACCCAGAAAAGTTTGACAGATACCAATTGAAATGCAGGCGAGAAAAAAGAAGCCACAGGGTGAACAGCGGCACTGCAACCAGGAAACAGGACATCATGGCAATGTGAGTGCAAAAATCAGCCCCCCAAAAAAACAACAAAAGAGATGATTAGAAACTACAGCAGAAGGATGACACAGGACTCAAAGAGGAGCTAAGGAACTGCAGCTGAAAAGTGCAAAGCAGCCAGGGAAGCAGCAGCAAGGAGCAAGGACCACCAAGGAAACGCAAGCCCAAGGGGCACTGGAGCATGCTGCTTGAACAGTGCTCGGAGGGACAAGGCTTGCTGCCTCTGCCCCCACCAAACCAGAGGTATAGCCTATTAAAACTGTAGTGCAAAGAGAATACCCACTTACAATGTAAACGTGTGACCTGATGCACAACGAGCCACCGCGGAGTAAGATGGTTAACACACAGCAGACCACTGTGTGTCTCATTTACAGTATATCACAACATTTGTAAAGCTATACCATTTAAATCACCTCTTTAGAGGAAAGCGGAGTATTTTCTCTTTGAATTTAGCACTTCTTCGCCATTGGGGTGTTATCAAGCATTGTAAGAGCTGCTCTCTCATTGGTTAAAGTATGTAATTATGACAGCCAAACTGGAAATAACATGCTGTTGACATAAAAAAATGTAAACACATTTGTCATATTTCAACACTGTGTTATTTGAACATTGTGTATGTCACGCTGGCTGAATATTACTTTTTTATTTTGTAGAACTGTTTTTCTGCTGGAGTGGTAGAAAGGTTTCTACTACTAACTAAATAGCATTTTGTGAACACTTCTGTGTGTACAGTAGCTCATAATTACATGTATCAAGCAGCCAGATGTGTAAGGCTGGTCCCTCAAGCTGCAGATCAACAGTAAAGTGTTTTCTTATATGATGTACTTTTAATTGCATGTATTATATTGAATCTTTATTTCATGCATTTTACTTATACTTTCTTTACTTTACAGTTTATTTATCCTGGAGAGCCAAGCAGAGCTGTACCATCTTATTTTAGCAGAGCCCTGCTTCTACCCAGTGCTGTGCCTGGCCGCCTGGTTGACCAGGTGCACTGGGAAGTTAAGTGATCAGCTTAATGTCACACAGTGAGTATTTGGTCCTATATGGCATTGCATGTGTGCTCTCCTGATTCCCAAGCCAGTATTCTAACCACCAGTCCACACTGACTCAAGAAACTGCCATAGCAGGCCATGGTGTGTGTATACAGAACTTACATAACCCACTCATAGGGCATTAATTGTGCATGTATGGCCCTACAACCATTTGCAACAGGGTAAAACATGCATTAGCCACACCTTAAACCGAGTTTGTCACTTTTGAGAAAACTTTGAAACACAAAATATTAGACACAATTTAACTTACATTTTGTTTATTTTCTGTATTTATATTCCTTTTACCCTTCACTACCTGGTTGAAGTATATGAAAATAGGGTCCTTCTCCACTACAGTTGATATGCTTCTGCAGTTTAATCATTTGCTGAAAATCTATCTCTTCTGTCTGTCTGTCTATGTATGTATCTATCTTTCTATCTATCTAGCTGGCTAGTTAGCTAGCTAGCTATGGGGCAGTCCACAAGCACCCACAGTTTGGATTTGACAAGCGCATGTTAGTATACAAGTGACCAGTCAGAGGATAGAGGATAGAAAATTATGGACAAGGGCATCGGTATTAAGCAACCTGAAAGACCTAAACCAGCGATAGTTGGGGGCATACATACCTTACAGACACAATACAGCATACAGTAGTCACTGAAGGCATTAGGGAGAGTACCAGCAGTGGCTATATGATATAGGTGGGATGAGAGCACCCAGTGCAGGAGAGAGTGGTTTAGGGAGATTGGGTTTGTTCTGGTGGGTTCCTTAATTAGTTGATTGAGGTTTGCAACTCAAGCTTTTCAATGATAAGCTTAAGGGCAGGAGAGGACCAGTTAAGATTAAAATCCCCAAGAATAATGAGCTCACCAGAGGAGGCTAGAGAGACTTGGGAGGAGATGCTGTTGACAAGAGAAGGAGGAGAGATTTTAGGAGAAGCATACATCACAGCTACAAAAATGGGAAGGGAGGAGGGGAAATTTAGATTGACCATTAGGAGCTCATGTGAGGAGGAAAGAGATTTATGTAGAAAAACAGAGCAGGACAGGCTTTGATGAACCTAGATGGCCACACCACCTCCATGTTTACAACAGTCTTGACAAAAGAGATGGAAGTTCAGGAGGGATAGCAGGGAGCTGGGAACTCTAGAGGAGAGCCAGGTTTCAGAGATGCAGAGTAGGTTAGGAGAATATTGGGAGACCCAGACTTTGACAGCATCAAGCTTGGGAAGCAGACTTCTAGCATTGAGGTGGCAAAGTCTAAGGCCTTTGGGTAAGGGAGAAGGAGAAAAGAGGGAAAAGGGGCCAGGGTTGGGATGAACATCACCTGCTAGGAAGAGGAGGAGATGATAGTAGTTGAACCTATGAATCCTAGGATGGTGAGTGGATTTTCAGTTGGATGGGGAAAAGAAGGAGAGATGGAATCAGTGGTGAAGCTCAAAATTAAGGGAATTGGAGGGAAGAAAATGAGGGTGAAAAATGAGGGATGTGGGTTAAGTAAGGAAGGGGGGAGAGGGGGTAGTGGGTAGGTGAGAAATGGAGGGAGGGACAGATAGTGAGTATTATGGGGTGGAACAGCACAGGAGTGGGTATTATAGGCATTGGGAAGGACAACGAGGGGGGGAGGTAGAACTGGGAGGTAGAAAACTAAAAGGAAGAAAGGAAGGGTAAGGTCCATATATGGAGAGGGGAAGGAAATGGTTAAATGTGGAGGTTTAGACAAAGGTAGAGTGGAGAGGGAGAGGAATATGGGTGGGAGGAATTGGGCTGAGGTGGGAAGGGAGTGGGGCTAGAAGGGAAAAGTAGAGGGGAGAAGGGAGATAAAGTGTAGAGCAGGAGAGCAGGACAGGGTGGTGTGAGCAAGCAGGAGAAATAATAATAAGCACAGGGAGTAAGGGAGCCAAGTGGCGCGAACACAGCAAGAGAAAAAGGGGACCCTAGAAGGAGAGTCCTGGCAGTTTCTGAGAGAAATAGAGGAAGAGGTAAGTTCAGGGAGAAAGGGGGGTGAGAGGAGGGACCACAGCAAGAGGAAAGTAAGGGGACCCTAGATAGGGAGTTCTGGTAGTTTCCAAGAAGAGGGGTAGAGGATAGCTCAGGGAGTAAGGGAGCCAAGAGGAGGGAACACAGCAAGAGGAAAGTAAGGGTACCCTAGATAGTGAGTTCTGGTAGTTTCCAAGAAAAGGAGGGGAAGAGGTAAGCTCATGTAATAGGGGGAGCCGAGAGGATTGTACACAGCGAGAGGAAAGTAAGAGGACCATAGAATAAGGGAGTCCTGGTAGTTGCCAGGAGAAGGAGAATTTCATCAAGACTGTTGTAAACATGGTGGTGGCAAGGCCTGCAACACTGTCCCACATAGGAGGCTGCTAAATAAGATGGGTATTCTGGGCATGGGGCACAAGGTGGTAAGTTGGGTTAGGAACTGGCTAACCGAGAGAAGGCAGAGGGTGGTGGTAAATAGGATCCAATCCGGGGAGAGGAGGTGACCAGTGGGGTATCACAGGGATCAGTCCTTGGGCCAGTCCTATTTAATGTTTTCATTAGTGACATTGTGGAAGGGCTGGAAGAAAAGGCCTGCCTATTTGAAGATGACACCAAGATCTGTAACGGGGTGGATACTGCAGAAGGTGTGGAAAAATGAGGAGGGACCTGGAGAGACTTGAAAAATGGTCTGAAGTGTGGCAACTGAAGTTTAATTCTAAGAAGTGCAAAAGCATGGACCTGGGATGAAGCAACCCTGGGGAGAGTTACAGGATGGGGGAAGAATTGTTGATCACTGAGGAAGAAAGGGATCTAGGAGTCATCATTTCTGATGACCTTAAGGTGTTCAAGCAGAGTACAAAGGATGCAAGGAAGTCCAGTGGCATGCTGGGATGCATTGGCATAGGTATCACTAGCAGAAGGCAGGAGGTGGTGATGCCATTGTATACTAGTGAGGCGTCACCTAGAGTACTGTGTGCAGTGGAGGTCGCACCTTCATAAGGACATTGACAGGGTGGAGGCAGTCCAGAGAAGGGTGATTAAGATGGTACAGGGCTTGCACCAGAGATTAAAGGAACTCAATATGTACTCAATGGAGGAGAGGAGGGAGAGGGGGGACATGATAGAAACATTCAAGTACCTTAAAGGCATAAACAAGGTGCAGGGGGGAGACATCTTCCAATATAGGGGGAGTAAAAGAATTAGGGGGCATCATATGAATTGGTAGGTGGCAGATTAAAGGGAAATGTGAGGAAGTTCTTCACGAAGAGGGGGAGTGGACACATGGATAAAGCTGCCAACTTTCCGAGGTTTAAAACTAGGACGGCCCGTCCTAACCATGACCCCCACCCACCATGTCACTCCCACAGTCACCGCCGCAGACAACGCTTCACACAATCAATTAAATTTTGCTGCTGGCTCTGGCCATGCCGCCCCACAGTAACACCAGTAGCAAACATCCAGATTAAAACAATACATCATTCTGCTGTGGCAAGTTCCAAATCATGATGTATAGAAAGTTCATTAGAAGCAAAGTGCATTAAATCATGATCAGACATTTGAGCTGCATGCTTTGCTCCTGACAGTCCCATCAAACCCGTTTACACTCACCTCATTTGCTGAGCAAACTTCACTACAGTGACTTCCATCACCACACAAGATTGTTTTTACACACTTCCCTATAGCTGATCAGGTTCGGATACCTTAGTTCCCTGTTGTCGGTCTCTTCTCTGTCTGGAGTCTTTCTCAGCTGCTGGCAGGCATACGTCCATATGCGCTTGTTTGCACTACTACCTAGTCTAATCTAACAGGAAGGAACATGGTTTACTGTGCTCCCACCGACATGCTTGCGGTGCAACACAGGTGCAGGAGTTGAAGTTGCAAACTTCTGTCCAACCCTAGCAGTGCCACAGTGGAGCTGAAATGACTGTCACTCATGGATCAGCAGTCAGCAAAAAAAAAAAGGGACAAAACTGGGACAAGTAAACAAAAACCAGGACAGAAGTGACATTTTGCAAAACTTATGGGGACACTGGGACATGCTGCCTAAAATAGGGACTGTCCTGAGAAAACAGGGACTGTTGGGAGCTTTACACGTGGAACAGTCTGCCAGAGGAGGTGGTAAGGGCAGGCAAAGTGGGAGGTTTTAAACATGCATGGGATAGGCATAAGGAAACCTTAGCGGTGGGACAGAGTGGTGAAAAGTCACTGATCAGATAGGGTCAGAGAACGCAAACAAGTGTAGTGCTTAAGGGCAGACTAGATGGTCCTAGTGGTCCTTATCTGCCGACAATTTCTGTTTCTATGAGGGAGAGTGAGCACATCAGAAAGGGGGAATGAGAAAGCAGAATATGCAGAGCAGCAGCAGAATAGAGCAACTTCATATCAGACAGAAAATGTATAAAGAAGGAGCTGTGGCAGCAGCAGAGAAATGTAACATCGGAATTAAAGGACATAAGTAATGAGCTGTGGCAGCAGCAGAATAATGTAGCCTCAAATCATACAGCACTTGGATTACACAGCTTTAAAATTGTACAGCGCAGGAAGAAGAAAGAACAAACTATGGTTACAGCAGAGTAAAGTCTATGCAGCAGCAGCGGTATAACAGGGGGCCAAACTGTGACAGCAGCAGAGAATGCAACATCAAAACTACAAAATCAAATTGCTAAATGTTTTTTGCAAAACAGCTAGTTTCAGCTACAGTTACTAAAAATATGAGCATACCTGTCAAATATACTATTCTGGGTTCCTCCTATGATGTGCACCATAAGCTTATTTTATTTTCTGGATTCTAACCCTTACCAGGTTTACAGTGGTATTTCTAAGCAAAATGAAGCAGTCATCTTTTTTCTTGGAAAAAAAAAACTAAATTAAAACATTTATAAAGACTCAGATTTTGGTAGTACAAGAACATTTTGCCACCAAATAAAACTGGAAGGAGGCTGGAATATGTTATAGTAAAAAAGGTAGGGTAGATGTTTCACCCAATTTCACTGCGCTGCTGCTTTAAAGAGCAGCAACTGACCTTTTTTTAAAATGATCCTTAGCACACACATCCCCCCCACAGTTTGCTTACCTACAAGATCGCAATTTTGCTCTGCATATGTATGCAACCCCTAGGTGGCGCTATCCCAAGGGCTACTACCCTTGCCTGCTTGGCTAGTAGCAGGTTAAGGGGCCTGAGTTCTGAAACAGGTGCCTCCACCCGGAGGTCAGGGTTGGTAGTGGTCAAGCTAACCTGGGCACAGCCCTCCGGGACACTGTAACCCCCTCTCTTTCCCCTCTAGTGGCCTGAACACTGTACAATAATCACTTTCACAATACCTCAGTACACCACACGAGTAACCACACTGTTTGCACTTACCACCAGAGCTGGTTCCTCTGGCTCGACCCTGGGGACCCCCTGTAAAACAAGGGTTATGCACAGCAAATAGCAACTGTACAGTACTTTGAGCACAAACTGGAGCCACAGTCAGATTACATGTAGAAAAAATTAGATCTGATTGATTCAGGGGACTTGAACAAGGGAGGGGCAAAATCAGGTTAATTAGCTTAAAGGTTATATCAATCAAGCAGGTATGCATGCACTTTGAGTCACCCCACACAGTCACACCTCTGGGTAACCAGGTGGAGAAGAGATGGGCTAGCCAGGACTGTTGCCCAGGGTTGCAGCTGGTTGGGGCCCCTGTGATGGAAAACACAACAAGCACAGTACACAATATTTGTAATCCAGAGCCAGAGGGCTCAGTTCGTAAAGGAAATGAAACAACAAGACAATCAGACAACACACTCAGATTAAGCTGTTGTTGCAGGGAGCTACCCTGGTATTTACTCACGATACCCAAGACTGGACACAGGCTGGATGAAAATTGAGACTGCAGGTGATTGATCTGGAATGCCAGGAGAAGCAGGGCCCACAAGAGTCGCAGAGGTGTCGTTCTGTTCAAGCGTGGAACAGTGGGCTGATTCCCAGGCATGTCTCTTGTCGATGGCTTCTCTGTGCAGTGGGTAGTCTGGCTGGGCCAGTCTGGCAAGGCCCAGACCGCATGGAGACAAATTTGGATGCAGTCCGTTTTGGGCTGGATACAGCTTCCAGCAAGCAGAACACAGTTCCCACAGTGGGGAACTAACTCACAACCCACTAGCAGCTCATAGCACATTTACATGTATGGGAATTCTACTGTACCAGGCAGTGCTCCCCGGTCACAATTGCAAAGTCTCTGCACATACTGGGAGCTTAGGGGTAGCTGGGACTCCTGACAGGCCGAACGCATTCAGCAAAATCTTTGGTCTTCTTCAGGTTGAGCCTGTCCCACTTCAGTAGCTTACTTTAGTCACACAAACTTGGATTTAGTCCAAAATAATTCTCTTCTCTCCCTCTCAGGAGCAGCTGGCAGACATGCAAACCAAAAACTCAGCCCTTTCACAGTTTTCCCATGCGAATCCACTCAGGATTGCTGCCCAAAATACACCTGAGCTCTACTCATTTCACTTCCCAGCTCAGAACTAACTGAAAACTGCCAGCAGCCCAGGACTTCCCCAAGATCCAAAAGATTCGGTTGGCTGATTTGGCTGTCAGACAAAGCAAGAGCTCCCCCTTCAGTTGTAAAAAAGGCGCAAAAAGTTCAAAACTACAATTCCTACAGATTTTGACTTCAGACAGCTCCTGTAGTCCGGCTACATTTTAGGTCCCACCAGAACTGATTGGTCCAATTTGCAGTCCAGGACCAAGATAGTGGAGAAGAACAGTCCTTGCTATAAAGAAAGCAGGTTAGACAAACTGCATTATCATTATCACTCTAAATGATTTTCAGCAAATAGTTACATCTTTCAACAGAGCTCCCTCTCAGATTACTTAGGCTGCAATTAGGCAGCTCTTAAAGAGACAGTACACAGAGGCTATAAAGGCTCTGGTAATCACATTTAAACTGCTAAAATGCAGGACACCAGCCTCGCAGTGAGCATTTAGGCAAGCTCAAGGAAGACTTTTTGGGAACCTCCATTTATAGGAGGGTTACACCTATATTGTGCTCTGTATATTTTTCCTCATCCTGAAGAACTGGGTGAGTTACCTACCACCTCTGCACCCTTGAAATTTATAGCAGCATCAGGCTTCACTTCACTTTATGAAAACCAAGTTCAGCTTCTCAATTCAGTACAGCTCTGTGGTGTTAGACGTCTACATCAACAAACAGCCACTTGAACTTGTGTTTCTGCTTCATATATGCTTCTACTGAGCTGATATGACAAGCTTGAAATTTGAAACCAATATTTTGTGAAATAAAAAAAGTGAAGCTCTGTATCACTCCAACTCAGTTGTACGTGCTTCTGTCTTCTGACTTTAAACTGGTGAAGGTTATTATTGGGACTCAGGAGCATCCCTCAAAATGTGTGTTTTCTTGTGAATTTTTCATTTGGGAAAAGGATGCTGGGCCCACTAAACTACTAGGGATGTGAATATTAAATTTATACATGGGTGCTCGGGGGGGGGGGTCACTAGACTACCAGGGACATAAATATTACTTTAAAACATTAAAACATGGGTGATCAGGGGAGGAGGGACCACTAGACCCCAGAGAACCTGTATGTCCCAAGCCCATGCAATGGGCCCCTTAGCGTCTTGCATGCCCAGTGGACTCATTTGCATGCTAGGGCTGAATATGGGCCACAAGAGCCGTGCCACTGTCCCATTTTGGGCAGTTCTATCTCCGGTGGGCTCCACTGTGGCCCATTTTCAGCCTTGGGCCATGTCAGTGCAGCACATAGTCACTCTGCACTGCGCTGGCATGGACCCATATTCAGATAGTGAGTGCCCTCCATCTGAGTGTGCTGTCAGTATTGCTCAGAGCCGACCATGCGCCATTTGCAGTGCAGCACTACTGGCTGCTCTGTGCTATCTGCTGGCTCTAAATACAGGGACTACAAAAGGAAAAGGTGCAATGTATTACTGAAAGAAGCTCCTGTTTGTTTTGAAAAAGACAGAAATCAATATATTCTTTCACAATGGAATACTTCATGCTTCTTAGTAACTGGGATTATCTAACATCACAAAATTAGAATTCTATTGAATGCTTTTTAATAGCAATTTAAAAAGTAAAGATTAAACTTCCCTAGTTTCATTGCACAAACATAGCAATTATTAACATAGAAACATAGAATTTGATGGCAGATAAGGACCGCTTGGCCCACCTAGTCTGCCCATTTTCCCTACCTACTGTAATACCGCAGACCCTACTTGATCTCTGACTCTACCCTCCCTTTCTTAACCACTAAGATTCCCTTATGCCTAACCAATCATTCTTGAATCATATTACCTTTTTTGCCGCCCCCCCACCATCTCTGCTGGAAGGCTGTTCCAGGCATCCACTACTCTTTCTGTGAAAAAGTACTTCCTCACATTTCCCTTGAGTCTACCCCTCTCCAGCTTCATAACATGCACCCTTTTCTTGAGCATCTTTTTTCTGAAAAATGCCTCCTTCTTGTACCTTATTTATACCTGTGTGGTATTTGAAAGTCTCTATCATATACCCCTGTTCCCTCCTTTCCTCCAGAGTATACCTATTGAGGTCCTTCAGGATCTCCTCAGAGGGCTTGTGATGTAGACCTTGCACCGTTGTAGTTGCCCTCCTCTGGGCTGCCTATATCCCTTCCGGAGATGTGGTCTCCAGAACTGGACACAGTATTCTAGGTGAGGTCTCACCAATGATCCATACAGCGGTATCACCACCTCCCTCTTTCTGCTGGTGATATCCCTCCCTATGCACCCTAGCATCCTACTGGCTCTCCCAACTGCCTGACAACCTGCTTGGCCACCTTTAGGTCATCACATATGTTTACATCCAGGTCTGTTTCCTATTTGGTGGTCGTCAGTACCACTCCCCCTTCTCGTACTCCACCCCGGGTTTCTGTGCCCTAAGTGCTTGTTTTTGCACTTCTTCACTTTGAAACTTAGTTGCCACACTCTTGACCATTGATTATAAAAGTAGAAAATCTTTTACTAACACACTAAAACACAATTAATAAAAAAAGAACATTGATTAATAGAGGAGGACATCTGAAGCATGATTTTTAAAGAGCCTATCATGGGCCCAGGGACTATGTCTCAATGCACAACTTGCTCATGAAGGAACAAAATCCTCACACCAGCACGAATGAGACTGTCAGCATTATTTTGCGCACTGTTGGCACTTCCTTGTTTGGGCAGCTGCACAAAAAATACTACAGCTGGTGATACCAGGCATAGTATTTTGTCATAGCTGCCTATGTGGAAAAAGTTGCAAAAAAGCAAACTTTTTGAAAATTGTACACATGCAGAAAAATCTGTAGTTGTGGAAGGGTGCCCTCC
The DNA here is from genome assembly GCA_016271365.2 of Neoceratodus forsteri. NCBI lineage: Eukaryota > Metazoa > Chordata > Ceratodontiformes > Ceratodontidae > Neoceratodus > Neoceratodus forsteri. The sequence continues at coordinate 669,547,300 of CM028133.1, forward strand.
TCACACAGTTGTTTTTGTCCCATGTGCACAATTTGCCCATTTTTGAGAATCTGGCCCCTGCTTTTTATGCCCAGTTTGCCCAACCATGACATGATTTCTTGTCTCAGGTTTCCGTCACATGGCTGCTGCATTTATTTAATATTGTATATGGTTTATTTATTTATTGAAATGTTTCGCGAGGAAGGCACACTGAGCAACAAGTTGTTCGTCTCCCGGTGCGACCTGGGGAAGGGGTACATTAGGAATGAGACATTAAACATTCAAGTTATAACTTCAACATTAACATGCAGTTGTAAGGTAGATGTTACAAACAGTGTTACAACAGTGTTGCACATGATAGGTAACAGTAGACAATAATAAGTGCTGGGTTAATAAGTAACAAGTGCTTATGTGAAAGAAAAGGGGAAAAAGAGAGGCAGTGGTGAGGTGGGTGTGGAGGGGGAAGAGTCGTGTCCCTGGAGACCACTTCAGGATGTGAGGACCCTGCACTGCACTGACCAGAGAGAGGGGGATAAGGAAGTGTCCCAGAGAGACCCTTTCAGGATGGTGGGGGAAGGGAGTAGATGAGAGATACGAGCCCCTTTGGGGGTTAGGAGAGGGACCCATGGTGACCATTCAGAGCCCCTTATATTCTGGGAGAGATTCAAAGGAGGCCAGAAAGGGGGAGCAATCTGGGGAAAAGAGAGGAGAGCTAGGAATTTGGGTGGGTGTGCACAGGGTAAGATGAAGGTGACGGTAGAGGGGTAGGGTTTGTCCAGGGCTTAGAAGAGGGAGTTAGGGAGGGACATGGCAGGAGCAGCTAGGAGCAAGTTAATTATTGAGGGCAGAGCTGATGGAGTAGGCAGAGGATGAGTGCCAGATTTGAGGGAGGAGGGAATTCCAGATTTTTGGGAGGTGGTGAGAGTAACCGGATTGGCCGATTTGGGTGGATCTGTGGGGGACTACCAGGGTGCGAGAGTCTGTTGATCTTAGGGAATGCAAGGGGGGGGGTTATAAAGAGAAGGTGAGGTAGGAAGGGAGCTCACCCAACCAGTGCTTGGCGGTGAATTTAGCACAGTGGGAGAGCCACCTATTTGCAAGAGAGGGGAGAGATAGGGCACATAAAGATCGCAGTGGTGGTTGGGGGGGGGGCATCCAAGGCAAAGCCAAAGCAAAGATTTGGAAATGGATATCTCTGGACAGTGAACACCCACAGGGGAGCCCAATACTGCACCTCATTTTAAAATAGCTTTTATTGGGCTTCAGGCTTTGAGGTGTCCTGCACACTTACTTTCCCCTCTTAATTCCAGCTAGAAATGCAACTGATCTTTTATGGCCTATTTATACCAGAGTGAGAACTGCATGGAGCTCTTGCAGATGCTATCAATAGTCAGAATAGATGTTTTTTGTAAGATCTGGGAATGGCAACCTTGGAGTGGTTAGGCCTCAGCTGTATTCATTGAAAACAGCCTGATATTCTGAGGTTCTTATAAACTTGATGTTACTGGTCCTTCTTATTATTTCTTTCTGGAACCATTTCATTTATTTAGTGCCATAGTGGGTGTACCACCTAAGGGGTTTCCTGGCACTGACCATTCTTGGAGTGCTTGAGGTTTTTTATTATCAGCATAGATGACTTGTGCTGAAATTACAAGTACCACATGTAATACTTGTACAATAAAAAAGCCCACATATTCTTAGTTACAGTTTCAGCCCTTGCTGTTTATGATGGGTTCATACAACAGCAAGCCCCTGGAGATACATATGGATATCTAAAGCATATAATATAATACCATTCAGATAAAATCACAGTATGCCAAGCACACATTCACCAGTCTCTTCTTGCATCAAATGTTCAAATGTTTCTGGATATTACACTGGCCAAAAAGGTATAATTTTCCATATACTGTGTGTAACCCCTAGATGGCGCTATCCCAGGGGCTACTACCCCTGCCTGATTTGCCACTAACAGGTTGAGGGGCCTGGATCCAATGGCGGGTGCCTCCACCCAGAGGTCAGGGTTTGCAATAGTTAAACTAACTTGGTCACAGCCCTCTGGGACACTGCAACCCCCCTTTCTTCCCACTAGTGGCCCACACAATATATCAGAATTACCTTCACAGTATACACTTACCCCAGGTCTGGTTCCGGCACTGGGACCTCCTGTGAAAATGAGATACAGTGCAACAATCACAGTACAGTACTTTAACATAGACAAATACCTCAGGCAGTATAACTTTTGCTGAAACAAGCAGCTCTGATTTATTTAGGGATATAACAAGGACAGGGAAATCAGGTTAATCAGCTTATCACTCTAATAATCTACCTATGGCTCTGTGCACAGGCCTATCCCTATCAGTTACTGTCCCTGGGTACCCAAGCCCTAGTGGCTAGTCCAAACCTGTGGCAGCTGGTAGAGGCCCTTTCACAGAAAAGGAGAATTAAACAGTCAGCAGTACAGTAATTCCATTTGGATTTAATGTGGCAATTCAACAGGAAGCGACCCTGAATTAGTACTCACGACCTCCAAATAAGATAGGGTCCTTCAATGTCAGCAGGGCTCACTTGAGGTACACAAACCTCTTCACACATCCATATAAAAGCACTATACCAGGCAGGCTGCATCTGTATCGATCGCAATTACTGCACAATACCGGAGAACACACAGCAGATTCAGTTCCTGACAGATGGAGTGCAATTTTCACAATTCCTCCAGTCTTCTACAGGGTGAGCCTGGTTTCTACTCTTCAGAGATCCTTTGATTCTTTTCACAGGGCAGTTCAGTCCTAACAAGCTGTTACACAAGCTGCAGACGAACTCTGGGCCTTACACACGTTTTTGACTAAAACTGCACTGAAAAAGCACAGGGCTCCTTCCTTCTTCACTGCCAAAGCTCAACTGAAACTCCAACCACGACAAAACCGGCACTTCCTTTGAGTTCCTCCAGTTCTTGACTGGATTGGCTGTCACTCAATAGACTGCTGCTGTTGGTCCAAAAGGCACTGAAGTCTAAACTACATCTCCCAGAGTCACTGCCCATACAATCCTCTTGTGGCTGGCTCAGATTATGAGTCAAGTTCTGATTCGTCAAGGCACCATTTTAGAGCTAAGCTTACCCCACACTGATTGGTCCAGTTCAGCAGTTCAAAACTAGAATGGGGAACTAGCAGACACAGTTCTGACTGCAAAGAAGCAGGTTAGACAAACTGTAATTTCATTATTACTCTAAATAATTTCTGGCAAACAGTTACATCTTTCAGATAGGTTCCTTTGCACTCTAGTGACTGCAAAAATGAAGTGAATTAGCAGCAGCTTGAGTGGTACTCAATCAAAGAAACACACAGTCCCCCATACAAACTAATTATGTCTGCAAGCAGACACCTCTTAAAGAGACAGTACCAGAGGTTCAAAAACACTCACTGATAAATGGCTTAAATGCCAAACACCATTCAGGCTTGGGCATTCAAGCAAGCTCCTGGAAGTCTTTTGGGAACCCCCATTTGCAGGGGTTACACCCTTCCTGGCCTGGGAAAGCTTGACGTCCGTCAATAAGTACCCATAAGTTTCAACTGCAACCATATACATTTGCATTAGGCTCGCACATGTAATCATCAGTCAATATATCATTTTACCAAGAACACATTTCTGAAACATTGCAGTCGTCACTCTTTACACAGTATTACATACACATTGTACCATAACTCAAGTTATTACCTCTTGTACATGAAACCTGAAGAGAGGGGCCCTTCCTATCAGTTACCTTGGGGCTGGATGGGGCAAGGCACCCATACTTAGAGGGCAACACAAGTAACTTGGAGTTAGCACTGATGCTCAGTTTGGGCAATGAGCTCGGGACACATACACTCCTTTATGGACAACATTGAGAGGCAAGTCCACAGGCCTCCCAAGTGAATCATAACTGAGGTGCACCACAGGCTTTACAGCTCGACCAGTCTTTCTAGGGGAACTGTTATAGTCTCTGCACTCTGAGCCTCATTTTCAGCATTGTCCTCACTTGTCAGAGGAGTCTCCATGGGGTAGAGAGGCTAGAACTTGGGGCACTTTCAGCTCCAGGAGTTACAGTTTCTGAGTCCACAACATTTGGCTCGCATGGAGAGCTTTCGGACACTGGCAGTGGACTGTCAAGGCACTCAAAATACTCTTCTTGTTCGGTGTATCACCAGTCTGCCCCAATCTATCATTTTCTCCCTGAAAGCTCAAACAGTTCAACCATGCACAATGATTCCATTTCATCTGATCTGATGCTTTGCACTTCACTTTCTAGAGCATTGGCTCCAGGGATGAAGCTGGGGCTTGGACAGTCCAGAAGGCCCAGCTTCATCTCCAGTATTGACTAGGGATTGCCCGAACAATTGACTCAGTTCGTAAGAAGGATAGTATTCAAAGTCACTCTCACTTTCTTCTGATATGGACTGACAGTCATGCTCAACTGGGACTTGTGCAGGGAACACTTTAACTCTGCTTCTGTAGGTGCAGACTTCCTGGTCTTTTCTTAGCAGCAGCTCTAGTCACTGGTCCAGAGGGCATCTTCTAGGGCTCAGACTCAATTAAGATTTGTCCAATGGGCAGTAAATGATTTCTATGCATTGTTTTACATCTTTGAATTATTCTCAGGCCTTACTTTGTACACTGGCAGATCATCTAGTTTGCCCACTACAATGTGAGGAGATGGTGCCATCTGTCAGCAATCTTGTGCTTGCCATGCAGTCCCAGATTTCTTAGCAATACCCGATCTCCCTCCTGGAGTTCCTGTGCTTTCACTTTTATCATACCTTTCTTTGTTGGCCAGATTTCTTTTGGCAGCCATGGTTTGAGCCAGTTGGTACGCATGAGTTAGCTGGGCCTTTAACTTTGCACATACTGTAAATAGTTGTCAGCTTGAACCCCATCAGGAGAGACCCCAAAACACACATCTACTGGTAGTCGAGCTTCTCTTCCAAACATCAGGCGGTGGGGAGAATCCAGTGGCATCACTTTTGGTGCAGTTATAAGCATGTACCAGGGTGCTAATTTGTTGGCTCCATCTAGGCTTGTCCTTTGGTGCAGGGTGCCTAGCATATCTGGCAAGAGTGCGGTTAAACGTTCAGGCATGGGTCCCCCTGGGGTGGTAAGGAGTGGTTCTGGACTTTCGCCTCCCCACAGAAAAGCATCTCTTTGATCAGGCGACTCTCAAAGTCTCTCCTGATCAGAATGGATTCTTTGTGAGCCCCATAGTGAACAAAAAGTTTTCTACAAGTACTTTGGCTACAGTGGATGCTTTCTGGTCTTTGGTGGGGAAAGCTTGGGCATATCTCGTGAAATGGTCAGTGACCACCAGCACATTACTGATATTTCTTTGATCTGACTCAAACTTAGAAAATCAATACAGACCAGCTCCATGGGTGCACTGGTGGTGATGTTAACAAGGGGCAGCCCTCTGGGGCAAAGCTTTCCTCTGTAGCAGCGACTACAAGTTCGAATGTGTTGCTCCACATCAGCCCCCATCTTAGGCCAATAGAATCTGGATCTCACCAAGTCAAGTGTTCTGTCTATACCAAGGTGCCCCATGTGGTTGTGCAAGGACCTCAGTACTGAGTCTCGAAGGCAGTGGCAGCACTAGTTGTTGTTTGTCTACTTGTCCCTCTGTCTACTGTTTCTCTGTATAACAGTTTATTGATCAGTTTCAACTTAGGACCTTCTTTGTATAACAGTGCAGTTCTCAAATCAGTGGGCGTAATTTGGACACATCTTTTCCTGCATGAGGGCTTCTAAAGCTGCTTTGATCACGGGATCGCAGGATTGAGCCCGCTCGAATGCTATCATTGTCCAGCTGAGGCAGTGCACCAATGTCTATTGCAGAAAAGTGGCAATAAGCAGGGTATGCAATTCTCAGAGGCTCCCAAGCAATCCACCATGCAGTCCACTCGTCCGTGGACATTGTTCCTCCCTGTCAAACTTCCGGCAGAGTGCCGAATGTCAGGTTCTGCCAATCGGACCCAATCATTCTGGGGAACAGGCCTCCGGGAGAGAGCATCAGCATCTATGTGGTTCAGACCTGCTCGGTATTCAGAGCATAGTCATATGTAGATAATGCAGAAAGCCACCTATGGCCAGTGGCATCCAACTTAGCTGAGGTCTGCACATAGGTCAAAGGATTATTGTCAGTTTTACTAGTATTTTAGCCCCATACAAGTACTCATGGAATTGGTCAACAATAGCCCACTTCAAAGCTAGGAACTCTAACTTATGTACAGGATAGTTCTTTTCGGATGGGGTCAGGCTTCTACTGGCAAGGCCACTGGTCTCAGGCCATTCTCGTGCTCTTGGTACAACACAGCCCCAACCCTTGCAAGCTAGCATCAGTGTGCAGGACGTAAGGTTTTCTTGGATCGGCATAGGCCAGCACTGGAGCATGGGTAAGTTGATATATGATCTCATGAAAAGCAGTCTCACAATCAGGAGTCCAGCGGACCCCAAATACTTCACTCGGATGAAAATACACTCTTTCAGTCTTGAGGGCGCTGACTTTTGGTATTTTTGTGGGTTGGGGGATACCCTTGAGTAAGGTTAAGTAAGGGGATCACTCTTGAATAGTCCTTGATGAGCGCCGATAATAACCACAGAATCCCAGGAATCTTTGCAGTTCTTTTAGATTTTTGGGCTGTGGCCAGGTGGTCAAGGCCTCAACTTTACTTGGGTGGTCTCTATTCCCTCAGTGGATACTATGTGTCCCACATACTTACTGATGTTTGAAAGAATTGACACTTATCAATGGACAGTTTAAGGCCAAAGTCCTCCAGTCGGTCCAATACCTAAATAATCTGCTCTCATGTTCCTCCAGTGAGCTGCCAAACACAATAACATCATCTAGGTATACCAGGCACTCTAGTAAGTTCATGTCCCCACTGCGCTCCATCAATCGTTGAAAGTGGCTGGGGCACCTGAAATCCCTTGAGGCATCCTCATGAATTCATAGAAAGCCAAGCGGACAGATAAAGGCCGTCTTCTCACGGTCCTCTGGGGCCATCGGGATCTGGTAGTACCCACTGCGGAGATCCAGCACAGAGAACCACTTGCTCCCGTTTAGGCAGTCAAAGCATCCTGAATGCGGGCATTGTGTACTGATCAGGGTAGTCCGCGGTTTAAGGTGCGATAATCACACACATCCTTACTGTTCCATTCTTTTTCCTCACTACCACAATGGGAAGCATAAGGGCTTCTGGATTCTTGTATTACCAGCAGCTAACATCTCTTGCAGATGCCGTCTCACATCATCTATGTCAGCAGGTGCCAGGCGTGAGACCTCTCACGAAATGGTCTTCGTCATGCAGCGGATATTGTGCTCAGCTCCTTGCCGCATCCTACATCCCATTCCTTTAAAGAAAACACCTGGTCTCTCTGGGCAGCTTCTCACTGATCCTCACTTTCCATTCAGCTGGCAGCGGAAGTGCCGAAATCAAACAAGTCAGGCGTTACTCTATCATTCTTCCTTGAACTCTTGCTGCTGGGTAGCACTGCAGTGTCTGCACAATGCACATTAGCCAGGATGCAACCTCTGTTTACTCGAATGTCTCTTTCAGACACATTATGAACTTGGACCATTACCCTTCTGGCATAAGCATGGGCTCTAGCGGGCAAAATACTGAGCTTGACCAGCAGTCCCTCTGGCAATTTTCCATCCCTGGTGCATCCAACATTAATATTTTATTCTTAACATCCTTTCTGATATGGACCTCTCCTGTAAGGTACACTGGGCATTTAGCGCCAGGATCAGAGACTCAGGATCCTTCTTCCATACAATTCCGACCCGTTCCTCTGGTTCTGTTTTTCAGCATCTCTCTGTGCCTCATAGGCCTTCTTAATTAAAGCGGAACTCTTAAAGCTCTACTAGTCTTTGACCCTGTTTTCATAACACAACTGTGCCAGCCTTCCGAACATATGAGCATTTGTTCCAATCAACAAAGGGACACCATCATACAGTCCAGTGGGGGACACACTAAGGCTAGGGTCTCTACTTGTTCGGCCACTCCAGCCACGGAGGTGGGGAAAGACAGCCAAATTCGGATATACCGAATAGGGTAGGCCTTCTCACTTAACCCCCATACATGCAGTCCTTCTAATGGTTGTAAGAAGTACGTCTGACAAATGCTTCTGATACCAATCCTGGAACATAATTGTCACTTGGGAGCCACTGTCTAATACAGCTCTTGTAGACCTCCATTCACCTTTACAGTGGTCTCCATGGAGGGACCCACTATTCTGGACCAGTCTGGAGAGGCAGTAGTGGGGGCCTGGGCAACTGACCTTGCCACAAAAGGAAGTGAATTAGCATTTTTGGTGCCCTCACTGGGATCATGTCTTGCACCTCTTAACCACTGATTTCTTCTCCGAAGCTCTCCTTGTAGCCTATATGCAACTTTGTCAGTGTCTTTTGGGGACTGGCATTCCCTTTTCATGTGCCCATCTTTCCCACAATTATAGCAAAACATACTTTCTGGAGTTTGAGCTGGCCGAGGCGCCACACTGGGGAGCCAGGCGGGGTATTACTAACTGGAAACCTGGGTGCCATCTCTGTCTGCGGCGTGATAAGCATTTGGAGACATCTCGTCAGTTTCTCCACTTCAGGTCCAAGAATTGAGTTTGGAGCTGTTATCAGCAGGAGATACGGGTGGGTACCCCCACCCCATACTAGATGCAGTCGGATATAGGTCAGGGCCCGTACTTGCAGGCGTGGCCTTCATAAAGGACTGTTTTTGAATTCGGATCTCTCTCAACAGTTAGCCCCATTGTGACATATCTTTTCCTTGTCAAAAGCACTCATTGACTGCCAACCTCTGCCCCTGAACTTCACTTGATGGGTCACCCTCAGTCACTTTCGGGTCGTAGCCGCAGCTATTGAGTGCAGGTCCCTCCAGTGCGTCTTTCTCAACTCCTCAATTTCTCTCATTAACTCATCATAGGAGGGTGGGATTCCAGTCGATCTGCCAGGCGTAACTGAAGCAACAGCAGTTCTAGAAGGGGCAGACTTAGGATCCTGTCCAGCCTGGTTGGTCCAGTTCAATCGTGGCAAACTACCTTTTCTGAGGCATTCTTGCAACAATTTTTCCAGCTGAGATACATACACAGACAACAACTCCCCTTGGTACTGTTGTGTATCTCTTACTCTCCACCATAGGTTCTCATCAGAATCTGGGCTCCCCATACACATTCTCAAGGCCTACAAGATGGGCCTGTGCAGTCGCTTCAGGGTTACTGGCCCGTTTAGCACGGATGGTAGCCAGGGCAGGACCTCGGAGGCTCTCACTAACCCTCTTTCGCTTTTAGCCTTCCGAGCATTGCCATTCTAGCACTTGGGGGCAACATAGTTCATCCAGGTCTCCAGTCATCCTCCTTGGGGAAGTGGGGAGGTCCCAGAAGATCCTCAACCTTGGTGAAGTCGTGACTAATGGCAGGTGCAGAAATAGGAGTCTGCATTGGTTCCAGCCACCATTACAGGGCACTGGAGCAGGAGAGGGTGTTGGGGAGGAACACCCCAGGTGGCAGAATAGTTTCTTCAAGTCCTCCACAGTTTTCCCCTCTCCAGCAACCATTCAGAAATTTCTCCTCAAAAGTTTCCAGATAGTGGTGGGGGCTGATTCCCCAGGTCTTCTATCCCTTAGTTATCACTCTCCAAGCAGTGAGGGCTCCCTCTGGGGTAATGGTCTGTGGCACTTTGGAGGCTATCTATGGGATCCTCAAACTCTACTAGGGCCAGGAAGTGTGGGTGAGCAGATTAGCACACCGACCCACCACCACAGGGTTTTGTAAACCTTCCACCTGGAAAGTACTCCCTGCACAGTGTCCGTGTGTGCAGGGGATGTCCAGGATAAGCATAGCATTTTGAAGTTCGATCTCCTCCCCAGTACACCACTCCACCAGCGGTGCACAGCCACTTCTGTGAGGGTACCCATTTTCTTAACAGTGGTTCGTAAATATGGCACTAGAGGACACACAATCCCAGCGGTGAGCCTCAAGATGTAACCCCTAGATGGCTATCCCAGGGCTACTACCCTGCCTGATTTGCCACTAACAGGTTGAGGGCCTGGATCCAATGGTGGGTGCCTCCACCCAGAGGTCAGGGTTTGCAATAGTTAAACTAACTTGGTCACAGCCCTCGGACACTGCAACCCCTTTCTTCCACTGGTGGCCCACACAATATATCAAATTACCTTCACAGTATACACTTACCCCCAGGTCTGGTTCCGGCACTGGGACCTCCTGTGAAATGAGATACAGTGCAACAATCACAGTACAGTACTTTAACATAGACAAATACCTCAGGCAGTATAACTTTGCTGAAACAAGCAGCTCTGATTATTTAGTGGGGATATAACAAGGACAGGGAAATCAGGTTAATCAGCTTATCACTCTAATAATCTACCTATGGCTCTGTGCACAGGCCTATCCCTATCAGTTACTGTCCCGGGTACCCAAGCCCTAGTAGCTAGTCAAACCGTGGCAGCTGGTAGGGGCCCTTTCACACGAGAAAGGAGAATTAAACAGTCAGCAGTACAGTAATTCCATTTAGGATTTAATGTGGCAATTCAACAGGGACGACCCTGAATTAGTACTCATGACCTCCAAATAAGATAGGGTCCTTCAATGTCAGCAGGGCTCACTTGAGGTACACAAACCTCTTCACACATCCATATAAAAAAAGCACTATACCAGGCGAAGGCTGCATCTGTATCCGATCGCAATTACTGCACAATACCGGGAGAACACACAGCAGATTCAGTTCCTGACAGATGGAGTGCAATTTTCAGCAATTCCTCCAGTCTTCTACAGGGTGAGCCTGGTTTCTACTCTTCAGAGATCCTTTGATTCTTTTCACAGGGCAGTTCAGTCCTAACAAGCTGTTACACAAGCTGCAGACCGGAACTCTGGGCCTTACACGTTTTTGACTAAAACTGCACACTGAAAAACACAGGGCTCCTTCCTTCTTACTGCCAAAGCTCAACTGAAACTCCAACCGACAAAACCGGGCACTTCCTTTGAGTTCCTCCCAGTTCTTGACTGGATTGGCTGTCACTCACAATAGACTGCTGCTGTTGGTCAAAAAGGCACTGAAGTCTAAAACTACATCTCCCAGAGTCACTGCCCATACAATCCTCTTGTGGCTGGCTCAGATTATGAGTCAAGTTCTGATTAGTCCAAGGCACCATTTAGAGCAGCTTACCCCACACTGATTGGTCCAGTTCAGCAGTTCAAAACTAGAATGGGAACTAGCAGACACAGTTCTGACTGCAAAAGCAGGTTAGACAAACTGTAATTTCATTATTACTCTAAATAATTTCTGGCAAACAGTTACATCTTTCAGATAGGTTCCCTTTGCACTCCTAGTGACTGCAAAAATGAAGTGAATTGGCAGCAGCTTGAGTGGTACTCAATCAAAAAACACACAGTCCCCATACAAACTAATTATGTCTGCAAGCAGACACCTCTTAAAGAGACAGTACCAGAGGTTCTAAAAACACTCACTGATAAATGGCTTAAATGCCAAACACCATTCAGGCTTGGAGCATTCAAGCAAGCTCCTGGAAGTCTTTTGGGAACCCCCATTTGCAGGGGGGTTACATGTGTAAAGTACATCAGAGTCATCATAGCCATCTGAGATTTGTGTGCAGGATTCTTGGCAACTTGGAAGTTCCGATGTTAAATTCATTGCAGGGAAAAGCTCTGCACTGTACCTCCCAGCAGACTGATCTAGCCACATGAGGCAATGTAAAATAAATTCCCAACACTGTGTGCTTCAGACTACTGTCATCATCATCTCTGTCAAGTCTAACACTGCCCTGTTTCTATATAAATAAGCATTTGTCAATGCCGAATGTTGCTTTCTTGTATGTGCTGTTTAGGTATTTGGAAGTGACAGTTTCATGCCTTCCTCCCAAGACATCCACTGTGTCTTTCTGCTCAGTATTCACAGAAGAGTGGGAGGGGCAAGGGCCACAGCAGTACAGCAGTTGCCAAGGGGGTGAAGAGGTGGACAAAAGAGTCCTGCAGGAGCTCACTAAATTGAAGGTAGACAAAGCGATGGAACCAGATGGCATCCCAAGGATATTAACAGAACTGCGAGAGGGAGATAGCAGTACCTCCAGCCATGTTCACTGAGTCATTCAACATGAGTGAATTGGAGGAGGGCACATGTGGTCCCTCTACACAAGTCCGCAGCAGGGAGGAGGCAGGGAACAATAGGCCATTCAGCCTCACCTCAGTAGTGGGAAGATCATGGAGACATTGCTTAAAGAAAGGATAATGGAGCATCTAGATGCCATCGGAACCCAGGACCATAGACAACATGGATTCACAGTGAGGACATCATGTCAGATAAATCTGGTTGATTTATTTGACTGGGTGACAAAGGAAGTGAATCAGGGTGGGGCAGCGGATAACGCTTACCTTGATTTCAGCAAAGCCTTTGACACCATCCCATATAGGAGGCTGATAAACTAGCTGGGTAGGCTGGACACGGGGGAAAGGGTGGTAAACTGAGTTAGAAACTGGCTAACAGACAGGAGGCAGAGAGTGGTGGTAAATGGTATGCAGTCCAGGAGAGGGGCGACCAGTGGGGTGCTGCGAGGGATCGATCCCGAGGGCCAGTTCTGTTCAATGTCTCCATTAGTAATATTGCAGAACATCTGAAGGAATTTTTCACCAAATTTTCAGCATAGCCATTTTAAGACCTCTACTTCATGAACAGTGTCCTGTGATTTTCTTAATTATCCCGTACATTGATTTACAGCACACCAATAAGCCATTGTGCTACATGGAGCAGAAACACGTTTTAGGTGAGATATGAAAAATGGCAGCTGTACTACTCATAGAAGGTGTGATAAAATGGCAATGTTGGAAATCTGGGTGAAAATAGTGAAAATTAGCGACCTTATGCGTCGCGTAGGAACTACAGCGTCCGCTAGTAAATAGTCATTTTAGGAATTTTTCACCAAATTTTCAACATAGCCATTTTAAGACCTCTGCTCATGAACAGTGTCACTGTGATTTTCTTAATTTGTCCCGTACATTGACTTCACACTCCGACTGCGCCATTCTGCGCTACATGGGCAGAAACACATTTTGGGTGAGATGTGAAAAATGACAGCTGTACTACTCATAAGAAGGTGTGGTAAAATGGCAATGTTGAAAATCTGGAGTGAAAATATTGAAATTTCGCGAACTTACGAGCCTGCGTAGGAACTGCGCAACGTACACTCATAAAACAGTCATTTTTTGGAATTTTGGCACCAAATTTTCAACATAGGGTTTTAGGACCCCTTCTCATGAATAATGTCACTGTCTATGGTGGTATTAGGGCCCGAAGGGTGATTTATGATCACTGTGCGAAATCACCATTCGGAAACCTAATTCCAATGTCATGATGAAGGAGTTAAACATGTTAAAATTATTAGTAAATCAAAAAATCTACTAAAATATACAACAAAGTTGAAACCCTATCTAGCCCATTATACAGCTTACCAGCATTCCTCAGTTCTGGTCACTTTGAAGAGAGCAGGCGTGTTCCCGATCCACCCGAAGAGCATCGCGCCGAGGTCCAGAGGTAAGTATGGGGTGGAGTGTGGAGGCTGGAGTGTGCGCGGTGGGTGGAGTGCGGGTTGTGGGAGGGTGGGAGGCAGCGCGGAACGTTTTCGTTTTACAGGTTAAAAAAAAAAAAATGACTCGTGGGGCGTTTGCCCACGCTGGGGTGGGCTCCCAGTGTGGCACAAGGACAGGGCATTCAGCCGATGAGAGTTAGGCACCCCGTCAGCCAAAGGACCGCTTGCCACGCGGGGTGGGCTCCCAGCTTGGCACCTACTACTGGGGGCAGCTCAGCGCCAGGGCTTGGCACCTACTACTGGGGGGCGAGCTCAGCCCGGCCGGGATTGGGCACCCGTTGGTTATACAGTGCGTCGGGTGCATACTGCGTGTGTCTGGGGGGCTGCGCGTGAGCAGCCGGTATCTTATCGGTGCTCACTGAAGTGTACTCCCTTTTCAACTTAGAGATGCCACTGCATTTTGGAGCTGTCATAGACAGCCCAAAATGCATTGACTTAGGGGCTTCTGCCAAAGCACACTGACTGAATTGGAGGAGGAGGTGACACACCTCCGAAATCTCCGATGATGGCACTATGTTTCTTGCACATGCATGCAAGCAACATAAAAAGTCCTTGCAGGGGATACCTGTGAACTCTAGCTTATGTTTAATACTTTTTTGCAGTGCTTTTACTCCAATATTATCCTTACACTATTTATAAATGTAAGATGATTTCCCTAACTGTTTTAATAGGCGTAGTTATGTATATATCATAAATATTTGTGTCTTTTTTTCAATTCTGTTTATTCACCTTTTCTGTGGTAGGATTGTACCCATATCATGCCCTCTTAGACCCCACTGCCTCCCACCCCGCATCCCCCCAGTCCACTCACACAGGGAGGCCCTTGACTTATTTCTCCTGGCAGAGCTCCCCAGGTGGCAGGGGAGAGAGCGAGATCCACCATGGGAATTTATGATGAGCTGGTCTGGGCATCATTCAGGGAAACTGCAGCTGCATCCCCTGCATTATCCTACTCATGAAGAAAGGGGTTTTTCCTTGTTGTTGCAAGCCCTTATAGAAGCAGATGTGCAATGACTTTAGCACATGTCAGCGATGTTCCCATCCCCAACATACAGATGTCCATGCAAGGCCCCCTCCCCAGCATCTAGGGGTGTGTGTTGGCAAGGTTCCATGTGGAGGGTGCACTCGCAGCAGCAGAAACAAGATTAGATATACCTTTCTGGGATGGCTAGGGGGGGTTCAAAGTGAAGGGTTGCCATCTTCTGGCACAGAGCTATAAGGTAATTCATGTTAACAGACATACACAATCAGACTGATTAAAATAACTGAAATCCATGTAAACTCAAGCGTTAACAGGGGATCCCATTTAATTAACAAACTTTAGGGCACCACTTAACTTGACTGTACATCAGGACTGTGGAGATCCTTACACTTGGATTTAGTGGATACATTATGCAGCCGAGAAGACCCTACCAACCCATAAACAGCATTTGCCTGGGCCGTGAGGCCACTGGTGAAATTAGGCAGCAATTCTATGGGGCCAAAAGTCCTTGGTCACACAGGTAGCAGGATATATCTCTCTCTCATATTCTGCCTCCTAAAGCTCATTTTCTCTCTCTCTCTTTCTCCAACTGTGTCGAGACTTCTACCTCCCAACCAGTGGATGTCTAATTTGCCCAGCCATAGTGAGTGAATCCACCCCTGAACAACGGACAGACGCCCCCACCGACCTGCACCTTCCTTGAGGGCATATGGTATTCCGGGCTTTAGCTTCTGGCCCCGGCTTCCACAAGACCCCCTAACTGAACTGAGTTTTCACTCTCTGACTGGAACTGGCTCACAGAGACTCGGCTGTGACCCACAAAATTCTTATCGTCCGCTGGATTGGCCACAACCAAATTGGCATATTTTCCCCAGGACAAAGGCTTTCTCCCCTCTCCCTCTCTCTGGCTCCAATCCTCCCAACAGTTGTCTCATTCTCTCTATGGCCCAGAGCTGTGAAGCACACAAAGGAGCCATGTCACACTCCAGAAATTAACTCCACCGTGGTGGCACTGGAAATGATAAACCCGATGGCTGAAAACAATGGCTGCTGCCACGTCCACCGCTGAATTGGCTTTTGGATGCCCCAGCACCCAAACTGCTGGACCTGAGAGCAGGAAGGCAGCCGTGCTCTCTCTTACTGCCTTCCTGCACATATCTCTCTGGCCACACTCGCCTTCTACCGAACACCTCTTTCTCCCCTAAGGTGCCAAAAAAAAACAGATTTATAATCTCGTGCACCAGAGGTGACCTCCAACCCATGGAGCTCCTGCCAGTGCATAGAGGCAAAATTAACCATTTAATTACTGGCCCAACCTTAGCACTTTTCCCCCAATTTAATAGGCACACCCTGATGGAGGGTGTTACATCTCTCTCCTGACTTAAACACTCACCACCCTCGGTGTGTATTTATACCAGCTACCTCACCGATGGACAGTAGAGAGGTATGCACATTCCCTCACTGCTCCCACTACTTGGCACCATTGGCACACATCGCCAAGATGGTGGATTCACCCATTCCACTGAACTTTTGGGACCTAAACTCAGGCACCCCCACCCTTTAGTCTGGCGACTGGCCTCCTGTAATACTCCAGACAGATTGTCTGGCAACAGGGGTGGCGTCCCAGCCCTAGACTCTTTCTAATCCCAAAGTTGCCCTACTAAGCACTGCCCTCCTGCACAAAAGCTGCCAACTGCCAAACCATACCCAAACCTTATACTAGAGCAATAATACACAAATATCAATTTACACTAATATAAACATGGCAAACAGTATGCAAACCAGAACAGCAAAAAATATAGAATGATTATTTATGCTGTCTTTAACATTATTAAACAGTATTACAGTACCCCTCTCCCCCATATAGCACCAAGGTGCTGAGTCCACTTGCCAAAATGTTAATGTCCAATTTCCCAAAAGTCTCTGCAATTACTGTAAACAAAATAAAAGTCTTTGTAATCACTGTGGATAAAGGAAAGAAAAGGGTTTATCTCGCCCATTTCACTGCTGGCAGTCTATCTCAGTCTAAGTCCTTTAGCATCAAACAGGTGCAGCATCTCCGAGAGGAGGAAACAGTACAAACCATGGAGTAATAACACTGCACAGAGTCCTAGGCCACAGCAGTCACTTTATTGCCTGGAATCATAACAACAAGGATTCGGCTTGGTGGTTGCTTGTCCAAACAACTCCGTACCGGTCACGAAATGCTTAGTTCACTTCCCACTGAGGTCTTGAACCAATGCAAAAGTCTTGAAAATGCTAAGTCCCTCTTAGTCATGCCTGGAACACATTCCCTTTGTGATACACTGTATCTTCTACAGGGCAATATTGGTGCTCTCTGGACCCAACTTGTGCTGTTTGTACAGCTTGCCAAGGGTGCTCCAATACACCCAATCTTGGTAGTTCTTTTTAATTATCTCCCATACCCTTTCAGGCAGGTATGGGTACATGTACTGGGGATAGTCCTGGTGTGCCTTCCTTCTGATGATCCACTCAGTTTGTGACCATTCAGACAAGCTTCTTACAGTGGTTCTGTGGGCCTGACCATCTGGCAGCCACACTCCCTCATGATAGTGTGGCACCTGCAGGTCGCCTTCCTGTACCTCTTTGTAGTGCTCTCACCTCTTCCAGCATTTAGCAGCCAGGCTGGGTCAATACCTTCCACCGGGTTAGATACACAGACTCATACTGTTATGGGATGTCCCTCTCCAAATCGTCATTGCTCAGCTCAGCAGCCCCTTCCACAGGCTGTTTCACAGTCTCAGATTCACATGGCTTCTCCACCACAGCTGGGGGGCCCCTACCTTCCACGGGCTTCTTAGGCTGCCACTTTGGGTCTGGCACAGCTGCACCCATGGGCTGTTTTGAGCATACTCGAGGATAGCTTGTCTGGTGTCAAAAAGTCTTTAGGAGTCAGTAGTTTCATATGTGTCTTGTGATCTCAACCTCTTCCTCAGGCTACAGGTACTGGTTCTTTGAGCAGAGCTGCGGGTTTTGGCTGTGCTACTCTGCTGAGCACAGGGGATTTCTGGGGGCTTGAAGGCTGCTAGCTGGCTTCTTCAACATTTGCTGTTGCTGGCACACCAACCTGGCTGCCCATCTTCTCCCAACTTTCAAAGACAGATTCAACTCACATCACTGAACCACTAGGACGGAGGAAAGACAGGTGCCTTACATCTGCAGGGGCCCTACGTTGACACACCATGCACACAGGCAATAATGTCACTCCAGGCCCTTGAATTGGCACGAGACATACTAAGAGCTGGTGGATTTCTCAATTACATCCCAAAGTCACCTGAGTATGGTGAAGGGTACAGTCACATCAGAAGTCACTGGAGCTTGAGCCATTTTTAAGACAGGAAAATAACTTTCTTTCTCCAGCTGCGACATGCTGCTACACGGCAAAATTTGGCTCAGTTTCTCTCTGCTCACAGTCCCAAACCTGCCCAGCAACAGTAGTCAGTTCCGCCCCCAAAAAGTCCCAAGGCCAATTGAGAGGAATGTCCCAGGACATTTTCATATGGTGCACATGTTCTGGCCCTGTGCAATGCTCCAGCTACGGACCCACTGGAGCCAGTATTCTGCGAGAAGGTGTGAAATTCCTCACCACTGCGCCATATTGATTTCAGTCTCAGTTTCCAGAATGTAAGCCTGCAAATCCCAGACTTGGCCAAGCACCTAACAAGGTAGCCCAAAACTATTCTGGCACCTCCAAACTGCCAATCCCAGTCAAGCCCCCATGTTGTAAGCCCCGCTCCCTGGCATCTAAGGGTATATGGTGGCAAGGTTCCATGGGAAGGGGGCATTCACAGTGGCAGAAACAAGATTAGATATACCTTGCTGGGATGGCTCGCATTGGAGGGTTAACAGTGAAGGGATGCCATCTTCTGCTGCAGGGCTGCAAGGTAATTCGTGTTAGCAGACATACACTGTCATTCCCATTAAAATAACTGAAGTCCATGCAACTCAAAAGTTAACAGGGGGGTCCCATTTAATTAACAAACTTCAGGGCACTACTTAAACAACTTGACTGTACACCAGGACCATGGGGGTCCTTACATTTGGATTTAGTGGATACATTTTGCGGCCAAGAAGACCTCACTAATCCATAGGCAGCATTTTCCTGGGCCAAGAGACTTCTGGCAGAATTAGGCAGCTGTTCTATGGGGCCGGAAGACCCTAGTCACACGGGCAATATGATATATCTCTCCCTCACATTCTGCCTACTAAAGCTCATTCTCTCTCTGTCCAACTGGATCGAGACTTCTACTTTCCAACCACTAGATCTCTAACTTGGCCAGCCATAGCAAGTGAATCCACCCCTGAACAACAGGCAGATGTCCCCACCGACCTGCACCCTCCAGGAAGACATATGGGATTCTGGGCTTTAGCTTTTGGTCCAGCTTCTATGAGACCCCCTGGCTGAACTGTTTTTTCACTCCCTAGAACTGGCTCACAGAGACACTTAGGCGTGGCTGTGACCCACAAAATTCTTGTTGCCCACTGTGGCCACAAATGGATTGGCATATTTTCCCCAGGGCAAAGGCTCTCTCCACTCTCCCTCTGTCTTACTCCAATCCTCCCATTGATTCTTTCAGTCTCTCTATGGCCCAGAACCGTGGAGCAGACAAAGGAGCCATACCACACTCTGGACATTAACTCCACAGAGGTGACACTGAAAAGGGTAAACCAGATGGCCAAAAACAATGGCCACGGCCACGTCCACCACTGGACTGGTTTTCGGATGCCCCAACACACGAACTGCTGGCCCCGAGAGCAGGCAGGCAGCTGTGAGCTCTCTCTTACCACCTCCCCGCACATCTCTCTCTGGCCACACTCACCTTCCACCAAATATCTTTCTCTCCTAAGGTGCCAGAACCCCCAAATTTATAACTTTGTGCACCAGAAGTGACCTCCAATCTGCAGAGCTCCTGCCAGTGCACAGAGGCAAAATTAACCATTTAATTACTGGACCAACCTTAACACTTTTTCCCCAATTTACCAAGCACACCCAGACATGGGGTGTTACATCCACCAACCCACCAATCCCAAATCTCAGTTCTGATCCCAGGTGCACTCACTTCTAGCCATTGTCAGGTGTCAGTGTGTACCGGGCACCAGCTTTCTCCCCACCCTGGAGAAGGAAAGCAGCCCTTGGGATGCTCCTCCTTCTCTTCTCGGCTGACCCTCTGATGGCCTGAGTTTGCTCCTGAACCCGGGTCATTTGCATTAGAAGCAGTAGCACTAACACTGCACCAGTGGGCAGGCTATATTTTTGTCTTTTTTTTCCATAGAGGTTTTTCTGCACCTTGGAGCCTGGTGGGCAGCTATGGCCCTCCCTCGGAGGGACTCATCCTCCAGCCCTGTACTTCCCCAATCAGCCAACCCCTGGTAGTTCCCCCAAGGCTTGCCCCTGCGGCAAGACCAGGTAGGAGACCACCGGCTTTTCTCCCCCCAGGACACAATTCCAGATGCACAGGGTGGCACAGGGACGTGGGGCCATCATAGAGCCTGCCAGTTCCATTTTCCTCTTTTCTCCCATCCCCCCCACCAATGTAAGGATGTCTGTATGTGTCTCCCGAGCCATTCGGCCCTCCAGCCACCACCAGATGGCAGTCAACGAGCAGGACAAAAAGCCTACCTCCTGCTCAATCCTCTTTTACCCCTGCCGACCCCCAGCGACCTGGGCTTGTTCCTGAACCCGGGTTGCCAGTGTGGCACAAGGAGTAGTAACCAGTGCCTTAACCTCCAGCACCACTGGGCCAGCTTATTTTTGTCTTTTTAACAGCATTGAGAGGGGATGGGATGCTTCAGCCACTAGTAACCTCTTTAGGCAAGCTGTATATGTAGTAGACTGGTTAGGGGAGAGGGTGCATTCACATAATGCTGGGTACTTTCTTGGTTAATTCTATGTGGAGGGGTATACAGAGGAGCCACTACATTAGCTGATTATCATCCCAGCATTGGCTTTTGTCCAAGTTCCTGGCTCTCACTCTGCATTATTGGAATGTTAAAAAGGATATATGTGTAGGCTCCCCTTCCCCCTGTCTAGGGGTACCTGGTGGAAAAATGGGGAAGGGTTTTCCAGACCACAAGAGTCATCCTGAACATTGCCATGCAAATAGATTGTAAAACATCCTTGATTGAAAAAGAAGAAAGTGTCCTACCTTTTGACATCTTCCTCACTTTCAGAGCACCTCCAGACCCCCGGATGCCAGTTTTCACCCCAGCAGGAGCACAGAATAGAGGAGTTGACAGTCTCACCTTCTCACCACTCTAGGACCCAAGACCGAGGTAGAATTAATCTAGAGTCCCTCCATATGACTATGGGAAAATTGACTAGCTCTTAATTAAATAAATAGACATGTTAAAACAGTTAATTCATTTGAGATGCTGTTGCAATCACCAAACGGACACTAGTTTAGCCAAACCAAGACATTTTTATTTCCTGGGACACCATAATGATTACAGGGCCCAGGAGCTAAACTTCTTGAAACTCAACAAACACAGCTCCATGGGGCTAACAAATTTACATACCAAGAGAGAGGACATTGGCAGCCTTATGCATGAATTTTCCACAGTCAGTGAACAGCAGATTATACATGTAATGCCCTTTGTGCGCTTTTGTTACAATCACTGGCATGCATTTGTCATGCATCTGATATGTTAAGAATAGTATTGGTTCCAATTGCAATAGTAGTTAATGTGCTGTATATCTGGGAATTTTTCTAGTGGAAAGATGCATTTATGGAGTGTAGCTATGAGACTGTAACAGTATATGTTTAATAATAAATATGTAGCTTTGCTTTTGAATAGCCAACTTTATTTCTCCTTTGTGTTTCAGCTTCGTAACATTTTCTAGTATAGTGGTTATAAAATTATGAATGAAAGTTGTAAATATTAATGTATAGTTCTCTTTATGAGATATTAGTTATGTCACCTTAGGTTATTATTCTTTATATTTAGTGGTGTATTTTTGTTTCCTTCCCTTTAATAACAAAAAAACTTTTTTCTGAAGAGGAATTTGTGATTTTTGATTTTTGGATTTTTTTTAAATTATGCTATTCCCATGGTCTAAAAAAGTATAGATTTCAAAATAGTTTTACATCTGTCTATTTAAGAACTTTTTGGCTAGAATCTGGTTATTTTTTCTGGGGGGACATAATATTTATTGATGTTTTAAATCAAAATAATGTTTTTGTATGTGATTTATAAAAGAAGATTTATGGCTTCATAATTGGAGCTATATTTTTTACCTCTATCTCTTTATGAAATCTTTGTATTATTTGTGAAGCAACAAATAGTCTCCTTAAGTATTTTATAGTTGCTAGGTTAAAGAAGTGTTATATGTGTGTTTAATTAATTATCTTGTTAATATTTTAACCTATCACAGTGTGGTTTTAATTAAAGTTTATTGGTTTTAGGTGATATGTGTGTATTTAAGGGACTTTTGCACTATGGGTGTTTTACCTTTGAGAAAGGATGTAATTTTCATCCGAAACGTGTCAGGTCTTTTGGCATATGTTAATAAAAGTTTAATTTATATTTAGACTGGTGCCCTTGTCATAAGAGGTGTGTGTGCTCTACTTTTTGTGTTTTGGATATTCGAATTGGGTATTGTAGCACCACGTCCTTGTGCTGACTCCTAGTTTATTTTCAGATTATACAGCTTTGAGAACTAGCTGATAGAGCCTGCACTTTATGCAAGTACTACAGCTTCTTCCACAGAAACCCATTTGCTTGATTGCACAATTCCCACATTCATTCCTTTCCTTATTTCCTCTGCAGGGGAGTGATTTACTCCTCTAGAACCACCAGAGAGGGAATAGTTCCTGGGGCGATGAGCAGTCTAGCTTCCATGGCTGCTCCCAATGAAGTGATCATCCCTATGTTTCCCTCCTGCAGCTGTTTCTGGTGCCCACAAATAGCCAAAACTTCCACCTCGAGTGTTCCACCGCAGTCGAGTAGCTCAAATTGAACAGTGCAGTGGCTCCCATCCTTTCTATGCAGTTTCCATGAGATACACAGCCCTTACTGGCCTAAAGACCCACCTCAGACACGGGCATGGTGGGTCCTGGAGCCTGCCCCAGACACAGGCATGGCAGGCCTCATCGAGTCCCAGGCCACATTTCTCCCTTTCTGCTTCCCACCCGGGCCAATGTGCTACCTGGGAAACAGCACGCCAGTGCTGCCACCAACCAACAGCCCCTGTTGTGGCCCTGCCACTACCGCAACAGCCCCACTGGCCTAGATCTCCATACCATAAAAGGATCCAGGGCCCCCAAACTCCTACTGGCCCTCTTGTCTTCTACTGTTTCCACTGGTATCCTTCCTCTTCTACCTCCTACGGGGGTGGAATGACTGAATACCCAGAAACCCCAAATAACCACTGCTGCCTGAACTCACTCTCTCCCTCCCTCAGATCCTCCAAGGGAACCGGTGCACTGCCACTGTAGGCCTACCTGCCTAAGATTGGTGGGGCCCTCCAGTGACTGCCCTGCTCCCAAACCACTGACTGCTTCTCCCCCTTCCTATCACTTGCCTAACTTTATATACTCCCGAAGGTGCTGCCCCCTAATGGCAGGCATCGGAAATTTCCCAAAGGCGCCAAAACTCCCCTACCAGCACCGGAGGAGGGGAACGATTCGAAAAGAGCTAGCAAGCCCCCCCCCCCGCAAGGGGAGGTTTACAAAGGAAAGAAGTGAAGGAAGGAAAGGAAGAAGAAGAAAAGAATGGAGAAAAATGTTCTATAACTTTCCTGATTGTTTTGTCCATTCTATAATATATTTTTACAATATTGCAATGGAATTCTTATCAAGTTTGTTGGAACAGTTTTTCTGATCATTTTTCTAATGATAATGACATCTTTGCCTCAAGAAATATTTTATTCTTATTATCAGGGTGGCAGCAAAAAGATAATAGTAAAATTGGTTGACAGCACTGTTCTATGGCTAGTACCGTCACAGCCTCTTGACAAGCTGGACTAAGGTACCCTTTGCATTAAAGCAACTTAGTTCATCTTAGTATATTCATGGAACTAATCTACATTACTTAAGGCTTGGGTCCAGTGGCCACCTGCAATGAAGTAATGTAAAACTACTACACAAACCTGGAACAGGAAAGCAAAGGAAAACTCTGCATACAGTGCTGTTTTAACTTGCAGCTGCTATGCATCACCCTTCCAGCTATAATTAGGGTGGCTGTAAAAAGTTAGTTTCCCACATGAGATTGGCTAACCCATCACTGGTGAAGATTACATGCTCCAAGCTTTAAATATAGCTTCAGTTAACTGTCTTAAGTCATACACATGCACACAGATGGTCACCAGATTTCTGCAGGCAGAAGCTCTAGACAATCAGCTTAGCAACTCTCATCAGAAGAGTCAAACTGCATACAGCAGAGAGCGGTTTACCTTCCTGGCTGGTTTTGTGAGATCTCTTCAATTCTCAACCACGTTAACTGTATACTGTACATGCCTTGGAACTTTCCATTTACATGTACAGTATCTTATTAGCTGGTAAACATGGATAAAAGAATGTCAGTTGATATAAGTTTTCCATGTCTAAGGCTTCAAATATGGAAAATATACTGCATTATAAAATGCATCCATAGGGAAAAAAATAATATAACTGACTAGAAAGGAACTCTATTTCCAAAAAGGTTTCTCCGGTGCTGTGCCTATGGCAAAACATAATTTAAAAATACTGCAGTATCCAAATGCCCAAACTTCAATTAGTTTACGCAATTAAGAGTCCTTTTAAAGGTGTAGAACCTTTATATAAAGTAATGACGATACCATTTTACTTAGTTGCAGAAACGCAGAGTAAGAGTTCCTGTACAGTAAAATGCTTCCTCACAATTTTAAGCACAATAGCCCCTATGCACTATGGGGCAGATTTCCTACATGCCGTGGATCCATGGTGCATAGGCAATCCTAAGTACCAATGCCACACACGAGGGGTCTCGAGGATCCCCATTGGCATGCATGGAAGGGATGCACTCCCTTTCCATGCTTCATCCCCCAGCCATTCTAGCAGCTACACATGCGGATGGTCTGGGGGTGTGCCCGCATTCTGCGCCATTCATGAAGGTGTAGCGTGCTAGGCGAGGGGGTGCAGAATATGGCAGCAGGGACCCTGCTGTATTCACCGCATGCCCCCCATGAAAGACATGCTCTGGTGATAGCAGGAAGTTAAGTTACCATGTCGTGCCACTCCAGCCCTTCAGTCAGCAGGGGAGGGCTGGGGCGGCATGTTGGGGGCTCACCCGTTCCATTTGGGATTACAGGACTCTCACTGTCCCACAATCCCCTGCTCCATGTAGAGCAGGAGTCCTCCAGTCTGCCCCCTGTGCATTGGTGCACCAGCAGTGGGGCCACAGACGGGCACCGTGCAGTGGACAATGTTCATGCATAAGTCCTGCCACCACTCATCTGTCCATGGGTGTGGAGTGGCACAGCCAGGGTACAGGCCTCTCGTGTGTACCCAGCACCACTCCATACATCAATGCCAATATCTTTTTATAAGATTTGTGTAACCTGTGTTCCTAGATTTAATTCCAGACTAGTTTCTAATCAATTCTAACTGGATACTGAACATGTAAAATGATACATTAACAAATGAGGCTGCCACCTGATGTCTAGCAGAAGTGCTGCATGCTCGCATAGATTACATAGGTTACATAGGTTGTTTCAGAGCAAAGAAGACCTAAGTCCATATAGCTCACTATTTGATTTAACTGTACCCCTTAATCCTGCTCCGTATCAAATACACATCCAATTTATGCTTAAATTCCCCCATAGTGTTGCTTGCCACCACCTCTGTTGGTTTGCCATTCCAGATCTTCTGTACTCTTATAGAAAACCAGTGTTTTCTCTTGTTGGTCCTGAACCTTCGCTGGTTATCTGTAAGGCATGTACCCTTGTACAACACTTCTGTTCCCTGAAAACAAGGCCCAGCTGTTCCCGTAGAGCCACGTCTGAAAGTGCTTTGTAAATCAAGCACATATTCCCCCTTAATCTACGGAACTCAAGCAAGTACGTTCCCAGTTTGGTCAACCGATCCTCATAGTTCCTATTTTTAACTTTATTAACTTACTTTGTTGCCCTCCTCTGTACTCTCTCAAGTGCCTTAGTTTCAGTTTTCTCCCTGGGGACCAAAACTGAGCACAGTACTCCATGTGGGGCCTCACCGAGGAGTCATACAATGGCATAATCACTGCACTCTCCCTACTCTTAATATGTTTTTTGATACAGTGTAATATGCTGCTGGTCTTTTTCACTATTTGATTACAATGTAACCTAAAATTTAGGTAATTCATTATTCTAATCCCGAGGTCTCTTTTGTTTGTTACAGAAATCCCATTTAGTCTGTAGTTATGTTTCATGTTTTTGCTTTCCAGATGCATTACAGCAACTTGGGTTCAGGAGCAAACGCAGGAGCTGGGTTGGGTGGATGGGAGCTGGGATGGTGCTGCTGCATGACAGCGTTCCCTGCCAGGGGAGGGAGGCATCCTGGTTCTGCTAGCCATAGTGACCCCTGCAGTAGGCCGAGGGAGCTCGTCTTCCCCCGAAGAGCATTGTATGTGTGTGCAAGGGCATGCACGTTGGGACACATGCGATTCACCAGGATGCCAGGAGAGGGAGAAGAAAGAAAAAAAGGGAGAAAATCCATGTCTCCCAGTTGCTGCACATGATTGTCACTGCCCATCCTCAGGCCCTGCACCATGTGGATCCCCACCAGTCTGATGGTGGGGGGAGTAGCAGTCATGGCTTGGGGTTGCCGGGCTCAAGGCCCAATGAAGGTTGAAGGTGCAGCAGGGGAGCAAAATGCTATATAAGAAAACAACAACTGAGGGCCCTGCTGCTGGTACCACATATTGTAAAATGTATAATGCTATCATTTACAAATGCATAGTTGTGCCATGTTAGTATTACCGATTCTAGTACACAGCTGCAGGGAAGCACCATTCACAACATGTAGCTAACTAAAATAGACGGTATTAATACATTAACTTTGAGGTTCTCAGAGAGGTTCCGTCCTCATATGCTGTCAAAGTAGTAGAAGTATGTACTTAAATCAGCACCATGTGGTAGATTACCATGAGCTGCCTCAGCCCCTCAAAAGATTAGAGGCACTACTCCATGCCACGTGCTTCATAATTCTTATGACAAGCAGCAGCACTAGATCTGGAAGGGTGGGTGGAGGAGAGGGCTGGTTACAAACAATGGTTATGGATCCAGAACTGGAGCTGTGATGGGATAATTTATTGGAAAATATGTAATACTGATGAGGATAGGAACTGCACTGATAATACTGTAATACAGTGCCTGTAGATATGCATCTATTTCTTTTGAATACATCCGGGCTGAGTATTACAGTCTCTAATGGCCTGAGTTAGAGGAGTACAGTAGCTCATTTAGTTCCCTGCCAGAACTCTTATTTTGGAAACTGATGCTTTTATATGTCAATCTTCAGCTCATCAGTAATACTAATAATTACTCTGACTGTGTGTCCTGTGGTCTTTTGGGGAATGGTCTTCTACCACATGTGAGTGGTGTAGCAGAACAGTTTATGCATTTAAGAAAAGTTATATATTTACATATTCAAATCATAGCTCATAGCCAAACTGTGACTTTAGTAGGAGAGACTGAAACATAAGACAGTCTAACTCAAATAGTAGGAACTCTGTGAACTGGAACTAGTTGGACAGCCCCTTTAATTCAGTGGCAAAGCTTTTGTTTTGGAAACTGAAGACCCTAGTTTAATTACCAGCTTGCTGTAATACTCTACATATTCTGAGGCTGTTAGGTCCTCCCACTGCATGTGACTGTTCTGTTAGCTAGCGTCTTCAGTGTATTTCATAAACAGTTATAATATCCCACCCCATGGAGCCGTATTGCTTAATGAATCTGTCAATGCATTAAAAGGCTAACAGCAAACTGTGCCACCCAATATAAATCAGATCTGCCTAAAGGCAGCACAGACTCCTGTTTTTTTAAGTACAGATCATATGTGTTGTTCTAATCTATACTATACATCTTCTAATCATTTATGTGATTAAGAGTTAACAAGTGAACTTTCCAAAACAGTATTCTTCATCTAAATGTCATTTATAGGTATGGGTACTTACTTTCGTGTAATGTCATGAACATGTTAAATAAGGAGTCTGGCATAAATTTCTGGTATCAATAAATTCAGAATTTAGATGAGCATATCTCCAATCAGCTTCATGTCAAAAATGAGATCTCAAAGTTACTGGGCTTGATTCTCAAAACCCCCAGCACAGTGCAAGGGGCTTGCACCACAAAGAATAGCACAATGTACCCCTTGGTCCAAACGATGCACCGGGAATGAGTCTCAATGGCAGCCTGTCCCAAATGGGTCTTGCACCACCTGTGCACCCAAAACTGGGCTGCAACATGGCACTAGGGGGCATGTGGCAGATGCAAGCTGCCATATCCCCAAAAATGGGATTCTCTAAACTCCTCCAGAGAACAAATTTCTTTTTCTTTTTTTCTTTTTTTATATAGATTTTTGGGGGGGTTTCTTGGGTTTTTCTCCCATTCCCCCCCAGAGCCCTGGCACACAGTCAGCCATACATATGCATGGAGGTGCGCATGCATACCGGAAGCCAGCTCAGCCCCTTCCACCCACCCGTACTGCTGCCCTGCCCACCTACATTACCCCACTGGACCTCCACCCAGTGGGGACAGGACTACGGGTGGGTCGACAACCCATTCCCATCTCCCCCAGGAGAGAAGAGCAGCCTGATGGCATGCTCAATCCAACTCCTCCCCCCCATGCCAGCATCCCGATGACCCGAGGTTGTTCCCGAACCCGAGTCACCAGCGTAGCGTGAGGTGTGGCTTCCAGCACCTCAACCCTCTGTGCCATCAGGCCAGTTAGAGGATGAATTTCTAAGTACCCTTAGACCAGCCAGGGCTGGTCTAAGGGTATTTAGAACAATGTCCTCTGGAGGAGTTTAGTAAGATGCAACAATGTGTCACATTCCCCTGAGAATTAATGTGGCATAGGTTACAAATAAAGGAAAAGAATAATGATACAAATCCCCCATGGTGGTCTAGTGGTCCCCCCCCCCACCCTGATATGCTGCTTATTGTGATTTTAATAATTATTTTACCCTGGTAGTCTAGCAGTCCCTCCCCTGCCCCGATATGCCTGTTGTGATTTTAATATTCTACCCTGATGGTCTAGTGATCCCTCCCCACAATATGCCCTTATTGTGATTTTAATAATTATTTTTACCCTGGTGGTGTAGTGGTCCCACCCCCCCACCCTGGGCATGTAGCCCACCACCCTCCCCCAACCTCAGCCCTGAGCTGGAGACCAGCATACCCATGGTAGACAGCTTCAAGAGGAGTTGGGATAGGGGAAGGGGTAACAGGATGGGGGAAAGGGAGGGGCAGCAGCATTATAAGGTGCTAGCTGCACACTCGAGCAGACTCGATAGACCATGAGGCCTATTTCTGCTATCATTTTCATATGTTCGTATACCCCTCCTCGCACCACCTCGGCCGGCACAGACTGAATGGTCACTGAGTACTGTATAATACAGTACACACTCATTGATTGTGATCAATGAGCACGTACTGAGTTATACAGTACTCGCTCAGTGACCGTTCGGTCTGCTCCTGCCAAGGTGATGTGAGGAGAGGTGCCAGCAGTCAGTCTGGAGGTTTGGGTTGGGTGAGGAGCAGGGTGACGGATGCTACATGCCAGGATGGGGGCAGGATCACTAGACCACCAGGATAAAATAATTATTAAAATCACAATAAAAGGGCATATGAGGGCGGGGGGAGGGACAGTTATACCACAAGGGTAAAATATTAAAATGGCAATAAGGGGCATATTGGAGCCTTGGGAGGGACCTCTAGACCACCAAGGTAAAATAAATATTAAATTCACAATAACGGGCATCTCAGCACTGGGTGATATGGGTGGGGGGCCCCAGATGGACTGGCGTACAGCTGCCCCACAGTTTGCAGCAAGCCCTCCTACTGTGCCCTTTGTTTGGCACACAGCTAAGTTTGCCACAAGCCTAGGGACTTTGCCACTGGAACCCTGCCAGTTAGAGAATTGGGTGAGGGGTCCCTGGTGCACCGGGCTTCAGCGCAAGCTTCTGTTTGTCACAGCTTGCGCTGATCTCAGCCCCCTTTGAGAATCAAGCCTGCTTTATTTAAAAGTTACAGGTCATTTTTTTTTTCCCATATTTTTTTTCCCCTCCTTACCTGCATCCTGCTGTCCACTACTTTGGGCAGCCAGCACTTACCCACCATCACTTCTCTCAATCTGCCATCCTGCTGCTACCTCGCCTGGCTGACCCGGACATATCCTTCACCAGAGAGGGACCCTCTGCCCACCAGGGGCCATAAGGAGGGGAGACCATAGTGCACTTTGGCACTCCCTCGCTTCTTGCCAGGTGAGGGTACACGGCTTCGCGGGCCTCGTGGCATGCGGAGGCGGAGAGGTGTGGCCATCGTCATCCAGCCAGCATGGATGCCCGTTTTCATGCTTTCTGGTCTTTTCTATCACTCTGCACTTGTAGTGCTCCCGATCTCTACCAAGGGCCACTACAGAGCAAGGCATTCCCTACAACCCATCCCAGGAGAGGAGAGGAGAGCAGTCCTCCTTCTTTGGTGACCTCGATAAATATAAACCCTCTTCCTCCTCTCCCCATACCCCCTCATCCACCCCCTACCCTCCCTCCCCAATACTATGTCCAAGCCCAGCCCCAGATTCTATTTTAGGGTGCTAAAACCCTCAGACGCAATAAAGCTCATCCGAAGCAATAACCCTTAACCCAGCAAAGGGATAGATGGAATCGACATTTAAAATCCTTAAACTGGCCATTAATTCATTAGTGGTCCCCATCACCAACATACTAAATCATTCACTCTGCTCCAGCTATTTCCCTAGCACCTGGAAAACTGCTACCATCAAACCATTGTTCAAGTCAGGGTCAAGAAATGAAGTAGGGAATTACCAACCTACCTCCCTCCTTGCTATCTTCTCCAAAAGGGATCCGTACTGTTTCCGGACTATCTCCCGACAAATACTTTCCCGACACCACTTACTGTCCTGTCAAATATTATCCTGAATGTTACGTTACCCGTCATTATGAAGTCCTGACACACAATATCCCGTAAAGACCAAATATCTCCATTTTCAAAAAATATACCCGTAGAACTATAACAGTAGCAGCAGTATTCTAATTTAGCCACCAAATATGCCACGCTTTAAACAGGTGACAGAAGGGTACAAATGGCAAACTGCAAGCTGTCACTGAACTCTGATTGCCTGAACACTAGGAGCTTATAGCTGCAAATCATCCTGCCTGGACTGATTATTTCTGCACCAAAAGGTAATCCTTAATATCCTTAATATTTAACACAATTCTGCAACCACGCATTAGTAATTTTAATTGCCCTTTGTCAAACTTGGCTAGATTTAGGAACT
The DNA here is from genome assembly GCA_016271365.2 of Neoceratodus forsteri. Lineage (NCBI taxonomy): Eukaryota > Metazoa > Chordata > Ceratodontiformes > Ceratodontidae > Neoceratodus > Neoceratodus forsteri. Next base: position 669,578,391 of record CM028133.1, read on the forward strand.
GTCAGACATAACATGTATGGGATTTGTAGGACCCTCATATCCTGGAGAGAACTACAACAGTAGCAGCAGTATTTTATTTAGGCACTAAATGTGCCACGCTTTAAACAGGTGACAGAAGGGTACAAACAGCAAACGGCAAGCTGTCACTGAACTCTGAGCAGTTTTTTTTTGTTTTAAAAATCTTTTTTTGAGGTAATAGACACACATATCAATGCCAACCTTACATATATCTCACATTTTCCTTTTCCAACACTAAGTAATCTGCCAAATAATACATAGCAGTTTATCTGCCTAGTAATAGGCTGTCATTATCTGTTGGTATACTGCTGAAATGTCTACCCTCCTTTTTAACTGTATAATTCCCAATAACTATTTACATCTTAAGTATTTGAGCCTGACCTTAACGTCATCCAGAATATAATACCACAACCTCCTTCCTTTATGCAATATTGCATGTGTTCTGCAAACAGTATGTGTCCCCCCCCCCCCCAGTCTACGTAACTCTCCTGTCCTGGCTCATCCCACTTTTGATCATAAATACATGTGTATGCCTCTTACCTGTGAGCCATAGTCCATAGTCCATCCCCGCCTCTTCATTGACTCCACCACTCACAGGCAGCATCACCCCTGTTCTCTGCAGAGCCAGGCCAGGTTCCTTTCTTATACGTCACCACTAGAAGGGATCAGTGGATCCCACAATTCAGGTTACACCTTGTCGTAGCGCTATGGCTTCTCACAGTGGCAACGAGTTTATGAATACACCCCACTTGCTCAAAAAGAGTTTCTCTTTGCCATATCTTTGATATGTTAAACTCTCTAGGGCTAGGTTATTTATGACCAATGTTTTCCACTGCTCAAGAGTCGGCCTAACCTGTGAGACCCAGGTATTTTGAATGCAATGCAAAACCCACGCGCTTAAGAAAGCAACCCGAATGCACAGACCGAAACAATTGTGAGATAAAACATATGTGGCACAGCTTACCATGTCTTCAACCTTTTATTCGGATCACAACTCATTTTCAAACAGCAAAATACGAAGTGCGGCGGTGACTCACCGGACAGAAATAAATACATAAAACTTATTTTCACAATTAGTGCATATTGTTTCCTTGACCGGGTCAGTTTTCTTAAGCGCGTGGGTTTTGCATTTGATTTCTCTGTGTCCGAATTAGCACCGGGTCAAATTGTTCTCACATTGAGTGAACTTGAGCACCTCGAAGTTTGTTTTGTTTCATATTTTGAATGCAATGCCATGCCAGTGCCAGTAAAACCCTCACTGTTCTCAGGTACGCTTCCCATTCTTCCCCCTCAGCCTCCTCCACCCCAAACAGGAGGGAAACCGCAGTATCCCCCACCTTGACATGTGTAGCCCCCATTACTGCCCCTGCTATCGCAATCCAGAAGGGGCATAGCTCCCTACACTCCCAGAAACAGTGCAAATAGGTGCCCCTTGCCGCCTTGCATCTCCCACATATTGGTGAGACCGTTTGGTGGAATTTGTTCACCACCACCGGTGGGCAGTACAACCTGTGTAGGAACTTAAACTGCGATTCCTTAAATTTGTTACACATCAGTAGACCCATATGGGACTGGAGGACAAGCCTCCAGTTCTCTTCAGAGTTCTGTTTACCCAAATCCCTTTCCCACAGCATATAACCTTGAGAGATCTGTCTGGAAATACCTCTCTGCCCTGTTGCACCACTCTGGCGATCAGGTCCCTGGGGTTTACCCTTGTTTTCCAAATCAAGTCTTCCAGGGGTTCTAGCTGCCTGCTACCATAGTCCTGTCCCCTTCTGGCAGTGCAGAAGGCCCTAACTTGGAAGTATTGATACCTCTGTGTGGCTGGGATGCTGTACTGGTCCCTCAATTCCTCCATGGTCTTAAATCCCCCACGTCCCCACAAATCCCTTAAACAATGTATCCCACTATGGTTCCATATCTCAAATCCCCCTCCCTCTAATCCTGGCAGGAAGGCAGGGTTCCCCACCACGGGGGCCAGCACTGTCATCTCGTTCTCTTTCCTTCTCTTCCGAGTCTGTTCCCAAGCCTCAAGAGTCCAGTCAACCAATGGGTTTCTGTTCTGTACTCTATGATACCTTCTCCATCCCCCTGGGTTCAGATATGCTGGTAGGCACACCTGTGCTTCCTCCTCTTCCAGATCTACCCAATTTGCCTCCTTCCCTTGGTGGATCCAATCTTGAATATATCTGGACTGCATAGCTATCACATGCCCCTTTTGGTCTGGGAAGTTCAGACCCCCTCTCTGTCCCACCCTTCAACCTCAGCAAGCTCATCCTGGATCTTTTATTCTGCCAGATAAATCTACTAAATTATTTATCTAAAACGTTATAATCCCCGTTCAACAATCCCATTGGTAGCATTTGCATCAGATATAAAATTCTAGGCAGCACATTCATTTTTAGGAGATTGATGCACCCAAGCCAGGAAATGGTGAGTGCCCTCCATCTCTCCAAGTCTGCTTTGACGGTCCGGAGCAGTGGACCATAGTTGATCCCATAGAGGCCCGCCAAGTCTCTACCTGCCTTAGTGCCTAGATATGTGAACTGGATCCTGACCACCTTAAAACCCCATGTGGCATCCTCCCTTTTACTCCAAGGCCCTCCCAACGGAAACATCTCTGATTTGGCTAAGTTAAGCCTATACCCTGAAAACCCAGAGAACTCCTGCACCACAGCTAATAGGGCTGGTATGGTGATCTCCTTGTATGTAACAAAAAGCAGCAGATCATCTACGTACAAAGATAATTTATGGTGGACACCCGACCCCCCCCCACTCCCCAAATTCTCTCGTCTCCCCTTATTCGAACAGCTAGTGGCTCCATAGCCAGGGCAAAGAGGAGGGGGGACAACGGGTATCCCTGTCTTGTTCCTCTATGTAATTCAAACATGTTGGAACGTCTCCCATTGATCAAAACCTGTGCCATCGGTTTCATGTATAACAGCTTGATCATATTAATATATTCCACCCCAACCCAAACTTTTTCAACACCTCAAAAAGGTAGGGCCATTCTATTCGGTCAAAAGCTTTTTTGGCACCCATGGACAGCACCACTACTTGTCCCGGATGTCAGTTACCCCACTGGATGACATTTATGAGCCATCTCATATTATGGTATGACTGACACCCCTGCACAAACCCTGTCTGATCTGTATGGACCAGCAAAGGTAGTAGCAGCTCCAATCTCCTGGCTAATACCTTTGCATATATTTTAAGATCACAATTCAGAAGTGATATTGGGTGGCATGATCCGCATACCACTGGACACTTTCCAGGCTTAGGGAGCACACAAATCATGGCTTGCAAACATGAGGGTGGCAACCCATCCTCATCCCCTGCCTCTTCCAACATCCCGGCCATGGCACTGACCAACTCTCCCCCGAGTTCCTTGTAGAATTTCATAACAAAACCATCTGGGCCCCCCGGCTTCCCATTCTTCATTGATGCTAAAGCTCTACCTATCTCCTCGCCCATGATTTTCCTACCCATTTTGTTCCCTTTGGGCCTCCAAGAGTTCTGGGAGCCTCACCTTTTCCAAGAACTGTGCCATTTTAGTTGTTGAATTTCCAGATTCTGCTTTATACAGACTTTCATAGAAATTGGCGAAGACCTCTCTTATTTTATCACTCTGAGTACATAGGTGTCCCCTCCCATCTTTTATACTAATAATCGCTGCTGTATCTCTTGTCCCTTTCGCTAGACATGCTAGGATGGCCCCCCGTTTGCTACCCCACTCATACAACCACTGCCTGGCATAAAATAAGAAAGTGCTGGCCTCCCCCGTTAAGAGCAGGTTAAGTGCCCCCCTGAGTGCCAGCATCTCCCCCTTGAGTTGGTATGTGGGTCTAGAAATCATTCTCAATTCAGCATCTTTCAGCTGCTGTTCCAGATTCTGTCTTCTAAGCTTCCTTTCTTTTTTATACCTATTTACATAGCCTATGATCATGCACCGCATATATGCCTTCCCCGCCTCCCAGAACACCACCTTTGTTGGGGCCGTGGCCTCATTGGTTTCCTTATAATATCCCCACTGTTGTTTCAAGAATTCCCTAAATGTCTCAGAGGCCATTAAATAGGTAGGGAAGCGACAACCTGGGCAGGGTCCCTTCCGCCCCCCCCATAAACCTTTTCAGCACCACCATAGCATGGTCAGATATGTGAATGGTGCTATGAGCCACATCCCGAACGGAGGCATATCCCTTCCTCATGACATATATGTAGTCCAGCCTGGACCAAGTGCCATGAGGGTTCGTGTAGAATGTGTAGTCCCTAGCCCCAGGATTAGCTGCCCTCCAGACATCCAGCAAATCCATATCCACCACCCCTTGTTTCCACTGAGTAAGAGCCCTCTCATGTCATCCTATACCCTCAGAATGATCCAGACTGAGCTCCATTACACAATTCAAATCCCCCCAGGCATAAGTGTGGGAATTGCTCTTGTACCATATCATTCAGTAGGTTTTTATAGAACTCCACATCAAACACCAAGGGAGCATACACACTCCCATATGTGATGGTCTCCAGCCCCACCTTTCCTTGTACAAAAATATACTGGCCCTCCTCCGTATCCGCTACCACTCTTTCCACCTTTATCAGGTAATTTTTGTGAAATAGCACCTCCATCCCTCGTTTATGTGAGGTATAGGGTGCAGCATAGCATGCCACGACCCATCCTCCCACCAGTTTCTTATGTTCATCTTGGCTCAGGTGAGTCTCCTGATGCAGAGCCACCTGGGCTTGTTTATCTTTTAGGGCCTGGAGCACTTGTTTATGCTTAATGGGGTTGTGAAACCCTCGGACGTTCCAGGAGATAATCACCTCAGCGTTATCCATTTCTAAGCATGTGGACCATACTGAAGTCTGCGGCCCCTCCTATTCGTAAAACATTACACACACCGTTGCAATGTTACATTTCTGGTAATAAGTGTACACTTTACCCCCCTTCCCCCAAACACCAGTACCTGCAACCAGCAAGGTACAAACTTTTACCAGTAAACAACCATAAACTCTAACATAACTAGAGCTTCCACATACCATACATGTCTACTGATCATATCCTCCTACCCCCTCTTCTCTTCTGCAACATTATCCTTCTATGTCCCAGACTTCCCTCCAGGACCTGAAGGATATAGTAGTGCCATCCCTCTGCCCCCCATTGTCTCAAGCAGTTGTAAGTACAGGCATATCTCCCCCACAGCTCCCCTCACTGTTAAAAACTAAAATTATCTAAGTGGTTCCCCCCGATTGGTGGTTGGTCACCTTCCCCTCCCTTCTCTCCCTGGTGGCCTCTGTCGTACCCCCCCCCTTAATTCCCTTCTTGGGGCCTGAGCCCTGACACCGGGGGCTCCTAATTACCTCTGTCCAAGAACCACTGGTAGATCAGTGTCCATCCCCTTCTCCATCGAGCAGCCGGGACGTCAGGAAATCCATGCTCATTCCTCTGATGGACACTGCTTATGGGTGAAAAAAAAAAGAGATTACAGCTTTATATTGTTCCTTCAAGCCCCACATCTGTCACATCCTTCATTACCAGCGAAGCCAACCCTCCATGTCACTGGTCTGTATGCACCCTCTTGCCCATGCTCTCCCTCCGAGCCTGACCCCCCATCCATCCTAGATTGTCCCTACACTAAAAGTCTGTTCCAGTAGCCATACTTGCAAATGACCCCCCCTCCGCCCTCCAGTGCAATGGGGTTCTCAGTGCCAATCCCAAAAGGAGAAAACAGCATACAGTTGTAAATTAGACAGAGTCTGTTCATGGAGATAAGTCCGCTCTCAACGCTCAGGCCTTCCACCTCATGGTAGTCTTCAACTGCGCAGCTCATCTTTCGTTCGGCCACCATGTTAACTATCGGACCCTAAAATGTCTTCTTTATCCCCGACTTGTAAATTGCACTAGGACGCAAGGGCATGGTTATCCCCCCCCCCCAAAAAAAAATAAATACTAGGCTCATCTTCCCCTCGTTTGCTTAAGAGAACCGCATTCTTCCTAACAACACGGCCCCAATAACATAGCAGTCCAAAGAAAGAGATACCTTAGTCCAATGTGTTTATTGCCCAAAACGCTCAGCAAATTGCAGCTTAACCTTCCCTGTTGTGCCAAAATATTCAAATTGCCGATGCCCAGACATGCAAGCTATGACCTGCCATGGCCCCCCACACTAGACACTGTACGAGTCCAGTGGATCACTTATCTGAGCTCCTTGAAGGACCAGGGGCAGACCCTCTCCGACAGTTAAGTTCCATGTCATTCAGGAATTGCTGTACCCGGTCCACGTCATAGAAGGTGTAAGTTGTGCCCTCCTTGCGGATCTTCATGGTGGCCGGGTAGAGAAACTGGAAATCCATCTTAGCTGCATGGAGCACATACAGAACCGGATTAAAGAGCTGTCTTCTCCTCTGTAGCAGGAGTGTAGCCAGAAATTTCCGTTTTGTACACCGTCTCCAACAGTTACACCCCCCCCCCATTAAAAAATGTATACGTCCTTTCCAAATGGCACCCCTTTCCAAACAAGTCAGATTGTTGTCAGGTGATTCCTCTGATCTCTAAAGAGGTTATACATACATCTGTTTTCTAAACAACAAGTTTAAACAGAGACACTCCTCAGTGGCCTACATTAACTCAAATACTACAGATTAGAATGAAAATGTTAACAGAAAGGCATGTGGTTTGTGACAGGCACTCAACAAAATTGTACACAAATGTGTACAGTGAGTATGCCTCTCTACACCCTTGCTCTGTAGCAGTTGAGAAAAGTACTTGTGAAGGAAGAGCCTTGCCCCCAGTACCGGACTTCTTTGTGCTTTTTAAAGGCAAACCAAATGGTTTGCTGATCCCCAAAATTATGCAGGGGGAAAGTGATTTGACGAGGTGGGTCCCTCACCGGAGGTTTTTGTGCCAAGGCCCTATGTGCCCTTTCAACTTTGAATCTGCCTCCTTTCGGCTCCAGTCCCAGTAAACCTGGAAGCACCATGCTGCAAAAATCCGCTGGTGAGTTCCCTTCTTTTCCTTCAGAGAGACCACGGATCCGAAAGTTGTTCCTGCGCTGGTAGTTTTCTTGATAGTCTAGTTGCTACCATAGCTCCCCCAATTCCCTCCAGAGACCTTGAACTGCTTCCAGAAGGGACTCCGTACAATCCTTGAGCTGCGATATTCTGGTTTCAGCCTCTGAGATTTTTGCCGCCTGTCCAGTAAGCTGCTCGGATAATTCTGAGATCTTGGTGGTAATAATGTCAAACGTTGGGGAGACAGCCGCCAGCACTTGGGCAGTCAGAGTTCTTCCTACTACCTCCATTTCTGATGTCGAGAGCGCAATGACATTTGGGCCCTCTGGTGCCCTCTGAGGTACAACTTTCTTCCCTGATTTAGTGGCATTTTTTGATGATTTCCCCATATTGGAGACCAGACATTCATCCATTGCACTTTCTTACTGCCGCTGGTAGTACTAGTATAGGTCAAAAGTACTTTTGGAACCTCTTTTTATCTTTTAAATGTCCTGGGGAGAGAAAGCTGTGGAGAGATGTTACCAGTCCTCTAGCTGCTCATTCGTGCCCCTCCCCCAGCACAGTTTTAACTTTAAAGCAGTAGTCACTACATTGAGCTACTGGACTGTGCTTCTGGGTGCACCACAATAAAGTATAGCACCTAGCAAGCAGAGCCAGTGTCTTGGTGGCACAAGGATTGTGCACTAAGAAACATTTATTTTATTGTATTGTATGTCGAGTGACTAATCTACCCTAATCCCCAAAATTCCCACTAATTGCCTGAACACTAGGAGCGTACTTACTGTGGCAGCAGATGGGTTGTGGAGGGCATCTCCATAGAAATGAGACATAATGTGTATGGGACTTGTAGGACCCTCATATCCTGGAGAGAACTACAACAGTAGCAACAATATTTTAATTTAGGCACAAAATGTGCCATGTTTTAAACTGGTGGCAGAAGGGTACAAATGGCAAGCTGACAAAGAACTCTGAGCACAGTTTTAACTTTAATAATTTTTTTGGCATCTTAATTAGAGGGTACAGTAATTTCAGTGTTTGGAATGAGTACTGATTATTTTCAGCTCACATGGTTAGTTAGTGTACGTTTGCACCTAAACTTGATGGGATAACAATTTTCGGCATTCAGTACCAGTTGGGAATTACATAAATGGGAAAACTGTGTCAGTAATAAGGCAGACGGGACAATGTCAGTCGGGAGATCGTACCTAACCCCTCCAAAATCATTGAAAAGTTGTTCATACCCAGCTCACCACCTTCCTCACCCGTCATAACTTTTTATCTGTTGCCCAGCATGGTTTCAGATCTGGCCATAGCACCAAAACCACCCTGGTCAGGTTCACCAATGGTATCCTCAAGGCATGCGATAAGGGTTAGGACACAGGCTCTGTCTTTGTGGACCAGACCAAGGCGTTCGACCTGGTCAACCATTTCCTTCTCCTGGACAACTTCAAGGGCTTGCAAATATCTGAAAACATCAAATGGGTCAGAAGCTACCTCTCCAGCAGATCACAGAAAACGAATATCAATGGTCATTTTTCTGCTGAATGTCTGATTAAATATGAGGTACCCCAGGGCTCCATCCTGGCCCGCTCCTGTTCTCGCTCTTCATCAATAATCTCCCTTCCATCTGCCAAACCACCCAACTAGTCCTTTACACTGACAATGCGGCCCTCTACTGCAGCGACACTAACCTGAACACAATGTTCAGAAACTTGCAGGTTGACTTCAGCAAGCTACGTACTTGGTTCTCTGCTAAAGGCATGGTTCTTAACTCCAAGAAGACCAAGTTTATGATCTTCTCTGGCCCAAGAAAACCCCAGTCATGGGCCGATCCCTCTCAGACAATTTTAGTAACATCATAGAACAAGTCTACGAATACAAATACCTTGAACTGTACTTAGATCCTCACCTGACCTACAATATCCATATTACCAACCTCATCAAGTAAATCCATGTGAGACTAGGTCTCTTATACTGAATCATAAAGCTCCTTATCTCCATTCCCAAGACTATGTCTCGGCAGTTCCCTTCTCCTGACCCTCCTTGATTATGGCTCTATTGTCTACTCCCCCCCAAACACATCTCCCCTTTTCTCCAAACTCAGGACTTCATACAATAATATTGCACGCTTTGTGACCGGCCTCCCCTGGATGACCCATCACTGTACCCTCTATGCCTCCCTCAACTGGCTCACCCTTGTAGGCATGTTCCAACTTAAAATGCTCTCTTTCCTACACAAAGTTCACCATAACCTGCCGCCGATCAGCGTTGACTCAATTTTCCCTTTATTGATTCCCAAGCGCAGTACAAGAGGGGCTGCCTGTTATATCTTCAACACCCCTTTTTACCACACCAAGCATGTGCAAAACTCCATCACATACAAGGGCCCTAAGTTTTACATTAAACTGCCCCCTGAACTTTAGGTCTGTAGTTCAATTAACTCATTCCCCTCCTCTCTCAAGGACCACCTCCTCCAATATACCACCTGTGTCTGCCCTGGTAGGTAACCCCCCTGAATGTCCACCAACCCTTGAGTTACCTTAGAGTTTGTAGGTATCTGTATATTGGTTGTACTGTTGTGTGCTCTGTATTTTTTTTTCTAATCTAGATGATCCTGTCATATGCACTGTTACTATTGTAAATATCGTAAAATCTTGCAAATATTGTTTTTACCTTTTTCTCCGTATCATTGAATTTCTGCACCACAGAACATTTGTGAAAACTGGCCTTTTTGCTCACATACTTTCAAGTATAAAAGTAAAATTGAATTGAATTTATTTAGAAATGCTACCAGGTTGCATTTGTAGGAAACAGAAATGACATAATCTCAGAAAGTAGCTGGGACACACAATTTTGGAATGTTGTAGGGATGCTAAAATTCATAATGTGGCAGTGTCATATATTTTTAAAATGTGGAAAAAATACACAATTTTTAAATGCAGGAGACATATAGTTGCATAAGGTAGCAGGGCTATGTAATTTCATAATATGTCAGGGATGCATACATTTGGCATGTGGTGGTGATGCACAATTTCAGAATGTTGTGGGGATGCTTGATTTCATTGGTGGCAACATGCAGTTTCACAATGTGCTGTGAACACAGAAACACAGTCAGAATGTAGCAGTGACATAGTTTCAGAATGTGATAGTCACATGTAATTTCAGAATGAGGCAGTGATATATAATTTTAGAATGTGACTTGGATATGCATTTTCGGAATGTGGCAGTCACACTCATTTCATAATATGGTGGGAATGTGCAATTTTGGAATATGGTGGGGATGCACATTTTCAGATTGTGACAATGACGGGCAGTTTTGAAATGTGGAAGTTTACACACAATTTTGGAATGTGGCAGGAAGGTACCATTTTAAAATATGGTGGAGACATGCAATTTCCAAATGTGTCAGTGATGCACAATTTTGGAATGTGGCAGTGATGCACATTTTTGGAATGTGGTAGTGACACACATTTTTGGAATGTGGCAGTGACACATAGTTTCAGAATATGACAATGATGCACCTTTCAGAATGTGGCAGTGGTGCTCAATTTTGAAATGTGGCAAAGGCACACAAGTTTGGAATTTGGTGGCGATGCACAATTTCCGAATGTGGCAGAGGTGCACAGTTTCAGAATGTGGTGGTAACACACAATTTCAGAATATTGTGATGATGCACAATTTTAGAATGTGGTAGGGATGCTCAGCTTTGGAATGTGGTGCTGACACAGTTTTGGAATGTCAGAGTGATGCAGTTTCAGAATGTGGTGGTGACGCACAGTTTCAGAATATGGCAGTGACGCAAAATGTTGGAATGTAGCAGAGGCACACAGTTTCAGAATGTGGCAGTGGTGCACAGTTTTGGAATGCAGCAGTGATTCACAGTTTCATAATGTGGTGAAAATACACAGTTTGGGAATGTGTCAGTGACGCACAATTTCAGAATGTGACAGTGATGCACAATTTCAGAATGTGGTGGTGATGCACAATTTCAGAATGTGGCAGTAATGCACAATTTCAGAATGTGGTGGTGATACACAATTTCAGAATGTGGCAGTGATGCACAATTTCAGAATGCAGCTGTAATGCACAGTTTGGGAATGTGGCAGTGACACACAGTTTTGAAATGTGATGGTGATGCACAGTTTCGGAATAGAAACATAGAAACATAGAAACATAGAATTTGATGGCAGATAAGGACCGCTTGGCCCACCTAGTCTGTCTATTTTCCTACCTAACGGATAAGCTGCAGATCCTAGTTAACCAACAGTTTACTTCCTCCTACCTTCCACTAGGACTGCCTTATATCTGTCCCATGCATTCTTGAATTTCCCCAATGTTCTTGACTCCACGACCTCCTCAGGGAGGCTGTTCCTTGCATCCACAACCCTCTCCGTGAAAAAATACTTTCTCACATTACCTCTGAGTCGTCCCCCCTCTATCTTCAAATTGTGCCCCTTTGTTCTTGCATCTCTTTTCTGAAAGATGCTGCCCTCTTGGACTTTGTTGATTCCCTTGAGGTACTTGAAAATTTCTATCATGTCCCTCTCTCCCTTCTTTCCTCAAGGGTATACATATTAAGCTCCTTTAGTCTTTCTTCATATGTCTTCTGGTGCAGACCCTGCACCATTTTGTTGCCCTCCTCTGGACAGCCTCCACTCTGTCTATGTCTTTGCGGAGGTGGGGTCTCCAGAACTGCACACAGTACTCCAGGTGGGGTCTCACCAACTGTCTGTACAGAGGGATAACAACTTCCTGTTTTCTACTATTGATGTCTCTCCCTATGCATCCCAGTATCCCCACAGCCTTCCTTACTGCCTTCTTACATTGCTTGCCCACCTTTAGGTCATCTCATATAATTACCCCCAGGTCCCTTTCCATTTTTACTGTTGTCAGTATCTCACCCCCCATTGTGCATCCACAACCCTCTCCGTGAAAAAATACTTTCTCACATTACCTCTGAGTCGTCCCCCCTCTATCTTCAAATTGTGCCCCTTTGTTCTTGCACATCTCTTTTTCTGAAAGATGCTGCCCTCTTGGACTTTGTTGATTCCCTTTGAGGTACTTGAAAATTTCTATCATGTCCCTCTCTCCCTTCTTTCCTCAAGGGTATACATATTAAGCTCCTTTAGTCTTTCTTCATATGTCTTCTGGTGCAGACCCTGCACCATTTTGGTTGCCCTCCTCTGGACAGCCTCCACTCTGTCTATGTCTTTGCGGAGGTGGGGTCTCCAGAACTGCACACAGTACTCCAGGTGGGGTCTCACCAACTGTCTGTACAGAGGGATAACAACTTCCTGTTTTCTACTATTGATGTCTCTCCCTATGCATCCCAGTATCCCCACAGCCTTCCTTACTGCCTTCTTACATTGCTTGCCCACCTTTAGGTCATCTCATATAATTACCCCCAGGTCCCTTTCCATTTTTACTGTTGTCAGTATCTCACCCCCCATTGTGTACTCTTCTCCTGGGTTTTTGTTTTCCAGGTGTATTACCTTGCACTGCTCTTACGGTACTTCTCTTTTCTCATGTTACTGTACTATTTTTCTCTCCTAACTGTTAGGCTAGCCATCTACAGTGCCTTCTAGTATCTTTTGCAACTATAAATGGGTCCTAAGTGTTAATGTGGTGGTAACACATAGTTTTGCAATGTGGTGGGGTCACAGAATTTCAGAATGTGGCGGTGATGCGCAATTTCAGAATGTGATGGTGACACAATTTCAAAATGTGGCAATGATGCACAATTTTGGAATACGGCAATGATGCACAGTTTTGGAAAGTGTTGGTGATGCACAGTTTTGGAATGTGGTGGTAAACAGTTTTGGAATGTGGCAGCGATGTACAATTTCAGAATGTGGTGGTAACACAATTTCAAAATGTAGCAGTGAAGCACAATTTCAAACTACGGCGATGATGCACAGTTTTGGAATGTGGTGGTGATGCACAGTTTCGGAATGTGGTGGTAAAACAAAGTTTTGGAATGTGGCAGTGATGCACCATTTCAGAATGTGACGGTGATGCTCAATTTCGGTATGTGGTGGTAATACAAAATTTTATAATGTGGCGGTGACAGACAATTTCAGAATGTGGCAGTGATGCACAATTTCAGAATGGGGCAGTTGTGCACAATTTCATAATGTGGCAGTGATGCACTGGTGATGCACAATTTTGGAATGTGGTGGTAATACACAGCTTCGGAATGTGGAGGGGACACAGTTTTGGAAGTGGTGGGGTGGCGATGTACAATTTCAGAATGTGGCAGTGACACAATTTTTGAATGTGGTAGGGATGTTCAATTTTAGAATGTGATAGGGATATACAATTTCAGAATGTGGCAGAGATGCATAATTTTAGAATTTGGCGGGGATGTAAAATGTCAGAATGTAATGGGGATGTGATGCAAAATGTTGAACTGTGATGGGTACATACAGTTCTGGAATGTGGCAAAGACAAGCAATTTCAGAATAAAATGGTGTGTCCTGTCACATTTCGGCAATGTACATCCCGACTATATTCTGAAATTATCAGTGTCTGCCAAATTCCTCGATGTTTGTCCCTGTTGCATTCCGAGATTGACTGTCCCATCACATTTTGAAATGGAACATTCCCGCCACATTCTGAGATTGTGTGTCCCTTCCAACATTCCAAAATTGTGCAACACCTTGACATTCTATACCTTGGTTCAGCGCTGCATTCCAAAACCACCTCCTTACATATTCTAAAGCATAGCATGCATCTGAACATTCTGGAAACGCAAGCATTGCAGCCAACCCTATGCAAGTTTTTTTTTTGTTGTTGTTGATGATGATTACTACAGCAACATTTTCTTAAACTTTAGAAAGATAAGCCATGTAAGGTTGCTGACAGGAGTCCGAGGCTGCAAGTCCTGGTTATGACATCATCAGTGACTCTTCCCTTAAACATGCTTTTTTGAGCGGGGAGTGAAATCAGGGTTACAAAATAGCTCATAACTTTAAAACGAAGTAACACAGAAACTTAATTTTTGATATGAGATTTATTGGGGGTATGCTGATTCTAATTCTGCAATGTAGCACTTTTGGCCTGACTCCCTCTTTAAAGTGCAGTACTGTTGTTAATGTTGTACAATATATATGCATTTAAACTTACGTATAATTGGCTGGAGCTTTAAAGTGCAATGTTGTTTTTAATATTTCATATATATATATATACAATCACTGGTAACCCCCTTTAATACACAGGCTACAGCTGTGTTTCAAATGCTGTAATAACTGGAAGAACTAGTTATTACAGTGTCTTGTGTCATTCATTGGTAGCGCACCACCAAGTAGGCTTTTACTGTGTCTGTGGGTGGGTGGAAGACCTTAGCAAACATGGCAGCTTCTGTTTTCTATTACAGATGACCCGCATTGATCTTTCATCTGTCACTGTAATGGCAGGTAATGTTTTAATGTTTTTCAATAATTATATGGTTGATCCTGCCTTTAAAAATTAAAAAAAAATCTATCCGGTTGATCCTGCCGTTCATATCCTTCATGCGGGGCTTTGGCAGACAGCAACTGTGCAGTGTACTGATCCTGACTAACTTGTACTTTGTACTGTAATGTAGAAAAATGAAAAAAAAAATGAAGAAAAAATAGAAGCATGCCTGTATTGATAAGGAGGAAACAGGGTGTGTGTGTGTGTGTGTGTGTATGTGTGTGTGTGTGTGTGTGTGTGTGTGTGTGTCTGTGAATGACAGTGACAGAACTGCTACAGCACCTTTGGCATTCACTCCCTTGCACCAGTAGTTATAAAAAATAATGCCTGTGCAAGGTTTGTGTTGTAAGAATTTTTCACATGCCCACAGTGTGTGATAGTCTAATAAATCCCTTGAGCTTCACTCTTGCGGTTTATGGATTATCACACACCTTGGGTGTGTGAAAAATCCTCATAATACACACCTGCATATGCATTATTCTCTCTCTCTCTCTCTCTCTCTCTCTATATATATATATATATATATATGTGTGTGTGCATTTAAACTGGTTTGAGCTTTTTATAGAGCTCAGAACTATTTGGGTGGGCGTTCTATTAATAAAGTTGAATTTGGATTGGATAATGGCTAACATAACACCAGGTGCAAGCAGTAACCCAATCTCAAATAGTTGAAACTGAAGTATCAGTTCAAGTCCACTTGCAATACTGATATGGGCTGAGATGAGCTGAGACAAATTCAGATACACATAAACCTGCACACATGCATTAAAATATGTGACCCGCCACACCAACACAGAAGACAACACTGAGGACATTGGTAAGGAGTGTAGATAAGGGGTGAGCTGAGAAAAAGGAGGAAAAAAGGGACAGGGTCACACGAAGAAGGGCAAATAGAAACATTAAACTAACTGGTAAATCATGCACTGAACTGCACAGTTAGAAAAAGATAAAAGGCAAAAGCAGCAGGAGACAATTTGAACTAAGTAGTTTATCATTAAGTCCTTTAGGGGATACTGATTTTCGAATGGCCAGAATTGTTGCAAGCCCTGCTTGTGTCACTCTAGAGAGATTTTCCATCCCTTGTGGCAGCTCAACACTTGCTAGTACAACTATTTGTGTTCTAGCGTGCATCATTCTTGGGGACCCCTAATATGCAGCTTGCAGTCCAACTTTGCCGTAAGCTGCAGTAGAGCAGGTAAACTGTCAAGACTGCACAGGAAATTCTAAAATCAGGTGCAGTCGAGCCATTTAGCAAAGCTGCCACTGTGGTGGTACAAGTGTTTGATGCAAGGCCTGCATCACCTTTTGAAAACCAGACCAGTGTGTCCAGTCTGTGGATCAAAAAACATCTCCCATTGGAGGAGTTTTCTAACTTTTCCTCTTTGTGATAATTCCAACTTGTTGGTGCCATAATATCTCAAGAATGAATTAGAACTGTGATTCACCTGGCGATAGTGTCTAGTGATTGCATAAGTACGGTTTCCATTTCTTCTCACAGCGTTATGTTTTCCCATTCATTGTTTAAGTGGCCTTTGTGTTTGACCTGCATAATCCATGGCACATTGGCATACAAGCTGTTGCAATTGATGAAGAACATCTTTTAAATTCTGTTCCTGATCTGGGATGATGGATCAGGTGAGGTTAGTATCTACTGTACTGTATTTCTGCAGTAGGAACAGCTCACACATCTACAGTTCCAATTAAGTGGCAGTGGAAGCTAAGATCTCCTTTTTTGAGGTTCCTTATTAAAACTATAAACGTTATCCCTAACAATTCTACCTCTCCTGAAATCGATCCTTGGAGCATTTCTACTGATCTCCTCCATTTTCTTGTCTGCTGCTAAAATGTGCCAGTATTTCTTAATGGCACTAGCATTGTCCATAGTACAGTTATTGTAAAAAGTCACAGATGTGATTGTATGATCTGCTGATATTGTATTTTATTTTACAACAAAGCTGTCCTATGGGTATCTGCTGCTCTCTGAAATTCCCTTTTAACACTGTTGAACCATGTTTTCTCTTTATGAATCAATCCCCCATTTCTTTGGCCTTTGTTTGATGCTCCCACTCCTTCACTGCAATTTCTTCGGACACAAAGTATTTGTCCAGCGGATATGTTATGAATCAAACTATGTGGGTGACAGCAGTCAAATTGATGGAGGGCACTGCATTCCATTTGTTTTTCTTATATCAGGGTTTCCAATTAGGATTCTCTCCTATATATTATCAGGTCCAGTAACTCAACAGTGTCCTTGCTCATCATGTGACTAAATTTGACATAAACCAGTCAGCCTGACATCATAGTAGGGAATATTACTGGAATCTAATTAGAAAAAGGCTGGTAGATTTTCTCAAAGTAAACAACCTGTAGGACAGTAGGCAAAATGTGTTGTGGAGGGGGAGGTTTTGCCAGATGAACCTGATTGAATTATTTGATTGGGTAATATGGGTGACTGACAAAGGACATGCAGTAGACATACTGTATATAGACTTCAGTAAGGCCTTCCTCTTGGTCCCCCATAGGGGACTGGTCAAGAAACTGAAGTATACTGAGGTGGAGGAAAGGGTAACAACATGGGTGGAAAACTGGTTAAAGGGCCAAATGCAGAGGATAGTTGTGAATGGAGAACATGCTGAGGTTAAGGAGGTGACAAGAGGGGTACCAAAGAATTTAGTCCTGAGGCTCGTCCTCTTAAACATGTGCAACCCCCATGCCACTTTTGGTAAGTTGGACAATCCCATAAAACAGGACTAGCACCCACATATAGCATACCATTTACTTTCAGCAGAAATTTTAAGATTGGTACCACCCTAGTGTTTGGATGTATACCAGGCTCATTATCGAGAGGAAGGGGGGTGGGGGTACAAGAAAAAAAAATGAACCTTTGTAATTACAACCAGGTCCAGGGTAGAGAATGCTAGGCATATGTTAGACCTAACTGCTGCAGGGGTGGGAGGGGGCAGTAATTCCTCACAGAAGCAAGGATCAGAATGTCCAAAACAGCAGCTGGGATTTTGCAGTATGGCTTTATTCAACAATTGTTACCAAAGCATCAACCCCCAAGGGTCGGTCATGGCAAACAGGTACATTTTCAGAACTCTCCTTGCTAGGCAATACAGTTCTCCACAGAAACAACAGTTCCTTTCTCTTCCCCATGGTGCATGCAAGTGGTCTGTGCCACACACCTGAACACATTTCCATTTCCCCAGAGTGTATACTTGTGGAACTGGGCCACACACTCAGAACATCTTCTTTCCCCAAATAGGTGTATGCTTGTTCATAGGTTCATAGGTGGGTACAAGTTCGAGGGACATGCCCATAATTGAACTCGCCATCATTCAACTAATGATGGCAATGATATTTCTTTTCTCCCATAAATCCAAATCATATTTAAAAGAATCAATACTATGATTCAAGACAACATGTGATGGAACAGAATTCCACATGTTAGGCACTCTCTGCGTGACATATTGTTTTCTACGTTTGGTTTTACAGGTCTCAGCATATAGTCTAAGGCTATGTGATCTAGTATTTTTGCTGAGGGATGTTTCATTAAACAATTTGTTTCAAGGAGTAGTTCATCATAGCATGATTTATAGGCCCAACACATATCTCCCCTTAAAAATCTATATTGTTGTGAATATAGTCCTAAATTTTGGAGTCTGTTCCCATAGTCAAGGTGTGCTACCCTGACCACTTATTTGTTCAACCTATGCTGTATTGATTGATAAGTTTTTGAGGCTCTAATTGTGACAGGTAAGCAAAAAGGGGCATCATACTCTATATGTGATCTCACTAAAGATGTATACAATGGTACTAGGACCTCAGATTCTCAACTTTTTATATTCTTCAGTATGCATCTTAGTATTCCATAACATTTTTTTGCAGTGACATTTATATGATGATCACATTTTAACTTGTTGTGATAGTCACACCTAAGTCTTTTTCCGAGGTAGTTACTTCAAGTTGGATATTGCTTATGAAATAATTTGCTGATGGGTTATTTATTCCAAGATGCATTACTTTACACTTTGTAATGTTAAAGTTTCATTTATGATCTGTAGCCCAAGAATATAAGTTATTTAAATTATTCTGAAGTACATCAACAGATCTAGCATCATTTACGATGACTCCAAAAGTTTGCTGTCATCTGCATATTTTTGTAACCAAATACTATTTGTTACTTGCATATCTGAGATCATATTAAATAATATAGGTCCCAATACTGACCCCTGTGGTACTCCACTGCTAACTAAACCCCACACGGATTTACATCCTCTCAAGACCACCCTTTGTTTTCTGTTGTTTAACCATGAGTGTATCCATTGTATGATCAGCGGGTGAATTAATAGTTTTTTAAGTTGTTCAAACAATAACTTATGTGAAACTGTATCAAAGGCCTTTTCATAGTCCAGATAGATAACATCCACCGGCAGACCTTCCTCTAATGCTTAACTTACTGGCTCAAAAAAGTTTACTAAATTACTCATACAAGATCTTCCCTTGGTAAAACCATGTTGAGTAATATCAAGGGTTCCAGTATTTTGAAGATGTTGAAGGATTCTATGCTGCAGTAATCACTCCATAATTTTACCAATACAGGAGGTTAGACTAATTGGTCTATAATTACTGACATTATTTTTAGTGCCTTTTTTATGAATTGGGATAATGTTTGCTAATTTCCAGTCTTCCACAACTATTCCTTCTCTTTAACTATGTATTAAATAGTAAAGTTAGAATGCCAGCTAGTTCTGTGCTTAGTTGGTTAATAAAGATGGAGGGGAAGCCATCATAACCGGCAGAGCAAGTAGATTTAGTATTATTTATAACTTTAATGATATCCTCATTCATAAAAGAAATCACTGATTCTTCTGTAGATGAGTTATTCATATTACCATACTCTTTGTCTTTAAAGATACTAAGGAAATATTTATTAAATTCATTTGCCATCTACTTATTATCCGTTATTAACTCATCCTGTATAAAGAGTGATCCTGCGCCTACCTTGGTTCCTTTAAGAGAGCTAATATAATTATAAAACTGCTTCTTGTTATCTTTACAATCTGATGCTAATTTTAATTATAAGCTCTTTTTTGCTTGTTTAATCATGTTTTTAGTCGTTTTAGCTAGGTGCTTAAACTTAGACCATGCTTCATCAGTAGGATGTTTCTTATAATAGTTAAAGGCCCTTTTCTTTTTCCTGATACTCTTTTTAATACTACTACTCCACCAGACTGGTATTCTTTGCTTTTTATTATTATATTTTATTCTATAGGGTACCCAAGTTCTTATACAATACTTAAGTTTTTGTTTAATGAGACTCCACATTTTACTAGTATTTAAGCCTACTAGGTCCTGTTGCCTATTCCACTGCTTTAATATTGCTTAATTAATTTGTAGTTAGCTTTGTAGAAATTGGCCACTTTAGTGTCCCTGTTATGTGTACATTATTTGTATAAAATTCCCAACTAATTACAGAGTGATCACCATCACCCAGGGGTTCCTTTATTTGTGGGATGGAGAAATGTTCAATGTTTGTAATAATTAAGTCTAA
Source organism: Neoceratodus forsteri (assembly GCA_016271365.2). Lineage (NCBI taxonomy): Eukaryota > Metazoa > Chordata > Ceratodontiformes > Ceratodontidae > Neoceratodus > Neoceratodus forsteri. The sequence continues at coordinate 669,598,423 of CM028133.1, forward strand.
AATGTTTTGCTTCCTTATGGGTTCTTCTATTATTTGTTCAAGATCATTCTGCATAATAAACTGTGCTAACCTGTGCTCATTTCTATTATAGGCACTTAGGGTAGGCCAAACTATCCCTGGGAGATTGAAATCTCCAAACAAGATGAAATCAGAGTCAACAGTGATATTATCTAGAGTTGAAAATAAATTTTCATTGTCCTCACTATCTAACCCTGGCGCACGATATCCAACCCCTCTTATAAGTGGATGTGATAGGGAGGTAATCTGTACAACAATTATTTCACTGTTGAATTGGTTATATTGATTCAATTTGCAATACTGGAAATGATCTTTAATATACAGTGCCACACCTCCACCCTTTTTAATACTATGATTTTTCTGTATTATGGAGTAACCTGGTGTGTTAGTGGCCCAGTCTCTGTTGGAGAACCATGTTTCAGTGACAGCACATATATCAATTTTATTTTCAGTTGATTTGTAAGATAACTCATCTAGCTTATTGCTAAGACTTCTAGCATTAACTAAAAAAGTATTAATTTTCTGAGTGCAAGGTTTTTTGGCAAAGATCCTTTATTGACCTAGTATATGTGATGGGGTATCCATAGGGATGGTACTATTGAACTATGCCACACACCTAAACCCGCAACAATGGCCTTTGCTCAGGTAAAACTGGTGCCCTTTCATGAATCAGTTAGCCCTGTCTTGAAAGCTTCCAGATGGCATTCCTCCCACCCTTTGCCCCAACCGACAGTCTCTGACATTCCTTCAGGGTTACCCCACAGAAGCCTCCATTCCTCACTGAAATGCTAAAGACTCCGAACTTTACTTTACTTCACTCACATGGGCGAACAAGGGGCACTGACAGATGTGATCTAGCCTTATCTATGGGAACACACACCCCAGAACAAAGCCCTAAATGGAGAACTTGTCTCCCAAAATAGTACTCACAGACTAGTTGCTCCTTTGAAGTACCCTTTTCCACAGATTAGTTGCTCCTTCCTCTAGGCATGGAAACTACCCCAAAACACATTTTCATTCTGTACTCATAAATTTGTTGCCCCTTTCTTTAAGCATTGGAACAATTAGAAAGCACCTTTTCCTTTGGTAGCTTGTCAGAACCATCTCTTACAAAGTCCTTTTCAAAGGCAACTGTACATGCACAAGGACCTTCAGGGAATTGCCCCTTAGATCCACTGAACTAGCAGTTTCTTCCACTTCTCCTGGAGTGAAAATCAGAAATCCTGCTGAAGAAACATCTCCACCACTGCACTGGAAGCTGGTAATTATAATCCAAAACTAGGGTGAGAAACACAGGGCCCTAGATTCAGAGCCCACCGGCAGAGCTTCTGCCATGCTCACTCCCACACTAAGGCACACTGAACATTCTAAAACTTCCCCAGAGCAGCTGACTCGGCAATTGCTATGCTGCTGCAAGAGTTCCAAATGGTATAATCATCCTTCCCTCAGGCTAGCTGAGTAAACAATGATGTCATTAAGTAAGAAGCCCCTAATGAGCTCCTTAACAGCTGCCTGTTCTACCTGCCTAACACTAATACTGATAGGATTCTAATAACCCCAGGGGACTGGGTGGTTACACATGTTTATTTGCAACATAGCACTTGGAGTGCAGGGGGAAGATCTGCCTCTTCGTGGATGATACCAAGATCTGCAGGAGGGTGGACAGAGGATGGGATCAGAACAATGAAAGAAGACCTGGAAAAACTTATAAGATGGTCCAGGGTTTGGCAGCTGAGATTCAATGCTAAGAATTGTAAGGTAACACACATCAGGAACAAAATCCCCAAAATGAAATACCTGATGGGGGAGAGGTAATAGGTGGCACAGCTAAGAAAAGGGGTCTGTGGTGCTAATATCAGAAAGCCTAAAAACTATAGCACAGTGCAGAAGGGCAGTGGGTAGGGCAAATAGGATGCTAGGGTGCACAGGAAGGGGGATCAGTAGTATAAGCGGGAAAGTGATCCTCACCCAGTGTAGGTCTATGGTTTGCTCACGCCTGGAATACTGTGCAAAGTTCTGGAGCCCACACCCGAGGAAAGACTGTGATAGGGTGGAGGCTGTGCAGAAACAGTGGCAAAAATGGTCCATAATCTGGGAAGAAGTCCTAAAGGAAAGATTGAGTGACCTTAACATGTACCCCATGGAAACAAGGAGGAAGAGAGGAGCTATGATAGAAACATACAAATATCTCCATGAGATAAACAAACTGAAATACAATGAATTGTCCATCCTGTGTAAAAACACAAACATAGGAGGATCCATTAAAGCTGGCTGGGGGAGGTTTAGGAGGGATGTCTGCAAGCACTTTTTCACAGAAAGAATGGTAGACAAACGGAATGGACTGCTGGAGAATGTGATCTGTGCCAAAACAGTAACTGAATTTAATTATGAATAGGACAGTCACAAGGGCCTGATTAATGCAGGAGGGGGGAAAGGAGGGAGGGAAAGAGAGAGCAGGGCCATCACATACAGTATGTTTACTATTGTTTATCGAAAATAATCAGAAACAATCTTTGAGCACAAATTGCTCATTTGCAAAGGTTCCATGTCACATGAGAAACAATACAGAAGACAGTATAGAGTACAAATAAGGTACAAATTCGTATTGGTCAGATCAAGTGGAGCCTCACTGCAGGGCTACTAGTGGTTACATAACGTATACATGATAAGTATGGTGCACTGTAATACAAATAAATAATCCATTTGCAGTAAATTAAAGTAACTGTGTGACATAATGTAATACAGCATAATTAACACATTTGTGGGAAGATCAGGTAATAACACATTACAAAGTATGCTCAGGAAATGCTAACACCACTGCTGTTCAGGTTGGGTCAAGGCAGTGGCAAGCTTAGTTCCAGGCAATTTTAGCCCTGAGGGCCCATTGGAATTGTGAGATCTTGGGTAGAGTGGTTATGCTGGCAGGGAGTTCTTTTAGCCACATGGCTGCCTGGTTAAGCTCTGACCAAGGCTTTTTCTTTGCGATGGGGTTGTTAGGGCCTGCCAGGTCATGCTCCGTGTGGTACAGGTGTTGTGGATGGGCCTCATAAGAATGCTAATGGTGGGTGGTGTAAGGCCTAGGAGTGCTTTCTTGACCTATAAGATTGTTTGATAGCGGAGCCTGGCAGAGAAGGGGTCAGTTTGTAAGGGCATATAGATTTCAGGTGTGTGTATTTATGCGAGCCAGTTACAAAGTGGCATGCTTTATTGAGCAGCATCCTGACTCTAAGACCGTGTCAGTGGCTGACCCATAGATTGGAAGACTGTAGTTGATGAATGAGAGCATGGAAATGGATACTGCCAGGCATTTTGCTTCCTCAGTTAGAGTCAGCCTTTGTCTGAAGAGTGCTCTCAACTTCCTATTTCCGATCTGTACAATGTTGTCCACATGTTCTTTGAATAATATGGTGTTGTCTAGGATGACACCCAGGTATCTAAATGTTTTTACTTGCTCCAGTGGGGCACGCAGTCCATTGTGTAAGTTGAGTGGAGCTGATCTGGTGCACAGCTAGAGCTAGCTTCTAGTTATTCCTCTAAATTTTGGAACACAATCAAAGTGATTGAAGGCCATTCCTTTGGAAATCACCTTCCTGCTAAAATTTTAGTTGGCGATACTGTAATCTACGATAGGCCAACTATCCTTGACTCATTTAACAATCATTTTGCTACTGCTGGCCTAGCCTTTGACTCTTCCCCTGCCTGCTCTCTCCATCAACAACTTGGAGAGGATATTCAAGATAAATATATCTGCAGCCCATTATTCTCACTCCAGCCCACAACCTTGAAAGAAGTTGAAGACCTCCTCCTTCAGTTAGACTCCAAAAAAAGTGCTGGAGCCAACCTTATGGACCCCTACTTCTTAAAGGTTGGTTACCATGTCCTAGCAGTCCCAATTACACATCTCTTTAACCTATCCCTGTCACAGGGTGAACTCCCACCCATTTGGAAGACTGCTGTTGTGGTCCCGTTGCTTAAATCAGGAGATCCCAGTGATCTCAATAACTACAGGCCAATCTCCTTACTTCCAATCCTGTCTAAGTTGCTGGAGAAAATAGTGAGTGTCCAACTACGGAACTATCTGGAATTGGAAAACCTGCTCAATCCCCTATAGTCAGGCTTCAGGGCACAGCATAGCACAATATCTGCTCTCGCTAAAGTGACCAATGACTGGCAAACAGATTTGGATGATAATAACTTCATCTGTGCAGTGTTCTTGGATCTAAGTAAGGCATTTGACACCATGGACCATAGCCCGCTTCTTTCATCCCTTCGGAATATGGGCTTAGATGCCCTAACCTTAAGATGGTTCACAAACTATTTCTCTGGCTGATTTCAGCAAGTAAAGGCTGATGGAGAAGTCTCTCCTTTAAAACCCTTGCTGAGGGGTGTACCATAAGGTTCCATTCTGGGACCCTTGCTTTTCGCTATCTAGATCAACAACATTGATGCTACCATCAATGAAGCTAAAATACATTTATCTGCAGATGACACAGTCAGTAGGATGGACATCCCTTAGCTACAGATGAAAGAGGAATGCTGCGTTCTGGACTTACAAAGCGATGACAGGAAAATTGCCTCAGTACATCTCCATCTGCCTCCCGATATGTACTCTCGGCAAGTATGCCCTGAGAAGCATTTCCTACATTTCTCTGTATGTATATAAGGCAAAATCACGTTTTGGCAGAGCAGCCATAAGCTATGTATTACCTCAGATGTGGAACAAGCTGCAAAAGACCTTGAAACTAACCTACCCTATCACCCTATCTGCCTTCAAATCTCTTTACCTAAGTCACAACAAGGAACCATGCACCTGTTTTACTTGATTCCTGATATTCCTATCACCCTAGCTCATATGAGTCCTGCTACCACAGATATACTGTGATTGATAATAATTTGGGGCTCCCCATTGCATCCCCTTACCCTCTACTCTCGCTCTCACCTCATCTATCACCTCCAGTTTGTATAACCCTGAACTCAGTTTACTTGCCATTCTCATATCCCCTCATACCTCTCTTCTCCTCCTTGAATACCTTTGTTGGCTGAACCTTGAATCCCTGCCCACACATCAACTATCTATGCTTTTTCTTTCATTCAATCCCCCTATTATTCTGGTCTTGACTGTACCCTTAACCTGTCTATATTCCCTCCGTAGAAATACCCTCTAGAGTAGCCTTGTAACCTTCACCCCTATCCAGGACCTCTACATAAACTGTATATTGTGTGCTTGTTAATCTGTTGTACCCATTTGACTGTTATATCTATATATGCATACTCTCGTATATACTTTGAATGACGTGTTACTATTTTATCTCCCTTGACCTATATCCCAACTGTCACTCATTACTGTACATGCCTCTTGTTGTTAATTATTGTATATATTATTTATTGTATATATTCCTGCCTTGTACATTGTTCATTGTATCTTTCTGATATGTTTATCCCGGAAACCCCAGGTCCACCTCAAAAATGAGTTATGCTCAACGGTGATCACCGGGTTAAACAAAGATTTTGATTAATTGATTGATCTATTTGTATTGTGTATCCCTGTAAAAAGCATAATTTTAATTTTTTTTTTATAGTTAACAACAAGTTCATTGTACTTAAACCAAGATTCTAGGGCCTTAACGCTGTGCTGGAGTTGTTCTTGTAATAAGTAGGGTTAACATAGTAATATAGAATTTGTAGGTAGAAAAGGACTGTTTGGCCCATCCAGATGTTCCCTGCCTAATCTGTTTTGCAAATCCTAATTGGTCTATGGCAACCCTCTCTCCTCCCTGCCCATTTTCTAATGCACCCCTTTGTCCATCCCATGCATGCTTGAAGACCCCTACTGTTTTTGCCTCCAACACTTCTGCTGACAGTCTGCTCCAGGCATTTACTACCCTTTCAGTGAAGAAATATTTCTCACATCTTTCTTAAACTCCCCCTACAAGCTTCATCATATGATACCTTGTCTTGGTGCTTCTTCTCATTTAAAAGAGACTTCCCTCCTGCACCCTATTTACCCTTGTGAGGTACTTGTAGGTCTCTATCATGTCACCTCTCACTCTCCTCTCTTCCAGGGTGTACATATTAAGATTCCTCAGTCTTTCCTCATAGGACTTCTCATGCAACCCCATCACCATCTTAGCTGCCCTCCTCTGGACTGCCTTCACCCTGTCTCTGTCCTTTCTGAGGTGCAGCCTCCAAACCTGAACACAGCACTCCAGGTGGGGTCTCACCAGCCAGCAATACAGTGGCAACACCACCTCCCTCCTCCCTCCTCCTGCTGGATATACCCTTCCCTATGCACCCCAGCATCCCAGTAGCCCTACCCACTGCTTTGTCACACTGCCTTACCATATTGTGGTCACCTTATTTGATAACCCCAAGGTCCTTTCCCTGTTTAGTGACTGTCACAACCCTCCACCTTATACTCAGTGCCTATGCCACAAGTGCATGAACTTGCACTTTTTGGCATTGAACCCCTACTGCCATGTTTTAGACCAATCTTTAAGTTTCCACAGATCTCTGCTCATTCTTTCTATCCCATCCTGAGTGTCCTGTCTATTGCAGATGTTGGTATCATCTGCAAAAAGGCTTACCTTACCTTTCCTTGCAGTTTCTCAGTAGCATCACTTATGAAGACATTGAAGAGGACCAGTCCCAGTACTGAGTCCTGTGACACCGCACTGGTCACTTCTCCATCATTCGAGTAAGTACCGTGTGTCACAAATGCACTCAGCAGGTCAGGCCCTCTGCGCCCTCAGTGCCAACCTCCGAGCATAATAGTGTGAACAGGTAACAAACTGGGTAACCCTCCTGTCTGCTTTTGGGTCCAAATCACCTTTAGTCTCAGATTCTGGGGGGATTCAAACTGTGAACCTTATGCTAGCATACCCAATGTACAGGCTCAGATATGTACCCTTGGGATTGAGGTACAATCTTTTGCCAGGGGCACCAAGCCAGGCTTCCAAAATGAACCCTTAAAACTCTATAAAAGACCTTAGGTATATTCTTACCTTTTCCCAGTTTAGTAACACCATCAAGCTTTTGAACAGTTTTTGTCAGTCTTAACCCTCTATGCGTGACATGCAAAAAAAGAACTGTCAGACGCCCAGGCAGTCTTTCAAATAAAGATTTTAATAAAAGATGATAAAAATATGAAAAATGTAAACACAGAACAATATATCAAAAAGCATACAGCCACTTAAGAGAAAAGCAAAGAAACTACAGACAAACTCCTATCAACATACAGTTTAGATATTTCTATCTAATGTATTACCTCTTTAAGTGCTTATCAGAGCTGTGTGTCTTTCTAGAGTCCCAAGATGGAATATATCTAAACAGTTCAGACACAGTATAGTTTAAACTGTGTCTCTCCACACCCCTTTTGTGAGTCATCTAGCTCCTTCTTTTAAAATATAAACACAATATAAACAGGATGTCCTATCAGGATGTATAGTAAATAAGGTGACAACAGCAAAACCTCATTTCCCAAATTATGAGTCTTTTGATCCACCAGTTTCCTTGAAGTTTTACAACACTGCAATCCCTCGCCTAATTGTGAGATAGCTGGCAGGAATCAGCTTAATGATGTCCTGTTTCTGAAGTCATAAAATGTATATTTTAGTTTCCCAGCTTCAGAGCAGCAACAGGTTATAAAATGGCTATAAAATGCAATTGCTCAAGGAAGTTGATTGCATTACAGAGATCTCCTGGTCAATTAAATATATCCTGTAGCTTCAGTGAAACCTGGTGGGGGGGGTGCACCCATGGAAGCACAGACTCACATGCTGTATTTTTATATTACAAATATCATACAGCAATCTTAACCAGCTGGCCAAGCGTCACACCGTGTACCACCACCCTCTGTCCTCTATCCATTAGCCAGTTTCTAACCCAATTCACCACTTTGGATCCCACTCCCAGGATTCTCAGTTTCTTTATCAGCATCCTGTGTGACACAGTGTCAAAGGTCTTGCTGAAGTCCAGTGAGACCAGATCCACTGCCTTCCCCTGATCGATTTCCCTGGTGATCCAGTCAAAGAAATACATCAGATTCATTTAGCATGACCTCCCCCCAACCCGTGAATCCATGCTGCCTGTGGTTTTGCAGCCCACTGGATTCAAGATACTCAACCAGTCTTTCCTTTAGCAGGGTTTCTATTGACTTTGTGGATGGGTATGTGGGTGGGGTAACAGAGGTACACAATAACTCAGGATTTTGTTCAACACACACAAGAATTTTGTGTGAAGTTTATTGTTGTAAAATAACTTCAGGTTTGAAAACTATACAAAAAAATAAAACAAAAAAAATTATTCAACTCCAGACTTGAAAGAAAAATAAGAAAAAGCTCTCCTTGAGCCTCAGAACCACTTCCCCTCAGTTATTCTGCCACAGCACAGAATACTAGACAAACAATAATTTCTACTATCTTCTGTGCTCTCAGTCCATCCTCTCAGGACACTCTCCCAAGTTGATCTGTTCTCTCTAAGCACAGTACATGCTTTTATAGTCAGTCAATTATACCAGTTGGTCAGTTGACCCACCCCTTTTCTAATACATGTATTTTCCTGTCTAATACATACATGTGGGGGGTCAGTCTGGCTCTACAGTCATTCCCATATATTATTCATTTTCATTATACCTTCATACATTTCTTATTCATAGGCTATCTATGTTTTCTTCTCCTTGAATAGGTAAGTGCCAGGTAATGAGGGCTTTAGCTCCTCCTCTCTATCACTGACTGACAGCTGGCACTCCCTTAAGTAATCCTCACTTTGGGCCCTCGGTCTCCTAGGAGCCCATTTTACTTTCAGATCAGTCGAGGCAACCTGAAAACAAATCCCTGTAAAGCATTGGTCCTGGAGCAGCAGAACAACAGCATACCTGACATTTCCAGCAGCTAAAAATGTATTCTGAGAATCCTGAGCCTTCCAACACTCCCAGGTATGACTTTTACATGTTTTAGTAAAACAGGAGTCCGATAGCTAAAATATCATGCCGTTGGGAAATATTTTCATTCGGGCCCCTTTTATGTTAAAAGCCATGCTTTTGTATAATTTTACCAAAGGAAAGTATTTTTAGGGGTCTTTTATAACTGGTACCTTTGTGCTGTTACAGAATAGCTCTGTGTAACACCATATGGACCATAGTACCCATTTCCCTTTGGCATTTACATACTCATTCGGCAAGTGCTTTCCTACATTCGCGGTCATATCTTCTTGCAATGCAGAGTATCTTCCTCTGCTTCTCCTAACTGGATCATGTCATTAGGCACCTCGAGGACATAGCCTGCAGCATGCATCCAGACAGTTAGGAGTTTAAAGGGAAATAATGGAAAAGATGCAGGCACTACAAACATTCCTGATTAGTGCTTTTAGACAGTAACATTTTATTTCTTCGAATTGCTTTTTTAGTAATTTAAACAGTGACCTTCAGCTTTCACTTTCTATTGCTGGCAGCCACCATTTCATGGATAGCAGAGAGCTGCCTGAGCTCACTTTATGCTAATATGACCTGCCAACCAATAGTAGAGGCCAAACAGGCATATTAGCATACAGTGAGCTCAGGAGTCTCACTGCTACTCATGAGATGGTGGCTGCCAGCAACAGAAAGTGGAAGTTGTTGGTAGCTGGTCTAAATAATTTAAAAAAGCTGTTACTGTCTGATAGCACTAATTGAGAGTTTCTGTAGTGTCTGAGGAAAGCTGTGTCTTTTCCATTGTTTTCCTTTAATAGTTTGGAGTTTTTTCTATTTTGGGCAGCGATCCACCAAACATACAGAATAATGACTCCTTTGACTATGCATTTTATTCATTCACCAATCGCTAGGTAACAAAACAGTTTCTTTATGCAGCAAATGTCTAGCGATGGCAAATATTATGGCACAGGTTCAAGGCAAGGACAGAAAAGAAATAACAGAGGGTTCAGAATAGCAATGAAGATACTGTAGTGGGTAGCCTACCCACTATAGTAGAAAGATGAAATGATAGATATAGAAAAAAGAAGAATGTGCCACTGCAGTAGACTTAGGGATACAAGGGGTTTGAGAAAATGTCCTTCCTGGCTGAACAAGGAATGGGGAGGGGGGACCAGGCTTTGCTACCACATACCCTCATGGTTAACTGTAAACTAGAACTGTCAAGGTCTTGTTTCCAAGACAACCTACCCCAATGATATGGATAGGATGGAGCTGCCGCCCACCCTCCTCGCTTGGTAGCTCCACCCCAGGGTCCCTTATAACAATATAGCCAGGTAATACAAGAACACTGTACTACCTCATACAATCATTCTTTCTCACTTATTCTGGGGTGTCTAAATCATACATCATAATCATAACATTGTCAACAAATCCTCATTTCCCATGAGCACCATAACATGAAAGAAAGTCAGTAATTACATGTTGGGTCCCAGCTCTGTGCTTTATAACAAATTTGTATAGTTGTAATGCTAGGTGCCACCGCATAATCCTATTATTGCCATCTTTCATTTGGTGTAGAAAGCATAAAGGATTATGGTCGGCGACCAATGTATAAGGAGCACCCCACAAATAAAACTTCAGTGCTTCAATCGCCCACTTGGCTGCCAAACACTCCTGCTCCACTGTAGCATATTTTTGCTCCCTATCATGTAATCTCCAAGAAATATAGAATATAGGATGTTTTATTCCATCAGTTGTTTAGCTTAGCAGCACCCTGTGTCCAATGCCTGAAGCATCTGTATGGACCTCAAAGGGATGCTCAAAGTCAGGGATTTTCAATACCAGTTAGGAACACAGGGCAGCCTTTATCTCTTGAAAAGATTTTTCACAATCATCCATCCATCTCACCTTATTGCCATACTTCTTTTTTGTCAGTTATGTGAGAGGTGTGGCAATGGTAGCAAAATGAGGAATAAACCAGCGGTAATATCCCGCCAAGCCTAAAAAAGATCTGACATGCTTTTTTTATCTCAGGCTGGGGACAGTTAGCTACCACTTCTACCTTATCAATCTCAGGTTTCACCACTCCATTTCCCAGTATGAAGCCTAAATATCAGGTTTCTAGCATAGCTAAGGCACATTTGGCAGAGTTGATGGTAACACCAACTTTCTTAATGGAGTCTACAACTGCCCTCAAGTGTGCCAAATGGGAGTTCCAGTTAGGACTACAAATAATCACATTGTCCAGATAAGCTGCACAAAAATTATGGTGAGGTGCTAGTATCTGGTTCATGTAGCACTGGAACATGGCTAGCACTCAGTAACCTGTGAAGTGGGCACATGAGGAAGAGTGCCGTCCATTATGGTGACACCTTCCTCGTGCAATCCACTCATGGTGACCAACAGGTAGGGTGACCGGATGAGGGGGTGGGTGAACTAGGCGACAGGACGTTGCTATACGTACGTGTGTGGGGAGGTGGGAGCGAGCACGGCGAGCATGGGCTGGGAGGGGGTGGAGAGGCTGTAGGGAGTGGCACTGCAGTCATCAGTTGAGCTGCGGCATGACGTCGGGGATTGGGCAATGGCTGGGGTGGCTGAGGTACTGGGTTTGGGTCTGGGCGCTGGTGCAATTTTTATTGAGCCCGGCCCGAACCTTTTATTTTTATTACTTTCACCCCCCCAACATGCACCCCTCTGGAGTTGAACCCCCCACAGAAAGTAGTAAAAATATGTCCTGGCACCCTTGTGCTGGTGTGCCAGGGTTGTCAGAGTGCCGAAAATGTGTTCGGCACTCTGACTGAGTGATAACGGTGATCGCCTTTAGGCATTCGCCGTTATTACATAGACCCCTAGCACTCCATGTAAGCCAAACGGCATAGTCCTAAATTAAAACAACCCCATTGGTATACTAAAGACTGTTTTCTCCTTTGATGCCTTTTCTAGGGGGATCTGCCAATAGCCCTTGGTGAGATCTAGAGTAGACATATATCGGACATTTCCGACTCTATCCAGAATGTCATCTATTCTCGGTATTGGGTAGGCATCAAATTGTGAGACCTGATTCAGACCTCTAAAATCAAGGCAGAGGTGAATTCCTCCTTCTTTTTCAGGCACTACTATGATGGGGAACCCCAAGCACTGTTCAAGGGTTCAATTATCTTAAGTGCTTATAGTTTGTCTAGTTCTTTTTGTACCTCAGCTCAGACTCGTTCAAGGACCCTATATGGTTTCTTTCGAATGGGGGGCTAATCAGTCCGGATAACGTGTTCTACCCCTCTAGCAAGGCCAGAAGTGCTAGTAAAAGTCTGGGGATATTCATCCAGCAGTGCTTTTAAGCCCTGCTTTTTGTTTGGTTCCAACAGGAGGGTGATACATATCTCCTGCCCATCCTGTGGTACATTCAAATGACTATATGCAACATCCATCTCTGTATCCTCCCTTTCTGGTATGACTAATAGTCCTGCCCCTGGTCTGGTTTTCTCATGCCACCTTTTTAACAAGTTCACATGATAGATTTTTTTATATTGCCTTTTTTCTGGGGTCTCAATTTCGTAAGTTACTGGCCCGGTCCTCTTTAGCACAGTATATGGTGCTTGTTATTTCATTAGCATTTTATTAGCTAAGGTGGGGAGAAGTAACAGTACTCTTTCTCCTGGGGAAAAATTATTCTCTCGAGTCCATTGATCATAAGTGTGTTTCCATTTTATTTGGGCCTGCACACCCATATCATGAGCTGTTTTTGCATATTTTATTCGTCTTTGTCTTAACTGCTTCATGGATGTGGCAGTTCCCAGATGTTTTAAGTCTTTACCCTCTTTCCAACATTCTTTCACCACTTCCAAGGGTCCTTGGGGATTCTTGCCATACAGAAGCTCAAAAGAGGAGTAACCTGTGGAAGCCTGAGGAACTTCATGATAGGCAAAAGGGAGGAACTTGTCCCAATCTTTGCCTTCATCATGTACAAACTTCCTCAGCATTCTTTTGCAGGTTTGATTAAACCCTCCATATGCCCATCCGTTTGGGGGTGATATGGAGAAGATCGTACAGCCACTATACCAAGAAGTCTGTACAGCTCTTTTAGTAAGGTGGCGTTAAAATTGCTGCCCCTATCAGTCACAATCTCCTTAGGTATTCCCACCCCACTTGAATACTTTAATCAACTCCTCCACTACTTTTGGGGTAGTGACTGACCACATCGGGATGGCCTCAGGATATTTCAGCACATAATCACACAAGGTGGAAGGCTAGGTTTGCTGGCCAAGGCACCTAGCTTCACCTGAGCTCTTTCCTTCTAGCTTGCTTGAAAGGACAGAACTAAGAACCTTACCAGAGTAAGGGAAAGGATTAAGACTTTTGGCTAGGCAGATTTACTGTGTGTTGTTGTTTTTATTTTGTACTCACAGGGATTGTTACTGTTTGTTGCTAACATTTTATTGCTTTATTTTTCTCTGATTCACATTGCTGTTGCTAGGTATACCTTCTGCTGCATTATTACAAGGTGTGCCTACAGGTGTGTGCTAACAGATTACTGCTGTAATCTTCTGATTCAAATTGTCTTTCGTAAGGTATACAGTATCTTCTGTTACTGCATTATTTTTCTTTGTAGCAAACTGTTTCTTACAGGGTATATCTTCTGTGAAATTATTACAGCTGGTGCTTACAATTTTGTGACTTTTTATCACTAGGCTAAGCAAAATTACTGTTTGCCCCTATTTTATTTATTTATTTTTTGCTGAAAAGGTTTTCTTGTCTCTGAGGTGTTGCAGTCTCCTTCTCATATTGAAGACAGGGAGAGTGAGAAAGCAGCCACAGCTTCCTTGAATCAAGGAGGCTATTTTCTAGACTACACTGAACTGAATTATTACTTTTTGGACCTGTGTAAGTAACTAGTATTAATTCTGTTTTTGGGGTAGACTTTTCTTAGTTTTAACTTTAATTTGCCAGGGAGAAACTGTAGCTGGAATATATTTGCAGTCAGTTGTGACTAGAGCCTTTGTGAAATAGGTGTCTGAAAGGAAGGAAGGCACTCCCTGGGGTGGAGGGTAAGAGTTGTGGGTGATTGTTTCTGGACAGCATAGGTGCAACAGGAGTTTGTGGAGTTGGGGAGGGGCCTTAGACAAGTAGCACACACAGTAACTTTCTCAGAAGTGCTACCTGTCTATGGCATGGATGAGGCTAGGGCACTCCACACCATGGGATTCAATGACTGGTTGAAAAGCTGGTGCAGAGCTCAGGGATTTAGCTTCATTGGGGACTGGGGTTCCACCTGGAGGGATGCAGGCCTATACAGACATGATGGTCTGCATCTATCCTGGAGGGGAACCAGGATCCTAGGTGATAGGTTTAAATGCTTCAGTGGCAAGCATTTAAACTAGCTAAGGGGGGGGAGGCACTGAAGAAGAGAAGGGAAATTCTAGCCCCCCCCAAAAAATCAGGGTAATTAGTGAGGTAAACACCAAAATAGAGCCGTCGATAGGGAGAAGGGCAGGGGTAAATGGAGAAAAAGACAAAGGCAGCAGGGACAAGGATGGGGCAAAAAGAAATAAAGCCATAAAAAAATGGAGGGTAATGAGTACCAATGCCCGTAGTCTAGGTAAAAAGCTCCCTGAAATGGTGGTCTTGATGGAAGAGGGGATGCTTGGATATTGTGGCAGTCACAGAATCATGGTACACAGAGAACCATGACTGGGATGTCAACATACCAGGGTACACAATCTACAGAAGGGACAGGGAGGGAAGAAGAGGGGGAGGAGTAGTTCTCTATGTAAGGGAAGGGATAAAAGCAACAAAACTGAGAGGAGGCATTATGGGTCATCCTGGAGACTGGAAATGGCTCCACAATTTCTCGCAGGGGTTGTATACAGACCCCCATCTCAGGGGGAGGAAATGGACAAGGAAATGATAGAAGGCTCCTTGGGATGGCAGAGAAAGGGGAGATACTGCTGATGGGAGACCTGAATATGCCGGATGTTGACTGGAGCACCTTTGCTGCAGCCACATCCAAGAACAGGGTCATTCTCGATGCCCTACAGGGGGCATGCCTCAAACAGCTAGTTTTGGAACCCACTCAGGAGAGAGCAATCTTAGACCTGGTATTCTGAAATGGGGATGGAGAGAGGATCTCTGATCTTGAAGTTGGTAGCCATCTGGGAACAAGCGACCACCAAACAGTGTGGTTCACGATAAACTTAGCTGTAGAGTCAAGTCACACAAAAGTGAAGGTACTGGACTTCAGGAGGGCTGATTTTGTCAAAATGGGAGAGTGCCTCAGAAAAGCACTCCCAAACAGGCAAGAAGGTGGGGTGGAGCAACAATAGGGAAACATCAAAACCGCCATCACAGAGGCAACAAGTCTTTGTGTGAAGCAAATAAACAAATCAAAACAAAAGGAAAAAACCCTATGGTTCTCAAAAGAAGTGGTAGGGAAGGTAAGGGAAAAAAAAGATAGCATTCAGGAAGTATAAGGAAACACAGAAGGAGCAGGACAGAGAACTGTACCAGTTAAAGCAGAAGGAAGAGGGTAAGGCAGTCAGAATAGCAAAGGCCCAAACTGAGGAAAAGATAGCCATCTCAGTTAAGACGGGGGATAAAACCTTTTATAGGTACATTAGGGAGCAAAGAAAGACTAAGGCAGGGATACTGAGGCTGAACAAAGAGGAAGGTGGTTGGGCAGAAAGTGACAGTGAAAAAGCAGGGATACTGAACGAATACTTCTGCTCAGTATTCACAATGGAAAAGCAGGGGTCAACAGAAGCACTCTGGATAGGGGGGTTGATATTAGTCCTTTCACAGAAGAAAGGGTTCTGAAAGAACTCTTTAAACTGAAGGTGGATAAAGCAATGGGGCCTGATGGGATTCACCCCAGAATTTTAAAATAACTAAGGGAAGCACTAGTAACACCACTGACTACCCTTTTTAATAAATCATGGGAGGATGGGGTGGTACCTGAGGACTGGAGGAGGGCAGATGTGATTCCTCTTCACAAAAGTGGGAGCAAGACAGAGGCAGGAAACTACAGACCTGTCAGTTTGACCTCAGTAGTAGGGAAAATGATGGAATGACTTCTGAAGGAAAGAATTGTTGAGTACCTAAAGGTCAGTGGGGCACAGGACCCAAGGCAGCATGGATTCACAGCGGAAAGGTCATGTCAGACAAATCTAATTGATTTCTTTGACTGGGTGACCAAAGCAGTAGACCAGGAAGGGGCTGTGGACATGGCCTACCTAGACTTTAGCAAGGCATTTGACACAGTCCCACAAACAAAAGATTAATAAACAAATTAGCCAGCCTGGGAGTGGGTCCCAGGGTGGTAGCCTGTGTAAAACACTGGCTGGACAACACGACACAGTGGGTAATAGTAAATAAAGTCCACAGTGAAGAAAGGAGGGTTACTAGTGGGGTACCGTAGGGTTCAGTACTGGGGTCGGTCCTTTTTAATGTCTTTATAAGTGACATTGCAGAGGGACTGGAAAGGAAAGTATGTCTCTTTGCAGATGACACAAAGATTTGCAACAGGGTTGATACGCAAGGTGGGACGGAAAGGATGAATAGGGACTTGGCAAGGTTGGAGGAATGGTCAAATGTATGGCAGCTTAGATTCAATGCAGAGAAGTGCAAAGTAACGCACCTGGGAAACAAAAACCATGGGGAAGAGTACACAATGGAGGGTGAGATACTAACAACAACAGAAATGGAAAGGGACCTGGGGGTAGTCATATCAGACGACCTAAAGGTGGGCAAGCAATGTGAGAAGGCAGTAAGGAGGGCTGGGGGGATACTAGGGTGCATAGGGAGGGGCATCACCAGTAGAAAACAGGAAGTTGTTGGCCCTCTGTACAGACAGTTGGTAAGACCACATCTGGAAAACTGTGTACAGTTCTGGAGACCCCTTCTCCACAAAGACATAGACAGGGTGGAGGCTGTCCAGAGGAGGGCAACCAAAATGATGCAGGCTCTGCATCAGAAGACATATGAAGAAAGACTAAAGGAACTAAAGATGTATAGCCTCGAGGAAAGGAGGGAGAGGGGGGACATGATAGAAATTTCAAATACCTCAAGGGAATCAACAAAGTCCAAGAGGGTAGCATCTTTCAGAAAAAGAGATGTGCCAAAACAAGGGGGCACAATTTGAAGATAGAGGGGTGACGGCTCAGAGGTAATGTGAGAAACTATTTCTTCACAGAGAGGGTTGTGGACACATGGAACAGTCTTCCTGAGGAGGTTGTAGAGTCAAAAACAGTGGGGGAATTCAAGAATGCATGGGACAGACATAAGGCAATTCTAGTGGGGGGTAGGAGGAAGTAGGCTGTTGGTTAACTAGGATCTGCAGCTTATCTGTTAGGTAGGGAAATGGGAAGACTAGGTAGGCCAAATGGTCCTTATCTGCTGTCAAATTCTGTGTTTCTATAACTAGTATGAAGCAGTTGCCTTTTGTAGTTTTATTTAGTGGTCCCAGTACATCTATTACAATCCTGTCAAAAGGGCCAGTCACTAATGGTAGGGGCATTAAGGGTGCTACATCCTTCTTTCCTACCTGGGATACCAATTGAAAACTTTCACACTTCCCTACAGTATTTAGCCACATCTTCGTGAATTCCTGGCCAAAAGAAGTGTTGGGTTAGTCTCCCTAACATTCGGTCTCTTCCCACATGGCCTGCCTAAGGAAGGTCATGGCTAAGAGATAAAAGGTCCTCTCTAAAACATTGAGGCACCAACAATTGTTCAATTCGTTCTTGTGACACAGGGTTGTTACATACGCAATACAATAAACCATTTTGTTCTATAACCTCAGGGTTACCTGGTGTCATTACCTGTCCTACCTGCAAAAAGAAAGGTTTTAAACTTTTATCAGCATGCTGTTCAGCAATCACATTTGCTTTTACAAAAATGTTAGAAACATTCTCTGGGGTTAGTCCTTTTTGCTCACAGTGCTATTGTGTTTGCTGTCTCTTTTTAGCATTTCAAGACAGTTTAGTTTTCCCTGGTTCCTCAACCATGTCATCCTGAAAAGGAAAACGTTCTCCAAACTGTAGTTGCTTTCTCTCCTGTGCTCGAGTTGTTATAGCAGCAACAGTTCCTTTTTCTGGCATAAGAGAAGTAAAATCGGGAAAGTCATGGCCAATTACCATGGGTACTGGCAAATGTGGCACTACGCCAGTAGTGATCAAGGTTGGATGTTCTTTCACAACCAACTCTAGAGTAGTCGTAAGATAATGATGTGTGTATGTCCCCATGAACACATACCACACTCATGTTTGGTCCCCTTTCTGTACTAGAAACAAATTCAGGTCTAATCAAACGTCTGCTGACTCCCAGAGTCTATTAGGGCTGCCACAGTTTGTTTTTCAACTTGTACATCCATAAAGAAATATCCAGGATTCAGTAAAGCCAAAGGAACTGAATCACCTCTTTTTGTGGGACAGAACCTTGCTATGTATCCTAGGCCTTTGCAGTTTTGACACACAGTATCTGGAGGGAATGATCTCCCACCACTTCCTCCTCTGTTGTCTATTTTGCCGTCGTAATATACCACACCCAGGCTCATAAGTCTGTCTGATAGGGGGAGTGACTTTAGGTCTGGCTGTTTCTGCTTGTCTATTGCCTGTTCTTTTGTAATTTTGGTGGGCAGAAAGAAAGTCATCAGCCAAGATAACTGCTATCTCAGCTGTCTCAGGTTTATGCTCCCAGACCTATATCTGAACCTCTTGAGGCAAATTCTGCAAGAATTGTTCTATTACAATGGTATCAACAACATTTTCAATGGTCTTTCCTTCTGGCTACAACCACTTTAGACATAATTCTCTGAGCCTGGTAAATGACTCTCTAGGGGTGTCATTACACTGGAATTTCAATGTCCTAAACCATTGCCTATACGTCTAAGTGTTTATGTCGTAACGTTTAAGAATTTCCTTTTTAACCAAATCATAGGTACTGGCAGTTCTTGAATCCATGTTGCTATATGCTAGCTGTGCTTTGCCTATCAAGTATGGGGCCAAGCAAACCACCCACTGTGTTTGAGGCCACCCACATGCCTGTGCAATCCTCTCAAATGTTGTCAAATAACCCTCAATATCATCAGTTGCCATCATTTTAGTCAATTTTATGTCTTGTGGGTTTTGATCAGGCCTGCCCCCATCCTGCCCACATCCAGCCCCCAAATCGTGAAAAGCTCTTAATGTCTCTGCCCACCTGATGTCTTGTCTCCGTGTCTGTTGTTCTCTCCTCCCTTTCCACGTCCAGCTGTCGTATAGCCAGCCAGCTTAGTAATTCCGGGAGTCCTTCTAGTGGTTCCTCCATGTAACTCCACTGTTCTGCTTCCTTCTGTTTCTCCTCTTTGGGTTCTCCATCGATCCAGTCCTTCAGTCTTTGAACCCATACCACAGGTTCCAATCCAAACATCAGCATCTCTCCTGATTTCAATATCTGGATTCGGGTCTGAACTCCAGTTGCCACATCACTCTTCTCCTCCTCGTCCGACATACCTCCTTGTCACCCAAGTACCAGGGCTGGTACTGAATTCTGGTTTCCCCCACCATGCTGGACAACCAGATATCCCACTCTGACATTAAATTCTGTGGACGGGTATGTGCGCAGTGTAACAGAGGTGCACAACAACTCAGGATTTTGTTCAACACACAAGAATTTTGTGTGAAGTTTATTTTTGTAAAATAACTTCAGGTTTGAAAAATATACAAAAAATAAACAAAACAAATAAAGAAAATTAGTCTTAACTCCAGACTTGAAAGAAAAACAAGAAAAAGCTCTCCTCAAGCCTCAGAACCACTTCCCCTCAGTGATTCTGCCACAGCGTAGAATACTAGACAAACAGTAAATTCTATTATCTTCTGTGCTCTCAGTCCATCCTCTCAGGACACTCTCCCAGGTTGCTCTATTCTCTCTGAGCACAGTACCTGCTTTTATAGTCAGTCAATTATGCCAGTTGGTCAGCTGACCCTTCCCTTTTCTAATACATGCATTTTCCTGTCTAATACATACACATGGGGGGTCAGTCTGGCTCTACAATCATTCTCATATATTATTCATTTTCATTATACCTTCATACATTTCTTATTCCTAGGCTATCTATGTTTTCTCCTCCTTGAATAGGTAAGTGCCAGGTAATGAGGGCTTTAACTCCTCCCCTCTACCTCTGACTGACAGCTGGCCCTCCCTTAAGTAACCCTCACTTTCGGCCGGTGGTCTCCTAGGAGCTCATTTTGCTTTCAGATCAGTCGAGGCAACCTGAAAACAAATCCCTGCAAAGCATTAGTCCTGGAGCAGCAGGACAACAGCATACCTGACATTTCCAGTGGCTAAAAATGTATTCTGAGCATCCTGAGCCTTCCAACACTCCCAGGTATGACTTTTACATGTTTCAGTAAAACAGGAGTCTGACGGCTAAAATATCATGCCGTTGGGAAATATTTTCATTCGGGGCCCCTTTTATGTTTAAAGCCATGCTTTTGTACAATTTTACCAAAGGAAAGTATTTCTAGGGGTCTCTTATAACTGGTACCTTTGTGTGTTACAGCATAGCTCTGTGTAACATCATATGGACCGTGGTACCCTTGTCTTCCGTACCCTGCAGCATGCCCATTTCTCTTTGGCATTTACATACTCATTCGGCAAGCGCTTTCTTGCACTCGCGGTCGTATCTTCTTGCAATGCAGAGTATCTTCCGCTGCTTCTCCTAACTGGATCGTGTCAATAGGCACCTCAAGGACATAGCCTGCAGCATGCATCCAGACAGTAAGGAGTTTTAATAGTTTTAGAGTTTTTTTCTATTTTGGGCAGCGATCCCCCAAAACATACAGAATAACGGCTCCTTTGACTCTATGTATTTTATTCATTCACCAATCGCTAGGTAACAAAACAGTTTCTTTATGCAGCACGTGTCTAGCGATTCCAAATATTATGGCACAGGTTCAAGGCAAGGATAGAAAAGAAATAACAGAGGGTGCAGAATAGCAGTGAAGATACTGTAGTGGGTGGCCTACCCACTATAGTAGAAAGGTGAAATTATAGAAAAAGAAGAATGTGCTACTGCAGTAGACTTAAGGATACAAGGGGTTTGAGAAAATGCCTTTCCTGTCTGAACAAGGAATGGGGGGAGGGACCAGGCTTCACTACCACAAACTTCTCCACCACGGATGTAAGACTGACCAGCCTATAGTTGCTAGCCTCTGCCCTGCTGCCACTTTTATGTAGAGGAACCAAGTCAGCTCTTCTCCAGTCCTCTGGAATGACTCCAGTGAGCTGTTGAACAAGGCTTTCAGTGGGGCAGCTAGCACCTCCCTGAGTTCCTTTAGAACTCTTGGATGTATTCCATCTGGTCCTATAACTTTGTTTACCTTCAGAACTGCAAGTCCCTTCCAGACTCTTTCTTCTAAAAATGGTCTTATGTCCACCTCCTCGCAATATTCCTGCTACTACCTCGTGGTCTGTCCCACACTCTCTCTTCCTCCCTCCACTGGGAAGACTGACCAGAAATACCTGTTCAGGATGTCTGCTTTTTCTTGGTCCTCTTCTGCACAGTTTCCCCCCTCTCCCATTCTAATCCTCACTATCCCTCCCCTTGCATTTCTCTTCTTACCTATGTATCTGAAGAAAGTCTCATCCCCCTTCATGACCCCTCTGGCAATTCTTTCCTCTATCTGCACCTTTGCTCCCCTCACTGCCTTGCCTGCTTCCTTTTTCTTTACTAGGTATATAGCACCCCCTGTCCTCCTCTGTCTGTATTTCCTTATACCTCCCGAATGCCACTCTTTTCTCCTTTACCACCTTTGCTGCCTCCTTAGAGAGCCATAATGGTCTCTTTTTTCCTTCTGCTTTTGCTCACTTCCTTCACGCAGAGGTAAGTTGCTTTAGTTATACCATCCCTTATTATTGCCCACTGTGCTTCTGTCCCCTTCCTGGCAATCCCCCCCCTCCTTGAGGCAGCTTCTGAGGCAGTCCCCCATTTCTTTAAAATCCACTCTCCTACAGTCCAAGACCCTCATCCTTGCGTGGTTAGCCATTGTTCCTGTCTTAATGTTAAACCACACTTTACAGTGCTCACTGGTACCCAAGGAG
Source organism: Neoceratodus forsteri (assembly GCA_016271365.2). Classification (NCBI taxonomy): domain Eukaryota; kingdom Metazoa; phylum Chordata; order Ceratodontiformes; family Ceratodontidae; genus Neoceratodus; species Neoceratodus forsteri. The sequence continues at coordinate 669,620,417 of CM028133.1, forward strand.
ACTGTCCACTGTGATGTCTGTAATGCTGTCCCTGTTTGTAGTCACCAGTTCCAGCACTGCCCCATCCTTAGTATGCGGTTTTGACTGGCTGCCTGAGTAAAGCCCCTTATAGGGAGTAAAAGATGGCCCTACTCTTTGTGGAAGCTGCAATTGGAAGGGTGTACTCCACATCCGGCAGATTGAAGACCAACTAGCAGCACTCCCCCTTACTCACAGTTCTTATGATGGCTTCACTAAGTGCCTTATCCTGCTTCTCTCCTTGTGCTGGAAGCCTGTATACTACCCTGGTGTGGATAGTGGCCACTGGAATCTGTCTCCAGGGTTACCCAAAGCTCCTCCAGCACTTCCTTTTTCTCCTGGTGCCCCTGTACCTCCATGGCCTTGGTTTCCTCCCTAACATATAAAACAGGCCATTATCCCTGTCGTGTCTCTCTTAAACATAGAGTAGCCCAGTATGGCCATGTCCCAGTCATGGTGCTCAGTGTACCACAACTCTGTAATGACCACTAAATCCAGGTCACCCTCCATCATAATGGCTTCCAGCTCTGAAATTTCATTTCCAAGACTCCTCACATTTGCACATATGGCTCTCCACACCTTACATCCCCCCACCTGCTGCCCTACTTCCCCCTCCCATTCCTGACTGTCTTTCCCTGAAGCTCCTACTGACTTTCCTCCTACCATTTTAATGTCCTCATTCCTTGTTTCCTTCAATCCTCTACCCTTTCTTGCCTGAGTTATACCACCCTTTTCTTCTGTCTAGTCCCCATCCTTGCCTTTCTGCACCTCTTTCCTATGGGAGTTTTCTCCCCCCTGTGCCCTCCCTCCCAGCTACTCCATCATCTGGGGGAAGGGGCAATTTTTGCCTCTCTTTATTCTACTGCCTCCCCCAAGCTAGTTTAACTGTTCATCCAAGTAGCATTTAAATCTCCCATCAAGGACTGTGGCCCCCTTCTTGGAAGGATGCAGGCAGTCTCCTTTATACAGGCAAATATTCTCCCAGGCTGGCCCCCAGTCCCCAATGTAGCTGAAGCCCTTCTCTATGCACTATACCTTCAATCAGTCTTTAAATGCCCTCATGTGGCGTACTCTTGCATCTCCCTCGCCATACACAGGAAACACCTCTGAAAAGCCACCGTGCAGACCACCTGCTAAAGGTAAGAACACACAGGAGCAGTGCACTTCGTAGCTGAATAATACCAACCCAGGTTGTTTTCTAACCACAAAGATTGGTTTAATAACCTTGTACTACAATTCACATGTAGAAAGCATAGAGCTGAGAACTTCCCCAGTTGCCAGAGGCTTCATCGGGGGCCTCCCTCGAACTCCCTAAAGTTACCCTGCACTATTCCTACCCTGTTCTTTGCCAGATCATTTGTCCCCAAGTTGGCAATGATGTATAGCTCCCTCTCATATCCTGCTGCCCTTACAATCCTCTAGATATGCTCTCATCCTTCCAAGCTGAAGCACCTGTCAGGCACTTCACCTCCTTCTCCCTTTCTCCCCCAAACTCCAAGTCTATCCACCTAACAGTAGTCTCCTACCAGCAGCTGCTTCCTCCTCATGTGGGGGGGGGGGTTGTACAGACTGGCTGGGCTTTTTCTGCTGCTATGTTCTATTTTTCTATAAGATTAGAGTCACAGCTATAAATGTAATCTAAGATTAGCAGATCAAGTTTAGTTCCTTCCCAAACCATAATCACATTGTCTATGAACCAATGCCATAAACATGTGTTCATAGAGACGACAGTTATTTATTTATTTTATTTATTTATTGAATTTTGATGACTGAGTAGGCCCACTGGGTCCCAGAGGTCCCTTTTTCAGGGGCGACCCGGGAATAACAGTACATGAAATAATAGACAGTGATACATATACAGGCTATGGGCATACAGCAGTCTTACAAATAAGTGAGACAAAGCAGTCTTTTCTATGGGTTTCATATATCTAACTAATAAGCTGTTGTTCATATGATCATGTGCCAGTCATACAAAGGAGTGAGGCAGAACTGTAAATTCTATAGGTAACATATATCTAAGAGCCATCAGAGAAGTTCTGTGTGGGGAGGAGGAGTTAGTGCTACCTGTTATGGGATTGGAGATTTAAATGTGGTAGTGTGAGCTGACCCAGGGACATTGTTGAAGTGTCAGGTACCATAGCATTGGCATTTGCTCGTTGACAGCAGAAGGGTCTTGAGTCTAGTGCGGAAGCACGGTACTGATGGGTCTCTTGCACCACCAGTGGGAGGTTGTTCCAAAGGGAAGGGGCAGCATGTGAGAAGGACTTATAATCTGCCTTAGTCCTGACCTTAGGGACCTCTAGTAGTGTTTGGCCTGAGGACCGGAGGTTGCACAGGTTAATCTTTACAGTTAGGAGTCCATCGAGACTCGGGGGGGAGGCGTGGGGCTAATTAGCTTCTTTGCCAGGCAGAGTACAGGGTACCTGAGGTGAGCTTCAAAAGATGGCCAGTTGAGTCTCATTAACGACTTGCAGTGGTGGCTCCTTGAGTGGGATAAGGAGGCAAAGCGGACCAACTTATTGTATATAGTCTGTGATTTACCGTACTCCAGCTTTGCGATACCCTGAAGGACAGGGGCAGCGTATATTAGTGTTGGGAATAGGACACTAGAGGCTATTGCAGTCCTAGCTTCGCGGGAGTCAGCTGTTCCTTGAGCCGATACAGTAATCCGAGTTTGCTATGGATTACTTTGGTGACTTGGTCTACATGCTGTTTGAAGGTGAGACCTTGGTTGAGATATCTAGTGAGGTAATGCAGTTTTCTTTCCATGCGTGCAGGTGTGCACATAGCTGAGTTCATCTCTGCTCATCTCAGTCCATTTTAGAAGGATTATAAATGGATGTAAAGGAGAACTACAGTCAAGATTTGCAAAAAGATATGTTATGCAAAGTGTTTTTAATAGTGTTTGTAGTTCCAGTGTGTCCTTTTCTGTTAGCTGTTAGCAGTTTTTCCTAAATTTGCCTACTAGTTTTATTGCCCTTGGGGATCTCCACATTTAATTTTTTTTATTACTTTTCTTTTTCCTACAATAACCCATGTCCCATGTGATAGTGATGTGTCCAAGACTACTTATTCAGTGAGTGATAGCAGCTGTAGCAGCAATCTGTTGTTAGGAGCCTGATGTTCTGGCCTCAGTTAAGTAACTCTTTTAATCCAATCTTTTAGTTTTCTAGGTATGTTTCTAGATATGTGTCTGCGTGTCTAGGTCGAGACAGGCAAATGTGATGTTTTTAAAACTTTTAAATTCATCAAACTACACACATCCATAAAAAAAGTTCGCATATCACTCCATCTCATTAATATTATAATTAGTAAAGACTTTTAGCTGTTTCCTTACAGAACAGCCCACAGTTATCCTCAGGTGCTTGTCAAACTATGAATGTAGCCTTTATTGATGCTCACCGAATAAGCAGAGTCACTTAAAATCACATGTGACAGGAGATATTGTTGGGAAACGAAAAGCAATAAAAGATTCAAGCAAGGAGATCCCCAGGGGTTATAAAACTAGTAGGCAAATTTAGAAAAAAACTCCTAACAGCAAACAAAGGAAAGAACAGACTAGGACTACACCCTCAAACCAAAACACTCTGCGCAACATATTGTTTTCTAAATTTTGATTGCACTTCCCCTTTAAACTGATACTTCAGTTTTAATGTTTGAGAATGGGTTTCTCCCTGTACCTGATGTTATTTTAGTAGTTATTCATTAAAGATATATGGGATATGACATGAGTGAGAGTGAGATTGCAGCAATATCTCCACAAGCTGCCACTGAACTCTTGATATCCCATGAGTGGCAAAGCCACAAGTGGGCTATCTAGAGTTCAATGACAGGGAATGGTGCTACTTCTGCTATCTCACTGCTATCCATGTCATATTCAATTTATACAACAATTGTGGGTCTCTCTTTTTTCAGTTTTAAAGTTATTTGCATTTGTTTGTTGCAAAAAGTGAAAAAATTGGATTTTGTGCTGTTTTTTGCTAATTATAAAAAAACCAAAAGGTATCTGTAAATGAAAACATCACTCATTTTGTAGATTGTTTTGTGCTGAACAAATTTTGTGCTCATAGTACCATGCTATCATTTTCTGTTTTTAAGTCATTTGCATTTGTTTGTTGAAAAAGCGAAAAGAAAATACATTTTCTGCTGTTTATTTCTTAATTATAAAAAAAAATTAAAGGTAGCTATTGTCACAACCCCACTCAGCAGGTCAGGCTCTCTGCTCCCACAGTGCCAACCTCCAAGTGCAGAATTGTGAACAGGAACAGAACAGGGTAACCTTCCTGTCTGTTTTCTGGGTGTGATTCAACCTGTGGTCTTAAGTTCTGGAGGGATTCAAACTGTGAACTTCTTGCTAGTGTACCCAATGTACAGGTTCAGATAATTCTGCTCTTCGGAAGGGCCAGATATCTTTTGCCTACAGGCACCTAACCAGGTATACGAAATGAACCCTTAAAAACTCTATGAAAGACCTCAGAATAAACTCTTGCCTTTTCCCAATTTGGTAAACCAGTAAGCTTATGCACAATGACAGCTTTAACCATATATGCTTCACTTGTCAAAGAAAGAATTTCAAAGGCACACTAAGTAGTCTCTTAAAATAGAGGTTTACTTTAAAATAGATAAAAATATGTAAGATGTAAATACAGAACAATATATCACAAAAACATACAATCACTTAAAAAGAACAAGGTTTAAAAAGTGCAAATTAATTCCTACCACCAGACAATTAGACTTGTCTATCTAAAGTAGATGTTTCTTCTTCAGAGTCCAAACATGAATGTCTCTAAAGGACAATCACAGCATAATTAAAACAATTATCTTGAGCCTGCCTTCTCCATGATGTCACCCAGCTCCTCCTCTGTTTATTACAAAAATATACAACCAGGATGTCTCATCATTCAGAAGGTAAATTAAATAGGTGACATCAGCAAAAACGTGTTTCCCCATGTGACTTCCCAATCAAGTCTGTAATTTTCCAAGTTCTTTCTTTCATCCATGAGCAACATCCAGCTCTTTCACAGACATCAAAGGAACATTTATGGTTTAGCACCTAAGTGACATAACCTGGTTTCTTCCTCTAACGTCATGAAAGTTTATGATTTCCTATCCTAACACCTGCCAGCTACAATTAAGCTAGATAAACAGGAGATCCTTAATTTAAGACTCTACTAGCCTGTAATTATCTCCTGGCTTTTAGGATAACAGCTTGTAGTTGAACCCGGGGGTTCATCCCACAACACAGCATGTCTCAAGAGAGACATTCAACAACACCTTTTAATACTATAAAAAGCATAGATTAGTCAGAACCAGCTGTCCAAGTGTCTCAATATATGAAACACCACTGATTTTGTAGACCTTTTTGTGCTGAACAACTTTCGTGCTCGCAGTACAATGCTATCATTTTTCGTTCTAAGGTTATTTGCATTTGAATACTGTTAGGACTGTTACTGAGGCTGAACATTCTAAATGAGTTCCAAACCTTTTGTGACATACCCAGCTGGCCAAGATATCCATTGTGACATACCCAACTGTGAAGATAAAAAAATGATATCTCACATGTGGTCAGTGAGATATCTCTTTTATCTTTCTGAAAAGAGGCACACACATTAGTACAAATGGAACTTTGAAATGTGTGTTGCCTATCATGCTGTTTGACAGCAGCCAAGGGGTTTGAGGATGAACCAGCAGCTGTGGTGCATCAGCTAGGAGTGTGACTTGTTAGTTTAAAAGCCAGCACCACCCAGTACAGCAAGCAGCAGTCAGCCAGCTATGTCGCCATCAGCTGCTCCAGGCCATACACAGACTGTCCCTCTTATTCCATCCAGCAGCAACTTGCATTAAGACACTGTCTTGCTGTTTAATGGCAGGTAGGGGGTTCAGGGTGAAACAATGCACAAATCCAATAGTGTATCAGTGGGGGATGGGTCTCAGTTCAAAAACCAGAACTGCCTGGAACAGCAAGCAGCAGCCAGACAGTTTTGTCTCCATCAGCTGCTCCAGACCTTACAGATAATGCGCCTCTTATTCCATCCAGCAGCAGTTCGAGCACGTAATACCTGCATAATGGCACCAACTTGCTGTTTCATCACAGATCAGGGGCAAACCAGTACACAAAATCAAATGGTGCATCAGCTGGGGGCAGGCCTTGTTAGTTCAAAAGCCATGCTGCCTAAAAATAACAATCATCAGCCAGCCAGTTTTGTCTCCATCTGCTGCTCCAGTCCTCAGAGAGACTGCACCTCTTACTCCAGTTCATTTGTGCAGGTAATACTTGCATTGAAACAATACAGTATCTTGCTGTTTTATGGCAGGCAGCGTGTACAGGGTAAGCCGGCAACTGTAGTGCAGCAGCTGAAGATGGGACTTGTTATATACTTACTATGGGCATAGCACCGGGATCTGTAACTCATGATCTGGAGCTATTATTAGCTGGTACTAAATACAAGACACCCTCCCGAGGCTGATACTTGTCTCTGACATCAATTGTAGAAGATTTTGGGATACGCCCCTAGAGGAACTTGGTTTAAAATGTTGGGCAGTAGGACGGCAGGATCAACCAGATAAAATTAAATATCACAAACTCTACATAAGGTAAATTTTTACTTTCCTTATGAAAAGCTTAACTGAGGACTGCCCCACATTAGGTCTAAGCATGTCCTGATGAACATTCCCATTTAAAAATGGTTTGATAGCCACATCTAATTCTGTCCTAACACACTGGTTCCTTCTCTGTTTAGAAGCATACAATCCTTAGTGAATAGGAGGCAGTATAGTGCAGTGTGTTAAGGCTCTGAGCTGCAGATCTGGAAACCTGGGTTTGAATCCCATAGGTGCATACTGTGTGATCCTGAGCAAGTCACTTAACTTCCTTGTGCTCCCAGGTCACATCTACACAACCTTCCGCTTAGTGTGATACTCCTGGTTAAGCAATTTTCCCTTACTATCCTAGAAAGATCTCCAGTCTTTGAAGGAATACAATCCCTGCTCCCTACACCAACTCTTTATCCATGTGTTGAATTCCTCTTTTTTCTCCTTTTTTTGCTTAGCTTCACAAGGCACTAGAGCAGCTCAGAAAACGGTACCACCTCTGCAACCGCCATATCTTCTTGCCTTGCTCTTAAAAGATATCCTTGACTCTGTGTAGGCTATGGATTTCCAGATAATTGGTACTTAAATGTATCACAATATCCTCTGAGTAGAGGGGGTTTACTCAGTGGCACCCCTCAGGGATTCAGTGCTGGAGCCACAGTTGTTCAACATTTCCATCAATAATTTGGAAACTGAGGTCTCCAGCATGGCGCTAAGTGCACAATGTGACACTTGGACAGCTGGTTCTGATCACTGTATCATTTTTGTAATATAAAAATGTGTTATGGACTGTCTCTCATGAGAGATGCTTAAACAGCATGTGAGATCACACACACACACACACACACACACACACACACACACACACAGGTTTTAGATTTTTAAGTGATTTGTATGTTTTGTGAAATATGGTTCTGTATTTATATGTTACATATTTTTATCCATTTTAATAAAACTATTTTTAGAGCCTACTTGGTCTGTCTTTGAATTTTCTTTCTTTAACAAGTAAAGTATATATGGTTAAAGCAGACACTGTGCATAAGCTTGAATGGTGATACCAAACTGGAAAAAGGTGAGAGTTTAATCTGCGGTCTTTTATTAGAGTTTTTAAGGGTTCATATTTGTACACCTGGTTAGGTGCCCATAGGCAAAGATATCTGGCCCCCCAAAGAAATATCTGAGCCTGTGCATTGGGTAAGCTAACAAGAGGTTCACAGTTTGAATCCCTCCAAGACTTGAGACCAAAGGTTGATTTGAACCCACAAAAACAGACAGGAGGGTTACCCTGTTTCTGTTTCCTGTTCACAAGACTGCGCTTAGAGGTTGGCACTTTGGGAGTAGAGGGCTGACCTGCTGAGTGGGTTTGTGACACACAGATGACACTAAACCAGTCAGGGTAATGGACTCGATTGAGGACTGGGACAAACCAGGAGGTTGGGTTATCAGAACTAGTTCTAGAAATATTTGAACCATGCTTGAACTCTGGTGTTCACTTTCTCAATTAGAACTCGAACACTAGAGGGTTCACAATACAGTATGAACTTTTTTTTTTGGGGGGGGGCTTTTTTCTCACCTCCAGGTACTCTGCATGCCCAGCAATGCCATTTAGTCTGCTTCCACCAGGTTGACCTGCTGATAGTTTGGCCTGACCCCTGTAGTGACATCATACACCACTGCTCTCACTGCTCACCCCAGTCTGCCAGCAGAAACAGAAGAAAGATAGGGCATGAGGGTACGGAACACAGTTGGAGATTTGGGAGAGACTAGGAGGGTGGACAATGAATCAAGGCAACCTGGCCGGGAGTGAGACAAAGCCACACACAGAGGTTGCGTAAGGGTCCCTCCTGGGCTGATGGCAGAACAGGGCCACCCGGGCTAAGCCTGCCTAGCTTGTCACAGTGCTGTCTGAGGGAATGGAATGGAGGGAGTATATGTAAAATATTGGATGAGTAAATGATGTGCTGGGAGGCTGGAAGGCCTTGCCTGTAATGCTGTCATGTGATGACTGTCTGGACTGCTGAAATGTGCTTTCTGTGATTGGTTTTTGGTGTAGTTTAGAGGGGAGCTTGGCAGCAGGGTGGACATCTTTGTTTGACAAAAGCTTGTTCAAAAAATCCTAGCTTAAAAATAAGATTAATAACTAAATCAATCTTTCCTGCTTGTGTGTGGAGGTCTAGGAAGAAGGCATACATACAGTGCATAAGAAAGATAAATGTAATTTAAAAAAAAAAGGAAGAAAAATGAGGCAGGGCCAAGCAGAGACAGGCTGTGGCAAAGGTGTGTGTGTGTGTGTGTGTGTGTGTGTGGGGTGTGGAGCTGGGGAAGGGCCACCGTCACTTCTCTCAGTATGTAAGAAAATACTGCAGACATATTTTGTGTAAGGACTAAATGAGAAAATCCTTTATTCATCTTCAAATATCTGTGACTCCTGCGCGGTGCACTTCTGCATTGCCATTGCATGTAGTTGCATGCAACACACATGTAACTACAGTGTAATTACCCTGTTGCATGTAATTAATGATTAGTTATATTGAAACAGACACTCAAAGTAAAGTGTAAGCCACACCTCATACCATATATGCTGTACTCCCTTGGACTACAGTGACTGTACCCAGTGTGTATGTGTGCCACCCAGTACTAAGAATGTGGTATCTCAACAAATCCCAGAAATATTTGGGTGATGGGAGAAGAAAAAAAAATCCTTTATTCTTTTTAAAATACCTGTGATTTCTGTGGTGTACTTGCCATCTGCACTGTGCTCCCTTTGACTGCACTGTACCCAGTGTGTGACCATGTGCCACCTGGCACTCCATGTGAGGTATCTCACATAAATAAATCCCAGAAATATTTTGGTTGATAAGGGAGAAGAGAACAATCATTTATTCATTTAAAAATATTGGTGACTCCTATGCGGCATATTGGTCATCTGGCCTGTTGTGCTCCCTTTGACTGCATTGTACCTAGTGTGTGACCATGTGCCACCCAGCACTCCATGTATGGTGTCTCGTACAAATAAATAACTCCCAGAAATATATAGAATGACAGGGAGGAGAAAAAAGTCCTTTATTCTTTAAAAAAATCTGCGACTTCTACATTACATACTGGCCATCTGTCCTAATGTGCTCCTTTTGACTACACTGTTTCCATGTGTATCTGTGTGCCACCTGGCACACAGTGTGTGGTATCTTATGCAAATAAATACTGTAAATCCCAGAAATATTTGGAGGTGACAGGGGAGGAGAGAAAAAAGATCCTTTATATATTTAAAAATATCTGTGATCCTACATGGTGTAATGACCAATTGTCCTGCTGTGCTTCCTTTGACTGCATTGTACCCAGTGTGTGAGTATGTGCCACTCAGCACTCCATGTGTGGTATCTCATAAATTTAAAAAAATTAAACTATGATATAATAAAATGTCATAAATATAAAAAGATAATTTCAGTAGTGAAAATCAGAACATTTTTATTGAGAATTCAAATTCCTGACTCCTTTTCCCCTTGCCCATGCACATTCTGTAAGCCTTGAACTTAAGATCCAACTTAATCTTTGCTTCTTCAGTTAGCTTCCACTGCATCACACTGTCCGAAAGCCCAATCCACATTTTTACGGCTGCATAGGCGGAGCTCCGCACATGTTTTACCATCACTGTAGTAGAACAGAGGTTCGCAACTGGAACGCGACCCTGTGTTCTCTTACAGTGATGCAGCAACCTCTGGACAGTGCTGACTCCATTGATGCTGTCCTCCATGACAGAGCTCCCCTCTACAGCACAGTCGCCCCTTTCCCCATGGATGCACTACTTCAGGAATGAACTTCCGTGAAAACTGCGCATGCGTGAGTATCACACATTGCAGTTTCGTCACCGCCACCATGTTGCGAATGGCACATCATCGCAGCTCTGCCAGCTGTGCCATCTGCTCCAAAACCAGCACTGCCGCTGCTTAGATATCACTGCCGCTGCTCCGAGAGCCATGCTGCCACCGATCCGATACTCATAGAGGTAAGAGCTTGGCGCAGTCATTCTGATTCTGACCAGAACTTGTTGAATTGAGCCACACCATTCTGTAATGCAGGAGTTGTGTACACAAATAAATCACTGGTGCTATTCTGCAGACAACACAGGTGAAACATCTGGCCTTCCTTCTGGTGGTTCACGTGTTGGTGGTAATAGTAATCCTGCTGGTAGAAAAAAAAACTCCAAATGTTTCAGGCAATAATACAAATACCAAAAGAGCCTCAGTGAACTGTGGGAAATGGGGACCTGTTAAGAAATCTTGTGCAGCTGCTTGTGTTACACCTAGAGACACTATAAGATGTGCTGTTAAAATCCTGTGACTAGCAATAAAAGCTGTGCAATTTACAATGACTGACTCAGACAGATGCTCTTTCTCTGAGTCTGAGACTTCAGTGACTGGTGAAATATCAGCCCCGTACCCAAGCCAAATGAGTCTGCTGACAAAGAATCATGTAGTGCAGCTGCAACATCGGATCAAAGTGACCCCCCTAAGTGCCCACTATACTAGCACCATAGGTACAAAAAGTATGGAAGGCATGAGTTCTGCTCGCACAGGTGAAAACACCTGTGGCACTACAGTTTTCAGTTATCTTCCTAGCACTTGAACCAGGTCTGTCTCTTCTGTGGTGCGGAACTATTTTTCTGTCATCAAAATTGATCCCTGCAGAGCAGTTTGTACCCATCTGCAAACAATGAGTAAGCTGTGGTAAAGTTGCTTCATGTCTTGGCACTATAGTTCTCAAACACCTTCGGAAGACACATTCAGTATTGCTTGTGTAACCCCTAGGTGGCGATATCCCAAGGGCTACTACCCCTGCCTGCTTGGCTAGTTGCAGGTTAAGGGGCCTAGGTTCTGATACAGGTGCCTCCAGCTGGAGGTCAGGGTTGGTAGTGGTCAAGCTGACCTGGGCACAGCCCTCTGGGACACTGTAACCTCCCTTTTCTCCTTCTAGTGGCCTGAACAGTACACAATAATCACTTTCACAATGACCCTTATTCACCAGGCAATTACCCACATGGTTTGCACTTACCACCAGGGCTGGTTCCTCTAGCTTGACCCTGGGGACCCTCTGTAAAACAAGGTTAAGCACAGCAAATAACAACAGTACAATACTCTTGGCACAAACTGAAACCACAGTCAGGTTAAATGCAAACAAAGTTAGCTCTGATTTATTCAGGGGACTTGAACAAGGGATGGGCGTAATCAGGTTGATTTGCTTAAAAGCTATATTAATCAGACAGTTATGCATGCAGTTCAGAGTCCCTACACAGTCACACACTCTGGGTACCCAGGTTAGGAAAATGGTGGGCTAGCAAGGAATGTTGCAGCTGGTTGGGGCCCTGTGGTGGAAGAAAGCAACATGCACAGCACACACTATTTGTAATCCGGAGCTGGAGGGCTCAGTTCATGAAAGAAAAGGCAACAAGACAATCAGATGATAACTCTTTTAGATTTATCTGTTGTTGCAGGGAGCTACCCTGATGTTTACTCACAATACCCAATACTGGACACAGGCAGGATGAAATTGAGACTGCAGGCTATTGAGTTGGAGTGCCCAGAGAAGCAGCGCCCAAACGAATCACCAAGGCATCATTCCTGTTTAAGGCATTGGGCTGATCCCCAGGCCGGTCTCACGTCAATGACTTTCTCTATGTAGCAGGTATTCTGGCTGGGCCAGTGTAGCAGGGCCCAGGCAAATGGAAATGGATACAGATTCAGTCCGTGGAGCTGGATACAGCCTCCAGCAAGCAAAACAGAGTTCAGACACACAGTGGGGAACCAAATCACAACCCACTATAAGCACACAGCACATTCACATGTAAGGAAATTCCACTGTACCATGCAAATGGCTCTCTGGTCGCAATTACAGAGTTTCTGCACAATCCAGGAGTTCAGAGGTAGTTGGAAGTCCTGACAGGCCGAACGCATTCAGCAAATCTTCGGTCTTCTTCAGGTTAAAGCTTGGTCACAATTCAGTGGCTTAATTCGCTTTCCAAGGTTGGAGGAATAGCTTTTAAGCAAATCAACCTGATTACGCCTGGGTAGCGAACTGGCTGCACAACAGGACACAGAAGGTAATAGTGAATGGAACACATTCCGAAGAAAGGGGGGTTACTAGTGGAGTACCTCAAGGCTCAGTACTGGGTCCAATCCTCTTTAACATCTTTATAAGTGACATTGCAGAGGGTCTGGTGGGAAAGGTATGCCTCTTTGCAGATGACACAAAGATCTATAACATAGTTGATACACAAGAGGGGGTAGAAAAGATGAGAAGGGACTTGGCAAGGTTGGAGGAATGGTCAGACATATGGCAACTTAGATTCAATGCAAAGAAGTGCAAAGTAATGCACCTGGGAAACAAAAACCCAGGAGAAGAGTACACATTAGCAGGGGAGGTACTAACAACAACAAAATGGAAAGGGACCTGGGGTAGTCATATCAGATAACCTAAGGGTGGGTAAGCAATGTGAAAAGTCGGTAAGAGAGCCAGGGGATACTGGGATGCATAGGAAGGGCATCACAAGTAGAAAACGGGAAGTGGTTATCCCTCTGTACAGACAGTTGGTGAGACCCCATCTGGAGTACTGTGTGCAGTTTTGGAGACCTCATCTACGCAAGGACATAGACAGGATGGAAGCAGTCCAGAGGAGGGCAACTAAAATGGTGCAGGGTCTACATCAGAAACCATATGAGGAGAGACTGAGAGAGCTTAATATGTATACCCTTGATGAAAGGAGGGACAGGGGGACATGATTGAAATGTTCAAGTACCTCAAGGGAATCAACAAAGTCCAGGAGGGTAGCATCTTTCAGAAAAAGAGATGTGTAAGAACAAGGGGCACAGTTTAAAGATAGGGGGCGGCTCAGGGGTAATGTGAGAATTCTTTTCACAGAGAGTGGTGGATACATGGAACAGCCTTCCTGAGGAGGTTGTTGGGTCTAAAACAGTGAAATTCAAACATGCATGGGACAGACACAAAGCAATTATAGTGGGGGTTGCAGGAAACAGGCTGTTGGTTAACTAGAATCTGCAGCTTATCCAGTAGGTAGGAAAATGGGCAGACTGGGTGGGCCAAGTGGTCCTTATCTGCTGTCAAAGTCTATGTTTCTATGTTTCTTAAGTTCGGATTCAGTCCCTCTCAGGAACAGCAGGCAGGCATGCAGGCCAAACTCAGGCCTTTCCACAGTTCTCCCGTGTGAATCCACTATGGATTGCTGCTTGAACTATCTCGAGCTGATACTTCTTCACTTCCCAACTCAGATCTAACTGAAGCTGTAAGCAGTGTGGGACTTTCCCCAAGATCCAAAAGGTTCAGTTGGCTGATCTGTCTGTCAGTCACAACAAGAGCTCCCCCTCCAGGTTATTTTATGTGCCAAAAGCCCAAAACTACAATTCCTACAAGTTTTGACCCCACCAAGCCCCTGTAGGCAGGCTCCATTTTAGAGTCCCAAATGTACTGATTGGCCCATTCTGAAGTCCAGGACCAAGATGATGGAAACAAACAGAACTGTCCATGCTGCAAAGAAGGCAGGTTAGAACAAACTGCAATATTATTACTACTCTAACAAATGATCAGCAAACAAGTACATATTCTAACAGAGCTCCCCCCTCAGATTAATTATGACTGCAATCCAGGCAGCTCTTAAAGAGAGAGTACACAGAGGCTATACAGGCACTATCTGACAATCACATTTAAACTGCTAAAACGCAGGACACCAGCCTGGCAGTGAGCATTTAGGCAAGATCAAGGAAGACTTTTCGGGAACCTCCATTTGTAGAGGGGTTACGCCCTTCCCTGCCTGGGGAAAACTTGGCATCCGCATCAAGTCTGTACCATCACAATATCAAAAAATGCAATATAAACGAGACATATATATCTTTAGCTTGTTACATCACTATACCTTTCAATATACTTCACATTACTACATTCATATTGACAATACTTATGCATGTTTCATACAGGTAATGCTGATTCCACTATGATTAACACATTAGTAACATCACAATACTGCTTCAGGTAATAATTTCTTGCACATTAAACAATGTAAGAGGGGGCCGTTCCCTATCAGCTAACTTGGGGCCGGATGGGGCAGGGACACACTGGTGAGAGGGAAAAACACGTAAACTGGAATTGGCCATGAAGCTCAATTTGGGCAGTGACCTTGGTGAGATGTAAACCCCTTTGTGAACCACATTGAGAAGCAAATCCACTGGCCTCCCAAGGGAATTATAACTAAAGCGTAGTACTGGCTTGACAGCTCAGCCAGTTGTTCTGGGAGGAGCAGCCACAGTCTCTCTACTTTCAGCACTGACTTTGGAGCTTTTGTCACTTGTGAGGGGTACCTCTGCATGGAAAGGAATGTCCAAACTGGGAGCACTGTCAGCTCCTTGGTCTGTAAGCTCTCATTCCACAACACTTTGCTCATTACCCATTACCCTCATTGCCCTTCCCCCAACTCTTAATTATATGCCCTGATAAATCTGATTAACAGGAGCTAAACACAGGGTATAGTAAGAGGTGTGAAGTAGGAGGGGCATAAGGGGGAAGAAGACCACCCTCAGCACGACAAGTTTTTTGACTCATTTATTTATTTATTGGTTTCTTTTTCCTTAAAAAAATATATATCTGAGGATCAGTTACAGGATTTTTAGTACTGTAAATAAATAAAAAGAGAACTAAGAGAGCTTCAGTAGCAGATAAGTAGTGGAACTGCAGTATAATGTGGGGAGTGGTGCAATGCAGTGGCTGTGGGGCAGCCATATTCAGGCAGACATTCTGGACACTGAGGTGCTGCCCTATCTGCATGCATCTCTCGGGACTGCGGGATGGGTAGCCAGACTCAGAGCGGAAGTAAACTGGGTCAGGAGTACCATCACCCTGTCCAGGAACCACCCAGTCCAAGGCAGCTGCCTCAAAGGATGCCGAGCGAGGAGCACTTGGATGACAGTGGGCTCAGGGAGGTTAGAGCAGTCAGGCAGAGGCACATCCCAGATCCTATTCCTCTCAAGAACTCATATGCCACACTGGCAAATGAGGGACAACCAAATAAGTACCCAGGAAGTGGAAGGAAAGGATGTGGAGGTTAGGCAAGGAGGTGACCTCAGTGGGGAAAGCAGTGGACCCCAGAGGAGGAGAAGCGAATCCTGGTGGGGACTCCATCATAAGAGGGATCCAGCTAGGAACACAGGAGGGGAGGACAGGGAGGTGAGGTGCCTACCAGGTGCCACGGCATGGAGGGATGGAAGGAAGATACTGGGGATCACTGGGAAGGCAAGACAGGAGGGTGAGCTGGATGTCATTGTCCACCTAGGTACTAATGACTTGGCAAATGGGGAGCCAAAGGGAAGTTCAGGAAGAGTTTAGGAAACTGGGGAGGGTCTCAACAAGTAGCTACTTCTGTCACTTCTCAGAAGTACTACCTGTGAGAGCAAGGAGAGCATAGGAGTGCATGCACCAGGAACTTTAACTCATGGTTGAAGAACTGGTGCTGTGAGGAAGAGTTTGGATTCACTGGTGACTGGGGACCCATCTGGAGGATGGAGGTTTGTTCAAGCCTGACAGCCTGCATCCATCCTGGAGGAATCCAAGCACTCAATGATAAGTTTAAATGCTACATTGACAAGCATTTAAACTAGCAAAGGGGTGGCAGGCCAGCAAGGATGATACCTACTTGCTCACCCCACAGCTAGTAATGGAACCAGTGAACCAGAGGAGGGCTATCTCTGCAAAGCAGTGTGCAAAAGATGGAGATTAGTGTCCAAAAGGTGGATAAGCAGAAAGGGGCAAAATTCAGCAGAAGGGCAGACAGCAAGGAGAACCAGGGATAAATGACAACCAAGGAAGGGGCTGGAATAGAACAGTGAAGCAGTCTAGGAGGTCAAATCATGGAAAGCCATGTGTGCAAATGCCAGGAGCCTTAGCAACAAGATGGAAGATCTGGAGGCTGTCATGGTACAGTCAGACCTGGACATTGTGGCCATCACTGAAACCTGGTGTAATGATAACCATGACTGGGAGATGGCCATACCTGGCTACAACATATTCAGAAGAGACAGAGCAGGCAGGAAGGGAGGAGGTGGCACTGTATGTGAAAAATGACATAAGGGCCACACAGATCCAGGAGGAACAAAATGGGGAGAGATACTGTGGGTTAAGCTGGAAAGGAAAATGGGGCCAGCCATCCAGACAGGTGTGGTCTATAGACCACCAGCCCAGGAGGAAGAAACAGATAGGAGTTGATGCTAGCCATCCAAAGGATGGCAGACAAGGGTGAGGTAGTACTGGTTGGAGACTTCAATATACCAGACGTGGACTGGAGCATCCCAGCAGCAGCATCAACTAGGGAGCAGATTTATCCTGGACTCCTTCAGGGTGCCTTCCTCAAGCAACTGGTCATGGAACCAACTCAGCAGAAGGCAATACTGGACCTTGTGCTCACAAACAGGGACAGTGTGATGGGGGTAACAGTGGGGAGCACCTGGGTAACAGTGACCACCAGTCATTGTGGTTTGAAATCACAGAAGAGCAGAACCAAACCACACAAAAACACGTATCCTGGATTTTAGGGGGCAGACTTTGGGAAAATGGGGAGATGCTTGAAAGAGGCATTAAGGGAATGGGACAGGAATCAGGGATTGAGGAACAGTGGGCAGTATTTAAAATGGGGATTATAAGAACAACAGAATTATGCATTAAGCAGGTTAGCAAGAGGAAAAGAAAGAGGAGACCATTATGGTTTCCAAAGAGGTAGCAAAGAAAGTGAAAGCCAAAAGATTGCATTCAGGCAATACAAAAAGACACAGGCAGAAGGGATAGGAGAAGTACCAGGAGAAACAAAGGAGGCAGGGAAGTCAGTAAGGAAGCCAAAGCTCAGAGAGAAGAACACATTGCAAAATCAGTGGTTAAAGGGACAAAACCTTTACAGGTACATAAGTGAAAAAGAAGGACAAAGGGAGGGATAGTGAGACTGAAGGGGAGGATGGGAGCCGCGTGAGGATGACAACAGTAAAGCTGACATATTGAACAGGTATTTCTGCTCAGTGTTTACTAAGGAAGAGGGGTAATGGGTCTGAAGGGAGTACAAGGGTGAGAATGGTGCAGAAATGGACACAAGTACCTTTACGAGAAAGGGTCCTGAAGGAACTGGAAGTAATAAGAGCTGATAAAGCAATGGGGCCAGATGGGTGCACCCAGGGTCCTTAAAGAACTAAGAGAGGTGGTGGCTGAACCTCTGGCTATCCTGTTCAGCCAATCACTGGAAACAGGGAGGTACCCAAAGACTGGAGGACAGCAGATGTAGTCCCTTATACAAAAGTGGGAACAAAGAGGAAGCAGGGAACTACAGACCAGTCAGTCTCACCTCGGTAGTGGGAAAGATCATGGAAGCACTACTGAAGGAGAGTTGGTGGAACATCTGGTTGTCAATGGACTACAGGACCCAAGGCAGCATGGTTTCACCAGGGGGAGGTCATGTCAGACCAACCGCATTGAATTTTTTGGCTGGGTGACTAGGGAGGTGGATCAGGGGAGGGCAGTGGACATGGCCTATCTGGACTTCAGCAAGGCCTTTGACACTGTGCCACATAGAAGACTATTACATAAACTGGGGAATATGGGTGTGGGCAGGACAGTAGTGTGGTGGGTAGGTAACTGGCTGGGTGGCAGGACACAGAGGGTGGTAGTAAATGGCTGTCACTCCACAGAGGAAGAGTGACCAGTGGGTACCACAGGGATCAGTGCTGGGACGGTCCTATTCAACATCTTCATCAGTGACATTGCACAGGATATAGAAGGCAGAATTTCACTGTTCGCTGATGACACAAAGCTCTGTAACAGAGTAGACACACCAGAGGGTGTAGACAGAATGAGAAAGGACCTGCAGAAACTTGAAGAAGCGGTCAAGGGTTTGGCAGTTGAAATTCAATGCAAAAGTGCAAGATAATGCATATGGGGCACAAAACCCTGGCACAATATATCAGTTGGGGGTGAGGATATAGCATGCACCAAGCAGGAAAGGGATCTTGGGGTTGTCATCTCTGATGACCTCAAGGTGAGGAAACGTGTGACAAGGCATCAGGTAAAGCAAATAGGATGCTGGGATGTATAGGCAGGGGCATCACCAGCAGGAAGAGGAGGTCATAATTCCGCTATACAAGACACTAGTGAGGCCCCACCTGGAGTACAGTGTACAGTTCTGGAGACCATACCTACGTAAGGACATAGACAGGGTAGAGAGAAGGTTCAGAGGAGGGCAACAAAGATGGTGCATGGGTTGCATCACAAGTCCTATGAAGACAGGTTGAAGGAACTGAACATGTACTCCCTGGAGAGGAAGGAGGAGAGGGGATATGATAGAGACATACAAGTATCTTACAGGGAGGAACAGGGTGCAGGAAAACACTATTTTTAAGCGAAAAAGATGTTTCAGGACTAGAGGGCATGGGATGAAGTTGGAGGGAGGACGATTCAGAGGAAACATGAGAAAGAATTTCTTCACAGAACGGGTGGTGGACAAGTGGAACACCCTGCCAGAGGAAGTGGTGGGGGCTGAAACAATCACAGGATTTAAGAATGCATGGGATAGACATAAAGGAATTCTAGAGGTCAGGGGTAAGGGGAAATAGACTTCTAGGAAAACAAACTGAACTTACAAGCTCAAATGGGCAGACTAGGTGGGCCATAGGCCCTTATCTGCCGACACTGTCTATGTATCTATGTATCTATGTATCTGTGTATCTATGTATTACTATCTTCTGACGAGGGCCCAGCTGGTTCATTTTGAGAAGGTTTAGGTACAATTAGGCTTTCTGGCACTGAAATGGGGCTGTCAGCACTCTCATACTGTTCTTCAAGTTCTGGTGTGTCACCAAGGAGACTCAGACCATCAGCCCCTTCTTCAGGTAATTCACACAGTTCCACAAAACACAGAGAGTCCACAACCTCAGATGTGGTGCTTTGCACCTCACTTTCAGGGAGCATTGGCTCCAAGGATGAAGCTGGGGTGTTAGGCCAATGTAGCAGGGCCCAGGCAAACAGAAATGGATACAGATTCAGTCTGTGGAGCTGGATACAGCCTCCAGCAAGCAAAACACAGTTCAGACACACAGTGGGGAACCAAATCACAACCCACTATAAGCACACAGCACATTCACATGTAAGGAAATTCCACTGTACCAGGCAAATGGCTCTCTGGTCACAATTACAGAGTTCTGCACAATCCAGGAGTTCAGAGGTATCTGGAAGTCCAGACAGGCTGATCACATTCAGCAAATCTTTGGTCTTCTTCAGGTTAAAGCCTGGTCATAATTTAGTGGCTTAATTCACTCTCCAAGTTTGGATTCGGTCCAAAAAAAAAAAACACAAGTTCCCTCTCAGGAACAGCAGGCAGGCTTGTAGGTCAAACTCAGGCCTTTCCACAGTTCTCCCGCATGAATCCACTATGGATTGCTGCTCGAACTCTCTCAAGCTGTTACTTTTTCACTTCCCAACTCAGATCTAACTGAAACTGCAAGCAGTGTGGGACTTTCCCCAAGATCCAAAAGGTTCGGTTGACTGATCTGTCTGTCAGTCACAACAAGGGCTCCCCCTCCAGGTTATTTTATGTGCCAAAAGCCCAAAACTACAATTCCTACAAGTTTTGGCCCCACCAAGCCCACGCAGGCAGGCTCCATGTTAGAGTCCCAAATCTACTGATTGGCCCATTCTGAAGTCCAGGACCAAGTTGATGGAAACAAACAGAACTGTCCATGCTGCAAAGAAGACAGGTTAGAACAAACTGCAATATTATTACTACTCTAACAAATGATCAGCAAACAAGTACATCTTCTAACATAGTTCCCTCTCAGATTAATTATGACTGCAGTCCAGGCAGCTCTTTAAGAGACAGTACACAGAGGCTGTACAGGCACTCTCTGGCAATCACATTTAAACTGTTAAAATGCAGGACACCAGCCTGGCAGTGAGCATTGAGGCACGCTCAAGGAAGACTTTTCGGGATCCCCCATTTGTAGGGGGGTTACGCCCTTCTCTGCCTGGAGAAAACTTGGCATCCGCGTCAAGTCTGTACCATCACAATATCAAAAATGCAATATAAATGAGACATATATATCGTTACACTTGATAAGACATTAATCATGTCTTCTACCTTCCAGACTACCAATGAGAAGGATCAGGGTGTAGAAATGGCTAGTAAATGTTGTGACTTCGATGCAGACAGAACCACTGCCAGCCCCAGTACTACTATTACTACCAACATCATTCACACCAGTTGCACTTTCAGTGATGCCACTGAATGTATATCTCCACCCCCACCCCCACCTCCCAATGTCTATCTGGTAAACAAGTATAGTGTCTAACAAACCAGGGATATGTTGTAAGCAGTTAACATTGTCTCAGACATGTGAGAGAAGGAATGTGTAACCCCCCCCAATGATGGAGGCTTACTTGTGTTTCTCCTTATACCACCAGATCTTCCATCCACTAGTATCTTCTGCTCACTCAGGCCCCCAGGACAACAGCCGGGTGGGAGACCAGAGGGGCAAGGGTTTTCAACTGCTGAGCTGTTCTTACGCAATAATTTGGGACATTTGTACAGCTCCCTGAACACATTTGGGCAGCTGCATGTTCAAATGTGCAAACTGAGTACTTGTACACTACTTCATAGCACTCAGCATGCCCGATGCACCAGAACAGACATCACCTTCGCAAACCATGGCCACCCACAGCAGCTTCTTCCTTAGTGTGCTCCAGCCCCATGGACTCCAGCAGGCATCAGGGAGAATGGAGGCACTAGGAGGGAGAGGACACAGGAGCCACAAGTTTGGTACCATTGTGCCTTTGATGTTAGTAAGGTTGACAGCTGCAGTTTACAAAAGACTGCTTAGCATGGGGGGAGTACACTATGAGGCTTCTAGCGATGCAGAGGAAGACCCAATAAAACCAATGCCATCATTGGCTAAATAAGCATAGGTGTGCCTAACGAATTGGTGGGATCAGATAAAGTAAAAGCTGGGCAGAGCCCTGAAACAGAAACTTAAAGTTGAAGAATAGTTCTCCCTGTAAGGACAGTCACTATTTTGCTGACTTTTGACCACAGCAACAGCCAGTCAAAGATCAGAGATCTCAGCACATCACCACCAAAGCATTCTGGAAGAATGGCAGTGCGTCTTTCTTAGCACCCTTTCCATCAGCCAATAGGGCATCAAGTGAACATTCTGTACACTAATTCAGGTGACTGACAGCTGTTTGTGCCAATCAGAAGCTGCCTTTACCCAGAGAAATGTCATGGGCAGTTCCAGAAGAGAAATCAGCAATAAGCTCTCACACACAGTGAGATGAGCTTGTACTACTGGCCAGAGCCAACTCAGGAAAGCCTGCCTGGGCTTCCACAGTCATTTGTCAAGAAGTGACCAAAAGGTTTCTACAACCTGTGTGATACAGAGATGGAAATGTATGTGCTGAAAGTGTCAGGACAACATTTTTCCTGTGAGAGATATTGAAGCCTCTCTTTAGAGAAAAGCAGGTAAATGGAAGCCACAGCTGCCAGCTTGTGGGCACCAGAGACTGACCGAGTACATCTGTGTGAGAAAATCTGCATCGAGCCTAAGGACAGTCTGGAAGAAGATTAGCTAGTGTTACTGCCAGGTACTAGCTACTGCACAGCACAACGGTTCTGAAGCCTAGACATGGCCCTTGTTCCTCAGACTGGTCTGTCCTATGGAGGAGGAAAAAGGAAGAGCCAGAGAGGTCCAGATGACTGTGTATGCAGAGAGCCTGATCCACATCCAGAGGCCACTGAGACTTGCATCTTCAAGCTGCCCCCCTTAACTACACAACTGAACCATCAGCCTGAGAGAACCTGGACCTGCAGGAAGGAGAAAGAGGCAGCCCAAGTTGACAGGGAAGCTGGTCACACCAGAACCATGAGTATGTTCAGGGTTTGCTCTACAACTGGGAATTTTGTGCAAAGTTTGTCACCAAATCGACAGATCTGGCCAACGGGCCATGAGATACAAATACTTCAGTTGAGGTTTTGCCATTTAAGCAATTGCAAGGCCGGGGGGTGGTTATCAAAGTGTTTTGTTCTGTTTAAAGTGCACCACCACCAGCCAGCCAGCTGTAATATCACCGACCTGCACCATTCCTACACTACCTTTAAGGTTTAAGGGTTTAAACTGGTACCAGTGGGAAGTGGGTAGTGCCCCCACTACAGCTGGGCTGATAACATTAAAAGGTTTGACAGTCTTATCTACCACTGCATTGTCTTGCCTGGTGGGAGGTGGGCACTGCTACTGTGTTTTAAAGTGTTTTACTGGGCAAGCCTAGTCAGGTAATTACCTTCAGCCCTGCCACTTTACAGTTTACCATATCTGCCTGAAACTGTTTTGCTTGAGTTCCCCAATCCATTATAAATATCCACCAGTAAATATTTTAATGGTATTTTATATTTTGTCTCACGAGCATATTATTAATGGTGAGTCACTAAACTGCACTTCTGTTGACTTTAAGGTTACATTGTGATTTTTCATGTGTAGGGGGACACTGTAGGGAGTTGGGTAGGTACTGCATCCCAGAGGGGTATACCACTCTGACACTAGGCCCACTTAAATTTTACTCTGGCTGGAAGCACCGCACAAAACTGGAAACATTTGGATACAAACCTGCAATCAGGAAAATCCAAGCCCTGGGCCCTCAACTTTGTTTGAGCCCACCAGGCAGGGGTAGTAACCACAATGTCCATGATGACTCAGTTACAAATGTTTTAAACAAAAGTCATCCAGAGTCTTTATCTCACTCATAAAATAGGGGAAATGTTAGCTGTAGCCTATCTCCCATACTGTTTAGTAGGTCATGAAGATTTTAGGGAAGTCATAAACCTAAGAGCCTCATTACAATGTTCCTCATTGAAGGTACTTTGCCTATGTTGAAATATCGAACATTTATCAGACATTAAAAGCAAGTGATGCTTTCATTTATTTCATTTTTAATTTTTATACTGGACGGCAAGATGAGCTACACAGCCATTTTTCACAAGCGACCAGTTGTACAATAAAGGGTACAGAGCAGACAACATCGCAAGTAATACATGGTACAATAATGAATTAACATTTGGATAAGGTACAGATTAGGACGCAGGGATACAGTTGTAGTGCAAATTGTCGGACACATATTGGCTGTGCCTGGAGATAAAGGAAGGATTGTTATCAATATCTGTGAGGCCAGTAGCTAAGTGGTTGTATGGGCCAATGTCTCTGAAGGTCAAAGCCCTCTGTCCGGAGACAGTTTTCCTGAATGGGAGCAATGAAGGTAAATCTGGACTGGGAACAAATCTCCTGCAAGCTGAACGAGCATTCAAAGAGTTCAGAAATGCATGATGGGGCTTTTCTGAGTGTCACCTTGTGGATAGTGGTGGGCAAAGTGGACTCAATCCACTCTGCGAAGTGATCGCGGGTGCTCCTGTTTCTGAAAGAAGAGTACGCCCGTTATAATGAGAATACGGTCCATTGAAAGCAATGACTTCACATTACTCCGCCTCCCCAGACCACTGCTCTGCCAAATTTAAGGCGAAGTGCATTGCAGACAGTGCACTTCGCCTCACTTTGCCTTGTTTTTGCACTCCAAAGGCGAACTTTGCAGTGATTCATGGGATTTCAGGTCACATGGGCTCTATACTGATCTGCATAGCATCAGTTCAGGGTAGTATGAGTAGGACGGAGTAGGAGACAGTGAGCTCTAATAGCTGTCTGTGATAGCAATCTTGTAAAAGCTGTTGAAAAAGCATTTTTTTGTTTTTTTGGGGGGATCCAACTTTAGTTCATCGATTGTAGGAAACCCTCCTGTGCTCATATCATCAAGCGTTTTTATTTTTGTGTGGATTTTGAATGTTAATTTACAACATTGAGAGTGTGTGGTGAAAGACAGTGAAAGTGTGCTTTGGGGGAGGGGCATATCTGTGGTGTAGGTAGATTTAAGTTGGAGAAATAGTGATTTCTTTGTTTGTTATATTTTTGTTATATAACTGACTGTGTTAATGTACACACAGTAATATTGTCAGTAATAGTAGAAATCTTCTTGCTGTTTGTTGTGTGGCTGTGGTGCAGCAGTTCATAAGTTCAGGTTGTTTACATTACAAATTTACAATATGTAAAGTGGCATAGTACTGAACTTTTGCATTTGCTACACATTCCTCCTTCAGCATTGTACACAAATTGTTCTGTGTGTGAGTGTGTGTGCAGTGTTGTGCTGAATCAAATAATACACCCTTTATTGTGCCACAGACTAGTGTAATTACAGGCGCAGCAGTGTGAACCTCTTATCCACTGCAGCTGCCTGATTCTGTACTGCGATCATGGTATCTGTTCTTAGTTTTGCTGCTTGTAGTGCCGTAAAAATCAGCACTGCCTGCATTCAGTGCTCCCCACCCCCACATTCAAAAGGTATTTTTTTACCAGATTGGATTGTTTTTGTGACCTCATCAGCACCACTGGTTACTGAAGTTGTTTTAATTCTGTGACAGTCTCTGAGTAGTCTCTTATCTGTTGCTGAAGCCACAGTTGTTTATTTGGCTTCACATCCAGCGTCCCTCCAATCAGAGAGTGAACATATCAAAATCTGAATTTGGTTATAATATTTGTGGTTGATCCCCCAAAATGCCTGCAAAGAGACGTGCAAGCAAAGCTGTTTCTCGCCATGGCAATGTTGGCAGTAAGGTGGTCTGTGGGCATGGTAGTAGTACGCAGAAGCAGAAGTGCATTGCTGATGTTAGGAAAGGTATTTCTCCTGCAATGTTTTTTACAGCCCAATCAGTAGCTTCACTCATAGTTGGAGGAGATGATGTTTTCCCAGCCGGTGGTGTTAGTGTTACTGGTGTTAGTGGTGGTGGAGGTAGTATTAGTATTGTTGCATCAAGTTCTAATTCCGACCAGTGTACCATATCCAAAAATATTGAGTGTGAAGCAGTGCAAGTGAGTGGTGGTGTAGATGATGTCATACTTCCCAGTAACATCTCAGTAACTGAACCTGAGGATTCTGATAATCATGTCAACGATAGCATACAATGTGATATTCCGTCCACCATGGCACTTAACGTCCCACATTTTCCATGCAGTGATTCACAGTGTGGTGAAAAAATATTAGGTGATGGTGGTGTAGATGCTGCTGATAAATGTGATGATGATGATGATGGTGTTGCTGTTGTTGCAACATGCAGTGCACATGCTAGCATCCAAGCAGAAGATGTGGATGTGTGTGACATTGATGGATATGATGATGATGTAATTGACCCCAGTTGGGAACCGGAGAAAAATAAATTAAAAGTGGCTGTGTCTGAGTCTGTTTGCAGGAATCCCACCCCTCCCCCGGTAAAAACTTGTGATCTACCAGTTTTAATTGATAATGATGATGATGACCCAGTAATCAATATGATAGATAGTGGTGGTGGTCAGTTGCAGTCCAGGTGTGCAGTGCCCGAAACATCTCATGCCCCCCCCACTTCAGTGCTTAAAATAATGGACTTAAATAAGCCACATCATGGACATGTTAAACGCAGAGCATCACAATCCCTTGTTTGGGATTTTTTTGTTTAAAATGCAAATGATGATTCAGTTGCAATCTGCCAGGTTTGCCATGTGCGTGTGAGTCGAGGTAAAAAGGGGACCCATCTGGGCACAGGAGGATAGCATACGCATCTTAAGAATAGGCACTTGGCACTGTGGACCCAGCACAAGCTGGCAGCTAATACCACAGTGGGGCGTTCACCCACATCACCGGCAACCATAGCCAGCATGTTATCCCCTTCCATGACTGTTAAGCCCAGTAGGAAATTAAACATGTGCAGTAGTGTGGTAATAAGAGCAGAGGATTACTACTGACATGATGAGGTGGAGGACCATAATGACTTTGAAATGTTGTCCAGTGTTGGTGAGAGTAGCAGTTTTTGTGGTGGTGGGGGGGTGAATGCAGTATGTCTAGTGCAAGTGGTACATCAACCCGTTGGCAAATTTGGCAAAATAACAGCATTTCTGGGTTTGTCATCATCACCTGTGCAACTGTCTTCATCAAATTTCCACACTACACCCCCTGCCAATGCCATTCATCACAGAGCACAACCATTTGTGATCAACACACCCCATGTAAAATGTTTAAGTCAGCCCGCGTTACAGAGTGTTTTTGCGCATAAGCTGAAGTACCCCCGAATCATACAGTGTCACGTGAACTCAATGCTGCTGTAGCGGAAATGCTGGCAATTGATCTTTTGCCCTTCTTTGTGGAGAATTCTGGGTTCCAGCGGTTTGCTGCACGTGTCTGTCCAAAATAGAAAGTCCCATCCAGGACATACTTTTCTACCCGTGCTGTCCCCAAGTTGTTCCACACTGTGTCTGACTCAGTAAGACATGCCCTTCAAAATTCCTCCTCTCCATTCATCCATTTAAGTATTGATATGTGGACAAGTGGCAAAACAGCGGAGAGTTCATATTTGTGTATAACTGCACACTGGGCGCAGGTGCTGGGGGTTGTTTGTGATGTTGGTAGTGTGAACAATCAGTGCAGGAAGGTGGATTGACGCAGTAGCAATCTTCCAGGAATTCGACAGCATGCAACGATTGCTATGTGCAATGTGGCCTGTTCACACACTGGTGAGAACATGTTGGACGTGGTACTGACTGAAATTGACAGATGGCTAAACCCTCTGTCCCTGAGAGCTGGGCTCATAGCAAGTGACAATATGTCAAATGTGATGAAATGCATCACGAATGTTTTCTTTTTTTGTGTTCCATGCATGGCCCACTGTTTAAATCTTGTGGTTCAGGAGTTTATGCAGCACCCTGATATAAAGGAAATGCTGACCATTGCACAACGTATCTGCTCTCACTTTTCAAGATCTAGAAAGACCCATGACCAACTGTGGCAGTTGCAGATACAAAACAGCCTGCCTCAGCACCGCTTGAAGCTAGAAGTTGTCACCCGATGGAACTCCACGTTATACATGGCAGTGAGGTTGTATGAACAATACAAAGCCATCTCAGAATATCTTGTTATGCTCACCAGCCGTGACAGTTCCGGGGCCTCCATGTCTATGATGACTGAACGGTGGCGCCTCATGGACTCTGTAATAACAATTTTGCGTCCTTTTGAACATGCCACACAGGCTGTGAGTGGCGAGTCTGCCTCCATTAGCCAATCAATTCCACTGCTGCAGGTGCTGAGGCAGACATTGGTGAATGTACAGCATAGCTGTGATGTTGCCGGAGATGATGGTAGCAGTATGTTGCTGCAACATATGCTGACACTATTCGACCAGAATTGTCACGTTGTGAGCATTCACCGTAGTGGCAACTTTGCCATAGCAACAATGCTGGACCCACGATACAAACGTGGAATTGCATCAGTACTGGAGGGAGGGCCTGAAAAGGTAAAAAATATCAGTGGTCAACTGGTGCGCTTGGTTCATGGGGCACAGAAGTCACGTGCCAAGGTCAGCAAACTTCAGCAGCATAATCCGGCTGAAGGTGTACCTGGAGGACCATCAAGCATATCCTACAAGGGGAAGGGGACTGCAGTTCCAGGTGGTCTGTCATCCAAAGTGGCTGGCATCAACCTGCTTTGGGAGGCTTTGCCCCAAGTGGGTATTTGTGAAATAAATGATTCTGGAGAACAGGATGATGCATCAACAATTGGACTTAGTGTGGCACAGAGAATGGTTGAGTCATATTTGTCTGAAAACAGGCATCTGAGAATAACTGAAGATCCTCTTTTGTACTGGAGTGGAAAGGTCAGTGAATGGCCAGAGTTGATTGCAGTGGCACTGAAGTACCTCACATGCCCACCCTCCAGTGTAAGTGTTGAGAGGGTATTCAGCTCACCAGGTGCAATAGTCAGGGATCATCAGACAAACCTGTCTCCTGCAAATG
Source organism: Neoceratodus forsteri (assembly GCA_016271365.2). Classification (NCBI taxonomy): domain Eukaryota; kingdom Metazoa; phylum Chordata; order Ceratodontiformes; family Ceratodontidae; genus Neoceratodus; species Neoceratodus forsteri. The sequence continues at coordinate 669,648,955 of CM028133.1, forward strand.
TTAGTTTGCTAACATTCATAAAAATGAATGAGAGGCACATACCAGCACAGACTGCAACCTCGGTATTCATACCCCGGCCTAGTCATGGTGGTCTTGCTGATGCAGAAATGGAGCATCCTGGTGGCACTGGCAGTGGCTGCCTGAAATGGCCCACCACTGATGTAGATGATGACACAATGAAGAAAGAATTTCCCAGTGGTCAGACTTCAGACATCGATGACTGTGAGGGCAGCTTTCTTTATGAGGATGATGATGTGGTTAATGTTGGTAGGTTTTAACTGAAGTTTTTAAAAGGTGGTGTGCCCCCCGGACCACCAACACTGGGACTGATGTTTGCCACTGCCACCATGAGTCTGTCTGCCCTGAACCACCACCAGGACTTATGTTAGCCACTGCCACCATGAGTCTGTCTTCCCCCCGGACCACCACCACTGGGACTGATATTAGCCACTGCCACCACTGCCACCATGAGTCTGCCTGCCCCCCGAACCACCACCACCACCGGGACTGATGTTAGACACTGCCACCATGAGTCTGTCTGCCCCCTGGACCACCACCACTGGGACTGATGTTAGCCACTGCCACCATGAGTCTGTCTGCCCCCCGGACCACCACTACTAGGACTGATGTTAGCCGCTGTCACCGTGAGTCTGTCTGCCTCCTGAACCACCACCACCACCACCACTGGGACTGATGTTAGCCACTGCCACCATGAGTCTGTCTGCCCTCTGGACCACCACCACTGGGACTGATGTTAGCCACTGCCACCACTGCCACCATGAGTCTGTCTGCCCCCCGAACCACCGCCACCACCGGGACAGATGTTAGCCACTGCCACCACGAGTCTGTCTGCCCCCCAGACCACCACCACTGGGAATGATGTTAGCCACTGCCACCACTGAGCCTGAGTCTGTTCGGACCACCACATCCATCAGCCAGAGACACAAAGCTTCTTAATATTTAAACCATAAAGTGAATATGTGTATTCATGTTTGTTATGCTGCTTCACTTCCGTTAGTTGTATGTTTTGTTTTCTGTAGCTTTTCAGAGCCGCAATGGTAAAACACATGTGGTACACTTCTTTTGTTTCTTTTACAGGGTAACAAAAAAAGGCTCCATCACTAAAACTCATTGGAAATGGTACTGTAGCTGTACTGTACAGAGACGAAACGATGTAATATCCATGAGAAATCTATTCTGGCAAGTATGAAGATTTTATTTCATCCATTTCATTATTTTGTAAAGACTGCAGCAAATATTGCATACAGGTTGTGTTAGATGACGAGATGTGGGTTTGAAATGTAACTTGACTTTAGATTGAGTTTGAGAACCAGGGAGGGACACACAACAATTAAGTTGTAAGAAGTCATTCATTTCTTTTTTTAGGAAACTTCCAGATGCTTTGTTGTTCTGTCAAAGTGGCCTTATCCAAAAAAGTTCTTCAACATCAGGCACCCCCCTCCCCCGAGCTTGGGCACAAATGCAATATGCAGAAGTCGTTTCATTAGATGACCATGACCATCCTAACAGAACCGGACTCCAGAAGGATGCTGATGAAATCTGTGAAGAAGTAACAAAACAAGAAACCATTTGAGGCAAACCTGCAAATATGATTCCCCCCCCCCACAAAAAAAATACTTACCTTCATGTGCTTGAGAGTTATCCGTTTCCAATTTCAGCGCAAACAGTTCTCATTGAGCACTGGAATGTGCACACCAACAGTTTCTGTGTGACCTGTGATGCAGAACAATACCATGAGTACATGTCCATGTCAACCCCCCTCCTCACCTACAAATTACACAACACAACCATATATATATATATATATACTGCATATACTAACCAAGGCTACTATTACTGTACAGCCAAAGTGCACCCTTCAATCCAGTTGAGATGATCACATTGCATTTGTAGGAATCGTCTCACAGAACACATTGGACCAGCAACACGACACTCACAGTCATCATTTTATACTGGGGTATGTGCTGAAACACTCTCATTCCACTGTGTTAACACTTGTCAATTTTCTGCACACAAGCAGGATGCATTTTGGGCTGGCAGAAAAAATCTGGGGACTCTGTGCCACCACTGCTCACATGACTGAGTGCGCCATTAATTCTGGGGGACTTTGTATGTGCTGAAACACGCTCATTCCACTGTGTTAACACTTGTCAATTTTCTGCACACAAGCAGGATGCATTTTGGGCCTGCAGAAAAGATCTGGGACTCTGTGCCACTTTTGTGTGTTCAGTGATTGTTGCTGTGAGCTCATGATGTCATACTGACATTTTTTACAATTAAAGCAGCATTGCAAGAATGTCCTCACAGTTTTGAACTGTACTTTTTTATGCTACTTTACATTGCCACAGCCACCACTTGTTACCTCCTAGTCGTGATTTGAATGATACGATTCTTTTCACAATTTATGTCTGCTTTACTTACTTGGCTACTTTTTTTCATGTATGAAAAAAAAATGAGCACGCCTTCCAATATTGTTCGGACCAGGTTTGTATTTATTTGCAGCTGCTTTTCAATAACTATTGTCCCGTGGTGTCATAAAACACTGCCTGATGCATAACTGTTAATTAACAACAGAAGTGATATATAACAACTAATTGATGTGATGGAGAAAAGCAGAGGAAAACAATGACAAAGACCTGGTCAGCACCAATTTAAAAGGAATGCTTCTTTTCATTATTTCATACATGAAAAAATGTAGTATAGCGGACTCAACTACTGCAAATTCTCATATCATTCCAGTCAGTCAGGATGTAAGTAAAGGAAGTTGTAACATAGCATTAAAAAATATAGGTCAGAGTTCTCAACAGATTGTTGCACTGCTGCTTTACAGAGATTCTCCACATTACATAGTTATGGTGATGCACATAAACTAATAGGTGGGGGCATTACTCCCACTGGAATATTTCTTGCTCCACAGAGTGCAATATATTTCTGTGAAAACCACCCATAACTTCATTACAGTGAGTCACATGACAGAGGAATTACCGATCAGAAAAGCCACTCACATTCTGCCCCCCTTTCTCAGCAACGTTAGGACGTGATGCCAGGGGGAGCGCAGGTGCATGCTCCACTATAGTGAATGTCTTGCAGCTATCCCAATGTTTCCTTATGTTATAAGGTTGACCTTGTGGTGAAAGGTGGGAATGTTTCCACTAACAAGGCTCTTCTCACTGGAAATGTGCCCATACGTTTCACCACAAATTGACCATTATAATATAAAGAAACATTAGGAAACCTGCCAGACAATTGGACATTCCCTGTAAGGAGCACACACACGCACTCTCCCTGCCATCACGTCCTAACGATGCTGAAAGACAGAATAATGAGCAAGATTTTCAGAATGGGAATTCTCTGTCGACACACTGTAATGAAATTAAGTGGTTTTCACAAAAATGTATTGCACTATGTGATAAGAAAGATTCCCTGGAAGGAAAATGTGTATAATTAAACAACAACAAAGAAAAAACACAAAAAACAATACACCACAGTAGTGGGGTGGGGTCAGGGGTGGGGTGGGGGTAGAAAACAATCCCTTACTTACTTTGGTGGGATGCCGTGGGATGCCATGGTGGTCCAGCAGCAGGTGCAGCATTGAAACATTTTGCTGCTGCTGTGCTTCTATTCTGTTCATCTACTGCTGCAAAGCACTGAACCGCTCATTATTTTCTTCAAGCGCTGCCCACATCAGGCCAATGTCAGACTGTGTTGCAGGGACTGTGATGGGGTCCACTGCAGCGGGGAATCCAGGTAGTGGGGGTGGTGGTGGACAGGGTGGTGCTGGTGGCTGTGGTGTCGGTGGTGGAGCAGCTGCTGTAGTAGCCCTCCTCTTGCTGTGGCGGTGACTGCGAGGCTCAACTCCCACCCCAGCAGCACCCTTGGCCACTGCCATGGAAGGGCCAGCAGGTGGATGCCTGGCCCTTTCAGTGGCAGCCTGCCACTCTGCTCTGTGGTGGTTCAGCATGTGTGTGCGCTGGCCACCGGATCCCAAATGTGTCCCATGGGGGCCACGGCGCACCACCACACCACACACACAGTACACCACCACTGTGCTGTCTCCCCCCCACACAGTTAAAAAACTCCAACACTGGAGAGCTGTTGGAGGGACCAGACACAGTCCTCCCACGAGTCCCACTATCACCTACATTTTCCAGGGCCACCTCCTGTGGCTGTGGAGGTGGTGGAGGAGGTGCTGCTGGAGTCCCAACAGCTGCTGCTACCACTGGTGGTGGTGGTGGTAGTGGCACAGAAGGTGGACACACAGCAGCCACCGGTGGCACTAGTGCTGCTGCTCCTGTTGCTTCAACGGGGAAAGCAACACCGGCCAGGAGTCAGGAGCGGTCCAACATGACACGACCACCCTGCCCGCCACAGGTCCACACTCCCTCCTACCGTGCTCATGGGCCAGCGACTCGCCTTCTCCTAGGTCCATCCTCCTGAAGTCCACAGGCCAACACACACACACAGACAGTGGATACACACACACACACACACACACACACACACACACAGTCAGTCACACACACAAAACAAAACTTATACAAAAAAATTCACTAACAAAAAAAACCCCCACAAATACAATACAAAAACTAAATAAAGATACAGCTTTTAAAAAAGCTGTTGGTTTTCTTCTGGAGCTGAAATGCAATGAAGTGGCAACAAGGCAATCAAGCACTGTAACTCCTCTCCTCTCACAAATGCTTTCTCCCTCTACAAATGCATAGGAGAAAGTGAAACTGCTTCTGTGACTCACTTCCTTCCTGCCTGGCTAAGTCATGTGACTTACAGTACTGCAAGCCTTGTGATGTGCCTATTCTTTTCTCACTTCGCCTTACTTCGCGTTAAGGCATAATGGCAACACAAAGTGGTAATAATAATAATAATGCGAAGTGAGCACTTTGCAGTACCCACTTCGCATTGTGCTCCGCTAACGTGAAGTGGCCACTTCACGCCCACTTCGCAGGCAGATTAAAAATTTGCTGCATCTCTACTTGTGGAGGAATACAGCTAAGTTATGGGCTAGGCGATCCTCCATAGAAGGGCAGGAAGCAAAACACTACAGATGGCAATGGTGGGTGTGAAATGGCAAATCACAATTGCATACGGTATGCACTGCTGTAGACAGTGTACACCTTGGAGAGGATCCTGGCAGGGGCAGCAGCACAGAGCAGTGAATCATGGTCAATTAAAGGGAACAGGAGGCTATGGACAAGCAGTTTCTAGTTTCCGGGGCTAAGAACCTTCTTATTCAATAGACAGAACCTAGTCTCATGTGATCAGATTTTACTAGGTGGTTAACATGGGAGTTGAAATTTAAGAAGCAGTTCAGGTACAGACCCAAATATTTAAACAGCATGACGTGCTCCTCTTCAGTGTCGTCCAAATCAAAAAGTTGTAAGGGAGCACTGGTCACTTTTTTATGCACCCTGGAGAAAACCATAGATTTGTTTTTTTGGTATTGAGGACTAACCTATGCTTTACAAACCTGTCCTGGAGTAGGTCAAAGTTCCGCTAAATGGTATTGTTCAGGGAGGCCAGGTCCTTGCCCATACTGAAGATGACAGAATCATCTGTATAAAGGATGGTTTCTATTGATGGGCAGGCATTAGGCAGCATTATCAAAAACATGGGAAAAATAGGAGACCAAGAATGGGGCCCTGGGGAACCCCACAGCAGATTTGACAGAAGTTAGAGAGAGTTGTGAATTGCAGTCCTGTGGACATGGTCATCAGATAAGTTTTGTACCAGTTGGAGACTTTGGGGGGAAAATTTAGAGAGGAAATTGCCTGGATCAGCAGTTCATGGTCAACAAGCTCAAAGGCTTTAGTAAGGTCCATGAACACATAGGCTATGCAATTACCTGAGTCAATTGCTGGGTGTACGAAGTCTGTGAACCTCACCAAGGCAGTCTCCATGTTGTGTTGAGGGCAGAAGCCATGTTCTGCATGGATCAACAGGCCATATTGTGGGATATACTCAAAAGTCTGGTCAAAAACTATCCTTTCAAAGACTTTTGATAGGGGAGCCAGAAGTGACATTAGGTGGTAGTTGGAGGTGAGATATTTGGGACCCGACTTGTGGATGGAAATGATTTTGGCCATCTTCTGAATGGGAATGATTGTGGCCATCTTCCACGCTTTTGGGTAGGCACCTGTACACAGGAAACAGCTGATGATTTTGGAGATGGGATAAGCCAGAGCCTTGCTGGTTAATTTGACTATGTGGTAGTCAATTCTGTCAGGACCAAGCACAGATTTGAGCTTAGAGCGGTTCAGGTGTGTGTCCACTGGATCAATGGAAAGGTGTGTAAAGTAGGGTTTAGGAGATGGGATGCAGGTCGAAGTAGATGGCGATTGCAGGGAGGGGGAACCTGGAAAGAACTTTCTCTACTTATTGAGGCCACCAAAAAAGTTATTGAACAGGGTGGCAATGGCCTGTGGGTTACAACTAATCTCATCTTTGCCTTCTACAGCCCAGAATTGGTCAGACTGGAACCTACGATGTTGATATTGAACTACAGCTTTTGGGGGTTTCCATCGTTAGAGGACAGGCCGAGTTTTATGTGGTTAATTTTACTATTTTTATGTGGTTACCTTGGTCTCACACTGGAGCCAGCTCTTTCATACAATCTACAAATAAACCAAATTGCCAAAGCCATTAACGCTAGGTTTGGGATTCTTTACTAACATCAACACTATATGACTACAAACTCTCTTAGAACTGTGGTTACCAGCTCAGTCCTTTCACTGGTTGATTATGGCCTTGTGATCTATGGTGCTGCCTCGGACATCTCCCTTAAGCGTATCTCACTTGTGTTGAACAAGTCCTGTAGATTGATCTCTGGCTCTGGCAAGTGGACCCACACCTGCGAACTCTATGAGAAAACCTGCTGGCTTCCTCTCAAGGAAAGATTCGCCTATCACACATGCCTTCTCACAAATAAGATCTGTCTTGGCCTTACTCCCCCATTCACTAAGACCTATATCATGTCAGTGCCTAAAATAAAGTGCACATGATGATCCTCCAAGCACTCCTACCTCATCCCCTTTACTAGGACCTCCCTAACCCAGCATACTTTCGACAAAAGAGCACCCATCCTTCTTAACTGCTTATGCCCTGATCTTAAAGCTGAACAAAACTGGGCACCCTCAAACTTAAGCTCCGTAATCACCTGATTGCTGAATGCCACTGTGACTGCTTTACCTAAACTGCTTCCTGATGGTCGCCCTTCAACCCCTTCTCTCCCTCCCTCCCTCTCTCTGCTCTCTCCTGCCTACTCAGCTCCCCACCCCCTTCCCTCCCTTCCCTATACCTTCTCCTCCCTCTTGCCCCTTCCATGAATTTCTCTCTCTCTTTCTCTCCTCCACCTCTATCTCCTCCCTCCCTCTCCTCCACCCTCAGCTCTGCACTTACACCCCACCTTCTGCACGCACCTTCCTGACAAGGTCTTCCTCTGTCTGATTTATGTTTATTTGAACTATTGACCAGTCTTCTTCAGGATGATTTATGATTACGTACTTGGAATTATCCTTTGTAACCTGGTGTTTTTCGGAACTGTTCCAGAACTACATTACTCGCACATGAATTATGTGAATATTTTGACTTGTTCTTGAAACCTGTGACTTACTCAGTGTTTAATGTGAGAAGCTTGTCTAGTCTTTTGTAACTTAGTGACCTAACTACTTGTTGTATTCACTCCTGTTTAATGCTGAATCTTTGTAAAAGAACCACTGGTTCAGAGGTATTGTAATCCCAGACATCAGTAAATAAAATAAAATAAAATTTGGGCTTTTTGCACTGCTGACTTACAGCTATTGCAAACGGTCTTAAATTCCTGCAGATGGCAGAGTCACTGTTTTTTAAAACTGAGACCATTTTTTGTCTCTGACTCTGAAAAGCCCAAGGAGCTCCTTTGAGACCCAGTCCTATATATTACCCCATATTCTGAATCTTTTCTGGGAACAGAGGCTATGGCTGATGCTAGTGAGAATGTGGCAAAAGTTATTGCAAGCAGTGTCTATACCCACAAGGTTATCAAGGCAAGACCAGTCACTGGACAATGCTGAACAGTTAAAAGCCTCCAGGTTTAAGTCACCAAGCTGCCTGGAATAGATGTAGTGTGGTTGGGACCATGGTAGTTTAGTGGACCACCCACAGAAAACTGGGCTATGGTTGCTTATAAAGTCATGGAGTACTCCAAATCTGCAGACATTTGAGAGGTTCAACACCACAATCCAGTCAAGGATGGATTTGTATCACGTTTTTCAGTTTGCCCTAGTGAAGTTGCTAATAATTTGGGTTAGGCCTAGGATTAAGAAGAGGTCCCTAGCAACATCAGTTTGGTTGGAATATCTTTTCATATTAAAGTTGCCTAGTAGGAGCCATTTCTGCTTTTCAGGAGTGTGTTAGGCCAAACTCAGAAACAGGAGTCAGGCACTGAGCAGCCAGGCCTGATGGAATGTAAATGGTGCAGACTGTGAGGATTTTGTCTCGGCCAAATAGAATATCTAGAGAAAGGAATCATAAAAGCCAGTGGGTGGCAGGGAGGGGGACTCAGTGACTCTCAGGTATTTAGAGATGTAGAAAAGAAATCCTCACCCCTACGCTTTAGCCCATCTCTCCTAAACATAGAGTAATCCACCAATTTTAGTTCACCATATTTATACAACAAATAAATAAATAAATCATCCAAGATTTTGCTTGTGAGCTAGGTCTCGGACAAAGAAATGATATCAAACTTGAACTCTTTGACCCATGCTTCGAACAGGTCTTTTTTTGCAGTAAGGCTCTGAATAATCAGAAGCACTATTTTTAGAGCAGATTTGGAGAAGGGGCTTTTCTCTGGGAGAGGGCGGCCTGGGGTGAGGGTGGACAGATCAGACATGAGAAGTAGGAGCAGGACCAGATATTTGTGTCTGGGGTGGCTCCGTAACATTTTGGTATGGGGCCTGTGGGAAACAGTGACCTTGATGCAAGTTGAGTGTGCGTGTGTGGACTAGATTAAACAGCCTTCCCAGTACACTAGGTAGTCAGTGAACAACCACCGGTGGTAGGGGTTGAGTGGGGATGTGGGGAAGTCAGCCTAGCCCAATGCTGGGGAAGGCCAGTAGAATACTTGCACTTAAAATTGCAGACGGTGGGGTTATTCGTGTCATGACAGATACGTGGACCAACAGTCGGAATGTAAATTACATATCCCTTCCAGCTCATTAGAGCAGTTTTTCTTGTGCTGCTTGAAAAACAAACACATCCCAAAAGATAGTGCTGCTGCATATAAGGAAGTTTGGGCAAAGTCATACTGCTTCAAAAATCTTGCAAGAACTAAATGAGCTCCTTAACAATCAGATTTATTCTCATCTAGTCTAAAATGTGGCTTTACTATATAACAAGTGACAGTGGAGCCAGCATCCTGAAAGTAGTACAGAATGGAGGGTTCACGTATGCTTCTTGCTTTACACATTGCTTGCTTTAATTGTTAGTAGGTTCCTGACCGGTGAAATACAAGTTGACTGAATGATTACTGTTTGGAAAAAGTTGTGACTCAATTTTCTCATTCAAGCAAGGCTGTAAGTTTTGTATCCGAACTGCTAAAGAAACACAATCTGATCCACAAAAATCGAATTCAAAATGTTTCCTCTCAGTGAAATTCAACCCTCTATATGCTGCAGCAACACTTGGAACAAAAGCAAGCTGCAAATGAATATTACTTGAATAACATTACTGGTGATGCCATTATGCTTCCTATGCTGCAGTGGAAGTTAATTGAGACACTGTGCTACATTCTAGCTCCTTTTGAGGCAACTACAATGGACATGTTTGCAGAATGTATTACTCTGAGTCAGATTGCCCACGTATAATGCTTAGTATTACATGTCATCTGAGTGTTCTGACTACAGGCTGAAGAAGAAACTCAAGACTTCAGCAGAATCACAGAAATCTTGTAAAGAGAATGACTGAGTGCTTCTGACAAATTAGTGGCAGTGGCTAAATCAAAACACTACATGCTTTCAACCTTCTTAGATTCCAGGTTCAATGCTATACATCTTCCAGAAATAGACAATGTAGAGCAGTACACATTTCTAATGTGCTAAGAAAAGCTGGTCGCTCAAAGAGCTGGTGCACAATCCGAAACACTTTGTAAAACAAACTGCAGCAAAACTGGCAGCACTCACCAGCACAGAGATACTCAGTACACCATTTGGAACTTGAATAAAAACTGTATTTTATTCCATAAAAGTGTTCAGTTAAAATCCACTTTACAATTCTGCAGGTCCTGACCTCGTCAGATGCACTAATGCCACAACTAATGTTCTGCGTCATCATGTGATGCTTCTTCAGAGTCTATCTTCTCTAGTGCTATACGTCTTATTTAGCCCTAAGTTATAATAAAAACTGGTACAACCAATTAGATCATAACATTAAAAACACTTTTTTATTGAATCTATAGTTTCAATAAATATCACTTGGCTATTGTATGTTACAATTTGGCTCTCATATCTAAATAAAAAACATTTTTACAAGATAATCCATCACACATCTAGATTTCAAAAGTAGTAATATATAGATATTTGCAATTGCGGGCTTACATTCAGCATCAGCATCCTTTCCTGGGTAAAATTACTATAACCCCCATTAGCAATATTAATTGACTGTGCTAATGGTAATCTCTGGGGGCATCTAATAGGCCAATTATATCAAATCCTTAGGGAAGCAGAGGGGGTCTCAACCGAATTGGTCCTAAATAGTTGGAACAAAGACCTGGGTCTCATGGTATTGTTTGATTCGTGACTGAAATCAGCTCTCCCAGCCGTAAAAATTACTCTTTCTTCAGTTGGAGGGAGAACGCATGGAAGTGCCATTACAGGTATTTTAGGTCACCTGCTGTTCTTATTAAATACTTACCAACAGCCTATGGGGTTTGTTGCAGGGGCCGTAGGTATCAGGTGGCAGACCTGGGGCACATATTTTGGCTATGCCCACTACTGACTCCTTTCTGGTGCACTTTGCAGGAGAAATTAAATGAGTGCCTGAGAAATCCAGTTGAATTATCAGCTGAAATAGTGTTGCTAATGGTTATGCCCAATCATCATCCTTCTTGGCACAAAACCTTATTACCAGCGTACATCCTGACGGCCAAAAAAGACATCACTCAGAGGTGGATGACCTCTGTTATCCCTTCAAGTTACTGACTGGAGGACAATTATAATGGATATCTATCAGTTAGAAAAACTGATGGCTGGCCTCCATGACAAGATGGGTGCTTTCAATACAAAATGGCAAAAATGGGTATGGTATATGGCCCAGTTGAATTTGGACTTCCTTGAATGTTTTCCTGCAGGGTGCTAGAGGATGCCTTCCTAACTGAGGGAGAGGTGCTTGGGGGTAGGGGTGCGATCTCGTTATTCTTTTTCTTGGGAACCTCACACAAAGAAGCAAGGTTTTGCAGAAGTGTCTGTAGTCTGTGATGATACTGTATAAAGAATGTAGACTTCATTGGCTATAATATATCTAATTCTGTAACCTCCACAATGTAAGGTTGGTATATCGAAACCTATACTTGTTATCATGAAGATATGTGGCAGGATGTGCTTCATCTAATAAAAATTATATTTAAAAAAGTAGCAATATATTATTAGATAATACTACTAGAGTTCTTGTATTTTGGCTATCATGCATATAACCTCAGAGATAAAAAAAACTCAGTATATCACAGAATATGCAGCACAACTGAATAGTAAAAAAGTCCATATGTTATTTTTCAACTCCATGTTCTTTTCAATCCATCTTGCACTTTGTAAGCCCAGTAAAAAAAAAAATATATACACACCTATGTACAAATATATACAATCCCTTCAATAGCTTAAAATAATTTAATGTCCATTCCTTTTAACAGCATATTTCATTGTAATTAAAATGAGGCTATTTCCAAATGCCCATTCAGACCTGAACTTTTTAAAGCCACAGAGTGTAAATCCAGTACTGTTCCCATTTGTTTAATTTGTTTTCATAGTATCTGCCCATGTCATACCACATCTTTTCTGTCACAGTGAAGCTAAGCTCACGGTTGACAAACCCCCTTGTCTGCTGTATGTGTTTCACAGTTGCATAAATGTTGTTACACTGCATTATTGTCCTTAGGTCCCACTAATCCTGAACCTCAGTTTTCTTTTGGCCTGCCCTACATAATATGCCCCACAGGCACAATTAAGAAGGTACACTACCACCTCTGTTTGACAAGTGATAAAACTTATTATTTTTAACATCTGCACATTTTGGGGATTTTTAAAATGCTCTGCTTTTTCCATATAACAGCACATGGAGTATATGCCACATCTGTGGCAACCACTTGGTGGTTTTGGCAACCATGTTTGAACCTTTATGCCTGGTTGCATATGTTTCACCACCCTATCACATAAGTAGTTTGCTGTTCTTTTTTTTTTTTAAACTTAGTATTTATTGATGCACATAAAAATATACAACAGTCATCACAGTAAGAATGCTAAGGCACATAAAACCAGATAGTTTAAACACAGGTCTGGTACCTGTACTTATATGAGTTCTGGTTATTTTACAGAAATGAATCCCATCATCTTCAGATCTTCCAGAATCCACCAGAACTGGACCTTGTCCTAAAGTCCAGCTGGGGCCTATAATGTCCAATGGGGCCCATAACTGACCCTCCAATCAATCAATCGAATGGTGTAGTCATCAGCAATGTATCTTGTACCACAACCAAAAAATCAGCCAAAGCAATAAACTGTAAACTATGTTGTACAATACTAGAATCTTGTAGTGTTGACAGTCTCTTAAGTGTCAGAGTACAGTAGATAGTGTATAAAATTCAGCCCAGCCACTGAGGTAGTGTGCATCCCAAAGTTCCCTATCAAAAAGTATTAGAGAATATTAATAATTGTTAAGGAGCTTTAGAGGAATCTTCAGAGGGAGTCCCAGAGCTTGGTGTTGGAGGAGCACCAGGGAAATGAGTTGTTCTTCCTCCTCAACCCCAGTAGGACCATGTCAACCCTCAGACTCCATCCCCACATACCATGGCCTCCAAACTTCTGAAGATTTATCCAGGCTCAGCCTGAGAGTGGCTGTTATGTGTTCCATCATTTCTATTTCTTCTACCTTCGCCTCCCACATTGTAAATGTAGGGGATTCTGAGGAGAGCCACTTCAGTGTTATACATTTAAGTGTAGCCACACGGAAAATGTGGTATAATCTTTTATTTTGTTTGGACCCAGTGTTTAAAGTTCTACCCAGATGGCCCAATATTAATGCGAGGAAAGAGAAAGGGAGGGACACTGTCAACAGTGATTGCAGGCAAGCATGTACTTGTTGCCAAAATGGTTGTATGATGGGGCAGTCCCAGAAAATATGAAAGTGGATATCTGTTAGGCCACAGCCTCGCCAGTATAATGCCATGTGGGAAATAGCAAAGTGTCTTGTAATGGTTGGGGTCCTAAAAAAACACGTTGATACTTTCCAATGAAATTCACCCCAAGATGGTGAGGCAGTTATTCTCCAACCCTGCTTCAGACAACCCAACCATTCTGAGGGCATAATATTCATGTGGGATTCTTGGATCCATTTAACTCATATGCCTTTGGCATATGTTAATTTTTTAGTATTCAACATATGATAAAGCTGAGATAGGGGTTTTATTCTGGTATTTAAAAGAGCCCACCCATAAAACAAATCTTCTAGAGATGTTAGGGGCCTCCGCAGTTGGTCAAGGTGAGGGTGTTGTAGAATAAAATGCCTAACTTGTAGGAAGTGGAAGTGGTCCTCCCTTCTAAGATTAAACTTCTGTTGAAGCTGTTGGAAGGTCATGCATATTCCGCAGTTCAGAAAATGCGTGAACCTGGTCAGACCTTGTTTTTCCCAAAATCCATAACCCCGATCCTGGCTCAGGGGGAAGAATTATTCATGGTGTCATATCAAGGCCAGCAGGCCAAGGGCATTTGGCACCCCCATCTGAAGACGAAGCTGTAAAAGGGCATGTATGGTATGTTTAGTCCAAGGGTTTTGTATGGTGTGGAGCATCTGCGGAGAGACAAAGGCAGTAGCCAAGGTCCATAAGGGGGCATTTTGCAGCTGTTCCAGCTCAATACAGTACCACCCTGACTCCACCCTCTGTTTAAGCCAGAAGTAGAGCCAGGGGCCCTGTGCTGCCAGGTAATATTTTTTTAGATCTGGAAGTACCAAACCTTCATTTGATCTAGGCATGCAGAGTATATTATATGCGACTCTGGGTTTCTTGCCCTGCCAAATGAATCTGGATGTAGTTTTATGCAGATCTCTCCAAAAGGGGTATGGGATGGACAGAGCAGGGTCTGGAAAAGAAATAAGAGATGAGGGAGTAGGTTAATTTTTATGGACTGCACTCTGCCCAATAGGATGACAGGAGCACCTGCCACCTGGCAATGTCTTGGTTTAAGGCCTATAATAATTTCAAACAGTTATTTGAAAACAACCGTGTGATATCTGCAGAAACCTGGATACCTAGATATCTAAATGTGTTATGAGGTGCCCAAACAAAAGGAAAGTGGGCTTTAAAGTCAGTGGAAAGGGAACTAATAAGTATCATTGCCTCAGACTTGGTGATGTTAATTTTTTTTTAGCCTGCAAGGGAATTAAATTGTTGTAGTGTCTCTAGAAGTGGCTGGAGTGAGGATTCTGGATCTCCCAGGAAGAGCAAGGTGTCATCCGCATACATGGCTATCTTGTGTTCCTTCTCTGGCTTTGGCAAGATGGAGATCTGTGCCTGGTTCCAGGATAGTGGGATCGGGTGACCCCCCACAATATGTGATAGAAAGCTTCCTGCATCAGGGGCAACACATCTGGAAGGAAGGTCTTATAAAATTCTGCAGGGTAGCCATCTGGGCCTGGTGCTTTAGCTGATTTTAGCTGTCCAATTTGGCTTGTGAGCTCCTTCAAGGTGATTGGGGCTCCCAGGACCTCATTTTGACCCTCTGTAAGTGAGGGTAAGTGAATGTCCACCAGGTATTTCTGGACCTCATCCACATGTGAGGGTCCCCTCTCAACACTGTAGAGATATTTATAGTAGGCAGCAAAGCTATTGGCTATGTCAGCTGGGGAAGTAAGAATGTGGCCCCTCGAGCTCAACCTTAACTTTAAAATGGTGCAGTTGACTGCCTCCTTATGAAGTTGCGTGGCCAATAACTCGATTCCTGTACTCGTATAGCCTATTCCTGGCATAGCGCAGGGATCTCTCCATTTTAAGATTTAGTAAATGGTTAAGGGCTTTACGTGCTGCTGTTAACTTCTGTTGGAGTTCTTTGGAAAGCAGAGACTTATGTTGACTTGCCAGCTCAAAGATCTCCCTCTAATTCATGTTGTTGTTTAGCCCTGTCTCTTTTAACTCCCACCACATAGGCAATCAATTTGCTTCACAGGTAGGCCTTAAGACTGTCCCAATACACCATAGGGTGAGAATCTTCTGGGGGGGTCATATTGTTGGAACACTTTTATTTCCTCTTTTACCAGAGCTTTAAAGTCATCTCAGTTTATGAGGCTTACATTCATCCTTCAAGTGGAGTTATTACAGGGTGGCCAGAAGGCCATCTTCAAGGTGACAGGGGCATGGTCAGAAAGACCTTTCATCCATATTTTTACTGAGTCTACTGCCCAGGCCCAGTTTGTAGGCACTAAGGAAAGATCAAGTCTGGAATATTGCTTGTGTCTGTATGAGTAGTAGGTATAATCCCTCACCGAGGTGTTCAAGTGTCTCCATATGTCAAGTAAACCATATTCAAAGGTAGCCCTGGTCAATGTTAATGATGCCCGGGATTTCTTCTGTAGGTGAGACCCTGACTTATCTAGCTGTGGGGAGATCTGAAATCCCCCCCAGTGATTACTATGTCATTGGTGGCCACTCCTGCCTCCAACAAGACTTTCTTGAAAAAGGGCACCCATGTCTGTTCCTCATTAGGGGCATATAAATTAAGAATGGTGCATGCATGTTCCCCCAACTCCCCTCTAATAAGTACGTAGCAACCTTCTGGGTCCTGATAAACTTCATGAGTCTTCAGTGGTATATTTTTATTAACTAAAATAGCTACCCCTTTTTATGTGGTTGCCCCTGGTAGTGGGAGGCATACACCTCCCCCACCCAAGCCCTATGGCACTTAGCATGCTCCCCAGGGGTCAAATGTGTCTCCTGCAAGAGCACTATATCTATTTTTAACTCCCTGAGCTCCTTTAAGTGCCTAGCTCTTTTATTGGAGCTATTTAAGCCCTTAGCATTATAGGAAGTAAAATGTACTTGTGCCACATAAATTTAACAAACCAAAGGATCACAGTGCTCCGAGATTCCTTATAATCCACTCCCCAGTGGCTATATATCCATATCCCATGTGCAACAAAACTGTAACACATAACAGTGCTTTACTTAGCATAACACATGAACTTATAAACATTAAACTTAACCAGCACTTAGTAACTGTGCATTTTTTTTAACTTTAATATTCCCTTCAAGGTGGGAAACCCCCATATCTCCCCTCGTAGACATTGAGGTGGAAGGGGCAAGGGGTGTATAATGACCTACTGGAGGTGATCTAGGTCTGACTGTGGTTACTTGGGAAACAGTCGGGGTGGGGGGGCCAAGAAGACAGCGTAAAAAGTAAGCACCCATGCAGAAACACACAATCCACTGGCCAACACAGGAGTATCATCCCTTTGCCACCCATCCAAGCTATCGCAAAACCACATCTGGATATGTTTGTCGGAGGGAGGGTAGTTAATGAGGACAAGCAGATTTGTTCTGCTGAATAAACAATGATTCATGCAGAGCATGCATTTACCCATCTCTGCTGCCATAGCAGCTGCTACACTCATCCTCTCCCCCTCTCCCAATTCCTCCCTTTAAAACATGTTCCTCCCAGGTCCCCACATCCTGTGTGATCACCTCTTTTCATGCTCCTAGATTCAGGGCAATATGATGAGGAGGCCATTTAGTGTTTGGGTTCAGAGATAGCTTAATATAACGTACTGGAAATAGCGGCCCTTATGAACGCTAATATGCACATTATTTCTAAATGATCTATGCCGCTCCGGTTCAGCTATACATTACTGTGAAATCTGAACTAGAGACCAAGCACACCATTAAACATGCATTCAAAGTTAGTACCCATCGATGTTAAATTATTCCCCAAGGGGTGTGTCCATCCTGGTATAGCAAAACTCTCCCCAAAGAGTCTACAACTTGGGAAAAGCAACTTCAGTTTTCCACAGACTCATATCATGAGTTACTGTCCCCATTATCCCCTCAGTCAACTCACTGCTTCAGCAACCAGAGCACTAGCAGGTTGTTCATCCAATCATCCTTGCTTCTTCCCTGTACCATTAACGGACGTTCCTTTGTGAGCCCACTACATCTTGTTCCATAGGTCCACTGGGCGTTTAGCATTGGGGTGAGATTTTTGGTTGTCTTGCCAGGCTTGTCATTGCAGCTCAGTGGCTGGAAACTAGGAGCAAATCTCTTCCACCAAGATGTTGTGCCCCAGCAAAAAATCTTGAGCAGCAGCTAGGTCCTCAGAGCGCTGGTTCCCTCCGAGGAAACCACCCTCAACCTCACCGGGTATTCTAGAAAAGCATCCATGCCAGCCTGCTTCAGATGTTTAATAACCACCAGCACATTGCTACATCTTGCCATCGTTCTTAGTGCAAAATCATTGTTCGAAGAAGAGGCACTTGTCACCGAAGATAACCTCCTTCCTCAACCAGGCCATCTGTAGGATTTTCTCTTTTCTTCTGGAATCTAGGAAGGCCAAAATGATCAATCTGTGTCTTGCAGCTGGATCCTTTGGAGGAGCTGTCAGTGCTCTGTGAGCTCTTATAATGTTGAGAGGAGAATCGGATGGCCAGTTCAACAGCTCCTTAAGCGCTCCATAAACTCAATCATATTACCATTTTCCATTTTTTCTGGTAAGCCATGTATCCAGATGTTGTTTCTTCGATGGCAGTTTTCCAGCTCCTGCATTTTGTTTGCTAGCTCTTGTTCCCGGGCATGGAGATCGAGAAGCACAGTGTTGTGCAGGTTGGAGAGCTGAGTATATTCAGTAAGGCTCAATTCTACCACCTTTGTGCGAGTTTCCATTACTCACATATCCCTGCTATTTTCAGATAGTAGTGCCTACATTTTTTGTGTGTTTCACCTATCTTATGCAGCTTGTCATGAAGTTGTTTTGATGTTATGGTGTACTCCATTTCAGCGATGTTAGGAGGCACCTCAGAGGGGTCAAGCACGGTCTCTGCAATAGGCCCATCAACAGTACGCTGCCACTCTAGGGCCTGTTGTTTAGTGGCTTTTTGCGGTGTATTTGCTGCCAGTTCTTTGAGTCTCTGTCTGGTTGACATGTGTATTGTCGCTCCCTTATGTCTTGTCCTTGAAAAATGGCATTGAGATGCCAGGATGGTGTTAGATTTTCTGTGGGTGGTTCAGAGCTCTAAACCTAAGCGGCCATTAGGAATGCTGACGTCACCGGAAGTCCCTGTTTGCTATTCTATAGAATATTCTCACAGGGCTATCACAATATTTTATAACTGCTGATTCACAATGCAGGATCTGCATGTTTTCCTTACTATGCCAGCCCCTTGTGTAGCTTGCACACTGAACGTGATAACAAACGTGAGGCAGTCATCCTCTTTTTTTCTTTCTATTGTTTGTCACAAAAATGTTCTCCCTACTGACCAGCTCAATTTCTTCCTTTGCTTTTTGTAGCGTTCCTTCCCCATAGCCTTGCTCTCCGCATCTTTCAATAAAATCCTGTTCCATTTTTCCAGATCCCTCCCTAGTACTGCAGTTTTTCTTTATCCTATGAAGTTGGCCTCTGGGTATATTATTTACTGTGTGGACTGGATGGCAACTATTAGCCAGTAGCAACAAGTTGTGCTCAGTAGGTTTTCTATACAGATTGCAACTCAGACTGCCATCCTTCTCTTTAATAATTTCTAAATTCAGGAACTGTATTTTCTGTGAATTATAGTTGCTTTTAAATCTCAGATTTGCATTAGTTTCTGCCATATACTGCGCAAAAGCTTCCAGTTCCCCTACTGATCTCTTCCACATGATTAAAAGGTCACCAGAAACCTTTTATATGAATCTGTTTTTTCCGAGAAAATATTTCATTCTGGGTCCAAGACATATTTCTTCTCCCAGGGTCCCATTTAGAGACTCGCAAAATTGGGGGCAAAAGTAGCCCCCACTGCAGTCCCTTTGATTTGCAGGTAATTTTGTTTTAAGAATCTGAAAGCATTGCATTTTAAAATAAGTTCTGTCAGAGTCTATACAAAATCACATTTTTTCATTCATGTATTCAGCTTTCTACAAGTAATGTGCAACAGCATCCATCCCTCCTTCATGGGACATGTTTGTATAGAGTGCATTTACATCCGATGTCACCAATAACCAATGCTGTTCAGTCTCCATGTTCTTTATAATTTTCAACATCTGTGTTGCATCCTTTACATAAAATGTTAACCCACAAACAAATGACTGCATGTAATGGTCCACAGATTTTGAAAGCATCTAAGCGACTGATCCCTGGCCCAAAACTTTTTCTACCAGAAGGGTTATTGATGTTTTTATGTACTTTTGAGAGACGATATATTGTGGGCCTCACTGGATTGCTAGTGTTTAAAAAAACTCCCATACATTTTCATCAATAATCCATTCCAAAAGAGCTCCATTAATTACCTCATCAAGCTGTTGCTTAAAATTCATCATGAGGTCCCCGTCAAGACGTTTGTAAAATCTGTTATCTGCTAGTTGGCCTTCCACTTGTCTTATATTTTTCATTATCCATTATAGCAATACTGCTGCCCTCATCTGTGGGCTTTATTGTTATATTCTCATTATTTTTCAAACTAACATTATTACTCGGAGCTTGGTCAGAAATATTATAAAAAGCCTTAAGGCTTACCTTGCTAGATGATGTGTAACAGTCACAGGACTCGAACACATGCACACTCAGTAGCTTCTCGTCTCCATAAGCTGCAGGTCCATATTCATGAACAGATACAGGAAAGCAGAAGGCATCAAATGTGAGCAGTAGTTCTTCCACAACTCCCAGTTCCACTCCTAGTAACAAACGAAGTGTGTAGCAAAACCTTCGATAAATCGCTGCCATACCAAGTAACAGTAATTCTTCTTCTGATCATTCTCTGTCCATCGTGGTAGACAGTTACCTGCAAGAACCATTTCCTTTTGATGCATGTCCTTTAGAATACTGGCAATTGAAACAATTTATATGGCCTGCACTGTACAATGAGGCCTTTAAATATATTGGTTGTCCTTCCACAAGTGTCTCTTCAGAACACCTGTTTAGCACAGCTGGCAATATTGTGACTGACACCATGAATAGCATACTGCCAGAAAAGGTACAGATATTTACTTTTATTAAAGTTAATAAGGTGAGATTTTTATATCTCTACAAAAGTATAATGACTGCTGATCCTGATCAAGTGAGTGATGTGGATGATGACAACTTAGATGGCGGCTGGCAAATGCTGAGAGAATGAACGAGCAACTTTAGAGAACATAATTTGAACTGCGGTGTCTATCTTTGTGTAGTTCTACTACAGACCATATCCACATGACACTTTCATCATTTGTGTCTACGGGAAACTGTTTCCTAGATAAGGCACAAAGTCAGCAATTTTGTAGGGGAAGTTAACATCCGTGGAAAGAGGACCAATGGCATTACAAAATCACATGCCAACTGTTGTAGCTACCTTAAATGTTACTTGAGTTATTACATGGTGAAAAAAAACACTTTTTTGTTTATATGAACTATATTTTACTTATATAGCAACTGATGTGGTACCTACTAGAAAGCTATATGTGGCCATCGAAAAAGACAAAGAACGTCAGTACAAAACTGCTGAGGCAAGGGTTATCCAGAAGGGCACTGACAACAAAGACAGGTTTCCAAGAAATGTAAAATCATACATACCCTATAATGCAAAGCATCATGGGATATATATGCAAATCACCATGAAAATTCAGTCTGGTTCTGTTTTGAGCAGGAATGCATGGTGCCAAAAGGCCTCTCAAATATTCTGCAAAGGATGAGAACAGAAGACACAGACATGTGTTTCATCCTACACAAGACTTATCAATGTGCCCTGTCTGTGCAGTATCACACCTCAGGGAAAAAATGAGCCACCCCTAATGTGGTTTTATAGGTTTGCATCATGGGGAGCCCATAATAAGAAAGCAAGCTAAAATGACAAAGAACCTCAACAGAAAAGCACTGAGGCAAGAGTTGCCTAAAAAGGGCAATGACAACTTTGGCAAGAGGCCCCTTGGCACCATGCATCCCTGCTTGAAGCAGAACCAGCCTACATGTTCATGGCGATTTACATGTATATCCCATGATGCTTTGCATTATGGGACTATGTGTGAATTTGTATTTCTTAGAAACCTGACTTTGTTGCCAGTGCCCTTTTGGGTAACCCTT
This sequence comes from Neoceratodus forsteri, assembly GCA_016271365.2. Classification (NCBI taxonomy): domain Eukaryota; kingdom Metazoa; phylum Chordata; order Ceratodontiformes; family Ceratodontidae; genus Neoceratodus; species Neoceratodus forsteri. Next base: position 669,670,458 of record CM028133.1, read on the forward strand.
GCCTCAGTGCTTTTGTGTTGAGGTTCTTTGTCTTTCTAGTTTGCTTTCTTATTTTGGGCCCAATATGACCCAAACCCATAAGACCACATTAGGACCACGTTAGGAAGATAAAATGTGCACCAATTCCACATGCTGTGGCTGTAGTACTGTGACTTTTTTAATATTAGAAAGTTTGGAACATAGCAACTTTAGAGTTATTTAATTAAAAGCGACAGCAGTTAGTGACTGAGGTTAGCTAATGTAAATTCATACTTTGTTGAGGAATGTTCAGCAAGCAGTAAATAAATCTCTTTAATTTGTTACTGGAGACAGATTATGTACATGTGAGCTATGCTATAAATGATATAGTATATAGAAATAGACTTGTTTAACATTTATTACAGATTGAACTGAATTATGGTTTATTACTTATTTTCTTGACTTACACATGAACTACCCCTTTAGTAAGTACTGCTGAATTTGTAAAATTTATTATAGATAGCAAAAAGCTTAAACAAATAAACCGATGATGATGATGATGATACAATCTTCAAGTGAATAAATAAATGTAGTTATTGATTTTTTTGCACTCAGGAAATCTAATGCAGCTGCAGCAGGAAAATGTTTAACATATGGGTGGGAGTGTGGCCTGTTAGCACCTGTAACTGGTTGGCTTTTACTATTAGCAAACAGAAGAAACAACAGATAAACCTAACTATAGTCATGTCAAAGTCATACATGATCATCTCTCTGTTTCTGCTTATAATGAATAAATTTTGTTTTTGTCTACAATTTCATGACATGTATTTCACTATTATCTTCTTTATTTGTAACCCAATTACAAAAATAGGGTTCGAGGTTTTAAAAAAGATAAGAACCGTAGAATTTTTTTAAAGTTCTATACTAGAACAGAACCCAGAACTTCAGCACTGATAACACTACCAGGATAACTGAAAAAACTAGGCAATTTTTGTAGCTCCTGGGTCCAGTATTAAAAAGTTTACATGGGCACTAATTGGTCTTTGCCCACGCAAACTGGGGTCTGAGCTAGATTCCCATACTCAAAAGGGGCTGTTGCACAGGCAGTGATGGTTAGCGACCGGACAAAACATAATGTGTGTGTGGGCAAGGGGAAGGGCATGGCCATGAATATGCATAGTACCCCATATTTAGTGACCTTGCGCTGCACAAAAGGGTTTAGCATGGTCCTTTTGCATAGTGCAAATACCACTGAACAAAACCCTGGCATAACTCTGGGCAACCCTAGTGGCTGCCAAAGGTAATGCATCCACCTAGCTGGTTGGCCACTGGGGAAGCACAACCGCTCCCTGTGATCCCTGGCACATACCTCTCCACTGATCCCTTTCCTATTCTGTTTAATAATATATCCCTGGAGCTAGTGGTCCCACCACCCCCCCGCTGATCACCAGCCTGCTCTGTAAAATAATATATCCCTGGTTCTAGTGGTCCCCCACCACCACCACCAATTACTGGACCATTCTGTATAATAATATATCCCTGGAGCTAGTGGTCCCACCCCCCTGCTGATCACCAACCTGCTCTGTAAAATAATATATCCCTGGTTCTAGTGGTCCCCCCACCACCACCACCAATTACTGGACCATTCTGTGTAATAATATATTCCTGGTGTTAGTGGTCCCCCCTCCCTCCGATTGCTGGCCTGTTCTGTAAAATAATACTATCCCTGATGGTAGTAGTCCTCCCCTCCGATTGCCATCCCCAGAGTAAATAATATGATCCCTGGTGATAGTGTCCCCTCATCTGTATCCCTGGTGTAAGTAATATTTTCCCTGGTGGTAGTGACCCCCAGTTGCCATCCCTTGCATAAATAATGTTATACTATTGATAATGGTCTCCCCGATCAACAGCCTAGAAGTACAAAAAAAACTCCCTGGCATCCAGTGGTTTCCCCCCACTGTGGCACTGGGCACACCCCACTCACTTTAGCATTATCCATGGTGCTGTAAGAACATATGGCAATCAGCACAGCCCTTCTCACAGCTCCTTGGCTAGCCACCATATGTACAGGCAGGGAGCGGGCCTCTTATTTATAGAACAGGGCACATCACGCTGTCCTATAAATAAGAAGCACACTCCCTGCTTGTATGTACAGTGGCTGGCCAAGAAGATGTGAGGAGGGCAGTGCTGGTTGCAGTATTCTCCAGTGGCACCACGGATAATGTTAAGGTGAGTGGGGGTTGTGTCAGGTGCTGTGGGGGGAACCACTGGATGCCAGGGAGGTTTTTTTTGTACTTCTGGGCTGGTGATCAGAGGGGGGGACTGCTACCACTAGGTATAATATTATTTACACAGGGGATGGCAATTGGGGGATACCACTAACACTAGTGATAATATTATTTATGCCGGGGATAGCATTTGGAGGAAGGGAGTCACTACCACCAGGGATAATATTAATCTGGGGACAGTGATCAGAGAGGGGACCACTACCACCAGGGATAACATTATTTATGCTGGGGATAGCATTTAAAGGGAGGGAGTCACTACCACCAGGGATAATATTAATTACGCTGGGGATCATGATCGGAGGAAGGGGGGGACCACTACCACCAAGGATAATATTATTTATGCTGGGGATGGCAATTGGATGGAGGTGGGGACCACTGCCACCAGGGATATAATTTAACAGAACAGGCCAAGTGATTGGCGCGGGAGGGGGTGCCACTAGCACCAAGGATATATTATAGAAACATAGAAGTTGACGGCAGATAAGGACCTCAAGGTCCATCCAGTCTGCCCATTTTTTCTACCTTATGAATGTGCCACAGGCCTTTACTCTGTCAATGGCCTATTTTTTTTTCCAATTGTTTAAACAGGAGTAGCACATTAAGCTGAAAGCTTGTTTACAGGTGCGACCTGGGAGCACAGGGAAGTTAAGTGACTTGCTCAGGGTCGCACACTATGCAAGTGGGTTGGCTGTAGGATTCAAACCCAAGTCTCCAGATTTGCAGCTCAGAGCCTTAAACCACTGTGCTTTACTGCTTCACTATTTATTCATACTCAACTGTATTGCTCCCTTATGCCTATCCCATGCCTGATTGAAGCCCTGCACTGTATTCATATCCACCATTTCCTGAGGTAGGCCGTTCCATGCATCCACCGTCCTTTTTGTGAAAAAGAACTTCCTCACGTTACCCCTTAATTGGCCTCCCTCTAATCTCATGCTGTGTCCTCTTGTCCTGCTATTTTTCTTATATTGAAACATGTTAGACTCTTTCACCTTGTTAATGCCCTTAAGGTGTTTGAATGTTTCGATCATATCACCCCTCTCCCTTCTTTGCTCTAGGGTATACATATTGAGCTCCATTAATCTGTCCTCATATGTTTTCTGATGCAGTCCCTGCACCATTTTGGTTGCCCTTCTCTGGACTACCTCAATTTGGTTAATGTCCTTGTGCAGGTGTGGCCTCCAGTACTGCATGCAGTACTCCAGATGGGGCCTAACCAGTGTCTTGTAAAGAGGGATTATTACCTCCCTCTTCCGACTTGTGATACCCCTACTAATACACCCCAACATCCCTCTAGCCTTACCTACTGCTTTAGCAGTCTGCTTGGATGATTTCAGGTCATCTGTGATGATGATGCCCAAGTCTCTTTCTTCCCTTGTGATTGCCAGCAACTCCCCTCCCAACTCATAGGTGGCTTCAGGGTTTCTCTTCCCTATGTGCATAATCTTGCACTTCTTTGCATTAAACCCCAGTTGCCACTCTTCTGACCATTTTAGCAGTTTAGCCATATCTCTTCTCATTCTGCCCAACCCATCTGGATCATCTACTCTGTTGCAGATCTTGGCATCATCTGCAAACAGAAAAACCTTACCCTCCAGTCTATCTGCAATGTCATTGATGAAGATATTGAAGAGGACTGGCCACAGGACTGACCCCTGAGATACCCCACTTGTGACTTGCATCTTTTCTGACTGTATACTGTTTACCACCACTCTCAGTTTTCTGCCCGTCAACCAGTTTGCCACCCAGTTGGCCAACTTCTTATTTTACAGAACAGGCCAGTGATCAGCAGGAGGGGACCACTAGCACCAGAGATACATTATTTTACAGAATGAGCTGGTGATCGGTAGGGGTGGGGGGGCACTAGCACCAGGGATATGTACACGTCTGGGACCTGGCAAATGGGATGTCGGTGCCGTGCTAACCTATCTCACTATCCATACAAATGTGCAAATGGCCCCTTAGCACCTTGCATGCCCAATGGACTCATTTGCATGGGTCCCTTTGAATATTGCAGATAGCGTTCTGGTGCCATCCATTCTGGCGGTGTACTTCGGGAGCCCTGTTGGGACAGTACTAAGTGGCTTAGCGCTGGACTAACATGGCCCTATAGTCAGTCGAATAGTGCCGGTGCGCTATTTGACTGAATATAGCATCTTTAGGCACTCGGGCACTCGTAAGGTGCAGAGCAAAATTTTGCACTCCGCTTTGCACATATTTAAGTATCGGACCCCTGGTATCTGAGATTCAGTATAACCAAATGCAAGGTGGTACACTTGGGGAGGAAAATAAAGGCAGGGCATACACACTGTGTGGAGCTCCTCTTGCTGCAGTGAAGGAGGGAAAGGACTTGGGGGTCATAAAAGATAACAGGCTGAAGTATGACAAGCAGCGTGCATGCACTGTCAAAAAGGCTGGCAGAATGCAGAGGTGCAACAAGAAGGGGGTGAGCAGCAGCATCAGAGGTTTTAAAGCCCTGGTTAGAACCCAGCTGTAGTGCTGTTTGCAAAATGATGTACAGTTATGATATGATTACGTACAATACGAATTATGCTGTCTGCTTAACAGCCTGTTTGTGTGGATCATTTCACGTGGGCAGAACCAAAAGAAAATTTAAACAGAGAATTAGGGATCATATGAGAGTTATAACAAACAATAACTGAGAATAGGCGCTGGCTGCTAATGTAACCACTTCTGGTACACTATGTACATAGTCAAACTCACGAGCATTGCAAATGTGAAACTAGGCCCTAGGAGAGGAGATAAGGACCTTAAACTGACCAGAAGAGAACAGTTTGGGATAGTCAGACTGGAGGCAAGCAACTCGCCAGGCCTCAATGAACATATTGAAATATTTTATTTTTTAACAGAGCGCTTTTTTTCCAGTATGAATATTATTTACTTTTTTTAATATATGGTCTGCTTAATAACAAGGATGGTCCTAGTGTAAATTTCTTTATATCATGCATTATGTATTTTATTTTTCATTTAAATGTTTACTCTTATTGTATTTTGTTTTCTCTCTCTCTCTCTCTCTCTCTCCCTTCCTCCTCCCTCCTTCCCTCCTTCTCTCTCTCTCTCCCTCCCCCCTCCCTCCTCTCTCTCTCTCCCTCCCTCCTCCCTCTCTCTCTCTCTCTTTCCTCATGGCACTTCAATAAGATAGCTACCTTAAAGGACCCTGCAACATAAAAGCGTATCCAGATAACAATTGTTATTACACAATGGCCAACTTTATTTTAACCTTCACTGGGTACATTTGGCCATTACATCTCCCTGCGGGACAGACCAAAGTAGTATGCACTCTCTGGGATACTTTTTGGGTGAATGTATGCAGTATTGTGGGTTATTTAATTCTTTACCAAATTATTAACCCCAAAAAAAGATACATATTTGTGCCGTACATTTGTAAAGCTGCTGTTTACATGAGAGAAAGCTATGAAAATTTAGATACTGTTTTCAACGTTACCAATTGAATGATTTTCTGGTCTCTGTGTATACTTCAGCACTGGCACTTTAAATTGTCTACTGTCAATGAGCATTTAAGTTGTATAAATAGGATGGAACAGTAGGGGTTGCCCATCCTTGAGAAAGCTCATGGAGTGAAATGCTGGGGGCGTTTTTGCACTGACGTTTGCCTTTTTGGATTTTGCATATTTGTGTGCTTCAGTAAAAGCTCATATTACCTGCAATACTGGTTCAAGTTCAGACTGTGCTTTATAAGTGGCCAGTGCAATGTATTTATGTGCATGACTTGCTATTTGCAGTTATGAGCTCTTCAGTTTTTAAATGATATTGACACAGTTTTAATTTTATTTTATTCTTTTTTAACCGGGTAAGGCCCACTAGGCACAGGTGCCTGTTTTCAGCGGCAACCTGGGAGCACTAGGGAGGTTAACTGATTGGCTCATAGTCACACAGTATGCAAGTGGTGGTTGTGGGAATCAAATCCAGGTCTGTCTGCTGGGTATACCAAGCTCATTCATAACTCATTTCTCTAACCTCTAGGCTAGCTCCAATTGAAAGGGTGTAATGCAGGACCAATAAAATAGTCTTCAGTAAAGAAGACAAAAGCTAGGAGACGATGTTAGAGACCCTTAATGTTTATGCTGGAGAAAAAGATGAGGGGGGACATGATCTCAGTCTGCTGCACACTCAAAATACTTATTCTTTTCTAAAGGAGAGAGTCTGGAAAGCACTCACTAACCTGAAGGTGGACAAAGCGGTGGGGCCAGATGGAGTGCAACCAAGAGTGTTGAGGGAGCTCAGGGAGGTACTAGCTGCACTCCTGATACAGAATCATAGAATCACAGAAGCTTGATGGCAGAAAAGGACCATACCAGCCCATCTAGTCTGCTCTTTTTTTTCCCCCCTACACCACCCCATCCCTGCCAGCCCCCACCTTCCCCCTGATACTCAGCCCCATATGCTTGTCCCATGCCCTCTTGAATTCTTCCACCAATTTAGACCCCATCACTCTGTCTGGTAGTCTGTTCCAGGGCTCCACCACCCTTTCCATGAAGAAACACCCTCTCACATTGCCCCTTTATCTTTTTCCTTGCAGTCTGAGGCTGTGCCCTCTAGTTCTGACCCCTTCTTCCTCTTAAGTAAACCCTCTTCTCCCACTTTATTGAGTCCCTTTACATATTTAAAAGTTTGAGTCATGTCTCCCCTTTCCCTCCTTGTCTCCAGCATGTACAGATCCAGCTCCTTACACCTCTGTTCATATGACTTTCCCTGCATATCCTGTACCATCTTGGTTGCCCTTCTCTTGAACCCTCTCCAACACATCTATATCTTTGCAGAGATGTGGCCTCCAGAACTGAACCCCATACTGCAGGTGCAGCCTCACCATGGCTTTGTAAAGGGGCATTATTAGTATTACCTCCCTCCTTCTGCTAGTAATGCCCCTGCCTATGCATGCCAACATTCAATTGGCCTTTTCCACCACCCTGCGGCATTGGATTCCTACCTTAAGGTTCGAGGAGACTACGATCCTCAGATCCCTCACCTGTTCTGTTACTTTGATTTCCTCCCCACCTTGGGTGTACTCTGCTCTTCTGTTCCTACTCCCCAAGTGCATCACAGCGCACTTCTTGGCATTAAATTTCAGCTGCCATGTCCCAAACCATTTTTCAAGTGTTTTTAAAGTCCTCCCTCATGTCCTCCACCCTCCCCCGGGTGTCCATCCTATTGCATATTTTCGTATCATCAGCAAATAGGCACACCCTTCCCCTCAAACCCTCCTCAATATCACTGATGTAGATGTTGAAGAGAAGTGAACCCAAAACTGACCCCTGTGGCACTCCACTCTTCAGCCTCACCATCCCGAAGTGCACCCTGTTTAGCACCACCCTATGAGTTCTTCCTGCCAGCCAGGCCTCCACCCAGCTTATTATTTTCCCACCGAACCCCAGGCTTTCCATCTTGTTCGCTAGCCTCCAATGGGGGATGGTGTCGAAGGCCTTACTGAAGTCCAGATAAGCCACGTCCATCGCCCCGGATCAATCACCTGAGTCACCCAATCAAAGAACTGAAATAGGTTTGTCTGGCAAGACTTCCCCTTTGCGAATCCATGCTGTCTGCTGTCCTACAAGCCACTCTCCTCCAGGTAATCCACCACCTTCTCCTTGATTAATGCCTCCATTACCTTCCCCACCACTGACGTGAGGCTGACAGGTTGGAGAGACCTATTCAACAGTTCACTGGAGATTGGAGAGGTCCCAGAGGACTGAAGAAGGGCAGATGTAGTCCCACTTCACAAAAGTGATAGCAGGGAAGAGGTAGGCAATTATAGGCAAGTCAGCCAGACATCAATGGTGGGTAAGTTAATGGAAACTCTGCTAAATGAAAAGGACTGTGGAATATCTTGAATCCAATGGGCTACAGGATCCAAGGCAGCATGAATTCACAGGAGGCAGGTCATGTCAAACTGATCTGATAGATTTCTTTGACTGGGTGACCAAGAAGTTGGATCAGGGAGTAGAGGTGGATGTGTCCTACCTGGACTTCAGCAAGGCTTTTCACACCATTCCACATGGAAGACTGATAAGCAAACTGGGTAGCGTGTGGGTGGGCAGCAAAGCGATAACTTGGGTAAGAAATTGGTTATGGGATAGGAGTCAGACCATAGTGGTAAATGGAGTTCACTCCAAGGAAGGGAGGGTGACCTATAGGGTACATCAGGGTTGAGTGCTGGGACCGGTCCTCTTTAATGTCTTTATAAGTGACATGGCAGAGGACTTGGATGGGAAGGTCTGCTTCTTTACGGATGACACCAAGATCTGCAACAGGGTGGACACACCGGGGGGGGGGTAGAAAGTATGGGCAGAGTTCTCAACAAACTGGAAAAGTGGTCAAGGGTTTGGCAGCTGGGTTTCAACATGAGAAAGTGCAAGATAATGCGCGTAGGCCACACAGTGCCTAAGAGCACATGACGTGATCAAGCGTGGAAAACCCACAAAGCTTCTAAGCTTCTTAATGATTATAATATCTACTGCTGCCTATGCAATAAATGCACTAAAGCCACTCGCTTAGCCAAAGCTGAATACTTCTGTGCCACCTTCCAGACTAACATAAATAACCCTTCCAAATTCTGAAGGTCATACGCTCTCTTTTCTCCCCCCCCCCTGTCCTCTGCACCTATCCCTCTCCTTATAATAAACAACACTCAATTTTCCGATCACCTTAGTGTTGCATCTGAATATAATTATTATTGCACCTCCTGTGCTTCTACCCTTCTAGCTTCTCTACCGTCTTCCCTGCCTGTGGTATCCTCCACCTCTCCCAGCACTCCCTCCCAGGAAAATACCTTCTCCTTCACTAAAATCTCACCCTCAGATACCTTGGCAGCATTGTATGCCCTCAATCCATCCAAGGACAGCTCACCTGATGGATTGGACCCTAAGCTGCTCTATCTATCTGCTCCAACCATCTCTGCTCACTATCTGACTTACTCAACCTTTCCTTTTTTATAGCCACCATCCCTAATGTTTGGAAGCATGCCATTGTACTCCTACTGCCTAAGGGTGACAATTCTTCTATCCCTGCGAACTACCATCCCATTTCTCTTCTACCTTCCCTTGCTAAGCTTCAAGAACACCTGGTTCTCTCACAACTCTCTTCTCACCTGTCTGACTCTAACTTTTTCACACCGTTCCAATCTGGGTTCTGGAACAACCATTCCACTACCACCTCCCTGATTAGGCTAACTGATTCTATCCTTTCTGGGATGGACAGTGACCAAATCATGTCCGCTATTTTTGTCGACCTTGCTAAGGCTTTCAACACCGTCTCCCACACCCTTCTGTTGGACTCCCTCTCTGCGGCTGGCTTAATCTCCTCTGCCACAAACTGGTTCACGGCCTACCTGATAGGTAAGACCCAGTCTGTCAGAATGGCATTCCCCTCCTCTCCCTATTAACACTGGCATCCCTCAGGGATCTGTCATTGGCTCTATCTTATTCTCCATATTTTTAAATGACCTTCTCTCAGCCTATTCTCGCACCTCCATCCACATGTATGCTAATGACACTGTCATCTTCACCTCCAGACAGTCCTCTGATGATGTAGCAACCAGACTTCAGCATGACATCGATAAAGTTCAGCATTGGTTTTGCTCCTATCAACTCTCCCTTAACAGCTGGCCTGGTGACACTGAGGGTTAAGGCACTAGACGCCACACCTCGCACCATACCAGTGACCTGGGTTCAGGAACAAGCACTGGCTGTCAGGGACTGGCGGGGGCATGAATGGATTGAGCATCTGGAGGACTGCTCTCCTTTCCCGGGGGAAGGGGGCTAGGCTAGCTGCTGTTCTAGTGGCCTCTAGCATCTGCTGGGGGTCACAGCAACTAGCGGCTGCAGTACAAGGGAGAGCTGCAGCGGATGCCCTACGAGAGTGTGTGGAAACAAGCACAGCATCCAGGACATCATTGTATGTCCGAGCTCTAGGGAGAAAGTTAAGGGAAAAATTCCCGATCCCTGGTAGGTGAAGGTGAGTCCAGGAACCACCCCCCACGACCAACATCGAGTGCATCTGCTGCCTTCTGTGCTCCCTCCACTCCCGGATTGCCTGCCCAGATTCCAGAAAGGTCATAAAGGAAGAGTGGTGGTCCTGCCCCAGGGGGCTTAAATCTGGGGGAACAGGCACCAGGCAAGTGGAAGCTGAGCTGGTGAAACCGGATGGCAGGACGGAGCCTACTGACTGGGCGGGATGGAGGTGAGTCAAGTGCCTTCACTGGAGAGAGTCTGGGGACACTGTGTAAAAAGAGTCTACAAAAAAAAAAACTCTCCCTTAATACCAAGAAGACAGTCTCAATGACCTTTAACACTAGGCAGAGGCTCTCTAGGCTCCCCTCCTTCCAAACCCTCAAGACGGGACAGTCCTTGAGGACACTTCATCTTATAGGTACCTTGGTGTGTGGCTCAACCAACACATTGGCTTCTCTAGACATGTGGACACCATCCTGAAAAAGCTGCGCCCCAAGCTAGGTGCATTATACAGGAACTGTAGCTGACTCCCACTACAGGCTTGACGTGAACTTGTCCAGAAGATACTACCCATCTTCGACTACTGCCATGTAGTCTACAGTGCTGCTCCCAAGTCTTCCTTATCCAGATTGGACACCCTTTTTAACTCCTTCTGTCATTTCACTATGGACTCCCTCCCTCTTACTCATCACTGTGATCTCTACCACTCTCTGGCTTTTTCATTTCTGGAAAGTCAATGTCACCTTCACTGTGCCAAATTTGTGACTAAATTTTGGTTCGGCACACTCCCTCCCTATATTACTTCCTCTCTCTCCATCCTCCCCCAGCCCACTCTCTGTTCTTTTGACTCCCATCTGATGGTAATGCGCTGCTGATCGACTGTGGTTGGGCAGACGGCCTTCTCTTATTGCTTCCTAAGTTATGGAATGCCCTTCCTCATCAGATTTGGCACTCATCCTTCCCATACTCCATCTTTTCAGCACTGCACAACTTCTTGGTAAACTGCACCTGTGTGTAACCCCTGTTCCTCCCTCCTTCTCACCGTACAACACTTCAACAAACCCCTCCTTTCCCTCTGGTTCCCTCCTCCAGAACTTATATGCCTACCCTACCCCTCCCTTTCATCTCCACCAACTGCTACCTCCATTCTACCTTTAGTCAGTTGCTTGCTGGCTACCTATTAATCTTCCTCGGACATAGTGCATACTCTAGTATTTAGCCCAGATCTGTCCCATATGAGGCTCTGCAGTATTACTGTTTTGTTCATATGTATTTGCACTTATTATGTTATTATGAATATTACGTTCTGTATTCCTAAACTATGTTAAAGATCTTGACTCTGTTAAATTTGCTTTTGCTGTTTGGATATATCCTTCCCTCTCCCCTCTCCCCTCTCCCCTCTCCCCAGGATGCACCGTGAGATGAGCAACTTGTTCAGTTTGCCCTTCCTGGTGAAACATTTTAATAAATAAATAAATAAACCCAGGGGCGGAGTACAAAATGAGTGCAGTGTTACCGACATTGACAAAACAGGAAAGAGACCTGGGATAATCATATCGGATTACCTAAATGTGACCAGACAGTGTGACAAGGCAATCAGCAGGGCTAGTAGTAGGATGTTGGGGTGCATGGGAAGGGGATCACCAGCAGAAAGCGAGATGTGGTGTGGCCCCTATATTGATCACTGGTAAGACCCCACATTGAGTACTGTGTCCATTTCTGGAGACCTCATCACAGAAAGGATGTAGACAGAGTAGAGGCAGTCCAGTAGAGGTCAACCAAAATGGTTCAGGGTCTGCATCTACAGCCCTACGAGGAGAGAATAAAGGACCTCAATATGTACATCCTGAAAGAGAGGAGGGGGAGAGAAGGGATATGATAGAGACCTTTAAATACCTCACAGGGGTAAATAACATACAGAAGGAGAATATTTTCTCAGAAAAAAAGGTGCTCTTGTGGGAGTGTCTTCTAGCTCTGAAAAGATATAACTAGCAAATAAATGACATCACCATTTTCCATTATTATGCATTTTTGTACTATTCTGCTTACTCTGCTGACCTGATGTAATACTGTAACAAATGCAGCTCCTGTGTGTCACTATATCAATAAACATTACATTTAAAAAAAGAAAAGAAAAATAAGGTGTTCTAGAACAAGGGGACATGCTATGAAGCTGGGCTGGGGTAGACTCTGGAGAGATAGCTGAGGAAGTAAATCTTCAGAGAAAGGGTGGTGGATTCCTGGAACAGCCTTTCTGCACAGGCAGTGGGGCAAAACAATGGTGGGGTTCAAAAATGCCTGAGATAGGCACAGGGGAATTGAAGAGGTAAGGAAGGGAGTGGAGGAGTTGTGCCATAGATCAAGTAGGATCTGCAGCAAAAATAAAGGTAAAAAAAAGGACAGACTGGGTGGGCCAAACAACCCTTATCTGCTGTCAGAGTCTATGTTTCAGCCGTATCAGCAAGAACAGAGCTGTTTGATCTGGGTAGCTTCAGCAGGTCGCAGAGACACACACCTCAAAGTTCAGAGGTGGTAACTACAGTACAGGAGTATGGTTAGAACTCCTCCCAGAGGCTGAGGAAGCCATGGAACAGCCTGCCAGTGGAGACAATGGATATGAGGACGATAAGCTTAGACAACTTTCTGATTACTAAGGGAATTACAGGGCACTCAGGGTAGTAGAGTGGGTCGGGTATCGCTATATATTAGTACTTGTTTGCATAGCATACTTACTAAGCCCTGCTTATGAACTGGGAGAGGGAGGCATGACTGACTCAGAGTCCCTTTCACCTTAAATTGCTATGTGGACCAGTAGGCCCATCCAGTCTACCCTATTTCTCCCTGCCTATTCCAACACCTCGGTCACTAATTAGCACCAGTGTTACTCCCGCCTTCCTTTACTCTACTTATTATGACCGTGTGTTTATCCCAAGTATGCTTGAAGCTCCCCACTGTCTTCACCCCCACCACTTCTTCTGGCAGGCTATTCCAGGCATCTACCACCCTTTCTGTAAAGGAGAATTTCCTCACATCCCTCTTAAACTCCTCCCACAGCTTCACTTCATGCCCCATATTCTGGTGCTTTTCCTCCTCTGAAAGAGATTCCACTTCAGCACCTTGCTCACCCTATGAGGTACTTATAGGTCTCAGTCATGACCCCTCCCACTCTCCTCTCCTCTCCTCTCCTCTCCACACCTCTCCTCTCCTCCAGGAGGTACATGTTAAGATCCCACAGCCTCTCATTGTATGGCCTCTGTGCAACCCCCTCATCATTGTGGTAGCCCTCTTCTGGACCACTTCGATCCTGTCAATGTCCTTGTGGAGATACGGCCTCCATAACTAATCACAGTAGTCTTGGTGGGATCTCACTAGTGTGCAATACAGTGGCAATACCACCTCCCTTCTCCTGCTAGAAATCCCCCTCCCTATGCACCCTAGCATCCCACTAGCCTTGGCTACTGCCTTGTCACACTGCCTGCCACCTTGAGATCATCAGATATGATTACCCTGAGGTACCTTTCTTCCTTGGTGACTGTATGTGCCGGCCCCATCTTATACACAGCTCCCAGATTTCCCCACCCTAGGTGCATGACTTTGCACTTTTTGGCATTGAAACCTGGCTGCCACACCCTGGACCACTCCTCTAGTTTCCTCAGATCCCTTTGTGTTCTCTCCTCCCCTTCCTGAGTGTCCACCCAGTTACATTTTTTTTGTCATCTGCAAAGAGACACACTTTCCCCTCCAGTTCCTCAGCAATGTCACTTATAAAGACATTGAAGAGGACTAGTACCAGTACTGATCCCTGTGGTACCCCTCTGATCACTCTCTCATCCCCCGAGTGTCTGCCATTCACCACCATCCTCTGCCTCCTATCCTTCAACCACTTTGATACCCAGCTTATCACCTACTTCCCAACCCCCAGGGCTGCTTAGTTTCTTTATTAACCTCCTGTGAGGCATAGCATCAAATGTCTTATTGAAGTCCAGAAAGGTTATATCCATGCCCTTCCCTGATCTACCTCCCTAGTCAACCAATCAAAGAAATCGTTGATATTTGTTTGGCATGACCTCCCCCGGATGAAACAGTGCTGCCAGTGGTCCTGCAAACCATTTGCCACCAGGTACTCCATCAGCCTCTTCTTCAGCAGGGTCTCCATTAATTTCCCCACCATTGTTGTGAGACTGACTGGCCAGTAATTGCTAGCCTCCTCCCTGCTGCCACTCTTGTGCAGAGGGACCACATCAACCCTCCTCCAGTCCTCTGGAACTACCCCCGTCTCCAATAAGGTGCTGAACAGTGGTGCTAGAGGGGCAGCTAGCATGGTGTCAATTCTTTTAGAATCCTTGAGTGAATCCCATCCGGTCTCATTGCATTGTTTTCCTTTAGAGCTTCCAATCCCCTCTGGATTCTCTCTCTTCTGAAAATGGACTTGTGTCCACACTTCCCCCTCCTCCCAGTGCCCAGCGACGTATGTTAGTTCATCCCCCACTACTGTGAAGACTGAGCAGAAGTCTCATTTAAAATGTCAGCTTCTCCCTAATCTTCTTCTGCACGGTCCCCCTTGCCATCCTGATTCTCACAACCCCACCCTTGCTTTACTCTTTTCACTCACGCGCCTGAAGAAAGTCTTATCCACTTTTTTGACCTCTGTGGTGATCCTTTCATCTGTTTGTGCCTTCACTAACCTCACCCTCCTTCCTGCCTCCCTCTGCTTTTCCAGATATACCTCCCTGTCCACCTCTGAGTCCCTCTGTTCTTTCTAAAAGTTGATCATTTTTTTCCTTTACCATTTTAGCCATCTCCTTGGAGCAGCATAGTAATCTGTTCCTTCTGCTACCCTTGTCTACTTCCTTCAAACATCATGCTGTTGCCTTAGCTATTCCCTCCTTGATCATTTTCCTTTGGGTCTCCAGTCCCCCCAGCCATCCCCCCCCCAAGGTATTTACAGAGGCAGTCTCCCTTTTTTTTCAGATTTGCCCTCCTAAAGTCCAGGACCCTTATCATAATGTGTTTTTTCTTTTGCCCAATCCATATGTCAAACTACACAGTATGGTGATTGCTAGTACCCAGGGGACTAGGTACTACCTACTGTGACATCTGCAGTGTTGTCCCTGTTTGTAAATACCAGGTTCAGCACTGCCTTGTTTCTAGTGGGTTCCAGCTGCCTGAGAAATGCCCCCCTATTGGGAGTCGAGGATGGCCTTGCTTCTTCTTGTAGCTGCGGCCAGTCTACCAGTCTGGCAGATTAAAGTCCCCCATAGTTAATGTCTCCCCTTTGCTTGCCATTCTGTCAGTTGTCTCCTTTTAAACCCTGTCTAGCTCCTCCCCCTGTGCTGGTAGTCTGTATGCCACCTCCATGCAGATAAAGCCCCTGGACCCTGTCTCTAAGCTGACCAAAAGTACCTTTAGCCATTCCTTATCCCCCTGCTGTCCCTGTATTTCTGTGGCCTTTATACCTTCCCTCACATATAAAACAACTCCCCTAGCTTACCCTCCCTGTACTGTCCTTCTGGAACATGGCATAGCCAGGTATGACCACTTCACAGCTGCGGTTGATGGTGCACCATGACTCTGTTATGGTCACCAGATCCAGGTCTGCCTCTGCAATGATTGCTTCTATGTCAGGAATTTTATTTCCTAGGCTCCTTATGTTGGCACACTTGGATTTCCACTCCTTTTGTCCCTATCCCCCCCATTCTGCCTTCCCTTCCTGTTTCCATCCTTCAACCCTCCTGTTTCCCTGGTACTGTCCTCACCTTTTTCGGTTCCCCTGCCTACCATAACGCTTCTCTCAGCTTTAGATCCACCTCTTGATCCACCTGTTCTGCTGTCCTCCTTGTCCTTATGCATATCTACCTCTGGGGAATTAATTTTCCCTGGGCTTGTCTTCTCTATTCTCTGGGGGGGGGGGGCAGTCTGTGCCTCCCTCATTTTTTCTACCTCTCCCTTGGTTAGTTTGAATGCCCATCAAAGTAGCCTCTAAATCTTCCACCCAGGATGTACTACTACTACTGCTAATAGAATGTATCAGGCAGAATCTGTAATTAAAAATCAGACAACAGACTTAGGAAACATACAGCAGAAGACTTAGCTAGTTTTAAATAGAGAAGAGTAGAAACAGGTAAATGTGAGGCAAATGTATCTCTTGGGTTACTGTGGAATCCTTAGCACCGTAGCATGATGCAGAGTGAATTAAATACTGTAATTTGCCAAAAATATGCTATGCATATGTATACTGTGCCAGGTAGCCCTTTATGGAAGAATTAGCCCTTATTTTTCCCTAGAGGTTTCCTAGTAGTCTAGCGGACTTCGTTAAAGCAGTTAAGCAGGTCCGCAATGTTGGAGAAGGGGGAACATGCAACAGTTTTATTGGTGTTAGTGGGTGGTCCTCATTGGAACCAGTATTTGTGAGCAGAGGAGCATAAATGTTTCAGGAGCTTGCTACCCTCCCCCCTCCAAAAAAAACAAAACAAAAAAACAAATTGTGCTGAGGAGGGAGGTAGGCAGGCAGCAACAGGCACTGAAAGGCAAAGGAATGTGGCTTGGCCTAGTGGGAACTCCAGCAGCAAGAAAGCTCAAGCTAAGGCCTGCATGAAGAGGGAGAGTGTTACTGCTTCCCCCCTCCCCAACAACAGCAGCAGAAAAATGGTAAGTCGGGGCAGATGGGCATTTAAGAGTTATGACTAATGCCAAACTTTTAATTTTTAATGAGAAAAAAGAACTTACCTCAAAGAGAAATGTGTTTTAAATGGGACACAAAAGTGAAAAATGGAATTTAACTACTTTGAATTGCATACCTATTTGTCAGTGCTGGTATGACTCATCACAGTAAATTAAAACTACAGTTCACATTGTGAGTACAAAAATGGCCACTTCTGCAGTCTTTTGAATCATGCTTCCAGTCTGTGGCTCACCAGTAGTGGTGTTTGACTCATGCCGATAATGTTCCAGCATGTATGCCTGCAGTTCTGTAGTATGTACTACACAGTTGCTTACCTCTGTTGTTACCTCCCTTGACCCCTTTTAGTCATGGGTCAGAGGATCCAAATTAGTTATTCAATAGTCCGGTATTCAGTCAAAAATAAATGTAAATACATAAAAAAAACTCTTTAGCCCTGCAAAGGTTGTCAGGTCAACTCCATTTCTCACCCCTTCCTCCTTATGTCACACTAACTGAAAAAAAGCTATTGTTTAGAAGCTGGCCCTCCTGATCACAGATCCACAATTTGTGAAGGTCATATGTAGCCACTCAGGCTAGCCAAGCCACTCGTCTCCATAAGTAGCAGTGCATCCACTCCATCAGTGAATAAGCTCACTGATAGTGTGTGATACTGTACACAACTAATAGCGAACGCAGCAGTGTAAACGACCAGAGCACCAGGGTACAAGGCAACAGTGCTGCATAAAAACCAGATACAGCAAGGACAAAAGTATTCAGCACACATTGCAACAGACTCAGTCAAGAACACAACTCCTAAACAGTTTCATGGTCCTTTATTAACACACGGTAGTGCAAAGTAGCAACAGCAGCACCAAAGCACAGGGTCAAATGGCAAAGTCGCTAAATGAACGCTCTGACGTTTCGCTTGGCCTCTGCCAAGCTTCCTCAGAGTGATCTAATGGTAAAGTGTCAGCACTCACTACTTATAGAGCAAGGCAGTACAGTTCAACGTGCAAAATAACCAATCATTGGCAATCAGTGATATCCATGACACAACATAATGACATCAACAATTAAATTCACAGAAACACTGAAATGAACTCTACATTTAAAAACACAGTAGCACTAAAATGCAATTTGTGTTATACATGGTTCAAATTTGAGTGCAAGAGCTCCTGAATAGCAACAGTGTATTAAAATGGCCACAGGACATTTAAATAAATTAGCCGAAAAGGCCTTTACCAGGACAGGTACAATACCAGCACTGTGGAGGAGTTTCTCTGCATACATGAACCAGACACCCAGACTTAAATCATATTGTACCAGGGTTTAATCATTCCATGTCTATTGGCTGAATCCATAACATATTGATATAAAAACCAGTGTAATTCAAGTAATCATTATATGCACTGATGTAACATGTTCCATCCCTATAAAGCTAGAGTTAGAGTGGGAGAGCATATTAGGACCATACAGAGGGGGGATGAAACATATGCCATTGTAAAAGATGTAAAAAATAACCCACACGATTCACACTGTGTAAGCATTATTGGGATGGAACATGTTACAATAGGTCCAAGAGGAGGGGATATCAAGAAGCTTATCAAACAGCGGGACAGCTTCTAGATTTTTGAACTGGGGGCTTGAGAATCAACTAGGCTAAATGAAAACATTGACCTAGCTGCATTCCTGAAAAGGTTTAGGTGCTGAAATAAACAGGGAATTTCATCAGTGCATATAATGATTACTTGAATTACATTGGTTTTTATACCAATATGTTATGTATTCAGCCAATAGACATGGAATGATTGAACCCTGGTACAATATGATTTAAGACTGGGTGTCTGGTTCATGAATGCATAGAAGCTCCTCCACAGAGTTGGTATTGTACCTGTCCTGGTAAAGGCCTTTTTGGAAAATTTATTTAAATGTCCTGGGCCCATTTTAATACACTGTGGCTATTCAGGAGCTCTTGCATTCAAATTTGAACCATGTATAACACAAATTGCATTTTAGTGCTACTATGTTTTTAAATGTAGAGTTCATTTCAGTGCTTCTGTGGATTTCATTGTTGATTTCATTATGTTGTGACATGGATATCAATGATTGGTTACTTTTTTTAACTTTTTATTTATCATTTTGCAAGCAAAAAACACTTACAGGTGATACAAACACGGAAGCATACCATAAGCACAGGCACATTGTAACAACACTTACTAAGGATCAGGATGACATCTTCCCTTTATAAACACATAGGGGGAAGTACAGGAATTATAAGTCAAAACCAGTTGAAGCAGTAAGAGCATACCTCCCAGAAACTTTACAGGGAATAAAAACTATAGAATAAAGAAAAAGGATTCCCTCTTACCAACTAGGGCTGTCATCCACAAATTCCCTCATTCAATATCAATTAAAGCCTGTAAAAACACAGGTCTTCCCCAAGAGAGATTATCATTATTATAGGCAAATACAGAGCAAGCCATAACATGTGACCGTGTATACAGCAAGAACATCCCCACTGAACAGGTGGTGTACTACAAGGATGGAGTCGCCAAAAGTAATTACCTCCCATGTGGCTAAAAAGGAAGGGTAAAGATAGTATTAACAAGCTAGTGGTGTTTAGGCAAGCATGGGGAGAGTAAACATTTAATCAAGAAACAACCAAGGTCAAAGATCTGTCACCACATGATACAACAGCATGCAGCTTAAACAATTTCAGCCCTGCCACCAGTTAGTTAATACATAGGTGTCTTGCCATCTGCGAAAAGAAAAAAGTACAGTTGCTCAGGTGGGAAAAGACGCCATCTTACATTCCATCAGGGTATTTTAAAGTTGTATTAATATACAGTATTAAGTATTGTTATAGTGTAAAGATTTTTCTTAAGAGACTGCATTACTAGCTGTAACTCTTGGCTCCCGGAATATTTCAAATCCCTCCAGTCATAGGAATTAATAAGATAAGTAAAAAAAAAAAAACAATAGTCAAATAAAACACTGATTGGTTATTTTGTATGTGAACTGCACTAACTTGCACTATAAATAATGAGCACTAACGCTTTACCATTAGATCACTGTGCCAAAGCTTGGCAGGGGCCAAGTGAAACGTCAGTGCATGTATTTAGCAACTTTGCCGTTTGACCCTGTGCTTTGGTACTGCTGTTGCTACTTTGCACTACTTTGTGTTAATAAAGGACCATAGAAACTGTTTAAGAGTTGAGTCCTGGACGGAGTCTGTTGCAACGGGTGCTGAATACTTTTGTCCTTGCTACAACTAATAGCGCTAGCAGACTGACCAATCAGTCTTTGCTATTGTTGGTAGACATGTAGCCAACCTTGTGGGAGTGTGGTGAGTTGAGCTGGCCACTCTTTGCAACATAAAGCATGTCTGAAAGGGGCACGGGTGGGGGGGTTCTGCCTGACATGAGGCATTCAGTGCTCAGTTTCATTTTGACTGGTGCATCAGGCAATACTGCAGTTGTTTGTGTTCTCTTTAAGTAGTAGACTGTTGAAGCATTTCCGTGGTTTGGTTTACAGTTTTCTTTTTCTCAGAGCAGGTTTTCACTGCCATTTTTTAAGGCTGCTTGGCATAGGCATCAGACTTTTTGTGGGCACTCCAGAGTAGAAGTACAAGAAGGAAGCAGGAAAATTACCCAATGAGTCATAGCCTATGTTTGAGGTGTGCATCCATCTAACCATACCTGCTCAAGGATATCCCTTCAAAGACTGCATATAAAGACTTTTATATCAAACCAAATTCCACATAAATTACACCAAAAAAAAGGAACCACTTCAAGAAAGCAGTGAGCAAAGTCAGGCAGCATACAATGCAGACAAAGACCTCATACATACAATCCACCACAGGCATGAAAAAAGTTCCACGTGGAAACACATATTGAAAAAAAGTTTATTAAAAGGTTATTAGCTAGTACAAGGAAGCATGCTGCACTTTCTTGGTGATATGCCTAGGATAAGCATACATATGTAAGATTTTTATAAACTTTTTTCAGTATATTCTTCCTTGTAGTGGAATTTTTTTAATGCCTGTGGTTAACTGTATGTGTGAGGTGTCTCAGTCTACAAAATCCACATATCCCCATTGATGCAAAACATCATGGGAGATACAGTGGAAGCAACCAGGATGCAACATGGTAAAGCTTCCATATATTACAGAATGCTAGAGAACACTTCAGGAAACAGTGTAATTCAATGGTAATTTAGCCCTTTTGTCATTCGGCATTTTGTGACGTGTCACTTAGTGCAAGTTACAGTGTTGCATTGTGGCTGTTTCCACTATATATGTAAATCACCATGCTTGATAGTGCCATTGATGGTAACCAAGTCTTTGACTACTTCTCTTCTATCTTTACGCATGCTTGTAATATCTTTGCCTCTCACAAGGCTAAAAAAGTAAGAGGGACTGTTAAACCTTGGCTCACAGGCTCCCTAACTGACTGCATGCGCCTTAGGGACAACCTGTGGCACAAGGCCAAGACTACTGGGAAATTGGATGACCTCATTGTCTAAAAGGCAGCCAAAAATAAATGTATGAGACTAGCGAGGCTGGCCAAGGCCTCATACTATAAGGATCTATTAAACAGGAGCTGGGGGCATGGAAAGGAGTTCTGGAACTCCATGAAATCCCCAACAGGCAGGGTCTCCAAGGCACCACCTGACCTAACTGTCACTGCATCTAGGACTCTACAGGAACACAGTGATTTTGTGAATGCTTTCAACGTAACATTCACTGACCTAAGTGTTGTGCTCCTTAGTGACTACCTCTCCACTCTGCCGACTGGTCAGCTGTACCACCCAAGCACGCCGCCTACAACACATAATGGCACACCGCCTTGCTATTTCATGCAAATATCCAAGTCTGAGACCATAAGGCATGTCAGATGGGTATTAGGCAAGACTAGGATGGGGAGTGACTTAATAGACATGAAGTTGGTCACCCTTACACTAAATTAATTGGCAGACCCTTTTACCAAAATCTTTAATGCATCATAAAGATCTGGTGTGTTCCCATACAAATGATAGGCCGCACTCGTCACTCCGGTCTTCAAAAGCGGTGACTGAATAAACCTGTCGAACTATAGACTTATCTCTATTTTAACTCCACTCTCCAAAGCTTTGGAGCAAGATATCTGATCAACTCATAGATTACCTGGAGGAGTACAATCTACTATGCGTGCAGCAGCATGGATTCTGTAAAAAACACTCCACCCTTACTGCTTTGGTTGACTACACCACCCAGCTCTATGATGCAATGGATAATGGAATGGCAGTGGGGTCTATTTTCATAAACCTCACCAAGGCATTTGACACTGTCAACCACCAACTCCTACTACAGTGCCTCCTATCCATTGCCCTATCAACAAACACTGTGACCTGGTTTAAAAGCTACCTCTCGCACAGGACACAATGTGTAAAGATCTGCGGTGTGCTCTCTCAGCCCAGGGGAAATTAGCTTTGGAGTCCCTAAAGGAATAATATTGGGACTGCTTCTATTTAGTCTATTCATAAACTCCCTACCTTCCACATGTGCGGCACACAAGGTGCTCTTTGCTGATGATGCGGTCATCTCAGTACCAGGTAGGAAATTGTCCACAATTACCTCTGAGCTGCAGGCCAATTTCCAAAGGCTTGAATCATGATTTACCCAGAATAAACTATTACTCAACTACAAAATAACAAAGTGCATGCTATTTACGATGGCGCAAAGCAAGAAAAAGCATGACCCCCCTACTATTACTTGCCACAAAGATGAATCGCTGGAGCAGGTCTGCTCTTTTAAATATCTAGGTGTACACCTAGATGACACACTCACCTTCTCTACGCATATTGATCAGGTTATTAAAGCAGCCAACACCAAGCTGGGTGTTCTACACTGACATAGACATTCTATATCACCTGAAGCCCTAAAACTGGTCACTTGCAGCTCGGTGTTATCTACCATCGATTACGGGCTGGTGATTTATGGAGCTGGCTTGGATACTGCTCTCAAGAGGGTCAAAACCCTCCTCAATAAGGCTTGTCATCTGGTCCTTGGGGCAGATCACCTGACTCATACATGTGCATTATATCCAAAGACCGGGTGGCTCCCCCTCATCCCCAAATCAAATACCAGGCCTGTCTGCTGGGGAAAAAAATCAATCTTAGGTCTTACACCTGAGTCCACCTCAAATTTATTCAAAAACACTCAACCCACCATAAATACCAGAAGTGCGGCCGGGGGGGGGGGTTCTGGTGCCCTTTAAGCATGCCACACTTGCTCAATGGTCCCTATCCTATCGGGGTCCTAGATGGCTCAATGACCTCCCTACCGACTTAATTGAATGTAGCAAGTTAAGTCAGTTTAAAACTGGGCTCCGATCTCATCTAGCCAGTAAGAATGTCAGTGGTTGTGTTTTATAACCTTGTCTTATCCCAGTTCAACTTCTGACTTGGCTCCTCCCCCCCGTTCATGTCGCACCCACCCAATCCCTCCACCCTTACCCACCTCCTCTCCCACCCTTTGACAAAGTCACCCTGGCTGCTTCTATTTCTACTTTTCTAATGTCTTAGCCTGGGATCTGTCTCCAACCCCAAGATTCCACAAAACGTTGTTCCACACCACCTAAGTGTAGATGTTGTAATCCATTGCACTTATTAAGAATGTACTGTAAACTGAAACCAAATCTGAATATTACCTAGTTTGTGTATTTTTGATGTCTTGTCCATTCAGTGTTTATTTATAATCATTTTTATTGTCTCTGTATTTTGTTATCTGATCTGGAACCTTTGTAAATGAGCCTACGGCTCAAAGGTATTTTAATCTTAACCTGAAATAAATAAATACTTTCCATGAAGAAGACCACTTTCAGGTTGATACGTAAGCGTTCCCTTTGTTCTATCAGCCGTTTGTGTTGGTGTCTTTGTTGCACCCCGAGTGTTTATTTGGCATGTGTTCGACTTTTTGGCATTTGCCTTGCACCCATATATTTTTTGCATTTGTTGTGATTCAGGTTGCATTGTGGCTAATTTACTATATTTTTGAAGTCACCTTTGCCAGCATATCGTGGATTGCATAAGGGAAGAGAGTTTTAGAACAGTTGGTTCTCTGTACACCTGCTTTGGGTGAGATCAGTTTTTTATGTGTGTACTTTGATAATGTACCATTAAAAGTTTTTGCATTTTTGCTATTTAGTGCTGACCCCTGCATTTTTGTTTGTATTCTAATCCTAACCTGAAATAAATAAATACTTTCCATGAGGCTTTGCATCTTCTATTTTGGGCTCATCATGACCCAAATAAATGAGATCACAAGGAAGTTTTCTTCCTCCGCCTTGAGCAGTCAGGGTTAACTAGAGGCTCATTCACCTACATCATCACACGTTAGACTTGGCATTCTCATCAGAGCTGAACAGAAGTATGATAAAGTTTGGTCCAGTCATTTGATCTGATCATCATGTCTTGTCATTCTTTTGGGGAGCCCCTCATTTTAATTATCCTCTTGTAGAGATGTTTCGGCGCCACCTAAAACATAATTTGGAGCCTTGCAAACTCCAGGTGGTGCTGGATGTCTCAGGCATGAAGATGGCATGTTCTTAGGGAACCGAAAACACCATGGAGCACTATAATACAGTTCTCTTGGGCACTTTGTAATCCATAACACTGTACCATGTTTGCTCCTTGACCTCCTGTCACAGCTCACCGTAGTGCTGTAAGTTGCTGAGGCAGTTGAAGACTAAGGGACAGAAGTTGGAGCATTCTTGGAGAAGGTCCCACTCCAAGGAGGTCAAATTGGATCTGAGAACTCACCATGGAGAATATCAGAGAGCCATCACTCTGAAAAAGACAGAGTTCTTGTCAAGAATGATTGCTTCAAGCAAAAATTGACCAGCTCAGCTCTTTTGCACTGTGGACAGATTGATTAATCCTCCCTATCTAGTATCTGATCTTGATTGAGCCTTTTCCGCAGACAGGTATGAAGAGTTTAGTCACTTTTTCTTTGATAAGGTGTCCTTCATGTTAGAGTGGGATCTCCTTCAGCAGTCTGTCATGGACAGGCAGTGTCCAACAAGAGAGGGGAAATGGTGATCTGTCTTCTTGGAGAGAGTTCCTTCTAGTTGTTGAAGAGGAGATGGGCCAAGTGGTCTCATGTCTGCACCCTATTTTCTATACACTGGATCCCAAGCCTATGTGACTGCTTATTGGCAGCTTTGAATCCCTGGGGCCAGTATATACTGAGACTGCCAGATACGCCTTGTGACAGAGTGTCTTTTCATCAGCTCTGAAAAGTGCAGTGGAAGAGTCCCCCAAGAAGAAACCATCTCTAGACCCTGACTGTCTGGTAAATTACAGGCCCTTCTCAAACCTTACTTTTTTGGGGAAAGTCACTGAGAAGGTAGTAACAGCACAGCTTGTGGCTCACTTGGACCTATATACACCTACAAGCTTCTCTAGTCGGGGGTTTAGGCCTCATCACAGTACTAAAACTGCTCTAGTCAGACTGCTCCATGATCTTCTCATTGCAAGAGACCAGGGGTACAGTACCATTGTTGTCATTTTGCATCTCTCCCTAGCATTTAACACACTAGATTAGTGTGTGCTGACTGGTCACCTGAGAAACAATGTGGGACTCACTGCACTGTTTTGTACTGGTTTGAGTCCTACATTACCAAGAGATTGCAGAAGGTGGCTATAGGAAAATTTCTGTCCTGTGGTATTCTCCAAGGTTCAGTCTTGGCACTTGACACCTGTGTTGTTGCTGCGTATATGCTGTCATTGGGTGAGAGCATCAGATGGTATAGGGTTCAGTTTCACTGTTATGCAGATGTTACTCAGCTCTATCTGTCTTGCTCTCCTGATGAGTCAAATGCAGCGATAGTGCTTGGGCAATCTGTACAAGAAATTATTGACTGCATGGCCTCCAACTGGTTGTGTCTCAATCCAGATAAGACAGAGGTTATGACTGTCATTGATCCAGGTAGGTATTGGTCGGCAATGACAAATGCCAGCTTTGAACAGACAGACACTTAGAGCTGTGGATATGGTGAAAGATCTGGGGGTTGTTTTGGACTCTAAGCTGACTGTAGAACAGTAGGTGACAGCAGTAGTCCAGAAAGTTATTTCCATCTGCATAATATTGCCTGGATTAAGCCACATCTAGCGACACCTGACTTTGAGATGATAGTGCCCTGCTTATGTCACTTGCAGATTGGATTACCGCAATGCTGTTTACTTAGAGTTACCTGGAGGCTTGATGTACTGTTTGCAGTTGTTCCAGAATTCTGTGACCCAGCTGGTGGTGGAGACTTCTCAGAGACAGCACATCACGCCGGTTTTGAGCATTCTGCACTTGCTGCCAATTTGGCAGCATGTCACCTTCAAGATCTGCTTGTTAACATTCAAGGACCTACATGGGCCCCAAGCAAACTGAATACCTTCTGTTGTGTTACACACTTATCTGCACCTCCTGCCTCACAGATACGAGTTTGCTTCAGGTCCCTTCTCTCCTATGACAAAGACATAGCTTCAGTTATATAGATTGATTTTTTCCAGATATTATTAGTAGTACATAGACCGTCTGACCATTAACATGCTAGAATGTGATAGCATAGGAGTCAGCCTATGGCATGGCACCAGATGCAAAGTGCTACTGCTAAAGTTTTTCCCTACTCCCACTGCACATACTGTACCTTGATGGCTGCTTTTTGGCCATGCCAATACATATATAAACTGTTCCTCACCAATCTGGGGAGTAGTGTGTCGTGCTACTTGGGGTGGGCACTGGGATACCCTTCACTTTACCCACCAAAACTGTCATACGTAAACAGAGGTCACTGTTTTCAGGGGGTGAACTCTCCCCTGGGACAGTCATGAAGCATACACTAATGCATATCACCTATTCAGGGGGTAGTGATTGCATACAGGCTGTGTGACCACTAACACTGGACTGTGATAGCCACAGGGGTTGGATCATGGCATATGTCAGCTGCACAAGATGCTACTGTCAAAGTCATTCCACTCACCTAAACCTTAATGAACATGTTAATATGTATATAATGTATGGTAAGTGCCTGTTAACCACCATAATCAGCAGTCACACAGCTTTGTTATGCACTGTTTAGAATTTTAAAAGTTGTTAACCACACTTCGGAACTTCCAAACAGTGGCATAACAAAAAAACAATGCACCAGAGTTCCATAATTCTCACACATAGAATGCAAACAGTGTTTTTCTGACCATACACTATAAAAGATGATGACTGTGGTTCGGGTGACAACCACACTGAAATCACCTCTCGTGGTTGCTAGGGCTACAGTAAACCTCTTGAGGCTTACCATGTTGCCCTAGCAACCACTCGAGGTGATTACAGAGTGGTTATCACCCAATCCCCAGCCATTATCCTCTATATAAACCTTCCTATTTCTGGTAGGCCAATGGCCCCAGAATCCTATGATTTGGTTGTCCATGTCCTTGGCATCCAATACATCCCCCCTCAATACTCCATTCCCTTTCACTACTGTTGCTGGTGAATCCTAACCCTTCCACTTGCCAGAATGAACTTTCAGTCTCACTTTTTATACTTTACAAGGAAATGTAAAAGTGACCATTATTGGCTGCAGCCAACTCTTGTTTATAGTAGGAACAACAGCCACAGCTTTCAGATCGAGGGCAGGACTCCTTCCTTTACAGACAGATCCACTAACATTCAGGTAATAGGTGCAGATATTTAAATTTGATCTTTCATTAATTTTTCAGGAAAGGGTCTAACTGTCAAATAATTGCAGTCTGTTTTTTTATGCCTTGATTTTAGCCAGAGTAAATTAGTGAAACTCAGAAAATATTTGTTCAAAAGAATTATCAGTTTATTCATATAGATACAGAGCTACAAATTCTACACCAGAAGCCCTAGTTTCCAACTTGATTTTTTTCTAATTTTGTTACTGAAAAACCTTAAGAATGTCTCTCACACTGATGTGTTCTGGAGATGCAAGCATATCAACGATCCTAAACAACTGGGCAGGGTTTCCTAAGTATTTCATAATCTAATCAGAAGAATAGGATGTTCTACAAGCTCTTAATTGATCAATATATTTCTTCCTAGTGTCCAGCCAAATTTTTATATGGACCTTCGGTGTTGTAAAGAATCATTTTCTTTCAGACTCTCTCACTTGCACATTTTCAGATCGTGCGAGTACTAAGGTGAGAATTTCTGGACTGAAATCTTTTTTGTTTTTATAAGAGCCAAATCATTAAAAACCTGGTTAAAAAATGTGAACTGAGACTAGAAGGCTGTGTGAATGACCTCCCTGTGGATGTGGCAAAGAGTGCTATAAAATCATTTTATGAAAATGTAGTCTACATAATGTTATGCTTAGGGGCCATATTAACAGGTACTACCAATGAGATGTGTGCGTGTTGGGGTCCAGATGGGCTACTTAGCTTCCTTCAGCCCTATAGACCATAGTAAAGTTTGGAATAGTTGTTTCTTTTGTGTAGCTCATGTATGAAAGTTGGCATATCAGATCCTCAATGCCAGACTGCAAAACTACAGGTGAAATCTTACTTATCAAATGAAATGAAATGATCTGACTTAAAGACACTAACATGAATAGACAAATTCAATGTGACCATTAAATGGTCTGAAAAATATACATCTGTCACTTTCAAGTTAGTCACCTCAACTCCCTGAGTAATCATTAAATTCAAAGTGTGCCCATACTCATGACTGGCACAGTTAAAAACTCTTGAGCCTTGTTATCAAAATATATATCACATGAATATCAAACTCCCCCAGTAATAATTTTTTAGAAGCAGACTGCTAGTGGTTAGAAAATCTTCAAACTTAACAAGAAAGTGGACCCTATCCCCTTTCCGCTTCTGCTTTATGCTGCAGAAGTTGACTGACTCAACCCATTACTTGCCTCCATTGCAGCCCATCTGCATCCATGAGCAGTAAAATTGCATTTGCAATACATGTAGTGAAATGCAGAGTTCCTTTTACTAATTATAGATGTGGTTTTAACATTAGCCTAAAGCTACAGACAAAGAGGTTATGTTTGTGCATACCAAGAAAAGCCAGCAATCTGCCCTTAATGATACTAAGTTTTCCTTGTGCTGGCTTCCATTCACATCAGTGCTGGTGGGATTTAAGGAGTTTATCAAGAAGGGCATTGCACAAGAGAGCAAGTGATATAATGGTAGTTAATGAAAAGAATAATTGATGTAGGATTCCAGATTGGCAGTACTTATGGGCTAAACATTGGTAAATGTTTTACTGGGTCAGTAACATCTCCCTTTAATTACAGTAGCTCTGCTGGCATGTATTTTTTAAAGTGGGTGCTTTATTTATCTAGAAGATCACAACAAAGATGTTGCTTTGTGCTTACAGTGGGGTCCAGCTCCTACTCAATTCTACCACAGGGTGGAGTGAACGGCATGAGTTGATCTAGTGGAATGCCTTTGGGGCTAGTGGATTTTCCTAGCTGCCGGCCCTGCTGACTAGTGACTACATAACAGGTATTTAGTACACTTAGAAGCAGCATACAACTCAGACAGCGACTCTACTGAGGAGTCACAAAGGAAAGAAACAAGGTTGGGAAGCTTGTCAATCTCAATGTGAACTAAAGACATGTAAAAACCTGTTTTCAAGAAAAAATTTTATATAGACATCCACACACAGAATGTACTTTTAGCAAGAGATCTTTCATCACCACCACAGTCACAGATGGGCTAAGCTGTAAAGAACTGGTAGGGGGTGTTTATGTTGAAGTCACTGTAGACTTTGTAAAGTTCCCAGAGCCAGATAGGCAGAGATGAGTATGCATGAATGAAAATGCAAATACACGTATAAACACACACACACACACACACACACACACACACACACACACACACACATCTCCCACTCTGAAAAAAACAAACCATTTGGGTAACTGACCATCAATAATAGATCACTACAGTGGAGCAACTCTTGTCATCTAGAGTTCTGCTGAAACTCACCCTTGTAGTTGTCTGGCAGTGGCTTGTCACTAAACCAGTTCCTCTATCTATCTGTTATGCAGTACAGTAGACGGCAACTCCTCCTGACTGAGCCCCAGGCTACAGGAGCTGCATCTGTGTCCATGTCAGTTCACAGCCTGAGAGACTGACAGAGCCTGCTCAGCCTCACAATATTTTAAAACTACTCATTTTAAACACCCAGTGCCATACGAAGATTCTTCTCCTGTTTGTATAACTGCCAGGCCAGAATGCCAGTAATCTCATGCAAAGGAATACTGGGTTGAGATTACCGTCAGTTCAGCCTGGCAGTGATGCAAACAGGTTGAAGATATCTGCGCAGCACTGGACATTTAAAATAAGTTATTTAAAAGTACTGTGCAGCTGAAATGGGATCTTCCATGCGTGGGTGTGGAAGGTAGTGATGCTCAGATACTGTATGTGGGCAGAGGTTTTTCCTATTTTACTCAAAATGGAGCATACAGAAGTGTTTACACGGGGGAATCGTTCTTCTGCAGGAGGCCCGAAGCCTGGGGAAATCTTGGCAGCTATTTGGAGCCAACAACTCCTCCAGCTGCCACTGTCTAATGAATGGAGATTGAGTGTGGTGGTCCAGGACATGAAGAGTCCTAGTCACCACAGCAGGAGACTGGATCATTTCATTGGTCTGTCAAGTTGCCAGTCACACCGGTTGACAGCCTAGTAGACCAATGGATATGGTTAACAGACTTGGCATGCTACAACCACATCAGATGAGATACTGCACTAGCTTTCTCATCGGCACACACATCACAAAGGCAGGGTATCATTTCCCAGCTCTCTGACTTGATGAATCATGTGCAGAGGCCATGTAAAATCAATATATCTAGTCATTAGCATGTGCCCTTAGTCAGCACCCACACTCGAACTCACCAACCAGGAGGCTAGAAGAAGTTTTGCAGACAGCCTGTCATGACTGCAGCCAGTGGAGTTCAAGTCACTGTGGGCAATAAAGCCCAAAGAAGGAGTCTTGGAAAAAAGGACAGTCAGCAAAGGATGCAAATGCATCAGCCAATCAGGAGGTAGGATAGCCAGTGAGCCTTTCTCCTATTAGTGTGACAGCCAGTTGAAGTAATTTGGAATGTGTTGCACCAGCAGAGAAGTGCTCAGCCTGTTTAGAATGCCTGGGAATGAGATCAAGAAAGTCTCTCCTTTGCAGGACTCCCTAATGGACTTTTTCAAGAGTCTTGAGAAGTGGCAAGCTGGAATTCCTGTGAATCTCAGCCTGTGACTCCAGCATCATGGAAAGCCCAGTCTGAGTTCTTTCCAACATCTGTACCTACCAGCAAAGCAGCTTCTAGAGCCATCGTGGGACAGTGCCAGTAGCTACGAGCCCTGCTGACTAGGACATTTAGTACGCTTACAGGCAGCATGCAACTAAGACAGCAACTGTACTGAGCAGTGACAAAGGGACACAACAAGTGTGGGAAGCTTGTCGATCTCAGTGTAAACCAAAAAGACATGTAAAAGCCTGTTGTACACCACCACCACAGCTATAGATGGACTAAGCTACTCTAGACACTGTAAAGTTCCCAGAGCCAGATAGGCAGAGATGGGCACACATGAATGAAAACACACACACACACACACACACACAAAGCTCATCCTGGTCCCTGCAGCTAGGACTGGTTGTACACATTGGTGCAACTCCCACTCTGAAAAACAGGCGCTTGGGTAACTGCCCATCAATAATAGATCACTATAGTGCAGCAACACTTGTCATCTACAGTTCTGCTGAAACTCACTGTTGTAGCTGTCTGGCAGTGACTTATCACTAAACCAGTTTCCGTGTCTTCAGTCACCTCAAGCACCAAAAACAGTGTCTATCTGTTGTGAGAGACAGTGCATGATGACTCCTTCTGACTGAACCATGGGCCACAGGAGCAGTATTTCTGTCAAGGGGAAATTGTTTAACCAGGAAAGGCACACTAAGCCAGAGCTTGTTTCCATGTGTGACCTGGGAGCACAAGGAAGTTAAGTAACTTGCTCAGGGTCACACAGCATGTAAGTGGGGGCTGATGGGATTCAAACCCAGGTCTCCAGGTTTGCAGCTCAGTACCCTTAACCACTACATTATACTGCCTCCAGTATTTGTGTCAGGGTCAGTTCATTGCTTGAGAGGAGTTGGATAGCACCTGCTAAGCCACATAATATTTCAGAATTACTTATTTTAAACATCCAGTGCCATGCTAAAATCCTCCTTTTGTTTGTATCACTGCCAGGCCAGAATGACAATAATCTCTGGCAAAGCACTACTGAAGTGAGATTGCCATCAGTTGAGCCTGGCAGTGATACAAACAAGTTAAGAATGTTTATGCAGCATTGGACATTTCAAGTAAATAAGTTAAAAGCACTGCACAACTGAAATGAGATCTTCAATAGCTGGGTGTGGAGGGCAGTGATGCTCAGATATGTGGGCGGAGATTTTTACTATTCTCAACATGGAGCATACAGAAGTCTTCACATGGAAGGACCTATCTTCTGCTGGTGGCCCCAAAGACTGTGGAAATCTCTGCAGCTACTTGGAGTCAGCAACGTCCCTGACTGCCAGACATGTGAATGGAGAATGAGTGTGGTGGTCCAGGACACGAAGAGTCCTAGTCACCACAGCAGGAGACTGGACCATTACTTTGGCCTATCAGGTTGCCAATCACACTGGTTGACAGCCTGTAAGACAAAGGGATAGAAACATAGAATTTGGTAGCAGATAAGCACCGCTTGGCCTACCCAGTCTGCCCATTTCCCCTACCTGATGGATAAGCTGCAGATTCTAGTTAATCAACAGCTTACTTCTTCCTAACCCCCACTAGAATTGCCTTATGTCTGTCCCATGCATTCTTGAATTCTCCCACTGTTCCTGACTCCACAACCTCCTCAGGAAGGCTGTTCCGTGCATCCACAACCCTCTCTGTGAAAAAAATACTTTCTAACATTACCTCTGAGCTGTCCCCCTTCTATCTTTAAATTGTGCCCCCTTGTTCTTGCACATCTCTTTTTCTGAAAGATACTACCCTCTTGTACTTTGCTAATTCCCTTGAGATACTTGAAAGTTTCTATCATGTCCCCCCTCTCCCTCCTTTCCTCAAAGGTATACATATTAAGCTGCTTTAGTCTCTGCTCATATGTCTTCTGGTGCAGACCCTGCACCATTTTGGTTGCCCTCTTCTGAACAGCCTCCACTCTGTCTATGCCTTTGCAGAGATGAGATCTCCAGAATTGCACGCCGTACTCTAGATGGGGTCTCACCAACTGTCTGTACGGAGGGATAACAACTTCTTGCTTTCTACTATTGATGCTTCTCCCTATGCATCCTAGTATCTCCCCAGCTCTCTTTACTGCTTTCTCACATTGCTTGCCCACCTTTAGGCCATCTGATATAATTACTCCTAGGTCTTTTTCAATTTTTGTTGTTGTTATTATCTCACCCCTATTGTGTACTCTTCCCCTGGGTTATTGTTTCCCATATGCATTACCTTGCACTTCTTTGCATTGAATCTGAGCTGCCATATATTTGACCATTCCTCCAACCTTGCCAAGTCACTTTTCATCCTCTCCACCCCATCTTGTGTATTAACCCTGTTGCAGATCTTTGTGTCATCTGCAAAGAGACATACTTTTCCTTCCAGGTGCTCTCCAATGTCACCTATAAAGGCATTAAAGAGGACCAGTCCCAGTACCAAACCCTGCAGTACCCCGCTAGTTACCCTCCTTTCTTCACTGTGGACTCCATTTACTATTACCCTTTGTGTCCTGTTGTCCAGCCAGTTTTTTATCCAGGCTACCACCTTGGGACCAACTCCAAGGCTGGCTAACTTGTATATTAATGTTTTGTGTGAGACTGTGTCACATGCCTTGCTAAAATCTAGGTAGGCCATATCCACAGCCCCTCCCTGGTCTACTACTTTGGTCACCCAGTCAAAGAAATCTATTAGGTTTGTCTGACATGACCTTTCTGCTGTGAAACCATGCTGCCTTGGGTCCTGTGCCCCACTGGCCTCTAGATACTCAACAGTTCTTTCCTTCAGAAGTGATGCCATCATTTTCCCTACCACTGAGGTCAAACTAACTGGTCTGTAGTTTCCTGCCTCTGCCCTGCTCCCCCTTTTGTGAAATGGAATCACATCTGCCCTCCTCCAGTCCTCAGGTACCACCCCATCCTCTTATGATTTGCTAAAGAGAGTAGTCAGTGGCGTCACTAGTTTTACCCTTAGTTCTTTTAGAATTCTGGGGTGAATCCCATCAGGCCCCATTGCTTTGTCCACCCTCAGTTTCAAGAGTTCTTTCAAAACCCTTTCTTCTGTGAATGAACTGGTATCGACTCCCCCTATTTAGAGTGTCTCTCTTGTTTCATTTAGGTACCCATTCTCCTTCTGTTGTGAATACTGAGCAGAAATATTCCTTCAGTATCCCTGCTTTTTCACTGTCACCCTCTGCCCACATTCCCTCCTCTTTATTAAGTCTCTGTATCCTTCCCTTGGTCTTTCTTCGCTTCCTAATGTACCTGTAAAAGGTTTTATCCCCCTTCTTAACAGAGTTGGCTATCTTTTCCTCAGTTTGCACCTTTGCTATTCTAACTGCCTTCCCTGTCTCCTTCTGCTTTAACTGATAAAGTTATCTGTCCTGCTCCTTCTGTGTTTTCTTATATTTCCTGAATGCTATTCTTTTCTCCTTAACCTTCCCTTCCACCTCTTTTGAGAACCATAGTGTTTTTTCCTTCATTTTGTTTTGCTGATTTTCTTCACACAAAGGCTTGTTGCCTCTGTGATGGCTGTTTTGATTACTCCCCATTTTTCCTCCACCCCTCCTTCTTGACCATTTGCAAGTGCTTTTCTGAGACAATCTCTCATTTTCCCAAAGTCAGCCCTCCTGAAGTCCAATACTCTTGTTTTTGTATGACTTGACTCTATGGCTGTGTTTATTGTGAACCACACTGTTTTGTGGTCATTTGCTCCCAGATGGCTACCCACTTCTAAATCTGAGATCCTTTCTCCTTCCCCATTTGAGAGTACCAGGCCTAAGATTGCTCCCTCCTGAGTGGGTTCCAACACTAGCTGTCTGAACCATGCCCCCTGTAGGGCATCAAGAATGACCCTGCTCTTGGATGTGCCTGCAGCAAAGGTACTCCAGTTAACATCTGGCATATTCAGGTCTCCCATCAACAATATCTCCCCTTTTTCTGCTATTTTATGGATGCCTTCTATCATTTCCTTGTCCATTTCCTCCCCCTGAGATATGGATATGGTTAACAGACTTGGCATGCTACAACCACATCAGATGCGATACTGCACTAGCTCTCTCATTGACATGCACATCACAAAGGCAGAGAATCATTTCTCAGCTCTCTGACTTGATGAATTATGTGCAGAGGCCATGTAAAATCAATACATCTAGTCTTTAGCACATGCCCCCAGTCAACACACACACTTGGGCCTCCCAACCAGGAGGCTAGAAGAAGTTTCATAGACAGCCTCTTGTGACTGCAGCCAGTGGAGTTCAAGCCAGTGTGGGCAATAAAGCCCAAATAAGGAGTCTTGGAAAAAAGGGCAGTCAGCAAAGGATGCAAATGCATCAGCCAATCAGGAGGCAGGGTAGCCAATGAGCCCTCCTCATATTATTGTGACAGACAGCTGGAGTAATTTGGAATGAGTCGCACCAGCAGAGAATTGCTGAGACTCTTTAGAACAGTTTGGAATGAGACAGAGAGAGGCACTCCTTTGTAGGACTCCCTAAGGGACTATTTCCAGAGCCTTGAGAATTGTCTAGCCGGATCCTCTGTGAACCTCAGCCTGTGACCTCAGCATCGAGGAAAGTCAGTTGGAGTTTCTTCCAATATCGGCACCTGCTAGTAAAACAGTTTGCAGAGCCAGAGTGGGACAGTGACAGCATCTGCTACAGCCTAGCAGTTGTTTCTCCCAGAGTATAAGTTTCCTTGCAAGCACTAAGCTGATCTGAGAGGATGTCTCTCTAGCGACAAAGGCCCCATGTGGGCTAAAGATAGCGAAACATCATCTCCCAGAGAAGAAAAGTATTTCTGAAGACTGAGATGGCTGCAGAATGACTTGCCACTGTTAGTCACAGAGAAAGAGCTGCAGGGCCATGCACTGGTTCATTATTCCCAGTCCAGAGCTGTTTCCAGAACAAGCTGATGAGGACATTACCTCTGTGAGAGCTGATGAACCTGAGTTGCAACCAACCTTGAGTAATAAAATCATGGCATGGCTCTGTACTGGTGTGTGTATATAGTTAGATTGGTTTTAAGTAGCGGAAACCCTGGGCAAGATTGGGCTTTGAGGACAGTCAAGGCAGAAGACCTGCATATAGTCCAGTTGGCCTTCAAGAGGAAGATTCATGAACAGTGCCCATCATAATTTGAAAGCCCATGAAAAGCTCATTTAAATGAGGCATTGGGATAACCAGTACCTGGCAGCAGTGCAAAGATATTGATGACTGTGTCTGTCTCATATTTATTTTACTTCAGGACTTGGAGGCTCCAGTTATAGGTTGCACTCTTCTTTATTTAACCCACAGCAGCAAAGAATGAATGAATGTTACAGCCAAGAAACTAACCAACATTGGTCCTAACAGGGGTACAGTATGCTAGGTACTACAATCCCCAAAGTCCTTAGCGGCTCCCACCATTCTTCGCTTCATGCTGCATCCTGAGCCCTTTAAGAGCTCAGAGCCTGCCAAAACAATCCTGTTATGTACTGCTCACAGCATGAGTAACTAGAATGGAGCACTTGGAGTCACTCATCAAGGCCTTCGCAGAAGGCTCTTCAATTACCACAGAATGACTAGCAGCACTGATTGAATCAGCGGTTGAGCAGTAGATCAAAGAATCACAGAAAAACATGGGTGTCTGGTGGTTCAGTGACCACTGGAAGCGCATCTCAAGCAACTTTGAACCTGGGCTGCTCTCAGGTGAGATCTATATTATTGGAGGCTCAGGGGGATGGATTGGAGAGTGATTCCCCCCGAGCTTGTCAGGTTCTGACTCTGATGATGATAGGGAATAACCTGCCACCTGAGAAAGCACCTTGAGAAAAAAAGTTTAAATCCATTCAGAAAAGGGCATCCTTAGGGAAAAAAGATGCTGTGGCCCATTTCAGAGATAAAGGGACAAAAAGTCAATCCCCAGATAATAAAAGGGCAGAGACGTTCTCCTCCATAGAAAGAGGCAGAACTAATACCACAAGGCAGTGTTCTAGGAGTAGGTCCTCGAAGGGGAAGAAGCAGACTCAATTGGAGTCCAGAAGTACCTCAACCCACAAAAGCAGAGTGGGTTTTAGAGACTTTGCTACTTCAGAATGAGGCAGATTCAACCCCGAACCTGACGGGAATAAGAATTCTGGGATGAGAAGGCTGGAGGGGCAGCCTAGGCCTGAGGGCTCCCTTATGGCACACAAAGCTCTTAAGAAATTAAAAAATGGCAACAGAGGCCGCAAACCACACTGGCTTTCCCTCCTCCCCTGGTTCTTCCTTCCTTCTACCCTCTGACTTTGATTCCTTTGAGGAAGGGGTCTCTGATTCAGGTACCAGTTTGGACAGGTCCCCGCCGTGCAACTGGTGGTCAGAGACAGCCCAGAATCTCCAATCATCCCCCAGTGATCACATCAATGGAAGTTCAGACTCGGTGATGGACAGATATCTATTTAATCTGGAAGCTCTGGGTGACTCTCCCTTTGAATGTGTTCCTTGACCCAAGCTGTCAGAGTACATGGTGAGGCTATGGAAACCGTTAGATAGGAAGGCTCGTTGCAGGTTCCAACAAGATATTCCCAGACCTTCCCTCCCTCCCTCACAAGATAGCTTTAGCACTGGAATCTGACAAACAGTTCTCAGTGTATGTGGGGAAAAGGGGTAAAGACCCCAAGAAAGGACTGGTGTAGGATAAGTTGTTGGACCTGGTGGATCTCTTAGCCCTGTTGGAGGATGTGGTTCAGGAGACACTGGATGGCAGCAAGTCCCTGGACCCGGCCTACCTTCAAGACATCATTCAGAGAGCTGACTGCTTCCTGGGCAATGCTAATGTGTCACTCTCAGCAGAGAGGTGCAGCTCAGCTCTCCTCAGTTTCCACCCAGATTCCATGCAGCTGGCTTACAAGGATGCTGGAGCAGAGGCTGAGGACTGCCTTTTTGGTGTACCACTCCTGAAGGAACTCAAAAACCTGGGAGAAAGTTTTTCTTCAGTAAGAAAATGCAGACCTTCAGATGGATATGACCCCTTTTTCCAAATGCCAGAAGGGGTAGACGCTGCCCTTTCAGCCAGACAACAGCAAGGTTTTTGATACGCCCCAGATTCTGGCTTCTGCAAATAAGAGGCCTTCAGATTCTTGGCTGGCAGAGATTTCTGTGGCAGAGGTCACGCCAGGGGAGCTAGAGGAGCTCAACCCCCCCCCCCAGAGCAGGTAAGTCAACCTTTCTTGCTCCCCTCTTTCCAAGCAGTTCCAGGCCTACTGCAACTGGGCAGAAGACTGGCGCTATTCACTGTCAACTGGGAAGAGATCACCCGAGCCCCTTGGGTTCTGGCAACTGTAAGAGTTTACCACCTAGAATTCAAAACCCTGCTCCCTCCACAGCTTTTCACACACCCACTCTCTCTTTTCCCGAGGGAAAAAAGATCTTATAGACAAAAAGCCAGACTCTCTCCTGTCCAAGGGAGCCATCTCGAGGGGGGGAGACACAACATAACATGGCTAAACTCTATTTTCCGCATCCCACAGAAGGACAGGGGTTCATGCCCGGAGATCAATCTCAGGAGCTTGAACTTTCAAGATGGATAGAATAGTGGTTCCTTGTGTTTCTTGCTTTTTATAGGGTGATGGTTGCATTGTCTTATCACCAGTCGCAGAGTAGAACCTGATCTCCCACTAGATTGGAGCACTTATGCCTTGTCTTCCCAAGACAATTGCAGGGAAGAGTGACATGAATATAGGTGTGTGCTCTATCTCCTGTACAATTGCAATGTTTATTTAAATGTTTCTTTTGGTTGTACATGTAACCAACAACCTTCAACTGTAAACCCGTATCTTGTATAAAGTTAACATTTTGCAATAAGAACTTTAACAGTAAAAAAATAGATGGAAGGGATCCATTTCTTAAAAGACGCTCTACTCCAGGGAGTCTGAATCTTACGGATGCCCATCTTATGATCTCTATCCACCCACTAGACAGGGGCTGGCTGGGGATTATCTGGAAGGGGGAAAGTGGCAGTTCAGCTGTCTTCCCTTTGGATTAACCTCAGCTCCCTGGTGTTTCATGAAGGTGCTGCACCTGGTGGTTGTATGGTTTAGGGCTATGGGGATCAGGCTAATCGTCTATATTGATTATTGGTTGATTATGGCTCAGGATTGAGCTCAGCTCCTGTTTCACCTTCACCTTACCAAATCCCTCTTGGAGGCCCTGGGCTTTGTGATAAATGGAAAAAAATCAGATGTGATCCTGGTCCAGACCATCTTCTTCCTGTGCTTCAAAGTGGACTCTTGGTCTGCTTCTCTCCATCTTCCCTCCAGGAAGGTGAAGAATACAAAAAGAGAGATAAGGATACTCTTGAAATCCACAGCCCCTCCCTAAGAGACCTGGCCAGGGTGATAGGACTGCTATCATCCTCAGTTCAGGCCATATTCCCAGCCCCCCTCCACTACAGGATCTTACAAGATTTCAAAATTCTTTCCCTCAAGTAGACGGGATCCTTCAATTCCAAACCACCCCTCCCTGGACCAGTCAGGTCAGAATATATTTGGTGGTTGAGACAAATGGGCAACTGGAATGGGGGAGCAATATTTGGCATGCTCCCAGAATTAATAATAGATTCTGATGCAAGTTCCTTCGGTTGGGGAGCTTGGTGCAAAGAAGTCTTCACCGAGGGTAAATGGTCCCCGGAGGAGGCCACTATTCACATCAGTGTACTGGAGCTGATGGCAGCCAACTTTGCCATCAGCAGCTTTGTGAAAGACAAGCCAGGGATGGTGGTCCTTCTTCACATGGACAATGTGGCAGCAGTGAGGTGCATCAACTGCCTGGGGGGAATCAGATCCCCACCATTGACTGCAGCAGCAAAGGTCTTTTGGGAATTCTGCCTCCAGCATTCAAACAAGGTTCAGGTGATACACATCCCAGACCTGACCAATGGGGTGGCAGACTGGAGCTCAAGACACTTGCAAGACCATGGCAATTTCCATCTTCTCATCAAGATTTTCAGGAAAGTCAGTCTCAGAATGGGTCCCCTAAGCCTAGAGCTATTTGCATCAAGACTAAATTGCCAACTTCACAGGTTCTTCAGTTGGAGACCGGATACAGAGGCCGAGGCCACGGATGCATTTATCCAAAATTGGGAGGGGAAAAGGTGATTCACCTTTTGACTCTTTTCCATGATATGCAGGACGTGGGCCCAAATCAGATAACAGAGAGCAACAGTGTTCCTGGTGACCCCGGTCTGACAAGTCCAGCCATGGTATCCCGTTCTCCTGGAACTCTCAGTTGACATCCCTCTACTCCTTCCCCAACTACCCGATCTCCTGCTAGATTTGACGGGGTGCCTTCATGCCCTAGTCCAGGAAGGGTCCCTCCAAATTGTGGCATGGACTCTTTCAGGGACTCCTGGGCAGTCTCAGGTCTTTCAGATGGAGCTGTCAGACTTCTTCACCAATCTTGGGCTGGGGCTAATAGAAAGACATACAGCTTCACCTGGAGCAGCTGGGTTAGCTGGTGTCTTGCAAGACACCTTGATCCCATTTCTGCACCTGTAACCGAAGTCATAGAATTCTTATATAATGTTTTCTCCACAGGTAAGTCCTATTGTTACATCAACATTAAAGGTAGGTTTGTAGGCCAAAACCCATTAGTCTGCCAATTTGTGAAAGCAATCGAATGGGCAAGACCTGTGCAACCCAGGTATAGATGTACTTGGGATGTGGCCAAGGTGTTTTGGCTCTTCCAAGACTGGACTGAGAATGAAGACCTCAGCATGAAACAATTGTCCAGTAAGCTGGGACACTACTCTGCCTGATCTCTATCAAAAAGAGTATTAGACATCAGAGCCCTTGAAATGTCCCTAATCTCCCAAACAGTGGATGGATTTCACTTTGAATTTACCAGCTGTACTAAGATGGCCACCCCAGGGGTGTCTTGTCCTTGGTTCGACTTGGAGCCCAAACTATGTGAGGTCAGGTGCATCCTTTCTTATATAGAAAGAATGGCAGACTGGCGTTCTGAGGTTCAGGAACAACTCCTTATCAGTCTAGCAAAACCACACAATCCGGTGTTGGCAGCCACCATAGCCTGGTGGATACGTGGGGTTATGGCAGAAGTGGGCATAGATCTGTCACAATTTGGAGCTCACTCC
This sequence comes from Neoceratodus forsteri, assembly GCA_016271365.2. Lineage (NCBI taxonomy): Eukaryota > Metazoa > Chordata > Ceratodontiformes > Ceratodontidae > Neoceratodus > Neoceratodus forsteri. The sequence continues at coordinate 669,711,723 of CM028133.1, forward strand.
ACCTGTGGAGCAATGGCAAGCCAGGTCTTAAGGTGTGGGATTCATCTTGAGGACATCCTGAAGATAGTAGACTGGCCTAAGGGTGTGCTGTTCAGGATGCTCTATCATAAGGCACTAAGTCAAGATATTGCAAGTGTGGTTTTAACAATGACTTTGAACAAGCCTATAATTGGAGCCTCTGAGTCCTGAGGTAAAATAGTAATTTTCCTAGAGCATAGCTTGACAGAAAATTATGATTTTATGAAGGTCTCGGGTTGAGATTATAGTTCTGCCTCACCCTCCCTGTGTTTGCTTTTCCAACAGGTCTGGTGTGAAGCACAGCCCAAGAGGATAGACTGAAAAAGAGTGGTCTGACATTTCTGTTGTCCTGGTTTAAAGTTTGATGTTTGATAAGTTACATTTGAACTCTGGAGTTCCAAAATGGTGTACAGTTGAACAAGCTGGCAAAGAGATTTAGTTGGGCTCCGAGCTCTTATAGGGCTCAGGATGCAGCGTGAAGCATGGAATGGTGAAAGTCACTAATGACTTTGGGGGTTGTAGTGCCTAGCATACCTCTATTAGAACCACTGTTGGTCAGTTTGTTGGCTGTAACTGTAGCCCACCCTCTCCCTGGTGTGTAGGGGTATGCTTAAGGTCACTGTCTATGGAGAAGGGGTGACCACAGCAGAAGCTTTCCAAGACTGACTTACATTTGCCAGCATCCTGTGAAACTCGTGACTACAGAAACATGACTGAAAAACTAGTGAGTAAACAATGGCTACCACTAAATCGGCGACACAGTAAAACAGCGCTAGTTCAATAACAGCGAAGAAAACTGCCACAGTGTACACAACGTCACAACCTTAGCACCTGCTCAATAATGCTGAAATCTACTCAGATCTACTCACTGCCTGCGTGTTCTACCAATTCACAAGTCTCTGCTTTAGTTCACCAGGTGCACTATGGGTTCAAAGTTCACAGCACAGCATCTGACATCAGAATAGCAACTCTTCATAGTTCAACGCTGTTCCATTTATTTACACAAAAACTGCAGAGACTTGTCATTCAGGACTGATTCAGACCTGGTACTGAAAATTATACGCCAGACCTCTTAAGTACTCATACCTACTCCGCATCGAGTACTCCTTCATTATTGAAATGACTCTCTCATTAATGTCCTTATACTTGCTTTTTTTCTGAACTGTGCCAGCATCAGACACCATCTGCTCCAATTTCATTTCTGTTAACCTCTGTTCCTCTTATCCTTTCTGTAAGTGTAGCCCCCATAAACAGCCAATGGCTTACCTTTTTGGCTCGTGACCAGCTCAAACTCCATGCTGCAATGTCAAATGGCAAATGGAAGGAGAACACACATGTGCCTTTAAAAAAAAATCATGGCAAGATCAGGTGGGAGTAGGCAACTGCATTGTGGGTACCAGGAAACAGAGCAAATACTCATTAAGGCAGCGACTGTAATTGTGGAAATAGAGTAAGCAAGACAAGAAGTGCAGAACGTAGGTCGGCAATTCAGTAGCTATTTTGACCTAAGTGCTATGATGTAGGCGCTATAATGCTTCACCGCAATCAGTGCACTCACTATTTTTTATTCACTATTATTGTGGTCGCACTTCTGCAGTCGCGATTTTCACATGGAACCCATTTGCCAGGTCCTTACAGAGCGGGTACATCTCGACCACCCTCCTCACCGGTGCTGGTGCTAGGAGGGAAATCTGTAGTTAATAGAATTAACAGTCTATTAAAGAACAAAGGCAACTTTTTCTTCAAAGTAGAACGGGGGGGTCCCATTTTAATTAAACATGATGCCACTCCATGGAGCAGTTAGTTATACATGGGGGAAACACATCACACAGGACTGTTGTGGTCACATAATCACATGAGTCCTCATTGTCCCTTCTCCAAAGTCCATTCCACGGGGCATCATCCAAATGACTCCAAATTTTCAGGCAGCTGAGTTCATCTTGAAACAAGAAATCAAAATGCTGCAGGGCTGCTTCCTCTTACAGTCCTGCATCATAACTTATTCTCATTATCTCAACTCAGACTGGCCTCTCACCTTGGGGCCACTGCTCCAATGTCTCAAAAGGTCAGGATGACTCTCGGAGCAGGGCACACTAGCCTCTCACCATGGGGCTACCATTCCCTCCTCCCAGCTGGCAATCTTCCAGTGCCTTAAGCGGGCAGCCTCTCATTTCGGGGCTGCTGGCTCCCATCCTGCCTCTGGACACACAATTCACTGTAGGTGACTATCCTCATGGAACAATGCAGTGCATCCCCGGCTTGTCTGTGACCACTCTACTCTGCATTGCACCCCACTCCTACAGTCAACTCCAGCTACCATCACCATCCTCCCAACAGGTATTGATTTAGTTCCAAATTGCCCCAAACTGGGAAACCCTTTCAGTGGCCATCATTATGTCCAAGCAGGATGTTGGCTGTCCACTCACTATCCCGCAAGAAAACTACCATGCCATTTGAGCCAGCAATAAGCCCCACTCGACCCGTACCAACCCACTGTCTCCCTCTTTTGAATCCCCTTCTCTTCCCACACACTGCTTTATATCACCTGGCCCCCACCCCAGGGTACTCTTGTGTGCCATCAGTCCCTCGGGGTGGCAAAGACCATTAACCGTTACAGGTTCTGGGACAAAATGTCCCAAACAATTATTCCAACTGGTGCATGTCCCAATGCACTATAATGATGCCCAACTCTTCCCCCAACTGAATGCTCAATGCCCTTGGAGAGCTCTGGCGCACCACCGCCTACCCTCACTGAGGCCCTGACAGGTAGGGTATGTGCAGTGCCCCCCCCCCCCAGCCAAACTCCTGGAAAGCTTCAGGCTGCTTACCACAGAGATGAAAAAAAATTTGCACCATGAACCCTACTACTGGCTCGGTTCTCTCACACACCCAAGCACCATTCCCTGGCCACTTTCCCACTAAACCTTTCGGATGGATTGCCTACATCCAAGGGTGGCATCCCAGGCCTAAACACTGGTCAAGACCCAAAACATCACTACCCAAAATGCTGTCCACTGCCTGTCAGGGACTCCTTACTTATATGCTCCCTCCTTCCAAACTGTACCAACCCAACAGCTACCATCCTAATAGGAAAAGGGATAGGCACATAAGGTGCTAATGGCTCTAAACATGTAAATTACAGCAACACTGAAGCATGCACAATGATAATAACATTCAGCAATCAGCTACATAAACATGATTAGGCAGTGTCAGTGGCTCAGTAGGTAGCACAATTGCCTCTGAGGCCGGGAGATCAGAGGGCTATGGGTTCAGTTCCCACATCTGGCACTTGGGTTAATAACCCAGTACTGACACTGTAGTGCAGCATGAGAGGGGTGCTGCACTTCTGAGGTGCCGTCTTTTGGATGAGCCGTTAAACCGAGGTCCCATCTGCCTGGATTGGTGGTAGTTCAGGTGGATGTTAAAGATCCCATGGCACTTATCGAAAAGAGTAGGGGAGTTTTTTTGAAATAATTGACATAGAATACAACACATTAATATAAAATATACAAGAAAAGTTGCATCATCTTATCAAAGGAGTAAACACATGTCCTCTCTTTTCCCCTTATACAAGAATTCACTTAAATTTTATAAAATGTGTGAAACCCCTCCACCATTTCTTGATTTTATTTGATTTAAACAATTATACTTCCCATGAATAGATATTTGAAAGTTCATTAGTTACTAAAATGCTATAACATTCATAAGACATTTTCCATTGATAAAGTACCCATTGGCTTCTTGCCTGCCATAAATTATATCTCACACAACTAAACAATAAATATAAAGTACTGGTATGATATTGGGAAAAATTAGAAGGGTAAACCCCTAACACAAGTATTTCATATGAAACAGTAGAAAACCATTTAAAGTTCCATAGTTTTGCCAAATATGCCCATAAGCCATTTGCATAGGAGCTAGTGTAGAAAAAAATGCTCCACGGTTTCTTCGGAATTTATTCAATCTAAGTAAGGACAATTCCTTTCTTCCTTAGCTTTGTATTTTGCATTCCCCCGAACATTAAGGCATCCATGCATTATGAGCCATTGAGTTTCCCACTTGCAAGGAGGCAACCTTTTATTATTAAGTTGTGCTAACACCAAGGGGTTTAGAGCTGACGGGCAATTCTTAAAGCAAGGAACTTGTGGGTCAATATTCCCCATAAGCAACTTATACATGGTTTGAGTATTATTCAAAACCATCACTTTAGTAACCTGCCATCTGTATAATTTCTGTGCTGCATATTTAAAATATAAGGGAATGTATAAATGGGGATTCATTTTGGGAGCTATATTGTGCCAAACTGCAAGATACCTGCTTAAGGCCCCTTTAACCCACCTTTGTTCAAGGCTCTCTACTTGACCTAAAACACATTTGATAGTGTTCATAAAAAAAGGGTATGCAGAAATACTATTGGATCTATCATCCCAAGTCCCCCAGATTTTGTATCCAAATAGGTGTAGTGCCTTTTAACTGGGTTCAACCGGTTCCCCCATAACATCTGAAAAAAGATGCTATACATTTTAATTTCTCACTGAGGTGGTAAAGGAAAAATCACTACAATGTATTGAAAACAGGGTATGATGAATTGTTTTATAATACGTATGCATTTAAGTTTAGAGAATTTCCAATGCCGCCATCTATTCACTTTCTTTTCCACTTTCTCTAGTACTAGGTCCCAATTCTCTACTGGTAGATTTTGAGGCCCAAAAAAGAATTCCCAGTATTTCCAAAGAGTTCCGTGATATGTAAATATTATCTTGTACTATCTCTGCTGGACCAGCAGCCCCAATAAACAGCCCTTTAGTTTTCTGCAAATTCAATTTGGCATTGGAAACTTCACAGAATAGTGTAAAAGCCTCTAAAAACTTATGAATTTGTACTTGGTCTGAAAAAAATAAATTCAAATTGTCAGCATAGGCAAGTAAATGTATCTGACAATGAAGCCCCTCCCTCATAATACCCGTACACCGTGGTGAATGTACTAAACACTGCAAAAGGGGATCTAATGAGAAAATATATGAGGGGACTCATGGGGCAGCCTTGTCGAACCCCAGTTTTTAATAGAAAACTCCTAGCAGTGTGACCTTTCAAAAAAGGAAAGACTGCATTAGATTTATAGAGTAGCCTGATAAGATTAATCAACTGCATAGGAATCCCATAACTTTCTAAAACTAAAGAGATAAGGCAAATGAACTCTAGCAAAAGCTTTCTCAAAGTCTGCCATAATAATGCACTCAGATCTACCAACCAAAGATAAATATTCAATGACATCCCTTGTGATCATTAAAGCTGATTGTATTCTCCTATCAGGTATACCACAAAACTGATATGGAGAAATAACTAGCTTAGCATACTGTTTTAACCTATTATTTAAGATATTAGAAAACATTTTGTAATCAATGTTTAAAAGAGTTACAGGTTGCCAATTCTTAATGTCACTCCTGTCTCCCGATTTAAACAGGTGTATTAATAGTCCTTCCGTAAAAGCAGGAAACATTAAATTAGTAGCCAGAAAGTATTGAAATAAGAGTTTTAGGCACTCACTAAGTTCTTTCTGAAAAGTTTTATACAACTGATTAGAGAGTCCATCTATCCCTGGTGAAATATTAGGTTTTAGTTTTTGAATAGCCTCATCTATCTCTACACTATTAATAGGCCCTAACAGTTCCAAGGCCTCCTTAGCTGCTTAGGGTAAGCCTATAGAGTTTAAAAAAGTAGGTATTGGTTCCTCTAAAATGGGTGAGCTAGGTTCTAGGGACTGATAGTGTTGTCTGATTATGTCCCTTATTTGATCTGATGTCTCTGCTCTGGAACCATCTGACTTTAGCAAAAAATCTATATTTGAGGATTCTTTTAAGGTTTTACAAGCCTCAAATGGATCTCCTATGGGGGATGCTTTTATACCATAAGTAAGAATGGCCTGTAATGTTTTTGCCCTATCATATTGATATGATTTAATGATAGCTTTAAGTACACTGATTTGTTCAGAATAATCATATCTAGAAATATATGAGATTGAAATAAGCCTCTGTAATTGCTGTCTTAAAGATAAGTATTTTAAAAAATTACAATCTTTTGTTACTACTCCATGCTTTTTAAACCATTTACGAAGATCTATTTTAGTCTCCTCCCACCATGCTCCTATATCTGTGTACAAAAAAAAAACCACTGACACATGAGCATGTAATATGAACTTTATACTGGTTATAACATGGGGGGAATTCAAAATAGAAGTGTTCAATTTCCACCTCACCTGCCTAATACAGGCCGGGCTTACCGGTTGAAAAGAACAGAGTAGTAGTAAATGATCAGAAAATTCTGTAGGCCTCATTTGAAAGGAAACCTGTACTGACTGGGAAACAAACGTGTGGTCTATTAAAGAATGCATTTTACCTTTCCTAAATGAAAATCTGGGACCAGGAGAAAGATAAGAAGCACAATTAATCAAACCAGCCGTTTTAATTATAGATTCTAAGGTGTGAGAATCACAATAAACTTTTTTACTCTGTTGAGGTGTTTTAGTAAGACTACAATTAAAATCTATAACAAATATCTTGCCATTTCCCATCCAAAATCAAAACCCTGCCCGGAATATGATCAATTAAATGATGAAGCAAAAAATCAAATGAGTTAAATAAGATACCTATGCCATCTGCACAATCAGTTCCAAAAGACCAATAGGAAGGTCCCCAGAGCCATTCCTTCTTAAAAATAGATAGTTATTCTATACAGAACACCCAGGTTTCCTGTAAAAAACTTACTGAAATGTTATTATCGTGAATATATTGGAAAAGTGCTTGTCTTTTACTAGTATTCAATAAACTATGTGTATTTAATGATCCCCAAGAAGTCAGCATTTAGCAGTCCTTAAGGTGCTATATCCCCTTAATTTTTCTGTTCTTTCTTTTTTTCTCTTTATAATTATCCACAGACTGTGAGACAGTAGACAATGAAGATTTTTGAGAATCTGAATCCCCAAGATCCATTTCTGTCTCTCCCCATGGGGTAAACAATGCTGCATAGGAGTTGCTTGATTCTACAGGGATGGTGGGGGGGGGGACTTCAGCTGCATGTGTCTTGATGATCTCCGCCGAGGTAATGGAGATGCAGTGGTGGTAGTCTTTAAATCACTCCCAGGGACCTCTGGATCTGCTTAACAAACTGGGGCAAAATCCAGATCATCAGTAGGAGCTTTAATGGATTTAACTTCCTCATGAGGATTAGAAACTGAAACTGGAGCCTCTACCAAAGAACCAGGGGAAGGAGGCCAAGGAGGGGAAGCGGCTTGAGAAACAAGTTGTCCCACTTCAAAGGGGGGGGCAGGTGGACAGCCTGCTGCATCTTGAGCTTTCTGTATCAGAAGGTCAGGGCTGATACAGGTAGCCTTATTTTTTGCAGCCCAAGGACATTCCCTGAAGACATGACCATATTCTTCGCATAGGTCATATTTGGTGTGATTTGCACACTGCATAGTAACATGGCCAATTTCCCCACAGTTGTCACACCTAGGCTGATCACAAACACTTGATAGGCGAGTCCTAGAGCCACATTTATAGCAAGCTCTAGGTTGCCTGCCGTAAAAGCAGACCCCTCTTTCCCTACTTAACAAGAAAGAATTAGGTATGTGCTCAATTCCTGTATCTGATTGCCGCAGTTTAATTTTGTATTTCCAACCCCCAGTCCAAAATTGCTCAGAATCCAGGATAGGTTCTGGAGAGCTCAAAACTTCACATTTCTGTGATAACCAGAAAGTTATGTCTTCCACATGGACCCCCTCATTCTGAAACATGACAGTTACAAACTTTATTAAAGATTTAGTAAGGGGAATGACCAGGAAGGGGGTCCACGTGAGAGAGAACTTTACCTGCCCATACCTTTCCCAAAAAAGGTCCAAAGCATGTGATGTACTAAAACTGACATCAAAATTATCTTCACCAGATATATTTATGAAAGCAAATACGTCCTAAGGTGAAAAATGTAGAGTCTTTTAATAGAGTTTTGCCAACGTAATGTCTGTCAGGCCTATCTTCCAAACCCCCTTTACAGTGTATGCGTACTGCGTTTCTTCGTGGGGCAGTTTCTCATTTTGTATTAGAAAATGGTTCAGACATCAAGGCCTTCTGTTTCTGTGGTTTAGCATCATTTAACTGTGATAAAGCAGCCTAAGGTTGGGGATCAGAAACTCCTGTGAGAGCAGTACCTTGCAAATCTTGAACTTCTGAAGGCAAAATGGAAGGGTTAGGTTTGGAAGCATTAATCTGTTTCCCTTTTAATGAAGCATCTGCTCCTAGCATAATGTTTACACCCGGTTTCCAAACAGGGGAATTTTGTGTAAGGCTCAAGTCAATATCCCACGCAGGGTTGGGCAACAAAATACCTGAGGGGTGCCTTCCTCCATCCAGCCCCTACCAGGGCTTTCCCTGGAGACCAGGGCCCTTCTAATTGATTAGGAGCAATGTTCTCTAACCCCCTAATTTGCAAAGGCTTGGATTTATTGGTAGGAACAGAACCCTTAGTTTTCTGCTGTTTAGCTTGAGCTGTAGGAAAAATAAACTCTGTAACACCCATTTGGGATTCTGTCTGTGTTTGGTATACAATTGCGGGAGAGTAAACAGTCTTTTCGCTTACTGCTGTTTTAAACACAAAACCCACTGATTTGCTAAGCAGAATATCCAATTTTGGCATAAAGTCAGTAGCATTAGAAGAAGAGAGAACCCCTTGCTGAGAGAAAAGACCAACACTCTCAGAACAAATACTCGGATTCCTTTGCAGGGGCTCAAGCTTTTGGCACTCGTTAGCTCTAACGAAATTACTGCCAGCCTGGTTCTCAACAAAGTCAATTTCAGAGGGAAACAGTGTGACAGAGGAGTGTGCTGACTCATCGCGCCCCGCAGGGCCTGCTGTAGTCTTCTCCTCAGCTGGCGAGCTGACAGGATTAGCACTGTTGATGACAGGGAGCACTTCCTCATCCTGCAAATTCTTTGCTAGCACAGTGGCTTGCAATTGACAAATCTCTTGCTGCTCGGTAGACACTCCAAGATCTGTACACACTGCAACTTTGCCCAAGATAAGTTCCTTAGGGGTTTTCTCGATTCTCTCCATTCCCTCCATAGAGATAGGAGCTTCATGTAACTCCTCATCTGAGTCAGCTTCTGCGCTACACAGTAGATTAGCCTCTGGTTTAACAACAGTGGGAGATGAGGCAAGTTCTCCCACTGTGCAGACGTCCTCTACCTCCAGCGTCTCGCTCCGAGTGGCCATCATGCAGACAGCCTGTCCCCCTACTGGAAAGAGTAGGGGAATTTTTTATTGAAACAAATAATAATAACAAAACAGTATTACATCATACAACTGATAAGAAAACAAAAAGAAAACAAGTAACCTGTTGAACAATCATGCTGAAAAGAAAACAATCCCTCTCCCGCCCAAAATAAAATAGCAAGTACACATTGGAAAAAAACAACAGGTAAATTACCTGAGATAAACAATAAAATAAAAAACAATGCAATCAATTCTGCATAGAAATACCCAAAGGATGAAAAAGCAAATAACAAAAGAGAAAACAGGACAGGTCAGAGAAGGTACAATGTGCTATATACAAAACAGACTCTGTGACTTTACTCAAGTAACCCCCTCAAAAAGAATCAAGGGGAGAGCTCTCCACCAAAATGCAATTAAGGATAGAGGTAGTGTTCATTTTTCAGACACGTACAATGTACAGATTTCTTTAGTGATTTAATCCATTAAACCAACCAAACGTGCCCGTTTTTGCTGGAGCACAAACATGCATCTGTTTTGCCAGATGCACCACTTACAAATGGCACAAAGAACCCTAAGGGTGCCAGGATAAAACATCCCCCAATCAGAACCATACTTCCCATAGACCAATTCAGTGTAGGACATGTTAGCTAGCACAGGTAAGGACTATTGTTTAGCCATAAGTCCATAATGGGGCAATATAAGGACAGTCAAAAAATAAATGGTGCATAGTTTCTACCTGGCAAATACAGGAGTCCCTAATGCAAAATCTCTCTTCCAATATTTTGTGAGCATGATTCCCTCTGACATTCAGTCTATTATGACAGCACAACCACAAAGTATCCCACATTTTCTGCAGGATTCTACTGTCCAGTAATTGTTTTGTGAAATGTTGTTCTTCAGTACCTGATGGACACTTAAAACAGGGTTCTGTCAAAAAGTTCTGATTTAACACTGACGAATAGAGAAGTTTTCTGTTTTGCAAAAAGGGTAAATGAGAAGACACATTCCATTTTTTTTATCTTTTTGAAACACTCAACAATATATCCAGGAGTCCCTGGAGGGATGTTAAAAAAAGGTTTCCAAGTTGGTGCTCTCCATTTATCCATAAAATATTTGATTCTAGAGGAAAAACTCTGAATCCAGGCTTCTGTATGACCAGCCAAATTAGGATAAATGTTGGCATGGAGAAACAAAGAAAATAAAAATAAAACAGGATTTAACATGTTTAATCCTCTTTTTTTAAATGGCCAATAGGTAACACATCTTTTTACTGGGTTTAGGCGACTGCCCCACAAAAGCTGAAAACCTAGATTGTACATACATGCTTCAAGTCTAAGAGAGAGAGGGAAGATATAACACACCAGTAAAAAAATAGGGATAATAAAGATTTTAAACATATGAACCCTCTTCTGTCGTGACATGGGATAAGATTTCCATTTCTGCACCTTTTCCTCAGCAATGGAAAGGCGTTCAAACCAATATTCTTCAGCTGCCTGTAAACCATCAAAATAAAGTCCAAGGACCCGAAAATTATGGGGTTGAATATGAATACCAGCGATATTTTCCCATTCACGGTGTAGAGTGTCATGCACAAGTGTACCTACACTTTTATGTCTGTTCAAAACAGACCCCAAAATTAAAGAAAAGGATTGAACAATAGAGAGGGCTTGTACCCCAGACTCATGATCCGTAATCAATAAACAGAGATCATCTGCATAAGCCATTGCACTAGGGAACTCCCTTGCTGTAGGGTCTTTAATATGTCTAATGGAAGCATCACAATTCAATCTTCTAAGAAGAGGATCAATAGAAAAAACATATAAGAGGGGGCTCAGGGGACAGCCTTGTCGGACCCCTCTTTTTATGTGAATGTGAGAGCCTTTAATTCCATTAACAATAGGGGTCATTGAAGCATACTTATAAAGAATTTTAATCCATGAGATGAATTCCTGTGGAATTCCGTACTGCTGTAGGACTGCAAAAAGATAAGCATGAGGCACCCAGTCAAAGGCCTTAGACTGATCCAAGGTAATAACATATCCCCCCGTACTGTGTCCATCAAAGACTTCCCGTATCAGTTTGAGATTATTCAACATAGATCTATGTGGGATTGCACATGATTGCATATAGAAAATTAGAGATTGGGAAACTTTAGACAGTCTATTATTTATAACCTTACATAAGATTTTCCAGTCAGAATTTAGGAGACTAATAGGCTGCCAGTTGTACAGATTTTCTTTTTCATCTGTTTTATATAAATAAATGAAATTACTATTGACAAGGGAAACAGGTACTGGTAACAGACCTTGAATAATGATGTTAGACTGAAGTTAAATAAGGCAACAGCAATGTTTGAGCCTTTTTATAAAATTAATTTGGAATGCCATCCAGTCCTGGAGTAACATTATTATGTAATTGGCCTATGACAACACTAACTTCATCTACTGTAATAGGATGTACCAAATCCTGTAAGTGATCTTCCGATAACTGTGGGAAATCTATAAGTGTAAAGAATTTCTCCCCTTCACATGGTGGAAAATCTTGACCAAATAGGTGTTTATTGCGAGTAGAAACTAATTGCAAAATACCATGATTGTCAGAAATTCTGACACCATCAGGTGTAACCATGGAAGGCATATATTTTGTATGTACTTGCTGGTGACAATAATCATCAGGGTTAATAACCTTAGCCGACCCTTTGCGGCCATATTTTTGTTCTAGGAATAATAAAGTAGACGTGTCATACTGATAAGCAGACATTTCTTGTTTTAAACAACGGATCTGTGAGGAATAATCCAAATGAAATTCTGTTTGCCAGGAAAGTAACTTTTGTAAATGTCTTCTTGTATCTAAATAAGTCAAATATTGTGCTTTAGAGTTAGATTTCGCCCTTTTCTGACAAAAGCGTTGGATTTCCTCCTTTGTCTCTTGCCACCAAAAGGTGGGATTGTCAAAAAGGTCAAACACAGATACCTGATCTAGTAAAACTGTGTACAATTCCTTCCAACCAGACTCATCACCCAGAAGTGTAACATTCATTTTTCAGGAATTATAAGATCCTGGTTTGTTAAGGGGACGCCCTATGGATAGAACAATCAGGTTATGATCTGAGGCTTCACATGGAATTACTGTGTATTCCAAACCCAGTAACCATTTGGAAATAAGAAAAAATAATCAATCCTAGTGGAAAGCTTTCCACGGTGAAATGTGTGCTTGGGAGGAGTAACCCCAACTGTAGCTCCATCTATCAAATTAGCTGTTGTATAGAGGGAATTTAGAAAATTGGAGTCAGTATACAATTTCTGAGTTGATCCAGTTTTGTCTGAGAGGGTAAGGATACAATTAAAATCCCCCCCAAAACTATAGATTTTTGAGGAATGCAGAAATGGCTGAATAGCTTTCAGGGTAGCTATCCGCTGGGTTTTAACTTGAGGATTATAAACATTAATTAATCTCCATTCCTGGGCCTGTATAACAACATCTAATATAAGAACCCAACCCTGAATCAAATCCACAAGTCGAAGAATCCGAACCTCCAAACTGTGAAAAAGAATAGCTACCCCAGCACACACCTCCTCAGAAAGGGACCAATAGGATAAACCACCCCTCCAATCAGATGCAGCTTGATTAGTCTCTCTAAGAGAGGGAAGTCTAGTACCTTGTAAAAAAATAATCTGAGCAGGAGAGGAGGCTAAAATAGAAAAGATGGTGCGTCGCCTCTTGGGGTTCTTTAAACTATTCGCATTTAAAGTGCCAAAAGACAACCTATCAGCCATTTAGTAAACAGTGATTAGAAAAAATCAAGACTTCTTTTTTTCTTTTCCAGGAGACTTCATTTTATACCGCTTTTTTCTGGAGGTTCTAGAGTCACTAGACATTTGGTCAGTATCAGTAAACAGGTCAAGCTGAGAGGAGGCCACAGAGGAAGCATCGGAATCCTCCTCCATCTCAGTGACCTGTTTTCGCTTATACAATGGTGTAAATTTGTTCCTAGAGCAAAAATCAGATTCTCCCGGAACTTGGGTGGTCTTAGCCACTTTAGCAGCTTCTTTAGAAGCTTTACTTCAGGTCTGTCTCCGAGTACCAATTTGTAACCAATCTGAGTCTTCAGGTGTGGGCATTACATCCCTGTGGGCAGACTCGTTGATCAGGAAAGAAGTACTAGGTACCAGAGCTGAAACTACAGATACCGTAGGAGTCACCAAATCAGCAGGTAGAGATGAAGCTATCTTTGTATGAGAGGTAGGTACAGTGGACTGGGACCCAAGGGGTTCTAAATGGGAGACAGCAGAAGCAGGGACAGGGGATTCCGAGGAAAGTAACCCAGTAGATTGAACAGCCTGTTGTTCAGAATGAGGTCTGAACTGAGGCCTAGCCTGTGCATTCTATTGTGCCTTAGAAACCGTGTCATCCTGATCCTCCTGAGGCATCCCAGGGGCATTGTGGGAGGCCCAGGGGCAGTCACAGTAGGAATGAGCTGCATCCTCACATAAATTGCAATAAACAGGCCGAGGGCAATTTATACTAACATGCCCAGAACCCATACACAGTGAACATTTCATCTTGTCACAAACATTACTTAGATGTGTCTGTGCTCCACAACGAAAACAGGACTAAGGTTGGCCAGGATAAAAAACAAAACCTCTATCTCTGCCTAAATAGAAGCAGCTAGGTAGATGCTGAATGGACCCATTAATCAGTGGGAGCTTCACCTGCATTTTCCAGCCTCCCGTCCAGAGCTGCTCAGAATCAATAATAGGTTCAGGCAAGCCTAGAACCGTGTGTTTAGAGGATAAGCATCTAACAATGTCAGTTATTGCAACCCCTTCATTTTTAAACAGAACAGTAATAGTTTTAATTGCAGGTTTCGTGAGGGGGATAGCAAGAAAGGGGATCTGGAATTTGTATTGTCTCCTACAGTCGATCCCGGGAGATATTGTCAGGGCTAGGAAGCAAGGAAGCAGAGTTTACAACAGGGGGTTCATTGCTCTGCAAAGCAGAAGATATAGACTTTGTGGGTATATCAGGCTGTATAGATGAAAGTATGGCATTCCCCACAGTCCTTAAGTCAATTTCCGAGGTGTTAATACTGACAGGGGGCCATACAGGATTTTGAGTGAGGCACAGTTCAGGAGGAAGCTCAGGAGAATCCAAAATATCAGCTACATCACCCCGGGAATCACTAGTGTGGGTTGGAGAAGACCAAACATTTGTAACAGTAGATTTCTCCCATCCAGCACTTTTTAGGGCTTCAGCTATAGTAATACCAGTGACTGAAACATGATTATCAAAATCTCGGTAGCCACCTTGAGGCCCAGAAGCCACACCAGTCATGGAAGCCCCAGGGATTGTAATATCAGACCGGGATGGGGCCGAGACTGATGTAGTAAAGTCCTGAGAAACTGTGGAAACAGTAGAATTGCCCACAGAAGAATCAACCACAGTAATCCGTGTTAAACAAGGTGTTTGAGAAATCAAAATAAGAGGAGTACCTGCAGTAAAGTCAGCTGGTGGAAGGGGATACAAACTTGCAGACACCCCGTCTCGCGACTGAGTCAGGTGAACTACCTCCTCCGGTGGTTGTGAAGGAACTCCTAAATCTGGTTCAACTCCCTGGTGCCAGACCACAGACCCAGGTAGGATATCCGAGGAACCGACATGTAGGACAGAAACTCCGTCTCGAGACTCTAGGCACGCACCGCTCGGTGCTCCAAAACTGCCAGTCTCCATAGAGACCCCCGCAGGCGGCATGCACTCAGCAGAATCCTTTGATAAGGCTGTGTCATCTCGCAGCTGTTGGATGTCAGTAGTCAGCAGCGCTCCACTGACAGGAGAAGCTGAAGCTGCAGAAAAGTACTCCTTGGGCCGAGCTGAAGAATCGGTCAGCATAAACTTAACCGTAGAACCATAAGCTGGGGGGTGCACAGCAGGAGACACTAAAGTGATATCAGTAATATTTACCGAAGCTACGCTTTGTCCTGAAGTAAGGTTGGCTGAAAACGGAACATTTGTAGAAACACTCGCAGAAACATTTGCGGCAACATTAACAGTTACACTTTCCTCCATAACAGCCCCTTGTAGAAAGAAGGTAGAGGAGGAGACCGACTCCCCCACCTCTAGCACATCTGCTTCGTCCAATGCCGAACTCCGAGTGGCCATCTCAGCGAAATGGCCAACCCCACTACTGCCAAAGTTGGGGAATTTCCCCGGTGTCCTGGCCAAATTTCTCTCATTCACTGAAAATATCACCAACAGCTTAATCTGGTTCAAGGTCAGTTGGCATTCATCTGTATCCCCCTCCCCCGGGTCGTGCCTGAAAATAGGCAGGATTTGTTTAGTGCACTTACCCGGTCAACAAAAACGAAATAAATAAATAAACACTGCCTGATAACTTGTAACAAGAGCTATAATAAACTATTAACTGTTGTGGAAGGTCCCCTCAAAGTCTTTAGTTCAAATGAGAAAAAAAAGTTCATATTAGAACAAAATGTCACAAAAAGGTTACCCTCACCCATGATTAAATGTCCTCCGAGGGTGTCAGGCATCACAGTTCTTTGGGTCATCATAGTAGTGACTTAACCCCCTGCTGTAATAGTAATCGGGGTGGGGCATATTGCAAGGCCAACCATAAGAATCCGTTGTTCCCTGACAGTACTTTGTACAGGCACCATCAATGTACTGCAGTAGGGCATAGTTTTTAAACAGGGTGAGCCCTTCATAGGCACTTCAGGCACAGATGCCTTTTGCAATCCACTGGGACTCCTACAAAGAAACTGTGGAGTGTGGGCATGCAGGTTGTATTTTTGGTACAACTTCCCCAGGATACCATGAAACACCGAGTCTGACCTCTTCTGCTCTGTGATGTCCCAGACACATTCCATCAGGTAGGGGTAGTCATACTGCGAGAACTCTTGCTGAACATGACATTGCACATGCCTCTCCACATGCCTCTCCACCTGTGACCACTCTGGTAAGCTATGAATGACCATTCTAGGGACCTATCCTTGGGAGGGGGGGTACACTCCACTGCAGTTCTCCCCCTCCTGCTGCTGATGGTCTTCAACTAGCCTCTGCCTATCTAGAGGCCAGGGACTGGGGACAGCACCATCACTCACAGGGGCAGGGTTCTTAGGGGGTGACATCACCACCATTGCATAGGGGGATGGTGAATCCCTCTCTGAGTCCCATGCATACTCCCTTTCACACTCAACTCAACCTTCGGCTCCACCAGCCTCTTGGTCTCCAGGCTAGGCACTCTTCAACTGTTCCACCAGTTGACTTCCAGGGGGTGTGTGAGCTGGTTGATGGTTCAGTAGTCTCACCTGTGGACATGGGAGGGGATGAAAACAATCTCTGAAGGCACAGTTTTGGCCACGTTATTCCTCGGCCTAGCTAGTCCAAAATCCATTGGAGTCAACAACCTGGTCTTGGGTTCATCCCTTGGAACTTACTAGCCCCTTTCATGACCACAATCCAATGCTGGACTGGACACTCAACTCTTCTGGGAGGATGGACTCTTGCTAGCTTCCCAACACAGTAGACTCAGGGATGCCAGTGGGGTCCATATAAGCAGCGAGGTTCTCCCAACTTCCCAAGCTAGTATCATCTGAAGTCAGGGAGGTGATGGATTGATGGGGCCAAAACTGGATGAGCTGGTGCCTCGGTATACAGTACACACAGGGAGCAGTGCCACTCCAGCACCCTTACATTGGTACAGAGCACACACCATGGGCACAGCTGACTCCCCCACCAGATTCCACATCCATTTGAACATTTCCAAAGACACGATAACATCAGATGCTGAGGACGCTTGTGTCATTTTGATCCAAAACAGCTCACACAGTTCAAAAGGCAAAACCAAGATAGCAGCAACAATAGTCAAATCCACTGCAATCACCAACTTGCATGGTGGTTCTCTGGCCCATTTGTATGGGTCTCACATGGGCCAGGCACAAGATCCCCATCTGGTGCCCCACAGCTCACCAAAAGGTGCAAATTTTTTCAGTTCACATTGCCATGTCAGTTGCGCAATAGTTCAATGAAAAACTTCCAAGCCATCAAACAACTTCACCCAGCATCAAGTTGGGGCCCAGACAAGTCAAAAGCACACCAAAAACACATCCTGGATGAGCCCTCACTTTGTAGCCCACCCCTCCTGGGTGTCTAGGGGTATGCTGATGGTCACTGTCCATAGGGTGGGGGCGGCCACAGCAGAAACTTTCCAAGATTGACTTACATTTGTCTGGTCCTTGCAGATGGAGTGCAATCAATCAATCAATATTTATCAGAAAGGAAATTGAGAGTAAACTCTTTTACAGTTGCATCCAAATGATAAAAACGGTTATGACATTAACACACAATACAAAACTTTGTATATACATTGTACTAAGTTCTTTAAAAACAGTAAAAATTCACATATAACAATCACACCAACTGTTCAACAATCTATTAATACTGGACTTAAAGTGAGAAATTGGTAAAAAGATATTCATGTTTTACTTTTTCTAAATTTCATCTCATGTGCATGGCACAGATACTGCAAGGATAACTTCCCCAGATTTTGTTTTATATCTTGGTACTGTATACTTTGATCATGTTGCTGATCTAAGCTTATGGTACACCTGCCCCAGTGCTAGGAGGAAAAACTGTGGTTAGTAGAATTAACAGTCTGTTAAATGATGAAGGCAACTCTTTCTTCAGAGTAAAACAAGGGGATCCCATTTTATTTAAACATGATGCCACTCCATAGAGCAGTTAGTTATCAATGGGGGGAAACACATCACACAGACCTGTTGTGGTCATATAATTACAGAAGTCCTCATTGTCCCTTCACCAAAGTCCATTCCACGGGGCGTGATCTGGACGACACCTGAATTTTCAGTCAGCTCTGTTCATCTCAAAATAAGAAATCAAAATGCTGCACGGCAGCTTCCTCTCACAGTCCCACATCTACATGTTCCCATCATCTTAGCTGAGACTGGCCTCACACCTCTGGTCCATTGCTCCAATGTCCCATCCAACAACCCACAAGAGACAGGGCTATGCTAGATCTAGTACTGACTAACAGGGAAAGGATCACAGATCTCCAGGTTGAAGGTCATCTGAGGGCCAGTGACCATCACATGGTATGGTTAAATTTGGCCACTAGAACTAAATCATCCCATTCCAAGGCAAAAAATATGGGACTTCAGAGGAGCTGACTTTGATAAGATTGCCAACAGAGTTAAGCTAGTCCTGGCAAAAAGAAATACAGATGAGGGGGTGCAGGCAAAGTGGACAAGCACTAAAGATGCAATACTTTAAGCAACATCCCATTGTGTTAGAGAGAAAAGGAAGTACAAAAGAAGAAGGAAACCACTTTAGTTCTCAAAAACAGTAGCAGAAAAGGTCAGAGCCAAAAGGCTGGTCTTCAGGAAATATAAGGGAACGCAGCAGGATGAACATAGGGAAGCATACAAGGCAGTAAGGCAGGCAAAGGCCCAAACCGAGGAAACACTAGCACAAACAGTAAAAGAAGGGGACAAGGCATTCTATAGATAAATTAGTGAAAGGAGAAAGTCCAGAATGGGTATTGCTAAGATCAAAGGGGATAAGGGGGCATGTGAGGAGGAGGACCATGTAAAAGCATGTATCCTAAATAGAAACTTCTGCTCAGTATTTACTGAAGAGAAGGTAGGGCAGGGCCCACAGCACAGCACCATGGACACAAAGGGGAGGGAGGTATGCACTAGTCCCTTCACAAAAGAAAGGGCCCCACAAGAGCTCTATAAGCTCAGGGTGGACAAGGCAATGGGATCTGATGGCATACACCCCAGGGTACTAAAGGAGCTAGGGGTGGAACTAGCAGAGCCATTATCAGAACTGTTTAGTGAGTCTCTGAGTACAGGAGAGGTCCCAGAAGACTAGAGAAGGGCTCATGTGATCCCGCTACACAAGCGTTGTAGCAGGGAGGAGGCAGGGAACTACAGACCAGTCAGTCTTACCTCAGTAGTGGGCAAAATTATGGAGGCACTCATTAAAGAAAGGATAGTGCAACATCTGGAATCCATGGGAGCACAGGATCCAAGAAAGCATGGGTTTACAACAGGAAGGTCCGGTCAAACTAATCTCATAGATTTCTTTGACTGGGTAACCAGAGTGGTGGACCAAGGGGGAGCAGTTGATGTCACCTACCTTGACTTCAGCAAAGCTTTCGATATTGTTCCACGTAGAAGATTGATTAGTAAGCTGGGTAGGCTAGGGGTGGGTCAGAAGTTGGTCAACTGGGTGGGAAACTGGTTGACGGGCAGAAAACAGAGAGCGGTGGTAAATGGTATACAGTCAGAAGAGATGCAAGTCACAAGTAGGGTACCTTAGGGATCAGTCCTGGGGCCAGTCCTCTTCAATATCTTCATCAGTGAAATTGCAGATGGACTGGAGGGTAAGATTTGTCTGTTTGCAGATGACACCAAGATCTGCAACAGAGTAAATGATCCAGATGGGGTGGGCAGAATGAGAAGAAATCTGGATAAACTAGCAAAATGTTTGGAAGAGTGGCAACTGGAGTTTAACGCAAAGAAGTGCATGATCATGCACATAGGGAAGAGAAACCCTGAAGCCATCTATAAGCTGGGAGGGGAGTTGCTGGCAGTCACAAGGGAAGAAAGAGACTTGGGCATCATCATCACCGATGACCTGAAATCATCCAAGCAGACCACTAAAGCAGTAGGTAAGGCTAGAGTGATGTTGGGGTGTATTAGTAGGGGTATCACAAGTCGGAAGAGGGAGGTAATAATCCCTCTTTACAAGACACTGGTTAGGCCCCATCTGGAGTACTGTGTGCTGTACTGGAGGCCACACCTTCACAAGGACATTAACCAAACTGAGGCAGTCCAGAGAAGGGCAACCAAAGTGGTGCAGGGACTGCATCAGAAAACACGTGAGGACAGATTAACAGAGCTCAATATGTATACCCTAGAGCAAAGAAGGGAAAGAGGTGATATGATCGAAAAATTCAAACACCATAAGGGCACTAACAAGGTGAAAGAGTCTAACATACATAGATACATAGACAGCATCAGCAGATAAGGGCCTATGGCTCACCCATTCTGCCCATTTGAGCTTGTTTTTTTTGAACATGTTTCAATATAAGAAAAATAGCAGGACAAGAGGACACAGCATGAGATTAGAGGGAGGCCGATTAAGGGGTAATGTGAGGAAGTTCTTTTTCACAGAAAGGGTTGTGGATGTATGGAACGGCCTACCTAAGGAAGTGGTGGATATGAATACAGTGCAGGGCTTCAAACAGGCATGGGATAGGTGTAAGGGAGCAATACAGATGAGTATGAATAGATAGGCCATTGACAGAGCAGAGGCCGATGGCACATTCATAAGGCAGAAAAAGAAATGGGCAGACTGAATGGGCCTTGCGGTTCTTATCTGCCATCAACTTCTATGTTTCTAAGGTCAAAAGGACTCTCAGAGTGGGGCATACTAACCTCTCAAGTTGGGGCTACCATTCCTTCCTCCCAGCTGACAATCTTCTGATGCCTTGAGTGGGTAGCTTGTCGCTTCAGGGCTGCTGGCTCCCATCCTGCCTCCGGGCACACAATTCGCTGTGGGCAACTATCCCCATGGAACACGGCAGTGCATCCCCATCTTGTCTGTGACCACTCTACTCTGCATTGCACCCCAATCCTATATCCACCTCCAGCCATTCGGTCACCATCCTCTCAATGGGGTGTTGATTTTGTCCCAAATGTCCCCAAACTGGGAAAGCCTTTCAGCGGCCACCACTACGTCCAAGCAGGGTGTTGGCTGTCCACCCACTGTCCCACAAGAAAACTACCACACCGCTCGAGTGGGCAATTGGCCCCACGCGACCTGTACCATCTTATTTTCTCCCTGTCTCGAAACCCCCTTCTCTTCCCATGCACTGCCTTATATCACCCAGCTCCGCCCCAAGGTACTCCCACCTGCCAGAAGTCCCCTTGGGTGGCAAAAACCATTAACCCTTACAGGTCCTGGGACAAAATGTCCCAAACAATTATCCCAACTGGTGCATGTCCCAATGCACTATAAAGATGCCCCATTTCCTAGTTGGGCAGTTTACATAACATTTAGTCATTCTTTGCTGCTGTGGGCTAAATAAAGAAGATTGCAGCCTATAATTGGAGCCTCCAAGTCCTTCATAAAATCATAATTTTCTGTCAAGCTATGCTCTATGAAAATTACTATTTAGTACTACATTGCCACCATTTTTAGAACCTTGTGATGCTACTGGCAATTAAGCTGTTCGCCTACCGTATTGTAATCAAGCACAGCTGGTTCATCGGTGACATCAAAAGGTTCTAAAAATGGGGCAATGTGGTATAAATATTGGGTAGATTTACTCATTAATGTCTCTAGACTGCTGCCAGCTACAGAGAATCCAGATACCTCATTTAAAAGATCTTTCTATGGCCGTTCAAACTATGACGGACCCTTCTGATAAATTTTCCCCATTAAAGATTACAAGTCAATTAACTGTTGTTTGCTTTATTTGAACTGCACCAAAGAGACGAGTACTGCACTTCCTTACCAGCATTGGGCCCACAGCGTATGCCATCACAGCAGCATGCTATCACATAAACTTTAAAGTAGCTCTCAGGAACTGTGGGGTATTATTCTGGTTCACCAGCTAGGAGGACACTGTGTGGGACTGTTAGAGGGAAGCTTTGTGGGGATCATCACTGTTTAATTGTTTACTCTTTTTTTGTCTGTCCTAGTAAGTAAGTAAATAAATAAATAAAATGTTATTTATTTTTTATTTATTTATATTGCAATCAGTTTACAACCTTTGAGCCAGGGGCTCATTTCCAAAGGTACCTCGACAACAATGGTAGATAATACAGATAATACAGAAAGCAGGGTACATACAAAAGAAGAGCATGAGTATAAACAGACACGCATAAATGGCACATGGTTACAGCAAACATTGATAGTGTAATACAGAGCAAAATATGGTATAATTGACAACAGGAGAATAACAGTGTTTAGCAGCATAACGGTATGACATGGAAGTGTGATAACAGCCAAACAGGTCTACTGTGTCAGATTACAAGGAACGTAAGGCATGAGACAGGAACAGTACAGGTAAATCGATAGAGCAGTCACACCGTCACATGATATCAGATTACAAGAAGTGTAGGGCCTGAGACAGGAGTAGTACAGAACGAGGTATGATCCGTATGGAACAGGGTAAAATAAGTTAAGCATAAGCAGCATAAGGAATGCAACGGGTTCGTTCTAGTCAGTAGTGATACAGCAGGCAGCGGAATCGTGGCAGTAGTGAAGTTGTTAGAAATAGAGAAGTGAGGGGACTGAGCTGCCCAGAGGGCATTGTCAGTGAAGAGGGGTTTGAGCATCCGCTAGGCACAGGGAGCAGCAGCGCTTGCTGAATAGCTCGCTTTGAGGGCATTTTGAAAGTGGAGATGGTGGGATATCAGTGATGGCCGAGGAAGAGTGTTGTACCAAGCAGGGGCTCTATGGCAGAAAGATCTCTGTCCAAGTGAAGTCCTAGCACGAGGAACCAGGAAGGTGGCTTTGCAGGAGGTCCGGGTGCTGACTAGGGGCTGTGCTGGGAGGAGGGAGGAAGTCAGCCCGGGAGGAGAAAGTCCTAGTAAGGTTTTTTTTGAAATGAGGCACATTTGGTAAAGCAGGCGTTCCTCGAGGTCAAGCATTGTTGCAAGGTCATAGAGTTGGCAGGTATGAGTGAGCCTAGGGGCCCCAGTGATGAGCCTGCAAGCCTTATTTAGGAGGAGGCGGATTTTGTTGAGGGCCATCATGTTGGCAGCACCATAGACAGGTAGCCATAGTCTACCAGGGATAGTACGGAGGATGTAACTGCAAGCTGGAGGGCATCGGGGGGAGACAGTTTTTGTAGCGGTACAGGATACCGAGTCAGATATTGGTTACAGAAGTGAGTGCGTCGATGTGGGTATGGTAGGAGAGGGCTGAGTCAAATAAGATCCCTAGATACTTATAGGATTGGACTTGCTCCAGTTGTAGTTTAGAGCTGGAAAGGATACGGAGAGGGGAGTTGGATGATTTGTTTTGAGGGTGGGCAAGAGCATGGTTTTAGATTTTTAAGATTTATGACCAATCTATGCTCTTTAAGCCAAGTTTCAGCGCGCAATATAGGCCCTTTGTAGGGAAACCTGGAGGGAAGTGGGGTTACAGTCAGTGGCAAAGAGGACGGTATCATCTGCGACAGCAGAATTTTCCCAGGCACGACTGGGCAGGGTGTTAAGCATAAAGGAAGAGAAGGGCCCCAAGATGGAGCCCTGTGGAACCCCTGAGAGGATCGAACGTGGGTCGAAAGAGTCCCACCAATTCTGACCTGTTGGGAGCGGCGGAAAGGTAGCTGGAGCACCAAGCAAGTGGTCCAGCAGCAAAACCAGCGTGACAGAGGGCTTCCAGTAGTAGGGGTGAGACCGTGTCAAAGGCCTTTTGATAGGTCTAGGAACACGGTCTCGCCAGGGAGCCAGTATCCAATGAGGAGTGAAGGAAGGAAGCGAATTCAATAAGAGCAGTGCTAGTACTGTGTCCTTCATGGAAGCCGTGCTGTTCAGGGCAGAGGATGTTGTATTTGGTCAGGTATTCAGTTA
This sequence comes from Neoceratodus forsteri, assembly GCA_016271365.2. Lineage (NCBI taxonomy): Eukaryota > Metazoa > Chordata > Ceratodontiformes > Ceratodontidae > Neoceratodus > Neoceratodus forsteri. The sequence continues at coordinate 669,735,632 of CM028133.1, forward strand.
TTTGTGCAGCAACTAGTTTTTCCAGCGCCTTGGAAAGGGGTGGGAGAATGGAGATCGGTCGATAGTTCCCAGCTAAGGACCTGTCACCCCCTTTATGGATTGGAGTAACCATTGCAGTTTTCCATGAGGAGGGGAATTGTCCCAGGCAGAGGGATTTGTTAAGAAGGCAGGTGAGTAGGGTGAGGACTTGATCCAGGACCAACCGGAGAATTTTGTGATCCAGGGAGATGTCACTGGGACTGTTGCCTTTTAGTGCATGGGTCAGGTGCAGTCTGGCTTCCTGGGTAGTAACCCTACGAAGGTGGAAGCAAGGGCGTGGAGGGCAGGGTAGGATGGGGGGTGTTGATCAAAGAAGTTACTGGGGAGGATAGGGCTAAGGTCTGTAAAGGCGGTGTTGAGGAGGTTTGCAATGTCAGCGGGTCTGTGATGGTGGTGTTGTTGGTGGTAATCTGGGATGGGGAGGAGCGGGTGTTCCATTCAGTTGTTTGACCTTATCCCAGAAGTAATGCGGCTCCCAGGAGGCAGTGAGGGTGGCCTGATAGTGGTCGGCCTTGGCTTTCCTGATTGCCCATGTACACTTATTCCGCGCAGCATTGTAGGCCTGTCTGTCAGCTGGGCGCCTAGTTTCTATGGCACGATACCAAAGGTTGTCCCTGTGCCTGAGCAGCAGTGAGAGTGCAGAGGTAATCCAGGGCAGGTTAGGTCTTTTGGAGCGGACGGCAGAGAGGGGAGCAAAGAGATCACAGGCTTTATTAAAGGTGGAGGTAAAGAAGGCAAGAGCAGTATCTATATCAGGTGCATGGAGAATCGGGGACCAGTCTTGCAGTTCAAGGTACTGTTTAAGGTTTTTTAGGCCATAAGGTCTGAAACGCCGGCAGGGAACGCGCTGTGCAGTGGGTCGGGGTAGGGTGGCCAACCAGCGGAAGAGCACAGGGGAGTGGTCACTGAGTGAATCAGGGAGGACTTGGATGTCCAGGATTTTAGGGGGGTGGTTAGTGATGATGACATCAAGGAGGGTGCTAGTACCTCTTTGGGGTTCACACGGGGGTTGGGAGACTAGTTGGGTTAGATCCAGAGCTGTGAAGGAGTCCCGAGTGGGGAGGATGAGGGCAAAGCCAGTTCACATTGAGGTCCCCAACTATGATTTTGTCAGCATTGTGTGGGGAAGGGTGGAAGGTAGTCAGTGAGGATAATAGAGCTGGGTTTTTGAACCTGGGCGGTATGTAGGCAGTGGTGAGGTAAAGGGGGATCTCAGGGGTCCAGGGTAAGCTTAATGGTGAGGGCTTGGGCCCCATTTACAAGGACCGTGCAGGAGTCGAGACCAGTGAGGGAGCTCCTGGTGTAGATAGCGCAGCCTCCCCACGCTTGGTTACTCGATCCTCACGATATAGGGTGTAGCCAGGGAGGGTAACAAGGAGTCAGGGGTGAATTAGATAGCCACTTTCCACCAGTGCAATGATGTCTGGGTTTGCGCTGGAGACCCAACATTGGAGGAGTCGAATTTTTCAGGACGCTGCATATATTCATGGAGGCAATCAGCAGTCCGGGACGCCTCCTGCTGAGGTGGTCCTGGTGGGTCCGGGGTTAGGGTGGATATTGCCAGATAAGAGTAGTAGGAGGACAACAGTTCTGGCCAGGGCACGGCGGTATAGATTAAGCCTACGGCTAGGAGGAGTTGGGGGTGGGATCGTAGAGGAGCAGGGGATAGGTAGGGATTTAACGGCAGGGAGGGCAAGGATAGCAAGCTGTCCGAAAAGGGCAGGGAGGGAGCTCATTTATATGGCACCCAATCCCAGAGGCTCTGGGCGCCTTACAGATAATTGAAAGCAGGGTTAAACGGACAACATACAAAATAATAAATACATCATAAATTAATAAATAAGTAAATCGGTCATATTAAAATCAGTAAAAACTTTCTGAATGTGCTTTTTTAAAAAGACAAGTCTTCAGGCCCCTTTTAAATGTCTCCACCAAAGGGGCCTCCCTCAAAGATTTTGGAAGTGAGTTCCAGAGGACCGGTCCAGCCTCTTTGAATGAGCACTCTCCCAAGGTTTTCAGCCTAGCCCTCGGAACTGCTAGGAAACCCTCGGTGGAGGAGCGGAGGGAACATACCAGGATGGCAGGTGTAAGGAGGTCAGACAAGTAGCCAGGGCCTGAGCCGTTTAGGGCCTTATAGTTGAGCAAGCCCACCTTGAAGATGATTCTCCACCTGACAGGCAGTCAATGCAGATCTCACAGGACTGAGGCTACATGACATGACTTAGGCAGGCCAGTCAGCAACCTGGCTGCCGCATTCTACACCAGCAGCAGTCGGCAAAGGTCCCTCCACTGACCCTGAAATATAGAGCATTACAGTAGTACAGCCTGGGTGTCACAAAGGTGTGCATCAGTGAGGACAGGTCTTCTGGCAGAATCAAGGGTTCAATCCTGGTGATGTTCCTTAAGTGGTAGAAAACACTTTGGACAACAGACGACACCTGAGCATCAAGTGTCAGTCTGTCATCAAGGACAATGCCCAGATTTTTCACCTTGAGGGATGCCATCAATGGGGTAGATCCTAGGACCACACCTATTACTGCCCTGAAGGCACTCCCATCACACCAGTGACCAGGCTAAATCACCAGTACCTCCGTCTTGTCAGGGTTCAGCCTCAGTCAGTTAGAGGACATCCAATCCTGGATTTTGGCCTAGCACTTGTTCAGCACTTCAACGGCGCCATCCATTCCAGTGACAAATGACATATACAGCTGGGTATCATCTGCAGAGCCATGGAAACCTGGACTTTAACATCTAATGAGCTCACCCAGGGGCAGCACATACATTGTGAACAGCATCAACGAAGGACTGGGCCTTGAGGAACTCCACATGACACGGGCTTTGAGGAGGAAGAGAAATTACCCATCATCACCCATTGCCTCCTATCAGAGAGATAGGACTCAAACCATTGGATGACAGTTCCAGTGAGTCCACAGTGTACTCTAAGGTGATCCAAAACCATGACGTGGTCCACGGTGTCAAATGCTGATGAGAGATAGAGGAGGACGAGAAGCTGACCAGTTCCCTCCATCTCTTGCCCTGAGTAGATTATTTTGCACCAAAACCAGTGCTGTCTCTGTGTTATGCCTAGCCCTAAATCCGGACTGGAATGGCTCATACATGTCAAAGGCCACGAGGTGTGCCTCAAGCTGCAGAGCCACCCTTTTCTCGACAACTTTCCCTAAGAATGCGAAGTTGGAGATAGGTCTATAATTTGATAGGACATCAGGGTTGAGCGATGGTGTCTTCAGAAGGGGCCTCACATCTTTTCCCTTCCAGACCCATGTTCCTGATATTTCCCCCAATAAACCTGGTTTGTATTTGTGTATTGTACATCTTGTGTCCTTCATATTATTGCTGTTGATGTATTTTGTGTATATCATTTGGGATACCACTATGGTATATATATATATATATATATATATATATATATATATATATATATATATATATATATATATATATATATATATTTATATAGTAAAAACAAAAACAAAGCACTGCGTCAGCATGTGGTATAAAATCAAAACAAAATGGTTATATTAAAAGCACGCTGAAAAATAGAAAATAGAGTTAAAAATCTACGTTTCGACCTTAGGTCTTCTTCAGGAAATATCTAAAAGAGAAAAAAAAACAAAGTGTAGAGGGGAGGTAAAATGAGAGAGATATATATGTGAGGAGTGAGGAAAGAAGAAAGGAGGGCTCAGGGAGAAGAAGTGATAAATGGTAAGCTTAAGAGAGAGAATCTCTGAAACAAAAAGGTGATGATGGGAAAGATAAGGCATAATAGAAGTGAAAAAGCTAGGGAAGTGCCCAGGTGGGGACTAATTTACAGGGCCTAGTAAGAAGGCTGAAAGGTGACAAATGTGTGGGAAGGAGAAAGAGATGAAGACTTATGGAAAATGAAAAATGAATTAAATGAGTACAAAAACAAATAGAGTTTAGGGAAAAAAAGGGGTGGCTGAAAGATGTTAGTGAAAAATAAGTCTATCATTTAAACCAGAGGGCTGCTGGGAGCCAAGGCGGATGATCAGCTTGGCTTCCATGTTTTTTCTATGGTCAGGATCCTAGAAGCCCTGTTGAAGAACACAAACAAAAGGTCATTGAAACTGTGGTCCCTGGAGATAAAGTGGGATACAATGGGTTTAGCAGTTTCACCATTCCTGACTGCTCTATAATGTTCCCTGAAACGGTCAGCAAGACGCCTACCGGTTTCTCCGATGTCAATAGATGTGTGTGTATATATATATATATATATATATATATATACCACAATTCCATTGGGTGAAGGCAACACACTATTGGATTTGTTCTTTCAAGACCCCAGAGACCAACAATGACTCTAGGGCCATCTGTCCTAAAGTGTAAAGGTACCAGCAATTCCTACCTGGCTGTGTAAATCTTTGAGGGGGTTATTACTTGAAGGCACTGCTGGGATCTTCTTTGTACCCATGGTAATACTCTCTCAATTTCCTGTGTCCCTAGTGGACTAGGAGGAATTACTGTACTTGTATAAAAGGGAAGTAGTAGACCCCAACAAAGCTGCACTCATTCATAGGAACCCTTAAGACATGGATACCTATCCTATAGGGGTCTGTTCATGAAAAAGGGTTATCAATGCCTACCATGTGCACACCACATTTTTAACAAGCATTTGTCAATGCCGAATGTTTGCTTGCTGGCATTGGCAGTGGTAGTGTAGAAGTTACAGAGCTGCGTAATAGGAATGACAGTGAAGTATTGAACTGAAGCCAACCCCACCACCACCCTGCAGAGAGTGACAGGCATTGGGGTGTGCCTTTGGGTCATCAGGCATAACGGCTACGCCATTTCACCACACCCCACCCTGCAGACACTGACAAGTGTCACGGTGTTCCTTGGGGTCTTTGGCCCTTATGTGCACCCCATTCCATTAGGAAATATGGTGAGATGGGTGCGATATAGGAGAATGGGGTGAACTTTGGGGCGAGAGTCCAAGGCATACCTCGATGCCTCTCACTGGCTGCAGGGTGTGGAATGGTATGAGCATTACAGGCAAGAATCCCAAGTCACACCCCTGATGCCTGTCATTCTCTATAGGGTTGGGCGTTATGGTAGGAAACCCTAATACCTCAGGCATTCGTTGGTATTTTCACTCCAAATGTTCAACATGTTTTTTTTGTGACCCCACCTCATGAACAGGGGGAATATCAGTTTGTTAGCCGGAAGCTGCTTATGCACAGCGGCTACGGCATTTAGCACCACAGGTGCAAAACATTCGAACAGGATGTAAAAATGACAGCTGTACTGTTCATGGGAGGTTTAAAAATGGCAATGTTGCAAATCTGCAGTAAAAATATTAAAAAAAATGGTGAAGTCACGAGCGTACATAGAAACTGTACAACGCACACCCGTAATATAATTAGGTTGGGGATTTTTTTACAGCAGATTGTCAACTCAGGCATTTTGGTGCCTCCGATCACGAACAGTGTCACTGTGATTTTCTTTATCTGTCCCGAACAATGATTTCCCACAGTGACCATGCATCTCTGCACTGAAAGTGTGAAAACACACTTCAGCCATGTTGTGAAAAATGACAACTGTACTGTAAATAAGGAAGTGTGGAAAAATGCCACTGGTGAAAATCTGGACTTAAAATATTACAAAGTCATGAACTTACGAGGGTGCGTGGAAACTGCGCAATGCTCACTCGTAACACAGTCTCATTTTATGGACTTTTGTCACCAAATTTTCAACACAGCCATTTTAAGACCTCTGCTCATGAACAGTGTAACTGATTTTCTTAATCTGTCCTAAACATTTTGCACACCAACAGCACCATTGTGCGCTACATAGTGCGAAACACATTTTGGGGCATATGAAAATGGCAGCTGTACTGTTCAGAAGGAAGTGTAATAAAATGGCAATGTTGAAAATCTGGAGTGAAAATATTAAATTCGCAAACTTATGAGCATGCATAGGAACTGCATAGCACACTCGTCAAACAATCATTTTAGGAATTTTTTCACCAAATTTTTCAACATAGCCATTTTAAGACCTGTGCTCATGAACAGTATCACTGTGATTTTCTTAATTTGTCTCAGACATTGATTTCAAGACACCTATCAGCCCACAAAGCTACATGGCAGAAACACATTTTGGGCAAGATATGAAAATGACAGCTATACTGCTCATAAGGAGGTGTGATAAAATGGTAATGTTGAAAATCTGGAGGAAAATATTGAAAATTCGAACTTACAAGCGTGCATGTAGGAACTGTACAACGACGCCGTAAAACAGTCATTTTCGAATTTTTTCACCAAATTTTCAACATAGCCATTTTAAGACCTCTGCTCATGAACAGTGTCACTGTGATTTTCTTAATTTGTCCCGTACATTGATTTCACACACTCGACTCGCGCCATTATGCGCTACATGGCGGAAACACGCTTTGGGTGAGATGTGAAAATGATAGCTGTACTACTCATAAGAAGGTGTGGTAAAATGGCAATGTTGAAAATCTGGGTGAAAATATTGAAAATTCACGAACTTCTGACGTCGCGTAGGAACTGCGCAATACTGCGCGCTCGTAAAACAGTCTTTGAAATTTTTCCACCAAATTTTCAAAATAGGCTTTATAGCCCACCTTATGAACACTGGCAGTGTCGCTTACTCGATCGGTCGCGAAGGTGATTTCACGCAGTGACTCGTAACCACCCTTCGGCCTGAATAATGCCATGACAGTGACAGCATTCATGAGACGGGGTCCCAAAACCCATGTTGAAAGTTTGCTGCAAAATTCCAAAAATGCCTGAGATATGCAACAAAGTTGAAAAACCCTATCTATCCCATTATACAGCTTACGGCATTTCCTCAGTTCATGGGCTCGGCTTTGAAGAGTGCAGAGCGTGTTCCCGGTCCACGAAGATCATTCGCCGAGCTCTGGAGTAAGTATGGGCTGAGGGGGTGGGGAGGCAGGGTGCGCAGTGGTGGGTGCGGGTTGTGGGAGGGGGCAGGAAGACCGCGGGGACCGCTTTTTTCTTTACAGGTATTTTAAAAAAAGACGACGCTGGACGCTTGCCACGCTGAGGTGGGCTCCCAGCATGGCAGAAGGACAGCTGGGGGCAGGCCGACAGGGGATTGGGCACCCCCATCGGCTATGGCGATTTGTTGCCACACTGGGGTGGGCTCCCAGCGTGGCACCCTGTACTGGGGAGACAGTGAAGCCGACGGGGGATTGGGCACCCCCATCGGCTATACCATTGAGTTGCCACGCTGGGGTGGGCACCCAGCATGGCATTTGGAAGGCTTTGGGGGGGAGCGCAGCACAGCCAATGGGGGATTGGGCACCCCCGTCAGCTATAGAGTGTGTGCGTGGGGGGGGCACACAGTATGCATGTGTGCTTGTGTGTGTGTGTGTAGGGGGAGCTGCGCATGAGCAGGCAATATCTTATCGCTGCTCACTGAAGCGTAGCTCCCCCTTTCAACTGTATGCCACTGCATTTTGGAGCTTGTCATAGACAGCTCCAGCATGCATTGGCAGACAGGGGCCGTGCCTGCCAACACACTAACTGAATTAGAAGAGAGGGTACACACCTCCAAAAACTCGGATGATGGCACTATGTTTCTTGCACATGCGTGCAAGCAAACATAAAAATCAAGAACTGTCAGCCTTAAGTTTTTGACTAAAATCTGAAAGCTGGCTATATGTGCAGATAAATAGCATAACTACAGAATTCTAAGGCATCCATAATTTTTGATGGGGTGTCCCACTCCATTTTGTTGCTTTTTTAACTGAAAAAGTGTGAAATGCAAAAACACGTTTTACTAATTGTTTTTGCAAGTTTTATTTACTGCTTTTCCTTAATAAAGTAAATCTTCTTACTAATCTGGAGTTGTGTTTTTATTATCTGTACTCTTTAGATCATTGTAATGCTCCATTTTTAATTTGTGCCGCATTGTATTTAGTGTGATTAATGTAACAGTGTCACAGCACATTACATTCACCCCCATGGCCCCCAAATCTGTAATTTTGTTATTGGCACTTTTAATGATTTTCTGGCTGCTTTCCTAGTTTGCCTCCTTGTGATAATTGACTTTGTTACTGCCTGATCTAGCTTTCCCACAGAAGGGAGAGCAACCTTTAACCCTCACTCTACTTGGAATCACATCAGGCCCAATGTTTACCCGTCAGTCTGTGACAGTTGCAAAGTCATCATAACCTGTCCATCAGAACCAAGCAGCAACTATTGAGGGAGGAGCTGAGTTGGGGGTTAAAACCCATTGTTTGCATGTGGCTCCTCCATTTTGTAGGGCTACATTCCATGAAGATAAACACTGCATGCAACAATGAGGGCTGCAGTTACATTCACCACAGGTGGGCTTTGGTCACCATCATTCACTGATTGTGGGGCAAATTTTCAGAAAGCAAATTTCAGTGACAAGTGCATGTCTAGGGAAAGTGCTGGGCATCAGTTGTAAAAGGGATTATACTGTATATATGGGGTGGAGGGTTAAAATGGATTTTCTTTGTGGTGTCACTCGTTACATTCACCATGATATGTGGTGTCAGGTATCACACCTGCCAGTACTGTTATTATTGTCAGATTTCTCCATGTTTTGTAGCACTGTGTCAGTTATTATTAGTAGCATGTTAGCCATTAGGCATGTTCAGTAATCTTTGTAAAACTGAAACAAATGTGTGGTGTCGCTCGTTACATTCACCACATTATGTGGTGTTAAGCATCACACTTGCCAGTAATGTAATTGTCAAATTTGTTCATGTTTTATAGCAGTATGTTAGTCAGTAGCAGTCATATGTTAGTTGTTAGGCATGTTTAGTACAGTTCTGGTAAGTGAAACATAAGTCTGGTGTCACTTGTTACATTCACCACAGTACGTGTGCAAAACATTAAATTTGCAATTAATGTATTGTAATTCTTCTAAATATTTGTTTTATATGTTTTAATATAACTCATTACATATGTTTAGTAAAGTTTTTACTACTAAAACAAATGTCTTGTATCAGGTGTTACATTCACCACAATGTGTGGTGTCACTTGTTATACTCACCACAATACAGTTCTTTCATCTCAGGAACCTGTGAGGCTTTTATCTCCCAATATGTTTCTTTTGTCATACTTGGGTCATAATATCTTGAAATGCATCACAAATGTAATCTAGAAATAATTTGAAATGTTGACCCTCATGTCACACTTTGGTAACCCCTTTTCATGAACAGACCCATAGAAGAAATCATAAAACCGTAACAAAGATTGGGAGTGTGAAAATCTGAAGCAAACTATTTAACTTCCTCAGTCAAAGTGTAACAATCAGACTTGGGGATTGGGTAACCTAATATGTAACAGACAAGCAGGTTTACTAATAAATAATAGAATTCTGAATTCCAACAACAAAATTATAACAGGTAACTTACAGACAAGTCATGCCACCCGATCCTGACATAGCTTCACAGGGTAGTCTTTTGAAGCAATTACTTTAGTTCCTTTTTAAGTTCTTCCTCATGGCTCAAGCTAGCTAGCAGTTCAAAATGTACAGTATTTACACTCTGGCTTTTATGTAACTGACCCATTTTGGACTAATGCCACTCTGTTAATACAATGTGTCTTTGTACATACTATCTAATCACAGCAGTTTCAATAACACTCCCTTCATAACCACAAAACAAGGAAGTTTACACATCTTCTCCAACTGCACTTATCTTGTTCTCAGTCAAGTATTGTATTATTTAAGAGCACATTTCTTATGTAACTAAAATATAATTGCAACCCCCTGCAGGGTCTTACCTTAGCAGTCTGGTCTCCCATTCTCTACCCCCGAGCATCCCAGCCACATGTCCAGAGGTCTTGTTGTGTCCCTAAGCCTCCATCCGGTTCCTGCAGTACTTTTTTGTTCAGATTGGGGCCAGAGGAGCTGAACTGCGGAGCCGCTGCTCTGTTGTGCACTTCGGTACAGGGCTGGCAGTCTGCACATGCGCAGTAGCGCATTTTGTTTTTTTGTCCATTGCTGTGGCCAAACCGAGCCCCTTTGGAAGGTCCCAGTCCCCATGTTTAGCTAATCAGGGACTGGAGACCAGAAGAAGGTGAATGAGGCACTTCTAAATGTTTTAAGTAAAGAGCGCCACTGAGTGCTGTAGTTGGGCTCTGTCTCATACATATTAACAAGGTCATTTGAATATTAATAAGGGAGCCTACCTGCTGCCTAAGGGCTATGGAAAACTGCAGCAGCGACAGGCTGGGAGGCAAGAATAAAATGTGGAGCACTGCAGTGTTTACCGGTGCAAAAGGACTGCTTCAGAACTATGGGGCAGTGGCTTAGCAAAAATTAACATTTTGGCTGCAGCAGAAGTGGAAAGTGGGGACTGTTATTCAGACTGCATGTGAACTGTATTGTTAGTACCCATGATAACAGCCTTAGACCTTGGACTAGCCAATCAAGTTCAAGTTTATTTGCAGGAAAACTCCATTGAGCACGCTCATTTACAAGGATGTCCTGGTAGGACAACTTGGTACAAAGTATACACAATATTACAATACAATACAATACAATTGTGATACATCAAGTTCGAACAGTGCTGAGACAGGTAAACAATGTAAAGTAATACAATATAATCGGAAGCCAGGATTTGTCATGAAGGCTTTTGGGTCTGTTCAAGGGACTATACCTCCTGTGCCACTGAGCTACTGAAATCCCTCCCCTCCTACCCATCACTCTTCCCACCCTCTACTGGTGTGCCCCCTCTACCACCCTCCCACCTCCCCTTCTCTTTCACTACTGTAACCCCAAACAATACCCTAAGTGCCCTCCTCACCATCAACCCCTCTAAAGGTGCCTCCCCTGACGGCCTCGACCCAAAACTCCTCTCACTCTGTATTTCAGCCATTGCCTACCCCCTCTCAATAATCCTAACTCTCTCATTCTCTACTACCTTGGTCCCCTCTTCATGGAAATATGCTGTGGTCCTCTCCCTACCCAAAGGGGGTGACCCCTCATCCCCTGGCAACTGTCGCCCCATTTCTCTCCTCTCTACCCTTGCCAAGCTTCAAGAACACAATGTCCTCTCCTAACTCACCTCTTTTCTATCTGACACCTCCTTTTTCACCCTTTTCCAGTCTGGTTTTGGGGAAAAACACTCAACCACCACCTCTCTCTCTCCTGCAGCTCACAGATTCCATCCTAACTGGGATGGACAATGGCCAAATTACCTCTGCCATTTTTGTTGACCTGGCCAAGGCCTTAGACATCATCTGTCACTCCCTTCTCCTTGACTCACTCCCGGCAGCTGGCCTACCTCCCTCTGCCACAAACTGGTTCAAGGCCTACCTTATTGGCAGAACCCAATCAGTTAAGATCTTGGACGCCACTTTCCTTCCCCTCCCAACTGGCACTGGCATCCACGAGGCTCTGTATTAGGGCCCCTTCTATTCTTCATCTTCTTAAATGACCTTCCTTCTGTTTGCTTCCCCTCCTCAGCTATATATATATATATGTATGCTAATGATACAGTCCTGTATGCATCTGGCTCCTGTCCTGCTGAGGTTAAAACCAGCTTACAGCAAGACTTCAACAAGGTTCAGCTCTGGTTTGCTAACCATCAACTTTTCCTTAACGCCAAGAAGACTGTCTCCATGACCTTTGGCACTAGGCAGAGACTCTCTAGGCTTCCCTTCCTACCCACTTTCCACAACCTTGATGGGACCTTACTTGAGGACACATCCTCCTTCAGTTACTTAGGTGTTTGGTTGGACCAACACCTAAACTTCTCTGGACATACTGACACCATCCAAAAAAAATAGCACCCCAAGCAGGGTGCCCTGTTCAGGAACCATAGTTGCATCCCTCCTATGGCTAGGCGTGAACTTGTTCAGATAATACTGCCCATTTTTGACTACTGTGATGTAGTTTATGGTGCTGCCCCTAAGTCCTCCCTGGCCAAACTGGACATCCTCTTCAATTCCTTCTGCTGCTTTGCCCTGGCTGCCCCCCTCACACCCACCACTGCAATCTTTATTGTGCCCTATCCTTCCACTCTCTTACAAATAGGCAACTCTCTCACTGTGCTAAATTCACATCCAAGCACTGGTTAGGAGAGCTCCTTTCTACCTCACCTCCTCCTTTATAACAACTCCCCATCCTCCCATTCCCTTAGATCAACCGACTCCCACACCCTGGCAGTGCCCCACAGATCTACCCTAATCGGCCAATCCGGTTACTCTCATTGCCTCCCAAAAATTTGGAATTCCCTACCCCCTCAAATCTGGCACTCTTCCTCTGCCTACTCCATCAGCTCTGCCCTCAATAATTACCTTGCACCCATAATTTCTAGCTCTCCTCTCCTTCCCTCAAACTGATCCCCCTTATGGGCCTCCCTTGTTTTCTCACAGAATGTAAGGGACCCTGAATGCTCCCCATGGGTCCATGCTTCCTGATGGACTATTGATTAGGCCCCATCCCCTCCAAATGTGCAAATTCTCCCCCCCCAAGGGTTCAATTCTCACTCTCTCACTGTCCTATCACTCTCTTAATCCCTATCTGCTGACCTTCCCCAACCCCTGACAAGGTATCCCACTTCCTGAAGGGTCCTCTCTTGGGTTAGGTCCTATTCCCTCTCCTAGCATTTAAGTCACACCTCCTCCTCCTTCTCTTTCTCTTTCTCCTCCCTCTTTAAATCCCTACAGCCTTATCCCCTGTCTAGTCCCATAGCCCCCTTGCAGGATTCCCCACATCCTGAAAGGGTCTCTCTGGAACACTGCCTATCCCCTTCTCTCTGCCCCCCCCAGTCCCCTTGCAGGGTTCCTCGCATCCTGAATGAGTCTCCAGAGACACGACTCTTCCCCCTCCCCCACCTCATCCTTTCCTCTCCTTTCCCCCTTTTCTTTCACGTAAGCGCTTGTTTACTTATTAACCCGGCACTTATTATTGTCCACTCTTTCTACATATTATGCGCAATACTGTTTTAAAACTGTTTGTAACACCTGCCTTACAACTGTATGTTAATGTTGATCTTGTAACTTGAATGTTTAATGTCGCACTCCACTGTACCCCTTCCCCCTAGGTCACACCGGGAGACGAGCAACTTGTTGGTCAGTGTGCTTTCCTGGTGAAACATTTCAATAAATAAGTAAATTATCGGGGGAAGGCAGGGGAATTCTTGGTGCCCTTTTACACAGCCAATTAGGTGTCAAGGGAGCCTGATGCATATTCATTTTTGGAAAGAACAGTTGTTTTGGCCAATGGGGAGCTGACAGAGAGCTCCCAAAACCCAAGTACTGTTGGTTCTGGTATCAGTTTGACGGGAGCCCCTCTCGGGGGGGGGGGGGCTCCAGCCTCTTGGAAGATATGGGGCTGCAAGGCTTGGGAAAGGTCTGCCTGAGGGTTGTCAGAGCCTGTGTTTGCCTTTCCCCTTGGTGCAGGAATAGGTTCAAGGAGTCTGGTTTCACCATTCTGCTGAGAGAGAGAGAGCTGCAGGATTCTGCAACAGTAAGCTGTGGAAGGAAGCTACGCCACAGCGGTGAAAGTTTTGTCTAAAGGTGCTCAAGGAAAAGTTTGTCTACTACCCTGGATGACACAGTGTTACAGAAAAGGGGATGGACATTTGGCCAAAGGAAGGATATTGAAAGGTTGTGGTTTATGGAAAATGGATTAATGGAAAAAGGAAGGTTCATGCTTATGGAAAATGGCATGGGAGTCTCCCAGACACATGGAGGCTTGTTAGTAAATCCAGGTTTGTCTGAAAAAGGAAAAGAGAGAGCCTCTTCTGGTTCGTCAGCACATGCATGGTGAGGAAAAGTGATTTCTAGTATCAAGGGACTGTTTGAGTACAAGGTGTGTTCTGTCAGTGCCAAAGTCAGGGTCCATCGGAGGAGCCCATTTGAATGTGCCCACGTCTCACTGAGACTGTATGCTCAGTGAGAATCAAGAGACTGTGTCCTTTACGAAAAGGGCCACAGCTGCCATGCTGGCAGTGTGGCTGAAAATGTCCTTTAGTTGCCGGATGTGACTAAAAGCTTCTTCTAAAATGAAGTTGCCAACCTGATTATGAAGCTGTGAGAGACTGAGTTTCTAGCATCAGGCACTAGCAAGGCAGAGTCCAAAAGACAGCATTGCTGCATCAAGATGCTGTTACTTCCAGTTCTGGTGGAAGATCATTACTTCAAGCTGCAACTTGGAACCAAGTAGGGAAACTGCAAACCCCTATTGAGTAAGGTAGATTGAGCCACAGGGAGCCACGGGTGCATGCCTGAGTGTTAGGGCACTCTTGATCCAGTGGGGAGCTGAACTATGGGGTCACGCCTGGTTCTGGGTTCCTTTGTGGCCTAGAAAGCCTTGTGTTTGTGCTCTGCATCTGGCCTGCTTAGTGGGCTGAAGGTAACAAGCTGCTAGACCTTCAAGCAAGTCAAAAGGTCCAAGCTTCAAGGCATCTGCCTCACATCTCCACATCTCAAGCTTCTCAAATTCCAGAGTTCTGCTGTTTCATCTACCTCAGAGCTACAGTCCCAATGCCACCTGAGACTGTCTGCAGAACTGTGAGTAGAGGCAGGGATTGTCCTGCACCTGGGGGCTGTATATCGTTGTTTCAAGTTGTGCCCAGTGGCATAGTAAAACCCTAAAGTAGCTAAGAAATGTACAGAAAAGTTCATTTTGATTCAAGTAAGTGTGACAACGCCGACCAACCAGCTGCACCACAGGCATGCAACAAAATAGTACTGTGTACCCAGGGACAGATTTGGGAGCATCATCTGGACTGGGTACTGGTACCAGCTGGGGTTCATTTAATGGTAAAGATCTGTGGTAGTTAGTTAGTCAGAGGGTTGGTGGCTGCAAGTGAACTATGTTTTAACTTTAAAGGGGAAATGGTTGATCTAAAAAGGCTCTCTAAATGCTCATTGCCCAATGAAAAATGTTCCTTGACCTCTACTCTATTCACCCTTTCCTAACCTTTCACCTGTAAATGAATTCAAATTGCACATACCCCAATAAGGCCTCTGGCACCATACAATTCTGCTTAAAGTTGAGCCAGTCCAAATTAATTCATGGGCATTTGCATATGCTTACCATGATGCTTTACATTATTGGGGTATGCGCAATTTGAGTTTTCTTTAACATATGGCTATATAGCCAATATCCTCTGGGATAACCCTTGCGCCAGTGCATATGCTCTGGGGTTCTTCTGCTGTAAATAAATGATGTTTAACTGTTTTGGAAAATCTTTGACTTGTGAGCATATTATTAGCTGAAACCAGAAATTTAGAGTATTGAATTTGGGGGTTGCAGTATGGTAATTCCAGGTGTTGGGGTGACTGTATGGGGAGGTGGATTGGTACATCACCCCAAGGGGTTGTACAGATAACTATCTTACCCACTTTAAATGTACTCTAGATGGAGGTACCACACCAGTTTATTTTTAACTTGGGAAAGAAACCTTGTAACAGCAAAATGGGAACCCAGGCCCCTCAACCTGGTCAGCAGCCACCCAGGCATGGGCAGTAGCCCTCTTGATACATGGTGCCAGGGCTACACATTAGTTTGGTTTGTAATTTTTCATCATGTACAGGCATTCTGGTCAGCAAGACAAGGTAGCTTTGTAAAATATATTTACAATATACTACATATATACACACACACACATATATATATCTATATCTATAAATATATATATATATATATATATATATATTAGAGGCAAAAAACTCCATTTAATGCATCAGTTAGGGCTGTTCCACAGTGACAAAAGTGAGAAATTCGATGTTGGGGTTGAAACCCCCTGCCCACTCGCCCCCCAGCCGGCATCAGTGCATTAACAGCCGGCTGGGAGGGCAGGTGGTGTGGCAAGGGGGGTTTCTCAACCCTAACATCCAATTTCCTCACTTTTGTCGCTGTGGAACAACCCTAACTGATGCATTAAATGGATTTTTTGGCCTCTAATTTCCCTTCTTTTTGAGAATGTGAAGTAGAAGTAGTGAATGGAATGCAGCCCTGGGAGCGTGGGGCCCCCACCACGTGATGTTTTCTGACATAGTAACGGTAAGTGCAAGGGAAATGCAAGTGCTAACGGTTGTGCACATAGGGACAGAAATGAAAATGGTAAAGCAAATATAATAGAAATGCAAGCACAAAGTGATGCCAAACCAAACAGTGATGCAAAAGGGAGATGCAAGCACGTAAGGAAATGCAAACTGTGATGCGCATGGCCACGGTACGGCATTTGGAAATGCAAATGGTAACATTAACAGCATAAATAATGCCAAAGGGAACCGAAACAGAAATGCAAATGCAAGCGAACATGGAAATGCAAACCATAGAGTGCATGGTCACGGTACTGTAATTGTAAATGCAAATGGTAAAGTTAACATGAACAATAATGCCAAAGGAAACAGAAATGGAAATGGGAATGGAAGCGTGTGTGGAAATGCAAACCATAACGCACACGGTCACGTTACTGCAGTTGTAAACACAAATGGTAATGGTAACAGCAACAATAACGCCAAAGGAAACAGAAATGCAAAAGCAAATGGAAGCACGTACGGAAACACAAACCGTAATGTGCGTGGGCACAGAAACGCAATTGGAAACGCAAATGGTAACAGTAACAACAATGAAGATGCAAACTGAAAGAGAAACACAAATGCAAATGAAAGGGGTGCTGGAAATGCAAACCGAAATGCAAACAGAAACAGTAGTGGAAACGCAAATGGTAACAGTAACATAACCGCAAGCGCAAATGAGAACGCAGAGGGTAACGCACACAGAGGTGTACACGTGAACGGTAATGCAAACGGGTATGGAAACGTAAGTGGAAACGCTAACTGTTACAGTAACAGAAGCGCACACACTGTTTTTGCCCAACAGCTGCATAGAGAAACAGTGTGTACAAAGAATGTATGCATAATAATGGGCCTCGGAGCAGAAAATGAGCTGTTGGAATACTAAATTACTTATATCTCAGGAACCATGCGATGTAGAAAAAATATTTAATTTCACATGATTCATGAGTTTCCTGGCTAGGTTTTTGCTGAATGCGTAGCCCTGGTCTATGCATTGTCATGATGAAAATTCCATATCTCACACCGTTTCCGAGATACGAGCCCCGAAATGCGCAGCGAACACCACAATGTTAGTCTATTGGGAAAAAAACTTCAACTTCAGAGTACCGTAACTTGGCATCTGTGCAATATTTTGTCACCAAACCACCAAAAGGCACATCTGAGAGATGTTGGCTGCCTTCCCTCCAAATTTCAGCTCAAAAGACCAAACTGTTCTTTTGCAACAGGGTGGCAAATAGCTCCTGTCATTTTGGCCATAGTATGGAAAAGCAGTGTCGCAATTTGTGAAAGCTTTTGCAAAATTTTGGGAAAGTGTCACAGGTGCGACACCACTTTGTGACACAACTTTTTCCAGAAATTTGAAAAACATATTTCTGGGGTGTTTAACCCAAAAATAAAGACATGGCTAGCATCCTGAGGGTCCGACTAGATGAACACAAAAAGAATTGTTTTCCTGGAGGGTCCCAATTTTAAATGCCAAGCATTTTTCTGATCAGTAACTGAAAAAAAAATGGTGGATTTGCAACACTACTAGGGCCATTTGTGGCACTAAAAAGTGCATTTGTGAAAGTGTTGAACTCTTTGTTAACTTTTCCCATTGACTTATAATGGGAAATTGTTTTTTGAATAACTTTTGAACCGTTCAATATTGTTTCACGAAATCTTCAAACAGTACATCAGGAACCCTGGCCACATGTTTCTTGAAGTTTTCAGACCAGTCGCGAAAACCGTGCAACCTGTAGGCGTGAGCAAAGAATGCGAAAAAAAGTGTAATTGCGCATTCGGATGTCACTTAATAACTCCGCATCCGTATATCCGACTGGTACGGAATTTGGCAGATCCCAAGATATAAGATGTCCAACTATGCGTACCAAACTTCAGGCAAATCTGTTGAATGGTGGCAAAGTTATTAAGGTGCAAAGTTTCACTCTTTAACCTTAAAAGTGCTTCTCAACCCTAACTATGGTAGCACTACCATGCTACCATAATTTTTTATATATATATATATATATATATATATGTATTTATAATACTGAGCTGTTTGATGTGAACTCAGCTGTTTTCGATGGCTTCTCAAGGTCCCTCAGGGTCAACAAACCAAATTAAACCAAATCAGTACCAAGATGCACTGTTACCTGCACCGTTCATTGCTGATGGGGGATGACAGAAGGGATAATAGTAGTACAAAAAGCAGTCAGGAACCCCATTAAATGATTCTGGGGCATTGATATTTTGCTCATGGGTCTCCATCGGGGCATTTTGCATCCGTCATGACGGTCGCACAGACTGAGGTTCAGGGCAACATTCGAAGAGTATGGATCAAACTCACTGTGTTCACTAATGCTGCCCTCCTCATCCATATTGCATGGCTTCCTCTTAATAATGGACCCTCTGCCTTGCTGCCACCTGGTCTTACTAAGTTGGTCCCTCAGTCTCATCCCTCCATTCTGAGCCCTTACAAGTGCAGTCATCCAGGTGGTATGAATGGTAGATTCCCCAGTGATGCCTATACAATTCGATTCCTGCACATCAACCAGCATTTTAATTTCATCTACAGTATGTGTTGGTGAAGCTGAACTAAATCAGACTGTTGCTGAACTAAGTATTTAACAGCAACAGATTTTCCTGTTGAGCCACATCCATAAGGGACACTGCCATTTGAGTCACATTATGTAATTCCTCATTCTGTTGCTTCAGCCTCTCCACCTCTTTCCTTGTTTTGTATACTGCCTTCTGAAGCTCTAAATTCTCCTCTGTCAACTTTTTCACCTGCATGTCATACACTATACAAGCACAAAACCATCCTGCCAGCACACCTTCTTTTATAAATTCATCTCTCTTCTTTGCCTTTACCCATTCATTATACTTTTCTTCCACTACTCGCAGATGCTCATTCTTACATGCTGCTTCTACCATTACAAGCATAATATCCTTCGCTGCATGTTTATTTGCATAGTCAGTCACATAATGCCCTAATGCTTCCTCCTTTAGAGTAGAACTAGCTGTGGTGTCCCCCTCCTTCCAGGCTGCCGACTTTCCACCCAAAGTTATCTGGTGACCCCTTGAAGTAGTCTTCAAAATGACATCTCATCCTAATCCTTAATCGTCTTCCCAGTCTGTTCCCACCTGGGTTCCATCAGGTGTACCAATATGTAACAATCAGACTTGGGATTCATGTAACCCTGTATGTAACAGCAGTGCATTAAATAGCTGGTATACCATAGTAAAACGATACGCAAAACAGGGGTAATGCTAACCATTTCCTGAAATGAGTAGCAGTAGACTGCTAACCACTTTTTCAGAGTCCATGGTACAGTAGACAAAATTAATAAAACTATATATATATATATATCATTTTTAAATGTTGCTAACCATTCTGTGCCAAGTGCCATGCATTATTACAGATCATAGAATCATAGAAGCTTGACAGCAGAAAAGGACCATAGTGGCCCATCTAGTCTGCCCTTCCCCCTACACCTCCCCCCCACCAGCCCTCGCCCTCCTCCCAATACTCAGCCCCATATGCTTGTCCCATGCCCGCTTGAATTCTTCCACTGATTTAGCCCCCACCACTCCATCTGGTAGTCTGTTCCAGGGCTCCACCACCCTCTCCGTGAAGAAACATCCTCTCACATTGCCCCTGTATCTTTTTCCTTGCAGTCTGAGGCTGTGCCCTCTAGTTTTGACCCTCTCCTTCCTCTTAAGTAAACCCTCTTCTCCCACTTTATTGAGCCCCTTTACACATTTAAAAGTTTCAGTCTTGTCTCCCCTTTCCCTCCTTGTCCCCAGCGTGTACAGATCCAATTTCTTACACCTCTGCTTGTATGACTTTCCCTGCATACCCTGCACCATCTTGGTTGCTCTTCTCTGAACCCTCTCCAGTGCATCTGTATCCTTGCAGAGATGAGGGCTCCAGAACTGAACCCCATACTCCAGGTGAGGCCTAACCATAGCTTTGGAAAGGGGCATTATTACCTCCCTGTTTCTGCTAGTAATGCCCCTGCCTATGCATGCCAGCATTCCACTGGCCTTTTCCGCTGCCCTGCTACATTGGATTCCTACCTTAAGGTTCGAGGAGACTATGATCCCCAGATCCCTCACCTGTTCTGTTACTTTGATTTCCTCCCCACCTAGGGTGTACCCTGCTCTTATGTTCCTACTCCCCAAGTGCATCACAACGCATTTCTTGGCATTAAATTTCAGCTGCCACATCCCAGATTATAAGTACTTTAGCGTACAAAATTGCTAATTAGTTTTTTCAGCTTATTTAATACCCTGAACAGACAGGCAAGTTTAGTTATAAATAATAAAATTCTTTATTCCAATAAAGAAACTATAGCAGGTAACTTATAGACAAGACATGCCATACGATCCACAGATAGCATCACCGGGAGATCTTTTCAGGCAGCTTCTATAGTACCTTGCTAAGTTTTTCTTCATGGCTTGCGTTAGCCAGCAGTTCAAAACTTATAGTATTTATACACTGGCTTTTATTTAACTGACCTATCTTGAACTAACACCACTTTGTTAATACAACCTGTCTGTGTAGATACCATCTAATTGCAGCAGTTTCAATAACACTCCTTCATAACCACAAAGAACAAAGTTTACAGATCTTCTCCAGCTGTCCTTATCTTGTTTTCTCAATCAAGTATCATACTATTTTAGAGCACATTTCTTATGTAACTAAAATATAGTAGTTAAGTTTGTAATTTTCCATCATGAACACGCATTGTGTTCAGCATGACAAGGTAGCTTTGCAAAACATATTTACAATATGCTGTACTACATATATACATATTATACATCACTTCACTTCAAAAGTTTAAGTGACTTCATTAAATATAGTGACACTGTTTGACTCATCCAAGCTACCAACTACTGTCCCCTGTGGGGATGAAGGAAAATCTTGCACCTTCACTGGTCTGGGGAGTGTTGTGAACCCCATCAACCCCCCTTCTGAATTTAACAAAAAAATGAGAGGCTTGTTAGCCTGAGAAGGAAAAACTATGCAGAATCCCCAAGAGTAACTATTTCAATCTGGGACCCCAGTTTCCTACTCCAATTCTGTGTCACCTGCACTGGGATTTTTTGCTCTAGAAGGCCCAGAAACCTTATTATCAGCCCAATTCCGACAAGCAGTTTTCAACATTCTCCAGCATCAAGCCTACACCTTCTGGGAAGGAGGATTATGATAAATGAGTGGACTAGTTTACCCAGATAGCCCAAGGGTGACCATGTCCTGCTGGAGAGAAACAGACACAACTATGGGAATGTATGACTGGCCCTGCTCTGGATTCCATTCGGTCAGTGATAGTTAGATGCCCCCAATGCTACTACATTGGAGTATTTCAGTGACAAACCACTCTAAGTTCTGACATAGGAGAGCTCCGGGCAAAGGGTTGTATCTGTGCCTGTCCTGGGTGAGGAACCCAAAGTTTTGGAGCAGTGGAGAATCATCAGAGCTGAGGTCATGGTGATGGCCATCTCCTACCGTGCCCCACAGGAGGAGAGCTCATTCACTGAAGAGAGTCAGTGTCCAGGAATCATGATTAAAATGTATGGGTTTCTACCCAGCTATATCTAAGATTGTTATTTTGGGGATTGCTGCCCAGGAACTGGAAGGTCAAGGAATTGCCTGAAGCATGAGACTGCCTCTGTGCCTGTGGGTTTTAGAACCCTTTCCAAGAACTGCTCTTGACTGTTCTTAATGATGCCTCACAGGTGCCTATGTGATATGAGAAATGCCTGTGTAATCTGACCCAGTAGGACACAAACCATAGGGACGTGCACTGAACTCACAGAGTTATTTACTTGTTTATTTAAACTTTTGGTTGTAAAAGAACAAGACATTCTGTATTTAGTTTCTTATTGGGACATGAACTGAGGGAGACTAGTAAAGTGACAAGAAGCTATACATTTCTCTGCACTTGCTGCCCGAGGGACTTGGTTCTAAAAAAATCTGTCAGAATAACAGAGCAGAACTGCTTGACTTTACCTATTGTGAAAGCACTGGTGCTTGAGTGAAGAATGTTTTTCTGGTGTCCCTCCTGACTTTGCATGGTGGTCATAGCCCCTTTGCTCAAGTTTAAGAGAGAAAAACATACATGTTTGTCTTGAGCCCCCCCCCCGAGCCAGAGGTTGAGCCAGTAACCTCCTCTAGTGGGGGAGGATCTTAGATATATGTAGCACAAAAGTGATGCAGCATCTCTAAGTGATTTCCAAGAAATCAAATAAAAATCAACATTACGACACAGCATACTTTAAAAATAGTAATGGTAAACATATAAGCATCTAAAAATGTAGCAGTAGAGTAGGCAGGGCAGTGCAAAGTAGCATAATAGTTAGATGTTGTCACCCCATGATGAACGCTCACTCAAATAAATAACCCTTTAATTTAGACTTACATGAACTCAAATTAGGTGCCCTTAGCATGTGAAGCAATATGGAGTTCAAAAGACTTGGACCATAAATACAAAAAAAGCTTAGTTGCCCCAGGTCTTTAAATCAGATTGAGGCCCATATAATAGATCTTGATAGCAGGTCTGTGGGATTTTCAGGTGATGGGCCAGTAGCCAATAGATCTGTAGTAAAGCCTGCAGCCAGACCACAGTGGGCCTTATAAACAAGTGAAAGTATCTCGAAAGCAACCCTCTGTCCAGTCCCAATTCAGTTCACCCCTTGAGGGACTCTAAGTGGTTCAGTGTATATATAAAAGCTAAACGAGATAACATACTGTATTATAGCTTAGCAGTTTACTAAAAGATTACCTTGGTGATCTGTTTCCTTGCCTCCTGGTTGAAAAAGAAATCACAGGGGCACAAACCAATAGCAAAAAGAAGTAATTAACCTCTCACAGACTTAAGTCAGGGTGCTTCAAAGAGGCCTGAGCAATGTTTCACCCAATGCTAATCCATTTTTATTTCAAGTTGAATAACTTTTCAAAATATTTAGAAAGCAGAACCTTAAATATTTACTTGCAAATACAAACATGGAGCACCCTGTTGAAAAAAACTTCAACCCCTCCAAATTAACAACCTCACAAATAGACCTGTTTTGTGAAAAGTGATGGACTGTTCTGATTCCAGCTATATGGCCCATCAGATTAGCCTCACGTGAGGAATTCTCCAACATTCTTTCCATGCTTGATACTTGGGACCCTGCTACACTGGCAATACTGGAAGCACAAAAAGTTTAACCACAATAAACAAACCACATGACAATGTTACTTCTGATGCCCAAGCTAGAAAACAAGAAAAAATATTTAGACCAGTTTCTTCGTTTTTGTCCAGGCATGCTTCATCCTATAATAATTCTTTATCAAATGGTGTTTCAGAAAGATATGGCTTGTGTATTTACAAACAACTGTAATCTGGGAAAAATTCAATGAAGTGGAATACCTGGCTATTGACTCATTAAAAGCCGTGACAAACGTTGTTTTGAAAGAGGCAGAAGAAGGGGTAGCATAATCATCCTCAATAGGGCCAGCTATGTAAAGGAAGGAGAGCAGCTGCTTAGTGATAGAGATGCTTACCAGATACTGAAGAAAAACCCATTACATTATTTTAGGAACTCCTTGTTTCAGTTTCTTGACCATGATCTTGCATTTGGTCACATAACAACACAGGAAGCCTCATTGCTAAAGGTAGAGCATCCTGTTTTACCCATCTTCTGCTATTTTTTTAAAAGCATGGTCAACCCCCCTCTTGTAGCCACACAGTCTCAAGAATAAGATCTTTGACAAAAAATCTGTCACAGTACTATCTCACACAATATCAATTTATGAATGCACCACCACCAGATTTTGTTATTCCAGCCACAGAATGCATTCTTGATAATAATTTACTTTTATTTTTGATCAATTAATTTACAGAAATGAGGTACTTTGCTGGGAGCCACTATAACCCCCTCTTGTGCTATTCTTTACTTAGGCAGTGGAAAGCTGCACATATTTTTGACAGGTTTCACAACAGATTCTGTTTTTTTAACACATAGTGCACTGGTACACTTATAGTGACAATATGCTAATTATTTGGCTGGGAGTATAGACTAGAGGTTAGAGTAACATGCTGTGAATGAGCTTGGTACATCCAGCAGACCCGGGTTGGATTCCCACAACTTCTATTTGTGTACTGTGTGACTCTGAGCAAGTTAATTTAACCACCCCAATGCTCCCGGGTCACCTCTGAAAACAGGCATGTGTGCCTAGTGAGCCTTACCTGGTTACCAAAAGAATAAAATAAAAAAATAAAAATTTTACGTGTGTCAATTGACCTTGCAAATCAGATTATTGACTTGATCGATTATAACAAGTTGAATTTGAATTTCACTCTAAGAATTAATAATACTGATGTAGAATTTATAAATCTTATTCTCTTATTTACTGGGGTCAATCAAAATGGAAGTAAGAGCTACTAAAAATCCACTACAGGCAACAGTATGTTGCATGCCAGCAGTGCACATCCACCTAAAGTAATTTCCAGCAACCCTTATAGACAGCTCCGCAGACTCTAGAGGAACTATTCTGAGATACTGGATTTTTACACTGCAGAAACACAATCTCCATCAACCTTTACAAAAACAGGTTTGCTGAGTTACTAGAGAGTGTCTCTTCTTGTCCTCAGAGTCATATAGAGACACAGGAACCACTTACTTTGGAACTTCAGTACTGTACCACAATTTGGCCAGTAAAACTGAGAACAGTTTAAAAGCTAATAGGCCCATTAGATTGCATACTGCATTCCCCAGTTTTTCTCAGACTCATCAAGGATAACCTAGAGCAGGACACCAAATGTACTGGATAGCCTTTTCCATAGCCATTATATATGTACAGTAATCAAACATATATCTAAATGGGTTGCCACCAAGGCCACAAGGTTTTCATATCTGTGAAGTGTTCTGTTTGTAGAGTTGGTAAAAATAGTGAAAGCTGTCACCTCCCAGGCCCACCGACCAATCTTTCTCAGTGCCCTGATGAGGGTGAGCATGGCCCAAGACAGTTCCTGTGTCATGGTGTATAAAGATGGTATAAGACAAAGAACTTCAGTGTGAAAGTATTGAGGCAAAGGTTACCCAAAAGGGCATTGGCAACAAAGCCAAGTTTGAAAGAAATACAAAATCACACAAACCCCCTCAATGCAAAACATCATGGGAAGCATATGCAAATCACTATGAAAATGTAGGCTGGTTCTGCTCTAAGCAGTAATGTGTGGTGCCAAAGGGCCTCTCACACAATCTGCAAAGGGTGAAAACAGAAGACACAGACATGTGTTCCACCCTACACTGGACTCATCAGTGTGTCTCATCTGTAAACAGTCACAATATTGAAAATTATCAAAATTATCAGTGAGCGCTGAAAAATTTCAACATACTTTCATAACTTTGTTGTTTTTTAATATTTTAATCTCAGTTTTACATAGTTTTCTTATGATCCCACCTCATGAACCCTATAGGTAAAAATTGTCAAATCCCGGATGAAATGTAATTTTGTGCCACAGGTGCAAAAACACATTTTGGCCAGGATTTGGAAAATGACAGCTGTTACATTAATGAGGTGGTGTGAAAAAATGACTGTGTTGAAAATTTGAAGTCAAAATATTGAAAATTTCCCAAGTCATGATTGAGCATTGAACATTTTACCTTTTCAATATAGCCTTCTTATGTCCCCACCTCATCAACCTGGTAGGTTAAAATGTTACAATCCAGCCTGAAAGGTGATTTTGCTGAGTGACTATGAAAGATATCTTTTGGACCAGATTTGAAGAATTTCACCTACCTTGTTCATGAGGTGGGGTCCCAAAAAGGCCATGTTGAAAATTTGGGAGAAATATAAAAAAAGACCAAGTTATGAGCACAAGTTCAAAACACATTGAAATACATTGACCGCATACCTGATTTCCTCAGTTCCTGATTCGACGTTAAAGAGTGAAGATGTGTCTCCAGTCCAGACAGGATTACAGCATTGGATCACCAGTAGGTAAGTAAGTAAGTGGTACAAGGGGTATGGGGTGATGGTGCTGAGTTGGAGAGGGGCTCAGGTGGGGAAAGGGTAATGTCTACAGAGGCATGGTGGCAACAGACATCAATGGACTGAATTTTTTTACAGGGATTTAAATTTTTTTTAAAAATGGCTATTGGATATGGTTTTCTTTATTTCAGGTACTGACACTGGGGATTTGGCACCCTAAGGTTGGTGTGGGAGGTTACTAGCCAGAACTAGGGACTGGACATCCCGGTGTCAGAAAATTCAGGGAGAGTGAGTGTTGGGTGTGTTTACATCATCAGGAGAGAGAGAGAGAGAGACAGGGAGTGTGTTGGGCATGTTGGGGGGAGTCGGAGTTTCAGAGTGTCAACTGTACAGACAGCATTGGTAGTGTCAAGGAGAGCACCAGCAGTACAGAGTTTACATCATGCAGCTCCATGTCTCTGACTGGTTGGTCCTTAATGAAATACCAGCTGGCTATGGAGTCAGATAAACCCAAGGTGGTTGTTTACTTGGGGATTGAGTGTTGGTTTGTGAGGTGGGGATTTCTGGGACTCTGACTGGAATCCTGTTCTCTTGGCAGTCAGATCTTGGTTTTAGATCAGGAAAAGGAAAATGTGACATCAGACAGGACCAGTGTGCAGTTACAGATGTGTAACTAGTGGGTAGTGATGGTAAAGAAGCTGCTCAGCTGGTTGTTGGGCAGCATTATGTAGGTGAAATAAGCCAGCTGTTGTCTGATAGGAGTGGCTAGCTCCTTTCAACTATGAGAAGTTTCCACCCAGCATGCAGTGACTACTATCATGACCTCGGTGCCTGGTCATTGGTCTGTCACTGCTGAGCCCATTGCAACTTGAGCTGCAATGGACCCGACAGACACACACATCTGAAATACCATTCTGCATAACTAAATGTTTGCTATGCATGCATGCACATGCAAATATAAAAAACAAGAACACTCACATTAGTTTGCAAGTGTAGCCAGCCCATGTATTTATTGAACAAAAATCAGAAAGTATGGCACTAAGCCCCAGCGCTTCGCCTCACGCTACAGACATGAAGTGCTGGGGCTTTAGTGCCTTGCTTTCTGATTTCTGTGCAATAAATACTGTTTGTGGTTTGGCTACACTTGTAAACTAATGTGAGTACTTTTAATGTTTTACTTTTGGAGTGCTGCCATGGTTCCCTTTGTGCTTCATTCTTGAGATATAGCACCCAGCCTCCTTTGGAAGCATTTGTTGATGTTGTCTGCTTGCAGCACCCCCCATACCCCAAAAAGGGCAGCAAGCCAGTCCTTCACCTGGTCATCGGGCTTTAGGTGAGAGTCCCCAAGGAAGGACATTCATTGGCCCCCCTTCAGGCCAAGGCACCTAAGTGGATGTGCCCAACTCTAAAACACTCTCTGCCTTTCTTGCTTAGCTCTACACTTCAAGACAGAGCCACCCTGTACACCATGAAGATCCCTAATATAGGCTATATCCTATATATCTCCCTCATCTCTAAGGGAAACACAATGATGCCAAAGCACCCAATCCTCTACTGAGTGCTGCTACTGTAGTAACAGCCTAACCCCCTACTGTAGGGAGGGGGTTGTAGGCTTGTACATCTTACATATGGTACAGTTGTGGACATTAGACAATTTATCATGTGCTCCACAAGCTCTGTGGATTATGTGATTGTTTGTCACTGCAACTGTACTTATGCTGGTAGAACCATAAGGTCCCTTGAGCTGCACATCCAAGAACATGTACGAGACAAAATATGGCAGAACTGATTCTTCCTTGAGTGTGCACATTGAGATGTACCACAACAGGGACCCCACTGGTTTGGGGTTCTGTGCTTTAGAACATGACTCAACTAAAGTTAGAGGAGGTGACCATACAAAATTCTTCTCACAAAAGGAATCCCACTGGATTTTTAACCTTAAAGCTTTCCAGACACAAGTCTGAATGATTCCATGCTGTCCATTTTATTTACCCCATGGAGGTGTTTGTATGTTTCAGTCATGTTCCCACTCTCCCTTCTCACCTCCACTGTGTACATGTTTAGATCTAACAACCTCTTTGTAAGTTCTCTCCTGCTGCCCTGGATCATCTTGGTTACCCTTCTCTGCACTACCTCCACTCTGCACACTGTACTCCAAGTGAGGGCGAACCAGTGACCTATACAGTGGCAGAAGCACCTCTCATCTCCGGGTGCTGAACCCCCTCCCTAGGCACCTCAACATCCTATTAGTCCTACCCACCACCTGTTTGCACTTTGCTGATGACTTCAGACTATCTGAAATCAACACTCGCAAGTCTTTTCCTTCAGCGGAGCTTTCCACTGCTACCTCCCACATTCTATATTCATTGTTGCCATTTTTTCCCCTATGTGCATCACCTTGCACTTTTTGGTGTTAAATTTTAACTGCCATACTTTTGACCACTTCTCTAATCTACCCAAATCCTTTTTCATAATTTAGGCAACCTAATTACTATCCACCTGGCCACGGATCTTATTGTTATCTGTGAAGAAGCATGTTTTGCCTTGTATCTCTACCTCTGTGTTGCAGATAAAGATGTTGAAGAGAACAGGTCTCAAGACTGATCACTGTGGCACCCACTAGTGACCCACTGACCCTGTGCACTCTTTATTTATTACCACTTTCTGGGGTTTGTAACTTAACCAGTTTCCAGTGTATCTAGTTACAGTAGCAACCACAGACACTGCCAGCTATTTCCTGAAATTTCTGTGATATTTCCAGAAATATCTCCTGCTTTCTGCATTTCCACATTAGGGGCAGCAGAGAGAAACTCTTCTGAAATTTCACGAAATATCTGGAAATAGCTAGCAATGTCTGTGGCTACTACTGTATCTGGTTCCCTACCCTAAAGTTTGGAGACACATCAACTCGTCCCAGGCTATTAGCTCTGGTGTCTATCAGCTTCCAAGTCAATTCATCCTCAGGCAATTTGCTCCCACTACCATACTGTACTCCAACAACAATTACAGTACGACTTCCACTTCTACAACCCTCAAGCACATTGCCTCATCTGGTGGGTGAATTGTGCCCACCTGGACTTGATTTTATAATATTTACATTGGTGACGAATTGTCTGGGAATAAATTGATATGGGAGCCAATTGACACTGGAGCTAATAGTCTAGAGTGAGTCATCTCAGGGTGAAATAACCCAGATGAATTGTCATGTACCTCCAAAGGTCTGCATCATTTTAAGCAACTGTCCATGCTGAATGGAATCTAAGGCTTTACTGAAGTCAAAGTACAGTTCGTCCATTGTCTGTCCCTTGTGCACTGCCTCTGTCACCCAATCAAATAAATCAGTCAGATTTGTTTGACACAACCTCCCCAATGAATCCATGCCATATTGTCCTGCAATCCATTTGCTTCCCAGAAACTTACTGTTCTTTCCCTTATTATGGTCTCTTGAAGTTTATTTTACCCACAACAGACATTAGGCTGACAGATCTGTAGTTCTTGGATTCATCCCTGCTTCCATGCAGGGAAGCTACATATACTGTTCTCCAGTCCCAGGGTATTATCTCTGACTCCTGTCAGCAACTGAGTAGCTAAGCTAGCAGTCCAGCTAAGACATACCCCATCTCTTTACGCACATGTAGATGCATCCATCTGGGACCATTGACTCATCCACTTTCTATATACTGAATCCCTTCAATACCCTTCTCTTCTGGAATGGAATCTACATTGACCCCTTCTTCCCCTCTGCCCTGATGGGCCAGTCAGACATCAGACCCTTTTCCTCCACTGTGAACGCCTTGCAGAGATAACTGTTCAGGATCTCTGCTTTACCTTTATCCTCTTCTTCTCACTTATCTCTCGGCTTCAGCCTGACTGTTCCTTCCATAGTCTTACTCTTCTCCCATATATAACAAAAGAAGGCCCATTCTCCCCTTTCACCCTCAGCAATCTTCAGTTCTGTGTAAGATTTACCATTCCTCACTGTTCTGTTAGCCTCTTTCATTCTGCTGTGAATCTCCATCCTGCCCCCCCCCCCCCGCTTGGCTGGTCCTTTTTTCAATCCCTTTTTCTTTGCCATCATGGCCACCCCTTCTTCTCTCATGAACCATAATGATTTTGACCCTCTTTTTACTCATTTCCTCACACAGAGATTTGTGATCTCTATTATCCCATTTTTTTATCTAGTTCCATTTGGCTTCCATCCCCTCTCTTCTGTTTCTCTTTCCCCCTTTAATGTTCCCTGCAATAGCTCCCTTTGGTGCTTTGAAGAACAGGAGGCAACACCAAGTTCTCCCTCAAGATTTTAACAGAACTGCAGCAATTAAAATAGTTTTTGTACTACTCTAACCTATTTTTTGGTCCAACAATGGGTGAGGTGTGCACAGGGCTCAGGAGCAGGAAACCGCACTGTCTTAAGGGAGGTGAGGACCGGGGATCACGTGACAAACCACAGTCAACAGGAGCAGAGCAGGAAGTTCTTAAGCAAGTGTAAATTGTCCCTCTCCCTATGTGTCCCACCATGCTCATGTCCCAGAAAATGAGTGGCACAGCACAGGAGTGGAGAATCTGCCTTAGGAGCATCTGCAGAGCATCTGCAGATAGTCTGCAGTCTTCAGGAAACTCTGTGGGGGGACACCAAACCCAGTTAAGAGAAAACATAGTACTGTTTGCAGTGTACAGTCAACAACATGGATGGCAGCTGCAGGTTGTAGACAAGACACAAGTGGGAAGGTAGCAGTAGACACCTATGATTAGGTAGTTACAGGTCGGAGGGTTAGAAAAGGAAAAATAATAGACATCCTATCTAGGGTAGGGTAACAAATATATTTTAGGCAAGTGAAAGGGTAGGGTAAATAAACAGAGTTCAGGCAACAGGGTAAAGAGTAGTAGACATCAGGGCAATTTAGGTACAGATAAGTGGGTTAGAAAAGGGAAAATAAGAAACACCTTATTTTGGGTAGGGTAACAAATAAGTTCCAGGCAAGCAAATGGGAGAAGTAGGAATACAAGAGGGGTAGAAAGGAGGCAGTAGGGCATGAAGAGGTTGTAATAGACACTATGTAAAGAAAGGAAAGATCATGGGAGGGGTGCAGTGCATCGGGTGTGGGGCTGCAGTCTTTTGGGACATCTTCTGGAGACTAAGGTGCTGTCCAGTTTGTAACCAGCTCTTTGGGTTTAGGGTGGAAGTTGCTGAACTCCAGGCTGAACTGGCAAGGGTGCAGAGGACCTTCTGCCCAATCCAGGAGCCACCATGTCTGCCAGTGCTGCCACTGCTCCCCCTAAGGATGCTTAGGCAGAGGCAGAGTGCTTGGACCTTGGTAGGCTCCAGGAGGGTGCATATTTCTCAGCCTCTACCACTGTAGAATTCCTTCACTGTACTGGCAGGACAGGGCACCTGAGAGGAGGCACCCATCTCAGTGGGAAGGGAGGATGTGGGGTTCCTCAGAAGGGGTGGCCCAAGGAGGGAGAAAGGTCCCCAGCTGAGGAGGAAGCAGCTGTGGGTGGGGAACTCTATTGTTAAGGGGACAGACTTGGGAGCAGAGAGAGGAAGGGAAAGATGATGAAGTGCCTGAGAGGTGCTTTGACTTGAAGGTATGAAGAGCATATCCAGATTATCACTAGGACAGCAGAAGATGGGACGAAGCTAGACATCATTATCCACCTGGTGACAAATGACCTGGTGAGAGAGGGTAGGGGTAGTGCAGGATAATTTCAGGGAACTGGGGAGGGGTCAGAAGCAGGTGGCATGCACAGTGGCTTTTACCAAGGTGTTACCTTTGTATAGCCAGGGACAGGAAAGGGTACTTCACGCCAGGGCATTTAACAATTGGTTGAAAGCATGGTGCATGGGGAGGGCTTCAGCTACACTGGGGACTAGGGGAAAACCTGGAAGGATATGAGCCTCTATAGTGGTGATGGCCTGCATTTTTCCAGGAAGGAGACCACATGCCTTAGTGGGAGGTTTAAATGCTTCTTGGATGAGTTTTTAAATAACCAGGAGAGAAAGCTGTAAAATCAAGAGAGGCAACAATTGCCCTCTCCCTCCGGATGATGGAGCTTTAAGGAGGGAATGTGCGAAGGGAGTAAACTCCCCTAGGGTTGGGGCACAAGAAGATAGTGGTAGGGACAAAGCAGAGGAAAAAGGGTATTAATCAGGTAAGCCAGAATAAAGGAGTAAAGGAGACAAGGAACGCACAAGGTAAAAAGGGAAAAGGTGGGTCAGAAGAGCTTCAGGGGACAGCACAAACAGGAAGGGGAAGCAAGCAGGGAGGGAGTAAGGTATGGAGAGCCATGTGCAACAAGTCTGGGAAATAAAATTTCGGACCTGAAGGCCATCATATTGGAGGCTACTCTGGATTTGGCAGATATAACGGGTTGCGGTACACTGAGCACCACGATTTGGGACATGGCCTTACCTGGCTACTCTCTGTTCAGGAGAGACAGGACAAGGAAGAGGAGGAGGAGGGGAGGAGGGCTGCATTATATGTGAGGGAAGGAATCAAGGACAGAGAGGTACAGGGTTATCTGGAGGAAAAGGAAGGGCTTGAAGTGCTGTGGGTCATTCTAAAGACAGGCTCTGGGGCTACCATCCTTACTGGGGTGGCGAGTAAGGGGAGGTGCTGCTAGGTGGTGACTTCAATCTGACAGACATGAAATGCAGCCTTCCAATGGTGACTTGGCAAGGAGCAGGGCCATCCCTTGACTTCCTACAATGGACTTTTCTCAGGCAGCTAGTCAAAGAACCCACTTGGGATGGGGCATTGCTGGACCTGGTGCTCACTAAGAGAGACAGCTTTGCAGATGCCATTGTAGGCAGTCTCCTAGGCACCAGTAATCACCATACAGTGTGATTTAACATAAAAACAGGCACAGAGGCAAATCAAATGAGGGCAAGGGTCCTGGACTTTAGGAGGGTCGAGTTTAAAGAAATGGGAGACTGCCTCAGAAACTGCCTCATGGGGAATTGCCAGAGAAAGGTAGAGGCACAGTGGAGAACAATAGGGGAGGGCATACTTAAGACAACCAGCCTCCACATGAAGTAAGTAAGTAAGTAAAAACAGAAGCAAAAAGAGACTGTTATGGTTCTCTAGGGAAGTTGCCAATGTGGTGAAGGCAAAAAGTGGCACTCAGGAGCTATAAGGAAATGCAGAAGGAGGACATGGAGGTATAGTAATAAAACAGAGGGAAGCAGGAAAGGCAGGGAGGGGAGCAAAGGCACAGAGAAAGGAAAGGATGGCCCAAGGGGTAGCATAAGGGGATGAGACTTTCTTCAGATACATAAGTGAGAAGAGGAAAGCAAGAGGAGGGATAATGAGGATCAGGAGGGCGGCGGGGGAGACTGCACACAAGATGACAAAGAAAAAGCTGCAATCCTGAACAGGTACTTCTGTTTAGTCTTCACAGTTGGAGGGGGGGAGAGACAGACCACCAGGGGGTAAGAGGAACAAGGAATGAGGTAGACACATGTCCATCAAGTCCTGAAGGGACTACAGCTCTGAAGGTGGACAAGGCTATGGGACCAGACGGGATACACTTAAGGGTACTAAAGGAACTCAGGGAGATGCCCACTGATGGCCTTATTCAACAGTTCACTGGAAACAAATATGGTTTTGGAGGAGTGGAGAAGAGCAGACATAGTCCCTCTACATAAGACCGGCAGCAGGGAAGAGGCTAGCAACTACAGGCCAGTTAATCTCACTTAAGTGATGAGGTAATTAATGGAAACCCTGCTTAAGGAAAGGCTGGTCGAGTTTCTTGAATCTAATGGGCTGCAAGACCTAAGGCACATGGATTCATAGGAATGGAACTCATGGCAGATGAATCTGACTGATTTCTTCAACTGGGTGAGCAGGGAAATAGATCAGGGAGGGCACTGGACATGGCCTATCCAGACTTAAGCAAGGCCTTCAACACTGTGCCGCACAGGAGACTGATAAAGAAATCGAGCAGCCTAGGGGTGGGATCCAAAGCAGTGAATTTGGTTTGAAACTGGTTAACAGATAGTCAGCAGAGGGTGGTGGTAAACAGCACTCTTCTAATGATGAGATAGTGATCAGCAGGGTGCCACAAGGCTCAGTACTAGGACCAGTACTCTTCAATTTAAGTGACATTGCAGAAGAACTGGAAGGGAAGGTATGTCTTTTTGCAGATGATACCAAAATCTGTAATAGGGAGGACACTCAGGAAGGGGTAGAGAGAATGTGCAGAGATCTTGGGAAACTCAAGAAATGGTCACGAGCATGGCAGTTGGGGTTCAATGCCAAAACATGCAAAATCATGCACCTAGGGCATAAGAACCCAGGAGTGGTGTATAGGATGTGGGGAGGTACTGACAGTCACTAAGCAGGAAAGGAACCTTGGGATTATCATAACTGACAACTCTAAAGTGGTAGGGCAGTGTGACTAAGCAGTAAGTGAGATGCTGGGGTGCATAAGGAGAGATCTCCAGCAGCAGGATGGAGGTGGTGTATCCACTGTAACACTTGAGAACTCACCTGAAATACTGTATCCAGTTTTGCAGGCCGCACCTCAGAAAGGATATATCAGGGTAGAGGTAGTCCAAAGGAGGGCAACGAAAATGGTGGAGTTTCACAAGAAGCCCTTTGAGGAGAGTCTGAGGGATCTCAACATGTACATCTTGAAAGAGAGGACAGCGAGATGGGACAGGATAGAGACCTACAAGTACGTCACATGGATGAACAGGGTGCAGGAGGGGAGTCTCTTTTAAATGAGAAAGAGCACCAGGACCAGGGTGCATGCAATGAAGTCTGGGGGGTGGGAATTCAGGAAAGATGTGAGGAAATATTTCTTCACTGAGAGTGTGGTAGAAGCCTGGAACAGACTGCCAGCAGATGTGGTAGAGGCTATAGTGGTGGAGGGGTTCAAGCACATATGGGATAAACATAGGGGTATACTAGAAAACAGGCAAGGAAAGGGGAAAGTCATCAGAGACCAGTTAGAGTCTGCAGAGGTAGAATTGGCAGGGAACATTTGGGCAGACTGGGTGGGCCAAGCAGTCCTTTTGTGCTGACAAATTCTGTTTTTATGTTTCCATTGTCCCTGACTTCCCAGAGCATCAATCAAACCTCAGCATACAAATGTCTCTAACATATTTATTTAGGTAACTTACAACACTGCACAACTAAATTATGTAAATACATTTAACACAAATCATCTACACTTTTAATTGGGGTACTAGAAATTAACAGTGGGAGGTTGGTTGTATTAGGGAGTAGGAGGAAGTGATGAGAAGGGGTAGAAAAAAATATCCGAAAGAAGAAATTCACTGATTCAAGAGGAACTGGTCTAACACACCTGTAAATTCTGAATCCTCCTAAAGCACTGTTAGGCAAATGTACTCACCCCTCCCCCCACTCTCACTCTCCACCCCCAAGATGAGACAGTCACATCTCACCTTAACTTTCCATCAGGTTTTAGACTGTGGCAGTGGTCATCTTTACCAGATATGTGACCAGAAGACAGATCATAAAGTATCTGTAAAAATGAAAATGCAGGCTGGAAGTGAACAGCTTGATCTCCTTAGCCTTGTTCATACTAATATACTAAGATGCCAACAGAGTAGGGCTAAAGGAGAACAAGACAATTCACTCCTGACAACTCTACTCATGACTTTTCACTCCCGTCATTAAACTCTGGAGACAATTCACTCCCACAACAACTCACATCTGCAACTTTTCACTCCCAAATCCAATACTTAGATGAGTTAGGCATATAACATGAATGGAGGGCTCTCACTACCTCCACCAGTGTCCAGATACAGGCAGGGCCACAGAGCTGTGCAGTATAAGCACACCAGAACTTCAATTGTTCCACAGCAGATCTCTCAGACATCAAGAAGTCTACAGGCCATTACTCAGTGTAGGCATACAGTCCCAAGCCAAACAAACAGGGAAACACAGTGCTCACAGTCCAGATTCAGACAAAGATGCCAGCAGGCAGCAAACACTTCTACAGCACCCCAGTCTTCCACCCAGTGTCAGCAATGGAGACCCCCATAGATCAAATCACAGGTGCAACAACAGCATTTGGCACTTTACCTTTGTTTGGCTGGGCTCCGTTTGGTAGCATGATACAGTGAGCTCTCACCTCACCGGTTGCCAGCTGAGTAACCACGGGCTCTCACCCAACCGAACATCTCAAAAGTAGTTTTCGGGTAACAGCCCCCACAAAATACGTTCAGGGAACTGTGATCAGAAGCGCAGTTCCTAGCCCCTACAGCCTGAATGCTCACTGATGGAAAGCTGTTGCCAGGCCGAACTTTTTGTGGCTACAACTGCAGCGCTAGTTTCAAAACCCTCTGCAGTCGGGGGAAAAACCTAAAAATAAAAACAATAAATCCTGTGCTTTTTCACTGAAGATTCCTCTATCTAACACTATGCCCTAGTCCTCAGCACTAAAACACTTACTTATAATAAATACAATAAATAAAATAGGATTCTCCTAAGTTTCTCTGAAATTTCTCCTAAGTTACAGATAAAAACAGAAAGCAGTAATGAAATGGAGAGGGTCCTCTTCAGAAAATGACAGTCGTAATTTTGGTGCAATTCCCCATATTGACTTGGAACCACAATAGCTTGTGCACTTCATTTGGTGTTTACTTTCAGGGAGCGAATTGACTGGGAGCTAACTGTTATAGGAGCGGACTGATGCGGGAGCGTAATGTCGGGAGTGAATTAATGGGGGGCGAGAAATCGGGAGCAAATTGTCATGTACCCAGTCTAAAGGTCTATCGAGTCTGCTCGAAAATCAGCACCCGGTCAGGACACCGTTGCTGCCCCCCACCTCTCCCATAAATCCCCCCCCCCGGCCCTATCCCCCATCAGAGTTACACCTCCAGTACTGTCATTCCTCAGCTTTACCTTTCCCTTATACCTTTCCCAGCCCCTCTTGAATCCCTCCACTGCATCAACAGCCTCCAGTTCTGCAGGCAGTGCATTCCATGGGTCCACCACCCTCTCAGTGAAGAAGCGCCTCCTAGTCTCCCTCCTGAGCCTACCGCCACCAGCCTCATGGAATGCCCCCTGGTGGCCCCTTCCTCCCTCAGCTGGAACACCCTATCTAAGCTGACCGTTTACCCCCTTTAGGTATTTAAAGACCTCAGTTATATCACCCCTGTCCCCCCTCTCCTCCTGGGAGTTCAAGTTTAGCTTCTCCAGCCTCTCCTCATAGGATCTCTCCCCCAGACCCTGTATCATCCTGGTCGCCCTCCTCTGGATCCGCTCCAGGAGTGCAATGTCCTTTTTCAAATACGGGAACCAAAACTGCACGCAATACTCAAGGTGTGGTCTAACCAGGAAGTTGTACAGAGACAGAAGCACTTCTTTGCTTCAGCAAATGCTTTGTCAAGAGTGCTTTGGCATCATCAGAGTAGCACTGTTAGAAATATACAGACTACAGGGTGCAGGGCATGGACAAGTGGAACTCATTGTAGTCCAGTGTGGAACAAGGAAGGGAAAGGGAAATTATTTTACCAGGAAAGGCACACTAAGCTGAAGCTTGTTTCCAGGTGCGACCTGGGAGCACAAAGAAGTTAAGCGACTTGCTTAGGGTCACATAGTATGCAAGTGGGAGCTGTTGGACTCAAAACCAGGTCTCCAATAACTCCAGGTCAAAGCCAGTTCACATCAGCCATCCAGATGTGATGCTGATGGTCAACTTACTGAAGCTGCGGTTGAAGGTCATCTTGAACCAGCTTCTTACTATAGTAGTCAGCGATTCAGTGTTATTCATTAAAAACACAGAAGGGAGTTGAAGTCTGTTATCAGGCTGTCCTGAAAGTCTTAGAAGTACAGCAGGGCCAAACAGCCTACACCAGCTTCTCCTCACCACTCCAGGATGGGAACAGTGACTTGGATGTCATCTGAAGGAGGACTGCCTCTAGATCATGATCAGTAAGTACCCCACAGAGGATCACAGTAACACTACAGTCCAGACCCATTGGTACTTACACTGCACCTGCCAAGAGCTTCTACTTTGCAAATGCAATTTGCTGAAAGCAGAGAGCTGCCTAATGTATGTCTTCATGCTGCATTGGAGAACTTGCACAGAGGGGTCAGCTGTAGAGATTCCACTACCTGTGCAGTAGCAGGAATGTTCTCAGAGTTCAGTGTTCTCTGTAAGTGGGCTGGGACATGAAATGCCCCTCAGCACTAGGGTCTGGTGCCAACACCTTGTCCAAGTATGGTGTATAGTCACTAGTGAATCAAAATCTATACCTCATGGCTGTGGCCCTCAGAAGAAGAAGTTCTATTTTCCAGGGTCTCCATGCTTACTCTGTCCCAGGATATGTACAGCTCTAATCATAAAGAGCTCAGAGGCCCACAGCCTGCAGCAGACTTGGTCCAGGCTGGAATGTCAAGATTCCACATATGAAGTACCACACCCACCAGGTCCAGCAAGTTTAGTGGCTGCCATTCCCAAGATGGCACTATGACATGTAAGCAGTGGTGGACCAATGACTTGGGACATAAAGTAGGGGTAACACACCATCGTTTTTAAAGAAATTAACTCCAGACTCCTGTTCTGTGCAAAAGGCATATTTTATTGGCAGCCCACCTTGCTCAAACTTAACAATAGTCAGCACTGAAGAACAAATACATCATTCCTGATTAAATAAAGTGCATTTAAATACAGTGTGTATATATATATATATATTAGTGATGCACGGATATCCAATCTGATGATTCAATCCAGTCAAATATTCTGGATTTTCACAGTATCCATCCCGACTGGTTATTGCCTATTTAAGGAGCCGGTTCAGGTAAGTTATCTGCAGGGGGTGCAAGCAAGCAAGCTGCTGGGTCATGTTTGTACCATTAAATTATTTGCCGTTATTTATTTGCTTTTTACAAAAATGATGCAAAAAAGCCTAGTCTGGCAGTATTTCTACCTTGCTGTTGATACTGATTCTAAAGCAAAATGAATCCAATGCATTGTGCCTACTTTTTAAGTAAGGGTTCATCAATGAAAAGTTATGGGATGTCAAGCCTTCTAAATCACTTAAAAAATAAGCATAGATCCGTGCATACAGAGCTGTTAGCGAAGAAAGCGAAGCTTGCCCAGCTTTCAAAAGACGAATGCCGTGAGCCCCCAGCCAAATGAATTAAGAAAGAGCAGCCTAAACTTGAAGCTTATTTAGCCTGAACTCTTCCTTTTCCCACCGAGCATGCAAGAGCTAAGTAGATCACAGAAAGCATTCCGAGATGATGATTTTGGATGAACAGCCCTATGCCATTGTTGATAATGTGGGGTTTAAAAGACTCCTTTCAGTGTTAGAGCCAAGGTATGTGACACCTTCAAGGAGGTATTTCTCTGACAATATAATTCCAGCCAAGTATGAGAAGCTTCGGCAGAAGTTAATTAGTGAATTGCAATCTGTTCTCGCATTTAGTTTCACCACTGATACGTGGACTGCAGAGCTATTCCACTGAGTCGTACCTCTTGATCACTCGGCATTGGATAGTTGCTAATTACAAGCGCAGAGGTGCTATGCTGGAGCTTAAGCATTTAGCTGAAAGGCATAGCATACTGGTGAAAATTTATGCAGAGAGTTTATGCAAGTTCTTGGTAATTGGGGTCTGCAAGCAAGTCAAAGGCATTTAGTCATTAGGGATAATGGCCCCAACATAACAAAGGCAATGAAGTTAAGTGGTGTTCCAACTGAGGGGTGCATAGCACATACTCTGCAGCTGATCATCCACGATGCCATTATGAGGCAAAAGTCCACTGAAGACTTGCTTGCGGTTGGAAGAGCTATAGTGGGGCATTTTAAACACTCAAGCAGTGCTACAGAAAAACTAACAGCTTTGCAGAAAAGCCTTCAAGTGCCTGTTCACAGGCTCATTCAAGACATTCCAACCAGGTGGAATAGCAGTTATTATATGTTAGAAAGACTGCTAGAGCAGTCGAGTCCTTACAGTATATGCCTCTGAAACTGAGAACAGAACCATGAGCTCTACACAGTGGTCACTAGCAGAAAGTGTGTGCTGCATATTAAAGCCCCTCGAGCACGAAACTAGATGGTTAAGCCTGCAGCCAACTTGCATGTCAGACATAATCCCCACTTCCACAGTACTTTATCATGCAACTGAAAGCACTAAGATACCTGGCTTACTATCTATGCACAAAGCTCTATTGACAGCTATGGACTCTAGATTTAAGCATTATGAAGCATTGAAGAAATTGGTAGCTGCTTCATTTCTTGACCCCCATTACAAATTGTATTTTTTTAGAATGGACAGTGGTAAATCATTTGCCCATGCAGTTGTCAAAGAACTAGTTGATGAACTCGAACATTGCAAGCCCAGAAGCATGGAGGATGTGTGAGTTGATCCCATTCAGGAGCCTGAGTGTGAGGCTGAGGACCCACGGGACACCTTTACACAGTGTAATGCTGTGCCACAGGAAAGTAAGTCCTTTGGTTTGTTGTTGTAAGCTTTTCTAATCTTTTGCAATGCACATCTCATTTATTTATATCACTGAGAGATGTCTTCTTTCCCACAGCTGTAGAAAATGCAGAGGTCGCATCATGAAACACAGAGATTCAAATATACATATCAGAACATCTGCTCCTCCCAAAAAAATACACCTGATGCCATCCATTACCAGGGAAACTAACCATCTCCATTTCCCAGTGCTTGCCAGCCTTGCAAAATGCTACCTGTCAGCTCCACCTAGTAGCGTTCCAGTGAACGAATGTTTAGTGTTGCAGGGGACATTATTACAGGAACGTCATTCTCGTCTATCGACTGAGAATGCAAACATGTTCCTTTTTTTGAAACAAAATCCTTTACAAAATTTCTAATCTAATATTTAAGTGGTGAAAATCTGACAGTTTGAAAGTTTGAAATGGAGTAACATTTTCTGTGGTCATTTGGTATTTCATAACCCCCTCTCCCAATTACATGCTCTAAATAAATTTTAGCTTCTAAAGCTGGAAATACAGCTAATGTATAGCAAAGTACAACAATGTAGAATGATTTTAAATATATTTAAAATGTATATGTGTGTATATGTGTGACTAGTTATTTACAGCAGATTTGCTTATATTTATTTATTGAGTAGTATCCAACCCGATGTTGAACCGAATCCGATCAGATCAAAATCAAAAAATGTCCGTACCCAAAATCCGGGCAAAAAGTGGTATCTGTGCATCACTAATATATATCTAGGGGTGCAATATCATTCCTATAGTTAGGGTTGGGTAGAGTGTAAACCCCTAACTTTGCACCTTAAAGAGACATTCCCCTCAGCCTTTTTTTTCTGTATGCTTGTATAGTTTGTAAGCATTAACAATGATTGCCTCTATTGCACCCTCCTAATTTCATCAGGATTTAAATGTAAATGAAATTACTTAAGTCTAGTGTGAAAACCTATTGCAAAGGTCATGACCCAATTCATTCAAGATATCATGGGTTTTGATGATGCCTTAGCTCAAGGTTTCTCAAATGGTAAGGCCCTAACCCGTCCCAGGGGAGGCTCAAGCAAGCCTTAAAATGTACTATATTTTAATGTCAAGTTTTGGATGCTTCATGTGAAAGGATGCAGCAAAGTGAAAGCGAATAATGGCATGCAAATTTATGTACAAAATGGTTACCAGGAAAGACACGTTCAACAAACACTTGTTTCCTGGTATGACATGGGGAAAATACAATTCTTGGGAACTGTGCAAAACAAAATTCAAAATAATGCAAATGAATAGGAACAAGGTAACAACTGACCCATTATACTGGCTACAGAAAAGTACAAATACAAATGCTAAGCAGAGAGATACTAGGAGCAAGAGCAGGAAGGAGCAAAATGGTCCCTGAGAAGGTATTTAACAGCAGGGTAAAACAGACAAAGAAAGC
Source organism: Neoceratodus forsteri (assembly GCA_016271365.2). Taxonomy (NCBI): domain Eukaryota; kingdom Metazoa; phylum Chordata; order Ceratodontiformes; family Ceratodontidae; genus Neoceratodus; species Neoceratodus forsteri. The sequence goes on from CM028133.1 coordinate 669,777,544, forward strand.
AATCTGACTCATGAAGGTATGGCAACGAGAGGTAAATAGAGTCCAAAAGTCAGAAGTGTGGAGTGAGTAGGCTGACCTGGGGAGGGGGGTTATAGAGAGGGAGAATAATAAGTTCAATAAAATGAGAATAAACTCAACTACTCACATGCACTTCATTGTATTCTTCCTGTAATGTGCAAAGTATGATAGTTGTTCTAACTATGAGGAGGCTCAAAATTATTTCTATACTAGGGCGAGACTCAAGATCTTTTCCAAGGCTTGGGGGAAGACTTACTATGACAAAGTGTGAGAACTCCTGCCTTAGCTAAAGTCTGCATTTCTACTGTATCAGTCAGTACTGTTGAAGTCCTCTTCAGTCCCTGTGTTTTTGTCTTGTGCTGAGACTGAATGCTTCGTCTGCAAAAATAAGAACTTATATAACACAAAACCACTGAACAAAGCAGAAATAAAGCCTTACAAATACACACCTTTTCTAAACGCATGTTTTTCCAACTCAGATACACTTTAAACTACAGAAAACAAAAGGGCACTTACTGTACCTTGAAATGTTAGGTGGCCAGCACACCAACATAGGAACAGCAGAAAACATCAACAAGACTGACTAATACAGTATAACTACTGTTGGCTTTAGCTCTACAGCATCATAAAATCTCAGGATGTCTTACATGAGCAGGTTATGACCTTTGCAATGGAGTTCAGTAGGTTTTCACATCAGATTTAAGTAACTTCATTTACATTTAAATCCTGATGAAATTAGGAGGGTGCAATAAGGGCAAGCATTGTTCATGCCTGCAAGCTATAAATATATACAGAAAAAAAGGGCTGAGAGGACCTTCCCTTTAATAAATTTGGTGCCATATGATGGAATAGACTAAAATGTGCATGCACTGTCAGGATGGCAACGTTTCAAGATGTGAAATGTTTCATGACAGCATCTTTTGTGGTTTCCCAGATTTGGAATGCTGATTTTTAGAAAAGTGAAGATTTTTTTTTCCCATTGGTTAACATGCTTTTTTTTTTAGCTCTCATATACAGCCTAGATGGAATTAATTTTTTTTCACAGAACATTCAGGGTAGAAGCAGCCTGTGCTGAGGTAATGCCTTTAGAAGATTTCATGAAAAAATATTCAATTTTTCCAGAGTTAAAAGGATCTAAAGTTTGGTTTAGGATAAACCTCTGATACAAAGGGTAAAAAAACACTGTGAGGGCATATTTTTCATGATTTACTTGTTGTGAGAAAAAAATACCTATCGTGACAGCCGCTATCTAACTAAAAAACATTGAAAGTACACAAAAATTTTGTAGTTTCGAAAAACAAACACCTGAAGCTAGATAAACAAGACCCCTTTAGCTATAATCTGCTGTTAGTTTTTTAACTATATCTGGAAGTAACGCTCTAGGAACCCAAAAATCCTGGGTACCCAGCTTAGTGAGAGGAGCTGTTCACCCATGTTCTCAGTATGAGAACAGTAGGACTTTCTAGAATTTTGAAGCTGTAGTTGGAGTCGTGCTGCTGGCTTCAGTTGGAGCACTGAACCAGCGATCCCCTGATATCTCTACCTATCTATCTATCTATGCTAAGAAGACTGGAGTGCCCACCCTGGTACTGCTACTCTCTACCCCATCCCATCCCATCCAGGTTGCCCACTCCCTATACTGAAATATAATAGCGGACCGGGGTGCTCACCCTTCATACTGCTTCTTTCACGCCCCCCACCCTTCAGGTCATCCCCTCCCTCCTAAAAAATAGGTGGCAGCACTGGGTGCCCACCCTCAGTGCAGAGGAAGATCATCCTGACACTGCGGTGCTCAATCTCCAGTGTCAGCTTCCATGTAAAATAAAGAAAACTGTCCCTTTTTGATCTTTTTTTACAGTTAAATCTGTAAAAAAGAAAACAGTCCCTTGCTGGTCTGACCCCCCCCAACCACCCCACCCTGACCCCCCACTCAGCACACACACACCACCCCCTAAACACCCTTACTCACCTAAAACTGTCCCATGTCATATATCCACAGTCAGATTGAAAATATACCTTGCTGCTGGAACTGGCGACTGCGATATGAGGAAATAAGGTAAGTCCAGTTTAATGCATGTCAATGGGGTTTTAACTTTTATTCATAATTTTGTCATTTTTTAATAGTTTTACACCAAATTTTCAACATGGCCTTTTTGGGACCCCATCTCATGAACAAGGGTGGTGGAATCTTTTACATCAAGCCCAAAAGGTGATTTCATGGTCACTGTGAAATCACCTTTCCGGCAGGATTTGAACATTTTCACCTACAGGGTTCATGAGATGGGGTCATAGGAAGGCTATGCTGAAAATGTATTTGGGATCAAATATATTCATTCCAGAAAGAAAGGGGGAAGGAGGTTGACTGTGTCCCTGCGTGGGACTCCCTCTTCCCCCACAACAACAGCATCAAAAATCAAATTTTTCTGCGTCAGCAATTGGCCACAGCACTGAGCAAGGACAGATAGAAGGGGAAGCGAAAGCCAATCAGAGCCTGAAGGAGAAGGAAGGTGCCAGATTCTTTCAGCCACTTCACAGCTTAAAAGCGTGTCCTGCACAGCAAGGGACATTCACTCCAGGAAGAAAGAGGGAAGGAGGCTGACTGTGTCGCTGTCTGGGACTCCCTCTTCCCTCACAACACCACCATAGAAAATCTGAGTTTTTGGCAGCAGCAATCAGCCACAGTGGAGTGGCTGAGTTGGCAGCTGCATTGAGCGAGGAGAGAGGGAAAAGCGGAGGCCAATCAGGGACTGAAGGAGCAGGGAGGTGCCAGATTCAAATTTCTTTCAGCCACTTCAAGGCTTAAAAGTGCATCTTGCGCAGTAAGGGACATTCACTCCAGGAAGAAACTTCCCACCCACCCCCACAACGTTTAAATACCAGAGGAGCCAGCTGGGGACTGGGCAGCAGAAGAAGGAAGGTGAAGCATGGAGTAAGGTTTGCAGGGGCAGAGGCAGAAAACTTTTTCAAAAGACAAAACTTTGTACATGACTTTTAGGGGTTTGGTTGATTTGGAGGGATTAATCCAAATCTGCATATAGCAGGGGCAGAGGCAAAAAACCTTTTCCAAGACAAAAACTTTGCATATGACTTGTAGGGGTTTGTTTGATTGGAGGGATTGATCCAGATCTGCATATAGCAGGGGCAGAGGCAAAAAAAAACTCTTTTTAAGAGAATAACTTTGTACATGACTTGTAGGGGTTTGTTTGATTGGAGGGATTGATCCAAATCTGCATATAGCAGGGGCAGAGGCAAAAAACTTTTTTCAAGACAACATTATGCATGACTTTAAGGGGTTTGTTTGATTGGAGGGATTGAGCCAAATCTGCTTATATCATTATCTAATGTACATAAGTAAGGGTTGAACTCTGGTATTAGCCTAGCCAGAAAGAAAAGGACAAATAGCAAGTCTTAGATCTCAGGTATGCTTATTGTGTTCTTATATATGTAACCCCCATACAAAATGGGGTTTGCTATAATGTCTTCCTGGGCTCCCTAATGCTCACTGTCAGGCTAGTGTCCTGTCTGCAATAGTTCTATGTGTCTGCATGAGAGTGCCCTAGTGAGCCTCCGTGCCTGTCTCTTTAAGAAAATGGCTAAGCTGTGTCTAGAAATTAGTCTGGGCTGGGTCCAAGTAATTAAGGCTTGCGACCAGTCAGACAGTCTTTTATTCTGCTCCATTCTGCAGTCGCTATTTGCACAGATGGAGCCTTCTTAGAAACTGTAATTGTTTAGTGCTAAATTGCAGTTATAGTAAAGACAGAGAAGTTTGTCTAACTTGCTTTTTTTGCAGCTCGAACATTTGGATGGGAGCCACCATGTTAGGTTCCGGACTTCCAGTATTTGGGCCAATTGAACCACTGGGGACCTAAAATGGAGACTGTCCCCAGGCATCTTGTGGGAAGGAAATTCTGTAGTTTTTGTAGTTTTAAGTGTTGGCACCCAAATGGACCTGGAGTTGGAGCCCTTGCTGTGATTGACAGTTCCCTCAGCCAATCAAACCTTTTGGATTACAGAAGAAATAACTGGAACTGTCTGAAGCAGTGGATCAGTTAGAGCTAGAGGTTCAAAGGTGAACAGCTCGAACTTTGGAGCAGCTGCTCCCAGAAGGAGCATAGGGAAATCTGCGGGAAGACTCTGCTGGCCTGCCTGCCATGTTCTCCTGCCAGTGAACTGCCTTTTGCAGAAGTCAGATCTGGTTCTGATTTTCCATGTATGGAATCTGCAGCAGAAGAGAGAAGAAGTTTGTTGTTGTGACTTGGGATTTGGACCGAAGACTTGCTCCAGAAGCAGTCGGCCTGCCTGATGATAGAAACAGCCTTGTATTAAAAGGTTTGCGCAGTGAAGCTGTAATTTTCAACTGGACTGTATCCAAACTGTGGCTCAGAGAAGTAATTGATTTAAATGTGATGAATGTGTTTCATGGGTTGCGATTTGGTTCCCCACAGCAGAATCTCTTACACCAGCTGGAGGTTCACCAGAAGAAAATCACGAACTGCTGCAGAACTGTTCATCCTGCCTGGGCCCTGCCATCTTAGCTTAGGCCGCTACTCCCACTTCAGAGACCATCTCGGTGAAAGACCAGCTTGGGGATTCGGCCCTCTGCCCAACACCATCAAGCAGGTAGCGACCACCCAGAGGTGAGTCATGTTGGCCCTGCTTCCCCTGGCTTTCCAGATCAAAACCACAAGGTTTTCATCTCGCCTGTCCTGCATCCAGGTTCTGGTAGTGTGAGTACAAACCAGGGTAGCACCCTGCAACTACCATAGCAATCATTGTTACCATCTAATTGTTTTGTTCTGGGTTACTGCGATGGACTGAGCCATCTGGCTTGGATGACAAATAATTGGGTTGTGTGCATGTTAAGTGTTTTCTTTCCTAAGGATCACAACAACAGCTGCAACACCAACAATGCTTCAGGCTAGCCTACATGACATACTAGTTACCCAGGGTTGTGGAACTGTTTAAAAGGGACTTACAGTGCATGTTGAACCAACCTGAATTAAATCAGAGTGCTAATCATTCTGCTAGAATCATGCCCCTCCCTTGTTCACTTCCCCTAAATAAACCTGATTATGTTTTCTCGCACTTAACCTGGTTAGTGTTCATATTATTAGTTGGGTTACAGTGGTAATAGTGCATTGTTGCATTGCTGATCTTATTTTTCAGGGGATTTTTAGGGCAGTTGCAGCCAATTCAGCTCTGTTGGTAAGTGAAAAGGGCGTGAGCATATTATTACTTCTATCTATTGAATGTGAATGTACCATTGTGCTACTGTTTAGGCCACTAGAAGGGTTGGTGGGTGGTTATAGCATCCCAGAGGGCTATACCAAAGCAGTTAAGATACCCCAATACCATTCTTCCGTGTGTAGGCACCCGTTCACAGAACTCAGGCCCCTCAACCTCTATATTGCCATACAGGCAGGGGTAGTAGCCCTTAGAATAGCGCCACCTTGGGGTTACATCTTGGAAGCACTGCTGGGATTTGTGCCCTCTAGTGTTCAAAAGTTAAAATTGCAGCCAAGTGCAAAATTGAGACCGGATTTGAAACGGAGCCACTTACTATGCCCAAATGGAAAATTTCCCCCCACAAGCTGGTCGTGCACCACACGATGGTATGGAGTGAGGCAGAAGGGGTAAACCCCCATCATGCCATATTACTACTTGATATCCCTGTGGGGACCACTAATGAAACTATTGAAGAAGCAGTGGGGAAGGTTAAATGTCTGGGGAACATTGAGGTATGAGGGTGGAACTCAGATCTATTTGATCAGACCTTGGTGGCCCTCCTTTCTTGTAGCCTCCCCACAGACCATGAAATGGTACCCCCTGTTATTATGCCGGAAGGATCCAAGACAGGGTGGAGAGTTATTCATTTGCATAGTGACCTGTCTTCCCCTTGGGGGTTCCCAAGGGTGGAGGGGTTCAAGGACAAGTCATTAAGACTGCTAACTGCTAAATGATGGACAGCTAAGGAATTGTTAAAGGTTTTGGAGGATTCGGAAGAGACCACTCCAGTACAATCTCCTCCAGTCGCTCCGTCCACCCCCAAGGCATCCCCTATTGTAGTGTCCCCCATTGTGATACCTTCTGTACACCTGGACTCTTATCACAGATTGTTCTCTGGTGCAGTTCCTGTGCCAGTGAGGGAGGATGACTTAGAAACATGGATGGACTATGCTACTGCCTTGGTCCAAGAGTGACAGTGCTCTGAGGGGGAGAAGAGAAAGAGACTTACGGAAAGTTAAAGGGGTCCTGCACTTGAGGCTATTCAGTTCCTTCAATCCACAAACCCAGAGGTCACTGCAGCTGAGTATCTCTCTGCTTTAGAAGGGGTGTTTAGTAGCACCGAATCTGGGGAAGATTTAATGTGGAAGTTCAAGTCTGCTAAATAGTGGAAGAATGAGAAGTTGTCTGTTTTTGTCAGCCGAATTGAACAGGCCTTGCAGAGAGTACATAGAAAAGGGAGTGTCCCAGCTAGTGAATCCAATCATGTCAGGCTGGAGCACATCCTAAAATCTGCCCATTACTCCAGTGTGCTTATGCTAAAACTGAAATTTCAGGACAGGAAAGCTAACCCTCCTGAATACTGCTGGCTGATGAAGGAGATTCGAGAGGCAGAGAATGATGAGGATGGTTGGGAACCATATGCAGGGGCTGCACGCACCACCCTGACCCCAGACAGACCCGAAGAGAAAGAGGAAACTTTTGAGATGCAGCAGGTCCGAGAGCTGCTGCGATAAAAGAGATACAAGCCAGCCAACAGACCACTGCTGAAGAGGCCAGAAACTAACTTTTGCCCACCTAAGACTGGGACTGGTAGTGAGACCCCACTCGTGGGTGTGGGGGTTCATGCTATTGCCCCTGAACCTTAAGCTGAATCAGGACTAGTAGAAGAAATGAGAGAGCTATGAGCTTTAGTGGGTGTCCGAATACATGCCACCCAAACTTCTGCACCCTGGCGGAACTGCGGAGACAGAGAACCTGAGTCCAAATGAAAAGAGGACAATAGACCTCCTTCCTCCAACCGTCACAAATTTCAGGAAGAACCCAACCACTCCAGTGACCATAGGGAACAGGTGTTTTGCTACAGGTGTGGAGAAGATGGCCATACCCAATGAGGTTGCAATTCTCCTGAGGATCTGTGGAAGGTCACTACTAAACTGCTCAATCTGGTTTGGCAGAGCAATATAAAACCCCAGTCAGGCCCACCACGGAAATCTTTTTTCTCCAAAACTGCTGTGGGCCAGTCTGCAACACAGATATCTCCAGATTGGTCCGAGGTGGTGGATCTCTCCATGGAGACTACAGTAACAGTTAATGGCATCTCCACTTGAGCTGTGCTAGACAGTAGCTCTCAGGTCACCATTATATTTCAGGACTGGTACGACCAGCACCTATCTGACCTTCCACTCCTACCCCTAGAAGGACTGCATTTCTGGAGGTTGAGTGAAAAATTCTATCCTTACCGTGGGTATGTGCAAATTTGGTTGTCTTTCCCTACTGCTATTCCGGGCATGGATGAACAAGTGGAGACCCTGGCCCTGGTGTGCCCACCAACTGGACTGTATGATGGTGTACCTTTGTTGATTGGCACAAACACTCATATGTCAGCTGGCTAGCCCAGCTCTGTCAAGAGAAACAAGCCAAGTGGACTGGAAAGGCCTTACACATTCTGGCCTTGGTGTGCCAAGCCTACGATTTACAGATGCAAGCAAAAGAGATGGAGAAAGATTAACCTGTGGGGGAAGTATGGAAGAAAGATCTGGACTCACTTGTATTGCCTATAAATGCTCAGTGTACCATTAGTGGCAAAGTGCACATAAAGAAGGATGTCAAAAACAAGATTCTTATGCTGGATGCCCCAGAAGAGGGAAAACTGCCTGAGGGACTACTTGTCAAGCCTAGTATTCTAAAGACCCGGGCCCATGCCTATGTCCGGCGGGTAGTGGTGCAAGTCCAAAAAATGTCAGACTGGGAGGTTCGAGTAAATTGAGGATGCACCCTGGCCACTGTATATTGTGCAGATACAGCTTTGCTGCCCAGCAAAAAGTGTCCTGGAGAGGATGACGAAATGACCCATGATCTTTTTGACTTTGGAGAGTCCCCTCTTCCTGCAGAATGGAAAGCTAAGATTGACTGGAAGTTGGCTCAGAGAAGTAGTGTCTCATTGAAAAAGTGGGATGTGGGATGTGTCATGGGGCCAACACTACATCAGACTTCATAATGGGAGGCCATTCTGAGAGAGATCCCATCGCCTTGCACCCACTGACATTGATGATGTTTGACGCCATCTTCAGGAAATACTGGCAGTGGGAATCATCCAAGAGTCTCGAAGCCCATACACCTCCCTGATTGTGGTAGTCCAGAAGAAAAATGGATATATGAGGATGTGCGTGGACTACTGGACATTGAACCAAAGAACTGTCCTGGACCAATACACTATGCCACATATCCAGGATGCCCTCGACTGCCTCAATGGAAGCCAGTGGTTCTCTGTGCTAAACCTTTGATGCAGGTATTATCAAATCCCGATGGCTGTAGAAGACAGAGAAAAAACAGCCTTCATTTGTCCCCTGGGCTTGTATGAATTTTTGCGCATGCCACAAGGTATTTCGGTAGCACTCGCCATGTTATAGCGGCTGATGGAGCGAGATGTGGGAGACATGAACTTACTAGAATGCCTTGTCTCTCTTGATGACATCATTGTATTTGGCCAGACCCTTGAAGCCACATAGTGTCGGCCGATGGGATTCAGACAGACCTGAGCAAAGTGGAGTCTTTGACCACTTGGCCCCAGCCTAACAATCTAAAAGAACTGCAAAGATTCTTGGGGTTCTGTGGCTATTATTGCTGGTTCATAAAAGATTACACCAAAGTCATCCACCCTTTGCTCAATTTAATTCAAGGTTACCCACCTACAAGCAAGAAATATAAGAGAAGTACAGTTAAAGAGGAGGAAAAGGTCTACTTTCAGACAAATGAACCTTTTGGAGCCAGGTGGACTCCTGAGTGTGAGGCAGCCTTCTATGATATCATTCACCGACTCACCCATGCCCCTGTGCTTGTGTATGACAACCCTGCCAGACCCTATGTGTTACACACTGAGGCCAGTTTAAAGGGACTTGGTGTGGCTCTATATCAAGAATATGAGGAAGGCTTATGCCCAGTGGCATTTGCTAGTCGGAGCTTAACCCCGTCTGAAAGGAATTACCCTGTACACAAGCCTGAATTTCTTGCCTTGAAGTGGGCTGTGGTGGAGCAATTCCATGAATATCTTTATGGTGCAAAGAGTCTAGTGAAAACTGACAACAATCCCTTCACTTACATCCAGACGTCAGCTAAGTTGGATGCCACAGAGCATCTCTGGTCATCTGCACTTTCCACTTACGATTATTCAGTAGAGTATCGCTGGGCTTAAACCACATTGATGCTGACGTCCTCTCCAGAAGACCTGATTCCAGTGCAACATGGGTGAGGATGTCTGAACAGTCTGTCAAAGCCCTTTGTCAAAATTTCAATAAAAATGAGCACCTCTCTCCTGAAACAGCTGACTGCCTGGTAGACTGCTTGGGCTCTCCTGACACTTGTGTTCCTGTGGCCTACTGCCACCTTGCTGCCTTGGATCTCAGCATGTTGCCCCAGCTCACCCCGATAATATACAGTGGGCTCAAGCTGAAAACCCCATGATTAAGCCAGGGCTAGATGCTATTCATGCTGGGAAAAATGTGTCCAAACTTCATTCTTCAGATCCATGAATTGCCCTGTTGTTCAGAGAGGGGCCCAGATTAAAGCTTCACAACCAACTTCTTTACAGAGAGACCACAAATCGAAAAGGTCAACTTGACAAACAACAACTAGTGTTACCTACAGCTTTCAAACGTGTAGTTCTACAGGCTCTCCATAACCAGACGGGACACTTAGGCTGTGACCAAACTACAGACTTGGCCTGTACTCGATTCTATTGGCCAAAAATGTGGGCTGACATTGAGACTCACATCAGAACTTGCAGTTGTTGTCTCCAGCGGAAAGCTCAGCCCCAGAGGGCTGCACCCTTAGTCAACATCTCTACCAGTGCACCCATGGTACATGTGTGTATTGACTTCCTGTGTCTTGAAACAGATCAAAAGAATATTGGCAATGTGCTAGTGGTGACTGATAATTCTACTCTTTATGCTCAGGCATATCCAACCAAAGACCAGAAAGCATCCACAGTGGCACAAGTCCTGAATGAAAAATTATTTGTCCATTATGGTGCCTCCTAGAGAATTCATTCTGATCAAGGGAGAGACTTTGAAAGCCACTTGATCAAGGAAATGATCTCACTCTGGGGAGTTTGAAAGTCCAGAACTACCTCCTATCACCCCAGGAGGATCCACAACCCAAAAGGTTTAATCCAACATTATTAGACATGTTGGGCACACGTCATCTCTGGAACAAGTCCAAATGGAGCCAACAGATAAGCACCTTGGTACATGTGTATAACTGCACTAGACATGATGCCACGGGGTTCTCTCCCTACTGCCTAATGTTTGGCAGAGAAGCCCGGTTGCCAGTAGACATCTGCTTTGGAGTGTTCCCTGAAGGAGTCAGAGCCAAAAATCACCTTCAGTACGTTCAAAAGTTAAAGGCCCAGTTGAACCATGCCTACCAACTAGCACACACCATGGCAGCAAAGAGGAACTTTGCAAATAAAGAATGGCATGACAAGCGTGTCAAGGCCCAAGAACTGCAACCTGGAGACAGAGTTTTGTTACGAAATTTGGGACTGCATGGAAAGCAGAAAATTGCTGACAGGTGGCATCATACTCCCCACATTGTTGTCAGCAAGCTGGAGGATCTGCCAGTCTATAAAGTGCATCCAGGAAATGACCCACAAGCTGTCAAGACAATGCACAGAAATCAGTTGCTGCCCATTGTTCAAATTATCGATGCTGTACCCCAAGACACTGCCCCTCCCAGGCCTGTAACCAGAGCTGCAGCTAAAAAGAAACAATTAACCCCCTCTCCAGTTGTCAAAGATTCAAGGCCTTCCCCCAGTAAGGCCCTAAATGACATTGACTGCCACTTGGAATCTGATAACAGTGAGTGTGAAGCTCCCTATTATCCATCTTATGAACTGAGTCAGTTGTTTCAAGGTAACCCCATGTACAACTTTGGAGATGAAGCTGGACCTTTAGGACTGTCTAACCCTCCAGCCTTCTCCACAACTCCTATGCCCACTAAAAGTGAGGTGCAAATAGTGACTTCTGATGTAACTGACTCTTTGTGTCTTGCAGAACTAGCTGAGCTCCAAGAAGGAGAGCCAGAACCAGAAAGCACCACTGGTGGCATACCAGTAAGTACAGAACTGCTTGCAAACAATGAATCTGACAATGCTCAGGAAAATTATGTTAATGAAGAAAATGATTCTGACAGTATCTATAATGTGTTGTGAGACTTAAATTCCATGGAATTTCCTCTAGATGACAAACCTGGAATTTTTTCAGAACCAAGCAATGGAAGTAATGTTTTTGAACCAGAGCTAACAGAGCAAGGAGCTGACCGTGCTTCTAGTGCAGAACAGACAACCAGTGCAGATGTACCACTTTCTTTAGAAGCAGACCCAAATGCAAATGTTGAAAGAACTGAGCCTGTGCCTGCCCCTCCCAGAAAGACTGGAAGAGCCTCAAAGCCAGTGATACGCCTCAGTTAAGACTCCCCAGGAAGGCCTGTAGATCTTCCATTATATGTGGTTCTCAAAGGGGTGTATATTTCTGAAAACTCTCTTCCAAAACCGAGTTATTCTGCCACCTCCAAGTTGCTAGTAAAGCCCTCAGGCCAGTGCACTAATGCCCTTGCCCACTGCAGTCTTATTACAGCTGATAGGGACAGGCCCCAAGCCATATGGGTTAATGTACAGGAGGTCACCCAGACCAGAACTGTGAGGGTAATGTGTATGAATACTTGAACATGTTAAAACTGTTTTGTGAAACGTTATGAAAATTGTGTACTTATGGAACTGCCAATGCTAAAGTGAAAAATATAGCAGCACTTTTGTTATGATCCATTTGTCTTACTGATGCATCAGCTTTTATTTTATGCCAGTAGAACATGCATGTATTTTTTATAATATCTTTATATATAGACTCTTATAGTAAGTGCAGACTTGACGCGGACACCACGTTTTTCCCAGGCAGGAAAGAGTGTAACTCCCCTACAAATTGAGGTTTACTATAATGTCTTCCTGGGCTCCCTAATACCTGCTGTCAGGCTGGTGTCCTGTCTGCAATAGTTCTACTTGTCTGCGTGAGAGTGCCCTAGTGAACCTCTGCACCTGTCTCTTTAAGAAAATGGCTACACTGTGTCTAGAAATGAGTCTGCACTGGGTCCGAGTAATTAAGGCTTGCGACCAGCCAGACAGTCTGATATTTTGCAATCACTATTTGCACAGAGGAAACCCTCTTAGAAACTGTAATTGTTTATTGCTAAATTGTTGCTATAGTAAAGATAGAGAAGTTTGTCTAACCTGCTTTTTTTGCAGCTCGAACATTTGGATGGGAGCCACCATGTTAGGTTCCTGACTTCCAGTATTTGGGCCAGTCGAACCACTGGGGACCTAAAATAGAGACTGTCCCCAGGGGGTCTTGTGGGAAGGAAATTCTGTAGTTTTTGCAGTTTTAAGTGTTGGCGCCTAAATGGACCCTGGAGGGGGTGGCCTTATTGTGATTGACAGTTCCCTCAGCCAACCAAACCTTTTGAATTACAGAGAAAATAGCCAGAACTGCCTGACGCAGTGGATCCGTTAGAGCTGGAGGTTGAAGAGTGAACAGCTCGTGCTTTTGAGCAGCTGCTCCCAGAAGGAGCATAGGAGAATTGGCAGGAAGGCTCTGCTGGACTACCTGCCACGTTCTCCTGCTAGTGAACTGCCTTTTGCAGAAGTTGGATCTGGTTCTGATTTCCATGTTTGGAATCTGCAGCCAAAGAAAGAAGAAGTTTATCTTTGTGACTTGTGATTTGGACTGAAAGAATTGCTCCAGAAGCGATCAGCCTGCCTGATGACAGAATTTGCCTCGGATTGAAAGGTTTGCGTAGTGAAGCTGTAATTTGCAACTGGACTGTATCCGAACTGTGGAATAGAGAAATAATTGATTTAAATGTACTGAATATGTTTCGTGGGTCGCAATTTGGTTCCCCACAGCAGAATCTCTTATGCCAGCTGGACGCTTCACCAGCAGAAATTCACAAACTGTTGCAGAACTGTTCATCCTTCCTGGGCCCTACCATCTCAGCCAAGTCCACTACTTCTGCTTCAGAGATCATCTCAGCAAAAGACCAGCTTGGGGATTCGGCTGCCTGCCCAACACCATCAAGCAGGTAGCAACCACCCAGAGGTGCGTCATGTCGGTCCTGCTTCTCCTGACCTTCCAGATCAACACCACGAGTTCTTCATCTCGCCTGTCCTGCATCCAGGTTCTGGTAGCATGAGCACAAACCAGGGTAGCACCCTGCAACCACCACAGAAATCATTGTATTACCATCTAATTGTTTTGCTCTGGGTTATTGCAACAGACTGAGCCATCTAGCTTGGATTACAAAAAATTGGGTTGTGTGCATGTTAACTGTTTTCTTTCCTAAGGGCCCCAACAACAGCTTCAATGCCAGGCCATCCCAGGCAATGCTTCAGGCTAGCCTGCATGACATACTAGGTACCCAGGGTTGTGGAACTGTTTAAAAGGGACTTACAGTGCATGTTGGACCAGCCTGAATTAAATCAGAGTGCTAATCATTCTCCTAGATTCATGCCCCTCCCTAGTTCACTTCTCCTAAATAAACCTGATTGTCTTTTCTCACATTTAATCTGACTAGTATGCATATTATTAGTTGGGTTACAGTGGTAATATTGCATTGTTTCATCACTGATCTTATTTTTCAGGGGGTCTCCAGGGCAGTTGCAGCTGATCCAGCCCTGGTGGTAAGTGAAAGGGGTGTCAGCATATTATTACTGCTATCTATTGAATGTGAATGTACCATTGTGCTACTGTTTAGGCCACTAGAAGGGTTGGTGGATGGTTATAGCATCCCGGAGGGCTATACCAAAGCAGTTAAGCTACCCCAATACCATTCCTCTGGGTGGAAGCACCCATTCACAGAACTTAGGTCCCTCAACCTGTGTATTGCCATACAGGCAAGGGTAGTAGCCCTTAGAATACCACCACCTAGGGGTTACATATAATTTTAGGTTTAGATCAAATGGTAACAGATGATTATGCTTATGTGTTCTGATAGGGGCTGAGAGTGGTGATACTCAAACTGTCTATGAAATTCTCAAACTGTTTATGAAACAAGGTAGTTGTTGGGGAATAGGAAAAAAGGCCATTAGAACTCATACTACTCATACAAGTTCATACTATTGGATGAGGCCAAAGCAGGCAGTCCAACGAAGACACACTGAAGGTAGAAAAAGTGTTTTGAGTCTGGGTACTGTTCAAGCTGTCTGACAGGGAAACACAAGCATGGTGAGTAGACAGGAGCTCTTTGAGAAGGGAATTTAAGCAGAGAGAGCAGGGCAAGGAGAGATTTAGTAATAAGGACTGCAGGGGAAACCCAGGGAGGAGTGATAGCAGGAGAAATTAATTATACAGGAAGATGGAAAGGGCAGGGGGACTTTTGGGGGGGGGAGCTTTGAGGGTACACAGAAGACCAGGCAGAACAGTGGGTATAATGGATGTGGGGCTGCAGTGTTCATGGAAATGCTGTGGAGGTTAGGGGCTATCCAGTCTGTAACAGATTGAGGCAAACAGCAACGGTGATAAATAGTCTAAGGGAGGAGGTAATGAGAGTATGGCAGGCTAGAGGGGAGGATGGGGGATACTGCAATTGCAGTGGTAGAAGGGAGAGCTAGGGGCTACAAAAATGGATAGAGGGAGGTAAGAGAAAAGGTGAGACATGGAGAAAAAGGGCTGAGAACAGGTTGAGAGGGAAGCAATGGATGGCAGGAGGTGAGGAGGAAGGGGAAGGAGGTTCCAGGGACAGGGGCTCAGAGAAGGGCCAGTACCTCAACAGCAGAGGGCAGAAGAGCATCCACTGAGGGGGGTGTGAAGCTACCCAACAGGCTAGCACCTATATCAGATATGAAGGACCGGGGGAACAGGAAGGATTGGAGGGCACAGTAAGTATGGACCATGGAATAGACGAGGGCTGGGGGAGGAGAGGTGGGGTTAGGGGAGAGCTGGCAAGGCAGGGGGTAGCCAGTGAAAAAGGGATAGAGAGGAGAGGAAAAGGGGGAAGGGTTACAGGAACAGAAGAAGGGGATGGTGAAGAGAGCAATAAGGAGGAAGAGGAAAAGGGGACACAGGGAAAGAAAGGAACTGGGACAGGGGAGCACATAAAAGAGAGGGGGGAGGGGTAGTCCATGAGGAGATAGGAGGGAATCAGTGGATGCAGGCAGGCTGGGGAGGCCAGGGAGATATGAACAGGGGTACAGAGGGGTAGGAGAGGAGATCAGCAGAAAAAAGGAAGGAAGTAGTAGCCGGGGAGAGAACGAGTGGGGATGGGGGAAGCAGTGAGGACAAGCAGACAGTACT
The DNA here is from genome assembly GCA_016271365.2 of Neoceratodus forsteri. Taxonomy (NCBI): domain Eukaryota; kingdom Metazoa; phylum Chordata; order Ceratodontiformes; family Ceratodontidae; genus Neoceratodus; species Neoceratodus forsteri. The sequence continues at coordinate 669,793,125 of CM028133.1, forward strand.
GTTCAGAGGAGTGCAAACAGGGGAACAAGGAGAAAGAGAGTGTGTTCACCAGGAACAAGCTCAGATTCAATGGTTGGGGAGGCGGAGAGGGCCATGGTCTTCGGGGACTCCATTATCAAGGGGATACAATGGATCAGGAGGGGGGCTACCTACAGGAGAAGAAGGTCTGTCTTTTGTGAACCTGGGATGGAAGTGGGGTTGGCAATGCAAAAAATCAGGGAGTGTGCAAGGGTGGTGGGGGAAAGTCACACCTAGTCATTCATTTGGGGACAAACGATCTGGCAAGCAATAAAGTGGGGGAGGTCCAGAGAAGATTTAGGGCACTGGAACGAGGATGCAAGGAAGAGCCGAAGTCCTTGGCATTCTCAGAAGTCTTGCCAGTCCCCTGTGCCAGCACTGCTAGACAACAATGAATTAAAGAGTTCATTGAATGGCTCAGGGAATGGTGTGGGAAAGAAGGGTTCGCCTGTATAGGTGAGTGGGGGGACACATGGAAGGATGAGGACTTATATTGGAGGGACATACTACATCTAAGTGAGAGGGGGTAAGAGAGGTGAGGGGGAGTCTACAAAGTTATATAGATAAGGTCTTAAGGTGGGGTTAAACTGGTAGGTGGGACTACAAAGCTGGGAAGGGGAAGGGATTTACAGGTAAAGAGAATAGTCTAGCTAGCACTCCCCCATATGGGGGTATGGGTTGGGTAGGGTAGGGAGAGAGTGCAGAAAGGAAGGGGGATATATGGTGGAAAGGATTACCTGCAAATGCCATGAGTCTGGGGAACAAAATGGTGGACTTGGAGGCTAGAATGGTGGATGAGGGCCTGGACATTGTAGCCATAAGCGAGACCTGGTGGTCTGAGCACCAGACATGGGAAGTAGGTATCCTGGGGTACAGGCTTTTTACGAAGAAAAGGGCTGGTAGAAAGGGGGGTTGCAGTATGCATCAGGGATGACATAAGGTGTCAGAAGGGCAGGAGGATCAAGGGGAGGCAGAGGTAATGTGGGTCATGCTAGAAAAGCAGTCTAGAGCATCATTAAGACTGGATGTGATTTACAGACCTCCTATGCAGAAGGAGGAAGTGGACAGGCAGCTGTTGCAGGCAGTTCAACAGATGGCACTCAAGGGGGAATTTCTGCTGGTGGGAGACCTTAACCTCCCAGATGTTGATTGGGATATCCCATCAGCTACATCAGCCAGGAGCAGAGAGATCCTCGAGTCCCTCCATGGAGCTTTCCTGCAACAGCTGGTCAGGGAGCCCTCTGCTCTAGGGGCAGTAACATACTGGATGTGGTCCTCACAAATGGGGATAGTGTGGAAGAAGTTGTAGTACGGGACAATCTGGAACAAAGCAGCCACAATACAGTGAGGTTTAGGCTAAGGACAGGGAAGGAAACAAGTCGGACAATCACAAACATTCTGGACTTCAGGCAGGTGAACTTTGCCAAAATGAGGGAGATATTCAGGGACGAAATGGAGGGGAAGGAGAACATAGGGGACATGGAGGAATTATGGAACTCAATTAAGTGGGAGGGTACTGAACGCCACTGAACTCTGCATAAAGAAGTTAAGGAAGAGCAGAAAAAGGAGGCTGCTCTGGTTCACCAAAGAAGTGAGAGGCGCAGCAGGGGAAAGAAAAAGGGCATTCAGATCATACAAGAGGACCCAGAGGATAGAGGAAAGAGAGATTTACATGGAGAAGTCAAGTGGAAGGTGGCAGGGCAGAAGATCAGGAAGGTAAAAGCAGAAACAGAGGAGAGAATTGCTAGGCAGGCCAAACGGGGAGATAAAACTTTTTTTAGGTACGTAGGAAAGAGAAAAGGAACACAAGACAGGGGATAGTACGAGTGAAGGGGAAGGGGACTTCGAGAAGGTAGAAGTGCTGAATATGTACTTCTGCTCAGTCTTCACAGTGGAGGGGGAGGGTAGGGGACCGGAGTTAAGTGGGGGAAGGAAGGACATAAGGGTAGATCCTAGCTGGTTCAGTGAAAGACAGGGTAAGAGAGGAGTTAGGAAGGTTAAGGGTGGACAAGGCAATGGGTCTGGATGCCCTGCATCCTAGGGTACTCAGGGAACTTAGGGAGGAGCTGGCAGCACCTCTGGTGAAGTTGTTTAACTTGTCCCTTGTTACAGGGTGGGTGCCTGAGGACTGGAGGAAGGCAGACATAGTGCCACTTCACAAGAGTGGCAGCAGAGAAGAGGTGGAACAGTATCATCCAGTCAGCCTCACCTCAGTGGTTGGTAAGGTGATAGAGAAGCTGTTGAAGGAAAGGGTGGTCAACTACCTAGTAAACAGTGGACTTCAGGATGACAGACAGCATGACTTTACGCAAGGGGAGGTCAGGCCAGACAAACCTAATCAAGTTTTTCGATTGGGTGACAATGGTGGTTGATCGGGGGAGGCAGTGGACATGGCCTAACTGGACTTCAGGAAGGCCTTTGATACTGTCCCCCACAGAAGGTTGGTAAATAAGCTGGAATGTTTGGGGATGGGTCAGAAAATAACAAAGTGGGTGGAGAACTGGCTGAAGGATAGAAGCCAGAGGGTGATGGTTAATGGTGTGTATTCGAGAGAGGAAGGGGTGGCGAGCGGGATGCCCCGGTATTGGTGCTGGGACCCATCCTTTTTAATATCTATATTAGTGACATAGCAGAGGGACTGCAGGGGAAGGTCTGTCTATTTGCAGATGATACGAAGATCTGCAACAGGGTGGACACCCCGGGAGGGGGAGTGGAGGCAATGAAGGAGGATTTAAAGATCTTGGAAGGGTGGTCGGAAACCTGGCAGCTGAAATCCAGTGCCAAGAAGTGTAAAGTAATGCACGTGGAGCGTAATGACCCGCAAGCTATCTACACACTGGGGAGGGGGTTAAATTAGGGCAGCTGAGCAGGAGAGGGATCTGGGGATTATAATTTCAGATAACCTGAAGGTGGGGAACCAATGCAGCAAGTCGGTGCGCAAAGCGAACAGAATGCTGGTGTGCATATGGAGGGGTATAACAAGCAGAAGGAAGGAGGTGATGATGGCCCTTTCTAGATCCATGGTGAGGCTCACCTGGAGTTTGGGGCCCAGTTCTGGAGACCTCACCTACACAAGGACATAGATAGGATGGAAAGGGTTTAGAGAAGGGCAACCAAGATGGTGCACAGAATGTATGGGAAGCCTTATGAGGAGAGGCAGAGGGAGTTGGATCTGTACCCGCTAGAGGTTAGGAGGAAAAGGGGGGACATGATAGAAACATTTAAGTATATCAAGGGGATTAATAAGTTAGGGGGGAGCTTATTTACAAGAAAAGTAAGCGCGAGAACTAGGGGTCACAGTCCAATGTTAGAAGGGGGAAGGTTTAGGGGCAATGTGAGGGGCGTTACTTCACTGAGAGGGTGATGGAGTCCTGGAACAGTCTGCTGGAAGAGGTGGAGGGGGCCAGAACAGTGGGAGGATTCAAGAAGGCATGGGACAGACACAAGGGGTTGACCACTAGGCAGAGTGGGAGCTCTCTGATCGAAAGAGACAATGGGGGGGGGTAAGGGGCAGACTTGATAGGCCAGTGGGTCCTTTTCTGCCACCAGATTTCTATGATTCTATGATTCTATCAAAATACAAAAAAATAATCAGTGTATGTTGAAATTTTTCTACACTTGCTCATAACTTTGGTATTTGAATATTTTGACCCCAAATTTTCAACAGAGCCATTTTTTCACACCACCTCATGAAGATGATGGCTGTCATTCTTCAAATTCTGGCTAAAATGCTTTTTCACACCTGTGGCACAAAATGACATTTCTGCAGGGCTTTGAACATTTTCACCTACTGGATTCATAAGGTGGGGTCATCAGAAGCCTATGTTGAAAATTTGGTGGAAAAATAGGGTAAAATGACCAGCTTTTGAGTAAATGTTGAAATATTTTAATGTTCATTCATAACTTTGCTGTTTTTTAGTAATTTTCCACTAAACTTTCAACATGGCCTTTGTGGGACCCTACCTTATGAACAATGCAAGCGAAATTTTCAAATCTCGAATGAAAGGTGATTTCACGGCTGCTCTGCAAAATCACATTCCGGTTGGAATTCAGCATTTTCACCTACCTTGTTCATCAGGTGGGGTCATAAGAAGACTGTTGAAAATTTGGTGTAAAAATATTGTAAAATGACCAAGCTATGAATGAATGTTGAAATGTTTTACATTCACTCATTTATTTATTTATTAGCTTTTGGTAACCGGGTAAGAGCACTAGGCAACAATCCTGCCTATTTTCAGGCACGACCTGGGAGAGTACAACAAAATAATACAGTGATAACATCAACAACAAGACAGTAAAAATAATACAGTTACAACAGTATGGGTAACTTAACTAATTTTCAATATTTTTGACTCCAACTTTCAACATAGCCATTTTTTTCAAACTAGCTCATAAATGTGACAGGTGTCATTTTTCAAATCCTGGCCAAAACATGCTTTTGCACTTGGATTTTGGCCAATATACCATAAATGCTACATGTCATGTTTATAAGAGGAGTCATAAAATGAATATCTTGAAAATTTGGGGTCAAAATAAAAAAAAATAATAATAAAGAAACATTGTGTGTAGTGCCAACCTTTACCCCTGCAGGTAGTGCTTTGTGATCCCATGCCAGTCAGCTAAGTTCAAGGGTGAGCTCAGTGAGCCAGCTGGATGCGGCGAGGCTGGGGGGATGGTGCTGTTACGTGACACCACCCCCAGTCAGGGAAGGAATGGTGCATGGTTGTCCGCATGGGCTCAGGTACCATATAGTGAAGACAGCTCTTCTCTTGGCATAGGGCCCTGCACCTCTGCATCTATAGGTGGCAGAAGGCCCTGTACATTGGCCAAGAGATGGACTCTTTTCCCTGTGCATCTGTATCTGCAGCTACATGGAAGCACTTGTCCCAAAGAGCCCTGTGCCTCTGCAGCCCACCAGACAGCCCCATGAATTCCTGACATTTGTTGCTGCACTGACGTGCAGGGCTGCAGGGTCCTGCACTTCCCTAGGCAGACAGAGTCCTCCTTTGGCACAGAACTCAGAGAGCCCTATATGTCTGCATCTGTTGGGACCCGCGTGAATAAGGACATGATTCTGCCATCTCTATCAGCTGTGGTGAACCCACCTGCTCAGATCTTCCAGACTGTGGACAGACTGTGCAATCCAGTATGTCTTCAGCCTGGTGGAGCTTTTACACAAGAGAGGTGTGAGGAGTTTGCTTGGTTCTTTGCAAATAAGGTTGCCACCATCAGGTCTGGGATCTGTTTAGCCCCCTCTATTGGGCATGGTGGAGGTCGGCGAGAGGTGATGTGCCCTCAGCTGGCCTGTTTTGACTTTGACCTGCTGGAAATCACTGATGTCACGAAGATCATCCAGATGCTGCGGCCAACCAGCTGTAGTTTGGACCCGGGCTCACGCGCCTCTTAGTGGAGTGCATTGAGGAAATCGTCCCAGTCCTTGTGCAGATAGTCTGAGATCATTGGGGTTTCAGACCTCTGAAGGAGGCAGTTGTTCAACCTCTTCTTAAAAAGCCCTCCCTTGATCTGGACGGTCTGGCAAACTACAGACCCATCTCTAACCTGCTCTTCGTGGGCAAGGTTATTGAGAAGGTGGTTGCACAGCAGCTGGATGATCATTTGTCTAGCCATGACATCTGTGATTCTCTCCAGTCTGGATTTAGGAAGAGGCATAGCACCGAGACGGCCCTGGTCCAGGTGCGAATGATCTCCTAATAGCGAGAGATTGGAGGTCCTGTTCCATCTTGTTGTTCCTTTATCTCTCTGCGGTATTCAACACTGTGGGTCATGGTGTGTTATTGAAGTGTCTGCAGTTTATCTGTGGACTGTCTGGTACAGTCCTCAGATGGCTTCAGTCGTTCTTCGAGGGCAGGTCTCAGAGAGTGGTGTCTGGGATTTTTTCCTCAGCCCCTCTCCTCCTGCCCTGTGGGGTACCGCAGGGCTCCATTTTATCACCCATGTTGTTCACAGTGTATATGCTGCTGTTAGAAGACATTATTAGGCAGTACGGTTTGAGTTTTCACTGCTATGTAGATGATACTCAAATGTACATGTCCTTTGAGCCCAGGCAGGATGGAGTCCTCTCGGTCTTTAACCCCTGCAGGGCCGCAGACTGATGTATCAGTCAAGAATTCCTATATGTCTTAATTCTGTTGGCATCCTAAGGGTTAATAGCTGCTTTGCCGAGATCCAGGACTGGGTGAGTGCCAGCTGGTTGTGGTTGAACCCAGATAAGACTGATGTGTTGCTTGTGGATCCAGATCATCAAGAGGCAGGTTTTTCAACTGGCTTTGGCTCGGGGGAGTTCAGCTGACCACCTCCGATCAGGTAAGGAACACGGACGTTATCCTTTACAGTAACTTGACCCTTAAATCTCAGTTGTCGGCCATTGTCAGGATCTCTTTTTACCATCTGAGGAATATCACCCAGATGAAGCACCTGGTTCCTCCTGATGATCTTCCAATGTTGGTCCACGCCTTCGTCACCTCTCACCTTGACTACTGCAATGCCCTCTACCTAGGGCTTCTGGGGGTTGATATCCACCACCTACAGCTGGTGCAGAATGCAGCAGCCAGGCTACTGACAGGCACTTCTAGGGCCAGTCATATTATGCCTGTGCTCCGTGAATTGCACTGGCTGCCAGTACAGTGGTGGATCACCTTCAAGGTTGGATTACTGACCTTTAGAAAATGGGCTTTGCAAATAAATCTGATTGGTTGGCATGGGGTACATTAACTTACAGTGAGAACCCTGTAAGTAAAAGGTACCAGCCATACCAACCCTGACAGCCTCATAAATTGTATCATGATGCCCAGCCTGCTTCACCATTGACTGAAGCACTGGGCACACAATTCAAACGGCCACCATTTTTTTTAAACAGTTAGCGAGAGACTCATGCCACCCCCCACTGCCACCACCTCGAAAAACATAACATTCACGGAGCAACAGTTTTGAAATTCATAAAAAAAAGTGTAGAAACAAAAGTGAACAATTTCCCAAACCACACTTACTTTCAAATGTGTCTCTCTCCTCGCTCTTGTCTGGTGCCTATTCTTCAGATACTGCCCACACACGCTGCCGATTAACATCAGCTCCCACTCCACAACCCACTCAATTTACTCCTTTTATCCCTGTAACTATCCAGAGCTGAGATTCACAATTGGGGAAAAAATGATTTTTTGGGGGGAGGGGACCACCCACTTTGCTGCTTAATGAGCGGCTCCGCTACACGTCTCGCCACACCACCAGCACCACTCCTCACTCCAACAGACTGTCTGGATGACTGCCACAAACATATCTCTTACAGACTCCACAAATAAAAAAAAGCAAGCATTTAACAAAACAAATAATTTCCTGTGATGGCGGTGGCAGGTGGGTCGAGACATGAAACCAAAACAACAAACTCAGAACTACAGAGACCACATTAGGACACACAGCCTCAGATTAAATAAAAAAGCAACATGCAAATGCAGGCGGAGGAACTATTTCATGAGCAAAACATAAAAACATTAAGGCTTTTCACACATAAACAGAAAGAATAGTGTTTTTAAACATAAACAAAAAATACTGTGCCCATTTTCTAAGTGCAATAATACCCTCCAGGGTGGGTGGTATGGGCAATACCGGACCTTCCAGGGGCTATAAGGCCCTCCACCTGCAGCGTCAGGCATCATTACACCCCTGGGCAGCCTGGTATTGCCCAATACTGCCCACTATGTCAGTAAAGCTACCAACAGTCCCTATTTTCCCAGGACAGTCCCTGTTTTAGGCAGCATGTCCCAGTGTCCCCACAAGTTTTGCAAAATATCATTTTTGTCCTTTTGCCTACTTGTCCCAGTTGTGTCCCTTTTCTTTTGCTGACTGCTAATCCATGAGTGACAGTTATTTCAGCACCACTGGGACAGCAGTTTACAACTTTAGCCCCTGCACTGTGTTGCACTGCAAGCATGTCAGTGGGAGCACAGTAAAGCATGTCCCTTCCTCGTAGATTAGACTGGGTAGTAGTGCAAACAGGTACATGTGGACATCTGCCTGCCAGCAGCTGAGAGGGACTCCAGACAGAGAACAGCCTGGCAGCAGGGAACTAAGGTACCCGAACCTGATCAGCTGTAGGGAGGTGTGTGAAAACAATCTGGTGAGGTGGCGGGAGTCACTGAAGTGAAGTTTGCTCAGCAAATAAGGTGAGTGTGAGCGGGTTGGATGGTACTGTCAGGAGGAGCAATACATGCAGCTCGGAATGTCCGATCACAATTTAACACAGGTTTGCTTCTAATGAACTTTATGTATATCATGATTTGGAACTTGCTGCAGCATAATGATGTATTGTTTTAATCTGAATATTTGCTACTGGTGTTACTGTGGGGTGGCACGGCCAGAGCAAGCAGCAAAATGTAATTGATTGTGCTCAGCATTGTCTGCGGCGGTGTCCACGGGAGTGACGCGGTGGGGGGGGGTCATGGTCAGAATGGACCGTCCCAGTTTTAGGCCTCAGAAAGTTGGTAGTTTTACCTGTCGGGTATTATTGCTTGCATAAAGCCCTACATGAACAGGGACCCAGTTATCTGCAAGATCTCCTTTGCTCCTACTGCCCCCCCCCACGTCCACTCCACTCCACCAGCGAGGGATTGTTAGAGATTCCCAGGGTCTGCTTAAAGACATCTGGGGCCCGATCATTTGCTTTTGCACCCCGACCCTGTGGAACTCTCTAACTCGTCGGGTGCTAGAGTGCCTGACCATTGAAGATTTTAAGATCGCATTGAAGACATATCTATTCAGCCTAGCGTATTCTGCTTTCTACTTATATGTTTATTTAACCACTGTATTACGGTATATTATGTATTGTCTGATTAAATGGTTCTATTATTTATATTTATGTAATGGTTTTACGTACAAGCACCTTGGTCCTTGAAAAGATGCTTTTTTATAAATAAACTATGATTGATTGATTGATCTCAAAAAGAAAGGAAATTCTTTGTGTAACTCCCCCCTACCAAAACGGGGGCTTACCTGTAACCCATTTGCTCCCATTTCTGCGCTTTTCCTGGAGCCTCCAGAAATGCCTGCCATTTTTTTTTCTGTCCCCTGGTCCTGGCCTGAGTTTCTTCTGTGCCCCGTCTTAGCCCCAGTGTTAATCTAGCCCTCTGGGGCTCCAAAAAGTAAAACTGCAATCCTCCGCACTACAAAAGGCACTCTGGTACCGGCAGGGATTGCACATGCACCAGCAGTGCCTTTGATCTCCTGACCACTCAGCTTGTGGTAGATCGGGAGAGTAGTTTGTCCCAGTATCCCCACTTGATCAGTAGGACCCAGTGACCACAGACAGGGCCCTGAGTGGCCGCTCTCTTAAAAATTTAAAGAGATCCATGAGGCAGTAACGATCAGACGTCATGAATATTAATGAGCCGGAGTCCCGATCATCATGAATATTTATTTTATTTTATTTTCTCTTTTTGCTACTGCCAGCCACCCGGAATCTCTGCCCGGTCATGGACCCTGCCTCCACCTCCACACTGGGCGTGCCACTTCATACTGCTTACCCCAGGGGGGGTTGTGGCACCGACCCCTCAAGGTGCTGCAGATGACGGGATCGGTCAAAGGGCTGTCCTGGAGGCTGATTGAAGCCGAGGGCAGGCTTCATCTAGGGCATCTGGCAGCTTGTTTTTGTCCCGGTGTATAGGGGCAGGGACATGCAATAATGTCCAGTGTCCGCCCCGTCCCCTCAGCTTGCTTGGTGTCAGTGTACACTGTACACCCAGCCTTTGCTAGGTGTCTGCATTACTCCAAACATTTGACCCCCCCCCGGAAAATGACAGCAGTTTTCGGACGCTCAATCCTTCTCCCCTGGCCGGCTCTCTGACATCCCGGGTCCATTCCCGAACCCGGGTCATCAGCATCACTGGTAGGCACCCTGCCCCTGTGCCAGCAGGCCGGCCTGTCATCATAAATAATAATGAGGGTCTTTTTTGCCCTTGGGGAAACTGTATTTCAGCCTCGTCCGAGAAAGGGAAAATAAATATTTAAGTAAGTCTCATTACTATATGTTTGGGGGAAAATGTTCAAAAGGTAAAGTGTTTTAAATAAATAATTTAACTCCTGGCTGCACCAGTAAACATTGGGACTTGGAGAGCTAGTCTGCTTGCTGCCGCAAGACATCCTTAAAAATTGGCAGCAGCGAAAGGAAAACGGACTGAGCAATTTATTTCATCTGTGCAGCGACAGCAAGTATACATTCAGAGCTAATGAACTGTAGGGCATTTGGGTAAATATTCACTTTATTCTGGCTGCACCAGGACTTGATTTGGGACTGTATCTGTTCTGCTTAAGGGACTGTGTGTTAAGCAGCCATTACAAAGCAGCACAGCCAATCGGAAAGCTAGAATATCAAAGTCAGGACTTGTGGGATATTAGCCAAAGCTCATGGGAAACTTCCAAGTGCTCATGGGGAACTGCAAGGACCTAATTTCAGGCACCAAAACAGTAAACCAACTGTGCATTGAGTGAGGTTCATGCATAATTCATTTTCTTGACTGACAGGCCCTCCAGCGAATTGAAGGTCAATCACCCAATAGCTTCAGCCAATCAAGAGCCTCAGGAGAGCCCCATAAAAGACTGTGTTTTTTCAACATTTTGCCAGATTCAAGTGGGAACCCCCCACAGGGGTGGGGGCTCTGACCCCCAGCTATGCAACTGGGCCTGGAGATCCAGTTAAACCCCTCCCCCCAGGAGGGGGATAGTGACTTCTTAGCAGTAAAAGTTAAAGTTTAGTTTTATGTAGTACCTGTTAGCCTGGGGGTTGCCAGAATATCCCCCAGATGCTAGCCCTCCCTTCCACGTCAGAGAAAGATGTGGACCTGCAACTTGATGACTTCAAGCCAGCTGTGAGAGAGCTAATTGTACCTCAGTTGTGAGAGGACTGAAGGTTTCAGAAACCTTGATTGCAGAGAGTCTACCATGAGGAGGAGCCTGAGTAAGTACTCTTGTACCCCCCAGTGCAAGAATGAAAGAGAACTTGCTTAATTGGGGCTGCCTATGCCCAAGTGACTGTGCTATGCGAGATCGTTCTTTGGTTTGCACCCTGCATCTGCTGTGCCTAACCTTAGCCCAGCGCGGGGGACCCCTCTTGAGCTTGTTCACTGATTGTGACTGTCCAATATGTCTGCACCTTGCATCTGCTGCACCCGTCTTGCCCAGCACAGGTGGACCTGACTGTTCTGGGGGGATCCAAGTGAGCCCAGAACATAGTATAGATGTGCTGATATGTGATGTCTGCTATGGAGCCTACAGGACTGCAAGCGGAGCACTCAGTACAAGGGCTCATCCTGACTTTGCCTGGGAGGCCAGTATTCTGCTATCTGGTCAAGATGTCCAGTGCAGCTGCAACCTACAGCCAATTACCACAAATCAGACTGAGACCCCAAAGTGTGAATCTGACTTCAGTAACCAGGAAATGACTGTTTATCTAAGTAACCTGACCAGGGTGGTCATCCTAGCCCCTGGTTGAAGAAGCCCTACCTCCTTCAATGGTACCAATGTGTCTGAATGTAAATGCACTGAATGTGCCAAACATATAAATGTAATGGGTGTTCGGGAATAATATTTGACTTCCAAACCCGGTGTGACTGACTGGTTGCACCTACCAGTGTTCCAACTGCAACATGCAGGGCAATCCCTGCATACCCCAAAGAGACTATACTGTAAATAGTTTCAGTGTTGGAAATTTCTGTAAATCATGCCAGCCAATGTACAGCTGCACCATCCACCAGGCCTGCAACCATCAAGGGACATTGGTAACTGGGTACCCAGGTTTAAGTGTGTGGGAATGTGGGGTCTCATGTCGAAGCCTGGGAAGTGGTACCAGTGGTGGGTAAATGATAACATGTTCCATCTGATTCTATGCAGTTTAGATTGCCAGGGCTCTGGGTATCAACGTTGGTACAAAGTGACTGCTTTTCTGATTTATAACAGGTATCTACGCAGCTAGAGGGTTTTCACCAGCACCAAACCCAAAACTCCAAATCAAATGTAAATATTGTAAATAATAATAATATCGTACTGAATAACCTCTATTCCTTTGTTTCCCCATTCCTAATCCCTATGCCCCCCAAATAAACATTATTATTGTTGTGTTTTGCAAATATTGGTGTCGTAGGCATATTATTAGAGAGAGGGCCCGATTCTCAAAGGCGTATGCCTGGCGTAACTTGACTTGAGCCCCAAAAATGGTGCAAGTAGCAAGTTACACCAGGACCTGTGACATTCGGTATTCTGCAATGCAGCCTGAGACATGTTGCAGGCTGCTTGCACCAAAGTGGACTTACGCCACCAGTTATGCCCTAAACCCCCGAGACATGGCACTAGGGGATTTACGGCAGCTGTTGCACCCTATTTTGGAAGGGCAGCAACAAAGTCCCCAATGTCACTATTCTAGAAGACCCCCTGGTGGACATCCATCAATGAAAAGTTACACCAGCAAATAGCTGGTGTAACTTGCATCCACCAAGGTTGTGTGCCAACGGCCCCGGTCCACCAGTATGTGTCACTCCCCAGCCCCATCTCTGCCCCACTAGACAGCCCCACAGGGCTAGAGGAACCCCCCCCACACCTACTGTACATGCCATGCAGAGTTAGAGGACACCCTCACCTACTGTATGTGCCCGAGGGGCTAGAGGACCCTCGCCACTGTAAGTGCCTAGGACCACTCACTGATCTCGACCTCACCCTGTCATTGGTGCCTGTACAGTACACATACAGTGCCATACCAGACATTCTCTGGTAGCTAGTAGCCCCTCATCGACAGTGCAAGACTACCCCGCCTCTACGACCCATACTCAGTCAGCGACTGCCAACCCACTCGCATTTCCACAGCCAGCCTGTTGACTATGCTTCCTAAGTGCGTACTGCATAAGTACATGTTCAGGGAATGACAGCAGCTGTCATTCTCTGAGCGCGTATTTATTACAGTATGACCCTAGGAGAGCTCAGTCGGTGGGCTGGCCGCGGTGGTGTGGGTGGGTTTGGCAGTCTCCAATTGGGTATGGGTTGTGGGGGGGAGCTGGGTGGTCTTGCACAGTTGGGTGGGGGGCCACTTGACTACCAGAGAATGTCCGGTATGCATACTGTACGTACTGTACAGTATATGGATGACTTGGGGTGTGGGTTGGGATTTGAGGCAGAGGGGATCCTTGGGGTACTTACAGCGGGGCTATGTCAGCTCTTTCTGGGGGATCGGGGTATGGGGGGCACTTGCACTCTGACAGACAGTGGTTGCGGCTTGCGACGAACTTGTCGGGTACGCCCTCTGTTCGGCTTACCTGGCTAGATGTCACAAGTCACAGGACTTAGCCATGGGGACCCTGGCCCATCTAGAATGGGGTGCAGGGTCCTTGCTGCAACTGAGTTTGGCGCAAATCACCTTTGGCGGTGACTGACGCCATTCTTCTAGAATCAGCCCCAGAATCTTTAAATGGCAAAGTGTTTAAAATGTAGGGAAATGCTTAATTGGGTCCTTTGTTGGGGTGGCTAATGGTTACAGTGGGTGGTATGACATCCCAGGGGGTTGTACCAGGTAACAGCTAGCCCACTTAAAGCTAAATTCTGGGTGCAAGCATTGAGCATTATGTGAAATAATGGAAAGAACCCGTTTAAGTTAGGTTTGGGAACCCAGGCCCCTCAACCTTGTTTAGGCCAGGTAAGGCAGGGGTAGTAACTCTAAGAGAAGCGCCGCCTAAGGGTTACATTTGCAAAAAAAGTGCATTAATGCACCAGTTAGGGTTCAACTTAATGCAACAAAAGTATGGAAATCTGGTGCTAGGGTTTCCAACCCTAACTCCCCACCCCACACCTCCAAGCAGCAAACGGAAAAAACATCAGGGTTTTAGGTCTCCAGAGTCTTGGTGAATCAGTGGTGGGGTTTTCCTTTATTTATTTATTTATTTATTTAAAATTGGTGACCGGGAAAGGCACACTGAGCTGAGGCTCATTTCCAGGTGCAACCCGGGTACAAGGTGCACACAGAAAACTAAACAGAGAAAATACAACAAGTTCTTGTTAAAGACATATAGTACAACAGCGGTATGCAGGATAGCGCAGCTAATTTCCTGTTCAGATGTGGGATTCAGTATCCGGGACATTTCGTGTCTAATGATTGCATAATTAGCATAGGTCAGACGTTGGTGTATACAGCTTACACAACCGGTGTCAAGATAGAGTAGACTAGCACCAGGATCGGACAGTAAGATTATCAGTGAACGAAAGGTGGGGCTGACTGGAGCATAATATTACCATCAGGGGCCAGCCATAGAAGGCTGGGCCCGAGTCAGGGCGGGACTAGATGAGCAACTGGGGCAAGAGGGGGAAGGGAGGAGCCTGAGGAGTAGTTTTATGGCTGCGAAGGAGAGGGCCTGATGGAAGTTGGGAGGGAGATTGTTCCAAAGAAGGGGGAGATGATTCTTGGGGTTTTCGACCCTAATGCCCACCCCCTTCCCTGAGCAAACAAGGTTGGATGTAATCTCTTTTCTTCACAAAGGGCCTGCCAGCCCCTGCATGAAGAAAGCTACAACAGATTCTGTTGGCAACATGTGGTGAGACATACTTCTCTACCTTTGAAGAGTGTATCACTATGAGGCACTGGCTTGGAGCTGAACCTTATGCTTTGGATAGGAATCTATGAGCTATGTGGGAGGACTGAGCATTAGGGTTGACAACCACAAGAAAGATCCCACCACTGATTTGTCAAGACTCCAGTCCAGAGACCCAAAACCCTAATGTTTTTTCTTTTTGCTGCTTGGGGGTTGGGGGTTGGAAGTTAGGATTCACCACATTTCTATATTTCTGCTCAAATCCAGAACAAATGATTTGATACCTTTTATTGGACCAAAAGGATGTTACAAAAAGACAAATAGCTTTAACTTTCGGACCAACAAGTCCTTCTTCGGAAGCTTAAACCTCTATTCTGGTTCTGTTATTTCTTCAAACGGAAAAAACATCAGGGTTAGGTTTTCTGTTGTGTGACGTTGAACCCTAACTGGTGCATTAATGCAGTTTTTTTGCAAAGAGCATATATATATATATATATATATATATATATATATATATATATGATGTAGTCAATTAACTATAGCAGAGATATTACAATATCTTCACTAAATATTTATGTTCTGATGTGGTGCAAAGTAGTACTTGATGTCATTGGAATCATAGGAAATTACAAGTCAAGAAGCTTATGCCATATAGACTTGAACACAAAACTGATATCCTATCCTCCTCTTATTCTTTATGTAATGGTCTAGTGCTAGTTAGACCAGGGAGGGGCTGTGGATATGGCCTACCTAGATTTTAGCAAGGCATTCGACACAGTCTCACACAAAATATACAAGTTAGCCAGCCTTGGAGTGGGTCCCAAGGTGGTAGCCTGGATAAAAAAACTGGCTGGATAACAGGATGCAAAAAGTAATAGCAAACGGAGTCCACAGTGAAGAAAAGAGGGTAACTAGCGGGGTACCGCAGGGTTCGGTACTGGGACCGGTCCTCTTTAATATCTTTATAAGTGACATTGGAGAGCACCTGAAAGGAAAGAAAAGGTATGCCTCTTTGCAGATGACACAAAGATCTACAACAGGGTTGATACTCAAGGTGGGGTGGAAAGAATGAAAAGGGACTTGGCAAGGTTGGAGGAATGGTCAAATACGTGGCAGCTCAGATTCAATGCATAGAAGTGCAAGGTAATGCATCTGGGAAACAAAAACCCAGGGGAAGAGTACACAATGGGGGTGAGTTAATAACAACAACAAAAATTGAAAGAGACCTAAGAGTAATTATATCAGATGACCTAAAGGTGGGCAAGCAATGTGAGAAGGCAGTAAGGAGGGCTGGGGGGATACTGGGATGCATAGGGAGAGGCATCAACAGTAGAAAACAGGAAGTTGTTATCCCTCTCTACAGACAGTTAGTGAGACCCCATCTGGAGTACTGGTGCAATTCTGGAGACCCCATCTCCAAAAAAAGACATGGACAGAGTGGAGGCTGTTCAGGAGGGTAATCAAAATGGTGCAAGGTCTGCACCAGAAGACATACGAGGAGAGACTAAAGCAGCTTAATATGTATACCCTTGAGGAAAGGAGGGAGAGGGGGGACATGATAGAAACATTCAAGTATCTCAAGGGAATTAACAAGGTACAAGAGGGTAGTATCTTTCAGAAGAAGAGATGTGCAAGAACAAGGGGCACAATTTGAAGATAGAGGGAGGATGGCTCAGAGGTAATGTTAGAAAGTATTTTTTCATGGAGAGGGTTGTGGATGCATGGAACAGCCTTCCTGAGGAGGTTGTAGAGTCAGGAACAGTGGGAGAATTCAAGAATGCATGGGACAGGCATAAGGCAATTCTAGTGGGGGGCAGGAGGAAGTAAGCTGTTGATTAACTAGAATCTGCAGCTTATCCATCAGGTAGGGAAATGGGCAGACTGGGTGGGCCAAGCAGTCCTTATCTGCCATCAAATTCTATGTTTCTATGCTATTTTAAATTTTGACACACTGTCACTATGCAGTACCATAGCTGGTAAACTATTCCACTCAGAAACAACCCGATGGTTAAACCAGTACCCCCTTTGCTTCTTTTTAAAGTGTATCCCTTTCAGCTGCATATTATGACCTCTGAAATCCCTTTCATGTGTCCTTGCTTCTAGCCCCAGGCACTCCCACAGGTCATTACATTCATAGGCCCTGTAGACAAGACACATCACCTCTAAGCCTTCTATATCTGAGGAAAATCATATCCAGATCTTTCAGCCTATCGAGATAGCCTGATGTTCTTATATTGGCTACCATTTTCATAGGTCTCCTCTGTACCCTTTCTAGTCTATCTATTTGGCCTTGTGCTTAGGGGGCCCAAAACTGCGCACAGTACTCCATGTGCGGTCTGACCAAACTACAATACAGAGGCATCAGAACCTCCCTCTTCCTACTCTGGATGGTTCTGGAGATGCAGTCCAGAATCCTGATGGCCTTGCTTGCAACCTCCCTGCATTGGTCATGAAACTTCAAGTTATTGGAGACCACGACACCAAGATCTTTCTCTGTTATTGCCTCCTTTAATTTAGTTCCATCAAGACAGTATTTGGCCACCCTCCAGTTTCTAGTGCCAAAATGCATAACTTTGCATTTGTCTATACCGAACTTTAATTTCTTATTAGTGGCCCAAGCAGATATCTTGTTTAGTTCTTGAAAGGTTTGTACATCTCTGGTCTCAATAACAATGGCTCTTATTTCAACATCATCCACGAAATTACCTCCTCCTCCTCAATGTACCAAGAACTCGCACCTCACTCGGCAAGCGGGCCATATTGAGCATACTCCCAACTATCTGGAACCAGCTCCAAGGTGTACTGAAGCTTCCTGGTACTGTCCCTGTCAGCCTATTTAAAAGGTTGGCTTCAGCAAAAATAAAAGATACGTGCAGCTGCTTCTAAATCCTAGCTCACTGCTCTAATCCTAGCCCACTGCTTCCTCTTACTTACCTAGAAATTAGCTGCCTTAATACTCCGAAACAAGTGCTTTGTACCTTTTTTCTGTATTTGTATTTTTCTGTCATTTTTATGTAACACGTTAATGCTTGCCCATAATTCTGTACTTGAATTTGTACTGTTTTTTTCGATTATGCAATCTGTAACTACCTGTCTGTGTCAAAGGACCTCCTTGTGAATGAGCTTGGTCAATGGAGTTTTCCTACAATAAACCTGAACTTGAACTTGAACAAATCCGTACAGCCAAACATTACTTGTGCATTTCATGGATGCTATAAAATATTAAATAGTATTGGCCCCAATACCGATCCTTGTGGGACCTCACTGGTGACCCCAGCCCAGTTTGAATGATGCCCTTTAAGGACAACTCTCTGTTGCCTATGATCTAACCAGGAAATAATCAAGTTCAACAATAACCTACTAATTCCCCATCAGAGAGGGAATCCATAAGCTCCGGATGTGGCACCGAATCAAATGCTTTGGTGAAGTCTGTACAACGTCAACTGGGACATTCTGGTCCAAAGCTGCACTGATAGATTCAAATAAGTTTATGAGGTTAGGCACACACAACCTGCCTTTACTAAACCCATGTTGTGTCTGATCTATCTGACCTGTGTCGTTAAGGAATTGTTCCAAGAACTCCTTAATAACGGCTTCCAAAATCTTCCCCATAACCGAAGTCAGGCTGATGGGCCCGTAATTACCATGAATAGATATGTCCCCTTTTTTATGTAATGGTGTAATGTGGGCACATTTCCAATCACCTACAACTCTGCCCTCATTAAGAGACTGCTGAAATATCTCCATCAGTGGTTCAGCGATTTGCCCTGCTGTTTCTTTCAAAAGCCTTGGATGCAAACCATCAGGACCGGGTGACTTATTGGGATTGAGATTTTTTTGCTTATCTTAATATCTGTACTCTTAATCTTTATTTCATTGGTATCTAAGGTGTCAACATACCTTCCCAATGCATAGTTTCTCTTACGGTGAATACCAATGAAAAATTTGTTAAACGACTCTGCTAGTTCTCCGCTGTCGATAATATATTTCCTGTTCTCATGAAATGAACTCACTTGGACCTTAGATTTCCTGGCACTATTTATATAATTGTAAAAAAGTTTTCTATTATTTTTGGTGTTAACTGCTAGGTTCCTTTCAAAGTCACTTTGGTATGTAAATATAACAGCTGGAAAATTATTTCATAGTCCTTCCTAAAATGTATTAGTACAGTGTATATTTATTTATTTAGAAAACCTTTACCAGTAATGTATTTAGTAAGCCATAACCCACAACTGGGCATGTGTATACTGGGCATTAATGCACACCCCAGGTACGTTGTGAGGCATGAGGATGAATAGTTTCCAGATAGTATGCTACCTGCATTAATCTCTGTGTTTTCAATCAAAGCTATCATTTCTGAATCTGTTATCTCACTTTTGTCTGTTGATTTATTTGTAATCGACAGAAAGCAGTCGCTATTGTCACTTGTTTTGTCACATTCTAGTGCTATGACAGCTGTCATGTCCCCTACTGCAGTTTCATCTGATGGCTGCTCCTTAACTTCATATTTGACTTTTCATGCTGAAGGCTCACTCATAACTGTTTTCTGATCCATATTTCTGGAGTGAGACCTTGAAATACATCAAAATCATATGCGTGTTCCTGTGACATTTTTCTTTTATAAATTTTGCTCGTTTCATGCCTTTTGTCAATGCCAGTTTTCTGAGCAGGAAAATGTAAATGCATGGATTTCTGTTTATGACAGATTAGGCTGTGCATGACATGAGATATAGATCGACATGCTAAGTGTAGGTGTGCAGTCATTAATCAACGGTTATGTGATATGTTTTAACCAATTATGTTGTGGCTTTTGAGGCTTGCTTTTAAGCCCATTTTATAGTTTTATTCAAAGCACAGAAACATAGAAATTGATGGCAGATAAGGACTGCTGGGCCCACCCAGTCTGCCCATTTTTCCTACCTACTGTAGTACCACAGACCCTACTTGATCTCTGGCTTTATCTCTTTTACTTTTCACCAAGGTTCCTGTGTGCCTACCCCATGTATTTTTAAATTCTGTTATTGTTTTTGGCCCCACCACCTCTGCTTGGAGTCTGTTCCATACATCCAGCACCCTTTCTGTAAAGAAGTACTTTCTCACTTTTCCGAGTCTACCACCTTCCAGCTTCATATCATGACCTCTTGTTCTTTAGCATCTTCTTTGAAAAATGCATCCCTCCTGCACCTTATTTATACCCTTGAGGTATTTGAAAGTCTCTATCATATCCTCCCTCTCCTTCCTTTCCTCCAGAGTGTACATACTGAGGTCCTTCAGCCTTTCCCCATAGGGCTTTTAGTGCAGACACTTCACAATTTTAGTTGCCCTCCTCTGGACTGCCTCTACTCTGTCTATGTCCTTCTGGAGGCATGGCCTCCAGAACTGGACACAGTACTCTAGATGAGGTCTCACCAATGATTTGTACAGTGGTATCATCTCCTTCTTTCTGCTGGTAATACCCCACTCTGTGCACCCCAACATCCCACTGGCTCTCCCAACTGACTTGTCACACTGCTTGGCCACTTTTAGGTCATCCGATATGACTATCCTCAGGTCCCTTTTCTCTTTGGTGGTCACCAGTAATACACCCCCATCATGCACTCCGCCCCGGGTTGCTATGCCCCAAGTGCATGATTTTGCGCTTCTTTGCATTGAATCTTAGTTGCCACACTCTTAACCATTCTTCAAGCTTATTTAGATCTCGATACAATTTTTCAACCCCCTCCCCCAGAGTGTCAACCCTGTTGCAGATCTTTGTGTCATCTGCAAAAAAGGCATACCTTCCCTTCTAAACCCTCTGCAATGTTGCTAATAAAAACATTAAAGAGGACCAGCCCCAGTACTGATCCCTGTGGCACTCCACTGGTCACTCTCCCCTTTTTAGAGTAAATTCCGTTTGCCACCACCCTCTGTCACCTATCCCTCAACCAATTTCCTACCCATTTTACTACCTTAGGACCCACTACTAGGCTGTCCAGCTTATGTACGAGTCTCTTATGTGGAACAGTGTTGAAGGCCATACTGAAATCTAGGTATGCCACATCCACTACTTCACCCTGATCTAGTTCCCTGGTCACCCAGTCAAAGAAATCTATCAGATTTGTTTGACATGACCTCCCCCCATTGAATCCATGCTGCCTCAGACCAGTAAACCACTGGATTCAAGATATTCCACAATCCTTTCCTTCAGCAGTGATTCCATTATTTCTCCACCACTGAAGAAAGGATGACTGGCCTGTAGTTGCCAGCCTCCTCCCTTCTCCCACTTTTGTGACATGGGACTAGATCTGCCCTCCTCCAATCCTCCAGAACTACCCCATCTCCAGTGAGTGGCTGAACAGGACTGTCAGTTGTGCAGCCAGCACCTCCCTAAGCTCCCTCAAAATCCTTGGATGTATCCTGTCCAGCCCCATTGCATTGTCCACTTTAAGTTTTGTGAGTTCCTTGAGGACTCTCTCCTCTGTAAATGGACTGGTGTCCACCTTCCTTCCATTGATGTTCCTGTCGCTGGTCTTTGGTCCCTCTCCTTCCCCTTCTTCTGTGAATATTGAGCAAAAACATTTGTTTAGGATGTCTGCTTTGTCCTAGTCTGCCTCCACACACTCCCCTCCTTAGTCTTATGATCTTTCCTTTGGTTTTTCCCCTTTCACACCTGAAAAATGCCTTGTCCCCTTTCTTAACTGTCTGGGCTGTTTTTTTCCTTCGTTTGGGCCTTTGCGCACCTGACTGCTTTCCCGGCCTCCCTCTGCATCACCTGACACAATTCCCTGTCCTACCTCTGAGTCTCCTAATACTGTAGAACTATTAATGACTGCGTAAAGTTTATATTGCGCACATGCGTTTAAATCTGGTACTGCGCAAATGTAACATCGCGCATTGCTACTGGCTGCCACTAAACAAGTGTCATATAATGACATCTACAAATGCAGTACCTTTCATGTCCTCTAACAGCATTACTTGCTGTATCTGCTGTATCTGTTAAGATGTCACTCGTTAAATACTTCCTGCATGCTAACCTTTTTTACTTTACCTTCCCCACCACCTCCTTTGAAAACCATAGCAGCCTTTTTTCCTCTTGCTTTTGCTTACTTGCCTAGCACAGTGGTTTGTT
This sequence comes from Neoceratodus forsteri, assembly GCA_016271365.2. Lineage (NCBI taxonomy): Eukaryota > Metazoa > Chordata > Ceratodontiformes > Ceratodontidae > Neoceratodus > Neoceratodus forsteri. The sequence continues at coordinate 669,814,824 of CM028133.1, forward strand.
GCTTTCAAAGCTATCATTTCTGAATCTGTTATTTCGCTTTTGTCTGTTGATTGATTTGTAATCAACAGAAAGTATTCACTATTGTCATTTGTCTTGTCACATTCTAGTGCTATGACAGCTCTCATGTCCCCTACTGCAGTTTCATCTGATGGCTGCTCCATAACTTCATATTTGACTTTTTATGCTGAAGGCTCACTCAGAACTGTGTTCTGATCCATATTTCTGGAGTGAGACCGTGAAATACATCAAAATCATATGCGTGTTCCTGTGACATTTTTCTTTTATAAATTTCACTTGTTTCATTCCTTTTGTCAATGCCAGCTTTCTGAGCAGAAAAATGTAAATGCATGGATTTCTGTTTATGACAGATTAGGCTGTGCGTGACATGAGATATAGATCGATATGTTAAGTATTGGTGTGCCAGTCATTAATCAACGGTTATGTGATATGTTTTAACCAATTATGTTGTGGCTTTTGAGGCTTGCTTTTAAGCCTATTTTACAATTTTATTTGAAGAAAAGAAACATAGAAATTGATGGCAGATAAGGACTGCTTGGCCCACCCAGTCGGCCCATTTTTCCTACCTACTGTAACACCGCAGACCCTACTTGATCTCCGGCTTTATCCCCCTTCCTTTTCACCAAGGTTCCTGTGTGCCTATCCCATGTATTTTTTAATTCTGTTGTTGTTTTTGCCCCTATCACCTCTGCTGGGAGGCTGTCCCATGCATCCACCACCCTTTCTGTAAAGAAGTACTTTTTCATGTTTCCCGAGTCTACCACCTTCCATCTTCATATTATGACCCCTTGTTCTTCAACATCTTCTTCTTTGAAAAATGTGTCCCTCCTGCACCTTATTTATACCCTTGAGATATTTGAAAGTCTTTATCATATCCTCCCTCTCCTTCCTTTCCTCCAGAGTGTACATACTGAGGTCCTTCAGCCTTTCCCCATAGGGCTTTTAGTGCAGACACTTCACAATTTTAGTTGCCCTCCTCTGGACTGCCTCTACTCTGTCTATGTCCTTCTGGAGGTGTGGCCTCCAGAACTGGACACAGTACTCTAGATGAGGTCTCACCAATGATTTGTACAGTGGTATCATCTCCTTCTTTCTGCTGGTCATACCCCACTCTGTGCACCCCAACATCCCATTGGCTCTCCCAACTGTCTTGTCACACTGCTTGGCCGCCTTTAGGTCATCCGATATGACTATCCCCAGGTACCTTTTCCCTTTGGTGGTCACCAGTACTATACTCCCATCATGCACTCCGCCCCGGGTTGCTATGCCCCAAGTGCATGATTTTGTGCTTCTTTGCATTGAATCTTAGTTGCCATACTCTTGACCATTCCTCAAGCTTATTTAGATCTCACTACAATTTTTCAACCCCCTCCCCCAGATTGTCAACTTTGTTGCAGATCTTTGTGTCATCTGCAAAAAGGCATACCTTCCCTTCTAAACCCTCTGCAATGTTGCTAATAAAGACATTAAAGAGGACCAGCCCCAGTACTGATCCCTGTGGCACTCCACTGGTCACTCTCCCCTCTTTAGAGTGAATTCTATTTGCCACCATCCTCTGTCGCCTATCCCTCAATCAATTTCCTACCCATTTTACTACCTTAGGACCCACTTCTAGGCTGTCCAGCTTGTGTACGAGTCTCTTAAGTGGAACAGTGTTGAAGGCCATACTGAACTCTAGGTATGCCACATCCACCACTTCACCCTGATCTAGTTCCCTGGTCACCCAGTCAAAGAAAACTATCAGATTTGTTTGACATGACCTCCCCCCACTGAATCTATGCTGCCTCAGATCCTGTAAACCACTGGATTCAAGATATTCTACAATCCTTACCTTCAGCAATGATTCCATTATTTCTCCACCACTGAAGCAAGGATGACTGGCCTGTAGTTGCCAGCCTCCTCCCTTCTCCCACTTTCATGACTTGGGATAAAATCTGCCCTCCTCCAGTCTTCCAGAACTACCCCATCTCCAGTGAGTGGCTGAACAGGACTGTCAGTTGTGCAGCCAGCACCTCCCTAAGCTCCCTCAAAATCCTTGGATGTATCCTGTCCAGCCCCATTGCATTGTCCACTTTAAGTTTTGTGAGTTCCTTCAGGACTCTCTCCTCTGTAAATGGACTGGTGTCCACCTTCCTTCCATTGATGTTCCTGTCGCTGGTCTTTGGTCCCTCTCCTTCCCCTTCTTCTGTGAATATTGAGCAAAAACATTTGTTTAGGATGTCTGCTTTGTCCTAGTCTGTCTCCAGACACTCACCTCCTTCCTCCTTAGTCTTATGATCTTTCCTTTGGTTTTTCCTTTCACACCTGAAAATGCCTTGTCCCCTTTCTTAACTGTCTGGGCTGTTTTTTCCTCCATTTGGGCCTTTGGCACCTGACTGCTTCTCCGTCTCCCTCTGCATCACCTGATACAATCCCCTGTCCTACCTCTGAGTCTCCTAATACTGTAGAACTATTAATGACCGCGTAAAGTTTATATTGCGCACATGCGTTTAAATCTGGTACTGCACAAATGTAACATCGTGCATTGCTACTGGCTGCCACTAAACAAGTGTCATATAATGACATCTACAAATGCAGTACCTTTCATGTCCTCTAACAGCATTACTTGCTGTATCTGCTGTATCTGTTAAGATGTCACTCGTTAAATACTTCCTGCATGCTAACCTTTTTTCCTTTACCTTCCCCACCACCTCCTTAGAAAACCATAGCAGCCTTTTTTCCTCTTGTTTTTGCTTACTTGCCTAGCACAGTGGTTTTTTGCCTTCATTATAGGCCCTTTTAGTTTTGCCCACTGTTCCTCCACTCCACCCAAGTTCCACCCCCCAACCAGGGCATCCCTGAGGCATTCCCCCATTTTTGTAACGTCAGCCCTCCTGAAGTCCAGGAGGACTTTTGAAAACTGGTGACCTGGAAACAGAGAGACATAAAATTTGTCAGCAGTAAAGGACCACTTGGTCCATCTAGTCTGCCAAGGTGATCCCTGCTTAGTCTGTCACCTCAGAGCCTGTCTGGTCTCCGGCAATCCTCCCACTTCCCTGCCTATTTACTAGTATTCCCTTATGTCTTTCCCATGCATGCTTGAAGCGTTTTCTGTTTTTACCTCCACCACTTCTGCTGGCAGTCTGTTCCAGGTGTGTACCACTCTATTAATGAAGAAGTACTTCCTCACCTCCCTCTTAAATTTCCCCACTTCCAGCTCATACGAACATACATACATATGAACATATGAAGAAGCCAGCAGAAGAAGGCCATTTGGTCTATCAAGTCTGCTCATATTGCAGGGTCCACAGCTTGAGCTAATGTCTCTGCCCTCCCTCCCCACTCCTCCCATCCTCCCTACCCATGATCCTTACTTTCCCCCATGCCTATCCCAGCCTCTTTTAAAGCTTCCCACTGTCTTCAATGAGATGACCTCTTCTGGCAGTGCATTCTAAGTGTCCCCCCACCCTCTCAATGAACAAGTGCTTCCTGACCTCCCTCCTAATCCTCCCACCCTACAGCTTAAGACTGTGCCCCCTAGTGTTATGGTTGCCACTCAGCTTAAAGGGACTCTTCTTATCAACCTTATTCATCCCTTTCAAGTACCTGAAAGCCCCAGTCATGTCCCCTCTCTCTCTCTCCTGTCTTCCAGGGAGTACATGTTCAGTGCCCTCAACCTCTCCTCGTATGCCCCACCCTGCTGACCAACTATCGTCTTTGTAGCCTTCCTCTGGACCTTCTCCAGCAGGTTAATGTCCTTTTTGAGGTGTGGACACCAGTGCTGAACTCCATACTCTAGATGCGGCCTTACCAGTGACCTGTACAAGGGCAGTATAACCTCCTCTCTCCTACTACTGATTCCCCTAGATATGCATCCCAGCATCTTGTTTGCCTTTGCTGCTGCTTTCCTCACATGCCCATACAGGTCTCTGTCATGTCCCATCTTGCTTTCCTCTCTTTTAGGGTGTACATGTTGAGATCTCTCCACCTTTTCCTCATAGAGTTTTTAATGCAACCCTTGCACCATTTTAGTTGCCATTCCTCTTGACTGCCTCCATCCTGTCTATGTCCTGTTTGAGCTGCAGCCTCCAGAACTGGACACAATACACCAGGTGGGGTCTCACCAGTGACTGATACAGTGGCAACGCCACCTCCCTCCTCCTGCTGATGATACCTCTCCCTATAAATTCAAACATCACAATGGCCCTACCCACTGTTTTGTCACACTGTCCTGCCACTTTTAGGTCATCAGATATGATAACCCCAAGGTCCCTTTCCTGCTTAGTGACTGTCAGTACCTCCCCTCATCCTATATTCAGCTCCTGGGTTTCTATGCTCCAGGTGCATGATTTTGCACATTTGGCACTGAACCCCTGTTACCATGCCCTTGACCACCCCTTGAGTTTACCAAGGACCCTATGGATTCTCTCCACCCCCTCATGAGTAACCACCCTGTAACAGATTTTGGTGTCATCTGCAAAAAGACATACCTTCCCTTCCAGCTCTTCTGCAATGTCTGTGGGAGGGAAAGAGTAGTCCTCAGTGGACAGTTTAAATGTTACGTTGATGAACATTTAAACTAGCCAAGGGGGATGGCAGAAGTAATCAGGAGGCATAAACTGCTCCCCCCCCACAGACTGAAGTAGAGAACAGGGAGGACTCGAGGAGAGACAAATCCCTAAGGGTGCAAAATAATAAAAGAAGCAGAGTAGTAGAAATGAAAGGGTATGGTTATGCATTCAACAAGCAATGGGGGGGGGGGGAGGAGTTCAAAAAGAAAATAAGGAATCTCAAAACATATCTTACAAACCACACGTGAGTCCGGGGGGTTAGCCCTACCCAATCTACGCAACTACTACTTAACGGCGCAGGGTGCCTGTCTTTGCACATAGGCAAAACAACTTGGTGAGTCAGGGTGGTATGAAATTGAAGCCAATATGCTTCCTGGGTTGGCCTTGTGGACGCTTCCCACTAGTGCAATTCCCCCCTGCATCTGGTCACAGGTACACAGTCCTTAGACAAAACACTCACTCTATATACTAATGTGACACAGAAGGCTTACATATACTCCAAATACTATTGACCCAACCTCTCTCACTCATTCGGCATGAAGATGCCTTCCTTCACCCCTCAAATGGACTCAGGAAATGCCTATTGTGAGCGCTATAAACTTACTAACTTTGCTCAATGTAGAGATAGCACTGGTTGTCTCCCTTTTGCCAGACTGGTGAGCATCTACTCCCTCCACAGACAAGATCACTTCAGATACCTACAGCTCTGACACTTTATAATATCTCCAAACATATTCCTACGGACTACGGAGAGAACATACCACATTAGAATCTTTTTTCTATCGCGCCATACCCTTAAAGACAAATGTCCTTATGAGTCAGAACTGTATACACTTCTGGCATATTCAGATGCGACCCCCCTCCCCCGACAGTATCTGGACTAGCTGGGAACAGGAAAGAGGATCCTTGCTATCCCAGGCTCAGTGGTCTGGACACTTCCAAAGAAGATGGAAGGTCACTACTTCCACAGCCTGGTGAGAATTTAACTGGAAAATTTGAATCCACTTTTTTAGGACACCCATGATCACAAAACATTTTCATCCCAGCTACAAGGATCATTGTTGGAGACAATGCGAAGGAGCTTGGGGAACACATTATCATATTTTGTGGGACTGTCCCAAACTCACCATTTTTTGGAAGGATGTCCACTCCAAAATCCAAAGAATTATATGGAAAAACTTCCCTTTCACTTTTATTGAGTTGGTGCTTGAATTCCCAGGCTTGATATCTCATAATAGCAACATCGGAAAGCTCGGTCAGACTTTGAGGTAGGCAGCAGTTAAATGCATCACCTCCAATGGGCTATCCCCTCTGCCTCCTTCTTTAAAACAGTGGAGATCCAGAGTAGCTGAAATAGGATGGATGGAAAGAATTACAAGTGCACTCTGACTAGAGACTGACAAATTTGTGGAGCTGTGGCGCCCTTGGCATCAATTAGTGACAGACGACCACACCTAACCTATCTTTAGAAGAGAGTAAAAAGGTTGCTAGAAGTTGAATCTTTGACCAGGGATCAGTGCTTAATGGGAAGGCAAGATTTAAGTTTTTCACCCCCTCTTGAGGAGGAGCCAAGGTCATCAAGACAGCATAAGCTTAGTTCACAAGGCAAATTGTTATTGCGGAGTGGGAAAGTGGAGGTACACCAAAGTTTAGTTCTCCGGTGTTTTTTATTGGATGTTTTTACCATGGTTATTTGTTAAGAGCTGAAATATAGATACAGGTTTAAGGCATAACTATTGTATATTAAACCTTAGAACTCAGGTGGACTTTCTGGGTAGGCCTGGCACTTTGAGTCCTTTTTTGAAGGGTAAGCTTACATATTCAGTGTTTATGTAGTCGCAGGTCTATTACATGTATCAGTTTGCTTCCTTCTACATGGGATCCTTTGACAACCAGTAGGAGCTGGGAGGGCTTCTAAACAGTATGATGGATCCTGGCAACAGCACATTGATATTCCAACTTGGACTCTAAAACTCAGCTATTTGGGGTTTTTACCACCTATGAAACAGTAAACATCTCTTTGTATTATCAGTAAGTCTTCCGTCTGTAGTCTAACATGCTGTATACAGTTATTTTTGATATGTTTTAAATTATCAATAAAAGTGTACTAAGAAAATAAGGGGGATGACAGAGTGGTAACAAAATATGGAAGGCCATGTATGCAAATGCAAGAAGTCTAGGAAATAAAATCTGGACCTAGACTCAATGGCAGAAGCAGACCTAGATATTGTGGCTATTACCGAGCAATGGTGCACTGGAAACCATGACATGGCCATATCAGGCTATATTCAGTTCAAGAAAGACAGGGTAAGAAGAAAGGGAGGAGGGGTGGTACTATGTGTAAGGGAAGGCTTAAAAGTGACGGAGATGCAGGGAATCCAGCTGGGACTGGAGGTGCTATGGGTCATACTGGAGACAGAAAACGGAGCCACTATTCACACTGGTGTGATCTACAGACCTACAACATGGTGAGAATTTAGATGAGGTGCTGGTGGAAGCCATTGGAAAAATGGCAGCAATCAGGGAGGTGCTGCTGGTGGGGGAATTCAATCTGCTGGATGTAGACTGGAGCCTCCTAGCTGCAGGTTAAGTTAGAGGCAGAGGCATCCTGGACCACCTGGACCACCTGCAGGGGGAATTCCTTAGGTAACTAGTTGGGGAGTCCACTCATGATGGGGCAATAATGAACCTGAGGCTCATTAACAGGGACAGTTTTGCAGACATTGAGGTGGGATGCCACCTGGGGACTAGTGATCGCTATATAGTGTGATTCAACACAAGAACTGCAGTGGAATTGAGCCACACATGAGAGATGGTTCTGGACTTCAGGATGGCAGATTTTAAAAAGATGAGTGAATGTCTCAGGGACAACCTAACGGGGGGGGGGTCACCTGGGTGGTGTGAAGGAACAGTGGGCAAAACTAAAAGAGGGCATAGTGAAGGCAACAAACCTCTGCACAAAGCAAGTGAGCAAAAGCAAGTAGAAAAGAGACTGTCTGGGTTCTCAAAAGAAGTGGCCGAAAAGGTAATGGCTAAAATGGTAGCATTCAGAAGATATAAGGAGATGCTAAGGGAAGGGAGGTGTATCAGGAGAAACAGAGGTAGGCAGGTAAAGCAACAAAGAGTGTGAAGGCACAGACTAAGAAGAGAATAGCCCCGGGGTAACGAAAGAGGTTGAAATATTTTTTAGTGTATATAAGTGAAAAAAGGAAGACCAGGGAAGGGATTATAAGGTTAAGAAGGAAAGCGGGGGGAATGTGCAGAAGAAGACCAGGAAAAGGCAGATATCCTGAACAAATACTTTTATTTAGTGTTCACAGAGGAAGGAGAAGGGGAGGGGCCACACAAAAGCAACCGGAGTATTGGATGGAGGGAAGGAGGGCGGTAGATACTAGTTATTTTTCAAAGGAGAGAGTCCAGAAGGAACTCTCAAATCTGAATGTGGACAAAGCAATGGGGCCAGACGAGGTGCATCTAAGGGTACTGAGGGAGCTCAGGGAGGTCCTGGCTGCACCTCTGACAGTCCTATTTAACAGCTCACTGAAAACAGAAGTGGTTCTGGGGACTGGAGAAGGGCAGACATAGCCCTACTTCACTAAAGTGGAAGCAGGGAGGAGGCTGGCAACTATAGGCCAGTAAGCCTGACATCAGTGGAGAGGAAGTTAATGGAGACATTGCTGAATGAAAGCATTGTAGAGTATCTTGATTCCAACAGGGTACAAGACATGAGGTAGCATGGATTCACAAGGGGAGGGCATGTCAAACAAATCTGATAAATTTCTTTGACTGGGTGACCAGGGAAATAGATCAGGGTAGAATGGTGGGCATGGCCTACGTAGATTTCAGAAAGACTTTTGACACCATTCCACATAGGAGACTCATAAGGAAGCTGGGCTACCTAGGGGTGGGTCCAAAGGTCATAAACTAGGTAAGAAATTGGTTAAGGAATAGGCAACAAAGGGTGGTGGTAAACAGAGTTCACTCTGAAAAAGGGAGGGTGACCAGCAGGGTGCCTCAGGGCTCAGTACTGGGACCAGTCCTCTTTAATTCTTTATAAGTGACACTGCAGATTATCTGGAAGGGAAGGTATGCCTCTTTGTGGATGACACCAAATTTGAAGTAGGGTAGTAGGGTGGACATGCCAGGGGTGGTAGAGGAATGAACATCCAGAGACCTGAGAAAACTCAAAGAAAGGCCAAGGGTATGGCAGCTGGGTTTCAAGGCAGAAAAATACAAAATTGTGCACTTATGGTATAGAAACCCAGAGGGAGAGTGCAAAATGGGAGAAGAGGTAGTGACAGCCACCGAACAGGAAAAATACCAGGGGATAATCATATCTGACAACCTCTAGGTGGCCAGGCAGTGTGATAAGGCAGTAGGGAGGGCCAGTGGAATGCAGAGGTGCATAGGGAGGTGTATGACCAGTAGAAGGAGGGAAGTGATGTTGCCTCTATACAGATTGCTGGTGAGACCCCATCCAGAGTACTGTGTCCAATTATGAAGGACACAGAGTAGAGGCTGACCAGAGGACAGAAACTAAAATTGTGCATGGTTTGCATAAGAAGCCCTATGAAGAGAGACTAAAGGACCCCAATATGTATACCCTGGAAGACAGGAGGAAGAGGAAGGATATGATAGAGACCTTTAACTACCTCACAAGAGTAAATAAAGGAGGGGAGAATTTTTCAGAAAAAAAGATGCCCAAGGACAAGGGGGATATGCAATGAAGCTGGAGGGGGTAAATTCATTAAAGATGTGAGGAAGTACTTCTTCACAGAAAGAGTGGTGAATGCCTGGAACATACTTCCAGTGGAAGAGGTGGGGAGAAAACAGTGGTGGAGGTCCTGCTTTGTGTAATATTGTACCTACTCTCTGTTCTAAGCGGAGCTCTGTCTGATGCATTGTTTGGTGGTCCTGTTCTCTATAGAAATGTATTCACTCCGTGCTTCTGGCAGGTAATTTGTTGGATGCACTGTACTTATCCTTATTTGATCCTATGTTTGCTCTTTCCTACTCAACTGTGTTAGATTCTTGCCTGCTTATATAATGCTATGTCACCTGTTTCTACTTTATCCTGTGCAATGCTCAAATGTATCTTACTGTTCTTTGCATGGACTTGTCCTTCCTTGTACTCTCCCGAGTCCTACCTGAAAACAGACAATTTTGTGTCTAGTGTGCTTACCTGGTCAACAAAAGCTAATAAATAATAAAGAATGCATGGCATAGGCATAAGGGAATCTTAATGGAAAGTAAGGGGGAGGAGAGAACCAGAAATCACTGAGGATTTGTGGTGACACTGTAGGAAGGGAAAAATGGGCAGATTGTGTCGGCTGAGTTACCCTTATCTGTGTAAAAGTCTCTGTTTCTCTGTCTCTTATGAAGACACTGAAGAAGGCCAACCCCTGTACTGAGCCCTGCGGCGCCTCGCTAGTCACTGCCCTTCATTAGAATGAGTGTTGTTTACCATCATCCTCTGCTGCTTATCCATTAGCCAGTTTTGCACCCAATTTATTATTCTGGATCCCATCGATAGACTGCTCAATTTCTTAAATGAGTACTACAGTCAAAATATGCAAAAACATATGTTGTGCAGTGTTTTGACTTGTGTGTTTAGTCCTGGTGTGTCCTTTCCTTTGTTTGTCATTAGGATTTTTTTCTAAATTTGCCTACTAGTTTTATTGCTTCTCCTACTAGTTTTATGGCCTCTTGGAATCTCCATGTTAGCAAGCTTTATTGCCCCTCCTTGTCCTACAATGCCTCCTGTCTTGTGACAGTGATGTGTTTCGGACCTTTGATTCAGTGAGGGGAAAGTACTGCAGCAGTTATCTGAAGATAGGACCCTGATGTTCTGGACTCAGCTAAATAACTCTAATTCAATATTTTTGTTTTCTATGTTTGTCTAGGTCTAGCAAGCAGGAGTAAATGTTTTGCTTTAAAGTTTTTAATTTTATCAAACTACACCCAGCTTTAAAAAAACACACAAATCACCCTAGGTTGTCAATGCTATAATTAGTAAAGACTCTAGCTGTCTTCCTACAGAATACCCACTCAGTTAGACCTGAACTGATTGTTAAGCTGTAAATGTAGCCTTCAGTGCCCACTGAATAAGGAAACTGACTTAAAGGCACAGTTGTACTGCTGTAAAATTGACTGTAAACCAGTACTTGTTGAATATATAGTCCCACATGCATCACTGTCACATGGAACAGGAGGCATTGTAGGGAAAAAAAAGAGTAATAAACCATGGTAATAAGAAGATCCCCAGAGGAAATAAAACTAGTAGGAGAGGCCATAAAACTATTAGGCAAATTGAAAAAAAACTCCTAATAACAAACAAAAGCAAGCACACACTAGGACTAAATACACAAATCAAAACACTCTGCACAACATTTGTTTTTGCAACTTTTGACTGCAGTACTCCAATAATCAGTCTCCTGTGCTGCATGTGTTGAAAGTCTTGCTAAAATCCAAACAGACCATGTCACTGCGGACCATTAGATTCTAGATATTCTACAAGCCTTTCCTTTAGCAGGGTTTCAATTAATTTCTCCACCACTGATATGAGACTGACTAGCCTATAGTTGCTAGCCTCCTCCCTGCTACCACTCTTATGGAGCAGGTCCACATCCAATCTCTTGTAGTTCTCCAGTACCAAACCTGTATCCAGTGACCTGTTGAATAAGGCCATCAGTGGTGCAGCAGAGCAGCAAGCGCCTCCCTGAGTTCCTTCATATCCTTGGGTGTATCCTGTCCAGTTCTACGGCCTTGTTCACTTTTAGATCTTCAAGTCCCTTCAGGACTCTTTCCTCTGAGAATTAACTTTCATCCACCCCACCCTTGTTCTTGCTGCTCCCTGGTGGTCCATTCACCTCCCCCACTATGAAGACTGAGCAGAAGTGTCTGTTCAGGATGCATGTTTTTTCTTGATCCCCTTCTGCACAGTCTTCTACTGTTGTCCTCCTTATCCTCACTATTCCTCCCCTTGTTTCCTCTTTTCACATATGTACCGGAAGAAACTCTTACTCCCTTTCGCTACCCCTTTGTCTACCCTTTTTTCTGGTGTGCCTTTGCTCTCCTCACTGCCTTACCTGCTTCCCTCTGTTTTGCTTTGTATATCTTCCTGTCTTCCTGCCTCTATATTTCTTTGTACCTGCTGAATGCCACCCCTTTTTCATTCCCTACTGTGGCCACTTCCTTAGAGTACAATTACAGTCTTTTTTCATTTTGTTTACTTCTTTCAAGCAGAGGCTGGTTGCCTTAAAGGGGAACTGTCAGCTCCCCAGAAGCAAAAAAGCAGGACCTATAGATCCAAATCAGCTAAGTTGTACAGTATTAAATTTTATTAATAATTTACTTGGTTGAAATCTGCATTTTTATCTTGTTTATTCTGCAACCACCTGCCTACTATTATTTATCTAGAGTCCCTCATGGCCAGCCTTCTGATAACGCAATTGACGGGCTAAGCCACTGGGGACTCCTATGTGCCAGTATAGTTCACAGAAATTATTAACACATATACAGTGTATGTTTGCACTTCTAATGCTGGTACTGATCAACTGAGGAAAGTGACAGGAAATGGGTGTGGGGAGATGGGACTATCAGAAGGAGGCTCAAGGGGTTGAAAAAGGGGAGAAAGCCAGCAGGGAGAAACCCCAAACTAGTAAAGGGAGGATGGCAGATGGGGGGGGGATTGAATGCAGGTGGGTTAGTATAGGGAGCAGGGAACAGCAGAGGTAGGGATTGAGTAAGGCAGAAGATGATTTATGAATGGTGGATCAGAAGGAATGAAGAGGAGTAGATTGGATGGGAATGTATACTAAGACAAGGGTTTCCAGAGGGGGTCACAATAACCAAGGGACAATAGCAGAGTTCTGGTGATAGATGACTCAGTAGTTAAGGGAGTTAGATAGCCACAGCGGAGAGGGGGACCACACAGAAGGAATGTTGTGTGCATCCCAGGTACGACAGCCAAGAGGAACAGTGGTGCACACACTAATGCAGGGAGGAGGGGGGGAATCCTGATGTGATCATCCACCTGTGCACAAACAACCTAGCAGGGTGTGAGGTAGGGGAGATACAGAATCAGTTTGGGGAGCTTGGAAGGAACACTGGAGAGATATCAAAGTCAGTGGCATTTTAGTAGTGCTACCAGTATTGAGCCAGCTCAGCTAGGAAGCTCTAGATCTCCCAGTTCAACCAGTGGTTAAGGGACTGGTGCAAGGTGGACTTTGGTTCTGTGGAGGACTGGGGAAGAGTCTGGGATGAGAAATCCCTGTTCTCACCAGATATGCTACACCTCAGTGGGGGAAGGGAAGCAGGGTAGTATGCGACAGGTTAGGGGAGTACATCAGGGACTCCCTGAATTTAAACTGAGGGGGGAGGGTGGAATTACAAGGGGCCCTGAAACCTAGGCTTCACAACAGGAGGAGGCAGGAAGGCCTCCCTCAAGTGGAGGGGACAATAAGTACAAAAGGAAAGGGGTTGGGGTGAGGGGAAGGGTGAACACAGTGAAGAGAATAGGAGGGAAAGGGGAGAAAAAAGACAAGGAGTGGGGAAGCTAGTAGGGCAACCAAGATGGTGAAGTGGTAGTAGTGGAGGATTTTAACATGTCTAATATGGATTGGAGCATCCCACAGGCCAGGAGGAGCATCAGCTAAGTGATCCTAGATGCATTCCAGAATGTTTTTTTTGACACAGGAGGTAATGGAATCAACAAGGGATCGGGCCATCCTAGGCCTAGTTCTGATGGGTAGTGACTTAGTCAAAAGCATCTGGGTCCCTGTGCCCCTGGAAGGGAGTGACCAGCAGTCTGTGTGGTTTCAGGTGAACATGGGAGGTGAAATGCTGAACATGAAAACACATGTTCATGACTTCAAAAAGGTGGATTTTGTACACAACAGGACAATGCTAGGGCAAAGACTGAAGGCATTCAGGAAGGACATGGGTGTGCAGGACAGATGGGTCATAATTAGGGAGAGAGTCCAATCAGCCACCACAATCTGGCTTAAGCAGAAGGATAAAAGAAGCAAGAGGAGGCAGCCGCTGTGGTTTACAAAGGAGGTGGGAAGAGTAGTGAAGTTGAAAAGGGCTGCTTACAGGAAAAACAAGAAGTACCAGAAGGAACAGGACAGGGGAGAATATGCAGGGCAGCTGAAATCAACTTCCAGGGTGGGAAGGAAGGCCAAGGCAAAGACAGAACTAAGAATAGCAGAGGGGTCAAAGAGGGTGACAAAACCTTCTGATACATCCAAGAGAAAAGAACAACAAAAGAGGAAATAGTGAAGCTAAGGGGAACAAAGTGGGTGGAAGAAAACAGGGAGAAGGTGGAGGTACTGAATGAATACTTCTGCTCAGCCTTCATAAAGGCGAAGGATTGGCCACTATCACTGAGGGAAATAGGGACAGGGAGGGGCAGTGGGGATGAGGGAGGAAGCAATAACAGAGCACAGAGTCCACACCCTTTAGTAGACAAGTCCCCAGGATAGGATGCCATGCACCCGAGAGTGCTGAGAGAGCTGGCGTCAGTCCTTGCAGCGTCCCCAGCTGTCCTGTTCAACTGCTTGGGCACGGGAGTGGCTTTGCGGGGGCGCCCTGCACAAAAAACATAGCCACTTGGCCCACCCAGTCTGCTCAGATGTTCCCTGCCTATTCTGTCTGCACAGACCCTACCTGGTCTCTGGTGACCCTTCCCATCTACCAATATTCCCCTATGTCTATCCTATGCATGCTGTAAGCACCCCACTTTTTTCACTCCCACTACCTCTGCTGGTAGACTGTTCTAGGTGTCCACCACTCTTTCAGTAAAGTTGTATTTCATCAAATCCCTCTTAACACCCCCTCCAACCCAGCTTCATTGCATGCCCTCTTCTCCTGGTGCACTTCCTCATTTACAATATTTTTATTCCCCTCACTTTTAGGTCTCTATCATGTCCTCATCTCTCTCCTCTTTTCTAGAATGTGCTTACTGACATCTCTCAGTCTCTCTATATAGGCTTCTGACACAACCCTTGCACCATTTTAGTTAACAAAAGTCACAGTGAAAGCACTCAAGTAAGAAATATGCAAAATAACTGCAAAAATGCCAAAATTTATTAACTGCTAGGTTAGAAAAAAACAACCCCTAGCATCTCGACAGTGAAGCCTTCTAAGGGGTATTGTTAACAGACAAGAAGTTTTAAGTGATATCATATATATATATATATATATATATATATATATATATATATATATATATATATACACATACACATATATCACAAATGATGACATCAAGAATATCATACGATACCATACAATCAATTAGTGACATATAAAATTAAAGAATATACTTAAAAAACATGTTGTTACCTATTCTTCTAATTTTGTTTCCTATTGTATATATAATAACACTATCAATGCTAAGCACACATCATAACTATAAGTCCCCATCAAGAGGTTGATCACAAAACTGGCAGTTATGGGGACAGAGAGAAACTAACCAGGTGCGTGGCAAACTGGCTGGGATAAAACACAATGGCTGGTGGTAGGGATGGAGCACTGAGGATACCATCAAAGGCAAAATTCATATTTTTGTTGATGATACAGAGCTCTGCAAGGGAGTGGACACAGAGGAGGGCATAAGGGATCTAAGAGAAGGTTAGAGAGGGAGTCTGAAATCTGGCAATTGGGGTTCAGTATTAAAAAGTGCAAGGTGATGCACACAGGGGGTAAGAATCCAAGGGCCAAGTACAGATTTGTAGGAATGAAGGTCACAGCCTTGGAAAAGGAGAAGGAGAAAGACCTGGGGATAGCAATTACAAGTTACCTGTGACTGTCAACCGTTATGCCAAAAGGTAGTAGGGAAGATGAACAGGATGCTAAGTTGTGTATCAAGGGGGTTCATCAACAGGAGGAAAGAGGTCTACCCTTATACAGGTCCATGGTGTATCCACATCTGGAGCACTGTGTGCAGTACTAAAGCCCCTCCCTTAAGAAAGACATAAATCAGATGGAGGCAGTGCAGAGGAGGGCTACTAAGATGGTTCAGGGGCAATAGGATATCCTATATGAACTGAGGCTGGTGAACCTGAGTGATAGGAGACACAATCAAGACCTTTAAATACCTTCAAAGCAGTAATAACATTGACATAAGGGATCTTTTTTGCAGAAGTGAGAACAGAAACACCAGAGGTCACAACTGTACATTTTGCAGGATGGGAGGTAGAAGGAGGCCAGAAGGCACTTCATCACTGAAAGGGTGGTGGCAGGCTGGAATGCATAGCCAGAGGGGGTAGAAAATCACAGTTCAGTTGGAGGATTTAAAAGAGGGTGGGATAGATTTAAGGGGAAGGTTAGGATGAAGGGGGGGTGAAGCAACATGAAGCATATGCACAGCTCCGCATCTAGAAGACTTGATAAAACTTTGAGCCTTCTTCTGCTGGCCTTTCATACGTTCGTATATTCATATGTAGAACGACAGGAATAGAGGTTTAGAGAGTGATGGAAGAAAATGACCTGGGGTAGAAAATAATGGACAACATGAAAGCATTAGCCCAGGGGCACAGGGCAGTGGTTAGGGCAAACAGAAGCATAGGAAGGGGTGAGATAGGGTGGAACCCTATCTAAAGTACAGAATTAAAAGGAGGTATTCATGACCCCACCCCCCCCTTCTTTTCTTATTTATTTCTACCTCTACTATTTTTATTATTTTATCTTCCTTGTTCTCTATCATATTTTTCACTGTATGGCTGACCACCTACAGTCACCTCTACCCCACTGCAATATCCCTTTATCTCTCGTCCCTCTCCCTCCTGGGTCCTAAATACACAGAAATAAAAGAGCAGAAATATGTATAGACACCTAAGGGCTGTTTAGAACACAGCAGGTGCCATTACTGTGCTGTTTGTTTTGTACGACTAAATGCCCCTTGCTGGATTTCAATGGACTATGATAAAGAAAATAAAAATTCATGATGTTTGAAGTCCGTTTTGCCGATTTGATTCAAAAACCAAAACAAAGGCACGAAGGTCCTAGTACTCTCTCTATATCCTATTACACTTGTCTGACTTGCTCAGAAAGTTAACAAGAAGGAGCAGTTTAGAAGAGGATATGTCCAAAAATAGGAATACAGTAAACCTTGCTAGCCAACGCATTGTGCGTATTATGCACGTGTTTAAATATCACACTTGTATTTTAAAAACAGAATGAATATTGGAGCTACAGTAGATACTGCACTATGGGGAAATTGCTAAGAGGGTCAGAAGAATAAGTTCATCCCCATAGATGCATGTTCCACAGTTAAGCCGCATTTGAGGGTAGAAGAAACAGAGCAGCTTGTGTATTATGCACACAGCATTGTCTGGTCGGCCAAATTGAAATGTTTGTCGATGAGCTGCAAAATAGCAGTTTACCATTTTTTTATTATTTTTTGTTAAACTTGTGAAAGTCTCCCCTAGGTACCCTTAGGGAGGCCACCTATGTAATATATGAAAAAAATGAAAGATACAGGCTGAAGATTAAGCAGACAATGGACTAAAGACATACTTAAGAGAAAAATATGTATGGAGCGGCTGTCCAGGGAAATGTCTAACTGTACTATATTGTTTTCTTCCTCTTTGTACTAACCAACAGCAGCTCACTGTTCAGTTTAAGGAAATGCATTCCATTTGCTTGTTTGTCATGTTCTCCCTTGTTGCTAATGAAAGAAATTAAAAGTTATAAAAGTTCCACGGATTGGCAAGAGAAGGGAAAAGAGGAGCACACCCCCGTTCTCATGTTCCCTTTGCAAACACAGTGAAACCCTCACATACCCAGACAAGATAAAACAGTCTTTATGTAGGAACTTTGTGAAAAGGACTAGCAAAATGCAACTGTACCTGGGGAATGGCAATCCGAAAATCTATGTCCCTCTAGGAGCTGGCAGCCCCTAGAATGAGGCAGGTATTTTTATTGTGTGACAAACACAATTGTCGTTACGAAACATACAAAATATAATCCATACAGCTCTATTCAAATATTAAAAACTAATACATAAAATACGTCTTATTATATATAATCCATCAGTCAACAGTTTCCAAATCATATTACCCTAGTCCATCCCACTTTCTCATTGCACTGTGTGTATATATATATATATATATATATATATATATATAATTTAGTATCCACATATCTTATTGCACATACCCTTATTATTTTCCCTCATAAGGTTTCAAACCTAGATATTTTACACCTTTTTATCTAGCCACTCCAACCTTAACCAAGTGCCAAAATACTGCTTTCCATTTGTAAATGGCAGAATACTGAGAGCCAAATTCTGTTAAAATGATTTAATGTTTTTTTTTCCTTTCAATAATAGAGAGAAATTGAGCTATCTTAATTAAATAATCTCTCTCTGTAGTTTTCAATAAACTATTCATTTAGTATCTAGGTTTAATATCCCAATTTATTAATGTTTCCCAGATATAGATTACGTTCCTGTTTGTACAAAGGGCACAGTATCAAAATGTGAAGAAGATCATCCACTCCCATATTACAACCACATGTCCATTCCTTTTGCTTAGCATAAATTCTTCATAGCTTCTGGGAATTGAAGTACTCAAAATGAAAGCTTGTCATACATTTCCTCTATTTTGGATCATTCAGAACATTTAAATCTGTTCCATTTCCAGATTCCTTTTTTTATTCTTTGCCAAGCAGTTACTAATATTTGCCTTTTGGCTTCCTTCCATTTCCAATTGAATAAATATATCTTGGATTCTAGTTTTTATATAAATCTGTACTTCTGTAAATGGTACGATAAGACTTTGAGCCAAACTATGCAGAAGGCCATATGGTCTAATAATGTTTTCCAGAGCATACAGTCCTGGACATTTAAAACCCATATACCTGTAACTTATGGTTTCTTCAAAACAAATTCTAGGTAATCTGATTTCAGTCATCCCATAGACTTTCAAACAATACACTGCTAACCATTGTGTCCCTTTAGGAGCTGGCAGCCCCTAGAATGAATTATTTTATGCAAAACCCTTGTGGTGATGTCACACTCGGGGAAGGGCTTAGCCCCATTAAGGATCATTGAATATGTGTGTAAGCCTCCTCTCATTTGAGAGAGGCTTATGCACCCCTTAGGGACCCACTCCCTTTTATTGCCCTCAGAGCTTAGGGATTTAGGGGTGCTCTGGGGGCATAATTCCTGCTATTTGCCATGAGATGGCAGCAGAGAGCAGGTTTTCCAGGGTTATAAACAGGCAAGAACAGGAAGTTTCTGGGTCTCTGGTTCAGAGACTGGAGAAGGAGACCGATGGGCACTGCAGGGCAGTGCGGGGTGGGGGCCCCTGCTTTAGGCAGGCTGGCTTCCACAGCGGTGATGTGTCAGGTTCCCTGGGTGAGCATCCGAGGGAGGGCATGGATACAGGTAGCTGTGACAGTCATTAATGGGGTCCCGGGCTCTGGGGGTGGTAGGTGGAAATGGGAGATGTACGATAGGTAGGCCCCAGGGTTTGGGTGTCCCTGGTAGGCTACTGGTTGGCCTGGGTCATCGGGGTTGCAGTAGGCTGTGGCAGGGCCTCTGCATCCTGGTGTAGCATGATGGCCTAGGGTCCCACTGGAGAGGGGGCCTGGGAGAGCCTCTAACCCCGCTAGGGCCTGTTTGGAGGGACAGGCCTGGGGGCTGCTAGTCTTTAATTGAGTGGGCTGCAGAGTGCCATGGAAGCATCCCCTGGTGCTGGTTTGCACTTATCAGGCAGCAGGAGGATGATGAAGTGGCAACAGTTGGGCAGCAGTTCCATCATGTACGGCCCTTTAAAAGAGCAGCATACTGGATGGAGAGGTGTTTGGGCAGTTGGGGATCCAGGAGTTGCGGCAGGGCTCCTGTTTCACTGCATGGCAGGGCAGCTCAAATGGTTAGCAGCCAGGGGAGTGGAGCACGGTCTGGGTATGCTGTGGGTCTGCCATGCCCGTGTCTGGGTCAGGGCCCCAGGGCCTCAATTTTATGAGCAGATCTTTAGGCCCGGTTAGGCCATGTTTCTGCTCTGGTGGGGTAACTTGGTCAGGAAGGAAGGTGCTACTGTGTTGCCAGAAGAGGCTGTGGTGGTCAGGGAGGCCAGGCAGACCAGGAAAGTGACCAGACAGGAGGATGGGGAGGTATTGTGTGGTGGGTTTTGGCTGGTACTGCAATATCCATGTCCCTGTAAGGCCAGAATATGAGAGGTCAGGGAATGGTGTGGGAGAAGCTGTATGCTTTCCTCAGGAGTTAGAAGAAAGTGAAGGACCCTCACTCCTATGAAACCAGTAAGGAAGCTCAGTTAAGTACTTACCAGTGCCAGTAGGATCTTTGGAGCTTCACGGTCCAGGATGAAAGGTCGTCTAAGTTCTTGGGGAGATATCTGGTCTGCTGTATAAAATCTTGTTTTGCCAAAAGTTTATTGCCTTTAACCTCTGGGTAAAAGTTTAGCCCCATGGAGCTACCGTTTAAAGTAGATTCATAAGTGAGCCCCTGTTGCCCAGTTAAATCGTTTGGGCACAGGATAAATAAAGTGATTGATTTAAAAAAAGGAATCAATTGGAGTTGACTTCATTTGTAAATAGACTCCCAGGTTTTTAATCCTCTAATGAGTTTCTTTTCCAGTGGTATTTATTTAAGATCCTGCATCTCAGTCCTGGGATCAGTGGGGAGCTCTCCACTGAAGAAATAAGTCATTCGAGAATGGAGGAGTGCATGAAGGGGGTGTTTTTCTTTCATCTTGAGACCAGTTGCCTTGAAGATACCCAGATAAGAAGACATCTTCAGGTAGGCTCAAATGTTTCTAGTTTCTACAGTTTAAGCCTAGGGATGTTTCTGGTGAGATTTCTGCTGTGGGCCCCCTCCTCAGTTCTAACATCTGTGATTGCCCCTAGACATCAGGGAGGGGGTGGCTACACGTATGTTGATTTAATGCCTTTAAATCAAGGGAGTAGGATTTAATTCTATTCTAGAAAAATAGCACATTAACTAAAATGAATAAAATTCATGTTTTATGATAAACTCCAGGGAACTAAGATGGTAATGTGCTGCTTTTAGTAGAAAGGAGTGGATCACCTGACTATGATGTCACCCGTGAGTGGGTATATAAACCCAATACTTGAGGTGCTAGCTAGATCAGTGAGTCAGTTGCCAACTGACTAGTGAGAGAGAAGCAGCAAAAAAATGTGCGCTTGTTTTCACAAATCCTATCCTGAGTTAGGCTGGAGCGAAGCCTATGATCCTGATATTTTGTGGAAAGAATAACATTTTGGAGAAGACTAACCTGACAAAAATTTGCTTTCTGTATGTTTATTTTTTTTTCTTATTTTTGTTGAACTTGAATAAAATCACAATTCAAGCCTGCATTTTTATGCACCTCACTTTATGTTGTTGTGTCTGTTTATCCCACACCTTCACAAGGGGGATCAGCAGTAGGAGGAGGGAGGTGACCTTTTCCCTATACAGATGCCTGGTTCATCCACACTGGGTAGTGTTAGGTTTACTGCATTCAGTTCTGGAGACCACACTTGAGTAAAGACAGGGCTAGCATGGAGGCAGTGCAGCAGAGGGTAACCAAAATTATCCTGTGACCACAAAAGAAGTCCTGCTTAGAGGGGCCGGAAGACCTGAACATTTACACCATGGAGGCAAGAAGAGAAAGGGGGGATATGACAGAAACATGCAAGTACCTTTATAGAATAAACAAGGTGAAGAGTAGAGAGCTAGTCACACTTAGTGGGAAGACAGGTACCAGGGGACCTCAATGAAGCCAGCAAGGGAAAAGATACAAGAAGGATGCTAGGATTTTTTTTCTAAGAAAGGCTGGCGGATAGCAGAAACAAACTGCCAAGAGAAGTCACCTGTGCTAATTCAGTGCAGGGTTCAAACACAGGTAGGACAGACATGTAGGGCTGGGCCATAAAATGTTTTCTGAGGTCAACTTGTATGTTTCTACGTATCAACTTTTATTAACTTTTTTGAGAGGACAGGTTGTCCTCTTGTGTTGATTTCATGTTGCTCTGCCCATTTATTTTTCTGGGGTGCAGTGACAGCTGATGCAGCTTGAGACAACTTTTTCTCAGTCCTCCTATAAAATAGTAGTACAGTCTTGTACCAGTATCTTGCTCCAAGAAAGCAATCTATGGCTTCTTTTTCTAACATGATAATTACTACTAGAAAACTGCTGTGTGTTCCTATCACCTAGATCTTTCAAATCAGGGCTGCCGTATAGTTTATCTATTTGTATTTCTTGTGCCATAAGCTGTCAGAATGATGCTGTTGAGAAAGACTAGCACCTTGCCAACATTTCTCAATAGATTCATTTTGATAGTTCACAACAAAATGTATTTATTTATTTAGTTTTTGTTTACTGGGTGGGTGCACTAGCCAAAAAAATGACTTTTCAGGCACGATCCAGGAGAATACAAGGTCAAAATACAGCATAACAACAATGACAGTAACAGGGGAAAAGATACAGTTGAAAACAGTTACATAGATGTATGGCATATACAAAAACAAGGAATTTTCAGTATAGCAAGTGATCAGTGAAATAAGCATGGACCATGATAAAAATATAGAAGAAACAATTAAATACAACACGTTTTTGAGAGAGTACACATGTTTGAGTAGCCATTTCAAAGAAAGACATAATAAGTCGTCAACAAAAGAATAAAAGTAACACATAATATGATGGTTCTAAGAACACTAGTAAACAACTAATATAAAACTAAAATACGTGACTAACGGTAATACAGAGTGTGGTCTCATTAAGGAGAAGGATCAGCTGCAACCAGGATAAAAGTATGGGGCATATTAAGAAGCAATAGATATTAGTGAGAAGAATAAGGATAGCTCAGAGTGCAATACTGCACTTAAGTCAGTACCCTGGCAAGGAGGCAACCCTTGGCTAGAGGAGTAAGCATTGAAGGGTAGATAGAAGCATAGGTGAGAAACAAGAGTAGATTTAGCAGAGAGAGAGAAAGGAGGAAACAGCTAATGGAGTTAAAAAATTAAGGTGCTTTAAAAGAGAAGCAAACATCAAAGAGGGATACGAATTTGCAGAGGTCTTTTTTGAAAGTGACATGATGGAGACTGGTGGATGACAAGAGGCAGAGAGTTCCAGTACACTGGGGCAGAGTAGGAGAAGGCACTTGAGGTTTTACATCTTGGGACATGGAGAAGGGATTTCTCAACCGAGCGTAGGCCATATGGGGATGACTGGGGAAGCAGCATGGCAGCAAGCGCTGCAGGAGTTTGGGAACTCATGACACTATAAACCAGAGAGCACAGGGAGTGTGGTCTGACTGCTGAGGGGGATAGCCAGCCTAAGTCAGAGTAGAGCTGGCAGTGGTGCTTTAGCTGAGGGGATGAGGAGGCATACCGACAAATGTTATAAGCAACATCCCATCTACATAGAGAAGACTTCTGCATGGCAGCATAAGTCAATATCCCATAGGTCAGGGAGGGAAGCAGGATACCTCTTGCAATGGCCAGCCTAGTTGAGGGGTTTAGAGCATAGCTAGCCTTATATGCTATGCCAAGTTTCAAATTTACGGATTTGCAAATATATTGCACATGGAGGTCAAAATCAAGGGACCGATCCAAAGTGATACCTAGGTATTTGAAGGAAGAGACAATACTAATTGGTGGACCAGTAGCGCCAGATACCTTGAAATTCGCTTGGGAGGATTTGAGTTTAGAAGCTGATCCAAATAACATAGCCTAGGTTTTACTTTCATTGAGAACTGGTTTGTTGTCAGTAAGCCAAGTCTGGATGCTGATAAAGTCCAATGAAAGGTTGGCATATATTTCATAAACATTTTTTGAGCTCGAGTACGGACTATATCACCTGCGTAGAGAAGGGAGGAACAGGATGAAACACAAGTAGTGATAATTTTTATAAATATTGAAAAGAGAAGGGAGGCCCAGGATGGAGCCCTAGGGAACCCCAATATTGATAGTTGCCTCATCCGAGAGAGCGGTACTGTACTTAATGACTTGGACCCTATTTGATAGGAATTTAAGAACCTGGCTACCACAGGTGGCGAGAAACCTAATGAGTGAAGCATGCCAAGGAGTATGGGATGATCAACAAGATCAAAGGCCTTAGTCATATCAACAAACACTGCCCCTGTGAGGAGACCAGAGTTCATAGCAATAAGGGAGTCAGTGGTGCATTTGAGCAAGGCTGTAGTGGTGCTGTGACCCTTATGAAAACCATGTTGGTTAACCGAGAAGAAGTTATATTTGAGCAGGACGTCAATTGTTTGCATGGCAACTAACTTCTCTAGAATTTTGCTGAGGACAGATAGAATGGCGATGGGCCTGTAGTCTGAGTGATCTTTGGGATCACCTTTTTTAAAGATTGGTGTGACCCTGGCTATCCTCCAGATGTCCGGGATAGAGCTGTGACATAGGGAGAGGGTGAAGATCCTAGCCAGTGGGGAAGCCATAAAAGCTACAAATTTTAGGAGCTGCAGTTCAAGACAAACAAAGCCTGTGCTGGTATTGTCTGAGATTTTGTTTAAGAGATTTAAGACATCTATCTTTGATAAGACCCTAAAGTGAAACTGAGATGTTTTTGTTTCTGGGCAGGTGAATGGGTGATAATTTTGTGGTGAAGTGGAGGAGAAGGAGGAGGAGGTGTATTTGGTAAGGTTAGAGAGCTGCTGGTTAAAAAAGTTTGCAATGGTATGGGGATCATTGCAGTTTATATCATTTGGGACCATGTCATTAGGGGTTGAGGAGTGAGTGGAGCCCATAAAACTTTTGACATGAGCCCAGAATTTTCTATGATCCCCAGCAGCACTATTTAATAGGCCCTTGAGTATGAGCTTTTTGCAGTTCTTGTCTGCTTTCTACATGTATTCCGCTGGGTCCTGTTGTGGTCAAAATCTGCCTGAAGACTGGAAGACTTGAAACAACACCAGTTCTTATCTCTCTTTCTAAGCATAGAGAGCAAATCTTTTTTAAGCCACTTTGTCTGCTTGCCCTTAACACAACGAGTGATAAAGGGAGCATATGTATCCTGTAGAGCACAGAAATTGTTAAGGAAGATGGCAAGAGCAGACTGAGCATCAGTTGCTTGGTACAGACTGGACCAGTCTATGAGCAAGGCGTCCAGAAGAAACTTGGTTTTGTTAAGGTTTGTATAGTTCCTAAAAGTGATGCAACATGGCGGAGGAGGAGGAGTAACCGCCGGACTCCAGATGCAGAAAACTGGGGAGTGGTCAGTTATTGTATCAGCTAAAGTGCCAGCAATATGGGTATGCTCAGGACAATTAGTTAGTACCCAGTCAATTTGAGTGCTAGAGTTTGCATGTGGGGTGACCCTTGTAGGTTCAGTTATAAGTTGATGCAGTAGGTACCTCTGAATCAAGGAGAGAAAGGTGCTTTAATTTTTCCCCAATCAATTAAGATTTATGTCACCTAAAATGAGCACTTCATCACGACCTATGAACTGGGACGTTTCTTCAAGAAGTTCTTCAAGGCCTGTTCGTCCACTTTTGGGGGTGTTATATGCACACACTATGTGTATTTTTTTTTTAGCTCCCAGGTTACATACCAACAGTTAAACTACATGATAGGTCTTGTTTGTAAGAACAGAGTTTTAGCAATATGCAAGTTTCCCATGAGTTATTATCTTGCTTCAGAAATTAGCTATGCCCCCCCAGAAAAAAACCAGCTTGGAGCAACAATTTCTGTAAAATAAGGAGAAACAAATACAGTATTCATGTTTACTGTTCTACATGGTCAAAAGAGAATAATATGCCACATACTCCGTCCCTTGCTCTTAAAGCACACTTCAGCTTTTTATGTGAAAACTTTTTTAGACTTAAAAAATAAATACATAAATAAAACTCACTGGGTATGTAATTCATCAAGGAAGGATGGGATGAGACTATCACCAGTGCCAGAGAATGAAAAACGAAGCACAATCTGCCTTAAGCCCCTTCTTGGTAATTGTTGTCTGTAGGTTGTTGTCAGCAGAGCTGTCTATTTGTCCCCCTTACCACAGTAACAGTTTTATCTGGTGGTCTTCAGGCTAATGGTAAGACTGTTCTAGAAAAAGTTTAGGTTCTGAGGGCTCCTGTTACTGAGGGGTTATCCCATAGAGTCACACCCGACAGCTGTTAGTCCCAACACGGGTTCTATGGCTGAAGATACCCCTCATAGAGCAACACCTGATGACCCCCTCCAGGCATTATGGGATAAGTGCTAAACCCATAAAGCTATACCAGAAGGCAGATGAAGGTTTTGGTGTACACACAGAGCCAAAGGGGGTGGTGGTGACCAGAATGGGGCTACTGGTACTAGGAATCCCCTGTTTTAAACTGCACCAGGTGACTGAGATACTGGTTGGGGCTCACGCTCCTCAGGAGTCCCCTGCAGAGCTGTATCAGGAGCCACAGATTGTAACTGGGGCTCCCACTCCTCAGGAGCAACCCTTGGTGCCACACTACGTAGCAGATTCCTTTGGTCAGGACTCCTGCTCCTTGAGAGCCCCCTATAGTGCTGCACAAGGCCACAGATCCCTTTGAGTGGGACTCTAGCTCCTTGGGAGCCCCCCCTCCCATAAAGCCACTTCTGGTGGTGGGGTTCTACCTCCCCGAAGCTACACTGGGAAAAAACCATAAATAAATAAACACAAATTCAGGTATGATGCAGCAGTTTTGGGACTGGCACCGGGCCTGCTGAGGTAAATAAATAAATAAAGTGCCAGATCCTCTTCTGCCACTTCGGTTATTTAGCCATATGGACTCGAGACGCAGGATAGAACTTCCTGGAACTTCTTCCAGGCAAAGCAGCCTATTCACAGAAATGGATTGCTTACAGGCAGCAAGCACACTGTCCATGCATGACCTCACCACCACTAAGGCATGCACGCACAGCATACTTGTTCAATATGAGATACTCCAAACTTTTCAGACAGACTGTCTCCATAGGAAGCAACAGGTTTCTCAAATACTCACAACAGACTTCAAAATACTTTAATTTCCCAAACAGTGCATGCTATGACACTAGACTGCCAAAATGTTGGTGCCTAAAAAGGGAAACAGCATGTGCCACAGAGGGAGCACTGAGGGAAGTCACAAACTGACTACTGACCATATATGAAGAGAGAGAGAGTGAGGAAGGATGAAAGGAGGCAGCCATAACCTCAGGGCAGGCACTTTGTGACAAAGTTGGGTTCCTACTAACAGCCCCAGTGGCGATTAGGCTATGTGACCCAACCAGATAGGAGAAGAGTACAAATATTCACATACACAAAGCTGTAATTCTTAAAGGGCACACTTAGAAAAAAGCTGTTCTAAATATAAATCTTCACTGGCCATTAGATCATTCTCGAAATGATCCTTCT
Organism: Neoceratodus forsteri; assembly: GCA_016271365.2. Lineage (NCBI taxonomy): Eukaryota > Metazoa > Chordata > Ceratodontiformes > Ceratodontidae > Neoceratodus > Neoceratodus forsteri. Next base: position 669,841,735 of record CM028133.1, read on the forward strand.
GGAGTTTGACACCACAGGCATGATCTGTAGTGCTGCCCCTAAAACTATACTGGCCAGGTAAGAACCCCCTCCCCCATTTTACTCATTTTGCCATTTCACCCATAGCTTCCCTCACTCCCATATCTGTCATTGCACCCTTTATTCTAACCTCTCCCACCCTTCTCTGGAGGATAGGCATTACTCCACTGTACCTACTACCTTTCTAATTATTGGATTTGGACTATGCTTGGTTATGTGTCTTCCCTCTTTGCCTCTTCCCAATCATCATCCTCCTCCTATACTGCTTACCCTCAGCCCTTTTCTCGCCCTCATTAAAAACTTCTGCTGGGCAAATTGTCTTCTGTCATCATCTCCAACACCTCTGGAATAATCCTTCTCCTATCTTTTGCTTCTCGGCCCTCTCCTTTGAATCCCTTCTCCGTGACCTCTCATCAAACTCCAGCCCCTACTACAAGCCTCGCCATCCCACAGTCCTGACCTTGGTTTTCCTACACTTTCTGTAAACGCCTCCCTCCCCTCATTCTCTGCCCCTTCTCCCACTCTGCCCTTAAAGTGCCCACGTGCTTTACCCATTTCCTTGCATACTCTTCCTCTGCTCCCATTCTTCCGACCTGCTGATATGTTCTTTATTGAGCTGCTGTTGTACATTAATTTGGTATACCAATGATGATGTATATATTGTATACTTTACACTGTATACTTTACTGTGCTACTTGCACACCACTGTTTTGCCATTTTGCAGCTGTACTTGTTCTTGACTGCTGTAATTGTTAATTGTTGCACACCTCCCATCTGCTGTAAGCCAACTCTACCCAGATCACACCTGGAAATGAGCATTGGCTCGGTGTTCCTTTCCTGACAACAATGTCACATAAATAAACAAAATAATATGTGAGGAAAAAAAAATATTTGTGAAGAGTTTATTTGATGACAGACATTGAGTCCACAATTTAAAGCACTGATTACATGACTCTCGTACAGCCACTGTGAATGGCATTGATAAAAGTGAGTAACCATTTACATTACATGCAATCTTACCAGTCACGTTGTTTGTCTTTATAATATAGTAAGTTTATAACATGTAATTCATGTATGTAAGTATGTTTCCTCATGGTTGCAGTTGTAAATGAGAAGTTACCTCTCAATTTGATCACCAGTAAACTGATTGATTGATGATTAACTGTGTTTAACTCAAAGAAGGTATTCGAGATCTAGCAATAGTGACTTGGGGTTCCTGATTACTTCGAAATACACAAAAAAAATCAGGATAAATCTGAGAGAGCTTTCCTTTCATGAGAGTTGGAAATCCCAATTAAGTTTAAAAGTGTTTTAATATGGATAAACATTTTTACAAATTTGACAGTTTCAGTAAGTGAGAAAGAGGGTGGGTGTCTTGACTTTCACATAAATTCCACACACACAGTCAATTGTGTCTAATCCTGTATGTTAATATCACCACAGAGACCACTCATACGGTTGTATGAAAGGTCTCATGTGCATTCTTAGGTCATAAGTAGCGCAAACCGAAGGATGTGAGACCACTTTTACAACCGTAAAAGTGGTCTCTGCAGCAGTATTAATATATTATTGATTGAGATCAGTCAATAATATATCATAATTAAAAAAAACTTCCTTAAATGTGCCTGGTTCCAGGGCAGCTACACGTGAGACACTCTTTGCAAAATAAGTGTCTCACATGCAGTGAAAAGGAGCACCTTAATTGGTCAGGAACACTCCCTGGATCTATATATAATGCTGAAAGCATTCCACAGGGGGAGTAGCTAGCAAGTAGGATAATAAGTTGGGGGTATAAAAGGAACTGTAGAACCACAGCTTAGGCAATTTGAAGTGGAATCCAAAGTGCCCAGACGAAAAACACAGAAGATATGGTTAGCTCCATTTGGTTGGCAGCTTCACTAGTCAGTGAGCATAGGTGAAACGGGGGTCACATGGATCCAAGAATAGGATCAATAGGGTGATTCAGACTGTGAAAGACTTGTGCCATCAGCTGTACTTAAAGGTTTTCTCCGCAGTCACAGAAGGATCCAATTCAGCTAACGACCAGGCTAGATCCTTTGGATGGGACCATGACCTATCTTATCAGTTTCCTTCATTAGTAACAGTCTTCAACAGCAGCAATAAGGATGAAGGTATCAGGATTTAAAGAACTGACACAGTGAGACTTTAGGACAGGGTGACAGTGATATATTGTTCTAAAACATGTGTCAGGTTGATGTGATCAGTATAAGAAAGAATCTGTGTCTCTTAAAAGAGTAGCAGGCTGCATGTTGGTGTTATCACAACATAGACAGATAAGAGTTTACATGTGGGGTGTAGTAGGATGAGCTGTAGTACAAGGGAATACTGACAGCCACCAGTGCAAGAGTTTAAGTAAGAGCATGTCTACAGCAAATATTTTGTAGGGTGAACTAGAGCAGGATGGAAGCCTGTCAGCAACCTAGGTTATACAGAAGAAAGTATTATGTAAAACAGACTATGTTTATATCAGCATGTTCAAGGTACACCTATCTGCATGTCTATAGTATCAGTGCATGGTAAGCTCGCTGGGTGTTTACATGTCTGGTACAGAAAAGTGAGCTGGTACAAGAGGGAAACCTGGCTGCTACCAGAGCTGGAGGTTAAGTAAAAGTAGGATGTGTGTCTGCTTCTGTGGTTCAGGAGTGTGAGCTGAAACGAAAGGGAAACCTGGCAGCTACCAGAGGGAGACTATATGATTAAAGAGTAATTCATCTGTGGGTCTGCAAAATCCAGAACCTTGTACCAGGCTAAGGCCTGAAAGACAAAATAAATTGAGCACTATTAGTAGCAAATCATAGGTGCTGTGTTTAACTTATGCAAATGTTTGATCTTGGCACATTGCTCAGGTTCAACAAAACTGAGCTGTAAGGGCTGCTCAATGATGGCTCAGTGACAGCGCTTCGGGCTTCCATGCTGATGACTCGGGTTCTGAAGTGAGCCCAGGTATGTCAGGCAGCCAGGTTGCGGAGTGCTCGTGAAGAGGGCATGAGTCAACTGGGGAGGGAGACAGTCAAGCTCTGGCACAATTGCAGCCCCTCACAACGAACCATGAAGCCTGCTCCCTCATGAGGGGTGGTGAATGCCCAGAGTGCGCAGCTACTGTTGAGGTAGACAGAGACTAGATTTGCAGTAACAAGGTATTGGCAAGGTCATGGGAGAAAATCACAGGAGGAAAAATGGAACCTGAGCTACATGACGCCCCGCTTGCTCACCACAGACCTGCACCATCGCTCTGAACACCTTGGCACAAGTTTGATGAGTAGCAAGGGTTGACGATGGCCTCCCTCCCTTCTCTACCCTGCCATGGAGGGATAATCCATGGGGACTGAGCCAAGGTAAGTCCCAGGGAAGATGGATGCTGGTGGTGTAGCAGCAGGGCAGATGATGAAGCAGCCACACAGTCATTCAAGGAGGATAAACAATAGATGAACAAAAAACCTGAACTGTACATTTCATCTGTTGATGTTTCATAACTGCACAGTCTACATGGCTCACAGGCTCCACTTTTTCCATCACTTCCACTTCTGCATCCTTTCTGTCACATAAGGATCCTGTAGCACTTCCAGATGAGGCAGCTAGTCAAGACATATGAGTGAGAAGATGGAAAAAAACACCACTAGTTCTTGCTCACCTGACTGCTAGGAAATGTGCAAGGTGTTATAAAATATTTCCTTCCCTCCATTTATGGAAATGGTGCCAAAAATGCTTTTTTTGTTTGTTTTTTATAGTGCAATATCTTTGAAATCTATACCCTGCCACTGATTTACTTAAAATGTAGTGACCAGGATAGGCACACTGAGCATCAGCTTATTTTCAGGTGTGGCCCAGGGAGGGGTTAGAAGAGGGAGTTATAGAACAGTAATAAATATAGTAACAACAAAAAGCACTTGTACAGGAACAATAAAATACAAGGTACAAGTAATTTATTTATTTATTTCAAAAGTTTCACCAGGAAATAATTAATTAATTGATAAGAAAAAATTACTTACCATAGTAATGTTGTTTCTTCCAAGGGGTCCCTCATCATTATGTTTAACATATACATGTCAGCCTGGCAGGTTGAAGTGCCCTGGGGTGTGCAACAGAATTTGGCATGAAATTCAGACTCAGCCTACTAGGTGTCACTGCATTCTGCAGCTTGTCAGATCCTTTCTTAGCCTAACCCAAGGAGACCCCGCCCAGTCTACTAACTTACCTATAGCTAAAACAACATAAAGGATGGCCCAGAGAGCCCAGTATGGTGACCAATAAAGTCAGTAGAATAAATAAATGTTGTGATTTGAGAATGGACAACAATTGACACTCAAACAATTAAAAGAAGAATATAAACTGATTATTTTTTAACCTTTTTCTGGTTCTGAAAGGGGAGGTGGGGTTGGATATTTAAGCATAATGAGGGATCCCCTTGAAGAAACAACATTACTATGGTAAGTAATTTTTTTCTTCAAACCCCAAGAATCCCTCATTTTGCTTAACATATGCAGACTACAAAGCAGTACATTGGGAGGCTGGGTACAGAACATATTTAGGGAAAAGGTTATGCTGTGCAGCATTGCCAAATCTGGTATTTCTTCTGGATTGAATATCCTGGCAACAGTGGTTAGTAAAGTTATGTATTGTTTTCCCCGTGGCTGCTTAACAGTTTTCTGACAAGGGAAAAATTCCAAACTGCAGCAACAGAGGCAGCAGTGCCAAGAAAGGAGTGTTCCCTGTAAGCACCTGAGGTGGCTATTTGCCAACTGTAGAGTAGCAGAACTGGATGCAGACAACAATCCAGTGGGCAAAAGTCCTCTTTGAGGCTGGATTGCCTTTTTCCCACTTCACCATATGTCAGAAACAGTTGAGAATGACAAGACCTATGGTCTTTAGTATGTTCCAGGGAGTATCCCAGTCACCTCTTGACATCCAAGCCATGCAGCTTCAGTTCACCTGTACTGAGCTTTCCAGTGAAAAGCACTGAAAAGGTGACGAGCTGGTTCAGATGAAATGCAGACAACACCTTGGGAAGGAATTTTACGTTAGTCCTAAGGACCACCTTATGCCTGTGGCAGATGATGTACTTATGGCCGGTGCAGAGGGCTTGAATCTCACTCACCCTTCTGGCTGAAGTGATGATTGTCAGAAAGACTGTTGTCCAAGTGACACAGTTCAACTCCACAGTGGCCATGAGCTTGACTATACAGATGTTCAGATCACATGTAGGGACAGGTTCCCCAGCAGGGGGATACAGAGACAAGAGGCCCCCTAAAGAACTACTTGAAAAGGAGTGAGAAGCCACTGCTTTTTGATTGCATGCTGATTAGTGTAGGAGAACTAAAGCCTGAGGTTTGCAGGTGAAAGAGGTGTAGTAGTTAAAGAGTGCGGGCAGATCTACCTGGAGAGGATGATCTGCTGAGGGCACACCATAGGGAAAACCTCTTTAGTCTGGAAGCATATGTTTTCCTAGTAGCAAGTTTTCTTGACACTTTAAGGACCTGGAGGACTTGGTCAGAGAAAAAAATAAGAATACTTTATCTAGCTCTTCAGGAACCAGGCCTTGAGGTATACAGACCTGAGGTTCTGAAAGGCTGTTTTGCCCTGGGACGTGATTAGTAGATTGTATCTCAGGGAAAGATGGATGGGCTGTCTGATGGACAGGGCCATGAGCAGGGAGTACTCAGGTTGCCTGACCTAACCTGGAGCTGTCAGAATTAAGGTTGCAGGCTGACCTCTGAGTTTACAGGAACTCAAAACAACAGGGGGAAATGGAGGAAAGGCATACAGAAACTTCCCTGACCAATCCAGGGACAGGGTTTTGTGATGTAATACCTTATGGTGGTGGTGTCTGTCCTGATCTGGACAGAGTGACCCTTGACCAGCAGTGCAAATGACTGAAGAGCTAGATACACTGCTGCTGACTGCAGGCTGATTCACAGTTTCACAAGGACTCGATAAAACAGGGGAAATAGAAGGAAGATGTATATAAACTTTCCTGACCCCTCCATAACCCGTTTACTGTTAGGTCTTCCAGGTGGGCATCGCAGCCCAACCTGGAGGTATCTGTTGTAGGACAGCTGTAGGAGCCTGTACCTGATCAGGTATCCCTTCTCCGAAGTTGTCCTTGTCTTTCCTGAAAACCAATGCCTGTAACAGGATTTTTGTGACAGGCATCAACATAGAGGGGTGTAGCTCTGAGACCAAGGGACCCACACATGGTACTGAATGCCCCTTATCTGAAGACCTGCTCCTGGAACCACTGCTGTGGTAGAAATCTTGTGCTTATATGAACTCCAGTATATGTATTAGTTCTGATTCAGACTTTTGCATGATTGTGGGGAATCTTAATCCCTCTAGAGTGTTCTAGTCTCTCTAGAGTGTTCTGGGTCAGAAGGAGTGAGTCATTCACCTTTTGTTGTGACTTCCCCTCAACTAACCAGTTGTCTGGGTAAGAGAAGACCATCACCCTTTGTCTTCTGAGGTGCAACACCAGGATGGCCAAGGTCCTTGTGAATGCTCTAGGAATATAAGACAGGCTGAAGGGAGGGTTGTTAACAGGTAATGACTTGAGGTGAGCCTGCACCGTGGGTATTTTCTGTGACTGGGCCTGTTCGGAATGTGAAAAAATACACATTCCTCAGGCCCAAGGATGCCGGACAGTTCCCCATGTTGACGGGCTGGGATAACTGTGGACTAAGTGATCCTCTTGAATATATGTATATATATATATATATATATATAAAAAATTTTGACCTCCAATTCCAGCAGAATTCTTTCCACTGGATAGGGTGGGAGGAAGTGTCTGTGTGCAGTTAGAGAAGCATATTGAAGAAAAGAGTGAAGCCTTGGCCCACTACTTCCCTGACCCATTCATCTGTGGTGATGTTTTCCCACTTCCGAAGAAAAAAGCCTCCCTTCCCCCTATTGGAAACGGGTTGGTGACCTGGATGTACGCATTATGAATTCTGTCTGAGCTGTGCCTTAGAGGATGAAGCCTGGTCAGCTTTTATGGAAGATTTTCCACCTCTGCCCTGAAGTAACATCTCACATGAGAGTAGTCATAGGGCATGGTCACTTTCTTGAAGCTTGTATGACATGAAGGCCTTTTCCTTCTCAGTGTTTTTTTTTTGTACTTCTTTGTTTTATCACCTAAGAGGGAATCATTCTCACATGGAAAAAACATAAATTGAAGACAATTTAGTTGTCCTAGACATTTGCCTAGAAGCAGTGTCATAGTTATACATGGACGTATGGGACTGGTACTTTAGGGATGGCTTACATTTTCTTCCCTGTACTGCCCAGCTTCAGGAATCTTTGTTTTCCATAATAGATATCAAAACCCCAGTCCCTGGAACTGGGGGCGCTGGTACCAGAGACTGGTAAGGAACAGCAAGCCCAAGAAAGCTCCCATGGCTTGAAAAGCCAGGAAGAGAAACATTTCAAGCCTTTGCCGTGTCCTCCTGAGAAGGCTGTTCTTTTTATTTTATCCACTGATGTCTCCTTTCTCTTTTTAGAAGGAGGGGCAGTGACATGTTTTTCTCCATGTTTTCTTTCTGTCCAGTGGCATCTCCTTCTCAGCAGGATGGGCAATGATATGTCTCCCTTTATGTTTTCTTTTTGTCCACTGGCATTTCCTTTTGCTTTCCAGCAGGAGGGGCAGTGGCCATTTTTTCTTTGTACTTTACTTTGTTCATTGGCATCTCCTTTTGCTCCCCAGCAAGAGGGGCAGTGACATGACTTCTTTTTTTTTAAAACTTTCTGGGGATTCACAATAACTGTCCTGAACTGAGGAGAAAGCAACTTAACAAAATGCATGAAGTCTGCCTATCCACTAATAGATAACTAAATAGTTAACCAAATACACAGCTGGGAAGATCTTGGGGTATTATGTACCACAGCACCTGCTGAGCAAACCGACAATCAGGCAGACATGACATTCCTGTGAGCATACTGTGCTTGGGACTACTGGTACATGCATATTTATTTTTTGAAGCATGTAAACAATTTTTTTTTTATTTTGGCAGGGGTTGACCTTAAGTTTTTTTTGCACTAGCCAGCAGGACAAGTCAATCTAAAATTGCACTAGCCCGCAGTGGTTTGCCTTAGTCTGCACTCAATGTCACCATGTGCATTTGACCCATAACACAATGAATAACTGATTAAAGCAGTGTAGTTTGAAAGTTTATTTACATATAATGTATGGTAGAATGTTGTTATAGGTAGAAATCTACCTATTTATAACAACATTTAACCATCAATGTGACGTCATGGTGTTGTTAACCTATCGATGGTACGTCACATCGATGGGTTAAAAACTGGGAACAGTCTGGGCGTGCACACAAATGGATTGGACGGCCTAGAAACGGCCGTGGCGGTGAAGGCAGAGCAGCGGCAACATAAAAAAACTGCAGTAAGGAACTGCTTTCTTTTGTATAAACCTAAATTGTACCATACACTATAAAATACAATGTACAGTATGGTACATCGATGGGTAACCGTTTTGTTAACTCATCTCGAGGTTACCATGGCGACCTAAACCTCTCAAGCTTGGCTCTCGAGGTTTACGTGGTCACCCTGGCAACTTCTCGATGGTTAACAAACCGGTTAACCATCGATGACCATACATTATCCTCTATTTATATAATGATGACATAACACTCAAAATGACCACTTGTTTCAAAACATAAGCATTCAGTGACTCATAAATAAATATAGAAAAATCTGCCCACCAGCCACAGCCCCCTTTGCTGGCAATGAGGTTGGATTCACCAAGGTAGCAGGCGGGTAGTACAGATGTGTTGTTCTTCCCCTCCCCAAACACTACCACAACTTTATAGCTTTACACACACCCAGGTCGCCCCCCCCCTTGCAAGCAATGAGGTTGGATTCACAGAGGTAGCAGACAGGCAGTAAAGTGTTGTTCTTCCCTCTTCCCCAAACACCACCACACACTGTTTACAGTTTTACACACACCCATCTCCCCCATTTTGCAGGCAATAAGGCAATGATTGAACAGAAAATAAAAAACGCAGAAGAACTGTTACACTGTTTTACATCCCCCCCCCCCCAACTTTGCAGGCAATGAGGCACTGAATGAATAGAACACAGGCAATAAATGAACAGAACATAGAAAACAGAAAACACAGGAGAATTGTTAGTTTTATACACAGCCCCCACACACACACACACACTTTGCAGGCAATAAGGCACTGAATTAACATAGCACAGACTATAAATGAACAGAAAAAAAAGAAAACGCAGGAGAATTTTACACTGTTCACACACATCCAACACCCCCCCCCTTTTTTGTAGTTACTCTGTCTTTAATTGCAGCAAGTCTGATTCAACAGCAAACTGTTTGCTGCAAACAGCATATAGGAAAATGAGGAAACCCAAAGATTAAAGGAGAACACAGTTAAGACACAGACAATATTTTTGATAACACAGTGACTGCCAGCAAACTCAGAAGAAGGCACAACATTCTCCCCTGCCCCCACACAACCTCAGAACTGTCCATTAAAAACATCAACTGTACTTGAGAGTAGCGTTGTGGTGAGTGCAGGCATTGACTTTTTTTTTTTTTTTGCACTAGCGACTAGCCCCAAAGATTAAAGAAGCACACCACCAGAGTAAGCCACAGAAAACATTTTTCATCATGAAACAGCCAAAGTGAGAAGGAACATTTCCCCTGCCACACTACCTCAGAATAATCCAGACCATTACAATTTAAATTCAAAACCATTGACTGTACCTGAGTGTGGCATTGTGGTGAGTGTTTCTTCCAGCTCCCAGTCTGCTTGTCTCAGAGAAGTCCTGCAAGTCCAACTCTTACCAATGCCTTGAAACAGCGTTCTGCCACACTCCCAGTTCTGAATACAGTAAGCACCACAATTGCTGAAACAGCCAAAGCCAGTCTTCACTAGAGCTCCTCAGATGCTGAACACAAACAGCCTGAAGTCCTTCAACACTTCCATATCGTCGGGTTTTCAAATTTTCCGGGCTTTTTTGCCTTTAAAACACCAGTTTATAGCCCTACTTCTTGAACAGTGAAGCCCTGCCCCAACCCCACTAGCTGCCAATGACCGCCACATGCTCACACAATGGAGCAGTCTAGTCATCAGTCTTGGGCTGTGCTCGCCCATAACCAGATTTACTGTGCTCTTCTGAACTTCTGTCCCTAATCCTGCCTGCCACTGCAGCTAAATTCATTCATTGGTGGCCTCCCCTGTGATGTCATCCCAGAGCTGTTCCCACAGCCACTGCTTCACCCTCCCTGTCGGCTTGCAAAATACAGTGCTAGCCAATAGAATGGCATCATACTGCTGAGGAAACTTTGCCGACCAATAGACTGCCATATTATAAACCCCTGCAAGGAACTTCTGGCACTACCAGTTGTTTGGATCTCCCACTGCCTGCTTGTCTTACTTGTGGCCGATCTGGTCTCCAGATGTTTGGTACAGTTTTGCTGCCTTGAACCGCTTGTGCTCTGAACATGATTGCAGACTCTGCCGTCAGACGCAAACTGCACTAGCCTACACAGACAGGTAGGGAAGCATCTGCACTAGTCCGAGGCAATCTGCACTATTTATTTTTTTATTTAGTTTTTGTTGACCGGGCAAGTGCACCAGACAAATCCTGCCTATTTTCAGGCACGACCTGGGGGAAGGGGATACAGATGAATGCCAACTGACCTTGAACCAGATTAAGCTGTTGGTGGTATTCTTAGTGAATGAGGGAAAGTTGGCCAGGACACTGGGGAAATTCCCCTGCTCTTTTCGATAAGTGCCATGGGATCTTTAACATCTACCTGAACTACCACCAATCCAGGCAGATGGGACCTCGGTTTAATGTCTCATCCAAAAGACGGCACCTCAGAAGTGCAGCACCCCTCTCATGCTGCACTACAGTGTCAGTACTGGGATGTTAACCCAAGTGCCAGATATGGGAACTGAACCATTAAAAACATCAACTGTTGCAAGTGTGGCAAGTGTGCTACCTACTGAGCCTGTACCACTGACACTATACCCCGGACTAGTAAATATATGTTAGGGTCGAACCCTGATTTTGGTATAGAATGTAAAAAGGATAGAACTGTAAACTGTATGTACTCAAACAGCATACTTATACATGTCAACATGAAACACACAATTTAAGAACCTAAGATTACATTATCTGCTGGGGTCTATCTGACACGCAACCACTCAGGTCAGACAGTGAAACATAATGAAGAAGAACCCACAGTGAAAACAAGCGTGGTTTGTTTTTATAAAAATATATATGTCTCTTTCTTCAGGTCTGTCTGACAAGCCCTTTAGTCAGAACAGACAGAGAGAAAGTCTGATCCGTGGTTTCAACCACAATTAAAAAGTATGCCTTGTTTCTTCCCAGCACGTTAAAAACATCTTGGTTCCCAATTGTGAGACTGAGAAAAACAGGGAGAATAAACAACCATAACTCCAGAAACAAACAGGCGATGAGTTTCTCACAACAGACAACAGAGGTATCGGAGAAACTTGACCATGACAAGAATGCAACATGCCAATAGCCAGAAATGACAAAGAAAATACAATGACATTTTACTTGTTTATCTTTTGATTTTCCCACTGAAGAGGGAAAAAAAAACACCCAAGCATGGTGCAGCTTGAGTATTGCATCTCCAACCGTGATAAAACATGCCAGAAGGAGAAAAATAGTAATAAAGCAAATTCAATGGCATTTCTCTTATCTACTTTATTCATCCTCCAAGCGGGAACCAAGACAACACTAAACCAGACCGAAGAGGGGGAATTAAAAAAAAAAGTAGTCACCACTAAATTTGTAATTAAATGTAAACCCCCAGTGATGACAGCACTGAATAATGCAGCTGTCCGATTCCAAGGACGATGGCAGACTGGAGAGCTCACGTCATGATTTAAACTTTGGAAAAACCCAGTTAAAACCAAGTAAAGTCTAAAAACTACTGAGGGCAACGCTAGCAACAAATAAGAAATAAGCATTTGTCAATGCCAAAAGTTTGTCATTGGTACTGCTATTGTACCGGGTTGGGCATGACTACAGTTCCCAGCAGCCTTGGCTGCTGGCTTATTTACATGTGCTTTTTAGCACTTTTGAAAAAACACATTTTGCAGTCCCAGGTCCCCCATCATGTCTCCAGACCCCATTTAGGTGATTTGGTGGTCCAGGAGCATAGGGGAACTCTGTGTTGCTGCAGGAGTAGCTTTAAACAACATGCGGTCCGGCCCGCCAGTGCAGCGGTAACACTACTGTCAGGACGCCGACGACCCGAGTTCAGGAATTGCCCAGGAGATGGAGGGCAGGCGGGAGGAGGAGGCTTGAGCATCCAAAGAACTCCTCACCTTCTCCAGGGAGGGGGGGTTATAGTTCGGCGCTTGACTGGCCTCTGTCGGAAGCCGGAGGCACAGCAAGCGTTAGAGCTAGTCTGAGGGGTTACAGCATGATGGACGTTGATGGTTGCAGCTTATTGTCTGGGCGCACGGCACGCTCCCTCTAGAACAAGGGAAAATCGGCTTCTGGAGCACCGGGAAGATGGAGCACCCAGTGCAGACCCCACCACTCCTGCCTGCCTGTCCTGCTGGGTGCCCAACAAGAACAAGAAGGACTTTGGGGTATACGGGCCCCACTTTGTACCCACCTGGGGGGGTATAGCCACAGATCCATGAGGTTCACCCACAGGTTCAGGTAGCTGGAGAGAGGGGCAGACACCATGGGTGACGCCTGATGGTGCGGGGCTCCAGGAGAAGGGGGGGGAATAAACTACAAGTAAAAAAAAAATGCGCTCCCATCCCTCTGTAGATGCGCATATGTACAGTATGTAGCTGTGGGAGCACAGGGCCCTATAGGACAACAATGACCAAATAGTCAGCATTGGCACCTTATAACCCTATGTCATGTATCCTGTATAGAACATTTTTAATTTTTTTTCAGTTTATCTTTTTATTAATTTTAAGTATATAAAGACATACAGGCATACATAATGAAAGGGAAACCTCATATAGATTACAAAAGGGTATCACTTAATAAAACACATGTTTTGGTTGAGTATAATGAGGATGCCTTAAATAATATAAAATAAGAGTTTGTCTTATTTATATCATAAGTAGTGAAAAAAGAGTTACAGTTATTAAAGTATTATGAATTCAGAGAGATCAGTTAAGTGCAAGATGAGTATGAGAACAAGTTATAGCAGGCTTTTAAACCATTACATGAAGTGATACCTATAAGAATACAAACATTATACAGCACAGGAGGAATATAAATAAAAGAGAGATGTATGTTGAAGGTAGAAAATAGCACAGGGTAGAAAAAGGAAGAAAGAAGTAGGGTGGGAAAGAAAAAGAGGGGAGATATCTGTGCACAGAGTGTTAGAGAGACCCAGATCTAATTAACAGAGTAAAGGTATACCAAAAGGAAAGCTAAATAAATCTTGAGGATTAGGGTCTTAAGAACCAGCCATTTCAATGAATTTAAAATAATTCTGCCAGCACTGATCATATATGGTGAGTCGATCATGAATAACATGGTATAGACGGTCTAGTGAGGCGTATTGAGAGAGTCTTTGAAGAACATCAGAAAGGGAGGGAACAAGGGTAGAGTTCCATTTAATAAGAATCAGACGTTTAACCAAAAGAAAAAGTATGTTTAGCCATCTAAAATGTGCATGAAAGGGAGGAGTTACTCGGAGTATAGAGGCCTAGGAGGAATAGTTTTGGATCAAAGTGAAACTTTTCTCATAGAACATTTTTGAACCATCACCAAAATGTAATTCTGTGTAACTGCAATGCCATTTTGCGCTACAGGCGTAGAAACACATTTTAGCAAGGATCTGAAAAATAACAGCTGTGACATACAAGAGATGGAGTAATACGAAGGCTATGTTGAAATTCTGGGGCCAAAATATTTAACATTTCCAAAGTTAGAGCGGGTGTAGCGAAATTGCAACAAATGACCATAACTTTGGCATTTTTACAAATTTTGACCCCAAATTTTCAACATAGTCTTCTTACGACCCCACCTCATAAACCCTGTAGGTGAAAGGTTTCAATTCCATGACAAAATGCCACTCCATGCCACAGGTGTGAAAACACATTGCAAAGAGGATGTGAAAAATGACACCTGTACTATTCATGAGGTGGTATGAAAAAATGCCTACGTTAAAAATTTGTAGTCAATATATTGAAAATTACCAAATTTATGTGCCTGCGTAGAAAAATTTAAATGAACGCACATAACTCAGCCATTTTTTTTTAATTTTTGCACCAAATTTTCAACATGTCCTTTTTGGGACCCCACCTCATGAACACTGGCAGTCAGATTTCATTATTCGGTCCAGAAAGTTAATTTTGTGCAGCGACCGCGAAATCACCTTCCGGGCCCGATTAACGAAACAACAGTCACAGTGTTCATGAGGTGGAGTCCCAAAAAGGCCATGTTGAAAATTTGATGAACAAATTCAAAAAATTCCAAAGTATCAGCATAAGTAAAAAATGCCATTGAAATACATTATACAGGACTTACCTTTATTCCTCAGTTCGCAGTTTGGCTTTGAAGAGTGCAGACGTGTCCTGGTCCGTAGAAGATGATGTCCTACAAGCTCCACTGGTACGTATAGGGTAAGGGGGTGAAGGGTGCTGGGTACTCAGTGGGAGTGTCGGGATGGTGGAGGGAATGGCAGCGATGACGACGAGGGACTGTTTTCTTTTTTCAGGTTAACAAACAAAAAAGACATAGGGGGACTGTTTTCTTTTTTCACAGGATAAATACTTAAAATAAATATTTTGGAACACTGGGGGTGGGCTCCTCAGTGGTTCCACACTACTTGGGGGGGCTTGTAAAGCCAATACTGGGATTGAGCACCCTAATGTCGGCAGCATAAAATAAACAACAGGCTGCTGTGCATGTTGGGGAGGGTGGAGGATGAAGGATGATGTTGGTACCGGGAACCGAATTGTTTTTGGGTCTGTTTCATCTCTGGGATCAGTCCATTTTACTATCTGCTCTGGCCCCCACATCCCCAAGTTGCACAGTACGGTGATGCCCCTTTGCACTTATTTTCCGATTTCAGGTATTACACCCTGTTGTGTGCTTCTAGCGTGAAGCGTGATTGCATGTTCAAATCAATGAATGTGCTTATTTTTATTTCAGTTGAATGCGCTTATTTTCCAATTACAGGTATTAAACCCTGTTGTGTGTAACTTGTAATCAAACCAACATTTTTTAGCAGCGTGCTTCTAGCATGATGTCAGTGTACTGTAATACCTGCAATCAGAATATAAGTGCATTGGGGGCCCAGAATGCTCCTGAATCACTGGACAAGGGATGGGTGGTGATCTGAGGGTGGGGGTGCCAAAAATACACCACGGACGATTGTAGGGTGGGGGTGCCTTGTTGGCAGCTGAAGTCAGAAGACTGTTGGTGGCCATACTATTGGTGGTGTCGCAGCCGAAACTGAAAGTGACCACGTCAATCTCAGTACAACACTGATCAGCTGTTTGCTGAGCAGTGTCCTGTAGATCAAAGGAAAAAACTGCCATATTATTGGTTCGGCTGTTTCTTTTGATCTCCACGTAGTGTCCCCCCATCAAGGCAAAACTGCCATAAGCATTAGCCTTGCTGATGATTGGTCTGGCACTGTCTCACTCATTGCAGACCACTCTGCATTGGACAGACAGTGTCACACCCATCTCAAAGCCACTTGTAGCAAGACGCTCGCATGCGTGTGCACGGCGAACTTAAAAACGAACAGTGATACTTATACATGGCGTCTGTAAATGGAGTGAGTTGCTGAAGAGAGCTCTTTGGGGTGACTTGCTTCTACAGGTGGAGAAGGAGATCTGACATTGGGCTGTTGAACACAGCGACACCTAGTTGGGCTGAGTTTGAATTTCATTCCAAATTCCACCACGCGCTCTGGGGCACTTCAACCTGCCAGGCTGAAATGCCTATGTTAAGCATAATGAAGGATTCCTGAGGTTTGAATTAATAAATTCCAGAAAAAAATTAAAAAAATGTGAAAAATACTGTACATGAGTTACAGGGGTAATAAGGATGAGAGGTAGTGAAGTGAACTGTGATCTGCTAACCATACTATTGTCGGTCCTGAAGGTGCTTTATTCTGCTAGTTGCTACTTAGTTATAGTTTGTAATTAGTGCCTAAGTTATAATATATTTGCTAGTTAGTTGTAGCTTGAAATAGTACCTAAGCTGTACTTTATTAATTAGTTATAGCTTGTAAATAGTACCTAAGCTCTAACTTATTTGCTAGCTAGTTATAGCTTGAAATAGTACATATGTTCTAATGTATTTGTTAATTAGTTCTAGCATGTATTAGTACCTATGTTCTAAACTTTTTGCTACTTAGTCATAGCTTGAAGTAGTAATAAGCTCTAAATTATTTGCTAGCTAGTTATAGCTTAAAATAGTATCTAATTTCTAATTTATCCCATTACACCCTTCTTGTGTTCCCTATTGAAGCAATGTATTGTTTTTAATGTGAGCACTTAGTTTTCATTATTTTCATTTTTTACACTTTTTCTCTAATATGCCATCAACTTCTCTGGTGTTTCTCACCCTCCTCTCTCCTTTCATCTCTTTTACACATTCTACTGTCCTCTCTGCCTTTCCCTTTTTTAGCTATTCTCCCTTATCATTCCCCACTCCTCCCTATTCCTCTTTCCCCTTTCTCTTCCATTCCCCTTGGTATCCTTGGTGTCAGTTCCTTCCTGTTCCTTGGCTTCACACTGAAGCTCTCTGGTGCTTTCTATCTCTTCTCTCCCCCTGCTTTTCCCCCCCAATCTTCCCTCCTTCAGGCATCATCCTAGTTCTTTAAAGTTCTTAGTCACTTTGCTACTTTTGTTAGCAGGTGACACTGAACTTAATTCACTACTTCATCCATATAGCTTCCCAAAAGATTGAAAGTTGCCCATTTAAACATCTGTAGCCTTCTCCCAAAAACTGACCAACTACAGCCTTTAATGCTTAACTTGCAGCCAGATGTACTAGTTATATCTGAATCCCGGCTCTCCTCTAAAGTACAGAATTCTGCTGTAACTATCCCTGGTTACACTGTAACCTGGGAAGATCGTGCAAACAGGGGTGGTGGTGGTGCTATTTCTATATCCATCAGTATTCAATTTGTGACTGTTCTTGCTGTTTCTTCCCCCTCTTGCTATGAGCTGCTGCTATTTAAACTCTCCCTTCCTTTTTTTTGTTCCCATTCTTTATTGCTGGTGCTTACTGTTGCCCTGGTATTTCCCCTGCTTTAGTTATTGAGCTGCTTTCAACTATATGTTCTAACTTTTCCAGAAGTAAGCTTAATATTCTCAGTGAATGTCATATAAACTGGATCTCTCCCAATACAAATAAAATTGCTCAAAATGTAAAGTCACTGCAATTGACTCAACTAATTTCTGACTCCACTCGCCTAAATTTTAAATCTGTAAATCACTTTCTATTAGACTGGGTCCTCTTTTCTCATCACCACATTTTGGATTCAGGAATCCTTCCTGATGCCCTAGTGATCATCATGTTTACTGTGGGCACAAGACACATTGTCCTAAGTCCCTTCCTAAATTTATATATCTTAGGTCCTTTAGGTTACTGGACTTGTCCTCTCTCCTAGCTGACCTTGTGGCTACTGACCGGTCCCTAATCTCAACAGCCAATAATACAAATTTTGCCCAACAACACTTTCAATCCAAATTTATGGCTGTATGGGATTGTCATGCTCCCCTGAGAAGAACCAGAGTACGGAGCTCTCATCTTCCCTGGATATCAGGTGAGGTGATGACTTGCCTCTGTTCTAGAGACCTTTCCCGGTGTTCTTTTAAGATCCCTGGTGGCTTTGGCTAACTATCATCACCTTCATACACCTGTACCAATGTCATAAGACTTGTAAAGCCTGAGTATTTTGTATCTGCTCTCCAGAACAACATTAATCATCCCTCCAGGTTGAGGAAGGTTATCCATTACCTTTTCTCCCCTCCGACCCAATTCCCTTCCCCTGCTGTCAAGATTGATGGCTCCCTCATCTCTGACCCTTCTATTGTTGCCTCTTCTTTTAACTTCTACTTTGCTGCCTGTGCCCTCTCTCATCCCTTCTTCCCCTTTCCCCTTATATCCGCTACCTTGTCCCCCTTTAAATCTCTGTTTTTCCTTCTCTTCTACTACAACCTTTGCTTTCTTTAAGTCCTTTCTTGCCCTTAATCCTCACGATGGTGGCAACCCTTTTGTCCTTGATTTTAAACTTCTACTTCTCTCAGCACCTGCCATCACACTACTTATTACTCCTCAACCTTTCCTTTGCCTCTACTACTGTCCCTGAGGCCTGGAAGCAGGCTACTGTCATTGCTGTCCATAAAGGTGGTGACCCCTCTTCTCCTTGTAACTTTCATCCTATTTCTCTCCTTCCTACCCTAGCTAAGTTACAGAAACACCTCTTACTATCCCAACTCTCTTCCTTCCTTGACTTTTACTCCTTCTTCACCCCTTCCAGCCTGGTTTTAGGAAATCTCACTCCACTTACACTTCCCTCCTTTGGCTCACTGACTCCATACTCTCAGGTATGGATCAGGGTCTGATCACATCCTCCATATTTGTTGATTTTGCTAAAACTTTTGACACTGTGGCACATACCCTCCTTCTGAACTAGCTTAAAGCAGGGGGTCTTTCTGACTGCAGTCATTTGGTTTTATTCTTACCTTGAGGATAGGTCTCAAGCTGTCCAGATAGGAAGTTCCATTTCATCACCACTCCCTATCTACTCAGGTGTCTCGCAAGGGTCTTTCCTGAGTCCTATTCTCTTTTCCATATTCCTGAATGACCTCCCCTGTGTCTGCTCTTCTGTGTCCATTCACATGTACGCTGATGATGCAGTCCTTTTTGCACCTGGCTCCTCTTCCGATGACCTTATCTCACAGCTGCAGCTGGATTTTAACAATATTCAGTGCTGGTTCTAGTCTAATCAACTGTCCTTCAATGCAAAAAAAAATGGTTTTCATGTCTTTTGATACCCATTAGAGACTCTCCAGACTCACCCATCTCCCTTTATTTCACACTCTTGATGATGATATGATTGAGGATATATAACCTTGATTTCTCAGTTCATATTGATGCCATACACCAAAAGCTCCACTTCAAACTTGGTGCACTGTACAGGAACAAAGCAAGTATTCTGCTTTCTGTCTGCTGAGAGACTGTTTTAAAGATGCAACTCCTATTTCTGATTATGGAGACATAGTCTAATGTGGAGCTCCCAAATCCTCCCTTTGCCAGGCTAGACCCCCTCTTCCACTTTTTCTTTTGTTTGGCTTTAGATTCTTTCTCTCATACCCACCATTGTTCACTCAACTCTGCCCTTTCTCTCCCCTCTCTTGATGCCAGTCACCTTTCTCATTACACCTCCTTTATTTCTAAATTCTGGTTTGGTTCCCTTCCTTCCTATCTTTCATCCTTCTTATCCTCTCCTCCTGCATTCCACTACTCTCTCTCTCTCTCAACAATAATAATTCCCATTCCTTCTCTATTCTTTCTAGAAAATCTACTCTTGGTCAGTGTGCTTTCTCTGTTTTCCTAAACTCTGGTTCTCTCTTCCCCTATCAATTCACTCTGCTTCTTCTGCTTTCTCCTTACAGTCACTTCTTAATGACCTTTCTTCTCCCCTTTGCTACTGTCTATGACCCTCTTCCTCTCCCCCAACCAGTTTGCCCTGGCAGTTTGTTTCCCTTATTACCTTTTCTCTGTTCTGTACTTAAAGGAGCAGTACCCTCACCTAAATTATCTCAATTGTATCTATTACACACATATTTTATACTTTTGCTTTTAATATTTTGATTATGGTTCTGTTATATAGTATTTGTCATCTATGTCTTTGCACATTTGCCCTTTAATGCTCACACGTTGTTTCCTATCACTGAGCCAATAATTAATCCATTTAATAATATTTGGATGGAACGTATATCTTTTTAGTTCCTCAACCAGCACTCTATGAGAGACAGTGTCAACAGCTTTCTCATAATCAAGAAAGACAACATCAACTGGAAGTCAGTTATCCAATTCCATGCTTACTAGCTCAAAAAATGTATTAAATTATACCGACACTATCTACCCTGTGAAAAAACATACTGTCATAGTTCTATGATGTCCATGTTTTTAAGGTGTATAACCATTTTCTGTTGTAGTATTCTTTCCATTATTTTGTCCAGACAGGAGATGAGGCTAATAAACCTGTAGTTGGTTACATACTGTTTATTACCACCCTTATGAATTGGTACTACCGACGCCAGTTTCCACTCTGTTATGGCGGTCCCTTCATTGAGTGATACATTGACTATTAGTGTAACTACCCCTGTTAATTCAGTGGCTAGTTCTTTAATACATGTTGATGGAATTCCATCAGGACCAGGTGATGAGTTCATTTTTGTTGTCTTAATGGCTGCCATAACTTAATCGAGTGTAATCTTTATATCAGTTTCATAATTTGGTAAATTATCTAAAGATACATTCTTCTTAGGTTTACACATACTAAGAAAGTAATGATTAAATTAAGTCACCATGTGTAACTCATTGACAATTGGCTGATTCTCCTTAATTAAAGGCCCAATGTTTGGTTATTTCCCCTTTAATGACCCTACATAATTGTAAAATTGTTTTTGTTATTCTTAGTTATTGTAACTAAATTTAGTTCAAGGCTTTTTTTGGCAGATCTTATTGCTTTCTTACACTCATTTGTTTTAACTTTAAACTTTTGCCATTTCTCCACTGATTTTTTTTTTGTGTGTTTATTAAATGCCTTTTTTTAATTTTAATCAGTCTCTTAATTTTTCTGTTCAACCACAAAGGTACTCTTTTATTATTATTGTATTTGATACATTTGGAGACCCTTTTTCTGTATAGCTAGCCACATCTGTTCACACTCTAGCTCAATAGTTCTCAGACTTTGTCACAGTGAGCCTCCCCAAATCCATGGAAAAGATTTTGAGCTTCCCCAAAAACTGAAATAATCTTGTGCCTCCCCAAAGTAAAATAACACACTGTACTTTGCACAGTATACCATGGATAAATTGAAACCTCTTTGAGTACTTGGCTCGCATACAGTTCTTTGTCTTATACCGACTTGGAACTTCTGAAAAAGAGCTCCTGTGCTCAAAGGTGTTATCTGAATAACAAATAAATAAAATAAACAAATATAATTATTCAGCTTATTGTACCCCCCCCCCCCACAGGCCAACCTACTTGCTCTATTTTCATTCTTGAACCATTGTTACCCTTTGTTGCAGCACCTTCATGCGTCAGACTACTTTCTTTGTTTCCTCTCTATATGAAATAACCTTCCTACATACTTTGCTTCTCCCCATCCTTCCCTGCTCCTAAGCAACTTCTCAGGGAATACTTTGCTCCTTCCTGCTATTGCTTTTAGCACTTCTATGCTCAACCCTTATAGTTGGGCTGTTCTGCCATCAGTTTACAAATTGATCAATTACCACCATTCATTATTAATTTATTGTTCATATTTATTTGCACTATTGCTCATTGTATATTTCTTGATTGTTTTGCAATTACCTTTTGAAATGTATTCACTCCCTACTCTTCCCCGGGTACACCTGAAATGAGCCTTGGCTCATTCACCTTCCCTTGTCACCTATTAGTAAATAAATACATAAAATTCACCTACTGTTATTATCCTCTTTCAGTTTGCTTCATCTCTTCACACAAAATATATAAAACCCAACATTTAAATACAGTACTTTTTCAGACTTGCTTGAGCCTCCAGGCTGGGACTCCCCAGGGAGGCTGGCCTCACCATTTGAGAACCCCTGCTCTAGATGTTTAAGTTCAATTTCCCAGTCCCAGTTGGACAAGTATTTTTTAATGGCCACATAATCTGCCTTATAGAAGTTCCTAGATTTTGTAATGTCACGGGTAGTGGAAGTGTAAAATTTAATATTCCATAAAATCATGTTATGGTCACTATCTCCAAGGGGTTCTATGACTTGGGGTGTGTTCCTCAAATCTTTGATGTTAGTGAGGATAAGGTCCAAAGCATTGTTTTTCCTGGTGGGTTCTAATACTAACTGTTCTAGGTCATGCTGCAATATAGAAACATAGAAACATAGACTTTGACAGCAGATAAGGACCGCTTGGCCCACCTAGTCTGCCCAGTACCCTACCTATTGGATAAGCTGCAGATCCTAGTTAAATAACAGCCTACTTCTTCCTACCCACCCACCCGAATTGCCTTATGTCTGTCTCATACATTTTTGAATTCCCCCACTGTTTTTGACCCCACAACCTCCTCAGGAAGACCATTCCATGTGTCCACCACCCTCTCTGTGAAAAAATACTTCCTCACTATGTCCCTGAGCCATCCCCCATCTTCAAATTGTACCCCCTTGTTCATATTGAGATCCTCCAGTCTCCCCTCATATGACTTTTGGTGCAGCCCCTGCACCATTTTTGCCACCCTTTTCTGAATCACTTCTACTCTGGCTATGTCCTTCCAGAGATGCAGCCTCCAGAACTAGACATAGTACTCTAGATGAGGGATCAACAATGTTCTATACAGTGGCATCACCACCTCCTTCCTTCTGCTGGAGAGATACCTCTCCCTATGCACTGGTATCTCCTTCACCATCTTTCTTCTGCTGGAGATCTCTCTCCTTATGCATCCCAGCATTCCACTTGCTCTCCTCACAACCTTCTCACATTTTTTGGTAATCTTTAGCTCATCAGATATGATTACTCCCAGGTCCCTTTTCTGTTTGTTGGCCATCAGTACCTCCCCCATCATGTACTCCTCCGCTTGCACTTCTTTGCATTGAATCTTAGCTACCACACCCTTAACCACTCCTCAAGCTTGCTTAGGTCCCTTGTCATTTTCTCTACTCCTCCTCCTGAAGTGTCAACCCTGTTGTAAATGTCTGTATCATTTGCAAAGACACACCTTCCCTTCTAGCTGCTCTGCAATGTTGCTTATGAAGACATAAAAGAGGACTGGTATTAGCACTGATCCCTTGCAGGACCCCGCTGGTCACCCCCATCTCTTCAGATAGAACTCCGTTCACCACCACCCTCTGTGTCCTAGCGCTCAGTCAATTTTTGACCAGGTTTACTACCCTGGGACCCACTTCTAGGCAGCCCAGCATGTTTACTAGCCTCCTATGTGGGACGTTGTTGATGGCCTTGCTAAAATCCAGGTAGGCCACATCCAACACTCCTCCCTGATCCACCTCCCTAGTCATTCTGTCAAAGAAATCTGTCTGATTTGTTTGACAAGATCTTCCCGCTATGAATCCATGCTGCCTCGGACCGTGTTCTCCATTGGATTTGAGATATACCACAAATCTTTCTTTTAGTAGGGATTCCATTAGTTTCCCCACCACCGAGATCAGACTGACTGGCCTGTAAGTGCCAGCCTCCTCCCTGCTCCCACTTTTGCGGAGAGGGACTACATTTGCCCTCCTCCTGTCTTTTGATATGGCACCTGCTTCCAGAGAACTGTTGAACAGGGCTGTTAGTAATGCTGCCAGAACCTCCCTGAGTTCTCTTAATACTCTGGGATGTATCCCGCCTGGCCCTATAGCCTTGACCACTTTCAGATTAGCAAGTTTCTTTAAGACTCTTTCCTCCTAAAATGTATTGGTGTCCATCTCTCTCTCCCAGTGGTGCTTCCATCACCTAACTTCACCTAACTTTGGTTCCCTCCCCTTCCCCTTCTGTGAATATTGAACAAAAATACTTGTTCAGGATTTTGGCTTTTTCTTGGTCCCCCTCTGCACACTTCCCTCCTTCCCTTTTTAGTCTCTCAATCCCACCCTTAGTCTTTTTTCTTTCACTACTGTATCTGAAAAAGTTGATGCCCCCTTTTGTTATTGCCTGAGATATTTTTTTCTTCTGTTTGTGCCTTTGCACGCCTAACTGCTTTCCCCACCTTCCTCTGCTTTTCCAGATACACTTCCCTGTCTTCTTCCCTCTGCGCTTCCTTGTCTGTCCAGAATGCCACTCTTTTCGCCCTTATCTTCTTGGCCACTTCCTTTGGGAACCATAGTGGTCTTTTCTTTCTCTTTGTTTTGCTTACTTGCCTAATGCAAAGGCTTGCTTCCTCCACTATGTCTCCCTTAAGTTTCTCCCATCATCCTCCCCTTTCTCCTTCCCTGCCAGTGAGTTCCTAAGACATTCCCCCATCTTTGCAATGTCAACCCACCTGAAATCCAGGACCTTGCTTTCATATGGTTTGACTCTTCTGCTCTTCTCACATTCAACCATACCATACTGTGATCGCTTGATCACAGTTGACTCGTCACTTTTACATCTGTAATTCTGTTACTGTTGTTGAGTACCAGAACCAAAGTTTCTCCCTCTGGGGTGGGCTCCATCACTAGCTGTCTTAGGCACACCCCCTGCAGGGCTTCCAGGCTGCCTCTGTTTCTGGCTAAGGCTACAGCCTAGTTGCTCCAATCCACAACCAGCAGACTGAAGTTTCCTACCTGCAGCCGGTGCACCCCTTTATGGCGACACCCCGACAGCAAAACAGGAAAAAAGACCATTACGGCGACATTCGTGGTAATGGTCCTTTTTCCCTGTTTCACCTTCTCTCAATGTTCCACCCCCTTCCCGGACCAAGTCTGACCTGGAGTTGGAATCAAAGTCCGGGAGGTGTGGGGGGCAGAGCCCCCCGCATGGGTGGTATGGAGGGCACAGCCCCCCACAGAAAATTCCCATAGAATAGGATGGCACAATACCTGGTATTGTGCCGTCACTGTGGGGGAGGTCGACATTGTCGCTGCCGACATAACTTGGTGCTTCTACCGGCAGCACCTCCCCTTTAGCTGTCATTCTGTGGAAGGCTTCTACAGGTACCTTGTCCAGGTCTTCCACTTGTGTGGGAGGTCTGTAGATCACACCAGTATGAATGGCAAAGCCATTTCCCACGTCCAGGGTGACCCACAGGGCCTCTGCCTCTCCCTGCATTTCCTGTACCTCAGTTCCTTTCCTGATGTAGATAGCCACTCCTCCTCACTTTTTACCCACCCTGTCCCTCCTGAATAGAGTGTAACCTGGTATTGTCATATCCCAGTCATGGTTCTCCATGAACCATGTTTCGGTAGCAGCAAGAATGTCCAGGTCCTCCTCATCCATCAGTGCCACTAGGACTGGGATTTGGTTTCTCAGACTGCGGCATTTGTGCACAAGGCCTTCCAAGTTTTATTCCCTCCTCTCCTAATAACTCCTCTCCTATCCCCATGTCTTTTCACCATACCCCTCTTGTCCTTACTCCCATTCTGCCTTTTCTCTGTATTTTTACCTATTTTTGTTTTAGTTATCTTGGTGATTTCTCAACCTTAGGGTCTTGTCTGCCATCTGTATCACTTTGTGGGGGAGGGGCTGTTTACATAGAAACATAGACTTTGATGGCAGATAAGGACCACTTGGTCCACCCAGTCTGCCCATTTCCCTACCTACTGGTTAAGCTGCAGATTCTAGTTAACCAACAGCCTACTTCCTGCAACCCCCCACTATAATTGCCTTATGTCTGTCCCATGCATGTTTGAATTCCCCCACTGTTTTAGACCCAACGACCTCCTCAGGAAGGCAGTTCCATGTATCCACCACTCTCTCTGTGAAAAAAAATTCCTCACATTACCCCTGAGCCATCCCCCCTCTATCTTTAAATTGTGCCCCCTTGTTCTTACACATCTCTTTTTCTGAAAGATGCTACTCTCCTGGACTTTGTTGATTTCCTTGAGGTACTTGAAAGTTTCTATCACGTCTCCCCTGTCCCTCCTTTCATCAACGGTATACATGTTAAGCTCTCTCAGACTCTCTTCATATGGTTTCTGCTGCAGACCCTGCACCATTTTAGTTGCCCTCCTCTGGACTGCTTCCATCCTGTCTATGTCCTTGCGTAGATGAGGTCTCCAAAACTGAACACAGTACTCCAGATGAGGTTTCACCAACTATCTGTATAGAGGGATAACCACTTCCCTTTTTCTACTTGTGATGCCCCTTCCTATGCATCCCAGTATCCCCCTGGCTCTCCTTACCGACTTTTCACATTGCTTACCCACCTTTAGGTCATCTGATATGACTACCCCCAGGTCCCTTTCCATTTTTGTTGTTGTTAGTACCTCCTCTGCTATTGTGTAGTCTTCTCCTGGGTTTTTGTTTCCCAGGTGCATTACTTTGCACTTCTTTGTATTGAATCTAAGTTGCCATATGTCTGACTATTCCTCCAACCTTGCCAAGTCCCTTCTCACCTTTTCTACCCCCTCTTGTGTATTAACTCTGTTACAGATCTTTGTGTCATCTGTAAAGAGGCATACCTTTCCCTCCAATCCCTCTGCAATGTCACCTATAAACATGTTAAAGAGGACTGGACCCAGTACTGAGCCGTGAGGTACTCCACTAGTAACCCCCCCTTCTTCAGAACGTGTTCCATTCACTATTACCTTCTATGTCCTGTTGTGCAGCCAGTTTGCTACCCAGGCTACCACCCTGGGTCCCACTCCCAGGCTGGCTAACTTGATTATTAATCGTTTGTGCGGGACTGTGTCAAATGCCTTGCTAAAGTCTAGGTAGGCCATATCCACAGCCCTCCCTGGTCTATTACTTTGGTCACCCAGTCAAAGAAGTCAATTAGATTCATCTGACATGACCTTCCTGCTGTAAATCCATGCTGCTTTGGGTCCTGTGCCCCGCTGGCCTCTAGATACTCAACAATTCTTTCTTTCAGAAGTGATTCCATTATTTTCCCTACCACTGAGGTCAAACTTACAGGTATGTAGTTTCCTGCTTCTGCCTTGCTCCACTTTTGTGAAGGAGAATCACATCTGCCCTCCTCCAGTCCCCAGGTACCACCCCATCCTGCCATGATTTGTTAAAAAGCGTGGTCAGTGGTGTCACTTGGTCCTCCCTTAGTTCTTTTAGGAATCTGGGGTGAATCCCATCAGGCCCCATTGCTCTGTCCACCTTGAGTTTTAGGAGTTCTTTCAGGACTCTTTCTTCTGTGAATGGACTGGTCTCAACCCCCCTACCCAGAGTGCTTCTATTGTCTGGTTTAGGTAACTCCTCCTCATCTTCTTTTGTGAATACTGAGCAAAGGTATTCATTCAGTATCTCTGCCTTTTCACTGTCTCCCTCTGCCCACCTACCCTCTCCTTTATTAATCTTCACTATCCCTCCATTAACCTTTCTATGCTCCCTAATGTACCTATAAAAGGTTTTATCCCCCTTCTTAACTAAGTTGGCTATTTTTTCCTCGGTTTGGGCCTTTGCTATTCTGACTGCCTTCCCCACTTCTTTCTGCTTTAATTGATACAGTTCCCTGTCGTGCTCCTTCTGTGATTCCTTATACTTTTTGAATGCAGCCTTTTCCTCCTTAACCTTCCCTGCCACCTCTTTTGAGAACCATAGTGGTTTTTTACTCTGCTTTGTTTTCTTTATTTGTTTCACACAAAGGCTTGTTGCCTCCATGATGGCAGTTTTGATTTTCTCCATTTTCTTCCACCCTCCTTTTTGGCCATTTGCTAGTGCATTCTTCAGGTATTCACCCATTTTGCCAAAGTCAGCCCTTCTAAAGTCCAGTATCCTTGTTTTTGTATGGCTTATCTCCATGGTTGTGCTCATTGTGAAGCACACTGTGCAGTGGTACGCTTGTTCCCAGATGTCTACTGACTTCAAATTGTGATCCTCTCCATTTGAGAGTACCAGGTCTAGTATTGCTCCCTTCCGAGTGGGTTCCAACACTAGCTGTCTAAGGCCTGCCCCCTGCAGGGCATCGAGAATTACCCTGCTCTTGGATGTGGCTACAGTACATGTCACCCAGTTAACATCTGGCATATTCAGGTACCCCATCAACAGTATCTCCCCTTTTTCAGCCATTTTGAGAATGTCCTCTATCATTTTCTTGTCCATTTCCTCTCCTTGAGACGGGGGTCTGTATACAACCCTTGTGCGGATTGTGATGCCATTCCCTGTCTCCAAGGTGACCCAAAGTGCCTCTTGTCCTCCCCCCTTTACTTTTTAGTTCTGTAGCTTTGATCCCTTCCCTTATGTATAGAGCTACTCCACCTCCTCTTTTACCTTCCCTGTCCCTTCTGTAGATTGTGTACCCTGGTATGTTGACATCCCAGTCATGGTTCTCTGTGTACCATGTTTCTGTGACTGCCACAATATCCAATTGTTCATCTTCCATCAGGGCTACTAGCTCAGGAAGCTTGTTTCCCAGACTACGGGCATTGGTACTCATTGCCCTCCATTTAATATTGTCTTTACCCTTTTTCCCCATCCTGCTCTTATTGCCCTTGTCTATTTTCCATTTACCCTGTCCTGCCTGTGTTGAGCTCTGTACCTCAGTGTTTACCTTACTACCTGCCATATTTTGTGGGAGGCTTGAAATTTCCTGCCTTTATCAGCACCCCCGGCTAGTTTAAAAGCTGCCAAGAAGCATTTAAACCTGTCACCTAGGAGCTTGGTTCCCTTCATGGACAGATGCAGACCATCATGCCAGTATAGACCTTTATCTCTCCAGGTGGACCCCAGTCCCCAATGAAGCAAAGCCCTGTGCTCTGCACCAGTTTTGCAACCATTCATTAAACTGCATGGTGTGCAGTACCTAGCCTCACTCCTGCCATGGACTGGCAGCACCTCTAAGAAGGTTACCATGCTTGCTACCCATCTGAGGCCCTCCCCAACTCCACAAATTCATTCTGCACTGCACTGATCCCATGCCTAGCTAGGTCATTTGTCCCAAGGTGGACAATGATATCTAGTTCCCTCTCCTGTGATGCTGCTTCTGCAGTCCTGAGGATTTGCCTCCTGTCCCTCCAAGCCATGGCACCAGGCAGGCAGCTTACTTCCTTCTCCTCTCCCTTTCCCAGTTTTACCCCCCTAACAATTGAGTCCCCTATCGGAAACTGTTTCCTTCCCCTGTGGTGTCCCTTGCCACCCTTTTGTGGGTCTCCCTTGTGGATGCCCTTAGCATTCTTCTGGGTCTCCACTGAGGGTGCCATCATAGAGGAACATTGCTCTGCCAGAATGGCATGTGATTTGTGTAGAGGTACAACTAGGGGGCTTCACCTTTGGTCCACCACCTGCACCCTCCCAGAACCCACTGTGGTCCAACTGCTCTTCATACTTGGCAATCTCTGAGGCAGCGGTTGTGGCAATGGTGATCTTTGGGTGGTGGAGGCCTCCTTAGTCCTTGCTAGTTCAGCCTGGAGGTGGGCAACCTCCTCCCTCAGAGCTGACAGTTGCCTGCAAATAGGACAGCAACGCAGTTTCCAGAATGTCTCCTGGAAAACTGCTGCCCCACAGCCAGAGCATTGCACCACTCTCCACATATCCTTCTCCCTTATAATATACAATATGTAATATGTATATATATATATATATATATATAGTTTTATTATTATTTGTGGTGTGTACCTACCCTTTATGCACTGTGCTGGGTTATTAAGAATATGACAGTTCTGCTCCAAGACCTGTTGAGGAAGTGATGTCAGAACTTTGGCTATAAAGGAAATGCCATGCCTGGGAGGGTGGGGTGTGGGAAGGGTGAGTGGGTAGTCCACAGTCACTGGTAACTGTTAGAAACAATCAAATACACAACTGCTTCACCACCCTGGTGAGTACTGCCCTTTATAATAATTCAACTAACACCACAATTTACTAGACCACTGCTCCTACACAAACCACTCTACTGAGTCCAGGGATAAAAACAAACTCACTCCTCAGCCAGCAGGACACTTTTAAAATGTTGTAAAAATATCCTTCCAAATACTAGGTCTCAACCCCAGCAATCAAGCAAATTCAGTTGTATCTCACTCTCTCTGGTTATAAAATTACTACACTTTTAATGGAATCCTGCAATTCTCTGCTTAATGCCTATAAGGAAAAAAATGAAACTTTGTGTAGAAAGCGTAGCTCCCCTTCTTAACAAGTCCCCAACAATATTATGCCTTACCAGGTTTCCAGGTCCTAAATGGAGTTATAGTTTGTTCTTTGCAGTGTAGCAAGGTTCTCAGCTTCCAACAGACAAATCAAAGTCAGTCTGACTGGCGTCTAACTGTGAAGGATGCCTAAGACAGCACAGTGCTGAAACCCCACCCAGAGCCAATTGATTGACTAGTGACACCTGTGATGTAAGCAGGCCTTTCAATGTAGGCACTCTGCTATGTCTGATTCCAATACACAAAACCTTTCAGTGAAACCAGGGATAGAAACTTAACTTCTCAGCCAGCAGGACACTTTTAAAATGTTGCAAAAATATCCTTCCGAATCCTAGGTCTCAACCCCAGCAATAAAGCAAATTCAGTTGTATCTCACTCACTCTGGTTATAAAATTACTACACTTTTAATGGAATCCTGCAATTATCTGCTTAATGCCAATAAGGAAAAAAAATGAAACTTTTTGTAGAAAGCGTAGCTCCCTTTCTTAAAAAGTCCCAACAATATTACATATGACATCAATAAGCCTATTTTCCAAGTGATTTTTCCCAGTTAATGTTTGCCAGATGTTAGGCAGATTGAAGTCACCCATTAATATCACGTCATCATAATCCTCCACGTTCTCTATAACTTCCATGAATACATCATTACCAGTGGTATCCAAGTTAGATCGATAACACAATCCAATAGTTAAACATCTATCACTTTCCATCTTTGCCTATATAATTTTAGAATCTATATCTGAATGTGCACTATTTTGTATTTTGTAACTGACCAGTCTCTGACTTATGTGCAGTGCTACTCCTCCACCTTTATGTTTTTCCATGGTTTTTAGTAATGGTAGAATAACCAGGGACACCAATGCACCAGTCAGAGTCGGTGAACCATGTTTCTGTGACCCCACATGTATCAATTTTGTCTTTATATAAAATGTATTTTAGTTCATCCATTTTATTATTTAGATTTCTAGCATTGACAAGTAAAAATTTCAAATCAGTACTACGTGTTTTTGGAGTAGTGTGTTTAAGTGTTTGGGCTGAGCCAGTTACATTAATAGTATGTGAACTAGGGTCTGTTTTTATTAAAGATGCATTGATTTTGTGATATATAGGGGACTGTGTAGCTGGGTTAAGTATCCCTACTCCCCCCTTAATTAGTGTAAAGTAATATTTGTACAATCATTTATTTGTTGACCCAGAAGTCTAGATCCCAGTTTGCTAAGGTGCAAACCATCCCTGCATATTAATTCCCTTGTATTAGCAAACTCTTTCCAATGAGTAATACATACTGGGTGGGATATTCAGACTGCACCAGGCTGTGGCGCAAGCCTGGGCGCAGCGCAACTTGGATGCGTAGAGGCGTTGACTGGGTAATATTCAACGGAGCTGCGCCATGGCACAGCATTGCTGAATATCGCTCCTTGGCCACCCACAGTGAGCATGGCACGGTGGCACTGTGCCAGGCGCAGTGGCCAGAGTGCAGCAGGGGGATGCAGTAGCGCAAGTGCCATTGCGATATGCACAGCTACTGCGATATTCAAAAGTGCACATGCAAATGGGGCCATAATGTATGCAAGGTGCAAATGAGGCCATTTGTATGTCATCATGGCCCTATTTGCATGCAGGTGCACCAGTCCCTGGCGACGACTTGCTCCTGACGCCCTGCCAGGCTGCAGCTGTCGGGGACCGACACACCCTGCACAAGTGGGAAAGTGCCCCACTGCCCGATCGTGGGCATATGTTTTAAAGAATAGTCCTATACCCCTGGTAGTCCAGTGGACCACTTGCAGCCTGATTGCAGGCATAAGTTTTAAAGAATAGTCCTATATCCCTGGTGGTCCAGTGGACCGCTCACAGCCCAATCGCGGGCATATATTTTAAAGATTAATCCAATATCCCTGGTGTTCCAGTGGACCGCTCGCAGCCTGATCATGGGTGTCAGTAATATCCTATGATAAACCAATCCAACCCTGGTGATCCAGTGGTACCCCCCTCCCCACTTGCCCACTGAGCCCCACTGCCCTGCTCCCCCAGTCAGCAGCGGGCGGCAGCTCCCCACCCACTTGCCGCCCCACTGCCTGACTCCGTACGGCAGGGCTGTACGCCCATTGGTCCACAGCATGATCCAATGGGCGTGCAGCCCATACCATACTACACATTCCAGAAATGTGAATGGATCCACGCTGTGGACCAATGGGCATACAGCCCCACCATATGGAGTCAGTCGGCGGGCGGCGGGCAGCAAGCGGGTGGGCTGCCACACCGCCTCTGACCGGGAGGGAAGCGGGGCGGTGGAGCTCAGTGGGGTGGGTGGAAGGGGGTACTGCTGGACCACCAGGGTTGGATTGGTTTGTCATAAGATATTACTGATGCCCGTGATCAGGCTGCGAGTGGTCCACTGGACCACCAGGGATGTAGGACTATTCTTTAACACATATGCCTGCGGTCGGGCTGCAAGCAGTCCACTGGACCACCAGAAATATAGGACTATTATTTTCTGCACGTGCCCACGATCGAGCATGGGGGGAGCGCCACCACGAAGGTGCCACTGGAGATCGGGTGGCCACCCACAGGTGGCAGCTGCCGTGTTGCGCCCTGCAATACAGCAGCTCACCTGTGGGTGGCCAGCTGTTGCTTTTTTGGGGGGCTCACCTGTGTGCAGTGCAGGGAGAGGTTGCGCATGCATGGGCTCAGCACATCCCGGGCTGAATATCGGGATGTGCAGAGTATGCATGGCACGCCTCCCCTACCAACGCCGCATATATTACTGGTGCGCTCCAGCACATCAGGTTTTGTGCCAGGCTCAATCCCCCTTTGAATATCGTGCCAAGGCGCAACCCTTCTGAATATCCTGCTCACTGTATTTTGCTTAAGACACCAGGAACACAACCAGTTAGTTAAAGATTTAATTTTTTCATTAATATACTGATCAGCCTTTGGAACTGGAAGGATCTCTGAAAAAGCTGTTTGGCAGCCCATGTCTGTTAAAAGATTGTACAACCCCACAAATTCCTCTTTAATACTTTGAGTATTTTGTATTAGAGCGTTATTAACCCCGGCATGTATAATGACTAATGGTTTCTCTCCACTATTTTTTAATATTTGCTTACACATTTTTGTTGTGTCTATTATTTTAGCCCCTTTAAAGCATGAGACTGTCCTATTTTTCTTGTGCTGATCACACACTAATCTGTCCAGATTCTCAATAATTGAGCCCCCAGGACATATATTTGTCTGGGATCAACTTCAGAGTTAGCCTGGGTGTTCATGCAGCTGAGACCTGGAATACTGGAGACTGTTTGTTCAAACAACGTAACATGTATTGTTGGTTGTATACAAGCTGGGGAGGGTGGACTTACTTCTTCCAAAAGGTCACTAGGTGGATCAAAACTATTTTGGGTGGGAATCTGACATTGTGCAGCTTTCCTTCCTTTTTTACCTGCTTTGTTACTCTGGACCTGATACCATAGATTCTGTGTCTAAGGGGTCATCCTCTTCCCTGGCACGTTTTTTGTTAGGAGTACCTACACTGATATTCAGGCAATCGTTCTGTATAGAAACCAGTGGGTCCCTATTATAGGATACCTTCACAGGTTTTGGATTTTGGGTTACTGCTCGTAGAAGTTGTTTTATTCATTCTTTTTGTTTCTGCGTAGCTCTCTTCTAGTACAGTCTGTTGTTAAACATACTTATTTCTTGTATCATATCCTCGTTCTGTGTACATTTAAAACATTTTGTCATTATATTAATATCTAAACAATACATGAAGCAACAACTACATTTGAACATTACCCTACCATCTCATGTAGTAAGTGTATCATTGATTTTGTACTACACGCAAGACACCATTTATACAGATAAGGGGAAGATAGCCATGAATAGTGTTACCTGACATCTAGCTGTCTTGAATACTTGTAATATACACTCCCGCGTGCTGATGCGCGGTTGCCCTGCTTGCCGCAGGCCGATCTAAAATACAAGGCAGTGACCCGGATGTGCTTACCAGGTCACGGAGCAAGTGGATCACCTAATATAAGTAAATGTACTTTAAAAAGCACAGTACACAGCTAAAATACTCTGTTGCAGGAATGGAATCTCCCCAGGGACACCAGTACAAACTCCCCTTTAGAATTTAGCGAGTTGTAGTTCCCACCGCTATGTCGGGAACTACTGCTCCTCTTCCTGCTTCCTGCAAGTGGCTGCAGGGCTCCAAGTCACAGATAACAGTTAAAAAAAACATCAAATCAAGCATAAAAGTTACATGTGCATTTAATGAGAGCAGTGGAATTAGCCACCTGCTGACTAGATAGTTCTGAGGATGCAGGGAGGATAAGTGATAGATAAGGAGAGTGGAAGGTAATATTGGTGACATGCTAAGCAATGCTCTCTATGGAAATGAGGTATGAAGCACATCTTAAGGGATTAGCTTTTCTGTGAACAAGTCTGCTTTTATAGGCACTGGGCTATATAAAAATAGTTAGCACCACAGTTTTCAGTAGGGGTAGGGACTCATTTTTACACCACCACCAAAAACTACCATACTCTAAATAAAAATTTGCCGGGGTGGGGGAGGAGTCTCCAGATCAACTAAGTGGCAATGCAAATAATGGATGCCAGATGCCTGTGGTTGACTATATGATTTCCAACCACAAACATGTAAACTGCTACCACCATGGATACAGGGCATGGCATTGTGCCAGTCACATAGTGCAATGCCATTCCCAGTGCTCATGACATGAGATGCTACTGCCTCACTGGTCCCCCGCACTTTAACGGTACCTTTAGGTCCCCTTGTGGGTCATCTTTATCCATTTTTCTGGTCCCTTGCAGGTTACCCCTGATGCTCCATGGCACTCCTCAAATGTTCCTCTTAGTTAAATATATCCCTGGTGTCCAGTGACCCCCCACATATGTAATTCAATGAAATAATCCCTTGTAAATGTCAGTCCATGACTCTCCCCCCACCTCTGTTGCATGACTGGGCCTCCCCTTAGAACCACTTGCAGTTATTCAACCCTGGGAGAAACACAAAATTTGTTGGCAGATAAGGACCATTTGGCCCATCTAGTCTACTCAGCTGTCCTTGCCTATATGGTTGCCGCAGACTCTACCTAATCTTTGGCTACTCCCCCTACCTCTTTCCTACTAAGATTCCTTTGTGCCTATCCCATGCATGTTTGAATCCCACCACTGTTTTTGCTCCCACCACCTCTGCTGGTAGTCTGTTCCAGGAGTCCGCCATTCTTTCAGTGAAGTTCTTCCTCACATCCCTCCTAATCTTCTCCTCTTCCAACTTCATTTCATGTTCTCCTTTCCAGGTGCACCTCATCATCTGAAAATCTCTAGGATCACCTCCCCCCAACCCCTTCCTGGTCATCCTATCCATAACAGGATTGCAATGAGAGGTATTGCAAAAAACAATGTATACAAGAAGTGGTAAAACAGTCTTTGACTGTTTTCAAACATCTTGTTGTTTCTCTTTGCAGGTGCAGATCATGTGTTTGGGACCCCAGTGAATACTGAATTCTGTTGGAAAAAAATTGATTACATACACTAATTTTTTTTTGATGATGGTAAGTATATTTTTAGACACAAGATTCCAACAAATGTACAGAAGTGTATTAATAACCAATAGCAAAAATTCTTTATAATTCTGTACAAGCAATGTATTCTTTGAATTTTGTACAAGCAATGTGACTGGAAGTTAGACATCACATGTGTAGGCTTGAACAGGCAGCATTGACTCTGAAGAAGCCGTCATCTGGGTGAAATGTAACACCGCAGTGAAGGCATCACTGCTGTCCATCTTCTTGTTTGTCTCCCGTTACAAAATGGACATGGAATAAAACTTCATGTTTGGAAGAAAAAACACCTTGTGTGTTTCATTTCTGAGTGGTGAGTGTTCTCTCACCTGACTCTTTGATATACTGTTTCTGTGAAACACACCACCATCCCTGTTGCCCACCAAACATTTGTTTGTGACACCTCTGCTGGTAGTCTGTTCCAGGAGTCAATCACTCTTTCAAAGAAGTTCTTCCTCACATCCCTCTTAAACATCTCCTCTTCCAACTTCATCTCATGTTCTCCTTTCCTGCTGCACCTTATCCTTTGAAAAAATACTCCTCTCCTGAACCTTGTTCAACCCTGTCAGGTACTTACAGGTGTAACCACCCCAAATGGTGGGGGCTTACCTGGATTTCTTGTCAGCCCTAAGAACTGCGTGCTGTCATCTTCTGCTCTCCAGCCCCAGGACTGCAGCCTGGTTGGGGAGCAGAGGAGTGCTGGATCACTGAACTCCTGCCTGCTCAGCGGGTCACAGACAGACGCACAGCTGGATGGAATGTGCGCATATTAGAGCAGTCGCCTGCTCCAACATATGAGCTGTCTCAGAGCAGCTTGACTGTTTTCTCAGTGCTTGTGCACACCCATCAAAACTTCACAGCCACAACTGTGGCCAGCACACAGGAAACAGCCTTCTCTGGTGTGCTCCAGCCTCAGTGACACCTGTAGGCATCAAAGGGCTCGGAGACATTAGGAGGGAGAGGAAAAAAGATTAATGTGTTTGGCACATCTGCACCTTTAAGAACAGTGCAGCTGCCAGCTGCACAAGGAAAAGCAACTACTCAGTGTTGGGGGAGAGCATTGGGGAGCCACAATGGTGCACAGAAAGCTTCTAATCAATCAAGTCCACCACTAGCTAACTGGGCACAGGTGTGCTTATAAAACCAGGGGGCCAGCAACAATGAAAGCAGGGCAGAAACCAAAAGAAAGAGACTTGGGGTGAAGCAACTGTTTTCTTCTTGACAGACAGGCATTATCTTGCTAACCCCTGACCTCACAGCAGCCAATCAGTGGTCAGGGATCTTGGCACCCAATTTCTAAAGCCTTCTGGAAGAATGACTGTGCTGTATGCTTGGCACCCTTTCTGCCAACCAATAGGGCATCAAGTGAACATTCTGAATACTAATTTAGTGAACTGACAGCCCCCTGCACCAAGCAGAAGTTGCCTTTGCCCCAGAAAATGTTGAGGACAGTTACAGAAGAGAGTCAGCAGTTAGCTTTCAGAGAGTGAGGAGGGTGAGTGCCGCTGGTGAAAGCCATCCAGGGAAGCCTGCCTGGGCTTCCACAGCCAGCCATCAGGGAGTGACTTCAAAAGGTTTCCACAACCTGTGTATACAAGGACTGAACTGTGTGCCTACTGAAAGTGTCAGGACAACATATTCCTGAGAGGCTGTGACCTGCCTTGAGAGAAAAGGAGGTAACCGTGTGACACAGCTGACAGCCTGTGGACACCGGAGACTGTGTAACAAAGCCTGGATTGATCCAGCAGACAGTCTAGGAGACAGTCAGTTAGTGCTAATGCCAGGTAATACTAAGGTTCTGAAGCCTGGATGTGACTGTGAGGCATTTGACCCCTCCTCCTTAGACTGGTCTGTGCTGCACAGGAGGAACAGCAAAGAGCCTGGGAGGGCCAGAAGACTGCGGGTGCAGACAGCCTGAGCTACAGCCAGAGGCACCTGAAACATGAAGCATCTTCAATTTGCTGCCCCAACTGCAACAACTGAACCATCAACCTGACAGGAACTGCATCTGCAGAGGAGGAGGAGCCCAGTTGTCAGAGAAGTGGTACAGCAGAACTGTGAGTGCTCTCAGGGTTGCCCTGTAACTGGGGAAGTGTGTACAAAGTTGCCACCAAATTTACAAATTTGACCAACAGGCCAAGAGTTACAAATACCTCATTTGGAGGTTCTGCCATTTAAGCAATTGCATGGCCTGTGTGATTCGGGTTTGGAAAGTGTTTATGCTGCTTGTTTTAAAGAGCACCACCACCAAACAACCAGCTGCAATGTCATCAGACCTGCACTGTTCCTATGGCCCAGTGAAGCATAGGGAGCTCCCTTTAAGGTTTTAGGGTTAAAACTGGTACCAGTGGGTAGTGCCCCCAGTACAGGTGGGCTGGCAGAACTAGAAGGCTTCCAGTCTTATTTGCTCCTGCCTTGTCTTGCCTGGTGGGGGGTGGGCACTGTTATTGCCATTTTAAAGTGTTTTATAGCTGAGCCTAGTCAGGCACTTAACTTCAGTCCTACATGTAGTTACGAGCATCTGCCAAAAACCTTTATGCCTTGCATTCTCCCATGCTTTGTGAATATCCCTCAATAAATACTTTGCTGATATTTTACATTTTGTTTTATGAACATATTATTAGTGTAAGTCACTAATTGCATATTTGCAGAATTTAAGTTTGTATTGTGATTTTGCATGTGTAGGGAGACACCGAACTGCATCCCAGGGGGTTGTACCACTCTGACACCAGGCCCACTTAATTTTTACTTTGGGTGGAGGCACTGTGCTAAACTTAGAAGATCTGGATTTGAACACCCCAATCAGGAAAATTGTTTGAGCCCAGAGGGCAGGGGTAGTAACTGCAACATCCATGGCAACTTGGTTACATAGGTCTCTATCATGTACCCCACCCCCTTCCATGGTGTACCCACCTTCCACACCCTTGATGGGACCATCTTGGAGGACACCTCCTCATTTCAACATCTGGGAGTTTGGCTGGACCAGCACCTCAACTTCTCTGTGCATATCGATGCTATCCTGAAGAAATTACGCCCCAAGCTTGGTGCTCTGTACAGGAATCACAGTTACATCATGCTGACAGCGAGGGCCGCGAAATTGTCCAGAAGATGATACTCCCCATCTTTGACTACTGTGATGTAGTCTATGGTGCTGCTCCCAAATCTTCCCTGACCAAGTTGGACTCTCTCTTTAACTCCTTCTGCAGCTTTGCTATCGACTCCCCTTCCTGCTCCCACCACTGTGAACTCTATCGCTCTCTAACCTTCCTTCCACTGTCTTACAGATGCATCTCTTACTGTGCCAAACTAACCTCCAAATTCTGGTTCGGGGGGCTCCCCTCCTATCTCTCATCCTCGCTGTCCATTCCACCTCCCCCCACCCACTCTCTCAGATCAAATGACACCCGCACCTTGATGGTCCATCGCCGCTCCACCCTCATCGGTCAGACAGGTTTCGCCCATCGTTTCCCTAAAATCTGGAATTCCCTCCCCCCTGTAATACGACACTCCTCCTCCAACTACTCCCTTACCTCTGCCCTACACAATTACCTTTCCCTCAGCTGTTCCTGCTTTATCCCACCTTAATACCTGTCCCCAGTTTCTGCCTTCCTACCATGACCCCCCCCCCCGCCAGGGTTCTCAGTATCCTGAAGGGGGAAATCAGGAAATGGCTACCCCTTCTCCTCATATTCAGTTCTTGCCTCTCCCTCCCTCCACCTGCCCTTCTAGGTCACCAATGTGCACAACCTAACCCCATCCTTTTTACTTCACCAGCACTTGCGTGCTACCTCGAGCCTGCTCCTGGTACATTCATGCACTATAAATGGTTCTATAGGTTTTGTATGTTCATATGTTCTTTTGTATGATTTTGGACATGTATTGTAATTTTCCCAATGTTTCTCTACTGTTTATTGTACAATACCTTGTGTTCCAGCTGTTGCACAATGTTGTATTGTTTGTACTACCCACATACTATTGTAACTGATCATCCTTCACAACCCTATGTAACCCCTCCCCCCAGGTCGCACCGTGAGACGAGTAACTTGTTGTTCAGTGTGCCCTCCTGGTGAAGCATTTCAACAAATAAATAAAACATATTGAGATCCCTCAGTCTCTCCTCATACGGCTTTTGATGCAACCCCTTAAACATTTAAGTTGACCTCCTAGGCGCTGTGACGTGTGTGCCTGTGCATAACACAGTGCTTCTGTTGCATGCTGGGCTCTGCCCCTTCCCTTTGCTGTCATGCAGTGAAAGTAAAAGGCAGTGTGCATATCACAATGGGTCAAAAGTAGAACTGTGGCACACTGTGATCATTTGGACCACTTTTTTGGCACAATATTGTGCCTGTGCATAGGGGACCCTGCTGTTCTTCTTTAAGGTTATGCAGATCTGTCCCCTACCGTACAGCATGGGACCACAGACTAACTTTAATCAGAAAATAAGCTCCTCAAACAATTTTTATTTTTTATGACTCTGATTGTTCACAGTACAGCAGTATAACATAGAGGATAATGGCTGGGGATCAGGTGATAACCACACTGTAATCACCTTGAGTGGTTGCTAGGGCAACATAGTAAACCTCGAGAGCGCAGCTCGAGAGGTTTACTGTAACCATAGCAACCACGAGAGGTGATTTCAGCATGGTTGTCACCGATCACCAGCCATCATCTTTTATAGTGTATGGTCAAAAAAAAAAACACTGTTTGCATTCTATGTGTGAGAATTATGGAACTCTGGTGCATTCTTTTTTGTTATGCCACTGTTTGGAAGTTCCAAAGTGTGGTTAACAACTTTTAAAATTCTAAACAGTGCATAACAAATCTGTGTAACTGCTGATTATGGTGGTTAATAGGCCCTTACCATATATTATATATTGTATTATTAATTAGAACATCGTAGAAGATGAACCCCCATCCTATGCCACACATACAATGCATTATTGACAGTAACTGGGAATACAAATTTGTATGCCCAGGTTTGTGCATGGGTGTGGGTGTATGGGAGTGGAGCTAATTACACATAAATGGGGGCAGCTGGGGCTACTCCTTGACAGACTCATTTGGAGCAGGAACACATTTTGTACATTTCTCCCTATCAGCAAAACTTTACACCCCTGATGGACTGTTGCACAAGAAATCAGTTTCCAGAAGTCTGCCTAGCACTGAAACAGGTCAGTGAAACAACCAACCTCACTCTTCATTCAGTTATAAGTAGAGAAACATTAAAAGTACATTAAGTACATGCACTCTATGCGTACAGAAAATGTAAAACAATTCAACAATACCGGATATTTTCTTTAGATGTATAAGGCTACTACAAAACATAATGAGAAAACATGTACAAACAAAGCATGCAACGTCCATAAACAGCTTATATAATAATGTCCTCACTGACTCGTCGTAGTTCTCTTCATCCTGGA
This sequence comes from Neoceratodus forsteri, assembly GCA_016271365.2. Lineage (NCBI taxonomy): Eukaryota > Metazoa > Chordata > Ceratodontiformes > Ceratodontidae > Neoceratodus > Neoceratodus forsteri. Next base: position 669,882,712 of record CM028133.1, read on the forward strand.
ACAAACTTGCTCAGTATGCATGAAATGACAAGCACCAAGGCGCATACTTTGTGCGATGTCATGACACGGCTCTTTTTAATCTTTCTCAATTTGCATAACTCAAGATATACAGTACATTAGAAAACTGCAGTAATACCAAATGGTTGACCCAGCTGTGAGACAAACAGTTTGTTTATTAGGAGTAACTAACTGCTAGGATGGAACAAAATGGCCCTGGTGTGTGAGCTAAGCCCAACTAATAAGTTTGGAATCGGGAAGGCGTGTGAAAAACCGTGCTAAAAATTGACACAAGTTGTGTGTATTCTGCGATGCACGGTTACTTTGTAGCAGGCACCCGGAGGCAAGCAGGAACCGCTGGTAAGTGGGTTATCCCGATAGCCGCTGCAGGCTGCCTGTCTTGCTCTCCGTACGGCTGGAGGTTTAAAGGGAAAAGAGTTGTTGATGCACAGCTATCCAGTACACCTCCGCCGAGCCCTCCCCATCGACGCGACGTCAGCGGCTCCTTCCCACTCGGGAACAAACGCTGCCCACCAAAGGGCGACCCTGAGAAGGAAGAGTTCGAACCTTTAAGCGTGAGGGCCGCTATATGTGCTAAATCGGGGGGAGGGAAAGGCATGGTTTCGGGACTACTTTGTGTCTACGGGAGCGGTGCTGCGTCCCTCTCTCGCCTTTCCTCTGCCGGCAGCCATCTTGAATTTTAATGTTAATTTTCTGGAAATTTTTAGTTTCCCTCGAAATATCGGACGGGATTCCCGGTGATCCCGGGCTCCGACGAAGGGACATCCGCTTTTCAGCAGATACATTAAAGTGAGTACTTTCGATAACTGCCCGTGTCTGAGGGGAATTGGCAGAGCTCGGTACTTTCTTGGGGGGTTAAAATGTTGTCGGGGTGGTAGACGGAGCTGAGAGTGTCATGGAGATGAGTTTGTGAGTGTGTGTGTGTGTGTGTGAGCGAGTGAGAAAAGAAACCAGGGCCTGAAATGCTGGGCTTTAAAAATCTGTTTTATTTACAGCATGTGCGGAAGTGGTATTTGCACTATTTTAGTTATAAATTATTTTTTTGCTAGTCATGTTATAGTCGATGATTTATTATCAAAATGTGTTTGACAGGTGTAAATATCTTTTTTTTTTGTCTGATTTAAAGAGACAAGCTGGGCTATTTAAATTTACCCACACAACCAGGTGGCCAGGAAAGACCTCTTTGTTTTGAAGTACAGTGCGAGCGGTGCATTTCTGTTCCGAAATGCATTTTGCAATAATTAAGCACGTATGACAAAGTTTGATACAGTCAGGGTGTTCAAGTATTGAAATATACAACAGACAGCTTATCATCAGATGAACTCTGCAGTTGCAGTTGTAATTGACATAACCACAGGGTGGCGGTAGATGACCGAGGAAAATAGTTTTCTGCAATTCGTTGACAGTTCTAATTGCAGTTTTCTTTTTTGCCTGCTGGTGTCAGCAAACTCTTGAACTAGACTCGGTTGTGAATTGTGGAATTCCATAGACACAATTTTGTCAATAAAGAGCAAGAGCATAGTAAACAGTTGGCATGCAGGGGAAACAACCTCCTCCCTGTATGGTTGCGTTGCACAGCAAAATAAGATTAAGTCGTTACAAAGGAAACTGATTTTGATTTTCTTTTGTGTTTGTTTCATTGTGTTAGGTAAAAATTGCACATTTCATGAAAGCACTTTATTAAATTCAGATTCTCATCTGACTGCTCCAGTGAAGGTGATTTCAAGTGAGTACAATGAAGGGAAACACTATGACATCGACTGAGCTTATGTCACTGTGTTCTGTTTTATTGTAGTCTTAAGATCAACTGATGTCATTGGGTTCTGGAACTACTAAGTAATTCAAAAATGAATATTGTGCAGAAGGGGGTCTGCATTATTACTGTTGGGTGCTGAAAAGGGGTGGGAGGCTATTTCAAAACAAAAACTCCAAAACAATACACTGGGGAGATGAAACAGATGTCTTTGCGCAAGCCCTACTTTGCAATTACATTTTAAAAATTTAAACATAATTGTTTTATGTTCTGTGTTAACCTTTTTGCATGATCTTATTTCTTGAAAACCCGCATTTTGTGACTGCTTACCATCTCTAAAATTCATTGATGGTGTGGGTTGTTTTATCAACTTCCTTTCTTAGTAGAAATGAAATGCATGGCGTCAGCCCACCATTGCAGCAGTAGCGCTACCGCTTGCGATGCCAACAACCTGGGTTTGGGAACAAGTCTGGGAAGTTGGTGGGCTGTGAGGCTAAGGCGTTCTGTGGACCGCTGTCCTTAGTCACTGTGCCTGCCACTGCTTATGGACACCGGGGTCAGCAGGAACTCACTAGGTTTGGGAGGCATGCAGACGTTCAGCATGCCCACCCCAATGTCATTGCATGCCATGCCTCTTGGGGAGAAACCAGAACAAATGGGAAGCTCTGACTGCTGCTTGATGACGTCCTCCCCACACCACAGACCCAGTGCCACCGACCGGGCTTTTGCTTCTGTTTCATTCAGTTTCCATAGGGGGGAAGATGGGGGACCCCAACAGCCTCCCCCCGAGGGGTAAGCCGGGGGTTCTTCAGAAGTGAGGTAGGACTGGGGATGGGTAGTTAGGCTGAGCGTAGAATTGAATGGATGGGAGCTGGCTGGACAAGAAGAAAGCATACTAAATCAAAAAAAAGAAGGGAGAAACGACTTGCATGCTAATGGTGTAATTATACCCAGCCTAGTTTTGTTTCAAATCCTTATTCTACCCTTATTGCTTACTTCCTGAATATTAGGAACTACCCCAAAAGGTGCAGCCATTGATTCTGCAATAGTGTCCTCTCCTCTCACTGCATTTTGAGTTTCTGGACTGTGCTGGGTGTTACCAAGTTCAGGAAAGATGCAGTGGGAGTTGATCAAGGAATGTAAACAAACACATTTTTGTGTGGTAACACCAGTATGGTGGGCAGTCTGTTTTTCACTTTTAAAAAGAAAAATCCAAACCAAACTATCAGCTACATCAGTAATGTCTACGGAATGTAAACAGTCATAACATGTGTTTTTAAAATTGGGAACAATTTGAGCCTAACAGTGCCCCTATTAAATGTTTTTGTACAGTTCGTCACATTACCGCTACCCCCCCCCCCGCATGGCATATAATTGTTTTTGTACAACTGCAGTTAGTATGTTTTTTCACACGTGTTCCTGTGTGCACCTACTCACCATGTGTATAGTTTTATATTTTGCCTGCACTGAGCATTAATTGTTGTACCTTATTCGTGTATCCTATTCCTTCTGAGGTACTCCCTTGTTCCCTTCCCCTGATACATCTGGAAACGAGCTGTTTGTTGTAGCTCAGTATGTATGCTTCTGTGGTACAGAAATCTTTAAACTGATTCATTTAAAGCGTGTGCGACACATGTAGATGTACAAGTATTTTGTACTGTGAAATAAAAATGTGCAATGGAAAACATATTACTTACTTTCCTAATTTAAAGATGATTTCTTGCAGGAGTTACTGAATCTTACAGACGTGGAAGTTCAGTTGGACTGTCGGATAAAACCTGAACAGAACCAGATCTGTAGTGAACAATCTGTATAACTGACACTGCTTTCAGGGTTCTCATCACTGGGAATCAACAGGTAAAAAAATAATTTAAATAAATCACTTGTTCAGTGACTCCCCGGCCTTAGTTGTAAATAATTTTTTTCATAGGCACAGCATGGAAGAAATTTTGTTTGAAAATAGGGCACTTGTCAGTTCAGTGGAAATTAATTGATTTGAAGTTGATCATTATTTTATTGTAGTTTTATGTATATCTGTATTGTACTTCCCCATTCCCCCCCCAACCGACACATCTGGAAACCAGCTTTTTTTTTTATTGTAGATGAAACTTTTCAAAATAAATCAGATAATTTCTACTTGCTGTACAGTTTTATCAAATGTAAACTTGTAGTATTCCCTATATTTATTTCACTTTGTTATGGGCTTGTGATATATTTTTTTATTATTATAGGACAGTCAGCCTCACATCAATAGTGGGCAAGCTGATGGAGACACTTATTAAACAAGATCTGGTAGAATTCGTCAAAGAAAATCACTTCCAGAACGATAAACAGCACGGGTTTGTGGCGGGCAGGTCATGTCAAATGAACCTTTTACTTTCTTCGATCACATGTCCAGGGAATTGGATAGGGGCCATGCAGTGGACCTGCTTTACTTTGACTTTAGTAAGGCGTTGGACACAGTCCCTCACAGGCGCCTCTTAAAGAAGGTGAAGGTCCTGGGCGCGGCAGAGCAGATGGTAAGGTGGGTGCAAAATTGGCTGGAAGACAGGAAACAAAGGGTAGTAGTAAATGGAGTGGGATCTCAGGCATGTCACTAGTGGGTGCCTCAGGGGTCAGTCCTGGGGTGATCCTTTTCAGCATATTCGTCAGCAAGCGTATAAAGGTTAACGTCACCCTGTTTGCAGATGACACGAAACTTAGCGGTAGAGTGGACAGCATGGAGGGAGTCAGAGGGCTTCAGAAGGATCTTAAAAAATAAGGTGGACACACACACATGGCAGTTGAAATTCAGTGCTATGAAGTGCAAGGTGATGCACCTGGGTAGAGCTAACCCTCAGACAGAATACTGGCTAAACGGGATCAAACGTAGCTCCTTGTGTCAGGAACGGGATCTGGGAGTCATCATTAGGGATGACCTCAAGCAGCAAAGCCAGTGTAATAAAGCTTATAGTAGGGCTAGCATGATACTAGGATGTATTGGACGGGGCATAGATAGCAGGGATAGGGAGGTGGTACTTCCCCTCTACCAGTCCGTAGTGAGGCCTCACCCAGAGTACTGTGCCCAGTTCTGGAGGCCTCACTAGAAAGGATATTGATAGGTTAGAGGTGATGCAGAGATGATACATGGCCTTTGGGGAGTCACCTATGAGGAGAGGCTGCGGGCTTTGAACATGTACTTATTGGAAACTAGGAGGGACAGCGGAGATATGATTGAAACCTTCAAGTTCCTTAGCGGCGTAAACAAAGTGCTGCACACTGTGCTTTTCAACAGGAACACCAGTTCTATAACACAAGGGCATAAGTAGAAATGAAAAGGTAGGAATTTCAGGAGGGACATCAGAAAGTATTACTTCTCGGAGAGGGTGGTGGAGCCGTGGAATAGACTGTCACCCGAGGTGGTGGCTGCAAAGTCAGTGATGAATTTCAAGCACATGTGGGACAAGGCTTGGGCACAATCACACAGTACTGGAGAAAAATATTCTGGGCATCTCGAGGAACAGGACCACGATGTAACAAAAGGTCTTGGGAAACCATGTTTGGGCAGACTCAGTGGACCACAGGTCCACTTCTGCCGTCATTTTCTATGTTTTTTGGGGACCTCCATGGAAATTAGCTTAGCTCAGTGGAGGACACCCAGAAGAAAAATAAATGCAAATAATTACTGTAACTGTGTCACCATGGATGTTGAGTTACTACCAGTGATAATGCTGGAGGTTTTAAAACATGGGCTGGGGGAGTGGGTCAAAATAAGAAACAACTGGGTCAGAACCTTACAAAAGTACGTATTTCACCACTACAGAAGCTAAAACTTGTCAAGTAAAATTACTTTCTTATTGTTCAGTTTTTCATCTTTCAGCTATTGTTACAGATCAGGTGCACCGCTAGGGAGCCATTGTCAAGTGGAAAGTGGGTCATTTCTTGGCAAGATGCAACTTTTTCCCTTTTTGCCCTATCTAGTGCCGTCCCTGATTACCACCTCTGCCTTATGTGCTCAAACAAGGCTGAGGGACCTGGGTTCTGATTTTCCTGATTGAGGGGTCTGTATCCAGATAATTTTGTTTTGTACAGTGCCTCCCAGCAGAGTGAAAATGTAAGTGGTGTGGTGTCAGAGTGGTAGAACCTGCTGGGATGCAGTACCTCTCCACCTCCCCGCAGTGTCCCCTTGCACAAGAAATAAATTACAGTGCAGCTGTAAATTCAACAAAAGTGCAGTTAGTAATTTACCACTAATAATATGCTGAGAGAAAATGTAAAATTCAGATAAAATATTTTATTGAGGGATATTCACAAGGAATTGGGGAACTCAAGCAAAACCGTTCTAGGTGGATATGGTAAACTGTAAAATAGCAGGTCTGAAGGTAGTTGCCTGACTAGACTTGGCCAGTAAAACACTTTAAAACACAGTAGCAGTGCCCAACCCCCACCAGGCAAGACAACACAGTGGCAGAGTAAATACTGAAACCTTCAGTGTTACCAGCTCATCTGTACTGGAGGCACTGCCCACTTCCCAGTGGTACCAGTTTAAACCCTTACACCTTAAACGGTTCTCCCAGTGCTTCACTGGGTACCCTGCCATAGGAACGGTGCAGTCCTGGTATCGTTGCAGCTGGTTGGCTGCCGGTGGTGCACTGCAAACTGAACAAGACACCTTGGTAAACCCAAACCCTACAGGCCATGCAATTGCTAAAATGGCAAAATCTCAACTGAGATATTTGTAATTCCTGGCCGTTGGCTAAATTTGTAGATTTGGTGGCAAAGCTTGGACAAAATTCCCAGTAACAGGGCACGCCCTAAACATACTCACTGTTTCGATGTTACCATCCTCCTTGTCAGCTTGGGCTTCTCTTCCAGCAGATGCAGGTTTTCTCAGGCTGATGGTTCAGTTGTGCATTTGGGGTTGGAGGGGGGTTACAGCTCGAAGATGTAGGTCTCGGTGGCCTCTGGATGTGAATTATTTACTGACTCCACAGGTTCTTCAGTTTCTTCCTCTGTTCCTCAGACGTGGGCCTGTCATCCAAGGGTACATCTCATGTTGGTTCCGAGTCCATGATTGTTGGTGTGGGTTCAGCCACGAGATGCATTTGACACATTACTGCTTGTTCCATTCAAACCCCTGAGTAGTCTGGTGTGATCCACTGTAGGGTAGTACACCTCTTATTCTGATTCAGAGTCTGAGTCCTTCTGATCTGCTTGAGCATTAGTTGTGGGCGGACCAATTTCAGATTGCCTTGTCTTTTGCTCTGCATTGTGTCTGCATGTAGCAGATCGAGTAGTTGGGGGGTTTTGCAGGGTTTGCTGGTTCAGCAACATCATTGGGGGTTTGCAGGATTTGCTGGTTCTACAACATCACTGGGGACCAACATTCCAACAGGTAACAAATGGTTTCAGTTGATAGTCTGGTAGTTACTTGACTCTCCTTCAGGATGAATTTTGTACACAGACACACATCATGCACCTTTTACATCACAGTGTAAGAAGTATTGCCCCAATGGTCAGCAATTTTATGCTTCCCTGGCATTCCCCAGTTTCAAAACAGAACACAGTCTCCTGGCAGCAGTTCATGTGCCTTCACCCTTTTGTCGTACGTATCTTTATTGGCTTTGTTACTCTTTGCTGCAGCATCTGCGGCCAACATGAAGGTGATATTTAACTAGTCTTTCAGACTTTATATGTACTGAAGTTAATTCTTTGGCCCATCTCCATTGGCAGAGATGCTAGAACTCAAGTCCACACGGTTGGGCTTCCCTGCCAAACATGAGACAATATGGAGAGTATCCAGTGGCATCAGTTTTTGGTGCAGTTGGCACGCATGGACTAGTGTACCGACTTGCTGACTGCTGTTACTTTTGTCCCTTGGGTTCAGCATAGCTAGGGTGTTAAGTAGAGTTGGGTTGAACCATTCGAGCCGAGGATCACTTTTAGGGTAATATGGTGTAGTTCATGACTTTGTTATTCCTCAGAGGGACAGTATTTCTTTTACTAGGTGGCTTTTGAAATCTAGACCTTGGTCTGAATGGATCCATTGTGGGGCTCCATAGCGTATGAGGAACATTTCAACTTGGACTTTTGTGACAGTTGTTGCCTTTTGGGCCTTTGTCAAATAAGGTTGGGCATACCCTGAAAAATGATCTGCTACTGCTAGGATGTTTGCACTGTTCTGAGAGTCTAGTTCCAGGCTGAGAAAGTCTGTGCATGCTAGTTCCATGGGTGCACTTGTAACAGTGTTTATTAGAGGGACTGTTCTCTGTCGTAGAGTTTTACATCTGTCACATCTGTTGCAGGTTTTACAGTATTGTTCCACCTTACTCCCCATACGTGGCTAATAGAAGTGAGCATAAGCAAGGTTCAGAGTTCGCTGACTTCTAAGATGTCCCATGTCGTCATGCAGGGTGCGCAACACAGCTCTGTTGAACTTTGCTGGTAAGACTAATTGCAGTTTTAGGAAACCTTGTGATCCTTGGATTTCTCGGTACAGCAGGTTATCTTTGATTTTTAACTTGGGCCACTCCTGCAGTAGTAACTCTTTGTCAGGATCACTGGTACGTATTTGTATGGTATCACCCGCCTTCTTCAGGGTGAAGATGATGTCTTTCAAGCAAGAGTTCCTTCTTTATTCTCTGTGTAATGCTTGGGGAGTTAACTGCGAGAGAGTGGTCAGATCTAGTACAGTAAAATGACAGATAATGGTTATATAGTCACCAGGGGCACGAGGATAGTATCATAAGATGCTGAACATTTGCAGTTGACTGATTCATCTATTTTAAACTTTTTGCACCGTGCTGTAGCAGTTTGTTTGGGATTCGTACCCATGTCTGATTGTCCGTGGATGATGCATTCAATCGTCTTGACAGGAAATCGGCATGCATGTGATTCATGCCAGGTCTGTATTCTACACAGTAGTCAAAGGTTGATAAAGCAGATAACCATCTGTGTCCAGCAGCGTCTAACTTTGCAGTTGGTTTTATGTATGTCAAAGGGTTGTTATCTGGTTTGACAGTGATGTGAGCTCTGTACAGTACTCATGAAACTGATCTAGAATTGCTGACTTGAGTGCAAGGAACTCCAATTTGTGGACAGCATAGTTGCTTTGTGCTGCGTTCAAGCTTCTACTGGTGAAAGTGACTGGCCTCAGTCTTTCAGGATAACTTTGGTACAGTATCGCTCCAAGTTCTCAGAGGCTAGTATCTGTATGTAGAACATAGGGCTTTACTGGGTCAGTGTATGCTGGTACTGGCACATTTAATCAACAAGAGATGATTTCTTTGCACAACTTACTACACTTTGATCCCATCACTGGCTAAATGGATCACTTGCCTTGAAGTCCTTTTTTTGTGGTGTCTGTAACTGCAGGTTACTTTTTTGCCATTGTTTGACAGCGGGTAACCTTGGGTTAAATTCAGTAACTGTCTCACCACTTGGGTATAGTGTCTGATGAAGCGTCAATAATACCCACAGTAGCCCAAGAAATGCTGTAAGTCTTTCGGGTTCTTTCGCTTGGGCCAGGTGGTCAGTGCTTCAACTTTGCTTGGGTCTGTTTTAATTCCTTGGGCTGACACAATATACAGTATGTGACGTAACTCTGGAAAAATTGACATTTATCGATAGTTTCAGCTCAAGCTCTTCCAGTTGATCGATCACCTTCATCATACAAGCCTTGTGCTCCTCGGGGGTCTTTCCAGACACAAGGGCATTGTCAACGCAGAACAGGCACTCTAGGAGGTTCATGTCTTTGAAATCAGATTACATGAGGTAAGGCTTAAAATTCGGTGGGGGGATTGTGCTTGATTTGCACTGTTTTAGCCCCCCAGCATCGAACCCCATTAGAACGATCGTGTGCACACTGAGTGCCCATGCTTTACGGGATCGAGGAGTCACAAGCTTGGAGTGAAGGTTATGAGGGAGGAATGGGGGTGCTGGAGCAGTAGACTGTTAAGCCAGAGATTGTAAGGGAGGAGTCAGATTCAGGAGCGGCATGCTGTCAGAGCCGGAGATTGTAAGGAAGGAGTCAGACACTGGAGCAGCAGGCTGTGGATGTGTGTGGTGAAGGAGCGCTGAAAACTGCTGATGCCGAGCAGGGCCTTGGGCTGGGTTTGATGATGCAGCTTAGTTGATGTGTGCTACCATGTCTGTAACTTGAGCACATGGTAGCGTTTCAGTCTATAAGCGCTGATTTGAATGTTAACTCTGAGCAGGAACTTGGGTTGAGTATTGATAAGGAGGAAAGGGTTTGCAAATGAGAGACTCTAGTGGTGAATGCAATTACTACCATGAGGAGAGCATTTATGACAGCCCAGGTGTACAGTCAGCAAGGTAAGACCATGTGTTCAGTGCTAGTAACTTCGAATAAGGCACTAGAGTAAACTGAACAGTTGGTTCGTCAGTAATAGAAAAATCTCTTTCTACAGCATTTTTGCTTTGCACTGTAATGTAGTCCTTCTCATCAGTGTGCTCTCTTTCTCACAACAGGCAGTCACAGAAGGTCAATTCTTAGTAGAAAGAGGTTTATTCCCCCAAACTCGCAGCAGAACAGTTTCAGGTTGTTCAGGAAATCTCCCCCAAGTTTATCCATCTCCTGCCAAAATGTGTTCTCTCCCAGTTGGTAAACTTGAGGGGTGAGGGGTGGAGATTCCCCACTGGACCCAATAGCAAATTTTAACCCCTGTGAGGTGTTGGAATGTTGCAGGGGTGCCAGATATACTTTAGTGCATACGAAGGCATTCAATGAAGCCAAGTGGACATATGAAAGCAGTTTTGTCTCTGTCCCCAGGAGCCATTGGGATCTGGTAATACCCGCTTCTCAAATCCAGACCTGAGAGCCATTTACTTCCACTGAAACAGTCTAAAGCATTCTGAAGCCTCTGCATCGTATACTGATTTGTGGTGGTTCTCTTATTCAAGGTTCTGTAGTCAACAAACTGTACCGTTTTCTTGCACACCACTGCTATAGGAGAGGAATAGTGACTTTTCAATTCTTGGATTATTCCTGCCGCAAGGAGTTCCTGAAAAATGTCTTCTTACATCATGAATGTCTGCTGGGGCTACACAGTGGAATCATTCTCGAAAAGGGTAATCCATACAGTCTGACGTGATGTTCCTCTCCAGTGACACATCTGATGTCCCATTCATGAAGGGAAAAGACTGGTCCATTCTTCCAACTTCTGATGCACTCTGGTTTTCCATTTATCAGGCATGGGGGACTCTCCCAAATCAAAGAATTCGTGGGTCGAGTCCTGCATTCTTGTCTTCTATGTTGGGTTGAGGCTGTATTGCACTGTCTGCACAGTACACCTGGGCCAACGTTCGACCTTTCCACATAGTGATACTTTGATCAGTCAGGTTCCTTAAAGGATTGTGATTCTTTTCACACAGGTATGTGCTGTCACAGGCAGCATACTCTGCATTTGGTTTGACCAGCAGCCCTTGTGGCAATCCGTGCTCTTCAGGGGCCTCTGTCATCGGGGATTTGGTTCTCCATATCTTGTTTTCAGTCTCATTACTTTGCTGATGCTGCACTCTGCGTTAGGAGGTAAGACAAGCTCTTAGGCCTCTTGTCACCTGATGATGCCACCAGGCTTTTCTTTGTCCTCTGGTCTTCTCTGTGTCTGCTTCTGTTAGGCCTTCTTCACCAGTCTGTGCACTCATACTGCTATTCCATTCTGTCCCGCCTCTTACTTCATGCAGAGTTAAGTTAGGCATCCAATGTGTGTATTTGTTCTGATGAAGGTGAGCACATTTATCGAACATTCCTGACTGTAGGCAGACCAGTGCCAAGGTTTCAGCTGTATCACTGACTCCAGCTACTGTTGACAGAAAAGCAGTCCAGACTTTCAAGTAACAAAGGTAGGGGTAGGATTTTTCACTCAGCCCCCACACGTTCAAACATTCCAAAAGTTGTAGCTTGCTATTCTTAGCTAGGTGTTTGTTGTACCAGTCCTTGAAGATGATAGTGACCTGGGAGCCATTGTTGAACAGCTTAGGCTGACACTCCATTGATGGTGATGGTTGTCTCAGTTGAAAAATCAACTGACTTATCAAGGTGCTCTGGTAAAGTCTCTTCTTGTTTTGACTCTGGATTTGGCTATTGAGGGTTTCAGGGAAGGTGTGGAGCATCTTGCATACAGGACTCCACTGCTCTGCCTTACTGGCCCCCTGGGAAGTGTCTCTGCTTTTGGATTCTTTCATGCAGTTTAGTGGTGACTCTCCACAGATCATCCTTCGACCGACACTCTTTCTTCATGTGTCTATCTATTCCACAGTTGTAGCAGAATGCATCCTGTTTGTACTGACATGGTTTGGGTGGTGCATCAGGAGGTGGTCTCCAGTCTCAGTTACTTTGTTTTGGAAGATATGCATTTGGGGCTCTGACGCAGGTGCTGACTGCAGCTTGTCCTTGCTCTGGAGTTCTCTGCTGCTGCCAGTCCATGGACTGCGTGTTGCATCTCTTTATGTTTGGTTACCAGAGTGCTAATTCATTGACTTGGGTTTGGAGGTTGCAGTCTACAGGTGGTATCTGTGCTTGCACTCCTACCCCATCAAGGAAAGTTTCTGGCTAGCCAGAGCAACATCTTGGCTTTGGTGTGCCTCTGGGCTGGGATCTACTTTTCCTTGGGTAATCACTTCTTTGTATTCTTTGAGCATCTTTATCAACTGTTGAGTCTCTGTAATGGGTATATTTTTAGTGAATTTTGAGACAGCTGCTAAAACGTGGTAGGTTCCCCACTCTTTGTCTTCCTCAGCTTCTCTGACTTTTTTCATTAGCAGTCTGTGAGATGGAGGCTTGCCCTTTCTCTCAGCCAGGTGTAAGCTGAGAATCAACAGTGTGGACTGGTAGGCAGCCTTAAGCATATGTTCAGGTCCTGGGATGCCACACCTCCCTTCCAAAATAAGCTTTGCAAGGCCCCTTCTAGGTGGTTCAGAGTGGCAGACAGTGGTTCTCCTTTCCATTGTTTTGTCATCTTGAACTTCCACAAGGGATCTTCACTGGATTCCGTGCTTTCAGAGACATTCTCCAGTGCTGTCAGATACTCTTGGTTGGAGCTTGTGGATCTGTGGACCTCAAAGAATCTGTAGTCTCTAATACAGGACATCAGAGGCTTTCCCCAAGACAGTTTCTTTTTTGAGCTTCTGGGTATTTCCAATCTTGGATCAATGGAGCAGCGTAGTCCATCCAAGTTTCTAAGCCATCTTCTTCTACAGGGGTGGGTTTCACACCTGAGAAGATTGTTAATGATCTCCAGTATATGAATCTGATCCAGGCAGCACATTGGTAGATCTTGCTCCTACAGATTGAGGTGGCATACCCCCTTGGTCACTTAACAGTATCTGGACGTCTCTGGCTGATTTCCCTTCAGCTCATAGCTACTTGTGGAACCTTTCTTCGGAACTTTCAGTCACAGGTTGGACTTCAGCTTTTGGGGTGGTCACACTTGCATGTGTCACTGTTTTCCACCTGGTACTGTCTCCATCTGGGATTAGTCCTTTAAGAATTTTTGTGGTATCTATAGTATTGCAGCACTCCGCCAATACCATAAGACTCTGAGCATTGCTATCCAGGGCACGTCCTGGAACAGCTGCTTTGCAGAGACATTTCACTCTGGATTAAACTTTTTCAGTCTACTGATATCAGTCCTCTGTGGAACTCTAAAGAGCAATATGGCTTTCAGAGGATCCAGCTCCTTACCTGCAGACCAGCTGATCAGTCTTTCATGTGCCATGATATCTGGTACTGTTTTTGGGGTTTGGGGAACCAGAATGTTTTCAGCTGCACTTGACTCCATGTGGGGTCTAACTGGTAAACAGGAGGTCCCAGCGGTGCCTCCAAAGTTGAACTGGGTCACTGTGGATATTGCGGTTACTACCCCTGTCTTGTGGGCTCAAAGAAGGTTGATGGACTGGGTTCTTATTTTCCTGATTGGGGGTTCGTATCCAGATAGTTAAAGTTTTGCAGAGTGCCTCCACCTAGAGTAAAGTTTAAGTGGGTCTAGTGTCAGAGCGGCACAGCCCTCTGGGATGCAGTACCTACCCCCCCACACACACACAGTGTTCCCCCTGCACATGTTTCAGGCAGATATGGTAAACAGTAAAGCAGTAAAAGTAGTTGCTTCACTAGGCGTGGCCAGTAAAACACTTTAAAACACAGTAGCAGTGCCCATCCCCCACCAGGGAAGACAACACAGCGGTGGAATAAATACTGAAACCTTTAGTATTACCAGTCCACCTGTACTGCAGGCACTGCCCACTTCCCGCTGGTACCAGTTTAAACCCTTAAACCTTAGAGTGAGTTCCTGGTGCTTCACTGAGTACCCAACCGTAGCAACAGTGCAGGTCTGGTGACATTGCAGCTGGTTGGCTAGTGGTGATGCACTTTAAACCAAACAAAACATTTTGGTAAAACCAAACCCCACAGGCCGTGCAGTTGCTAAAGTGGCAAAACCTCAGCTGAGGTACTTGTAGCTCCTGGTACGTTGACCAAATCTGAAGATTTGGTGGCAGTTTGTACAAAATTCCCCTGCAGGGCAAGCCCTGAGAGTACTCACTGTTCTGGTGGTGTTACCATCTTCCCTGTCAGTCTGGCCTTTCCTTCCCTTCCTGATTCCTGCAGGTTCAGGCTATTTCAGGCTAACGGTTCAGTTGTGCATTGGGTGGTGGTGGTGGGGGCAGCTTGAAGATGCAGGTCTCAGTGGTCTCTGGATGTGAATCAGGCTCTCTGCATCTGCAGCCGTGTGGACCTCTATGACTCTTCCCTCTTCCTTCTCTGCAGGATAGACCTGTCTAAGGAGCAGGGACCACACTCCTCACACACATCTAACCCTTGTATGAGATGTTAGCTAGTACCTGGCAGTAGCACTAACTGACCTTTTCCCAGATTGTCTACAGGTTCGATGCAGGATTTCTCACACTGATGTTCTCACACAGTCTCTGGTACCCACAGGTTGGGAGCTGTGGCACATGTTTACCTCCTTTTCTCTCCAGGCAGAATTCAATGTCCTTCACAGGAAGAATGTCCTGATACTTTTAGCACACACAGTTCATTCTTTGTATTCTGTAATGGCTGTAGAAACCTTTAGGTCACCTCCTGAAGGTTGGCTGTGGAAGCCCAGGCAGGCTTCACTGAGTTGACTATAGCCAACAGCACAAGCCCTCCTCACTCTGTGAGAGCTCACTGCTGACTGACTTCTTCTGGCTCTGCCTTCGGTATTTTCCTGGCAAAGGTAGCCTCAGATTAGCACAAATGGATGTCAGTCAATAGAATTAATATGCAGAATGTTCACCCAGCACCTTGTTGGCTGGCAGAAAGGGCACCAAGAAAGCAGCACAGTCCCTCTCCCAGAATACTTTAGTGGTCATATGCTGAGATCACTGACCGATTGGCTGGCAGCAAGGTCAGGGGTCACAAGATGGTGTCTGTCTTTCTGTTATAAACCATTCTGGTTAAACACAATTTTTCTTAATAAGGCTCCTGTCTAGCGTTTAGTGTAACACGGGCCAAAATTGACACCGGCCCGCTAGCCAAATGCTGGTAGATTTTGTGTCGGGCTAGGGAGATTTTTCTTTAACTAGCCCTGTGGGATCATACTGGAGAAGGTAACATTTCAGTGTTTATACTGGCTGGGCCAGTGGTAAAGTTTGTGGGGCTAGTTGATTTTCCCAGTCACTAGCCCTGGTGGCCAGTGGCTATAAAAGTTAATTTTGACCCTTATGGGGAGACACTGACCCCCCAAGTCTTGTAGGCACAATGCTGCCTAGTTATCTGGTTGACAAATTGGTTGAAATGGGGCGTTCCCTGCTCAGTCAGAAGCTCCGTTATAACCCCATGCATAGTAGTTCCTTTATGAAGGTGCACCATCAGCTGCACTGTTATTACTGGAGCGAAGGCACCAAACACATGCTGTCCTGTTCTCCCCCTCCTAGTGCCTCTGAACCCCATGATGCCGTGCAGTGTTGAGGAAGTTTGTTTTGGCGGGTGTCCCTAGTGCCTTGAAGACAGTGTGTGAGCAGGCAGCTGGCATGTTCAAGCAAGTGGTGGCTCTACAATCCTCACTCCTCTGGTCCCCCACCAGGCTGCAGTCCAGGGGGCCAGAATGAGCATACAGAAGATGGCAGGCAGTGCTGGTTGGGGCAAAGGAAAGTAAGGTAAGGCCACACTATTTGGGAAGGGTTACGTTACTAATAAGTGAAACACATTTTGACTCAGAATTATCTTGATTGTATACTGGACAAGTTTGTGATAATCTTAGAAATTTCAACAAAAGGAACATTATGAAATGGGTTTTACACTTGGAACCCTCTGATTGGCTGATAGCCATGCACTGAAAGTTTCTAGCGCACAGCAAAAATCAAGTACTGGCAGCCTGGACTTATTATTGTTTTAAAAATCCTTGTACCTGAACTATGTATGAGTTAATCAGTCGCCATGTTGTGTGTTGTTTGTTAAAAAAAAAAAAAACCTAACAAAACTTCCAACTTCACATGCTGCCATCCAGATAAACAGGTAGCTAAAAACTAACAGAACCTGCACATCAGTACTTTGATTTTTTTTTTTTTATAAATCACTTTTTTGCAAGTTACTCCTACAGTTTTATACTTGCATGTCCACTACAGTGCAGTGGCTTTCCTGCCAGCTGGCCACTCGCTCGGTTGCTGTCTTGCTCACACACTTTCTTGCTTTTATAGTAACCACGCTGTCTCCTAAACACCCTCCCCCACACCTCAGGCTTGGCTAAAATATATCTACAGAACAAAAAAATGTAAAAGTACCACAGTCTCCGTAAGTGCAGGCTTCAGTTTCGGCTTTGTAGCTCCTGGTCTCACAGCACACAAGCAGACCCCCTGGTAGTCGGTGCTGTGCCTTTCCCCATGCTCGCTCCTTACCATGCCAGTCTTTTGCAAAATAACAACATAGAAACAGATTTTTAAAAAAGTACACATAAAAAGGGGTAAAACAGAGATCTGTGTCTGTGGGGGTGGGAGCATGACAACCACAACCAAAAAAAAAAAAAAATAAACTATGACTTCTGAGTCCACAGTAGGACAAAAGCCCTTGCGTCAAGGAAAAAAAAAACCCACCAAACTCATACAGGTACAGGAACTATTATATAAATTAAACACCAAGGTTTAACTTTTTTGTTTTAAGTCCTATTATATTTAATTTTGGCTTGCATGCACAACTCACATGCCTATATTATAAGCGCAGTAAGACACTCCAGGGCTGTGCGCTACACACGTCTACCACAAGGCCAGCGGCTGAAGGCACTCGACCTGGGGCCTCATACCCCATGCCTCACTATGCCCCTGGCAGTGCACTATAAGTGTCTAGCGCATGCCTTGTTTTATTGCTTACATGACATCTAGTTCATTGTCAGTCATCTATAAAGGGAATGTATTCACTGCACTGGGGAGCGTGGGTTGAAGAAACAGAAGTTGGAAGATGATTAGCGTAACCCAGTATGTGTAGCTTTATTGTCCCCGTGGTTACTTGTTGCTGTATTATTCCTCCATGGAGGATTGTACATGCATTTGTAATGGGCAGGACATTGAAAGCAATTGCTATTGGATTGCCCCAGAACTTACCACTCACAGACCTAGTCTTCCTCATCCATGTGACAGGTACATCCGAAGCATGCTTGCACTGTTTCAGAATGATTTCGGTTATCTAAAGCAGCTTATAAAATGGGCTTCAGAATGCTATCAACTTCATTGGTCTAAAAACTCTGGTATACAAACAATTTGTAACTAACCTGATATAATCTACCTAGCAACAGCATTAACGAACATCAAATAATTTCCCATTAAAATAAACTTTATTTAAACACAAAAACCCACAATAGGGCATGGGTTTCTTCAAAATAAATGCGCTTCCTGGGTTCATTCACAGGCACTAAAAAAAAAAATGCTTTTTTATAAGCGAAGTAACCCACTCCCTGGCATGGGCTTCTTGAGAGTAATGCACTTCCCAGGTGTATTGAAAGTCACTCTGCCTTTGGCCTCATGCCTTCTAGTTCACTAAGGTCACAAAGTAATCTCTTGAATGCCTGCCCTGTTGTAGTTTTTTTGCGTATTTGTCATGCTTTGGAGATGGCACCAGGTGGTCTGTGAGATTAAGTTTTGTGCCCCAAATTCAGTAAATGGTCCACTACCGAATCTTTTCTTCCTGTCACTTTTAAAGCAGCAGTCCATGTTAAATTATTCTTACATGCTTCATTATGCAGTCCTTTGTATCCCCAGTCTTAATCGCTGTTTTCATTGTGGATCCCAGTCCATTTCTTGTGGTGTCCCATTTCATGTTCACTCATTACAAATATTGATACAACTAATAGACGTAAGATAGTATATTAATATTATTTATGTATGTAAAAAAAAATGTTCACTAAAAATACCACCAACAGCTTAATCTGGTTCAAGGTCAGTTGGCATTTATCTGTATCTCCCCTCCCCCCGGGTCATGCCTGAAAATAGGCAAGAATTTGTCTAGTGCACTTACCCAGTCAACAAAAACTAAATTTATATAAATGTTCACCATGTTACAGTTTATGTTTTATGACTTGGAGTTAGTTATCAAGTCCCCAGTTTTCCAACCATTGAGGGAGCAGTTTTATTTTACACACGTTCATTTTAGTTAGAAAATACTAAATAATAAGCCCTTTATGAGGTGCAATGACTTGACCTGGTCATTGGCCCACTAAACACTACCAGCAAACTTGTGACCCAGTCAGACTGTACTCGATTGTGGTTGGGGTGCTCATCATTGACAGTTTGGAAAATGAAGCAGGGGCCACGATGCAGATCAGCCACAGAGGCATACACAGTGGCCTTCACAGGCGCTGTTTTATCTTCCTGCATCCCCAGTCTGGTTACCATCTGTTAACCTTTGTTACTGCCAGATTGATCAGCTTGTAGAGTGGCACCGCAGCATGCACCTGTCGAAATGCCATGTTGCTTCTCAGTTGGATATGCCATCCAACGTGTTGGTGGGTGCAAAGTCTGTTGCATCCTGTGACATCTTGATCTGTTGTTCAGGGGGCACACCTCCCCCACTATGACAGGTTCCTCCCTTTGTGAATAGTGCTAATGGATGGCAGAGCAACAATGCAACCAAAATATTGGCCCAGTTTGCGCTGTCATCCGTTAGTGCTTTTCACAAAGGAAGGCGCATGTTGAGGGGGAGGAGGGAGGAGTACTCCGTGAGACGGGTGCAGTGCAGATTGCAGATTCAGATGCTAGAGGTTGCAAATGGGGTCAGTGACTGAAACTAGGGCACTGGGTGTTCGAACACTGCTAAGAATATTGATGAAAAATGGGGGGCATTCACATTTAATACAGCTCTCCTTTATTTTAAGTTTAAACACATGACTTGAGTAATAAGGCAATCCAAGATGGAATATAAAGGTATGGCATGTATACATAATTTTTGCAGTACCATTCTCTGTTGCTTTAACGTTGGAAAAACGAGGTTGTCCCAGTGGATGACAGAGCAGCCAGAACTTAAACAATCTTCATTCCAGAGTGAAGGGTCTGTGATAGATGCTACAGTTTTTAATTTTACACAGGTATTCTACCTTGAGGACCGTCTGTCTGACGGATCTAACAGTTGTAGACTGCTTCTTTAAGAATCTGGACTCGGATGAGCAGTATGATCTTTGTGATCTAAAGGGGTCCATCCTTAACCCACTTTCTCTTCAGCTTATTCAAAAATTACTTGGGAGTCATCTGCACAAACCCAAATACCTATATTCTGTTTTATGCTGGTGACCCTATAATATATACCAAAACCTAGTTAGTCTCTGAATTAAATAGTACTCTGCAAGATGTAGTCATTAAAACTCATACCTGGATGAAAACAAGCTGCCTGCTGTTGACCAGCTCAAAAATTAAATTCATGCTGTTCACTGGAGGCACAGTCTCACTCAACTAAACTGCAAGTCATACCATCAACAGGACGACTGCTGGAAAATGTTCATTAGTTTAATAATCTGGGTTTCTGGTTTGATACTAAACTTTAGGGAGCATATTAATCGGTCTTTCAGAAAAGCATGCTAGAAGTTAGGACTTCTTTTTTGCAACAAAAGTTGCATTAATCACAACATCGGAAAACTGCTCCTAAAGCAGTTACTCGTACCATCACTCACGTATGAGAGCAAAATCTATAGATAATGCTAATGCCACAGCTTTACACAAAATTTTTGTTACTTACAGTAGTACGTGCAGGTTTGTATTCATCTGTGACAAGAGAACTTATAACATTGCCTCACGTACATCAGTCAAGTACTTTTTTACCCTAAAAAAGATGGGAGCTCAGACGAACAACTGTAGTATTCAAAAGCATATGTGGCTTCCTTCCAGCTTATCTAAGCAGTGATCTAGTTAGCCCCATCAGAAATACCAACTGTGCTGCCAGACTTCAGATGTCTTGCACATACCAAGGATGTACAAATCCTTTGGAGAAAAGTCCTTTGCAGTAGCATCCCCAACCACATTGAATTCGCTACCTGGTACAATAAAAGAAACCAAAAATGTGAGATTTTTCAGAAGGGCCTGTTTAACTATCTACAGATCCCATGTGAGTGCTAGACACTTCTTTGCTTTCCTATGCCTACCCCCCAATACACTATGGGTGATCAGATTAGGTAAAATCCTTTCTGTTTGCATCCCTCGGATTATTGGAAATTCAAATTCAGAATTGGATTCTATTGCAGTGCTTTTATGACATCTGAATTTGATTCGGAATCGGAATTCCCGATTCTGCATCTGACTACTGCTTGAACCTCTCTCTACCAAGTATGCACAGGAAAAGGACCCTTAGGAAACAAAACTCCACCTTCAACCATCCTTGTTCCTCCTAAACTTCTATATCTAATGAGTTACTACTGCTGCTGGGGTCCCCCCATCAGTTCAGCCCATACTTGTCTGCTGTGGCGGTCAGTCCACTTGGTGGCACTGATGTATTGTGGAGACATCGAGGGTTTGGACTGTCTTCCAAAAGAAATAATAGTCCTTATAGTAAAGTAGATTTCCATCGGATTCATGCACAGTCCAAACAGGGCTTCTATCGCTAGTAACCTCTCCCCAGTAATCCTCCATGCACCAGCCATCACTGTACACCCACTGCCAAGGCCCCCCCCCCCAAAATAATAGCCTGATTGATCCCAGGTCCAAGCCCCTAGTAGTAGGAATGAGTCCAGTGGTTATCATGGTCCTCCCTGAGTGATATAGGTAGTGGCAGACGTGAACAGCAGCCTAGGTTTTGGCTACTGTGTCTGATGCTGTACTGAGTAAAGCATCTGGTACATAACCCAGGCTGTTGTTCGAGTCGTTCATCCACTTTGTTATTTTAGCCAGGCCACTTGGTGAGGACCATGATAGTTGCTGGGCTCAGTGACAGCTGTAAGGGCAAGGAGAGTACTGCTACTGTTGCTGCTACAGATCAGTTTGGCTTGGAATCTGACTTGGAAATTGGACTTGGGAGTCAGGACTGGCGGGCTGGCTACTAGTTGGAGTTTGATCTGGCTTGTGGTGGTTGGTTGCTGGGGGTGAGGGTTTTGCTTGGAGTCAGGGGTTGAACCGTGAATTGCAATTGGATGGAGAACTATAAAGCTAGATAATATTTCTTTTGGAAGCCAGATCAGACCCTCAGTGCCTCCACAGTCCACCAGTGTCATAAAATGGCTTGGACTCCAGCAGACCAGCACGGTGCAATGGAGAGAGTGGGGGACCCCAAGCAGCACATGGAGCAGCTTAAGGTAAAGCAGCCTGGGAGGGGAGACGATGGTGGAGAAAGGAGGAGGTATTACAGTGTCTTATTGTGTGTGTACTGGGTGTGTAGCACACATCAACTAAGCTGCATCATTGAACCTTGCCCCAAGGTCCTGCTTGGGCATTAGTATTTTTTTGGCGCTTCTTCAACACATACATCCATAGCCTGCTGCTCCTGTGCCCCGGCTCCTCCCTTGCAGTCTTCGTCCTCTGACAGACTGTCGCTCCAGTTTCTGTCTCCTCCCTTAAAACCTTTGGCTCCAACAGTCTGCTGCTCCAGTGCACTGACTCTTTCCTTGTAGTCTTTGGCTCTGACAGCCTGCCAGTCCAGTGTCCCAGCTGCTCCATTGCAGTCTTTGACCCAGCAATTTACCACTCCAATGTCTGACTCCTTTACCCATTAAAGCAAGGGTGCTCAGTGTATGCGGGATTGTCCCACATGGGGGACATGAAAAGTGGTCCAAGGAGTGGTTGGCATATTGTGTTTTTTTTTTTCTGTTACTGAAAGTATGGTAGGGAGCTCTCCTGGTCCTTTCTGTGGCCACTCCACGCATGGCATGGCCACTTATTTATCTTGTTTTCGTAATGCTCTGATAGCCAACATTTGTCCTGATGCCACTTGCAGTTCTGTCCACACTTTCAGTAAACACTACAGTCTAAATCTTGTCAATCCTAGGTGAGCTGGCTTTGGCCTTTCTGTCCTCCCTGGACTTCTGCCTTACAGTCATATAGATCCATTATATGGTTCCTGCCTTTCATGGTGCCTTTTGTGCTGCTAGGGAATCATTCCAGGCTTATGGCCCTATGACTGGAGATGTCCTCAAAGAAGAAAATCCTATTACTTTAACAGTATGTTTTCAAGAGCATTTCCTCTGCAGAGCCACAGTTCACCCAGCCACTGTCCACATTCTGTATGGATGGCATTTGCTGGATGTCCTGCCTGCAGTTGAATGCTGTGTGTACTCTCCCTTTGCCCTATTTGGGCTATGATTTCTGGTTCTGACACCTTTGCCACATACCTGATTCTGATCTCCTAGTTCCTACCAGTATGGTAATTCACTGAGCTTGTCTCTGGCATGGAACTGAGGAGAGGAGGGGCCATTACATAGGCAGTGTCAACAAACAGCATCATTGATGGCCCCAGACAGCAAAAGGTTCTAAGTGGTCTGATTTTCCAAAATTGTGGCTGTATGGAGAAGATTCCTTTAACATTTACTGTTATGGAAAATAACAGAATTTTATTTGCCTCATCTCTGTATATACAGTATAAAGTACAGCATCTTATATGCAGAACTTGGTGTGGGAAGGTTGTAGTGCACCATTCATTTTTAGTCCTGCATTAGTTTTAGAATCCTATGGCCTTTATGATGGAATCAAAAGTGAGTCAGGAGCAAAAGCACCTAACAAAGGGTTCAATGGCACTCACACCAAACACTGTAAGTAAAACTTTTCGAAGCCTAAAACTGGGGCATTCCATAAAAACTGTTTGTTTATTTATTTTTTAAGAGACACTGGTTAAATACCACATAGAAGAAGTGCTGATACACAGTCAGTGACAGAAACTCAGTCGGAGTGACATCTACATATTTAATTCCTGAATGCAACCTGCCCCCCTTCGCCTATATCACTGATTGATCCCCTCGGACAAGGCAAGGCTACGTTACACAGAATACTGATACAGTCACTTTCTTGGAGCTTACATTTTCTTGAAGCTTAAAAGCTAATTTTTTGCGCTCTCTGACTGTGACACCCTCCCCCGTGTCACTCGCTCCCTCTGTCACCGCAGACAGTCAAGGCTGCACATTTCATTAGTTTTCCCCCCAGTCAGATACATTTATTTTGCCCGCTTGCTCCGGTTCTCCACCCCTGCCGCCTCACAGTAATACGAAGTGCTTGCAGTATAGGGAGTAGCAGATTAAGATTACAATAAATTAAGTTCTGTTCATGATCGTGACAGAACAGAAATGAACAGAAGCAAACTTGCCTTATTGTGTTTTATATTTCGCTGCTTGCTGTGCCATGTGAAGACCCACTCACCTCCCAACCTGCTTACACACACACACACACACACACGCGCACACACACACCTCGTTCATCAGACAATCCCACCACCACACGCTGCACTGGATTGTTCTCACAGCCTGGGCAGGCTCTGACCTCGGTACCTAGTGAGTTTATTGCTAATGGTCTCTTGGAGTCCCCAAGTCTAAGTTGCTGGCAGGCAGACTCAAAGACCGCAGCGTCATACTTGCTTACACTACCCATATCTGTCTAACTCTCACAGGAAGAGGAAGGTGCTGCGGTGTTCCCACTGATGCTGACCAGTTTGCCTCTGACTGACTACCCCAGCATTTTCATGTTACGGCACAACGTAGACACGGGGTGGAAAAATTGTCCAGCTTGAGCAGTACCATGGTGGTGCTGAAATGTCAAATGTCACTCAGTCAACAAATGGGACAAATCTGGGACAAGTACACAAAACCAGGACAAAAGTGACATTTGCTAAAACTTGTGGGGACACCGGGACATGCTGCCTACAAATGGGACTGTCCTGGAAAAAGCAGGACACTTGGTAGCTTTATGTTTTGTTCTGACCAAACAAAATATCAATGGAGAGGAGCTTGAAAGAGCTGGGGGAGATGTCTCAGTAGCCCTGAGGCGATTGGAGATGTACCGGAGGCAGTCGACCCCCCCCCCTTTTTCTTTTGTTGCCCCCAGCCCTCCTGGCCAGCCACTCCTTCAGGCTGCCAAGGACCCCTGCCACCAGGCCCGCATGTCACCATCTCACTGCCCCATCTTGCCACAGACCAGTTGACCAGATGTATCCCTTTGTCAGGGGGCCAGTCCCTTCCTGTGGCACCACTAGGAGAGGAGACTGGCCCAGAGGGCACTTCCAATCTATGCTGGGCTTGGCGGGGGTACAGCGCGGACACCTCCGGTCTTTGTGGCTAATGGGGGGATCGGCAACCATCATCCGGATGATCAGGCGGCCCATTTTTCAGCTAATTTTCTCCAACTTCCTGCCTACCACCCACAATGTGGCCAAACGCTGCGGTGTCGATGGCAGCATGCACAAGTGGTGTGTGGTCACCCATTCCGCAATGTGCGTTGCCCAGTCGAGCCACCAGGAGCCGCTCCAGAACGGTGCAGACCTGTGCCCTCTCCCCTGGGAGGAGAGTATCCTGCCGGACGCTCTAAGCCCTCCCTGCCGGCCTCTGCTCCTGTCGTCCCAGGCTTGGGTGTGAACCCAGGTTGCCAGTGTTCCAGGTGATCACCTGACACCGTGGAGCCAGCTGCCTCCCCTTTTATTGGTCCTGTCTCTTCTGAAAATAGAAAAAACATTTAATTTTACTTCCCCATCAGGGATTTTGTTGGAAAGCCATATTTGTAAGAGAGTAATAATGTCAAACATAAAGGCTGAAACCCATGCTTCAAACTGATCAAATTTGCCAGAGGCTCTGGATATTGAGGTGCACAGGCCTCAGGGCAGATTTTGGTGATTGACTGCCAACAGACTTCTGTGTCTGGGGAGGCACCAGGATATCTTGCTGTGTTAACTCTGGAGGATGCTAGTCCTGATACAGGTGGAATTCACCCAGCTGTAGCAAACATCCCAGGTCACTAAATGACTGTAGAAGAGTGCCTGGTGAAGAAGGTCAGGAGTGAGCGACAACAAGACAGAACATCCCAAAAGCTGGGGAAGGGTAAAATCAGTTCCCTTACCCAGGGAGAAAAAAGGTAGTGAAGGGCTGACGTTGCTTGGAACCACCTGAAGACAGGTGTTTAGGTGTTCCCTGGTGAGGGCAATGCAAGCATGTGAGCAAGAGCACTGAAGCAGGAATTATGTGGTCTGGCAGGATTCTGCATGCATTGCCAGGTGAGCAGTCAGAGTAGATCATTCAGCATGGGTATGCATTGCAAAGTGAGTAGCAAGTGGAGGTCTTGCAATATGGGTCATTGCAGGGTGGGCAGCCATTGGATGCCATGCAGTACAGGTATTAGTTGCAAGTGGGCAACCAGAGGAAGCCATGTAGTATAGGTATGTTTTGACGGGTGGGCTGGAAGGTGAGGCTGTGCAGTGTAGGTATGTGTAGCAGACCGGGCATCCATTGGATGCCATGCAGTATAGGTATGTGTAACAGAGCAAGCGGCCACTGGGGGCCGTGCAGTATAGGTGTGTGTTGGGAGAGTGGACAACCAGTGAAAGCTATGCAGTACAGGTATGTGTTGGAGGGTTGTCAGCCAGTGGAGACCATGCAGTGTATGTATGTGTTGGAGGGTGGGCAGTCAGTGGAGACCATGCAGTAATATGAATGTGTTGGAGGGTGGGCAGCCAGTGGAGACCATGCAATATATGTATAAGCTGAAGGGTGGGCAGCCAGTGGAGACCATGCAGCATATGTATGTGCTGGAGAGTGGGCAGCCAGTAGAGACCATGTAGTAATATGTATGTGTTGCAGAGCAGGCAGCCAGTGGAGGTCATGCAGTATAGGTATGTGTTGCAGGGTGAGCAGCCAGTGGAAGCCATGTTGTATAGGTTTGTGTTGCGGGGCAGCTAGAGTAGGTCATGCAGCATGGGTATGGGTTGCAACGTGGGCAGCCAGTGATGGTTCTGCATTATGGGTCGTTGCAGGGTGGGCAGCCAATGGAGGTCCTGCATAATGTTTATACATTATAGGATGAGTGGCCCATGGAAGTCATGCATTACGGTTGTATGTTGCAGGAGGGCAGCCAGTTGTTGCAGGGTGGGCAGCACGTGGAGGTCCGACAGTATGGGTTATAATGTGGTCCTGCTTGCACGTTCACTCATTTTTATTTGTCATTGCAACGGGGATAGAAACATTTTAAAATAATAATATTTGTTAATAACAAGTGACTAAAATAACCTATTTTGAAAACTGTATGTTTTTTACAATATTGTACCAGCTAAATAGTCCCTGCATATGTGATACCCAGATCAATTTCAGGTTTTTGCTTTGTGGTACTCTGACCTTCTGGGTATAGAAAGTAGGTAGTGTTGCTCGCATGGTGCTTTTGTGGATCTGACTATCCTCTGTCAGATAGTTCTGGTATCTGACCTAGGATCTGGCAGATGGATCCGAGGTCGGATCCATCGGATCCAGCCATGGATAGTTGGATCTGGTGGTCGGATCCAGCTTTGGATAGTTGGATCTGATGGTCGGATCCAGCATTGGATAGTTGGATCCAGTGGTTGGATCCATCAGATCCATGGATACCTCGGATACTTTCAGCGGATCCTAGGAGTTCGGATCCTTGGTTGGATGTTTATGCCATCTGAGGCTAGCCAGTATCGGCCAAAATGAGGGTATCTGACCTGGTAGGATACTATCCGAGAAACACTAAAAGTAGGGGTTAACTGGGGGGGGGGGGGCAAAAGAGTCCTATTGCAGCTGAACCCAGATTCTTAAAGCAGTGGTTGAAAAACCTTGAAACAGTGAGCCAGATTGTCCCCAAGGGAGAAGAAGAGGTGAGTTAAAACTGAAAATAGTATAATATTTGTCCCAATTCGCTACTGTGAAATGAGCACTGCTAGATTCTGCAAATATAAAACACTCGTTGGAGTGATACTCAACAGATTTGTAAGGGCCCTAACCAGTAACACTTGACATAAACTTCTCCTTGTGGTGGGGTTGTGACCAGCAGCCAGCATGAGAAGACATGTTTTGAGTGGAGCTCCTGCTGTTACACATAACAGACTTCTTGAAAGTCCATTTCTACCTGGTTCTGCAAAACTCCATTGATGCCATTGGATGGAGCATGTGCACTTTAACAAAATTGGTGCTTTTTGTACAGTTTGAAACATGGGGAAGGCTAAACAAGTGGCACAGTCAGAGTTGGTAAAGGCGAGGCTCAGCAGCCTTGTGAACATGCACATGGTGGAGAAATGAGCCTTGCAGCAGGGGGAATGTCTGAGCTCATAAACCGTGCCCTACTGGAGGCGAAACAGGGGCTTGGCAAGAAGGTTGGGTGCCTGGGAAGGAGATTCACTACTATGGAAGACAGAATGGACTCCCTTACAACCAACACTAAACCAGCGACAGAATCAGTGAATAAGTTTGTAGCGTCAGTGGTGGGAGTTATCTCCAAAAATAAATGGCTATGATTCTGACTAGAAAATTTGGAGAACTGAGTGAGAGCTGCCAATATAGGACTGCTTGGTGTGCCAAAGGAGATGGAAGAGGACGACTTGCTGGGATATGTACTAACCTTGCTCAGACAGTGTCTAGATTTAGATCTCCAGTTTTTTTGTTTTTTTTTAAATCTTATAGAATTACCCCACAGAAAGTCCATCCAGAGAATCAGCCGAGAACCATTATGTTGCTTACTTATCAGTGGACCGCACATCAGAGACCAAATCCTGGGAGTTGCTAAATCTAAGGGATCCCTGAAACTTGAAGATGGCACTCAGATATATATATATATATATATATATAGTATTTTCCCTGATCTGAGGCTCGCAACTCGACAGAGACGGAAAGCATTCGACTTGGTTAGTGCAGGACTAAGGGCTTTGGGCATCACACATGCATTACAGCCATGGATCTACTATGCAGGTAAGACATTTCTTTATTCAGATCCTACTGAAGCCTGCAAGAGATTGGAGCTTATCAAAAAAGACTTCCAACATCCCTTCCAGACACAGCCTCCCAATGGGGAAGACTAAATAACTCTCGGATTATCTCTGAACTATATTAAATCCTGTATAGAGCTGTTGTACTTGTTAAATCTGGTGACCGATATTGTTCCTCTTAGTACTGCATTTCTTTAAAAGGAACAAGGCTGTTGTGGTTTTCTGATATGGATTAACAGAATGTTGGGACTGGTTCGGGAAATTAAATGAATAGGCATTTGGCTTCATTCTCTGGGTTTGGTTTTGGTTCCTGGCAGGAAGCCGCTGAGGCGCAAAATGGCCGCTGCCTTGTGGCATCCCAAAGGAAGAGTGTGCTATAGGCACTCCTTCCTACCATCCCCAACACAAAGCAGATTTCGTTGTAAGCCTTGCTCAGAGCTACCTAAGTTTCTCTTTTTTCCTTTAGTGCATCTCTGTTTTCTATGATTTGAGACCATTGAGTGATTTTACCAGTTATGGTAAAGCGTCCAAGGTGTCCAGGGAACTCTGGCTGGCACCACGGTGGATCAAAGAGGAGAAGGACTTCTTCAGGTATCGGGAGAAAAGGAGTTGTAAGGACCAAATTGTAAGGATGAAGAGGGATGGGGGTGGGTGGAAGCAGGGGCTAGAACAGGCAGAAGCATAAAATGAGTATTTCTGCTCTGTATTTACTAAAGAGAAAGGAGGAGCTGTTCCCAAGGGGGGGTTGGAAGGTGGGCATGGGGGGGGCAGGTGACAGATGGGAAAATCCCAGTGGGCAGAGTACTGGAGGGCTTGAGGGCACTGAGGGCAGACAAGGCTCCTGGGCCAGATGGCATACACCCCAGGATGCTGAGGGAGCTGTCAGAAGTCCTGGCAGAACCCTTGGCAGACCTGTTCAATTCAAAATGCCGCCTTGGACTCTGGGAGTGTACCTCAGGACTGGAGGATGGCGCACACGGTACCCCTCCACAAGAGCAGCCCCAAGGATGAGCCAGGGAACTAAAGATCAGTAAGCCTCACATCCATCGTGGGAAAGCTGATGGAGACAATCCTGAAGGAGAGGCTGGTTTCCCTCATAGAGGCTAATGGGCTGCAGGACAACAGACAGCATGGGTTTGTCTCAGGCAGATCCTGTCAGACCAGCCTGGTGGAGTACTATGACTGGGTAACCAGGCAGTTAGATGGGCCATGCAGTGGGTGTCCTGTACCTAGACATCAGTAAGGCATTCGATTCGGTGCTACATTGGAGGCTAGGAAGTAAGCTGGAAGGCACAGGGGTGGGGCAAAGATGGTGGGATGGGTAGTGAACTGGCTGCAAGAGAGACAGCATAGAGTGGTGGTGGGAGGGGAGCTCTCATCTCCCAGGGCAGTGACAAGTGGGGTGCCACAGGGCTCTGTACTTGGGCCGGTGTTGTTTGGGATCTTTGTAGCAGACATCTCAGTAGGCTTCAAAAGCAGGATTTGTCTGTTTGCAGATGACACCAAGATGGGATGGGAGCAGTAGTGGATGACTTAGAAGTGTGGCAGGGATTGCAAGATGATCTGGCAAAATTGGAGGCCTGGTCGGACACTTGGCAGCTGGGATTCAATGGCAAGAAATGCAGGGTGCTACATTTCAGTGCAAAAAAAGCCTAGGAGGAGCTACCAGCTAGGGGGGGATTCAACTAGCCAAGATGGAAGAGGAGAAGGATCGGGGGTGTGATCATAATGGGAGCAATGAACAACTCAGCACAGTGTGAAAAGCAGCTGCAAGGTCAACAGGATGCTGGGTTGTATTACCAAGAGCATCTCATGAAGGGGTGATCCGCTATCGGGTCACTGGTTATACCACACTTGGAGTGCATGCAGTTCTGGCAACCGTACCTGAAGAAGGACATTAGGTTACTCGAGGGGGTACAGTGCAGGGCAACAAAATGATCCAGGGGCTAGGGGATTTACCCTATGAGAGCAGGCTGAGGGAGTTTAACATGTACTCCCTGGAGGAGAGGAGGGATGGGGAAACAGAAGGGAATAAATAAGATGGGCACGGAGGGGCTTTTCAAATTAAGGAGGGGGAGGGACACACGGGGGCATGATCTGAGATTGGAAGGGGAAGGGTTCAGGAGGCAAATGAAGAGACGTATTTTTACTGAGAGAGTGGTGTCTGGGTGGAACACATTGCCAGAGGAAGTGATATCCTGTAGAACAGTGGGCTGCTTCAAAAGGGGATGGGACAGGGTGAGGGGGAAGGGGAGGGAGGGGCAGCAGCATTATAGGGCTGCTAGTTGCACAATCAAGGCAGACTTGATAGACCATATGGCCTTTATCTGCTGGCAATTTCGTATGTTCATATGTTTAGCTGTACTTTTCTATTGAAGTAGATGCAGTAATAACTCACACAACTTTAGACGTACCACAGTTTCAACTCAGTTATGTTGTCGAGTCCAGCTGTTTGTTGTAAAAAATGGTATATTTGCTGGATTGTATATTAAGTTGTTTAATTATTACTTGTAATCATCTTCTGTCTTGAAGTATAGAGGTTTGTTCTTACACTGTATGTGCTGGTACTATTATGACTTGTGGTAGTAGGGATTTGTTTATTTCTTTTCAGCAGGTTTTTTTTCATTGACATGTCCAAATGTAGGCCTATACTGTTATCGTTCTGTTGACTTACACTACCGGTCAAAAGTTTTAGAACACCCCCATTTTTCCAGTTTTTATTGAAATTTACGCAGGTTAATGTCTCTATGTACTCTGAAATGAAAGCATAGAACAAATACACAATTGGAGATAAAAAAGAAATCATAGAATCATTTTGTTTAACAAAATTTAATCTAAATTTTTGACTCATCAAAGTAGCCACCTTCTGCAGATATACTGTAACCGCCGAACACACTCATGGCATTCTTCCTACAATGGACATCAAATATTGCTCGGGAAGTTCTTCCCAACACTGTTGCAGAAGTTCCCACAAATGTGTTGCACTTGTAGGTTGCTTTGCTTTCACCCTTCTGTCCAGTTCATCCCAAACCAGCTCGATGGGGTTTAAGTTTGGAGACTGTGCTGGCCATTCCATGATTTGAAGCCTACAGTCTTGTTCTTTTCCTTGAAGGTAATTCTGACATAGCCTGGAGGTATGTTTTGGGTCATTATCTTGCTGTAGGGATGAACCCCTGACCAACTGGGCGTAGACCAGAGGGTATTGCATGGCTGCAAAATGCTGTGGTAGCCCTTTTGGTTCAGGGTGCCAGTCACTCTCTGCTGTTGTCCTGTGAGCCGCCTATCACACAAGCTGTTGACTCTCAGAAATTTGTCTTCTGATTCTGTTGTGGCTTTGGGTCTGCCAGACCTCTTCGTGTCAGAGTTTCTTCCAGTTTCCAAGTGCCTTTTGATGGTGTAGGAAACTGTACTCACTGACACCTTGGCTTTCTTTGCAATTTCTCTACAGCAGTTTTTGCTAACCTAAACTTTTTTTTAACCTCTAGCAGTTTACCGCTTACCTTTGTACCATTTCAGGTTATTCACTGGACTTGAATTGCTTAAGTTTCAATAAAAACTGGAAAAATGAGGGTGTTCTAAAACTTTTGACCGGTAGTGTACATGGACTACAAAACACCAGTTTTGGTGTTACATGGTGAGTTCTTCATCTGACAGGACATTTAAAAAGACAGTTGCTGATTCAGTCCATGAGCATACTGCAAGAGCTAAATTGTGGAACTGTTTCTTTCTCCTGCATATGAACTTGACCTCCACTATGGGGTACAAAAAGGGTGCAGAATATTGTCTTCTAACGTAGCATTTCTATAATTGCTAAATCCTGTATTTGCAACCAAGAGTGTTCTTTGCTTTGTAGTATACATTGAAAATGAATAAAGTATAGAAAAACTTCTTGTGGTTATTATTGCTCCCTGTTTACAAACTGTGTGTGTGTGTTTGTTGGGGGTGGGGGGTGGCATGATGGGCCTAGAGTTGCTTCCATGCTTAAATTAAGCAATAATGCATGACAGAGCGCGTGTTGTGGGATTTATACACGCGTTATGTGGTGTGTCACGAGGTGCAGCCGTCAGCTATGTGACTTTAACCACACAAGAAGTGTGCAAATCACACTACTACACACACCCTTAATTATTGCAATTATAAAATGAATCTGTATTAAACAAACAGCCACAAAATTAGGTTAGAAAAAGCAAATATTTGATCAGCAGGATCGTTACCTGCTGTCTGTTGCAGGATTTACACACGGTCACGTGACCTGTCTTGACCAGTTAGGTTACAGGATTTTCAAGATAAATTTTTTAATTACTGTTTTATAGTTCAGTATTGTACATCTGTGACTGTAGGACTCAATCTCCTCCCCCCCTGGTAGCATGTGCTTACCTTTCTGTATGACGCTATCTGGTGATGACGCAGTGATGCACTTGTAATGCACCTGTTCTGTGCTATCTGGATCATGAATCAGAGTGCAGCTCAAAGTTACTCAGAAAGTTGCAGAAAGTGCTGAACCCAGTCAGAAAATGCTTTACAATTTCATTCTGAGTTAAAGCTAACAATACTGCTTAGTTAAAAATAAACAAAAAACTTCAGTGAGCTAAGACATACTTATGAAAAGCCAGGTGTCCTAAACACTGATCAGTTTGAGCACATGCTTATTCACCCACAGCAATAAATAGAGGAAGAGGCACTTAATTTTTTATAGAAAGTTGGATAACTCCATGAGGGGTATTACTTTGCTTTCATGAAGGTACCTGATTGAGTGGGCATGGAATCTGAATTGTCTGCTGAATACAGCTAATAGCAGCGATATTCAACAGAACTCTGAATACCAGCTGAATTCAGTAGATGTATTTAGTGCAAATATACCATACAAAATAGAGACATTTAAAAGTCTTGAACTACCACCTCACCTATGTGGCAGTGTTGCCCACCCTCTTCCCCTACCCAGAACATCTAAGAATGCACCCCTACCCTTGTAGCTCCCCTCTCCCCCTCCTCCCAAGTTCCGGGTGAAGTACTAAAATTAAATAATAAAATAAGGGTCTTGGTGACCTCAGTTGAGCAAATCCCATCCAGACACCCACTGTCCTTTAAACCCACCCGCCTCTCCTTGCTTGACCTCGTCAAAACAGATAAACCTCCCACCACCACCACCACCACCCACACACACTCACTGACACAGAAACAAAATTGCTCCACAGAAGACAGCTGCTTGTTTGGAACTCAGTGCATGTTTCTGTAGTAATCACCTGATTGGCTCCAGCTGGAGCCAGCCAGGGATTATTACAGAGTGTGCCTCTGATTTTGTTCAGTAGACCCATCTGACTGAGAAGTGGGGAGGGCTGTGCCAGTCGCTCACCGTGGGACTGCCTTTCTTTTTGTGTGGGTGTTGTGACAAGGTCGGGCAGGGGGGAGGAAGGTGGGTTTTACAGACAGTGGGTGGTGGGATGGAATTTGCTTGACCAGGTTTGGTGGATTTTTTTATTTTTTTATTTTTTTGAATTCTTTAGAACCAGGTAAGGCCCACTAAGCTCAAGTGCTTGTTTTCAGAGTGGCATGAGAGCACTGGGGAGGTTAAGTGACTTGCTCATAGTCACACAGTATGCAAGTGGAGGTTGTGGAATCAAACCAAGGTCTGCTGGGTGTACCAGTCTCATTCACAGATTATTACTCTAACCTCTAGGCTATACTGCCAGCCCACCTGAGACTGGGGGGGGGGGAGCGTGGTAGGGTGTTTGAAAGGTGGAGGGATGTGGGTGAATTTCTGAATGATCAGGATGGGGGGGGAGGAGGATGAGCAACAATACCACTTGTATGGAGGGTTAAAGACTTAAAAATCTTTCTGTGTCAAACAAAATGTTTTTGAGGGCCGAATACATGTACTCCGAAAACTTAATACAGCCACATTTATTTATTTATTTATTTATTTATTTATTATTTAATTTGTTAATAGGGTAAGAGCACTGGACCGAGGGTCCTTTTTCAGGCTCGACCCAGATAGGTCATAACAATACAAAATATATATAACGTGGTAAATGATCAACGATTACAAATACATAAATCAAGCAACTATAACTTTAGTCATTTTTTAAAAACTTGTAATGAACAACCAACATGTATAAAGTCAGGCAAGCTATTCCAAAAACGTGGAGCAGCTGAAATAAATGCTCGTAATCCAGCTCGAGTTTTATAAAGATCTTCATTAAGTACAACCCCGTTTGCAGACCTTAAACTGGGTAACAAATCCCTAACAAAAAGATCAGAAAGAAAAGACACAGAATAAAAAAAACATTTTTGAAAATCAGACAGCCAAAATAATACTGCGATAAATTGGGGATAAATAACCAAGCAAGCTGAGAATTTATTTGACAGTGGTGAGTACATACAGGAGCCAATAAAACAAAATGACAAATATTATAAACAAAGTTTTTGAACCTCTGGAAAACCAAGATTAAAAAAAAAATTAAAAAATTAGATACATAATCAAAATGGAGCAAAAGAGAACCAGTGCTATGGTCTTGTGAGATTCGAAAGAAAATACATTTCTTAACTTATACAAAATCCCTTTTTTTTTTTTTCATTGATATTACAACAAATTTAATGCGATCAGAAAAGGAAAGCAAAGGATCCAGGATATCACCAAGGTGTTTAAATTGCGATTATTTGTTCAATCAAGTTTCCTTGCTTGTCATATAACTCAAGTAAGGGACAATAAATCAACTTAACACATGAACCAAAAATCATAGATTTTATCTTGTTTTCATTTAAAATATGCAAATTCTCTGGAAAACATTTATGAACAAGAGAAAAATCAGACTGAAGATTTCAACCAATTTAAGTTGCTCTTTAGCTGAAGAAAAAAGAATAAGATCTTCGGTATAAAGCAACACTTGACAATTTTTAACAGAAGGAAGAAAATTATTAAATAAACAAAAGTGGCCCCAAAATTGACTCCTGAGGTACTCTCCTGTCAATTTTATTCACACTAGAAGACACTAAAGAAACTGCCACAAATTGGAATCGGTCTGTTAGATAGTCTTCAATCCAAGAAACAACACTCTGTGAAAAACCCAGAGATTTAAACATAAGACAGAGCATTTCATGATCAGTAAGATCAAAAGCCTTGGTCAGGTTCATGAACACAGCCCCAGTGAGAAGACCCTTCTCCATATCACTGAGAACCGAGTTCATGAACCTGACCAAGGCTGTCCCAGTCCCATAACCATTACGAAAGCCATGTTGCTGTGGACAGAAGACCTTTATATTTCTCCAAGTAATCATTCATTTGTTAAGCTACAATTTTTTCAAGAAGTTTACTAATTGGATTCAATATTGAAATAGGCCGAAAATCATCAACACAAGCAGCATGGCTCTTCTTGGGCACTGGTACAACCCAACAAATACCTGAATACTTTTTGAAGTATTTGTCAAATGCTAAATGTATGTATTCACACATCCCTAGTCCCTGGGTACAATGAATTGCAGAACAGGCATTAACAATATTCAGTAGAGACCGGGTATATAAATAAGTATACAGGAACTATACTGCTAGTAGCTATTCTGGATAATGTTGTGTAAACATGTACCAATTTATGGGGTTTCCATACTAAGGCTGTCTGGTGGTCCAGTGGTTCCTCCCCATGCCCAGTAGCATGCTGGTCAGGTGCCTGGTGGCCCAGCAATCAAATGGTTCTCCCTTCTTAGCCCCAGCATGCATTTAGCCCCCGTGTCCATGGTGCCCCCCCCATCTTAAACTAGACATTTCTGGCATTGTGGGTTACTGTGCCTGTTCAAATTGCTGAGTCACCCCATTATTACCTGGTAATACCAAGAATCCCAAGAGTCTGCCACAGAGCTCTTGAGGGCTACCTGCCTCCTGTAGGCCATCTGCATCATGGTCCCCACCCTCTTTCCTGACCATTTGTCAAGCCTTTTTGGGGAAACCTTGGAAGGGGTTGTAACAAATTCAGTGTAGTACATATACATTCTTGCAGACGGATTCCATTCAGCCAAAAACAGCTGTTCTATTACAGTTCAAAGATCAAAAAAGTTGTAGTATAGTGTCTGTCACTACTATACAACAACTTGCATGTCCTATGTGAACGCTGTCACTCACATCCCTCTCTGTCTCTTGCATTGGTTAACATCCACGCGGTAAAACAGACGATGACACCAGCACAGACTTAACTGGGATAGCGGGACGTGCTTTTTTTTGTGTGTGTGTGTGTTTTTTGGGTTTTGGTTTTTTCCTGTTTTTCGTAAAAACAAGGTAAGGCTGCATAAGCATGTGGGGTGTGGGCACAGCACTCCTAGCAGGACAGACTGCATCGGGAAGTGTTTCCAGATGATTCTAAAAACAAACTGCTGATCAAAACATGTTTCTTCTCTGTTTTTTTTTGTTTTGTTTTTTTTTAACATCTGACTAGATACTGTAAAAAAAAAATAAAAATAATAAGGAACTGTGCACAGACCAGTCTGTGTTTCCATCATGGGGGGGATTGATGGCATCGTCCATCTTGTTGGAAACACAGCCTTGTTGTGCACAATTCCATATCCATTATTCTGTATATGGAATATAGTTCAGTGTTTCTATTTGTGGAAAGCCACACACTGCCAGAATCTGTACCACAGTAGTGAATAACAGAATGATGTTTTATCACAGTAGCTATAACACCTCTGTGGTACAACACTATTGAATCTCATGTCTATTAAGATTTCCTTATTCTTACCTACACTGCAGAATCCTCACAAGGAATATGTTAGCAAAACTGAATGTAACCCCTAGATGGCGCTATCCCAGGGGCTACTACCCCTGCCTGATTTGCCACTAACAGGTTGAGGGGCCTGGATCCAATGGCGGGTGCCTCCACCCAGAGGTCAGGGTTTGCAATAGTTAAACTAACTTGGTCACAGCCCTCTGGGACACTGCAACCCCTTTCTTCCCACTAGTGGCCCCACAATATATCAGAATTACCTTCACAGTATACACTTACCCCCAGGTCTGGTTCCGGCACTGGGACCTCCTGTGAAATGAGATACAGTGCAACAATCACAGTACAGTACTTTAACATAGACAAATACCTCAGGCAGTATAACTTTGCTGAAACAAGCAGCTCTGATTTATTTAGGGGATATAACAAGGACAGGGGAAATCAGGTTAATTAGCTTATCACTCTAATAATCTACTTATGGCTCTGTGCACAGGCCTATCCCTATCAGTTACTGTCCCTGGGTACCAAGCCCTAGTGGCTAGTCCAAACCTGTGGCAGCTGGTAGGGGCCCTTTCACACAGAGAAAAGGAGAATTAAACAGTCAGCAGTACAGTAATTCCATTTGG
The DNA here is from genome assembly GCA_016271365.2 of Neoceratodus forsteri. NCBI lineage: Eukaryota > Metazoa > Chordata > Ceratodontiformes > Ceratodontidae > Neoceratodus > Neoceratodus forsteri. Next base: position 669,920,158 of record CM028133.1, read on the forward strand.
ATTTAATGTGGCAATTCAACAGGGAGCAACCCTGAATTAGTACTCACGACCTCCAAATAAGATAGGGTCCTTCAATGTCAGCAGGGCTCACTTGAGGTACACAAACCTCTTCACACATCCATATAAAGAAAGTACTATACCAGGCAGGCGCATCTGTATCGATCGTAATTACTGCACAATACCGGAGAACACACAGCAGATTCAGTTCCTGACAGACCGAGTGCAATTTTCAGCAATTCTTCCAGTCTTCTACAGGGTGAGCCTGGTTTCTACTCTTCAGAGATCCTTTGATTCTTTTCACAGGACGGATTCAGTCCTAACAAGCTGTTACACAAGCTGCAGACCGAACTGGGCCTTACACACGCTTTTTGGACTAAAACTGCACACTGAAAGCACAGGGCTCTTCCTTCTTTCACTGCCAAAGCTCAACTGAAGCTCCAACCGACAAAACTGGGCACTTCCTTTGAGTTCCTCCCAGTTCTTGACTGGATTGGCTGTCACTCACAATAGACTGCTGCTGTTGGTCCAAAAAGGCACTGAAGTCTAAACTACATCTCCCAGAGTCACTGCCCATACAATCCTCTTGTGGCTGGCTGAGATTATGAGTCCAAGTTCTGATTCGTCCAAGGCACCATTTTAGAGCTAGCTTACCCCACACTGATTGGTCCAGTTCAGCAGTTCAAAACTAGAATGGGGAACTAGCAGACACAGTTCTGACTGCAAAAATAAAGTGAATTGGCAGCAGCTCAAGTGGTACTCAGAGAAGCACACAGTCCCCCCATACAAACTAATTATGTCTGCAAGCAGACAGCTCTTAAAGAGACAGTACCAGAGGCTCTAAAAACACTCACTGATAAATGGCTTAAATGCCAAACACCATTCAGGCTTGGAGCATTCAAGCAAGCTCCTGGAAGTCTTTTGGAACCCCCATTTGCAGGGGGTTACACCCTTCCTGGCCTGGGAAAGCAGCGTCGCGTCAAGCAAGTACCATAAGTTTCAACTGCAACCATATACATTTGCATTAGGCTCGCATATGTAATCATCAGTCAATATATCATTTTACCAAGAACACATTTCTGAAACATTGCAGTACGTCACTCTTTACACAGTATTACATACACATTGTACCATAACTCGTTATTACCTCTTGTACATGAAACCTGAAGAGAGGGCCTTCCTATCATTACCTTGAGGGCTGGACGGGCAAGGGCACCATACTTAGAGAGCAACACAAGTAACTTGGAGTTAGCACTGACGCTCAGTTTGGGCAATGAGCTCGGGACACATACACTCCTTTATGGACAACATTGAGAGGCAAATCCACAGGCCTCCCAAGGGAATCATAACTGAGGTGCACCACAGGCTTTACAGCTCGACCAGTCTTTCTAGGGGAACTGTTACAGTCTCTGCACTCTGAGCCTCATTTTCAGCATTGTCCTCACTTGTCAGGGAGTCTCCTGGGGGTAGAGAGGCTAGAACTTGGGGCACTTTCAGCTCCAGGAGTTACAGTTTCTGAGTCCACAACATTTGGCTCACATGGAGAGCTTTCGGACACTGGCAGTGGACTGTCAGGGCACTCAAAATACTCTTCTTGTTCGGTGTATCACCAGTCTGCCCCAATCTATCATTTTCTCCTGAAAGCTCAAACAGTTCAACCATGCACAATGATTCCATTTCATCTGATCTGATGCTTTACTTCACTTTCTGGGAGCATTGGCTCCAGGGATGAAGCTGGGGGCTTAAACAGTCAGAAGGCCCAGCTTTGTCTCCAGTATTGACTAGGGGATTGCCCCGAAACAATTGACTCAGTTCGTAAGAAGGATAGTATTCAAAGTCACTCTCACTTTCTTCCGATATGGACTGACAGTCATGCTCAACTGGGACTTGTGGAGGGAACACTTTAACTTGCTTCTGTGGGTGCAGACTTTCTTGATCTTTTCTTAGCAGCAGCTCTAGTCACTGGTCCAGAGGGGCATCTTCTAGGGGCTCAGACTCAATTAAGATTTGTCCAATGGGCAGTAAATGATTTCTATGCATTGTTTTACATCTTTTGAATTATTCTCAGGCCTTACTTTGTACACTGGCAGATCATCTAGTTTGCCCACTACAATGTGAGGGAGATGGTGCCATCTGTCAGCAATCTTGTGCTTGCCATGCAATCCCAGATTTCTTAGCAATACCGATCTCCTCCCGGAGTTCCTGTGCTTCACCTTTTATCATACCTTTCTTTGTTGGCCGTTTCTTTTGGCAGCCATGGTTTGAGCCAGTTAGGTACGCATGAGTTAGCTGGGCCTTTAACTTTTGCACATACTGTAAATAGTTGTCAGCCTGAACCCCATCAGGAGAGACCCCAAAACACACATCTACTGGTAGTCGAGCTTCTCTTCCAAACATCAGGCGGTAGGGGAGAATCCAGTGGCATCACTTTGGTGCAGTTATAAGCATGTACCAGGGTGCTAATTTGTTGGCTCCATCTAGGCTTGTCCTTTGGGTGCAGGGTGCCTAGCATATCTAGCAAAGTGCGGTTGAAACGTTCAGGCTGTGGGTCCCCTGGGGGTGGTAAGGAGTGGTTCTGGACTTTCGCACTCCCCACAGAGAAAGCATCTCTTTGATCAGGCGACTCTCAAAGTCTCTCCTTGATCAGAATGGATTCTTTGTGGAGCCCCATAGTGAACAAAAGTTTTCTACAAGTACTTTGGCCACAGTGGATGCTTTCTGGTCTTTGGTGGGAAAGCTTGGGCATATCTCGTGAAATGGTCAGTGACCACCAGCACATTACTGATATTTCTTTGATCTGACTCCAAACTTAGAAAATCAATACAGACCAGCTCCATGGGTGCACTGGTGGTGATGTTAACAAGGGGCAGCCTCTGGGGCAAAGCTTTCCTCTGTAAGCAGCGACTACAAGTTCGAATGTGTTGCTCCACATCAGCCCCCATCTTAGGCCAATAGAATCTGGATCTCACCAAGTCAAGTGTTCTGTCTATACCAAGGTGCCCCATGTGGTTGTGCAAGGACCTCAGTACTGAGTCTCGAAAGGCAGTGGGCAGCACTAGTTGTTGTTTGTCTACTTGTCCCCCCTGTCTACTGTTTCTCTGTATAACAGTTTATTGATCAGTTTCAACTTAGGACCTTCTTTGTATAACAGTGCAGTTCTCAAATCAGTGGAGCGTAATTTGGACACATCTTTCCTGCATAGAGGGCTTCTAAAGCTGCTTTGATCATGGGATCGGATTGAGCCCCTGAATACTGTCATTGTCCAGCTGAGGCAGTGCACCAATGTCTATTGCAGAAAAGTGGCAATAAGCAGCAGGTATGCAATTCTCAGAGGCTCCAAGCAATCCACCATGCAGTCCACTGCGTCCGTGGACATTTGTTCCTCCCTGTCAAACTTCCGGCAGAGTGCCCGAATGTCAGGTTCTGCTAATCGGACCCAATCATTCTGGGGAACAGGCCTCCGGAGAGAGCATCAGCATCTATGTGGTTCAGACCTGCTCGGTATTAGAGGCATAGTCATATGTAGATAATGCAGAAAGCCACTATGGCCAGTGGCATCCAACTTAGCTGAGGTCTGCACATAGGTCAAAGGATTATTGTCAGTTTTACTAGTATTTTAGCCCCATACAAGTACTCATGGAATTGGTCAACAATAGCCCACTTCAAAGCTAGGAACTCTAACTTATGTACAGGATAGTTCTTTCGGATGGGGTCAGGCTTCTACTGGCAAAGGCCACTGGTCTCAGGCCATTCGTGCTCTTGGTACAACACAGCCCCAACCCTTGCAAGCTAGCATCAGTGTGCAGGACGTAGGTTTTCTTGGATCGGCATAGGCCAGCACTGGAGCATGGGTAAGTTGATATATGATCTCATGAAAAGCAGTCTCACAATCAGGGTCCAGCGGACCTAAATACTTCACTGGATGAAAATACTCTTTCAGTCTTGAGGACGCTGACTTTTGGTATTTTTGTGGGTTGGGGATACCCTTGAGTAAGGTTAAGTAAAGGCGGATCACTCTTGAATAGTCCTTGATGAAGCGCGATAATAACCACAGAATCCCAGGAATCTTTGCAGTTCTTTTAGATTTTTGGGCTGTGGCCAGGTGGTCAAGGCCTCAACTTTACTTGGGTCGGTCTCTATTCCTCGGTGGATACTATGTGTCCCACATACTTTACTGATGTTTGAAAAAATTGACACTTATCAATGGACAGTTTAAGGCCAAAGTCCTCCAGTCGGTCCAATACCTTAAATAATCTGCTCTCATGTTCCTCCAGTGAGCTGCCAAACACAATAACATCATCTAGGTATACCAGGCACTCTAGTAAGTTCATGTCCCCACTGCACGCTCCATCAATCGTTGAAAAGTGGCTGGGGCACCTGAAATCCCTTGAGGCATCCTCATGAATTCATAAGCCAAGCGACAGATAAAGGCTGTCTTTTCACGGTCCTCTGGGGCCATCGGGATCTGATAGTACCCACTGCGGAGATCCAGCACAGAGAACCACTTGCTCCCGCTTAGGCAGTCCAGCATCCTGAATGCGGGGCATTGTGTACTGATCAGGGATAGTCCGCCCGGTTTAAGGTGCGATAATCCACACACATCCTTACTGTTCCATTCTTTTTCCTCACTACCACAATGGGGAAGCATAAGGCTTCTGGATTCTTGTATTACACCAGCAGCTAACATCTCTTGCAGATGCCGTCTCACATCATCTATGTCAGCAGGTGCCAGGCGTCGAGACCTCTCACGAAATGGTCTTTCGTCATGCAGCGGATATTGTGCTCAGCTCCTTGCACGATCCTACATCCCATTCCTTTAAAGAAAACACCTGGCTCTCTGGGCAAGCTTCTCACTGATCTTCACTTTCCATTCAGCTGGCAGCGGGGAGTCGAAATCAAACAAGTCAGGCGTTACTCTGTCATTCTTCCTTGAACTCTTGCTGCTGGGTAGCACTGCAGTGTCTGCACAATGCACATAGCCAGGATGCAACCTCTGTTTACTCGAATGTCTCTTTCAGACACATTATGAACTTGGACCATTACCCTTCTGGCATAAGCATGGGCTCTAGCGGGCAAAATACTAGGCTTGACCAGCAGTCCCTCTGGCAATTTTCCATCGCCTGGTGCATCCAACATTAATATTTTATTCTTAACATCCTTTCTGATACGGACCTCTCCCTGTAAGGTACACTGGGCATTTGGCGCCAGGATCAGAGACTCAGGATCCTTCTTCCATACAATTCCGACCGGTTCCTCTGGTTCTGTTTTTCAGCATCTCTCTGTGCCTCATAGGCCTTCTTAATTAAAGCCGAACTCTTAAAGCTCTACTAGTCTTTGACCCCTGTTTTCATAACACAACTGTGCCAGCCTTCCGAACATATGAGCATTTGTTCCAATCAACAAAGGGACACCATCATACAGTCCAGTGGGGGACACACTAAGGCTAGGGTCCTACTTGTTGGCCACTCCAGCCACGGAGGTGGGGAAAGACAGCCAAATTCGATATACCGGAATAGGGTAGGCCTTCTCACTTAACCCCCATACATGCAGTCCTTCTAATGGTTGTAAGGTACGCTGACAAATGCTTCTGATACCAATCTTGGAACATAATTGTCACTTGGGAGCCACTGTCTAATATAGCTCTTGTAGACACTCGTTCACCTTTACAGTGGTCTCCATGGAGGGACCCACTATTCTGGACCAGTCTGGAGAGGCGGTAGTGGGGGCCTGGGCAACTGACCTTGCCACAAAGGGACGGAATTAGCATTTTTGGTGCCCTCACTGGGATCATGTCGTGCACCTCTTAACCACTGATTTCTTCTCCGAAGCTCTCCTTGTAGCCTATATGCAACTTTGTCAGTGTCTTTTGGGACTGGCATTCCCTTTTCATGTGCCCATCTTTCCCACAATTATAGCAAAACATACTTTCTGGAGTTTGAGCTGGCGAGCGCCACTGGGAGCCAGGGCGGGGTATTACTAACTGGAAACCTTGGTGCCATCTCTGTTCTGCGGCGTGATAAGCATTTGGAGACATCTCGTCAGTTTCTCCACTTCCATGGTCAAGGAATCGAGTTCGGAGCTGTTATCAGCAGGAGATACATGGTGGTACCCCCACCCCCCATAGCAGATGCAGTCGGATATAGGTCAGGGCCCGTACTTGCAGGCATGGCCTTCATAAAGGGACTGTTTTTGAATTCCCGGATCTCTCTCAACAGTTCGCCCCATTGTGACATATCTTTTTCCTTGTCAGAGCACTCATTGACTGCCAACCTCTGCCCCTGAACTTCACTTGATGGGTCACCCTCAGTCACTCGGGTCGTAGCCGCAGCTATTGGTGCAGGTCCCTCCTGAGGTCGTCTTTTCTCAACTCCTCGAATTTCTCTCATTAACTCATCATAGGAGGGTGGGGATTCCAGTCGATCTGCCAGGTGTAACTGAAGCAACAGCAGTTCTGAGAAGGGGGCAGACTTAAGGATCCTGTCCAGCCTGGTTCGGTCCAGTTCAATCGCTGGCAAACTACCTTTTCTGAGGCATTCTTGCAACAATTTTTCCAGCCGAGATACATACACAGACAACAACTCCCCTTGGTACTGTTGTGCATCTCTTACTCTCCACCATAGGTCCTCATCAGAATCTGGGCTCCCATACACATTCTCCAAGGCCTCAAGATAGGCCTGTGCAGTCGCTTAGGGTTACTGGCCCTGCTTAGCACGGATGGTAGCCAGGGCAGGACCTCGGAGGCTCTCACTAACCCTCTTCTTTTCACCTTCCGAGCATTGCCATTCTAGCACTTGGGGGGCAACATAGTCTATCCAGGTCTCCCAGTCATCCTCCCCTTGGGGGGGGAGGGTGCCAGAGAAGATCCTCAACCTTCGGTAAGAGTCGTGACTAATGGCAGGTGCAGAAATAGGAGTCTGCATTGGTTCAGCCACCATTACGGGCACTGGAGCAGGAGAGGGTGTTGGGGGAGGAACACTCCCAGGTGGCAAGAATAGTTTCTTCAAGTCCTCCACAGTTTTCCCCTCTCCCAGCAACCATTCAGCAAATTTCTCCTCAAAAGTTTCAGATAGTGGTGGGGGCTGATTCCCCCCCGGGTCTTTACTGTCCTTAGTTATCACTCTCCAAGCAGTGAGGGCTCCCTCTGGGGTAATGGTCTGTGGCACTTTGGAGCTATCTATGGGATCCTTAAACTCTACTAGGGCCAGGAAAGTGTGGGTGAGCAGATTAGCATGCCGACCCACCACCACAGGGTTTTGTAAACCTTCCACCTTGGAAAGTACTCCCTGCACAGTGTCCGTATTGATACCCAGGGGGATGTCCAGGATAAGCATAGCATTTTGGGGTCGATCTCCTCCAGTACACCACTCCACCAGCCGGTGCACAGCCACTTCTGTCGGGTACCCATTTTTTCTTAACAGTGGTTCAGTAAATATGGCCACTAGAGGACACACAATCCCAGCGGTGAGCCTCCAAGATGTAACCCCTAGATGGCGCTATCCCAGGGCTACTACCCCTGCCTGATTTGCCACTAACAGGTTGAGGGGCCTGGATCCAATGGCGGTGCCTCCACCCAGAGGTCAGGGTTTGCAATAGTTAAACTAACTTGGTCACAGCCCTCTGGGACACTGCAACCCCTTTCTTCCCACTAGTGGCCCACACAATATATCAGAATTACCTTCACAGTATACACTTACCCCCAGGTCTGGTTCCGGCACTGGGACCTCCTGTGAAATGAGATACAGTGCAACAATCACAGTACAGTACTTTAACATAGACAAATACCTCAGGCAGTATAACTTTGCTGAAACAAGCAGCTCTGATTTATTTAGGGGATATAACAAGGACAGGGGAAATCAGGTTAATTAGCTTATCACTCTAATAATCTACCTATGGCTCTGTGCAGGCCTATCCCTATCAGTTACTGTCCCTGGGTACCCAAGCCCTAGTGGCTAGTCCAAACCGTGGCAGCTGGTAGGGCCCTTTCACACAGAGAAAAGGAGAATTAAACAGTCAGCAGTACAGTAATTCCATTTGGATTTAATGTGGCAATTCAACAGGAGCAACCCTGAATTAGTACTCACGACCTCCAAATAAGATAGGGTCCTTCAATGTCAGCAGGGCTCACTTGAGGTACACAAACCTCTTCACACATCCATATAAAAGAAAGTACTATACCAGGCAGGCCGATCTGTATCCCGATCGCAATTACTGCACAATACCCGGAGAACACACAGCAGATTCAGTTCCTGACAGACCGAGTGCAATTTTCAGCAATTCTTCCAGTCTTCTACAGGGTGAGCCTGGTTTCTACTCTTCAGAGATCCTTTGATTCTTTTCACAGGACGGATTCAGTCCTAACAAGCTGTTACACAAGCTGCAGACCGAACTCTGGGCCTTACACACGTTTTTGACTAAAACTGCACACTGAAAAGCACAGGGCTCCTTCCTTCTTCACTGCCAAAGCTCAACTGAAGCTCCAACCCGACAAAACTGGGCACTTCCTTTGAGTTCCTCCCAGTTCTTGACTGGATTGGCTGTCACTACAATAGACTGCTGCTGTTGGTCCAAAAGGCACTGAAGTCTAAACTACATCTCCCAGAGTCACTGCCCATACAATCCTCTTGTGGCTGGCTGAGATTATGAGTCCAAGTTCTGATTCGTCTAAGGCACCATTTTAGAGCTAGCTTACCCCACACTGATTGGTCCAGTTCAGCAGTTCAAAACTAGAATGGGAACTAGCAGACCAGTTCTGACTGCAAAATAAAGTGAATTGGCAGCAGCTCAAGTGGTACTCAGAGAAGCACACAGTCCCCCATACAAACTAATTATGTCTGCAAGCAGACAGCTCTTAAAGAGACAGTACCAGAGGCTCTAAAACACTCACTGATAAATGGCTTAAATGCCAAACACCATTCAGGCTTGGAGCATTCAAGCAAGCTCCTGGAAGTCTTTTGGGAACCCCCATTTGCAGGGGGGTTACATGAAGACACCTTGATGTCCGGTGACGTCATGGACCCATTGGCAGCCTTTTTGTGGAGCTCCCTCCCTGACCTGGTTAAATTAACCCCCTCACAGCTGAAACAGTGACTTTTTACCTAGAAATGTCAAAGGATATGGTAGGGGATAACACAGTGGTGCGATCATGAGCTTTGAAGACCAGAACTTTGCAGAATGGCAGCGGATTGTGAGATACAAGCCCAGAGCATGCAGAATTGTTTCCTTGGCAAGTTTCCATGATCTAAATTGTGACACACACTGGGAAAGTGAACCGACTTGATTTAGAACTGCTTCTCCGGGAAATACAGGCATTCAGGTGAGAAACAGGAATTAAAAAAATGTAATTACCGAAAGGCATGCATAGAGTGCCATGTGGACGATGTAGAACAATGTATTAGCATAGTGGAGGATGGTCTATTCAGCTAGCGACCACTGTGGATACTCTTCTGGCCTTCACTGGAATCTTACAGGCAGAATGCATAGCCCTGGAAGTGAGGTCTTGGCGAGATAAACAGGCAACCTCTGCGACTTTCTTGTGGACCTATTCTGGCATGTTCTGGTGCTACCCCAGATGCTAGAGGTAGGCATAGAGAGGATGCATTGAGCACTTTTGCCTAAACCTGTGGACCCGCAAGCTTGCCCTCACCCCATTCTGATGAAGTTTGCCAGATATAGAGTTAAAGAAGAGATCCTTCGGCTGACATTGCAACAGAAAGAAGTCAGATATAATGGGGCTAAGCTGTATCTCAACCAGGATTCCCTCCCTGTGATTCAGCACCAAAGAATGCAATTTACAGACATTATCAGAGCACTTTGTGCTAAACCAGTAAAAATTAAGACACCATATCCAGTGCGACTCAGAGTCCTTTGGGAAGATGGCGTGTAGGTCTGTGCTACTCCGGAGTGGGCCATGGTGGAGCTAAAGGAGAGAGGTATTGTGGTGGAATCCTGGAAGAGACAGCAGGATAATATTTCGAAGTTCCAAAGGTCTGACTGGACAATAGTGAGAAGACAGCCCATAAGGGCCACTGGACAGAAGGCATCCCAAGGCCATGTCAGAGATCTGGAGTATACTTCAGTATGCTTCAGGCTGTTCAGGGCAAAGTGGCATTGAGGGATGGACTGCTTCTTACTTAAACTTGTGTCCTTTTTCTTTATCTCATGCTCTGTAGTTTCACGGGGCCTCTGCACCTGACTTACTGAAATGGCTCCAGCTCTAGTGCACATGTTGGTTTACTCGTTTTGGTACTAATGGATGCAACAACTGTTTACTGTGAACTTTGGGTGGACAAATAATTAATTTTAACTTTAGGCTGGGAGCTTCTTGTTTGCTGTTATTCCACTGTTTGCTTATCAATGTCACTCCTACTCCCTAGAACTTCTTTTATCAGACTGTGCGTAGTGCACCGTCTTGGGGGAAGGGTTGGTGGCCCACCTCACTGCTTATGAGACAGCTATTTGGGGGGGGTGGGAGCAGGTACTAGTCGGCACCAATGAGGGATGAGGCTTCTGCTTTTATTTGACTTGACTTAGCCTTATCAAATAGCTATATAGGGTCCTAGAGCCCTGCACATTGACGTAATCTTGGCATGGGTCTAAGGGCCCCAGTTGACCTGCATGATTCCATCTCACACAGGCAGTGTCCTATAGATATTAGCAGTGTGAGGGCCTTGTGGGATACAGAGCAGACATCCAGTGGTGCTGGAGGTAGTGGGGGTGGGAGGAGTTGGGCTGCCCTTCAAGACATCGCTTGAATGGAGGTGGGGGCGCCAGCCCTCCTGCTGCCAGTATTGTTTAATTGCTTTACTTGCTGCATTCTGCCCATTAGGAACAAGATCAGCAGTGGAGTTGTAAATACTGTTACTGCAGTAGCCTCTTCATTTTGGCACCGCCTCCTGGTTCCTCTCCCCTCCTCCCTGTGCCATGCCAGATGCCTGGTTTTGATTTTGGGGGGAAGGGGGATGGATGTTGCTGCTGGCTTATATTAATTGGAAGACTGCCTGTTCCCTTTGCTCCATGGGCACTTAAAAACCTACGTTGCTAAGGTTGTCTTTGGCATCTTGGCCCCAGGTGGACCATTAAAGAACAGTTACATAAGAACTTACCAAAACAGTAAATCTTCGAGAGAATCTCTTTCATCAGGTCACACCCATGGAACTGTATCCGCCCGGTTGTAAGACCACATGGACACTTTTTTGCTAGCAGTTGTCTAGGGACAGCCCATGACGACGTTATATGCTGATGTCCTCATTCTACATAAATGGTGGCCCCGTGCCTTTCTTAGTTCCCCCACCAGAGACCATTTGCAGAGGACCTCCTCCATGGAAACCGAGGAAGAGCTAGAGGTTCCCGCCACTAGGTAAGTGACGAACAGAAGGTAAACTGTCCTGGAGAAAGAGAGAGACTGAGAAGCTCTGAAACCAAGGGGGGACGGAGGATGGGTCGGCATGACCTGATGAAGGAGATTCTCGTGAAGAGCTACCATCAGTGGTAAATTCTTACATAACTGTTCTGTCTTCTTCGAGGACATCTGTTTCTTCAGGTCACACCTGTGGAACGAGACCCAGGAAGTACTGACAAAGAGACAGTCTGGGTGGCTGGAGGGTAGAGGCCTCAGAAAGTAGGCCTTAGAGCACAGTTAGGCCGAACACTGCCCTTCTTCTAGATGCAATGTCCAGACTGTAGTGTTTTGTGAAAGTGTGGGCAGTACTCCAAGTAGCAGCAGCTCAGATTTCTGCAGCTGATACATTCCTGAAACAGGCAACAGAAGAGGGCATGCCTCTGTTTGAACGGCCACGAACAACTCCGGAAGTTACGTTCCGTTCTTCCTGTAGCTAAAAGTAATTCAGTTGGCCAGTCATATGGACAAACACACTGTTTAGAAACTGGAATGCCTTCTTTACCAGAGATGAAAGAAACAAACAGCTGTGAGGACTTTCTGCAATCCTTCGTGCAGTGTGTGTAATACCTGAGTATTCTATGTACATCTAATGCATGGAGCAATGCTTCCCCTGGATTGGCATGCTCTGGATAATAAACTGACAAGTGGATGGTTTGGTTTAAGGTAACCTCGGACACCACCTTTGGTAGAAACATAGGGTTCATACACAAAGATGCCATGTCTTTGTAGAAAATCAAGTAAGGAGGCTCACACACAAGAGCCTGCAGCTCTGAAATCCTTCCAGCAGAAGTAATAGCAACTAAAAATAATGCTTTCCACGACAGAAAGCATAGTGCAGATGTCGTGGCTGGTCCACAAGGAATATAAGTAAGCTTCTCTAACAAGAAGTTCAAGTCCCAAGCCAGGACTGGATTGTGGGTGGAAGGCTTCAAATGCAGAATGCCTTGCTAAAATGTACGGGCCACATCCAGCTGGGCCAAAATCTGGTCATTGATGGGCACATGGAAGGCTAATATAGCAGACAAGTGTACTTTAATGGAAGAGTATTGCAGTCCTGCGTCTGACAAGGACAGCAAATACTCCAGAATCTGATTCACTGGGCATTTGTAGGGCTCCAGGTGATGGAAAGCGGCCCACAGAGAAAGCACTTCCACTTTATGTAGTAGGTAGCTCTAGTGGAGGGTTTCCTGGCAGCCACCAGGACATCAGACACTTTTGGGGACATGCCAAATCTAGCAATGGCTTTGTCCTCAGGAGGTAGACATGGAGATTGAGTGATTTGTGGTCCAGAATGGACCAAGGTTCAGTGTTCCTGAGACAGGCCCTTGGCAGGGGTACTAAATGTTCTGCTGCTAATTGTTGCAGTAATGGAAACAATATCTGATGATGCCAGAAGGGTGCCACAAGAATTAGAGTGGCCCCCTCCATTTGGAGCTTGATGTAACACCCTCTGAATCGGAGGAAAGGCATAAAGGGACCTCCCTTTCCAAGAGAGGGACAACACATCTTGGCAGAAAACCCCAGGCCCTGTTGCAAGCAAGCAGAAACACAGCAGGTATGTGTTGAGTGGGGATGCAAGCAGATCCAACTCTGGACGGACCTACCTGTCGAACAGGTCTTCTGCCACTGAGGTCATCAGCTCCCACTCGTGCATTCTGGACTATGACCTGCTTAGCCTGTCTGCCAGGATGTTTTGGACATCTGGAACATAACGGATAACAGTTCTAGACTGTGTTCTAGAGCCGACACCAAACCCTCATCGCTTCCCTGCACAGGGAGTATGGATGGGTCCCCCCTTGTTTTGGACTACACTGATGTTGTCCATCTGCACCGGCAGTGGTCCCGGGCATAGGAGAGTCTGGAAGGCTTGCAGGCCATACAGAACAGCCCTCATCTCTAAGACATTTATGTGGAGGGAACTTTCCACAGCGGTCCACGTACCTTGGGTCTGGTGAGACTCCAGGTGAGCCCCCCCCAGCCCATACCTGAAGTATCAGTGGTGAGGATCTGATGAGGAAAAGGGATTAGGAAAAGGATCTCTTTCAGTAATTTGCTGTGGTCCATCTAGCACTGAAGTACCCTCTTTGCAGGCAATGTTACTAGAACCCTCTGGTCTAGATCATCAGTGCATTGATCCCGTTGGACTCTTGATGTCCATTGGGGGATCCACGTGTGCAGCCTTGCCAAGGGAGTTGTGGCAATGGCTGCTGCCATCAGGCCCCAGCAATCTTAGGAATGTCCTTTTCTGTGACATACTTGTTGTTGTGAAGTTCCTGGGACTGAGCTATCGGGCATTCTGCCCTGTCCTGAGGAAGAAAGGCTGCACCCTGAGCAGTGTCCAGAATAGCGTCTATGTACTGGAGGCACTAACAGGGAGTCAAAAGCTGACTTGGACAGGTCAACCGTGATCCCTAGTGCATTGAACAACTACCTGGTACGTACTAGGGTGTGAAATCGTTCCCAGGACTGAGCCATGAGCAGTCAGTCATGCAAATAGGGGAAGATGTATAACCCCTCATTCCTGGGAGCTGCTGTCACTACTGCTAAGCATTTGGTAAAGACCCGTGGCATAGAAGACAAGCCAAAGAGCAATACCTTGAACTAGTAGTGTTTCACCTGAAACACAATTCTGAGATACTTCCTGTGAGAGTTACAAACGTGGATGTGCCGGTAAGCATCCTGCATGTCCAGGGAGCATATCCAATCCCTTTTTTGCAGAAGGGGCAACAGACCTTACAGAGTCACCATCTTGAACTTCTTGTACTGAATATAGAGGTTCGGGTTGTGCAGATAGATCCAGGATGGGCCTTAAGTCCCCTGTGGATTTGGGGACCAGGAAGAAGTGGGAAAAGAATCCTCTGATCCTGTGGAACTGATTCTAAAGCCCTCTTTTGCAGCAATGTGTAAACTTCCCCCATTAGTACTGGTATGTGTTCTTGAGGATAGGAAGCATGATTTGGAGGAAGATCTGGAGGCAATTCCAAGTGTTGTAGAGTGTGGCCTTACTCTGTGAGCTGCAAGACCGAGGCATCTGTTGCAGTCTCTCTTCACTTGTCAAGGTGGAGGGAGAAACGACCCCATACCACCACCACCTCCTGAGATACTGGAGGGTGGGAGTCTAGCAAGGAGTCAGGCTGAGGTGGAACCTGTGGCAGGGTTGCTCCTCTACCTCTTGGAGCTTTTCCTATGGTAGAGGTAGGGCAGGCAAGGTTGCTCCTGCTTTACGCTTGCCACTCTGTTTAGTCCCCGGCCTTGGTCTATGGGTGGCACGATGAAAAGGTACCCGCTGTTCACTTTTTGGTTGTGTGTGTGGTAGAGGTAGTGGACAGACCATAGGGTCCTTCCTGAAGCTTGTAGGTCAATAAGGATGTCCTGCATGTCCTCCCCAAAGAGCTTATAACCCTTAAAGAGGGCATTCAGAATGGATTTCTGGACATCACTAGCAAATCTTGAGACCCTAAGCCAAGAATGCCTCCTGAGACAGATGCCAGCTGCAGCTGCCCTGGCTGAGGCATTGGAGATGTCATAAGTAGACCTCAAGAGGTGCTTACTTACATCTACCCCAGTCTGGAGAGCCTTAAGCATCTCCTGTTTCTGGGGATCCTCATGAAGGGCTGGGGCTGCTGCTTTTTGCCTTTTTCCAGAGGGTATTCTGAAACTTAACCATATGTGATTGGTAATTTGCTATTCTAATGTGCAAAGTGGCAGAGGCAAATGTCATTTTGCCTATGAGGTCAAGCTTTTTTGACTCCTTATCTGGAGGGAGAGAACTGAGTGCATGGGGCTCTTAGACCTATCATGGGATGCATTTATCACAACTGAATCAGTGTTAGGTTGCACTACAAAAAAAAGGCTTTCCTGAGGGAGCCAGCTACAACTTGTCTGCCTTTCTGGACTTGGCAGGGATCATATTTGGCCTGTACAAGGCGGCCATGGTGGCATCCTCTAGAGCAGTCTCGGGGAGTGTTGCAGTTCTAGAAGGTCTACCAGATTTCTCCTGGTAATATCTTACTTCTCAGCCTCAAACCCCATAGCTATTTGGAGCTGCCTCATTACTGAAATCAAAGATGGGTCATCGGGGCGACTTGGAGTGTACTTGGTAGAGTCTTTACTCCCTGAGGAAACAGTGGAATTGGGCCTAGATGGGCTTCTATCCCAGGGTTTTAAATGAGCTGAAAAAAAAAACGGATTAGCAGTTTGACGCATGAAAGTGCTAATCAGGTGTGAAAATGCACAGCACTTAGCACAGATTGATTAGTAACATTTAAAAAAATTATATTGTTTTATTAATATTGTGTACTGTCATGGATTCACTCAAAAAATGGTTAGTTGTCTACTGCTAAACATTTCTTAAAGTGGTTAGCATTATCCCCCGTTTTGCTTAGTATTTGCTATGCTATACCAGCTATTTAAAACCCTGTATCCCCATCCTCCTCCTCCTCCACCTCATCCTCTTGTGGGATGAGGCCAGGAGCATATTCCTGATCCTCGTCAACGGGTTCAGAGTAGTGGAGAGAGAGTAGTAACGACAACGCCCGAGAGCGAGTATGGTGTGTCGACATAGTAGGTGTCGACGTGGGAGCAGGCCTGGTAGGACCCAACATCATTGGTCCTGGAAGAGGTACCAGGTGCTGAATGGCCTCCACAAAGGAGGAGAGTACCATATGTATGTTGACAGTGGTCGGTGGGGCCAGAATGCCTAGCAGCATTGACAGGGGAATCTGAACCTCTGACGTCGATGAAACAGCCTGTGGTGCCAACAGATGCTGAGGGCCCAGTAGCAGAGCAGTCTGTGGTATCGCTGGGGGAGGCTGAAAACCCGGCGTCAACAGAGCTGGATGTGGTGCTGACGAAGGAAACTGAAGTCCCATCATCGACTGAACAATTTGCGGCATCAACAGGGGAGACACAAGTTCTAACATCGAAACCATAGAAGCTCCAGCAGAGCCTGCTGTCAGTAGGCCCTGAAGGAACTGGGGCCTTAGCTGCAAGGCTTGTAATGGCGATGAGGGTGTTAGAAGGCCCAGTGTCGCTGCTTACTCATATTGGGGAAATCACGTGTAGTGGCTCCCCATACCCTGGGGAGGGGGGGGGTTACCACTGCCAACCCATTTCTAGGTAGCCATAGGAGGTATAGGCAGCTCCTAGTCAAGTAGCTGGTTCTGCTTTGTCGGTCTGTACCTTATGTATGAAATGAAGTAAAAATTTGTACCTACGCAACTGTACTATAACTGCTTCACCCATTGCTTGTTTTAAACACATTATGTATGTTTTGTTTCTGCTGTATTACTGTACCATTGTAACCCCCTATCCCCAGGGCGCATCTGGAATCGAGCGGTACTCTACTCAGCATGCCTTCCTGGTAAAGCTCTTAAATAAATAAATAAATAAAAAGTACAGAGAATATCCAAAGATATTCTTCTACCTTGAAAGTAACATTGTTTTATTTTGATATTTAACCATTTGGCAAGGTTCTTGTTAGCCTATTGGTTTGCAGTTAGTCAGGGAGTGACAGCTGTAATCACTAATACATTCAGAGTACATGATGCCAACAGCTAGATACATAGATACATAGACCGTGTCGGCAGATAAGGGCCTATGGCCCACCCAGTCTGCCCATTTGAGCTTGTAAATTCAGTTTGTTTTCCTAGAAGTCTGTTGCACCTTACCCCTGACCTCCAGAATTCCTTTATGTCTATCCCATGCATTCTTAAATCCCGTGATTGTTTCAGCCCCCACCACTTCCTCTGGCAGGGTGTTCCAATTGTCCACCACCCGTTCTGTGAAGAAATTCTTTCTCATGTTTCCTCTGAATCGTCCTCCTCCAACTTCATCCCATGCCCTCTAGTCCCGGAACATCTTTTAGCTTAAAATAGTGTTTTCCTGCACCCTGTTCCTCCTGTAAGATACTTGTATGCCTCTATCATATCCCTCTCCCTCCTCTCCTCCAGGGAGTACATGTTCAGTTCCTTCAACCTGTCTTCATAGAACTTGTGATGCAATCCATGCACCATCTTTGTTGCCCTCCTCTGAAACTTCTCTACCCTGTCTATGTCCTTACGTAAGTATGGTCTCCAGAACTGTACACTGTACTCCAGGTGGGGCCTCACTAGATGTCTAGTAGACCACAGTTTTATGTGTTGTTTAACTGGATTGCTCTTTAATAACCCCATCCACTAAAACTGTGACCTGTAATGTTAATGGTCTGATGCATCTTGTAAAGAGGAGTAACATTCTGCACTAAAGCTGATTTTATCTTAATGCAGAAAACCCTCTTGTCAGATAAGGGATATCAGAGATTTGCCAAGTTTGGGCTTCAGCAAGTCCATTACTCCTCCTTTAAAACTGGGTGGAGGAGGGGGAGGTGATTTTGATCCCAAACAAGGTTGCCATTCATATCTAGGAGGTAATTGCTGATAAAAAAGGGTTGTTGCATCCTCCTGAAGGGCACCTGTGATGGTCAGGTCCTCACTCTGGTCTCTGTGTGTTTTCTTGTACCTTGTTTCATCTTGTATCTGAGAAGGTTGAAGGGGTGCTAGTATGTGGCGGTGGTCTTAATCTGACCTTTAATCCATCTTTGGATAGCACCTCCCACATACCCCAAAGAGCACATATGGTAGCAAAGAGGGTTAAATCACTTTTTTATGAACTAGGCTTTGTGGATGCCTGGCATCACTTGCAAGGGTAGACTAGGGGCTTTACTTTCTTTTCCTCAGCACACCAAATGTATTCCCATTTGGACATCTTTCTGCATGCTAAGGAATATCTTGATAGACTCTGAGTCTGTACAATGGCAGTGTGTCAGAATAGTGCCAGTCACAATAGCGCGGTCAAGAACCATGCCTTGAAAATGTTGCCACTTTGCACCCCGGACTAGTGGATTCTAACTCCGGAGGAGATCACGGGTCAAGAAGAAATTGTGGGGCCGTGGCCTTATAAAAAACAAAAATTGTAAGTCCCAATAGGGAAAATCTGGGGAGACAAGGAGTAGAACCCTGGTCTCCACTGCCACCTGGCTAAGCTGCTCCATGCCTCAGCCCTCCATGCCATGGAAGCAGCTCAGCCAGCCTGTAGAATTCTGCTGCCCTTGTCCTGTGGCAGCACCACGGACAGCGATCAGGGGAGCGCTTACTGCAAGCACTGTCTGTCCCCTTTTGCTGTCCGTGGCAGCACTGTCCAGACTAGTGCGCTCTTTCTTTGTGCTATTCTGGTAGCGCTATTCTAACCGGGGACCTGTACAATGGGCCCCACAGTGCTCTCTGACCATGCCCCAGTGACTCTACAGTTGGACCTCTGCCTGCAGAGAAAATCCTCCTTCTGGAGGCCTGATGTCTTGTTGTTGCAGGATTCTCCCATCAGGGAGAAGGTCTCACAATTTATAAAGCAGGCAGTGAGGAAAAATGAATCTCCAGATATAGCCTCGGGGAATTTTATGGGACACTATTAAGGCCTTGGTTCAGGGTCGACTGATTTCCATAGCAGCAGGAAAGAAAAAAGCAAGATTAGAAAAGAATAAGGTTTTGGAGAATACAGTTCAGGAACTAGCACTTCAGCAACAAGTTATGTTGAATAGATGCAGGGAGGCAATTATTTAACCTAAAAAAGAAACTAAACCAGCTAGATTACCAAGTAGAACGGAACTTGTCTTCAGCAACATTATTATGAGGGAGGGCCTCAGGCTTTGAAATTATTAGCCTGTTGACTTTGTGTTTGGCTGATGCAGGCCTGCATAGCTAATGTTATCCATGGCCACAGAGTAGAGGGAGTTGGGTCAATCTTAGAAGCCTTTCTGTAATACTGTTTGACCTTACACTCATCTAAAAAGGGGAGTCCTGAAGCTGATATAGATGCTTATCTATGCAAGTTACAGCATCCCCAGTTACTGAGGCACACAGTGAGGCCTTGACTTCACTCATCTGAACTGATGGTACTGCCAGAATTACATGCAGCAAAACAAGGAAATGTCCCGAATCTGATGGTCTCCCATCTGAATTTTATAAGCGTTTCAGGGAAGACACTGATCCCCTTCTCAAGGCTGTGTATTAAGCAACCATGATGGAGGGAAGGGGCCTTGGCACCCTTCTGGTGCTATGTGGTCATTTCTGTCTTTCCCAAGCCCGGCAAGGACCCAGCCTTATGTCCCTCATATTGTGGTGGGCAGGATAGGGTCCAGTGGGCCCTACATATCAGAGATTATCTGACTAAGGCCATACAGAATCAGGACCGCTAGGGTAGTACACCTCCTGAGGAAAAGATGGATTTTCTTCAGCTATGTTAAATTTCCGGAATAAAAAGCAAACAAAAACTTTTCTTCACGCTCCTTTTCAGCAGCCTTCGTACTCACAAATTAATATTCCAGTACAAAATTGGTATCAATGTTTAGCAAATATGGAACAGAACTGACTTCCTGAAGTCTCAATAACAACAAGTATACAAGGAAGTATGGTAGAAAATATGGAGGTGGAATTATTTTATTATATCGTGGAATGTAGCAGGTTCTTCAAAAAGTATTATTGACTCAGAATTTAAAACATTTCTGTCTGCACATACTGTGATTTGTCTATAGGAAATTTGGGCTATGGATAACTTGTATCTAGAAGGTTGCACATGTATTTCTGCTAAAGCAAAAAAAAAAAATGTGGTAAACCAGTGGGGGCTTAACAATTTTTGTTAAGGTGCAGGAGAAATTAGTGATAAAATCATGTCTTGTTGTCACGCTAAATTTTTAATAATTCTTGTGATACACACATAAAGCATTTCTTTGTTCCAATGTAATAACTATTTATCGCCCCAAAATGCAAGCTATTATGATGTACGAATTTGGGAAAACTTGGAGATTAAACTCCTGAAAGCTATGACGGCTCTACCTAATGCCGGGGTACTGCACATGGGTGAGTCTAATGCCAGACTGGGTTCTATGTCATCTGTTTTTTTCAGAAGATGAGACTCCTATTTCAAACAGAACATCGAAGGACAAAATTGTAAATAGAAGTGGCAGAAGGTTCTTGCAGTTCCTGGAAAAATTATGATTAATCATATTAAATGGGTCCCTGAAGGGTAAAAATTCAGCCTATTATACTTTTCTAAATGCAAAAGGAGCTAGTGTGGTGGACTACATGTTTGCATTCCCCTGGCAAACGCATGATATCTATCATTCTTAGTCCTGAAGAGTGACCGTTATCCTCTGCTCCTTAAGTTACATTTTCATGCAGAAAATATTCAGCAAGGCAATTTTCTTGCACCACATATAAAAGTAAGACATCAAAGAAGAGTTGTATTTTCCTTACAAACAGAAACAAAAGCAGCAGAGGTATTAATTCATACGGAGAACCAATAGAAATTAAGTATTCTAACACCTAGCTCGTCAGCAAAGGAAATATACTCAACTGTCCAGGACATTAATGAGTCTTCTCTGCCACTTTTATATCGTCTAGTCAAAACAAAAACATATGACACTTGCTTTAATAAAGACTGCAAAAAATTTAAAAAGTTTATGTCACAACTTTCAAGATTTGTAAGACTTAAAGGAGATCTGCTGCCGCGTTTGAAGCCCCGATCGCTGTACAGATTGGGGCTTCACTCCTCCGATCCTCGCTGCAGGCACCATGTAAAATAAAGTATTAAGTTACCTATCGCTCGTGAAATATAGTTAAGCCTCTGGTGCAGCCGGCATTTTGAAATATGGTGCTTCTTGCACAGTCCGCTCATTTTGTACTAGCTCGAGATGATTGACTCGGCATTGCCCCTGCCATACTGTTGCACGTATGCGCGGAAATATACTAATCTTCGTATCTCAGATGCCCACCGGTATTTTTACAGACTTTGCCTAAATGCCATATGCAGCATGGGGGGGTCGGAGGAGTGAAGCCCCGATCTGTACAGTGGTAGGGGCTTCAGACGTGGAAGTAGATCTCCTTTTATCCATCAAAAGAGAATTATGCGTTTCTGAATAAATCCAGAAAGGAATATAAGAAATGTTTGCTTTCTCAACGCCATTTATTCCAGGTAAAACAATGGTCTCTTATGTTAGAAGTCATACAGTCAGGTGATTCAAAGAAATGTTGGTTGTTGGTGGCAAAGTGGACAGGCAGTTATGCCTCCAATATCTCAGCAGATATACCACCATTGACATGGGTCACCTGTTACAAACATTTCTTTTTCTGATAATACAGTTATTGGTTCTAGAAATGACAGATTTGTTTTTTTAATTATCTTATGCCCACCTGCCTTTGAATATTACTCCACCTGAAATTTCTGAGGTTATTAATCAAACTAAAGCAAACAAAGTTCCAGGACCTGATTCCTCCATTCCTCTATAACGTACATTTGAAATGGTGGAGTAACCGCCTTGCTATAGTCAGTAGAATTATAGCAGATAATTATATGCCTCATGCATGGAAAGGCAGTGTAGTTGTAGCAATTCTTAAAGGAGATTCAAAGCTCCCTGAAAATTACAGACTGATAAGTCTCAGTTGATTGCCTAGGCAAGATTTTTGCAAGAAAAATTTTGAATAAATTATACAGTTGGTTAGAATACCATAATGTTTTAAACATATGTCAGACAAGTATTAGGAGAGGTTATTCAACCATAGATCAGTGCTTTACTTTGCATCATATTGTGGAAAAATACTAAATTAAACAAGCATTTGTCATTGCCGAACGTTCGTCGTGTACACTGGTGTCATGGGGAGGAAGATGTCTGAAATTGCTTTTTTTTTTGTTTTTGTTTTATTTAATTTAACTCATTTTACCAGGAGAGACCCACTAAGCTGAAAGCTTGTTTACAGGTGTGACCTGGGAGCACAAGGAAGTTAATTGGCTTGCTCCGGGTCACACCTTTAGTGAAGCTGTGAGGTGGGGTCCCAAAAAACATGTGTTGAAAATTTGGGGAAAAAATATTTAAAAATGGGCAAGTTGTGCCACTAAGCTGAAAACCCTTTTGAAATACATTAACGTGCTTACCTCAGTTCGCGGTTGGGCTTTGAAGAGCAAAGATGTGCCTGCAATCCAAGGTAGATTACAGCAACGTAACTCCGGTGGGTAAGCATGGGGGGTGTGGGGTGGTGGGTCCTGAGTGGGAGAGTAGGGGGTTGGGTAACGGTGGAATGGACAAAGATGGATGTTTTTTTTTTTTTTTACAGGGGGGAAAAAAAACGATGAGGGACAGTTTTTGTTTTTCAGGGAGTTTGCTGAACAGATGAGGACACTGGGGATTGGGGCCCTCAGTGTCTGTATACTGTTGGAGGGGGTTACACAGCGGACAACAGTGGACAGACAGATGACACTGGGGATTGGGCACCCTCATGTCTGCATACTGTTTGGGGGGTACACAGCACGAAACAATGGACAGACAGATGAGGACACTGGGGATTGGGCACTTCCAGTGTCTGTATACTGTTTAGGGGAGGGGGGGTTACACAGCAGACAATAATGGACAGTTTTCCTTTTTTTGGGGGGGTAAAAAAACAAGCATTTGTCAATGTCAAACATTGGATGTATTGAAAGATGTCCATCTCTGCACCTTGTTTATGCCCTTGAGGTACTTGAATGTATCTGTCATGTTCCCCCACTCCCTCCTTTCCTCCAATAAGTACATGTTGAGGTCCTTTTAATCTCTCCCTATATGTTCTATGTTGCAAGCCATGTACCATCTTGGTTGTCTTTCTGTGGGCTGCCTCCACCCTGTCAATGGTCATGCGCATTTGCGGCCTCCAGATTTGCACATAGTAATGTAGGTGAGGCCTCACTAGCGCAATATACAATGGCATCACCACCTCATGCCTTTTGCTAGTGATACCTCTGCCTGTGCATCCCAGCATGCCAGTGGCCGTCCTTGCAACATGTGTGCTCTGCTTTGACAACTTTGGGTCATCAGAACTGATAACTCCTAAGTCCCTTTCTTCCTTGGTGATCATCACCTCCACCCTATCCTGTAACTCTCCACAGGTTTCCCTCTTCTCAGGTGCATTATTTAGGCTTCTTTGCATTGAACCTCAGCTGCCACTCCTCGGGCCATTTTTTAAGCCTCTCCATGTCCCTGCTCATTTTCTCCACCCCTTCTGGAGTATTCACTCTGTTACAGATATTGGTGTCATCTGCAAACATCTAGACAGATCTTTGCTTCTAGCCCTTCTGCAATGTCTGTAATGAAAACATTGAACAGGACTGGTCCCAGGACTTATCCCTGAGGTACCCCACTGGCCACCCCCTCCCCCCAGATTGGACCCCATTACCACCACCCTCTGCCTTCTGTCCATCAGCCAGTTTCTAACCAGTTTATCAATGGGTGCACCATTACCAGACTACTCATCTTGTTAATCAGCCTTCTTCGTTGGACGTCGTCGAAGGCTTTGCTGAAATCAGGGTGCTGTAGGTGACATCAAACATCCCTCCCTGATTTACTTTCTTAATAGGGCATTAAGGTTTCCAACCCTAATGCCCCACCCCCATCCCCATCCTGCAGAGACGACAGGCATTGCGGGTGTCCCTTTGAGTCATCGGCTGTAATGCTCACCCCATTCCACCTTCACCCTGCAGACACTGACAGGCATCACGGTGTGCCTTGAGGTCTTCGGCCCTCACACACACACTCCATTCCTTAATGAAATAAGCTGAGATGGGTTCAGTATAGAAGAATGGGGTGAACGTTTGAGCCAAAGACTCCAAGGCACACCCGATGCCTTGTCACCGTCTCCAGGGTGGGGTGATATGGTGTGACATTATGGCCAGCAACCCAAGGCACACACCGATGCCTGTCAGTCTCTCACGGGGTTACTGTTGGAAACTCTAATACCCCAGATGTTTGTTGGTATTATTTCAGATTTTCAACATGACCGTTTGGGTCACCACCTCACGAACAGTGGCAATATTTCATTACTGAATCCCAAAAGGTGATTTTGCACAGTAACTTCGTTATTTGGCACCACAGGTGCTAAAACATGTTTTGGGCAGGATGTGAAAAATGATAACTGTACTATTCGTGAGAAGGTGTGATAAAATGGCAGTGTTGAAAATCTCGAGTGAAAATATGAGAAATTGGCATAGTCACGAGCGTGCATAGAAACTGTGCAATGCACGCCCGTAACGCAGTCATTTT
The DNA here is from genome assembly GCA_016271365.2 of Neoceratodus forsteri. NCBI lineage: Eukaryota > Metazoa > Chordata > Ceratodontiformes > Ceratodontidae > Neoceratodus > Neoceratodus forsteri. Next base: position 669,944,649 of record CM028133.1, read on the forward strand.
TTGTAATTTTTCCACCAGATTTTTAGCATGGTCTTTTTAGGACCTACCTTCATGCACAGTGGCCCTGTGATTTTGTTACTCCATCCTGAAAGTGGATTTCGCATAGCGACCACGCCATTCTGCGCTGTTAGTGCAAAAACGCATTTCAGGCAGGATGTGAAAAATGACAGCTATATTGTTCATAAAGAGGTGTGAAATAATGGCAATGTTGAAAATCTGGAGCAAAAATATTAAAAACTGGCAAAGTTACGAGCCTGCATAGAAAATGTACAATGCACTCTCCTAATGCAGTCATTTTTTGGAATTCTTTCACCAAATTTGCAACATGGGCTTTTTGGGACCCCACCTCATGACCAGTGGCACTGTCGTTTCATTAATTGGTCCTGAAAGGTGATTCCACAGCGACAACAAAATCACCTTTTGGGACTGGGTAATGAAATGACACTGACAGTGTTCTGGAGGTGGGGTCCCAAGAACCCCAAGTTGAAACTTTGGGGCCAAAATTCCTAAAAATGGGTGAAATATCAACCTAAGTTGAAACCCCCCCCCCAATTGATTCCCATTATATGGCTTACCTTGAAATCTTCACTTTGCCGGTCGGCTTTGAAGAGTTTAGACATGTCCCAGTCCAGAGAAGATTGTTGCTCCCGCTCTCCAGAGGGAAGTATGGGTAAGAGGGGGTGTGGGGGGGAGGAGGATGGACCATTTTTTTTTTCCCCAGGTTTATAGAAATAAGGCACTGGGGACGGTTTTCTTTTTTTTTTTATATAGGGAAAGGATATGAGCATTTCTGGACACTGGGAGTATGCTCCCCAGTGTCCGGGGGGGACTGGGAATGATGGGTGCGAGGAGGACAGCAGCCGTGGGAGGGATTTACTGTGGTGTGTGCGTGCGTGCGTGTGCTTGAACGGAAAGCGGGTGTGGGGAGGATAGCAGCAGTGGGAGGGAGAGGGAGGGATTTGTGTGTGTGTGTGCACCCGCTGGAACAGAAGCGGGTGTGGGGAGGATACCAGCAGTGGGTGGAAGTGGGAGGGAGTGATTTGCTGGCGGGGGCATGGGGGGCTGCAACAGAACGAGGCATTTGGGGAGGATAGCAGCAGTGGGAGGAAGCAGGAGGAGTGATTTGCTGGCGGGGGGCCTCCAACAGAACACGGGTGTGGGGAGGATAGCAGCAGTGGGAGGGAGTAATTTGCGGGTGGGGGGCTCAAACGGCAACATAGGGAAGACAGGAGCAGTGGGCAGGCTCAGTGCGATCACACTGTAAGCGCTATGGCAGTGTGAATGCGCAACCAGGAAGTCTGTATAATGCAGGGCTTTACACATCAAAGAACAGATCTGTCCTTTGAAGTTTGCCAACTCCACCCCAACAAAAGAAGCGGAATCATCCCCACCCTGCCGACCCATTGTCCTGCAACTTGCTGCGGAGCTCTCCATTGGGCACACCCCCTCACGCCCCTGTATAGCACCTCTCATGTCAATGAGTTTGTCTGCGCCTGCGCGCCACGACAAACTCAGAAATGAATACTTGTTTATCTGGCATTTGTGGACTTTAAAGGTGCATTTGATGGGGTAAATAGATCACTCCTTTGGGACAAATTGTATGATTTAAAAATGAATCATACAATTTTGAGAATGATTATTGGTTTCTGTTCTGAAAAGTGAGGTATAATTTGAAGGGTAGTGCTTCACATCCTTTTGATACAAATCAGGGTGTGAAGCAGGATTGTGTTTTGGCTCACTTACTTTTCAATTTATTTGTTAATTTTCCAACTACTTTTTTGACAGAGAACGCTCATTCTCTTTCTGTTGGAGGAACTTTAGTGACAGCACTCACATTTACTGATGACCTGGCACTGAGCTCTGCCTCTCAAGTGGGATTAGAAAGATAGCTTATGTCATTACAACAATATTGTAGTAAAAATAGGTTGATTTATTAATAGCAAAAAGACACAGGTCTTAACATTAGGAAAACGTAGTTCAAAATTTACATGGCGCCTTAACAGTATTCCCTTAGAGGTGGTTTCTAGCTATTGATACCTAGGATTATATTCTTGTAGTAATTGTAAGACAACAGAACATATCACGACACGTATACATTGAGTAAGTTATTCTAGTCAAAGAATGCTTTATTGAGGTTTAATGCTAGATGCGGGGGTTACTTCCAGTTTACGTACAGCAGAGATGAAAATGAATTCCTATAGTTCTTTATGCAGTTAAGATATGGCATGATAAAAATGTCAAACAATTGGAAAAACCTTTTACCCAATTATATAGAACTGTTACAGATATCTTGATCAACAGCTTCAGGAATAGCTAGGGGAGAACTAGGTCGGGTAAAAATTATATACTTAGCCCTTTCAGCTAAAATAGCTTACTGGATTAGAAGGACAAACTTAGATCTAAATAGGTTGACTAGAAAATGCATGAATGAAAAAGTATCCTGGACTATCAGAACTTTTTCTTCACTATGGCTGAAAGACGGTTTAGATATGTTAAAACTTATGAAATTGAATCACTTTTGGAATGATACTCTTAAGAAGATTGTTATTCACGTGATTATGCAAGTTTAATTAAAAATAGCTAAAGCAAATTTCATTTAATATTAAAATGCAGAGACATTGAAATTATATGGGTGAGACGTGCAAAATAAAATAATGTTCTAGAAAAAGCTGTTACTCCAATGGAAAATGTCAGCCCAAATGTTGATTCCACCTATCTTGAGAGTGAACTTGACGGTTATTACGCAACATTCCTGAATAAATCCATTTTAAGTATCTTAACATGTCTTTTGTGACATTGTCCAAAGGAGAATTCATTAGGATCCTTAAAGTCTCTTCCTTTGTGAATACCTTAGATGAAAAATAATGTCCAGTGGATGGTATTTCTCACATGTTCATATCTTGGACAATAAAGAAAAATATGACTAAGAATTTCCTGCTCATTTTGGCCACATTTGCAATACAGTTCTTGAAAAGTAGATCTGTTTTTGGAAAAGTTGTATTGTAAAAATTTAGGTGGATATACTGTAGCTGAAGACGAAACCTTGTAAAGATAGCTGTATCCTATTTGTCAAAAAAGAAAAAGTAAATATGATTATGGTTTCTTACAATGAGAAACTTTTTGTGGTACTCAATTACAGGATATTTTTGAAGACTACGAACTACTTCACACTTAAACTATTCCCGGGTAGAGACATATTGTTTACATGCTATACTACTCTGAGTCGGAGTATAGCATTTTCTAAAGCCTTACCCAATGGAATATATTAATTCACAAAAAGATTAACATTTATTGAGATACAGATCGTTGTTAAGGAAATTTCTTCCTCCAGATTTCATTTGACATCTACAAGTAAAAGTACTTTATATTTGCACATAAAGTTTTGTACTGTTGAAATAGTAAATTATATAAACTACGTGAACAGAAAAAAGAAGAAAAAGACAGCACTCATTATATTTCCTGTTGCACTGTTAGGAACAAAAATGTTACTTCATGTGGACATTTATGTATATTTTGTCTTTTAAAATGTATGCAGCGTATGTATTGTATTTGAAACTAGTTCTGTAAAATGTTATTGTAATGACTTGTCAAGAGTCGAACAAATAAAGTATTTGATTGATTAATTGATTGACTAAGGCCAAGACCCCTACCAAGTTTATGAGTATTGATGCTGGAAAAAGCCTTCACTTCATACAGGATATTATATATACAGACTGTGTATTCTGCCCCCAAGGTCTATGTACAGGCAAATGGGCATCTTTCAGCAGGCTTCCGGCTGGGCAGGAGGACCAGACCGGCTGCCCACTTTCTCTGGTCTTTTTCTCTTTGTATATCAAGCCTCTTGTACAGGCTGTTAGCAGAGATGAGGTGTTCACAGGGATCACCCTAGGGCAGCAGGAGTACAGGATATCACTTTATGCTGAAGGTGTGCTTCTGTATGTGACAAACCCGCTAATCTCTTTGCCACGTATCATGGATGTTGTCCAGGAATTTTCAGCCCCTTCTGGATATACCTTTAATAACACCAAAACAGGTTCTTGCTTTTAATGTCATACACCTGTAAGTTTGCAGAGGTGTTTTCCTATGAAAGTGGGACATGGTTAAGCTTAAATATTTGGGTATCTATTTGAGAACTACGGCCTTCTTGTTCCGGTATAATTATGTTCCCTTAACACAAGTCATCACAGCAGACATTAGGAGATGGTTCCTCTTGCCCATTCCAGTGTATTTCAGAATTCAAGCTGTTAAAATGAATATACTCCCTAGATACTTTTTATATTTTTCACTTTGCCCCTTTTTTATTACAGAGTGGGTAGTTCAAGTCAGCACAGAAACAAATTGCTCTGGGGACAGAACCATGGATGTATAATGGCCTTTTCTGGGCCCAAAAGAAGTGGTGGTGGTGAGGTAGCACTTCCGTCTCTGGAGAAGTATTGGGCTGCTGCCTAGATTAAGTTAACATTGCTGTGGAAGGACCCTTCCTATATTGCCACCTGAAAAATATTGGAATTAGATGCAGTAGACGATCCCCCTCACTCACCACTTACGATAGACGCCTTAGGCAGCATCATCACAGGAACTACCTGCTGCTGTACGGGTCTAGCAGGCTATCTTTAAAATAGCCTCTTCATCACAGTAGTAGGAGTTTGCCTGGAAGGTCCGCACTATGTATTTTATCACATCTGTAATGAAGGCCAAAGGGGATTTGGGGACTGTGGCATCTTGTTGGTGAGGTTGTGAGAAGGGGAGAGCCACCCATAGTCATATGTTTTGGGAATGTCAGGTTCTGCAGACCTATTGGGAATGGGTGCAAGACAAATTGAAAACGTTATTTGTAATACAGGAACCATTACAGTTTAAACATCTATTTTATTTATTTATTGACTTTTGTTGACCGGGTAAGCCCACTGAGACTAGAAGTCCGTTTTTCAGGGGTGACCCGGGGGTGGGGATACAGATGGTAAGCAACTGAAACGGAACCAGATTAAGCTAACATAACATACGAACATACTAAAAGCCAGCAGAATAGGCCTGATTGTCCTGTCTGCTCAGTAGCCAACCTCCTAATGGGTGCTCGCTTTTCCACACACCCCCACCCCCAGCCCCAGAGAGAGTCATCTTCAGCTTCAGTTTTCCCTTGTACCTCTCACACCGCTTCTTGAAGCCCTCCACTGTGCCCTCCATCACTAGACTCCCGGGCAGTGCATTCCATGGCTCCACCAACCTCTCAGTGAAGTAATGCCTCCTGCATTCCCCCCTGTAATTTCCCCCCTTCAGCTTCCACTCACATCCCCTGGGTGTCTCCCCCCCCCTTCTTTAGTCTGAACATCTCTTTGGTTCTATCCCTGTTTATTCCTTTTACATATTTGAAGACCCCTGTCATGTCCCCTCTATCTCTCCTCTCCTCCAGCAAGTACAGCCCCAGCTCTTTCAGCCTCTCCTCATAGGGTCTCCCTTCCATGCCCTGAATCATCCTGGTTGCTCTCCTCTGTACCCTCTCCAGCAGTGATATGTCTTTCTTGAGGTGAGGTCTCCAGAACTGCACACAGTGCCCGAGATGTGGTCTGACCAAGGCATTATACAGAGGGAGGATTACCTCCCTCCTACTGGACGTATTCCCCCTGGCTATGCAGCCCAGTATCCTGTTTGCTTTTGCCGCAGTTCTTCTGCAGTTTTCGGTGTCATTCATTTTGATGTCTACCACCCGCCCTAGATCTCTGTCACTCATTGTGGCTTGCAGTGTGACACCCCCCCCCCGGGTGTCTACATGGCCTGGGTTTCTGTCCCCCAGATGCAGCACCCTACACTTTCCTGCATTAAACCTCAGTCCCCACCTCCTTGATAACCCCTTCAAGGTATCCAGGTCCCTCTGGACTGTCTCTCTCGCTTTGTCCCCTTCTGCCAGTGCTCCCAGTTTTGAGTCATCCGCAAAGAGACTCATCCTACTCCTAACTCTCCCAATGTCCGAGACATAGGCATTGAGCAGGAGTGGCCCCAATACCAAACCTTGGGGGACCGCACTGATGAGACTCCTGGGGAGGAGACTATCCCACCAACCACTACCCTCTGCACTCGTCCTGTTAGCCAATTTTCTACCCATCTGAGCAACTGCCCCCCCATCCCCCCAGCTTTGTTAGCAGCCCAATGTGGGGTACCGAATCAAATACCTTACTGAAATCCAGGTATAGGACGTCCATCAGCCTATGTCGGTCCAGGGTCCCTCGTCACACAGTCATAAAAATCTGTGAGGTTGGTCTGACACGATCTCCCCGGGACAAAATCATACTGTTTGTCATCCAGGTGCCCCAAACTTTCCAGCTGCCTCCCAAGCCTCTCCTTGATAATGCCCTCCATTACTTTGCCTACCACAGACGTCAGGCTGACAGGCCTATAATTCTGTGATTTTTTTTCCCTCTCGTCCTGTCGCCTTCTAGACTTGGCCCAGCTCGTATCCCAGCCTCTTTCAGTCCTCTAGACTCCATCTATCCTCTCGCCTCTGCTGGCTCCCCCCCTTCCTTCCCTTCGGGCTGGAGGGATCCCCTGTCTCCCTCCGTAAATAACGGGTTAAAGTACTCATTTAGCACCTCTGCCTGTTCTTCCGCTTCCTGGGCCCATCCCTCCCCAGTCCTAACCCTGCTGATCTGCACCCTCCCTTTTCTCTTCTCCCCTATGTATCTATAGAATCCCCCCCCCCTCCCCACCGACATCCCCAGCCAGGTTTTGCTCCATCCTTGCCTTGGCTTCCCTCACCACTCTGGTTGCCCTCCTAGCCATCAACTCGTGCTCACCCCTCTCCCTATCCCCCCTAGAGCGCTTAAAACGTGCATAGGCAGTCTTTTTATCCCTCACTGCCTCCTGCACCTCCCTGGTCCACCAATATGGCTTGTTGGCGCTACCATGCTTACACCTTGCCTTTGTACAGGACCTAGTAGCCTCTTGTACCCCCCTCTTAATGGTCTTCCACAAGCTACCAGCATCCATGTCCGGCCTAATCTTGTCTAAGCTCCCCCGTAAGAAACCTGCCCATGCCCACGAAGTCCGCCCCCCCTGAAGTCTACTACTACTACTACTACTGCATTAGTGCGGGTCTTACTTCGAGTGGGAGCTCTTGCAGAAGGCTATAACCATTAGGACTAATGCCGCAGGCATTAGGACCCACCGGAAAACTTCTCAGCAATTAGTACCCAGCAGGGACCGCCCCCAACATTGACTCCACCCCGACGTCTTTTACCGCCGCGACCCACTCATGTTGGAGAAGATCTTAGCTTGCCAGTTGCTAGCAAAAAAAAATTTTCGACTTTTTCTTCAAATTAATTCGACGGTTTCCATCCGGCTCACGTCGTCCCCGTCATCAGTCTCATCTTCGGGACCTCATCTGAATAAGTGCAGTTGCAGCCGTCAGATACCATCCAAGGACGGCCACACCAAGTGCGTCTTCTGTCTGGGGACTAACCACAACACTGCGGCCTGTTCCACCTGTCGGGGCTTCACAAGTAGGACCAGGATCCGCTGTTTGAAGGCTCTCAAGGTGTTCCTTTTGGAGCAGAAGATGGACCTGCACACCTCCGGGGAGAAGGCCAAGCACAAGGGCAAGTCCAAGTGGTCCCGGGACAAGGACCATAGTTGGTCCCGCTACCGTTCCAGGTTCCGATCTCCTTCTCTGTCTTCCCCCAAGAAGCCCTGCTCTTTCTCAGGCTCTGGAGAGCACCACTCCAAGAAAGATTCTGCTTCTACCAAGAAAAGACCGCCTAAAGCAGGTATGTCAGGGGAGAAACCTGCTAGGCCCAAGGTGACACTGCTCAAGGTCACCCCAAGACCCCAAGGGGACAAGCTACGGCCCTGCCCGTGAAGGTCCCGGCTTCGCCCAATAAGGGTAAGTCTCCTGAGTCCAAGGACACTCCAGCCCCCCCGCCGGAGAAACCATCGACAGTCCCAGTGCTGACTCCGGTAGAAGGGGTGAAGGATACTGACGCTACCGGAGAAGGGGCAGCGTCTACATCTCCCAAGACCACCTCCCCACGGGGCTCTCTAGGAGGCTCCCCCTTGGGTCTGCCGGATACTTCAGATCCCATAGCCTCCTTCCTGGGCCGGCACCGTATCTCTCAAGGAGGAGCTCCAGGAACTTTTTTCCTTTTGATGGGGTCATGTTCAAAAACAGACCCCCCTGAAGCCGGCCCCATCACTGATATTACCGGACCCATCGGGCAAACCGCAACCAGAGGGTGTTCCTTCACCCAAGAAGACCCTGAGTAGCCAGTACCTCGCTCGCCCTCCAAGGCCCGTTCCCAGTCTCGGTCCGTTGACTGACACCAGCGCTCACCGAGGTCAGGTAGCCGATGCCAGTCCAGGTCTCACCTTGGAGCTGTTCCCATTCCGATGCGGGCCGCTCGGCCTTGCCCGGGCCAGACATCGCTCCGTGCGTGGGTCCGTGACCGACGTCCGTCCTTGGACCGACGTCGGTCGGAGAGCCACCGACGCTCGAGCGGTGCCAGTCATAGGGGCAGGTCCAACTACTCCTCACCTAGTAGCCGGTCGTCCTCTTCTGCTTCCTCTTCCCTCTCTGGGATCGGGGGTTCCCCAGGGGAAAAGGACCAGAGCCACTCGTCTCCTGATGATCCAAACTTTATGGACATCATGAGGCACATCCTGGCCTCCAATGAATGGGATATGGAGGACCTGGATCCAGAACGCCATCGACTAGCCAAGTACCTGAGGCAAAAGGAGCCCAAGCCTCTCGTGGTGCCTCCTTTAATGGACACCTTCCAGGATCTTACCAGGATTACCTAGAAGCACCTAGCTTCGGTCCCAGCAGTTCCTAAAAAGTCAGACAGGCTGTACAGGGCCCCGAAGGAGGAGCCTTTCCTGGCAGAGCTCCCTCAGGCGGATTCCTCTGTGATCACGGCTGCTCATGATAAGTCTGAGCAGCTGAAAAATCTTAGCTCCCAGCCTTCTGACCCAGAGTCTCACTATTTGGACCAGGTGGGCAAGAAGGTGTATTCTGCCTCCACCTGCTCCGTTAGGTTCCTTAATTTCCTGACGCATATGGTTCAGTACCTGAATGCACTCTGGGAATGGGGGCAGGAGCTTGTTAATGCCTTGCTAGACTCTGCACTGAAGACGGAGATTCTGGATGTCCTTGAGTCGGGCTCAGACATAGGCACGCATGTTCTCAGTGCCTTGTACGACACTGCAGACACTGCTGCCAGAGCGGCAACATCACGGGTCTGTCTCCGGCGCCACGCTTGGTTGAGAGTCTCCGGCTTTCACCAAGGTCTGCAGCCTGGAATCTGGAACCTCCCATTCCAGGGTTCCGTCTTGTTTGGGCAGGAGACAAAGCCACTCATCTCTCGTCTTCAGGAGTCGGGGAAATCCATCTGGTTTGTTCGTCAGATGTACAGAGGAGACCAGAGGAAGGCAAGGAAAAGGCCATTTTGAAAGCCCTCAGGTGCCCAAGCCCGTGGCAGCCAACAAGGCCAGAGAGGAGGCTTTAAATGGAGAGCCGGCAACCAGCAGCCTGGAGGCACTCCTTTTCATGGCCCCAAGTCCTCCCAAGCCTCTCTGCCCACTCCCAGCTCCACCCAGTTACTCCCTCCCGACTCCTCCAGGGGAGGTTCCAGGGGAGGCAGTAGGGGGTCTCTTCTCCCTTCATCTGAAGAGATGGAGCTCTATCACTGCGGACCAGTGGGTCCTCAATATTATAAGGAGGGGACATACACTGGAGTTCACTGAGATCCCCCCAGATACTTCACCAAGGTCCTTGAGATACCCTCCTTCTCACATTCCACTCATAGAAAGAGAGATTCAGGCCCTCTTGCAGAAAAGGGTGATAGAGCCGGTCCCTCTGCAGCAGCAGGGAAAAGGGTATTACTCCCATTTCTTCCTGGTTCCAAAGAAGACCCAAGATCTTTGTCCCATTCTGGACCTCACTTCTTTAAACTGCTTTATAGAATACAGAAGTTTCCTGATGGTGACTCTTCCAGGTCTGCTTCCTCTGCTGCATCAGGGAGATGGCTGTGCTCCCTAGACATGCAAGATGTGTACATGCACATAGGGGTCTCCCTGTCTCCCCCCCCCCTCCACAGGAAATACCTGAGGTTCCACTTCCAGAGGGAGCATTATCATTTTCGGGTTCTCCCATTTGGCCGCTCCTCGAATCTTCACAAAATGCTTGGCAGTAGTGGCTGCAGCTCTAAGGCGCCAGGGACATTATGTCTTCCCTTACCTCGACGATTGGCTGCTTGCAGCCCCGGCAAGGTCACGCCTTCTTCAGGCTCTCTGAGACACCTATACTCTTTTCCGAGAGCTGGGAATCACCCTGAATCTTCCAAAGTCTTCTCCGGAGCCCAGCCAAAGACTCGTCTTCATAGGAGCGATCCTGGATTCGGTACATGGCATGGCTTTTCTACCCCCAGAGAGGGGCGATCACTTGTGGGAGATTGCAGAACTGGTCCTTGTAACCTCTCAGTTTCAGGCCAGGACCTTCCTCAGACTTCTGGGGCACATGGCGGCGGCCATCCTTGTCACTTCTCTGGCCCGCCTCCACATGAGAATCCCACGGTGGATGCTCAGGGTGCAGTGGGATCAATGCTCAGATGACCTGGATCACATGGTCAGGATCACAGAGCCAGTAAAGAGGATGCTTCTTTGGTGGTTGGACCCTCTAAATTTAGAAAAATGGGTCCCTTTCCATCCGGAGCCCCCAAATCAGACTCTAACAATGGATGCCTCGGATTTGGGTTGGGGGGGCGCACCTGGGGGCCCACCAAACGCAGGGTGTCTGAACCCCCATGGAGCGCGACCTCCACATCAGTGTCTTGGAAATGCGAACGGTCCTCAATGCACTACATGCCTTTCAAGAGGACCTTGTCCCAGGCTCTCCTCTTGTTTAGACTGACAACATGGCTGTCTTCTTCTATATCAACAAGCAAAGGGGCGCTCACTCTTAACCCCTGTGCAGGGAGGCGATGAGAGTCTGGTACTGGGCACTGGAGTGGCACATCTCTATATCCGCAGTGCATGTTCCAGGTGTTCTAAACGACTTGGCCGACAGCTTAAGCAAGTCTTAGTCCAAGGCACACAAGTGGGAGCTACTGCAATCAAGTAGCGGACCAGCTCTTCAACACATGGGGTTGTCCAGAGCTGGACCTCTTTGCGTCACTACGCAATGCCAAACTGCCAAATTTCTTCTCGCTAGAGCCCATGCCTGGTGTTTTTTGGCCAGATGTGTTGTCCTTTTGTTGGGCAGGGAGGTTTCTTTATGCCTTCCTTCCCTTTCCTCTCGTCCAGAGAGTTCTCTTGAAGTTACAGGCCGAAGGGGCTCGGATAATTCTAATCGCCCCTCTGTGGCTTCAGCAGATTTGGTTCCCACTACTTCAGCAGCTGTCCACGGAACCTCCAGTCCCGCTGCTAATATGCTAGCAGTTGCTGTCCCAGGATCGGGGCTCGCTGGTCCATCCCAGTCTCAGGTCTTTGCATCTTCATAACTTGGCTCCTTCGGATATAGCAAAGTCCAGGTACAGGGTCTCCCAAGAGGTGGCGGTCGTCGTCATTTCGGTGAGCAAGCCCTCTACTCGCTCCACTTACGCTATGAAATGGAAGCGCTTCTGCTTATGGGCATCGTCTCACCGTCTGGACCCTCCTTACCTGTCTGGTGAACTCAGCATTGCAGTATCTCCTCTCCTTGTACCAACAAGGCTTGAGCTACTCCTCCATAAAGCTGCACATGTGGGCCATTTCTGCATATCACTCCTTTTTGGGGACAAAACCCTGGCACAATTGGATGTGGCCTGCACCTTTTAAGGGGAATCCTACACGAGACCTCCCATTAGCAATCCTATCCTTCCCCGGGACCTCATGTTTGTGTTGGAGAAGCTTACTGTTCCACCTTTTGAACCCACAGCTGACTGTGAGCTGCGTTATCTTTCCTGGAAGTTTTGTTTTTTAGTTACTTCAGCTCGAAGAGTTTCCGAGCTCCAGGCTCTGGTGTGTACAGAGCCGTATTTGATTTTCCACAGGGAAAGGGTTTCCCTCAGAACGAATCCTAAGTTCCTTCCTAAGGTGGTCTCAGAGTTGACCTTCAACCAGTTGGTTGACCTTCCAGTTTATTTTTCCTCTCCCTCTAGTAGAGGGGAAGCTCTCCTTCACACTATGGATTCAAAGGGCGCTGAGGTACTACCTTAAGCGCACAGCTGCACACCGTAAATCGGAGCAACTTTTTGTGGCCTTCACGCCACAGCACTTGGGTAAACCAGTGTCCAAGCAAATGATTTCCAAGTGGCTTGTCAACTGCATTGTATTTTGCTATGAGAAGCACAATAAACCTCTTCTGGGACCGGTTAGGGGTCACTCCACTAGAGGAGTCTCTGCTTCCTTTGCCACTCTGCGGAATGTGTCTATCAGGGACATATGTGCAACTGCTACCTGGAACTCTGTGCACACTTTTGTGACGCACTATAGCCTGGACATTGCATCCAGCTGCCATGCCGGCTTCGGCCTGGCAGTTCTTCAGGGACTTCTGTCTTGATCTGCTGTTTCAGGATCCTGCCATCTTCCACCTCCCAGAGCTAGGCTCCTCCTTGGCCCGGGACTGCTTGGGATTCAGTCCTAATGGTTATAGCCTGCTGCAAGAGCTCCCACTCGAAGTAAGATAGTACAGTTATGTAAGAACTTACCATAACAGTAGATCTTCGAGAGGAGCTCTTGGCAGCAGGCGCTGCTTTCCCACCCTCCATCCCCCGAATGAGATGTACAGATCATCATGTTCAGGCTTCGCCTCCTTCTCTCGTCAGGGCCTGTTCTCTGGTCTTAGCGGGGGATCATCATCTTCAGGGTCCGCCCCCTTTTTTATACCATGGCCGACGTCGGAGTGGAGCCAGCGTCGAGGGGGCTGTCCCTGCTTGCTGAGAAGTTTTCTAGTGGGTCCTAATGCCTGCGGCGTTAGTCCTAATGGTTATAGCCTGCTGCAAGAGCTCCTCTTGAAGATCTTCTGTTACGGTAAGTTCTTACGTAACTGTACTTTATCTCCCCCGCCCCCGCTACAGCAGAAACCAGACCGTGGCATGGTCCTCACCTGCCAGCAGGCCGCACACCTCCAGGCCCTTTATCTGGTCACTGTCTGCTAGGGCAACGTCCAGTATCTGCCCCTCCCTAGTAGGTTCCCCACCTGCTGGACTAGGAAGGCATCCTGAAATACATCCATCCATCAGTCTCTGTTCCCTGGCCACAGAGGATGTCATAGTGTCCCAGTCTGCTCCCAACATATTTAGGTCCCTCATGACAACCACCTTACCCTTTCCAAGGTCACAGTGTCCCTTGGTGTTCTCAACTAGCTTGTCCTCCAGGGCCTCTTCTATGGGGGGGGGGGTTCTGTACACCACCCCTACTTTAAATCTTTTACCTCCCCTCGTTTGCAGGGTTACCCAAATCGCCTCCACCCCCCGCCACAGCCTCCTCCACTCCACGAACCACTATGTCATTTTTGACTGTCAGTACTACACCCCCTCCTCTGTCCTTCCTTAATATTTTGTAGCCCTCCAAATTTAGGTCCCAATCATTTTTCTGGGTGGCCCATGTCTCAGTAATCGCTGCCACATCCTCTGCTCCCTCAACCAGCTGTTGGTGGTATTTCTAGTGAATGGAGAAACTTTGGCCAGGACACCGGGGAAATTTCCCCTATTCTTTTCGAGAAGTGCCATGGGATCTTTAACGTCCACCTGAACAACCACCGGAATGGGCAGACGGGACCTTGGTTTAACGTCTCATCCGAAAGATGGCACCTCAGGAGTGCAGCACCCCCCTCATGCTGCACTACAGTATTAGGATATTAACCGAAGTGCCTGGTGTGGGGATAGAACCCACAGCCTTCTGATCTCCCGGCCTCTGAGGTGAGTGTGCTACCTGCTGAGCCACTGACACTGACCTAATCCTTGGTCTCTCACCCAAAGGAGTTACAGGTTCGGAATCATTATGGAATATTTGCATTACTGCAGCTGCCAAAGCCAGCACTAGGAAATGGCTCCAGGTGGCTCCTTCTGAGATTAGGAATTGGAAAGGGGTGGTTTCTCACATAGCAGAAATGGAGCACCTTACATTTGTAGTCCAAAATAGGACATCAGCATATATAGGAAGATTGATATGGGGGAGGGGGGATATTGGCCCAACCAGCGGAAGTCTGGGGGGAGGGGGGAGATGGAATGGAGTCGTAATTGGTGGACAGTTCTGTTTTTTCTGTAAGCCTGATCCATACCTTTGTCAGATTGTACTGCATTAGAGTCCTTATGGTTTATGGGTCCCAGTTCATCAATGGTAAGCACCAGGTGAGGTTCCTGACATTGCTTGGTCAGCTCCTCAGAAGCTGGATTTAGGTTCTCTGTCTCTCCATAGGTTTTGTTTTGTTAGGTAGGTTAGGCACTTTATTCAAATATTGCAACATAAAATGAACCTGTTCTGCATTAATTACTTTGACAAGTGAATTATATACTGCCTGTAATGTCAGAATCTCAAAGTTATGAGCGTGTATGGAAACTGTGCAATGCACGCTCATAACATGGTAATTTTTTGGTATTTTTTCACCAATTTGAACATAGGCTTTTTGGGAGCCCACCTCATGAACAGTGGCACTATTGTTTCGTTAATTGGTCCCAAAAGGTGATTCCACGCAGTCACTGCGAAATCACCTTTCGGGACCAAATAACGAAATGACAGTGACTGATTTCATGAGGTGGGGTCCCAAAAACCCCATGTTGAAAATTTGGAGCCAAAAGTAAAAAAATTGGCCGAGATACCCACCTAAGTTGAAACCTCCCACACTGATGCCATTATACAGCTTACCAGCATTTCTTCAGTTCACGGTTGGCTTTGAAGAGTGCAGACGTTTTGCTGCTCCACCAGAGATCACGCACCCACCTCTAGAGGTAAGTATGGGGTGGGGGGGTGGGGAGGTGGGTGCAGAGGGTGGTGTGGGTTGGGGAGGGGAGCTGCTGACAGCAAGGAACCATTTTCTTTGTTTCAGGTGCTTTACAAAAACAAAAAGGAACACTGCAGATGGTTTTCTTTCTTTACAAGTGTAAGAAAACAAATGTTATGCACACTGGGGGTGGGCTCCCAGTATGCCCCACGCCTTTGGGGGGTGATGTTGGCCACACTGGGGTGCACTCCCAGTGTGGCACACAATGTGGGTGGGGTGGGGGCAGGAACATGCTGACGCGGTCGGCTTGCGAACACCATAGAGGCACACTGGGGTGGGTTCCCAGTGTGCCACACTATCTTGGGGGGTATTAAACATGCTGACAGGGGGATTGGACACTCCCGAAGTCAGCTTTTTAGGGATTGTGAGAGGCAGACGGCACCAGCCGTCGCCATGTTTATTGAAATGTTTCACCAGGTAAGGCACATAGGGGAGGTGTGTCATCTGTGCCACTGCATGACGAGCTAGCAGCAAGTTTGTTTCAAGTTGGTGGCACTGCATAAAACTTGTGTCACTGCTAGCATGCTCACTAACTGGCGAATGAGAGACGCACCTTCTAAAGCCTGCCCTGCATTCGCCAAAACTGACACACCTTTGCATTTCTCCTACTACCATCTCCTACTGCCACAAAGTGTTGCTTGTGCGTGCACAAGACAACATAAAAAGAAGACTGAAAACAGCCCAAGTGAAATGGAGTGCTAGAAATGTTGCCAGCTCATATAGCTATTACTTAAATCATAGGAAATGTTTTTAATCTTATCCTGTTTGCTGTTTTCTGTTTGTTTGAACAGAGTTCAAGACAGAGTTAGAAAGATGTTAGATGAATTGAAATAAACATGTACTTTATAAAATAATGTGTGGGCAACCGTACACAACGTGACAGATATTTCCATCTTGGGGTGAGATGACAGAGACCTCTTGAGCTCCGCCCTTGAGGTCGATGATGTCAGCTCACACCATGATGGAAACACAGCCTTGTTGTGTATGGTTTTCCACACAATATTCTCTGTGTTGTAACAGGCAGCGGTTGCTAATATTTTTACAGTATTGTAGGTTGGGAGCTGACCCCTGAGAAGGTACTTTGGCTTCAGTCTTACTGTGTGGGTGGGGTCACTTCTGAGCTTGTCAATCAAGCCAATATCCACACATGTATTGTCTGTTTCCCTTTTTAATTACTTACAGTAATCATTTCTGCTTTCAGCTTCTTCAGGGGAATTTTTCTGTCAGTATACAAATAAAATACTTTAAAATTTACAGTATTTAACATAATTATACAAGATGTGGATTGGTATAAATCTGCTCAGTTTACTGTTATTGTATTTATTTATGTAATTTTGGTAACCAGATAGGCCCACTGAATCCAGTAACGGTCCCTTTTTCATGGGCGACCCGGAATTATTTACAGATACAGCGAAAATATAAGAATTGCAGAGGTAACGGAGACAGTATTTTACATAAGCACATGGTAAAGGTACAACATTTAAGCATACAAGACATTTTGCAACACTTGTTAATACACTTAAGTACATTTGTGAATACAACCACTAACTGATTATACACTTAAATACATTTTACGTTTATGAAGTACAGCCAATCCCTGATCGATTTATTTGAGTTGTGAGGTACAGGGGATGATGTATCAGCGATGACAGATGCATAGGTTTAGCTCCAACAGGTGGGCCTTAAAACCTCCTAGAGAGTTACACTCCTGTAAATTTGTTGAAAGTGTATTCCAGAGGGGAGGGATGAAGGCCGAGAAGGCCCGGGACCCTTGGGCAGACTTCGCTCTGAGTACCATGAGGAGCTGTCTATTTGAGAATCTTAGTGTCCTGCTATTCTGTTTTGTTGTCAGCAACTCTGCAAGACTTTTTTTGGGGGGGTGGGGGACACTAGCCAGCCTGAGTTTGTAGGCTAGGCAGAGAGATGGGTATTTTAGTCTGCCTTCCAAGGTGGGCCAGGCTAGGTATTGGAGGACCCGACAGTGGTGTGCTCTGAAGGGGGCATCTGCTGTGAACCTGCAAATTCTGTGGTACAGGGTTCTGAGCTTCTGCATCTCAGTGTTTTAACTGTGAGCAGTACAGGGGAACCATAGATTAGGGTGGGTAGAAGGGTACCTTGTGCAACCTTGAGCCGGGAGACGTGTAAGATACGGACTAAGGCGATTGTAGTAGTCCTAATTTCTGGTTCAGTGTCTCAGCGAGTAGGTCAGTGTGAACCTTGAAGGTGCAGTCCTGGTCAAAGGTAACTCCTAAGTACCTTAAGGACTGCATAACCTCGACCCTAGATCGATTTGAAAGTGAGAGTGCCAGTTTTTCTGATCTGTCAGGAGAAGCACCTCCTACCTTATTTATTTTTTAATGCCTTTTATAGCTTGTAAGTAAGCAGTAATACCCGACAGGGTGGGTGGGTGTTATTGGGCTATACCAGACTGCTCAGGAGAGGAATTGAGGCCCAACTCCACAGTCGGAGGGTTTTATAGCCCCTAGAAGGGGCCGGTATAGCCCATACCGCCCACCCTGGTATTATTGCGCACAGAAGATGGTCATATGTAATGGTTATGTAACAGAAAAATAAATTGCTTAAAAAATAAAAGCCATTTTAAAATAATTTTTAAAATACGTTTTTGGCAAAGTAGTCCCTTCACTGGTTGATTTGCAAGTAGACGTTGCTGCCATTAGTGGGCTCGTGTTGCTAGCAGCTGTGTTTGCAAGATGGTCTTTTTTTCTTTTTTTAAGCCAGCTGTTTTTCTACTTTTTGGTTTGAGTGATTTCAAGTTCTGTGTTGGGGATGGCTGTGATCGTGGTCGGCAGAGCCCACCACCGTGGTCATACCAAGTGTTGCCACTCCATGACTGGGGGAACCAGAGTTAAGTGGGGAGATGTGACGAGTCTAGATTTTTTTTATTGCCAGACTGTCTGTGGGAAGCGCTTCAGCTGGAGCAGAGGAAAGGAGCAGCCGTGAGAAAAGGGCGCCAAATTCAGAGTGCAGGGAGCAGTTTAAATTGGCCCCTTTTCATACCTGCAGTGGCAATTGGCAGGTAAAGACACTTGGAGAAGGAGTTAGCTGAGCAGGGTCTCCGGGACCCCCCTCCTCCCTGCACCGCCAGAACAGGAGGGCAGCTTCCATTAACTGGGACGGGACCCACGGAGGAGCAGAGGGTTCCCAGTTCAGCCTACTGCGCCCACCCTTTTCCTTGGTGAATTATAAAGATACTAGCCCCGCCCTGGGCAGCTGGGATTGGTGCTTAAAAGTCTGAGGGAGGAGTCTCTAAAAGGACAGGGGTTGTCAGTTGAACCAAGCACACGGAGTGCTCTGACATGAAATAAAGAGCTAGTACTGTAATGTGATGCCATCTTGCAGAGTTGATGTGTAGGGCAGTTGATCTTTCCAAGCTGCGATTCTAGATCATTCAGGGGGCTCTGTTAAGGCTTTGGGCAGGGTCGCACCAGCAAAAAGGTGCCATCAAAGGTGGGGCATAACCTGTTGAACAGCAGCTGGTCAGGGACACACCAGTAAAAAGTGGGCAAGTGGTGTTAACATGGGGAGAATTATGGGATGCAGTGGGTGTGGGGCAGCAGTATGGATGAATGTATTGTGGAGGCTGGGGAGATGCCCAATATGTCACAGGTTAAACAGGCTGGAGGAGGAGTTGAGAATGTTTAGGAGGGAACTCGAAGGGGAGAGCGAATGGAGGACAGAATGGGAGACAGTGGAACATGGAAGTATTACACGGGCATGGCACGGGGGGACAAAGGGTCAGAGGAAGGGGGAAAGGTGTGGCGGGCATCATTAGAGACAGGCAGTCCAGCAATGAAGGATAGACAAAGGTTGGGTCTACCATGAGGGGATGGACGCAGGGCAGGAGAGCAGAGAGTCCGCAAGTCAGAAAAGAAGGGGGGAAACTGATTTGATGCGCTGTTGACACTGGATGGGGAGGAGGAGTGAGAGGGTACAAGGTGGAATGTGTGGGAAGCCAAAGGGCTATGGGGGGAAGAGCCATGAGGGTGAAGAGGAGGCATGGCAGCAGCAGGGCATGGGGGATGGAGGGAGGGGCTGCAAGCAGGAGGAAGGGGTGGATGGGGGACACTGGAAGCATGAGCAGAGATCTTGGAGAAAAAGTTTCCAGGAATGGGGACATGGGAGGAAGGGGGGGGGCTTAAGTGTAGCAAGGGAGGAAGGGTGTGTGTTAGTGGTGGGGGACTCCATCCTTAAGGGGATCAGATGGGGCAGTAGAGTGGAATGGCATAGTTGCATATGGGCGGAAACTATACCAGGTCTAAGGGCAGATAGTGCAGGACAAGCAACTCTAAGGTGTGTGAGGAAGGGAAGGGGAGACCACACATAGTGGTGCACATGGGGACAAATGACCTGGCGGGGGAGTCTGTGGAGGTGGTGAAGGAGAGGTTTGGGGAACTGAGAATGCTGTGCAAGGAGGTATGGGAGACAGTCACCTTTTCGGAAGTGCTCCCAATACCCCGTGTGAGCACAGTGAGGAAGGAGAGGATTAAGGAATTCAACGTTTGGCTGGAGGAGTGGTGTAGATCAAAAGGGTGTGGGTGGGTGGGAGGATGGGGATAGACCTGGGACAATAATAACTAATATACAGGTGATAGGCTGCACCTAGTGGGGAGGGAAAGGGGTATTAAGCAGCAGCTGCAGGGGTTATAAAGCAACAAAGGTGTCTTAAACTAGCTGGGGTGGAGGTAGTCGACGGTAGGCAGAGTACCCACGGACGTGGAGCCTACCAACCAAGCTAGTAGGAAAGTACCAGGGGATGTAGTATGGAAGAGGCAAGGTGGGGAAGGTGATCTGGAAATGGAGGGGAGGGTGACGGGGTGGAGGGTGGTCTCTGTGAATGCGAGAAGCCTAGGCAACAAGGCGGCAAAGCTACAGGTGCTCTTAGCTGTGGGGGGGTGGACATCACAGCCATCACAGAAACGTGGGCCACAGAGCACTGGTACTGGGATCTGGCAGTCCCAGGGTTTAGAATTTACAGGAAGGACCGTGGGGTGGGGAGGAGGGGTGGCTGTTTATATGAGGGAAGGGATCAAATGTACAAGTGACGACGGGGAAAAGAGGGGAATGGAGGCAATGTGGTTACAGCTCCTGGACTCCAGGGGAAGACAGTGGAAAGGGACCGGGAACTGGCGGAACAACTCAGTAGGGTATGTGAGGAGGAAAGTGGTCATAGTGGGCGATTTCAACGTGCCGGGGGTGGACTGGACCGCACCGGTCACCTCCAGTGCTAGGGAGAGGGTCCTTCTGGATGTGTTCCAGGGAGGTTTCTGGCACAGCTGGTTGTTGAACTCATCAGACTAGAGAACACACTGGACCTGGTACTATCCAACAGTGAGGCTGTGAGGGACATTAGTGTGGAGGACCCTTTAGCTGACAGCGATCATCAAACAGTGTGGTTTAACATCACAATGAGCAGATAGCCAGAGGGATCAGCAGCAAAGGTGGTGGATTTCAGGAAGGCAGACTTCGGGGGGGAATGAGGGATTTGCTGAAGGGGAGACTCGACGGAATAAAGCGGGGGATGGGGATACTGCAGAAATGAGACATAAA
This sequence comes from Neoceratodus forsteri, assembly GCA_016271365.2. Taxonomy (NCBI): domain Eukaryota; kingdom Metazoa; phylum Chordata; order Ceratodontiformes; family Ceratodontidae; genus Neoceratodus; species Neoceratodus forsteri. The sequence goes on from CM028133.1 coordinate 669,965,182, forward strand.
GCAAGGAATCAGAGAGGCGACAGAAACATGCACCAGGCTAAGGAATAAGAAGTGTCGGGTAAAGAGACCATGTTTGCTGAACAGGGAGGTGATAGAGGGGGTGAGGGCAAAAAGAGCGGCATACGTGAAGTTCAAAAGGACAGGGAGGGAGGAGGACAGAGATGAGTACACCAAATGTTCTAAAGAGGTGACCAAGAGGGTAAGGGGTGCGAAAGCCACAAGGAAACTTAGATCAGCACAGGTAATAAAAGGAGGGGGAATACTTTTTTAGATACATCAGGGAGAAAAGGAAGTGCAGGGAAAGTATAGTGAGGATAAAAAGGGGGAATGAGTGGGTGGAAAAGGAGAAGGAACAAGCGGAAGCACTAAATGAGTACTTCTGCTCAGTGTTCACAAGGGAGGAGGGGGTCCTTTACCACCCTGGTTGGGAGCGAGGGGGGGATGGGGGGAGGTAACGGACAGCAGGATAGAGGGTGACAGAGTTTTGGAAGGGTCAAGGGCGCTGAAGGTGAAGGTGAATAAAGCACCGGGACCAGATGGTATCTACCGCAGGGTGCAGCAGGAGATGGCAGAGGTTCTAGTGGAGCCACTGGCAGACCTGTTCAGCACTTTTCTGGAAACGGGGGAGGTGCCTCAGGACTGGAGGATGGCTCGTGTGGTACCGTTACATAAAAGCGGTCCAAGGGATGGCCAGGGAACTATAGGGCAGTCAGTCTGACATCCATAGTGGGAAAGCTCATGGAGACTATACTAAAAGAAAGGCTGGTGGCATTTCTGGAGGGCAGTAACCTGCAGGATGGGAGGCGGCACTGGTTCATCTCAGGAAGAGCCTGCCAAACCAGTCTTATACAGTACTATGACTGGGTGACGAGGGAGCTGGATTTGTGACATGCTGTGGATGTGCTATACTTGGATTTCAGCAAGGCCTTCGATTCAGTGCCTCGTGGGCGAATTGGGTGAAGTTGGCTGGGGCAGGGGTGGGGATAAAGATGGCATGTTGGATCTCAAACTGGCTACAGGGTAGGCTACAGAGAGTGGTGGTGGTGGGGGAAGTCTTGGAGCCTAGACCTGTGACAAGCAGGGTGCCGCAGGGCTTGGTGCTGGGTCTGGCGCTGTTCGGGCTATTCATCTCTGACATTGCGCATGGGGTGGGGAGCAGGATTAGCCTGTTCGCCGATGACATCAAAATGAGTTCAGTAGTAGACGAAGAGGAGGGATGGATACAACTACAGAGGGACTTGACCAAGCTGGCGGAATGGTCTGGGAAATGGCAGCTGGGGTTCAGCGTAAAGAAATGCAAGGTGTTAGTGGGGGAACTGGCAGGGAGCATGTCTGTGCTGGCAGTATGTGTTTTAAAAAAAAACAGTAAAAAAAATGCTCTGTGTTTTGTGTGAAGGGGGGGAGAGTTTAAGGAATGGCAGTTTTTCTACTTCAGTTTATGATTATGTTGGTTTTGGAAGGGGGGGCCCTCCCCTCGTTTGCTAAGGGGGAAAAATGGCTGCCATTTCAAATTGCAGCATTCTGAGAGAGCACAGTGATACAGGCTGGTAATGTGGCAGTTGGCACTGGCACTTGTTTTTGGTGGGCACTGTTAAGAAATAAATGTAGGCCCAGAGACAGCTCAGGGCCAGTCAGAATACAACCTTTTTGAAGTCCATGGTCCACGTAAAAATACAAGCTACAAAAGGCATTTAAAAATAAAGAAGGAAGGAGGTGCATCTTCATAACACAGTAGAGTTTGTATATTAAGAGGTGGATTTATACTATATCTGATTTTGTACATATTATGTAAAAAATACTTGTACATTTTAAATGTCTTATTTTTATGTTGACAGAAAAATTCCCATGAAGAAGTTGAAAGGCAAAACAGCAGGACATTATTGCAAATAATTTATAAAAAAAAAAAAAAGTGAAAAGAACACATACATGTACTGTATATGTAACTAGATGGACTACATGGACTTTTGGGCTTTTTTTGCTGTCATTTATTGTGTTTCTGTGTGTGGATGAAGGGGTTGTGACAGCTGCTCAATGGAGTTGCAATTTCACTGGTGGATCTTAGTGGTCACACTGACCAGTTAGCATCACTGTTATGTGACAGAGAATGGGACTCCTTGGGTGTAGTACGCATTCTTGTTAGTATTGAATGATTCTAAACTCTGTTCTATGTTTGTTGTGTGTTTTATGTACATTGACAGAAGTAAGACTCTGAACTACTGACCTACTTCTCAGGTGGGACCTGTTGAAGAGATAGACTAAATGATACTGGCCTGGGCTATTTGTTGGCATGAAGTGGTTGGGAGAATCCAAGAACATGGTAGTAAATGGCAGGAGCAATGGAAGCAGATTATCCAGTGAACAGCAGGAGCAACAGAATCTGCCCAGATTACGGCACTCCACACAAGAAAGCTCGAAAGCTAACAAAAATGTTATCGAAGCAGTCTGGTAAGACGTAAGTAAATGCACCAAATCCGTGTATCCACCTCATAAATGTGTGTTGTCAGTAGTTCATAAAAGTGTTAGGAATGTTTTTTGGTGCATTCCTTTGTCCCATGCTCTAGTACTCTGCTGTCCATTAGACTCTTAATGATTCACACAACTTGATCCTGTTTTCTGCTTTTTTAAACTTTATTTATTTATTTTTTACAAGTATGAGGCAATCACCACCTTGTACGGCCTACCCTTAGAAAGAGTCAGTACACTCAAATATCTAGGGGTCTGGCTGGATAGCAGCCTTGATTTCTTTGCCCATGTAGACTCTGTATGCACCAAACTTGGCCCTAAACCTGGTGCCCTCAACCGACAGAATGCCTCCCTTTTCCACTTGCCGAGACTTAGTCACCAAAACCACTCTCCCTGAAATAAACTATGCAGATATTGTCTGTGGCTCTGCCCCTGCTACTTCCATAGCAAGACTTGATACCCTATTCAACTCTTTTGCCCTCTACCTCCCCCCAGCTCACCACTGTGCCTCTACTCCTCCCTCTGCCTAATACCACTACCCATCAGGCGCCAGATTCATAGCCTCACCTTCATTGGCAAATTCTGGTTTGAGACATCTTCCCCCTTAACTCCTGCCTATCACCAGCCAGCTCCTCCACATACTCCCTTTATTCTAGGGATGCTCAAATGTTCTCCATTCCCCAGCCTCACACATGCACAGGCCAGGCGGCATTTACTTACCATCTCCCTCACCTCTGGAACCAACTGCCGTGGGAAACATGCCACTCCCCTACTTTCCCTGCCCTAAAGGCCCTGCTCTGAGCTGCCCCTGCAGATACATGCTAGTGCCTATCCTCATCCCCGCTCCCCCCATTCCCGCCTACCCTCCCTTCATAGGGGCAGCATCCTTGCCATCCCAAGGAGCCTCAGACTCTCTTGTCCAACCCCTATTGTATTGTTTAGTTTCTCCGCAGTCAGACCTCCACTGGAACTTTTAGTTCCCTTAACTAATTTTCCCTTACTTCATTATCTTACTAAGCACCGATACTCTATACTTGCAGTTTTTCTGTACATAAATGCACTATTGTATCAACATGTGTTTTTGTATTACTCTGATGCTTCTGTATATACTTTTGCTCTGTAACTGTATTATTTGTATTTATCTCTGTACTGTATCAACTGTTTTTTTTTTACCCTGAATGTGTTCCTATCCACTGGTCACACCTGGAAACAAGCTTTGGCTCAGTGTGCCTTTCCTGGTTACCAACTTTTAAATAAATAAATAAATGCATAAATAAATAAGTCCAGTAGAACATACATTCCAGTTCAACAAGGTAAGTCATAAATAGCTATTACCATGAGGAACTCTGTATATTTTGTAAGATGATAATATATGCAGTGCACAAACCTTTGTAGTTTTTGAGTAAGTGAAAGGCATAACATTAGTATTTCGTTAGCTCTTTAACCTAACTATACATTGATGTTTTTCTCTGTATATTTGCTCATAGTGTTTATCACGGCACAAAATCTCCACGTTTTGTCATATGTACAACCCATCCGTTCCATCTGTTATTAAACAACTGAAGTTGATTTCTCAGCTTGTGAGTAAGTTTTTCTAAGTGATGTACCCAGACCATGAGCTCCCTCCATTGATCTATAACTGGAGGTGTTTCTGATAGCCAGCATTCAAACAATAAGAAGTCCTAATGTATTCTGACATATGCAGTAAGACCTTGTTGTTCTGCTGTCCCGGAGAGGAAAGAGTTAAGCCTACACTCTCAGTAGGCATGCGCTTAGTTTCAAATTACTGTTCACTGGTACATTCGATTCAACCATCAGATTCTTTACTCCGCCTTACTGTGAAGACGCCTTGGAGATTTCTCCTCAGCATCTCGTCGGTTTAGTGGTTTGTCGCTGCGGTTACCTTACTGATTAAAATATTTTATTAGCGTTTTAGTTTCTTATTACTGTCCAGTGGTATAAATACAATTTTCATGGTTTGTTGTCTACAACGGGGTAATTCTTGGTTCTTTAGCGGTTGCCGTCCAACCGTTGGGGTACCAAATTCTTTTCTCCTTTTTCTTTCTTTCTCTCAGAAAAAGTTTAGCTATGGTAAATAAAAAAAAAAAAAAAAAAATGAGTTTGTCGTTTTTTTTCCGGAACGCTAATACCGGTCTATTAACCAGAACTGTTTTGGGATCTTATCCAGCCTAACCACCATTTGGATAAGCTTGAGATGGAGTCACAGAAATCCAAAAAGAAAACCGGACCAACCGGGTTTCAGCAATGTGTAGAGTGTGAGGAAACTTTTGCCAAGGCCGATCCCCATACAACCTGTGTTTTCTGCATGGGGTTTGAACACCTGGATGCAGACTGTGACATTTGTAAGAATTTTCCTCAGTCATCGCTTGACAGGCGCCTTAACCGACTGAATGAGAAATCGGCTGAAAAATCCGCTAACATGGATGGCCGAGCCGGTTCTGGTTCAAAAGAACCCGAAGGGGTGCCTTCTGACCAAGGCAATACCTTTTCATCCAAACGAACCGCAGATACAGCCCTTGAACCAGCTTCCACGAAAAAGAAAAAGAAGGAAAAGCATACCGAACTGGCTCCTAAGCTGCGAGCGTTTGCAGTTCCCACTGCGGAGGAGATTGCTAATGCTATACGCATTATACAATCCCTTCAGTCTGGTCCAGCTGAACTGGTGATACGTCTGGTTACTCCTCGACCAGTTAAAATTCCCTTGGATGCCTCAGAATCTGACTATTCATGGGATCAGTAGTGTGAACAAGATGAGGAAGAGAACTTTTATGGTTCTGTTGAACCAGAGATTTCTCCAGAACATGAGGGAAGCATTTCAGACAACATAAAGTCTTGCTGTATTCTGACAAATTGCAGTGAGGTCCAACCTTCGAACTGCCCTGGAGGTGAAAGAGTTAACTTTCCATGCCAGGCATGGAACGCTGAGCTCGAGCTTGGTTGAGATTCTTTCTGTTGCTGTTTGAACTCAAACCGTCAGATTCTTTACTCCACCTCACTGAACAGTCGCTCCGGAGATTTCTCCTTTGCTCGGTTCAATTTGTCGGTTAAAGTACCGTTTTTCTCAGTTTTCGACCGAATTTAAACCGCAACCTATCGGTTCAGTCTCTGTCTTTGGTATTCGTGAGTACTAGATAGGTTTATATTGTTTTCTATTCTGTGTGGAACTTGTAAACGTGTCATCGGTTCGGTTTGAACCGATCAGGTTGTTTAGAAATCTTTACTTCTACTTTTAGAGTGTGGTTACCGGTTCTTATCGGTTCTAAAAAGCAGTTTTATTACAGTTTTTTCCACGACCCGTAACCGGTCAGGAACCGATAAGAGTGTCTTGCTCATGGATTGCCGAAAAAAGGTAGTTTAATTTAGGATCGGCCATGTCTGAGAAACCCAAAAGAAAAACAGGGCCCACTGGGTTTCAACACTGTAGTGTGTGTGGGGAAGTCTTTGCTAAAGCTGATCCCCACACCACCTGTATTTATTGTCTGGGGTTTGACCACCTCGATTCAGACTGCCAGATTTGTAAAAATTTTCCTGCAGCTACCCTAGAAAAAGAGCTGGTAGGCTCAGGGAAAGGAGGCCAAAAGTCACGCTGACCGGATGGCCAGCCGTTCGGTTCAACGAACCAGAAGGAGTACCCTCTGACCAGGGCAAAACTTCTTGGGCAAAGGAGAACCGATTCAAGGAGTCGGTTCGGTTAAGAGAACAAGAAGGGATAAATCAGCGGTGTGGATCCAAAGTTTTTTCTCCAACCGCTGATGATATAGCCAAAGCGATTAAAAATTGTTCAGTCGCTATCCCCGGTTCCAACCGAACCGGCACCATCAGGAAGGCGCTCGGTTCGGCTGGTTCCACTGGTTCCGGATTATGATTTAGAGGAATTTTATGAACCGGAGGAGGAGGGAGAGTATGAGGAAAGTGAATGTGATTATGAAAGTCTGGATGTGCCCATTGACCCAGACATCTCCCCAGACAGACCTTCAGGAGTGTCTCCTCCTAGGCTTTCTGAGTCCCCCTCCCATTTCATGTTTTACAAGAAAGTGGCTGAAACCCTTCAGCTTCCTATGGAAGAAGCTGTGGATGACCAGGAGGAGCCTGACTATGTTGAAATGATGGATATCCCAGAGTCCAGGAGGCTGTCTATTCCCTTCATAAGTCTTTTGGGAAACAGACAATTAAAATTTTAAAGACTCCTAATTCTATACCTCCTGTGGATAAGAGAATGGACAAGAGGTATACTCTTTCAGGCTCGGACACAGAGTTCCTACCAGCAATGCAGCCATGTTGGGGTAGTGCAGGCTGCTGCCTGTAATAAGGCAAATATACCTTGGCTTACACCCCAAGATAAGGACTCTAGGAGGATTGATGCCATGGCAAAGAAACAGTACATGGCAGCATCCTTGGGACTCAGGCAGGTCAATTATATGGCCTATACAGCTAGATATCAGAAATCTAGATGGGACGCTGTAATAGCTTTAGCTAAACAGGTCCTGGCCAGCTTGCCAAGGGGCTGGAGCAGGTAGCTGCAGATGGTATTGAGGCATCCAAGGTGCAATTCCATGCTGCAGTGGACTCCAATGATGTTTCATCTAGAGTCATGGCCACATCTGTGGCCCTTAATAGAGATGGCTTGGCTCAGATGTACTAGCCTGTCTCAGGATACCCAGACTAAGGCCATGGATTTTCCTGTTGTGAGTAATTCTCTGTTTGGGGAGCAAACAGAGAACTACATGAAGAAAATGGATGAATACAGGACCACCTATAGGAGTGCTCAAGCCAAGGAAAGGCAAGCCACTCCTCAGAGGCAGCATCCCAGGGGCAGGGACAGGCCTTTTCATAGGCCTTTCTACCAAGCCCAGGCATCCTCTTCTGCTTATGCTCAGAGGGGGTTCTTTAGAGGGAGAGGCAGACTGGGTACAAGCAGGCCTGCTTCCACCCCTCAGCCAAAAACCCCTGCCAAACAGGCACCCTGATAGGTTTGCCAGGGCTGATTCTCCACCACCTGTAGGGGGCAGGCTGGCTTACTTTGTCCAGAACTGGATGTCTTTAACATCAGACAAATGAGTCCTGGAAGTAGTAAGCCAGGGACTGGTTCTCAGCTTCAAAAAGTTTCCAAAGATGAGAACCAGATCCTTTCCACCTGCAAATCCTTTAGAGGCACTTGCCCTAGAGGCAGAGGTCTCTTCCCTCTTGGCTCTCAGAGCTGTAGAAAGGGTTCCACCCCTACACAAAGGGAAAGGATTATACTCCAGGTACTTTCTCACCCCCAAAAAGACAGGAGAATGGCGGCCCATCCTGGATCTCAGATATTTAAACAAGCACCTTTTAAAGCCAAAGTTCAAAATGGTGACTCTGGGAATAATTCTACCCTCTCTAAGGCTAGGGGACTGGCTAGTCTCCCTGGACCTCAAGGATGCCTATTTCTATATTCTCATCAGAAGCTCCCATCGAAAATACCTCAGGTTCGAGCTGCCCTCAGGCCATTACCAATTCAGAGCAATGCCCTTCGGCCTAACTTCTGCTCCAAGGGTGTTCACAAAATGCCTGGCAGTAGTAGTTGCCTTCCTAAGAAGGAAAAGGATTTCCATCTTCCCATACCGGGACAACTGACTCATAGTAGGCCAGTCCCCAGACCAAGTCAGGTTACACCTTCAGATAACTCAGCAACTGCTCACTTCTCTAGGTTTCCTTTTGAATCTTTCAAAGTTAGTTCTAGAGCCTGTACAGCTCCTCACCTTCATAGGCGCAAAGCTAGATACAGTAAAGGCAAGAGCCTTCCTTCCCCTGGAGAGGGCAAGGACCCTTATTACACTGGCTTCTTCATTCACCCTACAGGTGTCTCGACCAGCAAGGCATTTTCTGCAGCTCCTGGGGCACATGGCTGCTTCTACAGCAGTGGTGCAGGGAGCAAGATTTCAGATGAGGGACATTCAGTTCCATTTGGGAGCCTTTTGGTCTCAGAAAAAGGATCCTCTGACCAGACTGATCCCAGTGACTCGAACCCTGATCCAGGCATTGCAGTGGTGGCAAGATCAGGACAATCTAAGACAGGGAGTTCCTTTTGTCACTCAGTCTCACTCTCTAATCCTTACTGCAGATGCCTCCCTCTTGGGGTGGGGAGCCCACTTGGGAGACCTGACCACCCAAGGATTGTGGTCTCCTCAGGAATCTCTGCTTCACATCAATCTATTAGAACTCAGAGCAGTGTTTCTAGCACTTCAGGCTTTTTCCAAGTATGTTCAGAACAAAGTAGTTCAGATCAGGACAGACAGTACCACCACAATGTGGTATATCAACAAGCAAGGGGGCATTCGGTCTACGGCCTTGTGCACAGAAGCAATGAGGTTATGGTCTCTGGCCTATTCCTTGAACACTTCTCTTACAGCAGTACACCTCCCGGGCAAGGACAATGTCCTGGCAGATGCTCTCAGCAGGATATCTCAGGGCCATCACGAATGGTCACTGGATCTCTTGGTTTTGAAGGTGATCTTCTCCAGATGGGGCACCCCACAGATAGATCTTTTTGCAGCCCCAGACAATCACCAGCTTCCCCTCTTTTGCTGCAGGCCCCCAGTGTTGGGCTCAGTCCCCCTGGATGCCCTAGTTCTCAACTGGGAAGGGAAGTTCCTGTATGCTTTTACCCCCCTCTCCTGTTCAAGGTGCTAGTCAAAATCAGGTCTCAACCCTGCAAGGTGATTCTGATTGCTCCAGACTGGGCCAGATAGCCCTGGTACCCTCCCCTGTTGTCCTCAGCAGTCCACCTTCCCCTGTTTCTTCCCAGGAATTTCAACCTGTTAACCTGTGCTCAGGGGAGGGTTTGGTATCCGAATCTCAGATCTCTCATTCTCAAGGCCTGGCTCTTGAAAAGTTACAGTTTGCTGATTTACACCTCTCTCAAGGTGTTATGGATATCCTAAAGGCTTTTTGGAAGCCTTCCACCAGAACCACTTATAATTCCAAATGGAAAAGATTTTCCATATGGTGCTCTGGGAAGCATATTTCTCCAGAGTCTGCTGGCCTGCCCACAGTCCTTGACTATATGGTTCATCTGAATAGCTTGGGACTCAGACCAACTACACTAAAAGTGCATTTGGCAGCTATCTCTGCTTTTCTTTCAGCAGGTAAGCCTTCTTCCCTTTCAGCTCATCCTGTATTCTCTAAGTTTTTCAAGGGATTGCTTCATACCAATCCGCCATTCAGGGACCCTGCCCCTGCTTGGGACCTTAATGTTTGCATTGCTCAGCTTATGCAACCCCCCTTTGAGCCTTTGTCCTCAGCAGAGCTTAAGTACTTGACTTGGAAAACTGTTTTCTTGGTGGCCATCACTTCTGCCAGGCGCATAAGTGAGTTACAAGCCCTGTCAGTGGAGCCTGATTTTATCTCTTTCCATAGAGATAAGGTGGTCCTCAGGACTAACAGGAAGCTTTTACCTAAGGTGGTTTCAGACTTCCACCTTAACCAGTCTGTGTCTCTTCCTGTGTTCTTTACCGACCATTCCTCCTCTGGTGAGAGGAGGCTGCACCGTTTGGATGTGAAAAGAGCCCTTAGCTACTACATAGAGTGTACCAAGGGTGACAGGTTTGACTCCCTCCAACTGTTCCTCACTTATGGTGAGGTTGGAAAGGAAAAACCTACCACTAAAAGATCCATTGCCAGTTGGATTGTCTCTTGCATTCAGTTTTGCTATGAAAAACTAGGATTCCACCTTCAGGCTTGAGGGCTCACTCTACCAGAGGTACAGCTGCTTCCCTGGCTGCTGCCAGGGATATTCCTATCTTAGAGATATGTCAAGCAGCTACCTGGAAAACAGTTCACACTTTTACCAAGCATTACTCTCTGGATATCCAGGCTAGGAGTGATGCTTGGTTTGACACAGCAGTGCTTCAGAGCCTATTTCCTAGGTAGGTTCTGTCCCTTCTCCATGGAGGTACTGCTTGGTAGTCTGCAATTTGTCAGAATACAGCAAGACTTCATGTTGTTTGAAGAAAAATTACTCACCCTAGTAATGTTGTTTCTTCTAATGGAGTCTTGCTGTATTCTGACCCTCCTTTCCCTCTCAGAACCTTTGTTTTGGGATGTGGGTGGGCAGTAGCAGTGTTGGCACTCAGGAGGTGCCCCACCTTTTTATTATCACCCTTTTTCTTTGGGTGAGTGGGTGTTGTGTTTATTTCATTTTTTGGGTTTCCTGACTTGAGTCTTTGTTTTGGGACCAAAAAATCTGTTTATTATATTTAGTAGCCAGTTGGCTAGTATAGGTTTACAGCTTCCACACAGGACACTCAGTGAGTTTAGCTCGTAAAGATCTGACGGTTTGAGTTCAAACAGCAACAGACAGAGTCTCAACCGAGCTCGAGCTCAGCGTTCCATGCCTGGCATGGAAAGTTAACTCTTTCATCTCCGGGGCAGTTCGAAGGTTGGACCTCACTGCAGTTTGTCAGAATACAGCAAGACTCCATTAGAAGAAACAACATTACTAAGGTGAGTAATTTTTTCTTCTCCACCCAAGCAGTTGGAGGATGCCCTCACTCATTTTTCTTTTATAAAGAAGGTGGCTGAAACCCTCCAGTTACTCGTTCAAGAATCGTCAGAGGAGGAGGAGGAGGAAGAACCGGATTATGTTGAAATGATGAATGTCCCTGCCACTAAAAGGCTGCTGATACCCATCTACAAGTCTCTTAGGAGACAGACACCAAAACTTGGGTGCCTCTACTTCTGTTCCTCCTGTGTATAAGAGGACAGATAGAAAGTATCCATTGGCCAGAAATGGCACAGAATTTCTGTCCGGTCACCCCAGTCATGATGGGGTAGTTCAGGCTGCTGCCTGTGAAAAAAAAAAAACTTCCCATTATCTTCCCACCCTCCTGAGAAAGACTCTAGGAGGATTGACTCTATGGCAAAGAAGTCATACCTGGGCTCCTTACTTATTGTCAGACAGGTCTCTTATGTGTTTTATGTGGTAAGGTACCAAAAGAAATTGTGGGAAGCTGTATCTTCTCTGGCAGCTAAAATTCCTGCTAATTTGGGAGAAATGGCTAGAATAGAATTGAGGCTTCTAAGCAGCAATTCCATATGGCAGTGGATGCCAATGATTTGACATCCAGGGTATTGGCCACCTCTATATCCCTGAGAAGGTTTTCATGGCTGAGAGCCACAAACCTGTCACAGGACACCCAGACAAAAGCCTTGGATTTTCCTCTGGTCCAGAATTCCCTCTTTGAAGAACAGATTGAGGCCTACATGAGGAAAATGAATGAATATAGGACTTCCTATAGGAGTGCTGCTGCCAAAGAAAAAGGCTGCCACACTTCAAAAACAGCAAGGTAGAGGAAGTAGGGGCAGGCCTTACCAGAGACCTTTCTACCAGGTCCAGGCTTTCCGTATCTACCAGCAACAGTGTGGATACTTTAGGGAAAGGGGCAGGAGAGGTGCCACTCGTTCCAGGACACCAGCTAAGCAGACTCCCTGAAGAGTCGTGGGTTGCCTCCCCAGTTCCAGTAGGGGACAGGTTTGCCCACTACCTTCAGAATTGGCAGTCTGTAACATCAGACATATGGGTTCTGGAAGTGGTGGGCAAAGTGCTATGCGTCTGAGGCAGTGTCAGTGGCTGAGCCATTGAGTACAGCGGCATCAAGGTGGTGGCCACGCTGGGCTAGCCATTGAAGTACAGCATTTTCAATATTATTATTTTAGTTACTTGTTAGTTAATTTTGTTGTGTGTGATTTATTTTATGTTTTGTTCATTAGTGCACATTCTCACAGAGTCCAGAATTGCAGCAATAGCGCTCTGTTTTAGTTAACGGCTTTATCGACCGCTTTTTTGTTTAGAGCACCAACTTTTATAATCATTACATTGTGTTCTACTTGGTCGCTGGGTGCCAGTTCATGTTATTACGCCTAAGGATTCTTACCAGTTGGCGTGAATCTGTGGAGAGAGACTGTGTCCTTATTGGCACGGAGGTGTGGAGTGCAGCAGGCTACCGGGAGTGGAGTGGCTTCAGCCTGTGAATTCTTCTTTCCCACGGCATTTTCTGCACTGGGGGCAATGTAGTTGGTCCATGTGGATGTGATGCAGCTGAGTTAGGGGTCCGTCGGCCCTCTCCATTTCCAACTGTGAGTGTTGTAACGAGAAGGATTTGGTCTGTTGTGTGTTGAACTGAGCGAGCGAGGTGGGTGCCTAAACATGGCTTTTCCCACTGGGGGGATTGAGTGGTGCTGACTGGAGGGTCGGCTCCACTTTTAGTTCGTCCAGGGTCACCGAGGACTGCCTGGTTAGTTCAGGAATGCCCTGATGGCCTAAGTGGTGGGACTGCGTGATTTGGGTCCCTGCTGTGGGGTTGGGTATGGCCTAGGCGTATGAGATAGGGCAGATTTCTATTTCCAGTTTTCTCGGGTAATTTGATTTTGCCTTCAGGATATATTTGGATGTGCTGCTTGAAGATCTTTTTGGATTACCGAGCAGAGGTTTGGTTGTGGGACCTCCCCTGGACTGTTATTAGTGAATTCGAACGAATCGGGTACTGTACCATTAATCTGTCAACTAAGGAGGCAGTGAGAGAGCCTCTTTTTTAACTTCATTGCTGCTGTTTAATTTCAGTGGTAATGTGGCTGTGTGAGGGCTACATTAGATGGATAATATTATTGGTGAAGGGGCGGTGAGAGCTCCCCTTCTCTTCGCTTTCTGTAAACATTTTGTGGAGTGTTAGGTGTGCTCTTTGGACCATTAGAAAGGATTGAACATTGAGTTTACACTGGACAGTGTTTTTGTACTGGACAGCAAATTATTAACAATTATTGATTTATTTAATTGATTAGAGTGTGCTAGTGCAGCTTTTGTTCTTTGGGCTCTGTCATTATTTGTGGGTTAAGTTGTTTATTGTATGAGTGGGGGGGTGGGAGTATATGGTTATTATTAGTGTGGGGGTTTGGTTTTAAAAGTGTTAAATTGAGTTAGTTTAAGAGGTTGTTTTTAATTATTTGTGTGAAATGTGTTTGGGACAGGGAATTGTAAGGCGCAGCTACTCGGGGGACTACCTCCACGGTCTCCATCCCTTTTGAGCTTCCTGAACTTCCAGCTATGGCCTACAGGAGGTGTAGAGCCTTGGGAATGGCTCGGAGGGGAGGGTTTGGCAGTGGTGGTGGTACCTGAGTGGCTGCCAGGGTGTCCAGGATTTGGGTGGTGAGGACAAGGAGATGCCCTGCAGCTAAATGGGAACTGGAGAGGGGGTTGCCTTGTTAAGTTTCCATACCCAAGAGTACCACGAGGGACTGTGGGCAGTTAGCGGGTTTGGCTGCCCCACCTCATCCTACTCGGGTTGTGTTGTGCAATGCCAGGTCGATGAGGAATAAGACTGCCATAATGGTGTACTTAACATCCTCGGTTGACCTGGCTTGCATCACGGAGACCTGGTTGGATGAAAATGCTGCCCTCGTTTTGGAGGCAGCTGTTCTGGCTGGGTACTCCATGATACACAACCCGAGGGAGGATCGCAGGGGTGGGAGCATAGCTATTTGTTTTAAAACCAGCCTGAACCTCACGGTGCTATCTGTAGGTCATACGCGTTCATTTGAATGTGTAGCTGCCCAAGAGGGGTTGTATAGGGATTTTGTTGTTGAGGTCGAGGAGCTCGTCACCGGCCTGGTGCTGGAGTCTCCCAGGTGGTTAATTCTGGGGAACTTCAATGCTTGGGTCAACGGCGGACTCTCTGGTTTCGGGAGCGATCTCTTAGGAAGCATGGGGGCCCTGGGCCTATCGTAGAAAGTAACAACAGCTACACACTCGGGTCGCCACACATTGGATTTTTTTTTTTTTTTTACTTTTATCTCTCTTTGTCTCCTTCCTACTCTCGGAGCCCACTCATTCCTTCCTCTCATCCTCCATTCCACCTCCAGTGGGATCTGCCCCTAGAGTGCCTCCTTCTCCCCTCCTGCACAGTGGGGTCTGTCCCTCTTTTTGGTGGTCCGGATGGTACCCGAGAGGCTATCATCTAGGGCTGCCGAGAGAGTTTTTCCGTTTTTCTCCCCTGGTTTCCCCTGCCCTCTGAGGCGTACGTGCGCTAGGACTTACGCCCGAGTGGCGGTGTGCTGACATGCCAGGCCCCTCATCGCCCGCCCTCGTCTCCCTCCTTGGCTCTGAATGACGGAGCCGCCTCCATCCTCCTCATTGTCGGTGCTTCCACCGGCTCACGAGGAGATGTAGAGCAGCGGCGTTCTTGGTTCCCACCCTGAGGAGAGCATCCGTTGGGGCCTCGATCCTCCCTCCCCTGCCCGACCCCTGGCCACCCGAGTCTGTTCGAACCCGGGTCGCCCGGCATAATGCCAGTGTGGCATCCAGCGCCTCAACCCTCAGCGCCACCGGGCGGCTGGGATTTGTTTTGTTTTTAATTAAGTTTAGATGTGACTGACCTCAGTGTTGATTCCGTAGTTTGGTCGGATCATAGCACCGTGAGGTCCATGCTTGGTGATACCCCCTCCCTCTTGATGGTCCTGCACCTGTGGAGATGGTCCGGTGTCGCCCATTAAGAGGAGTGTCCTCGACGGGACTATTGGCGGCACCGGACCTATTGAGTGTTTGGGGCGGCTTGTGCGATTTGGAGTGGAGGAAGCAGTGATGGCCTATAATGGGGCGGTCACTGCAGCCTTCAATTCCATTGCACCCATTCGTGTCCATCCCTTGTCTACTCGCCGGAGAACTCTCTGGTTTGATGAAGATATCCGGAGATTAAAGACTAAGGGATGGAGGTTAGAGAGGTGCTGGAGGAGATCTGGCCTGCTGGAGGACAGATTGGCCCTGAGGTTACATTATACAAACTATCAGGGCAATCTCCTGTAAGAAGGCAGATTATCTGTCTAGGGAGATTGCTGCGGCAAGGAACAGAACAGCTCAGCTTTTCCGCACAGTGGATGGGCTATTACATCCTGCCTGTCTCTGTGTTGGGGGAGCAGGTTCAAGCATGAGGTGCGAGGAGCTGTCTGTATTCTTTGCCAACAAGATGTCCTCTATCAGGGATGAGGTCTCCTCGAGTACCTCTCGAAGAGGATGCATGGTCTGGCTTGAAATGTGTCTAAACACTCCTCCTGCCTGGGATGAGGTTGAGCTGGTTGGGGTGGAGGGAGATGGCAAAGATAATCTTGAAGCTGCGGCCAATCCAGTGTGATCTGGTCCCAGGTCCAACCCGACTTTTGGTTGGATGTTTGGACCTGGTTGGGCCTGTGATTGCTGGAGTTGTCTAGAGTTCCTTGAGGAGTGGGGTTTTCCCAGAGGCCTTAAGAGGCCTTGGTCAGACCCCTTTTGAAGAAACTCTCCTTGGACCTGGACTGCCTCAGCAATTACAGGCTGGTCTCAAACTTCCCATTTTTAGGGAAGGTTATTGAAAAAGTGGTGGCCATACAGCTTGAGAGACGTCTTGCGTCTTCCTTCACCTATGATTCTTTCCAGTCGGTTTCTTGTGGGGCAGAGTACAGAGACCACCCTGGTGAGGGTGCTTAATGACCTCCTGATGGCGAGGGACAGGAGAGACCGGATCATTTTAGTCCTCCTGTACCTCTCTGCAGCGTTAGACACCGTGGACCATGAGGTGCTACCTGATCGCCTGCGGTTTTGGTGTGGCCTGTCCGGTAATGTCATCAACTGGTTCAGGTCATACCTAGCAGGCAGAGTGCAGAGGGTGATGATGGGGTTAGCCTCATCTAACCCGAAGCATCTGTGCTGTGGGGTACCGCAAGGTTCGGTCTTGTCGCCCTTGTTCACGGTGTACATGCTGCCACTGGGGGACATCATCAGGCGGTATGGGCTGGGTTTTCACTGCTATGCAGATGATACCTAGCTGTAGCTGTCCTGTGCACCCAATATCCAGGTGTCGGCCTCTGTATTTAACAGCTGGCTCGATGAGATCCAGGCTTGGGTGTCTCAAAACTGGCTTAAACTTAACTCAGACAAGACAGAGGTACTTGTTATGGACCCAGTTCATCATGGTGGAGGGCGTTCTGAGGTGTTACCCCCTGGCCTTATGTTTGGGGGTGTTCCCCTTACTCCATCTAGACAGGTGAAGGATTTGGGCATGGTCCTAGACGATGGCTTGATGCTTGATGCTCAGGTGTCTGCCATCATTAGGAGTGGATTTTATCATCTGAGGAACATTGCACAAATCCGAGCCTTGATCCCACCGGAGGATCTGACCACACTGGTACATGCGTTCATCACTTCCAGGCTGGACTATTGCAGTGCCCTGTACCTAGGGTTATCTGGAGGCAACCTCCGCAGGCTGCAGCTGGTGCAGAATGTGGCAGCAAGATTACTGACTGGGGCAAGACGTGGTGATCATATTACCACGGTACTCCGAGGACTGCACTGGCTGCCAGTCAGGTGGAGGATTGTCTTTAAGGTAGGGCTCCTGACCTACAAGACCCTACATGAAGGGGGACCTGTCTGTTTGCAAGATCTTCTTGCCCCCTACCGGCTACCCCGGGCACTCCATTCTACCGGGGGGGGGCCTTCTTGGAGTTCCTAGAGTGAGACTGCGGCATTCTGGGGATAAGGCGTTTTCAGTGGCAGCGCCTGCTCTGTGGAACTTCCTTCCTGGATATCTTAGGGAGGCCTCCTCAGTGGAAGCCTTTAAGAGACAACTAAAAATATATCTGTTCCGGCAGGCTTTTAACGATTGATTAATTTTAAATGGGATGGATAGAATTTTAATTGTTTTGATAAATTGCTGCTGTATGAATCCTGTTTCTGAATCGTGTTGTACAGCGCCCAGAGTCCATGGAATTGGGCGCTCTACGAATAAAATATCTATCTATCTAAATTTCAAACAGTTCCCCAGATTGAGAGAGAGGCTGTTCAAGCCTGCCTGTCTAGCAGAAATCTCCCTACTGGAAACAGAAGTTATAACCCTCCTTCAGGACAGGGCAGTGGAATCTGTCCCAAAGAGGGAAAGGATTGTATTCAAGGTACTTCCTGACCTTGAAGAAAAATGGTGATTGGTGACCCATTCTGGATTTAAGGTTCCTGAACAAACACCTAACAAAGCCAAAATTCAAGATGGTCACCCTGGCTATGATATTGCCCACTCTCAGGCAAGGAGACTGGTTAGCATCCGTAGACCTCAAGGATGTTATTTCCACATTCCTATCAGGCAGTCACACAGAAAATACCTAAGGTTCAGACTGCCATCAGGTCAGTACCAATTCAGGTCCCTCCCCTTCAGCCTGACTTCAGCTCCCGGGGTGTTTACAAAATGCCTGGCAGTGGTGGTGGCACACCTAAGGCATTTAGGAATTTCAGTTTTTCCCTACCTGGACGACTGGCTGTTGGTAGGCCAGTCTCAACAGCAGGTGGTAGAGGCACTGGCAGTCACTCAGACTACTGTTCACTCACTGGGCTTCTTAATAAATACAAAAAAGTCAGTTCTGAAGCCAGTCCAGCTCTTGCAGTTCATAGGAGCAGAACTGGACACAGTTTTGGGAAAAGCAAGACTTCTACCAGACAGGGTGGACAGCATAGTGTAGTTAATGGATTCTTTCAAGCTCCACTCCCCAAAGCCAGCCAGGTACTTTCAGCGGTTGCTGGGACGCATGGCAGCTGCAACAGCAGTGGTATCAGGGCCAGGGTTTCAGCTGAGAGACATTCAGTTCCATCTGAAGTCCTTTTGGTCCCAGAGCAGAGATTCCTTGTCCAAACTGATTCCAGTAACTTCCACAATCCTTCAGGCTCTGCAGTGGTGGAAAACGACAACCTCAGGGTGGGTGTCCCATTCCTTCAGGGAAATCCCAAAGGGGTACTCGTCACAGATGCATCCCTCTTGGGGTGGGGTGCACATCTGGGGGAGCATACAGCTCAGGGTGCATGGTGTCCTCAGGAGTCTCTTCTGCATATAAATTTGTTGGAATTCAGAGCAGTCTTGCTGGCGCTCTGATCCTTTTCTTCCATGATTCAGAGGAAAGTGTTGCAGGTCAGGACAGACGACACCATAACCATGTTTTACATCTACAAACAGGGTGGCACAAGGTCTAGTCAACTGTGTACAGAAGTTGTGAAGATCTGGAATCTGGCCTACTCCCTGGAGGTAACTCTATCAGCAGTTCACCTTCCTGGGAAGGACAATGTTCTGGCAGACTCTCTCAGCAGGATCAACCAGAACTTCGACGAGTGGTCACTGAATCACCTAGTTCTCAAAAACATTTTCAGGCTGTGGGGTACTCCAGAGGTAGATCTCTTTGCAGCCCCAGACAGTCACCGGTTGCCTCAGTATTGCTGCAGGCCTCCAGTCCTGGGCACAGTCCCAGTGGATGCACTTCTTCTGGACTGTTAGGGAAATTCTTGTATGCCTTTCCTCCATTTCCCTTGCTGCTCTGATTACTGACCAAGCTCGGGGGCCAGTCAGCACTGATGATCCTGATAGCCCCAGACTGTGCCAGGCAGCCTTGGTACTCGATACTGGTGGCTCTGGCATCAACCAGCCCAATTGTCCTCCCCAGGAGGTACAACCTGTTGACCTCCTCCCAGGGGAGGATCATGTACCCCAACTTGGGGTCCCTCAGGCTGAAGGCCTGGCTCTTGCAGAGTTAGAATATGCTGGTTTGCAACTCTCCAACTCTGTTCTGGATATCCTAAAGGATTCCAGAAAACCAAACACTAAGAAAACATATTCTTCCAAATGGAAGAGGTTTACCATACGGTGCACTCAGACAGGTGTGGAACCACAAGAGGTGGGCATTCCACTTTTATTAGATTATGTGGCTCATTTACATTCTCTAGGCCTTAAGCCTTCTACTTTAACGGTACACTTGGCAGCAAACTCTGCTTATTTGTCAGCAGGTAAATCTTCTTCATTAGCCTCTAACCCTATATTTAAACAATTGTTAAGGGGCTACTGCATTTACACCCCCCCCCCATAAGGAGCTTACCCCTTTGTGGGATCTAAATATATGCATAGCACAGTTAATGCAACCCCCCTTCAAACCTATGTTCTCAGCAGAGTTAGTCTGTGACATGGAAAACTGTTTTTAGTAGCCATCACTTCAGCAACACGTATCAGTGAACTACAGACCCCATCTGTGGAACCTAACTATATCTCCTTTCATAATGATAAAGTGGTTCTCAGAACAAATAGGTTCCTCCCTAAAGTGGTCTCAGAGTTTCACCTTAACCAGTCTATAAATTTGCCTGTCTTCCTCACTGAACACACTAGTTCAGGGGAACGTAGGCTGCATAACCTGGATGTAAAGAGGGCTATCAGCTATTACTTGGATCTGACCAGAGTCCATAGGGGTGACAAAAGCCAGTTGTTCCTTACCTGTGGAGAAGTGGGCAGGGTTAGGCCTGCCACTAAAAGGACCATTGCAAGATGGATAGTGTCTTGTATTCAGTTTTGCTATCAGAAACTAGGGAAGGATCCCCCGTAGGCCTCAGGGCTCACTCTACCAGGGGCACAGCTGCTTCTGTAGCAGCTGCAAGAGACATTCCCTTGTCAGAAATCTGCAAAACAGCTACCTGGAAAACTGTACACACATTTACCAAGCATTACAGCCTGGATGTGAAAGCAAGAAGTGATGCCAGGTTTGGAACAACAGTATTGCAGAGCTTCTTTCCTAAGTAGCTGTGTCCTCCTCCAAGGGAACTGCTTGGTAGTCTGCATATGTCAGAATACATTAGGACATCTTGTTATTTGAAGAAAAAAGTACTTACCACAGTAATGCTGTTCTTCTAAAGGAGTCCTAATGTATTCTGACATCCCACCCTGTCTCCTCTGCCAGAACCTGGGGTCTCTGCACTCCAACTTATGCACTTTATTATGTTTACTTGGAAGTTCGTTTTTCTCTGGTGGGCATCTGTGACTTGAGTCTTTAGCCCATGTTGGGGTGGTAGGTTTTTAGGAAAAGTTCCATTTAAATGCTATAAGCATTTGCTATAGTTTTTCAAATCTTTTATAAGCTTCCTGAAGTTGCTCGTAAGACTGTGACGGTTGAATCGAATGTAGCAGGGGACAGTGATTTGAAACCGAGTGCATGCCTACTTAGAATGTAAGCTTAGCTCTTTCCTCTCCGGGGCAGCAGAACAACAAGGTCTTACTGCATATGTCAGAATACATTAGGACTCCTTTAGAAGAAACAACATTACTGTAGTAATTTTTTTTTTTTTTGTGATGGCTTTCTTTGCAGTAGTATTTCTGATGTCTATTCAGAAGTTTTTGGGGGTAGTCCAGTAGTAAGACTATATTGGCTGTCTGGTGGGAGGGTTGGGCAGAGGTCCCAAATATCTGCTTCTGAGTCCAGCCAAAATTGACGCAAACTGGGGCAAGACGAAAAGGTACGTGCATGGTGAGCTAAAGGCTCACCGAAGCATCTCCAACATTCGGTCCCCAAATTTCGATGAAATTTAGCAAGAACTGTTGCTGATCTTCTGCGGGGATATCTCTGTCATCAAGGCACACCATAGGAACCTCACCGTCGGTGAAGCAGGTTCCATACAGAAGATTTTCAGCAGTACAACTGGGGCCAACCACACCATCGGCGTCACCAACCCTATAAAGGCGTGAGCAGCCCTGCTCCCTCCCAGTTCTTTTCCGCTGTCGACTTGCATGCATTCTGCAAACTCTGATTGCAATGTTGCGCTTCCGCCTGCATTTTTTGGCTGTTTTTAGAATCCTTTTATTAAAGAGATTCCTCCAGCTTGTTTATGCCGGGAGTTAGTTAATCTGTCGACTTCTCTCTTCTGTCGCTGTGGAAAGAAGAGTGCCTCCAGAGATGAACATTCTCTCTGTGTCTGCTGTCTTGGGCCTGACCACAAAGTTTCTGACTGTGAGCTCTGCAGGAAGTTTAGCCAAACTACACTTGGGTGACGTAGAAAGGCTCTCAAAAATTTCCTGATGGATCAATAGGTAATCAGTTCTGGGCAGGGGTTCTCTGGGGTCCCAGCCTGTCGTTGACGAGGTTGTCGAGGTCCAAGACGAGTCCTCGTGGAAAAGTCATAAAAAAGACAGATTGTGACTGCTCCCCCTGGCATCGATCTCGGTCCCCAGTGACCTCTTCTCCTTCTTATGGGGGATCCTCATTGGCTGTGACTGCAGCTGCACCAGTGTGCAGAACTGCTGTCCAGGTCTCTGTGCCACCAGACCCATACTCACAGCACCTCTGTCCGATTCTCAGGGCGGCCAGCCATCGACCTCCGGGTCATCGGCCCTTCCATCGTCAGTGATGGGTTCGTTATCGATGGCTCTCCCATTGAGGCTTGCCCCTTTTCCCTCCAGGGCTACAGGCTCTTCGGGTTCACAGGAACCAGCAGGTGGGTTGTCGCGACCTGTGCCATCAAACCCGCCGCCCCCCCCGGTGACGAACATCATCAGCTTGAACGAAATTCTGACAAACTCACTTTGGTGATTGTGCAACAACTGGGTGTGGATAGGCCCACCAATCAACACCATTAACAGCAGCTTCCTCGTCAACACCTACTCATCGGCCACGGGAAGCTCCCTGCAAGCTGGCATTGGCTGCTTTGGAAGAGGTTGACGTAGAAGAGGAGTACCATCCAGACCTCTTTCTTCCTGTTGATGAGGAGGAAGAGATCCTGGTTTCTCACAGGTTCACAGCTTCCTCTGATGGTCAGGATTCAGTTAAGCACATTCCCAGATCTCCTCCTGAGGACCTCACATTTGTCAGTGTGATGAAGCAGCTATCCTCAGTCATGGGCTTCCACACTGAGGAAGAGAATGTCACCAGGAAAAAGCTGGTGGACTTCTTGGAGATCCCAGAATCTCCCCAAAAAATCATTCTTCCAATCTTGCCTGCCTTGAGGAATGCAGCCACAGCAGCCTGGCACAGACCAGACACGGTGCCAACTGTGCCTTGCAGAGCAGATAAATTTTACCAGGTCTGAGGCACCTAAGCACCTTCATTCCTTCCCCTCTGGATAAAGAGTCTCGAAGAATTGACCTCTGGAGTAAGAGGGTGTATGCCTCCTCCGCAGTGGGTTTGAGGATTGCAAACTACCTGTCTCACAAGTATCAAAATGCTAATTGGAAGAAGGGCAAGGCCACTGCCCAGGCCCTCCCAGATGGCACACAAAAGTAGGAGCTGCTCCAGTGCCTTCGGGCAGCTGAGGATGTTAGCAAGCACCTGCTCAGAGCCCTCTATGACATAGTCAACACCATTGCCAGGTCTTCTGCCACGGGCATATACCTACATAGGCACTTCTGGCTGAGGGTATCCGGTTTTGCTGCTGATGTTCAGCAAAAGGTGCTTAATGACCCCTTTAATGGCACTAAGCTGTTTGGCCTGATGTCCAGGACATTATCCATGACCTGCAAGCCTTGGGCAGGGCTCTTAAGTCTGTCCATTCCCTCTGCCATACTCAACTGAGAGGTAGCGGGTGCCCTTCCTTTCGCAAAACCACCAATAGGCCTAGTACAGCCTTTCGGCCCCAAGAGAACTGCAGAGCCCCAGCTGCCTTGCCTGCCCCCTCCAATGCTGGAGTTGCATCTAAGCACCCCAGAAGTGAGGGACCAGCCCCTGTGGCTGGATCCACCTCTGCTTGACTCCTTAACCAGATCCCCCTTCTTTTGGTCCCGGACCAGGAGGCAATGGTTGGAGCTCAGTTTTCCCTCCATCTCATTCATGGAGAGCCATAACTTTGGATGCTGGGATCCTGCAGATCATAGAGGGGGGGTACACACTGGAGCTCATTGAGCAGCCTCCAGAAATCCCTTCCCCACTTTCCAGTTACCCCCCAGCTCAACTGTCTGCTCTCCAGGTGGAAGTACAGTCCCTTCTGCACAAGTAGGCCATCGAGCCAGTACCCAACCACCAAAGAAACAAGGGGTTTAATTCCAGATTCTTCTTGGCCCCCAAAAAGACTGGTGATTTGAGGCCCATTCCAGACCTAAACGACCTTGGTCTATACGTCCAGTACAAAAAGTTCTGGATCATAACTGTGCCAGGCCTGATGTGGCTCCTCAAAACAGTGGATTGGCTGTGCTCACTGGACATGCAGGACGTTTACTTGTACATATCGGTCTTTCCACCTCACAGGAAGTTTCTCCATCTTGCCTTAGTTTTTCCGTTTTGCCTTTCAGGGTGAGCATTATCAGTTCAAAGTGCTGCCTTTTTGCTTGTCCTCTGTGCCGTGAGTCTTTGCCAAGTGCTTAGCAGCAGTAGCAGCAGCTGTCAGAAGGGAGGGACTATATGTTTTACCTTACCTGGACGATTGGCTCCTAAAGGCCCCATCCAGGGAACAGCTTCTGCTGACTCTGGATAGAACTCTCCAGCTATCCCACTCTCTGGGCGTCATCGTCAGTCTTCCCAATTTGGTTCTTGTACCACCAAAAAGGCTGCCGTACATAGGGGTGGTTCTGGACTCGGCACAGGGGAAGACCTTCCTGACCCAGAACAGGGCAGAGTGCCTTATAGCTCATGCACAGTAAGTCGCTCAGAGCCACTATATTCCTGCCAGGGTGCCCGAGATTGCTAAGCCTAATGGCAGCTGCCATATCCAGTGTTCCACTGACCAGACTTCATATGCACATTCTCCAGTGGATCCTCAGAGTACAGTGGGACCAGCACACGGATGAGTTAGATCGCCCAGTCCTGGTCTCTTCCCCAGTCCGCAAGGTACTACAGTGGTGGATGGACCCCTTAAATCTGCTTCAAGGCATCCCATTCCAGATCTCCTCCCCACAACAGATCCTCACCTTGGTTGCCTCCAGTCTAGGCTGGGGTGCGCACCTGGGTCCCTTCCAGACCCAGGGCTCTTGGTCCTAGTTGGAAACCTCCCTGCATATCAGTGTCCTGGATATGAAGGCTGTGCTCTACGCCATGCAGGCCTTTCAGGGACACCTTGCTCCAGGTCAGCTGCTGGTGCAGTCAGACAATCTAAGCATAGTATACTACATCAAGCAAGCGGTGGGGGGGACTTATTCATACCCCCTATGCAGGGAGGCCATGAGAGTGTGGTACTGGGTGCCTGATCACGGTCTGACACTCTTGGCAGTCCATGTGCCAGGTGTGTTAAACAGTCTGGCAGATAGCCTCATCAAGACTCAGTCCAGCATGCCCGAATGGGAGCTCCTTTCATCCATTGCAGAAGACTTGTTCAACAGATGGAGTCATCCAGAGTTGGACCTTTTTGCCTCCCCGCTCAGTGCAAAACTGCCCAGTTTTTGCTTGCTAGATACAGGGCCTGGAGTTTTCTGGTGAGATGCGTTGTTCCTCTTCAGGAACGGGAGGATCTTACTTCGAGACACAGCTCTTGCAGCAGGTTACACCATTAGGACTGTAGCCGGCAGGCGTCAGGACCCCACGGAAAAATTCTAGCTAGCTATCTTCAGCGGGGAACGCCCCTGACATCGGTCCCACCTCCGACGTCAGGTGTGGTACATAAGGGGGCGGTCCCGTCAGATTCCCCAGTTCTTTCCCGCCGTCGACTTGCATGTCTCGACTCTTCGGTTGCAGTCTAGCGCGAGACACGTGGTTTAGTGCTTTGCTTTGGGAAATTCGAATTTCTTCAAGCAAGATTGTTGCTGATGTCCTCTCCGACCTCCGGTCACTCCTCCAAGTGTGCTTGCGGGAAACAGATCCCCTTCAAGGACCCCCACACGGCCTGCGTTAGGTGCCTGGGCCCAGACCACGATACCCGGGCCTGTTCGTTCTGCCAGGGGTTCAACAGTCGAACTAGGATCCGACGTCAGAAGGTCCTTCAGGCTTTTTTGTTGGAGGAAAAGCTGAAGACCATGTCCTCAAGGGAATCTTCTTCTAAATCCCACAAGCCGCGGGAGAAAGAGGAGAAGGCTCTCCAGGTCCCTTCCAGGGCTTGAGTCCCGCGCTCCAGTTCTCGGTCGACGCTCTCCTTCCAGGGCCAGCTCTCAGCCTCCCCCGGCTGCGGTTAGGAAGCCTTCTTCTCAGGCCAAGTCCGGCAAGCCGTCCTTGTCTTCTTCCTCCAAGGCCTTGGCGAAGTCCGGGGAGCGCCACCACCATCACCACAAGTTGGGTTCCCGCCCTTCGGTACCCGACGTCAGGTCTTCTTCTGTGCCTCGTCGGAAGACTCTGGAGCTCACACCCTTAAAGAGGCCTGTGGACCCGACGCCGGCGCAACTGTCGTCCACCGCGTGTCATCCCTCCCTGGAGCCGCCGTCGGCCAGACGACTCTCGCCGGCCAAACCACCTCAGCGGACGCCGGTAGGGGGAACGACGTCCGCTCCTCCTGAGAAGAGGGCCCTGACGCGTCCGACCGACGTTGGTCAGGAGACTTTGACTGAGGAGGACTTGACGCAGCCCGAGGACCAGACGGGCGACCCCGGTTTCGTCGGAACTCCCAGGGAACCCTCGCCCTTACCAGTGGCCCCTGTAGAGCCGACGCCGGGACCTGATGACCGCCCACCGGCGCCCGGGCCGTCGTCAGGCCTTTCCTTAGTGGAAGTGAAGGATCTCTTCACTTACTGGTGGGACACTATCAAGAAGGACATGGCTCCCACTGTTCCTCCTCCTCCGGTCCCTGCACCCCCTTCGCCATCGGGGTCGGCAGGCCGTTTACCTCCTCCCCGGGAACCTAGATCCTCTCCCAGGGGGAGATCAGAAAAGCGGAGACCTCCATCGAAATCCTCTTCTGGGTCACCCAGCCCCAAGAGATCCAGGAGACACCGAAGTTCGCTGTCGACGGAGGACACGGGATCTGACTACTCTTCCTCTAGATCCCCATCTCCTCTCTCCATCCCTTCTCCGGACCCACGTGAGATGCCGAAATCTCCTCCGGATGACCCTTCGTTCCTGGATATTATGAGACATATCCAAGAACATGGGATGGGATGCAGAAGAGCTAGACCCCGAAAGGATATGCCTCGCCAAATATCTTCGGCAGAAGGACCCCAAGCCTGTGGTGGTACCACCCTTGGTGGACACTTTTGTGGACGTCACCAAGGCAGCGTGGAAGCGTCCACATTCGCTCCGGCGATGCCGTAAAAGCTGATGCAGCACAAGGCTCCTAAGGAGACCAGTACTTGATGCAGCAGCCTCAGGCCGATTCTCTGGTCATCACAGCCTCACATGACCGGTCACAGAGGCCTAACATTTGAGCAGCCTGCCACGGACCCAGAGTCCAAGCAGTTGGATGCTGGGCAGCGCTGCGTATGCTTCAGCTACCTGCGCCATCAGATCCTTGAACTATTTGACCCACATGGTTCAATTCCAGAGCGCTTTTTGGGAACAGGGTCTGGAGACGGCTGAAAAATTGCCTGATGGTGAGCAGAAGGAGGAGATGCTTCAGCTCCTCTGTACGGGTTCAGACGTGGGGACCCAAGTGCTTCGAGCCGCGTACGACTCCGCGGACTCATCGGCCCGAGCAGCAGCTTCTGGCTTATGCCTCCGGAGACACTCCTGGTTACGTGTCTCTGGTTTTACCCTGGACGTCCAGAAGAACATTGTGGACGCTCCTTTCGAGGGAGAAGTCTTGTTTGGTAATCCTTCTGAGAAGATCATTACCAGACTTCAAGAGGCTGGGAAGGCGATAAGGTCGGTTCAGGCCTATGCCGACCCAAGCTTGGTTCCTTCGTAGGAACCAAAGCCGTTTCGTGGGCGGACGCGAGGCAGCAGCCCGCTCCGCTACACATCAGAGGGGCTCTGGCTTACGTAGAGCCAGAGCCAACCCACCAGCTGGGGTCAGCGTTCTCCTAAGCCAGCCCAGCCAAGCGGGCCCATCTGCCGCCCCAGCCTGACTCCTTTCAGCCCTGCCCTCAGGATCAGCAGGGAAATCATGGTGGGGTCGCATTGCGAACTTCCTGCGGGATGGCAGGCTATATCCACCGACAGGTGGGTTCTTCAGTTAGTCAGTCTAGGCCACTTTATAGAATTAGAAAAAGCCACCTTGAGGCCTCCTTTGCTCTCCGCTATGGGTCAGCACAAAACTTTGATCTGGCAAGAAAGTACCGCGGTCCTGCGAAGGAGTGATAAATCGTCCCAGAGAACCAGAGAGGACAAGGATACTATTCCCACTTCTTCCTGGTTCTAAAGAAAACAGGGGACCTCTGTCCGATTCTGGACCTCAGCGACCTCAACGTGTCGGTCGCCTACAAGAGATTCCGCATGGTGACTCTTCCTGGTCTTATTCCCATGCTGAAACAGGATGCCTTTTTAGCGTCTCTAGACATGCAGGACGCATACCTGCATATCCCTATAGCTCTGGCGCACAAGAGGTTCCTGCGCTTCGAGTTTCTCGACCACCACTTTCAGTTCCGAGCTCTTCCGTTCGGACTGTCATCCGCACCAAGGGTCTTTACCAAGTGCATGGCAGTCGTGGCAGCATCTCTGAGGAGACAGGGCCACTATGTGTTCCCGTACCTGGACGACTGGCTTCTCATGGCCGCCTCCAGGGAGGTGTTGCTACATGCGGTTCAGAGTACCCAGGACCTATTCCGATCTCTGGGCATCCTCATAAATTATGAGAAGTCTCTCCTGGTACCGTCGCAGAAACTGCAGTTTATAGGCGCAGTACTGGACACTGTTCAGGGAAGAGCTTTTCTTCCGGACGACAGAGCGGAGTGCATCAGATCCCTCATAAGGGATTTATCGTCGAACAGGATCGTACCTGCCAGGTCGGCCCTTTGCTTGCTCGGACACATGGCTGTGGCCAGTCCTACTGTCCCTTTCGCAAGGCTCCACATGCGGGTAACTCAGTGGATGCTCAAAGTGCAGTGGGACCAAAGGCAAGACCACTTGCAGCATCCGGTCAGGATCACGAATTCTATGATCCGAGACTGGCAGTGGTGGCTAGTCCCAGGGTCGCTCTCCATGGGCGTCCCATTCGTAGCGCCGTCCCGGGTAACCCTCACCACAGACGCCTCAGGTCTTGGGTGGGCGCACCTGGACAGGGAAAGTCCCAGAGTCGTGGACCCGATGAAGCTCATCTCCATATCAGCGTCCTAGAGATGAGGCGGTTCTCTATGCCCTGCAGGCCTTTCAGTCAGTAATTCCACCGTGTACTCTCCTGCTTCAGACAGACAACACGGCGGTAATGTATTACCTCAACAAACAAGGAGGCGCACACTCTTACCCCCTTTGCAGGGAGGCCATGAGGGTGTGGGATTGGGTAATAGGACACGGTGCAAATCTGATCACTGTGCACGTTCCCGGGGTGGACAACACGATTGCAGGCGGCCTGAGTGATCCCAGGCCAGAGTCACAGTGGGAACTTCTTCAAGAGGTAGCAGAGGATCTGTTTCTTGATGGGAACTCCAGAGTTGGACTTGTTAGCATCCCATCAACATAAAACTGCCCAATTTTTGCTCCTAGGTCCAGGGCCTGGTGTTTTCTGGCGGGCGCGTTGTCCCTCTCTCTGGGGAACAGATTCCTCTATGCTTTCCCTCCCTTCCTGTTGATCCAGAGAGTTCTTCTCAAACTGCGCAGGGAGCATGCACTCATGATCCTGGTGGCCCCGTTCTGGCCCAGACAGATCTGGTTCCCTTTGTTGGTGCAACTATCTCGGGAACCCCCGCTCCCGGTGCCGCTCAGCTCCCACCTTCTGTCTTCACTAGTCTGTGTTCACTAGTCCATCCGGACTTACGTTCTCTGAACCTGCATGCTTGGCTCCTAGAGACATAGCCATCTTGCATCACGGGGTCTCGTAAGAGGTTGCAGAGGTCCTTTCTGCAGCCAGAAAGCCGGTAACGCATGCTATGTATGCCATGAAATGGCGCCGTTTTTGTTTATGGTCATGAGCACGTGATTTTTCCCCTTTAGGTTGTCCTGTGGGAGTAGTGTTGGATTACCTGCTCTCCCTCTTTCATTCAGATCTAGCCTACTCCTCTATTGAGGTGCACCTCTGTGCCATTTCTGCCTATCACCTCCCGGTGGGACATCGTACAGTGGCTCAACTGGACGCCTCTCGGGAATTTCTTAGGGGAGTGTTGCACCTTAGGCCTCCCATTGGGGACCCTGTGCCTCTATGGGATCTGCCCTTTGTCCTGGAACAGCTCACGCGTCCCCCCTTTGAACCTGCCGCGAATTGCGAGCTACGTTTTCTGTCGTGGAAAACGTTATTTTTAGTTGCTGTTACTTCAGCGAGAAGAATTTCTGAGCTTCACGCTCTCATGTGCAAAGAGCCTTATTTAGTTTTCCACCGGGACAGAGTATCCCTGAGGACGAACCCTAAGTTTTTACCTAAAGTGGTCTCTTCACTCACTCTAAACCAGGATATTGACCTTCCGGTCTACTTCCCGAGTTATTCAAATAGAGGAGAGCTCTGCTCCACACCCTGGATGTTCACCGCGGCCCAAGTATTACCTCAACAGAACTAAACCCTTTCGTAGTTCTGAACAGCTTTCGTTTCCTTTTCTGAGAGAATGATGGGCCAGTCCGTATCCAAACAGTCTCTGTCTCGCTGGCTTGTCCAGTGTATTTCTTACTGTTATGATATAAAGCAAAAGCCCCTCCTGGGCTCAGTCCGGGGTCATTCTACTAGGGGTGTGGCCACCTCCTTTGCAGCACTCAGAAACGTCTCCACCTCTACTATATGTGCTGCAGCCACTTGGAGCTCTGTGCATACCTTTGTCAGGCATTATAGCCTGGACACCGCCTCTTGGCGAAGGGCTGGTTTCAGCCTGGCGGTGCTACGGGGTCTCTTGTCCTAGGTTCAGGACCTGGAATGTACTTCCTAATTTCCTCCTCCGGAATTTTGGCAGCGTTACTGCTTGGGAATCAGTCTAATGGTGTAACCTGCTGCAAGAGCTGTGTCTCAGTAAGATAGTACAGTTCGTGGACTTCAGTAGATCTTCGAGAACAGCTCTTGCAGCATGTACCTTCCCGCCCACCTTCCCCCTTGGAGGAGGCATGGCTTTGCCTTTTCTTGTTGGGATTTTCCTCCCTTATTATCTTCTGACGGTGGATCCTCGGTCTCCCATTCTGATGTCATCCTGCGGCCGGGAGTCTCCGGCGGGAGAACTGGGGAATCTGGCGGGACTGCCCCCTTATGTACCACGCCTGACGTCGGAGGCGGGACCGACGTCGGGGGCGGTCCCCGCTGAAGATAGCTAGCTAGAATTTTTCCGTGGGGTCCTGACGCCTGCCGGCGACAGTCCTAATGGTGTAACCTGCTGCAAGAGCTGTTCTCGAAGATCTACTGTTACGGTAAGTTCTTACGTAACTGTACTTTCCTTTATGCCTTCCTGCCATTTCCTCTTATTCAGAGGGTGCTAATCAAGCTACAGATGAAGGGGGCCAGCATGATTCTGGTGGCTCAATTCAGGCCTCAGCAGATATAGTTTCCTCTGCAACAGCAGATGATAGAGGAACCTCCGGTCCCTCTCCCTTTGCAAGAACCTGCTGACCCAGGACCAGGAGACCCTGGTCCATCCCAACCTCAGGTCCCCCCCATCTGCATGCTTGGCTCCTGAGGACATAGCCATAGCCAGATTTGGGGTCTCTAACACTGATGTCCTAGTGGCCACCCAGAAGCCTTCCACTCTGGCCACATATGCTATGAAGAGGAAGCAGTTTGCCATCTGGGCTGCCAAACATAGTCTGGACCCTTTCACCTGTCCGTTGAACCACACCCTGCACTATCTGATCTCTCTCCATCTGACTCCGGTCTCCAGTACTCCTCCCTCAAGGTGCACCTTTAGGCTGTTTCTGCCTTTCATGAGCCTGTGGGTAACCGCACGATTGCGCAGCTCGATGTCTCCCATACATTTTTAAAGGGCATCCTGCATCTGAAATCTCCAGTCTGTTCTTCTGTCCCGGCTTAGGATTTAAATTTTGTTCTGGAGAAATTGACCCTGTCTCCCTTTGAGTCAACCGCAACTTGCGAGTTACGCTTTCTCTCTTGGAAAGCATTATTTTTCAAACAACACGAAGTCTTTCTGTATTCTGACTATTGCAGTTAGCCCCAGCACTCAAACTGCCCCAGAGAGTAGAGGGTTAATTTTTTATGGAGCGCATAGAACGTTGAGCTAGAGCTCGGTTCAAACCTCTGTCTGCTGCACTTTGAAGTGCAACTGTCAGATTCTTTACTCCACCTAACGGAACGGCTGCTCCGGAGAGTTCTCCTTTGCTCACGGTTCGTAAGTTGGTTAAAGTCCTTGGTTTTACCGATTTTTATTTTTTTTTCAAGTTTCAGTTCAGAGCTCTGTCTGTGGTACAGTAAGTACTAGGTAGTGAACTAGACATAGTAAACTTGTGGAAATTGTAAAAATTGATTTTTCGACCAGTTCGGCTGAACCAGCTGTCTAGTGATTTATATATTCTGTCTTTGTTTTTAAACTTAGAGTGTGGTTACCGGTCTTTATCAGTTTTGAAAAAAAACTGCATTTTCTTATGTTTTTTTCCCCAATACCCGTGACATGGTTAGAAACCAATAAGGGTGTCTTGCCTGGTTGTTTGCCATAAAAAGGGTAAGTTTGGGGTTAGGATGGCTATGTCTGAGAAACCCAAAAGAAAAAAACTGGGCCCACTGGGTTTCAACACTGCAGTGTGTGTGGCGAGGTCTTTGCTAAGGCTGATCCCCACACCACCTGTGTTTATTGTCTGGGGTTTGACCACCTCGATTCAGACTGCCAAATCTGTAAAAATTTCCCTACGTCTACCCTGGAAAAAAGATTAGGTAGGCTCAGGGATAAGGAGGCCGTGAAGTCCACTGGCCCAGATGGCCAGCCCTGTTCGGTTCTGACCGAAACTGAGGGAGTGCCCGCTGACCAGAGCGATACTTCTTCGGTCAAGAGGAGAGCCAATCCTGAGGGATCGGTTCCTACAAAAAGAAAAAGAAAAGAAAAATTGTCCGGTTCAGTTCCAGGGACCCATTTTCCGACCGCCGAAGAGATTTATGCGATAAGGACTGTAGAATTGCTTCGTCCAGTTCCGTCTGATCCAGCGCCTTCTGGCAGGCACTCGGTTCGGTCGGTTCCTCCGGTTCAAGATTATGCCCCTGAAGATTTTTATGAACCGGAATTGGAGGGGGATGAAGAGTATGATGATGACGATGGTGTGGGAGGTCTGGTTGAGCCCACTGAACTGGGCAAAGCCACAGACAGGCCTTCTGGTGTTTCCCCTCCTAGGTTTTCTGAGTCCCCCTCCCACTACATGTTTTACAGGAAAGTGGCAGAAACCCTCCAGCTCCCTGTGGAAGAAGCTGTAGAGGAACAAGAGGAACCTGATTATGTGGAAATGATGGACATCCCCGAGTCCACGAGACTGTCTATTCCCCTTCATAAGTCTTTTGGGAAATGGACACAAAAGATTTTAAAAACTTCAAATTCTGTATCTCTTGTCGACAGAAGGATGGACAAAAGGTACACCTTATCAGGTTCTGGTACAGGCTACTTGTATCAACAATGCAGCCATCTTGGGGTTGTGCAGGATGCAGCCTGTGATAAGGCTAATATACCCTTGGCTTCACACCCCCCAGATAAAGATTCTAGGAAGCTGAATGCCATGGCAAAGACAGTACATGGCATCTGCCTTGGGACTCAGGCAGGCTAATTATGATAGCCTATGCAGCCAGGTACCAGAAGTCCAGGTGGGACACTGTACTGGCACTGGCTAAGCAGGCCTCCCCCAGCTAGCCTCAGAGCTGGAGGGGGTTGGCTGCTGATGGGATTAAGTCATCTAAGCTACAGTTCCATGCTGCTGTGGACTCCAACGATGTGTTCTCTAGAGTCATGGCTACATCTGTAGCTCTTCGGAGAATGGCTTGGCTCAGATGTACTAGTCTCTCACAGGACACCCAGGCTAAGGCCATGGATTTCCCTGTGGTGGGTAATTCTCTGTTTGGGGAGCAGACAGAGAATTACATGAAAAAGATGGATGAGTAAAGGACCACTTATAGGAGTGCACAGGGAAAAGCAGGCAACTCCTCAAAGGCAGCAGGCTAGGGGCAGGGGCAGGACTTTTCATAGGCCTTTCTACCAAGCACAGGAATCTTCTCCCCTTCCTCAGAGGGGGTTCTTCAGAGGGAGAGGCAGATGAGGGATGAGCAGGGCTGCATCCATCCTTCAACCTAAGGCTCCTGCCAAGCAGACACCCTGATGTGTCAGCCTGGGTCGACTCCCCCATTCCTGTAGGAGGCAGGCTGGCTTACTTTGTCCAGGACTGGATGTCTGTTACCTCAGACAAGTGGGTCCTGGAGGTGGTAAGCCAGGGGCTGGTTCTCAGCTTCAAGAAATTTCTAAAGCTGAGGGCCAGATCTTTTCCACCTGCAAGCATCTCAGAAACCATTGCCCTAGAGGCAGAGGTTTCATCTCTACTGGCTCTAAAGGCTATAGAGAGAGTTCCTACATTGCACGGGGCAAAGGTCTGTACTCCAGGTACTTCCTTACCCCAAAAAAGACAGGGGAGTGGCGACTCATCCTAGGCTTAAGATACCTGAACAAACATCTTTTAAAACCAAAATTCAAAATGGTGACTCTGGGAATAATCCTTCCCTCTCTAAGGCCAGGGGACTGGCTAGCCTCCCTGGACTTAAAAGATGCCTACTTTCACATTCCCATCAGGTGCTCCCACAGAAAGTACCTCAGGTTCGAATTGCCTTCAGGCCATTATCAGTTCAAAGCTATGCCTTTCGGCCTGACATCAGCTCCAAGGGTATTCACAAAATGCCTAGCAGTAGTAGTTGCCTTTTTAAGAAGGAAAAATATTTCCATACCTGGATGATTGGCTCATTGTGGGTCAGTCCCCAGACCAAGTCAAGTCAGACCTTCAAGTGACTCAGCAAGTGCTCATTTCCCTAGGATTCCTTCTCAATCTTCCCAAGTCAGTTCTTGAGCCTGTACAGCTCCTCACCTTCATGGGGAAGAGTTGGATACAGTTAAAGCAAGAGCTTTTCTTCCCCTGGAAAGGATAAGGGCTATTGTAGAGCTGGCTTCTTCATTTCACCTGGTCTCTCGGCCAGCAAGGCACTTCCTTCAACTTTTGGGCCACATGGCAGCTTCTACAGCAGTGGTCTAAGGAGCCAGATTTCAGATGAGGGACATTCAGTTTCACCTGAGGGCCTTTTGGTCTCAAGAGGAAAGATTCTCTAACCAAACTAGTTCCAGTGACCCAGACACTGATCCAGGCTCTCCAGTGGTGGCAGGATCAGGGCAATCTCAGGCAAGGAGTCCCATTCGTCACTCAGTCTCACTCTGTGGTCCTAACCACGGATGCTTCTCTGTTTGGGGGGGCCCCATCTGGGGGCTCTCACAGCCCAGGGACTGTGGTCCCCTCAGGAATCCCTTCTTCATATCAATCTCTAGCAACTCAGGGCAGTCTTTCTGGCCCTGCAAGCTTTCTCTCAGTCAGTGCAGAACAAGGTGATTCAGGTCAGGACAGACAACACCACCATCGTGTGGTACATCAGCAAGCAGGGAGGCACTCGGTCCACGGCCTTATGCACAGAAGCCATGGAATTGTGGTCTCTAGCTTATTCTCTGCAGACCTCTCTGATAGCAGTCCACCTTCCAGGGAAGGACAATGTGCAAGCAGATGCATTGAGCAGGATTCCCCAGGGCCATCATGAATGGTCCCTGGACCCTCTGGTGTTGAAAGTGATTTTTTCAAGGTGGTGTACTCCAGAGATAGATCTCTTTGCAGCCCCAGACAATCACCAACTTCCTCTGTTTTGTTGCAGACCCGCAGTATTGGGTTCAGTCCCTCTGGATGCTCTGATTTTGAACTGGGAAGGGAAATTTCTATATGCCTTCCCTCTCTTTCCTCTACTGTTCAAGGTTCTGGTCAAGGTAAGGTCACAACCTTGAAAAGTGATTCTGATTGCTCCAGACTGGGCCAGGCAGCCTTGGTACCCCCTGCTGCTGTCCCTAGCAGTCCATCTTCCCCTGTCTCTTCCCAGGAATTACAACCTGTTAAACTCCTCTCAGGGGAGGCTTTGGTACCCCAGTCTTCGGTCGCTGAATCTCAAGGCATGGCTCTTGAAGAGTTGGAGTATGCAGATTTGCATCTGTCCCAAGGGGTTCTGGATATTCTCAAAGCCTCTCGAAAGGCTGCCAGCAGAAAAACTTACAACTCCAAATGGAAAAGATTCTGCATTTGGTGTTCCAAGAAGCATATATCCCCAGACACTGCTGAACTGTCTACAGTTCTGGATTATATGGTTCATCTTAATGGCCTAGGCCTCAGACCAGCTACTCTCAAAGTACATTTGTCAGCTGTTTCTGCTTTTCTGTCAGTGGGAAAGCCTTCCTCACTGTCATCTCACCCTGCATTCTGTAAATTTTTCAAAGGATTGCTTCATGCCAGTCCCCCCTTTAGGGAAACCTACCCCTGCTTGGGATCTTGATGTTTGCATTGCTCAGCTTATGCAACCCCCTGTTGAGCCTTTGTCTTCAGCAGAGCTTAAGTACTTGACTTGGAAAACTGTGTTCCTGGTAGCTGTTACCTCTGCCAAGCGTATCAGTGAATTGCAAGCTCTGTCAGTGGAGCCTGATTTTATTTCATTCCATAGAGGTAAGGTGGTCCTTAGAACTAATAGGAGGTTTTTACCTAAAGTGGTTTCGGATTTTCATCTGAACCAATCTGTGTCTCTCCCTGTGTTCTTCGCTGATCATTCTTCTTCAGGAGAAAGAAGTTTGCACAGTTTGAATGTTAAAAGAGCCCTTAGTTATTATATTGAGCGTACTAAGGCTCAGAGGTTTGACTCCCTTCAGTTGTTTCTCACTTATGGGGAAGTGGGTAAGGGCAAACCTGCCACTAAGAGAACTGTTGCCAGGTGGATTGTCTCTTGTATTCAATTCTGCTATGAGAAGCTAGGCAAAACACCTCCCTCAGGCCTGAGGGCTCATTCGACTAGAGGTACAGCTGCTTCCCTGGCTGCGGCCAGGGATATTCCTTTGCTAGAGATATGTAAAGCAGCCACCTGGAAAACGGTCCATACATTTACTGAGCATTATTCCCTGGACATCCAGGCTAGGAGTGATGCTCGGTTTGGTACAGCAGTACTGCGGAGCCTGTTCCCAAGGTAGGTTCGATTTCTCTCCTCCATGGAGGTACTGCTTGGTAGTCTGCAGTAGTCAGAATACAGCAAGACTTAATGTTGTTTGAAGAAAAAATTACTCACCTTAGTAATTATGTTTCTTCTAATGGAGTCTTGCTGTATTCTGACCTACCTGCCCTCTCAGAACCTGTTTTTGGGAAGTGGGCTGGCAGGTGCAGTGTTGCACCCCAGGGGTGCATTTGGGTACTCCCTCCTTTTAGAGAGGGGGAGTGGGTTATATTATTAATTTAACAGTCTTAAGTGGTTCACTACCTGGTTTTTTATTTTGGATTTCTTGACTTGAGTCCTTTGGGGATCCAAAATCTTTGGTTGCCATTTGGTTAGTAAAAATTTTACAGTTTCCACATAGTAGTTAGTTAGTATTCGCTCATACGAATCTGACAGTTGCACTTCAAAGTGCAGCAGACAGAGGTTTGAACCGAGCTTGAACTCAACGTTTTATGCTCTGCATAGAAAATTAACCATCTACTCTCCGGGGCAGTTTGAGTGCCGGGGTTAACTGCAATAGTCAGAATACAGCAAGACTCCATTAGAAGAAACATAATTACTAAGGTGAGTAATTTTTTCTTAGTTGCCATTACTTCTGCTTGAAGAATTTCAGAGCTTCAGGCCCTCTGTTACGAAGAGCTTTATTTGATTTTTCACAAAGACAGGGTGTCTTTACGCACAAATCCTAAGTTTCTCCTGGTAGGACATGAATACGGCAAAGTTATAAGGGCGAAGGCAGAACGGTGAATGCTGAAACAGCGACATACAGTTCTCGGCGACCATGAAATAACGGCGATTCCAGTGGTATGGCACTCTTCACTGTCAGTGAGCACCTCAGAGTGGTATATTTAGAGATGGGTGTGAGGGGCATAGCCCCCCACGTGAATAACCTTTCCACTCTCAGATTTAGTTTTGCTGCTTTGTGAGGTATACTGCGGTGGAAATAAGTGAAAATATCGCTATTTTTGACGGTCGCTGTTATTTGAGGGTGCTGTTTGTGCATTCACACTTCCGGGTTCACCATTTTGATGGTTGCTTTATTTAACTCACCATTATCACATGGAACTGTTTCTCCCTAAGGTGGTCTCCAGGTCTACACTCAACCAATTTATCCACCTTCCTGTTTATTTTCCAGAGCATGCCAGTCCAGAGGAAACACTGTTCCATACATAAGATGTGCGCAGAACTTTGAAGTACTACCTGTTTCACACCAACTAATGTAGAAAGTTGAAGCAGTTGTTCATTTCTTTCACCCCAGGTACTGAGGGTGCTTCAGTTTCTAAGCAGTGTTTATCCAAATGGTTGGCAAATTGCATTGAATTCTGCTACAACAAGTACGGCAAAGAATTGCCTGAAGCGGTTAAAGGTCATTCCACAAGAAACATGGCTACCTGTATGGCTCGTTTCTGAGGGTCACAGCTGCTGACATCTGTGCAGCTGCCACCTGGAGTAGTGTCCATACTTTCACCAAGCACTACAGTCTGGACATTGCCTCAAGAGCTTGTGCAGGATTTGGCAGGGCTGAGCTACAGGGCCTCCTGTCTTAAGTTTATGGTGAGTCCTCCTTCCAGACTGTTTGCACCTGTAACTGCTTGGGACTCATTTCTACAGTGTGACCTGATGACTGAGATACCCTTGAAGAAGATAAAACAGTTATGTTAGAACTTACCATAACAGTAGATCACCAAGGGGATCTCCGACATCAGGTCTCCTTTCTCCCTCCTACCATTCCCCTTCTTGGGGCTTTTGTCTAGGAACTGGCTGTTTGGTGTATCCAGCCTTTCATATAGGTCTGTGCACCTCTGTCTCTCCTCGGTCCCTCATGGCTAAGGCTGTGCTTCCTTCATCTCCAGGGAAAAGAACTGAGGAGGGAGCAGGGCTGCTCACAGCTTTATAGGGTTGGTGATGTCTACAGCATGGGTGGATCAAGTTGTACTGCTGAAAATCTTCCGTGTGGATCCTGCGTCACCGACAGTGAAGTTCCTATGGTGTGACCTGATGATGGAAATCTCCTTGAAGAGCTACTGTTATGTAAGTTCTTACGTAACTGTTCTTTTTTGGAAGAATCACACAACTGTCTTCCAAGCAAACTCTTTAAACTATTGGGAGAAGCCATTTTGTGCTGCTGTTGATATATTTTGAACCAGTTTTTCAGCTGGACTCAAATATTTAATTCTCGCTCCCATTTGTTTTCAAGGGCTCTGAAGATCTGTTCTGTGGGAGTAATAACAGCTTTATTAGCTAACAAGATAAAATGAGAGGGAAACCTCTGATTTTGCACTTCTCTAAATAATATGTGTTTGGAGTTCTTGGTACTCAGAGAGTTGCCATAGTTTTGCAATCAAAAAATGCCATACCTGTAGGAAGTGATAATGATCCACCCATATAAGCACGTACTTTTGTTGAAGAAATGCAAAGTGATGTGGATGACTGTTTTCAAATAATTGGTAAAAATTATGGAGACATTGTCTCCCCCACAGTTTAAATTGCTGGTCCATTCAACTTGGCAGAAAAGTTGAATTATATGCTGTCGCATGTATGAGACATCTTCTGCTTTTTTTTTATTGATAGTTTCACAGTTTGATTTTTTTGTATTGTTGCACATTGTCAATAGGAATTAATGTACAACAACAGTGGTTATGTGCATCCCAACAAGGGGCTTACTGGTACAGTTATAGCTTTTTTTTGTGTTAAAATCTTTTTATTAAATTTAAATGCATGAACATAGGCATACAGCACACAAAAATACAATACAAGGGGACAGACTAGAACTGAACCAAGCAGCATGGAATGCGGGTGTCATTAGTGTTCCAATACATCATCTCATGTAGTCTTTGTACCAGTACGCTAGAGGCAGCAGCACATCTGAGGAGCTCCTTATCTGACTCGTTAACTTTGGAGCTTCTGTTGTTTTTTCTCCCTCTTTAGGTAACTTCTAGAAGGCAGAGGCTGTTTACTTCTGCAGGCAGTGCTCTCAAATTCAGTCATGTCTGTTTAATAAGTTAACTTGGCAAGCCTGATTTTTCTTTTTTTTAGCTTCTGATAAAGTCTGGGTGAGTGCCACTGTGCCAATATTATGTGCTGATAAAAGGTGCGAATGTTTTCAATAACATTTGCTGTTCTTGGTCTGGATTTATTTTGCATGATGCCTCATATAAGTTCAGGTTTGTTGGTTTGTGTCAGTTAGCCCCGCCATGGGGCAATACTTTTGCTCATTCAAACAACATGAAGTCTTGCTGTATTCTGACAAATGCAGTATGACCGACTGGTTTTGCTGCCCCGGAGAACAAAGAGTTATACTTTATGCAAATGCATAGAACGTTGAGCTCAAGCTCGGTTTTAAAACCACTGTCCTCAGTACATTCTAGTAACTGATCAGATTCTTTACTCCGCTCGCCTGTGAAGTCGCCTCGGAGATTGCTCCTCTTCTGCTTCAATCAAAGTGTCCTTTTGTCGGTTGTTTCAAATCTCCGTTTATTTATTTTGTTGTCTAGTTCAAACCTCTGTCTTCCAGTATAGCGTAGGTTTTCTCGGTTGAGTAAGGCTTCAGTTTCTGATCGGTCCGTCGACCGTGAGGGAACTGAATCTTTACCTTTCCATGGAAGTAAGATTTAACCGTCATTTTCTTCTTGTTTTGGGATCCGGTTCAAAGTTTTGACAAAAAACGAGTTTTTCTTCTCGGTTTTCTTTTCTTCAGCACTAAATCGTTGGTCAAAACTTTGTATCTCTACTTTACCTGGCCTAACTAAGCCACAGGGGTAAATTTAAGTAATTTCTTTATTCGGGCCTGACTAAGCGAATTTCAGATAAATCTCCATTGGACATTGCTTAACCGGCCTAACTAAGCCTTTTGAGTTAAGCACTGAATTTGTACGATATGTCACAGAAAACCAAGAGAAAAAACAGTCCCACTGGGCTTCGGCATTGCACTGAGTGCAGGAAACAATTTGCCAAAGCTGATCCGCACTTGGTCTGCCTGTATTGCTTGGGTTTCGACCACTTGCAATCAGACTGTGAGATTTGCAAGAATTTCCCCCACTCTACCCTCGAAAGAACGCTAGGTAAACTGAGGGAAAGAATGGATAAATCCTCTCAAGAAGGTCGGTCTGGTTCAGCTGAACCGTCTGAACCGGTTACTTACCTATCCGACCAAGTTGAACCTTCATCGGTTAAAAGGCAGGCGGAGTCTGCCCCAGATTCTTTGCCATCCAAAAAATCTAGAAAAAGCTGTTTAGAACCATGTAAGCAAATGGTTGATTGTGAAGGCCATTCGCATTGTTCAGTCACTGCATCCTGGTTGGGGTGAACCAGCTCAGCGACTAGTTGGGCAGCCACCGGTTCAGTGCCTACCGGTTCAAGTCCCTCAGGTCCTTTAGACCCTGAAGAGTACTACTCGGAATGTGAGGATTACGAGAAGGAGATGGATGAGGGTGAACCCACTGAGCCTGAGGTTTCCCCTGAACATCTTCAATATGAATCCCCTCCTCATCTTGCTAAGGAGGCTACCTCCCATTTCACTTTTATGAGGCAGATAGCAGAGACCCTGCCACTGTCTGTCAAGGAGGAAGATGAAGAGGAAGACTACAGGGAAATGATGGATCTCCCTGTGTCTTAGGGACTTATGATCCCTATCCACAAGTCCCTGAAAAGGCAGACTATTCGGATTCTCCAGACCCCTAGTTTTGTCCCTCCTCTCAATAAAAAGATGGACAGGAAATATGTCCTTGCTGGCAGTGGTACCGAATTTTTGATTAGCCACTGCAGTCATGTGAGGGTGGTTCAGGCTGCAGCCTGTGAAAAGGCTGGCATTCCCTTGGCTTTCCACCCTCCTGACAAGGATTCAAGGGAGATTGATTCACTTGTCAAGAAGACTTACTTAGCATCCTCCTTGGGCATAAGACATGCTTCTTATATGGCCTGTGCTTCCCAAGGCCCTCTGGAATCTGTTGGGCAGTTGGCTCAGAAGGCTCCTCCTGAGCTCGCAGCAGACCTTCAAGAGCTGGTCAGCAGAGGGGTGCAGGCATCTAAGTCCCAGTTCCACATGGCAGTGGACTCCAACCATGCAGCCCCTTGGGCTATGGCTTCTTCTATCTCCCTTAAACGTTTTTCCTGGTTAAGATGTAGCAATTTTTCCAAGGACACACAGATCATGCATTGAACTTTCCCCTCACTCAGAATTTGTTGTTTGGGGACCAGACAGAAGCCTACATGAAGAAAATGAATGAATACAGAGTGGCATACAAAAGTGCTACTGCCAAAGAAAAGTCTGCCACGCCTCAGAAACAGCAGGTCAGAGGGGGCAGGGGTAGGCCATACCCCAGACCTTACCATCAGGCCCAAGCTTTCCCCTCTTTCCAGCAACCCAGGTGTTTCTTCAGGGGAAGAGGCAGGAGAGGGACTGGCCATTCTGGTTCCATCTCCCAGTCCTCTACCCCTACCAAGCAGACACCCTGAGAAGTCTACCTGGGCTGCCTTCCGAACCCCTGTAGGTGGCAGGCTGGCCTACTACCTCCAGGCCTGGCAATCTATCAC
Source organism: Neoceratodus forsteri (assembly GCA_016271365.2). Lineage (NCBI taxonomy): Eukaryota > Metazoa > Chordata > Ceratodontiformes > Ceratodontidae > Neoceratodus > Neoceratodus forsteri. The sequence continues at coordinate 670,007,132 of CM028133.1, forward strand.
TTCAGACAGATGAGTCCTGTAGGTAGTAGGCCTGGGACTAGCCCTCAGCTTCAAACAGTTCCCAAAACTGAGAGCAAGAGCTTTCAGACCTGCTAACCCTTCAGAAGCAGTCTTTTTGGAGGCAGAGGTTTCCACTGTACTTCTCTCAAGGGCAGTGGAGCCTGTGCCCCCTCAGCACAGGGGAAAGGGATTATACTCTAGGTACTTCCTCACCTTAGCTCATTGTCTTCTAGTAAACGGCTATAGTTGGCAGTAAAATGCATTGGTGTGTCCGAGGATGACTGCAGAAGTCAGCTACTGACTTCCTGTGTGCCCTTGCAACATCTGGAGAAGTCACTTTATTTTAATATTTAATAATAATATAATATATATTTGATTGCATAACATCATTGGAAAGGTGATTTTGTGCTGAACATCTTTGCCACTAATATTTTGTGTGTATCATGTATACTTTAGGAGTTATTCGCATTTGTTTATGGTATGTGTGTATGGCTGACATTTTGTCCATCAAGATTCACCTAAGCAACTTGGAAAAAACAAACAAACACTGGGTATCTCAGCCAGTATAAAACAGAAACCGAATTGATTGTGTGGCACCACTGGAAAGGTAATTTTGTGCTGAACAACTTTGCCACTGATACGTTGTGTGTATCATGTATACTGTAGGAGTTGTACGCATTTGTTTATGGTATGGTGTGTATGGTTGCGATTCGTTCCTCAAACCTCACCAAAGCACCTTGACTAAAATGGGGAAAGATGGTGCTTCATACTACAAAGATAGCTTTTTTTTTTTTTTACATAGTATTAAAACTACTTTTAATGTTTGGATGCTTAATTTGGTATTGATATGTTACATATTTCCCAACAAAAAATCGTTTATGTTGCCTTTTTAATGAAAAAAAATATATATATTTTTTTTGCTGTTTCGACCAACATAGAAAAAATACCACTGTTGGAAAGGTAATTTTGTGCTGAACGGCTTTGCTACTAATACTTTGTGTCTAGCACTTATGGTTCTTGAGCTATTAGCATTTGTTTGCAGCATGCTGACTATGGCTTGATATTGCTTAGGCCCAGGATTCACTGTTAACAGGAGACCAGTGATGCAGCTTCAGAGAGCTCCTGTGGAGGCAATGAGTTAAAGAAAAATGGGGAGTGGCGGCCCATCCTAGATCTCAGATACCTGAACAAACATCTCACAAAGCCAAAGTTGAAAATGACCACTCTGGCTACAGTCCTGCCTACCCTAAGGCGAGGGGACCGGCTGGCATCCTTGGACTTTTTAGGATGCCTACTTCCATATCCCCATCAGGCTCGGGCCATGCCTTTCGGGCTGACCTCTGCACCATGGGTGTTCACAGAGTGCCTAGCAGTGGTAGTGGCATACCTAAGAAGGCAAGGGGTCTCTGTTTACTCCTACCTGGACGACTGGCTGCTGGTCGGTCAGTCCCCCCCAGCTGGTAAAGGAAGCCTTAGATCTCACCCAGGATACACTTCAGTCTCTAGGGTTCCTGGTGAGTCTCAAAAGTCAGTCTTGATACCTCTTCAGGTTCTGGACTTCATAGGGGCAGAACTATACCATCCATACAAAGACCTTCCTGCCTCCAGAAAGGGCACAGGCCCTTATCCAGCTTGCAGAGTCCTTCCACCTTCGAGTCCCTCACCCAGGAAGACCCTTCTTGCAGCTCCTGGGGCACATGGCCTCCACCACAGCAGTGCTCCCAAGGGCCAGGTTCCAAATGAGGGACATTCAGTTTCATCTAAGCTCCTTCTGGTCCCAGAAGAAGGATTCCCTGTCCTAATTGATTCCACTGTCTGCCACCTTACTGCAAGCTCTTCAGTGGTGGCAGGATATGGACGACCTCAGAGTGGAGGTCCCCTTTCTTCAGCAGGCCCCTTCCATGGTGTTGACAACAGATGCTTCACTACTGGGAAGGTCATGTCAGACAAATCTAATTGATTTCTTTGACTGAGTGACCAAAGTAGTAGACCAAGGAGGGGCTGTGAACATGGCCTGCCTAGACTTTAGCAAGGCATTTGACACAGACCCACACAAAAGATTAGTAGTCAAATTAACCGGTTTTGGAGTGGGTCCCAGGGTGGTAGCCTGGGTAAAATATTGGCTGAATAGCAGGACACAGAAGGTAATTGTAAATGGAGTCCACTCTGAAGAAAGAGTGGTTACTAGTGGGGTACTGCAGGGTTCAGTCCTTTTTAATGTCTTTATAAGTGACATTGCAGAGGGACTGGAAGGAAAAGTATGCCTCTTTGCAGATGACACAAAGATCTGCAACAGGGTTGATACACAAGGAGGCGTGGAAAGGATGAGAAGGGACTTGGCAAGGTTGGAGGAATGGTCAGAAGTATGGCAGCTTGGATTCAGTGCAAAGAAGTGCAAAGTAATGCACCTGGGAAACAAGAACCCAGGGGAAGATTACACAATGGGAGGGGAGGTAGTAACAACAACAAAAATGGAAAGAGACCTGGGGGTAATCATATCAGATGACCTTACGGTTGGCAAGCAATGTGAGAAGGCGGTAGGGAGGGCTGGGGGGATAGTGGGATGTATAGAGAGAGGCATCACCAGCAGAAAACAGAAGGTTGTTATCCCACTGTGCAGATAGTTGGTGAGACACCATCTGGAGTACTGCGTCCAGTTCTGGAGACCCCACCTCTGCAAGGACATAGACAGGATGGAGGCAGTTCAGAGGAGGGCAACTAAAATGGTGCAGGGTCTGCAAGAGAAGCCATATGAGGAGAGGCTAAAGGAGCTTAATATGTATACCCTTGAGGAAAGAAGGGAGGGGGCACATGATAGAAACTTTTAAGTACCTCAGTGGAATCAACAAAGTCCAAGAGGGTAGCATCTTTCAGAAAAAGAGATGTGCAAGAACAAGGGGACACAATTTGAAGATAGAGGGGACGCTCAGGGGCAATGTGAGGAAGTATTTTTTCACAGAGAGGGTGGTGGACGCATGGAACAGCCTTCCTGAGGAGGTTGTGGAGTCTAAAACTGTGGGAGAATTCAAGAATGCATGGGACAGACTTAAGGCAATTTTTATGGGGGGTAGGAAGAAATAGGCTGTTGGTTAAATAGGATCTGCAGCTTATCCTCTAGATAGGGAAATAGGCAGACTAGGTGGGCCAAGCATTCCTTATCTTTTTTTATTTTTTTTTTATTTAGTTGTTTAACCAGGAGTAGCACACTAAGTTGAAAGCTTTTTTACAGGAGTGACCTGGGAGCACAGGGAAGTTAAGTGACTTGCTCAGGGTCACACAGTATGCAAGTGGAAGCTGTGGGATTCAAACCCTGGTCTGGTCTGCTGGATGTCACCAGATTTGCAGCTCAGAGCCTTAAGCCACTGTGCTATACTGCCTCCCCAAATCTGCCATCGAAGTCTATGTTTTATGGTCTGAGGCTCACCTAGGGCAGCACACAGCCCACAGAACCTGGCTTCACTAGGAGACTGTGTTGCATATCAATCTCCTGGAGCTCAGGGCAGTGTCCCTGATAGTTCAAGCATTTGCCAAACTATTACAGGGCAAGGTCGTGCAAGTCAGAACAGACCACACCACCGCCATGTATTACATCAACAAGCAAGGGGGGACAAGATGCTCACTTCTCTGTACAGAGACCATGAGGATTTGGAGTCTGGCCTACTTACTGCACATTTCCCTGTCAGCAGTCCACTTGTCAGGGAAGGACAGTGTCCTGGCAGATGCTCTCAGCAGAATCAGCCAGGGCCATCATGAATTGTCCTTGAACAGGCTGTCAATTTTCAGGAGGTGGGGAGTGCCAGAGATGGATCTCTCTGCAGCACCGGACAGCCACCAGTTGCCCCAGTACTGTTGCAGACCTGCTCAGGGCTCTGTGCCACTGGAGGCCCTACTGTTGGATTGGTCCAACAGGTTCTTGAATTCTTTTCCCCTTTTTCCTCTGATTTCCAGGGTTCTGATCAAGCTGAGATCTCAGCTTGCCACCATGATTCTGATAGCCGCAGATTGGGCTAGACAACCATGGTATTCAATGCTACTGTCTCTGTCAGTGGCCAATCCGATTTGCCTCCCCAGGAGGCACAATCTGCTGACATCCTCTCAAGGGAGGATCCTCTACCCCAATCTCGAGTCCTTACGACTCAAGGCTTGGCTCTTGAAAACTTCAGAGTATGCAGGCTTGCATCTCTCTGAGAGTGTTCTGGACATCCTGAGAGTGTCCAGGAAACTTTCTACTAGGAAAACCTACTCCTCGAAGTGTAAAAGGTTTCCCATATGGTGCTCCCAAAAAGATCTAGACCCACATCAGACTGAGCTTCCAGTGCTTTTGGATTATCTGGTTCACGTCCAGTCACTTGGCTTACAGCCATCTACCTTGAAGGTGCATCTGGCAGCTGTCTCTGCCTGCCTGTCAGCAGGGAAGGGCCCTTCCCTAGCTGTACATCCCATTTTCAAGAAATTCTTTAAGGGGTTGCTCCATCTCTATCCTCCTCACAGGGAACCTACCCCAACCTGGGATCTCAGTATATGCAAAGGTTGGCTTATGCAGCCTCCCTTTGAGCCCATGTCTTCGGCAGAACTCAAGTTCCTAACTTGGAAGACTGTATTCCTGGTGGCTATTACTTTTGCGAGAATACGTGAGATCCAGGCTTTATCAGTGGAACCCAATTACACTGCCCCCCACAGGGACAAGATTGTTTTCCGAACCAGTAGGAAGTTTCTCCCCGAAGTGGTCTCAGACTTCCATCTCAATCAATCCATCACACTGCCTTTGTTTTTCACAGACCATTCCAGTTCTGGTGAATGCAGGCTTCACAGTCTGGATGTAGAGAGAGCCATCAGCTACTACATGTACAGAACAAAGGAAAAGAGGAAGGACTGTTCCCAGTTGTTCCTTCCCTAAGGTGAGGTGGGTAAGGGCAGGCCAGCCACAAAAAGGACCATAGCCAGATGGAGTGTAGCATACATCCAGTTCTGCCACAGCAAGCTGGGGAAAGACCCGCCAGCAGGCCTGAGGGCCCATTCCACTAGAGGGACTGCTGCCTCAGTGGCAGCTGCCAGAGATATCCCCTTGCTGGACGTCTGTAAAGCAGCTACCTGGAAGACTGTTCACACATTCACTAAAAACTACTGCCTGGACACCCAGGCCAGAAGTGATGCTAGGTTTGGCACAGTAGTGTTGCAGACCCTATTTCCCAAGTAGGTTCTGTGCCCACCTCCAGTGGGCACTGCTTAGTAGTCTGCATTTGTCAGAATACAGCAAGGCTTCACGTTGTTTGAAGAAAAAATTACTTACCATAGTAATGTCATTTCTTCTAATGGAGTCTTGCTGTGTTCTGACCTCCCACCCTGCCTCCCCTCCAGAACCTGGGGAAAGGGTTGAGCATCTGCACCTCAGTTATGTTCTTTCACCCACCAGTGGGTAGTGTATTTTTTCTTGGGCATGAGTGACTTGAGTCTTCTTCATGACACTGTTGGTTTCTGTATTTGCCTCTGGGGGTGATTAGGTCTGGTTATAGAGTTTTTTCATATCTATTGCATTGGTAGCTTCGTAAGAATCTAATCAGTTACTAGAATGTACTGAGGACTGCAGTTTGAGAACTGAGCTCAAGCTCAGCGTTTTATACATTTGCATAGAGTTTAACTCTTTGTTCTCCGGGGTAGCTGAACAGGTCAGTCATACTGCATTTGTCAGAATACAGCAAGACTCCATTAGAAGAATCAATATTACTATGATGAATAATTTTTTTCTTTTTTCCCCTTGGGAAGATTGTTGTTTTAGCTGTCTTGAGTTTGTAAACCGTTATATTTTTCTTTTCCCTCTTAGTTTTTTTTTCTGTTTTTCAGCGGTTTAAAGTGCAAGCACCGCTTTTGCACTCTTTAACAACTGTCTTGGTTCGAGTACCACGTGCACCCACCATCCCCATCCAACGGTTGCCAGCATGCACTCACTTTGCATTTGCATAATTATGCATGTGCAGTGTCATTTACGTGATTTGTCCCCTGCAACTGTGCATGCATTGGTTGTCCTGTGCAGTTGTGGCATTTTTGTGACAGACTTTTTTTACTATCAACCTTCACCATAGTTTGCGATGTTTTCACCAAAACCATGAAGTAAAGTGCATGGCATTGGGTGTCTCCACATGTTACGTGTGCGACACAACTCTTTTACTATCAGTGCTTTTTACATAGTTTTCCTGTATAAACAGATCTTACTTTGAGAGGATTCCTGTAGTAGGTCTTCACAGAGTAGGACTGGCCCCCCGGCATCAGGACTGCACAGCAAATTTCTAGCTAGCAGTCAATAGTGGGGGACTGCCCATGGCGTCACATGACTGACATCAGCATGACTGTATAAAGGGGGTGGTCTCCATGCCTACCCTCCATTTTTTTCCCCCGCCGTCGACCTGAATCCTCGGACCTTGCAGTTGAACAGCTTCAGTTGTCCACCATGTTTATAGTCTTAAGTATTTGTATTTTCATATTTTTTTCTCAATACATCGTGTTGCATGTCTTCGCGTAGACCGACGAAAAAGTGTTTGAAAAGTGGCGCGCAGATCCCGCAAGGGGATGACCACTCCCACTGCGTTCTCTGCTTGGGTCCCAAACATAATGTAGTGGATTGCCAGATCTGTCTATCCTTTAACCAGGCCAGGCGCTTCCATTGCCAGAAGGCCCTCGATGCTCACCTCCTAAAACAACACCTTGCACCAATGTAAAAAGTGCTTCAGGAGCTGAGGGAATGCTCCTTTTCACCTATGGAGAAAAAGAAAAGGAGAAACACCAGGAGCAGGACCCTTCTCCCTCAACTCATCGTCGCCAGACAGCTGATGCCACATTGGCCTCCACATCGATGAGTACTCCACCTTATAAGGCTCCATCCACCATGGCAGACTGCACGCCTTCTCTCCATCCTGCCTTGGTCAGTGGGCAGTCAGGGGTTTCCTCTTAGGAGGACATTCCTTCAGGGCCTGTTATAAGCTCGGCTGATATGTCTCCCTCTGGCCCCACCGCTGGAAGCCCGGCCTTGGTCGTCCGGCCAAACTCCAGCCTTCCAGTTGCTGTCGGCCCGACTTCTCCCTATAAGTCGGACATCTACTCCTCCAGCACCCGCCAGGTTGACGCCGATAAGTCGATCACTGGTTCGCCTGACGTGCACCTGACGGTGGCTCTCCCGTCAGATACCCGTGTGGTCTCTGACATCGTGCAGAGTGAGCTTCCAGGTTCCCCTAGGTCCCATGAGGGTTCCCCCTCCTGGGCCTCACTAACCCAGCCTGACGTCTCATTTTCCCTGATCCCTCAGGAAGCGAGCACTGCTGTCCAAGAGTCCTCTCCTGCGTCGGGTCAGCCTACGGAGATGCCTGCCTCCTCAGCAGACCTGTCAATGGGGGTATCTATTCCCTTACCTCCCCTCGCCTGTCTTTGTTCTGACGTCGGGCACCTTCATACCCCCGAAGCCGGGCCACTCCCCGGTTCACACTTCCTCAGATCTGGACATGGACCAGGGACATTTTGCTACGATGCCGGAGCACCCTTCTGGCCCTTCAGGGGTTCCTACCCTGGCCCCAGGTCTGCCGATGGGCCACACTACCCCCAGTGGTCCTTCGGCACCACCTATACCTGGGCCTTCTGCCCCTCCTCTGTCTGGCGCCCCACTGGCAACTATCCTGGCTTCCCACCGCTACAGTTCCCCTACTACCAGACACCGGGGGGGGGGCGCCACCGGGTTACCTGCCACAAGCTCCGATGCCAGGGTAATGACGTGGGGCCAAGGTCCTTTGTATCATGGGTATAACCCATACCACTACTGGTATCAGACACCTGGCAACCCCCCGTGCCATGGGGTACATAGGCTACCAGCCTCCGCCACCCCCGCCGAAACCTCAGGAGACCATCCCAGCTTGGTGGAAAAATGACAGGTCCCAACTCTTGTAGGAGTTGGACCAACCCCAAACGGTCATGGTGGCCACCTTGACATGCAGGACAAGGAGTCCATCCCCTATGGACTGAACAGCGGATGGGGATTTGGACAGGCATTTGGGGGCTTCATTATGGTGCCAGGGTCACAGAGGAGGTATAGATGTTACTCCCTTGCCCAGCTGACTGGAGTCCTCTGGTTCGGATTCAGACTCTGACTCGGTGGGCCATTCAGAACCTCATTCCCCTATAGAGCCTCAGCCTAAGGAGTCTCTAAAGTCTCCGCCGGAGGATCCATCCTTTGTGGAACTCCTCCAGTCCATTCAACAGGCCTGTTGTTGGGCGTCCTAGGAGATGGACCCCAAGAGAAAGAGGGTGGTAGAACATCTGCACGTCACCAATGCAGATCCCCTCCCCATTCCTCCATGGACAGGACAGCACGAGTACTTAACTGCTACCATATGGCAACAGCCATCATCTATCCCTGCAGTTTCTAAAAAGCTGACAGGACTTACCACCCCCCAGAAGGGACTTGCCATTTGACTACTCAGCCTAAAGCTAATTCTGTTGTCATTACAGCAGTCCATGATTGATCATCCCAGCCTAAACACCTGCGTGCCCCCCCACCAGACAAGAAGTCCAGACAAATTGACCAGAATGGCCGCAAGATCTATGCCTCCTTGACCTGCACCATTTGTTCTTTAAATTATGTGGCACACATGGTGTCCTTTCAGAAGTCGGCTCTATCCAACTTAGAAAAAGAACTCCAGGGCATTCCAGATAAGGACCTTAAAAAATCGGCTACTAGACAAAGTAAGACTTAACAAGTCTTCCTACCACGATGCGTTACAGGCCACTTACAACTCAGTCAATTCTGTGGCTCGTGGCACTGCTACTGGAGTTTGCCTGAGGCACCTGGCCTGGCTCCGTCTTGCAGGACTGTCGCAAGACGTCCAGAGCACCCTGCTGGATGCCCCTTTCAGGGGCTCTGTCGTTTTTGGGGGCGACGCCAAAGACACGATAACTGAGCTACAGGAGAGTGGGAGATCTCTAAAAGACATCCATTCCATGCACTGCTTGGGACAGAAACCCAAGCAGAATTTTTATAGCCTCCCCCCAAGAAGAGGTGGAATAGGCAGAACCAGGTCGAGATAACATGGCAAGCATCATGCCACTGGTTACGGTACTCAGACTCCTCAGGGGAAGTCCCAAAAGGCCGCCGGTGGTGGCAAGGTGGCTCTTCCCTCTGCCTCCTGACTCGAGGGGGTCCCCTCCACCTCCGCATGCATTTCTGGAGGAGCAAGTGGGGGGGAAGGTTCACCCTCCACCTGGAAGGATGGAAGGCAATAACCGCAGATGTTTGGGTCCTCCAACTCATCGCAAGAGGACACTCCATAGAGTTCCTGGAGAGACCCCTGGTCAATCCACCGGGAAGGTCTCACTACCCGTCAGGCCGTCTTGGCCTTATCCAACAGGAAAGTCAAGCTGTATTGACCAAGACAGCCATAGAGCTGGTTCCACCAGTGCAGATAGGAGGGGGATATTACTCCCACTTTTTCCTTGTACCCAAAAAGACAGGAGATCTGAGACTCATTCTAGATCTCAGTCTGCTCAACCTCTTCGTAGAGTACAAGAGGTTTCACATGCCGACCCTCCAGGGACTCCTTCTGCTCCAACAAAATCAATGACTGTGCTCAGTGGACATGCAGGATGCTTACCTGCACATTCCTATTCTCCCAGCCCACCACTGTTTCCTGAGATTCTCCTTTCAGGAGAACCATTATCATTTCAGGGCCCTTCCTTTTGGCCTCTCTTCGACACCTCAGGTTTTTACCAAGTGCCTAGCAGTGGTGGCTGTGGCCCTGCACCGCAGGGGATTTATGTGTTCCGTTACCTGGATGACTGGCTGCTGTCTGCTCCATCTTGGGACAGTCTAATGGATTGTCTTTCCACCACCCTGGACCCTTTTTCCAGACTTGGCATTACTGTGAACTATCCCAAGTCTCAGCTGTCACCCTCCCAGTGCCTTCGGTTCATTGAAGCGATGCTAGACACAGTCCAGGACAGGGCCTTTCTACCCACGGACAGGGCGGAAACCCTGATTCAGCAAGCCGTGTTGGTGTCCTCATCCCATCGAACCACAGCACGCTCTAATCTCCGCCTATTGGGTCTTGTGGTAGCTGCCATACCCACAGTCCCCTTGGCCAGACTGCATATGAGAGTGACCCAGTGGTTCCTCTGGGTCCAATGGGATTAACGCATGGACAACATGGATCACAGGGTCCTAGTCTCCAGCATCTTGAAGAGGGATCTCCTCTGATGACAGGATCTATCCAGCCTTTCTCTGGGGGTCCCTTTCCGTCCCCCCCCATATGACCTTCATGACGGATGCCTCGAGCCATGGTTGGGGAGACCACCGGACACAGGGAACTTGGCCTCCCCTAGAGGAGCTTCTGCATATCAACATTTTGGAGATGAGGGCTGTGCTGTATGCTCTCCAAGCCTTCCAATCCCTCTTTCTCCCGGGAACACTTCTGATCCAGACAGACAACACTGCCATGGTCTGGTACATCAACAAACAGGGAGGCACGCGATCGTACCCCCTTTGCAGGGAGGTGATGCGGATGTGGTACTGGGCAGTCCAGCACAGCCTGACATTAATAGCAGTCCATGTCCCAGGAATCCACCATGTCCTGGCGGACAGTCTCGGCTGCACTGTCGCTTGGGCTCACAAGTGGGAGCTAAAGCAGGAAGTAGTGGAGTCGGCTAGACATAGATCTATTTGCCTCCCCATCCAGCGCAAAACTACCCAGCTTTTGCTCGCTCATTCCCGGGTGTGGTGTTTTCTGGCGAGATGCGCTGTCTCTGTCTTGGACAGGGAGATTTCTGTAAGCTTTCCCTCCCTTTCCTATTCTACAGAAGGTTCTGCTGAAGCTCCAGGCAGAGGGGGCCCACATGATTCTCATTGCCCCTCTGTGGCCTCAGCAAATTTGTTTTCCGCTGCTGCAGCAGTTGATGATGGAACCCCTGATACCTATTCCTCTCTCTCACAAGCTTGTGTCTCAGGAGCAAGGCAGCCTGGTGCATCCGAGCCTCAAGTCTGTCCACCTGCATGCGTGGCACCTTTGGACATAGCCGTTTCATGCTTCTGCCTATCTTCCAGAGTCGCTCAGGTCCTAGTGGAGGCCAGAAAGCCCTCCATGAGATCCACGTATGCTATGAAGTGGAAGAGATTTTCTATTTGGGCTGCAGCCAAGGGTCTGGACCCTTTTTCTTGCTCGGCACCCCAGGTCCTCAGGTACCTCTTGCACCTGTCTGACTCTGGCCTCAGCTACTCTTCGCTGAAGGTACACCTTTCTGTGGTTTCTGCCTAGCACCTTCCGTGGGGGCAAAACCATTGTTCAGTTGGAGGCTCCAGAACATTTTTAAGGGGATCCTCCACCTTAAGCCTCTGTCCCCGGATTTGAATTTTATTTTAGAAAAACTTACTTTGCCTCCTTTTGAGCAGGCAGCAAGTTGCGACATGCATTACTTATCTTGGAAAACGCTCTTTTTAGTCGCCATTACCTCTGCTCAAGAGAGTTTCAAAGCTTCAAGCCCTAGTTTGTAAGGAGCCGTATTTGATTTTCCACAGAGACCGGGTGGTTCTGCAGACTAACCTTTCTTTCCTTCTAGGGTAGTTTCAGAATTTCCTTTGAATCAGAATGTTGAACTGCCGGTATAATACCCAGAGTATTCCAGTAAGGGGGAATGCCTCTTGCACACCTTGGATGTGCATAGGATTCTGAGATATTACAACTCTAGGACCAAGGAGGACCGTAAGTCTAACCAGCTGTATGTCGCCTTCGCACCCAAATGTCAAGGCAAGGCCATTTCCAAACAGGGTTTATCAAAATGGTTGGCTAACTGCATCTCATGCATCTACAACAAGTACGAGAAGCCCCTTCTGGGGGACGTGAAATGCCATTCGACTCGGGGCATGGCTGCTTCGACAGCCTTTCTGATGAATGTGTCCACTGTGGATATTTGTGCAGCGACCACTTGGTCTTCTGTCCATACCTTCACCAAGCATTACAGTCGGAACATCGCCTCGAGGCACAGAGCCATTTTCGACCTCGCAGTTCTGCAAGGCCTCCTGTCCTAAGCAGACCTCTAATTGGTAGATGCTTCCTCCTCCCGAAACTTAGTCTCCAACTTCCCTTTTTTTCTTTGACTGCTTGGTATTCAGTCCTACTCTGTGAAGACCTACTGCAGGAACCCTCTTGAAGTAAAGATGTAGCAGTTACGTAAGGACTTACTGTAACAGTAGATCTTCGAGAGAGGTTCCTGCAGTAGGTCTAGATTTCCCTCCCACCTTCCCCCAGCTCCTGTATCTTTCCTCTTTTCCTTTCCCAGGGCTTTATTAGCAGCTCAGGGCTTCAGGAGTTGTTACTCTGTTCTCCTGTTTCCTCTTCTGAGGTCTCTGGCAGGAGAACTGAAGGGCGGGCGTGGGGACCGCTTCCTTTATACAGTCACGCTGACATTTGTCATGTGACACTGGGGCGGTCCCCTGCTATAGATTGCTAGCTAGAAATTTGCTGTGTGGTCCTGATGCCAAGGGGCACAGTCCTACTCTGTGAAGGTCTACTGTTACGGTAAGTTTTTTACGTAACTGCTATGTTCTCAATATGTACATATAAACATAGGAAATAGCCAGCAGAAGAAGGCTTTACGGTCTGTTGGGTCTGCTCGATTGCAAAACCCTCATCCAGAGATTACAGTAGGTTCTGCTCCCCACCAATCCTGACCCTTGCTGCCTCACTCTCTCTTGATAACCCCCGTCTTCTGGGTGATGACCTCAGATGGGAGTTCTTTCCATTCTGACACCACTCTCTCTGTAAAGAAGTGCTTTCTGACTTCTTTATTGATCCCACCCCACCAGCTTACGGTAGTGCCTCCTCATGATTTGTTTTCACCGTGATAAAAAATATTGCCAATATCCACCTTATTTGTACCTCTGAGTCATTTTGAAGATCTCAATCATGGCTCCTTTCTCCCTCCTCTCCTACAGTGAGAACACGTTAACGAACCACCGACGCCTCGACAAGAACTTTAAAAAACACAATGTTCGGACACAAGATAACTTATGTATCTCGCTAGATCTGTATTTCTTATCCCCATTATTTATTACCAAAGTCATATTGCATGAAAATAGGATAATTGTTACTTGAGTGTTAATCAGCTGCCTGTAGTGTCTTCCCAACCTGATGTTAGAATACACTGCTTGTGATATAGTTACTCAAATGACAACAGACTGTGATGTCACAACAAAGCATTATAATTCCAAGCAGGGAATAGGCTATAGTTGCAGATGAACTCTTAAGGGGTAATGATCTTGTTTTTGTGGGAATTTTGTGAGTAATACACAATGGAGAAGAGAAATCTATAGAAGATATATGAAATACAGGCTATATTATGTGTAAATGTTATGTTTTCCAAAGTTTTCCCAAAGGTGTCAGTTGCTCTTTAAGTTCTTTCAGTCAGGCCTCATGTGGACTGCCCTGATGACCCTGAACCATCTTTGTTGCCCTCCTCTGAAGTGCATTGAGCTGGCTGATACCCTTTTTAGGTAGATGCCCCAGTACTGCACGCTGTACTCCAGATGCGGTCGTGCCAAGGATCTATAGTGGCAATATAACCTCCTCCGTTCTGCTTGTGAACCCTCTAGCAATACATCCCAGCATTCTGTTTGCCTTGGCTGCTGCCTTCCTGCACTGCATAGCTTGTTAGAGCTCACTAGTAATGGCTATTCCCAAGTCCTTTTCCTCCTCAGATTAAGTTAACTTTAAACCCCCCCAAGCCGTACTAAGTCCTTGGGTTCTTTCTTCCTATGTGCATATCCTTGCACCTCTTCGCATTAAACCTGAGTTGCCATATGCCTTTCCATCTCTGCCAGGTCTTCCTTTAGGTCCTGCACTCCTTCAACTGTGTGCATCCTACTACAGAGCTTGGTGTCATCCGCAAAAAGGCAAATATTGCCTTTAATGCCTTTGTTAGTGTCCTCTATGAATAAATTAAAAACCGGGCCTAGCACTGACCTCCTGCAGAACTCCACCGGTGACTTCCCTCATACCTGTTACTTCACCACCACCACCACCCTTTGTGTCTTACTACTGAGCCACTTGTCCACCCATGTTGTTATTTTGTTTCCCACCCCTAGGTCCCCAAATTTCCTGATCAACATCTCGTGGGGTATCGGGTCAAAGGCCTTGCTGAAATCCAGGTATATACAGTGGAGCCTGCTTAAGTGCACACCCTCAGGATATGAGTTTTTTGTGCACTTAAGCAGGCTGTGCATTTAACCTAACAAAACGTTTCGGACACTTGTTAATCAGTATCCACTTTTCTTTTTGACCTGGCGCTCACATGTGGTGACACTAAAAGCAAGTAAACCTGTTTAACATATAGAGAAGTACTCCAATCTGCATTAATCAATATCCCGACCCTAATGACCCTAATGGTTTCACTAACTAAAAAAGTAATTTTTTTGGCTTTGTAGATTTTCAGAGCCAACCCGTGTACATAGCTGTACTTTCTTACTGTCTCCATGCAAGCGATAGCAGCTGCAGCAGTGACCGGTTCTTCCTCTGGGCCTCTCTCCCCATCGTCATCCTGCTCTGGAAACTGTCCACCCCCCCCCCCGAATGTCCTCACAGATTTCCCTTTCACTCTGTGGCCCCTTCATTTGCAGAGCCGCATCAGTGTCTGCATACTTCAGGAAATCACGGACGGACATACCTGTCGGCAGATCCATAATCAGCGGCGCATCAGAACTGACATCCTAGGCATCTGACATCACCGATGTTGTAAACCCCGTCTTTCTACAGCAGTTTGCTATCCTCTCAGGCATTACTGCACCCCAAGCAAAGTCCAGCATCAGGGTCACATCAAGCAGAGAAATATTCTTTACCAGTTCAGACACTGTGTTTGCGTTTCCTGATACAGATCCTGAATCTATGCAGATGAGGAGTCTCTCAGTGACTAAAGAATTAAGGTGGCAATGTACTCTTATGATGGGTTTGGATTAAAAAAAAGGTAAATTTTCAACAAATAATGTGGATTTATCCAAAATGTGCACATGTGTAGTGCACTTGTCAGGTAAATATAACATTGAATTAACAGGAAAAAAATCGGGATATTGAAATGTGCATTTAACTGGGATGTGCACTTATCTGATGTGCACTTAAGTGGGCTGCACCTTAATATCAATTGCCTGTCCCTTGTCTGCCACCTTCCCATACCCAGTCAAAGAAGCTGATTAGGTTGGTTTGATAGGATCTACCTGATTTAACCCATGCTGTCTATTGTCCTGAAGCATCATGTCATCACCCCTTTTCCCTCCCCTCATTCTCTCTTGTGGCACAGGTCCATCCTTTTCCTTAATGAAAACAGCGCAGAAATATTCATTTAACACTTCTGTTTTCTCTCCTCTATCCTACACCGCCCCCCTTTATCTTTAGTATGACCTCTCCTGTGTCCCTTCTTTTTACTGATACACCAGAAAAATGCTTTCTCTCTCTCCTTGATTCCCTTTGTTGTTTGCAGCTCCTTCCTAGCCTTGGCCTGCTTGACTACTGTACTAGACTATCCTACTAGTCTCCCTAGATTTCTTTCGATATTCCTTCTCTTCCTCATCCCTTTGGGAGTTCCTAAACAGTCTATATATGGCCCTCTTTTCCTTCACAGCCTGCCTCACATGTCTTATCGAACCAGCTTGGCCTTCTAGTATTAGAATGTTTCCCCTTTTGTCTAAGGCAGATTTTAGTACCTCCTTGATCACTGAACACTTTTGATCCACCCCCATACTATTCTTAAGACCTACTGGGTGTACCTTTTATTATCTCTCCCATCTTTCTGTAATCAGCTTTCCAAAATCCAGCACTGTAGTTTTAGTCTTGCTGTTTCCTTCCCCACATTCACTTAGAACCACACCGTTCGGTGGTCACTACTTCCCAAGGGCTCCTCTACATTAAGTGTCCCTGACATGGTGATGTTCAGTATTTGTTAGTACCAGATCCAGAATGGTTCCTTTTCTGGTAGGTTCAGGCACTCCTGGACCATGAACACATCCATTACTTAATCCAGGATCAGTTTGCTTCTAGCACAGGAGGTGGAAGGGACACTCCAGTTTACTTTAGGCAGATTAAAGTTCCCCATTATAACTACCTCACTTCTTCCAGCTACCATCCTTAGAGTGGTTCCCAGTTCCCAGTCATTGACCTCATCTTGATTTGATGGTTTATAGACTACCCCCAGCCTCAATTTCCTTCTTGTTCCTGTTTGTGTCTGTACCCACAGTGCTTCTACGTTCACTTCCCCTATCTCCTCCCTTGTGGCAGTGAGGCCTTTCCTGGTGTACAGTGCCACCCCCTTTCCCGTTCTACCTGTCCTGTCTGTAGAGAGTATACCCTGGTATGGTGAGGTCCCAGTCTGGTTTGGGGTAGCCCAAATTTCTGTTACCACTGCCAGATCCACCTTCCTCTCTGCAGTCATTGCCTGCAGGCTGTCCATCTTATTCCTGAGACTTGTAGCATTTATGGACACTACCCTCCACCATTTCAGATTTCTCCCCTTCCTTTTTGACCAAGATTTTTTACTGTCCTCTGCCCTTTTACCCTCCCCTTGTCTCATCATCCCCTTGTTCTCCTATTTTTTGCCTACCCCGGCCCTCTTTTATTGTTTCCCCTTCACCTCCCTTCCTGGCCCCTGCATTGTTTCTAACTGACCATCCCCTCTGTCCGATATCTCTGCCCCATGCTCTCTTCCACTCATTCTACTCCATCCCCTTACTTAACCCCCTTTGTGTTTACAACCTGGGGTGAGCCTGACTTGCACCATCTTCTTGAAAAGCCTGATTGCTTAAACCCTTTTTGGCCCTCCCTTATTCAGTTTAAATTCAAGTGACTGCTGATATAACACCCACTCCTTTCCTTGAGAAGCCTGAATTCTTCTCCAACTTGAGTGCAACCTATCGGGTGCATAGCGGGTTTTATCATCCCAAGTTCTGTCCCATTTTCCTACGTAGCCAAATCCTTCCTCCCTGCACCATTCCCTCAGCCAGTCATAAAACTCCTTTATTCTGTGTCTTCTAGCTGTGCTGGATCTAGGAACTGGCAGCACTTCTGAGAAGCTGCTGAAATAGCCTCTCCCCTACAAACCTGCCATGCCACTCTGAATATCTCCTGCACTTTCCCTTCCTCACATCCAACTAGGTCATTAGTACCTAAATGGATGACCACTTGTGGTTCCCTCCTATTTCCAATGTGAGTGACTCTGTCATTGGGCTTATGCGCTCTGTTGACGTTCCCAGAATATAGCCCCCCATTCCACCTAATCCCTTTCACAGTGGAATCCCCTATTAGTATGACTGTACCACTGCCTGACACCTTCCCATCCCAGCCACCCTAGAACAACCTCCCACACAGTGTACTTTCGTGTAAGTCTCTTCCCCAGTTCAAGAGGCTGCTCAAAGAAACATTCTTTCCACCTCCTGTATGTAACTGTAACTGCTACAAATCCTCCTGCCAACCTGTGTTTTCTCCTTTCTCTTCCCCCCAATTCTCGCCCTGTCCTTATTCTGAGACTCTTATCTTTCCCTCACCTTCTCCCTCTCCTGACTTCACCTCAATGCCTGTATATTTGTATATACTGAATTGTATTATATTATATTATATGCATAATTTGATATCCCTATAGTTCTGAAGATGTAATTTAATTTACTGCCTGTGTGATGCTTTGGTTTGTTACTATGTATGTTATTGTAAAAAGTGTCTGCATACACATACCGTGTGCTTTTAATTATTGTATCACTGCTCCTCCCTTTGTAACCCTTTTCCCCAGGTCACCCCTGAAAAAGGGACACTTCGTCTCAGTGGGCTAACCCGGTTACCAAAATTCAAATAAAATAAATAAATGTGGCTCATTCTGTCCTTTTGAGCTACTGAAGCAAACATGGACTTTTCTTGTCTCCCAACACCTAGACCTCCGATGTTTGGGGGGGGGGGGGAGGTACAGGTTGCAGTTCTAATGGTAGTGGCAAAAATGATTTACACCATCTTAGACAGGATGGAGGCAGTCCAGAAGAGGGCAACTAAAATGGTGCAGGATCTGCACCAGAAGCCATATGAAGAGAGACCAAAGGAGCTTGTATATCCGCAGAGGGGAGGGGGACATGATAGAAACATTCAAGTACCTCAAGGGAATCAACAAAGTCCAGGAGTGTAGCATCTTTCAGAAAAAGAGATGTACAAGAACAAGGGGGCACAGTTTGAAGATAGAGGGGACGGCTCAAGGGCAACGTGAGGAAGTATTTTTTCATGGAGAGGGTGGTGGACACATGGAACGGCGTTCCTGAGGAGGTCGTGGGTTCAAAAACAGTGGGGGAATTCAAGAATGCATGGGACAGACATAAGAAAGTTCTGGTGGGGGGGTAGGAAGAAGTAGGCTGTTGGGTAACTAGGATCTGCAGCTTATACAATAGGTAGGGAAGTGGGCAGACAAAATGGGCCAGGCAGCCCTTATCTGCTGTCAAAGTCTATGTTTCTTTTCCTTCTTATGACTTCTAATGAAATTAATGTGATTACTGCACTGTACTGCTCCCCATTCTCTATCCCCAAAGGATGTATCTGAAAAAGTTTTGTTACCAGCTCATTGTGCTTTTCCTATTAAAACATTTGAAATAAATTAATAAATATTCTCCATGCTAGTGAACTGCAGATGTTTTCTGTAAAGACACCTGAGGCAGACCCCTGATGCAAAGGGGTTTTGCGACAGGCACGTGTGGATGTATCAGAACATGCCAGAAATGCTCTGCCTGATTGACGGGCATTCTCTAATATTGCCGGACTAGGATCCAATGCTCAACCTGTCCGAAATACTGTAGTGCTGTTCATAAGGAATGTCTTGTTCCAGCAATTCCTGCTAAGCCACTGGACAAGGGGGAGTACTCCAAGTTAGCGAGTGGTCTTGCAGCACTCAAACATCCTTAGTTCCACTTTTATTTCATTTTCAATTTACGTCTTTTCTAGTGACTGAATCCTGCAGAATGTTAACACTTTTGGAGGTTCAGTTGGTGGCCCTGCTACTGGTGAACCCAAGGATTCCAAATCCAGAAACATTCTATTTCCCGTGTTTTTCAGCATTGTAACCACGTGGTTAGCTGCGAATGTCAGAAGTTGATAAAAAGTTTGTAAAATGCTGTCCTTCTCAGGAGGCTGTGCTAAAGAAATGAGAGGTACCACCAATCACTGATGCCTCAGTGACTAAATTGTTTAAGCATATTTTGATCCCTATTAAAGGGACCTCTCCTACTGCTGGCAGAAATATGAAGAGAAATACAGTCTATCAGCATGCTTTTGCAGCTGCTGGGTCCATTGTTATGTACACATCTTTTCAGAATCAAAGCTTCTTCCTCCCATTTCCCTAATATCCTCTTTTTGAGAACTGCTATTGTTGTCAGCCTTAAACTTTCTGCCAGGTATTCCGCCACCATAATTTCATCCATGAGATGAGTCTGATTACATAGAAACATAGAACTTGCCAGCAGATAGAGGGGGTGTAGCTCAGAGGTAGAGCGCATGCTCTGCATGTATGACGTCCCGGGTTCAGTCCCCTGCATCTCTAAATGTAAACATTTTAAACTCCTCGGGTGGCACACTGAATGTGTGCTGACTTTGCATGCAAAGGGACAGAGGCTTGATTCTAGGTGAGGGCACATATTTATGGGGAGGGGGTGGATAGAATGAGGGGATCTAAAAAAAAAAAAAAAAAAAAAAAGCTTGAAGACTGGTCAAGAACTTGTCAGCTGGGTCTCAACACAAAAAAGTACAAAATAATGTGTATGGGCACAAAAACCCAAGGGCAACATACAAGGGGGGGGGCACTGACGGTCACAGATCAGGAAAGGGACCTGGGAGTGCTCATTACAGATGACCTAAAGGTTGCAGAACAGTCTGACAAGGCAGTGGAGAAGGCTAGCCGGAAGTTGTGATGCATGAGCTGGGGCCTCACCAGCAGAAGGATGGAGGTAATAATACCCCTGTACAGTGACCACACCTCGAATACTGTGTCCAGTTCTGGAGACCCTATCTTCAAAAGGAGACAGGGTGGAGGTGGTTCGGAGGAAGGCAACCAAAATGGTACAGGGAATGCAGCTGAACACCTGTGAGGAAAGACTTAGGAAATTGAACATGTACTCCCTGGAGGATGGGGGGTAGGGGTGGGGAGAATATGATGGCAATGTACAAATACCTCACGGGGAAAAACAAGGTACAGGAGGGCAGCATTTTTCAACAGAAAAGATGCTTAAGGACAAGGGGTCATGCTATGAAATTAGAAGGGGGTTCAGAGGAAATGTGAGGAAGCACTTCTTCGCTGAACTAGCAGTAGACTAGTGGAACAGCCTACCTGCGGAGGTGGTGGGGTCTGAAACAGTTACAGGATTCAAGAAAGCATGGGATAGGCACAGAGAGATCTTGGAAGTAAAAAGTGGGAGGGGAGAGGAACCGGAGGCAGAGTATGGTCTACAGTGTCACATTAGGATAAAGGAGAATATAGGGTAGACTGGGTAGGGCTTGAGGCCCTTATCTGCTGACACCTTCTGTTTCTATGTTAGATAAGGACCGCTTGGCCCACTTAATCTACCCATTTTTCCCTGCCTACAGCATCACCGCAGATCCTGCTTAATCTCCGGTCCGTTATCCCTCCCCCTCTTCCTTTCTCCTAGATTCCCTTGTGCCTGTCTCTTGAATTCTTGAACCCCGTCACTGTTTTCATTCATTCACCACCTCTACTGTAAGGCAGGTTCCAGGACTCCTCCACTCTTTCTGTGAAGAAATACTTCCTCATTACTGCCTTTAATTTTACCCCCCTTCAGCTTCCTGTCATGCCCCCTTGTTCTTGAGCACCTTTGTTTTCTGAAAAAGTACTATCATCCTGTACCTTATTTACCCACTTTATATATTCATTTATTTATTTTATTTGTACATCAGTTTACAACCTTTGAGTCAGAGGCTCGTTTCCAAAGGTACCTCCTCACAAAGAGGACAAATACAGTACAACATTTAGTTACATTATTGTGGTTACAGCTTTTACATCATTTAAAAGTCTCTTTCTCATCCTCCTTTCCCTCCTCTCTTCCAGTATGTACATATTCAGGTATTTTAAGTCTCTCCTCGTAGGGCTTCTGATGCAAACCCTGTATCATCTTAGTTGCCCTCCTATGGACTACCTCCACTATGGCTCTGTCTTTCCAGAGATGGGGTCTCCAGAACTGGACACAGTACTCTAGGTGAGGGCTTACCAGCGATCTATACAGAGGCAGCATCACTTACCTCTTTCTGCTGGTGATACCCCAGCATTCCAGTAGCCCTCCTAAGTGCCTTGTCGCATTGCCTGGCCATCTTCAGGTCATTCGATATGATTACCCCCCAGGTCTCTTTCCTGTTTGGTGGTTGTCAGTACAACCCCACTTATTTTATACTCTGCCCCTGGGTTTCTGTGCCCCAGGTGTATTATTTTGCACTTGTTTGCATTGAAACCCAGCTGCCATACTCTTGACCACTCCTCAAGTTTTCTTAGGTCACTGCTTATCCTTTCTACCCACCCCCATAGTGTCTACCCTATTGCACATTTTGGTGTCACCCACAGAGAGGCAGACCTTTCCTTGCAGCTTCTCAACAGTGTCACTTATGAAGACATTGAGGAGGACCGGTCCCAACACTGATCCTTGAGGCACCCCACTGGTCACCCTCCCTTCCTCGGCGTGAACTCTGTTTACTACCACCCTTTGCCGC
The DNA here is from genome assembly GCA_016271365.2 of Neoceratodus forsteri. NCBI lineage: Eukaryota > Metazoa > Chordata > Ceratodontiformes > Ceratodontidae > Neoceratodus > Neoceratodus forsteri. The sequence continues at coordinate 670,028,875 of CM028133.1, forward strand.
CTACACCCTGACAAATTTCTTACCCAGTTAACCACCTTTGGACCCACCTTTAAGCTATCTAGCTTGCCTGTGAGTCCTCCTTGTGGAACAGTGTTGAAAGCCTTACTGAAAATTAGGTAGGACACATCGACCACTCCACCCTGATCTATTTTCTTGGTCACCCAGTCAGAGAAATGTATCAGATTTGTTTGATATACTTCCCAAATGAATCCATGCTGCTTCAGGTCCTGCAACTCACTGGATTCAAGATATTCCATAATCCTTTCCTTCAGCAGAGATTCCATTAACTTACCCACCACAGATGTCAGGCTGACTGGCCTGTAATCACCAGCCTCTTCCCTGCTACCACTTTTGTGTAGTGGGACTACACTTGCCCTCCTCCGGTCCTCCAGAACTACTCCTGAGTCAAATGAGCTGTTAAATGAGACTGTCAGAGGTGCAGCCAGTACCTCCCTGAGCTCTCTCAATAACCTTGGCTGCATCCTGTCTGTCCCCATCACTATGTCCACTTTCGGATTAGCGACTCCCTTTAGGACTGTCTCCAAGAACAGACCAGTGTCCACCTCCCTCCAGTGCTCCTGTTACTTTTTGTGACCTCTGTCCAACTCCTTTCTCTGTGAACACTGAACAAATGTGTCCATTCAGGATGTTTGCCTTTTCCTGGTCCCCCTCTGCACAGTAACCTCTTTTCCTTTTTAACCTTACAATCCCACCCCTGGTCTTCCTGTTTTCGCTTGCATACCAAAAAAATGTCTTGTCCCCTTTCATTACCACCTGGGCTCATCTCTCTTCTGTTTGTGCTCCTTACTGCCCTCCCTGCTTCCCTCTGGTTCCCCTGGTACACTTCTCTATCCTCCTCCCTGTACATCTCCTTGTACCCCCTGAATTCTACCCTCTCAGCTTTTACCTTTTTTGCCACCTCTTTCCAGAACCATAGAGGTCTCTTTTTTCCTCTTGTTTTTGCTCACTTGTTTGATGCAGAGATTTGTTGCACTCATTACGGCCTTTTTATCTTTGCCCACTGTTCCTCCACCTTACCCAGGTCATCCCCCACCCCAGGCCAGGTCATTCCTGAGGCATTCATTCAGCTCTACAAAATCAGCTGTCCTTATATTGAACCTCACTGTACAGTGATCACTGGTTCCCAGGTGGCCTCCCACTTTGACGTCTGCAACAGTGTCCCTGTTGGTGAGTACCATGTCCAGTATTGCCCCATCATGAGTGGGTTCATTGACTAGTTGCTTGATGAGCAGTCCTTGTGAGGAGTCCAGGACATCCTTGCTCCTCCTCCTAGCTGAAGCCATAACTGGGTGGCTCCAATCTACAGACGGCAGACTGAAATCCCCCCACCAGCAGTACCTCCCCCTTTTCTGTCATTTTGTTAATGGCTTCTACCAGTACCTTATCTAACTCCTCCCCCTGTGCTGGAGGTCTGTTGGTCATGCCATTGTGAATACTGGCTCCGTTCCCCATCTCCAGGGTGACCCACAGTACCTCTGTCCCCCATATTCCTGTATCGCCAGCACCACACCCCCTTCTTTCCTTCCTACCCTGACTTTCCTAAACAGAGTATAGTCTGATATGGTTGTGTCCAAGTTATGGTTTTCAGAGCATCATGACTCTGTAGTGGCAACAATATCCTGGTCAACCCCTGCCATGATGGCCTCTAGGGCTGGAATCTTATTTTGCAGACTTCTAGCATTTACCCACATGGCCTTCCAGATTTTATTAGCACTTTTTTTCCTTTTTGCACCCTCCCCTTAATGCTCCCGTTTCCATATCCCTTTGTCTCTGTCACCCTGCTTCCTTCCTTACTTTTAACCCTCGGGGGTTTCTCTCCCCACTGGTTCTTCCTACTCTCTGCCTCAGCCTTTGGGAGTGGGGATGGTTTCTGGCTCCCCGATTACGTCCTCCTTGCAGACCAGGCCTCCAAGGCACACTGCATGTTATTCCCTTTGTTGGGTGTTACATTGTTCGGACAATAATTGAACAAGAGTCTGAATGATATCAAAAGCAAGAAAGATCAGTTGCACCATTTTCTAAAGGTAGCAGATCTCCAATAAAGTACACTTCTTAGGGAAGAGACTTTGGATGTGCTAGATATAATGGAGGTTTTGAAAATTGATGAGGTAGAGGCTTCTTTGATGGCATTAAGTTCTCTCAAAATAGAGCCTCTTTCTCCATAGTCACTCTAGAGAAGCCAGCAGAAAAGGCATATTCCGCTGCACAAGGATTTGCAGGCCCATTTGTTGCCTCTAGCCCTTAGGGGAAAATCTTTAGGAATTTGTCTGTGGACTCAGGCCAGAGCTGACTCATGGGTGCAAGAGATCATCCTTCTCAGTTATGCAGTAGCCTAGTCATCTGTGCTCTCAAAGTCTGGTTCTTTCTGTTTCCAGTACTCTGAAACAAAGAAAAGTGGTGGGCCAGAACCTGTACCATGTGCTGCAGCTTGAGGTAATAGTTTTGGACTCCCTACCAGAGGGGAGACAGGGGGTCTGCTTGTTTTCATCATAGTCTCAAAGAAATTGGGGGTTGGGGATTTCACCTAATTTCAGATAGGCAGAGTCTAAACAGGTACTGGAGACAAACCAGTTTCAAGATGGAGTCCCTCCTGTCAGTTATCGGGGTAGTGCAACTGGAGGACTAACTAGTTCCCATCTATCTGTTGCGTGTATATTTTCATCTTCTGATCTGCCATGCTCATTGGAGATGTCTGAGGTTTGCCATTCGAAATCAGCATTTTTAGTTCTCCCCTTCAGACTCATTTCTGCTTCAGGTGTCTTGATGAATTTCAGGGCAGTTCCTGCGTGTCAGAAGGGCATGTGCTGAAATGGATGACTGAGACGAGAGATGGCAGATCATTTCAAAATAGAAGCTATGAAGAAAATACTATAATAGAAGCATACCAATGAGCAAAAAATGCTGCTAGAGAGTCATAGTCACAAGGAAAAGAAAGCAGAACGACAGAAACTCCCCAACTTTTATAAGAGTACAGTTCCGCAGCATACAAGATTAGTGATATGAAAAGACACTGAAGTGTTTTAACATTGGATCCAAACCTTGAAAGAAATTGTCAAAACAAGCACGTAGAATCTTGTATGAAAGAGAAAAACTGGTCCATGCACCCCTGAAGCCTGTGAAACCAAATAGATGGCTATCATCCTTATCCTCTGGCAATTTCAATTGTGGATATTGTGTTCCCTGTGCTAATACAATGAACACAGAAACTTCTAAAAATGTAACTTTTAATCAGCCATGGTCAGGGAAGAAATCTGCAGTTAAACTATTTATAAATTGCAGCAGTGAAGGGGTCATCTACACTTTCAGCTGTCTGTATGGATTGATTTACGTTGGGCAGACTAAGTGGCCCCTGAAAATGAAAATAAGTGAGCTCGAAACAGCGATACGAACAAGATATTTGGACTTTGCCATGGCTCTGCATTTTAAATCGGCAGGACGTACATCAGTGACATCCCTCAGGTTCACAGGCATTGAAAAAATTGATTTGGGACCAAGGGGAGGGGACATAGTGAAGAAATTCCGTCAGCAGGAGACTTACTAGATTATCACATTAAATACTATGTTCCCATTTGGCTTCAGTAAGGACCTGTCATTTCATTTGTTACTAATCCTCAGTATGTGTATGTATAATATATAAGAACTCAGCAACTTGAAATTTGCATATTTTCGGACTGACCGAAGTACAATGGCATGAAATCACAATCCTGGGACTACTGAGTGAATGAACTGATGTTGGACATGGTCTTCATGCTCTGCATTTTCTGACCTTTTGAACGGATGTGTAGTTTTAAGGTTCTAGGGGCATGGATATGGTGCAATATCCACACTTAGACAGGCTTCCTTCCCTTTAATTCCAACGAACATCTTCAAGCTATGCTCCTCCCACCCACCCACCCAGGTGGTATCATCCTCAGCTCTGCCCCATGATGTCACATCTTTCCGCTAGAAGAGTCAGGTCTCTTCCTTTGCAGCTCTCTGCATGTGGTGTAGGCCCATTTCTTCTAATTGTGTCTTCAGGCATTTTTTCTCTTATTGGTATTAAAATCCCATCAGGAAATGGAGTGTGGCAACCCAGAACTGGCCCAGGGTTTAAATGGTACTTCACCTGCAACCAGAAGATGTCACGTAGCGGCCCTCACACTTCGTGCATGCATTGTCTAGGGGTTGAATAGAGCCGCAGGCTTGTAGCCTGGGTAAGACCCTGCTCTCCCGAGGACAGATATGCCCGCCTTCTCCTTGACCACTGGGATGAATGGGATTCTCCGGTCCAGTCCAAGGATGCCCACAAAGCTGTGTCAATGGCAGCGGGTTTGGCCTGTCAGCTGGCTACTCTTGAAGAGGAGGTGGCCCAGACCACGGTGGTCTCTCTTCTTTCGGCCCTGGCGCTGCTCAGTGAGCGCCAGTGCAGGGTCTTCCTTTTCCAGATCATTCTGTCGTGTCAGTTCCTACAGACCCTTGGGGAAGGTCTTTCCCAAGGGGACAAATCCACAAAGTTGAAAAAGAATTGTCACAGGTTATAGGACCGGGCACACTGTTCCCACTCTCACAACTCTTTTGACTGCTCGATGGCTGTTGTGTTTTTGACTTCAGCCAATCCTCCCAGGGCCAATGGGCAGGCCACTAGCTCCACAGTGACCCTGTCAGACTTGTTGGCTGAAATATGGGCTGACCAGCCAGCCGAGATTTTTCTCGACCCTGTTGACCCGTTATCGGATGAGATGAAGGGTGTGCGTCTCTCTCTCGGACTCCTGTCCTTTCAACTCTCTCCCAGAAGGGACAGAGAAAGTCAGCTGACCAGGCTGTCTCCTTCAAGGAGAGTCCCCCTTTGGGGGTTTCGCAGCAGGACCCGGTCCATGTAGTATACATGGGCCCTCCTCCCGCGTCTCCTCGATTGCAGCATGCTCCTTGCTGGTCAAGGACCCGATCCCAGTCTTGGGTCTCAGAATGTTTCCGCTCTCTACCTTCTAGGAAAGGCTCTCAACACTCTTCTTCCTCCTCGTCCTTGGATGACGAGAGAGACTCCACAGCAAGTTGTGGCAGTGCTACAGGGGAGCTTATGTGGCAGAAGTGGAGCCTCTGGCAAGGTCAGTCTCTCATATAGGCCCCGGCGCTCCTGTGGTCTACTATGGTGAGGTCTGTTCTGGTTCAGCCCTGTCCGGGTCAAGCCTACCCTGGCTTCTCCACTGATCTTGATGGAGCCTCTTCCCAAGCAGCTCCTTGCACGGAGCCCCATCCGAGGCTGCTCACCTGGCTTCTGGCCTTCTCTGCTGTCTTTCTGTCTAGAGAACCCACTTTGATGAATACAGAATGATCCAATGGGACAGAGGGCTGAGGGCGGTGTTCAAGGAGTCATCAGATACTGATGGTTCCTCCATGCATTCCTCTGGGACTCTGGGCTTTTATCGGGAGTCCTCCAAGGAACTTGCTTCTGACCATGACCCATCTCTTTCGGGGTCTTGCTCCGTCTTATCTTTGAGTCCATGGGGATTCCTCTGGATCCAGTCCAGAAGTGGGCCAAGTACCCTCTGACATATCATTGACCAGGACGACTCCCCCCAAGGTGGCTTTTCTAGTAGTGGAAGCTATCCTGTGTCCCACTTTGGAGTTGTGGCAGCATCCTGCTTCTTGCTCTGTGCCTTCTGCTGTATGGTCCGCCCGTGAACCAGATGTCTTCAAACGCATCCTGGGAACCTCTAGCAATCCCTTGTTGGCCGACGGAGTGGTCAGAAGGGGCACTAGGGACGCAAAAGATCTTGCAGGCAGCCAGGACCCTGTCCTTGTAGGGCATTATAGGTCAGCAAATCTTCCTGGAAGGTGATCCACCACTGAACAAGCAGCCAGTGCAGTTCGTGCAGCACAGAGAAGTAATATGAGTCGACCGAGAAAGCCCAGTCAACAACCTGGCCGCAGCAATCTGCACGGGCGTTTATGTTTGTGGCCCCTACCCTGTGGAACTCTCTACCTCATCGGATAGAGTGCCTGACAGTGGAGAGCTTCAAAACTGCCTTAATAACAGACCTGTTTGAGCTTGCCTTTGGTGCTGATCTCTCAATTGTTTATTTGATAATGTTGGTTTTATAGGTTTTACTTATTTATTGTAATTGGTGCTGTGATTTCAGGAATGGTGCACTTTAAAAAAAAAATAAAGCCTGATTGATTGACAAGGAATCTAAAAAGTTTGACCACACAGCAAAAAACATTTTACGCTACATCCTCCTTGGGTCTCAGGCAAGCGAGCTCCGCCACTGTGATGGCCAACTTCGGCCATGCTGTAATGGGGGTCCTGTACCATGTCATTCCCCACTTCTGTGAACTTGCAGTCTGCAGTCAAAGTGATCCGAGACCACGGCCGCGCTCTTGCCAAATACCAGCTCCAGATGGCCTTGGACATAGGTGACTTTTGTGCCCAATCCGTGGTGGCGGTGTTGGCTGTACGCCACAGAGCCAGTCTTAGGATCTCTGCCTTTATGGCGAATACCCAAAATAAGCTGTCGAATGTCCCCTTCTTGGGCACTTACCTCTTTGGGCCGGGGGTGGAGGGACATTCACAAGAATTGAGAAGTCCAGCGCCACCCTGGACTCTGTCATGTCTTCGCAAAAGGACCCCAATGGTCAGAAGCCAAAAAAGAATCCCTTTTTGTTTCAGCCTTTTTAGCCATGGCAGCCTAAGCAACAAAAGCTCCAGTCAGGGCAGTCCCAGGTCTATCAGCCTAAATTTAAGTCGTCCAACCAGGGCTCCAAGAAATCCGGTGGTCAGAGCAGTGGCACTTCCCAGTCGACCAAAGTCAGGCCCTCCTGTCAGCGTGGCTCAGATGGTAGCACATCCGCCTCTAGACCAGAAGGTCGTGGGATCTCGTCCCACACCAAGGTTGAACTTGCACCTAAAAACGCTGGCATCCGAGTGCAGTATTAGGGGGGTGCTATACTGCCGGGGTGTGCCGTCCTTCGGATGAGATGTTAAACTGAAATCCCTTCCACCCATCCTGGTGTTGTCCTGGTGGGTGTCCAGGTGGAAGTAAAAGAACCCAGGGCACTCTTCGCAAAGAGTAGGGAACATTCCCTGTGTCCTGGCCAACATTCCCCTTCCCATAAACCGGTTCATGTAAAATTCCAGGCTGCGTGTGGGTGTTGATGTGCGATATGGCCGCCACTACACATTCAGTCACTTCACTACCAGTCTAGCATTGCTTGTAAAGCGCTTTGGGATACACTGTGAATGAAAAGCGCTATATAAATGCTGATTATTATTCTTCTTCTCCTGCAAGGCTTCCCAGTGACAGGTTGGGGGGGGGGACTGCCTCCTGGCCATTGCATCCCTGCCTCAGTTTCCTGTGGGTGGTTGGCTTTGCCATTTCTGATATGCCTGGTCTGCTTTTACTATGGATAAATGGGTGTTGGACGGGTGGGTTGGGGTTTACCTCTCGATTTTGAGGCTCCCCTTCCTTATGGGGCCGCTGTCCCATAGGAGTTCGTGGCTTCCCTGGATATGCTCTCTGCCCTCAGGGAGGACATTGCCCAGCTCCTCGAGAAAGGTGCTGTGGCCCCTGTCCTGGATGCCACAGCAGGCCAGGGTTTTGTGTCCGGGTATTTCCTGGTTCCCAAACAGAAGGGGGTCTGGCATCCCATATTGGATCTGCACGATCTGAACAAGTTCTTGAGGAGGTGCAAGTTCTCAGTGGTTACTCTAAATCAGATAATTCCATCTCTGGAGCAGAGCATGTGGTTCCACTCTCTGGACCTCCAGGACACCTTCTTTCACATCCCAGTCTGTCTGTCCCACTGGCAGTACCTTCGGTTCTGCGAGGAAGGGGTTCTGTACAAGTTCCGGGTCATGCCTTTCGGCCTCTACTCAGCCCCCAGGGTCTTTACCAAGTGTATGACAGTGGTGGCAGAATTCCTGAGGTGCCATGGGGTCCAGGTCTGTCCATACCTGGCCAACTGGCTGATTGCTGGTCTAACCCAGGAGGTGGTCGAGCAGTCCTGGGATCTGGCCCTCCAGACTTGCTCTACCTTGGGTCTGCTCATCAACACAGCCAAGTAGCAACACAACCCTTCACAGATAATCCCTTCAGGAGGTGGTGAACTACCTGTTCTCCCAGTGGGGCATTCCCCTGCTTGACCTGTTCACCTCTTGGGAGAACGCAAAGCTGAGGCTGTTCTGTGCCTGCTCTCCTCAGTACAGGACACTGATGGGGGATGCCTTCATGAGGCCCTGGACCCTGGGTCTCTTTTACACCTTCCCTCCCTTTCCCATGATCCACAGGGTGTTGGTTAAGGCACGGAGGGACAAAGCGCAGGTGATCCTGGTAGCCACAGACTGGCCTCGCCAGTTCTGGTACCCCAGATCTCCTCAGCCTCAGCAGCAGCAGGTCTGTGTGACTCCTACATCTACGCCAGGACCTGCTCTTCTGTCACAAGAGATAGGTCTTACACCTGGACCTTCAGTCCCTGCACCTGATAGCCTGGTTCCCGAGCGGCTAGAGTTCCAGGCTTTTGATCTCTCTGAGGAGATTATCCAAGTTGTGGAAGCCACCCAGATGGGGTCGACCTGTCAGTGCAATGCCTTCAAATGAAAGCACTGATCCATTTGGTGCCAGGGCAGGGAGCTAGAACCCCTGTCTAGCACTCTGACTAGCATTGTGGCCTTCTTGTGGTCCCTCTCCCATTTGGGTCAGAAGTCGATGACCCTCAAGGTGCACCTGGCAGCCATCTAGGCATACTTGGTGAGGGCTGGTATGCTGACAGTGGCACAGGAAAAGGTGGTCAGGCACTTCTTTAAGGGCCTTGACCACTTGTCTTCGCCAGTGCGTGGAACACCATCACCTTCGAACTTGTTGCTGGTCTTGGCATTGCTCATGGGCAAGCCATTTGAACCAGTTCACAGGTGTGACATCTCTCACCTGTCATGGAAGACTGCCTTTTTGGTGGCCATTACCCCCGCCAGAAGGATCAGTGAGCTACAGATGCTTTCAGTGGAATCTTCGTATTTGGTGTTCCACAGCGACATGGTTGTCCTCTGTTCCTTCTGAAGGTTGTTTCGGAGTTTAACCTTAACCAGATGATAAATCTCCCGGTGTACTTCACCAGTCAACTTCGGAGGCCGAGCACAGGCTCCATACATTGGACCTGAGGCGAGCGCTCACTGATTACATGGAGCACATCGCTGGAGTTCAGGGTGAGATTTGTCAGCTCTTTGTCTCCCACGCTGAAGCCGCACCTAGCAGACCAGCAGCTAAGCAGTTGATAGGCAGGTGGATTGTTTCCTGCATTGACCTCTACAATAGATTGACTGGTAGGGAGTCTCCTGTTGGGCTTAGGGCCCATTCCACCAGAAATACCGCTGCCTCTGTGGCTGCTTCCAGGGATGTCCCTGTCCAGGAAATCTGCAGGGCTGCTACCTGGAAGTCATCACACACCTTCATTTCTGATTACCACATCAACCTTGAGTTACGCTGGGATGCTGGTTTTGGGACTTTGGTTCTCCTATGCTTTTTCCCCCAAGTAGGGGTGTGTGCCTTGCCCCCTCCTCCCAGAGAACTGCTAGCAGTCTGCCAGAAGTGTGGATAGTGCACCTCTCCGCATCCCTAGAAATAAGGGTTACTCACCTGTAACCGTAGATCTTCCACGGAGTGGTCTCTTGCAGTAGGTAATACACTTGGGTCATCGCTAGAGGTCGCTGTGGTGTACAGCAGATCTTCTAGCAGTCTTTTTCAGAGGCCACTCACAAATGACACCAGCTTCTTGTTTCCTGTGTAAGTGTGGATTGTCCCTAATATCCTCAGTTCATTTTCCCGCCATCTTCAGCTCGCACGCAACAGCTAGAGCAACTTCTGAAACAGCAGTCATTGACGAGAAACAACATCTAAAAATCTACAAGCAAGAAATTATCTCTCATGGAGGATTGGGGAGTTGTCCCAAGAGCTCCCCATCCACTGATTCTCATCACTGGCACAAAAAAGAGAAGGAGAGCTCCTCCTCAACCTCTGTGCCTAACTCATTCGACTGCCACCACCGTCTAGGATACATTCATATTCTGCCTTCCCATCGACGGGGGTTCACACTCTGTCGTTGATGGTGCCTTCCAGTGCTTCCACAGCAGTCTATGAATAATGCTTTCTGGGTTCCATCGACAGCACTGAGCAGGAGAAGCCCTCCTCAACTTCTGTGTCTCACTGCTCGTTGACAGCCACCATGACAGGTGCTCCACTGTCGACAGCACCTTTACATGCTGCCTCCTCGTCGACGGGAGATTACACCCTCTCATCGACACAGCACTTTCCAGCGCATTGACTGCAGTCTATGATGAACCTTTGATGGGTTCATTCGGTGCTTCATAGACGGGGGCTCTTCTCCCATCGATGGGGACGTCATTTTTATTGCATAATACTGTTTCCCAGCTGGCTCCGTCGACTGGGACAACCAGTTGCATTTGCCTTGCATACTGCCCCTCCACCCTCACAGGTGCATGCTCATAGGGGCTGGGCGGATAGGGTCTGGGACCCTGGACTTTACCACCCAGGAGTAAGACCTGCTCTAGCTATGTGTCCAATCACCTGCAAAATACAATTCCCCTGCCCCCCCTTCCCCCAACCGGACGTTACTCCAGTAGTACTGCAGGTCTTGCATGCCATGTGGCATGCTCTGCCCTCTGATTCAGGAGTGCTGAGCCACCTCTCCCATTCCCCTACTTATCTGCCTGAACACTTCCAGAGTGATAGAAAACCTTCCCACCATGGTCACCTCCCTCGTACTGGAATGACTACCTATCAGACAAGGCTGAATTACCAGTAGATTTTACTGGAGATCTGGAGGATGAGGACTTCCAGGAAATGGATTCTCAGCCCTACTCTCCTCCATTGGAGATTTCCTCTAGCAATGAGGATTTATCCAGGCAGGTGACTGCCTCTCCTCCGGATGACCCATCCTTCCATGAGAGGATGGTCCAAGTTAAAAAAAAAAAAAAAAAAAGTCATGAGATTCTTTACCACTGAACATGACAAACAACGCAAGGATATAGCAGATTATCTAAAGTTGCCAGAGGGCCTAGTCTTAGTGGCACCCCCACTAATCTAAACCTTTCAATATATTATGCTTGTAGCCTGGAACAAGCCTTCCACTGTTCTGGCTATCCCCTGCAAGTCGGATCACCTCTTCCAGGCTCCGTGGATCATCCTTTTCTATCCACCACTCCTGAAATGGATTCAGTGGTGCTTACTGCCACTCATGATTGTCTTAACCAAATGAAACACATGAGCTCCTTACCTCCAGATAATGGGACATATGGTCAAATGCCAGCATACACTCTGCTCCTCAGCCATTGACTCGGTCAGTAAACTACCTCCTTTTTAGGAACAGGAAAAGTTATTGGACATTATAGCTACTGGCAGTTCTATTTTCTAGACACCCACTTCTCTCAACATATGACTCGGCCCATCCCCTTCGGCCCACATGTCAGCAACTGGCATTACTCTGCATCACCATGCTTGGCTTCATGTGTCAGGCTTCACACCTGATGTACAACATAGAGTGCTCAATGCCCCTTTAATGGGTCTAGACAATTCGGGCCAGGAACCCAAGCTTTGACATATGATATCCAAACTCCAGGGAGAACCTTCCGACGGTGCATGGCATGTCCTATACTTTCCAGCCATCCTACCATTCTCAGTCCTCCTTTATACTAAAAGAGGTGGAAAATACAGAGGCTGTAATAAAAGCAGCTCCGAAGGTCATCCCCAGCTTACTAGAACCAACACTTCTGCTGCCAATGGCTCTCACTCTCACCCACCTGGTGGGACTTGTCAGCCTGCCTCCCAGTGGCTTACTGAGGCTATGTCCATGCTTCCTCGACCAGGCCATGGAAGCTGTGGGTGGTCGTTTTGCCCTCCATTTGGAGGCCTGGAACACACCTCTACAGAACACACAAAGGGATTTTACTCCCACTTCTTTTCTAGTATCCAGGTAAGTACTTGCCCTCAGACAATTGAACCTATACATCCAGTAGAAAAGGTCCCGCATGGTCATCCTAAACTAAAAACAAGAGGATTAGCTATGTGCCCTAGGTATGAAGGATGCCTATCTACATATTCCAATCCATCCAGTCCATCACAGGTTCCTTCGTTTCCACCAGTTGGGTTAACGTTACCAATTGTGTGCACTCCCGTTCGACCTCTCATCAGCCCCTTGAGTGTTCACCAAATGCCTAGCAGTAGTAAGAGCAGCCCTACGCTGGAAAGGGCACGTTGTCTTTCCATACCTGAACGACTGACTCATCTGAGCAGAATCCAGACCGGCTCTGCTTTCCTCCCTAGAAGCAACCTTAACTCTTTTTCCAAGCTCTAGGTATTATAGTCAATTGATCAAAGTCCAACTCAATCCCTACACAGTCGCTTCAATAAATAGGAGTGGTTCTAGACACTGTCTTCATCAAAACCTACCTTCTGGCAGGCAAGCAACATGCCTTGATCTCTGGCATTGCAGATACAAGCCCCAAAAGTTGTCTCAGCCAAATGCATGCTGTGTCTCCTGGGTTATATGGCCGCTACCATCTCTACAGTAGCTTTCACCCATCTTCGTATGAAACTAGTCCAGTGGGTTCTCCAGAACCAGTGATCTCAACATTGCGCTCTGCCCTAGTCGTGGACACTCTGTGCCAACCTATGTCAAAGCATGTCCTACCAGTTCCCCACTCCCACGCAGACGTTGACCACGGATGCATCACTGGAAGGGTGAGATGCATGCCTGGGTCTTTACAGGACACACAGCAAGTGGACCATCTCCATCCCTCATCCCCACATCAATCTACTGAAGCTGAGAGCAGTTCGCTTAACCCTTCAGGCTTTTTCAACATCATCTATCTCCGGAAAAGGCCATTGCTGATTCAGTCAAACAACACTGCAGTAGTATTCTACCTCATCAAACAAGGAGGTACGAGGTCCCGTTCTCTATACAAAGAGACCCTTGCAGTCTGGCTGGAAGCCAGCCAGCAAAATCTAGTATTGACAGCCATCCATATAACAAGATGCTACAACCTCCTGGCCGACCTTCTCAGTCGCCAGTCATCAGCACTCGAATGGACACTTCATCACGAAATACCTCCACCAAATCTTCCATCTGTGGGGGACCACACATCTGGATCTGTTTGCTTCACCAGCCAGCCATTGTTTCCCCATATACTATTCATAGAAACATAGAATTTGACGGCAGATAAGGACCACTTGGCCCACCCAGTCTGCCCATTTCCCTGCCTACTGGATAAGCTGCAGATCCTAGTTAACCAGCAGCCTGCTTCTTCCTACCCCCATCCCCTAGAATTGCCTTATGACTGTCCCATGCATGCTTGAATTCCACCACTGTTTTTGACTCCACGACCTCCTCCGGAAGGCCGTTCCATGCATCCACAATCCTCTCTGTGAAAAAATACTTCCTTAAATTACCTCTGAGCCGCCCCCCCTCTATCTTCAAATTGTGCCCCCTTGTTCTTGCACACCTCTTTTTTGAAAGATGCTACCCTCTTGGACTTTGTTGATTCCCTTATCCCGAGCCCCTCTGTGGCCTCGGCCAGTGTGGTTCCATCTACTTCATAAGTTAATCAGTGGAGGAACCCGTTCAGTTGCCAGTCAGACCGGATCTCTTGACTCAGAAGCAAGGGACCCTTCTACACCCCAACCGGAAGGCCCTACACCTTCATGCTTGGCTTCTGAGAACGCTTTCATTGCATGTCTAAAAGTGTCCTCTCCTGTTGTTAAATTGTTACTGGCCTCATGAAAACCAGCAACCAGGAAAACATATAATTCCAAATGCAAACGCTTTTCCATCTGGGCTGCTTCCCAATCATTGTATTCCTGTTCATGTCCACTGATGAAAGTTTTAGATTACCTGGCCTTGATTGCCAAGACAGGATTAAGCTATTCCTCCATCAAAGTCCATTTGGCCACTATTTCAGCCTTCCACGAACCTCTGGATGGCAGATTACTGTATCAACATCATCTAGCCAAAATGTTTCTGAAAGGAATGCTACATATTAAACCACCTGTCAGAAGACCCACTCCTCTGTGGGCTTTCAATTTTCTAATAGAGAAATTGATTCTTGAGCCCTTTGAACCGGCGGCCACTTGTGACCTCTATTTTCTTTCTTAGAAAACACTTTTTCTAGTGGCTGTCATTTCAGCTCGGCGTATTTTCAAGCTCCATGCCCTCATGTAGGGAACCGTAATTTAATTTTTCACAAAGACTGGGTAGCACTTCGTGCCAACCCTTCCTTCCTACCTAAGGTAGTGTCCGAACACACCTTAAAACCAGTCCCCGGAGTTACCAGTATATTATCCTGAACACTCCAGTCAAGGTGAACACCTCTTACGACTCTAGATGTCCATCATGTATTACGATACTACACTAATCGAACAAAATCAATTAGAAATACTTCGCAACTCTTTGTCACCTTCGCCTCACGCAGGGATGGACTTCCAGTCACTAAACGGATCCTCTCCAAGTAGCTTAATTAAAGAATTAAAGGGGAAGGAAGACTGCCTAAGTGTGAATGTGCACAATATACCACTCCTAGAGCTATGGTTACAGGTGAGTAAACCTAATTTCAAACAACATGAAGTCTTGCTGTATTCTGACTATTGCAGTTAGCCCCAGCCTTTAAACTGCCCCGGAGAATAAAGGGTTAACTTTTCTATGCAGAGCATAGAATGCTGAGGTCAAGCTCAGTTGAGGTCTCTGTCTGGAGCCCTTTGAAATCTAACCATCAGATTCTTTACTATGCCTCACTGAACAGTCGCTCCAGAGAGTTCTCCTTCAGCTCGGTTCGAAGTCGGTTAAAGTCTCAGTTAAATTGTCGGTTTTAAACCGAATTTATTCCGCACCGTCAGTTCAGTCTCTGTCTGTGGTACCGTGAGTAACAGATAGGTTTTGTTTTGTTTTTCTGTGTGGAAATTGTAAAGTGTTAGATCGGTTCGGCTGAACCGATCACTTGTAGTGAATCCTTGTGTTTTACTTTAGAGTGTGGTTACCGGTCCTTATCGGTTCTACAAAAAACGTGTTTTAAACTTTTTTTTACAATACACATGACACAGTTAAGAACTGATAAGGGAGTCTTGCCTTGCGGTTGCCATAAAAAGGGTAAGTTTGGTTAGGTTGGCCATGTCTGAGAAACCCAAGAAAAAAACGGGCCCACTGGGTTTCAACACTGCAGTGAGTGTGGGGATGTCTTTGTTAAGGCCGATCACCACACCACCTGTGTTTATTGTCTGGGGTTTGATCACCTCGATTCAGACTGCCAAATTTGTAAAAATGTTCCTAAATCTACCCTTGAAAAGAGATTAAGTAGACTGAGGGGAAAAGGAGGCAGAGAAGTCCGCTGACCCGGATGGCCAGCCAGTTCGGTTCCAACCGAACCAGAAGGAGTGCCCTCTGACCAGGCGATACTTCTTGGGCAAGAGGAGAGCCGATCCTGAGGGTCAGTTCTACAAAGAGAGAAACGCAAAGAAAAATCGACTAGTTCGGATCCAGAGGTTCATGTTCCCGACAGCCAAGAGATAGCCAGAGCAATTCAGATTGTGAACGCTCGCCTCGTTCCACCCTATCCAGCACCTTTTGGCAGGGGTTCGGTTTGGTTGGTTCCCCCGGTTCAAGATTATACCCCTGAAGATTTTTATGAGCCAGAGTTTGAGGAGGAGGGGGAGTTTGAAGATGATGGCGATGATGGTGAAAGTCTGTATGTGCCTGTGGAACTGGACATCTCCCCAGACAGACCTTCTGGTGTTTCCCCTCCTAGGCTTTCTGAGTCCCCTTCCCATTTTCTGTTTTACAGAAAAGTGTCTGAAACCCTCCAGCTCCCTATGGAGGAGGCAGTGGAGTGGAGGATCAAGAGGAGCCTGATTATGTAAAAATGATGGACATCCCAGAGTCCAGCAGACTGTCTATTCCCCTTCACAAATCCTTTGGGAAGCAGACACAAAAAGTCCTGAAGTCTCCCAATTCTGTACCTCCTGTTGACAGAAGGATGGAAAAGAGGTACACACTATCAGGCTCAGTTACGGAGTTTTTATACCTGCAGTGCAACCATGTTGGGGTAGTGCAGGCTGCTGCCTGTGACAAGGCAAACATTCCCTTGGCTTCACAACCCCCGGACAAAGACTCTAGGAAGATTGATGCCATGGCAAAAAAGCAATACATGGCATCTTCTTTGGGACTCAGGCAGGCAAGTTATATGTCCTGTACAGCCAGGTACCAGAAGTCCAGGTGGGACACAGTACTGGCACTGGCTAAACAGGCCTCCCCCCAGCTAGCCAAGGAGCTGGAGGAGGTGGCTGCAGATGGGACTGAGGCATCAAAAGTACAGTTTCATGCTGCTGTGGACTCCAGTGATGTGTCATCAAGAGTCATGGCTACATCTGTGGCTCTTCGGAGAATGGCTTGGCTCAAATGTTCTAGCCTGTCACAGGACACCCAGGCTAAGGCCATGGATTTTCCTGTAGTGGGTAATTCTCTGTTTGGGGAGCAGACAGAGAATTACATGAAGAAAATGGATGAGTACAGGACCACTTACAGGAGTGCTCAGGCCAGGGAGAGGCAGGAAGCTCCTCAAAGGCAGCAGTCTAGGGGCAGGGGTAGGCCTTTTCATAGGCCTTTTTACCAAGCACAGGCCTCTTCTCCCTTTTCACAGAGGGGGTTCTTCAGAGGGAGAGGCAGAAGGGGGATGAGCAGGGCTGCATCCACTCCTCAGCCTAAGGCCCCTGCCAAGCAGACACCCTGATGGGTCTGCCAGGGTCGACTCTCCTATTCTGGTAGGGGCAGGCTGGTTTACTTTGTCCAGTACTGGATGTCTATTACCTCAGACAAGTGGGTCCTGGAAGTAGTAAGCCAGGGACTGGTTCTTAGCCTCAAACAATTTCCGAAGATGAGAGCCAGATCTTTTCCACCTGCAGGTCTCTCAGAAACCCTTGCCCTAGAGGCAGAGGTTTCATCTCTTCTGGCCTTAAAAGCCATAGAGAGAGTTCCTGCCCTACACTGGGGCAAAGGTCTGTACTCCAGATACTTCCTTACCCCAAAAAAGACAGGGGAGTGGCGACCCATCCTAGACCTAAGATACCTGAAAAAACATCTTTTAAAACCAAAGTTCAAGATGGTAACGCTGGGAATAATTCTTCCCTCTCTAAGGCCAGGGGGCTGGCTAGGCTCCCTGCATCTCAAAGATGCCTATTTTCACATTCCCATCAGGTGCTCCCACAGAAAGTACCTCAGGTTCGAGTTGCCCTCAGGCCACTATCGGTTCAAAGCAGTGCCCTTTGGTCTAACATCAGCCCCAAGGGTTTTCACAAAGTGCCTGGCAGTAGTCGTTGCCTTTCTAAGAAGGCAAAATATTTCCATTTTTCCATATCTGGACGACTGGCTCATAGTGGGCCAGTCTCCAGACCAAGTCAAGTCAGACCTGCAAGTGACCCAGCAAGTGCTCACTTCTCTAGGATTTCTACTCAACCTTCCCAAGTCAGTTCTCGAGCCAGTGCAGCTTCTTACCTTTATAGGGGAAGAGCTGGATACTGTCAAAGCAAGAGCCTTTCTTCCCCTGGAACGAGCAATAGTTCTAATAGAACTGGCGTCTTCTTTCAGCCTTCAGGTGTCTCGACCAGCAAGGCATTTCCTCCAGCTCTTGGGCCATATGGCAGCTTCTACAGCAGTGGTCCAAGGGGTAAGATCCAGATGAGGGACATTCAGTTCCATCTGAGGGCCTTTTGGTCCCAGAGGAAGGACTCCCTTACCAAACTGATTCCAGTGACCTGGACCCTGATCCAAGCCCTTCAGTGGTGGCAGGATCAAGACAATTTAAGGCAAGGGGTCCCATTTGCCACTCAGTCTCATTCAGTGGTCCTTACCACGGATGCTTCCCTTCTTGGCTGTGGAGCCCATCTGGGGGCCCTCACTGCCCAGGGGCTGTGGTCCCCTCAGGAATCCCTTCTCCATATCAATCTCCTAGAACTCAGGGCAGTTTTTGTGGCATTGCAAGCATTCTCTCAGTCAGTGCAGAACAAGGTGGTTCAGGTCAGAACAGACAACACCACCACCATGTGGTACATCAACAAGCAGGGAGGCACTCTCTCTACGGCCTTGTGCACAGAAGCCATGAAGTTGTGGTCCCTGGCTTATTCCCTGCAAACCTCTCTGATAGCAGTCCACCTTCCAGGGAAGGACGGTGTGCCAGCAGATGCACTGAGCAGGATCTCACAGGGCCATCACGAATGGTTCCTGAACCCTCTGGTCTTGAAGGTGATTTTTTCAAGGTGGGGCACTCCAGAGATGGATCTCTTTGCAGCCCCAGACAGTCACCAACTTCCTCTGTTTTGTTGCAGGCCCCCAGTCTTGGGTTCAGTCCCTCTGGATGCTCTGATTCTGAACTGGGAGGGGAAATTTCTGTATGCCTTCCCTCCTTTTCCTCTACTGTTCAAAGTTTTAGTCAAGATAAGGTCACAACCTTGCAAAGTGATTCTGATTGCTCCAGACTGGGCCAGACAACCTTGGTACCCCCTGTTGCTGTCCCTAACAGTCTATCTTCCCCTGTCACGTCCCAGGAATTACAACCTGTTAACCTCCTCTTAGGGGAGGATTTGGTACCCCAATCTTCAGTCTCTCAATCTCAAGGCATGGCTGTTGAAGAGTTAGCTTATGCAGATTTGCATCTGTCTCAGGGAGTTCTGGATATTCTCAAAGCCTGCCACTAGAAAAACCTAGAACTCCAAATGGAAGAAATTCAGCATTTGGTGTTCCAAGAAACATGTTTCCCCAGATACTGCTGATTTGTCCACAGTTCTGGATTATATGGTCCCTCTGAAAGGCTTAGGCCTCAGGCCAGCTACTCTCAAGGTGCACTTGTCAGCTGTTTCTGCTTTTCTGTCAGTGGGAAAGTCTTCCTCACTATCATCTCATCCTGTGTTCTGTCAATTTTTTAAGGGATTGCTTCATACCAGTCCTCCCTTTAGAGACCCTGCCCCTGCCTGGGATTTAAATGTTTGCATTGCTCAACTTATGCAACCCCGCTTTGAACCTGTGTCCTCAGCAGAGCTTAAGTACTTGACTTGGAAAACTGTGTTTTTAGTAGCCATTACCTCTGCCAGACGTATCAGTGAACTGCAAGCCCTGGCAGTGGAACCTGATTTTATCTCCTTTCACAGGGATAAAGTGGTCCTTAGAACCAATAGAAGGTTCTTGCCCAAAGTGGTTTCAGATTTCCACTTGAATTGGTCTACGTCTCTCCCTGTTTTCTTCACCGATCATTCTTCTTCAGGAGAGAGGAGGCTACACAGTTTAGATGTTAAAAGGGCCCTTAGCTACTATATAGAATTTACCAAGGGTCACAGGTTTGATTCCCTCCAGTTGTTCCTCACTTATGGAGAAGTGGGAAAGGGCAGACCTGCCACCAAGAGAACTATTGCCAGGTGGATTGTGTCTTATATACAATTCTGCTATGAGAAACTAGGAAAATTCCACCCTCAGGCCTGAGGGCTCACTCCAGCAGAGGTACAGCTGCTTCCTTGGCTGCTGCCAGGGATATTCCTCTCTTAGAAATTTGTCAAGCAGCCACCTGGAAAACAGTCCATACCTTTACCAAGCATTACTCTCTGGATATCCAGACTAGGAGTGATGCTCGGCTTGGCACTGCAGTACTTCAGAGCCTATTTCCAAAGTAGGTTCTGTCCCTCCTCCATGGAGGTACTGCTTGGTAGTCTGCAATAGTCAGAATACAGCAAGACTTCATGTTGTTTGAAGAAAAAATTACTCACCTTAGTAATTATGTTTCTTCTAATGGAGTCTTGCTGTGTTCTGACCTCCCTCCCTCCCTGCCTCCCCTCTCAGAACCAGTTTTTGGGAAGTGGGTGGGCAGGTGTAGTGTTACACCTCAGGGGTGCCCCTGTTACACCCTCTTCTTTTCGTTTGGGTGTTTGTTTTCTTATTATCACTCTTATTTGGGATTGGTTTTTGGGTTTCCTGACTTGAGTCTTGCTTTGGGAATCCAAAACTTTTTGTTGCCAGTTGGCTAGTAAAAATTTTTCAATTTCCACATAGAATAGTTAGTGAGTTTTTGCTCGTAAGAATCTGATGGTTAGATTTCAAAGGGCTCCAGACAGAGTCCTCAACTGAGCTCGAGCTCAGCATTCTATGCTCTGCATAGAAAAGTTAACCCTTTGCTCTTCGGGGCAGTTTAAAGGCTGGGGCCAACTGCAATAGTCAGAATACAGCAAGACTCCATTAGAAGAAACATAATTACTAAGGTGAGTAATTTTTTCTTCTGTGTCATTGGGTACTGGTTTTCTATTTTGCTGTTTGCAGCGGCCTATTTAAACACTCATTATTTCTTTTCTTGACCGCATCTAAAACAGACTGTACGAAATATGTTGATATAAATCTAAGAGAATAGGTATTCTTGGGACAAGCACATGAATTACTCAAACTCTGCTCGCAGACTGAGAAGTAGCCATTCAACTAACCCCACCCTCCTTGCTGAAGCTTGCAAGTCTGCATTGTTCTTTGATGTGGTGTGATGACATGTGAAGTGCAGGTAATACTGCTTTTCTATTTTGTACAAATAAAGGATGAATCTATAGCAAGGTTGATAACCTCATAATTTTTTAGTAACTGCAGTGCTGACCCTGTTCTCTGCCGCCTTGCTTGAGGAGTGTGTTCTCTTAAGTTTTGGCTCCTGCATTTTAGTCCACTTAGTTGATAGTAGAAGCTGGGTATCTGGGCTTTTTATATTCTGTATTAGTGGAGGTTGGAGCTCCTCCACCCCAGTTTTATTGCTCTGAGCAAAAAACTCCCAACATGGCTACTTCCGCACCCTTATTGGAGTGTCTTTTCAGTACCAGATGCTACTGGTGAACAAAGCAGCTCTCCGTACTGAACAGATAGGATTACTTTTGCCAGTCATTCAAGCTGACTGAGACCTGAGGTGCTTGATGCAAGAGCACAGGAAAATCTTAAAAAGAAGGAAGTGAGATTCAGTTTGCACGTCACGTCTATGTCTCCGTATTGGCGAGACAAAAGGATTCCAAGAGAGCACTGGATCCAAAAGCCCTTGTCATTTGGAGCAGATGAAAAGGAATTTTTGAATGACTGGGAAAGGGTTGTAAACAAGTGCAGCCATGATTTGATGTAGTTTATTACAAGGAAATTAAAAAAAGAAAGTGATAAAACATCAAAAAAATAGCAGAGATTGAACCCAAACTAACTTACAGAGTCACAGAAATAGATCTCAAGAATTTAAAAGGGAGAGTGGATATTCAGGTACAGAAATACTGGGCTGAACACCTTAAATATAAAAAAAAACACGAACTAGGTCAAAGTGAATACAAACAAGGAAATGTGTACGTATGGTATGCCCCCTCTTCCAAAACAGGAAAGACAACAGACACAATCTAAGAATGAATCTAGAATTGACTGACTTTATA
This sequence comes from Neoceratodus forsteri, assembly GCA_016271365.2. Taxonomy (NCBI): domain Eukaryota; kingdom Metazoa; phylum Chordata; order Ceratodontiformes; family Ceratodontidae; genus Neoceratodus; species Neoceratodus forsteri. Next base: position 670,050,339 of record CM028133.1, read on the forward strand.
CACCGTTTGAACAGGCGAGTGACTCAGGAGACTCCTATCAGGAGTATACGAATGAGATAAGATACATATAGCAAAACTGGTGCTTGATGCAAGAGCACAGGAAAATCTTAAAAAAGATGCAAGAGCTGATCTTGACCAGCACTCACTAACATGGCTCAGTAGCTACCTGACGGGATGCTCCCAACAGGTCAAGTGGAGAGGTGCTATATCCGAACCACTCACTCTCAAGGAAGGGGTACCCCAGAGGTCCATACTTGACCCCCTCTTATTCACACTATTCATCAAGTGATCTGAACAAACACTGTGGAGGATCCTTGCTGGTCCAATACGCAGACGACGCAGTGATGTATCGCTTCTTGAGTAGCACTGCGGACATTGGGGCCCACCTTCAATTAGACTTTGAATTGCTAGAATCCTGGCTGGTAGAAAACAGGCTAGTCTTAAATACCACAAAAACAAAGGCCATGGTTTTTGGTCCTAGAACTCTTGGTTAGGACCGAAACCCTCAACTCTCTATAGTCTCCTCTTCGGGTACCACTGTTGAGGTAGTGAAATCCTTAAAGTACCTGGGTCTGAAGTTGGACCAAGGCCTTACCCTAAAGCCTCATGTCGATCAGGTAACCAAAATGCTGCACTAGAAACTTGGTCTGCTCTACCGCCTGAATGCCCAGTTAGTTCCTGAGTCCAGGATCACAGTAGCGAATAGCATCCTGCTCCCAACTTTGACCTATGCCACCTCAGTCATGCAGCGTATGGGAAAACAGGAGTACAATAGAATGCAGGCACTATACAACAAGGTTGCCTGCTTCACCACATCATCTCACAAAAGGAGACACCACTGCGAAGCACTGGCCTCCCTTAACTGGCTGTCGCTTACCAGCTGCCTGCAGTACCCGTTATTAGGTAACACATTTAAGTTCCTCAGCTGCCCCCCAGACAGCCTGTCTGGGCTGCTGGTCCCTAAGAGAGCAGGCAGGCAGCTCCGAACCACTGGGAGAAATCTCCTGGAAGAACCCAGGGTACGCACCACTGCTGGTGCCAAATCCTTCACCCATGCAGCCTCGGTGCTGTGGAATAAGCTCCCACAACAACTGCAGGATGCGACTTCTTTGGGATTCATCCAATCCAGGCTACGAGCACACCACCTAAGAAACAGCACTTGTACATGCGCTAGAACTCTAAGCCATAGAGACTAGCTCCCAACCTACGCTGTCCCAGGCCAGTCCAGACCACTCCTCTACCAGGGAGACTCGAGTATACTGTCCATTGTTCTGTTTGTACGCTAAGTCCACTCCCTGTACTAGCTCTATTTATTGCTAATGTATGACTGTCGAAATCACACTGTGTACTAAGACTTGAACCCTGCACTGTGCCGGCCAGATTATAACCTGAAATGGGCAACGCACCTGTTTTCTCTGTATTCTCTCTGTATGTGAAATGGTCTTCTGTGTAACTGACTCTGTGTCATCCCTGAAAAAGGGACCTTCAGGGCTCAGTGAACCTACCTGGTTATCAAAATTAAATAAATAAGACGAGTATATCATCATTTTTTAGACGAGCGAGAGGGAGGCATAAGCCTGGATTCGAACTGAGGCCATGGAGAAGGAAGACAAGGAAAAGATTGGTAAGAGGAGGAAGAGGCTACAAAGGCAAATGTGGGTGGTGCAGACCACATGGGAACCAGGACTGTGGTACAGTCAGGAGATTACTCTGACACCTGAACTGAACTGTCAGTCGTAAATCTGTCAAAATTAGGTCTGACACCAGACCAGCTGAGAGTGCTGGGAAGAGGTCTTAACTTTATACCAACTAACAAACCTATTTCTTTCGGTGTTGAGGTCAACCATTTTAAATTCACAGAATCACAGACATCTGACAGCAGAAAAGAACCCTTTGGCCCATCGAGTCTGCACCCCCCCCCTTACTCCTCTCCATTCTTTCGGGCCCTCTCCTTCCCCTCACTTCCCAGTCCCATATGTCTTTCCCATGCCCTCTTAAATCCTTCCACCACCTCTTCAGGCAGTCTATTCCAGGCCTCCACCACTCTCTCCATGAAGAACCGCCCCCTCACATTGTCTCTATATCTTCCATCTTCCAATCTTAGGTTATGCCCTCTAGTTTTAGCCCCTCTTTCTTTCTGAACAGGCTCACCTCCTTCGCCCTGTTTATCCCCCTTCAAATATTTAAAAGTTTCAATTCTTTAGGAAATTACACTTGTTTGACTTCCATGAAAATAATGCTGCATCCAAGTGAAGAAATTGCAATGTACGAAGTGTGGCTACAAATGGACTTAGGTAGATAGATACATAGATAGATAGAAATATCGATATATGCATAGATAGATAGATAAAAACTCTGTTTCTCACCCCAGGAATTCTTCGGCATGTATTGACAGGTGCAGTATGCCAGCTAGGTTAAGCTGCCCAGGAGAGGTGGAAATGTAAATGAGGAAGGCATTGGCCAATCAGGATAGAGAGAGAGGAGAGTGCTGCCTGCAGTCAGCCTGAAGGACCTCAGAACTTTTTCTCCGCTGAACTGGCAGCACTGCCCTGGAGCTCTCTCTCTTCAGAGACCTTCCTGTGAGACTTTTTTTTTTTTTTTACTTTTGACTGCTGCCCTTGAGGTATTTTGAGGTATTTACTTCATTTTTGCCATTTTTAACGTGGCTGTGTTTGGTTCCATGCAGTCGCATGATTTTTACCTCTTTGGTGTATTTTTCTGAGGTAAAGGTTTACCGCATGCATGATAAATTTGCGTCATTTTTATTTTATTCGATAGTATGTAGTTTAAGCTTGTATTTTTACCGCATTTGCATCAAAATTAGTGTTTTATTTGCACTTTAGAGGTAAATTTTTTTCCTGCATTAGTGCTATATCCTGGAACCACTTTCCTCTACATTTTACGTAATATGACCTTGTGTGAAGGGTAATTCCCCTCTTTCCTCTGGGGTAAGACCTTCTTATTGTGCAGTGGGCTACTGTTGGCAAGAGGTGTGGAGGTGGTTACTGTTTCTTTCTCCACTATTTGTGAAAAAAAAAATTAAAACAAAACTCTAACAAGTTTATTTCAATTGGCTTAGGTTTTTGGTCAAAGTCTCATTATCTTGGCCTCTCAGTCTGCCTCCCCCCACTCTAAAAGTGCTCAGGAGGGTATCTTAAGTCAACACAAAGGTATTTATAAGTCCTCTAAGGACCCCAATGAAAAGAAGTCTGATAAAAGTAAAAAATTTGAGCCAAGCCTCTAAAAGACATAGTGAGTGGGGTTCTGTTCCAGTCCCTGCTAGAAAGACAATAAACACACCGCTGCCCCTCCCCCGACAGGCCTATGGAAACATCAGTGGTTGATAAAGATATGCCCTCTGCAAACGAAATAGCTAAAGCTTGGCATTTATATCAGACTTTACTATTTATGGGCAATATTTTCTCGACTCCTTTGGGGCCTAGTACTCCTCTCCATGACTCTAGTTATGCCCAAGGTTTTTATTGTAAAGGAGAGGTTGATGATGATTAATTGCTACAGGGTAGCCCATTAGACTCAGACGGCCACCCTGGGACAGACTTAAGTGATGACAATGATGAAGTTTCTTCCTTTTTTACATTTCTTAAACAGATGGTGGACATCCTGGAACTTCCTCTCCAGGACGACACCGGTCAAGAGTTGGAGGAGAACTATGTAGAAATGATGGGTCATACTCCTTTAAAGAAACTTATCTGCCCATACATTATACATTGAAGAAAACAAATGTTAAAATTCTGGAAACCCCTTCATCTGCCTCCGGGGTGGACAGAAAGATTGAGAGGAAACTCCATCTCGGTAAGTGTACTGCTGATTTTCTCTATTCACAGTCAGACCAGAAAGTGGTGGTGCAGGCAGCGGCCTGTTACAAAGCCATTGTGCCGCTGTCTGCCCACCCTCCAGAGAAAGATTAAAAAAACAAAATCTGGATTCTTGGGTAAGAAATCATATGTTACTGCTTCTTTGCTGTTATGCTTGTTTACTTACATGGCATATACAGCTAGGTATCAAAGAGCTTTACTGAACTCTATCTGGGCTATAGTGCAACATGGGGGAGACACTGTGTTCAGGGATGTCACTGAAACTGTGAAGCCAGCCATTGAAGCTACTAGGTATCAGTTTCTCAAGGCCATAGATAATAATGATGCAGTCTTATGGGTCATGCACAGGCTGTTTTGTCTCGGGCAGTTTGCTTGGTTAATAACTACCAGTCTCACTTGGGATATCCAACCACAAGCTATGGCATTTTCTTGTGAGAACAACTCCCTTTTCAAGGTCCAAACTAAGGCCTACATGAAAAGAAAGGATGTGTTTAAAACTACTTACAGGAGTAACTCAGCTAAAGATAAACCCTTTTCCTCCCAGAAGTCTCAGAGTAGGGGGCAGGGGTAAGGATTATTTACCTAGGGCATTATTTCCTATGCCAGTGCCTATGAATTTCTCCCAAATCAGATATTTTTTCAGAGGTTGAGGTAGATGAGGTCAGAGTAGAGCCTACCTCTACCCAATCCAGACAGCAGTTATACCGATTCCTTCTTGGTCACTTCCCTTCTCCCTGCATAGGACAGGTTCTCCCACTACTTCCATCACTGGTGTCAAATCACCTCAGATAAGTGGGTGTTAGGAGTAGTAGAGCAGGGCCTCCCTCTTCAGTCCCAGGCTCCCTGTACTCTTACCCTAACAGAAAGATAGCTGTTTGGGATGGAGGTCAAGAGTCTTGGGAAGGCCTAAGCCATAGAAGGAGTACCTCTTCCCTAGTGGGGAAAGGGTCTCTGTTTCAGGGTTTTCCTAACCCTGAAGAAAAATGGAGAGTGGCAACCTATTTTGGACCTAAGGTACCTGAACAAGCGCCTGCTGAAACCAGACTTCTTGTTGGTAACCTTAACTTGAGTCATTCATCCTCTAAAGCAAGGAGACTGGCTAGTCTCCCTGGATCTAGAGGATGCCTACTTTCATGTTCCAACAGGGCAGTCCCATAGAAAATGTTTCAGATTCAGGCTGCCCTCAGGCAATTACCAGCTTGCAACCATGCCTTTTGGGCTGACATCCGCTCCCAGGGGGTTCACTAAGTGCCTGGCAGTGGTTGCAGCTCATCTCGTAAGACAAGGATCTGTTTTTCCCTTCCTGGATGACTGGCTGATCATGGCCAATTCTCCTCGGGCATTTTCAGAAGCCCTAAGCCAGAAAAAGCACACTACAGGCTCGGGACTTCATAATCAACAAAGGAAAATGTCAGTTTCAGCCTGCCCACATCCTGCCATTCATAAGGGCAGAGCTCATCACACTGCAGGGGAAGGCTTCCCTTCCTATAGACCGAATTCAGAATTTTCTCACTCTGCTAAATTTGTTCAGTCTAGGCCAGCTGAGGCTGTCCAGACACTCCCTCAGTCTACTTGGCCACATAGCCTCATTTACCACAGTAGTCCCAGATGCAAGATTCCTGATGAGGGACTTTCGATACCACCTCAGATCTCATCAGTCTCAGAAAATGGACTCTTTTGTAAAGCTAGTACCAGTCACAAAAACCTTTATGCGAGCTTTGGACTGGTGGAAGGAAAGCAGAAAATCTCAGAGTAGGGGTTCCTTTTCAGATTCAGACCCTCAGATCCTGACTACAGATGCTTCCCTTCTAGGCTGGGGCTCCCGCCTAGGGGACCTGGCCTAAGTGGCACTTGGGCGCTCAAAGAGTCCACACTCCACATCAGTCTTTTGGAACTCAGAGCAGTGTTCCTGGCCATCAAGGCTTTTGCCCCACAGCTCGGAGATCAGTCAGTCCAGACAAGGACATCTTTCAGGCAAGGACAATCCTCTGATGGATATGCTAAGCTGCAGCAGTCAGGGCTACCACGAGTGGATCCTCAACAAATAGGTCATAGCCACAGTTTTCATAAGGCGGGGGTTTCAGATCTGGACCGGTTCTCGTCCAGCCCCAATCATCAGTTACCCCAATTCTGCCATAGTCCCCCAGCATTGGGGACCATTCCAGTGGACACTCTGACCCTGGACTGGATAGGGAAACACCTCTATTTTTTCCCCCTTTTCCTCTGATCTGCAGGGTCCTTCTTGAACTCAGGGCTCAGCCAGCCATCATGATTCCAGTGGTTCTGGACTGGGTGAGACAACCTTGGTACTTCCTGCTCCTCACCTTGTCAGTCAGGAAGCCCATCAGACTGCCTCATTCCACAGTCTCCTGACGCTTCCTCAGGCAGTATTAGCATCTCCCAACACCCAGTCTGTTCACCTCAAAGTCTGGTTCTTCAGGGGCTAGAATTTTCTGAATCTCAGTTCTCTTAGCAGGTCCTTAAAATCCTGTGAATGGCTAAAAAATCTCGTACTAGGAAAACTTGTGCTTCCAAGTGGAAGGGGTTCTCTTTGTCATACAAGGATAAGGACATAGAATTATTGCAGGCTTCTCCTCCTATTTTGCTGGAGAAATTTGTCATATGAACATATGAATCTGCCAGCAGAATCAGGCCTTACGGTCTATCAAGTTAGTCTGATCGAATGCGCAGCTAGCACCCTTATATTGCAGCTGAGCCCCTCATCTTTACCCCCTCGCCCTGTCTCTTGCCCTTTTGAAACTGCCCACTATGCTACAGGATACCACCTCCTCGGGTAGAGTGTTCCATTTCTCCACCACCTTCTCTGTGAAAAAATGCCTCCTCATCTCTCTCCGATATCTTCCACCCTCCAAACTGAGACCATGCCCTCTGGTGTCCCTTCCTCTCCTCAGCTAAAATATCCCTTGTGTGCCCGTTTTGTTAATCCCCTTCAAATATTTGAAGGTCTCAGTCACATCCAGCATGAAATTACAAGGAGGCTGATTAAGGGATAATGTGAGGAAGTTCTTTTTAACAGAAAGGGTGGTGGGTGTATGGAATGGCCTGCCTTAGGAAGTGGTGGATATAAATACAGTGCAGGGCTTCAGACAGGCATGGGATAGGCATAAGGGAGCAATACAGATGAGTATAAATAGATAGGTCATTGACAGAGTAAAGACCTATGGCACAGTCATAAGGTGGAAATAATGGGCAGACTGGATGGGCCTTTCAGTTCTTATCTGCCGTCAGCTTCTATGTTTGTATGTGTCTATCCCCCGATCCCTCCGTCCTCCAGGGTGTACAGACTTAACTCAGTCAACCTGTCCTCATAGGTTTTGCCCTCCAGTCCTTGGATCATCTTAGTTGCTGTACGCTGCACCCCCTCCAGCAGTCTGATATCCTCCTTCGGAAAGGGATGCCAGAACTGCATGCAGTACTCCAAATGTGGCCTGACTAGTGACCCATATAGCAGCAGGATCACATTCCTATTTCAAACAACATGAAGTCTTGCTGTATTCTGACAAATGCAGTTAGCCCCAGCCTTTAAACTGCTGCGGAGAACTAAGGGTTAACTTTCTATGCCGAGCACAGAATGCTGAGCTCGAGCTGGTTTGATGTCTCTGTCTGGAGCCCTTTGAAATCCAACTGTCAGATTCTTTACTCTGCCTTACTGAACAATCGCTCCGGAGATTTCTCCTGCAGCTCAGTTCGAAAGTCAGTTAAAGTGTTGGTTAGGTGTCGGTTTTTAACCAAAATTTATTTCCGCATAGTCGGTTCAGTCTCTGTCTGTGGTGCCGTGAGTACTGGATAGGTTTGTGCTGATTTTCTGTGTTGAACTTGTAAAAGTGTAGATCGGTTCGGCTGAACCGATCGTTTGTGGTGAATACTTGTATCTTTCTTCAGTGTGTGGTTACCGGTCCTTATCGGTTCTAAAAAAATGTGTTTTTGTACGTTTTTTTCCAGTACCCGTGACACGGTTAGGAACCGATAAGGGAGTCTTGCCTGGCGGTTGCCATAAAAAGGGTAAGTTTGTTAGGTTGGCCATGTCTGAGAAACCCAAGAAAAAAAACGGGCCCACTGGGTTTCAACACTGCAGTGAGTGTGGGGAGGTCTTTGCTAAGGCCGATCCCCACACCACCTATGTTTATTGTCTGGGGTTTGAACACCTCAGTACAGACTACCTAATATGTAAAAATGTTCCCAAATCTACCCTTGAAAAGAGATTAGGTAGACTGAGGGAAAAGAAGTCCGCAGACCCGGATGGCCAGCCCAGTTTGGTTCTGACCGAACCAGAGGGAGTGCCCTCTGACCAGGGCCGTACTTTGGGCAAAAGGAGAGCCGATCCCGAGGGCTCAGTTCCTACAAAAAGAAAACGCGAAGAGAAATCGACCGGTTCGGATCCAGAAGTTCATGTTCCAACCGCCGATGAAATAGCCAGAGTGATTCGGGTTGTGGAATCGCTTCGCCCGATCCGGCACCTTCTGGCGCAGGGGTTTGTTCGACTCGTTCCCTCTGGTTCATGATTATACCCCTGAAGAATTTTATGAACCGGAGTTTGAGGAGGAGGGGGAGTTTGAAGATGATGATGGTGATGGTGAAAGTCTGGATGTGCCTGTGCAACCAGACATCTCCCCAGACAGACCTTCGGGTGTATCCCCTCCTAGGCTTTCTGAGTCCCCTTCCCACTTTATGTTTTACAGAAAGGTGGCTGAAACCCTCCAGCTTCCTATGGAGGAACCAATGGAGGATCAAGAGGAGCCTGATTATGTGGAAATGATGGACATCCCAGAGTCCAGGAGACTGTCTGTTCCCCTTCACAAATCTTTTGGGAAGCAGACACAAAAAATCTTAGTCTCCCAATTCTATACCTCCTGTTGATAGAAGAATGGACAAGAGGTATACACTATCAGGCTCAGATACTGAGTTTTTATACCAGCAATGCAGCCATGATGGGGTTATGCAGGGTGCTGCCTGTGATAAGGCAAACATTCCCTTGGCTTCACACCCCCAAGACAAAGACTCCAGGTAGATTGATGCCATGGCAGAAAAACAGTACATGGCATCTTCCTTGGGACTCAGGCAGGCAAATTATATGGCCTATACAGCCAGGTACCAGAAATCCAGGTGGGACACTGTACTGGCTAAACAGGCCTCCCCCCCCCCAGCTAGCCAAGGAGCTGGAGGAGGTGGATACAGCTGGGATTGAGGCATCAAAAGTACAGTTTCATGCTGCTGTGGACTCCAGTGATGTGTCATCAAGAGTCATGGCTACATCTGTGGCTCTTCGGAGAATGGCTTGGCTCAGATGTACTAGCATCTCGCAGGATACCCAGGCTAAGGCCATGGATTTTCCTGTAGTGGGTAATTCTCTGTTTGGGGAGCAGACAGAGAATTACATGAAGAAAGTGGACGAGAACAGGACCACTTACAGGAGTGCTCAGGCCAAGGAGAGGCAGGCAACTCCTCAAAGGCAGCAGTCTAGAGGCAGGGGTAGGCCTTTTTACCAAGCACAGGCCTCTACTTGTTTTTCACAGAGGGGGTTCTTCAGAGGGAGAGGCAGAAGGGGGATGAGCAGGGCTGCATCCACTTCTCAGCCTAAGGCCCCTGCCAAGCAGACACCTTGATGGGCCTGCCTGGGTCGACTCTCCTATTCCAGTAGGGGGGCAGGCTGGCTTACTTCGTCCAGGACTGGATGCCTATTACACCAGACAAGTGGGTCCTGGAAGTAGTAAGCCAGGGACTGGTTCTCAGCTTCAAAAAATTTCCGAAGATGAGAGCCAGATCTTTTCCACTTGCAGGTCTCTCAAACCCTTGCCCTAGAGGCAGCGGTTTCATCTCTTCTGGCTTTAAGAGCCATAGAAAGAGTGCCTATCCTACACTGGGGCAAAGGTCTGTACTCCAGGTACTTCCTTACCCCAAAAAAGACGGGAGTGGCGACCCATCCTAGGCCTCAGATATCTGAACAAACATCTTTTAAAACCAAAGTTTAAGATGGTAACTCTGGGAATAATCCTTCCCTCTCTAAGGCCAGGGGATTGTTTCGCCTCCCTGGACCTCAAAGATGCCTATTTTCATATTCCCATCAGGTGCTCCCACAGAAAGTACCTCAGGTTTGAGTTGCCCTCTGGCCAGTATCAGTTCAGAGCAATGCCCTTTGGTCTAACATTAGCCCCAAGGGTTTTCACAAAGTGCCTGGCAGTAGTAGTTGCCTTTCTAGGGAAGCAAAAGATTTCCATTTTTCCATATCTGGACGATTGGCTAATAGTGGGCTAGTCTCCAGACCAAGTCAGGTCAGACCTGCAAGTGACCCAGCAAGTGCTCACTTCTCTAGGATTTCTTCTCAACCTTCCCAAGTCAGTTCTCGAGCCAGTCCAGCGTCTTACCTTTATAGGGGCAGAGCTGGATACAGTCAAAGCAAGAGCCTTTCTTCCCCTGGAAAGGGCAAGAGCTCTTACAGAACTAGCTTCTTCCTTCAGCCTTCAGGTGTCTCGACCAGCAAGGCATTTCATCCAGCTCTTGGACCACATGGCAGCTTCTACAGCAGTGGTCCAAGGGGCAAGATTCCAGATGAGGGACATTCAGTTCCATCTGAGGGCCTTTTGGTCCCAGAAGGACTCCCTTATCAAACTGATTCCAGTGACTCTGACCTTGATCCAAGCCCTTCAATGGTGGCAGGATCAGGACAATTTAAGGCAAGGGGTCCCATTTGCCACTCAGTCTCATTCAGTGGTTCTTACCATGGATGCTTCCCTTCTTGGCTGGGGAGCCCATCTGTGGTCCCCTCAGGAGTCCCTTCTACATGTCAATTTCCTAGAGCTCAGGGCAGTTTTTCTGGCCCTGCAAGCTTTCTCTGTCAGTGCAGAACAAGGTGGTTCAAGTCAGAACAGGCACCACCACCACCATGTGGTACATCAACAAGCAGGGAGGCACTCTCTCTATGGCCTTGTGCACAGAAGCCATGAAGTTGTGGTCCCTGGCTTAATCCCCTGCAAACCTCTCTGGTAGCAGTTCACCTTCCAGGGAAGGACAGTGTGCTAGCAGATGCACTGAGCAGGATCTCACAGGGCCATCACGAATGGTCCCTGGACTCTCTAGTATTGAAGGTGATTTTTTCGAGGTGGGGCACTCCAGAGATGGATCTTAATCACCAACTTCCTCTCTTTTGTTGCAGACCCGCAGTCTTGGGTTCAGTCCCCCTGGATGCTCTGATTCTGAACTGGGAAGGGAAATTTCTGTATGCCTTCCCTCCCTTCCCTCTTCTGTTCAGAGTTTTAGTCAAGATAAGGTCACAACCTTGCAAAGTGATTCTGATTGATCCAGACTGGGCCAGACAGCTTTGGTACCCCCTGTTGCTGTCCCTAGCTGTCCATCTTCCCATTTCTTCCCAGAAATTACAACCTGTTAACCTCCTCTCAGGGGAGGATTTGGTACCCCAATCTTCAGTCTCAAGGCATGGCTCTTGAAGAGTTAGAGTTTGCAGATTTGCATCTGTCTCGGGGGTTCTGGATAGTCTCAAAGCTTCTCGAAAGCTGTCCACCAGAAAGACTTTTTAACTCCAAATAGAAGAGATTCAGCATTTGGTGTTACAAGAAGCATATTTCCCCAGATACTGCTGAATTGCCTACAGTTCTGGATTATATGGTCCATCTTAATGGCATAGGCCTCAGACCAACTACTCTCAAGGTTCACTTGTCAGCTGTTTCTTCTTTTCTGTCAGTGAGGAAGTCTTCCTCACTATCTTCTCATCCTGTGTTCTGTAAATTTTTTAAAGGATTGCTTCATACCAATCCTCCTTTTAGAGACCCTGCCCCTGCCTGGGATTTAAATGTTTGCATTGTTCAACTTATGCAACCTCCATTTGAACCTATGTCCTCAGCAGAGCTACAGTACTTGACTTGGAAAACTGTGTTTTTAGTAGCCATTACCTCTGCCAGACGTATCAGTGAATTGCAAGCCCTGTCAGTGGAACCTGATTTTATCTCCTTTCACAGGGATAAAGTGGTCCTTAGAACCAATATAAGGTTCTTGCCCAAAGTGGTTTCAGATTTTTGAATCAGTCTGTCTCTCCTCCTGTTTTCTTCACTGATCATTCTTCCTCAGGGGAGAGGGGGCTACACAGTTTAGATGTTAAAAGAGCCCTTAGCTACTACATAGAGCGTGTCAAGGGTCACAGGTTTGATTCCCTCCAGTTGTTCCTCACTTATGGGGAAATGGGAAAGGGCAAACCTGCCACCAAGAGAACTATTGCCAGGTGGATTGTGTCTTGTATACAGTTCTGCTATGAGAAACTGGGAAAGATTCCACACTCCGGCCTGAGGGCTCACTCTACAAGAGGTACAGCTGCTTCCCTGGCTGATGCCAAGGACATCCCTCTCTTGGAAATTTGTCAAGCAGCCACCTCGAAAATAGTCCATACCTTTATCAAGCATTGCTCCCTGGATATCCAGGCTAGGAGTGATGCTCAGTTTGGCACAGCAGTACTTCAGAGCCTATTTCCAAAGTAGGTTCTGTCCCGCCTCCATGGAGGTACTGCTTGGTAGTCTGCATGTGTCAGTATACAGCAAGACTTCATGTTGTTTGAAGAAAAAATTACTCACCTTAGTAATTATGTTTTTTCTATTGGAGTCTTGCTGTATTCTGACCTCCCTCCCTGCCTCCCCTCTCAGAATCTGGTTTTGGGAAGTGGGTGGGCAGGAGCAGAGTAGCACCTCAGGGGTGCTTCTTTTACACCCTCTTTTTTTTGTTTGGGTGTTGTTTTATTATTATTCTTATTTGGATTGGTTTTGGGGTTTTGAGTTTCCTGACTTGAGTCTTAATTTGGGAGTCCAAAACTTTTGTTTCCAGTTGGCTAGTAATATTTTACAATTTCCACATAGGATAGTTAGTGAGTTTTTGCTCGTAAGAATCTGACTGTTGGATTTCAAATGGCTCCAGACAGAGACATCAACCGATCTCGAGCTCAGCATTTTATGCTCTGCATAGAAAGTTAACCCTTTGTTCTCCGGGGCAGTTTAAAAGCAGGGGCTAACTGCATTTGTCAGAATACAGCAAGACTCCAATAGAAGAAACATAATTACCAAGGTGAGTCATTTTTTCTTCTGGATGAGATTCCTCTCGCAATACACCCTAGCTTCTTGTTGGCCTTAGCTGCCACCTTCCTGCACTGAGCTGAGTTGTTCATGTTACCTGTTATGATCACCCTTCGGTCCTTCTCCTCCTCTGTGACCTCTATGTGAACCCCTCCCAACTGGTAGCTCCTCTCTGGGTTCCTTGCTCCGAAGTGCATAACCTTGCACTTCTTTGCATTGAAGCTCAATTGCCACTTTTCTGACCACTCCTCCAGTTTGATCAGGTCCTCCTGTAGCCCCCTGCCAACCCTCTGTGTCGTCCACCACCACCCCTATGTTGGTACCATCTGCAAACAGACTGATCTTGCTCCTAACGCTATGCAAGATATCCGATATAAATAACCCAAACAGCAACGGACCCAGGACTGAGCCCTGCGGCACCCCGCTTGTCACCGCACTTGGGGAAGAAAGTGCCCCCTCAGCCACCACAACCTGTTACTGCCTCCCCTTCAGCCAGTTCACAATCCAGTTTACCATCTTTGTCCCTGTCCCCACATACTGCAACTTACCCCCCAGCCTCCCATGAGGCACTGAATCAAGGGCCTTGCTGAAGTCTAAACACAGCACATCCACTGCATGGCCTTTATCCAGTTCCCTCGTTACTCAGTCATAGTATTCAATTAGGTTGGTCTGGCAGGATCTTCCAGGGACAGATCCATGCTGCTGACTGTCCTGGAGTCCATTTTCCTCCAAAAAGATCACCACCCTCTCTTTCAGGATTGCTTCCATAAGTTTTCCTACAATGGATGTGAGGCTTACAGGTCTGTAATTGCCTGGTTCATCCTTTGGGCCACTCTTGTGGATGGGCACCATGTGAGCCATCCTTCAATCCTGTGGTATACAACCTTTGTCCAGGGAGGTATAGCAGCCCCACCAGTTCTTTCAGCACCCTGGGATGAATCTCACAGCCTATTTTCAAAAACGTTTTTTCAGAGGGCTGCTGCACCTCAAGCCCCTCTGGGGGAACCTGTTCCCCACTGGCATTTGAACCTCTGTATAGCCAAGCTCATGGAGCCTCCTTTCGAGCCCATGGCTACCACTGATCTCTAGTATGTTACCTGGAAGATTGTTTTTCTAGTGGCCATTACCTCTGCCAGGCGGATTTCAGAGTGACAGGCCCTTTGTACAGATCCTAATTACATTAATCTCCACAAGGACAAAGTAGTCCTTAGGACCCATAGGAAATTTCTGCCCAAGGAGGTCTCTGACTTTCACCTTAAGCAGTTTGTTTCCATGCCGGTTCTTTTCACACACAACTCCATTCCAGGCGAACGCAAGCTGCACAGCCTGGACATTAAGTCTGCCCAGTCTTATTATTTAGACTGTCCCTTTACGAAAATGAAATATATTTACATGTAGTGAAATATATTCCAATCTACTTATTTTATAATATATTGTAATGTATTGGAAAATCAATATATTTCAATATATTTTAAAATTGTCAAATATATTGCAATATACTGTATATATGTGTGTATATATATATATATATATATATATATATATATACTGTGTGTGTGTGTGTATATATATATATGTATGTATAATGGCCGCTTTAGCGTATTCCGTATGTTGCAAAATATATTGATACATTTTAAATATATTGACATAAGGATGGTAAATATGTTATTGGTATATTGCTAATATATATATATATATATATATATATATGTATTTGGTTTTACATTTCAAACGTTTCCTATATGTACAAATATATATAATATAAACATGTAATGGATATTAATTAACTTACCCAGACGAAAACTAAATAAATTATTTTCACATATCTCTGTCTGTACAACTGGAGTTCATCTTGTTAATAATCATGGAGATATTTACATTGAATTATCGTTTTACAGTGCAGCTTTAACTCAAACACACATTTTATACATTTATACTTGTACATATGACTTACCTCACAAGCTCATGCTTGTTTAAGGCTCAGATTGGTATTTATACTGACCATTTTGTTTCACTTTTAGGTCAGGGTGAGATCCTACATGTACTTGCTTTATAACTTGCACCTTTCTTTTCAGTCTGTAAGCTAGTGTTGTAAGTTCAAAAGTATTGTAAAATTAGAAATTATCATGATTTTGGCTGATAAACAATGTTTTTGAAATATATAAATTAGTTATGCAAATGTACACATGGGACGAAACTAAGCATTTACAAAAACACATGTAAAATATATAAATATATGTAACATGTATAAGATATATATAATGTATATAAAATATATGCAACATATATAAAAAATATATGTAACACAAAGAACACAGTATATATTTTGAAATATAATATATTTCAGACGTGTTACTAAATAGATTGACATGCTTTCAAGCAATGCATGAGGCAGAATATGTGCTTTCATTATATGCTGAAATACGCTGTGTATTATATTTTATTGAGCCAATGTATTTCTTAGTATAGTGACATATATTTTTCAAACAACATGAAGTCTTGCTGTATGCAGACATTATGCAGTTAGCCCTAGCACTTGAACTGCCCCAGAGAGGAAAGAGTTAACTCTATACAGAAGCATAGAATGTTCAGCTCGAGCTCGGTTTTCAAACCTCTGTCTCTGGTACCTGCCAGTGTAACCGTCAGATTCTTTACTCCACCTAATAGTGAAGTCGCTCCCGGAGATTTCCTCTGCTTCGGTTTGGTGAAGTTAAAAAAAAAAAAAAACATCTTTTTTAAACCGATTCATTTATTATTTTTGGATTTCCAGCCTCTGTCTATGGTATAGGTAGTGTGGTAGATAGGTGGTGACTTGTGTGTTATTTTATGCATTGTGGAAATTGTGTTTTGTCTCGGTTCTTCATCGGTCGGTCCAGTTAGGAACTGACTTGTCTGATTATTTTATTGTTTTCTGGGGTTAGTGTGGTGTTCCGGTGCCGATCGGTTTCAAAAGAATCAGTCTTTTTTCTGTTCTTTTACGGAACCCATGACACGGTTCGTAACTGATTGGTTCTTTATTACCTAGCTTGAATGCTTTAAGGATAATTGGTTAGGTTGGCCATGTCTAAGAAAACCAAGAAAAAAAAACGGTCCCACTGGGTTTCAACACTGCAGTGTGTGTGGGGAGGCCTTTGCCAAGGCCAACCCCCACCTCATCTGTGTTTATTGTCTGGGGTTTGACCACCTCAAAACAGACTGCCAGATTTGCAAAAACTTCTCTAAAGCCACTGTTGAAAAAAGGTTAAGTAGGCTGAAGAAAAAGGAGGCCGAGAAGTCCGTAGATCTGAATGGCCAGCCCAGTTCGGTTGCGGCCGAACCTGAGGAGGTGCCTACTGACCTAGGTGATACCTCTTCGGGCAAAAGGAGGTCTGACTCCAAGGGGTCGGTTCCATCAAAAAAGAAGCGTAAGTCAGCCAGTTCGGATCCAGCACCGCGTTCTCCAACCGCTGACGAGATAGCCGAAGCGATTAGTATAGTTCAGTCGCTTCACCCAGTTCCGTCTGAACTGGTACCGCCGGTTAGGCGGTCGGTTCGGTCAGATCTGACTCCATTGGATTACAGTCCAGTTGGTTTCTATTAGGAGTGGGAGGGAGAAGAATATCCTGATGACGAGGATGAAGGTAATGACTTTGAAGGTCTGGATGCGCCCATTGAACTGGACATCTCCCCAGACAGGCCCTCCAAAGTCTCCCCTCCCAGGCTTTCTGAGTCCCCTTCACACTTCTTGTTTTACAAGAAGGTGGCTGAAACCCTCCAGCTTCCTATGGTTGAAGCTGCAGAGGAGGAGGAAGAGCCTGATTTTGTAGAAATTATGGACATCCCAGAGTCCAAAAGATTGTCTATCCCTCTTCACAAGTCCTTGGGGAAACGGACACAAAAACCTTTTCAAGCACCTAACTTCTTACCTCTTGTGGATAAGAGAATGGACAGGAGGTATATGTTATCAGGCTCAGGTATGGAGTTCTTATACACTCATTGCAGCCATGTTCGGGTAGTGCAGGCTGCAGCCTGTAACAGGGCTAACATACCTTTGGCTTCACACCCCCTGGACAGGGACTCCAGGAAAGTTGATGCCATGGCTTAGAAACAATACTTGGCATCCTCTATGGGGCTCAGGCAGGCAAATTACATGGCCTATATAGCCAAGTACCTGAAATCCAGGTGGGATACGGTTCTGGAACTGGCTAAACAGGCTCCCCCCCCCCCCCCCCAGCTAGCCAAAGAGCTGGAGGAGGTGGCTGCTGATGGAATTGAGGCATCCAAAGTGCAATTTCATGCTGCTGTGGACTCCAATGATGTGGCATCAAGAGTCATAGCTACATCTGTGTCTCTCAGAAGACATGCTTGGCTCAGATGTACTAGCCTTTTGCAGGATACCCAGGCTAAGGCTATGAGTTTCCCTATAGTAGGTAACTCTCTGTTTGGGGAGCAGACAGAGGCATACATGAAAAAAATGGACACTCCACAGAAGCAGCAGTCTAGGGGCAGGGGCAGGCCTTTCCACATGCCTTTTTACCAAGCCCAGGCTTCCTCTTCCTTCCCACAGAGGGGGATCTTTCGAGGGAGAGACAAGAGGGGGATGAGTAGGGCTGCATCCTCTTCCCAGTCCAAGGCTCCTGCCAAGCAGACACCCTGATGTGTCAGCCCAGGTCGACTCCCCCATTCCAGTAGGAGGCAGATTGGCTTACTACTACCAGGCCTGGAAGTCTGTAACCTCAGACAAGTGGGTCCTGGAAGTGGTAAGCCAGGGACTGGCCATTGGCTTCAAAAGGTTTCCAAAACTGAGGGCCAGGTCTTTTCCATCTGCATCCATCCCAGAGACCCTTGCTCTAGAGTCAGAGGTTGCCTCACTTCTGGCTGTCAGAGCTGTAGAGAAGTTTCCTACTCAACACAGGGGCAAAGGTCTGAACTCCAGGTACTTCCTTACCCCAAAGAAGACTGGAGTGGCGACCCATCCTAGACCCAAGGTATTTGAACAAACACATCTCAAAACCAAAATTCAAGATGGTGACTCTGGGAATAATTCTTCCCTCTCTAAGGCCAGGGGACTGGCTCATGTCCCTGGACCTCAAGGATGCCTTCTTCCATATTTCCTGTCAGGTGCTCCCACAGCACGTACCTCAGGTTTGAGTTGCATTCAGGCCGCTATCAGTTCAGAGCCATGTCATTCTGCCTAACATCAGCTCCAAGGGTGTTCACAAAGTGCTTTGCAGTAGTAGTTGTCTACCTGAGAAGGCAGGGTATTTCCATCTTCCCATATCTGGACGACTGGCTAATTGTGGGTCAGTCATCAGACCAGGTCAAGTCAGCTCTGCAAACCATTCAGGACCTGCTCAGTTCTGTGGGGTTTCTCCTCAGTCTCCCAAAGTCTGTTCTTGAACCAGTACAACTTCTTACTTTCATAGGGATACAACTGGATACTATCCAAGCAAAGGCCTTCCTTCCTCTGACAAGGGTACAAGCCATAACAGATCTTGCGTTCTCTTTTTTTCAGCCTCTGGTCTCTCATCCAACAAAACAGTTTCTTCAACTCCTGGGCCACATGGTGGCTTCCACTGCAGTGGTGCAATGAGCCAGATTTCAGGTGAGTGACATTCAGTTCCACCTAAGATCCTTTTGGTCTCAGAAAAGAGACTCTCTCACCAAATTGATTCCTGTGACTCAGACTCTTGTCCAAACTCTCCAGTGGTGGCTGGACAAGGACAACCTCAGATAAGGAGGTCCATTTCTCTCTCTCACGTTCCTTCAGTAGTTCTAACTACAGATGCGTATAAGGGGTCTGGTCTCCACAAGAGTCTCTCCTTCATATCAATCTTCTGGAACTCAGGGCAGTTTTTCTAGCCCTTCAGGTTTTCTCGGAGTCAGTCATGGACAAGGTGGTCCAAGTCAGGACAGAGAACACCACCACCACAATGTGGTACATCAACAAGCAGGGGGGCACTTAGTCCACAGCCTTGTGCACAGAAGCCATGAAACCGTGGTCTCCAGCCTATTCTCTTCAGACTTCCCTGATAGCAGTTCACCTTCCAGGAAAGGACAGTGTACTAGCAGATGCTCAGAAGAGAATCTCCCAGGGACATCACGGATGGTCCCTGGACCCTCACATACTACTGGTCATCTTCTCCAGATGGGGCACTCCAGAGATGGATCTCTTAGCAGCCCCAGACCATCACCATCTTCCTCTGTTTTGTTGCAGACCTCCAGTCCTGGAGACTGTTCCTCTGGATGCTGTCATTCTAGATTAGAAGCGCAGGTTTCTCTATGCCTTCCCTCCCTTCCCTCTGTTGTTCAGAGTCCTGATCAAAATCAGATATCAACCCTGCACAGTGATACTGGTAGCTCCAGATTGGGCCAGACAGCCTTGGTATCCTCTGCTGCTGTCTCTGGCAGTGTCACCCCCTCTCTCTTCCCAAGAGATACAATCTCCTAACCTCCGCCCAGGGGAGGATCTGGTACCCCAATCTCCAGTCTCTCAACCTCAAGGCCTGGCCCTTGAAGAGTTAGAATATGCAGGCCTGCATCTTTCTGAGGGAGTCCTGGATATTTTGAAGGTTTCCAGGAAACCTTCCACTAGAAAAACGTATAACTCCAAATGGAAAGGATTCGGCATTTGGTGTTCTCAGAAGAGCATTGTGCCTGATTCTGCAGGCATTGCTATAGCCTCAGATTATCTGGTTCATTTTAATGGTCTAGGCCTTAGGCCTGCAACTCTGAAGGTTCACCTAGCAGCTGTCTGCATTCCTTTCAGCAGGGAAAGGCTCTTCCCTGGCATCTCATCCTGTTTTCAGTACGTTTTTCAAAGGTCTGGTTCACATTAACCCTCCCTTTCGAGAGCATACTCCAGCTTGGGATCTTAATGTCTGCATTGCCCAGCTTATGCAACAACCCTTTGAACCTCTGGCTTTGGCCAAACTGAAGTACTTGACCTGAAAAACTGTCTTACTGGTAGCTATTACTTCTGCCAGACGGATTAGTGAATTACAGTCCCTGTCAGTCGAACCTGACTTCTTACCCAAAGTGGTATCATATTTTCATCTGAACCAGTCTGTTTTTCACTGACCATTCTTCTTCAGGGGAAAGAAGATTACACAGTTTGGATGTTAAAAGGGCTCTTAGCTACTGTATAGAGCATACTAAGGCACACAGAAATGACTGTCTTCAATTGTTTCTCACTTGTGGTGAAGTGGGGAAAGGTAAGCCTGCTACTAAAAGAACTATTGCCAGGTGGATTGTCTCTTGTATGCAATTCTGCTATGACTGATTGGGCAAAACACCCCCTCCAGGCCTGAGGGCTCACTCGACTAGGGGTACAGCTGCTACTCTGGCTGCGGCCAGAGATATACTCTTGCTAGAAATCTGTAATGCAGCCACCTGAAAAACAATCCATACTTTCACTAAGCATTACTCTCTGGACATCCAAGCTAGGAGTGATGCTAGGTTTGGCACAGCAGTACTGCAGAGTTTGTTCCCAAAGTAGGTTCTGCATTTCCCCTCCTTCTGTGGGAACTGCTTGGTAGTCTGCATACTGTCAGAATACAGCAAGACTTCATGTTGTTTGAAGAAAAAATTACTCACCTTAGTAATGTTGTTTCTTCTAATGGAGTTTTGCTGTATTCTGACCTCCCTTCCTGCTTCCCCTCTCAGAACCTAGTTTTTGGGAAGTGGGCTGGCAGATACAGTGTTGTACCTCAGGAATGTACCTTGCACCCTCCCTCTTAAGGGTGGGGTATTTGTTTTTGTTACTGTTGTTATGCTTAATATATATATTACATTGTCACTACCTTTTTTTCTTGGGTTCTCAACTTGAGTCTTTTTGGGACCAAAATTGTTGCCTTTTGGCCATATACTACACAATTTCCATACTTAGGACTTAGTTTGCTCATACAAATCTGACGGTTACACTGGTAAGTACCAGAGACAGAGGTTTGAAAACTGAGCTCAAGCTCAACGTTCTGTGCTTCTGCATAGAGTTAACTCTTTCCTCTCTGGGGCAGTTCAAGTGCTGGGGCTAACTGCATAAAGTCAGAATACAGCAAGACTCCATTAGAAGAAACAACATTACTATGATGAGTAATTTTTTCTTGCATACTATGGGTTAGAAATATATTATGTCAGTATATTTTAAAATATTTTTCATAATATATAATATATTACATTGGGACAGTG
This sequence comes from Neoceratodus forsteri, assembly GCA_016271365.2. Classification (NCBI taxonomy): domain Eukaryota; kingdom Metazoa; phylum Chordata; order Ceratodontiformes; family Ceratodontidae; genus Neoceratodus; species Neoceratodus forsteri. Next base: position 670,071,430 of record CM028133.1, read on the forward strand.
TATATCTCGTATTGACATACACTAACGCATATTTTTCAATATATTCCATTTTTGTAAGGGGTACTTAGCAGTTCAGAGAGTCACATAATCAGCTCTCTCTCACCTGTGGTGAAGCGGGCAGAGGGAAACTGCTGACAAAGAGATTCAGTTCCCACTGGATTGTCTTTTGCATCCAGTTCTGTTACAGCAAGGCTGGTAAGCAACCTCTCTCTGGCTCAGGGCCCACTCTTCTCTGGGCACTGTCGACTCTGTGACAGTCCCAAGAGACATTCCTTGGCTACAAGTTTGCAAAGCAGCTACTTAGAAAACTGTTCACACATTCTCAAAGCATTTTTGCTTGGATGTGCAGTCCAGATCTGATGCCAAATTTGGCAGAGCGGTGCTACAGAGCCTCTTTTCTAAGTAGGTTTTTGTGCCTGCCTCCCAGCTGTACTGCTTTGAAGTCTGCACCTGTCAATACATGCTGAAGAATTCCTAGGGTGAGAAGAAAAAAAAATTACTCACCGTAGTAATGTGATTTCTTCCAAGGGATTCTTCAACTTTATTGACACTCCCACTTGTTCTCCCTTGCAAAACCTGTCTGGGGATGGCTCTGTTATGGTGTTCAGCCAAATTTGCTTGGTTTTCTTGTTGATTTGTTTCATGATAGTGGTTTGCAATTTTCAGTCTGTTTTTGCTAACAGTGTTTGCCCCTGTAGGACACAGTTTTGCTCTTTTTCAGCTTCAAAACAGTTCTGAGGTCCTTCAGGCTGACTGCAGGCAGCACTCTCCCTTCTCTCTCTCTCTCTATCCTGATTGGCCAATGCCTTCCTCATTTGCATTGACTCCACCTCTCTGGGGCAGCTTAATCCAGCTGGCATACTGCACCTGTCAATAATGCTGAAGAATCCCTTGGAAGAAATAACATTACTACGGTAAGTAATTTTTACTTATAGAGCACCCCTTCCTGGAGGCTTGGAGCACTGCACACTTTCTTAAAACAACAATCAAAAAGAGTTACAACAGGATTTACAACAACACATGGCAGAATATAAAACAATATTCAAATTTATCTGTCACATAAAACATGACATTTGATATAATCTAGTTATATCTGTGTACATCATAGACTTGATTAAAAAAAAAATGTTTTAAGCACTTTTTTAAAGGTTTCCACTGAGCTTGCCTCCCTCAGGTGGACTGGCAGTGAATTCCACAGGGTTGATGCAACAGTGAAGAAAGCACGCTCTCCAGATTGCCGCAACCTATTCCTGGGGACCACCAGGAGATGACCCTCAGAGGAATGGAGAGCACGAGCCGGGCAGTGAGGGCCCAGGAGGTTTTGCAGATAGTCTGATCCTAGACTGTGCATAGCTTTATAGGTCAGTAATCCAACCTTGAAGGCAATCCTCCACCTTATCGGCAGCCAGTGCAGTCCACGGAGGACAGGCGTGACATGACAAATCTTGAAACACTAGTGAACAGCCTGGCCGCTGCATTCTGCACCAGCTGCAGATGGCGGAGATTGCCTCCAGATAGCCCAAGGTTCAGAGCATTGCAGTAATTTAATCTAGTTGTGACGAAGGCATGCACTATAGTAGCAAGGTCGTCAGCTGGTATCAGAGCCCAGATTCGGGCAATGTTCCTGAGATGGTAAGAGCCACTTTGGATAACAGCTGACACCCGAGTATCAAGTGTCTGACTGTCAAGGACCAAGCCCAGTTCCCTAACCTGAATAGAGGGGGTCAAGGGAACACCTCCCAGTATCAAACCAGGATAATTCTCCAACCCTCCCTCATCCCACTGACGACCAGAATCCACTACCAGTACTTCTGTCTTGTCCAGGTTGAGTTGTCAGTTTTGAACCATCCAGTTCTGCATCTCATCCAGGTAGGTGCTAAACTCAGAGGCCGCCATCTGGTTTCCAGGTGCACAGGACAAGTATAGCTGGTTATCATTGGCATAACAATGAAAACCTAGCCCATATCGCTTGATAATATCTCCTAATGGCAGCATGTACACTGTGAACAACAGTGGCGACAGGACTGATCCTTGCGGAACTCCACAGCGTAGAGGCATCGGACTAGATGAGGATAACCCCATCATCACCCTCTGCACTGTACCCGTGAGGTAGGACCTAAGCCAACTGATGACATTGCCAGTTAGTCCACACAAGTTCTGCAGGCGGTCCAGTAACTCCTCATAGTCCGTGGTGTCAAATGCCGCAGAGAGATCCAGGAGAACAAAGATGGTATGCTCTCCCTTATCTCTCACTATAAGGAGATCATTCAGCACCTTCACCAGAGCAGTCTCCGTGCTGTGCCCAGGTCTAAATCCAGACTGGAAATGCTCAGAAGGGGCAGAGGAGGCGAGATGGGTCTCGAGCTGGACAGCCACCACTTTTTGTAAAACTTTCCCTAAAAATGGGAGGTTTGAGACTGGTCTGTAGTTGGTGAGACACTCCGGGTCCAACGAGGGTTTCTTCAAAAGTGGTCTCACAGAGGCCTCTTTCAAGGCCATAGGAAAGACCCCACTCCCAGGGAACACCGAATGATCTCAGCAACCACAGATCCAGTCAGGTCAGCGAAACCGACCAAAAGTCGAGTTGGACCTGGGTCTAGATCACAATAGGCAGGTCGCAGCCTCGAGACTGTCCCGGCTACCTCATCCACTCCAACTGGATCAAACTTACCCCACATAAGAGGGGTGCCCCAGCATGTCACCAGTCTGATCCCGCAAACTCTTTGAGTCACACTGGAAGAGATCCCAGTCCTGATAGAGGACACTCTGTTGGCAAAGAACAGAGCAAACTCATTGCACCTCTTGCTTGAACTTGATCCTCCAGTATGGAGACAGGCTGGATGCAACAACCCATACACCATATGACAGAGCTGAGCTGTTCCTTGCTGCAGTAATCTCCCTTGACAGAAAATCTGCCTTTTTTTTTTTTTCAGGAGATTGCCCTCTGATAGTCACTGTAATGTGACTTCAAAGCTGATTTGTCCTTCATCAGTCCCAACCTCATCTAGCATCGCTCCAACCTCCGGCCCCTTAACTTTAACTCCCTGAGTCCCCCCATCAAACCAAGGGGTCCTCTGGCGAGTAGCTAAAGGCCGGACATGGATGGGCACAATCGAGTCGCAGGCTGCAGTGACAGCCCTGTTATAGGCCACCACTGTCTCCTGTGCACCCGTCGTGCACTCAGTCTCCACACTCGCTACTCCACACTTATTAAAGAAGCACCAAATCTGACAAACTATTCCACGTTATGCCCTCTAGCACAAAACCCTACACCATCCTCAGCAACCTTGTCACAAGGGATGTTCATAAGATGCTAAATACTCTTCCTCTGAATAGCGAGCGCAACATCAGTGAGAAAGAGAAACAAGCACTTAAAGAATTAAATGCAATGAACAGTGTCATCATCAAACGGGCCAACAAAGGTGATGTGGTAGTCGTTTGGGACAAGGAACGGTATATTACAGAAGGACAGAGATAATGAGGAAATACAGAGTTTTATGCCAGATTAACTAACAATCCCACTGAAATGGTGCAGGCACAAGACGATACCTGAAGCAAAACCATCAACTCCAGTTGGATTACTAAGAAGGAAGCAGATTTTTTGACAGTTAAATCACCAAAAAGACCAACCTTCTGTTTATTGCCTAAATGACCTAAGAAAAAAAGACAGTCCCAGGAAAACTGACTGCTTTGTCCATGGGAGCAACAACTGAACCGATTTCAAAATTTGTGGACAGTTTTATTAAGCCAGTACCAGAACTTGGCATGTATATGATAGATACCGGTGATGTGATCAGCTTGCTAAAATCTGTGAAAGTGGAGGAACATAATATCTTAGTGGCCATAGATGTAGAGAGCTTGTACCCTTAACAGTCCCCATGAAGTGGTTTGGATTTCATCAGATTGGCTAGTACAGTGCCTGCAACTGAGTGTTTTATGGGCATGGCAGGATTTGTGCTTGAAGCCAATTATTTCATATTTGAAGGAAGATTTTCTGCTTATAAGAAGGGCACCTTCATGGGTAGGACCTTTTGCCACCAGTCTTGCGAATATATACATGGGGAGAGGGAGGAGAAATTCATTCTCAACAGCGAAAATAATATATTCTGGGAATTTATTAAACTTTACAGGCATTATATAGATAACGCACTTATAATCTGGACTAACACACCTAAAAATCTGTCTAAATTTATGGAATACTGAAACAGCGTAAGCCAACATTTGAAATTCATCGATGACTCTAAATCTCAGGAAATATCCTTTATTGACCTAAATGTGTTCAAAAAATATGGGGGATTACACACCAGGCTGTTTCGAAAGTAGTTGGAAACAAAAAAGGAGCCAGATGCTACAGTGGCAATGAATAACCTTTATTTAAACTCACACAGACTGCTTTTGCGAGAAAAAAGTAGAGGATAAGAAGTCGTCCCTACTGGTTTTGCACAGAAGTGCATCTTCGGGGGAGGGAAGTACAGTGACTGACGGCTATGGTGCATGTGCCAAATATTGCTGTTTTCAGTGCAAACTGCAACAACAGTTATGAAGTGCAAAACAGGATAAATATTTAATAAATACAGACTTCAGAGTCTTCAACAGGTGCTATTCTGCATCCAGAGCCCCAGAACTTTCACCTCTTGGCCTAGCTTCTGAACGCAGAAGATTCATGAGGACAGGGAACTCGGCAAGTGTTTAACCACACTGTGATGCAGTTCAGGAAATGCTCTACGAGGAAGAACTATAGAAGAGTCGGGAGTATGATGGACCCACCCTTCGAGCCTCTCTGTGAGGTGTCCCTCTAGCAATTATCCCTGAAGGTTCTCCTCCTTGTATGCTCGGCTTGCAGGATTAGTGAAATACAGGAGCTTTTTCACACAGGGAGCCATATTTGGTATTTTACAAGAACACAGTAGTCCTCAGAGTAGTGCCATCCTTCCTTTTTAAGGTGACCTTTGCTGCCCACAGGCAACAGGAGATAGTGTTGCCTTGCCTTTACCAGAACTTAAAGAATGCCAGGGAGGAGCGGCTGCATTCTCTGGATGTTAGGAGAGCCCTTGGATTTACCTGAGGCACACTAAGCCATTCTGCAATCCTGACCAACTCTTTGTCCTCCTTAGATTGGGGGGGGGGAAGGGTCCTCTATGGCCAGATGTACCCTAGCCAAATGGGTCTGTCAGTTATCATGCTATCCCCCTGATCTGTCTCACCCCTCTAGGATATGTGCATATTCTACACAGTTGATGGCAGCTTCTCTTACACTGAGTGTGCTGAAGGATATCTGTAAGGCTGCTATGTGGATTTCTGTCTACTCCTTCTCCAGGCATTGCCACCTAGATGTTCTTAGCTCTGTTGACACTGCAGCAACTTCACACAGCACTGACCCTTCCAGTTAGGGACTGCTTATTAGGGTCTATACCAACTGACTGCATATAAGAGCAGACACACAAAGGAGAATTATATTTTCTTACCAATAATTTCTGTTGTGTGTAGGCTCTTTTCATAGGGAATCAGGCCCTCCCATTTTTCAGGGCTGTGCTTTCCCTGTGGTATCTTCTGTCCTATACTGCATATAGTACCCTTTAATGTAAGGGCAGCATATGTTGTTAGTTAATGTTTACTGTTGTTTCCTGTTTTGTTAAATTTTGTTGACTGGGTAGGCCCACTGATACAAGAAGTCTCTTTTTCAGGGGCGGTCCAGGGGGTTGGGGATACAGATGGTAACCAACTGAAATTGAACCAGATTAAGCTGTTGGTATTTTTGGTGAATGGGGGAAATTTGGCCAGGACACCAGGGAAATGTCCCTACTCTTTTTGAGAAGTGCCATGGGATCTTTAACGTCCACCTGAACAACCACCAGGACAGGTAGACGGGACTGCAGTTTAATGTCTCATCCGAAAGACAGCACCTCAGGAGTGCAGCATTCCCCTCATACTGCACTACAGTGTCAGTATTGAGATTTACCCTAAGTGCCTGGTGTGGTGCTAGAACCCACAGCCTGTTGTTCCTCCGGCCTCAGAGGCAAGTATGCAACCTGCTGAGCCACTGACACTGCATTTCTAAGCAGTGTTTGCATACAGACTTAGACAAAAGCTTCGACTGAGGGAGTCTGGGAAGGGGTATTCTAAGACTTCTTTCAGACTGTTTCATCCTCTCTGAGCTAGCGGGGAAGACGGCCCGTATCAACTAACTTTCTATGAACAGAGCCTACACACAACCAGAATTACTGGGATAGAAATACAGTTCCCTTTTTATCATCGCTTGTGAGGGGGCAGAACTTTTTGTAACTTACTTGTGACTCCACCACGTATGAATTAGGGTCCTACCCCTTCACACTTGAAGATAAATTGCACATTTTGAGTCAGACTATTGCAGATTCTGTATGGAAAGAATAAGACACAACAGGGTGTGGGTCGTTGCCTGATAAGAGCATGCCCCAAGTGTGTAGTGAGACAAGAGGAAAATGGGTCCCAGTTAAATTAAAACCAAATTTGAATAACAATTACTTACAAAGTGTAAAAAAAAAAAATTGGTATAAAAAATAAAAAAAAATAAAAAAAGAGCAGAAAAATAGTCCTTGTGTGCTTTTTAATGGAATGGAGATGTATTGGCATGCCACTAGAGGGCAGTGGTGTCTGTGTCCTGGTGTGAGTCAATCAGCAGATCTGTTGTATCCCTCCTTTTCGTTCCCCCTCCTCAGGAATTACTTTTTTGTGTTATTGGTTTTTCTTTTCGGTTTGCAGGGAACGTGTTCTAGTATGGAATTAAAGTGGCCAAGATGACATTTACAGCCAAGCAACTGAGGAGCATGCGAGTGACTTGCGCTTTAAGGCTGCAGTTGGTGCCGAACTATCGAGGCCTGCGCTATTCCTGATGTGTGCATGGCGGTTGCGGTTGCCACAAACTGACAGCATTTCAGACTAGAAAGGGAGCTTGAATTGTAATTAATGCATGTAAAGTACAAACAGCAGTACTGTTAGGATGGTAGTAGCGGCAACACCACGTGGGGACCTGGATGAATTGACTTACCTAAGTTTGTAGACTCAAGGCCTACAAAGAAAAAAAAATTGGCAAGAAAGCTTTTAAAAGAGATTAGTTAAAACATCTAACTTTTTTTTTTATTTGTGAAGTCGTTTTGCAATGTAGGATGGGGTTGGGAGTTAAGGAGATGCTTAGATGTGTCATTTTATTGGTAAGGGTAAGTAATAGGTATAATTTTTTTTGTTTGTTTTTACTTCATTACTATGGCTGCCAAAAAAAAAAAATTTCAAAACTTTCTGGAAGGCATGGATTTCTGGGTATGCTGCGTCCTTGCTGGCTGAAGAATACTGGTTGGTAGAATATGTAGTCATAAGAACATGGCCAGAGGTACCTCTCAGTCAATCAGGAAGCAGGGCATTTTCAACTCATTTTATAAATCTATAATCACATATTAAGAATCTGTAAGAATCTGGAACTAGAACACAGAGAACAATATGTCACACTTTTCACAATTTGAAAAAAGGGCAGTTTTAAACTAAACATTAAAATGCCAGCACAAAGGATCACGGTATGCACATCCTGAAGTGTGTGTGTGGGGGGCAGATTGACAAGACTTTCCCAGAACAGGAGTCTTCTTCTAAACAAACTTTTGTATCTGTTCCTGCCAAGGCTGAGAACAACACCTACAGATGTGTTAGAACAGTAAACTATGAAAAAAATTACTTTCAATCCAACTGCAAACAGCTTCGGCAAGTCACTTGACCCAAATGTGCTTCAGCCCTCCAAGCAATGGCACTGGCAGAAAGGCATCACTGAAGACAATATAAGTGTCTCTCCCCACCCCCAAAAGTTTTTTTTCCCCTGGGAGCGTCCCCCATGCCTCCTAAATGTTTCCCCATGTATAAAACAGAGATCTGGTCCCCACTGTGATCACATTTACAGCATTTGGGGGAACATTAGTGAGCAAATATAATAAAAGAATAAGGGAAAAGTATACAGACCCTGACAAAGGGGACGGAAATGAACAGACAGAGTTGCAGACTGTATCATGTGCTGTACAAATGCCCCCATCATTTCGATTTTTACTGGGGAGACCCTGTAAGATGTTGCATCTCAGTTAGGCTGTGGATAAATACAACACTGAAAAGCACAACGTTTCTTTTTTATGATATTTTTCTAGCATCGGTGCACTCTTTCCCTTTGTGGACCTCTTTCAGATCATCAACAGGGACCCGTTGTTTAGCTACAGTTCTGGAGGAGTAGCTACTAGCTCAGTACCACTAGTCCTGTATCCCTGAATATGTCCTTATGAAGACAGGAGCCCTGTTTTCAAAAGATTTTTGTGTTGGGTACAGAATGGGAGGAATCTTTTGAAAATGGGAACAGATTACCGATTGAAGGGGTGCCTCTTCTGTGGGTGGTTATTGAGCTCCTTGCAGTGCCCCTTGGGGAGTATAGATATTATACACACTGTTTTTTAAAAGGGTTCCTAAAGTTGAGTGTACTAGCAAAAGCAATACTGACAGTTTTTTTTTGCATTTGCATTTATACTTTACATTTTTTTATTGTGACGTTTATTTTCTCTTGTTTTCTTCTTTACTTATCTTATGTGCCCCTTATACCTTCAGCCATCCCCAGCCTCAAACCCTAACACTACCTCTGGAGGGGGGTACAACCTCTTGCCCTAAGTCTGCACTTGACTCCCCATGTGCTCTATGGAATATCCCCTTTATGGAAGGGCACTTGGTTACCAATGAGGAGCGCCTTCATCAAGGTAGGAATAGCAGCTGTATGGCTTTTCCCTTTGGTGGTAACAGTCATAATCAGGCTATTAGGAGGAGCCTGCAGTCAGTAAAGGTCCCACATGGGCAGGCTGGTGAGGATGAGTGGTATCATCATTTGGAAGGCAGGGCCCCATTTCCATTTTCTCCCTGACCTGGTCCATCAGGGCTAGACAGTGTTCACTCAGTATGGAGCAAGAAATCACAGAGACAAATCTCTAAGTGATGCAGAAATGTTATTGAGCATTTAACTCCATGCAGGCACTGGACAAATCTACAAGCCACCATGCAGATTCCCTTGCACTTCGCTCGATAGAGCTTTGGCAGGGGGCCCCTGATGCAGCTCTGTCAAGCAAAGCGTCTGGGCACCTGCACGGTGGGTTGTACATTTGACCAGTGCCTATACAGAGTTAAATGCTCAGTAAATTTTCTGTATCACTTAAAAGATTTGTCTCTGTGATTTCCTGCTCTGTAATGAGTGCACTATATCCAGCTCTGTGTAGGTTACCGTGGTACTCGCACTTCACGGTTACAGCTGTTCACCTGCATTGTTAGCGCTCTCTATTCTCTGATCAGTTCCAGTCCTCCAAGGATCTGGTGGTGCATCAATATGCAAGTCAGTTGATACACCACATGCATGACCTCGCCACCTTCTTGGTGTGCTCTGCTTCACTACCACTTGCGGTCACTCAGGCAGCCATATCACAACAGGATTTGCTGCAGTACCTCCCTCCCTGAAGGATGAGAGCTTCATCCTCCTCCTGCTGGTCCATATTGGGATTCCAGGCTTGGGGCAAGAAACCTGGGTGCCAGGCATAGCAAGCAGTCCTTTTTGTCATTACACCGTCTGGCAGGCTTCCTGTTTGTCTTTAATTGATTATCTACTGTCTTTTGTTTATTCTTTATAATCTACATGTGGTTCCTCTTTGTTTGCTGCAGGTCATGGAGGATCAGGGTTTGAAGGCCAAAGTCGATACGTACCTTCATCTGGAATGGGAGCCAAGGAGCTGTGTGAGAATGATGATTTGGCAACCAGTTTGGTCCTTGATCCATATTTAGGTTTTCAGACGCACAAAATGAATACAAGGTAATTAGTGTAATATTTAAGAACAAAAGAAAGGAAACAGTTAACACTTTATATGTGACTTATCGTGAATTAAAAAATTAATGAGTGCAAGAATGTTTCACCTCCTGATGTGTAGCTTACAGCTGGCCTTGCCGCAGCTACTTCAGTGCTAACCCATCTGAGATTAACATGCATCAGGGGTTGCAATGCATGGAGCAAACATCAGTGAGGCTCTGAAGATCTGCGATTCATTTATTTATGTATTTATTTTGTTTAAGGCTACAGTTAGGAGTTTGGACGTGTGTGTGTGTGTGTGTGTGTGTGTGTGTGCACGCGCGCGCATGCACGCATGTTGCAGCTGTTACTGTTGCAGCTGCTGGAGACTAAGACTGATAGTATCAGCAAACAGACCTTATTTCGGGGGAGACAGAAAGATGGGGTACACATTGGTGTGCTCCCGAGTAAGTTTTGTAATATAAAAAGAGTGGTGGTATTTTTTTTTTGGGGGGGGGAGGGGGTGGATAGCCCACTGAGAACAGATTTGGATGGGGTGGGTGAGAAGTTCATGTCAAGTCTTTTGCTGTGGACTTTTCACTTGGTTAACTAGCATATAATTTAAAGCAGCAGTTCATGTTAAAAACTGTTTTCTATACTTCATTGTGCACTCCTTTTCAATCCTTGATGTCAATCTGTGTTGTTCATCTTTCATTTCCAAATCTGTTTGTATGGTGCTACATTTAATATAGTTACCACGTTAGAGCTTACGTTTTTGTGGCGTAAGAGTTGGCCCTGAAGTTCCCACTGTTCCGTAAGTCATGGAGCAGCGTCTTTTGCATGCTTCCTTTGTTCATCTTTTTCAAATACTGCTGAGTCTGTCGGTGAAAATCCTGAAGCAGCCACATGTACTGATGCTCAAATTATTTTAGATGTAAAGAAAATGCTGTCTCTGACGCAACATGGGGAAAAGGGCATCTTACATGACCACAGAATGGGGGGCTTGGAAATGTAATAAAATGGTATAGATACAAAATGTCTGCCACAACACAGAATTTCTGATTTACATTTCATCCAGTCCAGTGAAATCTGAAATACTACTATCTCAGGGTCCTGTGAATTTACTGTGCCTCTATTTCTGATCATTTGTGGCTGAAAATCCTAAATTTTAAGCACTATCTGGTAAGTAACATCCCTTAATGTCCTAACGCGTTGCACCTGCACGTTGGAAAAAAAATGTTCTTCAAAGTGAGAACACTCGGTCTAGGACTGTGCAGATAGTGGCACAGTCTTATCCTCCAGGGTACCTGTAGGCGCTCACTGAATTTATCGGGTTTAGCCTGGGGATCGAATTCCAATAATAAAGTATCCAAAACTGGACAGCATCTGTGCAGTCCTAATTCATCCTTTGCTTGTCTTTAAATGTCTGTTTTTTTTCTTCTTCTTTTTGAAGGTTTCGACCTATAAAAGGGAGACAGGAGGAACTGAAAGAGGTGATAGAGCATTTTAAAAAAGAAGAAAATTTGGAAAAAACCTTCAAAGCACTGACTTCAGGCGATTGGGTACGCCACTATTTCCTTCACAAGAACAAGATGCAGGAAACGTTGTTCAAGGAACATGTAGGTATAGATGTACACAACCAACATGTTAAATCAGAAAGATCGAATACCAGTGACTGCGACTTTAAGTTAAAGGGACATTGTCATGCTCTCACAGGTCAAGTTTGGCCGTTTTAAACTAATATGGGGGGTTGATTGTCATAAACAAAGAATCTGATTTTTGAGACCTATGAATAAAGTCTAACAAAATGTTTTAGAGCTAACGCACGCTACTAGCATTGTTCACATTCTGGGAATGCTCCATGCAGACAGATGGGGCCACCTTGTTTGAAGTCTCCACGAATAAAGTGTTACTTCACCAATATGGCACCCCATGCAGTTTTCAACATTTTTTTTTAAATGGACTTTACTGAGAGGTCTTAAGCACAGAATTTAATTCTGTGTTTAAGAAACTATCAACCCATACATCCACTTTAAAGGGTCTTAGTTGACTTGAGGGGTAGACCATGTTGCCCTTCAAAGTCATTGGAAATTTAAAACACAAGTGTTTTTTGTTTTTTTCGTTTGCATGTAATAGCAATAGAAACTGAAGATTTTCATTTTTTTCATAAATATCCAATTTCTTTCAATTCCAGCACTTTAAGGTAAACTTTTCTATTGTAAGTAATAAGATAAATAAAGACTATTTTAGGGTAGCATTTTACAAGGTGCTATTATGTGGTCGTGAAGTTGGGGGTGGCAACTTGGCCACGATGAAAATTTGGGCCCAGAATCTCAAAAAATAGCAGTACGCCTATTTTGGGACTTTTTTTCATATGAACATACGAAATTTGCAAGCAGATAAAGGCCTAGAGGTCTATCAAGTCTGCTCGAATGTGCTGCTAGCACCCCTTATTCTGCAGCTGCCCCTCCCTTCCACCCGTCCCCTTCATTAACCCTCCCCCTTGTCCTGTCCCATCCCCTTTTGAAGCAGTCCACTGTTCTACTGGATACCACTTCTGCAGGTAACGCATTCTACCCAGCCACCACCTTCTCTGTAAAATGTCTCCTCATCTCCCTTCTGAACCTTCTTCCCTCCAGTCTCATATCATGGCCCCTGGTGTCCCTCCCCTCCCTTACTTTGAACAGCCCCTCTGTACCTGTCTTGTTTATTCCTTTCATGTACTTAATGGTTTCAATCATGTCCCCCCGTTCCTCTTCTCCTCCAGTGAGTACATGTTCAACTGCCTCAGCCTCCTCTCGTATAAGTCCCCCAGCCCCTTGATCATCTTTATCGCCCTGTACTGCATCACCTCCAGAAACTTAATGACCCTCTTCAGATACGGGCACCAGTACTGAACGCATTACTCCAGGTGCGGTCTAACTAGTGACCTATACAGTGGCAGAATCACCTATCTCCCTTCTCGAGGATCTACCCCTTGCAATACAACCCAGCATTTTGCCATTCTTGCCTATTTTGGCCCCATATTTCCAGGGTGTGTAAGTTGCCATCCCAACTCGTGCCCACATAAGCAGCACTTTGCAAATCCAACCCTAAATGTGATTTTTGGCATCAGCCCCCTGAAATACATTATGGATCACATTTACAAGGAGTAGCTTATGTGGTCTTCTGATAAGATGGCAAGGACCCTGAACATGTGGACACAAAATGTCTAAAAATGAGCAAGTTATGTGCAAACGAAAGAAAGTCCAGGTGCATGTGACAGGCAGCCAGAAGAATTGTGACGGGTGGGCTGGTAACTGGAATATTAGAGGTGAGCACTGCAGGTGGTGGTGGTGCATCTCCTGAAGTCAGTCAGTTTAAATTAGAGAGAAGAGAGCACTCACCCCTACTTAAGACGAATAGAAGTCCAGCAATCGGTTGTAGTTACTGAAGCTGCTTTATTTACCATTTCCACAGCAGATAGTAGTGCAGCCGCACTGCTTGCTTACGTTTCACCCAAACAAATGGTTTTTTTCAGAGATACAGCTCAAGTGAAGCATTGTGACTTTATACACCCTGTTGTCAGTTAAGGTACTTATCCTATCATCAGTTAAGTGCATCATGTGCATGTATTTTAATCACAGGTAGTCACGACAATTTAATTTCTAGGTCCTCATTTATCTTCGGTTATTTACTTCATTTCTATTTAATTAAATGCTTTCTTCATTAATCAAACTCTTATCTGGACAACCTGTACAGAAAGAAAACACCGGAATTCAGTTCAATGGCAGTGATACGCTGACTGTTCCTGAGGATCTATGGCATATATATTTTACATTTTTTGTAATATAGGAGCCTCAATATTCGTCAGATCTGAAACCTCCGTGGGGGTGGTATAAGGAAGCATCTTCTTTTCACTACAAAGGACCTTAATTGATGATAAATTCAAATTAATGCCCTTTCTGGTAATGCAAATTGTATATGCCATAGATCCTCAGAAACAGCCAGCATACCACTCATTGCCTTCTAACTGAATTTCTGTGTTTTCTTTCTGAGTAACTACAACTGACTGAGGGATTTTTATTCATCCTATGTAGGGGTGAGTGCTCTCTTCTCTCTAATTCAGATTGACAGGTGGGCTGCTTCAGACCATTTGTGGTCTAGTGCCCTGCGCGTCACTATGCAACTGCCTTGTGAGTAGCCCACAGACATTAAATATGCGATAATCACCACCCTACTGTGCTCTGCCATCCACCTTCCTGTCCCAGCAAAGCTGTCTTTAAAATTAGAAAGTCGCATCCATCAGTACAATAAATAATTCTTTCTCCCACCTCAGTTGAATTTCTGACACCACCTTCACTCACCCTACCCACTGTAATATATGGAGACATCCACCCCACCCCCCTGTGGCACCCATCACCCTTCTCCTGCACCCACTCACCCAAAGGATGTGTTCTGTTGTCTTCAACCTTTAGGACCTGTAAAACAGAAAACCTACCCTTGCCATAGTGAACAGCTGGGCCTCCCTACTCACCAGCTCACTTATCAGTGAATAAATTAGTAATGATGTGCCCTAGTAGTAACAGCTGGTTGGCTGACCACAGTGACCAGTCAGATGTTACTTCTGGGGCACATCTTCACCAATTCATTCATTGATGACTGAGCTGGTAAACAGGGAGCATCAGCTGTTTTTGTGTTGGCTCCTGCATGCAGCAGTGGTACGGGCTGCCTTTTCCTGTCGGCTGGGACAGATGGAAAAGGCTGAGTGTGTTAGGGCACGTTTCCTTACCCATACATCCTCAGTCTTTTCATTCTGTCCTTTAGCTGGTAGACAGCTCCTTGCTCTGTGGGAAATCTTGTTGTAAACATTTATACAGAATTCAGTTATTTTACTTCTCCTGCTAACTGTCACCAGACCATACTCCTTCTTCATTTCACAGAGGATATCCTTAAGTTGCAAATCTAAAATTTGTGGACTTTGATTGCAGGGAAACCCAAGGCTGCAGTGCATGGTAGGGCTGTCATAGCCTGCTCTCCCTTGGTGCCTAGTGGCACAATTCTGCTTCCCCAATCTGTGTCTGCAGTCAAGGTAAGATCAGGATATTTTATTTTTTAGAAGAGAGAGTAGAGCCTTGTTTTATCAAGGTCACTACAAGTTTGGTTGCACGACCAGGTCGCTGCCCATGCTACATAGCCTCATCATCATCATGGTAGTGGCTATCTTGGGAGGCCAGGAGGCATTAGGTGCCAGCATACGCAAGTCTTTGTTTCCATTAGGGTGCAAATTCATCAACATAAATGTCACAGACCACATTTTAAACACAGCCAATAAAGGAAAAAGCTATACTGGGCATGTTTAACATCTTTGGCCATCCTTTGATCACCCGGCTGCACATAGGCACAAAAATCACCAAAGGGAACTTTTACTCGGCCTGGTGGTGCAGAGGGCTGAGGCACCATGAGCGCCTTACCTCGTCTTGCGCCAACGACCCGGGTTTGGGTACGGGTTTGGGTCGCTCAGGGGTCAACTGGGGGAAGGGTGATCCCGTGCCTTGCCGCTTGACTGCCATCTAGAGGAATCCAGATAGTAGTGCGTGTGAGGCCCAGTAAGTAAGTGGGAAGGGCATGCATTCAGAGCAGTGAGGATGTCTCCACGGAGGCACACTGTGCTTATTGTACATCTGTGCTGCCCAGGGGAGAAAAACAGGAGGAAAATTGAGGATGGGCTTCATGAAGCCATAACCGCTCATGTCAACAGCCTGCTTTGTCTCCCTGGCTTCGGGGACACTTGGATTTGCATTCTGGGTGGGGGTGGATGGCCCTCCACCTGCCACCGGAGGAGACATGGGACGGCCATGGAAGACAGAACAGGGCAGAGCCTGCCACCCATACCTGTCAGGAGGATAAAATTGTATATACAAAAAATGGGAACTTGGGGGCATGGCCAACTGCTGAGTAAGGAGCAGGGACTCCATGAAGCTCCTCACTATTTGAGGGCATTTTATATAATTTAATAGTAAACTACGATTAGCAGCATTTCACAATCTTAACTTGGGTTAAAGAAGACAGCAGGCTGAATAGAAACATAGCAAACTTTGAGAGTTTTATCCACTGACAATTAAAACAGGAAGATCAATCAAACAGGCAGGTGGAGAAGGAGCTCGGCCAAAAGAGCTGTGTCCAGGACCCAGCAAAGAGGATCAACAGCCAGTTCTGGAGGGCGGTATCTCCCAACCAACAAATGCTGCACTATTGTGTGCCATACAGTCTCTGGACAAAAAGATGTTGAACTTTCAAGAACAACTTAAACTGATGAACAATAAAATTAGTTTCCTTTTGACAGAAATTCAGACAGCTAACCAAGCTCTCACCGTCTTTACTGGGTTAACCAACAAAAATGGAATCCTTAGAAGAAGGCTGAATAATTTGGAAAATTCAGTCCACGAAACAAACATCCGAATCCTGGCCTTACCGGAGGGAGTTAAAAAGGACAGTCTTTTAGTATTCATTGCCACATGACTGACAGAACACTATCAATATCATCAACTCCATCAGTAATACAAATTTACAGGATTAATCCCAGAGCCTGACAGGACACTATCAATATCATCAGTTCCCTCTGTAATAAAAACTTACAGGATTAATCCCAGAGCCTGACAGAACACTATCAATATCATCAGTTCCCTCTGTAATAAAAATTTACAGGATTAATCCCAGAGGCTGACAGAACACTATCAATATCATCAGTTCCCTCTGTAATAAAAACTTACAATACTAATCCCAGAGGCTGACAGAACACCATCAGCATCATCAGTTCCCTCTGTAATAAAAATTTACAGGACTAATCCCAGAGGCTGACAGAACACCATCAGCATCATCAGTTCCCTCTGTAATAAAAACCTACAGGACTAATCCCAGAGGCTGACAGAACACCATCAATATCATCAGTTCCCTCTATAATAAAAACTTACAGGACTAATCCCAGAGGCTGACAGAACACTATCAATATCATCAGTTCCCTCTATAATAAAAATTTACAGGATTAATCCCAGAGGCTGACAGAACACTATCAATATCATCAGTTCCCTCTATAATAAAAATTTACAGGATTAATCCCAGAGGCTGACAGAACACTATCAATATCATCTGTTCCCTCTGTAATAAAAATGTACAGGATTAATCCCAGAAGCTGACAGAACACTATCAATATCATCAGTTCCCTCTGCAATAAAAATTTACAGGATTAATCCCAGAGGCTATCGCAATTACCATCCGACTAATGATCTCCAATCACGAGCTATCTTGGTCAAGCTGGGGTTGGTGATGGAAAGAGGCAGTACTCTACTTAAAGCCCAACAGAAGGGCCCATCGGAATGGAGAGACAGTCGGGTCTACCTCTTCCCTGACTTGAGTTACAAAACTAGACAAAGACGCAAAAGCTTCGATGGGGTGCGTACCAGAGTTAGGCAGCTAGGGGAACAACATCTCTTGCTGATGCCAGCCAGTCTCAAAATATTGTGCAGGGTTAAGACCCATCAGTTTTCCGATCCTAAGGATGCTGCCAAACTACTGGAAAAAGTTGAGAGAGACTTTCAGAGGAGGGAAAAGGACTTGGAAGAGGAGACAGAAAATGCATAAGTAACTGTGGACTTTTAGGGAAGGGGAAATTGTTTTACTGGGAAAGGCACACTAAGGCCCCATCCACACTGCACTGCTCAGACCCTGTAACAGATAGAAACCGTTACAACTGGGGAGCGGTGCAGTGTGTCCACACTGCCGCAGTGTCCTTTACGAGACCGGCACGCTTGATCCACACTCAGAGCAGGCGAGCCGTTTTACATGCATCCGATCCCACAGTGCAACTCACGCCTGCACAAGGGGATCGTGCCACATGTCCACACTATGCCCGTAACGTTACCGAGGTGTGACCGAGTTCATAACTGTTGTTGAAACCACCTCATATGTGGTTTCAACAACGGTTATGAAAATGCCTTCTGTAACATCACAGGTGTAAACGCAAACCGTTGCGGTAATGGTTTGGGCACTCTGTAACGTTACAGAGGGGTAGTGTGGACAGGGCCTAAGCCGAAGCTTGTTTCCAGGTGCGACCTGGGAGCATACAGAAGTTGTGACTTGCTCAGGGTCACGCAGTATGCAAATGGCTGTGGGATTCAAACCCAGATCTCCAGGTTTGTAGCTCAGAGCCTTAAACCACTGCACTGTACTGCCTCCTTTAATTTTAAAGTAGAGGAGATGAAGGTATGCCTTTTTCTGGTGATAAATTTAAGCATTTCAGGAACTTTTAGAACTTTCTGTCCATGCTGCGGTTACATGGCTATGTAGAATGCAAGATATTTGTACATTTCCAGGTAAATTTCATGCACCCTGTCAATGCTTGAAATTAACAAGATGGCCGAGCCACACGATGACAGCTGATATTCACAAATAATACCTCCCTCCTCTCTCATTTGGTGATCCCATTTTCACGCCTCACAGAATTCTCTCCCGCACAGATGCACTAAGGTCTGTAATTTCTAGGCCGAATTGCAGAGTACAAACTAGGTTAAGCCTTTCTAACATAAAGGAAAGTTAGAGACTTAAGCTTAGTAATAAAGATCAGTTCTTCCCCTGCTGATTTCATGCTTGTTTGTTTAGACGTTAGGAGTACATTATCTAGAGGTTATATTTAGTAAAACCGTATTGCTGTGTGGGACAATGGAATTTAAGGTGCAGAGTTAACAAAGTTAATCTAATGTTCTAGGGACATGGATATGTTGTTCATCCACACTTATTGGCAGGTTCCTTGCCACTTTAAATCTTGCTGGACGGTCTTCAAGCTGGCTCCTCCCACCCACCCGGGTGTTAAAACTCTCGGCTCCGCCCCATGACGCCAGATCTTCCTTACCGCTTGGAAGCTCAGGTTCCCTCCTTAGTGCTTTGCTTTTTTCGACTGGTTCCTGATTCTTCTGTTTGTCTGAATTTAGTTTTGAAGTTTTCTAAACTTCGGTCTTCTTTCCCTCGCGGCTGCGATGGACAGAGTCGTTTCCCGGCTCTCGGAGGTGCCCCGGTGGGCTGAATATCTCCAGGACTGTTCCGCACTCCACGTGCATATATTGCCTCGATTTGGACCACGAACCGCAGATTTGCGAGTTGTGCCGCGCTTTTTCTACTAACGTCCTGGAGGATCGTGCTGCCCGATTGAGGCTCGGGCGCCCCGAGGGGTTTTCCCCGGCGGTAACATCCAAAGAGGCTCGTTGGGTGGTGTCCGCGATGGCTGACTCGGCTGAGCAGCCCAAGCACTCTTATCGCCTTGGAGGAGGCCGCTCCCCCCCCCCCTCGGTCGCGGCATTTATCCCGGTCTCTCTGAGTTCCTCTCATTCAGCTTCTTTCAAGGAGCTTCGCCAGTCCCTTTCCACGAAGGGAGAGGGGCCATCGGGACATTCCTCTCGGCCCAAGAAGAAGGAGTCGAAGGGTAAGTCCCACCATCGGCGTTTGTGGGAGCGAGAGAGGTCTCCTTCCCCGGACAGCCGACCGTCGACTTCGGTCAAGGTTGCGGCTCAGGCAGTTGGCTTCACGGTGTCCCCGTCAAGCCAGCCTGCCGAGACTCCCGTCGACGTAGTCGAGTTTTCTCTCGACCCGTCACCCGGGTGGTCGACTGGAAGAGTCGTCAACCCTTCTCTGGTTTCCCCTGTGGAGGTCGAGGTTCTGCCCGCGCCTTCGGGGGGCAGTCCTCGGTCAAAGCGTCCGAGCCGAGGAAAGTGCGGGTGTCCCCCACTTCTTCCCAGACTCGCCCTCGGTCTCACAGAGGATCTCAGTCTTCTTCTCGGTCAAGTTGCTCCCGCCGACTTCGGTGGTCTCGGTCAGGGCACTGAGTTAAGTGGCAACACCGTTCCTCCTCGGATGAGGAGAGGCTTCGACGCAGATTGCGTCGACACTTCGAGGAGCTTATGTGGCAACAGTTGCTGTTGTCCGGGAATCAATCGACTCCGATTCATTCCCCGGCTACCAAGCGGCTGCCACCTGCACGGCCGATGCAACCACTCACCGTAGTCGAGATGCCGACTTCCGGGCCGGTCGTTCGACCAAATCTAGCTGCCCCACCGATCGTGGTGGAACCTCAGTTAGGTCATGGCCTGCCCCGCAGGTTGTCGGTCCCACTCACTCCCGCCCGCCCTCGGCGAGTGAAGGGTGGCTCAGGCCTGAGGGAGATCTTCGGAGTCCGACGACGACTCCTCCGTGTTTCCCAGGCGGGTGGGCCTGGAGTCCTCCCGGGACCGGTCTTTGGACGACAGCCCATCATCCTTCTTGGGTCTGCTTCGGCTCATCTCGGAGTTCACCGGGATGCAGCTCGAGCCCGTGTCCATACGGGCCTATTATCCCCTGACGGAGATCCTAGACCGAGCGGATTCACCCTTGGAGGCCTTCCCTGTGGCTGAGGCCATTGTCGGCCCAGCCTTGGAGCTTTGGCAGCAGCCTGCTTCCTGTCCTGCGCCCTCGGCCAGGATGGCCAGGAAGTATGCAGTCCCTATCGGCTCTTTGCCCGGTTTCTCGGAGCACCCCTCTCCGGAGGGGTTAGTTACCGATTACGTCTTCCAGCGTTCCAGAAACGCTCGGGATGTGGATAGGCCTCCCGACAAAGTGTCCAAAAGGATGGACTATGTCGGGCACAAGGTTTACGCTGCATCCTCCCTAGGCCTCCGACAGGCCAGCTCGGCCGCGCTGATGGCACACTTCTCCCATGCCCTCTTGGGCTCCCTGGATGAGGTGCTCCCTCATCTCCCGGTCGACCTGCGGACCACGGTCCAGCAGGTACAGGACCAGGGTCGGGCGGTGGCTAAGCAGCAGCTTCAGACTGCTCTGGACATAGGCGATTCCTGTGCCAGGTCAGTAGCAGCCACGGTGGCCATGCACCGCAGGGCGTGGCTGAGGATAACCATCTTCTCGGCAGATACCCAGCACAAGTTGGCGGACATCCCCTTTTTGGGGACTGACCTCTTTGGCCCTGGAGTGGAGGAACACCTCCAGGGGATCGAAAAGTCCAAAGCCACTCTGGACTCGGTCACCTCCGCCCAGAGGGACAAGGGCCGCCGGCAACCTCTCTGTCGCAAGTCCTTTGGCCCCTGCAGCACGACCGGCCCATCAGCACCAGCAGGAGGGCCAGCAGGTTTGCGCTTGGCATCCCGAACCCAAGCCAACGACTTCCTCTAATGGGAAACAAGGAGGTAAAGGCCCAGGGGCTCCCTCAGCCAGTCCCTCCTCCAAGCCTGCTCAGTGACGGTGGGGCCTGCTTCAACCTCGTCACCTTCTGGGTCCCCGGGCGGGATGGCTCCGCCACTTCCCCTTCCGTTGGGTGTGGGAGGTGGAAGGTAGCCTGTCTCTGGTCTTCGAGCCGGTCCTTCCTTTGAGCCATCACGCCCCAGGGGACCTCACGGGTCCAAGCCTGTTGCCGGCCCACCAGCCGACGTTACCCTGTGCCTCGGGATAGAGGTGACCAGGAAGGTGCGGATCCTCTTTCAGACCCGGGGCTCGTGTCCAGGTACTTCCTGGTCCCCAAACAGAGGGGGGGCTGGCGCCCCATTCTCGACCTGCACAACCTGAACAAGTTCCTAAGGTCTCGGACTTTCAGGATGGTCACTCTGATTCAGATATCCCATCCTTGGAACGAGGCGTGTGGTTCTGCTCCCTGGACCTCCAGGATGCTTCCTTCACATTCCAATCCATCTGTCTCTTCAGAGGTTCCTCCGCTTCAGAGTGGAGGGATCCCTTTACGAGTTCCGAGCCATGCCCTTCGGCCTCTTCCCAGCTCCCAGGGTCTTCTCCAATGCATAGCAGTGGTGACAGCATTCCTGCGGCACTGAAGGGTCCGGGTGTACCCCTACCCAGATGGCTGCTGATTGCAACCCCCTCTAGAGAGGCGGTGAAGCGGTCCAGAGTTCTGGCCCTCCAGGTTGCTCTCAGATGGGCCTCCTCTTCAATGGGGCCAAGTCGGAACTCATGCCGAAGCAGGTGATTCTTTTCATCGGGGCAGAGCTCGACTCTTCGAGCCAGAGCTCGGCTCCCGGCGGACAGGGCCGAGATTCTTCCTCTTTTGCCCAACCGTGTCTGGTTGGGAATTCGCACCCTGCCCGGGACTTCCTGCGCCTCCTGAGCCTCGTGGTGGCCTGCACCAGCGTGGTCTGATTGGCCTCTTGGTACATGCGCCCCTTCAATGGGGGGCTGGCCAGCCAGTGGTCACATCGCTGCGATCCTTTGGACCAGCCCATGACAGTGACCCAGGAGATGTGGAACGTTGTCCAATGGTGGACCATTCCGGCACATCCGGAGGAGGGTATCCCTCTCGTCTGCCCCGAGTCGACGGTCCTCTGTCGACCGATGCATCTCTGATGGGTTGGGGTACCCATCAGGGGGAGCGCAGAGTGCACAGCCTCTGGTCCCCTCGGGAGTCCCGGTGCCTTTTCTACCTGCTGGAGCTTCATGCGGTCCGCCTAGCTCACACCACTTTCGCTCCATTTATACGGGGTCAAGTGGTGCAGGTCCAGACGGACAATACCACGACCATGTGCTACCTAACCCGCCAGGACTGGACGCGCTCCTTGCCGTTATGTAAGGAGGCTCTCCGCAGTGGTCTCATGCGCAGCCTGGAGGCGGTTTCCTAGCCATTTGGATGGCAGGAGCCTCCAACACCCTGGCCGGTGCCCTAAGCCGGATAGGGGCTGCGTCTCACGAGGGGTTCTCTCCTGCCGGAGGTAGCACAAGATCTTTTCTCCCTCTGGGTCACCCCTCAGGCCGTCCTTTTTCCCTCCAGGGAGAATGCGAAGCCGAGACTGTTTCATGCCCGCCCCCCTCAGCAGGGCTCACTGTAGGGGATGCCTTTTCGAGGCCGTGGACCCCGGGCCTCTTTTATGCCTTTCCCCCAATTCCCTTGATCCACAAGGTGCTTCTCAGGGATAAGGCACAGGTGATTCTGGTAGCCCCAGACTGGTTCCTCCAGCTCTGGTATCCAGCTCTCCTCAGTCTCAGCTCCAGGCTCCCGAGGCGGCTTCCAGCCCACCCGGACCTGATCTCTGTTATCAGGGGAAGGTATTCCATCCAGACCTTCAGTCCCTGCACCTGACGGCCTGGTTCCTGAGTGGCTAGTTGCCAGGCCTTGGGTCTTCCGGCAAGGTCCTCAACATTGGTGAGGTGTCCCGTCAGGAGTGGACCGGATAATGCTACGCCTTCAAATGGAAGAGTTTCTCCATTTGGTGTTAGGGAAGGGCCTGGTCCCTTCTCCTGTCCCTCGGTGAGCACTCCGGACTACCTGTGGTCCTTTCTTCTTCAGCAAGGGCTTCGGTCGACGGCCCTTAATGTGCTCCCGGCAGCCATCTCTGCCCTCCGGGCGCTGGCTGGAAGGCAGTCGGTGGCGCAGGAAAGGTGATCTGGCGCTTTCCAAGGCCTTGATCACATCCCCCCCTTCCAGTGTGAGATTCTCCACCTTCGTGGGATCTACTGCTGGTATTGGCTAAGCTCACGGGCAAGCCATTCGAACCAATGCACAGGTGCGATTCTCCCACCTGTTGTGGAAGAACACCTTCTTGGTGGCTACCACGTCAACCAGAAGGATGGGAGAGCTCCAGGCGCTTCCTGAGTCTCCTATCTAGTCTTCCACAGGGACAAGGTTGTCCTTAGCCCCACCAGTTCCTTCGAAGGTGGTGTCGGAGCTTCACCTTAACCGGTGTTGACTCTGCCAGTGTTCTACCCCAGTCACACCTCGGAGGCCGTATATAGGCTCCATTTGGACCCTAGTTGAGCTCGCCTTCTTGGGGGCGTAGGGCTGAGGTTGGGGAGAGGTTCGCCAGCTGTTTATCATCTGCACTGAAGCCGCACCTGGCAGACCTGCAGCCAAGCGGACGATGAGCGGGTAGGTCACCTCCTGCATAGATCCCCGCTATAGGTTGGCGGGCATGGAGCCTCCCAGAGGGATAAGAGCTCATTTTACCCGCCATACCGCTGCATCAGTGGCTGCTTCCAAGGATGTCCCCATCCAGGATATCTGCAGGGCTGCTACCTGGAAGTCGGCACATACCTTAATTACCCACTACCGACCTTGGGTCACGCCGGGATGCTGGTTTTGGAGCCTCGGTTCTCCAGTCTTTATTTCCCAAGTAAGTATCGCGGGTGTGCGCCTTGCCTCCCTCCTCCCGGAGAACTGCTAGGAGTCTGCCAATAAGTGTGGATGAACAACATATCAATGTCCCTAGAAATACAGGTTACGCACCTGTAACAGGAATTCTAGGAATGGTATATGTTCATCCACATGACCCACCCGACCTCCCCAGCTTCGACGCACAACCTGGCTTCCAGCGGTCTAGATCTGGCGTCATGAGGCGGAGCCGAGAGTTTTACCACCCAGGTGGGTGGGAGGAGCCAGCTTGAAGACCTTCCGGCAAGATTTAAAGGGCAAGAAACCTGCCAATAAGTGTGGATGAACAACATATACCATTCCTAGAACTCCTGTTACAGGTGAGTAACCTGTATTTCTACGCCATTGCCTACGAGTATGTGAAGTCCTCTTAGGGGTTGCCTATTATGCAAGCAATAATACCCGACAGGGTGGGCAGTATTAGGCAATACTGGACCGCCCAGGGGCGTAATGAGGCCCGGCGCCGAGGACGAGGCCTATAGCCCCTGGCGGTCGGTATGCTGTCACGCTCACCCTGAGGGTATTATTGCACTTAGAAAATGGGGTATTTGCAACATTTTTTTATAAAATATTTTTTAATGTCTCAAATTTGCTCAAAAAAGTTGTATAAATTAATAGAAAAAATGTTATTGTAAAGTAATCCCTGTAGTGGTATAGCTGCCAGTAGAGGGCGCTTTTGTCTTCGATACTCTGTTTTCTGTGCCTACCTTGACAGCTGGTTTTCTTGTGATGCCTGATTTTTTGATGATAAGGGGAAATATGGAAAATAGATTCGTTGCAGCCTGCGTATCCGAGTTCAGCTACAGAGATTTGTTGCAGCCTGTGTGTGCGAGTTCAGCTACGGTTTCGTTCTTTTACTGCCAGATTACTTCCTGATCACTGTATTGCCAGTGCGTCAAGGTACAAGAGAAACTCACAAATATTAATAAAAAATTAAAATAAACGTTTGATTTGAGATGTGTTCTGATAGGGCAGAGGGCAGGGGTTGCTAAGGAGTTGCAAACAGCGGGCTGGTGTCTGGAGGAGGCAAGAGATCTCTGTCGGGAGACGAGTGGTGCCGTTATGCTGCCAGAAACACTCTTATTTCCTGTCTTTCAGCCGCAAATTAAACAACATGTGTTTCTTGCA
The DNA here is from genome assembly GCA_016271365.2 of Neoceratodus forsteri. NCBI lineage: Eukaryota > Metazoa > Chordata > Ceratodontiformes > Ceratodontidae > Neoceratodus > Neoceratodus forsteri. The sequence continues at coordinate 670,096,539 of CM028133.1, forward strand.
TGCTTTGTTTTTTTTAGATATGATACTTTTAGATTTGTATTGGGCTGGCAGAGGAGGGTATACGAGTTGTAGATGACAGCCAGCAGTATCAGAAGCGATGACAGTGATCAGTACGGTGCGGTTACCATGACTTTTATTTTTTTCTCTTCATGTTGTTGTTATAGCAGGGGATTGGCATTGTGCTGTTGGTGACAGTTTCAATTTGGGGGGGCGATAGTTGAGGTCAGGGAAATAGTCATTCGCTAACACACATTAAAAAAATGGCATCTGTTTCAAATTCAGTGCCCCATTTTTTTAGCCAATGAGAATGCAAGGTGGGCATGCACAAGGATGTTCGAGTGAGTGAAGGGGCAGCTGGGTTGGCACTTTTTATTTGCTGGGTGTCTATTGAAAGTTAATGTACCCCTCTGGAAGGGGTAGCAGCCAATCAGAGCCCAGCAAATAAAAAGCCCATTTTCTAATGCTTAGTATTTCTGATGGGCATAGGGGAGCAAACCTTACAGTATAAAAAGGGAAATTTTATTTTAGAGATATGCATGAATAATCCCCTGCTCATGGCAGACTAGGCTATTTAGTGTATGACAGTGGTGGGCACCCTAAAATACCCTGAGGGCCCTCGAACCCCTTGAGGGATGCATGACCATGCACGACTGGGGGGGTAGTGGTGGTGTCGTGAAATGCAAAGAAGCAAACTGCACTGTTCATTATTTTATCATTCAAATGTCCGCTATAGCGTGTTCAGCTCTCTGAAACCTCCCTTTGAAAATTTTCAGTAATTATAATCTTAAGTAATAAGAAATATTTAACTTTTATTAAAATAGCAGCAGCTTGTTAAATCATACCTCATGTCAGTAACCAGTTTTGTGCAGCTTTGCTTCCCGCAGAGTTCCACAGCTCATCCGTTCTTCTACGTTGGCTGTCCTACATAAATATAGTTATTTGAATTTGCCAAGTACTGCTAATTAACAGGCTGTTGGAGGTGTACTGGCAATTGGAGATGAAGTGTCAGCCAAATAATTACAGAGGATTACGGCAGTATGTGGCAAAAGCAGTGGAACATCAGCGGAACTGCCGATTTAAAGTTAGTGTTTTTTAAGGCAGAAATGTTCTCCGGGGGGGGGGGGTGCAGGTTGCCCACCACTGGCATATGGTGTAGAATACAACCATCTAGGAATACCCCTCCGTGATGTAACAGAGTTACGGGCCAAATATTTTTCTTACTATTAAAATGTAGTGTGCTCCACCTTGGACTGGAGCTCATTTGACACTATATTTAAAGGACAAGGGCTAGAGAAACTTCTGGAAATCTTCACATTGAAATTCTTGCCAACCCCACTCTGGGTCAAGGGTTCTGGGGCATTAATGAAATTCAAACCTAGCTCCATTACAGTGTACAATCAGTAAGAATGTTGGGGGATCCCCTCCACGAGGTATTACCCGTGTTGCATGTCTTTGATTGTGTGTAATGATTGCAGAGAGTTGGAATATGTCGACTGTTGAAAAATTTTAATAAAAATGATATTTACAAAAAAAAATTGCTCTACTGTTATACTCAAGAGTGTATCAAATGTGATTATGTTTGCCTACATTATTTTATGCTGTATTATACTACAGTTAAAATTTTAAAATAAAGTTAAAAAAAAAAGGGGGGGGGGTAACATTTACTGCCTTCTTCTAATGTTGGCCAAAAATCTCAGTAAAAATTTGACCAATTCACACTGGCTCAGACAGATCTTCTTCAGGGATATCTCTGTCATTAGGTCACACCTATGGAACTACCGCTGTAGGTGCCAAGATCACATGGAAGCTTTTTCTATAGCAGTCTATTAAGGGACATATATATATATATATATACACACACACACACATATGGGCTGCCCTACTCCCTCCTCAGTTGTTTCCCACCGTTGACCTAATATGCACAGACTCTGCGGAAGCTTTGTCGTTCAGTCAACCACCAAAAGTTTACTTACCTTTTTTCTTTTGCCTTCAAAATCACTACTGATCTTCTTTGAGGGAATCTCCAGGTTATACTCTTAGGTATCTGCCAGAGGGCACTCTCATTGATGTTAGCTTTCACCAGCTGTGCTCACTGGGGGTCACCTACAGTGATGTTACTACATTTAGGTCTATAAATATGTAGACGGCCCCTAGCGGCCTCAGTTCTTTTCCCACCATCTCCCAGCTCGCTGCATGTTGTAGCTCTCATCACAAGTGTATTCGACACCGCCATCGATGTGGAAGTCACTGACGTAACAGATCATGGTTCATTTTCTTTTTTTCCTTCACCTAACATATGTCTTCTTCAGAATTGTTATTTCGAAAGTGCCTGTGTGGCCGGAAGATTCACTGATAGGACACTCACTTGGTCTGCATTCGTTGTCTGGGGGCTGCCCTAACGTTTGCCCCTGTGCCCACTGCCAGGACTTCAGTCAGGCTATGCATTGTCGACTGTGCGAGCTTGAGGCTTACCTCCTGGAACAGTAGGTTACTCTTCTCAAGCAGGAGGTTCGCTCTCGCCCACTGTCAACAACCTCTCAGAACCTCCCAGATATCACATTCCAAGCATTCCTCAAAACACAAACATAGAGACAAAGACAGATCTTCGATGCAAGGTAAGACTCCCCGTCCCTCAAAAGGCTACTGCTTCTGGCAACCCGTCGACGGCGTCCACTCCTGCTGTGACTACAGGAAAAGTCCCCTCAGAAAAGCCTAAGCCTTCGTCGATGGCAGATCTGCCAGTCCTGTCATCAGTGACTTTGACTCAGGCCTTGTCAGTTGTGACCACGTCTGCTCCTTCTTCGACGATGGGTCACTCATTGCTTCGTTGACGACTGGCTCTTTGTTTTTTTTTTTTAAATTTAACATCTTTATTGATTTTATAACACATAAAACTACAAAACAACAAATCAAATTAACAGACCCAAGTAAGTCCGAGTACAAACCCAAGTAAATCCAAGTACAGGAAAATTGTAGCTAGAACCCAGTCTGTCTCTGGATCAACAGTGACAAAATTAACAGTATTAATACCCCTATTAAACCCTTCCCTCCATTCCTGTACCCTCTCTCTCCACCCAACCCTCCCCCCTTCCCTGGAGTGTGCCAAATAAACTCAACATTACAGGATAATAATGAGAAATTATAAACCGATTAGTTATAAAGTACCAGAAAAGTAGGCCTAACTGAGACTAACAGAGGCATATGTGAGATTGATCTTAATTCAGATACAAAGCATATAGTTTACCCCATTTATTATTAAATGAGTCCATGCGATTCTAGGAGCTAGCCATCAGTCTCTTGGTATTGAAACAGGCAGATAATTCCTTCACCCATTCAGCATAAGTTATAGTCAATTGATCCGTCCAGTGCATGAGTACCAGTCTTTTAACTGCAATTGAAAATATTGCCATATGGAATCTGTGCTCCTGGACCTTAATATTGGAAAACATTCCTAAGATACATATCTCTATGGTAAACAATTCCTCCAATCCTAATAATGGATCTAGTTTGGATTGAATTGTGTACCATAACGGGACCACCTTATCACAATGCCAAAACATATGTATCAGGTTCCCTTCGGATTTACCACATCTAGTACATGTGGACACAGGAAGCTTACCCACTTTAGCTAGTTTAACTGGTGTATAGTACAAGTTGTTTAGGATATGATACTGGGTGAGTCTATGCCTATCTCGAGTATGGTATCTATGCAAATCTTTCCAGATTTGGCGCCATACAGGGGTAACGTTCGGCAGGAGAGAAGCCCATATTTTAGATCCTGGAAGGGCGTTAGGAAATTTAAGTCACAGGAGGTAGGAATACATCCTTGAAATTCCATGGGACTTGTTTGCTTGATCCTGAATCTGGTCTAGAAAAGGCCTGACCTGGGACTGCTTAAATGTGGTTCCAAATATGGAGACAATAAGATGTCTCAACTGGAACACTTGAAAAATTTGTTTCTGAGGTATATTAAATTAGGCCATTATTTCGAGGGAAGAAAGGAGACCATCTTGAGAAAACAGATTTTCCACTAGGACTCCCTGTAACTGAGGAAGCCATTCTGGGGAAATCGGAGATCCCCCTATTTTGATATTGAGATTAAGGATAAGGGATTGCGCAGTATCCATGTTAGGCGATATTTTGAAAAAGTTCCAACATTGGGTTAAAACTTTTAACGAGGTCCCAATAACCGAGTTTTGTATTGGAATTGGTAATGCAAACATAGTAGAAAAAAATATCATAGGCGAATTGAGGTTGTGTAGTTCCAGTAACCATCTTTCAAGCCGTAACCAAATAGGAAGGTGCTCATTGCCTGTGGGCAAAAACCATCTCCCCAGTTTGTACAAATGACTAGCCCAGTAATAGAGAGTGAAATTAGGGAGATGTAGTCCCCCCAATTCTTTGGGAAGGCTAAGTTTAAGAAAGTAGCGTCTAGGATGTTTATCTTGCCAGATGAATTTGGAAAGGACAGAGTGGAGTTGTTGGAAATAAGACATTGGGAGCCAAAGATTCAGTAAATTTAAAGGATAAAAGAGGTGGGGTAGGACATTCATTTTGATAATACTAATACGGCCCCATCACGAAAGAGGAAGCTTTGCCCATCTTTGAAGGTCCATCTGAATATTCGCCAATAAATCATCCAGATTGAGTTTTTTAAAGGACTCTGGGTCTTTAGTAAGATATATTCCTAAATATTTGAATGAGAAGACCACTTCATACCAAAATGAGTGAAATTAGCTTGGTGAGTGAGAACATTTAAAGGAAATATTACTGTTTTTGATAGATTCAGTTTGTAGTTAGATAAAAGTCTGAACTGTGTGATAATTTGTAAGACGTGTGCTAGCCAAGCATCCAGATATGATAAATGAAGGAGGATGTCATCCGCAGACACTGAGAGGGTCAAGAATTGGTGATACACTGGGCAACCTGTAACCTGAGAAGAGCGCTTGATGCTAAGTAAGAGGGGTTCTAGATATAAGTTAAATAAAAAGGGAGACAAGGGACAACCCTGCCTGGTACCTGTAAACAAAGAGAAACGAGAAGGGAAAAACCCTGTTACAATAGATTTTGATGGTAGGAGCTTTGTATACCGTCTGGATCCAATGGATGAAAGCTGCCGGGAACCCCATTTTCTTAAGTGTTGCCCAAAGGAAATCCCAATTGACTCTATCAAAGGCCTTTTCAACATCTAACGAAATTAAAGCCATGGGAGTCTGGGAGGTTTGAGCAGTGTGGAAAATATGAGAGAGAGTTCTGAGATGATCCGCTGAAGAATGGCAGCTGGCTCTTTGTGACATTCCACAACTTCGCCTTTTCAGACCCTGTCAACGAAGTACTCCAGCATGGACAAGGGGTATACTATTGTTGACAAGGGGTTCACTATGACTGTCCTACCGAAGTTACCGCCTCCTTCTCAGGCAGTTATCTATCAAGGCCAGGTAGACCTGTCACGAGATGGTGCCTTTCACAGTTTTGGCTCTTGGCCACATTCACAGCCTCACCCCAAGCCTTCTGTGTTGCGTCCTCCAGGTAAAGATACTCCCGGGACCCCAGCCATGCCCTCCTCTGTCCCATCGATGGCCCCTTCCGTCGACATGGCCACTGGGGCACAGGCTGTCTTTAAAGTAATGAAAGGCCTGCAACAGACACAGACTCACACTCAACCTCAGCCTCAGCCCTCCTCATCTCCCTTACTGCCACTTTCGAAGCGGCATCTCCTGCCCCTCGCTGAGATCCTTCTCCCACACCTTCCTTCTATCCTTTGGAAGGAAAATACCTCCCAGATTATGAGGAAGACATGGATATGGTGATGACCTTCGACTGCCTTAGGAGGCAGTGTAGCACAGTGGATTAAGGCTCTGACTTGCAGCTCTGGAGACCTAGATTTGAATCCCACAGCCGTATAGGTGCATACTGTGCGATCCTGAACAAGTCACTTAAAGGAGTAGTCCACCCAGAACTTGCAAAAAACATATGTTGTGCTGAGTGTTTTGATTTGTTTGTTAAGTTGTTGTGTGTCCTTCCCTCTGTCTGTTATTAAGAGTTGTTCCTAAATTAGCTTGCTAGCTTTAGGGTAGTTTTATGACCCCTTGAGATCTCCCATCTGAGATAGCTTAACTATATTCCTTTGTCCTAGAATGCACCTTGTCTCATGTGACAGTGATGTAGCAGAGACCATAACTCCAACAGAAGGCACTGCTTTACAATCAGTTCACAACAGTAGAGATGGCTACAGTATATTTTAAAATCTACAAAATTCAGGTTAGTGAGTACCCTCATTGTAAAGGTCTTACTGTCCTGAAGAACTTTTCTGCTGGTAATTTTTGTGCAGCTTGTAAAGCTTCCAAGATGTTTAGTTTGTTTGGCATGTGTGTTCTGAATGTTGAGTCTCTGCTACATCACTGTCACATGAGACCAGATGCACTGTGGGGAACAAGGAATACAATTAATCTGTCTCAGATGAAGATCCCCAGGGGGTGGTAAAACTACCATTAAACTAGCAGGCTAATTTAAGAAAAATTCCTAATAGCAGTCAGAGGGAAGGAAACACTAGAACTTCACATACAAATTAAAACACTCTGCACAACATATATTTTTAGCAAGTTTTGGGTGGACTACTCCTTTAACTTCCTTGTGCTCCCAGGTTGCATCTGGAAACAAACTTCGGCTTGGTGTGCTACTCCTGGTTAAACAATGTTCCCTTTCCCTTCCTGTGCATCTACAGTGTCCTCTGTGGAGGAGGACCCAGGTCTTTACACCCCCCTGTTCAGCTCCTGATGATCCAAACTTTATGGACATCATGGCACAGATCCAACAAGTAATGGGATTCAGTACCACTGAACAAGATAAGCATCACTAAAATATGGCGGATTACTTGGACTTGCCGGAGGACCCTGTCATTGTAGTACCTCCATTGATACAGGCTTACCAAGATGCCGTCTTGGCGGCATAGTACCGCCCTTCATCCGTTAAACCTGTCTGTAGGAAGGCTGATCGTCTCTATCAGACACCAATGGACTAACTCTTTTTTGCTGCTGCATCACAGGCCAGCTCTGTGGTCTTTAATGCAGCCCATGATGGGACAAAAAGACCTAAACACCTGAGCTCCCTCCCACTGGACAGGGAGTCCAGGAGATTTCATTTGAAGGGCATGCGACTGTATCAGGCTGCCACCTTAAGCATGCGCATACTTAATTACATTGATCATTTTCTTAAATACCAGAAAACATTCTGGACTACTGCTTCGGGGGTTGCTAACAAGCTTCCCCAATCAGCAGAGAAGGATCAACTGCTTGCCAGTTTCCAGACTGGCACCAGCCTCTCCTGTCATCTTCTTCACTCGGGATATGATGCTGTCGACACATCCACCTGGGCTTCAACAAGGGGTGAGATCCTTCGTAGACATGCCTGATTAAATGTCTCCGGTTTTACTTCTGATATGCAACAAACGATACTGAATGCCCCTTGCAAAGGGCGCAAGCTGTAGGGATCAGACACTGAAACCATCCTGAATGACCTTCAGGATTCAGGCCGTACCCTCAGAATGTTACATGGCATGTACCACACTTTGCAACCTGTGGGTCAGTGGCAATATTACAAGACCTTCCAATTCCACAGGGCTGCCTGTCAGCGTGGCACTGGCCGACAGCCTACTAGGGGCTGGCAGTTATCTCAGACTGCTGGCCACGCCTCTGCTTCTAAGGACATCAAGACCACCCCCCCACGGCAGCCGGTGCCCCCCATTCCTTTGACTCGCTTCCCTCCCTCCCCAGTGTCCCTTGGCCAGCCTCGGAGGCTGTAGGAAGCAGATTTTCTCTTCATTTAGAGGCTTGGCAACAAATCACAACAGATGACTGGGTTCTACAGATTATAAAGACTTGCCACACATTGGAACTGGTCCATGAGTTATCCACCGGACCATGTTCTCATTCTCCTCAAAGAATTACTCTCATTCATCCAGAAACATGCAGTTCAATCTGGGCCCCCAGAAGAGCAGTGGCAGGGTTTTTACTCCCATTTTGTTCTGGTACCAAAACTCACAGGGGATCGGCACCCTGTTCTGGATCTCAGAGACCTAAATTGGTACATTTAGTACAAACACTTCAGAATGGTGACCCTAGCCACTATCCTTCCTCTTTTAAACTGAGCAGATTGGCTGTGCACCCTAGACATGAAGAGCATTTACCTTCATATACAAATACATCCCGCACATCGCTGATACCACCGATTTCAGTTCCTAGACTATCATTACAAGTTCTGTGCCCTACCCTTCGGGCTGTCCTTGGCACCCCAAGTCTTCACAAAATACCTGGCAGTGGTGGGCGCTGCCCTGCGTCGTCAGAGGCACTTAGTCTTCCCATATCTGGATGACTGGCTCGACAAAGCCTCAACCAAAGACAGGTTACAACAGTCTCTCAACCTCACCCTCCATATTTTTCAAGAAGTAGGCATTACCTTCAATCTTCCAAAATCACATATGGAGCCCTCACAATGTCTCCAGTACGTAGGAGCCTTCCTAGACATGCAGCTCGGTCGTGCCTATCTATTTAGCACTTCTACTCCTAACAGGGAACATACATCCCAACCCAGGCCCTGCCCTCCCACCCACCCACCCAGCCCACTGGTCTTCAAGTAGCCTCCATGAACATATGCAGCCTGCTGAAGAAATTTGATGCCCTACAGTGCTGGGCCTTGGCTCATCAACCAGACATCATAGCCCTGGTTGAAACCTGGCTGTCCAAATCCACCCCTGACTCATTTGTCTCCCTCCCAGGCTATACCTGATACCGGGAGGACCGAGTAGGCAAACGAGGGGGAGGCTGTGCAATCTACACCAGGGACACAATACCTGGACACGCACTCCCCCCCCCTGCCCTTATAAATGGGGCCCAGGCTCTTACCCTCAAACTCACCCCAGACCCCTCTAGGAGCCCTCTCTATCTCACCACAGCCTACATTCCCCCAAAGAACCAGCACCCGGCCCTAGTATCTTTAACGGACTACCTGGCCACCCTCCACCATAAGGCAGAACAAATCCTAGTGGGGGACCTTAATGTAAATTGGCTCAGCACCTCCTCATCCGCAATCAGAGACTCATTTGCCGCCCAAGATCTGATGCAACTCGTCACCCAGCCCACAAGACTTAACCCTAAGAGTGGTACCAGCACCCTTCTGGATGTTATTATAACTAACCGACCCCATAATATCCAAAACATCCAGGTCCTCCCAGACTCCCTAAGTGACCACTCCCTATCCTATTTCATTGGGTAGTCCCCAATCCCAAACCCAAAGCCCAGACCACCCTCCCCCAGGCGCCTCCAACCTGGTGGCTGAAAAACTTAAACACTCCTCACCCAGATAAACTGGTCCCCATTCAGCATGCAACCAGCATTGACACTGCCTCGCCTTCTTCACTCACACCTTCAACATGGCCTGTGATCTCTTTGCCTTCACCAAAATCTGGTCCAAAAACAGAGCGCACCCTGGGTTAGCCCAGCCCTCCTACAATTACTTAGAAACCGGATAACCTCTGGCACCTTGCCACTGAAACAGGTCGCCTGTCTGATAGGCAAGCCTACAATGCAGCCCGGAATAAGTGCTCATGGGCCATCAGGAAAGCCAAGGCAGACCATTACCAGGCCTCCCTTACCCTCCTCCTGGGCTCAGCCCGGACTTTCTGGGATAATATTAAGCAACTTAATGGTAAAGCTTGCTCCTGCTCCATCCCAGCTCACTAGAAATGGCACTACCTCCACCGAGCCTGCCACCATAGCTAACTGGTTCAACACCACTTTCACTGACCTTAGCTCAGTCCTCCCTAGTAATTTCTTTGACCCTCCCCCCAACCAACCTCCCCCTGTCCTCCAGCACCCCAGCTTCCACCTGCAAAAGATTTCCACCCGGGAAACCAGACCCATCCTAATCAAAGCTCTCAATGGTAACAATCCCGGCAGTGACTCACTGGACCCCAGCATCCTCAGGCTGGTGCTAGATGAAGTCCTTGCCCCACTCACCAGCCTAATTAACCAGTCACTCTGCCTGGGACAATTTCCCACAGCTTGGAAAACAGCCATTATCACACCTATTCATAAAGGGGGCGACAGGTCATTGGCCAACAACTACTGGCCAGTCTCCATCCTCCCCAAAGCCCTGGAGAAAGTGGTGGCCATTCAAATCACTGATTATCTGGCTAAGCATAACATTTTATGCCCAGAGCAACATGGCTTCCATGCTGGTCACAGTACCAGCACTGCCCTTATTGAATTCTCCAACTTTCTACACTCCTCCTTGGATACCAGCTCCCTAGCTGGTGCAGTGTTCATCGACCTCTCAAAGGCTTTCAACACCGTCTCCCATCCACTTCTGCTGAATGCACTCTGCCACACTGGTCTCTCAGCTGGCCCCCTAGCATGGTGCGCTAGCTATCTTGACACTCGATCTCAGTGTGTAAAAATTAATAGCACACTCTCTGATACCCGTCCCATTCTCTCTGGGTCCCCAAGGCTCCATCCTGGCCCCTCTTCTCGCCTATCTGAACACCCTGCCCAGTGCATGCCCTGGCAAAATTCTACTGTATGCAGACCACGCTGTCCTTTTGCCACCCCAATCCCATCTCCCACAGGACTCCCTACAGCAGTCTTTCAACAGTGCCGAGGCTTGGTTTAAGGAGCGCAGACTCGTCATCAATCTTAATAAAACCAAAGCTATGCTCTTTTCCCACCCCCAAAACAAAGCTAGCAACCACCCACTCTATATCCTTCCAAGTACCAGTCAGCCACTGGAACAAGTCTGCTCCTACAAATACCTTGGGGTTACCTTTGACTCAGCCCTCACATTTCACAACCACATCGACGCCCTAACATCCGCCACTAACACACGGCTTGGCATCCTCTTCCGCCATAGAACCTGCCTTCCCCCAAATGCTCTCCGGCTCGCTGTTACATCATCCGTTCTGTCCCTTGTAGACTATGGTCTACCAGTATATGGTGCTGCCGACACCACTGCACTCAACAAAATTCACTTAACCCTGAATAAAGCCTGCAGACTGATTACTGGTGCCCCCAGGCTCACACACACCTGTCAGCTGTATGTCGAGGCTAACCTGCTTACCCTGGATGAACGGCTCCGATACCAAACCTGTCTCATCACAAAAAAAACCCTACTCGGGCTTTCCCCTGCTGGGGTAACGGCATCCATCCACCAGAGCCCTCCCACTATTGCAACACGGTCTTCCTACAAGACCACTCTAAAGGTCCCCAGATCAAGAACCAGCCGTTGCCAGAGGTCCTTCTGCTATAGAACCCCAACCTGGTTTAACTCTCTCCCTGCCCCCATCACCAATGCCACCACCATCTCCAAGTTCAAAACCACCCTTCGGAACCACATCATCAGCACTCGTAACTGCTCCTGTCTCTGAACATGCCTCCACCTCTGCTTCTCTTGACAACGCCCCGGGCAGCTCTCCACCCTAGCCAGCCCACCACCACTTCCCTGTACACTGTGCCTATGTTTAACCTGGCCAGTGCCAACTGTTTAGGTGTTTACCAACTAGATTGCTCACTTGATACCAACTTGTGTAACACCTGTTATCAATTACATGTACCCTGTAACCTAATTGTATTTGTCTGACCACAGTGTGACGTGGCGCCTCTGTTGAACGCCTATTGTTTTGCAAATCTATGCTATGTAACCAAAAACACAATGTATGTCTTTATGTGACGAAGTACATTTGGAAACGAGCCTCTGGCTCAAAGGTTGTAAACTGATTCTTAGAAATAAATAAATAAATATCTCCCAGATGACAGATGCTAGAATCTTATCACCTTTGCCAAGCACCGTCAGTCCACTCCTCTCATCATGGCCCATCAGTACATGCACCTTCTCGGCCATATGGCTGCGGCCATCTCCACCATATCTCATGCTCGGTTGCACATATGTCCAGTTCAGTGGGTCTTGAGAAGCCAATGGCACCAGAAGACTGGAGACTTCGGGGACAGGATCACCATTACCCTGGCCCTCAGAAAAGCCTTGACTTGGTGGAACGATCCATCCAGTCTAAACAAGAGAGTCCCCTTCCACACTCCTCCTCCATCCCAGACATTAACCTTGGACGCCCCCACCCTCAGCTGGGGCGCCCACCACGGTTCTCATCAGACACAGGATCTCTGGGACCCGGCCGCTGCCTCTCTTCTTATAAATCTTCTAGAGGTGTGAGCAGTCTACCTTGCACTGCAGGCCTTCTGACCATATCTTCTCCCAGGACCCCTTCTGGTACAAACAGAAAACACCTGTGTTGTCTATTACCTAAACAAACAAGGAGGTACGAGGTTCCAAAGCCTTTGCCAAGAGGCTGTTCGAGTTTGGAGGCAAGCTCTAGCACAACAGCGTCACCTGGTAGCAGTTCATGTGCCCGGAACCCAAAATGTCTTGGTTGATCACCTGTCACCACGCACAGGGTCACGAGTGGACCTTGCACATGTAAGTCCTCCAAGACATCTTTCAACTTTAGGGAGCCCTAGTGGTTGACCTGTTTGCCTCCCTGGACAATCACCAGCTTCCACAATACTATTCCATTATAGCAGACAACAAGGGCCACTCTACCGATGCTCTGTCCCTTTTATGGCAGGGACAGTTTATATATGGCTCCCTCTCCTCCAGCGTGTTCTCCTTAAACTACAGCTTGAACCCGCCCACCTGATTCTGATAGCTCCTTTTTGGCCCCAACAAATCTGGTTCCCTCTTCTCCAGCAGTTGTCGGTTGCTGATCCCCTTCCTCTACGGCCCAACCTACATCATCATGGGTCTCTCCTGTACCCTAACCTTCGTTTCCTGCATCTTCATGCTCGACTCCTGAAGAAGTTTTTATAAAAAGACACAGTCTCTGCATCAGTAGCCACCATTCTGTTGGCTTCCAGAAAAATTTCCACTAGAAAAAAATTACCAAGCAAAATGGAAACGTTTCGCTACTTGGACAACTAACACCCTTGACCCCTTTTCCTGCCCTCTTCCCTCTATCCTTGACTACTTGTCAACCCTTTCCTCACAAGGTTTGAGCTACTCTTCCATCAAGGTACATTTATCATCAATTTCTGCCTTTCACAAGCCCATTGTGGATCGTTAAGTCGCTCAGCAGGACCTTGCCCACATGAAGCCTTAATTTTCAAAGCTCTGGGGCACCTAGCCAGTGGAACACTTGTTTGTGTCCTGAGTGATTTGGATTGAAGAAATAAAAAGAAACTTATTTCATTGCAACCTGACTTGTGGCATTTATTGCCCCCTTCACTGGGGTATCACTCTCCTGGCTCTGGAGTGTGAGTTGTTTGGTTTTTCTATGTAGTTTGGGCTGATAGCCTTTAACTCGCACCCTGCCCAGCTCTTAGCGCAGAACTCAGCTTGTTTTTCTGAATTGCTGCTACATACCTTGGATGTCCACTGCAGCCTATGTTACTACCTTGCACGCACTAAGTACACTCGAAAATTCAAACAGCTCTTTGTTGCCTTTGCTCCTGGCAACGAAGGTCTCCCATTAACCAAACAAACTTTATCCAGTTGGCTGGCACATTGCATTATTTGTTGTTACACTAAATATAAAAAATCACTACCAGGAACCATCCATGCCCACTCCATGTGGGTTGTGTCTACCACTGCAGTGTGCTTCCAAGGAGCTTCCATTATGGACATCTGTGAAGCCGCCACCTGGTCTACTGTGCATACCTTGACGAAGCACTACAGCTTAGACTTAGTCTTTCGATGCCACACTGCTTTCGGCCGTGCCGTCCTGCAAGGCCTCTTTTCTTAAGTAGCCTTCCTTCATGGTCCACTGCTTGGGAATCATCCCAAGAGTATGGTCTGCTGCAAGAGATTCCTTCAAAGAAGATAGTACAGTTTCATACTTATCGTAACGGTAGATCTTTGAGAGGATCTCTCGCAGCAGGTCACATTCCCTCCCTCCATCCCCCTCCTTCTTGGGGAGAGCAATCTTTTGAAACATATTCATGACTGCAAGAAAGGGTACCTCCAGCCTCCTTGGTTCCCTTTAGAGTCCTGCTCCATGAGCTGGTCACCTGCAGGGAACTGAGGCCGCTTCGGGCCGCCCACATATTTATAGACCTAAACATAGTGATGTCACTGTGGGCGGCCCCCAGTCAACACTGCTGGTGACAGCTACCATCGATGGGAGTGCCTCTCGTGGATACCCAAGAGTATGATCTGCTGCAAGAGATCATCTCATTACGGAATGTACGAAACTGTGCTTTTCTTTGCCCTCTTCCATTGCTGCGGAAAGAAGATTGCTTCATCAGATGACCACGATCTTTGTCTTTGCTGCCTCTAGCTGAGCCACAATGCCCTTGCTTGCGAGCTCTGCTTGAAATTTAGTCTCCCTGCCCGGCAACAGCAAAGTCTGCAGAATCAGTGTGATACAGTCTACTATACTGTAGTAAACACTAAGTAAAAAAAAAAAAAAATAGTTTTTGCACACAAACTGCAAACTGCAACCAACCATTTGAGTGTGGGGTTCTTAGTGCTGACTGTTCCCCTTAAGAAAACCACCATTCTGATGCAGCAGTTATGAAGGATCTACTTGACTGCACACTAGGAGAGACCCTACAAAGCATCTGGCACCGTCATGCAGATGACTTTAACATCAACTTATGTATCTAGAGCCATGGTTTATTGACTCAGAGATGTCTTAGAAACATAGACAATGACAGCAGAAGAAGTCCAGAGGTCCATCCAGTCTGCCCAAGTGCCCTATAATCCCTGAACATACTGTTCCTCCAGGGTACTAACCCTACCCATCTTCTCTCTATATTCTTCTCCTTGGTCCTATCATCCCCAGTAACCACTATTCCCTTTATTATGTCCCTCCCAGTCCTACTTGAATCCCCTGACTGTTTTTGCACCCACCACTTCAGCTGACAGACTGTTCCAGGGTTCCACCACCCTTTCCATAAAGTAGTACTTCCTCACATCTCTCCTGAACCCACCTCCTGTTCATTTCCATACGTGTCTACATGACCACGAATTGGTATTCAGGCTAAATAGTTCCCTGCACTTCACTTTGTTAATTCCCTTAAGGAACTTGAAGGTCTTTATCATATCTCCCCTCTCCCTTCTGGTCTCCAGTGAGTACATATTTAGTGCCTTGAGGCACTCCTCATATGATCTGCCGTGCTGGCCATGAATCATTTTTGCTACTGTGCACTGCACTGTCTCCAACCTATCCTTATCCTTTCTGAGGTGAGGACTCCAGAACTGGATGCAGTGCTCTAGCTGAGGCCTCACCAGGGATCTGTAGAGTGGAAGTATTGCCTCCTTTCTTCTACTATCAGTAGCCCTCCCGATACATCCCAGCATCCTGTTAGCCTTGTTATAGGTCTTGTTTCACTGACTTGATTGCTTAAGTGAGTTGCTAATGATAATTCCCAGATCCTGTTCCTCAGCTATAGTGATAAGTCTCCCTCCTCCCATCCAGTACTCTGTCTTGGGGTTCTTTTTCCCTAGGTGCATTACCTTGCACTTTCTAGCATTGAATTTTAATTGCCAGACGTTTGACCACCCCTTTAGCTTTTGTAGGTCTATCTGCATTTCCCTTATTCCCTCATCACTATACACCCTCCCACATAGTTTTGTGTCACCTGTGAAGAGACACAACCTGCCCTGGATTCCTTCTCCAATATTGCTAATGAGCATGTTGAAGAGGACGCGACCCAGGACCAATCCCTGTGGAACCCCGCTCATAACCTTCCTCTCCTCTAATTTAGACCCACTGACCACCACCCTCTGCTGCCTCTCCTCTAGCCAGTTACCCACCCAGTTCACTGTGGGTTTAGCTGCACCCAGGTCTTCCATCTTCTTGAGCAATCGTTTGTAAGGTACCAAATCAAAAACCTTGCTGAAGTTAAAGTAGAGCAGATCCACAGTGTGGCCCTTGTCTAATTCCTTTGTCACCCTGTCAAAACTATCAGGTTAGTCTGACAAGATCTTCCTGCCATGAAATCATGCTGTTTATTGTCCTGGAGCCTGTTGCTCTCCAGGTAGTCTATGCAGTCCTCTTTGGTCAGTGACTCCATCAGCTTCCCTACTATAACGGTTAGACTGACAGGCCTGTAGTTCCCTGGTTGCTCCTTATCCCCCCATCCTTTATGAAGTGGTACATCTGTCACCTTCCAAACCCGTGGAACATCCCCAGACCTAAGTGTGCTGTTGAACAGACATTCCAGTGGTTCAGCCAGCTCTGCTGGTAATTCCCTGAGTATCCTCGAATGCAACCCGTCTGTTCCTGGGGCCTTTTCTATTTTAAGGGCAGCCAGCCCTTTCAGAACCCTTTCACTAGTAAACAATAGCTGTCTCTTTTCCAGGATTCCCTCAGTGGCCGCTTTGATGCCACTCTCTGGCATGGACCTGCTGTCCTCCTTAGTGAAAACTGAGCAAAAGTAGTGGGTCTTCTTTGACCTGAAACATTTCTGCTCAAATGCACTTCCTGAATTGAGGCTCAACCTTCCTCACAGATGCATCCTGTTGCATTCTGCAGATTGTCGCCAAGTAATCTTCATACTCTGTGCTTGCAAGACAGGCACACTGGCTTTGACAGTGGGCAGTAGATAATTCCTCAAAAGCGTCCTTGTTAAACACGTCTTTCAAGGAGACCTGCTTTTTAGGCCAGAGCTGGAAACCCTCATTAAACATGTGTCTGGCTTTACATTTTTGTGACGGTCTCACATCTCTGGGTGCTGGCCTGTGGATCTCCATACCCTCCCATATTTTTTCATAGTTCGTCCATGTGTCATATTTTTATCTTATTGTGTGGTGTTACTTGTAATTGGTTTGACCACCAATGTTATGTGCTCAGTAAATTCATAGTTGTTGCTATATACCCAATATGCTTGTCTGCCATTGTATTTTTCTCCTTGACATGGAACCTTTGTAAAGGAGCTCTCTGAGCTCAAAGGCTGTATCCAAAAATTAAAATTTAATTTTCTCTACCTCAAGACAAGAAGCCTACTGGATGGTGTTCCTTTTGTGAAGCAACACGGTACTGTCTTGGATGACATTCCAGTTCCAAGAAAATCCTAAAGTTCCTACAACTGAAGCTCTTTTCACTCCAACAGAGGAGACTGGGGAAGAGGCAAATGCAGAGACAACCTAGAATGCAAGGATATTCAATCATACTGAGATTAGGCCCTTCCCCAGTCCACACCCCCCACTTAGGGGAAAGACTGTTGCAATTTGCAGACCAGCAGATGAAGCCTACCACAGACCGGTGGGTGTTAGAGATTGTATCCAGTGGCTACTCCATCCAGTTCTACCATCTTCCAGTTTGAAAATTATTTTTTCTGTCTCCAGTGTCTCATGACCCAACCAGTCAAACCAATACGGGATGCAGTACATCATCTCAAGGATATCAGAGCTGTCCTGTCAGTTCTAACTCATAGATACATAGATACATAGACAGTGTCAGCAGATAAGGGCCTATGGCCCACCCAGTCTGCCCATTTGAGCTTGTAAGTTCAGTTTGTTTTCCTAGAAGTCTGTTGCACCTTACCCCTGACCTCCAGAATTCCTTTATGTCTATCCCATGCATTCTTAAATCCCGTGATTGTTTCAGCCCCCACCACTTCCTCTGGCAGGGTGTTCCACTTATCCACCACCCGTTCTGTGAAGAAATTCTTTCTCATGTTTCCTCTGAATCGTCCTCCTCCAACTTCATCCCATGCCCTCTAGTCCTGGAACATCTTTTTCGCTTAAAAATAGTGTTTTCCTGCACCCTGTTCCTCCTGTAAGATACTTGTGTGTCTCTATCGTATCCCTCTCTCCTCCTCTCCTCCAGGGAGTACATGTTCAGT
Organism: Neoceratodus forsteri; assembly: GCA_016271365.2. NCBI lineage: Eukaryota > Metazoa > Chordata > Ceratodontiformes > Ceratodontidae > Neoceratodus > Neoceratodus forsteri. Next base: position 670,114,385 of record CM028133.1, read on the forward strand.
TCCTTCAACCTGTCTTCATAGGACTTGTGATGCAATCCATGCACCATCTTTGTTGCCCTCCTCTGAACCTTCTCTACCCTGTCTATGTCCTTACGTAGGTATGGTCTCCAGAACTGTACACTGTACTCCAGGTGGGGCCTCACTAGTGTCTTGTATAGCGGAATTATGACCTCCCTTTCCTGCTGGTAATGCCCCTGCCTATACATCCCAGCATCCTATTTGCTTTACCTGCTGCCTTGTCACACTGTTTCCTACCTTGAGGTCATCAGAGATGATAACCCCAAGATCCCTTTCCTGCTTGGTGCATGCTATATCCTCACCCCCCAACTGATATATTGTGCCAGGGTTTTTGTGCCCCATATGCATTATCTTGCACTTCTTTGCATTGAATTTCAACTGCCAAACCCCTGACCATTCTTCAAGTTTCTGCAGGTCGCTTCTCATTCTGTCTACACCCTCTGGTGTGTCTACTCTGTTACAGAGCTTTGTGTCATCAGCGAACAGTGAAATTCTGCCTTCTAGGTCCTGCGCCATGTCACTGATGAAGATGTTGAATAGGACCGGTCACAGCACTGATCCCTGTGGTACCCCCACTGGTCACTCTTCCCTCTGTGGAGTGACAGCCATTTACCACCACCCTCTGTGTCCTGCCACCCAGCCAGTTACCTACCCACCACACTACTGTCCTGCCCACACCCATATTCCCCAGTTTGTGTAATAGTCTTCTATGTGGCACAGTGTCAAAGGCCTTGCTGAAGTCCAGATAGGCCATGTCCACTGCCCTCCCCTGATCCACCTCCCTAGTCACCCAGTCAAAAAATTCAATGAGGTTGGTCTGACACGACCTCCCCCTGGTGAAACCATGCTGCCTTGGGTCCTGTAGTCCATTGACAACCAGATGTTCCACCAATCTCTCCTTCAGTAGTGCTTCCATGATCTTCCCCACTACCGAGGTGAGGCTGACTGGTCTGTAGTTCCCTGCTTCCTCTTTGTTCCCACTTTTGTATAAGGGGACTACATCTGCTGTCCTCCAGTCTTTGGGTACCTCTCCTGTTTCCAGTGATCAGCTAAACAGGATAGCCAGAGGTTCAGCCACCACCTCTCTTAGTTCTTTAAGGACCCTGGGGTTCACCCCATCTGGCCCCATTGCTTTATCAACTCTTATTACTTTAAGTTCCTTCAGGACCCTTTCTCGTGTAAAGGGACTTGTGTCCATTTTTGCACCATTCTCACCTCTTGTACTCCCTTCAGATCCATTACCCTCCTCTTCCTCAGTAAAGACTGAGCAGAAATATCTGTTCAGTGTGTCAGCTTTACTGTTGTCATCCTCCACATGTCTCCATCCTCCCTCTTCAGTCTCACTATCCCTCCTTTGTCTTTCTTTTTCACTTATGTACCTGTAAAAGGTTTTGACCCTCTACCCACTGATTTTGCAATGTGTTCTTCTGTCTGAGCTTTGGCTTCCTTACTGACCTCCCTGCCTTCCTTTGCTTCTCCTGGTACTTCTCCTATCCTCTTCTGCCTGTGTCTTTTGTATTGCCTGAATGCAATCTTTTGGCTTTCACTTTCTTTGCTACCTCTTTGGAAAACCATAATGGTCTCCTCTTCCTTTTCTCTCTTGCTAACCTGCTTAATCACATAATTCTGTTGTTCTTGTAATCCCCATTTTAAATACTGCCCACTGTTCCTCAACCCCTGATTCCTGTCCCATTCATAATGCCTCTTTCAGGTATCTCCCATTTTCCCAAAGTCTGCCCCTAAAATCCAGGATACATGTTTTTGTGTGGTTTGGTTCTGCTCTTTCTGTGATTTCAAACCACAATGACTGGTGGTCACTGTTTCCCAGGTGCTCCCCACTGTTACCCCATCACACTGTCCCTGTTTGTGAGCACAAGGTCCAGTATTGCCTTCTGCCGAGTTGGTTCCATGACCAGTTGCTTGAGGAGGCACCCTGAAGGAGTCAGGATAAATCTGCTCCTAGTTGATGCTGCTGCTGGGATGCTCCAGTCCACATCTGGAATATTGAAGTCTCCAACCAGTACTACCTCACCTTGTCTGCCATCCTTTGGATGGCTAGCATGGAGCTCCCTATCTGTTTCTTCCTCCTGGGCTGGTGGTCTATAGACCACACCTGTGCGGATGGCTGTCCCCATTTTCCTTTCCAGCTTAACCCACAGTATCTCTCCACCATTTTGTTCCTCCTGGATCTCTGTGGCCCTTATGTCATTTTTCACATACAGTGCCACTCTCCTCCCTTCCTGCCTGCTCTGTCTCTTCTGAATATGTTGTAGCCAGGTATGACCATCTCCCAGTCGTGGTTATCATTACACCAGGTTTCAGTGATGGCCACAATGTCAGGTCTGACTGCACCATGACAGCCTCCAGATCTTCCATCTTGTTGCTAAGGCTCCTGGCATTTGCACATGGCTTCCATGATTTGACCTCCTAGACTGTCTCACTGTTCTACTCCAGCCCCTTCCTTGGTTGTCATTTATCCCTGGTTCTCCTTGCTGTCTGCCCTTCTGCTGAATTTTGCCCCTTTTCTGCTTATCCACCTCTTGGGCACTAATCTCCATCATTTGCACACTGCTTTGTAGAGGTAGCCACTCCTCTGGTTCACTGGTTCCACTGCTGGCTGTGGGGGGTGAGCAAGTAGGTACCCTCCTTGCTGGCCTGCCACCCCCCTTTGCTAGTTTAAATGCTTGTCAATGTAGCATTTAAACTTATCATTGAGTGCTTGGATTCCCCTCCAGGATGGAGGCAGGCCGTCAGGCTTGAACAAACCTCCATTCCTCCAGGTGGGTCCCCAGTCACCAATGAATCCAAACCCTTCCTCACAGCACCAGTTCTTCAACCATGAGTTAAAGTTCATGGTGCATGCACTCCTATGCTCTCCCTTGCCTCTCACAGGTAGTACTTCTGAGAAAGTGACAGAAGTAGCTACTTGCTTGAGACCCCTCCCCAGTTTCCTAAACTCTTCCTGAACTTCCTTTGGCTCCCCATTTGCCAGGTCATTAGTACCTAGGTGGATAATGACATCCAGCTCACCCTCCCGTCTTGCCTTCCCAGTGATCCGCAGGATCTTCCTTCCATTCCTCCATGCCGTGGCACCTGGTAGGCACCTCACCTCCCTGTCCTCCCCCTCCTGTGTTCCTTGCTGGATCCCTCTTATGATGGAGTTCCCCACCAGGATTCGCTTCCTCCTCCTCTGGGGTCCACTGCTTTCCCCGCTGAGGTCACCTCCTTGGCTAACCTCCACATCCTTTCCTTCCACTTCTCTGGGTACCTGTATTTGGTTGTCCTCATTTGCCAGTGTGGCATATGAGTTCTTGAGTGGAATAGGATCTGGGATGTGCCTCTGCCTGACTGCTCTAACCCTCCCTGAGCCCACTGTCATCCAAGTGCTCCTCATTCTCTGCATCCTTTGAGGCAGTTGCATTGGACTGGGTGGTCCCTGGATAGGGGTGATGGTACTCCTGATCCAGTTTACTTCTGCTCTGAGTCTGGCTACCTCATCCCGCAGTCCAGATAAATGCATGCAGATAGGGCAGCACCTCAGTGTCCAGAAGGTCTGCCTGAATATGGCTGCCCCACAGCCACTGCATTGCACCACTCCCCACATTATACTGCAGTTCCACTACTTGTCTGCTACTGAAGCTCTCCTAGTTCCCTTTTTATTAATTTACTGTCCTAAAAATCCTGCCACTGTTCCCCTATAATATTTGAAAATACCTACACTTCTATCTAAGCTCTTTATCCTTACAATCAAAAGGTAACTACAATCACAATAATCTACCTTCTACTAATACAGATTCTATCACAGAATCAGAGCACAATGCAAAACATCTGCTACTTAGCAACAACAAACAGGTGACAACATACCAAGTTGATGTAGCTTTTTTAAAATAGAAAAGAAAAATGTAATTGTTTAAACCAGTAGAAATCAGCAGTTCCAAAAGCACCTTGAACTACAAGAAAGAACACAGTACCACACCTCTGCCACAATAACTAAACAGTTCTAAAACATTGGAGAAAGAAGAGAAAAATTAGAGACTGAGCAAAAAGATACAATGTACTATAAAGTATTAGGCAATAGGTATACTCAGTAGCTCTGCAGCTAGGTTCTGGCAGTCTACTGTTCTGTATTTTATTGTCCCAAAAAAGACAGGTGGATTCAAAGCTGTCTTGTATATGAAGTGTTATAGACAAATAAAGGTGGTGCACTTCAAGATAGAAACTCTGTGTTCCACCATTGCAACAATATGAGCAGTGGATTTTCTGGCATCTCTTGACCTGAAGGATGCATATCTTCAGTCATCTGTCACACTGCCAGAATCTCAGATTTTGCACCCAGGGATGGCATTACCAGTACATTCCCCTACCACTTGGACTTTCATCTGCACCGTGAATATTCTTCTTTATTTATTTATTTCTTTATTTATCCACTCAATCTCAGATTACAAAGTACCTTTGAGCTCAATGCAGCTCATTTACAAAGGTTCCACATCAGTGGGGCAGGGGTTACAATCAGACAAACGAAGAGCAAACAAATTAAGTTAGACATAGTCCGTTCATAATACATTGATAATATACAGTGGTAAACAAAGGGAAGGAAGCAGTAGAGAATTATGGGAAGGGAGCAGTAGAGAATTAAGACAGAGGGGGAATAGAGGATGCTGGTAGTGTTTTTGATTGACCAGAGGGGGAAGGTAGCAGCCAGGGGCGTTGTCAGTGTTTTAAAACAGGGTAGGTAAGAGCTGGAGCAAGGGAGATGCGGGGGGGCATGGGCAGGGGAGAAGGTGGCAGCCATGAGGCCTTGTAACCTCAAGGGAATCAACAAAGTCCAAGAGGGTAGCATCTTTCAAAAAAAGAGGTGTGCAAGAACAAGAGGGCACAATTTGAAGATGGGGGGGCGGCTCAGAGGTAATTTAAGGAAGTATTTTTTCACAGAGAGGGTTGTGGATGCATGGAACAGCCTTCCGGAGGAGGTTGTGGAGTCAAAATCAGTGGTGGAATTCAAGCATGCATGGGACAGTCATAAGGCAATTCTGGGGGTAGGAAGAAGTAGGCTGCTGGTTAACTAGGATCTGCAGCTTATCCAGTAGGTAGGGAAATGGGCAGACTGGGTGGGCCAAGCGGTCCTTATCTGCCGTCAAATTCTGTGTTTCTATGTTTCAAGCGGGAGTTGTGGTTGGGGGGGAAGGAGCACAGAAGAGGTAGGATGGGGTAACTAGGATTAGGTGGTACAATCGCAGGTGCTTTCAGTTATGAGATGCTAATGGAGCTTATGCTTAAACTGTGCAAGTTTAGGTATGGTAGTCAATTCACTGCACAGACCGTTGAACCAAAGTGGGTCTGTGTACAGAAAGAACCATAGGTATTGAGCAGTCTGACAGCGTGAGATGAGAAGGTGTTCCGTTTCCGAGGTGCGAGTGTGCTGTATCTTGAGGGATTTGTTCAACAGGCATCTAACACCCAGTGGCAAGAGCCCAAGGAGTACCTTTTTGGTCAGAAGGCATGTTTGGTATTAGATCCTACCACTTAGCTGAAGCTATCCAGATTGAGCATATAGCTCACAAGTGTGGGTGAGACAAGCAGCACCCGTGATTAGCCTACAGGCTGTTCAAAGCAACAGTAAGTCTTCTGAGTGATGTTGTTGAGGCAGCTCCATATATGACTAAGCCATAATCAATGACCGACAGACCCGAACTGTAGATTGCAAGCTTCAGAGCTTCTGGAGTCAGACTCCGTCTGTATCTATAGAGGAACCCAATCCTAATATTAACATGTCTAGCAACATTATCTATGTGAGGCACATGGGTGAGGTGACTGTTTAGGGTTACATCAAGGTACTTCAAGTTCTGAATTTGTTCAAGAGGGGCTCCTTGGTTATTTCTAACTGTGAGAGCATGTGCCTTATACTTATGGCGAGAGGATGAAAACAACAGAACTTTTTTTTTTTTTTTTGTTTAGCATCAATTTGTGAGTATTAAACCATTTCTTGGCTTCCGTAAATCCAAGTGGTAGGTTGTTTTCCAGTAAGTTGGGATCCAGGTGGCTTGTAAAGTTGACAGCATCATCTGCATAGAGGAGAGTCGGTTGATGACAAGCAGGCTGCAAGTTGTTCAGGAACATACTGAACAGGAGAGGACCCAAGATTGACCCTTGCAACACACCAGACCAGACAGCCCTCTGTTCTGAGACTACATTAGATATCTTCACCCTCTGTGATCCATCTCCAAGGTAACTTCCGTACCATTGCGGTGAGTTTAGTGAGAGGCCAATTTTAGTGAGTTGTCCAAGTAGACGTGGGTGATTCACAGTGTCAAAGGCCTTCATTGGATCTATAAAGGCCGCTCCTACAAGATTTCCTTGGTCAATGGATTGTTAAATGAAGCTGGGAAATTCTAGCAATGCTGTGGTAGTGCTATGCCCTTTTCTAAAACCATGCTGTTGTGGGCCCTGGATAGAGTAAGTTTCGAGGTAAGCCACCAGCTGGTTGGCAGCAGTTCGTTCAAGCACCTTTGATAGAGGATGGAGAATAGATATTGGCCAATAGTTGCTATGCAGGAAACAGTCACCAGATTTACTGTATGCACTGGGGTAACCAGGGCAGTTCTCCACACTTGCAGGAACTGTGACAGGGTTAGTTTGAGGTTAAGTATCTTAGTTAATGGTAGGGGTACTTCCTGTAAGGTGAGTGCGATAAGTTTGAGGTCTAGAGAATCTCCACTATGTCTCAGTTTTCCTAGCACATTAATTAGTAGTTTTCTGACCTGGGTAATTGAGACCTTCTTAAAGTAGAAAGGAGGGTGCTCAGGGATCTTTCCCTCATAGCGACTAGTTGTGTTTGCAGAGTTATCTTCAAAGAAGTTTTGTGGAAGGACACTGCTCAGATTGGTGAAGGCTTCATTAAAAGTGTGCAGTTTTATGCGGTTCAGCGGTGGGGGTACCATCAAGGTTTAGCATTGTAGGAGATACCTTAGGATCTTTACCAGTGATATAATTGATATTTGACCAAAGTTTTCTGCTATTTCCCCAGGCATTGGTCAACATCTCCCTATGGTGTATATATTTCACCTGGTGAATAGCCCGCATGCAGACATTTCTAGCAGCTTTATAGGCTTGCAGATCCTGCTGTTTACCAGTGGCTCTGGCACAGTGCCATAGATGGTCCCGTTGTTTCATACTGGTAATGAGCCAGTAGTGATCCAGAGTTTCACTGGGCCACGAACCTTCATCTTTTTGAAGGGGGCATGTATATCACAGGCTGTATTGAAAACCTTGATGAAGTGCTCCAGAGCTGCATTAATGTCTTTGGTGGAGTCCAGCAGAGCCCAGTCCTGATAATGTAGTTGTTGTTTTAAGAGGTCAAAGTGACCACGTTTTAGTACCCTGTTGTAGATAGTTTGGGGAGCGGGGGTATGGAATTTCTTGGACCAGCTGTAGGTGATTGGGGAGTGGTCACTAAGGGAGTGAGGGTGCACCGCTACATTAGTGATGCGATCAGGGTGATTTGAAATTATTCAGTCAAGGGTGGTGCTTGTCCCTGTTTTATAGTTTATTCTGGTAGGTGAGCAGACAAGTTGCGTAAGATGTAGAGCCACTAAGGCATCCTTTATAGAACTTCTTCACAAAGGTAATGTCAGTGCTAGCAGCACATCTGAGGAAGCAAGGAATTAATGTTCTTCATCAAGACTATCTTCTTCATGGGGCCATACCTTTGGAACTGTAACCCGTCCATGTCAAGACTTTTCTGAAACAGCTGCCTAGCTGAAGGCCTCCCACGATGACACAGAAACACAGAATTTAATGGCAGATGAGGACTGCTTGGCTCATCCAGTCTGCCAGTTTCTCCCTACCTGCACTATTACTGCAGACCATGCCTGGTCTACAGCTCTTTCCTTCTGAGTGCTACCCTTTCAGATTTTACTTTCCAGCCACCTCTTTCGAGAACCAGAGCGGTGTCTTTTTCCTCTTGCTTTTGCTCACTTGTTTGACCACAGAGATTTGTTGCCCTTACTGTGCTCCCCTTTATCTTTGTGCACTGTTCCTCCACCCCCCCCCCAACTAGGGCATACCCAGAGTATTCACCCATCTTTTTAAAATTTGCCCTCCTGAAATCCAGGACCATTACCCTTGTGTGGTACAATTCTGCAGCCATCCTCATTGAACCACACTGTATGGTGATTACTGGCCCCCAAGTGGCCTCCCACCTTGACGTCTACAATACTGTCCCTGTTAGTGAGTACAGTGAGTACCAGGTGCAGTATTGTCCCATCACGAGTGGGTTCACTGACTAGTTGCTTGAGGAATGCCCTCCGCAGAGAGTCCAAGATGTCTTTGCTTCTAGCTGGAACCGCTGCTGAGAGGCTCCAGCCTACATCTGGCAGATTGAAGTCCCACACCAGCAGCACCTCCCCCTTTTCTGCCATCTTGCCAGTAGCTTCCACCAGTACCTTTTCTAATTCCTTTCCCTGTGCTGGAGGTCTGTAGATCACTCCAGTGCTAATAGTGGCTTCATTCCCTGTCTCCAGGGTGACCCTCCTTACCTCTGCCTCCCCATGTTCCCTATATCTGTCGCTTTTATGCTTTCCCTAACATAAAGCACCACACCTCCTCCTTTCCTACCCACCCAGTCCTGCCTGAACAGAGTATAACTTGGTATGGCCATGTCACAGTCATGGTTTTCAGTACACCATGACTCGGTTATTGCCACAATATCCAAGTCAGCCTCTGCCATGATGGCCTCTAGGTCCAAAATCTTATGTGATGACTGCAACTGTCAAAAACTCCTCTTCGGAACCCACTATTTAACGCCCGCTGCTGCACTTGTCTTTAACAGGTGGCCTGATGCTCTCCAAATGCACTAGACAATGTCCCCTGGACTGACAACAACTCCTCTCCCCCCTCCCCCTTCCCCCCAGGTTGCCCTCCCCTCTGCCAGGCGCCTGTTAGGTACTCAACTAATAAGCTGTAATGTACAAACTCTGTTATACTGCTTATTTCAACTGTATGTAAAATCTCTGTAAAACTGTGTAAAGTTATTTGTATACTCTGTGTATGTTGTTATTGTGTGAACTCGTATGTTTGAGTCCTGTAAACCTGTAACACTGTTGTCCTCTCTGTGACGCGGTACCTTTGTAAATGAGCCTCTGGCTCAAAGGTTTCAAATCTGATCTATAACAAATAAATAAAATAACAATGGCATATAACTTCAGCACTTCTAAAACATAGGTGGCCCCCTCCTTAGTTCTTTCTTTTGCCATCAACACGCTTGTCAGACCTACAGAGAAACAATGCTGTTGTTTTGTTACATTGTTGTTCCTTTTTGTTTTCTGACTTGTTGACTTTTTTTATTAAAGGAAAACTGTGTAAATTCAGTGCCCCCGCCCCCACCGAGAAGCTTACCCCCAATCCAGCTTTTTATGTAGAAAAGTGCGTTTTTCTCACTCTGCTACTTACTTTATTTTTATTGCAAAAAGTCTGTGAATCAGGAATATGGTGATGCTGGGGGCTCCATTTACTGTAAAGGTTTGGCGCCACTGCTTGAATGTATTGAAGCGAGCAGTGTGGTGGCAGCCTTCAGTAAGTAGCCCCCAGTGTCTGCCATATTCCCGTTCGTGGACTTTTGCAGTAAAATAAAGTAGCAGCGTGGACAAAACGCACTTTTCTACATAAAAGCTGATCGTGTTTTCAGGAGCGGGGGGCCTGAATTTACAGTTTTCCTTAACGTAGTCCCTGTTCGTTGCTGTTGAAAGAATCTCTATTTAGGTTTTGTACAGTGGTTACAAATCCTACAAGATGATGCTCACACTGTATGCATTTATTTTTTGGGCCTGGCCCACCGCGTGAGGGCCTGCAAGATCTGCCAGGGATTTAACAAGAGTGCAAGGAGATGCCGGAAGAAGGCCTTGGTTGGAGACTTTCATTGCCCTGAAAGCCATGGACTCTCAGGAGAAGGCTGCAGGATCCAAGCTGGTTTTTAACTCTTGACTGCCCGCTATGGGTAAGGCGGCACCCCAGCAGTCATCGACATTATTGCCGCAGAGGTCAGCGAGGACGATGTAGAAATCCAAACAGACGGATAAATTGGTATCAAGACTCTCCTTCTCTTCTAGTCGTCATAAGCATAAGGAGAAACATGTTTAACAAGTGAGGTTGAGGTCTCTGTTGAAAGAGGGCAGCTGTTCGTCAGGATCCGCTCCAGTGGCGTCTAGTACAGCCCCCCCTTCCCTGATTGTCATTAAGACACCAAGGTCGGGGCCTGAGTCTGGCACTGCCTTATCTACTATGGACAGTATGTAACCGTAGTTGATGACAGCAGTCACAACCCCTCAGTCGAACACCATCAACTCTCAGGTTATGTTGGTGTCATTCTCAGAGATTTTAACATGCCTTTTCATGTCGCTGCAGGCAGCAGTGTCAGTTCCACTGATGGGGCATCCCCTGTCAGCACAGTTGTCGACAAAACCAAAAAGCAGACCAGTTGCCCAGATGGTACAGCAGCCGCCTCTGTTGCCTGCTCCGTCGACTGCCCCCGTCATTGCACAAGATGATGACGAGGTGGAATACAATCTGGACTTCTAAAAAAAAATGGAGGGGGATTTAGAAGATGAAAGTGGGGATGAGGAACCCTATAATGGAGGCTTCCCTTCCAGCTAAACCTTATCATCATGCAGTGAAGACTCTAGTGTATAATCCCAGGTCTCCTATAGAGGATCTCTCCTTCCAGGCTTTCTTTAAGCAAATACAGGATGTAATGGGATTTGATGGTGAAGAAGAAAACTTCAGTAAAAGAAACTTAATGGTGTTATTAGAGGTATCAGCTGCTTCCACTGTTGTGGTGCCCCCTGACTACCCTGCCTGAGAAGTTGCTACAGTTATGCCTGGATCAGACTTTGCACTCTGCCAGGAGTCGCAAAAAGGGCTGACAAGCAGCATCCTGCAACGTCTGTCAAGCCCTTTTATGCTTCCCAGCCTGAAAATGACTTGGTGGTTATCATTATTACTCATAATCACTCTAGGGTTCTTGAAGTGTTGAGTATCCTGCCTCCTGAAAAGTAGTCCAGAAAATTGGATGTAATGGGTGAGAGTATCTATGCCTCTTTCGCTTTGGGTCTTTGTATTACAAACTACCAGGCTTATGTGATCATGTATCAGAATAGCCTCTGGAAGTCAGCTATAGCTGTGGCACAGGCACTGCTGGATAGCCTTACAAGGGCACAAACTGCATAAAGCTGCCTCTGCTGGCCTGGATACGGGTAAACATTTACTAAGGTCAGCATAAGATGACTTGGATGCTGCTGCTAGATCATCTGCCTCTGGTATATGCCTCAGAAGGTACTCCTGGCTCAGTGTCTGGATTTGATTCAGATGTGCAATGGGTCGGGTTCAGTGCCCCATTTAGGGGCTCTAAGCTGTTTGCAAAGATGTGAATAAAGCACTAAAGGACATACAGTCATCCAAAATGACTCTAAGTACTGTGAAATCCCTTATCCCCTAAAATGTATACGGGGTCATGGTAGGGGTGCATTTCGGAAGTCTGTTGGCCGAGGAGGGCATGGCTGCCATCAAGTCATACCATGGTAGAGGTGGTGGTACCTTAGCTGGACCTGTTTCCCAGGGTGGCCACTCTAAGACAACCAAATGTTCTGGTTTTGGTGGTCCTGCCACCTCTGGCACCTTCTGACTTCTTATTTCCTCCCCCCTTCATGGGTGCTGCCAGGGGTACAGGTGGGGGAAAGGGTCACCATCCACAAGAATAGAGGGAGATCACATCAGATGAATGGATCCTGGAAACAGTGGAAAGAAGTCATGCACTGGAACTGCTCTCCAAACCTCCAGTGCACCCACCAACCCATTCTCATTACTCTCCAGGGCACCTGTCCCTGTTGAAAGAAGAAGTTCTGTCCCTACTTCAGAAAAAAGCCATAGAGCCTATTCCTTGCAAAGAAAGGAACGGGGGTTTTACTCAAAGTATTTTATGGTCCCAAAAGCCACAGGAGACTTGCTCTCATTTTGGACCTCAGAACCCTCAAAAAAATTCATTGAATACAAAAAGTTTTGAAAGTGTCGCTTCGGGCTCTCATTCCCCCATCTACGGAAAGGAGACTGGCCTTGTGTTCTGGCCATGAAGGATACTTACCTTCAAATCAAAATCAGAACTTGCCACAGGCAGCACCTCAGATTCACTCTAGAGGACTGCCATTATCAATTCCAAGTCTTGCCCTTTGGCTTATCTTCGGCACCATGGGTATTTATCAGATGCTTCACAGTTGTGGCAACAGCACTCTGACAGGAGGGGTTTTATGTCTTCCCCTGTTTGGTTGACTGGCTCCTGCAGGGCCTGTCCAGGGAAGTGGTCCAGTACTCAATATCTCAAACACAGTAGTTGTTCGAGGACCTGTGTATCACGGTCAGTGTAACGCAGACAGTCCTGACTCCATGCCATCGCCTTCAAGATACAGTATTAGGGCGGTACTGGACAAGGCAGGGGGCATTGCATTCCTGCCCCAGGACAGAGCAGAGGCCCTGATTGCTTAGGCCCGTCTCATACACAAGAGTCACTATGTGTCTGCCAGGGCTGTGCTCCACCTCCTGGGCCTTATGGCAACTGCCATTGTAACCATCCTGTTTGTACGCCTTCATATAAGAATCATGCAATGGATTTTCTGGGTGCAGTGGGATCAGTTGATGGATGAGGTGGAACACATGATCCTTGTCACATCCCCTCTCAGAAAGTCTCTACTGTGGTGGGTGGAACCCTTGCACTTGCTGCAGTGTGGCCCCTTCTTTCACCTAACTCCAGAGCACATCCTCACAGTCGTTGCCTGCAGGAAAGGATGGTGTGCCCACCTGGGCCTTTACCAGATCCAGGGGCTGCAAACAGACCGGGATTCTGATCTCCACATCAGTGTTTTGGAGATGATGGCTGTACTTGTTAGGCTTCAGGCCTTCGAAGAACATCTCTCGCCAGATCCTCTTTTGATATGAACATACAATATTAGTGTGATGCACTGTGTCAACAAGCAAGAGGGCATTCATACCCTCCATGCAGGGAAGCAATGAATACTTTCATGGAAGTTGGCAGTCTCTCATGGCCTACAGTTGACAGCCATATTTCTCCCCAGACTACAAAACACCTTAGCAGACAGGCTAAGTTGGTCCCAGTCTTGGGTGGACAAGTGGGAACTGCTGACCTTCTTGGTAAATTACCTCTATGCAAGTTGAGGTAGTCCAGAGTTGGACCTTTATGCATCCCCATGCAGCACAAAATGGATGCATTTCCGCTTGTTCGCTCCATGGCCTGAAGTTTTTGGGTGAGATTTTTGCCCCCGATGCTGGTCGCCCTCCTCTGGCCTCTCCAGATGTTTCTGTTTCCGCAGTATCTGACAGTGGAACCACCAATTCAGCAGCCCCTGTGCTGGGGTCTGCTGTATCAGGACAGAGGGATCCCTGGTCCACCTGGGCATCAGGCCCCTCCACCTGCACTCTTGATTTCTGGGGACATAACCATTGTGCAATTTGGGGTTTCTCCCCAAGTGGCTAATATCTTACTGGAAATTAGGAAGCCTTCCACTAGACAGAAGTATTCATTGAAGTGGAATCATTTTGCTGTTTGATGTGCTTCCTGCTCTGAGGACCCTTTTCTGTGTCCTGCTAATACTGTACTGGCTTACCTTCTGACTCTCTGACTCCAGTCTGCAGTACTTAAGTATTAAGGTGCACATAGCTTCTGTATTGGCTTTCCATGATCCTGCTGAGGGACACACAGTGGCACAACTGGAAGTGTCCAGTACCTTCTTAAAGGATATTTTGCACATCGTTCCCCGTTCATAAACTGCTTCCATCATGGGACTTTAATTTTATACTTGAGAAGCTGACTTTGGTGCCTTTTGAGCCTGCTACAGCTTGTGAACTATGCTTGCTTTCTTGGAAGGTGCTCTTTCTGGTTTCACTTTCTTCAGCCTGAAGGATTTCTGAGCTTCAGGCTCTCCTGAGTGCATACAGCTACCTGATTTTCCACAAGGATAGGGTTGTATTGCATACTAATCCTTGTGGGGTTTGTTTTTTTACCTAAGGTAGTTTGACTTCACAATGAATTATACCATTAACCTACCAGTGTATTATCCTTGGCATACTAACAAGATGATAATACCTTCTGCAAAGGGTGCGGAGTTACTCCATACCCTTGATGTACACAGAACCTTACATTTTTATCTGGAATACACGAAGGACTGCAGGAAGTCCTGTCAGCTGTTTATCTCATTTTTCCCTGGGAGAGAGAGGGTGTGCCAGTGACTAAGCAGTGCCTGTCCCAAGTGGTTGGCTAACTGTATTACGTTCTGTTGTAGGAAGTACAGTAAGGAACCTTCTGGGGCTGTGCATGACCACTGTACTTGTGGTATGCCCTCCTCTGTCACCTGTTTCCAGGGTGTGTCTGCTTCTGACATCTGTGCTGCCGCCACATGGAGCACTGTCCACACTTCTACTAAACATTACAGTCTGGACATATCATGCAGACATGCTGGCTTTGGTCTTGTCCTGCAGGGCCTACTGTCCTGATTGCATTTCAGTCTTGCCAGCCTCCCTGGGAACTTTGTACTACTTGGAAATTGTTCTAATGGTGTGTCCCAATGGTGGTGATATCCTCAATGAAGATAGAACAGTTACCTGCCAGTAACAGTAGATCTTCAAAAGAATCTCTTCCATTGGGCCACAGCGCACCCACCCTCCTTCCCTTTTTGTGAAGCACCAGCTGGCTGGCTGTCCAGTGCCTTTGCAGAAGGTATGATCATCTGTGCTTTGTATGTCTTATGTTACAAATCCCAGCCTCTCCTTTTGTGCCTGGCCTTGTGCGGTCTCTTGGTTACTCTTGGTGTGTGGCCTCTGTGAGCTCATCTCCAGCAGGAACTGAGAGGCAGCCAGGGCCGCCATGTTATAGGTGCCGAGATTTTATGTCGTCATGGGCAGGCCTCCAGCTAGGCAGATGTTTCTGGAAGTTCCTGATGCTAACGGCTTACAGTTCCAAAGGTGTGGGTCAATGGAGGAGATTCTCTCGAAGATCTGCTATTACTACTAGTAAGTAACTGCTGTTTCATTCCCACCTAGTTGACTGGCTTATTTGGCTGTGATTCCTCAAGGAGGCACAGACAGCAGTAGCAGATATCACCAGAATTTGGCAGCTCCACAGTTGGATGATACAGCATAAACAGAGCTCACAGCAGCCGTCTCAGTGTATGAAGAATTCTGGAATGCTGTTTGACACAGCAGCAGCCACTGTAGCGCTGGCAACAGACAGAGTCCAATCCCTGTTAAGGGCCTGCAAAAAGACTCTGAAGAAAACCTGCAGACAGCTAGGGGCATTGTGCATGTGCTCAGACTCCTGGCAGCAAAACTGACCTGATACAGTGGGCCAGGCTACACTCTGGTGCTCTTACTCCATTGTTCATGGAACCCTCAAATGTGGTGGCTCTCAGACAAGATTCGGCTAACCCCAGAAGTAAAGACCTCCCTTTCTTGATGGGCTCACCAGCAGAACCTATCCAAGGGAGTTTCCCTACTAGATGTTCAGTGGCTCACTCTGACTACAGATGGCAGCTTGACAGAGTGGGATACAGTACTTGACACAAGTTCAGCTTAGAGTATCTGGAGCCTTCTAGTGCAAAAGCTACCAGTTGACATCCTCAAGATGACGGTGGTATTCAGAGTAATGCTGTCCTTCAAGATCCTTCAAGAATAAGCTTCAAAACAAGCACTTAGTAATGCGACTGAACAAAACAAATGACATTAGTGCATATCCATAAGCAAGGAGGAACAAAAGCAAGGCAGTAGTGCCCTGAGGTATTCAAAGGTTCTTCGCTTGAGCAGAAGTGAACCTACTGTCCTTATCAGCAGTCCATTTTGCAGGAATCTTTAACCTAAAGACCCACTGGCTTAGTTGTCAGATGCTGCACCAGGGGAGTGGTAGCTCAATCAGGATCTCTTCAATATGATATATGGGAGATAGGACTCTCCACTCCTAGACCTGGTGGCCACTGAGTCGAACACAAAGACGCCAAGACACTTTATGTTGATTTTGTGATGGTCAGTTACTGTGAGCAAACAGCCTGTCCCTGTTGTGGTCAACTTTTTAGCCATGGCCAGTGATCCTAAAGGTACTCCAGAAAGAACCATCAGCTTTAATACTCGTAACTGATTTAGGGCCAACAGGGTAGATCCTACAAGGATAGACTTAGTGCACTGAACATATACTCACTGGAGGCCAGAAGGTAGAGGGGTGATATGATACACCATCAAGTTCCTGAAATGAATAAACAAGGTAAACTGTGAGGAAATATTTAGCAGGACTGGCCAGTAAAAAACACAGGAATATGAATAGAAGCTGGCGGGCAGGGGGAGTTGGGAGTCGGGTTGGACGTGAGATTTTATTTTATAGAGTGCTTGAGCCATGGAACCATCTACTGGTAGATGTGCTGGGTGTAAAAACCATTAATGGTTTCAAGCACTACTAGGACAGAGTGATGAGCTTGATAGTTACTTGGGGTGGAAGCAGACAGAAAGGGGTCGGGGCAAGGGCAAAACCCTGTCTTGATGATAGATCTTGGGGCAGGTTTATTTATTTATTTATTGAAGAGAATCGGAATTACAATCCTTTGAGTCATAGACTCCTTTGCAAAGGCTCCACATCAATACAGATAGAATAAACATAACATTTGCTAGTATTTATACAAAGGTTACATAGTACAGTGTATAAACATTGTGTCAAGTATCCTAAGTAGTCCTTTGGTCTAAGCTGTGTCACAAAGTAGAATACAGTTTCGGAGGGTCCTAGCTGAACCTTGAGTCAGAGTTTATATACAGTGTGATTGCTGGACTTGAGGATTCAGTCATGGATTAAGGTTAGGAATTTAGCCCTACATTTATGGATTATTTCCCTACGCTTGGGCTATAGACTGCAACAGTTGCAGTCACAGGTAGATGATTCAAGGAGGAGTTTTTTAAGACCAGTTTTAAATTGGCCAATACTAGGGGCTAGAGAGATAGAGGCTGGTAGGTTGTTTAGCCAGAGGGGAGCCCGGTAATGGAAAGACCTTTGCCCTAGGGAGGTCCTACAGTGGGGGACTAGGGAGAGAGGTACTGGTTGTGCGTCTAGGGGCCATCCTGTGCGGGACAGTCTGGATGAGGTGGAGGAGGCCTTTGGGTGCTAGATTGAGTAGTATTTTTGGCTTGGAAGGAGGTGTGATACTTAAGCCTCCCTTCGAATGTGAGCCAGTCCGCAAGTTTGTAAAGCTCACACGTGTGGGTGTCTCTGTCGCATCCAGTGACCAGTCTGCAGGCTTTATTGAGTGCTGTGCTGATACTGCATAGGGCCGTTTGGTCTGCAGATCCATAGATCGCAATGATGTAGTCCACCAGAGATAGGACAGAGGAAGTTACAGCGAGATGTAGGGTCTGAGGGGGTAGGCAATGTCTATGTCTATATAAGATCCCAAATCTGGTATTTAGAGTGGAGGACAAGTGTTGGATGTGTGTGTGGTAGATGAGGGAGGTGTCCAGGGTGGCACCCAAGTATTTGAAGCTAGTGACCTGCTCAAGATTGAGACCCTGTGAGTTAGAGATGAGAAGCGGGGCACTACTGTGTGGGCTTTGGCGGTGGGCAAAGATCATCGATTTCGTCTTGTTGTAATTTGAGTACTAGGCGATGCTCAAAGAACCAGGTTTCTGCTTCTCTGAAAAAGCCTTGTAGGGCAGATTGGAGGGAGTTAGGATGGGGGTGTTTCCAGAGCACTACGGCATCATCCGCGTAGAGCAGGAGTTTCCCATTGCATGATTGAGGGAAGGAGTTTAGATAAAGAGTGAAGAGCAGCGGGCTGAATATGGACCCTTAGGGTATACCCGATTGGACTGGCCTTTGGGAGGAAAAGGTAGTGTTAATTTTGACCTGTTGCGTCCTGCCAGAGAGGTAGTCTTTGAACCAGGAGGTTGCTTCAGGGGAGAAATGTTGGGATGGAAGGGAATGCAGCAGAAGTGCATGACTGACTGTATCGAAGGCTTTAGTCAAGTCAACGTAGATGGCTCCTGCTGAGGACCCCTGGTCGAGGGCCTCGTGGATATATGAGGTAAATGCCAGGAGGGCTGTGGTGGTGCTGTGCCCCCTCTGGAAACCGTGTTGTTCGTGGCAAAGCAGCGAATGTTTGGTCAAGTAATCGGTAAGCTGGTCCAACACTATTTTTTTTTAGTTCCTTTGGGGGTTGGGGGAGGATCGAGATGGGTCGGTAATTACTGGTGGAAGTGGGGTCACTGCTTTTGAGGATGGGGGTAATGACGCCACTTTTCCATAGAGTGGGAAACTGGCTGAGGTTAAGGTGTAACTGTAGACTGGATGGGACCAGTGTTCTTTTCCGCAGACATGTATATGTTTCTATCATTCCAAAGTGGTCATGAAGAGCGTGGTACTCTGAACTGATTCATCTGGCTCTGTGCAACCCAATTCTGCTTATACTCAGGCTGGACCTTCTGTGTCAGGATCTAATCCTGCACCTAGATCCTTAGAGGTTTCTTTTTTTGTTTAACGCATATTTTATTGTATCAAAGTCAAGACCAAAGGTATCCAAAAACAACAATCACCAAAACAAAAGGGTTAGCAATATCTACAAAAGTCATCAAGGATCAAGAATCACAGCACAGTGGGGAAAAATACATCCTAGTAGCATAAAACTTGAAAACAGTATAAAGGACATAAAAAGGACTTACACCAACAAAAGGAAGTAAAACCCCCAGGTCTAATAGTGTCTGGGAAAGGCGTTCATTATAGACTAACTGTTCAGCATACAGTATGTATCCCATTTGGTCCAGTGTGTAAATAGAGCCACCATACTTCTCTCATTATGAAAATGGAGGTTCAAAAACATATCCTCAATCATATGGTTCTCCTTCACAATAGATACCCAGTCAGAAAGTGTAGGTAGGGTAGGGGAGAGCCATCTTCTAGATATGGCTTTAAAAGCTGCAACTATAAAAAGACTATGGAGGTAAGAATTATGGATATCCGAGAGTTCCTCACAAAGAAAGCCAAGGGCAAAGGCCTCAAATGATAAAGGGACAGAGGAGCCAAAAATATCAGAGATGGCTGCAGCTATCGAATTCCAAAAAGAAAATAACTTAGGACAGGACCAGAAAATATGAAAATGATCACCTTTCACCCTACACTGACGCCAGCACCGGTTGGAACCTCCCTTCACATAATGAGAGGTTACAGAAGCAGTTTTAAAAAGGTTCACTAAAGTTTTCCAGTGACATTCTCTCCAGTAAAAAAAGATACAGTAGTTTTATGAACTAACTTCCAAATTTTTGCCTTGTATAGAGGGTCTAAAGGATGGGACAGTGCGAATTCCCATTGATCCCAAATTGGATGGGGGGACTTATGAAACTGCTGTTGCAAAAGGCCATGAAGCAAGAAGATGAGATGTTATTCAGTTGCCATCTTCCGTTCCCGACAAAGATATATCACTAGGCTGAGAGGACCAGAGGAAAGGGGAAAGTTCCCCTTTACAGGGCAAAGCAAAGTGATGCACCTGAAAGTACCGGAACAATTCTGTATGGGAAAGACCAAATTTAAGATGCAGTTGCTCAGAACTCATTAGGGTACTCCACTCCATCAGGTCCTCTACTAAAAGTAACCCAAGTTGACCCCAGTGCCGAAAACCTGAGACCCACAAACCGGGCAGAAAATCACTATTGCCTAAAATAGGAGAGAGACAACCCAGATTTTCAGCGCCCATAAATAAGGAACGAAGTATGACCCATTTCGAGACAGAATGAATGAAAACAATTGGGGGAAAAAAAAAGAATGTGTAAATCGAACCCAAATAAAGGAACAGCCTCATAGTCATACAATCAAAAGAGACAGCACAACCCAAAATGTTGCACATTATGCCAAACACAGAGAACAAAAAAGCAAAATACTGAGATCAAAATATAACCATCCACCGAACAATGAACAACGGTACTATCCTATTCAGCTAACTAAACTGTGTTACCACATTCCTTTACTGTTAGCTAAGACGATGATTCTGAAACAAAAACAAGTAATTAAAGCTAGTCGCATATATATCCAACTCCAGACATAAACCATTCTAGAAAAATCAGAATTAAGCTTAAAACCAAAGTAAAAATATATACTGCCATCGTGTGGATATAATAAAAAAAATTGTCCAGTGTTTCCACAGTGAATCCAGAACAACAATTAGTCCGATTGCCCCAGTAATTCAAATACTTTGCCAAGAAAAGGGGCTATATATAAACATTTGGCACAATCATTAACAGTTGTTTGCCAGAAGTCTCAAAAGGATGCACCTCATTAAAGTAAACAATGCTGTAGCATGAGTCTATTGGTGCTTACACAGGGCCATTTTCCACAGTCTGACACACATACAGTATGTAAGCGATTGCCGCAAAATCACTTTCCTGTAGGAATGAACAGAGGATCACCAGGAGGGCAAAGACAGACTTTGCAGAGACAGTCAACCACTAGGAACAGGTCCAGTAAACTGAAGCAGTCAGTGGCAGTAGTAGGAAGCACGTGAGGTAGAAAACCCAAGCTGTAACAAAATCAAAAAGAGCCTCCACAGAATCGAGCCAGTGTCTCTCTCCTAATGAGACGTTAAACCGAGGTCCTATCTGCCTGGATTGGTGGTAGTTCAGGTGGAGGTTAAAGATCCCATAGCACTTATCGAAAAGAGTAGGGGAGTTTCCCCGGTGTCCTGGCCAAATTTCCCTCATTCACTGAAAAATACCACTAACAGCTTAATCTAGTTCAAGGTCAGTTGGCATTCATCTATATCCCCCTCCCCCGGGTAGTGCCTGAAAATAGGCAGGATTTGTCTAGTGCACTTACCCGGTCAACAAAAACTAAATAAATAAATAAAAGACTGTAAAAAAGCTTTTACATTCTGGAGGGCTTGCTCCGATCGCCACATCTTGCTGGAGGAAGACGCCTTGGCCCAGGTATCATGCTGCAGCTCTCTTTTTTTCTCTAGTTTCTGCAAAATCCTTACTTTCCTCTTGGGGCCAGATTTTATGCTGCTGGTTTTCTAGTATGACTGCTTCAGGATCATCAAAACTTTTAACACTCTCCACGAAGTGCACTTTCAGATGGGCAGGATGGAGTGTGGAAAACATTAAATGATGGTCCTTCAGAACACACGGGACTGACACAAAAGCTCTGCGTTTGGCCACTATCTCCAAGGAGTAATCATTATCAAAGCGAATTTTGCTCCCTTTATGCAAAAGTTGCCCTTTCCTCCATGCCTGGGATAGCACCGCTTGTTTGACTGAAAAGTTGTAAAAATGGTAAACAGTGACATGCTGCTTCTAATAAGGGCTGGAAGGCAGAGGGAGAAGAGATCTGTGGGCTCACTCATTAAGTAGAGGACAGAGATCATCTAGGTCTAGGAGATCTGCAAGCCAACTTTGTAAAAAGACAGTTATGTCCCTCTTACCCTCCTCACCTGCAAGAAGACAATAGATGCGGAGATTGTTGTGACAAGAACGGTTTTCCAAATCGACACACTTCTTTTCCACCAAGCAGTCTGATTCCTGTAAAACGTTTAACCCAACTCGCTCAATGCGGTCTAAGCTGGAGTTGGTAGTAGTTTGGTGTATCTCCAGCTACTTGAATTTAGTATCCAACACACTCAGTTTATTTAATTCTTCCAGCATTCCCCTAGTTTCAGTATGAAACGCTCAGAGTTCTTCGAGGAGGGCGATATGTGCAGGAGCCCCTGCAGCAGTAGAAGGGTCAGCCATAGCTGAAGACGCCATTATGGGATCCCGAAGATTTCGAAGCTGAATCCACCGATGAAAAGGTCAGCAAGTCTCCTTCTTTAGACTTCTTCATTTTACTCATATGAGCAACAGTTCTCCCAGTCACAGTAGAGATAAAAATAGGGCTGCAGATAGATTTGAAGGGAGAAAACACAGGGCCGATGGGCAGAGCAGATCAACTATGCTACCATCTTAGACGATGACGTCACAGGAATTCGGATCCTCAGAAGTTTCATCTGTAAGCTTCACTTCTGAGTGCAGAAGATGCAGGAGAGCTGGATATTCCCAAAACACGATCCACGTCCTAATGCACTCCAGGAACAACTCTACAAACAAGACCTACAGTAGAGTCTGTGACACATTCCGCTCCTGGTGCTTCACGTTCCAAATCGGACCCTTGGTCACCTCTGTGTCCTGAGTCTTGGAATTTCTAAAGCAGGGTCTAGATGAAGGGTTGTCAGTTCCTGCAGGGTACAGGTGGTGGCACTTTCTCCTGTCCAGGGATAAATGGAGTCCTATCCTCTAGGATCCCATTCAGCTGTCCATTTCACTAAAGCCTACCCCAACTCTGTCCTTGCATTTTGCAGGTCTCACCTTCCTGGAAACTGAACCTGGTCCTAGAAGCCAAGATGGATCGCCCCATGTAAACTCCTTTTAGAGGTCTCCTTATGATTCTCACCCTAAAAATGCTTTTCCTTATGGCTATTTTTTCACCGAGAACAACTGAGGAAATCCATGTGCTGTCATACAATGAGCTGTACCTAGTGTTTCAGAGGGAAAATGTGGTTTTCTTTACAGTTTCCTTTTTCTTGTTACTAAAGTGGCTTCCCCTACTCATAAGACAGCAGGAGTTTGCTTTAGCTTTCCTCTTCCTAAACCCCAGGAATGCGAAGAAGTGTCTGCATTCTCGTGACTTTAGGTGGACCCTCAGGATTTATTTTGAGTACACTCAATCCTTTTGTACCTCTGACAGACTTCTCGACCCACTGGGACCAGCGAACAAATGGTTCTGCACCAGACAAGTGCACCCTAGCTAAATGGCATTGTGCAGTCATTTGATGGGCTTACACATCTCGGGGCCTTTCAACTCCATCGTGTCTCAAAGCTCGTTCTGCTAGAGCTGTGGCTGTATCTTACACTGAGCATGCTTCTGTGTCCCTGGAGGACATTTGCAAGGTTGCTGCTTGGTCCTCTGTCCATACTTTCACTAGGCATTACCGCTTGGATGTGCTTAACTCCGCCAGTACTGCATTCAGCAGGTAGGCATGTGTTGAGTTCAGTTATACGACACTGGTCCTTCTGGTTTTGGCCTGCTTATTTGGGCCAATACCATTACAGTCTGCCTGTAGGAATGGATACAGTAACGGGAGTTACAAGTTCCTTACTGGTAATTCCAGTTGTGTGTAGGCTGTGTTCACAGGCAGGCAGGCAGGCCATCCCAGTTCTTGGCCATCCCAGTTCATAGTGCTTTGCATCTGTGTGCCTATGTCTTCTGTACTGTATTGTATATAGTTCCCTTATCTCAAGGGTTAACAGAGTTGTAGGCAAATGTTACTAGGGTTATTTCCTTATATATAATGGATATGCAACAGGCTGACTGAAAATGTGCAATTTATCTTCTTGTGCGAGGGGGCAGGATCATAGCTTACGAGTGGCAGAGCCACTAGAGAGTTATGAAAGTTCTGCCCCAAGTAAGTGATGATAAACTGTGAAATTTGAGTCAGACCATTATATATTCCATTTATACAGCATCTGTTTACTAGTTCTACTTTTTAAAGAGCAAGTGTTTAGTGAGGCTGTACATCATAAAGAATGAAGGTTTGGGCCTGTAGATGCCTCTGCAATAATTCTGTTTGCTTTGTTTCTTTAGTCACCTTTTCATTATTTTATTTGTATTTTCCAGCTACTAGTGAAACAAGAATCCAGTGGAAATCTTGTATTGTGATGTCAGAAAAGTTTTACTGGCAAGGCTGGCAGTGTATTTCAGTGGGGTGCTGCAAACCTGTTCTCAGATTTAAATAGAGAAATAACACTTTCTACCACCAAAATACTATATATGTAATAGAAATATGTGATTTTTGATAACTTGTTATCTTCTGTTATAATGTAGCAGGTGTCATTTTCTTCATAGCCAGATTTTACTTGGGAAGAAGAAAAGAGAGGCCAGTTACTGTTTTAAAATGTTGAACTCATACAGATGTATAACAATAATGCAAACACATAAAAGGTAAAGTTTGCTGCTGAAAGACATATCTAATTCTTTTGGAAAAGATAGAAAAATATGTTTAGTTTCTCACTGAAATACACTGGGCTCATAAGTAGTTGGCAGTTTCTGACATCACAATACAAGAATTCTGCAGAATTCTTTTTACTAGTAGAGTGAAACGTAAATGTGAAAACCCACTTGTTCCACTGCACTAACAAGAATTTTATTATTAAAAGTGAAAAAATAATTTCTAATGCATCAAAATACAATAAATGAAATAGCTGTCTATTTATTAGAAGTAAACACTGCTGTTTAAATGTGCTCATTGTATGAAGCTATAACAGTTTCAGTTTGTTTTCAACTGCTGGCTTCAGTGCTGCACTTGGCAATTGTGATGTCATCAGCACTGTTAAAGCTGCACTCTGATTGGCTCAGTATGCATTGTAGCATACTCCACTTTGCAAGATAATTTCGTCTTGCTACATTTGGTCATTGTGACATGCCCTGCTTTACAAGCTATTATCTTGTTTTGTTGGGTCAAGATATCTTGCTATTTTATCAGTATACACGCGTTGTATAAATATATATATATATATATATATATCCATGTTTTGGCCTACACGCTTGGACAGAAGGGTAAACTGAGGGTTTATTGGTAAGGAGACATGTCCTTACACTATCAGACTTTTCAGTCTCTTCCATTTGACAGGGCAGGACACCCCATACCTCTGCTATCTTCCTGTGGATGAAGACTACACACAACTGGAATTACCAGTAAGGAAACTATAATTCCCCGTTGCCGTGGCGAGGGACTTTTTTCCTTTACAGGTCATGAAAGGCGGAACATTGAAAATCGCAGAGCACATATCCTTTGGCTGATTGTGTGTGTGGGGGGGGTTGATGTATTTTAGTGGGTTGAGTGGGTGGGGGATGAGGGGATGTTGGCAATTCAACATGGGGGAGGGTAATTGATTTTACTAATGGATGTGACTGATTTAAGGACAGTTTCTCTGTAACATTGGGGGTGGATGGTGGGTGCTATCGAGGGTGGAGGTGTACCTTTTTCAGTAGCAGATGTGGGAGCGAGTAGTTGGGAAGTATTGTGTGGGTGTGTGTTCACAGCCGCACAAGTACCAAAGGCTGTGTGCATGTTCGGGTCATGCACGACTGCTGAACTCCTGTAGCCTGCCAAAGACACTGACAGCTTTTACATTACCTTACTGTGTAAAGTTACATTGTACTACAGCAAACAGCATATGAAAATGCAACCTTAAACATTAAACTACTGCCAAGCCAAAGCAGCAGCTGTTAGCTGTAGCCAACTCTTGTTTGTTTTAAGAACTGCCCTCCCCCATGGATGACAAAAGACAGATCCCCCTCCACAGAGAAAAATGTTTGAATACTTTAATACAGTCATCAGTAATGTGCCAGAAAGCCCCAGAAATTTGACAGTGCCTGTTGGATCCTTCAGCATTCTTTATTATTGAATTGAGTGCATTGATATATTATTGTACCAAGTGGCTCATTACATTGACTAGGTTAGGGTCAAGGGTTTCATGTAATGTATGGTGCTTATCAAAACTTAAATGCTAGATATGTTATGCAGCAGTACCTTTTTTTAATACAGTTTCTTACTTTCTTCTACCATAGGTATTCATTTATTTACGAATGTTTGCAACTGAAAGTGGATTTGAAATCTTGCCCTGTAACCGATACTCATCAGAACAGAATGGCGCCAAAATTGTTGCAACTAAAGAGTGGTAAGTATTTTGTAAGGCTTTGGTTCAAACAACATGAAGTCTTACTGTATTCTGACTATGTGCAGTTAGCCCCAGCATTTGAAGTGCCCCGGAGAGTAAAGGGTTAACTCTGTGCAGAAGCATAAAAACGTTGAGCTCGAGCTCGGTTTTCAAACCTCTGTCTCTAGCACTCTGAAATGTAACCGTAAAATTTTTACTCTGCCTAATTGTGAAGTCGCTCCAGAGATCCCTCCTGCACTTCGGTTCGGTATAGTTTAAATCAATTGTTTTTTTCTAACCGTTTCTTTATTTTCGGTCTTCTTACCTCTGTCTCGGTAACAGTAAGTGGTAGTAGGTAGTTTGTTGTGATTCTGGTATTATTGTGGAAATTGTTTTTGCCTTCGGTTCCTCTCCGGTCGGTCCGGTTTGGAACCGAATCCCATTCTATTTGAGTTTTGTTCAAAAATATTGCTCTGGTTTCCGGTACTCATCGGTTCCTAAAAAAATCAGATTTTCTGGATTTTTTTAACTGACCTGTGACACGGTTGGAACCGATCAGTTTTTAGTTGCCTTGCGTAAAAGCTGGTAAGGGTAACTGTTTCAGTATTTTGGCATGTCTGACAAACCCAAAAAGAAAACCGGTCCCACTGGGTTTCAGAAGTGTACCGAGTGTAAGGAGGCCTTTGCTAAGGTTGACCCTCACCTCCTCTGTGTTTACTGTCTGGTGTTTGACCACCTCAAAGAAGACTGCAAGATTTGTAAAAACTTTCCTAAAGCCACTCTGGAAAAAACGTTTGAGTAGGCTGAGGGAGAGGGAGGCCGAGAAGTCCGCTGACCCGGATGGCCAGCCCGGTTCGGTTGCGACCAAACCTGAGGAGGTGCCCACTGACCTGGGCGATACCTCCTTGGGCAAAAGGAGAGCCTATTCTGCGGAATTGGTTCCTAGTAAAAGGAAACGTAAATCAGCCGGTTCGGATCCGACTTCCTATGGTCCGACTGCTGAGGTGATTGCAGAAGCGATCACTATAGTACAGTCACTTTGCCTGGTTCTGACCGAACCAGCAATGGTTCACAGAGGTTCGGTTAGGTCGGACATAGTCGCTTCTGACATTGATCCAGAGGTTTTCTATGAGTGCGATTGGGATGGAGGAGAAGAGTATGATGAAGAGGAAATGAAGGCCTAGATGAGCAAGTAGAGCCTGACATCTCCCCAGACAGGCCTTCCAATGTGTCTCCTCCCAGACTTTCTGAGTCCCCCTCCCATTTCTTGTTTTGCAAGAAAGTGGCTGATACGCTTCAGCTCCCAGTTGAGGAAGCTGAACAGGATCAAGAGAAACCTGACTTCATGGAAATGATGGATGTCCCAGAGTCCATGGGGAAACGGACACAAACAATTTTGCAGTTTCCAACTTCTATATTTCTTGTGGATAAAAAGATGGACAGGAGATGCATGTTGTCATGTCCTGGAACAGAATTTCTTGCTACTCATTGCAGCCATGTTGGCGTAATGCAGGCTGCAGCCTGTGACAAGGCTAATATTCCCCTGGCATCCCACCACCCAGATAAGCATTCTAGGAAAGTGGATGCCATGGCCAAGAAGCAGTACTTAACATCCTTGTTGGGACTCAGACAAGCTAATTACATTACATATACAGCCAGGTATCAGAAATTGAGGTGGGATATGGTTCTGGAACTGGCCAAGAGTGACCCTCCCCAGCTAGCCAAGTAGCTGGAGAAGGTGGCTGCAGATGGTATTGAGACATCCAGGGTCCAATTTCACGCTGCTGTTGACTCAACTGATGTACATTCCAGGATCATGGCTACATCCGTCTCCATGAGGAGATTAGTTTGGCTCAGATGTACCAGTTTGTCACAGGATACCCAGACTAAGGCCATGGGTTTTCCTGTTGCTGGTAACTCTCTGTTTGGTGAACAGACAGGGGGCTTACATGAAGAAGATGGATGAGTACAGGACCACCTACAGGAGTGCTGCAGCAAAAGAGAAGAAGGCCACTCCTCAGAAGCAGTAGTTTAGGGCTGGCAGGGGCAGGCCTTTTTACAAAGCCCAGGCTTCCTCTTCATTCCAGTAGAGGGGGTTCTTCAGGGAAGAGGCAGACGAGGGATGACCAGGACCCCAGCATCCACTCAGTCCAAGCCCCCTGCCAAACAGACACCCTGAGGTGTCAGTCAGGGTCGCCTCCCCAATCCCTGTAGGGGGCAGGCTGGCTCACTACTCCCAGGCCTGGGAGTCCATTACTTCAGACAAATGGGTCCTGGAAGTAGTGAGTCAGGGACTTGTTCTCCATTTCAAAAGGTCCCCAAAAATGAGAGTAAGATCTTTCAGCCCCCTCTGCCCCTTGGAGACAATGGCCTTAGAAGCAGAAGTCTCCTCTCTTCTGCTCATGCGAGCAGTGGAGAAGGTACCTCTTTGTCACAGGGGAAAATGACTTTATTCCAGATACTTCTTTACCCCAAAAAAGACAGGGGAGTGGCAACCCATCCTAGATTTAAGGTACCTCAACAAACACTTAACAAAACAAAAGTTCAAAATGGTGACTCTGGCAATAATTCTTCCCTCTCTGAGACCAAGAGACTGGCTAGCCTCCCTGGATCTCAAGGATACCTATTTCTACATAACCATCAGACATTCCCACAGAAAGTATCTCAGGTTCAAGTTGCCCTCAGGCCATTATCAGTTCAGAGCCATGCCTTTTCGTCCTAACATCTGCTCCAAGGGTGTTCACCAAGTGCCTGGCAGCAGTGGTGGCATTCCTCAGGAGACAAGGTATCCTTCTGTTCCCATATCTGGATGACTGGTTCCTAGTAGGTCAGTCCTCAGACCAAGTCAAGTCAGCCTTAGAGGTCACCCAAAGGCTTCTGGAGTCCTTAGGTTTCATTCTAAACCTAGAAAAGTCAGTTCTGGAACGTACTCAGCTGCTCACTTTCGTAGGGGTGGACATAGACACTACCCAGGCAAGAGCATTCCTTCTTCTTTCAAGAGTCCAGTCTCTAGTCACTCTGGCTTCCTCTTTTTATCCTCTAGTTTCTCTACCAGCCAGACATTTTCTTCAGTTACTGGGCCACATGGCAGCCTCCTCAGCTGTGGTCCAGGGAGCAAGGTTTCAGATGAGAGATATTCAATTTCATCTCGGATCTTACTGGTCTCAGAAAAAGGACCCTCTCTCCAAATTGGTTCCAGTGTCTCAAACTCTAGTTCAGGCACTCCAGTTGTGGCTGGAGGAGGACAGTCTTCAGCAAGGTGTTCCATTCATCAGTCAGGCTCCTTCAGTGATTCTCACCACAGACGCCTCTCTCCTAGGCTGGGGGGGGGGCCACCTGGATCAGCTTACAGCTCAGAGAACCTGGTCTCACCAGGAGTCTCTCCTTCACATAAATCTTCCAGAGTTGAGGGTTGTCTTTCTAGCTTTGCAGACATTCTCAGCTGTGGTTCAGGGGAAGGTAGTACAAATCAGGACAGACAATACCATAACCATGTGTTGCATCAACAAGCAGGGAGGCACTCGGTCCTCGGCCTTGTGCACAGAGGTCATGAAGATATGGTCTCTGGCTTATTCCCTTCAGGCTTCCCTGGTGGCTGTGCACCTCGCAGGGAAGGACAACATTTTATCAGATGCTCTCAGCAGAATTTCTCAGGGTCATCATGAATGGTGGGGTTCTCCAGAAATAGAGCTCTTTGCAGCCCCGGACAATCATCAGCTCCCTCTCTTTTGTTGAAGGTCTCCTCTCCTAGGCTTTGTACACCAGGAGGCTCTACTATTGGGATGGGACAAGCAGGTTCCTGTATGCATTTCCTCCTTTCCCTTTGATATTCAGGGTCCTGATCAAAATCAGATCTCAGCCTTGCAGAGTGATTCTAGTAGCACCAGACTGGGCCAGACAGCCTTGGTATCCTCTACTACTGTCATTGTCAGTGACAATGCCTCTGTGTCTTCCCAGACAATTCAATCTTCTGACACCCTCTCGGGGGAGGATCCTCTACCCCAGTCTTCAGGCTCTCAGGCTCAAGGTCTGGCTCTTGAAGAGTTAAGAGTATGCAAATCTAAACCTTTCTCAATCAGTCTTGGATATTCTAAAGGTTAGCAGGAAACCTGCTACCAGAAAGACTTACAATTCCAAGTGGAAAAGATTTGGGTTTTGGTGTTCCCAGAAACCTGTTCAGCCAGAGTTGGCTGACATTGCTACTGTATTGGACTATCTGGTGAATGTTAATAGCTTAGGGCCTCCGGCCTACTACTCTCAAGGTACATTTGGCAGCTGTGTCTGCCTTCCTTTCTGCTGGAAGGGCTCTTCCCTAGCCTCTCATCTAGTCTTCAAGCAGTTTTTCAAAGGTCTGATGCATGTTAATCCTCCCTTTTGAGACCCTACTCCTTGGGATCTGAACATTTGTAAAGCACAGCTTATGCAGCCTCCTTTTGAGCCTCTATCTTCAGCAGAGCTGAAATACTTGACATGGAAAACTGTATTCCTGGTAGCTATTACCTCTGCCAGGATAATCAGTGAGTTACAGGCTTTATCAGTGGAACCTGATTTCATTTCTTTTCGCAGGGATAAGGTGGTCCTTCGAACTAACAGAAAGTTTCTTCCCAAAGTAGTGTCAGACTTTCATCTAAACCGATCTATGTCATTGCCTGTGTTTTTTCACTGACCATTCTTCCTCTGGGGAGAGAAGATTACACAGTCTTGATGTGAAAAGGGCCCTTAGTTACTATGTGGAGCATACTAAGGCCTATAGGAATGGCTGTTCTCAGTTATTTCTCACCTATGGCGAAGGGGGAAAGGGCAAACCAGCCACCAAGAGAACTATTGCCAGGTGGATTGTCTCTGTATCCAATTCTGCTATTCAAAGCTTGGGAAGGAACCTCCCTCAGGCCTGAGGGCTCATGCTACCAGAGGTACAGCTGTTTCGCTCGCAGCAGCTAGAGATATACCTTTAGTGGAAATCTGTAAAGCAGCCACCTGGAAAACTGTTCACACATTTACCACACATTACTCTCTGGACATTCAGTCTAGAAGTGATGCTAGGTTTGGCACAGCTGTGCTGCAGATCCTGTTCCCAAAATAGGTTCTGTGACTCCCTCCTCCCGGGGGGGGTGGGGGGTGTACTGCTTGGTAGTCTGCATATAGTCAGAATACAGCAAGACTTCATGTCATTTGAAGAAAAAAATTACTCACCTTAGTAATGCTGTTTTTTCTAATGGAGTCTTGCTGTATTCTGACCTCCCACCCTGCCTCCCCTCCTGGAACCTAGTAGTTCAAACAACATGAAGTCTTGCTGTATTCTGACAGTCTGCACTTAACCCCAGCCTTTAAACTGCCCCGGAGAGTATAGGGTTAATTTTCTATGCAGTGCATAGAACGTTGAGCTTGAGCTCGGTTGAGGTCTCTGTCTGCAGCACTTTGAAACCCAACTGCCAGATTCTTTACTCCGCCGCACTGAACAGTCGCTCCGGAGAGTTCTCCTTCTGCTCGGTTCAAAGTCGGTTAAAGTTGTCAGTTTTATTCCGAATTTAATTCCGCATTGTCGGTTCAGGCTCTGTCTGCGGTACCGTGAGTATTTAGTTTCTCTGATTATTGTGGAAATTGTAAACTTGTATTTCGATCGGTTCGGTTGAACCAATCCCTTATATTGATTTTTTATGTACTTTCTTAGTGTGTGGCTACCGGTCCTTATCGGTTTTAAACAAAAAAAAAAGTGTTTTCAGCATTTTTTTCCAATACCCGTAACAGGGTTAGAAACCGATAAGGGAGTCTTGCCTGGCAGTTGCCGAAAAAAAGGTAAGTTTGGTTAGGTTGGCCATGTCTGAGAAACCCAAGAAAAAAAACGGGCCCACTGGGTTTCAACACTGCAGTGAGTGTGGGGAGGTCTTTGCTAAGGCCGATCCCCACACCACCTGTGTTTATTGTCTGGGGTTTGAACACCTCGATACAGACTGCCAAATTTGTAAAAACTTTCCTAAGTCTACCCTGGAAAAAAGATTAGGTAGACTTAGGGAAAAGGAAGCCGAGAAGTCCGCTGACCCACATGGCCAGCCCGGTTTGGTTCCGACCGAACCAGAAGGAGTGCCCTCTGATCAGGGCGACACTTCTTCAGGCAAGAGGAGAGCCGATCCTGAGGGATCGGTTCCTACAAAAAGAAAACACAGAGAAAAATTGACCAGTTCGGATCCAGAGGTTCATGTTCTGACCGCCGAGGAAATAGCCAGAGCGATTCGGATTGTTGAATCTCTTCGCCCGTTTCCGACCGATCCGGCGTCTTTTGGCAGGGATTCAGTTCAGTCGGTTCCCCCGGTTCAAGATTATACCCCTGAAGAATTTTATGAACCGGTGTTTGAGGAGGAGGAGGAGGAGGGAGATTTTGAGGATGTTGGTGAAAGCCTGGATGTGCCTGTGGAACCAGACATCTCCCCAGACAGACCTTCTGGTGTTTCCCCTCCTAGGCTCTCTTGAGTCCCCTTCCCACTATCTGTTTTACAGAAAAGTGGCTGAAACCCTTCAGCTTCCTATGGAGGAGGCTGTGGAGGATCAGGAATAGCCTGATTTTGTTGAAATGATGGACATCCCAGAGTCCAGAAAACTGTCTATTCCCCTTCATAAGTCCTTTGGGAAGCAGACACAAAAAATCCTAAAGTCTCCTAATTCTGTACCTCCCGTTGACAGAAGGCTTGGATACAGAGTTCTTATACCAGCAATACAGCCATGTTGGGGTAGTGCAGGCTGCAGCATGTGACCAGGCTAATATTCCCTTGGCTTCACACCCCCCAGACAAAGACTCCAGGAAGATGGATGCCATGGCTAAGAAACAGTACATGGCATCCTCCTTGGTACTCAGGCAGGCTAACTATATGGTCTATACAGCCAGGTACCAGAAGTCCAGGTTGGACACTGTACTGGCACTGGCTAAACAGGCCTCTCCCCAGCTGGCCAAGGAGCTGGAGGAGGTGGCTGCTGATGGGATTGAGGCATCAAAGGTACAATTTTATGCTGCTGTGTACTCCAGTGATGTGTCATCAAGAGTCATGGCTACATCTGTGGCTCTTCGGAGAATGGCTTGGCTCAGAATTACTAGCCTCTCACAGGACACCCAGGCTAGGGCCATGGATTTTCCTGTGGTGGGTAATTCTCTGTTTGGGGAGCAGACAGAGAATTACATGAAGAAAATGGATGAGTACAGGACCACTTACAGGAGTGCTCAGACCAAGGAGATTCAGGCAGCTCCTCAAAGGCAGCAATCTAGGGGCAGGGGCAGACCTTTTCTTAGGCCTTTCTACCAAGCACAGGCCTCTTCTCCCTTTTCACAGAGGGGGTTCTTCAGAGGGAGAGGCAGAAGGAGGATGAGCAGGGCTGCATCCACTCCTCAGCCTAAGGCCCCTGCCAAGCAGACACCTTGTTGGGTCTGCCCGGTTCGACTCTCCTATCCCTGTAAGGGACAGGCTGGCTTACTTCATCCAGGACTGGATGTCTGTTACTTCAGACAAGTGGGTCCTGGAAGTAGTAAGCCAGGGACTGGTTCTCAGCTTCAAAGATTTTCTGAAGGTGAGAGCCAGATCTTTTCCACTTGCAGGTCTCTCCGAAACCCTTGCCCTAGAGGCAGAGGTTTCATCTCTTCTGGCCTTAAGAGCCATAGAGAGACTTCCTACCCTACACCGGGGCAAAGGTCTGTACTCCAGGTACTTCCTTACCCCAAAAAAGACGGGAGTGGCGACCCATCCTAGATCTAAGATACCTGAACAAACATCTTTTAAAACCAAGGTTCAAGATGGTGACTCTGGGAATAATTCTTCCCTCTCTAAGGCCAGGGGCCTGGCTAGCCTCCCTGGACCTCAAAGATGTTTACTTTCACATCCCTATCAGGTGCTCCAACAGAAAGTACCTCGGGTTCAAGTTACCCTCAGGCCATTATCAGTTCAAAGCAATGCCCTTTGGTCTAACATCAGCTCCAAGGGTTTTCACAAAGTGCCTGGCAGTAGTAGTTGCCTTTTTAAGAAGGCAAAAGATTTCCATTTTTCCATATCTGGATGACTGGCTTCTAGTGGGTCAGTCTCCAGACCAAGTCAAGTCAGACCTGCAAGTGACCCAGCAAGTGCTCACTACCCTAGGATTTCTTCTCAACCTCCCCAAGTCAGTTCTCGAACCGGTGCAGCTTCTTACCTTTATAGGGGCAGAGCTAGATACTGTCAAAGGAAGAGCCTTTCTTCCCCTGGAAAGAGCAAGAGTTCTTATAGAACTAGCTTCCTCCTGCAGCCTTCAGGTGTCCCGACCAGCAAGGCATTTCCTTCAACTCTTGGGCCACATGGCAGCTTCTACAGCAGTGGTCCAATGGGCAAGATTCCAGATGAGGGACATTCAGTTCCATCTGAGGGCCTTTTGGTCCCAAAGGAAAGATTCTCTTACCAAACTGATTCTAGTGACTTGGACACTGATCCAAGCTCTACAATGGTGGCAGGATCAGGACAATTTAAGGCAAGGGGTCCCATTTGTTACTCAGCCTCATTCGGTGGTCCTTACCACGGATGCTTCCCTTTTGGGGTGGGGAGCCCATCTGGGGGCTTTCACAGCCCAGGGACTGTGGTCCCCTCAGGAATCCCTTCTTCATATCAATCTCCTAGAACTCAGGGCAGTTTTTCTGGCCCTGCAAGCTTTCTCTCAGTCAATGCAGAACAAGGTGGTTCATGTCAGAACAGATAACACCACCACCATGTGGTACATCAACAAGCAGGGAGGCACTTGGTCCATGGCCTTGTGCATGGAACCCACGAAATTGTGGTCCCTGGCTTATTCTCTGCAGACCTCCTTCCAGGGAAGGACAGTGTGCTAGCAGATGCACTGAGCAGGATCTCCCAGGGCCATCACGAATGGACCCTGGACCCTCTGGTATTAAAAGTGATTTTCTCAAGGTGGGGCCCTCCAGAGATGGATCTCTTTGCAGCCCCAGACTATCACCAACTTCCTCTGTTTTGTTGCAGACCCCCGGTCTTGGGCTCAGTCCCTCTGGATGCTCTGATGTTGAACTGGGAAGGGAAATTTCTCTATGCCTTCCCTCCCTTTCCTCTACTGTTCAAGATTCTGGTCAAAGTGAGGTCACAACCCTGCAAAGTGATTCTGATTGCTCCAGATTGGGCCAGGCAGCCCTGGTATCCCCTTCTTACTGTCCCTGGCAGTCCATCTTCCCCTGTCTCTTCCCAGTAATCACAACCTGTTAACCTCCTCTTAGGGGAGGATTTGGTACCCCAACCTTCAGTCCCTCAATCTCAAGGCATGGCTTTTGAAGAGCTAGAGTATGCAGATTTGCATATGTCCCAAGGGGTTCTAGATATTCTCAAAGCCTCTCTAAAACCTGCCACCAGAAAGACTTATGACTTCAAATGGAAAAGATTCAGCATTTGGTGTTCCAAGAAGCATATATCCCCAGACACTGCTGAATTGCCTACAGTTCTGGATTATTTAGTCCATCTTAATGGTCTAGGCCTCAGACCGACTACTCTCAAGGTACACTTGTCAGCTGTTTCTGCTTTTCTGTCAGTGGGAAAGCCTTCCTCACTGTCATCTCACTCTGTATTCTGCAAGTTTTGCAAGGGATTGCTTCATACCAATCCTCCCTTTAGGGATCCTGCCTCTGCCTGGGACTTAAATGTTTGCATTGCTCAACTTATGCAACCCCCTTTTGAACCTATGTCTTCAGCAGAGCTTAAGTACTTGACTTGGAAAACTGTGTTTTTGGTAGCCATTACCTCTGCCAGACATATCCGTGAATTGCAAGCCCTGTCAGCGAAACCTGATTTTATCTCATTCCATAGAGATAAAGTGGTCCTTAGAACCAATAGGAGGTTCTTGCTCAAAGTGGTTTCAGACTTCCATTTGAATCAGTCCTTGTCTCTCCCTGTTTTCTTCACTGATCATTCTTCCTCA
The DNA here is from genome assembly GCA_016271365.2 of Neoceratodus forsteri. Taxonomy (NCBI): domain Eukaryota; kingdom Metazoa; phylum Chordata; order Ceratodontiformes; family Ceratodontidae; genus Neoceratodus; species Neoceratodus forsteri. The sequence goes on from CM028133.1 coordinate 670,150,088, forward strand.
GGGGAGAGGAGGCTACACAGTTTAGATGTTAAAAGAGCCCTTAGCTACTACATAGAACGTACCAAGGGTCACAGGTATGATTCCCTCCAGTTAATCCTCACTTATGGGGAAGTGGGAAAAGGCAAACCTGCCACCAAGAGAACTATTGCCAGGTGGGTTGTTTCTTGTATACAATTCTGCTATGAGAAACTGGGAAAAATTCCACTCTCAGGCCTGTGGGCTCATTCCACACGAGGTACAGCTGCTTCCCTGGCTGCTGCCAGGGATATCCCTCTGTTAGAAATTTGTCAAGTGGCCGACCCGTCGGCGCAGTGGTTGGATTTCCGTCTGTGACGCCAGCGACCCGGGTTCGGGAACGGACTCTGGTCGCCAGAGGGTCGGCCGGGGGGGGAGAAGGATGGAGCGTCCGGGGACAGCTCTCCTTCTCTGGGGGGAGGGTGGGGATGCACACCGGTGCATGCTGACTCCTGGCGGAGGCTGGGAGCACAGCAGTGATGCCTGGTGCGAAGTCCAAGGGACAGTGACAGACGTCTGGCGTATGCCTTGATGTCAGAACGACACTCCCCATAGAAAACCAGGAAAATGCTTCCTGGCTGGCCGGATGACGGTCTCTCTGTCCTCCGCTGCCACCGATCCTATGACCGGCATGCCTGAGCAGTACCCCGGGCCAATGGAAAAGTGTGCTGGCCGCCCCACCGGTGCCTTCCCCCTCGGAGGAGGGGGACCCGCCCGGCAAAGGGTTATACCGGGTTACCCGGGGGGACTGCCATATGAGGTGATGGCCGGTATGGGAGTCTGGGCAGGCAGTCGGGAGGGGCAATAGAGACCTGAAGGAGTGGGCAGCCAGGGAGAAGGGGAGGTGCAAAAAAAAAAAAAAAAGAAATTTGTCAAGCAACCACCTGGAAAACAGTCCATTCTAGGGACATGGATATGTTGTTCATCCACACTTATTGGCAGGTATCCTTGCCGCTTTAAATCTTGCCGGAAGGTCTTCAAGCTGGCTCCTCCCACCCACCCGGGTGGTATAACTCTCGGCTCCGCCCCATGACGCCAGATCTTCCTTACCGCTTGGAAGCTCAGGTTCCCTCCTTAGCCTGTGCTTGAGACTGGTTCCTATTTCTTCCTTTTGCGAATTTAAAGTTTTTGCTAAAAGACTTCAGTCTTCGATCCCTCGCTGCCGTGGGGACAAACGACTCCGTTTTCGGAGATGCCCCTGCATGGCAGAAGATGTCTCGGACGGATCCACACTCACGTGTGTCTACTGTTTAGGCCTTGAGCACGACCCGCAGGACCGCGACTTCGCTCTTCTCTTCGGCCTATGTCCTCGAGCACGTGCTGCCCGATTGCATCTGGGCCGTCCCGAGCGTTTTCCTCCGTGAAGTCTAAGGAGGCCCAGTTGGCGGTGTCCGCAGTGCGTGGTCGGGATCAGCTCGAGCAGATGATCGCCTCGAAGAGGAGGCGCAGCGGGGCGATCTTCCTCGGCCGCAGCATTTATCCCGCCTCTGGGTTCCTCTCTACAGCTTCCTTTAAGGAGCTTTGTCTGTCCCTCTCCACTAAGGGAGAAGGGCCAACGTCTGCTGGACCTTTTTCTCGGTCCAAAAAGAGGGACAAAGGTAAATCCCTCCGTCGACGCTCTTGGGAGCGGGAAAGGTCCCTCTCCCCGAGTCGTCGACCGTCGACTTCGGTCGACCGCTCGGCTTCGGCCACTGGTCTCACGGTGTCCCCGTCAGGTCAGTTGACTGAGACTCCCGTCGACGAAGTCGAGATTTTTCTCGATCTGTTGGACGGGTTGTCGCCTATAGAAGCCGAGACTCCCCTCTCCCCGGTTCCCCCGGGGGGAGTTGAGGATCCCGTGGGCTTGCCTGTGCCTCCGGTTCCGGAGCCCTCGGATGAACCCTCCGGGCCGAAGGGAGTGCCGGTTCCTGCCGACACTTCTCCGCACCGACCTCGAAAAGCCGAGGTTCTCGGTCTCGGTCTCGACTCTTCATGGTCCAGCCGATCCCGCCGTCATAGGCGGTCTCGGTCTCGGCACCGCGGTAAGCGGCGTCGCCGCTCGTCCTCGTCCTCCTCCTCGGACGAGGGGAGGCATTGGCGTAAGTTACGTCGACGGTATGAGGACCTCATGTGGCAACAGTTCCTCCTGACCGGGAATAAGCCGACGCAGTCGCCTTCCCCGGCCATTAAGTGGCTGTCACCGGAGCGGCCGACACAACCCCTCGACTTACCCGAGGAGCCTATACCCAGGCCGGTTGTTCGGTCAAAACCAGCTGCTCCACCGATTCCGGTGGAACCTCCGCCTCCACAGCCACTATTTGGGGCTCCGACCAGGGATTCTCGGTCGGCTAAGGGTCTACCCCATAGGCTGTCTGTTACCCTCACTCCCGACCGACCTCGGCAGGTAGAGGGTGGCTCAGGTCAGAGGCAGCTCTTCGAGGACTCGTCTGAGTCCGAGGATAATTCCTCCTTTTTCTCCAAGCGAATAGACTTGGAGTCCTCAGGAGGACAGTCAATGGACGATAGCCCGTCGTCCTTCCTAGGACTGCTTCGGCTCATCTCGGAGTCCACCGGGATGAGGCTCGAACCCGTTTCCAAACGGGCCAGGTATCCCCTCACGGAGATTCTGGACCGAGGGGATTCTCCAACGGAGGCCTTTCCGGTGGCCGAGGCCATAGTGGGTCCGGCCTTGGAGCTTTGGCAGCGCCCTGCTTCCTGTCCTCGCCTTGACCAGGATGGCCAGGAAGTATCACGGACCCTACCGGTTCCCTGTCCGGTTTTGAACACCCCTCTGCTGAGGGTTGGTTACCGACAGCGTTTTCCGGTGCGCCGCAGCGCCAGGGATGTGGACAAACCTCCTGACAAGGTCCAAGAAATTGGACTATGTCGGGCAAGTCTCATGCTCGTCTCTCTCGGCCTTCGCCAGGCCAGTTCGCCGTCCTCATGGCACATTTTTCTCATGCCCTGTTGGGCTCCCTGGATGAGGTCATCCCTCATCTTCCCGCGGATCTGCAGACTACGGTCAAGCAGGTGCGGGACCAGGGCAGGGCAGTGGCCAAACAGCAGCTCCAGACTGCTTTAGATATTGGGGACTCATGTGCCAGGTCGGTGGCGGCCGCAGTGGCTATGCGTCGGCGGGCTTGGCTGAGGATATCCACCTTTACTTCGGATACCCAGCACAAGTTGGCGGATGTTCCCTTTTTGGGGACTGACCTCTTCGGCCCTGGGGTGGAAGGTCACCTGCAGAGGATCGAGAAGTCCAGTGCTACCTTGGACTCTGTCTCTTCCGCTCAGAAGGACAAAGGCCGCAAACCACAGCCTAAGCCCTTTCGTCCTTCTGCGCCCCCGGCGCGCCCGGCCCAGCAACGTCAGGGCCAGCAGGCTCGGCCTTGGCATCCCAAACCCAAACCGCCGGCTTCCTCTAACAGGAGGCAGGAGGAAAAGGCCCAGGAGGTCCCTCGGCGGTCCCTCCTCCAAGCCTGCCCAGTAGCCAGGCTGAGGTGTCTCCTTCATTCCCGTCACACCTTACCCCTGGGTCCCCCGTGGGGGGACGGCTCCGACACTTCCTTTCCGCCTGGTCCGCTGTTACCACGGACAGGTGGGTACTGGAGGTGGTGGGAAAAGGCCTGCCTCTGGAATTCGAGCAGGCCCCACCCTTCAGAGCCGTCGCACCTCGGGGGGCCTCGGGGTCCGTAGCCTCACTGTCGGCTCGTCGAGCCGACATCGCTCTCCTCCTCCGAAAGGAGGTGATCAGGGTGGTAGCGGACCCCCCCTCAGACCCAGGGTTTGTGTCCAGGTACTTCCTGGTTCCGAAACGGACGGGGGGCTGGCGCCCCATTCTCGACCTACACGACCTAAACAAGTTCCTAAGGTCTCGAACCTTCAGGATGGTCACTCTGGCTCAGATATACCATCCTTGGAACGCGGCGTGTGGTTCTGCTCTCTGGACTTGCAGGACGCGTTTTTTCACGTCCCTATCCGTCCGTCTCACCAGAGATTCCTTCGCTTCCGAGCGGAAGGATCCCTTTTCGAGTTCCGAGCCATGCCCTTCGGCTTGTCTCCAGCTCCCAGGATCTTCACCAAATGCATGGCAGTGGTGACAGCATTCCTGCGGCGCTGAGGGGTCTGGGTGTACCCTTACCTGGACGACTGACTGATAGCAGCTCCCTCCAGGCAGGAGGTGGAGTGGTCCAGAGATCTGGCCCTCCAGGTCTGCTCTCAACTGGGCCTCCTTATCAACGAGGCCAAGTCGGAACTCGAGCCGAAGCAGGTGATTCTGTTCATCGGGGCGCAGCTCGACTCTCTTGAGCCAGCGCGGCTCCGCGGACAGGGCAGGTTCTTTCCTCCTTTGCCCAATCATTTCGGGTTGGACAATTGCGCCCTGCCCGGGACTTCCTGCGCCTCCTGGGTCTCATGGCGGCCTGCACCAGCGTGGTCCGTTGGGCCCGCTGGAACATGCGTTCCCTTCAATGGGGACTGGCCAGTCAGTGGTCACAATGCTGCGATCCTTTGGACCAGCTTGTGTCGGTGATACAGGAGATGTGGAACGCTCTCCAGTGGTGGATCGTTCCAGGTCATTTGCAGGAGGGCATCCCGTTCGTCCGCCCCGAGCCGACGGTCTCTCTATCGACCGATGCCTCTCTGATGGGTTGGGGTGCCCATCTGGGGAACACAGGCTCACGGCCTCTGGTCCCACGGAGTCCGATGCCACATCAACCTGCTGGAGCTCGGCGGTCCGCCTAGCTCTCACCGCCTTTGCTCCGTTCCTCCGGGGTCAAGTGGTCCGAGTCCAGACGGACAACACCACGACCATGTACTATCTAAACCGCCAGGGCGGGACGCGCTCCATGCTTCTATGCAAGGAAGCTCTCCGCATTTGGTCACTCGTGCGCAGCCTGGAGGCGGATCTCCTAGCCATTCATGTGGCAGGAGCCTCCAACCACCCTGGCCGATGCCCTGAGCCGGATAGGGGCTGCATCCCACGAGTGGTCTCTCCTGCCGGAGGTAGTACAGCATCTGTTCTCCCATTGGGGCACACCTCAGGTGGACCTGTTTGCCTCCAGGGAGAACGCGAAGCTGAGAGCTGTTCCATGCCCGCCCCCTCAGCAGGGCTCGCTGCAGGATGCCTTCCGAGGCAGTGGACCCGGGCCTCTTCGCCTTTCCCCATTTCCCTTGATCCACAAGGTGCTTCTCAAGGCGAGGAGGACAAGGCACAGGTGATTCTGATAGCCCCAGACTGGCCTCGCCAGTTCTGGTACCCAGATCTCCTCAGTCTCAGCTCCAGGACTCCGCGGCAGCTTCCAGCTCGCCCGGACCTGCTCTCAGTCAATCAGGGGAAGGCGTTCCATCCGGACCTTCAATCCCTGCACCTGACGGCCTGGTTCCTGAGTGGCTAGAGTTCCAGGCCTTGGGTCTTTCCGACGAGGTCCTCAATGTAGTTGAGGCGTCCCGTAAGGAGTCGACCAGAAAATGCTATGCCTTCAAATGGAGAAGGTTTTCCATTTGGTGTCAGGGCAAGGGCTTGGACCCTTCCTCCTGTTCCTTGGCAAGCATCTTGGACTATTTATGGTCCCTTTCTAATCAAGGGCTTAGGTCGACGACCCTAAGGGTGCACCTGGCAGCCATCTCTGCTTACCTGGCGCGGGCCGGGAAGCAGTCGGTGGCGCAGGAGAAGGTGGTCTGGCGCTTTTCAAGGCCTTGATCACATTTCCCCTCGGTGCGAGAACCTCCACCTCCGTGGATCTACTGCTGGTACTGGCAAAGCTCATGGGCAAGCCATTCGAACCTATGCACAGGTGTGCTCTCTCTCACCTGTCGTGGAAGACCGCCTTCTGGTGGCTATCACGCCAGCCAGAAGGATGGGAGAGCTCCAGGCGCTTTCCATCGAGTCTCCTTACCTGGTCTTCCACAGGGACAAGGTTGTCCTGCGCCCCCAACCGAAATTCCTTCCGAAGGTGGTGTCGGAGTTTCACCTTAACCAGGTGTTGACTCTGCCGGTGTTCTACCCCAATCACACCTCGGAGGCCGAATATAGGCTCCATACTCTGGACCCTAGAAGGGCGCTCGCCTATTACAAAGAGCGCACTGCTGAAATTCGGGGAGAGGTTCGCCAGCTGTTTGTCACCTACGCTGAAGCCGCATCTGGCAGACCTGCAGCCAAGCGGACGATAAGCAGGTGGGTCACCTCCTGCATAGATCTCTGCTATAAGTTGGCGGGCATGGAGCCTCCCAGAGGGATAAGAGCTCATTCTACCCGCCATACTGCTGCAACGGTGGCTGCTTCCAGGGACGCCCCTATCCAGGAAATCTGCAGGGCTGCTACCTGAAGTCAGCACACACCTTCATTACCCATTACCACATCGACCTTGAGTCACGCCGGATGCTGGTTTTGGGGCCTCGGTTCTCCAGTCTCTCTTCCCAAGTAAGTATTGGGGTGTGCGCCTTGCCTCCCTCCTCCCGGAGAACTGCTAGGAGTCTGCCAATAAGTGTGGATGAACAACATATCCATGTCCCTAGAAATACAGGTTACTCACCTGTAACAGGAGTTCTAGGAATGGTATATGTTGTTCATCCACACTACCCACCCGACCTCCCCGGCTTCGACGCACAACCTGAGCTTCCAGCGGGCCAGATCTGGCGTCATGGGGCGGAGCCGAGAGTTATACCACCCGGGTGGGTGGGAGGAGCCAGCTTGAAGACCTTCCGGCAAGATTTAAAGCGGCAAGGATACCTGCCAATAAGTGTGGATGAACAACATATACCATTCCTAGAACTCCTGTTACAGGTGAGTAACCTGTATTTCCTTTACCAAGCATTACTCTCTGGATAGCCAGGCAAGGAGTGATGCCCGGTTTGGCACAGCAGTACTTCAGAGCCTATTCCCCAAGTAGGTTCTGTCCCTCCTCCATGGAGGTACTGCTTGGCAGTCTGCAAATTGTCAGAATACAGCAAGACTTCATGTTGTTTGAAGAAAAAATTACTCACCTTAGTAATTGTTTTTCTTCTAATGGAGTCTTGCTGTATTCTGACCTGCCTCCCCTCTCAGAACCTGTTTCTGGGAAGTGGGTGGGCAGGTGCAGTGTTGCACCCCAGGGGTGTCTTCAGCACATCCTCCTTTTTACTTGGGTGCTTATATTATAATCCTTATTTGGATAGGTTTGGGGTTTTGGGTTTCCTGACTTGAGTCTTCCTTTGGGAATCCAAAACTTTTTGTTGCCAGTTGGCTAGTTAAAACATTTTTTACAATTTCCACATAATTAGTCAGTGAGTGTTTGCTCGTAAGAATCTGGCGGTTGGGTTTCAAAGTGCTGCAGACAGAGACCTCATCCGAGCTCCAGCTCAACGTTCTATGCACTGCATAGAAAATTAACCCTATATTCTCCAGGGCAGTTTAAAGGCTGGGGCTAACTGCAGATTGTCAGAATACAGCAAGACTCCATTAGAAGAAACACAATTACTAAGGTGAGTAATTTTTTCTTTTGGGATGTGGGTGGGCAGGTACAGTGCTGCACCCCAGAGGTGTACTTGGCTTGCCCTATCTTATTGGTTTATTAATGTTTTAATTTCACTACCTACTTTGATTTTGTCTTATCTTTATCTTTCTTTTTGGGGTTCTCAACTTGAGTCTTTTTGACCCTAAAAAACAATTTGTGGTGGCCATTTGGTTTACAAAAGTTGAAACAATTTCCACCTGTTAATTTGATTAGTTAGTGCTCGTAATAGTCTGACGGTTACATTTCAGAGTGCTAGAGACAGAGACAGAGGTTTAAAAACGGAGCTTGAGCTCCAGGTTCTATGCTTCTGCATAGAGTTAACTGTTTACTCTCCGGGGCAATTCAGGTGCTGAGGCTGACTGCATATAGTCAGAATACAGCAAGACTCCATTAAAAGAAACAACATTACTAAGGTGAGTAATTTTTTTCTTATAGTAAATAACCTGCTATCTGAAATCTGGGATCCACTTCATATCGAGAGGGTAGTCACAAATCTGGGTTTCCACAGCCTTGAGTATTACAGTTTGTCTACTATCAGCATTTCCCAAAGATGTCAGTAGATACTTGAAAGTTTGTATAGTTGTTGCACATATCAAAAGGAGCCCATAGTGTGAACTGCTAGTTGGCGATTTGAATGATATGTCTTAATTGCAGTGTCTCCAGATTAGTGTTGGAAGCCAAAACCCATCAGTAGATCAAAATAAAATTTGACTTGGCATGTTTGGCAGGTCTCTTAAAATTATTTCATGGCAGTTTGGCTCACTAATTCAGTTCCTAATAGTCAAATGGTCGTATAAACTTAATTTTTTTTAAATAAAAATTTACAGTGTTTCAGATCTTCTATAAGAGATTGCTGGCAGGAGCATTTCCGTATACAGTAGGAGTCTCTTGGGGGCACAGTGCTGTTTGTTTCAACTTTTCCTGCCATTCCAGCTGTTGTGTTTTTACATTGTGAACAGAGTTGTGCCATTAACAAAATAACGACTTACATGCAGCCATTTGTATACAGCACTGCGTGTAGCCTACACATTTTTATTGTGCTCTTCTGGCTTCTGTTACATGAAGAGTGATTGTGTGTGTGTGTTTTCCATCTGCTAATATGGCCAGGGAGAACATTGTTAATATACTGCATTGTTTACCACTGTCTGATTGTTCTGCTGTTGTACCATTGTTCTGTAACCTTAAGGGTCGTGCCTGAAAATAGGCAGTGTTTTGTCTAGTGCACTTACCCGGTCAACAAAAACTAAATAAATGGTTGTAATTGTGGTCTCACACTCATTCTTAGGGTGTGACTCTGAGCGATTCTGACCCCCTAAAAGTGTAAGTGAGACCACTCTTACAGCCGTAACAGTGGTCTCCCTGGCCATATTATTCAGTTATTGACTGATCCAAACAATAACATATTGAAATTTAAAAAAAGCCTCCCCTGAACTTGCCCATTTCCAGTGCGTGAGCCCCTCTTTTATGAAAATGTGTCACTCGCAGGTAGAAGGAGCAGTCCGATTTGATGGGTTGTGTTTCCAGGATTTATAATGATGTCATGAGTTGTTTTTGTGTAATGGAGTACTGCCAAGAGAACAAACTGTAGTTACAGTGTGCTATTAATTTTCTGTGTATGTTGGCAAAACATAAATGATTTAGCTGCTTGTTGTATCACATTTTCTTTATTTTGTTTTTGCAAACTAGGAAAAAAAATGATAAAATTGAACTGCTTGTAGGTTGCATAGCTGAACTATCAGAAGTGGAGGAAAATATGCTACTTCGACATGGAGTAAATGATTTCAGTGTCATGTATTCCACAAGGAAAAACTGTGCACAGCTGTGGCTTGGCCCTGCTGCATTTATCAACCATGGTAGGTACTAATACCTTCCCAAAGGCAAAGTATTCTGTGACATCACTGCTCTTAAAATTCTTTGTTTTCTTTTAATATCCATGAAATGGCAGCCAAATTCTGTTATTAATTAATTATTAATTTTACTAATTTTATTTGCGTTTCAAACAGTAATTGAAATTAGTTTTTCGCAGTTTTAAGGTTTAGTTCTTTGTACTCATTGGTTGGAAATGAACAACATATCTACACAAACACGCACACTCATGGACGTGCACACCTATATTTATTGACTATTCATAACTGTGAAAGGCTCAAAGAGCCAAGGCTCGTTTGGAGCAACTTGGGGGAAGGGAAATAGGGAGACAACACATACAATGTACTGCACAGTCAAACTGTACAAAATATATGTAGTCGAAAAATGCAAGATACAGCAAAGTACAGTAGTTACACATTAAATACAATAGTTAACAGTGTACTGGCTAGTATATCAATAATAAAAGCATTGCTGTGGAAACACTGGAAAGTAGCATGGCAAAACTAATTATTACGAGGGCAGGAGCAGAAGCAGGCACCAAGAGGTTTGAGCTGGCATTTGAGGGAGAAAAGGGAAGAGGAGGGGCGGATGGTTGGAGGAAGATGATTCCAGATGGAGGGAACATGTGAGGAGAAAGCAGTTTTCCCAGCAGCAGTGTTAGAACGTGGAATATGCAAAGTACAGAACTCATGGGAGCGAAGAGAGTAAGAGGCAGAGGGAATAGGGGACTAGAGAGCTAGGAGGGCAGAGTATCAAAGCAGTACTTAGGAACTAGGGATGCGTAGTGCATGAAGTGATGGGAGGGATGTGGAGGAATAAAACCGGAAGTGTAAAGGATGCAGTGATGAGTAAGAGGCAGAGCATTAGCAAAAAAAAAAACAACGCTTTGGAGAGCGTGTTCTGTCTGGCACAGAATGGGGAAGTCCAATAAACCGCATCCGCATAATCAAACACTGGAAATACCATTTTAGCAATCGGCACATGACTGAAGAGGGATGACATAGTCTTTTTTTGTGGTAGAGGGCACCAAGTTTGGGACGGCACTTGCTATGAATGGCATCAGTTTGGATAGAGAAATTGAGCCTACTATCCAACCACACACCAAGATGTTTGAAGCAGGGGACAATCTGTAGGGAACTGCCATTCAGGGTGGAGACAACAGGAAGGCCAGAGAGCGTGGCAAGTTTTGGCTGGTGCCAAGGGTCATATACACAGTTTTCTTTGCTTTAACCTTCAGTTGGTTAGAGTGGAGCCAGCATTAGACATTGTTAAAGTTACACTGTAGCGATGATTCCAAAGAAGAGATTGGGGTACCCAAGGCCAAGAGTATGGTGCCATCTGCATACATGTGAATATGTAGATTAACACAGATGGATGGGAGGTCATTGAGAAAAATGGAAACTATGATGGGACCCAAGATGGAGCCCTGTGGGACTTTGGAATGGATGAGGCGATGAAGAACAGGGCATCGCTGACCTGCATGACTGGAGACTGCTTGAGATGTAGGATCTGAACCAGTCAACCGCTGGTACAGAAAGACATGTGGCTCTCAACTTCTCCAGAAGAGGGGGTGAGCTGTTGAATTAAAGGCCTTGGCAAGGTTGATGAAGATGGCAGCAGTAATGTGTCCCCAACCCTTCCCAGTGAGCATGGAGTCAGTAACCTTAGGAAATGAGACTTGAAAGGAAAGAGAAAATTGGTAGAGCAGAGGAAGACAGAAAGCTGGGAGCAGATTGTTTTATCTTGTAACTTACCAAGAGGAGGGAGATAGGATATTACACGTACTGTAAGTATGTATGTATGTATATATGTGTGTGTGTACATAATATATGTAAGTTATAGATAATCCACTATATGGTTTGAAGTCTTGCTCTGATATATGCACACTTTGAGTGTGTTGTGAGGCATGAGGCCACAGGCTGAGTGTGTTCAGCCTCCCAAGGTGTGCGTATATCAGAGCATGACCACTTGCCGTGTAGTGGATTATTTGTCTTATCAAATGTCCCGAAGGTGGGCCGGCCCATTGGTGCAGGGGGATTTCGCCTGTAATGTCGGCGACCTGGATTTGAATCTGGAATCGGGCCGTCAGAGGGCCAGCGGGGGAGGGGGGATTGAGCGTCCCATGGACTGCTCTCCTCTGGGGGGAGGGGGGTTGTGATCGAGTGGTGCAAAAGCGCGGAACCCTGGTGGAGGCTGGGGGATGCGATGCAACCGGCGCCGGATCCATGAGGAGGCGGGATGACGTTCGGTTTGTCCCACCGACGTCATTGCATGTCCCGCCTCCTGAGGGAATTCCCATCCACTAAAAATACTGCCTGTCCCAGGGATAACGCCACCTCCTGGCACCGCGGCCCCCCCAAAGTGCCCGACCCTGACCAAGACTGTGTTCTGCTGGAATGGCCCACCCCCGCGGCCCCACATGGGGGGGGTAAGTCTGGGGAGCTCTGCCAGTCATGGTGATGCGGCCGGTAACCCGAACCTGTCTCCGTGGGGTGGGGTTGTCTCAGTGGCCCCACCTTGGGGTTAAGCCAGGGTGAATCAGGGATTGGTTACAGGGGGGCTGTGGTTCCCGGAAGGTAGGGCTGATAACATGGGACAGGTGGCACCAAAAATAAAATATCATGAAGGTTCTGTGGGATAAAAAGAAGAGCAGGCGTGCGATTGTTGTGAAGTAATGGATGGTCATACTGTGTGTTTAATCCAGGAGACTGGATTTTTGTGGGTTTTCTAGGGACGTGGATATTGTGCACTATTCACACGTTGGCAGTCTTCCATCCCCTTTTAAATCCAGCCAGAGCATCTTCAAGCTAAGCTCCTCCCACCCATCTGTGTAGTATCCTCCTCAGCTCTGCCTCATAAACATCAGATCTTCCTTTTCAGTGGAAGAGTCGGGTCTTCTCCTTTGCAGTGCTCTGCATGCAGTGTAGGCCCATTTTTTCTAACTACACATTCAGGTGTTTTTCTCTCTCTCTTTTTGATTCATTATCAACCAAAAAAATCTGTGGAAAATGTATCATGACGAACCATGAACTGGTCCAGGGTTCAAACGGTGAATCACATGCAACCAAAAGATGTTGCATGCCAACCCTCCCACCTCGTGCATGTACTGTTTAGGGGCAGAACACGACATGCTGGCTTGCAGCCTATGTAAGACCCTGCTCCCCTCCTCTCTGAATGACAGGTTCACCTATCTCCTCCTTGGCCGCCTGGACAAACTGGATCCTCCAGTCCAAGGATGCCAACAAGGTCGTTTCGACAGCAGTAGGTTTGGCCTCTCAGCTGGCCACTCTTGAAGAGGCGGTGGCCCAGGCCATGGTGGTCTCTTCTTCTTCCCTGGCGCTGCTCCCGGTGGGCACCAGTGCGAGGAGCTTCCTTTAACTGAATCACTCTGGGATATGTGTCAGTCCCCTACAAACCCTTGAGGAGGGCCCTTTCTAAGGGGACAGATCCTTGAAGGTAAAGCTGAAGACTCGTCGCAGGTCGTGGGACCAGGCTTACTCTTCTCGCTCTCGTGACTCCTTCGACCACTTGACGACTGTAAAGCTGTCGGCTTTGGCCGATCCTCCCAGGGCCAAAGGGCAGGCCGCTAGCTCCACAGTGTCCCTGCCAGGCTTGTTGGCTGAGATGCGGGCCAACCAGCCTGTTGAGAATTTTCTCATCCCAGTCAACCCGTGAGTTGGGGAATCATTCCCCCTTCCAGACTCTTGCCCTTTCAGCTGTCTCCCAGGATGGACAGGAAAAGACAGCCAACCAAGCTGTCCACTCCCAAGGGAATCCCCACTCTTGGGGGTTTTGCAGCAGGACCCAGTCGGTGTGTTATACATGGCACCTCCTCCCACTTCTCCTAGATGGTGCCACACTCATCGCTGATCGAGGTTCAGGTCAAGGACCCAATCCTGGTCTCAAGACTCGAGTCGTTCCCATTCTTAATCTCCCAGGAAATACTGTTGACGCTTCTATTCCTTCTTGCCCTCGGACGACAAGAGGCTCTGCCACAAGTTGTGGTGATGCCGTGAGGAGCTCGTGGTGCCTGTGGGTCTTTGGGCAAGGTCAAACTCTCCCGCAGTCTCCAACATTCACATGATCTGCTCCAGTGAGACATGTTCCAGTTCAGCCCCATCCGTTCGAGCCTACCCATCGATTTTGGTGGAGCCTCCGCTTAAGCGCCCTTGCATGGAGCCCTGTCCACGGCTGTTTACCTGGTTTCTGGCCTTCCAAGCCGTCTTTCGGTCCAGATGAACCAATCTAATGAATCCAGAATGGTTCATGGGGACAGAGGGCTGAGGGCTGTGTTCGAGGACTCGTCAGGCATGGACTGCTCCTCCATGCATTCCTCTAGGACCCTGGACTTTAATCGGGAGTCGTCCAAGGAACTTGCTTCTGACCATGGTCCCATCTCTTTCTGGGCCTTGTGCCAACTTATCTCCCAGTCCATGGAGATTCCTCTGGGAGCCAGTCCAGAAGCAGGCCAAGTAACCCCTGACGGAGATCCTTAACCAGGCCGATTCCCTGGGGGTGGGCTTTTTGGTGGAAGAAGCTATCCTGGGTCCCCCCACCTTGGAGCTGTGGCAGCAACCAGCTTCTTGTCCTGCGCCTTCTGCCCATATGGTCCACAAGTATGTGGTTCCGACCAGGTCTCTCCCTGGTTTCTTCAATCCCCCTTCCCCCAAGCCGAGGGGTTAGTGGCGGATTCCATCTTTCATTGGACAGGCAGTGTCGGGATGTTAACAAGCCCCCCTTATGAGGATTCTTAAAAAACTGGACCACGCAGTCAGGAAAGTTTATGCTGCGTTCTCCTTGGGCCTTAGATGGGTGAGCTCCACTGTTAGGATGGCCAGCTTCGGCCATACTCTTATGGGGGTCCTGGACCACGTCATTCCCCACCTTTCTGCAGACTTGCAGTCCATTGTCAAAGTGGTCCATGACCAAGGCCGCGCTCTTGCTAAGCACCAGCTTCATATGGTTTTGGACATCGGCGACTCTTGCGACAGTCTGTGGCAGTGCTGGTGGCTAAGCATCGCAGAGTCTGGCTTAGAATCTCCACCTTCATGGTGGACACCCAACATAAACTGACAGACATTCCCTTCTTGGCACTGACCTCTTTGGACCGGGGGAGGGACACCTCACGATGATTGAGAAGTCCATTGCCACCCTGGACTCTCCATCATGTCTTCACAAAAGGACTCCAAGGGCCAGAAGCCATAAAAGAAGCCCTTCTTGTTTCAGCCCTTTCAGCCCCAGCAGCTGAAGCAACAACAGCCCCAGTTGGGACAGTGCCAGGTCTAGCAGTCTGCATCTAAGTCAGCCAACCAGGGCCCCAAGAAATCTGGAGGTCAGAGCAATGGTGCTTCTCTGGCAGCCGAAGCCAGTTCTTCCTCCAAGGCTGCCCAGTGACAGGTTGGGGGGTGTCTGTCTCCCAACCATCTCGTCTGTGACTCATTTTCCTATGGGGGGTCAGCTTTGCCATTTCTGACATGGCTGGTCCACTATTACTATGAACAAATGGCTGCTGGACATGGTAGGTTGAGGTTTTCCTCTTGACTTTGAGGCTCTCCCACCCTACCGAGCCCATATCCTACAGGAGTCCATGGCTTCCTTGGACATGTTGTCCACCCTCTGGAAGGATATTGCCCAACTCCTTGAGAACGGCATTGTGGCTCATATCCTAGCCTCAGCAGCAGGCCAAGGTTTTGTGTCCAAGTACTTCCTGTTTCCCAAACAGACGGTGAGTTGGCGCCCTGTACTAGATTTGCACAGTCTGAACCAATTCTTGAAGAGATACAAGTTCTGAATGGTTACTGTGAACCAGATAACTCCATTTCTGGAACAGGGCATGTGGTTCTGCCCTCTGGACCTCCTGGATGCCTTCTTTCACATCCCAGTCTGTCCATCCCACTGGCAGTACTTCAGTTCCGTGCAGAGGGGGTTCTTTACGAGTTCCCGGTTATGCCTTTCGAGTCTTGTCTTTTGGCCTCGTCTCAGCCCCCAGGATCTTCACCAAGTGCATTGCAGTGATGGCAGTATTCCTGAGGCGCTGTGGGGTCTGGGTATGTCCGTACCTTGATGACTGATTGATTACCAGTCCAGTCCAGGAGGTGGTGGAAGGGTTCACGGATTTGGCCCTCCAGACTTGCTCGACCTTAGGTCTGCTCATCAACATGGACAAGTTTGAACTCAACCCCTCACAGACCATCTACTAGTTTATTGGGGCAGAGCTCGATTCTTTTGGGGCCAAGGCCTGACTCCCAGCAGACCTTACCTTCTTTGCTCGGTCATTTCAGTTGGGGTACTCGTGCCCTGCCCGAGATTTCTTGCAGCTGTTGAGGTACATGGTATTCTGAACCAGCATGGTCCGGTGGGCCTATTGATTGGATGCCCCCGAACAGTAGGAGCTGGCCCTTCAGTAGTTTCAGCTCCTCTGTCACCTGGACCAGTCGGTTGTGGTGACAGTCGATGTGGGGTGCCATCCAGTGGTGGCTGGTCCTGAAACACCTGCAGGAAGGAGTCCCGTTCGTCCACCAGGAATCGTTTTTTTCTAATGAACTACATGTCTCTAGTGGGTTAGGGAGCCCACTTGGACCACAGGGCCTATGGGCTGCAGGCCCCCAAGGAGTCCTGATGCCACATCAGCCTGCTGGAGCTCCGGGCACTGAATCTGGTTCTGACTGTTTTTGCTCTGTCGGTTCAGCGGTCAGGTTGTGCAGTTCCAGACAGAGACAGTACCACGACCATGTATTGCCTAAACAGGCAGGGTGGTATGCATTCCCTCCTATGGTGTCGGGAAGCTCTCTGCTTCTGGACCCTTGTGCACAGTCTGGATGCCGATCTCCTGATGATTCAGGGGAAGAAGGGCACTATCCAGTGCACCATGCAACATTAAATTCTGGATTATTCATTTGGATTATCTCCTTTGTTTTTTGTTGGAGTGCAGCAGTCTCTTATTTTGATTCATGGGACCATAGCCTCCGACTAGCTAGCAGACTCCCTTAGCCAGGTGGTCGAGGCATCTTATGAATGGTCCCTTTATCAGGAGGAAGTGAACCACCTGTCCTCCCAGAGGAGCACTCTCCTGGTTGACCTGTTCGCCTTCCGGGAGAATGCAAAGCTGAGGCTGTTCTGTGTCTCCCCCCCCCCCCAATGCAGTGCAGGACACTGATGAGGAGGATACCTTCACAAGGTCCTGGAACCCAGGCCTCTTTAACGCGTTCCCTCCTCTTACCCTGATCCACCAGCTGCTGGTCAAGGCATGGAGGGACAAGGTGCAGGTGATCCTGGTAGGCCCAGACTGGCCATGCCAATTCTGGTACCCAGATCTCCTCAGCTTTAGCAGCAGCAAGCCTCTGTGTGCCTGTCTCTATGCCAGAACCTACTGTCCTGTCACAAGTGGACGGTCTTCTACTCAAACCTTCAGTTCCTGCACGTGATGACCTGTTTCCTGAGTGGCTAGAGTTCCAGAATCTCACCGAGGAGGTTCTGTGGGTTGTGGAGGCCTCCCAGAAAGGTTTGACCTCCCAGTGCTATGCCTTCTAATGGAAGCACTTTTCCATTTGGTGCCAGGGCAGGGAGCTAGACCCCGTGTCCTACCACCTGGCTGGCATTCTGGACTACCTATGGTCCTCCTCCCAGTTGGGCCTGAGGTTAACCATCCTCGAGGTGCACCTGGCTGCCATCTCGGCATACCAGGCATGGGCTGGTATGCCAGCGGTGGCGCAGGAAAAGGTCTGGTGCCTCTTTAAGAACCTTGACCAGCTGTCCCCAATGGTGTGTGAACCACCACCACTGTGGAACATGTTGCTGGTCTTGGCAGTGCTCATGGGCAAGCCACTCGAACCAGTGTACAGGTGTGACATCTCTCACCTGTTGTGGAAGACCACCTTCTTGGTAGCAATCCCCTGCTCCAGAAGGATCAGTGAGCTCCAGGTGCTCTCGGCAGAGTCTCCTTACTTAATGTTCCACAGGGACAAGGTTGTCCTCTGCTCCAACCCGAAGTTCCTCCTTAGAGTTTCACCTTAACCAGGTGATCAGTCTTCTGGTGTATTTTACCAGTTCAGCCTTGGAGGCCGAGCACAGGCTCCATATGTGGGACCTGAGGAGAGTGCTCGGTTATTACACAGAGCACATGGCTGGAGTTCGGGGAGAGGTTCCCCAGCTCTTTGTCACCTACACTGAAGCCACACCTGTTAGACTGGCAGCTAAGCGTATAATTGGTTGGTGGATTGTGTCTTGCATCGATCTCTGCCATAGGTTGCCTGGTAGGGAGCCTCCTGTAGGGCTTAGGGCTCATTCCACCAGACATAGCAGGGCTGCTACCTGGAAGGCAGCACATACCTTCATTTCCCATTACCACATTGACCTTGAGTCACGTCTGGATGCTGGTTTTGGGGCCTCAGTTCTGTAATCCCTTTTTCCAAGAAGGGGTGTACAACTTGCGCCCCCCCAAGAGAACTTCTAGGAGTCTGCTAACGTATGGATAATGCACCATATCCATGTCCCTAGAAATGAGGGTTACTCACCTGTAACTGTAGTTCTATCAGTGGTATATGCTTGCAGCATGCAAGATCTGATGTCATGGGGCAGAGCTGAGGAGGATACCACCCAGGTGCGTGGGAGGAGTTTAGTTTGAAGATGTTCTGGCCGGATTTAAAGGGAAAGGAAGACTGCAACAGTGTGGATGTGCACCATATACCACTTCTTGAACTACAGATCTGTCTTCGAGGGTGGAGCT
The DNA here is from genome assembly GCA_016271365.2 of Neoceratodus forsteri. NCBI lineage: Eukaryota > Metazoa > Chordata > Ceratodontiformes > Ceratodontidae > Neoceratodus > Neoceratodus forsteri. The sequence continues at coordinate 670,168,166 of CM028133.1, forward strand.
CTTGCAGCAGGTAATACCATTAGGACTGAAGCCGTCAGGCATCAGGACCCCACGGAAAATGTGTAGCTAGCAGTCTGAGGCAGGGTACCCCCCCCCCCCGACTTCGGCTCCTCCTGATGTCAGACGTGGTGTAAAGGGGTGGTCCCCTGGCACCACCACAGTTCTTTTCCTGCCGCTCACCACGTAGTTTGGCTCCACGGATGCCCCTCTTAGCAGTCAACAGCCTTCGAACTTTAGAATCAGTCGTTATCCCTTAGAACTTCAGTCAATTGCTGTGTTTACGTTATCGCCCTCAACACCATGGTGAAAGTCAGTGTGCCTGAGGGAAGCAGATCCCGGCCAGGGACGGCCATGCGGTCTGCCTCCTCTGCCTGTGCTCAGAACACGGACCCGACGCCTGCACACACTGCCAGAAATTTAACTAAAAAACTTGTGCCAGAAGAGCCCACACTCTCAGGACAGTCCTCGTGGAGTAGAAACTTGCGGCCATGCAGCAAGGATCAGGCAGCTCATCCTCTCTCGCTAGGGATTCCCCACCCAAGGTCAGGTCTTCGGGGGGAAGCATCACCACAAGGATAAGGATCGGGTCAGGTCTGAACCCCACCCCAGGTCACCAGCAAAGCAGGTGCCGTCTTCATCTTCCTCTGGTAAGAGATCTGGTTTGGTTCCGGCCCAGCCATGCAAACCCTTCCGTTCGACTAAGTCCGCTCCCTCCTCTTCCCAGGGCAAACACCAGGTATCTGCCTCGTTGGGACACCACTCTTCCCTCGCTCATCGACCTCTCTAATCCTCAGGGTCGACCCAGGAAAGCCTGCCCCAGGCTTCTGACAGGCCCAGCTCTTCGGAGAAGCAAAAAAAAGGAGTAGAACCCTCCGGTAGGCAGGAGGTCATCTGGGCTCGGATGCCCTTCCTCAGGTTAAGGTGCACCCTTCTTCAGACAAGCGCAACCCCAGCTGGTCACCTACCCCATCGTCCCGCTCCCTGACGCCAGACTTGGGGTGGTTGCCGGATGAGGACCAGCCGTCCACCCCTCTTCCGAGGGACCAGACACCTGATAAGGCCACACCGGACGTCCCTCTGGATGAGAACAATACTGGGCACCAGTCTCCTGACACCGGGGTCCCAGACCCGACGCCCGTCGGGTGGAACCCCAAACGCCCGCTCCTAAGGACCCGATACCCGGTCCCTCAGACCCGACGCCGGCCCCTGCGGATGTCCTAGTTGCAGAAATTGGCAACCTGTTCACCACTTGGTAGAATACTGTGAAAGGGGACCTCCTATACCATCCCTCAGACACGGTCTCTCCACCACCACCTAGGGATCCCTCACCCCCAACCCCCAGAGCCTCAGGGGAATCAGGGTGAGCACCCAAGTCCACATCCTAAGGGGAACAGGAGGAAATGACATTTATCTCCATCTCCTTCCTCTCCTCCTGCTATGTCCTCCTCGGATGAGGATGAGGATGATGAGGATTCTGATTTTTGCGGACAGGGAATTCCTTCCCCCTCCCTGGAACCTAAGGACTCTCCTAGGTCCCCTCTGGATGATCCCTCCTTCTTGGACATCATGCGGCGCATTCAGTCCACATATGAGTGGGACACAGAGGACCTGGACCCAGAGCGTAAGTGCCTGGCCAAGTTTCTAGGGGAGAAGGAGCCCAAGCCCTTGGTGATCCCACCATTTGTGGAGCCATTCCAAGATGTTACATGCCTGACCTGGAAGACTCCATCCTCCATTCCAGCAGTCCCTAGGAAAGCGGACAGACTCTACAAGCCTCCTAAGTCTGATCCTTTCCTAGCAGAACAGCCTAAGGCCAGTTCGCTGGTCCTCACAGCTGCTCACGGCAGGGGGTCTCAACCCAAACATTTGAGTTCCCAACCCTCTGACCCTGTCTCTTAAGAAGTTTGATTCATGGGGGTCGCAAAGTCTTCTCCTCGGCACCTGGGGCTGTCAGGTCGTTGAACTTTATGGCCCATATGATCACATATCAGCAGTCTCTGTGGAGTAAGACTATGGACCTTGTGGAAGCTCTGCCTGACTCTGAGTCCAAACAAGAGATCCTAGCCTATGCCCAGTTGGGTCTGGATGTGGACAAGCATGCTCTCCGGTGTTCCTGTGATGCTATAGACATGGTCTCCAGGGCAGCCGCCTCCGGAATTTGTATGAGACGGCAGTCTTGGCTCAGGCTCATGGTGTTCCAGCCGGACTTGCAGGAGTCCATCCTGGATTCCCCTTTTCAGGGTCCTGTTTTTTTTGGCCCCGAAGTTGGACAAATGGTGAAACAACTGCAGGAGTCGGGGAGAGTGGTGGCTGATGTCCACCGGATGTACAAAACCCAGCCTCAAGAACCCCGCCGGCAAGCAGTCCCACGGCAAGGTATTCAAGAGGCGCTGGCACCCTTCCCCCCTAAGGTTCCCAGGACCCAGGCCCCCACTACCCCCTCAGCCTGACTCCTTCTGCCGCCCTCCTCCCCTAGCGGACTGGCAGAGCGAGAAGGTAGGATGGCAGTTTGCGCTTTACCCGATCAAATGGTCCAGTATCACAGCAGACTAGTGGGTGCTGGATACCATTTGGAAAGGGTACACGATAGAGTTCACCTCTGTCCTGCCGGATAACCCCCTCCCCCCCACCATGTCCCGTTGTCCACCGGATCACAGCCTTCTTCTACAAGTGGAGATCCAACAGCTCCTAGAGAAAAGAACCATTTAAAGGGTCCCACAGGCCCAGAAAGGGAGAGGTTATTACTCCCGTTTCTTCTCGTCTCGAAGAAAACAGGAGACCTTCATCCCATTCTGGACCTGAGCCAGCTCAACCTCTCAGTGAAGTACCAGAGGTTTCGAATGGTCACCCTGGCAAGCCTCTTCCCACTGCTTCAGTAAGGGGACTGACTGTGCTCCTTAGATATGCAGGACGCTTACATGCATATCAAGGTCCTGATGTCCCACAAAAAGATTCTGGGATTCAGCTTCAGAGATGAGCACTACTAGTTCAGCATTCTACCTTTTGGCCTTTTCTCAGCCCCCAGGGTCTTCACCAAATGCCTAGCGGTGGTAGCAGGTGCTCTCCGCTGACCGTGACCTCTTCAGACTCTAACCACAGATGCCTCTCTGTCAGGTTGGGGGGCTAATTTAGGGATCACAGGACATGGGGGTCTTGGTCTATCACAGAGAACTCTCTACATATCAGTGTTCTGGAAATGAGAGCGGTTTTGAATGCGCTAGCTGCATTCAGAGACCAGCTTTCACCGGGTCCTCTTCTGGTGCAGACAGACTATACACCAGTAGTCTTCTACATCAACAAACAAGGGGGAATTCACTTGTACCCCCTTTGCAGGGAGGCCATGAGAGTATGGCACTGGGCAGTAGAACACCGACTGGACCTCATTGCAGTTCATCTGCCAGGGGTCCAGAACGTTCTCGCTGACAGTCTCAGTCACTCTACCTCTCAACACCATGAGTGGGAACTGCTCCAAGATGTCGCAGATGACCTCTTTGACCATTGGGGCCATCCAGAGTTGGACCTCTTCTCGTCCCCGTGCAGTGCCAAATTGCACAATTTTTGCTCACTCGCTCCAGGGTCTGGTGTTTTCTGGCAAGACGCATTTTCCCTCTCTTGGACAGGGAAATTCCTGTACGCCTTCCCTCCTTTTCTCCTCCATTCAGAGAGTACTGCTTAAATTGCAGTCAGAGAGAGCCAGAATGATTCTGGTGGCTTCTCTATGGCCTCGTCAGATCTGGTATCCTTTGCTCCAGCAACTCTCCATGGAACCTCCAGTTCAGTTGCCTCTCTCCACCCACTTGCTCTCACAAGAACAGGGGACTCGCGTCCATCCTGCTCTTCAATCTCTTCACCTGCATGCATGGCTCCTGCAGTCCTAGCGGAAGGGAGACTAGGAGTGTCAAGCAGGGTGACTGAAATTCTGGTTGCAGCGAGGAAGCCTTCCACCAGAGCAATGTACGCTCTGAAATGGAAACGCTTCTGTCTGTGGGCTTCAGCCTGCGCCTTAGATCCCTTGGGTTGTCCGGCTAGGCACATGCTAGAGTATCTCCATCATCTTCTGGACTTAGGATTGAGTTACTCATCCATCAAGGTGCACATGTGTACGGTCTCCACATATCATAACCCAATAGGAGACAAATCTCTGGCACAGCTCAATGCCTGCAAAACCTTCCTTCGAGGGGTATTACATGTCAGGCCTCCCAAGAAGGACATTATTCCTCCTTGGAATCTTCTTTTCATACTGGAGAAACTCACCCTTCCTCCCTTCGAGCCGGCAGCTTCTTGTGAGCTGCGCTTCCTCTCATGGAAGACCCTCCTCTTGGTAGCCATTACCTCTGCTCGAAGGGTTTCTGAGCTCCAGGCTGTGATGTGTAAAGAACCTTACATAGTCTTTTAGAGGGACAGCGGTGAATCTGCACATGAACCCTAGGTTTATGTTAAAGGTGGTGTCCATACTGACCCTTAGTGAGGACATCAGCCTTCTGTATACTATCTGGAATTTACTAACCAAGGTGAAGCACTGTTGCACACCTTGATTGTTCACTGTATTTCGAAGTATTACTTCCACAGGACTCGCTCCACAAGACAGTCGGACCAGTTGTTCATCTCTTTCACTAAGCGAATGCTGGGAGCTCCTGTTTCTAAGCAGACACTAGCCTGTTGGCTAGTACAGTGTATCGTGTTCTGTTATCAGCACCATGACGGACCTCTTTCAGGTGCTATTAGGGCCATTCCACCAGAGCGGTGTCATCTTCCTTTGTGGCTCTCAAGAACTTCTCTTCAGCCGACATTTGTGCTGCTGCCACATGAACTTCAGTCCACACCTTCATGAGGCACTACAGCCTGGACATTGCATCTAGAAGGAGAGCAGGTTTCGGACTAGCAGTCCTTCAGGGCCTTCTCTCATAAATGCTTTTCATTAGCTGTTTTTCAGCATATTTCCCACCACGCTATCAGACCTGGGCCTATCCTTAGGTACTGCTTGGGACTCAGCCTAATGGTATTACCTTCTGCAAGAGCTCCACCCTCGAAGACAGATAGAACAGTTACGTAAGAACTTACTGTAACAGTAGATCTTCGAGAGGTGCTATTGCAGCAGGTGGCTTTCCCACCCTCCATCTCCCAGGATAGTTTTTGTTTGGTATCTTATCAGTCACCTCCTTTGAGGTGCAGGCTCCCCCGGTGTCGCGGCCCATGGCTGCTAGTGGTGCCGCTTGTAATGCTGTCACCAAGGGCTCTCCTGGGATTGGTAGCTCAATGGCTGGCCTGGTCTCTTCCTCTTCCTTTTCAGAGGAAAATGACCCGCAGACCAATCCGTATTGGCATTCTGACTCCTCGGGTGTTGGAGAGCCTTCTGGGACGTGGCACCAGGCGGCCCAGCATTCCTCTCCTGGAATCCCCAGGGCCTGTAGTCCTGTCAACCCCCTCATGCTGAGGCTGGGCTTGCGGGGGCCGCTCGGGACAGTGGCCTGGGGTCGCCAGGTGTGGTGCTTTCTCTGGGGGTGGGCATGGCAGCCGCCATTTCTGGTGCTGCCATGATCCCACTGATGGGGACTGGGACCCCCTCTTCTGTGACCTCCCTCGGGGGGTCTGCGGGATTGGAGGGCCCCATTTTGCTGGGATCAAGGAAGAGGGTTGCTTTGGAGTCCGAAAAGTTGAGGGGCTGGGGTGGGGCACACAGGACCACCTCCACTACCCTGCGGGGGGCCGGGAGGAGCCGGAGCGCTGAACCCTGCCTTTCCCATGAGGTCTCAGAGACGCCCTTAGTTGGCAGCATGGAGGGTTGCCCTTCTGGAACCATGCAACCCCAGTCATGCCACAGGGGAGATTCTCCCTCAGGGTTCATCCGTGGTTTGTTTTAACATTTATAGCCTTCCCTGCCCGGATTGACCCCCGGGTCCCTCCATCTGGCGGGGCCAGTGGCTGGGTCTCAGAGCCCTGGTAGAGCCGGGCACCTTGTTAGGTGCCCTTCCCCCATCCCTCTGCAGACATCTCCCCTTCTCCCAGGCCATGTGGATCCTACAGGTCCCTTAACCTGGGGGATGTTCGGGGCCACTGCGGCGGCCTTCCCCAGGTACATGAGAGCCATGGATGAGCAGGTCTTCTACATGTCCCCTCCCCCCAACACCGTAGGAGGATCCTGAGCATTCCAGCTCCTTTTCCTCCCCATCTTTCTCCTCTGAGGGAGAGGAACATTCTGTTCACCTGTCCTCCAATGCTGATTTCATTGAATGTCAGTAGTTCCTCTCAAGGCTGGTTCAGGAGCTGCGCATATCTCACATCATAAAAAGCAATACCAAGCAGGAGATGCACTTGTTCTTGAGCGAGTTCAGTGCTCACCACCTAGTGGTGCCCTCCTGGCCTGTTTCCTTCCAGGAAGCATCTGTCCGCACCTGGCAGTCTCCAGCTGCCTCTCCCCCCAGCCCCAGCGGACTGCAGGAGGAGATATTGTACTCCCCAGGAGTCTCTAAGTGCCCTACCTCACCCACCTTTGGGGGTTGACTTCCTTAGATACTCCTTCTGGGCTTCAGCGGCTGGCGCATGACCGTCCCCCAGACCCGGATTCCACGGAATTCTACTGGTGGGGTAGAAGAGTGTTCTCTTTATCTTGTGTGTTGCTCTGCATTGGTCCTCATCAGGCTCACCACGTTGCCTACAACAGGCACCTGTGGTCGATGTTAGCAAAGGTGTTGGCATCCCTGCCTGATTCAGAGATAATCTAGACAGGCCATTGCCCTCTCTGTACAGGGTCTGGAGCTTGCAAGGCACCAGGCAAGGGCATCTTACGACACCAGTGAGGTGGCATCCAGACTTGCAGGGACTGTGATCTGCATTAGGCAGATGGCATGGCTTCATCTCTCCAGATTGTCACCCATTGCCTGGCATAGTGTGATCTCCTCCGCCTTCCGGGGGACCATCTCATTTCCTGCAGGGCAAGGAGGACCTTACAGGGGTGCCTCTCATCCCCCCAGCCACAGGGGACACCTCCTCATCCTGACCAGGCTTAGACCTCTCTGGTCTAGTACAGCTGTAGGGTCTCCCCCTCCTGTGTGTCAGCCGCAGGAGGCTGAGGCAGTCTGTTCCCTCAGGGCTGTGCCAGGTCCCCTCCTGGGGGCTTGGTACTCACCTAACAGTAATGAATGGTGAAGATTGACAAGGGAATATACGAAAATGACGTACCTACCATAATTCTTGTTGTTCTTTTGTATCTTCAACATTCATTACTGATTCCCACCCACCATCCCCTCTTGGGCCTAAGTTCTCGGGTGTTGCCTCGCCTTCCCACTCCTAGAGGCCAGTTGGGGGCTGAGTCCCCTGGTACCTCAGAGCTCTCTGTTTTCTTCTCTAAAAAGTCACAGAGCTCTCAACCTGGAGGTCGGTGAGTAGGGTCTTCACCCTAACCTCTGAGGGAACTCCCTGGGATTTTTTTCTCGATGCACTGGGGTGTCCTCCTTTTCAGGCTTGGATAATCCTATGTCACCCCTTGGCTGTTAGCTCATCAGTGCATTCCTAGGACAGTCCGTGGGAGTTTCCTACCTCTTTTCCTCTCTTTTCCTTGTGGAGTTTTCTCCCTCTGTTTCTCTCTTTCCCTTGTGGCACAGATGTCCCGTGGCTCCCTTCTCCTGAAATGGGGACTACATCATTACTCTCATGGGAAAACTATTATCTGGTTTCCCTTTTCCCCCCCATCTCAGAGTCAGTCTGGACTCGCTCCTCTTTTTAGCGGGACTGCTTACCCTACCTAAGGGACAGTCTGTGAGACCCAGGCTTCAAGATGTTCAAAACAAAATCGGATACAGGGTAGGAAGAGAGGTCAGTTTCCGCCAAGGCTTGCCAGGCCTTCTTAAATCCCCTTAGGGCCTTGACTCAGTAACCCTTGCAACTGGCAGCATTCTTGCTCCCTTGTCTTCTTGACTGCAGGGGTTTGAACTTTACAAGCCAGTGGTCTTCCAGATTACTGTGGCGGAGAGCCCTCCTTCCTCCCCCTTTATCCCTTTCTATATCTCTTCTTCCCTTTTTCTATGCTTTTCCTTCTCTTTTCTTTGAGACTGCCCAAGGATTGAGGCACTATGGCCACTTAGGGCAGGGTTCTCTTCTTTCTCTCCCCTTGTCGGCTTATGTTTTTTTCAGAATATATCTTTTCCTTTGTCTATCTCTCGGCACTCTTGCCTCACTTATTTTTCTGTTCTGTTTCACCCTCTCTGGCCAAACAAAACTGGGTTGGAGGAGTCATCTGCGGCACCTAACGGCCAAACCTTGTGTGCTGCATACTGCGTTGGCCACAAGGGTGGTGCTGTTGGCACAGACTCCTCTCCCCACCCCCAAACCTCCTGTGGTGGATGCGTGCTTTTGGCTCTTACCCATCAGTAATGAATGGTGAAGATACAAGAGAAGATCAAGAATTACGGTAGGTGCATAATTTTCATTTACTGTCGTCGCAGTGGATATTTTGAAGATTACTATCATCACAATTGAATATTGAACCAAACAGAGAACAGCTTTCACAATGCAGGTGACATCACAATGCCTAGTGCAGAACTGAAGCCAGCAGTTGAAATCAAAGATAAACTGGTGAATCCTAAGGAGCCATTGATGCTTCAAAGAAAACTTTAAAAGACATTATAATTCGGTACAATTCTGACTGCATTCCATTTATATTTTATATACAGTGGTAATCACGGAAATGTTTCCCGGTAGCACGGTATACCGAGCGGTGCACAAGCACGGTACCCTTTGAATACATGTATAACACTACTGCGCAGTGATGCACAGTGTGCCGGGCAAGCAACATTTGCACGATTACCACTGTATTTCTCTTCTCCATTATTTATTACTAAGGAACAGTGGCGGAGCCAGAGGGGGGGCTGGGGGATGGTCACCTCTCCTGGCTGCCCCAGTGTGAGTAGTGGCGCCCTGCCACCATCTTTATTCACTGTTTAGTGCCCATTGTGGAGCCTGTCATTGACTGAATGGCCCTCCCTGGCTCCCAAATGATCCCAAACCTGGCTCCGCTACTGCTAAGGAAATATGTATGAATATATGACCCCTTAGAGTTTCTTTACAGTCCATCTGCCTCTATAGCTTACTCCCTACTTCAAGTCGTAGTCCTCTGTTGTGACATCACGGTCTGCTGTTATGGGAGTAACTGTGACACCACAGGGAGTACTCTATGACTTCAGGTAGGGAAAAAAGCAGCAGGAAAGGACAAACACTTCAGAAGCAAAAACCCTGTTTTTATACAAATGACCTCAGTAATAAATGATGGGGAGGAGGAATACAGCACCTGGTACATGATGTCCTGAGTGTATAGTTATCTTCTGCTGTACTGTACTGTTCTGCAATGCGTACTCCCCCCCCCCCTTTGTTAAATGCTCTTGCACGCTATATACTCCTAATGATCTGATGCTGTAAAAGAACGACTGTAATATGTTGACTAATAATGTATTTCTCTGTATGATGTGTCTATTGTAACTTTCTGAATGTATTTTGTTTGAATCACTGCTTAATGTATTTATATAATTAACCCTGGGTTGCACGTGAAAAAAGAGACCATCTGGTCTCAGAGGGCCTACCTGGTAACCAAAATTTAATAAATAAATAATGGAAAATACAAGCTGGACTGTGTTTAAATATTAGGTTTTGTTAAAGTTCTCCTGAATGCATCACCGGCTCTTTAAAACAGCATGTTTAAAAGCTGTGACTAGTAAACTACTATATCAAATGTACAATAGCCTGACTCAAAATAGGCAGTTTATCATCACTTGTAGGGGGCAGGACTTTAATAACTCACTCGTGGCTCTGCCACGCGTGAGTTCTTGTCCTGGTCCCTCACAGTGGTGAATAAATTACATATTCTGAGTCAGAACATTACATGTACCCCATGTCTGTCTATCTACCTGCCTGCCTATCAACATATATCTATAACGTGAGCGATGCAAAGCTTTTAGATAAATAAATGTATCTTAACAAGAGCAGTTTGACCTCAGGTAACCTCACGAGTGGCGTAAGCCATGAGTGATGTGCCTGAGATCATACTGCTCGAGTGAAGCTAAATCATTTATCCAACAAGCTCCCCATTGCATATTTCATCATATATGCAATAAGTAGGGGCTTCTTTTAGTTTGTTTTAGTTCTGATAAAGTTCAGAGTAAAATAAGTCATTTTTGAATCTGTGTGCCACTTTTGTGTGCTGTGGCAAGTTACTATGCCTTTCCGAGCTTGGTTGGTGGGGATGCTGGCGTCAGTACAATGTGAAATGTCAGAGTGTTCCCACTGATGGTAGAAGAAGTGGCTTCAGGAAAGTTTGACAAAACAGGATGACGGCGTTTAGTGACTGGTTGAGATGGAATGGCATTCCTAAACTGAGCAGCTATGTGAGTGTAAAGCCAGTTAGCTGTTTTGTTCCTTTTTTTTTTTTTTAAAAGTATTCCTGAAAAGTCATGCGATCCAGCAGTTTGGTGGCGGTGGGGGTCACGAGCGAGCGAACAGCAGCAGTTTGCAGCTGTGCAAAGAAAGAAGACTGCATGGCTGTTTAGCAGTTGAAAATTGAAAAAAAATCAAGAAAGCTGGTATAATTTATTTTCCTATCTGTTACTGAAGTTGGACAATAGAAGGACTTGCAGAGGCAAAGTTAGGAGCGGGACCAAAGCGTCAGAGTAACAGGGTATGGGACCAGAGTGGAAAAGTTAGAGGGTGTTAAGTGTGGAGAAGGGCTGAGTAAACAGATGTAGCGTTTAGTTGTGTGTGTCTTTTTTTTTTCCCCTCCCGTGAGAGGGGGAAAACTGTTGTTTTTTGGTGTTTTTTTTTCTCCTGGTGTATGAAGTCCTTGCAGTTAGGCAATAGACAGAGGTGAATGCTGGAGAATCAGATGTATTTGTGAGCTTAGGGAGCGAGGGAACGGAAAATGAAACTGGTAACGATGGAAGTAGTGCCAGCTGGTGTGTGTGTGTGGGGGGGGCACCCATCTGAAGACAAACTGCCTAGGTGTTGACAAACTTGTATGTATAAATGTAAGATTTGCAGCTGTGCAAAGAAAGAAGACTGCATGGCTGTTTAGCAGTTGAAAATTGAAAAAAATACATATAGGTGCTCTGATAAACAAATGTATCATAGAGGTTTATTGTCCACACCTATTGCATATTATATGGGATATACACTGTAGCCAGACTCAGAATATGCCATTTATCATCATGAATGAGAGGGGCAGGACCATAACTCACAAGTGGCAGAGCCAAGAGTGAGTTATAAACATCCTGCCCCTTCACATATGATGATAAATGTCATATTCTGAGTGAGCCCTTTGTGTGTCAGATTTATACAGTGTTTATTAAATTACAGAGCAGATTAGTTCTCTTTATTAAGAATAAACAGTTTCTGTTTGATTTCATTACTCTGTTTTGAGTGCAGAAGTGGTCGTTACGATGTCATCAGACATCGTTCAGTCTGCTGTCACTTTGGTTAAGAGCTCCGTTGTGACCAACCTAAAGTGATGATAAATGGTGATGACCCACCTAGAATAATGATAAATGAGTTTTCATCATCATGGGTCTTCAGGCCATAGAAACAAGTAATTTATCTGTAAGGTTTCATTCTTGTCTACATTGTGTAAATATTTGTATTGACACTCAGTGAGGCGTCTCTTATCAAACTGAAATGCATGGAGACCATGTGTTACTCTACCGCCTGAGGGAATTTTGTGTACTCGCCGTCACTGTCATCCGCTGGTTTGAGTCCTGTCTCACAAACAGGAGGAAAAAGGTTGTGATGGGGAATTTCTCCTTCTCCCCTAGCCTTCTGTCTTGTGGAGTACCTCAGGATTCGGTCCTGTCACCAGTGTTGTTTGCTGTGTATATGCTGCCCCTAGGTGGGATCATTAGGAAGTACAGTTTGGAGTTTCATTGATATGCTGATGATACCCAGCTGTATCTGTCCTTTGCCCCTGAGTCATCCGATGTAGCGGACATACTGAACACCTGCCTAGCTGAGATTAATGGCTGGATGGTCTCTAGCTGGTTGTAACTGAACCCCGATAAGATGGAGGTACTGGTGGTGGAGTCGAACAGAAGGCATGATAGGATGGCCTCTGGTGTAGAGACTGGATTATTTCTGGGATCTGTGTCATTGAAGGCCTCCTCTAGGGTCCTCGATCTTGGTGTTTTCCTCGACAGTGGATTGACATTTGAATTTCAGGTGTCGCCCGTTGTCTGGTCCAGCTTTTTCCATCTTAGGAATATTGCTAGGATCAAACACCTGGTTCCTCCCCAGGACCTCCCCACCTTGGTACATGCATTTGTGACATCTAGGCTTGACTACTATAAAGCTCTCTGCCTTGGGGTCTCTGGAGGTACCCTCCATCGATTGCAGCAAGTACAGAATGCAGCTGCCAGGCTGCTGATGGGGCAGCCTAAATACTGTCACGTCACCTCGGTTCTGCATGAATTGCACTGGCTGCCTGTTCGATGGAGGGTTCTCTTTAAGATGGGCTTGCTCACGTTTAAGGCCCTACATGGACTGGGTCCTGGCTACTTGTTGTACCTTCTAACACCTGCTGCCTCGGTCCGCTCCCTCTGATCCTCCTCTAGGAGCCTCCTCGCGATTCTCAGGGCGAGGTTAAAAACTGCTGGTGACAGAGCCTTCAGTGTTGCCATCCCTATCCTGTGGAATTCGCTTCCTCCATCACTAAGGGAGGCTCCTTCAGTTGAGGCATTCAGAGACCGCCTCAAGACCTTTTTATTCAGCCAGGCATTCCCAGACACTGTCCTTTAGACAATGTCTCGAGATATTTGTAGTATGGTATCTTAAAAAATGTTGCTGACAATTTAGACCCTCATTTTAGTGTTTGGATTTTAAGTATTTATTGGAATGCTTATATTTTATTTATTGTGTTTTACATTTTTGATGTCTGATTGTACAGCGCCCAGAGCTTCTGGGAATGGGGCGCCCACAAAATAACATTTGCTTTGCCTTGCCTTGACACTTTGGGTGTGTTGTGAGGCACAAGATTAAGCCAAGGACTCTTATCCACTCAAAAAACTTGAACAGTTTTTCACGACCAGACAACTTAGAGGGTGGTGTTGTGCTTATAAAATAGTACTAAACGTTTCAAATAAATGGTCATCTAGAAACATAAACTTTGCCGGCAGGTAAGGACCACTTGGCCCACCCAGTCTGCCCATTTTTCCCTACCTGCAGTATCCCCGCAGATCCTATTTGATCTCTGGCCAATTCCCCTCCCCCATCCCTTAAGATTCCTTATTGCCTGTCACGTGCATCCTTGAAGCCCACCACTGTGTTCACCCCACCACCTTTGCTGGAAGGCTGTTCCAGAAATCTGCCACTCTTCCTGTGAAGAAGTACTTCCTCACATCTCTCCTGAAACTACCTCCTCCAGCTTCATAGCATGTCCCCTTCTTCATGAGCACTTTTATTTTTAAATACTTCCTTCCTGTACCTTGTTTACCCCGGTGAGGTATTTAAAAGTCTTTGTCATATTCACCCCCCCCCCCATCCAGGGTGTACATATTCAGCTTCCTTTAGTCTCTCCTTATAGGGCTTCTGTTGCAGACCCTGCATCATTTTAGGTGCCGTCTTCTGGACCACCTCCACTGTGTCTGTGTCCTTCCTGAGATGTGGGCTCCAAAACTGGACACAGTACTCCAGTTGGGGTCTTACCAGTGATCTGTACTCACTCTGTAAGAGCCGAGTTGTCCTGATTTGTTGAAATAACTGGACATTATTTGGCTGTTAGCTAATCAGATTGAAAGCATTTTTGAAATTGTTTTCTTATGTGGGTAGTAGCCAATGATGGTATGTGTATAGTGGCCTAGTGTTGTAAACTTTACTGTAGAAAATGCAACACCACGTGTTCATATGTGTATATGTGTGTGTATATATGAGCACAGCAGGTGAACTACTTTGTCAAGTCAAGAACAGTGTCGTTTTTTTACTTTTGTTTTGAGACGCTGGGCCTGACCTGGGGATCCACCATCCATCTCCCTCCATGTCCTTTTTTTCTGCCCTTGGAACCTCCTGGGGACTGACACTCCTTTGCTCATTTCTATTCTGGGCTCCTATTAAGTAACCTGTAGCTTGTCCTCCACAGGAGTACCTCAGAGTACAGCCAATCTTCTTCAAGGGTATCTCCTCCATTAGGCCTTACCTTTGGAATTATAAGCCCTCAACGCTAGGCCTAGGACCAGACGGAAACTTTTGTTAACTGGTGGCCACCCACGATGACATGCAGCGTTTATATGTATAAAAACATGGGTGGCCCGGCCCCATCACTGCTCAGTTATTTTTCCTGCCATCGATCATCATTGTCCGACCTGCTGAAGGACATGCCATCAAGTTAGCCATCGACGTTTGTTCTTTTAAAAAATATATATATATATTTTGCATTCTTTACGTGCCCAGCCCCCATAATCCTCCCACCAAAGGTCGGCCTGTACCCATCCACACACCCCCATGCCCAGGCTTAACCCCCCCCCGGGCTGGGTTGCTAGGGGGCTTCCCCCCTCCAAGGTCACTGTAGGCTAGCCCTGGCTTACCCTCCGGATCGGGGCCATGGGAGAGGGACACCCCCCCAGCGGACATCTAAGGCAGTGAGGACGGCAGTAGGGCAGGGGGATCATGCCAGGAGCTGGCAGTTTTTATTTATCTATTTTTTGCATATGTTGATGTCCGAGGGCTATGACGTAATGATGATCAGCATCCGCCCACCCCACCCCCACATTCTGGCACTCAGGCAGCACCCCAGCGTCCGCCTGGGGTCAAGGCAAAGCACTGGACACACTCCCCCCAGAGAAGGAGAGAGCAGTCCCAAGGATGTTCAGTCCTTTTCCCCCTGCCAGCCCTCCGACTCCTGGGTCTGTTCTTGCACCCTGGTCATTGACAATGCAACGAGAATTCCGATTGCTGCGCCAGTGGGCTGGCCGCGTTTGTTCTTTTACTTTTATTAGTGTATATATCGCTGTCTCTGTATGCCTCTGAAGTCAAAAGTGCCTATATTTCAGTATGGTAAGTGCAGAGATAAAATTTAGAAAGAGAACAGACACACACATGGTTTGTGTGTGTCATTTGGGCTTGCCTCACAATGTAAGGACTTGAGAGATTTGCCAGACTTTCAACCAGGCTATGAGGTAACACCATAAGGAAGCTCTGGAAAAGTTTCTTCTGATAGGAGACATTGAAAGCCAGAGAGAATGAGCAAGGTTCAAAATCTGCTTCTCCCTCACCGTCAGCCGAATGGCGTCTGCCAAAATCTAAGGATAGGGATAAATAACAGTCGTCGTTGTGCCCCTACTCATCGTCTGGTCATGAACACAAACAGAGAAAAAGAAAAGTCTGCTTCTCCAGCAAGGTCCTGGAGACAGAGTAAATCTCCAATGCTGCTCCGGCGACATTGACTGCAGCCCCAGCCATTGCTAAGATACCAAGGTTAGGCCTGGAGGTGCCATCATACCTACTATGGACAGTATGGTGCCATCATAATCGGACCAAGGCCCATCGATTCAGGTAGCTCCAGCCCCCGTGCAAGGTGCCGTCTACTCTCAGGCTGTGCTGGCATCCTCTTTAAGAAATGATTCATTGCATTCTGCCAGGTCTATCAATACAGGCAGTTATTCTGCCAGTGGGACCTTTTGGCACTCAGCCCCTGTTGAAGGGTTGCACTAGCAGCCACAGATTCCTACCTCTCAGACAATGATGACTATACCAGGATACACAGTGCTCAGAAAGGACAGGGTAGGAAGAAAAGGAGGGGATGTGGTGCTTTATGTGAAGGAAAGAATGAAAGCAACAGAAATACGGGGAATTCAGGCAGGCAGAGGTGTTGTGGGTCACCTTTGAGTCAGGAAACAGAGCCACTATTCAGACAGGCATGATCTACAGGCCTATGGCACAGGGAGAGGACTTAGATAAGAAAATGTTAGAAGTATTTGGCAAAATGGCTGAAAAGGGAGACTTGTCGCTGGTGGGGGATTTCAGTCTGTCAGATGTAGATTTAGAGGCTCGCAGCTGCGACCTCGGCTAGAAGCAGGGACATCGAGGACTCCCTCCTGGGGGCATTCCTCAGGCAACTGTTCAGTGAACCCATTCAGGATGGGGCATTACTGGACATGGTGCTTACTAACAAGGACAGTATTGCAGACATCAAGGTGGGAAGTCATCTGGGGATCGGTGATCATTGCACAGTGTGGTTCAACATAAGAACAGCTGTGGAATCCAGCCACACAAAGGCGAGAGTCCTGGACTTCCGGAGGTCTGATTTTATTAAGATGGGTGAATGCCTCAGGAATAAACTGGCGGGAGTGGGTGGGGGTGGAGGAACAGTAGAGCAGACTAAAAGCAGGCATAGTGAAGGCAACAAACCACTGCATCAAACAGTTAAGCAAAAGTAAAAGAAAAAGTAGACAGACAGAGATTAGGTTAACTCCATTTTTGGAGTATTTGACTTCCAAAAATAAGGCAAACACTTTCAAAATGAAGGGACGGGAAGTCGTTTCGCTTCCAAAAGTGGCATCCTGGAAGTATTTTGACTTCCCAAAAATTGGAATGACTTCCAGATTTCAACTCATAGAAGCTTAAGACTTCTACATGGTTCTCAAATGAGGTGGCAGAAAAGGTAGACTTAAAAGAGCAGCATTCAGAAGGTATAAGGAGACCCAGAGAGAGGAGGACAGGGAAATGTGTCAGGCAGAACAAAGGGAGGCAGGGAAAGCAGTAAGGAGCCCAAAGGCACAAATTGAAGAAAAAGTAGCTCAGGGAGTATCAAAAGGGGACAAGACATTTTTCAGGTATTTTAGCCAAAAAAGGAGGACATAGGGAGGGACTGTATGGTTAAGGGGGGGACTGTACAGTGGGAATCAAGAAAAGGCAGACATCCTGAACAAATACTTATGTTCAGAGTTTACAGTAGTAGGGGAAGGGGATGGACCACAAAAAGACACCAGGAGCTTTGCTGGAAGGGAAAAGGACACACGTCCTTTTTTCTGTGGAGAGTCAGGAAAGCTCTCACTGACCTGGAGGGACAAAGTTATGGGGCCAGACAAGGTACATCCATGGGTGCTGAGGGAGCTCAGGGAAGTACTAGTAGCACTGCTGACAGATCTGTTTAACAGATCACCAGAGATTGGAGTGGTCTCGGAGGACTGGAGAAGGGCAGATGTAGTCCCACTTAAAAGTGGTAGCAAAGAAGAGGCAGACAGTTATAGGCCTGTGAGCCTGACCTCAAGTGGTAGATAAGTTGATGGAAACAGTACTGTAGGAAAGGATTGTGGAGTATCTTGAATCCAGCAGGTTACGGGATCCAAGGCAGCATGGATTCACAGGGGGGAGAGCATGGCAAACAAATCTGATAGATTTCTTTGTCTGTGTGACCAAGGAGTTAGATTACGGAGGAGCAGTGGACATGGCCTACCTAGATTTCAGCAAGGCTTTCAATACTGTTCCACATTTATTTATTTAAAGGTTTTACCAGGAAGGCATACTGAGCAGACTACTGCTCGATTCCAGATACGTACTGGGGGAGAGGGGTGAGGAAATACAGTTAAGGTGCACCATAAAGACATTTCAACAATACAAAACAGTTCATACATTACATAGTGCAATAGCAGAGTTGGACAATTACAGACAATACATAGTTGGACAATACAGGATCAAATGCATTGTAAAGAAGTGGTGACCACAGTAAATTGGTAATCACTGTACATGTGGACAACTAAGCCCTAGTTCTGAGAATTGGTCAGATGCATGTGCAGGTGGTAGTGAAGTATGTTTTAAAGGAGAACTGTTAACTGTCCCAAATCACCCTCCCCTGCAGGCCTTACCCCCCGATTAGGGGTTTCGCAAATAGAGCTTCATGTTCTGTCAAATTCAACTTCGTTTAATTTTTGAAAAGTCCGGCTTTCGCCAAAATGACACATGCTCTGTAGCTCCATTTCATGACAGAGTGATGCGCCATACCGCTCAGCTCCAGTACACTTGCATTGGAGCCGGGCGGTGCAGCGCCGCACTTTGTCACGAAATGGAGTTACAGAGCATGCGCCATTTTGGTCAACGCCGGACTTTTCAAAAATTAAAGGAAGTTGAACTTGACAGAACAGGGAGCTCTATTTACGAACCCCCTAATTTGGGGGGTAAGGCTTGCAGGGGTGGGTGATTTGTGATAGTTATTCTCCTTTTAAGGAGGGAGTTAGCAAGTTGGGTAGCTTGGTGGTTTGCAGTAAGCTGGTAACCTGAATAAGAAACTGGTTAGAGGATAGGAGACAGAAGGTAGTGGTAAACGGAGATCTTACTTCGAGGGGACTCTTGCAGCAGGCAACAAAAGTAGGACTGAAACCTCCAGGCGCCAGGACCACGCGGAAAACTTCTAGTTAGCAGTCTATCATGGGGGACAGCCCCCGGTGACGTCAGCACGCTGACGTCTGCCTATTGTATAAAGGGGGCAGTTCCACCGACCTACCTCAGTTCTTTTCCCGCCATCGACCAGTGCACATCAGACCTCCACGGACATCTGCTTCAGTTGACCGCCATTTTGTTTGAGTTTACCCATGATTTATTTCTTTTTTCTCTAATAGTACAGTATTAACATCGATTTTCTGTGTTTCTTCCATCTCATTTATGACTTCTTCTGCCTCATCTTCCAACCAGCCTTTGAAGTGTGCCTGCCGCAAGCAGATACCCGCCAAAAATGGTCACTCTTCTTGCCTGCTCTGCTTAGGCCCCAAACACGACACCAAGACCTGCCAGCTCTGCCAGGACTTCAAGCAGGCCACACGGAGATGCTGCTTGAAGACCCTTCAAAGTTATCTGCTACAGCAGAAATTGGCTATGATAGAGAAGGAGATTCAGGCTAACTGCTCTTCCATTTCCCTGGCTCAGTATTCCAGGGCTGCTACTACTTCTTCCCAGAAAGAGAAGTTGTCTAGCAGGAAGCATAAGCACCGGGACCATCTTCAGTCAGCTTCTTGGCCGTGCATGCCGCCATAGACTGGCTTCGCCTCTGAGTCTTCCTCCCATGGTGGGTTGGCCCCTCCTTCCTCGGCAGCCCTCACACCATCCGGGTTGATGGTGGTACAAATGCCCGCCCTCATTTCCATCATGGGCGGCGGCTCCTCGGGGCAGTGGACTTTGTTCCATTCCTCCCAGCCCTGAGTTTCCATGGGTTCTCAACCAGGTGGCTGGACCTGGGTTAGAGCCTCCGGTGGCAGGTCTTCACCCATCACCCCTCCCAGTCAAGGCATTGCTCTCGTCGGTCCCTGACTTTGGCGCCAGCGCTAGTCCTTCTAGGCATCGCCTGGAACAAGCACTCACATCTTCTTTCACACAGACGACACCTCTGCACCTTTCTTGGAGGAATCCCCCCCCCCAGTTGCAGATGCCAGCTTCGCCTCTAGAATCACCGTCGACTGCTTTGCCAAACCGATGCCAGCCTTCACATGTCAGGCCGGCGCCGGCTACACCGACACCTCCATCGACAGCTCCTCAGCCTTCATCGCATCAGCCTGCACCACAACCGATGCCTGCTGGCCCTCCCAGGGACCCCCCAGCCATCGCCTACTTTACCTATGCCAGGGTACCCTACGCCGGCTCCTCCACTGACATATCTGTACCCTTATGCTCAGTATCCTTATCCACCCTACAAGGCCTGGTGGATCTTTATGCAGAACAAGGATGCACCCAGGTGACCTTCTCCTCCTGCTTCCCGGAACCCCCCTCCTTGGGATCCAGACCGGGCAGGACCTAGCAACCCCCACACCACAGGGTCTGCTGGGGGCCACAAGGGGACCTCAGACCAGCATATGGATGACTGTCGCCCTCAGATGCCGGACCTGAACAGTGATCAGTTGAGGAGCGATTCCTCCTCTTCCTCCTTGGAGTCATCGGAGAATTCAAGGGGATCCTCTGATGGTCAGGAGCCCCTCAAGGAGCCCCCCAATTCTCCCCCTGATGATCTCTCTTTCCTTGATATGATGCGCCATATCCAGTCCCTTATGGGATGGGAGATGGAGGAGCTAGCCCAGAGCACCATCATCTGGCTATTACCTCCAGAAGAAGGAGACCCTTTCTGTGGTGGTTCCTCCTCTAATTGATTCATATGATGATGTCACTAAGGCAGCGTGGAACCACCCCTCATCCACCCCGACCTTGGCCAGGAAGGCGGATCACCTTTATCATGCACCGTGAGCAAACCTTTCTTTGGCAAAACCCTATGGTGGACGTGAAGTGCTTATGAACATGGCCCATGACTGCAGTAAGAAGCCCAGACATCTTGGCACCCACCCTCCAGACAAGGAATCTCGCCAGCTGGACCAGTTGGGCAAGCTGGTGTATTTCTCTGTCATACTGGCCATTCGGCCCTTAACTATCTGGCCCATATGGTACAGTACAAGAATGCCCTCTGGGATCAGGCAAGGGATCTGGTTCAAACCCTCCCCAAAGATTCCACTAACATGCAGTTGGCCTAATTCATAAAATCTGGATTGGATATGAGGCAACCATGTGCTGAGGACAGCATATGACACTGTAGATACTTTGGGGCGTGGGGCGGCAGCAGGGATCTGCATTTGTCCCCACTCATGGTTCAGGGTATCTGGTTTTGCACCTGATGTTCAGGCCAAAATAATGGATGCCCCTTTTGGGGGCTCTGTCTTGTTTGCGGTGGAGATGCCCAGGATATCATCTCCTGCCTTGAGGAATTGGGCAAGGCCCTGAGGTTGGTGCATTCTGTGTACCACTCCCAACCATGGTCTTTCCAACATCAGTCCTTTTGCCAGTCCTCTTGCCAGACTTCCTAGGCCAACAGTCAAAGGACCTTTAAGTGTAAGGCAAACACTCTGCCAGCCACAGCGGCTGCCCTAGGACCCCAGAGTATCCACAACCACTCTGCCCACCCATGGTTCCACTGCCTGACTCCTTGCACCTCCCCCCCCAGCAGAGGCCTTGGGGGAGATGGTTGGGGGTTAGTTCTCCCTATACCTAGATGGATGGCGCATAGTAACCTCAGATCAGTGGATGGTACAGATCATTGAATGGGGTCACACCCTTGAGTTGCTGGAGCTCTCTCCAGAAAGCTCTCCCTTGCTCTCTTGTTACCCCTTAGGCCCACATCTTCCTCATCCTGGAAGAGATTCAGATTCCTGTGCAAAAGGCCATAGAGCCAGTCCCCAGCTCAAGAAAATAGGGTTCTACTCACTTCTTCCCATCCCCAAGAAAACAGGGGACCGAGCGATCCTGAACTCTGACACCTGAACCTCTACAAAGAGTACAAGTGATTCAGGATGGTTACTCTTCAGGGGCTTTTGCACTTCCTTCAGGGGGACTGGCTCTGTTTCCTGATTATGCAGGATGCCTATCTCCATATCCAGGTTTTCCTGGCACGGCTGCTTCCTCTGCTTCTGCTTCCAGTGGGACCACGTTCAGTTCCGGGTCCTCCCTTTTGGCTTTTCTTCGGCACCTCGGGTCTTTACCCAAGTACCCAGCAGTGGTAGCTGCGGCTCTGTGGAGACGGGGCTTTTATGTGTTCCCTTATCTGGATGATTGACTGCTGACAGCTGCTCCAGAGATCTCTTGCTGCAGACCCTGGAAGGCACCTTCTGGTTCTTCCAGGTCCTCGGGATGACGATCAACCTACCGAGGTCTTGTCTGTCTCTGAGCCAATGCCTCCAGTACATAGGTGTGGTCCTGGACTCATCCCAGGGCAGAGCCTTTCTGCGGTGGACTAGCAGATCGCTTAATAGTGCAAGTCTGGCTAGTATCCTCCAGTTGTCAGGTACTAGCCAGAACATTCCTTCATTTGTTGGGACACACGGCAGCGGCTATAGCCGTGGTTTCCTAGCCCAGCTGCATATGAGGTTCTCCAATGGACTCTTTGGATCCAATGGGATCAATGCATCGACGATCTGGATCAGCCGTGCTGGTTTCTGACCCATTGAGGAGGACCTTGGGTGGTGGCAGAACCCGCCAATCTCCTGAGAGGGTTCCCTCTGTGCTGTGTCCGCACAGCAGATTCTCACTATGGTCGTCTTGGGCCTGGGCTGGGGTGCTCACTTAGCCGACCGTCAGACCCAGGGATTTAGTCCAAGTCAGAGCAGCGTCTCCACATCAATGTGCTGGAGATGCGGGCAGTACCTTAAACTCTGCTGGTCTTCTAGACCCACATTCTTCAAACTACAAGAAATCCTAATGTATTCTGCCATATGCAGTAATATCTTCTTGTACTGCCCCGAGAGGAAAGAGTTAAAGCCTACATTCTAAGTAGTCATGCGCTTGGTTTCAAATTACTGTCCCCTGGTACATTCTGTTCAACTGGCAGGTTCTTTACTTCGCCGTACTGTGAAGACACCTCAGAGATTTTTCCTCAGCATCTCGACAGTTTAGTGTTTTTTTGCTACAGTTTCTTCTACAACAGTTTAAATAAACAAATTAAAGTTCCAAGTTGCTGTCCCTCAGCATAGGTACAATTGTTGTTTACATTTTTGTCTCTAAATGGGGTAAGTCTCTGTTCTTTAGCGGTTGCCATCCAATTGTAGAGGAACCAAGTTTTTTCTCTTTTCTTCCTTTTAGAGTATAGTGTTTAGCTCTGGTTAATAAAAAACACTTTTTTTTCCTAAATGCTATTACCGGTCTATTAACCAGGACTACTTTGAATTCTTATCCAGCCTAACGCCATTGGGATAAGTTACAGATGGAGTCACAGAAACATAAAAGAAAACCGGCTCTACGGGTTTCAACAATGTGTTGAGTGTGGGAAACTTTTGCCAAGGCGATCCCACACTGCCTGTGTTTTCTGCTTAGGGATTGAACACCTTCAGGCAGACTGACATTTGCAAAAAAATTTCCCTCAGTCGATGCTGGACAGGCGACTTAACCGACTGAATGAGAAATCGGCTGAAAAATCCACTGACATGGATGGCCAGACCGGTTGGTCTGCAGCCCACCCCGTTTAAGCCATTTTGCATTTCTTTTTAGCTCCATGAATAGCCCCACCCCTGTGCCTCTCTTATTTAATTTCCCCCTGTCCTTCTCTTTTCAGGTAGTCTGAGAGCCACAGCCATGGTTCAAACAACATGAAGTCTTGCTATATTCTGACATATGCAGTGAGTCCCAACCTTGAACTGCTCGGAGGTGAAAAGTTAACTTTCCATGCCAGGCATGGAACGCTGAGCTCGAGCTCGGTTGAAAACTCTGTCTGTTGTTCTTCAAACTCAAACCGTCAGATTCTTTACTCCGCCTCACTGAACAGTCGTCGGAGAGTTCTCCTTCTGCTCGGTTCATTTTGTCGGTTAAAGTATTAATTTCTTGGTTTTTACGTATTTAAACCACAACCGGTCGGTTCAAGCTCTGTCTGTGGTATTTGTGAGTACTAGATAGGTTTACATTATTTCTTCTGTGGAACTTGTAAACTGTTATCGGTCCACTCTTGAACCGATCAGGTTGTTTAAAATATTTATTCTATCATTTAGAGTGTAGTTACGGTTCTTATCGGTTCTAAAAAAATAAGATTTCTTACGGTTTTCCACGACCCGTGACACGGTTGGGAACCGATAAGAGGGTCTTGCTTGGCAGATGCCATAAACGGGCAAGTTTGGTTAGGACTGGCACTATGTCTGAGAACCAAAAGAAAACCGGGCCCACTGGGTTTCAACACTGCAGTGTGTGTGGGAAGCCTTTGCCAAGGCTGACCCCACACCTGTGTTTATTGTCTGGGTTTGACCACCTCAATGCAGACTGCCAGATTTGTAAAATTTTCCTGCAGCTACCCTGGATAAGAGAGTTGGTAGGCTCAGGGAAAGGGAGACCAAGAAGTCCGCTGACCCGGATGGCCAGACCGGTTCGGTTCCAACTGAACCAGAGGGAGTGCCCTCTGACCAGGGCGAGACTTCCTCGGGCAAAAGGAGACCCGACTCTGAGGGGTCGGTTCTAGCAAAAAGGACTAGAAAATCAGCTGGTGTGGAGCCAAAACTTTCCTCTCCAACCGCTGAAGAGATAGCCAAAGCGATTCAGATTGTCCAGTCGCTTTCTCCGGTTCCGACCAAACTGGTGCCATCAGGTAAGCGACCGGTTCGGCCGGTTCCACCGGTTCAAGACTACGATTTAGAGGAATATTATGAACCGGAGAAGGGGGAAGAGGAGTATGAGGAGAGTGAATGTGGATTTGAAAGTCTGGATGTGCCCATCAACCCGGACATCTCCCCAGACAGACCTTCAGGAGTGTCCTCTCTAGGCTTTCTGAGTCTCCTTCTCATTTTATTTTCTATAAAAAAAAAGTGGCTGAAACCCTCTAGCTCCCTATGGAGGAAGCTGTGGATGATCAAGAGGAGCCTGACTATGTGGAAATGATGGATATCCCAGAGTCTAGGAGACTGTCTATTCCCTTGCATAAATCTTTTGGGTAAAAATTTTTTTTTAAATTTTAAAAACTCCTCACACTATACCTCCTGTGGATAAGAGAATGGACAAGAGGTACACATTGTCAGGCTCTGATACGGAGTTCCTTACACAACAATGCAGCCATGTTGGGGTAGTGCAGGCTGCAGCCTGTGACAAGGCAAATATCCCCTTGGCCTCACACCCCCCCAGACAAGGACTCCAGGAAGGTTGATGCCATGGCAAAGAAACAGTACATGGCAGCATCCTTGGGACTCAGACAGGCAAATTATATGGCTTATGTTGCTAGATACCAGACATCCAGATGGGATACTGTTATGGCTCTTGCAAAACAGGTCCTAGGCCAGCTTGCCAAGGAGCTGGAGCAGGTGGCTGCTGATGGTATTGAGGCATCCAAGGTGCAATTCCATGCTGCAGTGGACTCAAATGATGTGTCATCAAGAGTCATGGCTACATCTGTGGCTTTCGTAGGATGGCTTGGCTCAGATGTACTAGCCTGTCACAGGATACCCAGACTAAGGCCATGGATTTTCCTGTTGTGGGTAATTCTCTGTTTGGGGAGCAGACAGATAATTACATGAAGAAAATGGATGAGTATAGGACCACCTATCTCAGACAAGGGGTTCCTTTTGTCACCCAGTCTCACTCCTTAATCCTTACTACAGATGCATCCCTCTTGGGATGGGGAGCTCACATGGGTGACCTCACTACCCAGGGGTTGTGGTCCCCTCAGGAATCCCTGCTCCACATCAATCTGTTGGAACTCAGAGCAGTTTTTCTAGCACTTCAAGCTTTTTCCAAGTCTGTTCAGAACAAAGTGGTACAGGTCAGAACAGACAACACCACCACAATATGGTACATCAACAAGCAAGGGGCACTCGGTCTACGGCCTTGTGCACCAAAGCAGTGATTGTGGTCTCTGGCTTACTCCCTGAACACCTCCCTTACAGCAGTTCATCTCCCAGGCAAGGACAATGTCCTGGCAGATGCTTTCAGCAGGATTTCCCAGGGCCATCATGAATGGTCACTGGACCCCCTGGTCCTGGAGGTGGTATTTACCAGATGGGGCACCCCACAGATAGATCTTTTGCAGCCCCAGACAATCACCAACTTCCATTTTTGCTGCTGGCTCCCAGTGTTGGGATTAGTCCCTCTGGATGCCTTAGTCCTCAGTTGGGAAGGGAAGTTTCTCTATGCTTTCCCCCCCTTCCCTCTGCTGTTCAAAGTGCTAGTCAAAATCAGGTCTCAACCCTGCAAGATGATCCTGATTGCCCCAGATTGGCCCAGACAACCCTGGTCTCCACTCCTGCTGTCCTTAGCAGTCCATCTTCCCTCTGTCTTCCCAGGAATCACAACCTGTTAACCTGTGCTCAGGGAGGGTTTGGTACCGAACCTCAAATCTCTCAATCTCAAGGCCTGGCTCTTGAAGAGTTAGAGTTTGCTGATTTACACCTTTCCCAGGGTGTAATGGACATCCTGAAGGCTTCTAGAAACCTTCTACCAGGGCTACTTACAGTATAATTCCAAATGGAAGAGATTTTCCATATGGTGCTCTGAAACATGTTTCCCAGAATCTGCTGATTACCCACAGTCCTGGATTACATGGTCCATCTAAATACCTTGGGGCTGAGACCAGCTACCTTAAAAGTGCATCTGGCAGCTGTGCCTGCCTTTATTTCAGCAGGTAAGCCCTCTTCTCTTTCAGCTCACCCTGTATTCTCCAAGTTTTTCAAGGGATTGCTTCACACCAACTCTCCATTCAGGGACCCTGCCCCTGCTTGGGACCTTAATGTTTGCATTGCTCAGCTTATGCAACCCCCTTTTGAGCCTTTGTCTTCAGCAGAGCTTAAGTACTTGACTTGGAAAACTGTGTTTCTGGTAGGCATCACTTCTGCCAGCCGCATAAGTGAATTACAAGCTTTGTCAGTGGAGCCTGATTTTATCTCCTTTCATAGAGATAAGGTGGTCCTCAGGACTAACAGGAAGTTCTTGCCTAAGGTGGTTTCAGATTTCCACCTTAATCAATGTATGTCTCTTCCTGTGTACTTCACTGACCATTCCTCCTCTGGCGAAAGGAGGCTGCACAGTTTAGATGTCGAAAGAGCCCTTGGCTACTACATAGAGCATACCAAGGGTCACAGGTTTGACTCCCTCCAACTGTTCCTCACTTATGGCGAGGTTGCTAAGGAGAAACCTGCCACTAAGAGATCCATTGCCAGGTGGATTGTCTCTTGTATCCAATTTTGTTATGAAAAACTGGGTAAGGTTCCTCCCTCAGGCCTGAGGGCTCACTCTACTAGAGGTACAGCTGCTTCCCTGGCTGCTGCCAGGGACATCCCTAATCTAGAGATATGTCAAGCAGCTACCTGGAAAACAGTTCATACTTTTACCAAGCATTACTCCCTGGATATCCAGGCTGGAGTGATGCCGGTTTAACGGCTGTGCTTCAGAGCCTATTTCCCAAGTAGGTTCTGTCCCTCCTCCATGGAGGTACTGCTTTGTAGTCTGCATATGTCAGAATATAGCAAGACTTCATGTTGTTTGAAGAAAAAATTACTCACCTTAGTGATGTTGTTTCTTCTAATGGAGTCTTGCTATATTCTGACCTCCCCCGCCTGCCCCTCTCAGAACCTCTGTTTTTGGGATGTGGGTGGGCAGTGCAATGTTGGCATAATAGGTGCCAACCTTGTTATTTTCACCCCTTTTTGGGGTGACTTAGTGTTGTGTTTTCATTTTTGGGTCTCCTGACTTGAGTCTTTGTTTTGGGACCAAAAATGTGTTATTATGTTAGTAGCCAGTTGGCTGAGTGTAGGTTTACAGCTTCCACACAGGACCTCAGTGAGTTTAGCTCAAAGATCTGACGGTTTGAGTTTGAAGAACAGCAGACAGAGTTTTCAACTGAGCTCGAAGCTCAGCTGCCCATGCCTGGCATGGAAAGTTAACTATTTCACCTCTGGAGCAGTTCAAGGTTGGGACTCACTGCATATGTCAGAATATAGCAAGACTCCATTAGAAGAAACAACATTACTAAGGTGAATAATTTTTCCTTCTTTGACAAACCCGACCTGCCAGACTGCGATCAGGGGTCTGGGTCTCAAGCCACCAGCCCCTCACAGAAGCCCAGGTACGAACTCACCCAGGGACTGATTACCTCCAGGAAGGGAGCCCTAGGAGCCTAATTATTTGGCTCCCCCACCCCTGGTCCTGTTTAAATACACTTAAACCCACCCTGACTCACTAGCTCACTCCTACAGGCTATTGCTAGCCAGCTGCTCAAGCTTAAAGTGATAGCAACACTGTCTCTTGCGAAGCACGTTCCCTATCTAGTGTAACTCCTCCTTCTAGCTCGCTCATCTCCCCAAATTCTTTCTCTGTCTCTCTGCTTTTCTAAGTCAAAGTGACAGCTACCCTTATCACCTGCAAAGTGCATTCCCATCTCGTACTGCTCCCCCGACTTGATCTGCCCACCTATTTCTCACTGCCTGTCTGCCACCCAAACTCAAAGTTTCCAGCTCCTCTATTTCCTGACTAGCGTATTCTCCCAGCTAGGATTCCTCCTCCCTCTAGCTCTGTTCTAGCTTCTCCATTTTCTCCCAGACTAGTGTCAGGCAGGTGCTTTATTTCTAAAATACCATTAATATGCCTGCATATTGGGCTTCCTTGGCTTTCTGCTTGCCAGCTTTTATGACTTTTCATGGACATCTGTATTTTTCGTCCCACCCCCCGACCCTGGCCTCTATTAAATACACAGTTGGCCATGCCATTGTGTTCCTTTTGTTTTTTATTGGCTTCCTACAACCTATCCTGTAGACAAGCAGCTACTAAACATCAACTTCCTTCTGGTGCTGTATCAGTCAGGATGCACCTGCCTTTCTCTTCTTGGGTCTGAGTTGCCCCTACTCTATACAGCTAGTTCTGTTGTGCCTTTACTGACCTCTCTCTAGATCTGCTTCCCTGCCTTGCTTTCCCTGGCGCTTTCTCTGTCACAGCTTATTTCTTGGGAACCAGAGTCTGCTATTTTAATTTTATAGCTAAACAGAATTTTTGTCCCCATACAGCTCCAACCCGGCATCTATTAAATACACAGTAAGCACGCCCATGCTTGCTAATTCCACCACTTCAGCTACAAACTGCCAGTAGCCTCTTAAAGTTGTACTGCCTGTTCATTACCCACCAAATATAGTGGTTAACTGTACATCCTCACTTTGGTACCAGTGTGTCAGGCTTGACGACTGAATCAAGCTGCCATGTTCCCTATCAATGGGTGCTATCTCCTTCTGCTCCTTGCTACGTAGCTTGGTATAGCCGGCACCAGATGCCTAGCTGGGACACTGCTACACCCCTCTGAACCACTACTGGGTAGTGCATGGCTGTCAAATGCACCTTCGGAAACTGCCTCACTTGGCTGTGGGCAGCGACTCACTCGGCCTTACCCTACAAACACGGGTGACCATATGCTCTCCCCTAGCATAGGGGTAGTAATGGTTAGTTATACCCTAATAATTAAACCGGTGTCCAATCACCTGAAGCCTCAGTGGCGGAAGGTACAAGCCAAATTTAGCATAAACCTTTCTGCCAGAAAGGTCATCTTTATGGTCCTGCTCCTCTGTGGCAACATTCACTCGAACCCAGGCCCACTCACTTCAATGGGCCCTCGTGTTCATAAGGTTAAAGGCCTGAAAATAGCCTCACTGAACATCTGCAGTTTAACCGCATAATTTGACCAACTACAGGCATGGATGGCCCTCCATACCCCCGACATCCTCTGCTTAACGGAGACCTTGTTGACCAGTAGGATTAAAGATAGGAAAGTTGCCCTCAAAGGCTTCCAAGCATACAGAATTGATAGAATAGGCAAGAGAGGTGGGGGATGCCTCATCTGTGCCAGGGACTCTCTGCAGTGCTCCGTCCTCCCTGGAACCAGGGTGATTGAGGACCATGAGATAATAGTGCTAAAGGCACAGGTCGGTCGGAATGGCAAAACTCTCATCCTTGCCACGATCCACCTACCCCCCCAAGAAAGCCACAGCAGGCCTTCTCACAATTATGGACTTTGTCAGCACCCTTCCAAAGGGGATGGAACTTATCATTACCAGGGACTTTAACATAAACAGGGATGGAAAGGAGGCTGCCCCATTCAGGGATCTGATAGCCACCTCCAACCTGACACAACTTGTCACCTGCCCCACCAGGCAGAACTATAAGACAGGAAACAGTACCCTCCTAGACTGAGTCCTAGCAAGCTCACCATCCCGGATCTCTGAGATCAAGGTTCTCCTGGACACGCTAAGTGACCACTCCCCAATCCCACCTTCTTGTTGTCTAGTAAATTTATGAAAAGCCCACCCATTGTCATTGAAAGCAGGGTCTTGAGAAAGGGTAAACTTGGAGCCCTGAAATCAGCCCTTGCCCTGCATGACGGGACTCCTATTGACCTGGCGCCTACCCTTGATCAGGCCCTCAGTTACTTCATTAAGGGCTTTAGCTCCATCTATGACATCTATGCTTCGCTCACAAAAATAAAAAAAAGATACGTACTGGGGGAGAGGGGTGAGGAAATACAGTTAAGGTGCACCATAAAGACACTTCAACAATACAAAACAGTTCATACATTACATAGTGCAATAGCAGAGTTGGACAATTACAGACAATACATAGTTGGACAATACAGGATCAAATGCATTGTAAAGAAGTGGTGACCACAGTAAATTGGTAATCACTGTACATGTGGACAACTAAGCCCTAGTTCTGAGAATTGGTCAGATGCATGTGCAGGTGGTAGTGAAGTATGTTTTAAAGGAGAACTATTAACTGTCCCGATGCCCTCCTGAGGCCTTACCCGATTAGGGGTTTCATAAATAGAGCTTCATGTTCTGTCAAATTCAACCGTTTAATTTTTGAAAAGTCCGAGCTTTTAGCCAAAATGACACATGCTCTGTAGCTCCATTTCATGACAGAGTGGTAGCCATACGCTCAGCTCAGTACACTTGCATTGGAGCGGCGGTGCAACGCCCTTTTGTCACGAAATGGAGTTACAGAGCATGCGCCATTTGTGGCACTTTGGACTTTTCAAAATTAAAGGAAGTTGAACTTGACAGAACAGGGAGCTCTATTTAGAACCCCCTAATTTGGGGTAAGGCTTGCAGGGTGGGTGATTTGTGATAGTTATTCTCCTTTTAAGGAGGGAGTTAGCAAGTTGGGTAGCTTGGTGGTTTGCAGTAAGCTGGTAACCTGAATAAGAAACTGGTTAGAGGATAGGAGACAGAAGGTAGTGGTAAACGGAGATCTTACTTCGAGGGGACTCTTGCAGCAGGCAACAAAAGTAGGACTGAAACCTCCAGGCGCCAGGACCACGCGGAAAACTTCTAGTTAGCAGTCTATCATGGGGGACAGCCCCCGGTGACGTCAGCACGCGGCGTCTGCCTATGTATAAAGGGGCAGTTCACCGACCTACCTCAGTTCTTTTCCGCCATCGACCAGTGCACACGGACCTCCACGGACATCTGCTTCAGTTGACCGCCATTTTGTTTGAGTTTACCCATGATTTATTTCTTTTTCTCTAATAGTACAGTATTAACATAGATTTTCTGTGTTTCTTCCATCTCATTTATGACTTCTTCTGCCTCATCTTCCAACCAGCCTTTGAAGTGTGCCTGCCAAGCAGATACCCGCCAAAAATGGTCACTCTTCTTGCCTGCTCTGCTTAGGCCCCAAACACCACACCAAGACCTGCCAGCTCTGCCAGGACTTCAAGCAGGCCACACGGAGATGCTGCTTGAAGACCCTTCAAAGTTATCTGCTACAGCAGAAATTGGCTATGATAGAGAAGGAGATTCAGGCTAACTGCTCTTCCATTTCCCTGGCTCAGTATTCCAGGGCTGCTACTACTTCTTCCCAGAAAGAGAAGTTGTCTAGCAGGAAGCATAAGCACCGGGACCATCTTCAGTCAGCTTCTTGGCTCGCAGTCGCCGCATAGACTGGCTTACGCCTCTGAGTCTTCCTCCCATGGTGGGTTGGCCCCTCCTTCCTCGGCAGCCCTCACACCATCCGGGTTGATGGTGGTACAAATGCCTGCCCTCATTTCCATCATGGGCGGCGGCTCCTCGGGGCAGTGGACTTTGTTCCATTCCTCCCAGCCCTGAGTTTCCATGGGTTCTCAACCAGGTGGCTGGACCTGGGTTAGAGCCTCCGGTGGCAGGTCTTCACCCATCACCCCTCCCAGTCAAGGCATTGCTCTCGTCGGTCCCTGACTTTGGCGCCAGCGCTAGTCCTTCTAGGCATCGCCTGGAACAAGCACTCACATCTTCTTTCACACAGACGACACCTCTGCACCTTTCTCGGGGGAATCCCCCCCCCCCAGTTGCAGATGCCAGCTTCGCCTCTAGAATCACCGTCGACTGCTTTGCCAAACCGATGCCAGCCTTCACATGTCAGGCCGGCGCCGGCTACACCGACACCTCCATCGACAGCTCCTCAGCCTTCATCGCATCAGCCTGCACCACAACCCGATGCCTGCTGGCCTCCCAGGGACCCCCAGCCATCGCCTACTTTACCTATGCCAGGGTACCCTACGCGGCTCCTCCACTGACATATCTGTACCCTTATGCTCAGTATCCTTATCCACCCTACAAGGCCTGGTGGATCTTTATGCAGAACAAGGATGCACCCAGGTGACCTTCTCCTCCTGCTTCCCGGAACCCCCCTCCTTGGGATCCAGACCGGGCAGGACCTAGCAACCCCCACACCACAGGGTCTGCTGGGGGCCACAAGGGGACCTCAGACCAGCATATGGATGACTGTCGCCCTCAGATGCCGGACCTGAACAGTGATCAGTTGAGGAGCGATTCCTCCTCTTCCTCCTTGGAGTCATCGGAGAATTCAAGGGGATCCTCTGATGGTCAGGAGCCCCTCAAGGAGCCCCCCAATTCTCCCCCTGATGATCTCTCTTTCCTTGATATGATGCGCCATATCCAGTCCCTTATGGGATGGGAGATGGAGGAGCTTGGCCCAGAGCACCATCATCTGGCTATTTACCTCCAGAAGAAGGAGACCCTTTCTGTGGTGGTTCCTCCTCTAATTGATTCATATGATGATGTCACTAAGGCAGCGTGGAACCACCCCTCATCCACCCCGACCTTGGCCAGGAAGGCGGATCACCTTTATCATGCACCGGTGAGCAAACCTTTCTTTGGCAAACACCCTATGGTGGACGCAGTGCTTATGAACATGGCCCATGACTGCAGTAAGAAGCCCAGACATCTTGGCACCCACCCTCCAGACAAGGAATCTCGCCAGCTGGACCAGTTGGGCAAGCTGGTGTATTTCTCTGTCATACTGGCCATTCGGGCCCTTAACTATCTGGCCCATATGGTACAGTACAAGAATGCCCTCTGGGATCAGGCAAGGGATCTGGTTCAAACCCTCCCCAAAGATTCCACTAACATGCAGTTGGCCTAATTCATAAAATCTGGATTGGATATGGGCAACCATGTGCTGAGGACAGCATATGACACTGTAGATACTTTGGGGCGTGGGGCGGCAGCAGGGATCTGCATTTGTCCCCACTCATGGTTCAGGGTATCTGGTTTTGCACCTGATGTTCAGGCCAAAATAATGGATGCCCCTTTTGGGGGCTCTGTCTTGTTTGAGGTGGAGATGCCCAGGATATCATCTCCTGCCTTGAGGAATTGGGCAAGGCCCTGAGGTTGGTGCATTCTGTGTACCACTCCCAACCATGGTCTTTCCAACATCAGTCCTTTTGCCAATCCTCTTGCCAGACTTCCTAGGGCCAACAGTCAAAAGGACCTTTAAGTGTAAGGCAAACACTCTGCCAGCCACAGCGGCTGCCCCTAGGACCCCCAGAGTATCCACAACCACTCTGCCCACCCATGGTTCCACTGCCTGACTCCTTGCACAACCTCTCCCCCCCAGCAGAGGCCTTGGGGGAGATGGTTGGGGGTTAGTTCTCCCTATACCTAGATGGATGGCGCATAGTAACCTCAGATCAGTGGATGGTACAGATCATTGAATGGGGTCACACCCTTGAGTTGCTGGAGCTCTCTCCAGAAAGCTCTCCCTTGCTCTCTTGTTACCCCTTAGGCCCACATCTTCCTCATCCTGGAAGAGATTCAGATTCCTGTGCAAAAAGGCCATAGAGCCAGTCCCCCCCCAGCTCAAAGAAAATAGGGGTTCTACTCCCACTTCTTCCCCATCCCCAAGAAAACAGGGGACCCGAAGCCGATCCTGAACTTCTGACACCTGAACCTCTACAAAGAGTACAAGTGATTCAGGATGGTTACTCTTCAGGGGCTTTTGCACTTCCTTCAG
The DNA here is from genome assembly GCA_016271365.2 of Neoceratodus forsteri. NCBI lineage: Eukaryota > Metazoa > Chordata > Ceratodontiformes > Ceratodontidae > Neoceratodus > Neoceratodus forsteri. The sequence goes on from CM028133.1 coordinate 670,201,880, forward strand.
TGGGGGGGACTGGCTCTGTTTCCTGATTATGCAGGATGCCTATCTCCATATCCAGGTTTTCCTGGCCCACGGCTGCTTCCTCTGCTTCTGCTTCCAGTGGGACCACGTTCAGTTCCGGGTCCTCCCTTTTGGCTTTTCTTCGGCACCTCGGGTCTTTACCCAAGTACCCAGCAGTGGTAGCTGCGGCTCTGTGGAGACGGGGCCTTTATGTGTTCCCTTATCTGGATGATTGACTGCTGACAGCTGCTCCAGAGATCTCTTGCTGCAGACCCTGGAAGGCACCTTCTGGTTCTTCCAGGTCCTCAGGATGACGATCAACCTACCGAGGTCTTGTCTGTCTCTGAGCCAATGCCTCCAGTACATAGGTGTGGTCCTGGACTCATCCCAGGGCAGAGCCTTTCTGCCGGTGGACTAGCAGATCGCTTAATAGTGCAAGTCTGGCTAGTATCCTCCAGTTGTCAGGTACTAGCCAGAACATTCCTTCATTTGTTGGGACACACGGCAGCGGCTATAGCCGTGGTTTTCCTAGCCCAGCTGCATATGAGGGTTCTCCAATGGACTCTTTGGATCCAATGGGATCAATGCATCGACGATCTGGATCAGCCGTGCTGGTTTCTGACCCATTGAGGAGGACCTTGGAGTGGTGGCAGAACCCCGCCAATCTCCTGAGAGGGGTTCCCTCTGTGCTGTGTCCGCAAGCAGATTCTCACTATGGTGATAGTCTTGGGCCTGGGCTGGGGTGCTCACTTGGCCGACCGTCAGACCCAGGGATTTAGTCCAAGTCAGAGCAGCGTCTCCACATCAATGTGCTGGAGATGCGGCAGTACTCTAAACTCTGCTGGTCTTCTAGACCCACATTCTTCAAACTACAAGAAATCCTAATGTATTCTGCCATATGCAGTAATATCTTCTTGTACTGCCCGAGAGGAAAGAGTTAAAGCCTACATTCTAAGTAGTCATGCGCTTGGTTTCAAATTACTGTCCCTGGTACATTCTGTTCAACTGGCAGGTTCTTTACTTAGCAGTACTGTAGAAGACACCTCAGAGATTTTTCCTCAGCATCTCGACAGTTTAGTGTTTTTGCTACAGTTTCTTCTACAACAGTTTAAATAAACAAATTAAAGTTCCAAGTTGCTGTCCCTCAGCATAGAGTACAATTGTTGTTTACATTTTTGTCTCTAAATGGGGTAAGTCTCTGTTCTTTAGCGGTTGCCATCCAATTGTGAGGGAACCAAGTTTTTTTTTCTCTTTTCTTCCTTTTAGAGTATAGTGTTTAGCTCTGGTTAATAAAAAACACTTTTTTTTCCTAAATGCTATTACCGGTCTATTAACCAGGACTACTTTGAATTCTTATCCAGCCTAACCGCCATTGGGATAAGTTACAGATGGAGTCACAGAAACATAAAAAGAAAACCGGCTCTACCGGGTTTCAACAATGTGTTGAGTGTGGGAAACTTTTGCCAAGGCGATCCCCACACTGCCTGTGTTTTCTGCTTAGGGATTGAACACCTTCAGGCAGACTGACATTTGCAAAAAATTTCCCTCAGTCGATGCTGGACAGGCGACTTAACCGACTGAATGAGAATCGGCTGAAAAATCCACTGACATGGATGGCCAGACCGGTTGGTCTGCAGCCCACCCCGTTTAAGCCATTTTGCATTTCTTTTTAGCTCCATGAATAGCCCCACCCCTGTGCCTCTCTTATTTAATTTCCCCCTGTCCTTCTCTTTTCAGGTAGTCTGAGAGCCACAGCCATGGTTCAAACAACATGAAGTCTTGCTATATTCTGACATATGCAGTGAGTCCCAACCTTCGAACTGCTCCGGAGGTGAAAGAGTTAACTTTCCATGCCAGGCATGGAACGCTGAGCTCGAGCTCGGTTGAAAACTCTGTCTGTTGTTCTTCAAACTCAAACCGTCAGATTCTTTACTCCGCCTCACTGAACAGTCGTCGGAGAGTTCTCCTTCTGCTCAGTTCATTTTGTCGGTTAAAGTATTAATTTCTTGGTTTTTTTACCGTATTTAAACCACAACCGGTCGGTTCAAGCTCTGTCTGTGGTATTTGTGAGTACTAGATAGGTTTACATTATTTCTCTTCTCTGTGGAACTTGTAAACTGTTATCGGTCCACTCTTGAACCGATCAGGTTGTTTAAAAATATTTATTCTATCATTTAGAGTGTGGTTACCGGTTCTTATCGGTTCTAAAAAAAAATAGGATTTCTTACGGTTTTTTCCACGACCCGTGACACGGTTGGGAACCGATAAGAGGGTCTTGCTTGGCAGATTGCCATAAACGGGCAAGTTTGGTTAGGACTGGCACTATGTCTGAGAAACCCAAAAGAAAAACCGGGCCCACTGGGTTTCAACACTGCAGTGTGTGTGGGGAAGCCTTTGCCAAGGCTGACCCCCACACCACCTGTGTTTATTGTCTGGGGTTTGACCACCTCAATGCAGACTGCCAGATTTGTAAAAATTTTCCTGCAGCTACCCTGGATAAGAGAGTTGGTAGGCTCAGGGAAAGGGAGACCAAGAAGTCCGCTGACCCGGATGGCCAGACCGGTTCGGTTCCAACTGAACCAGAGGGAGTGCCCTCTGACCAGGGCGAGACTTCCTCGGGCAAAAGGAGACCCGACTCTGAGGGGTCGGTTCTAGCAAAAAGGACTAGAAAATCAGCTGGTGTGGAGCCAAAACTTTCCTCTCCAACCGCTGAAGAGATAGCCAAAGCGATTCAGATTGTCCAGTCGCTTTCTCCGGTTCCGACCAAACTGGTGCCATCAGGTAAGCGACCGGTTCGGCCGGTTCCACCGGTTCAAGACTACGATTTAGAGGAATATTATGAACCGGAGAAGGGGGAAGAGGAGTATGAGGAGAGTGAATGTGGATTTGAAAGTCTGGATGTGCCCATCAACCCGGACATCTCCCCAGACAGACCTTCAGGAGTGTCCTCTCTAGGCTTTCTGAGTCTCCTTCTCATTTTATTTTCTATAAAAAAAAGTGGCTGAAACCCTCTAGCTCCCTATGGAGGAAGCTGTGGATGATCAAGAGGAGCCTGACTATGTGGAAATGATGGATATCCCAGAGTCTAGGAGACTGTCTATTCCCTTGCATAAATCTTTTGGGTAAAAATTTTTTTTTAAATTTTAAAAACTCCTCACACTATACCTCCTGTGGATAAGAGAATGGACAAGAGGTACACATTGTCAGGCTCTGATACGGAGTTCCTTACACAACAATGCAGCCATGTTGGGGTAGTGCAGGCTGCAGCCTGTGACAAGGCAAATATCCCCTTGGCCTCACACCCCCCCAGACAAGGACTCCAGGAAGGTTGATGCCATGGCAAAGAAACAGTACATGGCAGCATCCTTGGGACTCAGACAGGCAAATTATATGGCTTATGTTGCTAGATACCAGACATCCAGATGGGATACTGTTATGGCTCTTGCAAAACAGGTCCCTGGCCAGCTTGCCAAGAGCTGGAGCAGGTGGCTGCTGATGGTATTGAGGCATCCAAGGTGCAATTCCATGCTGCAGTGGACTCAAATGATGTGTCATCAAGAGTCATGGCTACATCTGTGGCTTTTCGTAGGATGGCTTGGCTCAGATGTACTAAGCCTGTCACAGGATACCCAGACTAAGGCCATGGATTTTCCTGTTGTGGGTAATTCTCTGTTTGGGGAGCAGACAGATAATTACATGAAGAAAATGGATGAGTATAGGACCACCTATCTCAGACAAGGGGTTCCTTTTGTCACCCAGTCTCACTCCTTAATCCTTACTACAGATGCATCCCTCTTGGGATGGGGAGCTCACATGGGTGACCTCACTACCCAGGGGTTGTGGTCCCCTCAGGAATCCCTGCTCCACATCAATCTGTTGGAACTCAGAGCAGTTTTTCTAGCACTTCAAGCTTTTTCCAAGTCTGTTCAGAACAAAGTGGTACAGGTCAGAACAGACAACACCACCACAATATGGTACATCAACAAGCAAGGGGGCACTCGGTCTACGGCCTTGTGCACCAAAGCAGTGAAGTTGTGGTCTCTGGCTTACTCCCTGAACACCTCCCTTACAGCAGTTCATCTCCCAGGCAAGGACAATGTCCTGGCAGATGCTTTCAGCAGGATTTCCCAGGGCCATCATGAATGGTCACTGGACCCCCTGGTCCTGGAGGTGGTATTTACCAGATGGGGCACCCCACAGATAGATCTTTTTGCAGCCCCAGACAATCACCAACTTCCCATTTTTTGCTGCTGGCTCCCAGTGTTGGGATTAGTCCCTCTGGATGCCTTAGTCCTCAGTTGGGAAGGGAAGTTTCTCTATGCTTTCCCCCCCTTCCCTCTGCTGTTCAAAGTGCTAGTCAAAATCAGGTCTCAACCCTGCAAGATGATCCTGATTGCCCCAGATTGGCCCAGACAACCCTGGTCTCCACTCCTGCTGTCCTTAGCAGTCCATCTTCCCCTCTGTCTTCCCAGGAATCACAACCTGTTAACCTGTGCTCAGGGGAGGGTTTGGTACCGAACCTCAAATCTCTCAATCTCAAGGCCTGGCTCTTGAAGAGTTAGAGTTTGCTGATTTACACCTTTCCCAGGGTGTAATGGACATCCTGAAGGCTTCTAGAAAACCTTCTACCAGGGCTACTTACAGTATAATTCCAAATGGAAGAGATTTTCCATATGGTGCTCTGGAAAACATGTTTCCCCAGAATCTGCTGATTTACCCACAGTCCTGGATTACATGGTCCATCTAAATACCTTGGGGCTGAGACCAGCTACCTTAAAAGTGCATCTGGCAGCTGTGCCTGCCTTTATTTCAGCAGGTAAGCCCTCTTCTCTTTCAGCTCACCCTGTATTCTCCAAGTTTTTCAAGGGATTGCTTCACACCAACTCTCCATTCAGGGACCCTGCCCCTGCTTGGGACCTTAATGTTTGCATTGCTCAGCTTATGCAACCCCCTTTTGAGCCTTTGTCTTCAGCAGAGCTTAAGTACTTGACTTGGAAAACTGTGTTTCTGGTAGGCATCACTTCTGCCAGCCGCATAAGTGAATTACAAGCTTTGTCAGTGGAGCCTGATTTTATCTCCTTTCATAGAGATAAGGTGGTCCTCAGGACTAACAGGAAGTTCTTGCCTAAGGTGGTTTCAGATTTCCACCTTAATCAATGTATGTTCTTCCTGTGTACTTCACTGACCATTCCTCCTCTGGCAAAAGGAGGCTGCACAGTTTAGATGTCGAAGAGCCCTTGGCTACTACATAGAGCATACCAAGGGTCACAGGTTTGACTCCTCCAACTGTTCCTCACTTATGGCGAGGTTGTTAAGGAGAAACCTGCCACTAAGAGATCCATTGCCAGGTGGATTGTCTCTTATCCAATTTTGTTATGAAAAACTGGGTAAGGTTCCTCCCTCAGGCCTGAGGGCTCACTCTACCAGAGGTACAGCTGCTTCCTGGCTGCTGCCAGGGACATCCTAATCTAGAGATATGTCACAGCTACCTGAAAACAGTTCATACTTTTACCAAGCATTACTCCCTGGATATCCAGGCTAGAGTGATGCTCCGGTTTGGCACGGCTGTGCTTCAGAGCCTATTTCCCAAGTAGGTTCTGTCCTCCTCCATGGAGGTACTGCTTTGTGTTCAGACATGTCAGAATATAGCAAGACTTCATGTTGTTTGAAGAAAAATTACTCACCTTAGTGATGTTGTTTCTTCTAATGGAGTCTTGCTAATATTCTGACCTCCCCACCTGCCCTCTCAGAACCTCTGTTTTGGGATGGGTGGGTAGTGCAATGTTGGCACTTAATAGGTGCCAACCTTGTTGTTTTTCACCCCCCCTTTTTTGGGGTGACTTAGTGTTGTGTTTTTCATTTTTTGGGTCTCCTGACTTGAGTCTTTGTTTTGGGACCAAAAAATGTGTTATTATGTTAGTAGCCAGTTGGCTAGTGTAGGTTTACAGCTTCCACACAGGACCTCAGTGAGTTTAGCTCGTAAAGATCTGACGGTTTGAGTTTGAAGAACAGCAGACAGAGTTTTCAACTGAGCTCGAGCTCAGCGTTCCATGCCTGGCATGGAAAGTTAACTATTTCACCTCTGGAGCAGTTCGAAGGTTGGGACTCACTGCATATGTCAGAATATAGCAAGACTCCATTAGAAGAAACAACATTACTAAGGTGAATAATTTTTCCTTCTTTGACAAACCCGACCTGCCAGACTGCGATCAGGGGTCTGGGTCTGAAGCCACCAGCCCCTCACAGAAGCCCAGGTACGAACTCACCCACGGGGACTGATTACCTCCAGGAAGGGAGCCCTAGGAGCCTAATTATTTGGCTCCCCCACCCCTGGTCCTGTTTAAATACACTTAAACCCACCCTGACTCACTAGCTCACTCCTACAGGCTATTGCTAGCCAGCTGCTCAAGCTTAAAGTGATAGCAACACTGTCTCTCCTGCGGCCAATGCCTCATCTAGTGTAACTCCTCCTTCTATTTCGCCTTATCTCCCCACATTCTTTCTCTGTCTCTCTGCTTTTCTAAGTCAAAGTGACAGCTACCCTTATCACCTGCAAAGTGCATTCCCATCTCGCACTGCTCCCCGACTTGATCTGCCCACCTATTTCTCACTGCCTGTCTGCCACCCAAACTCAAAGTTTCCAGCTCCTCTATTTCCTGACTAGTGATTCTCCCAGCTAGATTTCTCCTCTCTAGCTCTGTTCTAGCTTCTCCATTTTCTCCCAGACTAGTGTCAGGGGTGCTTTATTTCTAAAATACCATTAATATGCCTGCATATTGGGCTTCCTTGGCTTTCTGCTTGCCAGCTTTATGACTTTTCATGGACATCTGTATTTTTCGTCCCACCGCCTCCGACCTGGCTCTATTAAATACACAGTTGGCCATGCCATTGTGTTCCTTTTGTTTTTATTGGCTTCCTACAACCTATCCTGTAGACAAGCAGCTACTAAACATCAACTTCCTTCTGGTGCTGTATCAGTCAGGATGCACCTGCCTTTCTTCTTGGGTCTGAGTTGCCCCTACTCTATACAGCTAGTTCTGTTGTGCCTTTACTGACCTCTCTCTAGATCTGCTTCCCTGCCTTGCTTTCCCTGGCGCTTTCTCTGTCACAGCTTATTTCTTGGGAACCAGAGTCTGCTATTTTAATTTTATAGCTAAACAGAATTTTGTCCCACACCGCCCGCCCCAACCCCGGCATCTATTAAATACACAGTAAGCACGCCCATGCTTGCTAATTCCACCCACTTCAGCTACAAACTGCCAGTAGCCTCTTAAAGTTGTACTGCCTGTTCATTACCCACCAAATATAGTGGTTAACTGTACATCCTCACTTTGGTACCAGTGTGTCAGGCTTGACGACTGAATCAAGCTGCCATGTTCCCTATCAATGGGTGCTATCTCCTTCTGCCTCTTGCCACGTGGCTTGGTATAGCCGCACCAGATGCCTAGCTGGGACACTGCTACACCCTCTGAACCACTACTGGGTAGTGCATGGCTGTCAAATGCACCTTCGAAACTGCCTCACTTGGCTGTGGGCAGCGACTACCTGCCTTACCCTACAAACACGGGTGACCATATGCTCTCCCTAGCATAGGGGTAGTAATGGTTAGTTATACCCTAATAATTAAACCGGTGTCCAATCACCTGAAGCCTCAGTGGCGGAAGGTACAAGCCAAATTTAGCATAAACCTTTCTGCCAGAAAGGTCATCTTTATGGTCCTGCTCTCTCTGGCAACATTCACTGAACCCAGGCCCACTCACTTCAATGGGCCCTCGTGTTCATAAGGTTAAAGGCCTGAAAATAGCCTCACTGAACATCTGCAGTTAACCGCATAATTTGACTAACTACAGGCATGGATGGCCCTCCATACCTCGACATCCTCTGCTTAACGGAGACCTTGTTGACCAGTAGGATTAAAGATAGAAAGTTGCCCTCAAAGGCTCCAAGCATACAGAATTGATAGAATAGGCAAGAGAGGTGGGGATGCCTCATCTGTGCCAGGGACTCTCTGCAGTGCTCCGTCCTCCTGGAACCAGGGTGATTGAGGACCATGAGATAATAGTGTTAAAGGCACAGGTCGGCCTGGAATGGCAAAACTCTCATCCTTGCCACGATCCACCTACCCCCAAGAAAGCCACAGCAGGCCTTCTCACAATTATGGACTTTGTCAGCACCCTTCCAAAGGGGATGGAACTTATCATTACCAGGGACTTTAACATAAACAGGGATGGAAAGGAGGCTGCCCCATTCAGGGATCTGATAGCCACCTCCAACCTGACACAACTTGTCACCTGCCCCACCAGGCAGAACTATAAGACAGGAAACAGTACCCTCCTAGACTGAGTCCTAGCAAGCTCACCATCCCGGATCTCTGAGATCAAGGTTCTCCTGGACACGCTAAGTGACCAGTCCCCAATCCCACCTTCTTGTTGTCTAGTAAATTTATGAAAAGCCCACCCATTGTCATTGAAAGCAGGGTCTTGAGAAAGGGTAAACTTGGAGCCCTGAAATCAGCCCTTGCCCTGCATGACGGGACTCCTATTGACCTGGCGCCTACCCTTGATCAGGCCCTCAGTTACTTCATTAAGGGCTTTAGCTCCATCTATGACATCTATGCTTCGCTCACAAAAATAAAAAAAAGATACGTACTGGGGGAGAGGGGTGAGGAAATACAGTTAAGGTGCACCATAAAGACACTTCAACAATACAAAACAGTTCATACATTACATAGTGCAATAGCAGAGTTGGACAATTACAGACAATACATAGTTGGACAATACAGGATCAAATGCATTGTAAAGAAGTGGTGACCACAGTAAATTGGTAATCACTGTACATGTGGACAACTAAGCCCTAGTTCTGAGAATTGGTCAGATGCATGTGCAGGTGGTAGTGAAGTATGTTTTAAAGGAGAACTGTTAACTGTCCCAAATCACCCTCCCCTGCAGGCCTTACCCCCCGATTAGGGGTTTCACAAATAGAGCTTCATGTTCTGTCAAATTCAACTTCGTTTAATTTTTGAAAAGTCCAGCTTTCGCCAAAATGACACATGCTCTGTAGCTCCATTTCATGACAGAGTGAGGCGCCATACCGCTCAGCTCCAGTACACTTGCATTGGAGCCGAGCGGTGCAGCGCCGCACTTTGTCACGAAATGGAGTTACAGAGCATGCGCCATTTTGGTCAACGCCGGACTTTTCAAAATTAAAGGAAGTTGAACTTGACAGAACAGGGAGCTCTATTTACAACCCCTAATTTGGGGGTAAGGCTTGCAGGTGGGTGATTTGTGATAGTTATTCTCCTTTAAGGAGGGAGTTAGCAAGTTGGGTAGCTTGGTGGTTTGCAGTAAGCTGGTAACCTGAATAAGAAACTGGTTGAGGATAGGAGACAGAAGGTAGTGGTAAACGGAGATCTTACTGAGGGACTCTTGCAGCAGGCAACAAAGTAGGACTGAAACCTCCAGGCGCCAGGACCACGCGGAAAACTTCTAGTTAGCAGTCTATCATGGGGGACAGCCCCCGGTGACGTCAGCACGCTGACGTCTGCCTATTGTATAAAGGGGGCAGTTCCACCGACCTACCTCAGTTCTTTTCCCGCCATCGACCAGTGCACATCGGACCTCCACGGACATCTGCTTCAGTTGACCGCCATTTTGTTTGAGTTTACCCATGATTTATTTCTTTTTTCTCTAATAGTACAGTATTAACATTGATTTTCTGTGTTTCTTCCATCTCATTTATGACTTCTTCTGCCTCATCTTCCAACCAGCCTTTGAAGTGTGCCTGCCGAGCAGATACCCGCCAAAAATGGTCACTCTTCTTGCCTGCTCTGCTTAGGCCCCAAACACTCACACCAAGACCTGCCAGTTTGCCAGGACTTCAAGCAGGCCACACGGAGATGCTGCTTGAAGACCTTCAAAGTTATCTGCTACAGCAGAAATTGGCTATGATAGAGAAGGAGATTCAGGCTAACTGCTCTTCCATTTCCCTGGCTCAGTATTCCAGGGCTGCTACTACTTCTTCCCAGAAAGAGAAGTTGTCTAGCAGGAAGCATAAGCACCGGGACCATCTTCAGTCAGCTTCTTGGCTCGCAGTCGCCGCATAGACTGGCTTACGCTCTGAGTCTTCCTCCCATGGTGTGTGGCCCCCCTTCCTCGGCAGCCCTCACACCATCCGGGTTGATGGTGGTACAAATGCCCGCCTCATTTCCATCATGGGCGGCTGCTCGGGCAGTGGACTTTGTTCCATTCCTCCCAGCCCTGAGTTTCCATGGGTTCTCAACCAGGTGGCTGGACCTGGGTTAGAGCCTCCGGTGGCAGTCTTCACCCATCACCCTCCCAGTCAAGGCATTGCTCTCGCCGGTCCCTGACTTTGGCCAGCGCTAGTCCTTCTAGGCATCGCCTGGAACAAGCACTCACATCTTCTTTCACACAGACGACACCTCTGCACCTTTCTCGGGAATCCCCAGTTGCAGATGCCAGCTTCCTAGAATCACCGCCGACTGCTTTGCCAAACCGATGCCAGCCTTCACATATCAGGCCGGCGCCTGCTACCGACACCTCCATCGACAGCTCCTCAGCCTTCATCGCATCAGCCTGCACCACAACCGATGCCTGCTGGCCTCCCAGGGACCCCCAGCCATCGCCTACTTTACCTATGCCAGGGTACCCTACGCTGCCCTCCACTGACATATCTGTACCCTTATGCTCAGTATCCTTATCCACCCTACAAGGCCTGGTGGATCTTTATGCAGAACAAGGATGCACCCAGGTGACCTTCTCCTCCTGCTTCCGGAACCCCTCCTTGGGATCCAGACTGGCAGGACCTAGCAACCCCACACCACAGGGTCTGCTGGGGCCACAAGGGACCTCAGACCAGCATATGGATGACTGTCGCCCTCAGATGCCGGACCTGAACAGTGATCAGTTGAGGAGCGATTCCTCCTCTTCCTCCTTGGAGTCATCGGAGAATTCAAGGGATCCTCTGATGGTCAGGAGCCCTCAAGGAGCCCCCAATTCTCCCCTGATGATCTCTTTCCTTGATATGATGCGCCATATCCAGTCCCTTATGGGATGGGAGATGGAGGAGCTTGGCCCAGAGCACCATCATCTGGCTATTTACCTCCAGAAGAAGGAGACCCTTTCTGTGGTGGTTCCTCCTCTAATTGATTCATATGATGATGTCACTAAGGCAGCGTGGAACCACCCCTCATCCACCCGACCTTGGCCAGGAAGGCGGATCACCTTTATCATGCACCGTGAGCAAACCTTTCTTTGGCAAACACCCTATGGTGGACGCAGTGCTTATGAACATGGCCCATGACTGCAGTAAGAAGCCCAGACATCTTGGCACCCACCCTCCAGACAAGGAATCTCGCCAGCTGGACCAGTTGGGCAAGCTGGTGTATTTCTCTGTCATACTGGCCATTCGGGCCCTTAACTATCTGGCCCATATGGTACAGTACAAGAATGCCCTCTGGGATCAGGCAAGGGATCTGGTTCAAACCCTTCCCAAAGATTCCACTAACATGCAGTTGGCCTAATCTATAAAATCTGGATTGGATATGGGCAACCATGTGCTGAGGACAGCATATGACACTGTAGATACTTTTGGGGCGTGAAGCAGCAGGATCTGCATTTGTCCCCACTCATGGTTCAGGGTATCTGGTTTTGCACCTGATGTTCAGGCCAAAATAATGGATGCCCTTTGGGGCTCTGTCTTGTTTATGTGGAGATGCCCAGGATATCATCTCCTGCCTTGAGGAATTGGGCAAGGCCCTGAGGTTGGTGCATTCTGTGTACCACTCCCAACCATGGTCTTTCCAACATCAGTCCTTTTGCCAGTCCTCTTGCCAGACTTCCTAGGGCCAACAGTCAAAAGGACCTTTAAGTGTAAGGCAAACACTCTGCCAGCCACAGCGGCTGCCCCTAGGACCCCCAGAGTATCCACAACCACTCTGCCCACCCATGGTTCCACTGCCTGACTCCTTGCACAACCTCTCCCCCCCAGCAGAGGCCTTGGGGAGATGGTTGGGGGTTAGTTCTCCCTATACCTAGATGGATGGCGCACAGTAACCTCAGATCAGTGGATGGTACAGATCATTGAATGGGGTCACACCCTTGAGTTGCTGGAGCTCTCTCCAGAAAGCTCTCCCTTGCTCTCTTTACCCCTTAGGCCCACATCTTCCTCATCCTGGAAGAGATTCAGATTCCTGTGCAAAAGGCCATAGAGCCAGTCCCCCAGCTCAAAGAAAATAGGGGTTCTACTCACTTCTTCCCATCCCCAAGAAAACAGGGGACCCAGGCGATCCTGAACTTCTGACACCTGAACCTCTACAAAGAGTACAAGTGATTCAGGATGGTTACTCTTCAGGGGCTTTTGCACTTCCTTCAGTGGGGACTGGCTCTGTTTCCTGATTATGCAGGATGCCTATCTCCATATCCAGGTTTTCCTGGCCTACGGCTGCTTCCTCTGCTTCTGCTTCCAGTGGGACCACGTTCAGTTCAGGTCCTCCTTTTGGCTTTTCTTGACCTCGGGTCTTTACCCAAGTACCCAGCAGTGGTAGCTGCGGCTCTGTGGAGACGGGCTTTATGTGTTCCTTATCTGGATGATTGACTGCTGACAGCTGCTCCAGAGATCTCTTGCTGCAGACCCTGGAAGGCACCTTCTGGTTCTTCCAGGTCCTCGGATGACGATCAACCTACCGAGGTCTTGTCTGTCTCTGAGCCAATGCCTCCAGTACATAGGTGTGGTCCTGGACTCATCCCAGGGCAGAGCCTTTCTGCGGTGGACTAGCAGATCGCTTAATAGTGCAAGTCTGGCTAGTATCCTCCAGTTGTCAGGTACTAGCCAGAACATTCCTTCATTTGTTGGGACACACGGCAGCGGCTATAGCCGTGGTTTTCCTAGCCCAGCTGCATATGAGGGTTCTCAATGGACTCTTTGGATCCAATGGGATCAATGCATCGACGATCTGGATCAGCGTGCTGGTTTCTGACCCATTGAGGAGGACCTTGGGTGGTGGCAGAACCCGCCAATCTCCTGAGAGGGGTTCCCTCTGTGCTGTGTCCGCATGCAGATTCTCACTATGGTGTCGTCTTGGGCCTGGGCTGGGGTGCTCACTTGAGCCGACCGTCAGACCCAGGGATTTAGTCCAAGTCAGAGCAGCGTCTCCACATCAATGTGCTGGAGATGCGGGCAGTACTCTAAACTCTGCTGGTCTTCTAGACCCACATTCTTCAAACTACAAGAAATCCTAATGTATTCTGCCATATGCAGTAATATCTTCTTGTACTGCCCGAGAGGAAAGAGTTAAAGCCTACATTCTAAGTAGTCATGCGCTTGGTTTCAAATTACTGTCCCTGGTACATTCTGTTCAACTGGCAGGTTCTTTACTTGCCGTACTGTAGAAGACACCTCAGAGATTTTTCCTCAGCATCTCGACAGTTTAGTGTTTTTGCTACAGTTTCTTCTACAACAGTTTAAATAAACAAATTAAAGTTCCAAGTTGCTGTCCCTCAGCATAGGTACAATTGTTGTTTACATTTTTGTCTCTAAATGGGGTAAGTCTCTGTTCTTTAGCGGTTGCCATCCAATTGTAGAGGAACCAAGTTTTTTCTCTTTTCTTCCTTTTAGAGTATAGTGTTTAGCTCTGGTTAATAAAAAACACTTTTTTTTCCTAAATGCTATTACGGTCTATTAACCAGGACTACTTTGAATTCTTATCCAGCCTAACCGCCATTGGGATAAGTTACAGATGGAGTCACAGAAACATAAAAGAAAACCGGCTCTACGGGTTTCAACAATGTGTTGAGTGTGGGAAACTTTTGCCAAGCCGATCCCACACTGCCTGTGTTTTCTGCTTAGGGATTGAACACCTTCAGGCAGACTGACATTTGCAAAAAAATTTCCCTCAGTCGATGCTGGACAGGCGACTTAACCGACTGAATGAGAAATCGGCTGAAAAATCCACTGACATGGATGGCCAGACCGGTTGGTCTGCAGCCCACCCCGTTTAAGCCATTTTGCATTTCTTTTTAGCTCCATGAATAGCCCCACCCCTGTGCCTCTCTTATTTAATTTCCCCCTGTCCTTCTCTTTCAGGTAGTCTGAGAGCCACAGCCATGGTTCAAACAACATGAAGTCTTGCTATATTCTGACATATGCAGTGAGTCCCAACCTTCGAACTGCTCCGGAGGTGAAAGAGTTAACTTTCCATGCCAGGCATGGAACGCTGAGCTCGAGCTCGGTTGAAAACTCTGTCTGTTGTTCTTCAAACTCAAACCGTCAGATTCTTTACTCCGCCTCACTGAACAGTCGTCCGGAGAGTTCTCCTTCTGCTCGGTTCATTTTGTCGGTTAAAGTATTAATTTCTTGGTTTTTTTACCGTATTTAAACCACAACCGGTCGGTTCAAGCTCTGTCTGTGGTATTTGTGAGTACTAGATAGGTTTACATTATTTCTCTTCTCTGTGGAACTTGTAAACTGTTATCGGTCCACTCTTGAACCGATCAGGTTGTTTAAAAATATTTATTCTATCATTTAGAGTGTGGTTACCGGTTCTTATCGGTTCTAAAAAAAAATAGGATTTCTTACGGTTTTTTCCACGACCCGTGACACGGTTGGGAACCGATAAGAGGGTCTTGCTTGGCAGATTGCCATAAGCGGGCAAGTTTGGTTAGGACTGGCACTATGTCTGAAAACCCAAAGAAAACCGGGCCCACTGGGTTTCAACACTGCAGTGTGTGTGGGAAGCCTTTGCCAAGGCTGACCCCACACCACCTGTGTTTATTGTCTGGGGTTTGACCACCTCAATGCAGACTGCCAGATTTGTAAAAATTTTCCTGCAGCTACCCTGGATAAGAGAGTTGGTAGGCTCAGGGAAAGGGAGACCAAGAAGTCCGCTGACCCGGATGGCCAGACCGGTTCGGTTCCAACTGAACCAGAGGGAGTGCCCTCTGACCAGGGCGAGACTTCCTCGGGCCAAAGGAGACCCGACTCTGAGGGGTCGGTTCTAGCAAAAAGGACTAGAAAATCAGCTGGTGTGGAGCCAAAACTTTCCTCTCCAACCGCTGAAGAGATAGCCAAAGCGATTCAGATTGTCCAGTCGCTTTCTCCGGTTCCGACCAAACTGGTGCCATCAGGTAAGCGACCGGTTCGGCCGGTTCCACCGGTTCAAGACTACGATTTAGAGGAATATTATGAACCGGAGAAGGGGGAAGAGGAGTATGAGGAGAGTGAATGTGGATTTGAAAGTCTGGATGTGCCCATCAACCCGGACATCTCCCCAGACAGACCTTCAGGAGTGTCCTCTCTAGGCTTTCTGAGTCTCCTTCTCATTTTATTTTCTATAAAAAAAGTGGCTGAAACCTCTAGCTCCCTATGGAGGAAGCTGTGGATGATCAAGAGGAGCCTGACTATGTGGAAATGATGGATATCCCAGAGTCTAGGAGACTGTCTATTCCCTTGCATAAATCTTTTGGGTAAAATTTTTTTAAATTTTAAAACTCCTCACACTATACCTCCTGTGGATAAGAGAATGGACAAGAGGTACACATTGTCAGGCTCTGATACGGAGTTCCTTACACAACAATGCAGCCATGTTGGGGTAGTGCAGGCTGCAGCCTGTGACAAGAGCAAATATCCCCTTGGCCTCACACCCCCCAGACAAGGACTCCAGGAAGGTTGATGCAGGCAAAGAAACAGTACATGGCAGCATCCTTGGGACTCAGACAGGCAAATTATATGGCTTATGTTGCTAGATACCAGACATCCAGATGGGATACTGTTATGGCTCTTGCAAAACAGGTCCCTGGCCAGCTTGCCAAGGAGCTGGAGCAGGTGGCTGCTGATGGTATTGAGGCATCCAAGGTGCAATTCCATGCTGCAGTGGACTCAAATGATGTGTCATCAAGAGTCATGGCTACATCTGTGGCTTTTCGTAGGATGGCTTGGCTCAGATGTACTAGCCTGTCACAGGATACCCAGACTAAGGCCATGGATTTTCCTGTTGTGGGTAATTCTCTGTTTGGGGAGCAGACAGATAATCACATGAAGAAAATGGATGAGTATAGGACCACCTATCTCAGACAAGGGGTTCCTTTTGTCACCCAGTCTCACTCCTTAATCCTTACTACAGATGCATCCCTCTTGGGATGGGGAGCTCACATGGGTGACCTCACTACCCAGGGGTTGTGGTCCCCTCAGGAATCCCTGCTCCACATCAATCTGTTGGAACTCAGAGCAGTTTTTCTAGCACTTCAAGCTTTTTCCAAGTCTGTTCAGAACAAAGTGGTACAGGTCAGAACAGACAACACCACCAATATGGTACATCAACAAGCAAGGGGCACTCGGTCTCGGCCTTGTGCACCAAAGCAGTGAAGTTGTGGTCTCTGGCTTACTCCTGAACACCTCCCTTACAGCAGTTCATCTCCCAGGCAAGGACAATGTCCTGGCAGATGCTTTCAGCAGGATTTCCAGGGCCATCATGAATGGTCACTGGACCCCTGTCCTGGAGGTGGTATTTACCAGATGGGGCACCCCACAGATAGATCTTTTGCAGCCCCAGACAATCACCAACTTCCCATTTTTGCTGCTGGCTCCCAGTGTTGGGATTAGTCCCTCTGGATGCCTTAGTCCTCAGTTGGGAAGGAAGTTTCTATGCTTTCCCCCTTCCCTCTGCTGTTCAAGTGCTAGTCAAAATCAGGTCTCAACCCTGCAAGATGATCCTGATTGCCCCAGATTGGCCCAGACAACCCTGGTCTCCACTCCTGCTGTCCTTAGCAGTCCATCTTCCCTCTGTCTTCCCAGGAATCACAACCTGTTAACCTGTGCTCAGGGAGGGTTTGGTACCGAACCTCAAATCTCTCAATCTCAAGGCCTGGCTCTTGAAGAGTTAGAGTTTGCTGATTTACACCTTTCCCAGGGTGTAATGGACATCCTGAAGGCTTCTAGAAAACCTTCTACCAGGGCTACTTACAGTATAATTCCAAATGGAAGAGATTTTCCATATGGTGCTCTGGAAAACATGTTTCCCCAGAATCTGCTGATTTACCCACAGTCCTGGATTACATGGTCCATCTAAATACCTTGGGGCTGAGACCAGCTACCTTAAAAGTGCATCTGGCAGCTGTGCCTGCCTTTATTTCAGCAGGTAAGCCCTCTTCTCTTTCAGCTCACCCTGTATTCTCCAAGTTTTTCAAGGGATTGCTTCACACCAACTCTCCATTCAGGGACCCTGCCCCTGCTTGGGACCTTAATGTTTGCATTGCTCAGCTTATGCAACCCCCTTTTGAGCCTTTGTCTTCAGCAGAGCTTAAGTACTTGACTTGGAAAACTGTGTTTCTGGTAGGCATCACTTCTGCCAGCCGCATAAGTGAATTACAAGCTTTGTCAGTGGAGCCTGATTTTATCTCCTTTCATAGAGATAAGGTGGTCCTCAGGACTAACAGGAAGTTCTTGCCTAAGGTGGTTTCAGATTTCCACCTTAATCAATGTATGTCTCTTCCTGTGTACTTCACTGACCATTCCTCCTCTGGCGAAAGGAGGCTGCACAGTTTAGATGTCGAAAGAGCCCTTGGCTACTACATAGAGCATACCAAGGGTCACAGGTTTGACTCCCTCCAACTGTTCCTCACTTATGGCGAGGTTGCTAAGGAGAAACCTGCCACTAAGAGATCCATTGCCAGGTGGATTGTCTCTTGTATCCAATTTTGTTATGAAAAACTGGGTAAGGTTCCTCCCTCAGGCCTGAGGGCTCACTCTACCAGAGGTACAGCTGCTTCCCTGGCTGCTGCCAGGGACATCCCTAATCTAGAGATATGTCAAGCAGCTACCTGGAAAACAGTTCATACTTTTACCAAGCATTACTCCCTGGATATCCAGGCTAGGAGTGATGCCCGGTTTGGCACGGCTGTGCTTCAGAGCCTATTTCCCAAGTAGGTTCTGTCCTCCTCCATGGAGGTACTGCTTTGTGTTCAGATATGTCAGAATATAGCAAGACTTCATGTTGTTTGAAGAAAAAATTACTCACCTTAGTGATGTTGTTTCTTCTAATGGAGTCTTGCTATATTCTGACCTCCCCCGCCTGCCCCTCTCAGAACCTCTGTTTTTGGGATGTGGGTGGGCAGTGCAATGTTGGCACTTAATAGGTGCCAACCTTGTTGTTTTTCACCCCCCCTTTTTTGGGGTGACTTAGTGTTGTGTTTTTCATTTTTTGGGTCTCCTGACTTGAGTCTTTGTTTTGGGACCAAAAAATGTGTTATTATGTTAGTAGCCAGTTGGCTAGTGTAGGTTTACAGCTTCCACACAGGACCTCAGTGAGTTTAGCTCGTAAAGATCTGACGGTTTGAGTTTGAAGAACAGCAGACAGAGTTTTCAACTGAGCTCGAAGCTCAGCTGCTCCATGCCTGGCATGGAAAGTTAACTATTTCACCTCTGGAGCAGTTGAAGGTTGGGACTCACTGCATATGTCAGAATATAGCAAGACTCCATTAGAAGAAACAACATTACTAAGGTGAATAATTTTCTCTTCTTTGACAAACCCGACCTGCCAGACTGCGATCAGGGTCTGGGTCTGAAGCCACCAGCCCCTCACAGAAGCCTCCAGGTACAACTCACCCAAGGGACTGATTACCTCCAGGAAGGAGCCCCAGGAGCCCAATTATTTGCCCCACCCCTGGTCCTGTTTAAATACACTTAAACCCACCCTGACTCACTAGCTCACTCCTACAGGCTATTGCTAGCCAGCTGCCTGCTTAAAGTGATAGCAACACTGTCTCTTGCGAAGCACGTTCCCTATCTAGTGTAACTCCTCCTTCTAGCTCGCTCATCTCCCCACATTCTTTCTCTGTCTCTCTGCTTTTCTAAGTCAAAGTGACAGCTACCCTTATCACCTGCAAAGTGCATTCCCATCTCGTACTGCTCCCCCGACTTGATCTGCCCACCTATTTCTCACTGCCTGTCTGCCACCCAAACTCAAAGTTTCCAGCTCCTCTATTTCCTGACTAGCGTATTCTCCCAGCTAGGATTTCTCCTCCCTCTAGCTCTGTTCTAGCTTCTCCATTTTCTCCCAGACTAGTGTCAGGCAGGTGCTTTATTTCTAAAATACCATTAATATGCCTGCATATTGGGCTTCCTTGGCTTTCTGCTTGCCAGCTTTTATGACTTTTCATGGACATCTGTATTTTTCGGTCCCACCGCCTGACCCTGGCCTCTATTAAATACACAGTTGGCCATGCCATTGTGTTCCTTTTGTTTTTATTGGCTTCCTACAACCCTATCCTGTAGACAAGCAGCTACTAAACATCAACTTCCTTCTGGTGCTGTATCAGTCAGGATGCACCTGCCTTCTCTTCTTGGGTCTGAGTTGCCCTACTCTATACAGCTAGTTCTGTTGTGCCTTTACTGACCTCTCTAGATCTGCTTCCCTGCCTTGCTTTCCTGGCGCTTTCTCTGTCACAGCTTATTTCTTGGGAACCAGAGTCTGCTATTTTAATTTTATAGCTAAACAGAATTTTGTCCCACACCTACCCCAACCCCGGCATCTATTAAATACACAGTAAGCACGCCCATGCTTGCTAATTCCACCCACTTCAGCTACAAACTGCCAGTAGCCTCTTAAAGTTGTACTGCCTGTTCATTACCCACCAAATATAGTGGTTAACTGCACATCCTCACTTTGGTACCAGTGTGTCAGGCTTGACGACTGAATCAAGCTGCCATGTTCCCTATCAATGGGTGCTATCTCCTTCTGCTCCTTGCTACGTAGCTTGGTATAGCCGCGCACCAGATGCCTAGCTGGGACACTGCACACCTCTGAACCACTACTGGGTAGTGCATGGCTGTCAAATGCACCTTCGAAACTGCCTCACTTGGCTGTGGCCAGCGACTCACTCGGCCTTACCCTACAAACACGGGTGACCATATGCCTCCCCTAGCAAAGGTAGTAATGGTGGTTATACCCTAATAATTAAACCGGTGTCCAATCACCTGAAGCCTCAGTGGCGGAAGGTACAAGCCAAATTTAGCATAAACCTTTCTGCCAGAAAGGTCATCTTTATGGTCCTGCTCCTCTCTGGCAACATTCACTCGAACCCAGGCCCACTCACTTCAATGGGCCCTCGTGTTCATAAGGTTAAAGGCCTGAAAATAGCCTCACTGAACATCTGCAGTTTAACCGCATAATTTGACCAACTACAGGCATGGATGGCCCTCCATACCCCCGACATCCTCTGCTTAACGGAGACCTTGTTGACCAGTAGGATTAAAGATAGAAAAGTTGCCCTCAAAGGCTTCCAAGCATACAGAATTGATAGAATAGGCAAGAGAGGTGGGGGATGCCTCATCTGTGCCAGGGACTCTCTGCAGTGCTCCGTCCCTCCCTGGAACCAGGGTGATTGAGGACCATGAGATAATAGTGCTAAAGGCACAGGTCGGGTCGGAATGGCAAAACTCTCATCCTTGCCACGATCCACCTACCCCCAAGAAAGCCACAGCAGGCCTTCTACAATTATGGACTTTGTCAGCACCCTTCCAAAGGGATGGAACTTATCATTACCAGGGACTTTAACATAAACAGGGATGGAAAGGAGGCTGCCCCATTCAGGGATCTGATAGCACCTCCAACCTGGACACAACTTGTCACCTGCCCCACCAGGCAGAACTATAAGACAGGAAACAGTACCTCCTAGACTGAGTCCCAGCAAGCTCACCATCCCGGATCTCTGAGATCAAGGTTCTCCTGGACACGCTAAGTGACCACTCCCCAATCCCACCTTCTTGTTGTCTAGTAAATTTATGAAAAGCCCACCCATTGTCATTGAAAGCAGGGTCTTGAGAAAGGGTAAACTTGGAGCCCTGAAATCAGCCCTTGCCCCTGCATGGCGGGACTCCTAATGACCTGGCGCCTACCCTTGATCAGGCCCTCAGTTACTTCATTAAGGGCTTTAGCTCCATCTATGACATCTATGCTTCGCTTCACAAAAAATAAAAAAATTTGGGGCAGGTAAATGGCTGATTGATGGGAGGTCCTCTCCCACCTGAAAGAAAGGGACATACTGTGGAAAGGTCAGAACACTGGCACACATTACTACCAGTGCTACAGAACAGCCAGAACAGCTGCAATGTTAATCCGCTCGCCAGAGCCAACTGTCATAAGGCCCAGCTTTGCAATTCTGGAGATGAGAAAAGATTCTGGATGACATAAAAGCATCCTGGAAAGGGGGAAAGACACACTCAGCTGCTCAGTATCAGCAAAACCCCCACTACAGACCTCTAGCTATGAGGAAACCTTCACAAGGCCTTCAAGATCTTAACCCCAGCGCTGAACCTGTCTATTTCTTCGTAGCCTGGTTTGAACCATTCCAACAATACATTCACCGAGTGTTCTCACCAACTTTCACTTTTAAAAGGTGACGTGAAGGAGGCCCTAACTATGGTCAAGAAAGCAGTAGGAAGACCAGACTGGCAGTGATGGGATAGACATGAAACTCTATCCTCACTTTGGATGTTCCCATAGTGCCCATTACCACGCCTGAACAATAAGTCCTAGCCCTTGCCCACCCCCGCAGTTTAAGCAGGTCCCAATTACCAGTGCCAAAGGAGGTGATAAGTCTCTGGTAGCCAACTGCAGACCATCTCGATCCTCTCCCCCATCAGGCAACGGAAAAGATTGGCAGGCGAACTCATCAACTACCTCAGTAAGTATAATCTGCTATGCCCCATCGCATGACTTCGACAAAATCACAGTACCACTACTGCCAATTCAAGGGATCCTCTGATGGTCAGGAGCCCTCAAGGAGCCCCCATTCTCCCCCTGATGATCTCTCTTTCCTTGATATGATGCGCATATCCAGTCCCTATGGGATGGGAGATGGAGGAGCTTGGCCCAGAGCACCATCATCTGGCTATTTACCTCCAGAAGAAGGAGACCCTTTCTGTGGTGGTTCCTCCTCTAATTGATTCATATGATGATGTCACTAAGGCAGCGTGGAACCACCCCTCATCCACCCCGACCTTGGCCAGGAAGGCGGATCACCTTTATCATGCACCGTGAGCAAACCTTTCTTTGGCAAACACCCTATGGTGGACGTGAGTGCTTATGAACATGGCCCATGACTGCAGTAAGAAGCCCAGACATCTTGGCACCCACCCTCCAGACAAGGAATCTCGCCAGCTGGACCAGTTGGGCAAGCTGGTGTATTTCTCTGTCATACTGGCCATTCGGGCCCTTAACTATCTGGCCCATATGGTACAGTACAAGAATGCCCTCTGGGATCAGGCAAGGGATCTGGTTCAAACCCTTCCCAAAGATTCCACTAACATGCAGTTGGCCTAATTCATAAAATCTGGATTGGATATGGGCAACCATGTGCTGAGGACAGCATATGACACTGTAGATACTTTGGGGCGTGGGGCGGCAGCAGGGATCTGCATTTGTCCCCACTCATGGTTCAGGGTATCTGGTTTTGCACCTGATGTTCAGGCCAAAATAATGGATGCCCCTTTTGGGGGCTCTGTCTTGTTTGAGGTGGAGATGCCCAGGATATCATCTCCTGCCTTGAGGAATTGGGCAAGGCCCTGAGGTTGGTGCATTCTGTGTACCACTCCCAACCATGGTCTTTCCAACATCAGTCCTTTTGCCAGTCCTCTTGCCAGACTTCCTAGGGCCAACAGTCAAAAGGACCTTTAAGTGTAAGGCAAACACTCTGCCAGCCACAGCGGCTGCCCCTAGGACCCCCAGAGTATCCACAACCACTCTGCCCACCCATGGTTCCACTGCCTGACTCCTTGCACAACCCCTCCCCCCCAGCAGAGGCCTTGGGGGAGATGGTTGGGGGTTAGTTCTCCCTATACCTAGATGGATGGCGCACAGTAACCTCAGATCAGTGGATGGTACAGATCATTGAATGGGGTCACACCCTTGAGTTGCTGGAGCTCTCTCCAGAAAGCTCTCCCTTGCTCTCTTGTTACCCCTTAGGCCCACATCTTCCTCATCCTGGAAGAGATTCAGATTCCTGTGCAAAAGGCCATAGAGCCAGTCCCCCAGCTCAAAGAAAATAGGGGTTCTATCTCACTTCTTCCCCATCCCCAAGAAAACAGGGGACCCGAAGCCGATCCTGAACTTCTGACACCTGAACCTCTACAAAGAGTACAAGTGATTCAGGATGGTTACTCTTCAGGGGCTTTTGCACTTCCTTCAGTGGGGGGGGGACTGGCTCTGTTTCCTGATTATGCAGGATGCCTATCTCCATATCCAGGTTTTCCTGGCCCACGGCTGCTTCCTCTGCTTCTGCTTCCAGTGGGACCACGTTCAGTTCCGGGTCCTCCCTTTTGGCTTTTCTTCGGCACCTCGGGTCTTTACCCAAGTACCCAGCAGTGGTAGCTGCGGCTCTGTGGAGACGGGGCTTTTATGTGTTCCCCTTATCTGGATGATTGACTGCTGACAGCTGCTCCAGAGATCTCTTGCTGCAGACCCTGGAAGGCACCTTCTGGTTCTTCCAGGTCCTCGGGATGACGATCAACCTACCGAGGTCTTGTCTGTCTCTGAGCCAATGCCTCCAGTACATAGGTGTGGTCCTGGACTCATCCCAGGGCAGAGCCTTTCTGCCGGTGGACTAGCAGATCGCTTAATAGTGCAAGTCTGGCTAGTATCCTCCAGTTGTCAGGTACTAGCCAGAACATTCCTTCATTTGTTGGGACACACGGCAGCGGCTATAGCCGTGGTTTTCCTAGCCCAGCTGCATATGAGGGTTCTCCAATGGACTCTTTGGATCCAATGGGATCAATGCATCGACGATCTGGATCAGCCGTGCTGGTTTCTGACCCATTGAGGAGGACCTTGGAGTGGTGGCAGAACCCCGCCAATCTCCTGAGAGGGGTTCCCCTCTGTGCTGTGTCCGCACAGCAGATTCTCACTATGGTCGTCTTGGGCCTGGGCTGGGGTGCTCACTTAGCCGACCGTCAGACCCAGGGGATTTAGTCCAAGTCAGAGCAGCGTCTCCACATCAATGTGCTGGAGATGCGGGCAGTACCTTAAACTCTGCTGGTCTTCTAGACCCACATTCTTCAAACTACAAGAAATCCTAATGTATTCTGCCATATGCAGTAATATCTTCTTGTACTGCCCCGAGAGGAAAGAGTTAAAGCCTACATTCTAAGTAGTCATGCGCTTGGTTTCAAATTACTGTCCCCTGGTACATTCTGTTCAACTGGCAGGTTCTTTACTTCGCCGTACTGTGAAGACACCTCAGAGATTTTTC
Organism: Neoceratodus forsteri; assembly: GCA_016271365.2. Lineage (NCBI taxonomy): Eukaryota > Metazoa > Chordata > Ceratodontiformes > Ceratodontidae > Neoceratodus > Neoceratodus forsteri. The sequence continues at coordinate 670,226,134 of CM028133.1, forward strand.
CTCAGCATCTCGACAGTTTAGTGTTTTTTTGCTACAGTTTCTTCTACAACAGTTTAAATAAACAAATTAAAGTTCCAAGTTGCTGTCCCTCAGCATAGGTACAATTGTTGTTTACATTTTTTGTCTCTAAATGGGGTAAGTCTCTGTTCTTTAGCGGTTGCCATCCAATTGTGAGGGAACCAAGTTTTTTCTCTTTTCTTCCTTTTAGAGTATAGTGTTTAGCTCTGGTTAATAAAAAAAACACTTTTTTTTTTCCTAAATGCTATTACCGGTCTATTAACCAGGACTACTTTGAATTCTTATCCAGCCTAACCGCCATTGGGATAAGTTACAGATGGAGTCACAGAAACATAAAAAGAAAACCGGCTCTACCGGGTTTCAACAATGTGTTGAGTGTGGGGAAACTTTTGCCAAGGCCGATCCCCACACTGCCTGTGTTTTCTGCTTAGGGATTGAACACCTTCAGGCAGACTGACATTTGCAAAAAAATTTCCCTCAGTCGATGCTGGACAGGCGACTTAACCGACTGAATGAGAAATCGGCTGAAAAATCCACTGACATGGATGGCCAGACCGGTTGGTCTGCAGCCCACCCCGTTTAAGCCATTTTGCATTTCTTTTTAGCTCCATGAATAGCCCCACCCTGTGCCTCTCTTATTTAATTTCCCTGTCCTTCTCTTTTCAGGTAGTCTGAGAGCCACAGCCATGGTTCAAACAACATGAAGTCTTGCTATATTCTGACATATGCAGTGAGTCCCAACCTTCAACTGCTCCGGAGGTGAAAGAGTTAACTTTCCATGCCAGGCATGGAACGCTGAGCCTCGAGCTCGTTGAAAACTCTGTCTGTTGTTCTTCAAACTCAAACCGTCAGATTCTTTACTCCGCCTCACTGAACAGTCGTCGGAGAGTTCTCCTTCTGCTCGGTTCATTTTGTCGGTTAAAGTATTAATTTCTTGGTTTTTACCGTATTTAAACCACAACCGGTCGGTTCAAGCTCTGTCTGTGGTATTTGTGAGTACTAGATAGGTTTACATTATTTCTCTTCTGTGGAACTTGAAACTGTTATCGGTCCACTCTTGAACCGATCAGGTTGTTTAAAATATTTATTCTATCATTTAGAGTGTGGTTACCGTTCTTATCGGTTCTAAAAAAAAAGGATTTTACGGTTTTTTCCACGACCCGTGACACGGTTGGGAACCGATAAGAGGGTCTTGCTTGGCAGATTGCCATAAACGGGCAAGTTTGGTTAGGACTGGCACTATGTCTGAGAAACCCAAAGAAAACCGGCCCACTGGTTTCAACATTGCAGTGTGTGTGGGAAGCCTTTGCCAAGGCTGACCCCACACCACCTGTGTTTATTGTCTGGGGTTTGACCACCTCAATGCAGACTGCCAGATTTGTAAAATTTTCCTGCAGCTACCCTGGATAAGAGAGTTGGTAGGCTCAGGAAAGGAGACCAAGAAGTCCGCTGACCCGATGGCTAGACCGGTTCGGTTCCAACTGAACCAGAGGAGTGCCCTCTGACCAGGGCTAGACTTCTCGGCAAAGGAGACCCGACTCTGAGGGGTCGGTTCTAGCAAAAGGACTAGAAAATCAGCTGGTGTGGAGCCAAAACTTTCCTCTCCAACGCTGAAGAGATAGCCAAAGCGATTCAGATTGTCCAGTCGCTTTCGGTTCGACCAAACTGGTGCTATCAGGTAAGCGACCGGTACAGCCGGTTCCACCGGTTCAAGACTACATTTAGAGGAATATTATGAACCGGAGAAGGGGAAGAGGAGTATGAGGAGAGTGAATGTGGATTTGAAAGTCTGATGTGCCCATCAACCCGACATCTCCCCAGACAGACCTTCAGGAGTGTCCTCTCTAGGCTTTCTGAGTCTCCTTCTCATTTTATTTTCTATAAAAAAAGTGGCTGAAACCCTCTAGCTCCCTATGGAGGAAGCTGTGGATGATCAAGAGGAGCCTGACTATGTGGAAATGATGGATATCCCAGAGTCTAGGAGACTGTCTATTCCCTTGCATAAATCTTTTGGTAAAATTTTTTTAAATTTTAAAACTCCTCACACTATACCTCCTGTGGATAAGAGAATGGACAAGAGGTACACATTGTCAGGCTCTGATACGGAGTTCCTTACACAACAATGCAGCCATGTTAGGGTAGTGCAGGCTGCAGCCTGTGACAAGGCAAATATCCCCTTGGCCTCACACCCCCCCAGACAAGGACTCCAGGAAGGTTGATGCCATGGCAAAGAAACAGTACATGGCAGCATCCTTGGGACTCAGACAGGCAAATTATATGGCTTATGTTGCTAGATACCAGACATCCAGATGGGATACTGTTATGGCTCTTGCAAAACAGGTCCCTGGCCAGCTTGCCAAGGAGCTGGAGCAGGTGGCTGCTGATGGTATTGAGGCATCCAAGGTGCAATTCCATGCTGCAGTGGACTCAAATGATGTGTCATCAAGAGTCATGGCTACATCTGTGGCTTTTGAGGATGGCTTGGCTCAGATGTACTAGCCTGTCACAGGATACCCAGACTAAGGCCATGGATTTTCCTGTTGTGGGTAATTCTCTGTTTGGGGAGCAGACAGATAATTACATGAAGAAAATGGATGAGTATAGGACCACCTATCTCAGACAAGGGGTTCCTTTTGTCACCCAGTCTCACTCCTTAATCCTTACTACAGATGCATCCCTCTTGGGATGGGGAGCTCACATGGGTGACCTCACTACCCAGGGGTTGTGGTCCCCTCAGGAATCCCTGCTCCACATCAATCTGTTGGAACTCAGAGCAGTTTTTCTAGCACTTCAAGCTTTTTCCAAGTCTGTTCAGAACAAAGTGGTACAGGTCAGAACAGACAACACCACCACAATATGGTACATCAACAAGCAAGGGGGCACTCGGTCTACGGCCTTGTGCACCAAAGCAGTGAAGTTGTGGTCTCTGGCTTACTCCCTGAACACCTCCCTTACAGCAGTTCATCTCCCAGGCAAGGACAATGTCCTGGCAGATGCTTTCAGCAGGATTTCCCAGGGCCATCATGAATGGTCACTGGACCCCCTGGTCCTGGAGGTGGTATTTACCAGATGGGGCACCCCACAGATAGATCTTTTTGCAGCCCCAGACAATCACCAACTTCCCATTTTTGCTGCTGGCTCCCAGTGTTGGGATTAGTCCTCTGGATGCCTTAGTCCTCAGTTGGGAAGGGAAGTTTCTCTATGCTTTCCCCCCCTTCCCTCTGCTGTTCAAAGTGCTAGTCAAAATCAGGTCTCAACCCTGCAAGATGATCCTGATTGCCCCAGATTGGCCCAGACAACCCTGGTCTCCACTCCTGCTGTCCTTAGCAGTCCATCTTCCCCTCTGTCTTCCCAGGAATCACAACCTGTTAACCTGTGCTCAGGGGAGGGTTTGGTACCCGAACCTCAAATCTCTCAATCTCAAGGCCTGGCTCTTGAAGAGTTAGAGTTTGCTGATTTACACCTTTCCCAGGGTGTAATGGACATCCTGAAGGCTTCTAGAAAACCTTCTACCAGGGCTACTTACAGTATAATTCCAAATGGAAGAGATTTTCCATATGGTGCTCTGGAAAACATGTTTCCCCAGAATCTGCTGATTTACCCACAGTCCTGGATTACATGGTCCATCTAAATACCTTGGGGCTGAGACCAGCTACCTTAAAAGTGCATCTGGCAGCTGTGCCTGCCTTTATTTCAGCAGGTAAGCCCTCTTCTCTTTCAGCTCACCCTGTATTCTCCAAGTTTTTCAAGGATTGCTTCACCAACTTCCATTCAGGGACCCTGCCCTGCTTGGGACCTTAATGTTTGCATTGCTCAGCTTATGCAACCCCTTGAGCCTTTGTCTTCAGCAGAGCTTAAGTACTTGACTTGAAAACTGTGTTTCTGGTAGGCATCACTTCTGCCAGCCGCATAAGTGAATTACAAGCTTTGTCAGTGGAGCCTGATTTTATCTCCTTTCATAGAGATAAGGTGGTCCTCAGGACTAACAGGAAGTTCTTGCCTAAGGTGGTTTCAGATTTCCACCTTAATCAATGTATGTCTCTTCCTGTGTACTTCACTGACCATTCCTCCTCTGGCATAAAGGAGGCTGCACAGTTTAGATGTCGAAGAGCCCTTGGCTACTACATAGAGCATACCAAGGGTCACAGGTTTGACTCCTCCAACTGTTCCTCACTTATGGCGAGGTTGTTAAGGAGAAACCTGCCACTAAGAGATCCATTGCCAGGTGGATTGTCTCTTGTATCCAATTTGTTATGAAAAACTGGGTAAGGTTCCTCCCCAGGCCTGAGGGCTCACTCTACCAGAGGTACAGCTGCTTCCTGGCTGCTGCCAGGGACATCCCTAATCTAGAGATATGTCACAGCTACCTGAAAACAGTTCATACTTTTACCAAGCATTACTCCTGGATATCCAGGCTAGAGTGATGCCTCGTTTTGGCACGGCTGTGCTTCAGAGCCTATTTCCCAAGTAGGTTCTGTCCTCCTCCATGGAGGTACTGCTTTGTGTTCAGATATGTCAGAATATAGCAAGACTTCATGTTGTTTGAAGAAAAATTACTCACCTTAGTGATGTTGTTTCTTCTAATGGAGTCTTGCTATATTCTGACCTCCCCGCCTGCCTCCTCAGAACCTCTGTTTTGGGATGTGGGTAGGTGCAATGTTGGCACTTAATAGGTGCCAACCTTGTTGTTTTTCACCCCCCCTTTTTTGGGGTGACTTAGTGTTGTGTTTTTCATTTTTTGGGTCTCCTGACTTGAGTCTTTGTTTTGGGACCAAAAAATGTGTTATTATGTTAGTAGCCAGTTGGCTAGTGTAGGTTTACAGCTTCCACACAGGACCTCAGTGAGTTTAGCTCGTAAAGATCTGACGGTTTGAGTTTGAAGAACAGCAGACAGAGTTTTCAACTGAGCTCGAGCTCAGCGTTCCATGCCTGGCATGGAAAGTTAACTATTTCACCTCTGGAGCAGTTCGAAGGTTGGGACTCACTGCATATGTCAGAATATAGCAAGACTCCATTAGAAGAAACAACATTACTAAGGTGAATAATTTTTCCTTCTTTGACAAACCCGACCTGCCAGACTGCGATCAGGGGTCTGGGTCTGAAGCCACCAGCCCCTCACAGAAGCCCAGGTACGAACTCACCCGCGGGGACTGATTACCTCCAGGAAGGGAGCCCTAGGAGCCTAATTATTTGGCTCCCCCACCCCTGGTCCTGTTTAAATACACTTAAACCCACCCTGACTCACTAGCTCACTCCTACAGGCTATTGCTAGCCAGCTGCTCAGCTTAAAGTGATAGCAACATCTGTCTCTGCAAGCCACGCTCCCCTATCTAGTGTAACTCCTCCTTCTAGCTCGCTTCATCTCCCACATTCTTTCTCTGTCTCTCTGCTTTTCTAAGTCAAAGTGACAGCTACCCTATCACCTGCAAAGTGCATTCCCATCTCGCACTGCCTCCCACTTGATCTGCCCACCTATTTCTCACTGCCTGTCTGCCACCCAAACTCAAAGTTTCCAGCTCCTCTATTTCCTGACTAGCGTATTCTCCCAGCTAGGATTTCTCCTCCCTCTAGCTCTGTTCTAGCTTCTCCATTTTCTCCCAGACTAGTGTCAGGCAGGTGCTTTATTTCTAAAATACCATTAATATGCCTGCATATTGGGCTTCCTTGGCTTTCTGCTTGCCAGCTTTTATGATCTTTCATGGACATCTGTATTTTTCGTCCCAATTCATCAGACCTCTGGCCTCTATTAAATACACAGTTGGCCATGCCATTGTGTTCCTTTTGTTTTTATTGGCTTCCTACAACCTATCCTGTAGACAAGCAGCTACTAAACATCAACTTCCTTCTGGTGCTGTATCAGTCAGGATGCACCTGCCTTTCTTCTTGGGTCTGAGTTGCCCTTACTCTATACAGCTAGTTCTGTTGTGCCTTTACTGACCTCTCTAGATCTGCTTCCCTGCCTTGCTTTCCTGGCGCTTTCTCTGTCACAGCTTATTTCTTGGGAACCAGAGTCTGCTATTTTAATTTTATAGCTAAACAGAATTTTGTCCCACACCGCCCGCCCCAACCCCGGCATCTATTAAATACACAGTAAGCACGCCCATGCTTGCTAATTCCACCCACTTCAGCTACAAACTGCCAGTAGCCTCTTAAAGTTGTACTGCCTGTTCATTACCCACCAAATATAGTGGTTAACTGTACATCCTCACTTTGGTACCAGTGTGTCAGGCTTGACGACTGAATCAAGCTGCCATGTTCCCTATCAATGGGTGCTATCTCCTTCTGCTCCTTGCTACGTAGCTTGGTATAGCCGGCACCAGATGCCTAGCTGGGACACTGCTACACCCCTCTGAACCACTACTGGGTAGTGCATGGCTGTCAAATGCACTTGAAACTGCCTCACTTGGCTGTGGGCAGCGACTCACCCGCCTTACCCTACAAACACGGGTGACCATATGCCTCCCCAGCATAGGGTAGTAATGGTTAGTTATACCCTAATAATTAAAACCGGTGTCCAATCACCTGAAGCCTCAGTGGCGGAAGGTACAAGCCAAATTTAGCATAAACCTTTCTGCCAGAAAGGTCATCTTTATGGTCCTGCTCCTCTGTGGCAACATTCACTCAACCCCAGGCCCACTCACTTCAATGGGCCTCGTGTTCATAAGGTTAAAGGCCTGAAAATAGCCTCACTGAACATCTGCAGTTTAACCGCATAATTTGACTAACTACAGGCATGGATGGCCTCCATACCCCCGACATCCTCTGCTTAACGGAGACCTTGTTGACCAGTAGGATTAAAGATAGAAAAGTTGCCCTCAAAGGCTTCCAAGCATACAGAATTGATAGAATAGGCAAGAGAGGTGGGGGATGCCTCATCTGTGCCAGGGACTCTCTGCAGTGTTCCGCCCTCCTGGAACCAGGGTGATTGAGGACCATGAGATAATAGTGTTAAAGGCACAGGTCGGTCGGAATGGCAAAACTCTCATCCTTGCCACGATCCACCTACTCCCCAAGAAAGCACAGCAGGCCTTCTCACAATTATGGACTTTGTCAGCACCCTTCCAAAGGGGATGGAACTTATCATTACCAGGGACTTTAACATAAACAGGGATGGAAAGGAGGCTGCCCCATTCAGGGATCTGATAGCCACCTCCAACCTGACACAACTTGTCACCTGCCCCACCAGGCAGAACTATAAGACAGGAAACAGTACCCTCCTAGACTGAGTCCTAGCAAGCTCACCATCCCGGATCTCTGAGATCAAGGTTCTCCTGGACACGCTAAGGACCACTCCCAATCCCACCTTCTTGTTGTCTAGTAAATTTATGAAAAGCCCACCCATTGTCATTGAAAGCAGGGTCTTGAGAAAGGGTAAACTTGGAGCCCTGAAATCAGCCCTTGCCCTGCATGACGGGACTCCTATTGACCTGGCGCCTACCCTTGATCAGGCCCTCAGTTACTTCATTAAGGGCTTTAGCTCCATCTATGACATCTATGCTCACTACAAAAATAAAAAAAAGATAATGCATCTGGGGAGAGGGGTGAGGAAATACAGTTAAGGTGCACCATAAAGACATTTCAACAATACAAAACAGTTCATACATTACAGTGCAATAGCAGAGTTGGACAATTACAGACAATACATAGTTGGACAATACAGGATCAAATGCATTGTAAAGAAGTGGTGACCACAGTAAATTGGTAATCACTGTACATGTGGACAATTCAAGCCCTAGTTCTGAGAATTGGTCAGATGCATGTGCAGGTGGTAGTGAAGTATGTTTTAAAGGAGAATTGTTACCTGAATCACTTCTCTCTGTAGGTTTTACCTCTCTATTAGGTTTCATGAGCCATGTTTTGTCACCATCTTTGTATTTCTTGAAAGTCTAGTTGCCAAAGGGCACATGTTTCAGCTCCATTTCATGACAGAGTGAGAGCTTAGCACGGCTCAGCTCCAGTACACTTGCATTGGAGCCGAGCGGTGCAGCGCCGCACTTTGTCACGAAATGGAGTTACAGAGCATGCGCCATTTTGGTAAACGCCGGACTTTTCAAAAATTAAAGGAAGTTGAACTTGACAGAACAGGGAGCTCTATTTACGAACCCCCTAATTTGGGGGGGGGGGTAAGGCTTGCAGGGGTGGGTGATTTGTGATAGTTATTCTCCTTTTAAGGAGGGAGTTAGCAAGTTGGGTAGCTTGGTGGTTTGCAGTAAGCTGGTAACCTGAATAAGAAACTGGTTAGAGGATAGGAGACAGAAGGTAGTGGTAAACGGAGATCTTACTTCGAGGGGACTCTTGCAGCAGGCAACAAAAGTAGGACTGAAACCTCCAGGCGCCAGGACCACGCGGAAAACTTCTAGTTAGCAGTCTATCATGGGGGACAGTTTCTCGTGACGCCAGCACGCGATCGCCTGCCTATTGTATAGCAAGCAGTTCCACCCCACCTACCAGTTCTTTTTCCCGCCATCGACCAGTGCACATCGGACCTCCACGGACATCTGCTTCAGTTGACCGCCATTTTGTTTGAGTTTACCCATGATTTATTTCTTTTTTCTCTAATAGTACAGTATTAACATCGATTTTCTGTGTTTCTTCCATCTCATTTATGACTTCTTCTGCCTCATCTTCCAACCAGCCTTTGAAGTGTGCCTGCCGCAAGCAGATACCCGCCAAAAATGGTCACTCTTCTTGCCTGCTCTGCTTAGGCCCCAAACACTCACACCAAGACCTGCCAGTTTGCCAGGACTTCAAGCAGGCCACACGGAGATGCTGCTTGAAGACCCTTCAAAGTTATCTGCTACAGCAGAAATTGGCTATGATAGAGAAGGAGATTCAGGCTAACTGCTCTTCCATTTCCCTGGCTCAGTATTCCAGGGCTGCTACTACTTCTTCCCAGAAAAGAAGTTGTCTAGCAGGAAGCTATAAGCACCGGGACCATCTTCAGTCAGCTTCTTGGCTCGCAGTCGCTCATAAGACTGGCTTCGCCTCTGAGTCTTCCTCCCATGGTGGGTTGGCCCCTCCTTCCTCGGCAGCCCTCACACCATCCGGGTTGATGGTGTACAAATGCCCGCCTCATTTCCATCATGGGCGGCGGCTCGGGCAGTGGACTTTGTTCCATTCCTCCCAGCCCTGAGTTTCCATGGGTTCTCAACCAGGTGGCTGGACCTGGTTAGAGCCTCCGTGGCAGGTCTTCACCCATCACCCCTCCCAGTCAAGGCGTTGCTCTCGTCGGTCCCTGACTTTGGCGCCAGCGCTAGTCCTTCTAGGCATCGCCTGGAACAAGCACTCACATCTTCTTTCACACAGACGACACCTCTGCACCTTTCTTCGGGGAATCCCCCCCCCCAGTTGCAGATGCCAGCTTCGCCTCTAGAATCACCGTCGACTGCTTTGCCAAACCGATGCCAGCCTTCACATGTCAGGCCGGCGCCGGCTACACCGACACCTCCATCGACAGCTCCTCAGCCTTCATCGCATCAGCCTGCACCACAACCGATGCCTGCTGGCCCTCCCAGGGACCCCCCAGCCATCGCCTACTTTACCTATGCCAGGGTACCCTATGCCGGCTCCTCCACTGACATATCTGTACCCTTATGCTCAGTATCCTTATCCACCCTACAAGGCCTGGTGGATCTTTATGCAGAACAAGGATGCACCCAGGTGACCTTCTCCTCCTGCTTCCCGGAACCCCTCCTTGGGATCCAGACTGGCAGGACCTAGCAACCCCACACCACAGGGTCTGCTGGGGCCACAAGGGGACCTCAGACCAGCATATGGATGACTGTCCCCTCAGATGCCGGACCTGAACAGTGATCAGTTGAGGAGCGATTCCTCCTCTTCCTCCTTGAGTCATCGGAGAATTCAAGGGATCCTCTGATGGTCAGGAGCCCCTCAAGGAGCCCCCATCCTCCCCTGATGATCTCTCTTCCTTGATATGATGCGCCATATCCAGTCCCTTATGGGATGGGAGATGGAGGAGCTTGGCCCAGAGCACCATCATCTGGCTATTTACCTCCAGAAGAAGGAGACCCTTTCTGTGGTGGTTCCTCCTCTAATTGATTCATATGATGATGTCACTAAGGCAGCGTGGAACCACCCCTCATCCACCCGACCTTGGCCAGGAAGGCGGATCACCTTTATCATGCACCGTGAGCAAACCTTTCTTTGGCAAACACCTATGGTGGACGTGAAAGCTTATGAACATGGCCCATGACTGCAGTAAGAAGCCCAGACATCTTGGCACCCACCCTCCAGACAAGGAATCTCGCCAGCTGGACCAGTTGGGCAAGCTGGTGTATTTCTCTGTCATACTGGCCATTCGGGCCCTTAACTATCTGGCCCATATGGTACAGTACAAGAATGCCCTCTGGGATCAGGCAAGGGATCTGGTTCAAACCCTCCCCAAAGATTCCACTAACATGCAGTTGGCCTAATTCATAAAATCTGGATTGGATATGGGCAACCATGTGCTGAGGACAGCATATGACACTGTAGATACTTTTGGGGCGGGCGGCAGCAGGATCTGCATTTGTCCCCACTCATGGTTCAGGGTATCTGGTTTTGCACCTGATGTTCAGGCCAAATAATGGATGCCCTTTGGGGGCTCTGTCTTGTTTATGTGGAGATGCCCAGGATATCATCTCCTGCCTTGAGGAATTGGGCAAGGCCCTGAGGTTGGTGCATTCTGTGTACCACTCCCAACCATGGTCTTTCCAACATCAGTCCTTTGCCAGTCCTCTTGCCAGACTTCCTAGGGCCAACAGTCAAAAGGACCTTTAAGTGAGGCAAACACTCTGCCAGCCACAGCGGCTGCCCCTAGGACCCCAGAGTATCCACAACCACTCTGCCCACCCATGGTTCCACTGCCTGACTCCTTGCAAACCCTCCCCCCAGCAGAGGCCTTGGGGAGATGGTTGAGGTTAGTTCTCCTATACCTAGATGGATGGCGACAGTAACCTCAGATCAGTGGATGGTACAGATCATTGAATGGGGTCACACCTTGAGTTGCTGGAGCTCTCTCCAGAAAGCTCTCCTTGCTCTTCTTGTTACCCCTTAGGCCCACATCTTCCTCATCCTGGAAGAGATTCAGATTCCTGTGCAAAAAGGCCATAGAGCCAGTCCCCCCCCAGCTCAAAGAAAATAGGGGTTCTACTCCCACTTCTTCCCCATCCCCAAGAAAACAGGGGACCCGAAGCCGATCCTGAACTTCTGACACCTGAACCTCTACAAAGAGTACAAGTGATTCAGGATGGTTACTCTTCAGGGGCTTTTGCACTTCCTTCAGTGGGGGGGACTGGCTCTGTTTCCTGATTATGCAGGATGCCTATCTCCATATCCAGGTTTTCCTGGCCCACGGCTGCTTCCTCTGCTTCTGCTTCCAGTGGGACCACGTTCAGTTCCGGGTCCTCCCTTTTGGCTTTTCTTCGGCACCTCGGGTCTTTACCCAAGTACCCAGCAGTGGTAGCTGCGGCTCTGTGGAGACGGGGCCTTTATGTGTTCCCTTATCTGGATGATTGACTGCTGACAGCTGCTCCAGAGATCTCTTGCTGCAGACCCTGAAGGCACCTTCTGGTTCTTCCAGGTCCTCAGATGACGATCAACCTACCGAGGTCTTGTCTGTCTCTGAGCCAATGCCTCCAGTACATAGGTGTGGTCCTGGACTCATCCCAGGGCAGAGCCTTTCTGCCGTGGACTAGCAGATCGCTTATAGTGCAAGTCTGGCTAGTATCCTCCAGTTGTCAGGTACTAGCCAGAACATTCCTTCATTTGTTGGGACACACGCAGCGGCTATAGCCGTGGTTTTCCTAGCCCAGCTGCATATGAGGGTTCTCCAATGGACTTTTGGATCCAATGGGATCAATGCATCGACGATCTGGATCAGCTGCTGGTTTCTGACCCATTGAGGAGGACCTTGGAGTGGTGGCAGAACCCCGCCAATCTCCTGAGAGGGGTTCCCCTCTGTGCTGTGTCCGCACAGCAGATTCTCACTATGGTCGTCTTGGGCCTGGGCTGGGGTGCTCACTTAGCCGACCGTCAGACCCAGGGATTTAGTCCAAGTCAGAGCAGCGCCTCCACATCAATGTGCTGGAGATGCGGCAGTACTTAAACTCTGCTGGTCTTCTAGACCCACATTCTTCAAACTACAAGAAATCCTAATGTATTCTGCCATATGCAGTAATATCTTCTTGTACTGCCCGAGAGGAAAGAGTTAAAGCCTACATTCTAAGTAGTCATGCGCTTGGTTTCAAATTACTGTCCCCTGGTACATTCTGTTCAACTGGCAGGTTCTTTACTTCGACGTACTGTGAAGACACCTCAGAGATTTTTCCTCAGCATCTCGACAGTTTAGTGTTTTTTTGCTACAGTTTCTTCTACAACAGTTTAAATAAACAAATTAAAGTTCCAAGTTGCTGTCCCTCAGCATAGGTACAATTGTTGTTTACATTTTTTGTCTCTAAATGGGGTAAGTCTCTGTTCTTTAGCGGTTGCCATCCAATTGTGAGGGAACCAAGTTTTTTTTTCTCTTTTCTTCCTTTTAGAGTATAGTGTTTAGCTCTGGTTAATAAAAAAAACACTTTTTTTTCCTAAATGCTATTACCGGTCTATTAACCAGGACTACTTTGAATTCTTATCCAGCCTAACCGCCATTGGGATAAGTTACAGATGGAGTCACAGAAACATAAAAAGAAAACCGGCTCTACCGGGTTTCAACAATGTGTTGAGTGTGGGGAAACTTTTGCCAAGGCGATCCCCACACTGCCTGTGTTTTCTGCTTAGGGATTGAACACCTTCAGGCAGACTGACATTTGCAAAAAATTTCCCTCAGTCGATGCTGGACAGGCGACTTAACCGACTGAATGAGAAATCGGCTGAAAAATCCACTGACATGGATGGCTGAGACCGGTTGGTCTGCAGCCCACCCTGCTTAGCTTATTTTGCATTTCTTTTAGCTCCATGAATAGCCCCACCCCTGTGCCTCTCTTATTTAATTTCCCCCTGTCCTTCTCTTTTCAGGTAGTCTGAGAGCCACAGCCATGGTTCAAACAACATGAAGTCTTGCTATATTCTGACATATGCAGTGAGTCCCAACCTTCGAACTGCTCCGGAGGTGAAAGAGTTAACTTTCCATGCCAGGCATGGAACGCTGAGCTCGAGCTCGGTTGAAAACTCTGTCTGTTGTTCTTCAAACTCAAACCGTCAGATTCTTTACTCCGCCTCACTGAACAGTCGTCCGGAGAGTTCTCCTTCTGCTCGGTTCATTTTGTCGGTTAAAGTATTAATTTCTTGGTTTTTACCGTGTTTAAACCACAACCGGTGGTTCAAGCTCTGTCTGTGGTATTTGTGAGTACTAGATAGGTTTACATTATTTCTCTTCTGTGGAACTTAGAAACTGTTATCGGTCCACTCTTGAACCGATCAGGTTGTTTAAAATATTTATTCTATCATTTAGAGTGTGGTTACCGGTTCTTATCGGTTCTAAAAAATAGGATTTTACGGTTTTTCCACGACCGTGACACGGTTGGGAACCGATAAGAGGGTCTTGCTTGGCAGATTGCCATAAACGGGCAAGTTTGGTTAGGACTGGCACTATGTCTGAGAAACCCAAAAGAAAACCGGCCCACTGTTTCAACATTGCAGGTGTGTGGGGAAGCTTTGCCAAGGCTGACCCCACACCACCTGTGTTTATTGTCTGGGGTTTGACCACCTCAATGCAGACTGCCAGATTTGTAAAAATTTTCCTGCAGCTACCCTGGATAAGAGAGTTGGTAGGCTCAGGGAAAGGGAGACCAAGAAGTCCGCTGACCCGGATGGCCAGACCGGTTCGGTTCCAACTGAACCAGAGGGAGTGCCCTCTGACCAGGGCGAGACTTCCTCGGGCAAAAGGAGACCCGACTCTGAGGGGTCGGTTCTAGCAAAAAGGACTAGAAAATCAGCTGGTGTGGAGCCAAAACTTTCCTCTCCAACGCTGAAGAGATAGCCAAAGCGATTCAGATTGTCCAGTCGCTTTCTCCGGTTCCGACCAAACTGGTGCTATCAGGTAGCGACCGGTTCGGCCGGTTCCACGGGTTCAAGACTACGATTTAGAGGAATATTATGAACCGGAGAAGGGGAAGAGGAGTATGAGGAGAGTGAATGTGGATTTGAAAGTCTGATGTGCCCATCAACCCGACATCTCCCCAGACAGACCTTCAGGAGTGTCCTCTCTAGGCTTTCTGAGTCTCCTTCTCATTTTATTTTCTATAAAAAAAGTGGCTGAAACCTCTAGCTCCCTATGGAGGAAGCTGTGGATGATCAAGAGGAGCCTGACTATGTGGAAATGATGGATATCCCAGAGTCTAGGAGACTGTCTATTCCCTGCATAAATCTTTTGGGTAAAAATTTTTTTAAATTTTAAAACTCCTCACACTATACCTCCTGTGGATAAGAGAATGGACAAGAGGTACACATTGTCAGGCTCTGATACGGAGTTCCTTACACAACAATGCAGCCATGTTAGGTAGTGCAGGCTGCAGCCTGTGACACAAGCAAATATCCCTTGGCCTCACACCCCCCCAGACAAGGACTCCAGGAAGGTTGATGCCATGGCAAAGAAACAGTACATGGCAGCATCCTTGGGACTCAGACAGGCAAATTATATGGCTTATGTTGCTAGATACCAGACATCCAGATGGGATACTGTTATGGCTCTTGCAAAACAGGTCCCTGGCCAGCTTGCCAAGGAGCTGGAGCAGGTGGCTGCTGATGGTATTGAGGCATCCAAGGTGCAATTCCATGCTGCAGTGGACTCAAATGATGTGTCATCAAGAGTCATGGCTACATCTGTGGCTTTTCGTAGGATGGCTTGGCTCAGATGTACTAGCCTGTCACAGGATACCCAGACTAAGGCCATGGATTTTCCTGTTGTGGGTAATTCTCTGTTTGGGGAGCAGACAGATAATTACATGAAGAAAATGGATGAGTATAGGACCACCTATCTCAGACAAGGGGTTCCTTTTGTCACCCAGTCTCACTCCTTAATCCTTACTACAGATGCATCCCTCTTGGGATGGGGAGCTCACATGGGTGACCTCACTACCCAGGGGTTGTGGTCCCCTCAGGAATCCCTGCTCCACATCAATCTGTTGGAACTCAGAGCAGTTTTTCTAGCACTTCAAGCTTTTTCCAAGTCTGTTCAGAACAAAGTGGTACAGGTCAGAACAGACAACACCACCACAATATGGTACATCAACAAGCAAGGGGGCACTCGGTCTACGGCCTTGTGCACCAAAGCAGTGAAGTTGTGGTCTCTGGCTTACTCCCTGAACACCTCCCTTACAGCAGTTCATCTCCCAGGCAAGGACAATGTCCTGGCAGATGCTTTCAGCAGGATTTCCCAGGCCATCATGAATGGTCACTGGACCCCTGGTCCTGGAGGTGGTATTTACCAGATGGGGCACCCCACAGATAGATCTTTTGCAGCCCCAGACAATCACCAACTTCCCATTTTTGCTGCTGGCTCCCAGTGTTGGGATTAGTCCTCTGGATGCCTTAGTCCTCAGTTGGGAAGGAAGTTTCTATGCTTTCCCCCTTCCCTCTGCTGTTCAAAGTGCTAGTCAAATCAGGTCTCAACCCTGCAAGATGATCCTGATTGCCCCAGATTGGCCCAGACAACCCTGGTCTCCACTCCTGCTGTCCTTAGCAGTCCATCTTCCCTCTGTCTTCCCAGGAATCACAACCTGTTAACCTGTGCTCAGGGGAGGGTTTGGTACCGAACCTCAAATCTCTCAATCTCAAGGCCTGGCTCTTGAAGAGTTAGAGTTTGCTGATTTACACCTTTCCAGGGTGTATATGGACATCCTGAAGGCTTCTAGAAAACCTTCTACCAGGGCTACTTACAGTATAATTCCAAATGGAAGAGATTTTCCATATGGTGCTCTGGAAAACATGTTTCCCCAGAATCTGCTGATTTACCCACAGTCCTGGATTACATGGTCCATCTAAATACCTTGGGGCTGAGACCAGCTACCTTAAGTGCATCTGGCAGCTGTGCCTGCCTTTATTTCAGCAGGTAAGCCCTCTTCTCTTTCAGCTCACCCTGTATTCTCCAAGTTTTTCAAGGGATTGCTTCACCAACTCTCCATTCAGGGACCCTGCCCCTGCTTGGGACCTTAATGTTTGCATTGCTCAGCTTATGCAACCCCCTTTTGAGCCTTTGTCTTCAGCAGAGCTTAAGTACTTGACTTGGAAAACTGTGTTTCTGGTAGGCATCACTTCTGCCAGCCGCATAAGTGAATTACAAGCTTTGTCAGTGGAGCCTGATTTTATCTCCTTTCATAGAGATAAGGTGGTCCTCAGGACTAACAGGAAGTTCTTGCCTAAGGTGGTTTCAGATTTCCACCTTAATCAATGTATGTCTCTTCCTGTGTACTTCACTGACCATTCCTCCTCTGGCAAAGAGGAGGCTGCACAGTTTAGATGTCAAGAGCCCTTGGCTACTACATAGAGCATACCAAGGGTCACAGGTTTGACTCCTCCAACTGTTCCTCACTTATGGCGAGGTTTAGGAGAAACCTGCCACTAAGAGATCCATTGCCAGGTGGATTGTCTCTTGTATCCAATTTTGTTATGAAAACTGGGTAAGGTTCCTCCCTCAGGCCTGAGGGCTCACTCTACCAGAGGTAGAGCTGCTTCCTGGCTGCTGCCAGGGACATCCCTAATCTAGAGATATGTCAAGCAGCTACCTGGAAAACAGTTCATACTTTTACCAAGCATTACTCCCTGGATATCCAGGCTAGGAGTGATGCTCGGTTTGGCACGGCTGTGCTTCAGAGCCTATTTCCCAAGTAGGTTCTGTCCTCCTCCATGGAGGTACTGCTTTAGAATTCTAGATATGTCAGAATATAGCAAGACTTCATGTTGTTTGAAGAAAAATTACTCACCTTAGTGATGTTGTTTCTTCTAATGGAGTCTTGCTATATTCTGACCTCCCCCACCTGCCCCTCTCAGAACCTCTGTTTTTGGGATGTGGGTGGGCAGTGCAATGTTGGCACTTAATAGGTGCCAACCTTGTTGTTTTTCACCCCCCCTTTTTTGGGGTGACTTAGTGTTGTGTTTTTCATTTTTTGGGTCTCCTGACTTGAGTCTTTGTTTTGGGACCAAAAAATGTGTTATTATGTTAGTAGCCAGTTGGCTAGTGTAGGTTTACAGCTTCCACACAGGACCTCAGTGAGTTTAGCTCGTAAAGATCTGACGGTTTGAGTTTGAAGAACAGCAGACAGAGTTTTCAACTGAGCTCGAGCTCAGCGTTCCATGCCTGGCATGGAAAGTTAACTATTTCACCTCTGGAGCAGTTCGAAGGTTGGGACTCACTGCATATGTCAGAATATAGCAAGACTCCATTAGAAGAAACAACATTACTAAGGTGAATAATTTTTCCTTCTTTGACAAACCCGACCTGCCAGACTGCGATCAGGGGTCTGGGTCTGAAGCCACCAGCCCCTCACAGAAGCCTCCAGGTATCAACTCACCCAAGGGACTGATTACCTCCAGGAAGGAGCCCCAGGAGCCCAATTATTTGCCCCACCCCTGGTCCTGTTTAAATACACTTAAACCCACCCTGACTCACTAGCTCACTCCTACAGGCTATTGCTAGCCAGCTGCTCAAGCTTAAAGTGATAGCAACACTGTCTCTGGCTAATCGCTCCCTATCTAGTGTAACTCCTCCTTCTAGCTCGCCTCATCTCCCACATTCTTTCTCTGTCTCTCTGCTTTTCTAAGTCAAAGTGACAGCTACCCTTATCACCTGCAAAGTGCATTCCATCTCGCACTGCTCCCCGACTTGATCTGCCCACCTATTTCTCACTGCCTGTCTGCCACCCAAACTCAAAGTTTCCAGCTCCTCTATTTCCTGACAGCGTATTCTCCCAGCTAGATTCCTCCTCCTCTAGCTCTGTTCTAGCTTCTCCATTTTTCTCCCAGACTAGTGTCAGGCAGGTGCTTTATTTCTAAAATACCATTAATATGCCTGCATATTGGGCTTCCTTGGCTTTCTGCTTGCCAGCTTTTATGACTTTCATGGACATCTGTATTTTTCTCCCACCCTCCTCACCCTGGCCTCTATTAAATACACAGTTGGCCATGCCATTGTGTTCCTTTTGTTTTTATTGGCTTCCTACAACCTATCCTGTAGACAAGCAGCTACTAAACATCAACTTCCTTCTGGTGCTGTATCAGTCAGGATGCACCTGCCTTTCTCTTCTTGGGTCTGAGTTGCCCCTACTCTATACAGCTAGTTCTGTTGTGCCTTTACTGACCTCTCTCTAGATCTGCTTCCCTGCCTTGCTTTCCCTGGCGCTTTCTCTGTCACAGCTTATTTCTTGGGAACCAGAGTCTGCTATTTTAATTTTATAGCTAAACAGAATTTTGTCCCACACCGCCCGCCCCAACCCCGGCATCTATTAAATACACAGTAAGCACGCCCATGCTTGCTAATTCCACCCACTTCAGCTACAAACTGCCAGTAGCCTCTTAAAGTTGTACTGCCTGTTCATTACCCACCAAATATAGTGGTTAACTGTACATCCTCACTTTGGTACCAGTGTGTCAGGCTTGACGACTGAATCAAGCTGCCATGTTCCCTATCAATGGGTGCTATCTCCTTCTGCTCCTTGCTACGTAGCTTGGTATAGCCGGCACCAGATGCCTAGCTGGGACACTGCTACACCCCTCTGAACCACTACTGGGTAGTGCATGGCTGTCAAATGCACCTTCGGAAACTGCCTCACTTGGCTGTGGGCAGCGACTCACTCGGCCTTACCCTACAAACACGGGTGACCATATGCTCTCCCCTAGCATAGGGGTAGTAATGGTTAGTTATACCCTAATAATTAAACGGTGTCCAATCACCTGAAGCCTCAGTGGCGGAGGTACAAATTTAGCATAAACCTTCTGCCAGAAAGGTCATCTTTATGGTCCTGCTCCTCTCTGGCAACATTCACTCGAACCCAGGCCCACTCACTTCAATGGGCCCTCGTGTTCATAAGGTTAAAGGCCTGAAAATAGCCTCACTGAACATCTGCAGTTTAACCGCATAATTTGACCAACTACAGGCATGGATGGCCCTCCATACCCCCGACATCCTCTGCTTAACGGAGACCTTGTTGACCAGTAGGATTAAAGATAGAAAAGTTGCCCTCAAAGGCTCTCAAGCATACAGAATTGATAGAATAGGCAGAGAGGTGGGGATGCCTCATCTGTGCCAGGGACTCTGCAGTGCTCGTCCTCCCTGGAACCAGGGTGATTGAGGACCATGAGATAATAGTGCTAAAGGCACAGGTCGGTCGGAATGGCAAAACTCTCATCCTTGCCACGATCCACCTACCCCCAAGAAAGCCTACAGCAGGCCTTCTCACAATTATGGACTTTGTCAGCACCCTTCCAAAGGGGATGGAACTTATCATTACCAGGACTTTAACATAAACAGGGATGGAAGGAGGCTGCCCCATTCAGGATCTGATAGCCACCTCCAACCTGACACAACTTGTCACCTGCCCCACCAGGCAGAACTATAAGACAGGAAACAGTACCCTCCTAGACTGAGTCCTAGCAAGCTCACCATCCCGGATCTCTGAGATCAAGGTTCTCCTGGACACGCTAAGTGACCACTCCCCAATCCCACCTTCTTGTTGTCTAGTAAATTTATGAAAAGCCCACCCATTGTCATTGAAAGCAGGGTCTTGAGAAAGGGTAAACTTGGAGCCCTGAAATCAGCCCTTGCCCTGCATGACGGGACTCCTATTGACCTGGTGCCTACCCTTGATCAGGCCCTCAGTTACTTCATTAAGGGCTTTAGCTCCATCTATGACATCTATGCTTCGCTCACAAAAATAAAAATTTGGGGGCAGGCAAATGGCTGGATTGATGGGGAGGTCCTCTCCCACCTGAAAGAAAGGGACATACTGTGGGAAAAGGTCAGAAACACTGGTACAAGCATTACTACCAGTGTTACAGAACAGCCAGGAACAGCTGCACCAAGCTAATCCGGCTCGCCAGAGCCAACTGTCATAAGGCCCAGCTTTGCAATTCTTGGGGATGATGGGAAAAGATTCTGGGATGACATAAAAAGCATCCTTGGAAAGGGGGACAAGACACATCCTCAGCTGCTCAGTATCAGTAAAACCCCCCACTACAGACCCTCTAGCTATTGCGGAAACCTTCAATAAGGCCTTCACCGATCTTACCCCAGCGCTGCCACCTGTCTATTTTCAGCCTGGTTTGAACCATTCCAACAACATATCTACCGAGTGTTCTCACCCAACTTTCTACTTTAAAAGGGTGACGGTGAAGGAGGCCCTAACTATGGTCAAGAAAGGAGTAGGTAAGACCAGACTGGGCAGTGATGGGATAGACATGAAACTTCTATCCCTCACTTTGGATGTTCTCATAGTGCCCATTACCACGCTGTACAATAAGTCCCTGGCCCTTGCCCAATTCCCGGCAGTTTGGAAGCAGGTCCTAGTTACGCCAGTGCATAAAGGAGGTGATAAGTCTCTGGTAGCCAACTGCAGACCCATCTCGATCCTCTCCCCCCATCCAAGGCACTGGAAAAGATTGTGGCGGGCGAACTCATCAACTACCTCAGTAAGTATAATCTGCTATGCCCCATCTAGCATGGCTTCAGACAAAATCACAGTACCACTACTGCCCTGCTGGACTACACGGACTATGCACATAAGGCCCTGGATGAAGGCAAACTGGCGGGGTCTGCCTTTATTGACCTCACCAAAGCCTTCGATACAGTCAACCACCCCCTGTTACTGACCCAACTGCAAAACATGGGTGGGGCACCCAGTGCCCTTTGCTGGTTCCAAGGCTGCCTGATACGGAGAATCAATGTGTCAGAATTGGGCAAACAGTATCCAGCACAAGAGAGATATTATTAGGGGTATCCCAGGGAACAATACTGGGGCCCCTACTCTTCAGCCTCTTCCTAAATGACCTTCCCACAGCCTGTGACACCAAACTCATACTATATGCAGACAATGCTGTGCTCCTGAGCAGCAGCACGTCTCAGGCTGCCCTACAATCTGAGCTGCAGAACTCCTTCTCCAAACTCGAGGACTGGTTCTGTAGTCATAAGTTGCTACTGAACTACAAGAAGACCAAGGCCATACTTATATCCAGCCCCCACAACAAAAATAAGCACCACCCCTCATCATCTCCAACTCATGCAGTGAACCGCTGGAACAAGTCCATTTGTTCAAGTATCTGGGGGTCATAATAGATGATACCCTCACATTTGCGCACCATATTGACTCTCTGGTCAAGACAGTCAATACCAAGATTGGTGTCCGGGGGCCCTCCACCTCTCAGTCCACAGCTCATTAATATCTACTATTGACTATGGACTAGTGGTCTACGGGGTGGCAACGGATACAGCACTAACAAAGCCTGCAGACTCACCCTGGATGCTTAGCATGGCACGCACACCTGTACTCTGTACGAACGCGCAGATTGGCTGTCATTAAGAAACAGGGTCAAATTCCAGACTTGTATCCTTGGGAAGAAGGCTCTATTGCATAAAACACCACTTTGTGTAGCCAGTTTGATCAAGGTGTCCAAATCGTTGCAGGTCACCAGGGGGAGGACTAGAGAGGCCTTGGCTATCCCCTTCCGTCGCACCTCGCATGGGCAGTGTGCATTTGCCTACCAGGCCCCCCTCTGGATGAATGAACTCCCCGGGCACCTCTTAGCCACCAGTTGTCTGGCCCAATTCAAAACTGACCTCAAACAGCACCTGATAACATTCACTAAGTGCACTTGCCCCCAAGTCCAGCTACACCTGTGGTCTCTGAACCCCCAGCAAGCACTAGGCAGGCCTCAGGTACCCCTCCGTCTGTCCCTTCTCATGACCTGCCTCAGCAGTCAGTTCGCGTCATTCTCCTTCGGCACCTGCCACCCCACCTTCCCTCTCCCGCAACTCCCAGTCTCGTGAGTTTCCCTAACAGTCACTACGAATGCAAGCTGCCTGACCATGTCCCCTTGCACCTCACCATTTACTCTAGCATGTCTTCTCCACTCAGCTTCTCCTCACCCCCATTTCTCCCTATACCTTCTCGCCCTTCTTTCCTCACCCTTCCTCTCCACCGCAGTACCTACCTCTCTCTCGTACCTCCTTTCTTCACCCCACTGCCAGCTATCCCCGTCCCTCAGAACTACTGACGAGGCACTTTGTGGCTGCTTATTCCCCCCCTCCCACCCTCATAAAGTGTTTTTCTTGTTATTTTAACTTGTACCTATGCTTTAAGTTGTGCTGTAAGTTCTGAATCCAAGCTGTATCGTTCATTGTGATGTACCTTTGCTTTCTCCTATTGTACTTTGTTTTGCAGTCTATGACGTGGAACCTTTATAAAAGAGCTTGCGCTCAAAGGTCTCTTCTGAATCACCAAATAAATAAAAAGAACCAGAAGGGGTGCCTTCTGACCAAGGCGATACCCGTTCGTCTAAGCGAACTGCAGAAACCGCCCTTGAACCAGCTATCGCTAAAAAGAAAAAGAAAGAAAAACAGACCAACTGGCTCCTTGTTGTGGCAGTTATGCGGTTCTGACCGCAGAAGAAATAGCTAATGCTATACGCATTGTACAGTTTTTGCAAACTGGCCCAGCTGAACCGGTGCAACGCCCGTTTACTCCTCAACCAGTTCAGATTCCAGGAGATCCTTCTGAATGTGACTGTTCTTGGGATCAGGAATGTGAACTAGTTGATGAAGATGAAGAGGACTTTTATGGTCTTTTTGAACCAGAGGTATCTCCAGAACATGACGGAGGTATTTCTCCACCTGAGCAGTTGGAGGATACCCTTACACATTTTTCCTTTGTGAAAAAGGTGGCCGAAACCCTGCAGTTACTGGTTCAAGAATCCTCAGAGGAAGAGGAAGAACCAGATTATGTAGCAATGATAGATGTCCCTGCCACTAAAAGGTTGGTGATACCCATACATAAGTCTCTGAAGAGACAGACATTAAAAATTTTGAGTACTCCTACTTCTGTTCCTCCTGTGGATAAGAGGACAGATAGGGAGTACCCAGTGGCCAGGAATAGCACAGAATTTTTGTCTGGCCACCCCAGTCATGAAGGGTAGTCCAGACTGCTGTCTGTGAAAAGGCAAACATACCATTAGCTTCCCATCCTCCTGAAAAAGATTCTAGGAGAATTGACTCAATGGCAAAAAGGCGTACCTTAGCTCTTCCCTTATTGCCAGACAAGCTTTTTACATGGCTTATGCGGCAAGGTACCAGAAGAAACTATGGGAAGCAGTATCCTCTCTGGCAGCCAGAATTCCAGCTGATTTGGCTGCAGATTTGGGGGAAATGGCAAGGAGTGGAATAGAGACTTCTAAGCAGCAATTCCACATGGCAGTGGATGCCAGTGATTTGGCATCCAGGGTTTTGACTACTTCCATATTTATGAGAAGGTTTTCGTGGCTCAGAACCACAAACCTCTCTCAAGGCACCCAGACAAAGGCCATGGATTTTCCTTTGGTTCAGAATTCCCTCTTTGGGGAACAAACTGAAGCCTATATGAGGAAACTGGATAAATACAGAATCTCCTATCGGAGTGCTGCAGCCAAGGAAAAAGCTGCCACCCCTCAGGAACAGCAAGGTAGGGGAGGCAAAGGCAAGCCTTACCAGAGACCCTTCTGTCAGGTCCAGGCTTTCCCTGTCTATCAGCAACAGCGTGGATATTTTAGAGGAAGGGGCAGGAGAGGTGCCACTCATTCCAGCCCAGCTTCCCAACCCAGGACACCAGCTGAGCAAGCTCCCTGAAGAACCATGGGTCGCCTCCCCTGTTCCACTAGGAGGCAGACTTGCCCACAACCTCCAGAATTGGCAGTCCATAACATCAGACAAGTGGGTTCTGGAGGTGGTGGGCAGAGGCCTTGCTCTGAATTTTAAGTATTTTCCCAGGCTGAGAGCAAGACTGTTCAAACCTGCCTGTCAAGCATAAACCTCTCTACTGGAAGCAGAAGTAGCAACCCTCCTTTAGGACAGGGCAGTGGAATCTGTCCCAAAAAGGAAAAGAGTTGTACTCAAGGTACTTCCTGACCTTGAAGAAAAATGGGGAATGGTGACCCATTCTGGATTTAAGATTCCTGAACAAACAACTAGCAAAACCAGAATTCAAGATGGTCACTCTGGCCATGATATTACCCATTCTCAGGCAAGGAGACTGGTTGGCATCCATAGACCTCAAGGACACCTATTTCCATATTCCTATCAGACAGTCACACGGAAAATACATAAGGTTCTGACTGGCATCAGGCCATTACCAGTTCAGGTCCCTGCCATTTGGCCTGACTTCAGCTCTCAGAGTGTTCATAAAATGCCTGGCAGTGGTGGTAGCACACTTAAGGTGTTTAGAGGTCTCAGTATTCCCTTACCTGGATGACTGGCTACTGGTAGGCTAGTCTCAGCAACAGGTAGGGGCCTTAGCCCTCACTCAGAGCACCCTACATTCACTGGGCTTCTTAATAAATACCAAAAAGTCAGTTCTGAAGGCAGTCCAGCACCTGCGGTTCATAGATGCAAAACTGGACAAAGTGTTGGGAAGGGCAAGACTTCCACCAGACAGAGTGGACAGTCTAGTTCATTTAGTGGATTCTTTCAAGCTCCACTCTCCAAAACCAGCCATATATTCTTTGTGGCTGTTGGGACACATGGCAGCCTCAACAGCCATGGTACCAAGGGCAAGGTTTCAGAAGAGGGACATTCAGTTCCATCTGAAGTCGTTCTGGTCCCAGAGCAGAGATTCTTTGTCAAAACTGATTCCAGTGCCTTCCACACTACTTCAAGCTCTGCAGTGGTGGCAGGAAAGGGACAACCTCAGAGAAGGTGTCCCATTCCTCCAGGAAAGCCCCACAGAGGTACTTACCACAGATGCATCCCTTCTGGGATGGGGTGCGCATCTGGGGGAGCATACGGCTAATGGCACATGTTCCCCTCAGGAGTCTCTGCTGCACATAAACCTGTTGGAATTCAGAGCAGTGCTACTGGCTCTCTAGTCCTTTTCTTCCATGACTCAGGGGAAGGTGCTGCAGGTCAGGACAGACAACACCACAACCATGTTTTACATCAACAAGCAGGGTGGCACAAAGTCCACTCTGTTGTGTACAGAGGCCATGAAGAGTTGGAGTCTGGTCTACTCCCTCAAGGTAACTCTGCCAGCAGTTCACCTCCCTGGGAAGGACAATGTTCTGGTGGATTCTCTCAGTGGGATGAACCAGAACCACCACCAGTGATCACGGAATCACCTAGTCTTCGAGGACATCTTCAGGCAGTGGGGCACTCCAGAGATGGACCTGTTTGCAGCCCCAGACAACCACCAGTTGCCTCAGTACTGCTGCAGGCCTCCAGTTCTGGGCACAGTTCCAGTGGATGCACTTCTACTGGACTGGTCAGGGAAATTTCTGTATGCCTTCCCTCCATTTCCCTTGCTGCTCAGGGCACTGACTAAACTCAGGGGTCAGTCAGCGGTAATGATCCTGATAGCTCCAGACTGGGCCAGACAGCCTTGGTACTTGATACTGGTTGCTCTGTCATCTACCAGCCCAATTTGCCTCCCCAAGAGGTACAACCTGCTGACCTCCTCCCAAGGGAGAATCATGTACCCCAGCTTGGAGTCTCTCAGACTGAAGGCCTGGCTGTTGCAGAGTTAGAATATGCTGGATTGCAGCTCTCTGATTCTGTTCTGGATATCCTAAAGGCTTCCAGAAAAACAGCCACTAGGAAAACCTTTTCCTCCAAATGGAAGAGGTTCACCATATGGTGTAAACAAGAAGGTGTGGAGCCACAAGGGGTGCGCATTTCACTCCTGAGGGATTATCTGGCTCATTTATATTCTCTAGGCCTCAGGCCTTCTACTATGGGGTGCATCTGGCAGCAGTTTCTGCTCACTTGTCAGCAGGGAAATTTTCTTCCTTAGCCTCTGACCCTGTATTTAAACAGGTATTTAAAGGGTTACTACACTTACACCCCCCTCCCTATAGGGAGCCTACCCCTACATGGGATCTAAATATTTGCATAGCACAATTGATGCAGCCCCCATCGAGCCTATGTTCTTGGCAGAGTTAAAGTATGTGACATAGAAAACTGTGTTTTTAGTAGCCATCACTTCAGCAAGATGTAACAGTGAACTACAGGCCTTATCAGTGGAACCTAATTATATCTCTTTTTACAATGATAAAGTGGTGCTCCGAACAAATAGAACATTCCTCCCCAAGGTGGTCTCAGAATTCCACCTTAACCAGTCCATGAACTTGCCTCTCTTCTTCACTGAACACTGTAGTTCAGGGGAACGTAGGCTGCATAGCCTAGATGTAAACAGAGCTATCAGTTACTACTTGGATCTGACCAGAGGCCATAGGGATGATAATAGCTAGCTGTTCCTTACCTGTGGCGAAGTGGGCAGGGGTAAGCCTGCCACTAAAAGGACCATCGAAAGATGGACAGTGTCAGGCATCCAGTTTTATCAGAAACTAGGGAAGGATCCCCCTGTGGGCCTGAGGGCTCATTCTACCAGGGGTACAGCTGCTACTATAGCAGCTGCAAGAGATATTCCCTTGTCTTAAATCTGTAAAGCAGCTACCTGGAAAACTGTACATACATTTACCAAGCATTATAGCCTGGATGTGCAGACTAGAAGTGATGCCAGATTTTGGACAGCAGTATTGCAGAGCCTCTTTCCTAAGCAGGTTATGTGCCCTCCTCCAAGGGAACTGCTTGGTAGTGTGCATATGTTAGAATACATTAGGACTTCTTGTAGTCTGAAGAAAAAATTACTTACCACGGTAATGTTGTTTCTTCTAAAGGTGTCCTAATGTATTCTGACCTCCCCCACCCCCCGTCCCTCCTACCAGAACCATGAGTCTCTGCACTCCAGCTCATACACTTTGTTTGTTTACTTTAACAGTTATTTTTTTCCTATTAGGCATCTGTGACTTGAGTCTTTAGCCCACACTGGGGTTGGTAGGTCCTAGTGAAATTCCTATATAAATGCTAATAAGCATATCCAGTTGTTTTCAATCTTTTATAAAGCTTTCTTAGGGTGTTCATAAGAATCTGACAGTTGAGTAGAATGTACCAGGGGACAGTGATTTGAAACCGAGCGCATGCCTACTTAGAATGTAGGCTTTAACTCTTTCCTCTCCAGGGCAGTACAACAAGAAGGTCTTACTGCATATGTCAGAATACATTAGAACTCCTTTAGAAGAAACGACATTACTGTGGTAATTTTTTCTTCCCTGACTGCTAGTGGTGCAGATGGACAACATGTCTGTAGTATACTACATCAACAAATGGGGGAGCACTCACTCCTAGCCCGTTTGTTCGGAGGCCATGAGAGTCTGGTACTGGGCCATCGAGCATGACCTGGAACTCTCAGCCGTCCATGTTCCAGGCATCCAAAATGCCCTGACTGACAGTCTAAGCCAGTCCAGGTTGAGAATGAACAAGTGAGAACTCCTGTCCTCAGTGGTTGAACACTTGTTCAACAAGTGGGGCTTTCCAAAGTTGGACCTTTTTGTGTCCCCACTCAACGCAAAACCACCACTTTTCTGCTGACTCAATCCAGGACCTGGAGTTTTGTGGCATGACGAGTTGTCCCTCTCCTGGAAAGGGAGGTTCCTGTATGCCTTCCATTCCTTCCTGCTCCTGCAGAGGGTTATACTCAAGCCTTAGTCAAAGGGGGCAGAGATGTTTCTCATAACTCCCTACTGGCCGCATCAGATTTGGTTCCCCCTGCTGTAGCAGATGGCAGTGGAACTTCCAGTATCCTTGCCCCTGTGCACCGGCTTGCTCTCCCAGAAACAGGGCAGTCTGGTCCATCCAGACCTCAAGTCTTTGCATCTCCATGCGTGGCTCCTGCAGACATAGCTATCACCCATTTTGGGGTGTCTTCCAGGGTTGCTGATGTCCTGGTGGCTGCCAGGAAACCTTCCACGAGGGCCACCTATGCCATGAAGTGGAAGCGCTTCTCCCTGTGGGGCACTATTTGCCACCTGGATTCCTTCACCTGCCAGGTGAATCTGATTCTGGAGTACCCCCTCTCCCTTTCAGACTCCGGTCTGGGGTACTGTTCGTTTAAGGTGCGCCTTTCCACCATCTCTGCGTATCATGCACCTATTGAGGGCAAGGCTGTTGCCCAGCTGGAAATCTCCCATGCATTCTTGCAGGGTATGCTGCACTTGAAACCTCCCATTCAAACCCCAGGAAATCTTACTGTATTCTGACAAAAGCAGTATGATCTCACCATAGGACTGCCCTGGAGCCGAAATGGTTACTAGAACCTATGCTAATAATGGAATACTAGGCTGGAACTCGGTTTTCAAATCACTGTCCCTGGTTACACTTCCTGCAACCATCAGATTCTTTACTCCGCTTGCCTCAGTAAAACATCTCCAGAGAGCTTTCCTTCACTTTAACGGAAGAAATAATTTCTCAGTTTGTTTTAAAAGTCCGTTTTATTTATTCAATTTTTGAAGCACTGTCCTTGGTTCGCAGGTAGAATTGGTTAGATTAGTGTAGTTTTGGGTTAGTCTTTCGGTTCCTCCTCGGTTTTTCCAACCGAGAAGGAACCAAGGTCATTCTGTGTATTTGTTTAAATTTAAATTACTGTTACATCCGGTAAGGCAGTTTTTCTTAAGTTTAAAACCTACCGGGGTAATTCTCGGTTTTACTTGGTTTAAAAAAACAATCACTGTCACAGACCAAGAAGTGAACGGGCCCCACAGGTTTACAACAGCGTACAGAGTGTAGGGAACTGTTCGCAAAGGCAGATCCTCATATTATTTGTGTGTTTTGCTTGGGGTTTGACCCCCTCAAAAGGGACTGTGCAATCTGTAAAAACTTTCCACAGTTGATGCTTGATAGGTGCTTAATACGACTGCCGGAAAGGATGTCTGAAAAGGCTGATGAACCAGCTGCAGACAAACTGATTTCTGATCAAAAAGAACCGGATGATCAGCCCTCTGACAAGGGTGATGGTTCTTCCACCAAAAAGAAGACTGCTGACCCTGTCACTAACCCAGTAGCCGCAGGTAAGAGAAAGAGAAAAGCATTCAGTGGTTGAACCGCAACCAAGTACTCCGGTTCCAACCGCTAAGGAAATAGCCAACGTTATCAAAATAATTCAGTCGCTAAAACCGGTAACACCGGTCCAGTTTCAGAAGCGGACGCATTTGGATGCCTCAAGTTCCACTCCGGTTCCCAGTTCATTGGAACCAGAAGTGGACACTTTTGATGAGGATTATTATGGTGGTGATGACGATTTTGAGGATGAGGACTAAGGTGAACCCATTGACCCAGATATTTCACCGGATTCTCATCATCTTAACTCCCCTGACAAGGGAACTGAGGACTTTACCTCTCATTTTAAATTTGTGAAACAGGAGGCTTTGTCGTTGGACCTCCCAACACAGGAATCAACAGATGAGGAGGAGGAACAGGACTATAGGGGCATGATGGATGTTCAGGCTCCTAAAAGGGTTTTGCTCCCCATCCATAAGTTCCTGAAAAAGCAGGTGATAAAAATCTTGCATACCCCAGCTTCTATTCCACCAGTTGATAGAAAGGTGGACAAGATATATTGGGTGGCTAAGGGTGGAGTCGAGTTTCTGTTTGGCCGCCCTAGCCACGAGGGTGTGGTACAGGCAGCAGCCTGTGATAAAGCAGGTATTCCCCTGGCATACCATCCTCCTGACAAGGATTCCAGAAAGCTGGATTCTGTTGCAAAAAAGATGTATCTGTGTTCCTCCCTGGCAATTAGGCAGGCTTCATACATGGCCTATGTTGCCAGATTCCAAAGGACATTCTGGGACACTGTCCTACAGATTACAAAGTCAGTGCCAACACAAATGGCAACAGACCTGGAGTAAGCTGCCAAGAGAGGGACAGAGGCTTCCAAAGTTCAGTTCAGAATGGCTGTGGATAGCAGTGATACTGCAGCCAGACAGATGGCTTCTTCAGTGTCTTTGAGAAGATTTGCTTGGCTCAGGACTACCAGTCTGACCCAGGACACTCAGTCCAAGGCCATGGACCTCCCATGTGAGCCTTCGTCTCTGGACAGCAGACTGAGGCTTACATGAGGAAAATGGACGAATACAAAACAGCACATCAAAGTGCTGCTGCTAAGGGGAAGGCTCCTACCCCACAAAAGCAGCATGCTAGGGGTCATAGAGGCAGACCTTACAGGCCATTCTTCCAGCCTCAGGCATATCCACATTATCAACAGCAGAGAGGCTATTTCAGAGGCAGGGGCAGGAGAGGCACTAACCGCACTAGCCCCAGCATCCAGTCAGCACCTCAGTCTAAGCAGACACCCTGAGGCATCTGCTTGGGTCGCCTCCCGAGGACCAGTAGGTGGCAGGCTGACCCACTATCTCCAGGAATGGCAATCCATCACTACAGATCAGTGGGTCCTGGAGGTAGTGGGTCAGGGCCTTGCACTCCATTTCAGATTCAGACCAAGACTGAGGGCAAGAGTTTTTCAACCTTCCTCCCCCCAGAGACATTGTTACTGGAAAAAGAGGTGTTAAATCTGCTTTCACTAGGAGCAGTGGAGCCAGTTCCTCGCTTACAGAAAGGAAAGGGCCTTTACTCAAGATACTTCCTCACAGCCAAGAAAACAGGGGAGTGGCGACCCATATTGGATCTCAGATACCAAAGCAGGCATTTACTGAAAGTAAAATTCAAAATGATCACCTTAAAAACAATTCTACCAACTTAAAGGCAAGAGGATTGGTTGGCATCTCTGGATCTAAAGGATGCTTACTTCCATATCCTCATGAGGCAGTCTCACAGATAGTTCTGAGGGTCAGGCTTCCATCAGGCTACTATCAGTTCAGAGCAATGCCTTTCGGCCTTACCTCTGCCCCGAGGGTGTTCACAAAATGCTTGGCAGTAGTTGAGGCACACTTACGGAGGCAGGTAGTGGCAGTCTTCCCATACCTGGACGACTGGCGTTTAGTGGGGCAGTCTTTTCAACAGGTCATGCAATCTTTGGCCTTAGCACAGTATCTGTTACAGTCCTTGGGCTTCTTGATAAACCAGCATAAGTCAATGCTGCAACCAGTACAGCTCCTGGAGCAGAATTGGATTCAGTCAGAGGAAAGGCTTTTCTTCCTCAGCTGAGGGCAGACACTCTCAGGCAGCTGGTAGGTTCTTTCAAGCCTCACAGCCTCTGGCCGGCCAGACATTTTCTCCAGTTGTTGGGCCACATGGCAGCCTCAACTGCCACAGTGTCAGGAGCATGATTTCAGATGAGGAATATTCAATATCACATCAAGCATTACTGGCATCAAAGAAAGGACAAATTGTCAAAGTTGGTCCCAGTCACTCAAACATTTGTGCAGGCACTCCAGTGGTGGCAGGATTTGGGAAACCTCAAACAAGGGGTCCCATTCCTCCAAGAGCAACAGTCTCTGGTGCTCACTACAGATGCATCCCTTCTAGGGGTGGGGAGCACATGTAGGGGAGCATACTGTCCACGGTACGTTGGCTCAAACAGGAGTCATTACTGCACATAAACCTGTTGGAGCTCCTGGCACTTAAGGCATTCGCCAACATGCTGAAAGGAAAAGTGGTCCAGGGCAGGACAGACAACATGACCACTATGTACTACATCAACAAACAGGGAGGCATAAGGTCCAAACCCCTGTGCACAGAAGCTATGAGAATATGGACCCTGGCCTATTCCCTAGTCAGTGGGCTGTCAGCAAACCCCCCTTCCAGGGAAGGACAATGTGCTGGCAGATGCACTGAGCAGAATAAATCAGAACCATCATGAATGGTCCTTAAACAAGCAAGTACTGCAGCTGGTGTTCAGAAGGTGGGGCACTCCAGAAGTAGACCTCTTTGCTTCCCCAGACAACTACCAGCTCCTTCTGTATTGCTGCAGACCTCCACTGAAGGGCACAGTACCACTGGACGCATTGATCCTGGATTGTACAGGGAAGTTCTTGTATGCCTTCCCTCCCTTCCCACTATTACTAAGAGTCCTGAACAAGCTCAGGTCCCAACCAGTCACAGTGGTCCTCATTGCCCCAGATTGAGCCAGGCAACCATGGTATTCCCTAGTCCTGTTCCTGTCAGTAGCCAAGCCAATCTGCCTACCCAGGAGGCACAATCTGCTGACCTCCTCCCAGGGCAGATCCTCTATTCCAACCTTCGATCTCTCAGACTCAAAGCCTGGTTCTTGAGGACCTAGAGTATGTAAACTTGAATCTCTCAGAAGAGGTAAATGGGGTAATGGAGGTCCTTAGGGTATACAGAAAACCTACCACCAGAAAAATGTATACTTCTAAGTGGAAAAGATGTGCTTTGTGGTGCAGATACAAAAAATTTAGACCATACCCAGGCTGGCTTCTCAGTAGTTCTTGACTATCTCACCCATCTTCATTCCCTAGGCCTCAGGACCTTCACTTTGAAGGTGCATTTGGTTGCAGTATCTGCTTACCTGTCAGCAGGTAAACTGTCCTCTTTGGCCTCTAATGCAGTGTTCCAAAAGTTTTTTAAAGGATTACTGCATTTGCACCCTCCTCATAGAACCCCTACCCCTGTGTGGGATCTAAACATTTGCATAGCACAGCTTTTGCAGCCTCCTTGCGAACCCATGTCTTCGACTGACCTTAAGTATGTAACTTGGAAGGCTGTGTTTTTAGTGGCCATTACTTCTGTCAGAAGGATTAGTGAGATTCAGGCCTTGTCCATGGAGCCCAATTATGTGGCCTTCCACAGGGACAAGTTGGTACTCGGGACTAATAACACATTTCTTCCTAAGGTGGTATCTGACTTTCACATTAATCAGTCCATCACCCTGCCAGTTTTATTTACTGAACATTCCTCTTCAGGTGAGCGTAGGCTGCATAGCCTGGACATCAAGAGGGCTATTGGCTACTACCTAGATCAGAGAGGAGTTCTGCAGAGCCTGTTTCCTAAATAGGTCCTCTGCCCGCCTCCAAAGGCACTGCTTGGGTAGTCTGCATTTGTCAGAATACAGTAAAATTTCCTGGGGTTCGAAGAAAACATTACTTACCATAGTAATCATGTTTCTTCTAAGGGAATCTTACTGTATTCTGAGCTCCCATCCTTCCTCCTCTGCTAGTAGCTACAGGGCTCTATTCACTCCTGCATCACTGATGTTGGAAACCTGTGGGTACCTTTTAGTTTTTTGGCATCTGTTGACTTGAGTCTTAGAGATGCCGCCTGTTGTTGTTGGAGTTTTTGTTCCCCTAATAGGGGTGTTTAAGGGTAGTAAACTTAGTTTGGTTAGTTAGTATTTAGCTTCTGCATGTTTCGTAAGAATGTGACAGTTGCAGGAAGTGCAACCAGGGACAGTGATTTGAAAACCAAGCTCGGGCCTAACATTCTACTATTAGCATAGGTTCTGTTAACCATTTCGGCTCCAGGGCAGTCCTATGGTGAGACCATACTGCTTTTGTCAGAATACAGTAAGATTCCCATGGAAGAAACAAGATTACTATGGTAAGTAATGTTTTCTTCTGGACCCTGTTCCACCATGCGATCTTCTTTTTATGTTGGAAATGCTCACTCTGCCTCCCTTTGAGCCAGCTGTGAGTTGCGAGCTACACTTTCTGTCATGGAAAGCGTTGTTTTTAATTGCTGCTGTTTCTTCTCAGAGGATTTCCGAGCTTCAGGCTCTGATGTGCAAGGAGCCTTACTTAGTTTTTCACAAAGACAGGGTGTCTTTGTGCACCAGTCCTAAGTTTTTGCCTAAGGTGTGATGCCTTAAGTTTACGTTAAACCAGTCCATCCACCAACCTGTTTATTTCCTTGAGTATTCTAATCAGGGGGATGCCTTATTGCATACTCTGAATGTTCACAGGGTACGCCGTTCTTACACAGATTACACCCAACTGGCTAGAAAGACTGATCAGTTGTTTTATTAATTTGCCCCTAAGAGAGAAGGGGCACGTTTTTCAAAACAGTGTTTGTCAAAATGGTTGGCAAATTGCATTATTTACTGTTACCGCAAGTACAACAGGGCCTTGCCTGCAGTGGTGAAAGGCTACTCCACGAGAGGTATGTTGCCTCTACCGTCTGTTTCAGGAATATGTCTGCTGCGGACATTTGAGCAGCTGCCACTTGGAGCTCCATTCATCCAACACTACAGTCTGGACATTGCTTCCAGACGCAAGGCCAGTTTTGGCCTAGCTGTCCTTCAGGGCCTTCTTTCATGAGCTGCCTGCTTTTGCCTTTTTGCTTCCTCCTGGCTGACATTTGGTCAGTTCTGGTACTGCTTGTGACTCAGTCTTACCTGTGTTGCCTGCTGCAAGAGCCCTCTCGAAGTAAGATAGTATAGTTATGTAAGAAATTACCATAACAGTAAATCTTCGAGAGGACCGCTTGCAGCAGGCACTGCTTTCCCTACCTCCTTCCCCCGATTGCTACTTCTCCTTCCCATTTATTCTGCTCTTCCTCAGCTCTGAGGAATTGCCTCGGTTCTCCATTTTTGCTTTCTGCGTTGGGGTCTTGGAAGGGAGAACTGAGGTAGGTCTGGGGGACTGCCCCTTTATAGGATAGGCGGACGTCAGTATACTGATGTTGGTAGGAGCAGTCTCTCATGATAGACTGCTAGCTAGAAGTTTTCTATGTGGTCCTGGTGCCTGGCAGCTTCAGTCCAGCCGGTGTTGTCTGCTGCAAGAGCTCCTCTCAAAGATCTACTGTTATGGTAAATTCTTACATAACTGTACTTTTGCTGTGAGCAAGGGAGGGTGACCAGCGGGGTACCCCAAGGGTCAGTGTGTGGACTGGTCCTCTTTAATGTCTTTTATGTGACATAGCAGAGAAGCTGGAAGGGAAGATCTTCCTCTTTGCGGATGACACCAAGATCTGCAACAGGGTGGACACTCTGAGGGGGCGGGGGGTAGAAGGGATGGTCAGGGATTAGAAACAAAAAACTAGAGGAGTGCTTGAGGATATTGCAGCTGGGTTTTAATGCAAAATAATGCACTTGGGCCAGAGTACAAAATGGGGGGGAGTGATGCTGACAACAACTAAGCAGGAGAGATGTGAGGCTAATTATATCAGATGAACTAAAGGTGGCCAGGCAGTGTGACAGAGCATTCAGGAGGGCTATTGGGATGCTAGGGTGCATTGGTAGAGGTATCACCAGGAGGAATAGGGAGATTGTGTTGCCCTTCTATAGATTACTGGTGAGAGCCCACCCTGAGTTCTATGTCAAGTTCTGGAGACCACATCTCAGCAAAGACATAGACAGAGGGGAAGCAGTCTAGAAGACAGCTACAAAAATTATGCAGGGGCTGCATCAGAAGTTCTACAAGGAAAGGCTAAGGGAACTCAATATGTACACCCTGGAGGAGAGGAGGGAGGGGGATAAGATAGAGACCTTTGAATGCCTAATGGGGATTAATAAGCTGGGAGTATCTTTCAGAGAAAAAGTTGCTCTAGAACAAGGGGATATGCTGTAAAGTTGGAGGGAGGGAGGCAGATTGATGTGAGGGAGTACTTCTCTTTACAGAAAGGGTGGTGGATTCCTGGAACAGCCTTCCAGTGCAGGCAGTGTGTATGAAACCAGTGGTGGAATTCAAAAATGCCTTTGATAGGCACAAGGGACTCATTGGGGTAAGAGGGAAGAGGCAGCACCATAGATCAAGTAGAGTCTGCAGCAAAGATGAAGATAATAAAAATAGG
This sequence comes from Neoceratodus forsteri, assembly GCA_016271365.2. Lineage (NCBI taxonomy): Eukaryota > Metazoa > Chordata > Ceratodontiformes > Ceratodontidae > Neoceratodus > Neoceratodus forsteri. The sequence goes on from CM028133.1 coordinate 670,261,856, forward strand.
CAGATTGGGTGGGCCCTGTGGCCCTTATCTGCCCTCATTTTCTGTGTTTCTTAGCCACTGCTGGCATCGCCAGTCCATTCTGTGGCTCCCTTCATCAGTTGTTCCAACAACATCAAAGTGCAATACAGTCCTGACCTCATGGGCTTGCAGGAGGATTTAGAGGAGGAATATGAGGGAGATCAGTTTCTGGCCACTCTCTCTAGTTCTGCCCTCTCATCCCTTAGTGAGGACTTGGTGGATTATGCCCAGAGATCTCCTTCTGAGGATCTGTCTTTCCAAAGCATAATGCAACAAATGCAGTCTGTCTTTAGCTTTGCTGTGGAAGAAGAAGATTCCACAAAAAGGAATCTCATTAAATTTTTGGAGGTGCCCTGCTCCCCTTCTATTAGTGTTCCACCTTTATATCCTTAATTTGCCGTGTGAAACAGACCAAGCTCACTGCCTGCAGTTCCTAGAAAGGCTGATAAGCAGTATCCTGCATGTGACAGGGTTGAATAAGGCCCTGTCCCATTTATTGTGCAGAAAGAGTTAAATGCAAGGATCTGTGCTATCCTCTCCTTTCAAACAACATGAAGTCTTGCTGTATTCTGACTAACTGCAGTTAGCTCCAGCCTTTAAACTGCCCTGGAGAACAAAGGGTTAACTTTCTATGCAGTGCATAGAATGCTGAGCTCGAGCTTGATTGAGGTCCCAGTCTGCAGTCGTTTGAAACCCAACCGTCAGATTCTTTACTTCACCTCACTGAACAGTCGTTCCGGAGATTTCTCCTTCAGCTCGGTTCGAAAAGTCGGTAAAGTGCCGGTAGAAGTTGTCGTTTTTTAACCAAATTTGTTCCGCTTAGTCGGTTCAGGCAGGCTGACTTACTTTGTCCAGGACTGGATGTCTATTACCTCAGACAAGTGGGTCCTGAAAGTAGTAAGCCAGGGACTGGTTCTCAGCTTCAAAAAATTTCCGAAGATGAGAGCCAGATCTTTTCCACCTGCAGGTCTCTCAGAAACCCTTGCCCTAGAGGCAGAGGTTTCATCTCTTCTGGCCTTAAGAGCCATAGAGAGAGTTCCTACCCTACACTGGGGCAAAGGTCTGTACTCCAGGCACTTCCTTACCCCAAAAAAGACGGGGGAGTGGCGACTCATCCTAGATCTAAGATACCTCAATAAACATCTTTTAAAACCAAAGTTCAAGATGGTAACTCTGGGAATAATTCTTCCCTCTCTAAGGCCAGGGGGCTGGCTAACCTCCCTGGACCTCAAAGATGCCTATTTTCACATTCCCATCAGGTGCTCCCACAGAAAGTACCTCAGGTTCAAGTTGCCCTCAGGCCACTATCACTTCAAAACAATGCCCTTTGGTCTAACATCAGCCCCAAGGGTTTTCACAAAGTGCCTAGCAGTAGTCGTTGCCTTTCTAAAAAGGCAAAAGATTTCCATCTTTCCATATCTGGACGGGTGACTCATAGTGGGTCAGTCTCCAGACCAAGTCAAGTCAGACCTGCAAGTGACCCAGCAAGTGCTCACTTCTCTAGGATTTCTTCTCAACCTCCCCAAGTCAGTTCTCAAGCCAGTGCAGCTACTTACCTTTATGGGGCAGAGCTGGATACTGTCAAAGCAAGAGCCTTTCTTCCCCTGGAAAGGGACAGAGTTCTTATAGAACTGGCTTCTTCCTTCAGCCTTCAAGTATCCTGACCAGCAAGGCATTTCCTTCAGCTCTTGGGCCACATGTCAGCTTCTACAACAGTGGTACAAGGGGCAAGATTCCAGATATGGGACATTCAGTTCCATCTGAGGGCCTTTTGGTCCCAAAGGAAGGATCCCCTTACCAAACTGATTCCAGTGACTCGGACTCTGATCCAAGCCCTCCAGTGGTGGCAGGGTCAGGACAATTTAAGGCAAGGGGTCCCATTTGTCACTCAGTCTCATTCAGTGGTCCTTACCACAGATGCTTCCCTTCTGGGCTGGGGAGCCCATCTCGGGGCCCTCACTGCCCAGGGACTGTGGTCCCCTCAGGAATCCCTTCTTCATATAAATCTCCTAGAGCCCAGGGCAAATTTTCTGGCCCTGCAAGCTTTCTCTCAGTCAGTGCAGAACAAGGTGGTTCAGGTCAGAACAGAGACCACCACCACCATGTGGTACATCAACAAGCAGGGAGGCACTCAGTCTATGGCCTTATGCACGGAAGCCATGAAGTTGTGGTCCCTGGCTTATTCCCTGCAAACCTCTCTGATAGCAGTCCACCTTCCAGGGAAGGACAGTGTGATAGCAGATGAACTGAGCAGGATCTCACAGGGCCATCACGATTGGTCCCTGGACCCTCTGGTGTTAAAGGTGATTTTTTCAAGGTGGGGCACTCCAGAGATGGATCTCTTTGCAGCCCCAGACAATCACCAACTTCCTCTCTTTTGTTGCAGACCCCCAGTCTTGGGCTCAGTCCCTCTGGATGCTCTGATTCTGAACTGGGAAGGGAAATTTCTGTATGCCTTCCCTCCCTTTCCTCTGCTGTTCAAAGTTCTAGTCAAGATAAGGTCACAACCTTGCAAAGCGATTCTGATTGCTCCAGACTGGGCCAGACAGCCTTGGTACCCCCTGTTGCTGTCTCTAGCAGTCCATCTTCCCCTGTCTCTTCCCAGGAATTACAACCTGTTAACCTCCTCTCAGGGGAGGATTTGGTATCCCAATCTTCAGTCTCTCAATCTCAAGGCATGGCTCTTGAAGAGTTAGAGTTTGCAGATTTGCATCTGTCTCAGGGGGTTCTGGATATCCTCAAAGCCTCTCAAAAGCCCGCCACTAGAAAGACCTATAACTCCAAATGGAAGAGATTCAGCATTTGGTGTTCCAAGAAACATATTTCCCTAGACACTGCTGAATTCCCTACAATTCTGGATTATGTGGTCCATTTGAATGGCTTAGGCCTCAGACCAGCTACTCTCAAGGTGCATTTGTCAGCTGTTTCTGCTTTTCTATCAGTGGGGAAGTCTAACTCACTATCATCTCATCCTGTGTTCTGTAAATGTTTTAAGGGAGCTTCATACTAATCCCCCCTTTAGAGATCCTGCCCCTGCCTGGGACTTAAATGTTTGCATTGCTCAACTTATGCAACCTCCCTTTGAACCTACAGTATGTCCTCAACAGAGCTTAAGTACTTGACTTGGAAAACTGTGTTTTTAGTAGCCATTACCTCTGCCAGACGTATCAGTGAATTGCAAGCCCTGTCAGTGGAACCTGATTTTATCTCCTTTCGTAGGGATAAAGTGGTCCTTAGAACCAATAGAAGGTTCTTGCCCAAAGTGGTTTCAGATTTTCACTTGAATCAGTCTGTGTCTCTTCCTGTCTTCTTCACTGATCATTCTTCTTCAGGAGAGAGGAGGCTATACAGTTTAGATGTTAAAAGAGCCCTTAACTACTACATAGAGCGTACCAAGGGTCACAGGTTTGATTCCCTCCAGTTGTTCTTTACTTATGGAGAAGTGGGAAAGGGCAAACCTGCCACCAAGAGAACTATTGCCTGGTGGATTGTGTCTTGTATACAATTCTGCTATGAGAAACTAGGAACAATTCCACCCTCAGGCCTGAGGGCTCACTCCACCAGAGGTACAGCTGCTTCCCTGGCTGCTGCCAGGGATATCCCTTTCTTAGAAATTTGTCAGGCAGCTACCTGGAAAACAGTCCATACCTTTACCAAGCATTACTCTCTGGATATCCAGGCTAGGAGTGATGCTCGGTTTGGCACAGCAGTACTTCAGAGCCTATTCCCAAAGTAGGTTCTCTCCCTCCTCCATGGAGGTACTGCTTGGTAGTCTGCAGTTAGTCAAAATACAGCAAGACTTCATGCTGTTTGAAGAAAAAATTACTCACCTTAGTAACTGTGTTTCTTCTAATGGAGTCTTGCTGTATTCTGACCTCCCTCCCTGCCTCCCCTCTCAGAACCTGGGGAAGTGGTGGGCAGGTGCAGTGTTGCACCTCAGGGGTGCTTCTTATACCCCCTCCTCTTTTTGTTTGGGTGTTTGTTTTATTGTTACTCTTATTTGGATTGGTTTGGGGTTTCCTGACTTGAGTCTTCCTTGGGAATTCAAAACTCTTGTTGCCAGTTGGCTAGTAAAAATTTTACAGTTTCCACATAGGGTAGTTGGTGAGTTTTTGCTTGTAAGAATCTGATGGTTGGATTTCAAAGGGCTGCAGACAGAGACCTCAACCGAGCTCGAGCTCAGCATTCTATGCACTGCATAGAACGTTAACCCTTTGTTCTCCGGGGCAGTTTAAAGGCTGGAGCTAACTGCAGTTAGTCAGAATCCAGCGAGACTCCATTAGAAGAAACAGAATTACTAAAATGAGTAATTTTTTCTTTCTGTCTCTTGCCTGTCTGGTTATGCAACCAGATCTTTCTCTTGAGACCTAGTAACTGATCACTCTGACAGTCTCGCAATTCTCCACTTCTCGCTATCTCGCTGTAGTCCCTTGCTGTTTCTGTCTTTTCTTCTCCCTTGCATATCTGCGGTTATAAAAACTATATGTGAATCTTTATGTGAAACTGTGATCCCTTGGTTTGAAATGTATATAGTTAATACTGTTGAAAAGATTGCAAAAAGCTATTTGGAATTTAGAGGGTTAACCCGAGATGCAATTTGAGCTTCTCTCATGCTTGTTTGCAAACTGTTTTGCAGAGCTGTCAGCAGGGGGTCAGCTTGGGACAGTGTTCTATTTGTTGCACCTGCAAAGACACTGGCAAGAACATTTTGTGAGAAACAGGATGTCTCTTAATGAGTTCCCAGGCAAAGACTTGTGAAAAGAGCAGGAATACATTTGCTAAAGTGAGAGACTGAAATTTGGAACTAGAGATACCCTCTGATGAAGGACTTTGTTTTCTCTGAACAATTTTTATTTTTTATTTTACTCTTATTGATAATAAAAAAACACTACTTGCGAATTTTGAAACTGCTCCTGGTTTTCCTATACTTCATGACCTGTGCCTCGACGACACTGCTAAGTCTTATTATGCAAGCCAGCCAGAAACTGACACTGTAGTTATAATCACTGCTCATGATAGGTCTAGGGCCCCTAGACACACGAGTACTTTGGCCCCTGATAAAGAATCTAGGAGGCTGGATGTGATGTGCAAACATACTTATGCCTCTGCATCATTGGGCCTTAAGACTGCAAACTAACAGGCCCATATGATCAAATACTAGAGCATCCCATGGAAAGCTACTCGTACTGCTACCTAGGCTTTGCATGATGGCGCTGCTAAGAATGGGCTCCTTTAAAACATTGCTTGCTGGTGCTGAGGTTGGCAAAAGTCTGTTGTGCTCAGTTTATTTATTTATTTAAAATTTTGGTAACCAGGTAGTCCCACTTAGACCATGAATTGTCCCTTTTTCAGGGGCAACCGGGGATTAGTTACAAGTGCCTAATATGAAAAAGAAAGTTCAGCACATACGATTGAGAATTGTACAACTCAACAAGTACATGACAGTGGTTCTACACGTACGACTTAGAAGTTATATAGAGTTCACAGGTAGAGGACAAAGCGTGTTAGCAGATACAACAGTTTATGATGTCTCTGATGCCTTCTGCCAGGGCTGCTGCTTCTGGCATTTGGATGATGAGATATTCTTGGCTTAGAGTTGCTGGCTTTGCCAATGATTTGCAACAGGCAATTTTGAATGCTCTTTTTAAAGAGTTGAAACTGTTTGGCTATGATGTTGAAGAGACCCTACAAGATCTTCAGACTTCTACAATGATTCTAAGGTCTGTAAATTCCCTGTATCCCACCCCTGCTAGAGGTCATGATTGGGGCTCCTTTTGTTTGCCTGCTGCCTGAGGTAGTCATGCCTACCATCAGCAAGGGCGTGGCAGAGGAGGTGACCCCCTTCTGGGTCCCCTTCCCCTGGTACCCACTCAGAAGTACACAAAGGAATCTGTTCCAGTGGCCCTGCCGCTCCCAGTTCCACTTGACTTTCTTCCATCTCTCCCTCCACCTCAGCCGTTGCCTCCGGGGGTGAGTGTTGGGTGGGCAGGATCTCCCTGCATCTGAAACAGTGGAAATCACTGCAGATGACTGGGTTCTGGAGATAATTGCAAGGGGGCGTGCTCTGGAGCTGTTACAAATTCCTCCCTATCATCTTCTGCCACCTTCCTTTTACCCTCCATGCCATTTATCCCCTTCTAAAGGAAAAAGTTCTGCCTTTATTCCAAAAATGTGCCATAGACAGTCGACCCAGTGGTGTAGAGGGCTGAGGTGCTGGCACCTTACCTCTTCCCATGCCGACAACCTGGGTTCGGGAGCGACCTTGGGTCTTGGAGGGTCAGACGGGGAGGAGAAGGATCGGGCATCCAATGGACTGCTCTCATCTTCCGGGGAGGGAGGGTGGGGATGATTGCTGAGACATTGGCTCCTGGCAGTGGCCAGGAGCTGGTGCAGGCTCAAGGATCGATGTGTGTGGATTAGCGTGGGCTGGCGTCAGGCGTGCTGCATGCATGGCGCCATCCTTGACGCTAGTGCGTGCTTGTGCCATGAGGGACTAAAGGGAAAAAACAGCACCAGTCCTGCGGTGCGAGTGACGGATGGCTTCGACGGCGCTGAAGCAGATCCACTTAAGCCAGCTCCCCTTCAGCCCCCAGCCTCCAGGTCTTCTGCAGTGTGCGGGATAAATCCCTGCTGTGACGTGACCTGGGATGGCAGCACAAAAAGTGTTCGAGCTCTGACTGGGTCCGGGGCAGCAGCTGAAAAGACATCTGAGAAGAGGGGAACCATAGGACCACCACCCAGCTGAGGAGGCAAAAAGAAATGATCAAAAGAAAAAAAAAAAGTGCCACAGAACCAGTTCCTCCTCAGAAGAGAAACAAACTTCTGTTCCAGATGCTTCCTAGTCCGAAAATGGGCAGGAGATCCGTGTCCCATGTTGGATGTCAGGGATCTCAGCCTGTACATTGAATACAAAAAGTTTTGAATGGTGTTCCTGCAAGCGCTGATCCCTCTTCTGCAAAAAAGGGGGCTGTCTCTGTTCTCTGGATAGGATAGATAGACACCTTCCAGGTCCCCTCCAGAAATGTGCCATAGAACCAGTTCCTCCTCAGGAGATAAATAAAGGGTTCTATTCTAGATACTTCCTAGTCATAAAATGGACAGGGGATCTGCATCCTGTGTTGTATCTCAGGGATCTCAACCTGTACAGCGATCTGTAATTCTCCCGTCTGAGGTACCACCAGTCTCCGAAAGGCAGGCACTAGAGTAGTGTCAGGCAGGCATGCCCCGTAGCTGCCGCAGCCGCATACAGGTCCCACAGTCCGGACTCATCTCCCAGGTCCATCCACAAAGAAGAAAGCGTAGCACACGCAAGGCCTCTCCCGATGATGTGTGATGGTCACGTGACCCCCCCGGAGCCGAGTTGCACATGCACTCAAGCTCCCCACAGTCACTACAGATCTTGGGAGACCGAGCTTTTAGGGCCACCAAAAATGCGGGACAATAAGCATCCCATATGAATTTCAAACGGGACAGGGGAAAATGGTGCCAAATACAGGGCATCCCGTAAAATACAGGACTGTTGGCAACCCTAACAGCAAATGCAGTAAGTTTTGCTTGGTATCCCTGCAATCTCTGATTTCCCCTTAGGCAAATGGGGGACTAGCTCTGTTCTCTGGACATGAAGGATGCATACCTTCATGTAAAGATCAGGAAATCCCGCAGACAATATCACTGCTTTATGCTGGAGGGAGAACACAGTCAGTTCAGAGTATTGCCTTTTGGTTCATGTTCTGTGCCACGGGTCTTTACCAAATGCTTGACAGTAGTTGCAGCAGCCCTTTGCAGGGTAGGCCTGTATGTATCCCCCTTTCTGGACAACTGGCTCCTGAAGGCCATCTCCAGGGAAGCTGTGCTACACTTTGCCCGGGTACATTTGGTACACAGGAGCCACTACATCACTGTGAGCACAATGTTCTGTTTCCTGGGTCTCATGGCTGTGGCCGTAGTGACTATGCCACTAGCATGCCTTCATATGACGATCCCTCAGTGGACACTCAGGGTCCAGTGGGATCAGTTGACAGAAGAACTGGACCAAATGATTTTCATTATGTCCCTCTTTGCAGAGTTTTGTTGTGGTGGATGGACTGCAAAAATCTGTTGTAGGGCATTCCATTCCTTGGACCAGATCCTGTACAGATCCTCACTATGGATGCCTTGGGCTGTGGTTGGGATGCTCATCTCAGCCCTTACCAGACATAGGGGTCACGGACCAAGGTGGAGGCCAAGCTGCGTACAAATGTCCTGGGAATCAAAGTTGTCTTGTACAACCTCCAGGTATTTTAGAATCATCTCTGCCCCAGTCCTTCCAGACTGCCGGCGTCAGTGTTATGTATTACATCAACAAACAAGGGGAAGCTTACTCCTATCCCTTATGCAGAGGAGAAGTAGTGAGAGCATGGTAGTGGGCTCTATCTTCTGGCCTTCAGCTGTCAGTCGTGTGTCTCCCAGGTCTCCAAAACATATTAGCAGAGAGATGAATGGAAACTGCTGACCTCTGTGGTAAGAAACCACTTAGCAAAATGGGGTCGTCCAGAGTTGGACCTTTTTGCATCCACACATAGTGCAAAACTGCCATGTTCCTGCTTGCTTGCTCCTGGGGCTGGAATTTTTTGGCAAGACATGTCCCTCTCTTGGAAAGGTAAATTCCCATATGCATTTCCCCCCATTCCTCTAATACAGAAGGTTCTGCTCAAACTGCGGGTGGAGAGTGCCACTCTTTTCCTCATTGCTCTGTTGTGGCCTCACCAAATATGGTTTACGCTCCTTCAACATCTAGCCGTGAAGCCCTCTGTCCCTCAACCTCTGTGTTGTGGTCTGTTGCCACAGGACAAGGGGTCCCTGGTCCATATGGACCTGAAGTCCCTACAGCTGCATGCATGCCTCCTGAAGACATAGCCATTTTAAGGTTGCTGATGTCCTGATTGCAACTTGGAAGCCTTCTGCCAGACATACTTATTCCCTGAAATAGACGCATTTTCATTGTGTGGGATGCATCCTGGAATTTGTACCCTTTTACATGGTCTTGTGAATGCTGTGGCGGAATACTTACTTTTCTTGTCTGACTCTGGCCTGCAGTATTCTTCGATTAAGGTGCATTTGGCCTCTATATCAGCTTTCCATGTCCCTATTGATGGTCATGTGGTTGCCCAGTTAGAGGTGCCCTGTACTTTTCTGAGAGGTAGTCTTCATATGAAACCTTCTGTCTGTAATCCAGTCCCGCCTTTGGGATTTGAATTTTGTGCTTGAAAAATAGATGTTGGCTCCTTTGAGCCTGCTGTGAGCTGTGACTTATGTTTCTTGTCATGGAAAATATTCTTTTTATTGGCAGTGACATCTGTTCAAAGGATTTCTGAGTTTCAAGCTCTAATTTGTGAGCCTCCTTATTTAATTTTGCACAGTCTCTGTGCATACAATCCTAAATTTCTACCAAAGGTGGTATCTGAATTTACCCTGAATGAAATGTTGCACCTTCCCGTATATTATCCTGAGCATGCCAGCCAGGGTGAGGCACTGGTACATAATTTGAATGTACATTGAATCCTGCGATACTGTATTACTGGCACCAAGGACTGCAGGAAGCCCTCTCAGCTTTTATTTTATTTGACCCTGTGAAAGAGGGCACTGCTCTGTCTAAGCAATACCTATCGAAATTGTTGTTATAGGAAGTATGGTAAGGAACTTCCTGGTGCTGTTCATGGTCAATCCACAAGGGGTGTGGGCACTTCTGTTGCCTGTTTCAAAAATGTCCCTGCTGCCAACATATGTGCTGCAGCCACACGGAGCATTGTTCACACTTTCACTAAACATTACCATCTGAATATCGTATGTTATAGATATGCTGGCTTCGGGCTTCCCGTACTGCATGGCCTTCTGTCCTGATCACATATCAGACTGTGCCATCCTCCCAGTTCACTTTGCACCGCTTGGGAAGCGTTCCAAAGGTGTGGCCTAATGGAGGTGATATCTTCAAAGAAGATAGATGTTACGTAAGAACTTCCCGTAACAGTTGATCTTCGAGAGAATCTCCTCCATTAGACCATGCCGTCCCGCCGTCCCTCTCTTTGTTTACAGTGGGGCTCATGTAAGGTGCTGTACCTAAAAACCTACAGCATCCTGTCTCTAGCACCTTACCTATCCTTGTTTGCCTGGTGCTGATCTTATATCCTGGTTCCTCACGATTGCAGATCCTCCAAGGCTAATCTCCAGCGGGGAACTGAGGAGTGATGGCGCCACCCACGTTTATATACATGTAGACGCCGCCCATCATAGTGGGTTGCCCCAGGCTAGCAGAAATTTCCTTGTGGTCCTAACACTGATGGCTTAGTTCCAAAGGTGTATGTAGCCTAATGGAGGAGACTCTCGAAGATCCACTGTTATGGTCAATTCTTATGTAACTTTTCTACACACCGGTGATGATTTAAAAAAAAAAAAAAAAAGTCTTTTGACATACCAGAATTTCAGGATATGGTGATAACATTGCTGTTGGGTAGGTCACAACTGCTGTCTTAAAGGTTGAGTGCATCACAATGAAATGATGATTTCCACTGCTGGTTTCACTTCTTCACAGGGCAGTTGTGATTATGTGCTGATGACATGAAATTGCCCAGTGAAGCACTGAAACCAGCAGTGGAAATCAAAGAGAAATGGCTACATTTTCAGACAGATTGCAGATTCAAGTGTTAAACCAGTAAACTGATGTTGTACTAATACAATTCAGAGTGGTCTGACCCAGTATGCAGTTTTTTTATAGCCTACATGTGGTTATGGTCTTGCCTTGCTCCCTTACACTCAAAGATGAAATACATATCTTGAATCAGGCTATTTCATATACCATATGTTTTAACAATATACAGTATACTTTAACAATATTCTAGCTTATCTAGCATTTGACTAATACAGTCCAGCTTTATTTTCTGCTATCTAAAAAGATCTGTTAGAATGGCTTGTTTATTTTATACTTTTTCTTCTTTTTAGATTGCAGGCCAAACTGTAAGGTAAGCTTGAGCTCAATTTTGTTTAGTTGTTTTTTTTAACAATTTGTGCATTTTATTATCATAGCCAAGTAGAAACAGCAGATTGCCTTTTTTGTCGCTGCATGTTTGTTATTGGGAATTGCTTACAACTTGGGTAATGCATGCCCTGACTAGGGACTCACTGGTACAGTTGTAGCTTTAAGAGCTGAACCTAGAAGCACCGAGTGCTGGGATTATGAGTGCTAGAATGCTTTTAGTATTTTGTACTAATGTGATAGGGGCAGCAGCACTTCTGAGGAGCTCCTCATCTGCTCCTCTCATGAGCTTGACATTGTTGATGTCATAGATGATTCAGTGGGGTTATCTGATCACTACATTATGAAGTTCTTCACAGAGGTCTCCCTTAGAGTTCACTCCCCCCCCCCGCCAAATGGAGATACTCCGGTATCAGACCTTACATAATTTAGAGTCAAATAAGCACCTGGATGTACTAGGCATCTCGAGTGTGGTGGCAGCGCGAGTGGAGATGCAGTGCTATCTGTTGATGGCTGTGATGTGGCCAGCTCTTCTGCACTGGACTCCATCACACCTATCTTGTCTGCCTGTTGACCTCCCTCTGTAAGTAACTGTAGTAAAACAATGAGCTGTGGAGGATGATGGCAACAGGGTGGAGATTGGTGCGTTCCTGGGAGAGGTGCAATTTTGTTGGATGACAGGCTTGCTCTGAGGTCTCATTATAGAGATGATCCAGAGGCAGTAACCGTGAGAAAGGCAGAATTCCTGTCACAGATATTATCACTTCAGGTAATAATAGACCAGCTTAGCTTTTCTGCACCGTGGACTGGCTGATTAACCCTGACCTGTTTGTAATCCAGGGGAGTTTTGTCACAAGAAAAATGTGACAAGTTTGGCCAATTCTTTCTTGACAGAGTGTCTTCCATTAGAGCCGATATCTCTCCAGATGACCTGTTATGGGCCAGCAAGCAGTCAAGGGGAGCATGAGGATGCTCTGTGGATTTGGAGTGAGTTTCAGCCAGTTACTGAGACTGATGTTCTGCAGGTGGTCTTGAGTGTGCGTCCCACGTGCTGCAAGTCCAGCCCAGGGTCTGCGCAGTTTTTGGTGGACTGCCTTGCGACCTGGGTCTGGTGTTCTTGGGTATTGTCCAGTGCTCCCTATCAGAGGGTAGCTTTCCTGTGGCTCTCAAAAAAGCCTCAGCAAGACCCCTTCTGAAGATGCTGTCGTTCAACTGGGAGGTGCTAGAAAACTACAGACATATCTCGAACCTTCCGTTTTGGGGACCGTGATCAAGAAGGGTGTGGTGATACAGCTGGAGGCTCATCTTGAGAAATTTGACATCCATGAGCCATTACAGCTGGGTTTCCAGCTTCGAAACAGCACAGAGACCGCACTCTTCAAGATGTTCAGTAACCTTCTGGTGAAGGATCTCTTCTCGATCTCTCATTGGCATTTAACACAGTGGATCATGGAGCGTTGATGCAATGCCTTGCAGGATGCAGGGGTCTCATCAGGACAACCTTGAAGTGGTATGGGTCTCTCCTGACCGGTTGATTGCAGAAGGTCGTGATGGATACTTTCTCATTGCAGCCAGCTGTGATTAGCTGTGGATTCCACAAGAGTCTGATCTTCTTCAATGATATATCTTCCATTATGTCACATCTTTGGAACTATACCTGTGTCAGCACTAAGACTGCACAGAAACGTCTGCTAGCCAGGGGCTGTCCACGACAGCATTATGCATCTGCGTCTGTATAAACGTGGGCAGCCATATCACTTCGCGTTTTTTTTCCTGCCATTGATCATACTCATCAGACCTGTGGATGGAAACGTTTTCAACTAGCCATTGCTGTTTATTCTTTATTTGTTCAACCAAAGTGTTTTTCATTATCTTTGCATGCCGACGAAATTGAAAGAGGCTTTATTTTGGTACAGTAAGTGCAGAGGTAAAATTGATAAAGAATATGCACACAGTTTGTGTGTGCTGTTGTTTGGGCCTGTCTCACAATGTGGGGATGTTTGAGGTCTGCTAGGGCTTCAGCCAAGCAACAAGGTGATGTAAGAAAGCTGTAGAAAATGTTCTTCTCCAAAAAGCCTTAGCAGTCAAGGAGAAGGAGCAAGGCCCAAAATTGCTGTCGCCATCCTCCTTGGCTGAGACCTGGCCACCGAAGTTGAAGGACGAGGACAGGAAACAGTTGTTGTCATGGCCTTTCTCATCGAGCCATAAGCATAAGCACGAAGACTAAGAAATCTGCTTCCCTGGTGAGGTCCTGGTCGCTGTTGAGAAAACAAAGTAATCCTACTGCGCCATCACCTGCTCCTGCAGCATTGACGATAGTACCACCCAGCTGTCCTAAGACACCAAGGTCAGGGTCTCACTTAGGTGCCGCCATACCTGCTATGGACGGTACAACACCATCATCATCATGCCAAGGCCCGTCGTTGATACAAGTAGTCCCGACCCCTGGCCAGGGTGTCATTGACTCTCGAGCTGTGCTGGTGTCTTTTTCTGAGATGTCATGACACATTCTACCTTGCTTACCTATGGAGGCAGTCGTTCCATCAGTGAGGCCTACAGGCACTCCTAACTGTCAACAACCTCTTGCAGCACACAGCAAATTCCTCCTTCTATGGGCATGGATATAGTGCACTATCCACACTTCTGGCAGTCTTCCTTTCCCTTTAAATCCAGATGGAATGTCTTCAAGCTAAGCCTCTCCCACGCAGTTGTGTGGTATCCTCCTGCCGCTGCCTCATGACATCAGATCTTCCTTTCTGCTGGAAGAATTAGGTCTCCTCCTTCGTAGCTCTGCTCCTGTTGTAGGCCCTGTTTTGTTTTTTTTCTTTTGTTTTCAGGCAAATTTTCTTGTTGCTTTGCATCTTCTGGACAGTTCTCCATCTCTGCTTCCATGGAGTGTGACCATTCTCAAGTCAACCCCGGGTTTAAACGCTGCTTGACCTGTACTCTGAACATGTTGTGCACTGACTACCATGCCTCGTGTGTTTATTTCCTCGGGACAGAGCACGACCTGCAGACCTGTGGTCTGTGCAAGACCCTGCTTCCCTTCTCTGTGGAAGACAAATATTCCTACCTTTTGCTTGGCCAACCAGATGAGCATGATTCTCCAGTCCAGTTGAAGGTGCCTGCGAGGCCATTTCTATGGCAGCGGGCTCCATCTTGCAGCCCTTGAGGTGGTAGCTTAGGGTGCAACGGTCTCTTCCATAGCCCAGCACTGCTTCTGGTGGATGCCTCTCACGCTCGTGAATCTTTTTTGACCGCTCGACGGTTGTCGAGCAGTTGGCTTCGGCCGAAATCTCCAGGGCTGAAGGGCAGGCCGCTGGCTCCTCAGTATCCCCATCGGGCTTACTGGCCAAGACATTGGTTGACCAACCATCCAAGATTTTTCTTGACCCAATTGACCAGTTGTTGGAAGAGTTGGGGGACAACTCTCTCTTCCAAACTTCAGTCCTCTCAGCCCACTCCCACGAGCAGTCAGCTGACCCTGCTGTTTCCTCTCAGGAGATTCCCCCCTTGGGGATCTTGCAGCCGGACCCAGTCTGTGTGGTTTACATGGCCCATCCTCTTGCATCCCCTTGATGGTGGCCGTCCCGTTACTGGTCAGGGTCCACGTCAAGGTCTTGGTCCCGGTCTCGGGACTTGAACCATTCCCATTCTCAACCCTCTCGGAAATGCCGTCAATGCTCTTCCTTGTCGTCTGGTGAGAAAAGGCTTTGCCACAAGGTTCGTTGGTGGTATGAAGAGCTCCTTTGGCAGCAGTGGGTCCTCAATCACTACAGCAGGTCTTGGCGCTTCCATGGTCTGTTCCAGTGGGGCCGATTCAGGCTCAGTCTAGGTTAGACAAACCTTTTCCAGCTTTTACACCCATATTAGTGGAGCCTCCTCCCAAGCAGCAATCACACACGGCTCCTTCCAAGACTGCTGGGCTAGCCTCCGGTCTCCCAGGCCAACTTTCAGTCCGGATCACCCACTCTGGGAACTCCAGAGTGGTTTATGGGGATCAAGCACTGAGGGTGGTGTTTAAGGAGTTGTCAGATATGGATGGCTCCTTAGTGCTCTTCTCAAGGACCCACGGCTTTGATCAGGAGTTCTCTGAGGACCTTCCCTCTGACCAAGGCCTGTGTCTTTCGGAGCCTTGCTCCGGCTTATATCTCTGTCTATGAGGATCCTGCTGGAGCCGGTCCAGAAGAGGGACAAAAATTCCCTGACTGAGATCCTTGGCAGGAATGACTTGCCGGGGTGCCCTTCCCTGTGGCAGAAGCCATCCTGAGTCTGGCCCTGGCATTGTGGCAGCATCCTGCT
Source organism: Neoceratodus forsteri (assembly GCA_016271365.2). NCBI lineage: Eukaryota > Metazoa > Chordata > Ceratodontiformes > Ceratodontidae > Neoceratodus > Neoceratodus forsteri. The sequence goes on from CM028133.1 coordinate 670,277,184, forward strand.
TCTTGCTCTGTGCCTTCTACCCACATGGTCCATAAGTATGTAGTCCTGACTGGGTCCTTTCCTGGGTTCTCCAGTCAATCCCTCAGCCAAGGGGTTAGTAATGGATTCCATTTTTCACCGCATGGGCAGTATCGGAGATGTCAATAACCCCCCCTCCCCACAAGAAATCGAAGAAGCTGGACCATGCAAGCAAAAAAGGTGTACACTGCATCCTCCTTGGGCCTCGGGCAGGAAAGCTCTGCCATTATGATGGCCAGGTTTGGCCACATGCTGATGGGGGTCCTTGACCACGTCATCCCTCACCTTTTTGTGGACTTGCAGTCTGCAGTAAAGGCAGACCATGACCAGGACTGTGCTCTGGCATTCTGCCATCTCTGTAAAGGCATTTGACAAATTTTCTCTTGAACTGCCGTGGTGGGACCTCGCCGGACATAGGTGACTCCTGAACTCGATCAGTGGCTGCGGTAGTAGCCATGTGCCGCAGAGCCTGGTTCCTGATCTCCACCTTCAGGGTAGATACCCAGCATAAGTTGGCAGCTGTCCTGTTCTTGGGCACTGACCTCTTCGGGCTGGTTGTGGAGGATTTTTTGTGTCCAGGTACTTCCTGGTCCCCGGACCGGGGGGGTTGGGGGTTGGTGCATGCCTTTTGGCCTCTCTTTGGCCTTCAGGGTCTTCACCAGGTGCATTGCTGTGGTGGCAGCATTCCTGGGGTGCTGCAGGGTCCGGGTGTACCCTTATCTGGATGACTGACTGATTGTTGGAGTATGCCGATCCCGCACCAAAACCTTTACATCGATCACGTCGATGCCAACAGCATTGACAGATCGCTGTAAAGTCTGCCAGGGACCCCGGCACTCTTTCTCCCAGTCCTGCACCCCCTCCCCGAATCAGCTCTGACTCGGAGTTGATAATCTCTAAGTCCGGGGGGTGCTGGGGCCAAGCCCCCTGCATGGGGGTTTTCGGGGGGGGGGGCAGAGCTCCCCGAAAAACACAGACAAGTTTCTAGATGGCTTTTTGTGGTCAACATGAATCCATTGCTGTAACATTGGTCAACAAAATCTTTGTTGAACCGGCATTGTAGAGTCGATTGCTGGTACATCCCAGGAGGTGATGGAGCGGTACAGGGATCTGGCTCTCCAGACTTGCTCGGCTGTGGGTCTTCTTGTCAACCTGGCTGAGTTGGAACTTAATTCCTCTCAGACCGTGCACTTCTTCGGGGTAGAGCTCGATTCCCTCCGGGCCAAGGCCCAACTTCCAGCAGACCAGGTGGCGAATCTTATCTCCTTTACCTGATCATTTCAGGTTCGGCACTTGTGCCATGCCCAGGACTCCCCTGCAGCTGCTGGGGTACATGGCGTCCTTTACCAGCATGGTCTGGTGAGCTCACTGGTGGATGCAGCCCCTGCAGAGAGAGAGCTGGCCCTTCAGTGGTCTCCAGTGCCTCGGTCATCTCAACCAGTTGGTCATGGTGATACAGCCAATGTGGGATGCCATCTAGTGGGTGGCTAGTCCCTGAACACCTGCAGGAAGGAGTCCCATTCGGCTGCCCAGAACTGACGGTCTTTCTAACGAACAATGCGTCTTTGGTGGAATGTTGACCCCACTTATTGCTGAGCCCACGGGCTCTGTACCCCAAGGAGTCCTGATACCAGATCATCCTGTTGGAGCTCCGTGCGGTGTGTCTAGTCTTGATGGTGTTTGCTTCTTTGGTTCAGGGTCAGGTTGTGCAGATCCAGATGGACAACACCACGACCATGTGCTGCCTCAACAAACAGGGCGGAACGCATTCCCTCTCGCTGTGCTGGGAAGCCCTCCTCACCTGGACCCTTGTGCACAGTGTAGACACCGGTCTCTTCATTATTCATGTGGCTGAAGCCTCTAGCCAGCTGGCGGACACCCTTAGCCAAGTGGGCGAGGTGTGTCATGAGTCATCTCTTCATCAGGAGGTGGTGAACTGGCTGTTGTCCTGGTGGAGCACTCCCATGATTGACCTATTCGCCGCCTGGGAGAAAGCAAAGCTGTGGCTGCTCTGTGCCCAACCCTCACAGTGCAGAACATTAAAGGGGGTTGCCTTTGCAAGGCCCTGAACCCCAGGCCTCTTCTACACCTTCTCTCTCTTTCTCCTGATCCACCAGGTGTTGGTCAAGACCCAGAGGAACAAGGCGCAGATGATCCTGGTAGCTCTGGACTGGCCACACCAGTTTTGGTACCCAGATCTCCTTGGCCTCAGCACCAGGCCTCAGTGGTAGTTGCTTCTACACCTAGACCTGCTCTTCTTCCACAAGGGGAATGTCTTACACCCAGACCTTCAGTCCCTACACCTGACAGCCTGGTTCCTGAGCAGCTAGATATCTTCCCTTGTCAATCTTCACCATTCATTACTGTTGGGTATAAGCTGGAGGCACGCACCTGTATGGAAGTTGTTTTTTTTTGGAGGGGGGAGTTGGTGCTGAGACTGATGCATTGCGTGGTGCACAAGGGTTGGCTGTTAGGCACCGCAGACTCCTCCTCCACTTCAGTTCTGTTTCTCCCACCGTTGAGGCTGCACCTGCTGCGTGAGTTGCCAACAGTTTTGTCTGCATCACTAGGCCTTCACCATTCAACGCCATTTTCCTGCTTCTCTATCCTGGTTCTGAATTCACCTGGTGCCATTGGAAACTGGTAAGCCCGTTCCTTTCATTTCTGCTGACAGCTCCGGGTCCTTTTTCTGTGAAGGTTTGTTAAATTTCTTTCACGTCATGTCTGGTTCGGAGGCTAAGAGAAAATCCAAAGCGAGCCATGCCCCTATGCGTTGTTGCCCCTGTGGCTGGCATTTTTCTGTTATGGACCGACATGATGTTTGTTTGCATTGCCTGGGTCCCAACCACGATATGGAAAACTGTGATGCCTGTTTCTCCATGGACCGCTGCGTTCTTGAGATCTGCGAGTTTAAAGTCGACAGGGCCCGCCGACTTTCGGAGGATGGCGTTGTTCTAGGAATGCCATAGCAAGATCTCTTGACCCTGCCTCTCAGTCCCCTCCTGGGTCTATACAACTAGGTGAGGAGGAGACCTCCTCGGATTCCAGCCTTGCCGTCGAGAAGGTTTTTTTCACAATGCTGGAGGATCATCTCAGTTCCCTGTGGAGCTGGGTCGAGGGCACTGCCATGGCAGTCATCTCCTGGGAGGTGCAGACTCCCCCGCTGTTGTGACCTATGACTGCTGGGCCCAGCACCGGTGGACCCTCGGCACCACCTGCTGGTGCCACTTCAGATCCCGGCGCCGTTCACGATGCCAATGATCGAGGTGATGCCATGTCCCGCGGGGGTGCTGTTCGTGGCGCCGTTGGTAGGAGAGCTCTTTGGGTCGCTAGTCTAGCAGTTTGTGTGGTCTCTTTGTCAGAGACAGATGACTCACTGGCCGATCTGGACTGACACTTTGACTCCTCAGAGCCAGGGAGTCCTCTTGGTTGCAGCACCAGGCGGCCCTGTGTTCACCTTCCGGACTCTCTGGAGTCTGTGGTCCCTGCAGCCCCCCACGCCGACTCCAGTGTTGGGGTTGCTGCAGTGGATAGTGGTCTTGGGGGGCCTGGTGTGGTGGTCTTGACTGTGGGGGCCAGTCAGCTGCCATCTCTGGTGCTACCATGGCCCCCTTGGTGGGGACAGGGACCTCCTCTCCCGCAGCCTCCCTCGGGGGGCCTGGGGGATTGAGGGACCCCTTGGCACTGGGTTTGAGGAAGAGGGCAGCCTCTGAGTCCAAGGGGTTGAGAGGCTGGGGTGAGGTGCAGAGGCCTTCTTCCATTACCCTGCGGGGAGTAGGGAGGAGCTGCAGTGCTGAGCCCCGCTTCTCCTCCTCTGAGACTTCAGGGGCATCCTTGGTGGCAGCACTGAGGGTTGCCCTTCTGGAACCATGCAGCCTCAGTCACACCACAGGGAAGATTCTCCCTCAGGATCCAGCCAGGTTTTGTTTTCACATTTGCAGTTCCCGCTGACTGGATCGACCCCTGAATCCCCCCACGTGGGAGGATTTACTGCAGGGTCTCAGCTCTGGCAGAGGCCGGGCACTTTCGGTGAGGTGCCCTTCGCCCATCCCTCTGCTGACACCTCTCCCTCTCCCAGGCCATGTGGGCCCTATGGGACCTTTAACCTGGGAGACATTCAGGGCCACTGCGGTGGCCTTCCCTAGGTATGTTAGTGCTATGGACAAGCAGGTCTTTCACCTGTCTCCCCCGAGCCAGGAAGACGCTGAGCATCCCAGCTCCTCAACTTCCTCATCTGAGGAAGAGGATCATTCTGTCCACCTTCCTCTGACACTGATTTCACCGAATATCAGCAATTCCTTTCGAGATTAGTTCAGGAGCTCCACATCTCCCATGTGGTTAGACACAGTACTGAGCGGGAGATGCGCTCTTTTCTAAGCAAGTTCAGTGCCGATCAACTAGTGGTGCCTTCTTGGCCCATTCCCTTCCAGGAACCATCTATCCACACCTGGCAGTCTCCAGCCACCTCATCCCCAGCCCCAGTAGACTACAAGAGAAGGTATTGTACTCCCCAGGAGTCTCTTGGTTCTTTGCCTCACCCATCCTCAGGGATGACGGCTTTATACACTCCTAATTTTTTTAAAATTATACACACACACCCACCTGACCCTCTCTCTCAGCACCCACAAACCTCACCCCAGAAACATAATAGTAACACTTGGGGTGCCCAATCCCCCAGTGTCACGATCATGTTCATCCATGACTGACGATTTATTTATTTATTTATTACGCATATCCCCGACCCTCCCTCTCAGCACCCCCGAAACATAACAGTGACACTGGGGGTGCCCAGTCCCCCATTGTTGCAGTCATGTTCCTCTGTGACTTTTTTTTAGATGTATATTTTTATCCCCATGCAACCCTCCCACTCAGTACCCCACCCCAGAAGCGTAATAATGATACTGAGGGTGCCTAATCCTAAGTGTCGTGATCATATTCCCCATGACTGACTTTTTTTTTTTTTATTATGCATATCCCTTGACCCGACCCTACCTCTCAGCACCCACCCCCAAAAACATAACAATGACACTGGGGTGCCGGTCCCTAGTGTTGCAATTATGTTCCTCTATGACTTTTTTTAAATATATATTTTCTCTCCCCCACCTGACCCTCCTCTCAGCACTACCCCCCAAGAAATGTAAGTGTGACACTGGGGTGCCCAATCCCCCAGTGTCATGATCAGGAATCATAGAAACATAGAATTTGACAGCAGATAAAGACCGTATGGCCCACCTAGTCTGCCCATTTCCCTACCTAACTGATAAGCTGCAGATCCTAGTTAACCAACAGCCTACTTCCTCCTACCCCCCACTAGACCTGCCTTATGTCTGTCCCATGCATTCTTGAATTCCCCCACTGTTTTTGACTCTGCGACCACCTCAGGAATGCTGTTCCATACATCTACAACCCTCTCTGTGAAGAAATACTTTCTCACATTATCTCTGAGCCGTCCCCCCTCTATCTTCAAATTGTGCCCCATTGTTCTTGCACATCTCTTTTTCTGAAAGATGCTACCCTCTTGGACTTTGTTGATTCTCTTGAGGTATTTGAAAGTTTCTGTCATGTCCCCCCTCTCCCTCCTTTCCTCGAGCTGCTTTAGTCTTTCTTCATATGTCTTCTAGTGCAGACCCTGCACCATTTTGGTTGCCCTCCTCTGGACAGCCTCCACCCTGTCTATGTCTTTGTGGAGATGGGGTCTCCAGAACTGTATACAGTACTCAGATGTGGTCTTACCAACGAGTATGTACAGAGGGCCAACAACTTCCTGTTTTCTACTGGTGATGCCTCTCCTGTGCATCCCAGTATGCCTAACCCTCCCTACTGCCTTCTCACATTGCTGGCCCCCCTTTAGGTCATCTGATATGACTACCCCTAGGTCCCTTTCCATTTTTGTTGTTGTCAGTATCTCACCCCCCATTGTGTACTCTTCCCCTGGGTTTTTGTTTCCCAGGTGCATTACTTTGCAGTTCTTTGCATTGAATCTAAGCTGCCATACATTTGACCATTCCTCAAACTTTGCCAAGTCCCTTTTCATCCTTTCCACCCCACCTTGCGTATCAACCCTGTTGCAGATCTTTGTGTCATCTGCAAAGAGACATACTTTCCCTTCTAGTCCCTCTGTAATGTCACTTATAAAGACATTAAAAAGGACCGTCCCCCATACCAAACCCTGTGGTACCCCACTAGTAACCCTCCTTTCTTCACTGTGGACTCCATTTACTATTACCCGTTGTGTCCAGTTGTGCAGCCAGTGTTTTATCCAGGCTACCACCCTGGGACCCACTCCCAGGCTGGCTAATTTGTTTATTAATCTTTTGTGTGGGACTATGTCAAATGCCTTGCTAAAGTCTAGGTAGGCCATGTCCACAGCCCCTCCCTGGTCTACTGCTTTGGTCACCTAGTCAAAGAAATCAATTAGATTTGTCTGACACAACCTTCCTGCTGTGAATCCATGCTGCCTTGGGTCCTGCGCCCCACTGGCCTCTAGGTACTCAACAGTTCTTTCCTTCAGAAGTGATTCCACCATTTTCCCTACCACTGAGGTCAAACTGACAGGTCTATAGTTTTCTGCCTCAGTCTTGCTGCCACTTTTGTGAAGGGGAATCACATCCACCCTCCTCCAGTCCTCGGGTACCACACCATCCTCCCATGATTAATTAAAAAGGGTAGTCAGTGGTGTTACTAGTGCTTCCCTTAGTTCTTTTAGAATTCTGGGGTGAATCCCATCAGGCCCCATTGCTTTGTCCACCTTCAGTTTTAAGAGTTCTTTCAGAACCCTTTCTTCTGTGAAAGGACTAATATCAACCCCCCTATCCAGAGTGCTTCTATTGACTGGATTAGGTATCTCTCCCTGCTTTTCCATTGTGAATACTGAACAGAAGTATTCGTTCAGTTTCTCTGCTTTTTCACTGTCGTTCTCTGTTCAACCACCTTCCTCTTTATTCAGCCTCAGTATCCCTGCCTTAGTCTTTCTTTGCTCTCTAATGTACCTATAAAAGGTTTTATCCCCCTTCTTAACCGAGTTGGCTATCTTTTCCTTGGTTTGGGCCTTTGCTATTCTGACTTCCTTCTGCTTTAACTGGTACAGTTCTCTGTCCTACTCCTTCTGTGTTTCCTTATACTTCCTGAATGCTATCTCTTTCTCCCTTACCTTCGCCACTACTTCTTTTGAGAACCTTAGAGGTTTCTTCTTTTGATTTGTTTATTTGTTTCACACAAAGGCTTGTTGCCTCTGTGATGGCGGTTTTAATGTTTCCCCATTGTTGTTCCACCCCACCTTCTTGCCTGTTTGTTAGTGCTTTTCTGAGGCACTCTCCCATTTTGGCAAAATCAGCCCTCCTGAGGTCCAGTACCTTCACTTTTGTGTGGCTTGACTCTACAGCTAAGTTTATCGTGAACCACACTGTTTGGTGGTCGCTTGTTCCCAGATGGCTACCCACTTCAAGATCAGAGATCCTCTCTCCGTCCCCATTTGGGAGTACCAGGTCTAAGATTGCTCCCTCCCGAGTGGGTTCCAAAACTAGCTGTCTGAGGCATGCCCCCTGTAGGGCATCAAGAATGGCCCTGCTCTTGGATGTGGCTGCAGCAAAGGTGTTCCAGTTAACATCTGGCATATCCAGGTCCCCCATCAGCAATACCTCCCCTTTCTCTGCCATCCCAAGGATGCCTTCTATCATTTCCTTGTCTGTTTCTTCTCCCTGAGATGGGGGTTTGTATATAACCCCTGTGCAGAGTGTGGAGCCATTTCCAGTCTCCAGTGTGACCCACAGTGCCTCCTCCCTGTTTACCCTTTAGTTCTGTTGCTTTGATCCCTTCCCTTACATAGAGAGCTACTCCTCCTCCTCTTTTTCCCTCCATGTCCCTCCTGTAGATTGTGTACCCTGGTATGTTGACATCCCAGTCATGGTTCTCTGTGTACCATGTTTCTGTGACTGCCACCATATCCAGGCATCCCTCTTCCATCAAGGCCACCATGTTGGGGAGCTTTTTACCTAGACTACGGGCATTGGTACTCATTACCCTCCATTTTTTTATGGCTTTACTTCTTTTTGTCCCAACCCTGTCCTTACTGCCTTTGTCTTTTTCCTCCATTTACCCCTTCCCTTCTCCCTATCGACTGCTCTAGCTTGGTGTTTACCTCACTAACTACCCTGATTTTGGGGGCTAGGATTTCCCTTCTCCTTTTCAGTGCCTCCCCCTTGGCTAGTTTCGTGCTTGCCAATGAAGCAGCAAAACCTGTCACCCTAGGATCCTGGTTCCCCTCCTGGATAGATGCAGACCATCGCTCTGTATAGGCCTGCATCCCTCCAGGTGGAGCCCCAGTCCCCAATGAAGCCAATCTCTGAGCTCTGCACCAGTTTTTCAACTAGTCATTGAATCCCATGGTGCAGAGTACCCTAGCCTTATCCATGCCATAGACAGGTAGCACTTCCGAGAAAGTTACCATGTGTGCTACTTCTCTAAGGCCCCTCCCCAACTCTACAAACTCCTGTTGCACTGCTCTGATCCCATTCTCAGCCAGGTCATTCATCCCTAGATGGATAATGACATCCAGCTCTCCCCTTGCAGCTGCTCCATGATCCTGAGGATTCGTTTCCTGTCCCTCCAAGCCATGGCGCCGGGCAGGCACCTTACCTCCTTTCCCTCCCTCCCCCCAGTTCTACCCCTAACAATTGAGTCCCCCACCAGGAGTTGCTTCCTTCCCCTGTGTGGTCCTGTGCCACCCTCCTGTGGGTCTCCATTGTGGAGGTTCCCAGCTAAAACTAAAAATACCACCAACAGCTTAATCTGGTTCAAGGTCAGTTGGCATTCATCTGTATCCCCTTCCCCAGAACGTGCCTGAAAATAGGCAGGATTGGTCTAGTGCACTTACCCGGTCAACAAAAATTAAATAAATAAATCATCCTTGGTCTCCACTGCGGATGCCTCCATAGAGGAACCATGCTCCGCCAGAGTGGCGAATGAATTGTGGAGAGGCACAACTGGAGGGATGCACCTCTGTTCCACCACCCTCACCCTCCCTGAGCCCACTGTGGTCCAACCACTCCTCTTTCTTGGCAACCTCTGAGGTAGTGGCGGTGGCCTGGGTGGTCCTTGGGTGGGGGAGCAGGTTTCCCGAATCCTTGCCTGGTCAGCATGGAGACAAACAACCTCCTCCCTCAGACCAGAGAGGTACCTGCAAATAGGGCAGCAGCGCAGTCTCCAGAATGTCTTCCGGAAGACTGCTGCTCCACAGCCAGTGCATTGCACCACTCCCCACATGTCTGTGTCCCTTCCTGTTACAGATGCTTTTCTTTTGTTGTTTTTTTGTCCTTGTTTTATTGTGTGCAAGCTTGTGAGTGTGTCTACCCCTATTCAGTGTGCTGTGCCTTTAAGGATATGAACAGGTGTATGTTGTTAGCAGTTTTGGGGAAGTGATGTCAGAAGCCCTGCTATAAAGGAAGTTATGCGCTTGGGGTGGGTGGGGTGAGGGGAAGGGTAGGAGGGAGTAAAAATCAACTACAACTCTGACGCTCCGCCCCAGGGAGTGCCTTCCTTCCTTTCAGACACCTATTACACAGAGGTTAAGTACCAGGTCTAGTCACAAATGACTGCAAATGTCTCCCCGCTACAGTTCCTCCCTGGCAAATTAAAGTTAAAACTAAGCAAAGTCAACCACAGAAACAAAATCAATACTATTACTTACACAGGTCCAAAACGTAATAATTCAGTTCAGTGTAGTCTAGAAAATAACCTCATTAATTCAAGGAAGCTGTGGCTGCTTTCTCCCTCTTTGTCCTAATTTCTTTTTTTTCTCACCTGTAAAAGAAACCACCTATCAATGTCTTTTGTGGCGTTTCTGACCCCCCACCCACCTCCCACTCAGCAGTCACACTCCCACACCCTTACCTACCCATCAGGGGTCCAACACTGTAATCTTCTGTGGACCGCAGACATGCCTTCACTCTTCAAAGCTGGACTGTGAACAGAAGAAACAGATATTCAGTTCAATGTATTTCAGTGGGGTTTTGAACTTGGTGACATAACTTAGGCATTTTTGCATATTTTTTGCCCAAATTTTCAACATGTCTATTTTGGGACCCTGCCTCATGAATAGCTGCACTGACATTAGGCAAATCTGTCCTGTCCTGAAAGGTGGTTTTGCGGTCACTGTGTGAAATCCCCTTTTGGGCGGGGGTTGAAAATATTCTCTGCTTCTGTTCATGAGGTGGGGTCATAAGAAGGCTGTGTTGGAAATTTTGTGTAAAAATATTGAAAGACACAAAGTTATGAGCCTACGTTGAATTTTGTGAATGCAGGCTCGTAACTTTGGTACTTTTCTCTATTTTTGCCCCAGATGTACAACATAGCCATATCTTTACAGCACCTCATGAATGTGGCAGCTGTCATTTTTCAAATCCTGGCCAAAATGTTTTTTTCACATCCCGAAATGTGATTTTGCGGTCCCTGCACAAAATCACCTTTTGGACAGGCGATGAAAATGTTCTCTGCCTTGTTCATGAGGTAGGGTCATTAGAAGGCTATGTTCTAAATTCGGTGTGTGTATATATGTATATATATATATATATATATATAATAGTTACGAGGCTATATTGAATTTTGCAAACACAGGCTCGTAAGTTTGGTTATATTTAATATTTTTAACCCAAATTTTCTACAGTCATTTTTTTACAGCATGTCATGAATGTGACAGCTGTCATTTTTCAACTCCTGTTAGAAATGTTTTGCATATCGGAAGTTGATTTCACATTCCCTGCCTGAAATCGCCTTTAGACCAGGTGTTGAACATTTTCTGTGCTCTTCTTCATGAGGCACGATCATAACAAGGCTATGTTGACAATTTGGTGTAATAATATTACAAAACAACAAATTTATGAGCCTACGTTACATTTAGGAAATGCAGACTCATTATTTTTGGTAATTTTCAATATTTTTACCCCAGAGTCTTCAGCTGCAGTCCTATCGGCTCTGGACAGAGTTTTTTTGTTTTTTTTTTAAATGTATATGTGTTGGGGGTGGTATGGAATTGGCAAGCTGGACCTGGGGATATGGAATACAAGAAATAGAGAATGTTTAAATTTCTTGTGGCTTAGGGAATTGTTACCATGCCTCTCAACCTTTGTAGACGACACAAAGATCTGTAACAGGGTTGGTACACAAGGTGGGGTGGAAAGGATGAGAAGGGACTTGGCAAGGTTGGAGGAATGGTCAAATGTATGGCAGCTTAGATTCAACGCAAAGAAGTGCAAAGTAATGCACCTGGGAAACAAAAACCCAGGGGAAGAGTACACAATTTGTGGGGGGGGACATACAACAACAAAAATGAAAAGGCACTTGGTGGTAGTCATATTAGACTACCTAAAGGTGGGCAAGCAATGTGAGAAGGCAGTAAGGAGAGCTGGGCGGATACTGGGATGCATAGGGAAAGGCACGACCAGTAGAAAACAGGAAGTTGTTATCCCTCTGTGCAGACAGTTGGTGAGACGCCATCTGGAGTACTGCGTGCAGTTCTGGAGATCCCATCTCCGCAAGGACATAGATAGGATGGAGGCTGTCCAGAGGAGGGCAACTAAAATGGTGCAGGGTCTGCACCAGAAGACATATGAAGAGAGACTAAAGGAGCTTAATATGTGTATCCTCGAGGAAAGGAGGGAGAGGGGGGACATGATATAAACTTTCAAGTACCTCAAGGAAATCAACAAAGTCCAAGAGGATAGCATCTTTCAGAAAAAGAGATGTGCAAGAACAGGGGGGTACAATTTGAAGATAGAGGGGATGGCTCAGAGGTAATGTGAGGAAGTATTTTTTCATGGGAAAGGGTTGTGGATGCATGGAACGGCCTTCCTGAGGAGGTTGTAGAGTCGAAAACAGTGAGGGAATTCAAGAATGCATGGGTCAGTCATAAGGCAATTCTGATGGGGGGGGTAGAAGGAAGTAGGCTGTTGGTTAAGTAGGATCTGCAGCTTATCCATTAGGTAGGGAAATGGGCAGACTAGGTGGGCCAAGCGGTCCTTATCTGCCGTTAAATTCTTTTTTTCTGTGTTTCCGGGCTCCAGTGCCCGGCACACGAACGGCCACCGGATTCAGATTCCACGGAGTTCGACTAGTGGGGAAGAAGAGTTTTCTCCTCAGCTCGTATGTTGCTCTGCATCAGTTCTCATCGGGCCCAACACGCTGCTTACAACAGGCACCTGTGGTCGATGCTGGTGCAAGTTTTAGCATCCTTGCGTGATTCAGAGGAATCTAGGCAAGCCATTGCCCTCTCTGCACAGGGTCTGGAGCTTGCAAGGCACCAAGCAAGGGCATCATACGACGCCAGTGAGGTGGCTTCCAGACTAGCAGGGACAGCGATCTGCATCAGGCATATGGCATGGCTTCGCCTGTCTAGATTTGCACCCATTGCCCGGCGTAGGGTGATTTCCTCTGCTTTCCGGGGGACACGTCTTTTCTCTCGCAGGGCAAGGAGGAATCTTCAGGGGCGTCTTCAGTCCCCCCAGCAACGGGAGATACCTCCTCGACCTGACCAGCCTTAGGCCATATTGGCCTAGTATGGCAGAAGGGTCTCTCCCTCTTGCGTGTCCCCCGCAGGAGGCTGAAGGAATCTGTTCCCTCAGGGCAGTGTCAGGTCCCCTTCAGGGGGCTTGGTACTCACCCAGCAATAATGAATGGTGAAGATTGACAAGGGAAGATAAGAAAAAAATGAACCTACCATAATTCTTGATCTTCTCTTGTATCTTCATCATTCATTACTGATTTCCCACCCACCTTCCCCTCTTGGGCCTCAGCTCTTGGGCACCACCTCCACCCTGCTTGCCCTCCCCCTCTTGAGGCCAGTTGGGGCAGGAGTCCCCTGGTACCTCAGGGCCCTCTGGTTAAAGTCACAGAACACTCTTCCTAGGAGGGTGGCGAGTAGGGTCTGCACTCTGGCCTTGGAGGGAACTCCCTAGGATTCTCAGTGTGGTGCACTATTGTGTCCTTCCTTACTTAGCTCGCATGTTCCATTTGTTTTCATCTTTCTGGAGTGGGGACTATGTCAGTGCATTTTGTGGGAGAACCCTCCCCCTCCCCCTTTTCTTCTTTCTCATTTCCCTCTACATTTAGAGGTCAGTCTGATCAGAGTCCTCCTGTGTAATAGGTTTTCCTCATGACTAACCATTAGCTGATGAGCTTGGAGGGCCATGCTCCAGGACTTTCATCCCAATCATGCATTTATGGGTGGGAAAAGGGGGCTAACTCCGCCATGTTTTATATTTTCCAAGACCATTTCAAGTTCTCTTGTTCTGGACCTCCGTCCAGCGGTCCCTGAAGGTGATGGGATCCTTTCTCCTGTGTCTTCAAACCTTTCAGGTTTTTGGGACCTTAATAAGCCAAATGGTCTTCTAGCTCAACACAGTGAAGGGAACCCCCCCATCCCCACTCCTTCTTTCTCCTCTCTTTCCTCTCTCTCTGTCTTCTGTCCTGTGCTGCCGCCCAAGGGTTGGGGCCCTATAGCCATTCAGGAGAAAGTCCAATCCCTCTGTCCTCTAGTTGGCTTATTTCTTTTTTAGTTTATATCCTTTCCTTTTCCTGTCTCTCGACTCTCTTGCCTCACCTTGATTTCTCTATCCCCTTTTTCCTCTCTCCTCTCTGGCTGGACAGAACTGGGGTGAAGGAGGATTCTGCGGCACCTAACAGCCAATCCTCATGCGCCACGCAGTGCATCGGCCTCATGGGTGGCACCAATGATGCCAACTCCTCCCTGCCCCCCCCAAAAAAAAACTCCAATACAGGTGCACGCCTCCAGCTTACACCATCAGTAAAGAATGATGAAGATACAAGAGAAGATAAAGAATTACGGTAGATACGTAATTTTCATTTCCAGGCTGTGGGTCTCTCTGAGGAGGTTCTCCAGGTTGTGGAAGCTGCCCAGAAGAGGTTGACCCACCAGTGGTATGCCTTCAAATGGAAGGGCTTTTCCATTTGGTGCCAGGGCAGGGAGCTAGACCCCCTGACCTGCCCCATGGCTAGCATTCTGGTCTACCTTTGGTCTCTCTGTCTCTCACAGGCCAGAGTTCAGCTACCCTCAAGGTGCACCTGGCAGCCATCTCAGCATACTGGCTGGTATGCCGACGGTGGCGCAGGAAAGGTGGTCAGGTGCTTCTTTATGAGTCTTGATCACCTGTTCCCACCGGTGCGTGGCCCTCCACCACTTTGGGACTTGTTGCTGCTACTGGCAGTGCTCATGGGCAAGCCATTTGAACCAATACACAGATGTCACATCTTTCGCCCATCATAGAAGACCGCCTTCTTCTTGGTGGCTGTCACCTCCACCAGAAGGATCAGTGAGCTCCAGGTGCTCTCAGTGGAGTCTCCTTATTTGGAGTTCCACAGGAACACGGTTGTCCTGCACCTCAACTCAGAGTTCCTTCTGAAGGTTGTTTCAGAACTTCACCTTAACCAGGTGATCAGTCTGCCAGTGTACTTCACCAGTCCAACCTTGGAGGCTGAGAACAGGCTCCATACTTTGGACCTGAGGCGAGCACATGCTTACTATACTTAATACATGACTGGAGTACAGGGAGAGGTTCCCCCAGCTATTTGTCACTTACACTGAAGCTGCACTTGCTAGACTGGCAGCTAAGCAGAAGATTGGCAGGTTGATTGTCTCCTGCATCAACTTCTGCTATAGGTTGGCTGATAGGGAACCTCCCACTGGGCTTAGGGCTCATTCCACCAGACATACCGTTACCTCGGTGGCTGCTTCCAGGGATGTCCCTATCTAGGAAATCTGCAGGCTGCTACCTGGAAGTCAGTTCACACCTTAATCTCCCATTACCACATCAACCTCAAGTCATGCCAGGATGCTGGTTTTGGGACTTCGGTTAGAGTCCCTTTTTCCCCAAGTAGGGGTGTGCGCCTTGCCCCCTCCTCCCAGAGAACTGCTAGGAGTCTGCCAGAAGTGTGTATAGTGCACCATATCCCTTCCCTAGAAATGAGGGTTACTCACCTGTAACCTTAGATCTTCCACGGAATGGTCTCTTGCAGTAAGTCATTACTTCTGGGAGTTCCCGATAGGTGGCGCTCTAACACGGCAGTTCTCCTCTAACAGTATCCACATCAGGGACCACCCACACGACCTCACTTCCTAGGCTGTGCCTATAAAAGTGGGTGGTCCCTGGTTGTCTCCTTTCATTTTCCCGCTGGCATCAGCTCTGACAGTAGCTTACTCTTCTGCCAACAGTCTACGACATGGATTGAACCCATAGCTTGGTGTTCCTGGGCTTCATACATGGCACCATATTCCTATACTCAAACAAGAGTTTTTAAGGATGGATGACTCGGGGAGCTCTTTTAACAGGCTGCGACAACACTGGGTCCTTTTCAAGAAGCATCGGAGTGGAAGGTATTCCTTCACCATAAGTCCTGCCTGACCGCCTTTCAATGGTCATATATGCAAAAAATATATTGTCAAAGAGACTTTCTGTGTCGACAGAAGACAAATACCCCATCGACGGCAGGCATTTCTACATCATCTTCATCACAGAACAGTCTACAGAGGCTCACACTATGTTCCCATCGATGGATGCATAATCCCCATCGATGGAGGCCTCCTACATACTTCTCGTCAATGGGAGGTTCATTCCCTGTCTATGGAGGCCTCCTGCATGATTCCTGTCGACTGACACTTCATCCACTGTCGACGGAGGCCTCCTTCATGATTTCTGGATGGAATATTTATCCACCGTCGATGGAGTCCTCCTACATGATTCTCATCAACAGACCATTCATGCCCCATCGACGGAGGCCTCCTACATACTTCTCATCGACGGGAGGTTCATTCCCCATCGATGGAATCCTCCTCCAAGGCTATCATCAGTGGTGGCTTCATGTAAGAACAAGCCTCTCTAATCGACGGGCGTAATACCCCTTGTCGACGAGATACATTTTCATCATCTATTGTCAATGAGACACATTCCACCATCGAAGGGACATGCTCCCCTTCTTTCATTGTCAATGGCTGATGGCCCACCATCGACAGAGCATGATTTCTACTAATCATCATAGACGGCTTTCATTCCACCATCTACGGGGCATAGTATTCCTTCTACACCATTGACGGGGATGATCCCACCATCAGTGGCCAACATTCCACTATCCACAGACCATGCCTTATAATATATTATTAATAGGAGACATTTTCCGTCAACTGAACATTAACATGGTTACATATTCTCATCAACAGGGTGTACCCCTTCGACGGATATCTCTTGGCTGCCTCCTCTATCAACGAGGGCACAGATCTTTTTCACACTCATTTACGGAGCAAAAAACCCACCAGTCGACAATGCCAGTGTATACAACTATGAGGCTTTTTATCAACAAAATATATGGCATACCCCTGCTGTTCGCAGGGGCTTAGTTAATCGACGACAACTTCATATTTTACTGCAATCAACTTATCAGATTCTTTGGCGTCTGCTACTCGGGACCCAGAACTGTCTAAGAAGGCATCATACTATCACCTTTGCCCTGCGGATAACCTCACCAGTATTATAGAGGCACACCTCAGGGTGGAAAATAACATGTTTATCATGTTCATATATACATATTTAATAGAGGTGTCACTGTTACAGGCAATTATGGTCACTTGATTGGGATGCCTCTTGGCCTGTTGTGCGCCGGACCCTCGTGTCCCTCCCACGAACAGAGCCTGCTACTACTCACAAAAAAGAGAGAGGAACAAGGAACACATCTAAGCTGACCCGTGACCGCCCCTTAGGACGGTTGGGTGCCTCTTCCTTTCATTAAACACTTCAGATTATGCCCCGGTCTCCTCTTCTAGGCCTCTGAGACTTTTTTCTGGGGACTTCGATTCGAAAGTATACTGAGGCCTTTCTCATGAGGATTTATACATCTAGCCACTTTCTGAGGTATCATTGTTACAGACCATTATGGTCATCTGATTGGGATGCCTTTTGGCTGTTGTGCCCTGGCCCTCATGTCTCTCTCACGAACAGAGCCTGCTAATATTATAATATGGAGCATAATATTCTTACCAAACTTCTACTGCTACATGTGGTCATTACCTGGCCATAGATAAAGGCCACGGACACAATGGTAAAGTACATATATATTATAAACCTTATAAATACTGCAAGACTTATCATTTTTCTGATCCACACTACTTGGACAACAAAATGTGTGCATGTCACAAACCTTATAACTTTTTTCAGATTAACATGCTTGGAATCTCAAAGATGAGATCTAATGGCTCATAATTTGCAATTATCCAGATCATTATTTAAACTTCTGTTCACCCGACAGCATAAATAAAGGGCCCACCATACTAACATTTCAGGTTTTCTCCTAACAAGGCTGTAGGCCAGGGCATAGCTATAAGGGTGCAGTGGCACCCGGGCCCATGAGGTTTGAGGGGCCCAAATCATAATTTTGATGTTTATTCAAAACTGGGGAAGGGCCCTGTAACATTGCCTTGCACTCAGGCCCTCTGGGAATTTGCTACGCTACTGCTGTAGGCCCTGGCATACTCGGGACCCCTTTGCAAATGAGATTACTGATGCACGATGGAACTGACTACATCACTCTGTTGCATTCCATGTCTTTACTCTAAAACGGGTACAGTATTGACTACAACAATACTACTGATTCTAAGAGCCACTGGATTCTATTATGAAATAGATACATTGTTTCATTTCACAACAACATTGTTTGCTACTTATGTAGCCTATTCTAAAAATAGATACATTTCCCTAATGAACTGACAGACATGGCAAAAAAAACTGTACTAACTTGCTACATTGTACCACTGCAAAATAATAACATTGTATTATTTGGGTTACTGTTTAAAACTCAGAACCCAATAGGCTTTGACATATACTGCCTTTTCCAGTGCATACCACTGAGACCTACCAGTTACTCCATTATATGGCTGAATCTCTTCTGATTCATTACAGTATCTGATATACCATACCCTGATCGGGTTTACGTCTGTTTAAACTCATCTGACAATGCCCAGTAATAGCCAGTCTGGCTTATCTTTCAGCCATAACCCTATAACAAATACTATAATGGAGTACTTATAGATAGAATACAACATTTTCTTTATATGCTGATATACTGCTCTCAGCACCTACCGGTCCTAAGACCACACTATATGTACGGCAGAATGCCATATTTGGCCACCCACTGCCATATAACTGCTTGGTAATCTCCCAGAAGTAATGACTTGCTGTAAGAGACCATTCCATGGAAGATAGATCAGTTACGCAAAACCTTTTGCCGTAACAGTAGATCTTCTAGGAATGTCTCTTGCAGTAAGTAGCTTCCCTCCCTCCCTCCGACCCTCTGCCATTCTGCAACAGGGAAAAACTATGTAGGGTCGGGAGGCTTTGGTACCTCTGTTCCCCTCAGACCCTCGCCTTTGTGAGCTGAAACCAGCAGGGAGCAGAGACTACCAGGGACCACCCACTTTTATAGGCACAGCCCAGGAAGTGAGGTTGTGTGGGTGGTCCCTGATGTGGATACTGCTAGAGGAGAACTGCCATGCTAGAGCGCCACCCATTGGAAACTCACAGAACTAATGACTTACTGCAAGAGACATTCCTAGAAGATCTGCTGTTATGGCAAAAGTCTTTGCGTAACTGATCTTTCTAGGAGTGGCATATGATGCACATCCACATGACCCACACAACCTCCACTGGCAAGTGGCACACAGATCCCCAACGTGCAAGATCTGACATCAGAAGGTGATGCCGAGGAGGATACCCACCCGGGTGGATGGGAGGAGCTTAGCTTAAAGATATTCCAGCTGTATTTAAAGGGAAAGGAAGACTGCCAGAAGTGTGGATGTGCACCATATACCACTCCTAGAACTACAGTTACAGGTGAGTAACACTTATTTCTCAGCTGCTGCCATGGTCTCCGACACCTTCAGTGGCTTCCGCCATCAACAGGGATGTCAGTGACAAGGTGGAATATAATCCTGACCTCATGGATTAGAGGAGGAATATGAGGGAGAACAGTATGTGGCACCTCGTTCTGCGCTACCCTCTCATCTTGCAGTGAGGACTCTGTGGTCTGTACCCTGAGATCTTCTCCTGAGGAAGAAGATTCTATTAAAAAGAACCTTATAGAATTTTCGGGGATTCCTTGGACGCCCTCCATCATAATCCCACCTGTTCATCCTGCATTAGGGGATGCAACCTTTGCTGCATGTTACAGACGTAATTCACTGCCTGCAGTTTCCAGAAAGGCTGACAAGCAGTATCCTGCTCCATCTTCTAAGCCTTATTATGCTAACCAGCCAGACACTGACTCAGTCATTACGTCTGCTCTTGGTAGGTCTAAGGCACCTAAACACATGAGTAAAACAAAAACAAAAAGTTGGTGTGCAGAAAGACATCACAAAACCAAGTAGGTGGATGCTTAAAGTGCTTTTATTTTTGCTTATTTCTTTGTAGTACCTCCTTGGCTGGGGGGTACAGCTGTGGTTCCCCCCCAATCCAGCATGGTCTCCTCGGCCCCCGCCATAGTCAGAGCTCTAACATTCTTGCTCTACCCTCCCCAGGCAACTTCACAGCAGGTGCTTACCCCGTACGCTGCGGAGACCTGGAGGCCGGGCTCAGGGGAGCTGACTTGAGTGCATCTGTGGCGCCATCGGAGCCGGCCTTCGTGAGCACGCCGGAGGAGTGCATCTCCCAAGAGATTACCCCCCCACACACGCTGTGGGCATGCAGTGATGCCAGGGACACTGCCATGCACGCTTCCATGCGCTGAACATCCAACGTCGGCCCATGCCAATCCACATTGGACCCTGAGCATGCAGCAGCCCCCAGCCACTGCCAGGAGCCAGTACTACAGTGGCAGACCTTTCCTACCTTCCCCGGAGGAGGAGGAGAGCAGTCCATGGGATGCTCGATCCTCCTCCCACAGCCGACCCTCTGACACCCGAGGTCGCTTCCGACCCCAGGTCACTGGCGTGGTAAGAAGTAAGGCACCAGTGCCTCAGCCCTCTACACCACTGGGCTGACTCTGCTTAAAGTACTTTAATACAAAATGTTTGCTAATACAGAGAGCAAAAAATACTGCACTCACATCTCACTGATCCTTCCTCAAGGGGGCCCTACTTGGTTTTGTGATGTTTTTCTGCACACCAACTTTTTGTTTTCGATTTGCTAGATTTTGTGGTGCAGCATGACCTCTCAGCTCATGTTTAGCGTATGCCAGTGCCTTGAGTATGTGTTTTCGAATGGTTAAATATGTGAGTACTTTGCCTCCTGACAAAGAATCCAGGAGGCTGGATGTGATGGGTAAGCATACGTATACCCCTGCCACAATAGGCCTTAGGATTGCAAACTATCTGGCCCATATGATCAGATACTGGGATAGCCTGTGGAAAGCTGCTAAGGTTGCAACCCAGGCTTTGCCTATGGGCTGTGTCATGAATGAGTTAACTGAAACATGAACTTCAGGGGCAAACATTTGCTGTGTTCAGCCTATGATGTTTCTGCCAGAGCTGCTGCTTCCGTCATATGTATGAGACGCTATTCTTGGCTCATAGTTGCAGTGTTTGCTAATTATGTCTGGCAGGTAGTTTTAAATGCCCCTTTGAGAGGGACAGTTTGTTTTGTTATAACATTGAAGAGGTGCTCAGGGATATTCAGACATCCAAAAATTATCCTGTCTCTCAAGTATCTCTATCCCACTCCTCCTCGGTGACATGGGAGGGAATAATTTCATCAGCCTATTGCCAGAGGTGGCCGTGCCTACCATCAGCAAGGCCAAGGTAGGGGAAGTGGCCCTTTGCCAGGCACCCCTCCCAGTTGCCCATTCAGAAGCACTCAAAACAGTCTGTGCTGTTGGCTCTGCCCCCACTGGTTCCATGTGACTTGTCTTCCGGATACACCACCACCTCCTCTGTTCCTCCAGGTGTGGCTGTGGGGGGCAAAATCTCCCTACACCTACACCAGTGATGGGAGATTACAATGGACAATTAGGTCCTGGAGATAATAACAAGAGGGCGTGTTCTGGAGCTCCTGGAAACCCCTCCAGATCATCCTCTTCCTCCTTCCAGTTATCCTTCAGGCCATTTGTCCCTTCTAAAGGAAGAAGTGCAGTCACTATTCCAAAAATAAACTATAGAACTGTTTTCTCTGAAAAAGAGAAGAAAAGGGTTCTATTCCAGATGCTTTCTGGTCCCAAAATGGACAGGGGATTTGTGTCCTGTATTGGCACTTGGGGATCTCAACTTCTACATTGAATACAAGAAGATCTTCTTTGAGGATATCTCTTTCATTAGGCCACACCTATGGAACAATAGTTAACAGGCACTAGGACCACACGGAAACTTTTTGGATGCAGTCCACTAGGGGCCGCCCATGACAACGTCCTACATTGGCTTTTCCTTTATAAACGCGGGTGGCCCCTTCCCTCCTCAGTTCTTTTACTGCTGTTGACCATTCTCGTCAGACCTGCACAGAAATGCGGTTGCTAATATTGTCATTTTTGCTTTCTCATGGTACAAATAATCACTTTTTAAAAGTAATATTTGGTGGCATATATGTCGTTTCCAGAGCTGCCCTTATCATCCAGGCTTTTTAGATACTGCAAATGCGGTGAGAAAATGTATTCAAAAGATTTGCACAATGTCTGCATGTGTTTTCTCGGCCCGGACCATGACATCAAGGCATGCCCAACTTGTAGGAGCTTTAATACAGCCACCTGGCGATGCAGAAAGGATGCTCTATAAAAGCAGTTGCTGAAACAACACTTAACCCGAATGAAAAAGGGGCTACTCCAGGAAACCCCCGCCACATCACTGGCCCACTCCTTGGGATTGAAGGGATCCAAACCCTGGGAGAAGACATCTGGGTCTCACCATCACAAACACAGGGATAGGCTGAAAGAAAAGACAAGGACCTCTTCTGTATGTGTCAGGTCACCCATTCGTTCAGGTATGCCCATCTGTGGCTCGTCGACTGCTGTGGTGGTGACACAGCCCATTGCCCGGACAGTTAACAGGGCTGGGTTGACCTCAAGTGCCTCCAGGCCTATCATGGCTGGTGTATTGCAGTTGACGTTGGAGCCCTTGCTTCCCCCGTTGACGTGCTGGCATTCCCATTGACACAACCATGAGCACCAATGTTCAGGCAGTTCTAGCATCCTTTACTGACATCCTTAAATGCCTACTACCTCTTCTTCCATCAACAAGCTTTCCGTTGACAGGGTCCACACAGCAACACAGCCTGCCAGGTCGATGCACCCAATACCCTCTAGGCCATCGACAGCTTCTTCAGCTCCATTACTGCTCTCTCCAGACCACGTCAATGAGGACCAGGAATATGATCTAGAACTTATTATGGATGTGGAGGAGGAGGAAGAGGGAGAGGAATTTGTGGAAAACTCTGAGATAACTAGTTCCACAGTCTACGGGGAGTGAAGATTCTGTGGTTTATGCCCCCTGGTCTCCCCCTGAAGACACCTCCTTCATCACATCCAGGAACTTCAGTCTGCAATGGGGTTTGATGCAAAGGAGCAGGATATTACTAAGAAGAATTTGTTGGACTTCTTAGAATTGCCTGACACTCCACCAGTAGTCATTTCTCCTTTCCTGCCTAGAGGATGCCATCTTAGCTGCCTGGCAAAAACCTAACATGATACGTGCCATACCAAGGAAGTCAGACAAGCTGTACCAGACCCCCTCAGGCAAGCCCTTTTTTGCAGGCCACCTAGAGGTGGACTCAGTGGTCATTAGTGCAGTCCATGATAGATCTAAGGCTCCAAAGCACCTTAGTCCCCTTCCCCAGACAAGGAGTCCAGAAAACTTTATGTCTTGGATAAAATAACTTTTGCTTCAGCATATCTAAAGCTAAGGTTTGCAAATTACCAAGCACACACAGTAAAATGCCAGTACACTCTTTGGAGGAAGGCCATGGCAGCCACCAGCCCCCGAGAGCCTTTCTAAACAGGGAGATACTGAATGCCCTGTCTGCAATTGCCAGGATAGGTAAACATCTCCTACAATCCATCTATGATATCTTTTTTTTTTTATACTTTATATTTATTATTTTCTGTATAAACATACATTGTACAGGTACATTTCTCATACAGGGAAAATGAACATAAACAGCTATATTAGCTTACAGTTATTATGGAGTACACAGACAGCTTTACCCTGTAATCTTGCACAGTAGGATTTGGGGAAGTCCAAAAAAACAGGTTCTAAAGATAATTAAAGATCCAGTCCATCAAGACGTTAGAAAAGCCAGCCTCTTCAAAGGCAAAAGGTGTTTTCTTTAGGTATAATATGAGAAGAGAGATACACAATCCATAGATTGCTATTTAAACCTGGCATCTATAGGGAGATACAGCATACAAGAAGTAGACTTTCTAAATAACCCCCCCATACCTCTATTGGGCTATATTCTAAAACAATTAGGCTCAAGATGTTAAGATTCTATATTACTTAACTATAATGCTCAAAACATTTAAATCTAATATTGAAATAGACAAAGATCAGAATCAGAGTCCGAATGGTTGGACGCCGTGGCTGGAGTGCGGCTGTTGAACTCTCTCTCAGCCTTTTCCAACCAGTGGGACGCGTCTTGTGGACGACTAAATTGCCAAGATTTCCCTCCATAAATCACCCTAAGATGAGCAGGCAACAACAACAAATGGATAATCCCCAAAGCCCTCAGTCGCTCTCTCACCGCATCGAAAGCCTTCCGACAGGCTTGCGTTTGGAATGAAAGATATGGAAACAGTTTTATATCAGATTCGTTGAGACGCAATGGGTGTGCAGCTCGGGCAGCTGAAATCACTGTATGCCGGATATCAGAGCCAGCAGTTTGCAAGAGGAAAGTGTGAGGTTGATTAGGCCCTGTTGATCGAACTCTGGGGTTAATCCTTAAGCTTTGGTGAAGGAGGCCCAATTAAAGCCCACTGGTAAGGACAGAATTTCTTTTAGCCAGCTGATAAGATATAGTAACAGGTTAGTGCCTTCAGCACCTTCAGGCAATCCAATAATTGTAACGTTGCCCGAGCAAATTTCATTCTCAACTGCCTCCATACGATACCGGAGTTGCTTGTTTTCTTTGGTGAGCGTGGCAACAGTCATCAGAGTAGAGACGGACCGTTTTTCGGCTTCTGCAACAGTCCCAGAAAGTTTTTGTATGGCTGCATCGTGTGTTTCCAACTTCAATAAGGTCTTCTCTATCTTGGCGTCCATCGCCTTCATAGAGTCCATCATTGCATTTCATGATGGTTCCTTCGAACCTTGGGCACCAGTGCTGCTCTAGCTTGCCGGCTCGGGGGCCCTGTTGGTAGTCAGATGTTGGTGATCTCTTGCTGGTCCCTGTAACTGCCCTTTCTGTTGGCCCATTCTCATAAAATTTAGATCAGTCTGCTCCTGAAGTGTAGCTGCACCGAGTTCTAATATTTATTTCGTGTTTTAAGCAATTACACAAAGTTTTTTAATAAAATGTAGCACCACAAGGTGAAGAGCAATTAGAAAGTGCATCCAGCCTGGAAGATGGCTCTCTGGCACCCCCCATCTATGATATTTCTGATGCCTCTGCCAGGGCAGCTGACTCTGCTGTTTGCCTCAGAAGGTACTCCTGGCTCAGAGTGGCTGGCTTTGCTAATAATGTTCAGCAATCATCCTCTGTGCATCTTTCAGGGGATACAAGCTGTTTGGAGCAGATGTGCAAGACATTCTCTCCAATCTGCAGCCTGCAGGTAGAACCCTGAAATCAGTACATTTCATGTATCTTACCCAGCCTAGACAAAGGATGCCCCTTTGCCCAGCCACTACCAGACATAGATCTGCTACCAGACAACAGCACAAGGGTAGAGCAACAGCAGCCTTACTCCCTCCAGGCTTCACACTGGGTGCCCCACTCAAAAGCCCCTAGAGGTGGCACTGCGGCAGCAGCCACAGCAACTGGCTCTGCCTGATTCCTTCCTGCACCCGCCATCACCTGTGCCTCCAGGGCTGGTGGTCGGGGGTCACCTTTCCCTCCAGCTGGACCAGTGGAGAAAGGTAACTTCAGATGTCCGGGTCCTGCAAATAATGGCACAAGGCCAAGCTCTGGAGCTTCTGGAACTACCTCCAGACCATCCACCTCTGCGTTTCCATTATTCTCAGAACACAGTAAGTTGCTTCTGGAGGAAATTCATACCTTACTGCAGAAAAGAGCAGTAGAACCTGTCCCCTGGGAACAAAGGAACACAGGGATCTTCCCGGACTAAAAGTCTCCATTATTCACTCACACTAGTGGGAGTACACCAGAGGCATTAGGACCCCGCGGGAGCCAAAAATCTTCAGGTGGGCCGGCGCCGGGATAGGACCATGCATGCATGGCACTGCAAGACTAGCTGGTGTCGACCCTCCAGCCACCTCAATTCCTTTTCTCCCACCATCGAGTGCGCTTCAATGATGACGTTGCACACCTGCCAGGAGTCAAGTCTTCGTCTATACGACAACAGCTATAGCCATTCAGTATTCGATTAACTTACCAGTCTTGGTGTTCTTTTCTTATTTAAAAAAAAAAAAGATGATGAAAAAGAAGAAGAAAATTTCAACTTGCCATCAACAGAGTCGACCTTAGACAGTAGCGGTGATGGTAAGGAGACTTCGTTTGAAAGCTGTGGTGGCAGTGGGGCTGTGTCCGGCCCGCCACCCTTTGTAAAGGGGGCCTGACCACGGGCAGTCCGGTGCTTAGGGGGAGGACAGTCTACCCGAAGCACAAAAGTAGCGGTCCCGTTCCCGACCTCGATCGGGGACCCGGCTCTGCTTGACCTCAAGCTCTTCTTCCTCCTGATGGTGGAAGAAGAATCAGTACCACTCGAGGTCACCCTGTGGTATGTCTGCGTGAGGGTCTTCAGTGGTGGAGAGCAATAGGCCTGAACTGACTCCAGTGGGTTCCTCTGTGGCCCCACTCTTAGCGGCCATGTTCCTCGATACCAGATCCCATCCCTGTCCTCGATGGGGCCCCGATGAGCAGTTTTACCTCTGGGCTGCTCTTTTAGAGCAGGGGGTATGGCATCTACCCAGTTGTCCTGGCCAGTGGACCCGATTCCGGAGTCTTCAGGCCTAGGAGCTCCTGGACCGTGGCTGGGTCAGTCGGGCCAGGATCTGCACGGTGCCATCGCCATCAGTGCCGACTCCTTGTGCCTACCCCCCCTTTCCTTTGCCCTGCAGGGGCTGGCATGGGTACCGCTTTCCTTCTCCCACTTTTTCTTTAGGTCTGGGCCCAGAAGCCATTCTAGCACTGCATATGATTCCGACGCCGGCACCATCTGTGATGCAGGTGCTGAATGTGGTGCCAGTGCCATGGATGGCGCGAACTGTTCACAACTGCAGGTGGTGGTGTATTACTTGTTCCTGGCCTACACCTGCCTTTTGGAGGTTATTCTGCAGTAGAAGTGGACCTGGATGAGTCTCTCCTTTTCTGCTTTGTCAAAGACACAGTGGATGACTCATTTTATGGGCTGGAACGCAAGCCTTCTGTGTCAGTGTGATTGAAGATCTTCTTTCCAGTTTTTTACCTCGGGGATATGGGGTCCACCATAACATTTCAGCCTTCATCTGTGATCCAAAGCAGACTTCTATGGCTTGAGTTCCTACATTCTTCAGTACGAGTACACACTGTGGAACATGCTCAATGCAGTGGTCAAGAACCTCCCATTACCAAACGCTCCATTGCTAGGGCATATAGCTCAATAATCAGCTGAAAGCTTTTATGGATGCCTACGAATCTGCCTCTAGAGCACCTGCCACTGGTAACAGGTGGTTAATGTCTCCTTGACGGTGTTTATCTATTTCGCCCTCAGGTTGAGTTCTGGAGGCCACTCAGAACAATAGAGCCACCACTCAAACAACAGGCAGTGCCTTCTGCCTCTCAGAGGAATGAGAACCATCAACGTTCTCACAACAGGCAGTGCTTACTAGGTAGAGGCCTAGGTGCCTTTATCAGGAACCAACCCCTCAGCCACGAAGATTATGCAGTTTAGGGCACAGGGCCCGAAATTGCCCTTTACCAACTCCTGTGGAACTAGCCCAGGTCCCACCTCAACTGTCTGAGGGGGACACCTCTCGGCGGCAGGAGGGGCATCTGATTTGGTTCTACAAGCAAGGGAGGCCCATTACAGCAGACATATGGGTCATCAGGATTGTCCGAGAAGGACACTCTCCCAATTTCGCAGATTTCCCAAAACACCTTCCATCCAGGTGGCAGCCCAGTCTATCCACCCCCCAGTCACACTTTCTTGCTTCTGGGATGAAGAGCCTCTGCAGGAATTGGGCAGTATAAGTTGTTCTACAGTGGAATGGAGCATAGCTTCCTGTTTACATTGCTTCTGGTTCCAAGATAACAAGCATCATGCACCCATTTGTCGACCTTGGAAGGTTAAACAAATATCTGTTCAGGGAGGAGTTCACTAAAACCTTGGCGTTCAGTTCTTCACTTCCTGAACATTTGGCTCCTAGCCAACCCACCCAGGCAAGAGACACAGGAAGCAGTCACCACAGCTTCTCAGTTCTCTCCAAGGGGTTTTCTGATCCAAGGAAGATGCCAGTTTCATATGCCCAGCAGCTCTTCTTCTTAAGAGCCCTCCTGAATATCTCCAGTGCATCAGTTTTTCATCCCAGAGGATGGGAGAAACGACATCCTCAGATGGCTTGTTGCATCTCGGAAAACATCTCTATTTGGGTCCTTTTTGGTTGAGCGGGTGCTGGGAAGCAGGGCATCCTCCACAGCAAGCAGTGGTTTCTGGCCATGCTTCCACAATCCTCCATGCAAGATGACAGAGCCTAGAACAAAATCTCTCATGGGGGGCTCACTGTCAAGAGCTTCACACTCAGGTGTGGAGCCAGGAGGAACCTCATCAAAATTCGTAAGAGATGAGAGCTATCTTATAAGCAGAATCCTGAAGGACACCCTCTGCCTCGAAGTGATCCTACTTTGGACGGACGTCAACACTGTAATGTATTACATCATCATGGAGTTGTGAGAATGGTACCCCGAGCACGAGGCTTCAGTTCAGATTTCGTGCAGTCACCTTCGATGAGTGGGGCAACTGACCTAGTCCTTTTTTGCGTCCCCTCTCAGTGCAAAACTGCCCCTATCTTGCTTCAGAAATCCAGATGATTCTCATCGTCCCAGATATGATCTGCATTGAGCTACAGTCTGTCAGAAGTTCTCACCCCCACCCCGAGGCGACTCATTCTACAAGCAGATCTTCTGACATAGGGACTTAGACCTTCCTAGCCTACACTCCCATCATCTCCTTGCTGGGCTTCAGAGGAAATGGAAGTGGGCAAGTTTTTAGGTTTCCCAGACCATCACAGATATCTTCTAAGCCATGCGTAGGCCTTCCACCAGGAGGGCTTACACGGCTAAGTGGAAACCCTTCTCCTTCTGGAGTGCAAGTCCTGTCTAGACCCTTCGGTTGCCCTCCAAATAAGATGCTGGGGTGCCTCTTGGACCTGTTGAACCAGGTCTGCAATACTTGGCAGTGAAGGTACACCTCTGTGTGTTTTCAGTTTATCTTGAGCCAGTAGACAACGTGGTACTGACTCCGTTACCATAAGTAAATTTTTGCTTCTCTGGATGTTAGGAGAGTTCTCCAATTCTTCATCAACAGACCAAAGAGATACACATCCGAGCCACTACTGTATCTTTCAGCATGCTTCGGCTGGATTGGCCTGTTGCCATGAGATGTTTTCTATTTGGTTAATAGCATGTTTTCGGCACTATTAATCCATGACTCAGGTCAGGTTGGCTGGGTTCACTGTTTTGGCGGCTTTCCTGGTGGAGATTTGTAGTGTACCCTTTGCAGACATCTGCAAGGCAACGAGTTGGAGCTTGATGCATACCTTTGTAAAGCACTATTTCTGGATGTCCATGCGAGACGGTTCACTTTCCTTGGCAGGAGAGCCCTTATGGACTTCTGTGCTGAGTGAGCTCTGTCTCTTACTGCCCTACTCGAGGGTTTTTTGATTTTGATTTTTTGATCTCCCACTAGTATGAGTGGGAAGAACACCCCTCAGCTAGTGGTCAAACAGGAGTTCAGCATGTTTGCAGTTTATCTGCATCAC
The DNA here is from genome assembly GCA_016271365.2 of Neoceratodus forsteri. Taxonomy (NCBI): domain Eukaryota; kingdom Metazoa; phylum Chordata; order Ceratodontiformes; family Ceratodontidae; genus Neoceratodus; species Neoceratodus forsteri. The sequence continues at coordinate 670,306,300 of CM028133.1, forward strand.
CAGGTAAGGAAAAAGGTCCGGCTCCCCATAAGATGCACAGGGGAAATGCCAGACCTCGCCCAACAACTAACGCACTGAAATCTGGCCAGTGGAAAATCATGTACACAAATGCTGTCAGTCTGGGAAACAAGATCCCAGACCTGCAGGCAATAATGATAGGCTAAACTGGACATAGTAGCCATTAGCAAGACATGGTTTACCAGTAACCACACTTGGGAGACTTCAGTACCTGGCTATGTACTTTTCAGAAGAGACCAAGGTGCAAAAAGGGGGGATGGAGTGGCCCTTTATGTCAGTGAAAATATCAAAGCTACTGAAATTCAGAATACACACAAGGTGCCAGAAGAACTGTGGGTCACCCTGGAAACAGGAAATGGGACAGCCATATGAACTGGGGTTGTGTACAGGCCTCCAGACTAGGGGGAGGACATAGATACATTACTGTTAGAAGATATACAAAATGTAACAGCTAAAGGGGAGGTTCTGATAATGGGAGACTTCAACATGCCAGATACAGATTGGTCAATACCAGCAGGAACATCTGCCAGAACTAGGCATATGGTGGATTCCCTGCAGGGGGAGAGCCTCAAACAACACGTACAACAACGCACAAGAGACAGGGCTATCCTAGATCTAGTACTGGCTAACAGGGAAAGGATCACAGGTCTCCAGGTAGAAGGTCACCTGGGGACCAGTGACCATCACATGATATGGTTCAGTTTGGCCACTAGAACTAAATCATCCCATTCCAAGGCAAAAATATGGGACTTCAGAGGAGCTGACTTTGATAAGATGGCCAACAGAGTTAAGCTGGCCCTGGCAAAAAGAAATACAGGTGAGGGGGTACATGCAAAGTGGGCAAGCATTAAGGATGCAAAACTTGAAGCAACATTCCATTGTGTTAGAGAGAAAAGGAAGCACAAAAGAAGAAGGAAACCACTTTGGTTCTCAAAAACAGTAGCAGAAAAGGTCAGAGCCAAAAGGCTGGCCTTCAGGAAATATTTAAAGGGAACGCAGCAGGATGAAGATAGGGAGGCATACAAAACTTCCCTGAGGGAATCAGGGAAGGCAATAAGGCAGGCAAAGGCCCAAACTGAGGAAACACTAGCACAAACAGTAAAGGAAGGTGACAAGACTTTCTATAGATACATTAGTGAAAGGAGAAAGTCCAGAGGGGGTATTGCTAGGATCATAGGGGATAAGAGGGCATGTGAGGAGGAGGACCACGTAAAAGCATGTATCCTAAATAGATCCTTCTACTCAGTATTTACTGAAGAGAATGTAGGGCAGAGCCCACAGCTCAGCACCATGGACACAGGAGGGAGGGAGGTGTGCACTAGTCCCTGCACAAAAGAAGGGTCCTACAAGAGCTCGATAAGCTCAAGGTGGACAAGGCAATGAGACCTGATGGCATACATCCCATGGTACTAAAGGAGCTAAGAGTGGAACTAGCAGAGCCATTATCAGAACTGTTTAGTGAGTCTCTGAGCACAGGAGAGGTCCCAGAAGACTGGTGAAGGGCTCATGTGATCCCACTCCACAAGAGTGGTAGCAAGGAGGAGGAGGCAGGGAACTACAGACCAGTCAGTCTTACCTCAGTGGTGGGCAAGATTTTGGAGACAATCCTTAAGGAAATGGTAGTGCAACACCTGGAATCCATAGGAGCACAAGATCCAAGACAGCATAGGTTTACAAAAGGAAGGTCCTGTCAAACTTATCTCATAGATTTCTTTGACTGGGTAACCAGAGTGGTGGACCAAGGGGGAGCAGTTGATGTCGCCTAACTTGACGTCAGCAAAGCTTTCGATACTGTTCCACATAGAAGATTGATTTAATAAGCTGGGTAGGCTTGGGGTTGGTCAGAAGTTGGTCAACTGGGTGGCAAACTGGTTGACGGGCAGAAAACAGAGAGTGGTGGTAAATGGTATACAGTCAGAAGAGATGCAAGTCACAAGTAGGGTACCTCAGGGATCAGTCCTGGGGCCAGTCCTCTTCAATATCTTCAACATTGCAGATAGACTGGAGGGTAAGGTTTGTCTGTTTGCAGATGACACCAAGATCTGCAACAGAGTTGATGATCCAGATGGGATGGGCAGAATGAGAAGAGATCCGGATAAACTAGCAAAATGGTTGAAAGAGTGGCAACTGGGGTTTAATGCAAAGAAGTGCAAGATCTTGCACATAGGGAAGAGAAACCCTGAAGCCATCTATAGGTTGGGAGGGGAGTTGCTGGCAGTCACAAGGGAAGGAAGAGACTTAGGCATCGTCATCACCGATGACCTGAAATCATCCAAGCAGACCGCAAAAGCAGTAGGTAAGGCTAGGGGATGTTGGGGTGTATTAGTAGGGGTATCACAAGTTGGAAGAGGGAGGTAATAATCCCTTTTTACAAGACATTGGTTAGGCCCCATCTGGAGTACTGCATGCAGTACTGGAAGCCACACCTTCACAAGGACATTAACCAAACTGAGGCAATCCAGAGAAGGGCAACCAAAATGGTGCAGGGACTGCATCAGAAAACATATGAGGACAGATTAACGGAGCTCAATATGTGTACCCTCGAGCAAAGGAGGGAGAGAGGTGATATGATCGAAACATTCAAACACCTTAAAGGCATTAACAAGGTGAAAGTCTAACATGTTTTAATATAAGAAAAATAGCAGGACAAGAAGACACCGCATGAGATTAGAGGGAAGCAGATTAAGGGGTAATGTGAGGAAGTTCTTTTTCACAGAAAGGGTGGTGGATGCATGGAACGGCCTACCTAAGGAAGTGGTGGATATGAATACAGTGCATAGCTTCAAACAGGCGTGGGGTAGGCATAAGGGAGCAATACAGGTGAGTATAAATAGATAGGCCATTGACAGAGCAAAGGCTGATGGCACATTCATAAGGTAGAAAAAGAAATGGGCAGACTGGATGGGCCTTGCGGTTCTTCTCTGCCGTCAACTTCTATGTTTCTAATGAGTGGTGGAGACTTTTAGTTCAGAAAGATATGGAAATTACGTACTTACTGTAATTCTTGATCTTCTTGGACGAAGTCTCCACCACTCATTCACACACCCACCAACCCCTGAGCTCACTAATTCTACATTGGTCTTCACTTCCTTGTTGTTTGTGCTGTGAAGACATTGTCAAAGTGACCCTTCTTACATAGGTAATCTGGGCCTTCATATGCCCAGAAGTTAGGGTTAGGTTTTCTTTCGTTAATTTACACTGCACCTCCTCAGTCGAAATGGTACTGAGGCAGTTGGAGGGTCGAAGCGGTGATATTCTATACGGCACGAGCTAGTCTCACAGCACCACACATGCATGGTCCTGTCCTGGCGCCATCCCTCCTGAAGTTTTTTGGCTCCCATGGGGTCCTAGTGCCTCTGGCATACTCCCACTAGTGGGAATGAGTGGTTAAGACTTTGTCCAAGAAGATCAAGAATTACGGTAAGTACGTAATTTCCATTTCTGCTCTCAGTACTTCCTAGTTCCACAATGGACAGGAGACCTGAGATCCATTCTAAATCTTATGAATCTGAACTTCTTTATAGAATACAAGCAGTTCAAAGTGGTTACACTGTAAGGCCTGCTTCTACTACTGTATGCAAGGGACTGGATTTGCTCCCTAAATGTGCAGGATGCTTACCTGTACATCAGAATCTGCAACTCGCACAGGAAATATCTAAGGTTCCTGTTTCAGGGAGAACACTACTAGTTCAAAGCATTGCCTTTTGGCTTGTCATCTGTGCCACGGCTATTTACCAAACGTTTAGCATTGATAGCAGGCGGTCTCCACAGGGATGTCCTTTATGTCTTCCCATGCCTGAATGACTGAGCTTCTCAAAGCTCACTCCAAGGAGCAGCTTTCTTTTTTGTTTTTTTCCTCCTGTGGTCAGTGGCTGGCAGGGCCTGCCCTGCATTGGCTTGGGCCCAGCTCATGCCAGGATCCCAGGCTTCACAGGGCTCACGCAGAGGTGCTTCCCCCCACCTTTAAACCATACAGTTGCCAGGATGGAGTCAGTCATGTAATGACCTTGGCGCACATTCGGGCACTTCCCCACCTGTGACATGCAGAGATCTGCCGGCTACCGCCTTACAGGCCCCACCTAGTGGTCCTAGACTGCTGAACCCCCACTAGCTACCGCTAGTGCCAGAAAGTGCCAGACACCCCTCCCCCCGCTGACCCTGTGATGAACAAGTCCAGTCCTGAACCCCAATCATCAGCACCGCAGGCCAAGGAGCAGCTTTCTCGCACCTTAGATTGCACAAGACACCTATTCAATGCTCATGGGATTACTGTTAATGTTCTAGAGTCAGTCCTGACCCCTTGCCAATGTGTGCAGTACATAGGGGCAGTCTTGGACACTGCCCAAAGCCTAGCCGTCCTGGCATAGGACAGGGCTGAGCATTAAACAGCACAGGTCCAGATGGTCTACAACAATAGGTATGTCACAGCCAAGACATGAACTCCTAGGCCTGATGGCAGCAGCCATTACCACAGTACCACTGGCAAGGCTGCACATGAGTATCCTACAGTGGACACTAAGAGTCCAGTGGAACCAATGCACATATGACCTAGAAAAAAAAGTTCTAGTAGCCTCTCCAGTCAGAAAAGTACTTCAGTGGTGGATGAAACCCACCCACTTGCTGAAGACAGTTCCTTTTCTGATCCCTTCCCCTCAGATTCTCACCACAGATGCTGTGGCGCTGGGCTGGGGGGCACATCTAGGGCCTCATCAGACACAGGGAACATGGACGAAAGTGGAGCGTGCCCTTCACATAATCGTCCTAGAAATGAGAGCTGTTCTGTACGGCCTACAGGCCTTCCAGTCCCATCTCTCCCCAGATCCTGTTAATTCAGACAGACAACATAAGTGTGATGCACTACATCAACAAGTAAAGAGGGACTCATTGCTATCCCCTGTGCAGGGAGGCAATGAGAGTTTGTTATTATTGGGCCCTGGAACACAGTCTAGAACGATCAGCAGTACATGTTCCAGGGGTCAAAAACATCTTGACAGACGGACTAAGCGAGGTACTGTCCAAGATGCATGAGTGGGAGCTGCTTACCTTGGTCATAGAAGACCTGTTCAACAGATGGGGTCGTCCAGAGTTGAACCTTTTTGCATCCCCACACAACAAAAAACTGCCACTTTCCTGCTCGCTTGTTCCAGAGCCTGGAGTTTATTAGTGAGACACGTTGCCCTCTCCTGGAAAGGGAGGTTCCTATATGCTTTTTCTTCTGTCCCTCTAATCTGCAGAGAGCACTATTCAAGTTTCAAATGGAGGGGGCAACTCTGATACTCGTTGCCCCACTGTGGCCTCATCAGATTTGGTTCCCCTTACTGCAACAGCTGGTGGTGGAACCTTCAGTACCCCTGCCATTATGTCAGGGTCTTCTGTCATTACCAGGTTTGGAGTTTCTCAAAAGGTGGCTGCAGTCTTGGTGGCTGCCAGAGCCACGTACTCCATGAAATGTGGGTGAATTGGGGATGGCATTAAGGGCAAAATGTGCCTATTCGTGGATGACACCAAGCTCTGCGAGAGAGTGGACACAGCTGAAAGGAAATAAGACCTACAGTACAATCTGGACAAGCTGGGGAGGTAGTCTAGGATCTGGCAGCTTGGCTTCAGTGCCAAGAAATGCAAAGTTATGCACATTGGAGTCAAGAATCCCAGGACGGAGTACTACCTGGGTGGAGTCCAGGTATCTGTGTCAGAGGAGAAGGACCTGGGAGTGATGATCACTAGTGACCTGATGCACTCCATGCAGTGCAAGAAAGCAGCAGCAAGGGCAAACAAGATGCTGGGATGTATAGCTAGGGAGATCAGTTGTAGGAGAGAGGAAGTTATACTGCCCTTGTACAGGCCACTGGTGAGGCCACATCTAGAGTATGGAGTTAGTACATACATACATAGATACATAGTGTCGGCAGATAAGGGCCTATGGCCCACCCAGTCTGCCCATTTGAGCTTGTAAGTTCATCCTGCCCACACCCATATTCCCCAGTTTGTGTAATAGTCTTCTATGTGGCACAGTGTCAAAGGCCTTGCTGAAGTCCAGATAGGCCATGTCCACTGCCCTCCCCTGATACATAGATACATAGACAGTGTCGGCAGATAAGGGCCTATGGCCCACCCAGTCTGCCCATTTGAGCTTGTAAGTTCAGTTTGTTTTCCTAGAAGTCTGTTGCCCCTCACTCCTGACCTCTAGAATTCCTTTATGTCTATCCCATGCATTCTTAAATCCTGATTGTTTCAGCCCCCACCACTTCCTCTGGCAGGGTGTTCCACTTGTCCACCACCGTTCTGTGAAGAAATTCTTTCTCATGTTTCCTCTGAATCGTCCCTCCTCAACTTCATCCCATGCCCTCTAGTCCTGGAACATCTTTTTCGCTTTAAAATAGTGTTTTCCTGCACCCTGTTCCTCCCTGTAAGATACTTGTATGTCTCTATCATATCCTCTCTCCTCCTCTCCTCCAGGGAGTACATGTTCAGTTCCTTCAACCTGTCTTCATAGGACTTGTGATGCAATCCATGCACCATCTTTGTTGCCCTCCTCTGAACCTTCTCTACCCTGTCTATGTCCTACATAGGTATGGTCTCAAGAACTGTACACCGTACTCCAGGTGGGGCCTCACTAGTGTCTTGTATAGTGGAATTATTACCTCCCTTTTCCTGCTGGTGATGCCCTGCCTATACATCCCAGCATCCTATTTGCTTTACCTGCTGCCTTGTCACTGTTTCCCTACCTTGGGGTCATCGAGATGACAACCCCAGGATCCTTCCTGCTTGGTGCATGCTATATCCTCACCCCAACTGATATATTGTGCCAGGGTTTTTGTGCCCCATATGCATTTATCTTGCACTTCTTGCATTGAATTTCAACTGCCAAACCCCTGACCATTCTTCAAGTTTCTGCAGGTCGCTTCTCATTCTGTCTACACCCTCTGGTGTGTCTACTCTGTTACAGAGCTTTGTGTCATCAGCGAACAGTGAAATTCTGCCTTCTAGATCCTGCGAATGTCACTGATGAAGATGTTGAATAGGACCCGGTCCCAGCACTGATCCCTGTGGTACCCCACTGGTCACTCTTCCCTCTGTGGAGTGACAGCCATTTACCACCACCCTCTGTGTCCTGCCACCCAGCCAGTTACCTACCCACCACACTACTGTCCTGCCCACACCCATATTCCCCAGTTTGTGTAATGGTCTTCTGTGTGGCACAGTGTCAAAGGCCTTGCTGAAGTCCAGATAGGCCATGTCCACTGCCCTCCCTGATCCACCTCCCTAGTCACCCAGTCAAAAAATTCAACGAGGTTGGTCTGACATGACCTCCCCCTGGTGAAACCATGCTGCCTTGGGTCCTGTAGTCCATTGACAACCAGATGTTCCACCAATCTCTCCTTCAGTAGTGCTTCCATGATCTTCCCACTACCGAGGTGAGGCTGACTGGTCTGTAGTTCCCTGCTTCCTCTTTGTTCCCACTTTGTATAAGGGGACTACATCTGCTGTCCTCAGTCTTTGGGTACCTCCCTGTTTCCAGTGATTGGCTAAACAGGATAGCCAGAGGTTCAGCCACCACCTCTCTTAGTTCTTTAAGGACCCCAGAATTGCCCATCTGGCCCCATTGCTTTATCAACTCTTATTACTTACAGTTCCTTCAGGACCCTTTCTCGTGTAAAGGGACTTGTGTCCATTTCTGCACCATTCTCACCCTTGTACCCCTTCAGACCCATTACCCTCCCTCTTCCTCAGTAAACAAGACTGAGCAGAAATACCTGTTCAATATGTCAGCTTTACTGTTGTCATCCTCCATGCGGCTCCCATCCTCCCCTTCAGTCTCACTATCCTCCCTTTGTCTTTCTTTTTTCACTTATGTACCTGTAAAAGGTTTTGTCCCCCTACCCACTGATTTTTGATGTGTTCTTCTGTCTGAGCTTTGGCTTCCCTTACTGACCTCCCTGCCTCCCTTTGCTTCTCCTGGTACTTCTCCCTATCCCCTTCTGCCTGTGTCTTTTTGTATTGCCTGAATGCAATCTTTTTGGCTTTCACTTTCTTTGCTACCTCTTTGGAAAACCATAATGGTCTCCTCTTCCTTTTCCTCTTGCTAACCTGCTTAATGCATAATTCTGTTGTTCTTGTAATCCCCATTTTAAATACTGCCCACTGTTCGTCAACCCCTGATTCCTGTCCCATTCCCCTTAATGCCTCTTTCAAGTATCTCCCCATTTTCCCAAAGTCTGCCCGCTAAAATCCAGGATACGTGTTTTGTGTGGTTTGGTTCTGCTCTTTCTGTGATTTCAAACCACAATGACTGGTGGTCACTGTTTCCGGTGCTCCCCACTGTTACCCCATCACACTGTCCCTGTTTGTGAGCACAAGGTCCAGTATTGCCTTCTGCTGAGTTGGTTCCATGACCAGTTGCTTGAGGAAGGCACCCTGAAGGGAGTCCAGGATAAATCTGTTCCTAGTTGATGCTGCTGCTGGGATGCTCCAGTCCACATCTGGAATATTGAAGTCTCCAACCAGTACTACCTCACCCTTGTCTGCCATCCTTTGGATGGCTAGCATCAACTCCCTATCTGTTTCTTCCTCCTGGGCTGGTGGTCTATAGACCACACCTGTGTGGATGGCTGTCCCCATTTTCCTTTCCAGCTTAACCCACAGTATCTCTCCCCCATTTTGTTCCTCCTGGATCTCTGTGGCCCTTATGTCATTTTTCTCATAGAGTGCCACTCCTCCTCCCTTCCTGCCTGCTCTGTCTCTTCTGAATATGTTGTAGCCAGATATGGCCATCTCCCAGTCGTGGTTATCATTACACCAGGTTTCAGTGATGGCCACAATGTCCAGGTCTGACTGCACCATGACAGCCTCCAGATCTTCCATCTTGTTGCTAAGGCTCCTGGCATTTGCACACATGGCTTTCCATGATTTGACCTCCCTAGACTGTCTCACTGTTCTACTCCAGCCCCTTCCTTGGTTGTCATTTATCCCTGGTTCTCCTTGCTGTCTGTCCGTCTGCTGAATTTTGCCCCTTTTCTGCTTATCCACCTCTTGGGCACTAATCTCCATCTTTTGCACACTGCTTTGCAGAGATAGCCACTCCTCTGGTTCACTGGTTCAACTGCTAGCTGTGGGGGTGAGCAAGTAGGTACCCTCCTTGCTGGCCTGCCACCCCCCTTTGCTAGTTTAAATGCTTGTCAATGTAGTATTTAAACTTACAAGGACATTAACCTGCTGGAGAAAGTCCAGAAGAGGGCTAGAAAGATGATAGTGAGTCAACAGGGTCAGGCATATAGAGTTTTTGAGGGCACTGAACATGTACTCCCTGGAGGAGAGAGGAGAGAGGGGGGACATGACTGAGACCTTCAAGTACTTGAAAGTGATGAATAAGGTGGATGAGGAGGTCTCTGTAAGCTAAGTGGTAGCTATACCATGAGAGGGTACAGTCTTGGACTGGGGAGAGGTTTAGGAGGAAGGTCAGGAAGCACTTCTTCACCAAGAGGGTGGTGGACACCTGGAATGCGCTGCTGAAAGAGGTGGTCTTGCTGAAGACTGTTGGCAGCTTCAAGAGAGGCTGGGATAGGTGTAAGAGGAAGGCAGTGATCATAGGTAGGGAGGATGGGAAAGATGGGAGGAGTGGGGAGGCAGGGCAAGGTCAGTAGCTCAAGCTGTGGGCCTTGCAATATGAGCAGACTGGAGAGACCAAATAGCCTTCTTCTGCTGGCTTCTTCGTATGTATGTATGAAATAGAAGTGGTTTGCTTTGTGGGCTGCATCTCACTAACTGGATCCTTTTACCTATCCAGTAAACCAGGTTCTAGATTATTTGCTGTCCTTTTCAGATGCAGGCTTACAGTACTCTTGTTAATGTGCACTTGACTGCCATTTCAGCCTTCCACTTGCCTATTGAGGGTCATATAGTTGCTCAGCTGGAGGTGGCCTGTACGTTTCTGAGATGCATTCTGCACTTGAAGCCTCCTATCTCCAATCCTGTCCTGGCTTGGGACCTGAATTTGGTATTAGAGAAGCTTACTTTGGCTCCTTTTGAGCCGGCTGTGACTTGCGGCCTACATTTTCTGTCATGGAAAGTGTTACTTTTGGTTGCTGTTACTTCAGCTTAATGAATTTTCAGAGCTTCAGGCTCTAATGTGTGAGCCTCCTTTTTTGATTTTTCGCAAATAGAATTATAGAAGTTGACAGCAGGTAAAGACCACTAGGCCTGTTCAGTCTGCCCCTATACCCTACCTGTATCTGTGGTCACTGACCCTACTTGGTCATTGGTTTTAGCTTCTCCTTCCCACCTCTAGGGTTCCCTTATGCCTATCCCCTGCATCTCAGAATTCCCTCAACTGTGCTCGCTCCTACCACCTCCTGGGACAGGCTAGTCTATGCATCCACCACCCTTTCTGTGAAAAATAACTTCCTCACATTACCCCTTATCCTGCCCCCCTGCAATCTCAAATTGTGCCCCCTTGTTCTTGTACCTCTCCTATGCCAGAAGATGTCTTCCACTTGCACCTTGTTTATGCCCTTAAGGTACTTGAAGGTTTCTATCATATCTCTCTGTTCCCTTCTCTCTTCCAGTGTATATATATTGAGGTCTTTTAATCTCTCCTCATAAGTCTTCTGTTGCAAGCCCTGCACCATCTTAGTCACCCTCCTCTGAACTGCCTCCACCTTGTCTATGTCTTTACAAAGATGTGGCCTCCAGAACTGCACACAGTGCCCCAGATGGGGCCTCACCAGTGTTTTATATAGTGGTATCACCACCTCCCTCCTTCTGCTGGTGGTACCCCTTCCTGTGCACCCCAACATGCCGCTGGCCCTCCCTGCAGCCTTTGTACTCTGGCCACCTTTAGGTCATCTGAGATGATAACCACAGATCCCTTTCTGCCCTGATGACTGTGAGCAACTCCCCCCCCCACACTTTCTGCCCTAGTGACTGTGAGCAAGCCCCCCCAATCCTGTAGCTCTCCACAGGGTTTCTGCACCCCAGGTGCATAATTTTGCACTTCTTTGTGTTGCACTTCATTTGCCACACTACAGACCATTTTTACAGCTTTCATAGGTCCCTCCCCACTTGTTCTACCACATCTGGAGTGTCTACCCTGTTGCAAATCTAAGTGTCATCTGCAAACAGGCAAACCTTCCCTTTCAGCCCTTCTGCAGTGTCACTAATAAAGACATTAAAATGGACTGGCCCCAGGAAAGATCCTTGAGGTACCCCACTGTTCACCCCTCCCTCAGATTGGATTCCATTTACCACCACCCTCTGCTTCCTGTCCCCCAACCAGTTTCTAACCCAGTTCACCACCTTGTGGCCCACCCCCAGGCTTCCCAACTTATTTGCCAGTCTTTTATGTGGAACGTTGTCGAAGGTCTTGCTGAAATCGAGGTAGGCGACATCTGCCACTCCCCTCGATCCGCCTTCCGTTACTTCCAGTCCAAAAAAATCTGTCAGATTTTTTTTTATACATCAACTCCCTGCTGTGAATCCATGCTACCTTGGATCCTGTGCTCCGTTGGATTCCAGGTTTTCCACAGTCCTTTCCTTAAGCAGTGCCTCCATAATCTTACGCACTACTGAGGTGAGGCTGACTGGCCTATAGTTTTCTGCCTCCTCCCTGCTTCCATTTTTGTGAAGAGGGACTACATGTGTCCTCCTCCAGTTCTTTGGAACTACTCCTGTATTGAGTGATTCACTAAACATGGGTGCCAGTGGTGCTGCTAGCTCCACCCGTAGTTCTTTAGTATCCTGGGATGTATGCCATCTGGTCCCATTGCCTTGTCCACCCTAAGTTTTGTAAGCTCCTCTAGGACTCTCTCTTCTGTACAGTAAATGGAATGGTGTTCACCTCCTAACCCCCGTGTACAGTATCTGATGCCTAGCTATGGTCCCTGTCCCTCCCCTTCTTCAGTGAAAACTGAGCAGAAGTATTTATTCAGTATTGATGCGTTTTTCAGGTCTCCCTACACACACTTCTCTTCCTCCCCTCTAAGCCTTACAACCCCACCTCTGGCCTTACTTCTCTCACCGATGACCCTGTAGAATATCTTGTCCCCTTTCTTCACCATTTGTGCTAGCCTTTCCTCTGTTTACGCCTTTGCACTCCTAACTGCTTTCCCTGCTTCCATCAGACAATTTAGATATCCCACCCTATCCTCTTCCTTCTGTGTGTCCTTGTATTTTCTAAAAGCCCTCTTTTTGACTCTTACTTTCTCTGCTACAACTTTAGAGAACCATAATGGTCTGTTTCTTCTCTTGCCTTTGTTTCTCAGCCTAATGCACTAATTTGTCTCCTCCAGTATGGCTCCTTTTAGGTGTGCCCACTGCTCCTCAACCCCAATTTTGCATCCCTCCTTGCTAGGGCTTCTTTGATACCTAGCCCCATCCTAGCAAAGTCCACCCTCCTGAAATCCAAGACCCTTGCTTTTATGTGACTTGACTGTGACCTTGTACCCATGTTAAGCCACACTGTGTGGTGGTCGCTGGATCCCAGGTGCCATTCCAGCTGAACATCTGTGATTCTGTCTCCATTGATCAGTACTAGGCTCAGAATCGCCCTGTCCCTGGTCGGTTCTAGCACTGGCTGCCTGAGACCTGCCCCCTGCAGGGAGTCCAAGATGTCTCGTCTCCTGGCTGAGGATGCCAACGGGATGGTCCAGTCCATATCTGGCATATTAAAATCACTTAGCAGCAGTACCTCCCCTTTTGTTGCCATCTCATGTATTTCCTCCACTCGCAATCTATCCATCTGTTTCCCCTGAGCTGGAGGCCTGTAGATCACCCCTGTGCAAATTGCTGTACCTTTTCCAGGCTCAAGGGTGACCCACAGTGCCTCAGCCTCCCCCCGTCTGCCCTATACCGCAGTTGCCTTTATACCTTCCCTGACATACAGGGCTACTCCACTACCTTTTTTACCCTCCCTATCCCTCCTGACTAGAGCATAACCTGGTGCACTCACCTCCCACTCGTGATTTATAGTGTACCACGTCTCGGTTATTGTTACTATGTTCAGGTCAGCCTCTGCCATCAAAGCCACCAGGTTTTGTATTTTATTTCCCAGGCTGCAGGCATTTGTGTACATGGCCTTCCACACTTTACCGCCTGCCCACCTTCGATTTCTGCTTTTGCCTTCTTGTTTCTTCCCTCCAACCCTAGTTTCCTTCTTTTACTGCTTCCCTTCCTCCTCCTCTGTACCCCTTGTTTCTAGTTCAGGTGTACCTGTCAGCAGCTTAACTTTCTGATCTTCCTTGTTGGCTGCCCTAATGTGTGAAGGTGGGCTGCTCGAGTCTCCATGCTCCCATCCCCTACCCCCTTGGCTAGTTTCAAATGCTTACCAAGGAAGCATTTAAACTGTTCATTGAAGACTGCCATTCCCTTCCTAGATGGATGAAAGCCGTCGCCCTTGTACCGCCCTCATCGTTCCAGGTGGGTTCCCAGTTGCCAATGAAGCCAAAACCCTTTTTCCCTGCACCAGCCCTTCAACCAAGTGTTGGAGCTTCTAATGCGGAGATTCCTAGCCTCCCCTCTGCCACAGACCAGCAGCACCTCTGAGAATGTCATGGAGCTCACTGCCTCCCAAGGCACCTTCCCAACTCGCTGAAGTCCTCCTGTACCTACTCTATGCCCACCTCCTCCCTGGCTAGGTCATTTGCCCCCAGGTGGACAACAACGTCCAGGCCCCCCCCCCTTCTTTGCTACTGCTTTAGTGATCCTATGGATCTGCTTCACCTCCCTCCAAGCTGTGCCTCCTGGAAGGCACTTAACCTTCCTCTCCACCCTGCTACCTGTGCCCAAATCCATTCCCCGGACAGTTGAGTCCCTCATCAGGAGTAGCTTCCGCTTCCTCTGGGGTCCTCTTCCTCCTGCCCCTGGGTCTCCCTTTTGGAGGACCTGCTCATCCTCCCTGATCACAACTTCAGGTTCCTTTATGGGACTCTCCCACTCCTCTAGGACAGCATAGGAGTTTCCAAGTTGGACCGGATGGGGGATGTGCCTCTGACTCACCTCCCTCAACCTTCCTGAGCCCACTGTAGTCCATTCAGCCCACTACTTGGGCAACCGTTGCAGCGGTGGCTGGGGACATGGCAGCCTTTGGGTGGGGGTGAAGGTTCCAGGTACTCCTGCCAACTTGGATCGGAGCCTGGCAACCTCTGCCCTCAGCCCAGAGAGGTGCCGGCAGATGATACAGTACCACAGCATTCAGAATGTCCTTCTGAAAACTACCGCCCCACATCCACTACATTGCACTACTCCTATCATTTTCCTATTCTGGTCTTCCTCTCCCTGAGTAGCTGTGCCTTTTCTTGACCCTACAGCCCTTCTCTCTTTTTTCTCTGAGTGACTGTGCCCTTGTTTAGTGACTTGGCTAGCCTAGCTGTTAGTCTCTTCCCTTGTAGTAGCTGAGCCTTGTCTTGGCCCTTCTGCCCTTCTATCTGTTTTTCTCTGAGTGGCTGTGCCCTTGTTTACTGACTCAGTTAGCCTAGCTGTTAGTCTCTGTTCCCCTGTAGCTGCTACAATAATTTGTTCTCCCCTCACAGTCTTTCCTGCAATACCCTTTTGATTTTTTTTTCCTTTTTGTTTCTCTTTCTCTCACTCTTCTCTCCCTTCCTGTCTGTATGCAGCAAGTTACAGAATGCTACCTGGTTTCCAGGCAGGTTTCTCCGGTGCTTCCCTGCTACAGAAAAGAACAATGTCACTCCACACCCATTCTCCTTTTTACCCTTCTAGTGTCTCTCGGTTCTCTGGAGAGATGCTGCGACCTGCGAGAGAAATTGTCACAAAGCAACAGGGGACTGTAAAATATTCTGCTAACTACAGTAGTCCCCTTTCCTGGCCACTAAGAATTATAGAACTTTTAAAAAGAAAAAACACTGATCCAAAGCACTTCTGCTTATTCACTCACACAAACCCTTTAAGTTTGAAATGAAATTTACTGCGGTGTAGTTCTTCACAGGTTAGGGTGTCTTTGCATACCAGTCCTATGTTTTTGCCAAAGGTGGTGTCTGAGTTTACTTTAAATCAGTCCATCCACCTGCCAGTTTATTTTCCTGAGCATGCCAATCCAGGGGCAGCATTGCTCCAGACTTTAGATGTACATAGAATACTCTGGTGCTATATACACCGCACAAAGAACTGCAGGAAGTCCTCACAGCTTTTTGTTTCATTTGCCCCTGGGAACGAGGGCATTCCCATTTCTAAACAGTGCTTGTCCAGATGGTTGGCCAGCTGTATTACTTTCTGTTGTAGGAAGTACTGGCAAGAACTTCCTGAGGTTGTTTGTGACCACTCAGCTAGAGGCATGGCCACTTCTGTTTGCGTTTTTCAGGAATGTGTCTGCTGCTGAGATTGTGCAGCTGCACCTGTAGTACTGTCCACACCTTCACTAAACATTACAGTCTGGACATGGGCGGACTTTGACTTTGCTGTACTTCAAGGCCTACTTTCTTAGGCCCGTAGGCTCTAGCCACCCATACTATTTATCTCTCAGTACTGGTTGGTACTCTTTCCATAAGTGTAGCCTGATGAAAGAGATGTCCTCAAAGAAGATAGAACAGTTATGAACTTACCATAACAGTAAATCTACAGGAGAATCTCTTTCATCAGCCCATGTCATCTCAGCCTCCATCCCCTAATTCCCAAGGGGCTCCTTCTCCATAGGGCTTTGCCAGCAGTTTCCTGCCTCGCCCGATCTGCAGAGCCATAGCTCCCCTTCTGGTTCCTTATAGGGAGGTCCTCTGAACATGATCATCAGTGGGGAACTGAGGAGGGAAGGGGCCGCTCACGTTTATATAGGAAGAGACATGTAGGACATTGTCATGGGTGGCCCCTAGTGGGCTGCTTGCAAAAAGATTCTGTGTGGCCGTAGTGCCTGACGGCTATTGTTCCATACGTGTGGCCAGATGAAAAAGATTATCTCGAAGATCTACTGTTATGGTAAGTACATAACTGTTCTTTTGGGATGGTGTCCCTGCAAGCTCTCATTCCCCATTTGCAACAAAGGGACTGGATTTGCTTCCTAGACAAGAAGGGTGCATACCTTCATGTCAAGATCAGAAAAGCCCACAGGCAGTGTTTCCATTTTATGCTGGAGGGGGAGCACTACCAGTTCAGAGGATTGAACCTTGACTTGTCTTCTGTGTCACGGGTCTTTGCCAAATACTTAGCAGTAGTGGTAGCAGCCCTTCACAGGGAAGGCCTGTATGTATTCCCTTGTCTGAACAACTGGCTGCTGAAGGCCAGCTCCAGGAAAGCTTTGCTACATACTCTGTTATGGACAAGGCAATTGTTTGACAACTTAGGAGTCACTGTGAACATGTCCAAGTCTGTTCTGACTCCCTGCCAAGACTGCAGTACATGGAGGCAGTCTTCATACAGGGAAGGGATGTACTTTTCTTCCACACGACGGGACAGAAAACATGATTGCTCAAGCACAGCTGGTATACAGAAGTCACTGTGTCTAAGCAAGGACAGTGTTACATATTTTGGGTCTCATGGCTGCAACTGTTGTGACAGTGCCAATGGCATGCTTACACATGAGGATACCACAGTGGACATGCAAGATCTAGTGGGATTAGCTGACAAGTGAGCTGAACCAAATGGTTCTTGTCACTTTCTTGCTGCGCAGAACATTGCTAAGGTGGATGAATTGCAACAGCTTTTTACAGGGAGTTCCATTCTTTGTACCAGCTCCTGTACAGATCCTCACCACGGATGTGTCAAACTCCAGCTGGGGTGCTCATCCGGGCCCTTACCAGATGCGGGGTCGTGGTCCCAGGTGGAGGCCAAATTACACATCAATGTATTGGAGATGTGGGCTGTCTTGTATGGCCTTCAAGCATTTCAGGAGCATCTAAGTCCAGGTCCTCTGTTAATCCAGATGGACAGTGCCAGTGTGATGCATTACATCAACAAAAAAAGGGGCACTCATTTCTGTCCTCTATGCAGGGAAGCAATGAGAGTGCAGTACTGGGTGCGTCAAGCAGACTACAGCTGTCAGTCATGCATCTCCGAGGTCTCCAAAACATCTTAGCAGACAGGTTGAGCAGGTCACAGTCCAAGAGGCATGAATGGGAACTGCTGACCTCTGTGGTAGATGACCGCTTCATAAGATGGGGTCATTCAGAGAGTGACCTGTTTGCGTCCCCACACAACACTGCCGCGTTTCTGCTTACTCACTCCAGAGCCTGGAGTTTTCTGGTGAGATGCGATATCCCTTTCTTGGAAAGGGAAATTCCTGTATGCATTTCCCCCAATTCCTCTAATACAGAAGGTACACCTCAAGCTGAGGATGGAAAGAGCTACCCTCATGCTCATTGTTCCATTATGGCCTTGCCAGATATGGTTTCCACTTCTGCAGAAAATGGCAGGGGAGCCACCAATACCTCTACCTCTTTGTCAGGGTCTGTTGTCACAGGACAGGGGGTCCCTGGTCCATCCACACCTGAAGTCCCCTCCATCTGCATGCATGGTTCCTGAAGACATAGCCATTGCATGTTTTGGAGTATCCCTTAAGGTTGCTGATGTGCTGGTTGTGGCTAGAAAGCCTACCAGACATACCTGTTCTTTGAAATGGAAGAGATTAACTTTGTGGGTTGCTTTCAGAAATTTGGATCCATTTACACGTCCTATTAGTGCAGTGCTGTTATTCACAGTGTATATGGTATCATGTGCATGGGTTATTGGACAGTATGGCATGAGTTTTCACTGCTATGCTGAGGACACTCCGCTGTACCTGTCTTTTACACCAGACTGGTAGGCAGCAGTCTTGGTGCTGCAGCAGTGCCTTAAGGAGATTGCGGACTGGATGGCCTCCAGCTGGCTGAGCTTATGGAGCTGTTACTGGTGAAACCAGGTCCCTGCAGGTCAGCAGCTGGACAGAATAGCATTGTTAGGCCATCTTTAAATGTTACAACTCTGGATCCAGTAAAAAAAAAAATTTGGGAGTTATTGTGGACTCTGGATTGACATTTGAACACCGTGTGTCAGGCATGGTATACAGTGGATTTTTCCAATTTAGGATGTCTCCTGGATTAAACCCTGTCAAGTGCAAGAGGATCTAGTTACCCTGGTTCATGCATTTGTGACCTTGAGACTGGACTACTGCAGTGTTCTATGCCTAGGGCAATCAGGGACGTTGGTGCACTGCCTACAGCTGGTTCAGAATTTCATGGCAAGACTCAGTGCTGGTTTGTTGTATTGGGTTTATATCATGCCTCTGCTGTGGCAGCTGCACTGGCTTCTTATCAGTGAGCGCATCACATTCAAGATCACGTTGTTAACTTGCAAAGCTCTGCACGGATTGGGGCCAGACTACCTTAAAGGTCTTAGTCTGGTATGCTCCCAATAGTCTTCTCCACTCCACTCAGGAGTTTTTCAAACAACATGAAGTCTTGCTGTATTCTGACTATTGCAGTGATATCCAATCTTTGAACTGCCCCGGAGAGGAAAGAGTTAACTTTCCATGCAAGGCATGGAACGCTGAGCTCAAGCTCGGTTGAGACTCTGTCTGTTGTCGTTTGAACCCAAACTGCCAGATTCTTTACTTCGCCTCACTGAACAGTCACTCCGGAGATTTCTCCTTTGCTCAGTTCAAATTAGTTGGTTAAAGTGTCATTTTTCCCCTCGGTTCAACCAAATTTTTTCTTGTAACCTGTCGGTTCAGTCTCTGTCTGTGGTACCGTGAGTACTAGATAGGTTATTGTTATTAGTTTCTGTGTGGAACTTGTAAACGTCGGATCGGTTCAGTTTGAACCGATCAGGTTTGTGAAAAAAGTTTATTCTGTTTTTTAGAGTGTGGTAACCGGTCCTTATCGGTTCTCAAAAAAATGGATTTCATTACATTTTTTCCACGACCCGTAACACGGTCAGGAACCGATAAGGGTGTCTTCCCTGGCGGATTGCCGAAAAAAGGGTAAGTTTGGTTAGGACTGGCCATGTCTGAGAAACCCAAGAGAAAAACCGGGCCCACTGGGTTTCAACACTGTAGTGTGTGTGGGGAAGCCTTTGCTAAGGCTGACCCCCACACCACCTGTGTTTATTGTCTGGGGTTTGACCACCTTGATTCAGACTGCCAGATTTGTAAAAGTTTTCCTACAGTCACCCTAGAAAAGAGAGTAGGTAGGCTGAGGGAAAGGGAGGCCAAGAAGTCCGCTGACCCGGATGGCCAGCCTGGTTCGGTTCCAACCAAACCAGAAGGAGTGCCCTCTGACCAGGGCGAAACTTCTTCGGGCAAAAGGAGAACCGACTCTGAGGAGTCGGTTCCAGTTAAAAGAAAAAGAAGGGATAAGTCAGCCGGTTCGGATCCACAAGTTCTTTCTCCGACCGCTAATGAAATAGCCAAAGCGATAAGGATTGTTCAGTCGCTAACTTCGGTTCCAACCGAACCGGCACCATCGGTTAGGGGCTCGGTTCGGTCAGTTCCCCTGGTTCCAGATTACAATTTAGAGGATTTTTATGAACCGGAGGAGGAGGAGGAGGGAGAGTATGAAGATAGTGATGGTGATTATGAAAGTCTGGATGTGCCCATTGACCCAGACATCTCCCCAGACAGACCTTCAGGTGTTTCTCCTCCTAGGCTTTCTGAGTCCCCTTTCCACTTTATGTTTTACAAAAAAGTGGCTGAAACTCTCCAGCTTCCTATGGAGGAAGCAGTAGAGGATCAGGAGGAGCCTGATTATGTTGAGATGATGGACATCCCGGAGTCCAGGAGGCTGTCTATTCCCCTCCATAAGTCTTTTGGGAAACAGACAATCAAAATTATAAAGACTCCTAATTCCATACCTCCTGTGGACAGAAGAATGGACAAGAGGTATACTCTTTCAGGCTCAGATACGGAGTTCCTTTCCCAGCAATGTAGCCATGTTGGGGTAGTGCAGGCTGCTGCTTGTGATAAGGCAAATATACCCTTGGTTTCATACCCCCAGATAAGGACTCCAGGAGGATTGATGCCATGGCAAAGAAACAGTACATGGCAGCATCTTTGGGACTCAGGCAGGCTAATTATATGGCCTACACAGCTAGATACCAAAAGTCTAGATGGGACACTGTCATGGCTCTAGCTAAACAGGTCCCCGACCAGCTTGCCAAGGAGCTGGAGCAGGTGGCTGTAGATGGTATTGAGGCATCCAATGTGCAATTTCATGCTGCAGTGGACTCCAATGATGTTTCATCTAGAGTCATGGCTACATCTGTGGCCCTTCGTACAATGGCTTGGCTCAGATGTACTAGCCTGTCACAGGATACCCAGGCTAAGGCAATTAATTTTCCTGTTATTGGTAATTCTCTGTTTGGGGAACAGACAGAGAACTACATGAAGAAAATGGATGAGTACAGGACCACCTATAGGATTGCTCAGGCCAAGGAAAGGCAAGTCACTCCTCAGATGCAACATCCCAGGGGCAGGGGCAGGCCTTGTCATAGGCCTTTCTACCAAGCCCAGGCCTCATCTTCTGCCTTTGCTCAGAGGGGGTTCTTTAGAGGGAGAGGCAGACGGGGTACAAGCAGGCCTGCTACCACCCCTCAGCCTAAAGCCCCTGCCAAACAGGCATCCTGTTGGGTTTGCCCGGGCCGATTCTCCACTACCCGTAGGGGGCAGTCTGGCTTACTTTGTCCAGGACTGGATGTCTTTAACATCAGACAAATGGGTCCTGGAAGTAGTAAGCCAGGGACTGTTTCTCAGCTTCAAACAACTTCCCAAGATGAGAACCAGATCCTTTCCACGTGCAAATCCTTCAGAGGCCCTTGCCCTAGAGGCAGAGGTCTCTTCCCTCTTGGCGCTTAGAGTCAGAGAAAGGTTCACAGTACAATCCCTACACAGGGAAAGGGATTGTACTCCAGGTACTTCCTAATCCCAAAAGACAGGAGAATGATGCCCATCCTGGATCTCAGATATTTAAACAAGCACCTTTTAAAACCAAAGTTCAAAATGGTGACTCTGGGAATAATTCTACCCTCTCTAAGGCCAGGGGACTGGCTAGTCTCCCTGGACCTCAAGGATGCCTATTTCCACATTCTCATCAGATGCTCCCACAGAAAGTACCTCAGGTTCGAGTTGCCCTCGGGCCACTATCAATTCAGAGCAATGCCCTTTGGTCTAACATCAGCTCCAAGGGTGTTCACAAAATGCCTGGCAGTAGTGGTTGCTTTCCTAAGGAGAAAAAAAGATCTCCATTTTTCCATACCTGGACGACTGGCTCATAGTGGGTCAGTCTCCAGAACAAGTCAAGTCACACCTACAGATAACTCAGCAACTGCTCACTTCTCTAGGATTCCTTCTAAATCTTTCAAAGTCAGTTCTAGAGACAGTGCAGCTCCTCACCTTCATAGGGGCAGAGCTGGATACTGTAAGTGCAAGAGCCTTCCTTCCCCCTGGACAGGGCAAGGACCCTTGTGACACTGGCCTTTTCTTTCACCCTTCAGGTGTCTCGACCAGCAAGGCATTTTCTGCAGCTCCTGGGCCACGTGGCTACCTCTACGGCAGTGGTCCAAGGAGCAAGATTTCAGGTGAGGGACATTCAGTTCCACTTAAGAGTCTTCTGGTCCCAGAGAAAGGATTCTCTGACCAAGCTAATCCCAGTGACTCGAACCCTGATCCAGGCTTTGCAATGGTGGCAGGATCAGGACAACCTAAGGCAAGGAGTTCCCTTTGTCACGCAACCTCATTCTCTAATCCTTACCACAGATGCCTCCCTCTTTGGCTGGGGAGCCCACCTGAGGGATCTGACTGCCTAAGGGTTGTGGTCACCTCAAGAATCTCTGCTTCACATCAGTCTCTTAGAACTCAGAGCAGTGTTTCTAGCACTTCAAGGTTTTTCCAAGTCTGTTCAGAACAAACTGGTTCAGATCAGGACAGACAATATCACCACAATGTGGTACATCAACAAGCAAGGGGGCACTCGGTCTACGGCCTTGTGCACATAAGCAGTGAAGTTGTGGTCTCTGGCCTATTCCCTGTATACTTCTCTTATAGCAGTGCACCTTTCAGGGAAGGACAATGTCCTGGCAGATGCTCTCAGCAGGATATCTCAGGGCCATCACGAATGGACCCTGGCTCCCCTAATTTTGAAGGTAATCTTCTCCAGATGGGGCACTCCACAGATAGATCTTTTTGCAGCCCTAGACAATCACCAACTTCTTCTTTTTTGCTGCAGACCCCCAGTGTTGGGTTCAGTCCCCCTGGATGCTCTAGTCCTCAATTGGGAAGGGAAATTCCTCTATGCTTTTCCCCCCTTTCCTCTCTTGTTCAAGGTACTAGTCAAAATCAGATCTCAGCCCTACAAAGTGATTCTGATTGCTCCAGACTGGGCCAGACAGCCCTGGTACCCTCTCTTGCTGTCCTTAGCAGTCCACTTTCCCCTGTCTCTTCCCAGGAATTACAACCTGTTAACATGTTCTCAGGGGAGGGTTTGGTATCCGAATCTCAAATCTCTCAATCTCAAGGCCTGGCTCTTGAAGAGTTTGCTGATTTACATCTCTCTCAAGGTGTTCTGGATATTCTAAAGGCTTCTCAAAAGCCTTCCACCAGAAAGACTTACAACTCCAAATGGAAAAGGTTTACTATTTGGTTCTCCGGTAAGCATATTTCTCCAGAGTCTGCTGGGTTGCCTACAGTCCTTGACTATATGGTTCATCTCAATAGCTTGGGACTCAGACCAGCTACACTTAGAGTGCATCTGGCACCTGTCTCTGCCTTCTTGTCAGCAGGCAAGCCCTCTTCCCTTTCAGCTCACCCTGTATTCTGTAAATTCTTCATGGGTTTACTGTGTACCAATCCTCCCTTCAGGGACCCTGCCCCTGCTTGGGACCTTAATGTTTGCATTGCTCAGCTTATGCAACCTCCTTTTGAGCCTTTGTCCTCAGCAGAGCTTAAGTACTTGACTTGGAAAACTGTGTTCTTAGTAGCCATTACTTCTGCCAGACGCATAAGTGAGTTACAGGCCCTGTCAGTGGAGCCTAATTTTATCTCTTTTCATAGAGATAAGGTGGTCCTCAGGACTAATAGGAAGTTTTTGCCTATGGTGGTTTCAGATTTCCACCTTAACCAGTCTATGTCTCTTCCTGTTTTCTTCACTGACCATTCCTCCTCTGGGGAGAGGAGGCTACAGAGCCTGGATGTGAAAAGGGGCCTTAGCTACTACATAGAGTGCACCAAGGGTCACAGGTTTGACTCCCTCTAATTGTTCCTCACTTATGGTGAGGTTGGCAAGGGAAAACCTGCCACTAAGAGATCTGTTGCCAGGTGGATTGTCTCTTGTATACAATTCTGCTATGAAAAATTAGGTAGAATCCCACCCTCAGGCCTGAGGGCTCACTCTACTAGAGGTACAGCTGCTTCCCTGGCTGCTGCCAGGGATATTCCTATCTTAGAGATTTGTCAAGCAGCCACCTAGAAAACAGTGCATACTTTCACCAAGCATTACTCTATGGATATCCAGGCTAGGAGTGATGCTCAGTTTGGCACAGCAGTGCTTCAGATCCTGTTTCCAAAGTAGGTTCTGTCCCTCCTCCATGGAGGTACTGCTTGGTAGTCTGCAGTAGTCAGAATACAGCAAGACTTAATGTTGTTTGAAGAAAAAATTACTCACCTTAGTAATGTTGTTTCTTCTAATGGAGTCTTGCTGTATTCTGACCTCCCCCCTGCCTTCCCTCTCAGAACCTGGGTTTTGGGATGTGGGTGGGCAGGAACAGTGTTGGCACCCTAGAGGTGCCCCCTTTTTCTCACCCTCTTATTTTTGGGTGTGTGTTGTGTTTTGTTTTTTGGGTTTCCTGACTTGAGTCTTTGTCTTGGAACCAAAAAATCGTTTTCTTAAATTTAGTAGCCAGTTGGCATTGAGTTTACAGTTTCCACACAGAACACCCAGTGAGTATAGCTCGTAAAGATCTGGTGGTTTGGGTTCAAACAACAACAGACAGAATCTCAACCGAGCTCAGCGTTCCATGCCTTGCATGGAAAGTTAACTCTTTCCTCTCCGGGGCAGTTCAAAGGTTGGATATCACTGCAATAGCCCGAATACAGCAAGACTCCATTAGAAGAAACAACATTACTAAGGTGAATAATTTTTTCTTCTTGATCATTGCAAGGGCGTGTCTTAAGTTTTGAGCTGAAAAGGTGTTCCTAGTGTCGGCCTCGCTTATTTGGAACTTCTACCACAGCATTTTGGGGGTTACCCCTCAGGGGAGGGGTTAATTTAAGAAGAGGATGAACAGTTATCTCTTTTCACTAGTATTTAATCTGAAGGTCAGGGCACAGTGTTGGTATTCCTATATTTATGTATTTTATGATGTTTTAACTTATTTGTTGTTAGTATGTATGTCTTTTAAGTTTAGTGTATTGTATGTTTTTGATATATTGTATGCATTTTTGAATGACTTCTGTAAAGTGCTCTGAACCTTATCCTGATGGGGCACTATATTAAAGGCTTTGCCTGACGTTTAAATTCAAAACCTTTATTGTTGTTCCTCCCTAGTTGAGCAATTCCAGCAACAATAAGCAATAGCAGTTAGGATGAGAATCTGTTGACAAAATGTCAAGCACAGTGATGACAGGTTACAAAACTAAGAAAATGGGTCGTTCCATCAATCTTCTAGCTATGAGGTCACATCTGGTTCAGCTCTTAATTGTCTTTGTCTTACTGCTGAGAGAATGATAAGGTTGCTTTTAAGGGGGGGGGTGTCCTCCTGCGATTGACTTCTAACCGTTTTTCTTGGCTGGTTTACCAGAAATATTCCTGGTGTTCTATCCTGTCCCTTTTCTTAACATTAGCCCTCTTTGGAGTTGTGTCTCTGTTAGCCTTCAATCTGAGGCCTGGTTTGTTTCGCCTTCCTAATTAGACTATGAGCAGAGTCTACTCACAACTCTGTTACATGGATTAGGCCCCCAAGACAATTGGTCACTGTTGTCTGTGGAATACAGTGCTGGCACTCTGACAAGGTGGATGGTGTAGTGGCACAGTATCTAGCTGCCATAGCAAAGTCAGCCCTGGATGCCACTAAATACCAGTTCCCCATGACTGTAGATACTAATGACTCTGCTTCATGAGTTTTCGCTAATGGAGTGGCATTGAGGAGGTTTGCCTGGCTAAGGGCTACCATTCTTACCCAGGACACTCACACTAAAGCCATTGATTTCCCCATTGAGAGAAATTCAGTACTTGGTGTCAAAATAGAGGCATACTTGAAATTGAAAAAGTGGACAAATACAAGTCCACTTTTAAATGTACATCTTGAGAAAGAACAGGCCTCCACTTCGTACAGGCCTTATGGAAGGGGAGGCTGGGGCAGAGGTTATTGTCTAAGATCTTTTGCTGCCTGTGAGTACCAACCTCAGAGGTTATTTCAGAGACAGAAGGGGCTGCATGTGTACTGCAGCCCCAGCCAAAACCCCCTGACAGTTCTACCCAGGTTGCCAGTCAACCATTGCCGGTGGGGTAAGGCTGACCCACTACTTTCAGGAATGGGTAAAGATTACCACAGACAAGTGGGTGCTAGAAGTTGTGGATCAGGGATTGTACCTACAGCTCTAAAGGTTTCTAAAATTGCAGAGACCAGACAACTTCCCAACTCATTCACAAGCAGAAAGAATACTGCTGGAATTGGAAGTGAGGACACTGCTGCAGGCAGAGCAGTAAATAAAAAGGTCCCTACCCTGCAGTTATTTATTTAATTTATTTCAGAAGTTTTACCAGGAAAGTCATACTGAAATGGTATCAGATCCTTTCTAGATGCTTCCTAGGGGGAGGGGAAAGAGAGAACAGAACAAATATAAAGTACAGTATATAACAATAATACAGTAGTATAGGAAAAAGGTATAACAAAAAAAGGAAATTACAAGAAAATGCGTCAAGAATAAAATTGCCATACAGTAAATTGCGGAACAAGCAAAAGAACATTAAACAGTGGGCAACAAAACAATAATTTGAGCAGCAGGGAGTAGTGACTGATGACTGGCGGAGAGGGGCTATGCTAGTGTCAGTGAAGGGTAGACAGCAGCTGACAGAAGTCCACCCCCAATATCAAAAGTAACTGCAGGAGTGAACAGAGAAATCATGGAGAAGAGATTTCAGAGTGAGAAGGGGAAAGAGAGACCCATAGTTTAAGGAAGGAAAAAGAGAAAGCAGCTTGGCCAGCAGTAGATTATATGGGTTGGAGAGCAAGAGAGTGAGAGCAAGCATTGCGAAGGTAGTAAGAGGTAGAAGAGGGGACGAGAGGAGAGAAGCAACATACGAAGGGAGGGTGTCAGAGGCATCTGGCATTAAGAGAGAGGAGGGAGGTATACAAAGAATAGTGGTGAGTACGCAGGGGTTTGTCAAGGGTAGATTTACTGAAGTAGTGAAGGAGGGGGTCCGGCCAGTATAGTGGGCAGGGGGCCTGTTTTCAAGATGCTTCCTGACCACAAGAAAAATGGGGAGTGGCTACCCATTTTAGGCATGAGATAGTTGAACAAACATACAAAAAAGAAATGTTTTAAGATGGGCACACTGGGCACAGCGATACCATCCCTACATTTAGGAGATTGGGATCTCTGGATCTGAAAGACTCCTACTTCCATATTCCAGTCAGACCTAGCCACAGAAAATGTCTTGGGTTCAGGCTGAGAAACTGACAATATCAGTTTGTAGCATGTCCCTTCGGGCCTCACATGAGCACCAAGGGTGTTCACAAAGTATGGCAGCTTAGATTCAGTGCAAAAAAGTACAAAGTAGTGCACCTGGGAAACAAAAACACAAGGGAAGAGTACACAATGGGAAGGTGGTGGTATTAACAACAACAAAAATGGAAAGGGACCTGGGGGTAGTTATATCAGATGACCTAAAGGTAGGCAAGCAATGTGAGAAGGCAGTAAGGAGGGCTGGGGGGATACTGGGATGCATAGGGAGAGGCATCACCAGCAGAAAACAGGAAGTTGTTATCCCTCTGTACAGACAGCTGGTGAGACCCCATCTGGAGTACTGCCTGCAGTTCTAGTGACCCCGTCTCTGCAAGGACATAGATAGGATGGAGGCAGTCCAGAGGAGGGCAACTAAAATGGTGCGGAGTCTGCACCAAAAGACATACTAAGAGAGACTAAAAGAGCTTAATATATATACCCTCGAGGAAAGGAGGGAGAGGGGGAACATGATAGAAACTTTCAAGTATCTCAATGGAATCAACAAAGTCCAAGAGGGTAGCATCTTTCAGAAAAAGAGATGTGCAAGAAGAAGGGGGCACAATTTGAAGACAGAGGTGGGACAACTCAGGGGCAGTGTGAGGAAGTATTTTTTCATGGAGAGGGTGGTGGACGCATGGAACGGCCTTCCTAAGGAGGTCATGGGGTGAAAAACAGTGGGGGAATTTAGGAATGCATGGGGCAGACATAAGGCAATTCTAGTGGGAGGTAGGAAGAAGTAGGCTGTTGGTAAAACTAGGATCTGCAGCTTATCCAAAAGGTAGGGAAATGGGCAGACTGGATGGGCCAAGCAGTCCTTATCTGCTGTCAAAGTCTGTGTTTCATGTTCATGTCCCACCATCTCTGTTACCTGCCTCATCAACACATCCGAACCAAAGGAATTTGAATGTTTGTCAATCAAAATATCCCTTCCTAACTTGTCTTCATTTAAATTGATTGGCTGCTATAGGCCCCCCTCAGCAGGCCTCAAATTACTATCTCACCTGGGGTCAATAACCAATCTAGGCCCTGAAGATACCATCATCCTTGGTGATTTGAATTTAAACTGGCTATCTAATGCATTTGCGCCATTGGTAACCTTTTGTGACACCTGTAGTTTTACACAGCTAATTAAAGACCCAACCAGGGTTAACCTAAAAATTCTAGCAACAGCTCACTCCTGGATATTATGTTGGTAAACAAGCCTCACTTATATACGCATGCAGGAGTACTACCAATGATGTAAGTGACCATTGTCCCATAGCTGGCATAAGATCTTCACCAAACCACCTAACCCTGCTGAATTTGTCCTCAAAAGGTCAAAAAGAAGTTCAACATACCAGGATACCTCCATGACCTGAGTAACACAATATATTGGCAAGATTTCTACCTTACAACCTCAGTGGAAACAGCTCTCCAGATCTTAAAGGACATTATCACTAATGCTCTCAATATTCATGCACCATTCACCAATATCAGAACTAAAGCAAGGTCCTGCCCCTGGTTCACCACTGATCTTAAAACAGCCTTGCTAGCCAGAGACAAACTGTGGAAAAAGGCAAGAAAAACTAAGGATTCCAGAGACTGGCTAAATTTCAGAAAAGCAAGAAATTCATGTACAACACAAATAAGATCTGCCAAAGCTGCCTCATTATAGAGCTGAATTGATGCCTCCTATAATAACCCAACCAGGCTCTGGGGAACTATAAAGGGTATCTTGGGCCACAACTCTACTCCTGCCTTAACCTGCAAACTGCTACTAAATAACACAGAAATTACGGACAAACAAGAAATCCTAAATACCTTCAATGACCACTTCACCACAGCTGGACTAGCATTTGACTCTTCACCTGCAAATCTCCTGAGATCTTCCTTGAACCTTCAATCCACCGTGGGTCAAAGGCTACATCAACCTTCTCTTCAACCCAATATCCTTGAAAGAAGTGGAGATCTCCTCCAATTTAGATACTTCAAAAGTGCAGGTACAGACTCCTGGACCCCTACTTCCTCAAGATTGCATCTCAAGTCTTATCTGCCCCCTCACTCATCTTTTCAATCTTTCCTCACCACTGGATCCATTCCCTCCACTTGGAAAACAGCTCAAGTAGTTCCTTTACTCAAATCTGGTGATCCCATGGCCCTCAATAATTACAGGCCCATTTCCATCCTATCAGTTCTATCCAAGATGCTCGAAAAGTTAGTAAACTCACAATTAAGGGACTACCTGGATAACAATAACCTCCTAAATACAGCACAATCAGGATTTATATCAAGGCATAGCACCATTTCGGCCCTAGCCAAAGTAACCAACTGGCAGATTGCTATGGATAAGAAGAACAGTACCTGTGCTGTGTTCCTGGATTTGAGCAAAGCATTTGACACAGTGGATCATGAATCATTAATCACCTCCCTTGGCTCACTAGGGTTGGATTCCCTTCACTCAATTGGTTCAAGTGCTATCTATCAGATAGGTCACAACTGGTAAAAATGGAAACTACCTATCCACCTTAAAACCACTGTTAAGAGGTGTACTGCAAGGCTCTATTCTTGGCCCCATCCTCTTTGCCATCTATATTAATAATATTGATGCTAACCTCACTCAATCCAACATCCATCTGTTTGCTGATGATACTGTATTATATGTTAGCAATCCTTCATTATCTAAAGCCTGTGAACTGCTACAATCTGAATTTTCCATTCTACAACACAACCTACTGGATAAAAAACTACTTCTCAATGCCAAAAAACAAAGCTATGTTCTTTACCTCAAAGAGTTGCTCTGCCATACCCCACCATCCACCACTCTACAAGTAACCACCTTACTTGAGAGAAGCTGGAATTCGCTGATAACTTCAAATACCTTGGAGTCTGGATTGATAAATGTTTGATATTCTGTCCATATTGAGGAGCTACTAAAGAAACTGAGACAAAGGCTTGGTTTTATTTTAGAATAAAGCACTACCTCAACAGAGACTCCAAAAAAGATTAATCCAGGCTTCATTCCTATCCTCATTGACTATGCTGACTTTCTGTACGGACATTGTTCACTCTCTCTTAAATAAGCTGGACACCCTATACCACAGGTCCATCAGATTCATTACTGACCTTCCCTTCAGCACCCATCATTGCTCCCTTTATAAGGCAGTTAACTGGACATCATTACAACACAGAAGAAATAGGAATGCTGCAATTTGATATTCAAAGCCTTATCAGGCAAGCTACCTACCTATATCTCAGACTGTTTTACTCAAATTACCTCTAGGCCATACAACCTAAGGATCAGCAAAATTATCATTCTTAAGGTCCCCAATGTCTGCACCCAGTTTGGGAGGGCTGCTATCAGCTACTCACTAGCAATTGTTTGGAATTCACTCCAAAACCATGAAGCTAAATAACCTCCTACCCTTAATATCCTTCAAAGATTATTCACCACCCTATTCCCAGAACTCTGCAACTGCTTCCACAAGGCCTAAAACCCGCCCTACCTACCCCCTTTTGTGCCCATTGCCTTCTGTCTCACAGATTAAAAGTTTTAATGTGCCTTGTACATATGTATATTGTTATATATTAGCACTTATGTCATTGTATTACTGTTTATGTTACCCCTGTCATTGTATTACTGTTTATGCTACCCTTGTCAATGTAATAACACTTGCACTTCTTGACCACTCAGGTCCATCTTGTAAATGAGCTATGCTCAATGATGTTCGCCTGATTAAATAAAGATTTTGATTGATTGATTGATTGATTGATGTTCTGTGTTTCTAAAGTGCCTAGCCGTGATGAAGTTCCCAAAGGAAACAGAGTGTAGTTGTTTTTCTCTACCTAGACGACTCACCAGTCTCAGGGAAAAGAGAACAAGAAGTAGGGTGTTCTATACAGCAGGTAAGGAGCACCCTAGAGAGCCTGAGATTCCTAATAACTATACAGAAGTCCCAAACAGAACCAGTGTAGGTGCTGGACTTCAGCTCTGTACCTATGGATACCATGCAGGGGAAGGCTTTATTTCCACAGGAAAGGGTTTCAAACCTGATCACCATGGCAGAATTCGTCACACTGGGCTGACCAAGAACTGCAAAGAATTATCTCCATTACTGGGCTGCATGGCCTCATCCACAGCTGTGATGCCATGGGCCATATTTCAGATGAGGGATATATAGTACCATCTAAGAGGTCACTGGTCCCAAATGTCAGACTCACTAGCCAAGCTAGTACCAGTCGCAAATGCCTTTGCACAAGTACTGTAATGGTGGAGGGAGGGGAAGCAACCTCAGAGAGGACATTCCCTTCCTCTCACAATCTCCAAAAAGTATTCTCACAACAGATGTTCCACTCCTAGGGTGGGGCACCCACCTGGAAGATCCCATAGTAAGTGACATCTGGAGCCCACAGGAGACTCACGAGCACATAAACCTCCTTGAACTCTGGGCAGTACTGCCAGCAATACAGTCCTTTTCCTCCCAGCTACAGGATCAGTCTGTGCAAATTTGAAGACAACTTTATAGCTGTGTGGTACGTAAACAAGCAGGGAAGTACAAGATCCTAAAAACTATCCACAGAAGTTATGAGGATCTGAGGTCTGGCTTATTCCATGGATGCAGAGGTACATCTGCCAGGCAAGGACAATATGCTGGCAGACTCCCTAAGCAGAATCAACCTGGGGGAACCACAAGTGGACCATAAACCAACAAGTGCTGGCCTCAGTCTTCAGAAAATGGGGTATGTCAGAAATAAATCTGTTTGCTTCTTGGGAGAACAATAATCTCCCAAAGTTTTGTTGCAGACCATCAGCAGGGGGCACATTCCCAGAGACACTCTAGCTCTTGATTGGATAGGAAACTTCCTGTATGGTTTTCCACCATTCCCACTCATATATAGTTCTCATAAAACTCAGAGAAAGTCAGCAACAGTGATCCAGATAGTCCCAGACAGGAACTCCTCCAAAGAGTTTTTACCTGCACTCTGGAGAGGTGGAGTGCACTAAACAAGGACTGCTAACCCAAAAACAACTGACAATCGTCCAGAACATTAAGTGTAACTCCAGCCTTGCAGAAAGATTAAGTAGCCACTGTTTCTTTTGATTTTAAATCATTTATTGCACATACGTGGTTGAGCTCAATAATCGCCCAGTGTACTTCATTGGTTGATGTTGAGGTCAACCACGTATGTGCAATAAATGATTTAAAATTGAAAGAAACAGTGGCTAAGTAATGGTTATTTTTTTTTTTTTTTTTGCCTGGTACCCCACCACCTCTGCCAATCAGGCAGAGGCCCTTCAGCCTTCGCCCTCACCCCCGCTCGCCACCCCCCAGCCTGGGCTTTCCCCCTCCCCAGGATATTTGGTTGCTAGCCCTGGCTTACCGCTCCAGGATGGGGCCACGGGAGCGGGACACGCCCTCCCCCCAGGCAGACCTTTGTCACACTGGAGTGGTGGCAGGGATGGGAGCATCACCTATGGGGCCAGATTTGTGTTTATGCTTGACTTTCCCTTAAGTGGGATGTGCAGTGACGGGCGCACCCAATGTCTGTCCCACCTCCCATGACGTGTGGCCTTGGCACCTTGTGACTTCCCAGCCTCCGTCAGGGGCCACTAATGTGGCAAGAGTCCCTTGCGCCCGAGAAGGAGAGTTGCCAGATGGCACTTATCTTTCTCCACCCCAGCCGGCCCTCCGACTCCCAGGTCCGTTCCTGAACCCGGGTCATTGGCATGGCATGTGGACGCCCTGCCGGTGGGCCAGCTGGCTGAGTAATCTTTCTGCAAGGCTGAAGTTGCACTTAATGTTCTGGATGATAGTCCCAGACAGGGCCAGATAGGCTTGATACTCAGTGCTCTTGACCTTGTCCAGCAGGATCCCAGTCAGCCTGCCACTGAGATACAACCTGCTGACTCTATCTCAGAGCAAAATAACATTCTCAGATCTGAGAACACTACATCTTCTTTCAGGATATCTCCTTCCATTGAGCTACATCATGGAATTGTAAGCCATCAGTGTCAGGAACACGCAAACATTTTTGCTGGCTGGGGCCATCCACATTGACATACCTCACTGGTGCCTGTAAAATATGGGTACATCCCCAGCATGCCTTAGTTCTTTCTCCCACCATCAACCACTCTTCAGGCCACTGCTGCTGAAGAACACTGTCAAACTTCTGCAATTATTCGCTAATGCTGCTTCTCTAAATATGTTATTTTAAAACTTTCTTTATGCCACTGCCGAAAGATAAGTTATTGTTACAGTGTTACTGTTGTGGCAGTGTTTAGATTTACAAAGATGACCACCCTGTTTGTATCCATTGCCTCAATTCAGACCACAATGTTATAGCCTGCTCAATCTGCTAGTGCTTAAAGTAGACAATCAGGAGACATCACAAGAAGGCTTTAGAAGTCTGTGTAATGCCTCAAGAAATGGAGAAACAGGTTGCGATGAAGGCGGCTTCACCATCATTAACCACTTCTATTTTCTGTTCACTGTTGGCCCGTCAATCCCCGTGGATGACAGCAGCTGTTGCTGGCTCATCGAAGAAAAGGGATAAATCCTGTGTGTCTGTGGAAAACCCCCCACCACTCTGAGAAGGATAAGTGGCGCAAGGAAAAGGCTACATCTCTGGAATGTTCCCATTCACCTCTCAACATAGGTAAGTCTACCAAAAAAGATGGGTCCTCGACTTTGGCATTGGGTCCTGCCCCACCCCCCCCGAACATCTCTCAGACACCAGGGCTGAGATCTGGCGCCAGCTTGTCTCCCTCTCCAGGGCGTTTATGGCCTATACCAACATCAGGCACAGTCCCATCGACAGTTCAGCCATTGTCAACCTCTTTGGGGGCTGTTAGCACCCAGCTATTGTACCAGATGATTTCTGAGCTGATTAAGCAACTGCTGCTGCTGCCCCTGGCTTCATTGCACCCTCTTCTTGCCCAGTGTCAACTTTACCATCAACATTCCAGTTCTTAGTCCCTGCTAAACTGCCAAGCACTGAATAGTCTCTGTCGACAGTGCCTCCTCACTTGTCTCCAAGTCCTGTCAACTCTCAGCCAGTGATGGTCGATGTTAATGGAGAACTGGAGTGTAATCCAGAGTATATGGAAGAGGAGGAGGAGGAGACAGCCATGGATGATAAAGAAGAGGCAGCAGAGGTTGTGGGTTCAAGCTCAACTGTCTCTTGCTCGTAGGAGAGTGTGAAAAACACTCCAAGGTCTCCACCTGAGGATGCCTAATTTTAAGCCATCCTGAAACAGGTACAGGGTAAATTGGGATTTCAGACAGAAGAGGAGGACTCCTGCAAGAATGAGTTCTTGGAGGTTTCTGCCTCACCTACAGTAATTATTCCTCCAGCGAACTCTGCCTTTGAGAATGTGACTTTATCTGCTTGGCATAGGCCAGCTCAGTTGCCAGTAGTTCCAAGAAAGGTTGGTAACAATATCCAGCCCCTACTGCTAAGCCCTGTTATTCATCACAGACTGAAACAGACTCTGTAGTAATCATGGCTGCTCATGATAGATCAAAGGCTCTCAAACACATAAGTTCTCTTTCTCCTGATAAGGAGTCAAGGAAACTGGATGTGATTGGGAAGAGAACTTATGCTTCTGCTTCCCTGGGCCTAAGGATTGACAGCTATCAGGTGTACATAATAAAATATCAAAATTGCCTTTGGAAGACTATGGCAGCCCTGGAAGAAGAATTGCCAGAGGGCCAGGACAAAATATTGGCACAGCAGACTATTGCTTATGGCCAAGAGGCTGGTAAGCACCTGCTAAGGTCTGTCTGTGATGTCTGTGATGCTACTGCCTCTGGCATTTGCCTTCTTACCCACTCTCAGCTAAGGGTGGCTGGTTTTGTCTCAGATTTGCAAGCGTCTGTAAAGAATGCTTTGTTCAGAGGTAAACAGTTGTTCAGCAGTGATGTACAAAGTGACCTAAGGGATTTACAGCCCTCAGAAATTACTGTGAGATCCCTGCATACTCTGAACCCTTGACCCCCAGGAAGGGGTCATACTATTATTCAAGGAACCCTGGATGTGGGACCCAGAGACCTTAGTCTTCTACTTCCAAGCTACAGACCTCCCTCTTGGTGTCCATGCCAGACTCACAAAAGGTCAGACCACTACCAGCACCCACGGTGCCCCCAGTGCTTTCTGACTCTTCTCCCCTTCCTCTGGCTTGACTGCCTCAGGAAGTCTTGGTGGGAGGGCAGATATCCCTCTTCCTACCAAAATGGTGGGTGATCACTACAGATACCTGGATCCTGAAAGTGGTTCAGCAAGGACATGCCCTAAAACTCCTTACTATTCCTCCATTGACCCCACCATTGCCCAACAGATATCCTTCATGAAATCTTGCCCTCCTGCTGGAGGAGGTTCAAACCCTCCTCAGCAAGAGGGCTGTAGAACATGTACTTATTTCAGAACAGAACTTGGGCGTCTATTCCCGGTACTTTCTGGTCCCAAAATGGACCAGGGATCTCAGGCCCATACTAGACCTTCGAGGACTGACAGTATTTATTGAATACAGAAAGTTTTGAATGGTCTCCTTGCAGCCCTCCCCCCGCTAACAGGGGATTTGATGGTTGCTCGGGATACAAAGGACACGTACCTTCATATCAGAATCTGAAAGTCACACAAAAAATACCTGTGGTTCATGTTCAGGGCTCACGCTACCAGTTTTGTGTCTTGGTCTCTGATTTGTGCTAAACGCCACATGTCTTTACCAGGTTGTTTGCCGTGGTGACAGCTGCCCTCTGCAGAGATGGCCTCTATGTTTTCCTGTACATAGACAACCGGCTGATGAAATCTCCATCTTGGGAAGCTATTGTTTACACTCTAATTCAGACCCGGCGGTTGTTCAGCCAGTTGGATATACTGGTCAGCAAACCAGAGTTGGTCCTTACTCCTTGTCAGCAGCTCCAACATATAGGAGCAGTTCTGGACACAAGTCTGGGATGGGCATTCCTGCCCTCCAGGAGCGCTGTGGCACTGGTGGTGCAGGCACGACTGGTATCATCCAGTGACTGTGTCTCAATGAGATGCCTTGTAAGGTTAATCAGCCTAATGGCCTCTGCCATACTAACTGTCCCACTAGCTCACCTCCACATAAGAATCCCTCACTGTTTCTTAAGGCACATTGGGCACAGCATTTTGACAAATTTAGTGCGTCTCATACAGGTGACTCCTTCACTTTGTTGCTGTCTGCTCTGGTGATTGGACCTCACCAACCTAGATTTGGGGTCACAAGTCCTCTGGCCATCCCCCCTCTCCTGGTGATGACCACAGATGCCTCAGGTTCAGGTTGGGGTGCCCACCTGGACCCCTTCAGAACCTGAGGCCAATGGACCCCTCTGGATATGGTTCTGCACAGCAACACTCTGGAGAAGAAGGCTGTTCTGCATGGCCTACAGGCCTTTGCCAGCCTCCTCCAGGGGGCCAAGCTGCTGATCCATGCAGTCAATATTTCAGAGATGTATTACATTAGTCAACAAGGCAGAGTTCATTCATATCCCCTCTGCAATAAGAGTTTGGCACTGAGCAGTAGAAAAAGACACATTTCTGTCCACAGTGTTTCTACCAGGTACCCAGAATACTCTGCCGGATTGCCTAAGTGAGACCCAGCTGATGTGTCACGAATAGGAAAACTCCGGCTCTGTCATGGATGACCTCTTTGACCTGTTTGCATTTCCTACAACACAGAACTGCTGCATTTCTGCTTGCTTGCTCCAGGGCCTGGAGTTTCTGGTGAGACGCAACGTCCTTCTCCTGGAAAGGGAGGTTTCTCTACTCTTTGCACGCCTTCCTCTGATACAGAGGGTTCTGGTCAAGCTAGAGGCCTAGCCTGCAACCATGATTTTGGTGGTCCCTTACTGGCTCAGACAAATTTTATTTATTTATTTTTTTTTAATTTAGTTTTTGTTGACCGGGTACGTGCACTAGACAAATCCTGCCTATTTTCATGCACGACCCGGGGGAGGGGGATACAGATGAATGCCAACTGACCTTGAACCAGGTTAAGCTGTTGGTGGTATTTTTAGTGAATGAGGGAAATTTGGCCAGGACACCGGGGCAATTCCCCTACTCGCTGTAGGGGGAGCCTTGGCTACTGGCTGCAGGATGGCCAGTGTGCAGGTGCCTTTGGAGGAGATGGACGTTGAGAGTGCAGGAGAGCGGGCCTACTCTCCTGCGCTTGCAACTTCTGGGGCCGTGAAATGAGGAATGTGTTGTGGCTGCTGTCATTGCAGCGACGATAATTGAGGCTGACATGCCGAGTGTTGGGGCTTTTGCTGGGCGGCAAGGAGCAGCTTTTTCTTCGGCAGAAAATGGTAAACATGCTGCTTTATTACTGAAGCGCCCGCTTTAGTACAGGAAATGCTATTGTTGACCAGGAGCTTGCACCCCTCAGGCACTGCCGGGCTTCAGTGTTGGGGCCATGCAGCTGCCTAAGCCCCATGCTGCAGAAGGTTCTGCGCCTGCTTTTGTCACTTCCGCATCATCGGAGGTTTGTTTCAGGGCTGGCAGTCTTCCAAGTGCTCCCTCGGTGTGCCCACAGCCCCCGCTTGTTACTTCGGAAACCCTCCGATGCAATCTGGAAAACAGGCTTGGACGTGGCAAAATGCGAGGTAAGGCTCTCGGAGGTCGGCCTGAGACATCAGGGCCTTTGAATTTGGCTACGGATGTGTTTCTTTTTTCTACTTCAAAATCACCTGGTTGGAGTAAACGAAGGGGGACTTTGGCCCCTGTTGGGCATTCATCTACTATGGGACTTCCTAATACATCAGGGATTGTAGCCAGGGGGCTTCCTGGTCCCCTGAGAAGGCTTTGAAGAGTGCTGGTTGGGAACAGGGCGATGGGGGTACTTGGACACCAGACTCCCAGGATCCCACTTATTTGGCGATGCTGCAAAAGGCAGCTGCATCTGTGGCCACCGACACTGAATTGAGCTCCAAAGATCCCCGGGGTGCTGTTTCTGGTTGTGGCCTGACAGAGGGTAGTGTTTCAGGTGTACAGACTGATGTATTACAGCCTCTTAATGATTTAGGGGATGTTTCCATTATTTCAGGTTCTACTGTTGTTGATCATTTATCTACTCTGCATAAAGTAGCTCTTTCTCCTGTTCCCTCCACTAATGTACCCCCTGAGCCTGAGGTTCCTCTCAGGATGGGGCCGGCCCCTTTGTTGCTAGATTCTGTAGAGGATGACCCTGTTCGGCCAGTTGGTTTTAAACTAGCTGATTTATTTACTACTAAGGGAGAACCGGCACCTAGGCGTAATGCCGTCCGGTTGTTATATAAGGGAGGGCTAGTGGAACCCCCTAATAGGGTTTATTTGGCTAAAACTTTACTTAAGGGCTCTATGAAGTTTTTTTCCCTTCGAGATCTTTGCCCTTATTAGTTTGGGTAATCATAATTATGATGTCTGTTTTAAACAAGTTTCCAGCCTGGATAGGTTTTGGGCACAGTATGCGGCCTGTGAAGCTTCACCCACTTGGTCCCCCTTTTAGACTATTCCCTTGACTAAGCCCGCTGTCAGGAATATTACTATTATGTTTAAAAATGAAGGAGTCAATGTGGAGGATATTTTATTTTGGTTAAAACAGCGGTGTGAGGTGCTCAACAAACCTACCCCCACATTGGATAGTGAGCAAATCTGGGATGGAGGGTGGAGAGTTCGAGTGAAGTTGTATTCTACCAATGCTGGGCCTAGTCATTTACCCAGTTTCTTTTATCTGGGGAAAGATAAAGGTCTCATTTTTTATGTGGGGCAGCCTAAATCTTGTTTTAAATGTGGTTCCCGTGTTCACTTTAGTTCAGCCTGCGATACTGTAAAGTGTAGTTATTGTTTTGAATTTGGACATAATTCCAGTGCGTGTTTGAATCTCTTTAAATGTAACCTCTGTGAGTGTACGGGACACGCCTCTGGGCGCTGCCTCTGGGCATCGCGTAATAGGGAGGATTGTCCTTCACACGAAGGTTTGATTACTATGGCACAGCAAACACAAGCTAAACTTGTTGCTGCCAGGGATTTGAAAGTCAGTTTGCTTTCCTCTGCACCTGAGGGGTTAGTCAGGGGGCCTGAGGTGGTGGTTGTCCAGGACAATCCAGTCGGCTCTCCTCTGTTGCAGGCTCAGCCTTCTGTTATAGCTCCACCGCCTGTCCCTGTGGTTCATGTCATGGAAGAGGAGCCGGTTGTGGTTGATAGTGAAATGCCCCCAAGCAGTCTGCCTCTAGCCTAGAGACTTCTGATTTTGTACAAATCCCTCATAAGCGGACCAGGAAAGGTCTGGCTGTTGCTGGTCGAGGCAAGGAGGCAGGAGTCCTTACTTGGCAGTCTGGTAATAAATTTGCGGTAGGGGGGGAGACACGTATATCTCCCTGTGTTTGATCTAATACGGACACTGAGGGAGGCGGGGAGTTGGATCCTATTGCTAAACGGGCCCGTCAAAGTTGTAGGAGTAAATTACCCATAGGCACTTAAATGGCTTCTTTATCAATCTGCTCTTTAAATGTAAACAGTATCAAAGGTCACAGAAAGCTTGGGGGTGTGCTCTTGACTATGCAGGATTTCAGGTGTGATATTGTTTGTCTAGTGGATACTAGATTAAAATCACATCAAGAACTGCAACAGGCTTCCCGGGCATGGACCCTTGGTCCTTCCTTTTGGTCATCAGGCACTGATAAATGTGATGGTATTGGGATTTTGTTTTCTAACCCTGATTTACGTGTTTCCAGGTTGGTAGATATACAACCTGGTAGAGCGTTGTTATTGGATTTTACTTACTCCTTGGAGAGATTTCGGATAATTGTTGTTTATGCTCCCCAGACCAAAGCACAGCGGGTGTCCCTTTTTCATTTGGTGAGGCCCTTTTTGCGTACCTCCAGGTTACTCTTGTGGGTGGGTGATTTTAATTGTGGTTTACACCAGAGGGATAAGGGGTTGCAAACCCCCAAATTATTTTGTGATTCTGTTGCTTTGAAGGAAGTTATCACCATGGCCCAACTTGTGGATGCTTATAGGTTTTGTCATGAGTTGGGTGGGTTTACCTTTTTTAAGGGACATTTGCGAACACGTATTGATTTTGTGTTCTTGTCTAAAGTTTTGAAGATTCTTTCTTGTCAGACGGTGGGTGTGGAATTTTCAGACCATGCTGCCCTCAGGGTATCTTTTTCTTGGGACACTGCTCCAAGGTGTAAGAAAAACAGATGGAGGCTTAATGACTCCCTTTTGGAGGATCCTACTATTCTGAAATTGTGGAAGAGGGAATGGGCTGCTCAGCTCTCGGTAGCTGATCTCTATGAGGACGCTTGTGAGTGGTGGGAAGATTCTAAATTGAGATGGAGGTATGTCTTTCAGGGGAAGGCTGCTGCTAATCAGACTGCTCAGTACTTACAGTATTTGGCATTGCGGCAGCAGTTGCAACATTTGATCTCTTTATCTGATACTACGCAGCATGACTATAGTGATCAAATTGCTGTGGTTTGTATGCAAATAAAAACCTTGCAGTATGATCGGGCTAGTTCTTTGGGACAGGAGGCTAGATTTGGGACTCGGGTGACCAAAGGGCAGTTGGACCCTTTTAAGGCCTGTAAAGGACGAGTGGAGTCTAAATTTATTCGGACTTTATGGTCCCCCTCCGGTGAATTGGTTACGGCTCCGGAGGCTTTGGTTAATGTTGTGGAACAACATGTTCTTACCATGTTAGGTAGCATCCCGGTTTGTGAGTCTACGGATTCCTTTTTGGACTCCCTGCATCTCCCTCCGCTCTCTCCTGATGTGCAGGGTATGTTATCTGCAGATATTGTTGCCTCGGAAGTGGCTCAGGCCATAGGAAGTTTAAATTTGAACTCGGCACCAGGATCAGATGGCCTTACTGCCCATTTTTGTAAAACCTTTATGGAGGATCCGGTTCTGGCCTTAACGTTGTTGTTTAATGAAATGTTACCCACAGCCTCCTTTACAAAGTCTTTGAAGGAAGCCATTTTGGTCTTGATTTTCAAAATGGGGGATGCGGCTGATTTGAATAATTGGAGACCACTGAGTTTACTGAATGTGGATTATAAAATCCTGGCCAAGATTTTATTAGCCAGATTACTCAAAATTGCTGATTTTATAAGCCCTGCTCAGATGTGTGGCATTTCTGGTAGATGCCAACATGATAATTTGGTCTTGTTGAGGGAATTATTTGCCCTAGGTGAGAGGGGGACAGTTACTGGCTGGGTCTTGGGTTTGGACCAGGAGAAGGCCTTTGATAGGGTCTCCCAGGGTTTCTTTTTCTCAGTGCTGTGGGCCTTTGGGATTCCTGTTAGGTTTCTTCATTGGCTTAGGGCTTTATATGCTGGGGCCACAATCATTCCTAATGTGAATGGCTGGTTGGGGAAGCCTGTGACGATTGTACGTGGGGTCCGGCAAGGGTGCCCCTTAAGTCCTATTCTATACAATTTTTGTATCGATATTTTGATTAGGGCGAATTTTCTTTGTCCTCAAATTTTGGGACGGGCTCTCCTTCTGATCCCATCAAAATTTTGGCTTATGCTGATGATTTGGTTTTGACTGTGGATATCCATACTGAGGAAGCGAATTTGGTATAGGTTCTCCGGACCTATTCCTCAGTTTCTGGATCTTGTATTAATTTTGGGAAAAGTGTTGGGGTTCCCATTGGTTACCTCATTCTTCCGCCGGCTGGTACCTATGCAGGGATTCCGATTTCTGTAGCTCCTTTCAAATATTTAGGTATTTTTTTTGGGACTGGAGATATGCCCTCTCATAACTGGCAGGTCACTGGGCTGAAGGTCTTATTTCTGGGTGGAAACAATATCAGATTGGTAAGAAAAAAAGGGTGGTTTTGCTTAAAACTTTGGTGATTCCTATTTTTTTGTATCTTTGTTATGTGTTTCCCCCGCCTATGGCCTTTTTTACCAGACTATATGTTTTTTTTTTTTTTTCAAGGGTTTTGGGGGTCCCGTCTAAACCCAGTGATGCGTAGTGTGACCTATAGACCATTAAATGAGGGCATGGTTGGCATGATTCACCCAGTCGCTTTTTTTTATAGTTTGCTTTTTAGCTATAATTTTGGGAAAGCTTTGAAGCCGGGGGAGGTGGTTTGGAAACCATTTTTGATGCAGTGGTTGTTACCCTGTCTTTTAAACTGGGATTCGGGAAAGAAGTGTTGGATGTCTCGATTTCAGGAAGTTCCGCCATATGGGAAGGAAGCTCTTAAGGTGGCATTGTCCTGGGTTTTTTTCCCACGGGATTTTTGTGTCCTGTCTTGTCATATGCTTTATGACAGGGTTTGGAGGAGGGAGGCTCAGGAGGAGGAGGTGGCTTTCCCCTTCTGTCCCCCAGGTCGTTTTGCTTGGATCCTCCAGCAACTCAGTAATCAGCATTTACCCCCTTACGTTTGGGATATGGTATGGTTGGGTAATTATGGCAGGCTAAGTGTCAAGGGTAATCATATGCATAAAGCATTGGATGCTCAATATTGCCCAGGGATCTTTGTCAGGGTATTCTGGAAACCCAACAGCATTTATTTTTAGACTGCCCTTTCGCCCCAGCTTTTTGGACTTTGTTGGCAGGTATGAGGTCCGAACCTTTACTGCAACATTTATTTTATGAACAGATTATGTTTTGTACACATGTTGCTTTATGTCAAAAATATCATGCTGACACTCTGTATATTGTTTTGGCTTTGATTCGATATTATCTGTGGCAGGCCAGATGCATGTTGGTCTTGCATCAGAAAGTGATTTATTTACAAGAAATAATTGACAGTATTAGAACTGCTATACGTTTAGTTAAATTGCATGATTTTAAGGTTCTGGCAGGACCACAATTTCTCCTTTTATGGCATAATTGTGATCTTTGGTCTATTGATTGATTGTCAATATTTCATTTCGACTATTTTTTGTTATTTTTTTTGTTAATTGTGTTTCTTGATGTTCTTGCTTTAGTTTTC
Source organism: Neoceratodus forsteri (assembly GCA_016271365.2). Taxonomy (NCBI): domain Eukaryota; kingdom Metazoa; phylum Chordata; order Ceratodontiformes; family Ceratodontidae; genus Neoceratodus; species Neoceratodus forsteri. The sequence goes on from CM028133.1 coordinate 670,348,878, forward strand.
AGTGTATAGGATATTGTTTCTTTTGTAATGAAGTCCAAAATTTTTCAATAAAATTCCCCTACTCTTTTCAATAAGTGCCACGGGATCTTTAACATCCACTTGAACTATCACCAATCCAGGCAGATGGGACCTCGGTTTAACGTCTCATCCGAAAGACGACACCTCAGAAGTGCAGCACCCCCTCTCATGCTACACTATAGTGTCAGTACTGGGATATTAACCCAAGTGCAAGATGTGGGAACTGAACCCACAGCCCTCTGATCTCCCGGCCTCAGAGGCGAGTGTGCTACCTGCTGAGCCACTGACACTGACAATTTGGTTCCCTTTATTCCAGCAACTGGCATTGGAACCTCCAGTCCCACTTCCCTTGCAGGCAGCACTTCTGACACAGGAGCAGGGTATGCTTCTGCACCTGGATCTTCAATCCCTGCATGTCTCCGCCTGGCTCCTGAGGATGCGGTACACCTACTCACAGGAACGGAAATGTTTTAAGATTTGGTGTACTAGGCATGCCCTGGACCCGTTTATGCATCCACTTCCTTAAGTGCTGGACTGCCTCAGGTCCCTTAAGGACTCAAAACTAGGGTATTCCTCTGTAAAGGTCCACATGGCTGCAGTATCAACTTTTCATGCCCTCGCAGAGGGCAAGATGGTAGCCCAAATGGAGGTTTCCTGTAGGTTCCTAAGAGATATTCTAGTGTTGCACCCCAGGTCTGAGATTCAGTTCAGGTCTGAGACTTCAGTTTGGTCCTAGAGATGCTGACTGCACCTCCCTTCGAGCCTGCTGCAACGTGTGAGCTGCAGTTCATCTCTTAGAAGACACTGTTCCTAGTGGCTATGAGGTCTGCTAGACACATTTCAGAATTGCAAGCTCTGGTTGCAGACCGTCCTTTTAGTAATTTTCACAGGGATAAGGTTACATTATATACTATGCCTCACTTCCTTCCTAAGGTTGTGTCTGAAAACACACTGAATCAGACTGTTGACCTTCTTGCTTATTTTTCGTCTCCCACAGATAGTGGGGAACGATGGTTACATATTCTGGACGTCCAGAGGATGCTGCATTGGTACTTGGATCATACAAAGGATTATAGAAAATCCTCTCAACTGTTAGTAGCTTTTGTCCCCAGGATGGTGTGCTCCCCTGTTACCAAACAGGGCCTGTCCAAATAGCTGGCCATTTGTATTATGTTTTGTTATCAGAAGCATGGTAAGCAGCTTCCTGGTCATGTCCATGCTCAATTCACCCATGAGATGGCTACTTCAGTGGCTTATTTCAAAAATGTGCCCACTGCTGACATATGTGCTGCTGCCACTTGTAATACTGTTCAGGTTTTCATATCCTCTTCTGTGTGACTGGTTTGGTACTGGTTACTTTGGTCCCTGCAGGTTCAGTGATCCTCCGAGCTTGTCTCCAGTGGGGAACTGAGGCATGCTGGCTGTACCCATGTTATATAGGCCAACAAGGCATTTCAACATGGGCAGCTTCGGCCAGCAAAATTTTCCGAGTGGTCCTGACTCTGACAGCTTACAGTTCTATAATGTGGCTCAATGGTGGAGACTGTCTCAAAGATCTGCTGTTACAATAGGTTGTAACGGGGTTTATTTATTTATTTATTTGTACATCGGTTTACAACGTTTGAGCCAGAGGCTCATTTCCAAAGGTACCTCGTCACATTGAGGACAAATACATAAACAGACTTTTTGGTTACAGCATATCATTGAGGACAAGTACATAACAGACTTTTGGTTACAGCATATAATTGAGGACAAGTACATAACAGACTTTTGGTTACAGCATATAATTGAGGACAAGTACATAACAGACTTTTGGTTACAACATATGGGTTACATAGTTAGCAAGCAAGTTAGCAAGCACGTGTGTTTACAACAGTTAAACAGATAGCCAGTTTAGTTACAATGGCACTTTCTTGCACGATGGTATGAGCAAGCAGCATGATCATAGCAGATCGATCAGCAATGAGTGAGGACTAAAAAAAGAAAAAAAGGGGTGTGGATGCCGCCCAGCGGGAATTGTCAGGGCACAGAAGCTAAGCCTTGATTATAGACAGGTGCAGCTACGCATATTAAATAGTTGGCTTCGAAGTGCGGTTTTGAGTCTGGAGATTGTGGGGGTATCCGAGATGGGAGCAGGCAGTGAGTTATACCAGGATGGAGCTCTATAGCAGAAGGACCTCTGTCCATGGGAGGTCCTCGTTCTTGGGACCAGAAAAGTGGCCTTGCAGGAGGTTCGTGTACAGACCAAGGGTTGGGCTTGGCGGAGGGAGGCTGTCAGCCCGGGTGGGGATAGCCTGAGAAGGGTTTTTTTTTTTTTGCTATTAGGCAGGTTTGATATCGAGGACGTTCGTCAAGATTCAGCAGTATTGCCATGTCATAGAGCTGGCATGAATGCGTGAGCCTGGGGGCCCCAGTGATTAGCCTGCATGCCTTATTTAGGATGAGGCGAATTTTATTGAGGGTGGTCGTGTCAGCAGCACCGTATACTGGTAGGCCGTAGTCAACTAGGGATAATATACAGGATGTGACTGCTAGACGGAGGGCAGTGGGGGGGAGACAGTTTTTATAGCGGTATAATATACCTAGCCGCACATTAGCGGCTGAAGCAAGTGCATCAGTGTGGGTGTGGTAGGTGAGGGCTGAGTCAAAGGAGACTCTGAGGTACTTATAGGAGTGGACTTGCTCTAGTGGTTGTTTGGAGCAGGGGAGGATATGGAGTGGGAAGTTGCTGGCTTTGTTTTGGGGATGGGCAAAGAGCATTGTTTTTGGTTTTTTGAGATTACTGACCAGTCTGTGCTCTTTAAACCAGATTTCGGCATCATTATAAGATAGTTGTAGGAAGTCCTGGAGGGAGATGGGGTTACGGTGGGTGGCAAAGATGACGGCGTCATCTGCATACAGCAGAATTTTTCCAGTGCATGCACTGGGCAGGGTGTTAAGGTAGAGTGAGAAGAGTAGGGGTCCCAGGATGGAGCCCTGAGGAACCCCTGAGCGGATGGGACAGGTTTTGGAAAGTGTCCCATTAATTCTGACACATTGGGAGCGGGCAGATAGGTAGCTGGTGCACCAGGCGAGAGGCCCAGTAGAGAAGCCAGTATGGCAGAGGGCATCCAGCAAGAAGGGGTGGGAGATAATGTTGAATGCCTTTGAGAGGTCGACGAACACTGCCCTGGCTAAGGAGCCAGAGTCCAGAGAGGAGTGTAGGAAAGTTGAAAATTCAACTAGTGCAGTGCCGGTACTGTGTCCTGCACGGAAACCGTGCTGTTCAGGGCAGAGGATGTTGTGTTTGGTCAGGTATTCAGTGATTTGCGTGGCAAACAGCTTTTCTAGGGCTTTGGAGAGGGGTGGGAGTATGGAGATAGGACGGTAGTTCCCGGCACAGGACCTATCACTACCTTTGTGAATTTGGGTAACAATGGCAGTTTTCCATGCTGTTGGGAATTGCTCCAGGCAGAGGGATTTGTTGAGAAGGTTGGTGAGTGGGGCAAGGACCTGATCCAGTACCAGACGGAGAATGCTGGGGTCCAGGGAGTCGTCGCCGGGACTGTTGCGCTTTAATGCTCTGACCAGGTGGGATCTGGCTTCCTGGGCAGTTACCCTACATAGGTAGAAGCTAGGGCGTTGGAGGACTGGGGCAGGTATGGAGGGTGGCGGGTCAAAGAAATTACTAGGGAGGACAGAGCTAAGGTCCGTAAAGGATGTGTTAAGGTAGTTTGCAATGTTTGCTGGGTCTGTAGCAGTAGTGACATCAATGGAGATCTGGGATGGGGGAGGGAAGTGTGCACTCAAGTTTAATTGTTTGACATTATCCCAGAAAGTTCGGGCACACCCCCAGGAGGAGGTGAGAGTGGCCTGGTAGTGGTCGGCCTTGGCTTTTCGGATGGCCCAAGTGCACTTATTCCGCGCAGCATTGTAGGCCTCTCTGTCAGCCATCCGACCTGTTTCTGTGGCAAGGTGCCATAGGTTATCTCTAAGCCTGAGCAGTTGTAATAGGGCAGGAGTAATCCAGGGCACATAATGTTTTTTGTGGTTCGGGCATCAATGAAGGGTGTGAAGAGGTCACAGGCTTTGTTAAAGGTTTGGGAAAAGAAAGCAAGGGCAGTATCTGTCAGGAGCGTGGTGAATGGGGGACCAGTTTATCTGGGCAAGAAGTTGCTTGAGGTTTTTCAGTCCACCTGGTCTGAAACACTGGCGGAGTGTGGGCTGGGCTGTGAGTCGGGGCGAGGGGGTCACTCAGTGGAATAGGATAGGGGAATGGTCACTGAGTGAGTCAGGGAGGACTTGGATATCCAGGATTTTTTTGGGGCGGTTGGTGATGATAACATCTAGGAGGGTGCTGGTACCTCTCTTAGGGTTTACTCTTGTGGGTTGGGAAATGAGTTGTGTCAGATCAATGGCCGCGAAGGAGTCCCGGGTGGAGGAGGAGGTGGCGCTGAGCCAGTTCACATTAAGGTCCCCCACAAGGACTTGTTCTGCCTTGTGAGGAAGGGTGGCAAGATAGTCAGTTAAGGATAGTAGTGCTGGTTTTTGGTGACGTAATATTTCAGACAGCAGGAAGTGATGTCATGAGGCAGGGCCTATAAATTAAGGGACGCCGGTGGGTGGATGGGGCGGGCAGGGCAGTAGGATTAGGATAACACAAATTAGGCAGATCACAAGTCAGGTGCATAAAGAAAATGCACAAGTGCTTTTATCATTTTATTTCAGAATCCAAATAAGGATGTAGTATAGCGCAGTGGGTTAAGGCTCTGAGCTGCAGATTTGGAGACCTGGATTTGAGTCCCACAGCCGCCTAGGTATATACTGTGTGATCCTGAGTAAGTCACTTAACTTCCTTGTGCTCCCAGATCGCATCTGGAAACAAGCTTCAGCTTAGTGTGCTACTCCTGGTTAAACAATGTTCCCTTTCCCTTAATAAAATGAATACAGAAAGTAAAACAAAAAGGTTAGTCAAGAAATCAGACAGCTGTTTCACTGCAACAGTTTCTGAAGCTTTGCTTCAGCCTATGATGAAGCTTCAATGAGCAGTGTGAAAACTGCACACTACCAAAGGTATTTCACCTTCAACGGCCAATATCCAACTGACCTCCCTATCGAACAATGCCCCTAGTAATGGGTCTTTTTATGTATTTTCTGTGATGTCATCACATTCAGGTGAGCCACCCCTTTTAACTATGTCCCTTCTCAGAGTTTTATAGGGCACTGGACATTTGCGATACAGATATACAACCACTTCAGGCTGTGGCTCGATGGCTGCAATGGCAAGTCATCGGGGAAACTTTTCAGTCTGGCCCCTTTCCTTTTCTTTATTTTAGTATGGCCATGGGGAACAACCTACTTAAAATATTCCTTCAGCCGTTTAATTTTAAATATGCGGCTGTGCTAGAGCAGGCAACTATGGGGACATGAACAGCATTACTCCGTAGTGCCGGCTTCAACTCATAAACTTTGAGCTGCACTGTGCGTTCTGCACGCTTCTAAACTGGAGCGCCTTCCTTCAGTGCTAAAGTGGTGTACCATGCGGCTTCACCTTATTTTTTTCATCGGGAGTGTTTGACTCCGTTTTATATTTCAACTTCCCCCTCTCCTCTCTGTCAGGCCTTCTCTCTTATTTATGACCCCAAGAGTCTTCTTGATAATTTCCTTGCTTCAGGAGAGCAAACGGTACTTGTGAAAGTCACAGAGCAGAGGGCGACAAAAGTAAACAAATGCCCCTCCAAGTTTCAATTCTGTCTTATTTGTATTTCCTTTAAAAAGGGGATCTGGGAGAAATCACAGAGCAGCGGGAAGAAAGTAAAAGTATTGCTACTCTGTGACAAATAATCCTGTGGAGCGACGGCAATGAAAGATAAACAAAAGATTGCTGTTCCGTTTTACATCATTTTATAGGCAGGATATAAGCCTGTCTTATATCTAGAAACCTCTTTATTCAGTATTACTTTAGTGAAGCAGGGTTTTATTTAACTCTAAAAATTGATTAGCGTTTTGCTCATAAAAGTGTTAAAACATTGTAAATATGCATAGCACTTGCCTCATTGTATTTAACCAACATAACACTTCTAGAAAACCTATATAAATACTTTCTGTACAGTTAATATTGTCCCAGGAAAAAAACTGCTAATCAATTCTTTAAAACCCTGTGAAGGCATCAAAGGGTTTTCTCAGAGCTGTTTACCAAAAAGAAAAATATGATCCCTTAAGCAGCTCTGTATTTTAAATATTTCAAACAACATGAAGTCTTGCTGTATTCTGACAAGTTGCAGTTAGCTCCAGCTCTTGAACTGCCCCAGAGAGTGAAGGGTTAAAATTCTATGCCAGGCATAGAACGTTGGGGTTGAGCTCGGTTGAAAACTCTGTGTCTGTTTGAAACCCAACCATCAGATTCTTTACTCCGCCTCACTGAACAGTCGCTCCGGAGAGTTCTCCTTCTGCTCGGTCCTATCGCGGTTAAAGCTTCAGTTTTAGTCCGATTTTCTTTCCGTCTTTTGGTTCGAGACTCTGTCTGTGGTACCGTAAGTACTTAGTTAGTAGCTGTTGTGTGGAAATTGTAAAAAAATTTCCAATCTGTTCGGCTGAACCGATCTTGTAGTAACATCTTAAAAAAGAAAAAGTTAGTGTGTGGTTACCGGTCCGTATCAGTTTTAAAAAAAAAAACAACTTAATTTTAGTGTTTTTTTCTGTCACCCATGACACGGTGAAAAACCGATAGGGGAGTCTTACCTGGCGGTTGCCATATAAAGGGTAAGTTTGTTAAGTTGGCCATGTCTGAAAAACCCAAGGAAAAAAATGGGCCCACTGGGTTTCAACACTGCTGTGTATGGGGGGAGGTCTTTGCTAAGGCCGATCCCCACACCACCTGTGTTTACTATCTGGGGTTTGACCACCTCGATTCAGACTGCCAAATTTGTAAGAATTTCACTAAGTCTACCCTGGAGAAAAGGTTAAGTAGACTTAGGGATAAGGAGGCCAAGAAATCCGCGGACCCGGAAGGCCAGCCCGGTTAGGTTCCTACTGAACCAGAAGGAGTGCCCTCTGACCAGGGCGATACTTCTTTGGGGAAGAGGAGAGCCGATCCTGAGGGACCGGTTCCTACAAAAAGAAAACGAAAGGATAAATCGTCCGGTTCGGATCCAGAGCTGCATGTTCCGACCGCCGAAGAAATAGATAAAGCGATTCGGATTGTGGAATCGCTTCGTCCGGTTCCGACCGATCCGGTGCCTTCTCGCAAGGTTTCGGTTCGGTCGGTTCCCCTGGTTCAGGATTATTCCCCTGAAGATTTTTACGAACCGGAGTTTGATGAGGAGGGGGATTTTGAAGAGGATGATTACGACGGTGAAAGTCTGGATATGCCTGTGGAACCGGACATCTCCCCAGACAGACCTTCTAGTGTTTCCCTTCCTAGGCTGTCTGAGTCCCCTTCCCACTTTCTGTTCTACAGAAAAGTGGCTCAAACCCACCAGCTTCCTATTGAGGAGGCTGTAGAGGATCAAGAGAAGCCTGACTACATAGAGATGATGGACATCCCAGAGTCTAAGAGACTGTCTGTTCCCCTTCATAAGTCATTCAGGAAACAGACACAAAAAATTCTTAGGTCTCCCAACTCAGTACCTCCTGTTGACAAGAGAATGGACAAGAGGTACACCTTGTCAGGCTCTGATATGGAATTTCTTTACCAACAATGCAGCCATGGTGGGGTAGTGCAGGCTGCTGCCTGTGACAAGGCAAACATCCCCTTGGCTTCACACCCCCAGAAAAAGATTCCTGGACGATAGATGCCATGGCAAAGAAACTGTACTTGGCATCATCTTTGGGACTCAGGCAGGCTCATTATATGGCCTATACAGCCAGGTACCAGAAGTCCAGGTGGGACACTGTACTGGCACTGGCTAAACAGGCCGCCCCCCAGCTAACCAAGGAGCTGGAGGGGGTGGCTGCTGATGGGATTGAGGCATCAAAGGTGCAATTTCATGCTGCTGTGGACTCCAGTGATGTGTCATCAAGAATCATGGCTACATCTGTGGCTCTTCAGAGAATGGCTTGGCTCAGATGTACTAGCCTTTTGCAGGACACCCAGGCTAAGGCCTTGGATTTCCCTGTAGTGGGTAATTCTCTGGGGAGTAGACAGAGAATTACATGAAGAAAATGGATGAGTACAGGACCACTTGTAGGGGGTGCACAGGCCAAGGAGAGGCAGACAACTTCTCAGAGGCAGCAAGCTAGGGGCAGGGGCAGGCCTTTTCACAGGCCTTTCTACCAGGCACAGGCGTCCTCTTCCTTTTCTCAAGAGGGTTTTTTTCAGAGGGAGGGGCAGAAGGGGGATGAGCAGGGCTGCATCCAGCCCTCAGCCTAAGGCTCCTGCCAAACAGACACCCTGATGTGTAAGCCCCGGTCGACTCCCCCATTCCAGTAGGAGGCAGGTTGGCTTACTTTGTCCAGGACTGGATGTCTGTTACCTCAGACAAGTGGGTCCTGGAGGTTGTAAGCCAGGGGCTGGTTCTCAGTTTCAAAAGTTTTCCGAAACTAAGACTCAGATCTTTTCCGCCTGCAAATGCTTCAGAAACCCTTGCTTTAGAGGCAGAGGTTTTGTCTCTACTGGCTTTAAAGACCGTAGAGAGAGTTCCTACTCTATACAGGTGCAAAGGTCTGTATTCCAGGTACTTCCTTACCCCTAAAAAGACAGGGGAGTGGCGAACCATCCCAGATCTAAGATGCCTAAACAAGCACCTAATAAAGCCAAAATTCAGAATGGTGACTCTGGGAACAACTCTTCCCTCTCTGAGGCCAGGGGACTGGCTAGCCTTACTGGACCTCAAGGATGCCTATTTTCACATTCCCATCAGGTGCTCCCACAGAACGTACCTCAGGTTCGAATTGCCCTCAGGCCATTATCAGTTCAGAGCAATGCCCTTCGGTCTAACTTCAGCTCCAAGGGTGTTTACAAAGTGCCTAGCAGTAGTGGTGGCCTTTCTAAGAAGAAAAAGGATTTCTATTTTTCTATACCTGAACGACTGGCTTCTTGTGGGTCAGTCTCCAGACCAAGTCAAGTCAGATCTGCAAGTCACCCAGCAAGTTCTCACTTCCCTGGGGTTCCTTCTCAATCTTCCCAAGTCAGTCCTCGACCCAGTACAGCTCCTCACTTTTAGAGGAGCAGAACTGGACACCCTCAAAGCAAAAGCCTTCCTTCCTTTGGAAAGGGCAAAGCCATCTCTCAGCTGGCCTCTTCCGTTCTCCCTCGAGTTTCCTGACAAGCAAGACATTTTCTGCAGCTTTTGGGCCACATGGCAGCTTTCACAGCAGTGGTCCAAGGGGCCAGGTTTCAGATGAGGAACATTCAGTTCCGTCTGAGAACTTTTTGGTCCCAAAGGAAAGATCCTCGTACCAAGCTAGTTTCTGTTACTCAGACCTTAATTCAGGCCCTTCAGTGGTGGCAGGACCTGAGCAATCTGAGGCAAGGTGTTCCATTTGTCTCTCACACTCACTCTGTGGTTATCACCACAGATGCTTCTCTTTTGGGGTGGGGAGCCCATCTGGGGGCTATCACTTCCCAGGGACTGTGGTCCCCTCAGGAATCCCTTCTTCACATCAACCTTCTGGAGCTCAGGGCAGTACTTCTTGCCTTACAAGCTTTCTCAGTCAATACAGAACAAAGTGGTTCAGGTCAGGACGGATAACACTACCACCATGTGGTATATCAACAAGCAGGGAGGCACTCGGTCCACGGCCCTTGTGCACAGAGACCATGAAAGTATGGTCCCTGGCATATTCCCTGCAGACCTCTCTAATAGCGGTCCATCTCCCAGGAAAGGACAATGTGATAGCAGGTGCATTGAGCAGGATTTCCTAGGGCCATCACGAATGGTCTCTGGACCCTTAGATGTTGAGGGTGATTTTCTCAAGGTGGGGCACTCCGGAGATAGATCTCTTTGCAGCCCCAGACAATCACCAACTTCCTCTGTTCTGTTGCAGACCCCCAGTCTTGGGTTCAGTCCCTCTGGATGCTCTGAGTTTGAACTGGGAAGAGAAGTTTCTTTATGCCTTCCCTCCTTTTCCTCTGTTGTTCAAGGTTCTAATCAAGGTAAGGTTACAACCATGCAAAGTGATTCTGATTGCTCCAGACTGGGCCAGGCAGCCTTAGTAACCCCCTGTTGCTGTCCTTAGCAGTCCATCTTCCCCTGTCTCTTCCCAGGAATTACATTCTGCTAACCTCCTATCAGGGGAGGATTTGTTACCTCAATCTCCAGTCACTCAATCTCAAGGCATGGCTCTTGAAGAGTTAGAGTATGCAGATTTACATCTGTCCCAAGGGGTTCTGGGTATCCTCAAGGCTTCTCAAAAGCCTGCCACCAGAAAAACCTACAACTCCAAATGAAAAAGGTTTAGTATTTGGTGTTCCAAGAAGCACATTTCTCCAGACACTGCTGAGTTGTCCACAGTTCTGGATTACATGGTTTACCTTAATAGCCTAGGCCTCAAATTAGCTACTCTCAAAGTGCATTTATCAGCCATCTCTGCTTTCCTGTCAGTGGGGAAGTCTTCCTCTCTGTCATCTCACCCTGTATTCTGTAAATTTTTCAAAGGGTTTCTTCGTACCGATCCCCCTTTTAGGGACCCTGCTCCTGCCTGGGATTTGAATGTATGTATTGCTCAGCTGATGCAACCCCCACTTTGAGCCTATGTCCTCAGCAGAGCTCAAGTACTTGACTTGGAAAACTGTGTTTTTGGTTGCTGTTACTTCTGCCAGATGTATCAGTGAATTGCAAGCCCTGTCAGTGGAGCCTGACTTAATTTCTTTCCATAGGGATAAGGTGGTCCTTAAAACCAATAGAAGGTTCCTACCTAAAGTGGTTTCTGATTTCCACTTAACCCAATCTATGTCTCTTCCTGTATTCTTCACTAATCACACCTCCTTAGGGGAACAGAGGCTACACAGTTTTAGATGTTAAAAGGGCCCTTAGTTACTACATAGAGCGTACAAAGGGTCACAGGTTTGACTCCCTCCAGTTGTTCCTCACTTATGAGGAAGTAGGTAAGGGAAAACCTGCCACCAAGAGAACCATTGCCAGGTGGATTGTGTCCTGTATTCAGTTTTGCTAAGAAAAACTGCACCCTCAGGCTTGAGGGCTCATTCCACTAGAGGTACAGCTGCATCTCTGGCTGCAGCAAGGGATATACCCTTGTTAGAAATCTGTCAAGCAGCCACCTGGAAAACAGTTCATACCTTCACCAAGCATTACCTCTGGATATCCAGGCTAGGAGTGGTGCTAAGTTTGGCACAGCAGTACTTCAGAGCCTATTCCCAAAGTAGCTTCTGTCCCTCCTCTTTGGAGGTACTGCTTGGTAGTCTGCAACTTGTCAGAATACAGCAAGACTTCATGTTGTTTGAAGAAAAAATTACTCACCTTAGTAATTGTGTTTCATCTAATGGAGTCTTGCTGTATTCTGACCGCCCTCCCTGCCTCCCCTCTCAGAATCTGTTTTTGGGAAGTGGGTGGACAGGTGCAGTGCTGCACCCCAGGGATGCCTTTAGCCCACTCCTGTTGTGTTGGGTGCTTTGTGTTGTTTAATTAAGAATTTTTTAGTTCTTGTTGTTCCTTGGGTTTCCTGACTTGAGTCTTTTAGGGAATCCAAAGTCTCTCTTGCCAGTTGGCTACTAGGAGTTTACAATTTCCACATTATTATTATTATCATTAGTCAGTGAGTTTTAGCTCATAAGAATCTGATGGTTGGGTTTCAAAAGGACACAGACAGAGTTTTCAACTGAGCTCAAGCCCAGTGTTCTATGCCTGGCATAGAATTTTAACCTTTCACTCTCCGGGGCAGTTCAAGAGCTGGAGCTAACTGCAACTTGTCAGAATACAGCAAGACTCCATTAGAAGAAGCACAATTACTAAGGTGAGTAATTTTTTCTTCTATGACAGGGAGCTCCTGCCACTCTTGAGGATCGACCTTTTCTTAAATCTGTTGCAACAGTTCTTCTATCTCTTAGCTTAATTTATCCGTTACAATTTCTAGTCCATAAGGTTGGCCACCTATGGGCACCCCCTTCCCTTTCTTGATTATGCTATAGTGTCCTCTTTAATTTTCCTTTTCCCTCTCAGGTCCTCATACAGGGAGGTTATTGTGGTGGCCTCCAAGCGTATATCAAACAGGTTGTGTTTATCGTTGTTGGTTTTAGTATGTAATAGCACGGTGTCATAAAATACCTTGATGTATATGCCTTATGTTTATGAAACCTGTAAATGTTGAAAATACCATGGCACTAGGTGTTTCTGATAAAGGTAAAAAGTACTAGGTGACTGTATATTATAGAAAATAAGTTAGTTGTGCTATTTAAAATGCAACTAAATTGCTGTAAGTTGAACACGTCTGAAATGTTATGGTGATTTACATATATCTCATGATGCTTTGCATTATGGAAGTATGTGTGATGTTGTGTTTCTTTGAAATCTGGCTTATTGTCAGTGCCCTTTGGAGTAACCCATGTTTCAGTGCTTCTGCACTGAGGTTCTTTGCCTTTAGCTTTTTTTTTTTTTTTTTGAGCCCCCACTACCCAAGCAAACAAGGCCCACATAGGGGTGGAGGCTGAATCTCAACTGCTAAGTTAGATCAGAGATCAATGTCAGTAGGTGCTGGCTAAGTGCAGAGAAAGGACATACATAGTCTGTTGCTGAAAACTGATGTACTGAAGAAGGGATATGCCATTGCTTAAGGTTATCTGCTGTATTTTGAATAAACATCACACACAGATTGTGTGCTGAACTTGAAGTTTAGTGTCTGGTCCATCTGTTATCCCACAACCCTTCCACACTGTCGTATTCTTTTTTATTTCAACCTAGTTTTTTCTGTCTGACACAACTTTTTAGGGGACCAGAGAAAGGGATAGCAAAGGGTTTTAGAGTGTGCTATGGGTGGCCAGTCCAGCAGTGAAATTTTGAGAGAGATGAATAGTAATAAAAGGTTGGGGGGGGGGAGGATTAAGCCTCCTTACTAGGGTATATTCCTAAGACAATGGTTACTCAGTCACATAGCTAACTCTTCTGCCTGAGGGCATAGTTCTTGAAGAACTAGAATTTTCTAGTTTTTAATCTGTCAGATGAGGTGCTGAGGGTGATGAAGGTTTTCAGAAAACCAGCAACAAGGAAAACATACTCCTCTGAGTGGAAGACATTTTCATACTGGTGCCCCCAGGAAGATAATCCCAATGCAGGCAGAGCTGCCTTCAGTTCTGGACTACCTCGTATACTTACAGTCCTTAGATCTGAGACCTTCAACCCTGAAGATGCACCTGGCAGCTGTGTCAGCCTACCCATCAGCAGTAGAATACAAATCTTTGGCCTCACTACCTGTTTTTAAAAGTTTCTTTAAATGCCTCACTTACCTGCGTTCCCCTGTAAGGGACTTAGTCCCTCCAGGGGACTCAAAAATCTGCCTTGCCCAGCTGATGGAGGCTCCTTTTGAGCCAATGGTTACAACTGATTTAAAATATGTCACATGGAAAACAGTTTTCCTGACAGCCATGACATCTGCCAGGAGGGTACATGAGCTGCAAACTCTCTGTTCAGATCCAGACTACATCATCTTCCACATGGATAGAATAGTTCTTAGGGCCAGTAGGAAGTTCCTGCCTAAGGTGGTGTCAGAATTCCACTTGAACCAGTCAGTTACCCTTCCTGATCTATGTCCTGAACATTCCAGCACAGGTGAGCAAACATTGCAGTCTGGGTATAAAAACGCCACTAGGTCACTACATGGACTGGACAAGGGATGTCAAGTCCCAGAGCACACAGCTTTTTGTTACCTGTGGAGAGGTTGGTAGAGGTAAGCCAGCATCTAGGAAAATTGAATCTCTTTGGATAGTCTCCTGCATACAGTTTTGTTTTGCAGATGCTGGTAAAATGCCTCCCAGGGGCATATGGACACATTTCACAAGGGGACCCTTGTCTCCATGGCAGCTACAAGGGGCATTCCCGTTCTGGAAATTTGTAAAGCAGCTACCTAGAGAACAGTGCACACTTTCACATAGCACTACTGGCTGGACATACATTCCAGGAGGGAGACCAGTTTTGGAACTGCTGTCTTGCAAAACCGTTTTTCCCAAATATTTCCGTCTTTCGGATGAGACGTTAAACCGAGGTCCCGTCTGCCTGTTTTGGTGGTAATTCAGGTGGATGTTAAAGATCCCATGGCACTTCTTGAAAAGAGTAGGGGAATTTTTTATGGGAACAGAGATATAGAAGTACAAAATCACAAAGAGATTTGTACAAGCATACAAAATGAAAGAGGATCACTCATACATTCCTTTAAGAAACATTTCAGGTTATAGGAATATCATTGTCTGTTATACAGGGCAGACCTTTCCAAAGTTTTAGTAGTTCTTCCATCGAGAATTTATTTTTCTCCTCTTTATATAACATTTCAAGGTCCTGCTTCACTTTAATAATTCTATATAACCTCTCTCTTTTTGCTGAAGGGTAAAGAAACATCTGTTCATCCAGATATGCATTTAAAAACAGTGACAAAAACTCTTGAGTGTGCTTATATTCCATTTTCCTCCAGTGTCTATTAAACACCCCATAGATCAGATTCTCATATGATATTGTAAGCAAAATAGGTTCACGCCATTTCTGTGCTACATACTTCCAAAATTCAGAGATAAAAGAACACTGAAAAAACAAATGACTGTTTTTTTTTTTTAATACATTGGGCCAGATATTCAAAACTTTGCCCCCGGGCTAAATTAACACTCCCAGCGGGCAAACTTAGCCCGGAGCACAAAGCAAGCTATATTCAAAAGGAATAGCCCAGGGCAAACAGCTTTTGAATATAGCATGGAAATGAGGCTGGGCAAACTGGGCTGGGAGTGCAGGGCAAACTTAGCCCTGGAATAAGACAGCTCTGAATATAGCAACCAGAAAGTACAAACCACAACAGCAACACAGTGCATAGCGATGTGAAGGTAGGTAGAGGTGAACTATGTGGCCAGTGTGTGTGCCAGCAAATGTGTGGACCCAGTACAGCTGCAGGCAGCAGCGCATGTGAAAGTACAGTGTACAAAACTGTTTAATATTCTCCGAACTGTTTGCGCAGGGCTAAACTGTTAGCCCGGTGCAAACATGTTTGCCCGGTGCTTAACTTTGCCATATTCAAAAGTGACATGCAAATGAGCCTACTTAGGTAGTCTCTGGGCAAACATCCTGATTAGCATCTCATTATGCCCTGATTTGAATACAGTTTGCACCGGGCTAACGGTTTAGCCCCGCGCTAAATCCACGCAAACATGTTAGCGCTCCGCAAACAGTTCGGGGAATATTATACAGTTTTGAGCACTGTAGTTTCACATGTGCTGCTGCCTGCAGCTGTACTGGGACAACACAGCATAGGCACAGATGGTGGTGGTGCTGCATGCAGCTGTCATACTGTAGGTCATGCTACAGTACACTGCAGACACTACAGTAGGAAGGGGGCCAGTAGTGTGTGGACACAGCACTGCCTATGGTTTGTAGGGCAGTGCTGATGACTGCACTATATACAGTTACAGGCCCAACATGCAGGTATTTACTGACAGTGGACATTACTGTTTTGTGACCCACAGATGCTGCACCTCTGGCATGGGATGCTCACAGTGACATATACTCATGTCCTACTTTGTGTGCTGTGGCAGTTGTACAGCTGCGCGGTATGTGGCCGGGGGGGGGGTATATATTATCAGAAAGGCACACTGGTGTTGGGGTATTCCCAGCACTGGCCCATGTGCACTGCGTGTTGTGTCCCAGCCTTGTGGCCACACCTGATCTATGGCACAGCCTGGCCACCCATACACTTTCCCCTCAACATCCTCCATGCCCACAGTGCTGCATGTGTATGCTGCCATCTGTTGGTGTCCACAGAAGAGTGGTCCGCTGGTGTGTGCCATATGGCCACACTGCCATGCTGTCCACTGGTGGCAGGGTCACCACTTACTGCCTAGCATGGCTGGGACTGGTGGCAGATGTTGGAATCATTGTGATGCCATCAGTGAGCAGCATGTTTCCTCTATGTCTGGCTTTGTCTGTGTGTCATATTTATTTGTTAGGGTCATGCAACGCCGTGCAAAACCATAATGTCACGCAAAGCTGATTGCCCAGGGTTAAGACTACCTTTTCCTGGGCGGTAATATGCACCGAGCTAAGTGTCACGATAAACCACTTTGCGTAGTGCTAGTCGCTGAATATAGCATTGCGCCTGTATTCATGTACACACCCACTCAGTTTGCCCTTTGCATACATTATGATTTTGCCCGGTGCTAATGCAGTTTGCGCGCGTTATTTGGCCTTTTGAATATAGTAAACCCACGCTAATTCCGCGCTAAACCTGCGTAAACAGTTTTTGCCCTGCACAAAGTTTTGAATATCTGCCCCATGTCTTCTACTGCAGAGCCTTTCGTGTTGCTGTTTGTTTTTGGTTTGATTTAACATTTATCCTCTTATGGCAGGACAACCAATATAAATCCCACATGTGTGTCGGTATTCTGTTGTTACTTAAAAGCTTTTTAAGAGGTTATGGTGGACATTTATAAAAAACTGTGTCTACTGAACATATAATATTAAGTAAATGAAAATACAGTTGTTTTCTTTGTAAGGTAATTACATTTTGACTTGGTTGTTTCCACTGCTTTAAACGCAAAAATGTTTCCCTTAGATAACTAGGTATCGCTGCTGATTTCCTTATTATAGTGAGTTTGTTTATTTCCCATTGCCTCAGCCAAGTATGACATCCTGCTTAAAGCAGGGGCTCTCATCCTAAGTTCCTGTTAATCAGTAATGGTCCTATGTTTTTTGTAATAAGTATGCTATTGAAAAAAGGTATTGGGTTTGTCATATTTACTCCTCCCTGTTTTATTGGAAGATACAGAACATGCCTTTTTATTGGGTTCAGACAGCTCCTCCAGAAGGCTTGAAAAAAAGAGACTCAGTAAAGTGGTTTCATATTTCTTTGGAAGGGGAAAAATATAGCTGCTATACAAAAATATTGGTATTAAATATGTTTTGATCAGATACACCCTTTTCTTCTTGCCCAACTTCCACCTATTCCACTGTAGCACCATCTGCCTTCCTATATTAATTCATCCATAGTGCCTGGACCAAACTGAACCCATAAAATCATGTCTGGACTAGGTGCTACCCTAATTCCATTTATATTTGAGTTATAATTCAGTGTGTAATCTAGCCAATGCCCTGTGCATTTTTGAAGATTCAGTGTTGCCCTTGATACTCTCCCAAAACTTTCACATAGGTTAATTACTTCTCTAACAGAGTTTTCGACGCTCACTATTCTATTCATATCATCTGCATAGGCTACAACCTTATGCAGATGGGCCTGTTCTGATATTTGTAAATGCAAGATTTGTGGGGCAGTATTAATTTTCCTTAATGGGTCAATAAAAAAAACGTATAAGATAGGGCTAAGGGGGCAACCCTGCCTTACCCCTCTTTGTAGTCGTATCATAGGTCCTCGCCAGCCATATATAAGTGGTGTAATTGTGGCTGTATGATAAATACTTTTCACCCAGTTTATAAATTTATTTGGAACTTTATAATGAGACGATGTTTTCCATAAGAAGTCATGATTCACTAAATCGAAAGCTTTCCTCTGGTCCAGTGACACCAGAAATCCATCTAAAACCTCATTTTTTCCTCTATCAGTTCCCTTATTAAAATTAAAAGGTTTGCTATACTCCTTCCTGGTTTTGAGCAAGCCTGAGCTGGAGAAATCACTTATTTTGCTATTAGTAATAGTCTTTTAGCTAGGATTTTAGTCAATATCTTAAAATCCATGTTAAGGAGACTAATAGGCCTCCAATTCTGTAGCTGTGTTTTGTCCCCTTTTTTGTGCAGATAAATTAAAGTCCCTTTGTTCATATTAAGTGGTATATTATCATTGATTACCATACTGTTATATGTCATAGTTAATTCTAGTAATACATCTTTACTTAATATTTTATAGATGTCATTAGGAAGCCCATCAGGGCCAGGAGATTTTCCATTTGACAGGGATATAATTGCTTCCTGCACTTCCTCTTGTTGGATTGATTGTGCAACTGGGGTTAAAATGTCTTCGCTAACTATAGGTGACTTGGCGTTATCTAAGAAATCCTCTAGAAAGATGCTTTCTGACTGTAAGGAAGAATAGAGATTCTTCGTGTATTCCGTAACAATCCTCATAATATCATTTTTGGTAGTAACAATCTGATTGTTTGCATCCCTTAAGCTAGTCATATCTTTTTTCAGGATATGTGTGTAACAGTTATCAAAGGGGCATACTATTTCTTTTGACCCTTGCATCCTAAATTTTTGTTGATGAAGTAAAGCTTTCAATTTAAGGGTATGAAAAGTCATTAATTCTTTCATAATTACTGGTGACTCCCTTTACTAACCGGATTTCAGGCACAGTAAAAATGCCGTAATAACGCGAAATCGAGTTATTACGGCGTTCACTACACTTTTTTTCCACCGCTAGCGTCCATTGTCTGTCACTCTAGCATTCTGAGCCACTTCATTGGCTCGCATTCTGCTTGTGGGTTGGCTAGCAGTATTTCAAAAAATGGCGGCTCGGTTTTCCGTTTACCGAGGAGCCGCTTCTGTTGAATTCTCCGTCCCCTTCTCTTTACATTTGTTTATCTGGTTGATCCTGCCTTTCAAACATAAATTGAATATCTGGTTGATCCCGCCATGCCCCCAAATCGGTAGACGCGTGGGCTCCTACTAAAGCCGTGGATGACACCTAAAAATAAAGTAAGTCAAAGCAGGGAAAGGGAAAGAGTGTGTGTGTGTGTGTGTGTGTGTGTGTGTGTGTGTGAGAGAGACAGTGTCTGTGTGTGTGTGAGAGACAGTGTCTGTGAGAGAGAGTGTGTGTGTGTGTTTCTAAATGCACCATACTCTGCATCAGTAATTATAAAAAATTAAAAATAAGCAACTGCATGTATATGGATCTTTTTTACACACCCTCAGGGTGTGTGAAAAAAATCCATAACACACAGTTGCCTATCTATTATTCTCTATTTAATATTACTAATTTGTGTTGATAAATTGTGTCCAGTTTCATTAGATAAGGACAGCAGTTGTTGAAATAATTTTCTGTTTTTAAGATATATTAGGTATTGCTTATTATTCTGGAATTTGCTTAAATGCCTCAATAGTTTTTGTAATTCTTCTTTAGTATCTTCCCACCACATAATGGGATCATCAAATAGAAGGTATACAGATTTTCTTGCTTGTATCAAGTCCTGAAGGGTTAAAGAAATGAAATGGTCAGACAGCAAGGACACATTACATTTCCATATACCCGGTTCCCTCATAAAGATTATTTTCTTATTTGAATATATAATAATCCATGATCTGTGAATTCAGCAGGTTGTACAGTAGCTGAAACCGTATTTAAACTTACAGAGATAAAAATAAAGTCTAGAAGTCTAGACTAGTGGCTAGATGTCCTTTATAAAACGTGGGAATTTCCCCAGTGCCTTGACACTTACCCGGTCAACAAAAACTAAATAAATACAGTAAATGGGTTCTAGACCAATCCTCCGAAGGTACTGCTAGTGGGTCTACACTTTTGTAAGGCATCATTGATGGATACTTGTTGAAGAAAAGATTACCTTAGTAATGTTGTTTCTTCTCAGGGATCCATCAGTGAGCCTTACAAATCCTAATCCTGCCACCCCTTCCAGAACCTCAAAATAAGTTCACACAAAAATCAGTTCTTATCTAACGGTTGCTTGAGCATTACTTATTGCAGTTCATCAACATTTGTTAAACTCTGGTCATCTTACATGATGTCTGCTTCAGTTTGGTTGGATTTTTCAAAATTTTAAAGAACATTTTAAAAATTTCCTTAGTTGCCATTTAATTAGTTTTAGTGGTCACTGCTTTCCTAGCTGTACAAACTAATCTGACGTTAGAACAGAAGGGGGAGCATGACCACAGGGCAGAGTTTGAACTTGTATTCTAAATTCAAAAAATTGTATAAAGTTCTGTCTCTGGGACATCACAGCCTAGTGGGGATAATGCACTTTTGTAGGGCTTATTTATGGATCCCTGAGAAGAAGCAGCATTATTACGGTGAGTACATTTTTTTTCTTTTGGACCCTGCTCCTCTCTCTTTAAGGATAGCCTCACTTAACAGTTCATATTTTCAATAGGCTGTCTGTTTGGTTAGTCTAGGGTAACTAAACATTTCCGCTCTACTGATACAGCTGATTGTTGAAGAGAATGTAGGGCATATTTTGGGGATTGCCCTGAACTGGGTACATTCTAACTAGCTGTTAAAGACGTGGTCCAGCAGATACTGCAGCAGGATATTCTGGACACATTTACGGATTGGGTGTTGGGATTCCCTTCGGCAATACAGATGTGCCCAGAGAAGCGCAGGTTGATTTCTTGCAGTGGCATTGAAGTGCATCACGGCCCGATGGCTTCAGGAGGAGCCCCCCACCATAACAGAATGGCATGCCAGAATGAAGCAAGTTTATGATATGGACACTGTCACAGCCCATCTTCAACTTCAGGAAGGTGGGCACTTGAATAGGTGGTGCCCGTGGTTGTAATGGTCAGGGAACCAGGGAGGGCCCTTAGACAAGGGATATTCTTTGAATCATAAGCCATATCAGGTCCACACAGGCAGGCCCTGTCCATTATTATTTTATGTCATGATGTTCTTCTCCTCCCCCCATCCCCCAATACCACTTTTTACTTCATAAGACAGAGAAAACGTCTTTACGTGCGAGAGCCACACTAGGACCCTCACACACAGGAACTGCTACTTTGATATACTTTTTTGGAGGTGCATGTCTTCCCTTATTTATTGAGTTTTGCAGTTAATGTTTTAATGTTTAGTAAATATGAAAAGGGAAATTGTTTTTGTGTTTTAGAATTCCCTTATTTAGTCTCATGCTTGTACATTACTGTAGATCTAGTAAGGTATTCTGTATGTAAGCAGTATCACACTCTGGGGTGTGGTTTATTCTGGATAAACACACACCTAGGGGCATAGGCATGCATGTATCCAGAATAAACCACACTCCGGAGTGTGTTATTACACTTATAAGATGGGTATCTGTTGAAAAAAATGAAGACAGAGCACAAATACAATTAATTTTCAAGGAAAAAATAGAAATTTATTAAAGATATTCTGCCATGAGAAAAAATAGTTCATAACTTGAGGTGCTTTTTACTCACCACAGTGAAACTTACAGGGTTCGTATTCTGGTCATCACTATGTACATCTAATTCAAGGGTTTCGTTGTCACTGTTCTCTTCTGTGAGGAGCCGTCAGATTTCTGGATAAGAGAAAATGTCAAAATGTATGGGTATGAAGTCTGAAATTTTGTAATCTTTTTTTGTTTGGTTTCCGTGGTTTCATTTGTTGTTGATGGTGTGAAGTGAATGGCGGCTGCTTTACTCTTGTGCTGGGCTGCTACATGTCTCACGGTATACGGTGGGCTCTACAGTGGCCGATCACCATCACATCTGTTTAGGAGCTGTATTTGTATTTTCAGAGCTTTCAAGGGAAAAAAAATACTGTTTCGATCATTTCTGTGCAGCAGGAATATGTGAAGCTGAAAATGTAAAGGGGCTTGTTTAAATGTGCCACCTGCTGGTAACAGACTGCGGCTTTACACTGGGGATTAGGATGGGGAGGGCAGTGGGGAAGATCTGGTTGTCATGCTGTTGAAAGGAAAGAAAAGAAAAAAAAAAGAAATTTGGTTGTTTTTAGTGCAGTGGGACTTGGTGACCTTCAGTGGTAAGCAGAAGGTTGTCTGCTGGGGTTTGAGTCTGTCCCGTTGGAAACGGACTCTTATAGCTGACCCGGTAGTAGGGTGTGGAGGATGGTAGTGAAGATATGGTTTTACATGTAGAAAAAATAAAAAAAAAAGTATGGGTGACATGACTGCAGCAGGGTTTACGGAGGTAGAGTGAATAACTGAACTGTTGTTTCAGGGCATTGGTGTTCGTGGGGTCGGGGACGTGTTGCGATCTTATCGGTTACTTTGAAAAGTGGTTGGTAGGGTGGCACAGGGATATCTCTGTGTTACTGAGTCACTGATGCTGGGTCTTGTTTTTTGCAATGGTATATCTTAAATAAAAGCGTACCTGACAAGGGCTGTCAGTCAAATAAATGTCTCCATAGTCTCTACCCATCTTATAATACGAGTTGTTCTTGGGTATTGTCTTTATGGATTATGTTTGCAAATGCCATATTTTAATTGTTGTTTGTACTTCTTAGCAGTACTCATGCATGAGATGAATGTTACTTATTGTAACATGATTTTCTATTTGAATAAAGTGGAGTTTAAAAAAAATATTTTCTCGTAAAAAGTGAAACCAGTTTCTTAGTATGATGACGTAGTATTTCAAACCAGTTTTCCTTCGTTTTTCTTTCTTACAGAGCACGACTACCTCCTTTTTAAATTAGAATCCAGAGGTGCTTTCTTCATTTAGTCCAGGCGAGCTACTCCAAAAGAGGAGGAGTTGCTTTAGCTTGAATTTCGCTCTAAGTCAAACCCCATCTGAAAAGGTCTGCAGGTTTCAATTCGTAACACCACTCATGCCTTGTTGGATGATGAAGGGGACTGGGAAGTTTCCAAGGCCTCCTTGACAAAGTAGGGAGCAATTCTGTATGGCAAGCTTTTCAGTAGTAACTATATTACCGCCTGTATGTATCAGATCATGTCGCACCAAAGCTGTGTCAGCCTCCTAGGCCAAGAGGATAGAAGTATCTGTATTAAAAAAGTGCAGCGTGACTGTGACTGTATTGTGTTGTAATACACCTTTCTCTAAGCATTTCAGGCCTTGAATACACAATTGCGCTGCTGCTATCTCTGGGGGTTACCAGTCAATATGCTGTATGAACTGTAGCTAAGGAATCGTAGTGTGTCAAATATAGTGTTTGCATTTATAGTGCACCAGTTTTGTTGTTGTGTGTCAACTATAACACGGACTGGGGATGTTATATTAATATCTTATGGGGGGTGCAGGGGTAGAGGCCCCCTGCATACTATTATAAAGAAAACATTGTAAAGAAATCGCTTTAGCCCTGGTTACAGTTGTTTTCTTTGGCATGGTTCCTTTGCCTGCTTTGTGAGGTTTTGACTGCACAGCATTTTATCAAGTAGCTGTTTTTGCCCCAGCTGTAGTTTCTTACCGGTTGTTGTTGAAGATGTTTTTCTTATAGGCATTATGACATGGTGCCATCTCTAGAACCAAGGTACTGTGGGCAGTTGTCAAAGGTAATCGAAGATGTTTTCCTTTCTGGAACATACTGTAGATAATGCAGTTCCCGTCTTCTACATGGGTACTGTTTTTTAGAACCCATGTTGTAAGTAATACCCACTGACAATGTGGAGTGATACAGAAAGAAGAAATTTTATTAGACTTCCATAATTTCTGTTTCTGTTAGCTTCAGCGTTGTCATTGGGGCCACGCTCGTGGGTCAGTTTTTGTTACTCATGCAGAAGATTGTCTTATACTCTTAAATATTCAATGATCAGATTTATTCATTAGCTTATTACACTTACTTGACGACTAATATTTTCCTACTGCCCCATAGACTCACACATTTCCTTTTTCTATATGGAAAAAGTTATTGTCATACACCTCAAGACATTTCCAACTGTTGAAGTTCTACCAGCTGATGGAGGGCAAGAAAATTATCTAGACCAGTGTCTCCACAGTACGTGGTGCATAAAGCTGAGCGTGGATTTCTTTCAAGTAAGGTACTGTACAAATCTTTATCTCACTTATTATGTCATTTTAATGTGAGTTCTGGGTGTTGGTCATATTCTTTCTCTCTCTATTATGTACTGTGGTGTCACAAGTCCTGTGGACTGAGTAAGATGGTGCTGCTCTGTTCAGCTCTTAAGCTCAAGCTGTATCAATGAGCCTCTGTTCGAGGTGCATATTACTCCTGTTGTACATAATACCCACTGACAAAGTTGGAGCAAACAGTGAAAGAAATTACGGTAACTCATAAAATGTCCCCTTTCTTTTTTTCAGTTTGTATCAACTGGTCGAGATACAGCATGTGTGAAAGTTCTGAGGGATATTGAGCCTGGAGAAGAAATTTCCTGTTACTATGGGGATGGTTTCTTCGGAGAAAATAACGAGTTCTGCGAGTGCTATACTTGTGAAAGGTTGACATTTTGTGTTTAAGATTTTTGATCCTGTTATTTGTATGAAAAGTATTCATTAGTTTACACATGTAACGTAGTGGTTTGAGACCAGATGGAGTGAACCTTGAGACTGTTCAAATCCCATAGTGTCACTTACAGAGTAGCCTTGGGAATGTCACTTAACTTCACTCTCTGCTTAACTTACTTAAGCTTTGCTTAACTTCCTTCCCTCACCTTTAGCTGCCCCGTTCTTATTTTCTGGCAGATGCTGCTGTTCATTGCTTGTAAACTACTTTAGGACATGGTGTATATGAAATGATACCCCCTTCCCTTCCCTTTTTTGTTTCCTTGCCTTATGCATAAAATTGTCCAAGAACTAGGAAAGAACTGCCATTTAGAATAATTGTGGCATCAGAATATGTGGATTAATTAGAACTGGATCAAGGGTGGGACAAATTGGGCAGCTAGATGGCCAGTGGCCGCCATAAAAAACTGACAAACCAAAGTAGCAAAGCTCTCACCAGCGAAGTTTCGGACAGGCTTGAAATTAAGCAACAAAGTCAGTAAGCTTCAAAGGACAAAGTAGCAAAGCGTGTAGCTGGGTAGACACACAAACCCCACACTTGGCTACTTTGTGCATTTGTTTCAGCAATAAATCCTTGGAAGCTTACTGACTTCGTTGCTTAATTTCAAGCCTGGTTGAAACTTTGCTGGTGAGTGCTTTGCTACTCTGGTTTGTTTGTTTGGAGTGGGGTTGGCTACTCCAGCAGAGCACCGGGCCTTTTCCTGCAGTGCACACCTTCTCTTTTGGATATTCATTAAAAAAAAAAAAATGGTTTGGCTACTAGATTTTGAAAGTTACCAGCTAACTGGCTACCTGCCCACAATTGATTTTTGAGCCCTTAAAAAGGATAGCCACTACAAATATTGATTTGGCTACCAGATTTTAAAAGCTAGTGGCCAAACTGACCAGCTGATTTGTACCACCCTGACTCAATACTCAGAGACCTATACATCTCTGCATGGGTTTGCAGGGTGGCCCTTGAATTGCAGAGGCCCTTCTCCACATGTATGGAGGCCTCCGAGCATCCTCAGATGACCCCCATATCCATGGAGTATATCCCTGGAGGGTATCCTCGACCCCATCTGTTGTTCTGCATGAGCAGTCTTGTTGGGGGCCGGGCACCAGAAAGAGCCTGGCTGCACTCTGTCATCCACAACATGTGCTGCATGCTGCAGAAGCCTCTAAAAATTGCATTGAGGCTGTATCGTGGGGATGCCTGCATACCCGGAGGTTGTATCATGGGGATGCCTGCAGATGTCTCTAACCATTAAAGAATGGAGGGCTTGGAGGAATGACAGCAAAACTTCTTAAAATGTTTTTAACATTTTAAAAAGGGGATTTCCCGTGGTCTGCTGCTCGGGTGGAGCAACAGATCCACTCTCCCGACATCTTAGGCTTACTACTAGAAGCCCAGTGTCCAGCTCAGCTTCATCCCCCCAGGTTACCGGGGTGGAGGTGGGAGGGCTGAGCAGTGCAGGCTGGCAATGCATGAATCATGTGTTTGATGGCTTGACTATTGATTGGTCTCTTAATTTGAGTCAAGAATCCGTGTTTATTTTGTGTTTTTTAAAGAGCAGCTGACACCTTCAGAAAAACTTTGAAAACACAGTAGACGCAATTCAGCTTGTATTTCAAGTATTTTCTGTAGATTTCTCCTCTCCATTACTGAAGAAATTGCCACAAAAACAAGATCTTTATCCCATAGAGTTGATTTGCCTCTATAGCTTATTCCCTGCTTGAAATCGTAATGCTATGTTGTGATATCACAGCTTGTTGCTATGGGAATAACTGTGTGGTCACATGCAGAGTATTGTGACATCAGGTTGGGAAGAAGCAATAGGAGCAGATAAATCTTCCATTTGCCCCAAGCCTCATCACTACCCCTACCTATCTGGAAACTTAGCCCATGGTTTATTCCCTGCAGCAGGGTTGTTCAGGCACCCCAGGCCTTTCTGAAGACCAACACTTTGTGCTCTCATGGGTGAGTGATCAGTACAGGGCCAGATAGTACTACTAAGAGTCACGTGTGGGCCTGGGCATAGGCCAGTTTCTCCCCTCCCTGGGATGTTGTTGGTGAGGGTTTCAGGGAAGGCCCACCCAAATGTGCTGCACGAGGAACTAGACCACATGCCCTCTCCCCTGTCCCTCTGCCTGCAGTAGTACCTGTGTTTACCCATGTGGGGATTGCATAGAGCAGTCAGTCGACCCCCACCTTTTTTTTTTTTTTTTTAAATAGATGGGCATCCCCTGGGATGCTTGAGCTGTTCTCCCCTTACCTGCCTTCCAAACAACCCATGCTGTGTCCTGAACCCTGGTCACCAGCATCATGGGTTGCAGCGCTGCTTTTTTATTCCTTTTTTATTTTTTTCTTCTTTGGTCTCCCCCCATCTCCCGCCTTGAGGATCACAGCCTTCATAGCTGCACCCCTCGCAGCTGTTCCCAGTGCTGCTCCATGGTTAGCCAGCAGGGTGTACAAGAAACACTGCTGTCAGCACCCTCCCTCTCACCGGGAGCCGAGCACTTCGCCACTACAACATGAATTTATCATGTGTCCGATGGTAAAACTACATTTATGGTGGTCCATGTTGTTAATCTGTAAACCGCAGACTAAAAGATGGGATATTCATTGGTCTTATTTAGTAACCTCACTGGAAGTTACTTTTCCTCTCCCTGTTTATGAGGGCTGCCATGGCTGCAGCCTTCCATCTGGGAGGGCAGGTAAGCAGCTGTGAATGGCACTTCGTGGTAGGATGATGGGGTTGCATGAACATCAGGAAGCTAAGTGGTGTTTTACCTCCCTGATGTGATTTGTTCCCAAATGTTCCTAGTGAGCAATTCAGGGGATGTGTGCAAATCCCAGTCTCTTGGGTGATGGTATATTTCACTACCACTGCGCCACTGGGCTACTCTCAGCAGGCATTGTTGTCTGGGTAGATCAATGAGAAAGATTTTACTTAGTGTGGGTGATCTTATTTCCACACCTAGAGGACAGTGAACTACATTACAAATCTACACACAAAGTCTAAAATAGGTGATAGCTGAAAAGTGTATTAGTAGAGAGTCATCGCTTGAGGCAAGGAATAGGATATGGAGAAAAACAGCACAGAGAGGCACATAATGTACAACATACACTTGTGCAAAGACTTGTTTTTCATCCTCAAAATTAGTTGTCAAAAATGGTAATTGACTTATATCATGGTGTACTAAGGCACAGATGTTTAATTCCACTGCCAGTGTCCCTCTCTGCTCCCATTCTTGTCACTTTTATAAGACACAGTAGTTTTTGAAAATAGACTTACCCCACCCCTCACCTTCTATTGCATATGAATCAAAATTATTTTTGAGGCCTCCCTGATGCATTTTGTAAAGGTCCTTCATTTGTCCCTGGTTGAGCGATAATCAACCACGACTGCCACAGATGCACATCATAGGTCCCAGTGGCACTCATGGTTAAGCCTAATTGTGCAGTGTACTTTCCATCATTGGCACATAAGAGGATTAGTGTTAACTGCAAGTGCCTTCAGGACTTGTAATTTGCATTTGTAGCACTTGCGCTTGATTATCGCTGGACGTGTACAAATGGGCTTTTTCAAGTAGGCCTGGGGCCCTTGAAGACAATTCGGATTCATATGGTATGGGAGTTACAGTAAGGGTAGGGGGATGTTTTAGAACAGCCTAGACGTGAGGGTAGGTTGTATTTTCAAAAGCTTCAGCTCCTGTCAGTAGGGATGGGAAGTCGACAGGGTCAAAATCAGGCATTCATGGTTGAGCATTAGGGGGCTTCAAGAGCATGTGAAGTTAGATCTGGTATTGAATTTGCATCAGATCTTGCTAGTAAGTACTAGTACATGGGTGGGTGGATGGGGGGGGTTGACTTACAAGTAAGGTCTGTCAGTTGTTGTTTACTCACTTTATCTATGTAAAGGGGGATGACACATAGGCAAATGTGAACAGTAGCAAACTTGTACTGTATGTGGATAGCATCATTTGCAGTAGCTGCCACCTTTCCTTTTGCCTTTTTTTTTCTCTTCTCCAATATGGTTCAGTCAGGAACTTATCAGTTGTAGCCTTTGTTGATAAACCAACAGGCATAATGTATACTGAGGTTCCCTCATCATATACCATATTGTCCCTTCCTGCCTACAGGGTCCAAAAGTGACTGCTAGCCTTAGCAATTATAAGTGTTATGTTATCATCTCAGATCATGTGTTATAGTTTAGTATTTATAACTAGAGATTTAATAAATTTCCTTGCTAATAACCTGAAATGGGGCCCAAATTTTATCGAATTTCTATAACTGACCCTCCTGAATATAATGTACATGCTCCAGCTGAATTATATTTTTCATGTGATTTACCCAGAACTGAAATTCTGGTGGTTCAGTATTTTTACAATTCAGCAAAATGCCTTTACGAGCTACATTCATTGCGATAGAGTATAATTTATAAACTGATTCATCCAAGTTGGTATGATTCTAGTAAACTGGCAGTAAAGTTACTTTAGGAGAACCTGAAATTTGACAATTGGTGGCTTTGTTTAATACTTTTAAATATTCTTGGCCAAAAGTTTGACAACTTGAGACAAGAATGAATCAAATGAATCAGAGTCCCAGATGTAGTTCCACATCTAGGGCAAGATTAGCTAACAGAGTGATTGACTGTGTGCAATCTTGATGGGGTAAAATAAATTTGAGTGGTATTGTACTGAATTTGCTGTAACTTGGAAGTTTTAATGTGTAAAAAAGGAGATTGTAAATTGTGTTGCTGTATGTCCTCAAAAATGTTGATACCCAAATGTTGTTGCCATTTTTTTATTAACTTATTTAAATTTTAGTTTGGAGCCTGATTTAATTCTTTATAAACTGCCACTATTAACTTAGCATCAGACCTTTTTTCAAATAACAATTGCTATATAGGTGTGCCACCTTTTCTTTTTGAATCTACTTCCATTTAACTTTGTGATGTAAATGACCAGCCCAAAATATCTGAGTATTGATGTCAGGTCCTAGCCATCTGAGTACCAAAGTCTCACCTAAATTTGACTGAAATATGGAAGCTTCTGTACACAGAAATGTAGGTTGTATCACAGAACTATCTGACATAGTCTATTACATTTTTACTAGTCTGACTAGACAGTTTCATTTTTAATTTTGGACCCTTGGAACGAGATTTATAATGTACGCTGTTGGAGGACTGTAAAAACATATATACATCTATCTCTCTCTCTCTCTCTCTATATATATATATATATATATATGTATATTTATTTGCCTGTCTTTTTGTTAATGTTTTCAAATGGCAAAATTTACTATTCTAGTTATATATCTCCTCTGTCAAAGTCTGTGTTTTTATTTGTAATACATTTTTACTGTTTTAAAGGTCAAATACCATAAATAATGGCATAAAAGGCATACTTCCTGTTTTCATCACAGGGTTTCTCCCATGATTCAGGGTGATCAGTTCGAAAACTTACTAACCCTTCAGCTTGCAAGTTGTGTGCCTCATTCTAACTAGTGAAAAAAATCCTGTAATCCTTGAAAGAAAACCATGATGTATACGCTATATAATCTGCCTGTAGTTATTTTAGTGCTACAGGAAAACCTGTGTTATAGAAAGGATGCTAATGATAAATATCTTACCTTTACAGACGTGGAACTGGTGCTTTCAAATCAAAAGTTGGACTGCCTGCTCCAGTACCTGTTATAAACAGTAAATATGGTCTTAGAGAAACAGATAAGCGTCTGAACAGGCTAAAAAAATTGGGGGACCACAGCAAAAACTCAGACAACCAGTCTGTGAGTTCCAACACTGACGCAGATACAACTCAGGAAAAATCTAACAAAAGTGCTTGTAAGTAAGCCACTCGTGAAATGAGTTTGTGTGTGTTATACCAGTTTGAAAATATACTGATAGAAATACAAGCATTTTCATTGTAAAAGGGTTGAATGCGAACTGTTTCGAAATAAATGGGTAGTTTTCTGAGAACAGTATATCTAAAAGCTTTTTAATGATAAAATGCTTTGTCTACATTCACCCTTTTCTTTAAGCTGACCAACTTGTATTTTGCCTCCTTTTCTCACATATTGTACACTATGCAACTTTCATTTCTAACGACATGAATAAGAACAGCCTAGTCGAATTAGTGCATTATCTCTGGGACGTGCATGGTGCCCCTGAACTTGCAATGGTTCTTTAGTGATGCTCTTGCATTGTGCTGGTCGCGAGCCTCTCACCATTTTTAGTTTTTGGGGAAGAGCGTGGTACCCACAGATTGTGCTCCCAGCCAATTTGCAGCTAAGTCCTATAATGTGATGTTTTATAAAGTATTAAGTAAATTTAGTTAAATTACAGTTGCTCTTTTTCATAAACTGTGTTTTAGCATAGAAACATAGAATTTGATGGCAGGTGAGGACCGCTTGGCCCACCCAGTCTGTCCATTTACCTACCTAATGGATAAGCTGCAGATCCTAGTTAACCAGCAGCCTACTTCTTCCAACCCCCACCCCGGAGAATTGCCTTATGACTGTCCCATGCATGCTTGAATTCCACCACTGTTTTTGACTCCACAACCTCCTCCGGAAGGCCGTTCCATGCATCCACAACCCTCTCTGTGAAAAAATACTTCCTTGCATTACCTCTGAGCCACCCCCCCATCTTCAAATTGTGCCCCCTTGTTCTTGCACACCTCTTTTTCTGGAAGATGCTACCCTCTTGGACTTTGTTGATTCCCTTGAGGTACTTGAAAGTTTCTATCATGTCCCCCCTCTCCCTCCTTTCCTCAAGGCTATACATATTAAGCTCCTTAAGTCTCTCTTCATGTGTCTTCCGGTGCATACCCTGCACCATTTTCGATGCCCTCATCTGGACATCTTCCATCCTGTCTATGTCTTTGTGGAGATTGGTTCTCCAGACCTGCACGCAGTACTCCAGATGGAGTCTCACCAGCTGTCTGTACAGAGGGATAACAACTTCCTGTTTTCTACTGGTGATGCCTCTCCTTATGCATCCCAGTGTCCCCCCAGCCCTCCTTACTGCCCTCTCACATTGCTTGCCCACCGTTAGGTCATCTGATATGACTACCCCAGGTCCCTTTCCATTTTTGTTGTTGTTAGTATCTCACCCCCCATTGTGTACTCTTCCCCTGGGTTTTTGTTTCCCAGGTGCATTACCTTGCACTTCTTAGCATTGAATCTAAGCTGCGCAGTACATTTGACCATTCCTCTAACCTTGCCAAGTCCCTTCTCATCCTTTCCACCCCACCTTGTACATCAACTCTGTTGCAGATCTTTGTGTCATCTGCAAAGAGACATACTTTTCCTTCCAGTCCCTCTGCAGTGTCGCTTATAAAGACATTGAAGAGGACCGGTCCTAATATGGAACCCTGCGGTACCCCACTAGTAACCCTTCTTTCTTCAGAGTGAACTCCATTTACTGTTACCCTCTGTGTCCTATTCTCCACCAATTCTTTACCCAGGCTATCATCTTGGGACCCACTCCCAGGCTGGCTAACTTGTATATTAATCTTTTGTGTGGGACTATGTCAAAATGCCTTGCTAAAGTCTAGGTAGGCCATGTCCACAGCCCCTCCCTGATCTACTACTTTGGTCACCCAGTCAAAGAAATATATTAGATTCATCTGGCATGACCTTCCTGCTGTGAATCCATGCTGCCTTGGGTCCTGTGCCCCTCTGGCCTCTAGGTACTTGACAGTTCCTTCCTTCAGAAGTGATTCCATCATTTTCCCTATCACTGAGGTTAAACTGACAGGTCTTAGTTTCCCACTTCTGCCCTGCTCCCACTTTTGTGAAGTGGAATCACATCTACCCTCCTCCAGTCCTTAGGTACCACCCCATCCTCCCATGATTTGTTAAAGAGGGTAGTAAGTGGTGTCACTAATTCAACCCTTAGTTCTTTTAGAATTCTGGGATGAATCCAATCAGGCCCCATTGCTTTGTCCACCTTCAGTTTTAAGAGTTCTTTCAGAACTCTTTCTTCTGTAAATAGGCTGGTATCAACTTCTGTATCCAGAGTGTTTCTGTTGTTTGGTTTAGGTACCTCCCCCTCCTCTTCATTTGTAAATACTGAGCAAAAATATTTGTTTAGTATCTCTGCCTTTTCACAGTCACCCTCTGCCCACCTTCCCTCCCCTTTATTAAGCCTCACTATCCCTCCCTTGGTCTTCCTTCACTCCCTGAGGTACCAATAAAGGGTTTTATCCCCTTCTTAACTGAGTAGGCTGTCTTTTCCTCAGTTTGGGCCTTTGCTGTTCTGACTGCCTTCCCAGCTTCTTTTTGCTTTAACTGATACAATTCTCTGTCCTGCTCCTTCTGTGATTCCTTGTACTTCCTGAATGCCTTCTTTTTCTCTTGAACCTTCACTGCCACCTCCTTTGAGAACCATAGTGGTTTCTTACATCGTTTTGTTTTGTTTATTTGCTTCATACAAAGGTTTGTTACCTCTGTGATGGCAGTTTTTATTATTCCCCATTGTTCTTCCACCCCTCCTTACTGCCCATTTGTTAGTGCATTCCTTAGGCACTCACCCATTTTGGCAAAGTCAGCCCTCCTAAAGTCCAGTACTTTTGCCTTTGTATGGCTTGACTCTACAGCTGTGTTTATTGAGAACCATACTGTTCGATGGTCGCTAGTTCCCAGATGGTTACCCACTTCTACATCTGTGATCCTCTCTCCATCTCCATTTGAGAGAAATAGGTCTAAGATTGCTCCCTTTCGAGTGGGTTCCAGTACTAGTTGTCTAAGGCATGCCCCCTGTAGGGCATCTAGAATAACGCCACTCCTAGAAGTGGCTGCTGCAACTGCACTCCAGTTAACATCTGACATATTCAGATCACCCATCAGCAATATCTCCCCTTTTTCTGCCATTCTAAGTATACTTTCTATCATTTCCTTGTCCATTTCCTCCCCCTGTGAGGGGGGTCTGTATACAACCCCTGTGCAGATTGTGTTGTCATTGCCTGTCTCCAGTGACCCACAGTGCTTCTCCTCCTCCCCCTCCTCCCCCATGTTTACCCTTTTGTTCTGTTGCTTTGATTCCTTCCCTTATGTAGAGAGCTACTCCTCCTCCTCCTCTTTTAACCTCCCTGTCCCTCCTGTAGATAGTGTATCCTGGTATGTTTATGTCCCAGTCATGGTTCTGTGTGTACCCTGTTTCTGTGACTGCCACGATATCCAGATGTTCTTCCTCCATCAAGGCCACTAATTCAGGAAAGCTTGTTACCCAGACTACGGGCATTGGTACTCATTACTCTCCATTTTTTGGTGGCTTTACCTTTTGTAGCAGCATCCCCCACTGACCTTTCTACCTATCACAGAAACACAGACTTTGACGGCAGATAAGGACCACTTGGCCCACCCAGTCTGCCCATTTCCTTACCTACTGGATAAGCTTCAGATTCTAGTTAACCAACAGCCTACTTCCTGCCACCCCCCACTACAGTTGCCTTGTGTCTGTCCCATGCATGTTTGAATTCCCCAACTGTTTTAGACCCAACAACCTCCCCAGGAAGGCAGTTCCATGCATCCACCACTCTCTCCGTGAAAAAAATTTTCCTCACATTACCCCTGAGCCACACCCTCTATCTTTAAATTGTGCCCTTGTTCTTACACATCTCTTTTTCTGAAAGATGCTACCTTTCCTGGACTTTGTTGATTCCTTTGAGGTACTTGAACGTTTCTATCATGTACCCCCTGTTCCTCCTTTCATCAAGGGCATACATATTAAGCTCTCTGTCTCTC
Source organism: Neoceratodus forsteri (assembly GCA_016271365.2). NCBI lineage: Eukaryota > Metazoa > Chordata > Ceratodontiformes > Ceratodontidae > Neoceratodus > Neoceratodus forsteri. The sequence goes on from CM028133.1 coordinate 670,382,859, forward strand.
TTCATATGATTTCTGATGCAGACCCTGCACCATTTTAGTGCCCTCCTCTAGACTGCTTCCATCCTGTCTATGTCCTTATGTGAGATGAGGTCTCCAAAACTGCACACAGTACTCCAGATGGGGTCTCACCAACTGTCTGTACAGAGGGATAACCACTTCCCTTTTTCTACTTGTGATGCCCCTTCCTATGCATCCCAGTATCCCCCTGGCTCTCCTTACTGACTTCTCACATTGCTTACCAACCTTTAGATCATCCATAATGGTAGAAAAGTTATTCTACCATTATGGATGCCGTTAACTATCCACACTCTGGCAGTCTAGCTAGAGACAGCTGAAAGCTTCTCCCGCCACCTTTGTGGTGATATCCTTCGGCTCTGCCCCTCTACGTAAGATCTTTGTTTCTGCTGAAAGGGGCAGATGTCCTACATAGCAGCTCTGCATGTGTAGAAGATTCTGAGATCAAGCACTGGTTTCTTTGGTAAACTTCAGATCTTACTTTAAGAGAAAGCTCTTGCAAAGGTTAAAACAAATAGGACTGACGCCACCTGATGGCGGTTCCCAGCAATTTTTTCTTCCAGCAGTACCAACATGGGAACGCCCCCCACCAACGTCTGCTCCACCCCTGATGTCACCCTATATAAAGGAGGAGTTCCCCACATGCTCCAGTTCTTTCCCACCACACAGTCAGGGTTAGTTCGCCTTCGGTTACCGCTCGCAGTACCGATCGCTCTCCTTCCTTCTCCACCGTTTTCATCGTAGTTTTTCTGCATCTGTGTCACCTTCCTCCAAGGGGCACGTCAGCAAGTGCTCCTGTGGGCAACAAATACCCCTGAAGGATGGCAATTCAGCGTGTCTCTTCTGCTTCGGGCCCACCCACTACACTGGCGCTTGTCCCCATTGTCAGACCTTCAACTCCCAAATGCGTATCAGGCATCAGAAATCTCGTTCCACCTTTTCAGCGGAGTCTAAACTGGCTGCGATGGAATGCGCCCGCCCCGGGGGAATCCACCATCCTTCTGCCCACAAGCACCACAAACATCGAGAGCACCAGGAGAAAGAGAGGTCCCACTCTAGGCCTAGGTCCTCGGGATCGAAGTCCAGGTCATCAGGGCATGATTCCTGCCTCATGACCCTGAAATCATCCGTGGGATCTACCGTGGCCAAGTCCTCAGGGACCACCCTCCAACCTCTGAAGGTGCATCCGCCCACCAAGAAGGTTCTCTCACCGGGCACAGGTAAGCCCTCCTCCCTCTCGGCCTCCTCTTCCAAGGCCGACTCCCGGGATTCAGGCAAGGCCTCTGGGTCTTCTGGAGGCAGGACCTCATCCTTGCCGCTGAAATCTAAGGATTCAGACCAGCACCTGCCTCCGGTGGCTGACCGATACTCAGTCGAAAAATCCTCTAAACACAGGTTCGACCGTCCCAAGGCTCATGCCTCTGAGGGACGCCAGTCTGGATCAAAGGACAAGCAGATGCCGGACCGACGTCTGCCCGCAGCCACTCCGGCCACCACCCCGGCAATGGCCATTCCAGCGCTGCTCAAAGTCCTTCCGACGCCGGCCACCCCGACATCAGTTTTGAGACCCCCTCGCCACAGTCGCCGGTCCACCTGACCTCTGAGCCTGATGATGGGGGTGCTGACACCCCTCCAACGCTGCCCTTTAGACCTATGCTGGTGCCCATCGACACTGGCGACAAGGGTTTGGGACCCGACACCGGCACCCCCTGATGACGAGGCCGGCGCAGGTACAGGCTCAGGCGCTCCTCTGTCCCCTGCACCTGGTTCCCCTAAATTGAACCTTTCGCAGGTTAGGGAGCTCTTCTCCCACTGGTGGGACATGGTGAAGCGTGATCTCCCAGTGAGGACGCCTCCTCTCAACGCCCACTCCAGTTCTAATGCCTGATGCCTCGGAGCTGTTTGACCAAGAGCCAGGGAAGGAGCCAGCACCTGTGAAACATAAGGACAAGAGATGCAGGAGGACCAGGTCCAGCAGTTGCTCCTGCTCTCCCTCTCCGGACAAGAGCTGAAGGGGAGATGGCTCAGGTCCCCATTCTCTTCGACCTCGGACTCCTGCGAAGACTCCGGCACTTCTCGTGTGGACTCCGACATTGATCCAAATTTAGGGGACATGGAAGAACACCAAAAATCTCCTCCAGATGACCCTAGCTTCATGGAGGTGATGAGGCATATCCAGGCCAACATGGGCTGGGACACTGAGGCCCTGGACCCTGAGTAACTGCGGCTGGCTAAAACCTCTGCCAAAAAAACCCTAAGCCGGTGGTCATCCCTCCCAAGGTTGACACCTTTGAGGATGTCACGTTCGCGACCTGGAAGTGCCCTCACTCCTCCTCTGCCATGCTCAAGAAGGCTCATCGGCTCTACCGGGCTCTTAAGGATCACCCCTTCTTGGCCGAACCACCCACAGTGGACTCAGTGGTGATTTCGGCAGCTCCCGACCGTTTGCAGAGGCCCAAACACCTGAGCACCCAGCTGCCTGACAGAGAGTCAAAGCAGCTGTATTCCATGGGGTACAAGGTGTACTCTGCTGCCACCTGCAGTATCAGAAATCTCAACTTCCTGACACACATGGTCCAATTCCAAAATGCCCTTTGGGAACAGGGATTGTACATTGTGCAAAGCATGCACGATTGCCCTCAGTGGGCAGAGCTTGCGAAACTGCTTCAGACTGGCTCAGACATGGGTACCCACATTATGAGGTCGGCCTATGACTCTGCGGACACCTCTTCAAAGGCGGCCACAACTGGCATTTGCTTCCGACGCCATGCTTGGCTTTGGGTTTCTGGGTTCGATCCAGATGTCCAAACTAACATTCTGGATGCCCCCTTCAAGGGCTCTGTTCTGTTCGGCGAGGATACAGAGAAGATCATCACCAGGCTGGAGGACTCCGGCAAGGCCATCCGAACCATGCAGTCCATGTACCACCTGAAACAGGGGCGACCTCGCAAGCCCCATTTTCGTGGCAGTGGGGACATCAGCCTCAGCAGCCTCGCTTCCAGCCACACTTGCAGCAAGGCGGCATCAGTCACAGTGGTGGAGCCAGAGGATCCTCTGCTCCTCCTTTAGACAGGCCAAGGCAGCCACTGCCGCCCTCCCTCCCTCTCCCACTGCCTGACTATCCAGGCCACCCTCCTTCCCTAGACAGCTTGTCTGGGGAGTTGGTCGGAGGTCGCTTTTCCCTCTACGCAGATGCCTGGCGTCAGGTGACCTCCGACCAGTGGTTCCTCAAGCTCATGGAGTTTGGGCACTCCATCGAGTTCGACACCATTCTGCTGGACAGACCACTGCCACCATCTCATTATCCCAGGGAACACCTGGCGCTGATCAGAAGTGAGATTTTATCCCTTTTGGACAAAAACGCCAACGAGCTGGTACCCCCGGCCAAGCGAGAGAGAGGGTTCTTCTCCCACTTCTTCCTAGTCCCGAAGATGTCGGGAGACCTCAGGCCTATTCTGGACCTCAGCGATTTGAACCAATAGGTCTCCTTCAGGAGATTCCAGATGGTCTCCCCTTCCCCACTCTCCTGCCCCTCATTTCGGTGGGAGACTGGATGGCATCCCTGGACATGCAGGACGCCTACTTGCATATCTCTATCGCCATGGGTCATTGAAGATTTCTGAGGTTCAGGTTGGAAGACAAGGACCATCAGTTCCAAGTTCTTCCCTTCAGTCTCTCTTCAGCCCCCAGGGTCTTCACCAAGTGCCTGGCAGTGGTTGCCATGGCACTGCAGAGACGGGGCCACTTCATGTCTCCTTATCTGAACGACTGACTCCTTCTGGCTCCATCCAGATCCTGCCCTTTGGAAACCATCCGGGACTCCATTTTGCTGTTTCAGCGCTTGGGGATCACCGTCAGCAGGGACGAGTCTCATCTTCTCCCGTCCCAGAACCTCCAGTTCATTGGAGCGCTTCTGGATACCACCCTCTGAAAAGTGTTTCTTCCCTCCGACAGAACAGGTCAGATTCAGATCCTGGCATACCAAATCTCTACAGCCTCAAGAGTCCCTGCAAAGCTCCTCCTCAAGCTGTTAGGGCACGTGGCAGCTGCTATAATTTCAGTCCCTAAAGGTGTGACTACGCATGAGAACCATTCAGTGGTCATTAAGGGTTCAGTGGGAGCAAATGCTAGACAGCTTGGACACCTCGATCCAGATCTCGGAGTCAGTCTGCCGGGAATTACGCTGGTGGATGTCATCACAAAATTTGCTGGTGGGTGTCCCCTTCCACACAGGGGCGCCGACCCAGATTCTGACCATGGACGCATCGTCCTCAGGATGGGGCACCCACTTGGGGACACATCGCACTTGGGGCTCTTGATCCCCAATAGAAGAAGCACTGCATATAAATGTTCTAGAGCTAACAGCAGTCCTTTATGCCCTTCAAGCCCTGGTCTTGGTCCTAGTGCCAGGCCACCTGTTGCTCCAGATGGACAACACTTCGGTGATGTTCTACATCAACAAACAGTGGCACACACTCATATCCCCTCTGCCGGGAAGCCATGCGGGTGTGGGATTGGGCTCTGGAGTATCCTGTCATGTTAATGGTAGTACATGTTCCAGGGGAACAAAACGTGTTAGCAGTCACGCTCAGCAGGACAAAGTCGCAGGCTCACTAATGGGAGCTGCTTCAAGAGGTCGCAGATCAAATATTCTGCCGATGGGGGACACCAGAGCTGGATCTCTTCGCGTCACAATTCAATGCAAAACTGCCCAGTTTCTGCTCGCTAGGCTCAGAGCATGGAACTTTTTGGCAAGACGCGTTGTCCCTCTCCTGGAAAGGGAGGTTTCTCTATGCTTTTCCTCCCTTCCCGCTCTTGCAGAAGGTTCTCCTCAAGGTGCAGTCAGAACCTTCCACCCTCATTCTGATCACTCCAGTATGGCCTCGTCAGATTTGGTTTCCTTTGCTTCAGCGCTTAGGGGCAGAGCCTCTGCTGTCTCTTCCACTCTCCTTTCATCTTCTGTCCCAGGACAGAGGGTCCCTGATCCATCCAAATCTGTCCTCTCTTCACCTGCATGCCTGGCTCCTCAGGACCTAGCTAAAGCCAGATTTGGTGTGTCCAATCAAGTTCTGGTTGAGGCATGTAAGCCTGCCACCAGGGCCTCTTAGCTATGAAGTGGAAACGTTTCTGTATCTGGGCCACAGCCAAGAGGGTGGACCCACTGGTCTGTCCAGTTAACTCCGTTTTAGAATACCTGCTTTCCCTTTCAGAGTCAGGTCTCAGTTACTTCTCCGTCAAAGTTCACCTCGTTGCCATCTCCTCTTATCACTTGTTAGTGCTGGATGAGACGGTGGCTCAGATGGAGGTCTGTAAAGCCTTCCTGCGAGGTATTCTGCATATCAGACCTCCCATCCGGGATCCTGTACCCCTTTGGGATCTCCTTTTCGTCCTGGAGAAGCTGCCGCTTCCCCTCTTCGAACCGGCTGTGGAGGCTGAGCTTCGTTTCCTGTCCTGGAAAACTGCTTTTGGTAGCCATTACTTCGGTGAGGCACATTTCAGAGCTTCAAGCCCTCATGTATAAAGAACCCTACTTGTTTTCCATAAGGATAGGGTTGACCTTCACACTAACCCGAAGTTTCTACCGAAGGTAGTTTCGGAGCTCACCCTGAACCAATCTGTTCAACCTCTGGTGTATTACCCGGAGCATTCTAATAGGGGGGAAGCCCTGCTTCCCTCCTTGGATGTCCACAGGGTTCTACGATGTTACCTGGCCAGGACCAAAGGGGACAGGAAATCTAATCAACTCTTTGTATCCTTTGCTCAAAGGTCCTTAGGTCGCTCGGTCACCAAACGGACGATGTTGCGCTGGTTGGTTCATTGCATTACTTTTTGTTATCAGAAGCACAACAGGCCTACCCCGGAGCCTGTTAGAGCTCACTCTACCAGATCTGTCACTGCTTCCTTTGTGGTGCTGAAGCGGGTACCTGCAGCTGATATTTGTGCTACCGCTACCTGGAGTTCTGCTCATACCTTCATCAGGCGTTACAGCCTTGACATCATTTCCAGATGCAGTGCAGGTTTTGGCCTTGCAGTTTTGCAGAGCCTGGTTTCCTGAGGGACCCACTCTGTTCCTGTTCATTCCGTTTCTTTCCATGCTTTTTCCCCTCCCAGGGGTTGTTATAAGTTTATACTGCTTGGGAATCGGTCCTACTTGTGTTACCTGCTGCAAGAGCTTCCTCTTGAAGTAAGATAGTACAGTTACGTGAGAACTTACATAACAGTAGATCTTCGAGAGAAGCTCTTGCAGCAGGAGTATTTCTCTCCTTCCCCCAGGGATCAGGCCTTTTCCAGGCTGGTCTTTCCTCCGTTATGAGGAAAAAGTTTGGATCATCCTTTCTTACTATTGCCTGTTACCATCTCTCTGCCTGACGGGGGGCGTACAAGAGCTGGAGCATGTGGGGAACTCCTCCCTTATACATGGTGACATCAGGGGGCATTCCCACGTAGGTACTGCTGGAAGAAAAAATTGCCAGGACCCGCCGCCAGGTGGCGTCAGTCCTACTTGTGTTACCTGCTGCAAGAGCTTCTCTCGAAGATCTACTGTTTCAGTAAGTTCTTACGTAACTGTACTTTTTTGAATAAAGTGTTCAGCTGATACTGTACAGCTGTTCTTGTCTCTCAGGTCATGCTGTCGATGATCTCCGTGATGTAAAAGTGAAAACCTGGGTTCAGATGCTGTGTGTTATCGCCAGAAAATGTCACATACGTGCATGACACGTGCTTGTATTGCCTTGGTGAGTCTCACAACATGAGCCAGTGTCCTTACTTGGCCACGCACCCATTGTCTCTGGAGTACTCTTCGGATAGGTCCAAGGACCGCTGACTGCACTTGGTGGCCCAACTTGCAGCCTTGGAGGAGGAAGTGGTGGAGGCTGGGATGTGCTCAGCCTTGGTTTCAGCATTCGTCCCAGCTGGGCCACCATCAGAAGGCCTTTCACAGATGATTTCTGTGAAATACGCATGGCCCTCCAGACCTATAGGGAGGGCTGACTGTACCACCAATGTCATAAAAAGCACCATCATCGATGATCATGTGACCAGGAATGATTATGCTCTTCCCGCTCCCTCGATTTCTCCAGACTGGTTGACCTTGGCCGAGCATCCACCGGTTGAGGAGCAGGTAGTGGTTCCCACAGTAACCCTGCTGGATCCTCGTAATTTGACTCCAGTTGATTAACTAGTTGAGATTGTTCTCAAACTGCTCAACCAGTTGTCTGAGGAGACTTGACGAGGAGTCAACAATTTTGCAGACCCAGATTCTCCCAGTCCTCATTAGGGAGGACCTGGTTTGATTGGCAGTCCTGACTGATCCACCTCAGGAGACCAGTGGTTGTGTTACTCTGAGGCCCATTGCAGTCTCGCTGTTGAAACATGTGATCTGTACAGATCCAGCAGTAGACCTATGCCATGAACCCTCAGTTTGAGATCAAGGCACTACTCATGAGCCTGCCCGACCAATCGGCATTGACCCTAACATCCGTAGGACTCTTCATCCTCTGGGGAGGCTCGCCATTAATGCCATCTTTGTCGTAGGTACGAGGACCTGTTATGGCAGCAGTGGTCTCTTGCTGGGAGAATGGGGCTGTGCTCCTGGGACCATTGGTCACTAGGTTCACTCCGGTGGCCATTACCCAGGTGGTGACTCAGCAGTCAGCTGTGTCTGCCTCTCCTCCACTGGTGATGGATCCCCCTCCTCTGCAGCTGCAGACTGGGGTCCCCACAAAGGAGTCACGCCCAGCTACTGGCTTGCCTGGCCAGTTGTCCATAGACATCACCCAGGGCTCTAGGGTGGTCTGCCCCCTGAGAAATGAACTAAGGTGGTATTTGAGGATCCAATGGACTTGAAGGATGAGTTTTCAGTGGCCTCAAGCAGAACTCATCTGTTCGATTGAGGCTTTTAGGATAGGTGATTCTTCAGTCAGGCTCAACTTGCTTTGGAGCACTGCTTCAGCAGATGTCCGAATCCATGGAGGTCCTTTTGGCGCCAGTTCAGATGTGGGCTACAAACTCATTCTCTGACAACCTACACAGGGATGATTCCCTGAGGGAACCTTCTCCATGGCTAAGGCCATTTTGGGACCAGCTCTGGAGCTTTGGTAGCATCCAGCCTTTTGCCAGGCACCCCCAACCCAGATGTTCTGCAAGTATGTGGTCCTTGTGCACAGTCTTTCGGGGTTCTTAGACAGCTCTCTCCATGGAGGGACTGGTGTCTGACTTGACCTTTCAGAAGTCAAAAGGTCATGGAGACAGAGAAACATACACTTTGTCGGCAGATAAGGACCACTTGGTCCATCCAGTCTGCCCATTTGTTCCCTGCCTCTACTGTCACTGCAGACCCTACCTGATCTCCAGCTACTCCCCTCTCCCAGCTTTCTTGCCAAGATTCCTTTGTGTATATCCCATGCATGCTTGAAGCCCACCACTTTTGTCACCCCTACAACTTCCACTGGAAGACTGTTCCAGGCATCCACCACTCTTTCAGCGAATAAGTACTTTCTCACATCCCTACTAAAGGAATTCACCCCTTCCAACTTCATTGCATGCCCACTTGTTCTCATGCACTTTTTCTTCTGAGGACCTCTAGGACATGTTCTTCCACATCCTCAGGTTCTGGGCAGAGGTTGGGTTCTGCCAGTTCAAGGTCATGCCTTTCGGCCCCTCGCCTGGGCTAAGGGTCTTCACTAAATGCTTGGCTGTGGTGATCGCCTTCCTCCTGAGCAGGATTGTCAGGATAGACCCATAGCTGGAAGACTGACTGCTAGCAGGCATTCTCCAGGGAGGCAGTGGAGCAGTCCAGGGATCTGGCCCTCCAGACCTTTGAAGACTGGGGCCTCCTGGTCAACCGGGCCAAGTTGGAATTGATCCCCACTCTAGGTGATCAAGTTCATTGGGGCCAAGGCCTGTCTTCCTGCAGACAGGACACTGGACCTTACATCCTATGTGCAATCAATTCTAGTTGAGTGCTTACGCCTGGCCTGGGATTTCATGCAACTCCTGAAGTTTATGGCATTGTCAACTAGAGTGGTCCATTGGGCTTGCTGGAGGATGTTCCCCTCCAGTGGGAGTTGGGCTGACAGTAGTCTCAATGCCTAGGTCATCTGGACCAGCCAGCCCCATTACCCAGTCGATGTGGGGTGCCACTGAGTGGTGACTGTGTGCCCAGAACTTGGAGGAAGGAATTCCATTTGTACACCCGGAGCCATCTGTCACCCTAACTTGGTTTTGTTAGACAAAAGTAGGCTGAAATCCCATTTTCCCTGTTAGGCATTAATAACAAATAGTTATCAAGCTCTGTTTTAAAGCTATTAATAGATGTGATATCCACTAACTCTTAGGGCAGTTTATTCCACACTTTAGCTGACTGTATGGTGAAGTAATTTTCTCTTTTTTTGGTATCTGCTTTTGGAATAATAAGCTGCCTAGTATGTGACCTTAAGTTGACTGGTGGTGATGACAGATGAGTCTCTGGTGGGGAGCTCACCTGGGAGACAACAGGGCACACAGGTTCTGCCCAACCTGGGAGTCCTCCTGCCATATCAATCTGCTAGAGCTCTGTGTAGCGCATCTAGCCCTGGTGGAATTTGCTCCATTGATTCAGGATCAGGTCATTCAGGTCCAAAAGGACAACACAACTACCATATGTTCTGTCTTAACAGGCAGGGTGGGACACACTTCTTTCCCTTGTGTCAGGTGGCTTTCTGCACGTGGTCACTGGTGCACAGCCTCCAGGCTGATCTCTTGATGAACTATGTCTCAGGAGAGAACAACCAGCTGGCTGGCGCTCTCAGCTGGGTTGGAAGATAGTTGCACAGGTGGCCCCTGCAGCCGAAGGTGGTAAACTAGCTATTCTCCCAATGGGGCACCCCTCTAGTGGACCTGTTTGCCTTGTGGGAGAACAGAAAACTGCAGTTGTTCGGTGCCTCCCCGCCCCCCCCAACTCCCAGACTGGAACGCTGCAGGGGGGGCCTTCGTTGGGCTTTGGACTCTGGGCCCCGAGATTTCTGTACACCTTCCCTCCCATCTACTTGGTTCACTCCTGAAATGACAAGGCATGTACGATCCTGATCGCTCTGGACTGGCCCAGACAGTTCTGGTACCAACACCTCTTCAGCCTTTGCAGCAGGGCCCCATGGAGGTTACCTCTCCACCCCGACCTGCTGACAAGACAACAGGGGATGGTCCTGCACCTCTCAGCCTGGTTTCTGAGTGGCTAAAGTTCCAGGCCTTGGGCCTCTCAGAAGACATTCTCCACCCTGTGAAGGTGTCCCGAAAGGAATGAGCTTACAAAACGTACGCATTCAAGTGGAAGATGATCTCACTATGGTGGCAAGGGAGGGATCTTGATCCTCTCGCATGCCCAGTAGCAACAGTCTTCAACTACCTTTGTTCCTTGTCACTGTCAGGACTGCGAACCACGACCTTGACAGTGCACCTGGCAGCCATCTCTGCATACCAGTTGCAGGCTGGTATGCAGACCATGGCACAGGAGAAGGTGGTCAGGCACTTTTTTTTTTAAAGGCTCACTTGGATCACTTGTCCCCTCTTCTTCACTTACAAACGTGGCACAGAACCACACAAAACAATTAGGATGCCTTTTACTTTTTATTCAGTACACATTTTTAGAATAAAAGCAGCTTCTGAAATAGTGCATAAGAGGTGCAAATCAGTGCAAGTAGTAGTGCAAAAATCATAAGCAGGAAGCAGGTGCACATTCAAACCAGTTAATTTCAGTTAATTTCTGTTTCCTTCAAAATGTGCAAAAAATTCAAGTTATTCAAAGCATTGCATTTTGCCTCTCAGAGGTCAAGCTTCCAGCCTGCTTTGTTCTGCGAGTTAAAGTGCTGTGACCGTGGACTAACCTGGCGCTTTGTGATCTGCATATCACTTCGTCTGTGGTGACGTACTGTCCAGGGGGGGCAGCCCTTAAATACCCCTCCAATCGTAATCAATTTAAATAAATTAATTATTCATTATTAGAAAATGGCTAAGTAAATCCTAGCATTCTGATTGGCTAGGACAGCAACAGTAGCAGGCGGGTATTTTTCAATAGAGCCTGCTGAAAAACAAGTGCCAATTCGGGGTGCCCCATTACTTAGGGTTATCATTGGGTACCCTGAGTTGTCTAGTTTTCATTCACCATTTTTTTCTCACTCGCTAAGTGAGCTGTAAACTAACAACCTGTTTCCCCATGCCACCCCAGCAAGATACTCAATAAAAATATAAAATCAACAACCGTTGTGGGAAAAATGAACTCAGCTGAAAAAGTCGCATACAATGTTAAGCTCTCTGGTAGCGCTAATATGTATGCCAGCAGCTGTACTTTCTTAGTTTTCCAAACCGCATATTGATGTCCATCTGCGATATGGAAAAGGAAGAAAGCGCTGCTCCTCTTTTATGCAGACAGTACTGCTACTGGAGTTCAGACCACTGTTACTACTACATTTACCATCAAACGGCACCTCCCACCCCACTCTGCTCCCTTCCTGTACTGCCTCACTGCAGCCTGTCCACCGCAGGAACCACTTCATGATAAGCATTCACAACAGCTTTTAAAATCAAAAACTGTAGCACTGGCAGGTCGTGCGCTAAGCGCCACTATCTCATTAGTGCGACTGAAGTAAGCCATCGCGAGAAAAGAGCAGGGCAGGGGATGAGCTCCTTCTGGGATTTGGGGTCCAAAAAAAGTCAATTACATTCCTTCGCCCTAGGTCTTTCCTCCACTATACCCACTGCACTCCGTGAGTGTCATATGGAGCTCAATTCTGAACTCATAATGATACGATACCCCACACACTATAGAGCTCACTGCAGGTAATTGGCACAGAGCAGCATGAGCGCACAGTTAAAATAAATAAAAATAAAAACAGAAGATCACACAGTATAAAAAAACAACAGCATGATGACAGTATAGCAGCAGAGTACATGTCACAGTAAAACTGTGACATACTACAGTGCTTCTACTAGAAAATGCATCAGTAGAGGGACTACTTTTCCACTAAAACAATTTTTTATGTATTACAATCACTTTTTATAGATTTCTTGTTATTCATTTTTTATTGTATGAAATTATCACATGTAGGCCATTTTCTAAGCGCAATAATACCCTCCAGGGTGGGCAGTATTGGGCAATACCAGACCTTCCAGGGGATATAGGGCCCTCTGCCTGCAGCGCCAAGCCTCTTTATGCCCCTGGGTGGTCCAGTATTACCCAATACCACTCACCCTGTTGGGTTTTATTGCCTACATAGTTGTTTTTTTTTTTTATTGTATTTGTCGCCATGCCAGTCGGCCCCCATCCAACCGACCCTCCAGCCCGTCCCGGATTACCGGCACTTACCTTACCTGGCCCGCTAGCACCGCCTGCAGGGAGTCTGTCTTCATCCTGATGACCTCCTGCTGACTGGCATATTTTGCCCTCCGATTGTCTCCCAGGGGCCCCGGGAGTATGCGCGCATGCACTGTACAGCCCCGGTTCTGACCCCTTTCCCCCACCCCATGGCCTGCCTAGGTACCTTTGGGCCCATGCCACCCCAGCCTCCACTGGGAATCGCCATCAGCCAAGGGATGCCATGCTTCCTCCCCGAAGAGGAGAGCTTTCATTCAGGCAGCTATACCCAGCTCTGCACCCCGTGCGGCGTCCGATGACTCAGGCTTGTTCTCGAACCCAGGTCGCCGGCGTGGGTCAAGGTAAGGCACCAGCGCCTCACCCCTCTATGCCACCAGGCCAGCGCTTACATAGTTTTCTTAAAGGACCATTGTCGAATTTTAACTACAAGATTTTTTTAAAAATGTTTTGTTTTTGTTTTGCAGTCTCCATTCCAGTTTATTGAACTAATTTTTTCAGGTCTAGAACCCCCTAATAAATAGACGTCCACAAGTGACATTTACTTAACTCATTAAAATCATGTTTTGTATAATGTTATTCCAGTATAAAGTACTGAATACTGGATCACTTGTCCCCTCTAGTATGTGAACCACTGCCTCCACGGGACCATCTTCTGGTATTGGCTGTGCTCATGAGCAAGTCATTTGAGCCTGCGCACAAGTGTGAGATGTCACAGTTGTTATGGAAGACTGCGTTCTTGCTGGCAGTCATGTTCTAAAGAAATGTGATTGAGCTTCGGTCACTGCCAGTGGAGTCTTCCTATCTGGTCTTCCACAAGGAAAAATGTGTCCTTTGCCCCCAAGCGAACTTCCTTGCAAAGGTTGTGTTGGAGTTCTGCCATAATCAGGTGATTAATCCCCCAGTTTACTTTAAAAACTCGACCTTGTACCCCTATCGCCAGCTTCACACCCTGGATCTGTAGAGGGCACTGTCATGTTTTGAGGAGTGCACAATGGGAATTCACAGCGAGGCTCATCAGCTGTTCTTCACTTATGCTGAATCCGGGCTTGGCAGACCCACAGCTAAGTGGATGATGGCCAGGTGGCTCACATCCTGTAATAACCTCTGCTATAGGTTGGCTGGTAGGGAGATGCCCAAAGAGCTCAAGGCTCATTCCTTCTGACATACGACCATTTCTATAGCTACTGTACTTCCAGCGGTATCCCCATTCAGGAGCTCTGCAGTGCTGCAGCCTGGGCTACATCACACACATTCAACTCTCCCTACAGCACTGACGCGCTGAGTTGTCACAGTGCTGCTTTTGGGACTTCAGTCCGTTAGTCTTTGATCGTCATATAGGGGTGCACACCTTGCCTCTCCTCCTGGAGGACTGCTATGAGTCTGCCAGAGTGTGGTTAGTGAACTGTATCCACAGTGGTAGAAATATAGGTTACTCACCTGTAACAGTAGGCCTACCAGTAGTATGCAATTCACATCCACACAACCCACCCAACCTGCTCTGGCAAGCAGTGGCCAGATCCCTGCTTCCAGCATGCGAAATCTAATGTTATGGGGCAGAACCAGAGGATATCACCACATGTGTGGTGGAAGGAGCTTACCTGGAAGAGGTCTGGTGACGCAGCTGTCGCCAACTAGACTGACAGAGTGTGGATGTGCACTGTTTACCACTAGTAGAACTGCGGTTACAGGGGAGTAACCTGTATTTTCTGTATCTACATAGTCAGTGCGGAAAGGAATATAATACATATGGGTAATGTGTACCCCAACAAGGGAATAGTGATACAGTCTCAAACTGTTCCAGCAGCACAGAACCTTAAGGGCAGCAACATTCGAAGAGAGACGGCTTCCAGTCTTACTGTGCCACACAAAGTGGATGGCACCACATGGCAGAGTTCTCTGAAGTATTTGAGACACGCATAGTTTTTTATTATTTTAACTGAATAGTGTGATTCTGAAGCAGGTTAGGGCTACCTGGTTACAGGTGGCACATCAAAATTTAGAAAATCCAGGACTTTAAAGCTTGGAAGAGCAGCTGACGCCTTTGGGAAAACTTTGGAAAACATAATATCTAGACACAATTCAGCTTGTATTTCATCTCTGTTCCATACATTTCTCCTCTCCATTATTTATTACTGAAGAAATTCCCACAAAAACAAGATCTTTATCCCTTGGAGTTCATCTGCCTCTATAAATGAATCCTTACTTGAAGTCATAGCGCTCTGTTGTGACATCACAGCCTGTTGCCGTGGGAATAACTCTGATGTCACAAACAGAGTATTATGACGTCAGGTTGGGAAAACACAGTAGGAGCCAATGAATCACAAGGAACAGATATCCTGTTTTCATACATATGACCTCAGTAATAAATAATCTGGATGAGAAATTGAAAGCTAATGAGAAATATAAGCTGCTTTGTGTTCAAATATTATGTTTTTAAAAGTTCTTATTAAGGCGTTAGTGGCTCTTTTAGGGTGACTAAAAGCCTGTGGGTCTTCTGTTAGAACTAGCCTGGTGCCTCAAGTAAGTATGGGGTTTTATCTCATCAGGATTTGGCAGTTTTCTACCTTCCTCGCTGTCTAGCAGTACGTGTGTCTCCCTTGCCACATATTGTAGCTTTGATGTACTGTCTAGTTACCTTTTGGGGGGATTGGTTTTGTGTATATTCTCTTCTTGTTTCCTTTTAGGGTTTTAAGGTTAAGGGGAGTCAGATTGTGGAGCAGTTGGTACCCCTACTCCACTAAGTTGCTGTGCTAGCAGTTGCCTGAATTCTTCAGGGGTACTGGTGCTTGGTCTGTTTTTAGCAGCCTTGTGTTTTGGCTCTATGTTGTTTGTGTTTCCTTGGGCTGCCTTGTTTGTCAGTATTGTTCCACTGTCTGTGCAACTGTTTTTAGCCATTACTGACTTGTTTTCAGCTCTCCCTTTTCAGCATGTGCTCTCTGACATGCTGGACGAGCTTTACTGGCGTGCGAGTGCTCTTTGGTGTGGTAATGCATGTGCATCTGCCTTGCTTGCCTCCCGCTGATGATCAGCCATCTAGAGTGCAGTATTCATTGTTTCCCTGCGTGTTTGTTTGAATGGTTCTTCTAAGTACTTTTGTTGAACTATCAGAGTATCACATGGGGCTACTGCCTTCACAGACAGGCAGGCAGCGTTGGAGGTTTTCAGCAGTGTAGGCTGAGCACTTAAGTCTTTTATACTGAGTGAAAATTGTAAATTGCGGTGGGGGCCATGTGAGTGACCGGAGGCAGCAGCGAGACAGGACTGGAGATAATTTATTTTTCCTGTCTGAGAAGTTGAGCTCTCTACGACAGGGTGCAGCAGTACCATATGCGTTTTTGGACTTCTTTAACCACTGCTAGGTCCTATGGCTTATCACAGACCAATCATTTTTAACAGATGTAAGACATGCCACAGGATAGTGAGGCCCTCTCCAATGGGAATATACTGGCATTGTGAAAAGCAATCCCGTATGTCTGTTTTGGTCCCCACCACCAAAAGTCTCTGGGGGGTGGGGCACCTATTGTACTGAATGATAGTGGTAAAGTGGAGTTGCACAATCCATAATACTCCTCTTAAATGAAATGCAGTGAGTAGGTGATCTACAGGTAGCATCCGTAAAGACACCTGAATCAAAAACAGGCTCCTTAGGCCAAAGGTGCCCCAAACAGGCACGTCCAGGTGGACTACGGCATGGAGATCTATTTGCAGGCTTCACCCAACCTTGATAACTCTCAGGATAAGGATGATGCTGAGAATCCTGATACGATGGAGTAGGTTCTTTCTGATTGATGGGTGTATCCCTCCGAGGAGGAAGGGGAGTGGAAGGAACCTAAGAAGAAGCTTCCAGTTTCCTTCCTGGTTTCACATGAAAATGCTATCCTCTTTGATAACAGAGATAAGCAAAACATTGCAGCTAAAGGAAGTTCAGAACATAAAACCTCTGAACATGAACCCCATTCTGTCTACACTGGCTTCAACCCCTAAGTGTTTTGTAGAATTTCATCATTGTAATCAAGTAATGAACAAGAATGTGCCAGTGCAGACAAGAGAAGGCAGCTGCCTATGCCCAGTACCCCTTTCAAGAGAAGTGCTCCAAGAAGTGAGAGGTACCTTCCATGTCAGGTAAAGCTGTATGCAGTGTGGTGAAACATACCACCATTCCATGGGAAGTGTTGGCAGCTCTGTCAGATGCACATGACAAGGTAAACAACCTGAAAACAATGTAAGTACACTTTACGATTGCAAGGGCATTAAAGTCCTGGGTGTCTGCTCTGGCAGGAGTCCTGCCAGAGGAGTTCCTGGGGCCAGTTTTCAGCAGCTCATTTCAATGGCCTCTATCTTTTTGGGAGATGCTGTGGTAGTCAGTTTACATATGTCGGCTCACATGGTTTGCACCATAGTAGCAGCTGTGCGAGGGGTATGGCTCCATCACTGATCTGTGTAGCAGACCTCTTAGGTGAAATTGTACAGTGTGACAGAGAATAGCCCAGGTGGTAATGAAAGGAGACGAGACATTTTTTAGATGCATAAGTGAAACGAGGAAGACCAGGGGAGGGATTGATTATAAGGTAAAAAAGGGAAGGGGGAGGACTGTGCAGAGGGAGGCCAGGAAAAGGCAGACATCTTGAACAAATACTGTCGTTCAGTGTTCACAGAGGATGGAGAAGGGGAGCAGCCACAAAAAAGTACCAAAAACTTTGGAAGGGGGGAGGTGGACACTAGTTTTTTTTTGGCGGCAAGAGTCCTGAAGGGACTTGCTAATCTGAAGATTGACAAAGCAGTGGGACCAGATGGGATACGTCCAGGGGTATTGAGCGAGCGCAGGGAAACACTGGCTGCACCTCTTACAGTTCTGTTTAACAGCTCACTGAAAACAGGAGTGGTTCTGGAGGACTGGAGGAGGGCGGATGTAGTCCCACAACACAGAAGTGGTAGCTGGGAGGAGGCTGGCAATTATAGGCCACACAGCCTGACATCAGTGGTGGGAAAGTTTTTTTTTTTTTGGTTGTTAATCTATTTTCCTCCTACTTCCCCTATGGCCCTCCCTCCTGCCAGGTCACCCAGATCCATCTCCCGCTCGCTGCTTACCTCTCCGCTTCCTCCACGGCTTGCACCCCATGGCGGGGCGGCAGGGATTCCCTCAACCTGCCGGAACAGATCCGGTGCTGGGGGTTACTGCCCATCGCGGGAGCGCGGCCTGCAGCGACCGGCATTCATCTTGCCGAGGGGCCATTTTTTCGTTTTTATCCCCCCAGTGTGGCACGGTGTGTCAGTGACGCAATGGCGAGCTGCGCTCCCACACGCGACATGCCAGGCTTCTGCCCCCTGCCGCCTCTTACATCCCGAGCCACCAGTGTCGGCCTCAGCCCACTAGGGGTCAGGCATGCAGCGGATTCTGTCCCACTCCCTCCTTGGGAGAGGAGAGCTGTCCTTGGGACGCTCAGTCCTCTCCCTCCCCAGCCGACATCTGGCAGCCCGCTTGCACCATGAACACGAGTCGCTGATGTGGCAGGAGGTAAGGCATGATGCCCCGGCCCTTCACGCCACTGGGCTGTCTAGTGGTGGGAAAGTTAATGGAATCACTGCTGAAGGAAAGGGTTGTGGAACCTCTTGAATCCAGTGGGTTTGAAGACCCGAGGCAGTATGGTTTCACAGGGGAGAGGTTATGGCAAACAAATCTGATGGATTTCTTTGATGGGGTGACCAAGCAGCTAGATCATGGTGGAGCAATGGACATGGCCTACCTAGATTTCAGTAAGGCATTCGACTTCAATCCACATAGGAGACTAGTAAGCAAGCTGGATAGCTTAGGAGTGGTTCCAGAGGTGGTAAACTGCATAAGAAATTGGTTAGGGGATAGGCAAAAGAGGGTGGTGGTAAATGGAGTTCACTCTAAGGAAGGGAGAGGGTGACCAACAGGGTGCCTCAGGGTCAGTGCTGGGACCGGTCATAGAATCATAGAAGTTGTTGGATGATAAGGACATCCTGGCACACCTAGTCTGCCCTAATTCTCTACCTATAGTGCCATTGTAGGCCCTATTCAGGCTCCTGGTTTACCCCCCCGCCTTAATTCTAATATCACCTTGTGTCTATCCCATGCATTCTTGAATCCACTAACCGTTTTAACCCCCTCCACCTCCGCTGGGAGACTGTTCCATGCATCCACAACTCTTTTTGTGAAGAAGTACTTTCTCATATTTCCTCTGTCTCCCCCCCTTCCAGCTTCGTATTGTGACCCCTTGTCCTTAAGCATCTTTTTTTTGTAAAATGCTACCTACCTGTACCTTGTTTATTCCTGTGATGTATTTGAATGTTTCAAACAACATGAAGTCTTGCTGTATTCTGACATTATGCAGTTAGCCCCGCACTTGAACTGCCCCGGAGAGGAAAGAGTTAACTCTATGCAGAAGCATAGAACATTGCGCTCGAGCTCGGTTTTCAAACCTCTGTCTCGGGTAGTTACCAGTGTAACCATCAGATTCTTTACTCCACCTAACAGTGAAGTTGCTTCGGAGATTTCCTCTGCTTCAGTTCGGTTAAGTTAAAAAAAGCTTCCGTTTTAAACCAATTTGTTTATTATCTTTGGATTTCCAGCCTCTGTCTATGGTACAGGTAGTGTGATAGGTGGTGACTTGTGTGTTATTTTATAAATTGTGGAAATTGTGTTTTGTCGCTGTTCTTCATCAGTCGGTCCGGCTTATGAACTGACTTGTCTCATTATTTTATTATTTTCTGGGATTAGTGTGGTGTTCCGGTGCCGATCGGTTTCAAAAGAACCAGACTTTTTTCTGTTCTTTTACAGAACCCGTGACATGGTTCGTAACCAATCAGTTATTAGCTGGCTTGAAAGCTTTAAGCGTAATAGGATAGCTTGGCCATGTCTGAGAAATCCAAGAGAAAAAATGGTCCCACTGGGTTTCAACACTGTACTGAGTGTAGGGAGGCCTTTGATAAGGCCGACCCCCACCTCATCTGTGTTTATTGTCTGGAGTTTGACCGCCTCAAAACAGACTGCCAGATTTGCAAAAACTTCCCTAAAGCCCCTCTTGGAAAAAAGGTTGAGTAGGCTGAAGGAAAGGGAGGTCGAGAAGTCTGTAGATCTGGATGGGCAGCCCGGTTCGGTTGCGGCTGAACCTGAGGAGGTGCCTACTGACCCAGGCGATACCTCCTCGGACAAAAGGAGGTCCAACTCCGAGGGGTTGGTTCCATAGAAAAAGAAGCATAAGTCAGCCGGTTCAGATCCAGCACTTCGTTCTCCAACTGCTGACAAGGTAGCCAAAGCAATTAGTATAGTTCAGTCTCTTCGCCCGGTTCTGTCCCAACCAGTACCACCAGTTAGGCGGTTTGGTCGGATCCGACTCCATCGGATTACGATCCGGATGCTTTGTATGAGGAGTGGGAGGGAGAAGAAGAATATCCCGACGATGAGGACGAAGTTAATGACTTTGTAGGTCTGAATGTGCCCATTGAACCGGACATCTCCCCAGACAGGCCCTCCAATGTCTCCCCTCCCAGGCTTTCTGAGTCCCCTTCACACATCTTGTTTTACAAGAAGGTGGCTGAAACCCTCCAGCTCCCTATGGTTGAAGCTGCTGAGGAGAGGAAGAGCCTGATTTTGTAGAAATGATGGACATCCCAGAGTCCAAAAGATTGTCTTTCCCTCTTCACAAGTCCTTGGGGAAATGGACACAAAAACTTTTACAAACACCTAACTCCTTACCGCCTGTAGATAAGAGAATGGACAAGAGCTATATGTTATCAGGCTGAAGTATGGAGTTTTTATACACTCATTGCAGCCATGTTGGGGTAGTGCAGGCTACAGTCTGTGACAGGGCTAACATACCTTTGGCTTCACTCCCCCGGACAGGGACTCCAGGAAAGTTGATGCCATGGCTAAGAAACAGGCCTCCCTCCAGCTAGCCAAAGAGCTGGAGGAGGTGGCTGCTGATGGAATTGAGGCATCCAACGTGCAATTTCATGCTGCTGTGGATTCCAGTGATGTGGTATCAAGAGTCATGACTACATCTGTGTCTCTCAGAAGGCATGCTTGGCTCAGATGTACTAGCCTTTCACAGGATACCGAGGCCAAGGCTATGGATTTCCCTGTAGTGGGTAACCCTCTGTTTGGGGAGCAGACCGAGCCTTACATGAAAAAAATGGACGAGTACAGGACCACCTACAGGAGTGCACAGGCCAAAGAGAGGCAAGCCACTCCTCAGAAGCAGCGGTCTAGGAGCAGGGGCAGGCCTTTCCACAGGCCTTTTTACCAAGCCCAGGCTTCCTCTTCCTTCCCACAGAGGGGGTACTTTCGAGGGAGAGGCAGGAGGGAGATGAGCAGGGATGCATCCTCTTCCCAGTCCAAGGCTCCTGCCAAGCAGACACCCTGATGTGTCAGTCTAGGTCGACTCCCCCATTCCAGTAGCAGGCAGGCTGGCTTACTACTGCCAGGTCTGGAAGTCTGTTACCA
This sequence comes from Neoceratodus forsteri, assembly GCA_016271365.2. Classification (NCBI taxonomy): domain Eukaryota; kingdom Metazoa; phylum Chordata; order Ceratodontiformes; family Ceratodontidae; genus Neoceratodus; species Neoceratodus forsteri. Next base: position 670,403,687 of record CM028133.1, read on the forward strand.
CTTCCAGGACCCACTTGTCTGAGGTAAGCCAGGGACTAGCCCTCAGCTTCAAAAGGTTTCCAAAACTGAGGGCCAGGTCTTTTCCACCTGCATCCATCCCAGAGACCCTTGCCCTAGAGGCAGAGGTTTCCACTCTTCTGGCTCTCAGAGCTATAGAGAAGGTTCGTACTCAACACAAGGGCAAAGCTATGTACTCCAGGTACTTCCTTACCCCAAAGAAGACAGGGGGAGTGGCAACTCATCCTAGACCTAAGGTGTTTGAACAAACGTATCTCAAAATCAAAATTCAGGATGATGACTCAGGGAATAATTCTTCCCTCTCTAAGGTCAGGGGATTGGCTCGCATCCCAGGACCTCAAGAATGCCTACTTCCATATTCCTGTCAGGTGCTCCCACAGAAAGTACCTCAGGTTCGAGTTGCCTTCAGGTCACTGTCAGTTCAGAGCCATGCCATTCGGGCCTAACATCAGCTCCAAGGGTGTTCACAAAGTGCCTTGCAGTAGTAGTTGCCTACCTCAGAAGGCAGGGTATTTCCATCTTCCCATATCTGGACGACTGGCTAATTGTAGGTTAGTCATCAGACCAGGTCAGGTCAGCTCTGCAAACCGTTCAAGACTTGCTCAGTTCTCTGGGGTTTCTCGTCAGTCTCCCAAAGTCTGTTCTCGAACCAGTACAACTTCTTACTTTCATAGGGATAGAACTGGATACTATCCAAGCAAAGGCCTTCCTTCCTCTGACAAGGGTAAAGGCCCTAACAGATCTTGCTTCTTCTTTTCAGCTTCTGGTCTCTCATCCATCAAGTCAGTTTCTTCAACTCCTGTGCCACATGGCAGCTTCCACTGCAGTGGTGCAAGGAGCCAGATTTCAGATAATGGACATTTAGTTCCACCTAAGGTCCTTTTGGTCTCAGAAAAGAGACGCTCTCACCAAATTGATTACAGTGACTCAGACTCTGGTCCAAGCTCTCCTGTGGTGGCTGGACCAGGACAACCTCAGAACAAAGAGTTCCATTTCTCTCTCAAGTTCCCTCAGTAGTTCTAACTACAGATGCTTCTCTACTAGGTTGGGGAGCCCATTTGGGAGCCCTTACAGCTCAAGGCGTCTTGTCTGCACAAGAGTCTCTCCTTCATGTCAATCTCCTGGAATTCAGGGTAGTTTTTCTAGACCTTCAGGTCTTCTCAGAGTCAGTCAGGGGCAAGGTGGTCCAAGTCAGGACAGACAACACCACCAAAATGTAGTACATCAACAAGCAGGGGGGCACTTGGTCCATGGCCTTGTGCACAGAAGCCATGAAACTATGTTCTCTAGTCTGTTCTCTTCAGACTTCCCTGATAGCAGTTCACCTTCCAGGAAAGGACAATGTACTAGCAGATACTCTGAGCAGAATCTCCCAGGGGCATCACGAATGGTCCCTGGACCCTCCCATACTACAGGTCATCTTCTCCAGATGGGCACCCCAGAGATAGATCTCTTTGCAGCCCCGGACAATCACCAACTTCCTCTGTTTTTTTGCAGACCTCCAGTCCTGGGGACTGTTCCTCTGGATGCTCTCATTCTGGATTGTAAGGGCAGGTTTCTCTATGCCTTCCCTCGTTTCAAACAACATGAAGTCTTGCTATATTCTGACTATTGCAGTGATATCCAACTTTTGAACTGCCCCGGAGAGGAAAGAGTTAACTTTCCATGCAAGGCATGGAACGCTGAGCTCGAGCTCGGTTGAGACTCTGTCTGTTGTTGTTTGAACCCAAACCGCCAGATTCTTTACTCCGCCTCACTGAACAGTCGCTCCAGAGATTTCTCCTTTGCTCGGTTCAAATTAGTCGGTTAAAGTGTAGTTTTTCCCCTCGATTCAACCGAATTTCTTCCTGTAACCTGTCGGTTCAGTCTCTGTCTGTGGTACTGTGAGTACTAGATAGGTTATTGTTATTAGTTTCTGTGTGGAACTTGTAAACATCGGATCAGGTTTGTGAAAAAAGTTTATTCTGTTTCTTAGAGTGTGGTAACCGTTCCTTATCGGTTCTAAAAAAAACGGATTTCATTACGGTTTTTTCCACGACCCGTGACACGGTCAGGAACCGATAAGGGTGTCTTGCCTGGTGGATTGCCGAAAAAAGGGTAAGTTTGGTTAGGACTGGCCATGTCTGAGAAACCCAAGAGAAAAACCGGGCCCACTGGGTTTCAATGATTGTAGTGTGTGTGGGAAGCTTTGCTAAGGCTGACCCCACACCATCTGTGTTTATTGTCTGGGGTTTGACCACCTCGATTCAGACTGACAGATTTGTAAAGTTTTCCTACAGCTACCTAGAAAAGAGGTTGGTAGGCTGAGGGAAAGGGAGGCCAAGAAGTCCGCTGACCCGGATGGCCAGCCCGGTTTGGTTCCAACCGAACCAGAAGGAGTGCCCTCTGACCAGGGTGAAACTTCTTCGGGCACAAGGAGAACCGACTCTGAGGAGTCGGTTCCGGTTAAAAGAAAAAGAAGGGATAAGTCAGCCGGTTCGGATCCACAAGTTCTTTCTCCGACCACTGATGAAATAGCCAAAGCGATAAGGGATTGTTCAGTCGCTAACTTCGGTTCCGACCGAACCGGCACCATTGGTTAGGGGCTCGGTTTGGTCGGTTCCCCCGGTTCCGGATTACAATTTAGAGGATTTTTATGAACCGGAGGAGAAGGAGGGAGGGAGAGTATGAGGATAGTGATGGTGATTATGAAAGTCTGGATGTGCCCATTGACCCGGACATCTCCACAGACAGACCTTCAGGTGTTTCTCCTCCTAGGCTTTCTGAGTCCCCTTCCCACTTTATGTTTTACAAAAAAGTGGCTGAAACTCTCCAGCTTCCTGTGGAGGAAGCAGTAGAGGATCAGGAGGAGCCTGATTATGTTGAAATGATGGACATCCCAGAGTCCAGGAGGCTGTCTATTCCCCTTCATAAGTCTTTTGGGAAACAGACAATAAAAATTTTAAAGACTCCTAATTCCATACCTTCTGTGGACAGAAGAATGGACAAGAGGTATACTCTTTCAGGCTCGGATACAGAGTTCCTTTCCCAGCAGTGCAGCCATGTTGGGGTAGTGCAGGCTGCTGCCTGTGATAAGGCAGCTATACCCTTGGCTTCACACCCCCCAGATAAGGACTCCAGGAGGATTGATGCCATGGCAAAGAAGCAGTACATGGCAGCATCTTTGGGACTCAGGCAGGCTAATTATATGGCCTACACAGCTAGATACCAAAAGTCTAGATGGGACACTGTCATGGCTCTAGCTAAACAGGTCCCCGACCAGCATGCCAAGGAGCTGGAGCAGGTGGCTGCAGATGGTATTGAGGCATCAAAGGTGCAATTTCATGCTGCAGTGGACTCCAATGATGTTTCATCTAGAGTCATGGCTACATCTGTGGCCCTTCATAGGACGGCTTGGCTCAGATGTACTAGCCTGTCACAGGATACCCAGGCTAAGGCAATGGATTTTCCTGCTATTGGTAATTCTCTGTTTGAGGAGCAGATAGAGAACTACATGAAGAAAATGGATGAGTACAGGACCACCTATAGGAGTGCTCAGGCCAAGGAAAGGCAAGTCACTCCTCAGAGGCAGCATCCCAGGGGCAGGGGCAGGCCTTTTCATAGGCCTTTCTACCAAGCCCAGGCCTCCTCTTCTGCATTTGTTCAGAGGGGGTTCTTTAGAGGGAGAGGCAGACGGGGTACAAGCAGGCCTGCTACCACCCCTCAGCCTAAAGCCCCTGCCAAACAGGCACCCTAATGGGTTTGCCCGGGCCGATTCTCCACTACCCGTAGGGGGCAGTCTGGCTTACTTTGTCCAGGACTGGATGTCTTTAACATCAGACAAATGGGTCCTGGAAGTAGTAAGCCAGGGATTGGTTCTCAGCTTCAAGCAATTTCCCAAGATGAGAACCAGATCCTTTCCACCTGCAAATCCTTCAGAGGCCCTTGCCCTAGAGGCAGAGGTCTCTTCCTTCTTGGCTCTCAGAGCCATAGAAAGGGTTCCACCCCTACACAGGGGCAAAGGATTGTACTCCAGGTACTTCCTAACCCCCAAAAGACAGGAGAATGGCGGCCCATCCTGGATCTCAGATTTTTAAACAAGCACCTTTTAAAACCAAAGTTCAAAATGGTGACTCTGGGAATAATTCTACCCTCTCTAAGGCCAGGGGACTGGCTAGCCTCCCTGGACCTCAAGGATGCCTATTTCCACATTCTCATCAGATGCTCCCACAGAAAGTACCTCAGGTTCGAGTTGCCCTCAGGCCACTATCAATTCAGAGCAATGCCCTTTGGTCTAACATCAGCTCCAAGGGTGTTCACAAAATGCCTGGCAGTAGTGGTTGCTTTCCTAAGGAGAAAGAAGATCTCCATTTTTCCATACCTGGACGACTGGCTCATAGTGGGTCAGTCTCCAGACCAAGTCAAGTCACACCTACAGATAACTCAGCAACTGCTCACTTCTCTAGGTTCCTTCTAAATCTTTCAAAGTCAGTTCTAGAGCCAGTTGGCTCCTCACCTTCATAGGGGCGGAGCTGGATTACTATAAGGACAGCAAGAGCCTTCCTTCCCTGGACAGGGCAAGGACCCTTGTGACACTGGCCTCTTCTTTCACCCCTTCAGGTGTCTCGACTAGCAAGGCATTTTCTGCAGCTCCTGGGCCACATGGCTGCCTCTACGGAGTGGTCCAAGGAGCAAGATTTCAGATGAGGACATTCAGTTCCACTTAAGAGCCTTCTGGTCCCAGAGAAAGGATTCTCTGACCAATCTGATCCCAGTGACTCAACCCTGATCCAGGCTTTGCAATGGTGGCAGATCAGGACAGCCTAAGGCAGGGAGTTCCTTTGTCCACTCAACCTCATTCTCTAATCCTTACTACAGATGCCTCCCTCTTGGGCTGGGGAGCCCACTTAGGAGATCTACCCCAAGGTTGTGGTCACCTCAAGAATCTCTGCTTCACATCAATCTGTTAGAACTCAGAGCAGTGTTTCTAGCACTTCAAGTTTTTCCAAGTCTGTTCAGAACAAACTGGTTCAGATCAGGACAGACAATACCACCACAATGTGGTACATCAACAACAAGGGGCACTTGGTCTATGGCCTTGTGCACAGAAGCAATGAAGTTGTGGTTTCTGGCCTATTCCTGAATACCTCTCTGGTAGCAGTGCCTCCCAGGAAGGACAATGTCCTGGCAGATGCTTTCCATGGATATCTCAGGGCCATCACTAATGGGCCCTGGATCCCCTAATTTTGAAGGTAATCTTCTCCAGATGGGGTACTCCACAGATAGATCTTTTTGCAGCCCCAGACAATCACCAACTTCCTCTTTTTTTGCTGCAGACCCCCAGTGTTGGGCTCAGTCCCCCTGGATGCCCTAGTCCTCAATTGGGAAGGGAAATTCCTGTATGCTTTTCCCCCCTTCCCTCTCCTGTTCAAGGTACTAGTCAAACTCAGATCTTAGCCCTGCAAAGTGATCCTGATTGCTCCAGACTGGGCCAGACAGCCCTGGTACCCTCTCTTGCTGTCCTTAGCAGTCCACCTTCCCCTGTCTCTTCCCAGGAATTACAACCTGTTAACATGTTCTCAGGGGAGGGTTTGGTATCCGAATCTCAAATCTCTCAATCTCAAGGCCTGGCTCTTGAAGAGTTAGAGTTTGCTGATTTACGTCCCTCTCAAGGTGTTCTGGATATTCTAAAGGCTTTCTAAAGCCTTCCACCAGAAAGACTTACAACCCAAATGGAAAAGGTTTACTATTTGGTGCTCGGTAAGCATATTTCTCCAGAGTCTGCTGGGTTGCCTACAGTCCTGGACTATATGGTTCATCTCAATAGCTTGGGACTCAGACCAGCTACACTTAGAGTGCATCTGGCAGCTGTCTCTGCCTTCCTATCAGCAGGCAAGCCCTCTTCCCTTTCAGCTCACCCTGTATTCTGTAAATTCTTCAAGGGTTTGCTGCATACCAATCCTCCCATCAGGGACCCTGCCCCTGCTTGGGACCTTAATGTTTGCATTGCCCAGCTTATGCAACCCCCTTTTGAGCCTTTGTCCTCAGCAGAGCTTAAGTACTTGACTTGGAAAACTGTGTTCTTGGTAGCCATTACTTCTGCCAGACGCATAAGTGAGTTACAGGCCCTGTCAGTGGAGCCTGATTTTATCTCTTTCCATAGAGATATAGAGATAAGGTGGTCCTCAGGACTAATAGGAAGTTTTTGCCTAAGGTGGTTTCAGCTTTCCACCTTAACCAGTCTATGTCTCTTCCTGTTTTCTTCACTGACCATTCTTCCTCTGAGGAGAGGAGACTACACAGCCTGGATGTGAAAAAGGCCCTTAGCTACTACATAGAGCGCACCAAGGGTCACAGGTTTGACTCCCTCCAATTGTTCCTCACTTATGGTGAGGTTGGCAAGGGAAAACCTGTCACTAAGAGATCTGTTGCCAGGTGGATTGTCTCTTGTATACAATTCTGCTATGAAAAATTAGGTAGAATCCCACCCTCAGGCCTGAGGGCTCACTCTACTAGAAGTACAGCTGCTTCCCTGGCTGCTGCCAGGGATATTCCTATCTTAGAGATTTGTCAGGCAGCCACCTGGAAAACAATATATACTTTCACCAAGCATTACTCTCTGGATATCCAGGCTAGGAGTGATGCTCGGTTTGGCACAGCAGTGCTTCAGAGCCTGTTTCCAAAGTAGGTTCTGTCCTCCTCCATGGAGATACTGCTTGGTAGTCTGCAATAGTCAGAATACAGCAAGACTTCATGTTGTTTGAAGAAAAAATTACTCACCTTAGTAATGTTGTTTCTTCTAATGGAGTCTTGCTGTATTCTGACCTCCCCCCCACCTCCCCTCTCAGAACCTGGGTTTTGGGATGTGAGTGGGCAGGAACAGTGTTGGCACTCTAGAGGTGCCCCTTTTTCTCACCCTCTTATTTTTGGGTGTGTGTGTTGTGTTTTGTGTTTCCTGACTTGAGTCTTTGCCTTGGAACCAAAAAATCTTTTTATTAAATTTAGTAGCCAGTTGGCTAGTGTGAGTTACAGTTTCCACACAGAACACCCAGTGAGTATAGCTCGTAAAGATCTGGCAGTTTGGGTTCAAACAACAACAGACAGAGTCTCAACCGAGCTCGAGCTCAGCGTTCCATGCCTTGCATGGAAAGTTAACTCTTTCCTCTCCGGGGCAGTTCAGAGGTTGGATATCACTGCAATAGTCAGAATACAGCAAGACTCCATTAGAAGAAACAACATTACTAAGGTGAGTAATTTTTTTCTTCCCTCTGTTGTTCATAGTCCTGATCAAAATCGGATCTCAACCCTGCACAGTGATACTGGTGGTTCCAGATTGGGCCAGACAGCCTTGGTGTCCTCTGCTGCTATCTCTGGCAGTGTCACGTCCCCTGTCTCTTCCCAAGAGATGCAATCTCCTAACCTACTCCCAGGGGAGGATCTGGTACCCCAATCTCCAGTCTCTCAACCTCAAGGCCTGGCTCTTGAAGAGTTAGAATATGCAGCCTGCATCTTTCTCAGGGAGTCCTGGATATTTTGAAGGTTTGCAGGAAACCTTCCACTAGAAATCGTATAATTCCAAATGGAAAAGATTCAGCATTTGGTGTTCTCAGAAGAGCATTGTGCCTAATTCTGCAGGCGTTGCTACAGCCTTAGATTATCTGGTTCATCTTAATGGTCTAGGCCTTAGGCCTGCAACTCTGAAGGTTCACCTAGCATCTGTCTCTGCATTCCTTTCAGCATGGAAGGGCTCTTCTGTGGCATCTCATCCTGTTTTCAGTCAGTTTTTCAAAGGTCTGGTTCACATTAACCCTCCCTTTCGAGAGTCTACTCCGGCTTGGGATCTTAATGTCTGCATTGCCCAGCTTATGCAGCCACCCTTTGAACCTCTGGCTTCGACCAAGCTGAAGTACTTGACCTGGAAAACTGTGTTCCTGGTAGCTATTACTTCTGCCAGACGGATTAGTGAATTACAGGCCCTGTCAGTCGAACCTGACTTCATCTCCTTCCATAGGGATAAGGTGGTCTTAAGAACCAATGGGAGATTCTTACCCAAAGTGGTATCAGATTTTCATCTGAACCAGTCTGTGTCTCTTCCTGTGTTTTTTCACTGACCATTCTTCTTCAGGGGAAAGCAGATTACACAATTTGGATGTTAAAGGGGCTCTTAGCTACTGCATAGAGCATACTAAGGCACACATAAGTGACTGACTTCAGTTGTTTCTCACTTATGGTGAAGTGGGGAAAGGTGAGCCTGCTACTAAAAGAACTATTGCCAGGTGGATTGTCTCTTGTATGCAGTTCTGCTGTGACAAATTGGGCAAAACACCCCCTTCAGGCCTGAGAGCTCACTCGACTAGGGGTACAGCTGCTACTCTGACTGTGGCCAGAGATATACCCTTGGTAGAAATCTGTAAAGCAGCCACCTGGAAAACGGTCCATATATTTACCAAGCATTACTGTCTGGACATCCAGGCTAGGAGTGATACTAGGTTTGGCACAGCAGTACTGCAGAGCTTGTTCCCAAAGTAGGTTCTGCATTCCCTCCTCCTGTGGGAACAGCTTGGTAGTCTACATAATGTCAGAATACAGCAATACTTCATGTTGTTTGAAGAAAAAATTACTCACCATAGTAATGTTGTTTCTTCTAATAGAGTCTTGCTTTATTCTGACCTCCCTCCCTGCCTCCCCTCTCAGAACCTAGTTTTTGGGAAGTGGGCTGGCAGATACAGTGTTGCACCTCAGGGGTGTACCTTGTACCCGCCCTCTTAAGGGTGTGGTATTTGTTTTTGTTACTGTTGTTATGTTTAATATATATATTATATTGTCATTACCTTTTTTTCTTGGGTTCTTGACTTGAGTCTTTTTGGGACCCAAATTGTTGCTTTTTGGCCCTTTACTATACGATTTCCATAGTTAGTAATTAGTGTGCTCATAAGAATCTGACGGTTACACTGGTAAGTACCAGAGACAGAGGTTTGAAAACCGAGCTCGAGGTCAACATTCTGTGCTTCTGCATAGAGTTAACTCTTTCCTCTCCGGGGCAGTTCAAGTGCTGGGGCTAACTGCATAATGTCAGAATACAGCAAGACTCCATTAGAAGAAACAACATTACTATGGTGAGTAATTCTTCTGTCATATCCCCCCTTTCCCTCCTTTTTGTACTGCCACCACCCTTTTTATGTCCTTTTGGAGATGGGGCCTCCAGAACTGGGCACAGTACTCGAGGTGGGGTCTCACTAGTGAACTATGCAGGGGTATTATTACCTCCCTCTTTCTGCTGGTGATGCCCCTGCTTATGCATCCCAGTATTCCATTGGCCTTCCGCACTGCCTTGTCACACTGTTTAGCTACCTTCAGGTCAACAGAAATGATTATCCCCAGGTCCCTCTCCTGCTTTGTGACTGCTCTCACCTCTCTTCCCAGTTGGTACGTTGCCTCCAGGTTTCTGTGCCCCAAGTGCATGATTTTGCACTTTTTTGCATTGAAATCCTGCTGCCAAACCCGTGACCATTCTTTTGCTATTTTTAGATCATCCCTCATTCTTTCCACCCCTTCCAGTATGTCTTCTCTGTTGCAGATTTTTGTGTCATCTGCGAACAGGCATATTTTCCCTTCCAGTCCTTCTGCAGTGTCACTGTTTTTTTTTTTTTATACTTTCTTTTTTTTTTCTATCCTCTTGATCCTCTCCTTTAGGTCTCTCAATGCTCGCTGCCAGATCCTGGACCCATGATCTGCCCCTAGATGCCTCCTCCTCTTCCCTGCACAGTGGGGTCTGTCCCAGTGTCAGTGGTCTGGGGCGAGCAGAGCGGTCATCATCTAGGATCATAAGAGTGATTTTTTCCTGTTTCTGTGTCCCCCCCCCGTCCCATCCCCCTGAGACACTGGCACTTGGGACTCAGTCCGAGAGGTGACATACTGATGCACGTCTAGCCTCTCATGCGCCATACAACGTCCTCCCTCCCTGACCCCAAGTGTTGGAGCCGCCCATCGCTTCAAGGACTGGTGCTTCCACCGGCTCTCTATGGGAGTGTCAGATGCTGGTGCGTCCCAGGTATCTCACCCCTCAGGGGGGAGAGCATCTGGTGGGACACTCGATCCTCCCTCCCCCTGCCAACCCCCAGCTACCCGGGTCCATTTCCCAACCCAGGTCGCCAGCGTAGCACGAGGTGTGGCGTCTAGCACCTCAACCCTCAGCACCACCGGGCCGGCTGCAGTGTCACTGTTAAAGATATTGAAGAGGACTGGACCTAGTACTGACTCCTTGTGGCACCCTCACTGATCACTGTGCTGTCTCCAGAGTGGACGCCATATACCACCACCCTCTGAGTCCTGTTGCCTAGCCAACTCTCTACCCAATTTACTACCTTGGGACCTATTCCCAAGCTACCTGGCTTGCTCACCAGTTTTCTTTGCAGTACAGTTTCGAAGGCCTTACTGAAATCCGGGTAGGCCACATTTACCACTCCACCCTGATCAAATTCCTTGGTCACCCAGTCAAAGAATTCGATCAGGTTTGTCTGGCAAGACTTCTCTGCTGTGAAACCATGTTGCCTCGGATTCTGTAGACCACCGATAACAAGGTATTTGACTATTCTTTCCTTCAGTAGTGATTCCATTACTTTACCCACTACTGAGGTCAGGCTGACAGACCTGTAATTTACTGTTTCCTCACTACTACCACGTCTGTGTAGTGGGACCAAATCTGCTCTCCTCTAGTCCTCTGGTATCTCCCCTGTTTGCAGTGACAGGTTGAACAGGGCTGTCAGGGGTGCTGCTAGCACCTTCCTGAGTTCCCTCAGTACCCTGGGGTGCACCCCGTCTGGTCTCATTGCCTTGTCTGCCTTTAACTTTGCTAGTTCTTTAAGGACTCTTTCCTCTGTGAAAGGACCAGTATCCACCTCCCATCCCTCACTACCCTTGTCCTTTATCGCTGGCCTGTTACCTACCCCTTCCTTTGTAAATACTGAACAGAAGTATTTGTTCAGTATGTCCGCTTTTTGGTGGTTCTCTTCCACAGAAACCCCTCTGTCCCCTTTTAGCCTTACTTTCCCTTCTCTGGTCTTTCTCTTTTCACATATGTATCTACAAAATGTTTTATCTCCTTTCTTTACTGATTTGGCAATATTCTCCTTTGTTTGTGCTTTTGTACTCCTAACTGCCTTCCCTGCCTCCCTTTGTTTCTCTTGGTAATTCTCCCTATCCTCCTCCTGACTTTTTTTGTACCTTCTAAATGCTAGCTTTTTTGCTCTTACCTTTTCCACTACCTCTTTAGAGAACATAGTGGTCTCTTTTTTTCTCTTACCCTTGCTAACCTGCCTGATACAGAGATTTGAAGGTTTTTCAATGCCCTCTTTTATTTTTGACCACTGTTCCTCTACTCCCCCAATTTCCTGATCCCTGCTAAGGCATCTCTGAGGCACTATCCCATTTTCTTAAAATCGGCCGTCCTGAAGTCCAGGACCCTCGTCCTTGTACACTTCGATTCTGACCCAGTTTTTATATTAAACCACACCGTACCATGATCACTGGTCCCCAGATGGTTCCGCACTGTGAAGTCAGCAACACTGTCCCCATTTGTCAGTACCAGGTCCAGTAATGCCTCTTCAGAAGTAGGTTCCTTAGCTAGGTGCCTGAGGAACGCTTCTTGCAGGGAGTCCAGGATGCCCCTACTCCTGGCTGTTGCCACGGTAGTGAGGCTCCAATCCACATCCGGTACATTGAAGTCTCCTACTACTAACATCTCACCCTTGCAAGCCATCCTTTGAATTGCTTCCATCATTTCCTTATCCAATTCTTCCCCCTGTGTTGGAGGTCTGTTGAATACTCCTTTACAAATAGTGGCCCCTCCTTTTCTCCAGGATGACCCACAATATCTCCACTCCTCCCTGCTCCCCCTGTATTTCCATAGCTTTTGTGTTGTCTGTTACATAAAGAGCCATTCCTCCCCCTTTTTTACCTATCCTGTCTTTCCTAAACAGAGTATAACCTGGTATGGCCACATCCCAGTTCGGGTTTTCATTGCACCAAGTCTCTGTAATGGCGGCTAAATCTAGGTCAGCTTCTGCCATGGTGGCCTCTAGGTCTGCAACTTTGTTGCCCAGGCTTCGAGTATTTGCAGACATGGCTCTCCATGTTTTATTGTCACTCCCCAACCTTTCTCCCATTTGCCCTTCCTTGTTCTGCCCACCATGTTTCATATTTTCATTGTTTTCTTCTACCCCTTGGTCTACATTATTATTTGGTTCCTTCTGGAGTTTTGCTCCCTCAGGATTCCCATTATTGACCATGTGAACTTGAACTTGTTGGGGGATAGTTTGTCCCCCTGCTTTATTCTGCCATGCACCTCGGCTATTTTAAATGCTTGCTAATGTAGCATTTAAACCACTCACTGATGACTAGGGTCCCTTTCATGGACGGATGCAGCCTGTTACCTCTGTACAGGTCCTTATCCCTCCAGGTGGAGTCCCAGTCCCCAGTGAAGCCGAAGCCCTCCTTTCTGCACCAATTTGTCAACCATGTGTTACAGTTCCTGGTGCAGAGAATCCTGTACCCACCCCCAATCATAGACAGGTAGTACTTCTGAGAAGGTCATAGACTGTGCCATCTGCCTAAGACCCCTCCCCAACCTCCTGAACTGTTCCTGCACTACAGCTGGTTCATCCCTAGCCAGTCCATTCGTCCCCAGATGAATAATGATGTCTAGCTCTCCCTCCCTTCCTGCTGCCTCAGTGATCCTTTGGATCTTCTTTCCATCCCTGTGTGCCATAGTGCTGAGAAGGCACCGAACCTCCCTCTCCTCATCTCTACCTGCTCCCAACTCAATCCACTTTACTATGGATTCCCTGCAAGGATTAGTTTCCTCCTCCTCTTGGGTCCTCTGTCACCCCCCTTGGGTCTCCACTGTGGAGGACCCCCACATCCTCACTGGTCACTGCTATGGGTGCCTCCATGGGACATTCCCACCCCGCCAGGTCAGTGTAGGAGTTTTGTAGTTTAACCAGATGTGGGATGTGCCTCTGTTCCACCTCCCTAACCCTTCCTGAGCCCAGGCATTTCTCCTGGTTAACCTTTGAGGTAGCGGTGGTGGTCTAGATGGTCCTCCGAGCCCAAGCCAACTTGGCCTTGAGTCTGGCAACCTCCTCCCTCAGCCCAAAGAGGTGCATGCAGATGAGGCAGCAATGCAGCCTCCAAAATGTCTCCCTGAAAACCTCCACCCCGCAACCACTGCACTGGACCACTCTGACCATCCTATGCTTCCTGCTCTCTTTATTAGGAAAGCTTAGAGGTAGCAGGGGGTTGGGGAATACAATAGCAAGAGCAGGAAGGCAAAAGAGTTTGGGAGTGACGGAGAAATTAGAGGTAGTGAATAGATGAGTTAGGGGAATCCAGGAAAAAAGAGTAGGAAGGCAAAGGAGCTGGGGAGTTCAGTGCAAACAGTAAGAAGGGGAGTTAACAGACTGCATGTAAAAATGTCTGAAGGTCCTCTTTAGTGCCTTTGTAAGTGACATTGCCGAGGAGCTGGAAGGGAAGGTCTGCCTCTTTGTGGATGACACCAAAATCTGCAATAGGTTGGACACTCGTGGAGGAGGGGGTGGAAAAGATGAGCAGAGATCTGAGAAAACTAGAAGAGTGGTCAAGTGTATGGCAGCTAGGTTTCAATGTGAAAAAGTGCAAAATAATACACTTAGGGCACAGAAACCCAGGGGCGGAGTGCAAAATTGGTGGAGTGATATTGATGACCTCCAACCAGGAAAGAGACCTGGGAGTAATCATATCATATGATCTAAAGGTGGCCATGCAGTGCAACAGTGCAGTAGAGAGGGCAAGTGGGATACTGGGGTACATAGGGAGGGATATCACCAGCAGAAGGAGGGAGATGGTGTTGCCGCTGTATGGATTACTGGTAAAACACCACCTAGAGTATTGTGTCCAGTTCTGGAGACCACATCCCTGGAAGGACATAGAGTGGAGGCGGTATAGAGGAGAGCAACTAAAATGGTGCAGGGTCTGCATCAAAAACCTTATGAGGAGAGACTAAAGGACCTCAATATGTACACCTTGAAACAGAGGAGAGAGAGGGGAGATATGATGGAGACCTTTAAATACCTCACAGGGGTAAATAAGGTACAGGAGGGGAGGATTTTTCAGAAAAAATGGTGCTCAAGAACAAGGGGACACGGCCCGGTGGCAGTGAGGGTTGAGGCGCTAGACACCACACCTCATGCCACGCCAGCGACCCGGGTTCGGGAATGAGCCCGGGCTGTTGGGGGTTGGCAGGGGAAAGAGAGGATTGAGCATCCGGAGGACTGCTCTCCTCTCTCAGGGGAGGGATTCGGGGTTGCTTGGCGTCCTGGTGACCCCTGGTGGAGACCAAGGGTATTACAGGCACGCCAGCCAGAGGAAGTGGTGGGAGTGCGGCAGACGTCAGCAATGGAGACTGTGCGCGGATGTCATTGCACGTTGCTTTCCCGAGGGAACTAGAGGCCAACAAGGATATACCCCTTCTCGCCTGTGGAGATGAAGGGGGTGCCAGGGACACAGCTCATACCCCGCCAGCCAGACCGTTAGTTGGAGAGCTCCACGGCTGACCCGATTCACTCCAGGCTCAATCTCCCTAATCGCAGATAGGCCATCACGGGAGGACGGGCCTGCCCCTGGAGGGAGATCAAGGGAGTTAGATCGACCTGGGTGTTCAGGGGAGTTCATCCAACACGTAGGGTTCAGGCTTGCGAGTAGAGGCTGGTGGTCGAGTGCACACCTCGGAAGGATGCCCAGGCTGGGAAGGTGAATAAATAAAGTGTAAAAAAAAAAAAGAACAAGGGGACATGCTATGAAGCTGGGGGTAGATTTAGAAGAGATGTGAGGAGCAGTCAGTCTTCCAACAGTGGTGGTGGGGCAGGAACAGTGGTGGGGTTCAAGAATGCATGGGATAGGCACAAGGGAATCATGGTGGAAAGGAATGGGGAAGGAGCAAGAGCTGTAGATCGGGCACAGTCTCATGTAATAGTGTAGGTAGGGAGAAGTGAGCAGACTGGATGGGCCAAACAGTCCTTATCTGCCACCAAATTCTGTGCCCTTTGTGGGCAATCTACTGTTTGGACTGGAAACAGATCGGAGTCTGAAGGTCATTCAGGATAAGAAGGGACAGCGGCCAGTGTCTGTGCAACAGTTGAGGTCTAATCAAGCTGTGAGGGGACACAGGTTTGGTTGTCACAGGCAGGTGAGGGGTGGTTTTTGGCCCAATTGGAATTTTGAAACCCAGAGAGGTAATGGATACTACTCCGAATTCAGCTTCAATCACAGTAGAGGCACCCTTGCTTGGAAATTCAGTGGAATTGCAGGCAGGATTGATGGATCTTCTCAGTGAAGATACATGGGCCCATCTCTGACCCCAGTACCTTGGTGGACAACTTCAAAGCTTTTATCAAAGATGGGTCCAAACAACAACAGACACATAGCTTCTGGAGATTTTGGCTCTGGGTTATGCCACAGAGTTTTCAGACTTGCCCTCGAAAACACTGCTACCTTCAGTTACCGGTATCTCAAAATCCATTGCAAAGTCTGGTGGTGAGCCAAACCTTGTACCATCTGATCCAGATAGAGGCGATCACCCCAGTCCCACCTCATGAAAGCGGGAAAGGGTTCTGTTCAATATCATATGGTTCCTAAGAAGTCAGGGGCTTCCGACTGATTTTAGACTTTAAACACCTGAACAAGTTTATCAGACATGCGAAGTTCTAGATCAGTTTAGTGGTCCAGCCAGGGACTACCTAGCATCCATCTACCTGAAGAACTCTTATGTACAGATCCAATTCACAGATTGCACCAGAAGTGTCTGAGATTTGCAATCCAGTATTGGCACTTCCAGTACCAAACTGTCTCCCCTCAGTCTGGCAGCAGCAGAGCACCAAGGGTTTTCTTGAAGATCCTTATAGTACTGGTGGCACTGCTGAGACAGAAGGTACCTGGATGAACTTTTGATTAATTGCTCCCATGGCACAGTTGGCAAAGAAATCCCTGGTGAGAAAGGTGGCGATCCTAGAGGTGCACAGTCTGATAGTAAACATGGAGGAAAGCTCTCTGACAACATTGCAGATATTGGAACATTTGGGTGCAGTCTTTCAAACGGACATGCATAAAGTCTTCCTATTTGCAGACTCTTTAACAAGGAAACTCAGTATGCTCACAAAATCCTTCACGTGCTAGGCCTGTTGACAGCAGCTGTAGAGCTCGTCACGTGGGCAAGGCTGCACGTGAAACAGTTGCAGAAAAGGTTGATGTTTAGTCTCTGACTTCAGAAAATTACCAGGTGCTGAGTAGGTTGACAAAGCCAGTCCTACATTCTCAAGCATGGTGGGAGGATTCTGAAAATCTCCTCAGGGAACTCCCTTAACTGCTGCTCAAGCGCTGACAGCCTTCCAGGCTGGTGAGCAGTCCTGGACTATATTCTAGTTCAGGGACTCTAGAGTACACAAGAACAATGTCTTCAGATAAGTATTCAGGAAATGTGAGCAGTCCATCTTGTGTTAACACGCTTCTGGGACCGGGTTCAGTCCCAGGCGGTAAAGGTGTGCTCAGACAACACTGTCATTATCACGTGCATAAACAATCAAGGAGATACAAGGAGTGAAAGCTTGCTGACAAAAGTGACCAAGGTTTTTCGCTGGGCAGAGGAAAATCTACTGTCACAGACTGTCATCCACCTAGCAGGGGACCTAAATGTACAGAGAACACACAGGAAAACCCGAGCACTCAGGACAGAGCGGGTGCACACCGAAATAAACATAAACTGAAAGGTAGCACTCTGCAGTATGAATAATTCAGACAACATCACACCATATTGGGGAAAACGAGTCTGCAGGCACTCTACCCCAGTGCTGGTGGAAGACATGCAGCACTGGGGTAGAGTGCTGCAGACTCGTTTTTCCCAATATGGTGTGATGTTTTATTTCTTATAATTATTTCTTAACTCGCAGAGTGCTACCTTTTGTGCTTTCAGTTCGAACTAAATGCATGGAAGGATTTGATTAAGCTGCAAGAAGTTTCACCCAGGGAAGGGCTGTCTAAATCCGGAGGTGTTTGTGCTACTATGCAGAAGGTTTGGATGGCTTAAAGCAGCAGTATTTGTTAGAAATCATGTGCATTTTTCAGTAATAAGGTTCATCTGGCAAAAATATCAAAATACACATTTTTCTTTCATTCCTGAACCAAGATACGGGATCTTGAAGTTTTTAAAAGTTCCCACACCCATGCCACGCCCACCATGAAAAAAATATTTTATGCTATTTACTATTAGAAACTCATGGAATAACCATCCTAATACAACTATAACATGAATCTAGCATGTACATTCAACAAGTAACACCAGGGGAAGAGATTTTTAACAAATTACGAATGGCGGCCATCTTTAATGACGAGTCATTAATTACAAAATCGGCTATGAAAAAACATCCTAGCACATCTGAGAAAACAATATACTGAGCTTGAATCTTAAGTTGTCAGAAATGCATTTTCATGAAAAAAAACTATATGATACATTTTTTCACCATCTAACAAATACTGCTGCTTTAAGATAGACCTATTTTCTTGAAAATACAATGCCCAGGTTTCAAGGATTTTCAGCTGTTTTTGATGCCTGTGGGCAGAAGCTGTGGATGCTTTGCTTCAGCACTGGGACTTTAACAGAACTCAACAGAACATACCTGTTCCAGCCACTTCTTTTGCTTCTCAAGGTACTGCTAAGGGTTCTGTGATCAAGAGGCTTTTTCCAGATAGCTTTGGTGTGAAATTCATAGAGGGGAAAAGAGGACAGAGAAGGGAAAGAAAAAAAAGTCCACAGGCAGTGAGCAATTCCTGCAAGAAATGTTGTTCTTTTTCCAAGCAGCCTATGCCGATGTATCAGTGAATAAAGATGGTTTCTCTGTCTCAGAGGAAAAAAGTGGTAAGGCGCTGAAGAAATATGAATGCAGACAAAGTTGTCCAATTTCAATAACTTCTCTCTTTATTGTATAAAAGTAGCAATAAACTCAACGTTTCACTACTGTGTAGGCTTTCTCAAGAGTTGCCTTTAAGAAATGGTTCAGATAATATCTTTCATCAGTAACACAGTCCTCTAGGACGAAATTTTCAAAATATCCCACACATATCCTTTATCTCAGAAATATAAACATGTCTCAATTTCATGGTAGTCCTCAAAACTATTTGCTTATTTCATTAATTTTGTTGTCCCTTTGGTTCCTGCCTATTCCTTAGGTTTTTCTGATACGTGAGTCGCCAACTGAATCTCCTTGTGTGTGGTGTGGCCAGGAAGGCCATGGTTCTTGGACCTGGTAAACTTGGCAGTTCAGGTGCCATTCTGCCCTTCTTGTCACAGAGATCTCCTTGAAATAGGTCAAGTTCTGGATCCAAACCCAGGCATGATGCAGTTGGCAGTCTGGCTCCTGAGAGGAGGAGACAAGGTTTCTCGGTACATGTGGAAGGTACCGTTATGGCCCTGAGAAAGGTTTCCACTTTTGCAGCCTGTGATGGTGTGTGAAATATTTTATTGGAATGGACTAAGGCTAGGGGGGACTTAAAGCCACCAAGGTGATAGTCTCGCAAATTCTAGATTTCTTACAAAGCACAGTGGACAAAGGACTATCCATAAGCACATTTTGAGGTCAAGGGTCCACTCTTAGAGATGGTCTGGGCCTGTATTAAGTACCTCTTCGGGGACCTAAATGGATCTTACTCATTTTCTCAGGATGGTTAATCAGTCCCAACTGTCCTTCCAGTCTCCAGTTCAGTGATGGGATTTGAACTTGGTGTTGCAGGCTCTGTGTAAGTCACCTTTTCAACTACTGTTGCTGGTGCCCCTAGATATCCTTTCTTATATTGTTTGTTTCCTAATTATGATTGGTTTAGCCAGGAAGATTGGTGAAGCTTGAAGCTGTTCTGCAGTGGGAGCCTTATCTTACAGTTCATAAGGACAGTATAATTTGTAGGACAGTGCCTACATTCACCCCAAAGGTTTCCAAGTCTTTTCATGTGAACTAAGAGTGTGTCTTGCATCATTCTGCCCCAAAACTGTGCATCCAAAGAAGAGTTCCATAAATTGGATGTGTGCAGGGTGGTCAAGACATACTTGAAGAGTTCAGGTGATCAGAAGGATTCTTTGTAGGGTTGTCAGAACTAGTTCGGTAAAGATTCGAACCCTCCTCGAACCCTGGTGTTCGAGTTCTAACTTAGAACTCGAACACTAAACGGTTCGCAAAAGGGTTCGAATCACCGCAAGACATTGTCTGTTTGCACTTACGTACCTATGTACGGGTCAGGTGGGGGTCGAGTAAGCTGCGCGAGCCGCGGGATCTGTGGGGGTATTTAGGGAGATGTGCCGCGAGGAGGAGCGCCATTTGCAGAGGATCGGAGTGGAGGCGGCAGCAGCCTAGCTAAACTGTAGCTTTAGCGGTTAGCGTACCGCTACTCTTGTCCAGTGGCCACTTCCATCATCCATTTTCCTGTGAGACCGAGAACAAGAGAAAGGCTGAAAAAAGCTCAAAATCGGGTGGGAGTGGAACTAGGGGGAGGTTCAGGACAGGTGGAGGGATTAATCAAGAATTGGGAAGGGACTGGGGAATAGGGAGGGATCGAGACCGAGATCAATCAATATCAGGACTGGAGGAGGACTCAGGAGGACTCGGAGAGAGAATAAAAAAAAAATAGAAGTGAAGAACCTTTGTGAAATGTGATTATTTAACTGCAGCACTGCTCAGTCAGTGGTGCACACTGCACCTCAGCAACTGCCAGCAACAAGCATACAAGGGGGCAAAAAAGGCAAATAAATCTGAACCCTTCCCAGTGTAGTGTGTGTGTCAGAGAGAAGCCCAGTGTGTGCCCTTGACTGCACTGTACCCTACCCAGTGTGTGTTACAGAGAGAAGCCCAGTGGCCAGTTGTGTGGTGGCATTAACCTTACATGACAGAAATGTAGAAATATAATTCTCATTCCTGGGTTGTGTATATGACTCCGTCTCCTGTGGTCAGCCCATCACCCTGCTACTGTGTGCCCCTTGACTGCACTGTACCCTACCCAGTGTGTGTGTTACAGAGAGAAGCCCAGTGGCTAGTTGTGTGGTGGCATTAACCTTACATGACAGAAACGTAGAAATATAATTCTCATTCCCTGAGTTGTTGGTTATGTATGTGACTCCGTCTCCTGTGGTCAGCCCATCACCCTGCTGCTGTGTGCCCCTTGACTGCACTGTACCCTACCCAGTGTGTGTTACAGAGAGAAGCCCAGTGGCCAGTTGTGTGGTGGCATTAACCTTACATGACAGAAATGTAGAAATATAATTCTCATTCCCTGGATTGTGTATGTGACTCCGTCTCCTGTGGTCAGCCCATCACCCTGCTGCTGTGTGCCCCTTGACTGCACTGTACCCTACCCAGTGTGTGTTACAGAGAGAAGCCCAGTAGCCAGTTGTGTGGTGGCATTAACCTTACATGACAGAAATGTAGAAATATAATTCTCATTCCCTGGGTTGCGTATGTGACTCGTCTCTGTGGTCAGCCCATCACCCTGCTGCTGTGTGCCCCTTGACTGCACTGTACCCTACCCAGTGTGTGTTACAGAGAGAAGCCCAGTGGCCAGTTGTGTGGTGGCATTAACCTTACATGACAGAAACGTAGAAATATAATTCTCATTCCCTGGTTGCGTATGTGACTCGTCTCCTGTGGTCAGCCCATCACCCTGCTGCTGTGTGCCCTTGACTGCACTGTACCCTACCCAGTGTGTGTTACAGAGAGAAGCCCAGTGGCCAGTTGTGTGGTGGCATTAACCTTACATGACAGAAACGTGAAATATAATTCTCATTCCCTGGGTTGCGATGTGACTCCATCTCCTGTGGTCAGCCCATCACCCTGCTGCTGTGCACCCCTTGATTGCTATGTGTATGCCTATGCCCAGCAGCCCAATCATTCTGTAAGCCTTGAACCTGGGATCCTTTAGTTGCAAACTGTCATATTCTTCAATTACTTTCAGTCCACGGTATCACAGTGTCACACAACCAAAATAAAATTTTGAGTTGTAGCAGCATCACAGATCACATTGCTTTGTTACACAGGAATTGTTTGGGTGTGGGTGTGTTCACCGCAGTATACTGGTAGTACTGGTACTTACTGTCTGTTATGGCTGACAGCAACATAGATGAAGCATCTAGTGCTGGTGTTGGAGCAGGTGTTGGTGGTAGTGGTAATCCTGGTGCTAACAGAAATAACCAAAATGTTTCACGTGATAAAAATTCAACAAACAGCAAAGAGCAACAGTGAAGTGTGGTAAAGGGGACCTTTAAGAAAACCTGTACAGCTGCTGGGGTCACACGGAGAGGCACCATAAGGTATGCCATTCATGCTGTTAAGATCCCTGTGACTAGCAGCAATAATGCAAGTGACAGTGAGTCCCTCTCTGACTCAGACAGTAGCTCTTTGTCTCAGTCCGACACTGTTGTGTCTTGCGACAAATCATTACTTCCTCAACAAAGTGAAATGAGCAAGTCTGCTGACAATGAATCAGGTAGTGCACTTGCAAATACATCCAGCACTGTTGGCAATGAAAAGGACATATCCATTGAATCCACCACTTCTGTGTTGGCCAGCAATGAAAATCCATCAGAGTCTTCTGCCCACTCTTCTAGCACCAAGGAGCATGTCCCAGGTTCTGTTAGGACAGGTGAAAAGACACAAACAGTCTTTAGCCATCTTCCTAGCACTCGAACAAAATATGTCACATCTGAGGTGTGGAATTATTTCTCTGTCAGTAAAACTGATCCATGCAGAGCAATTTGTTCCCTGTGTAAACAGAGTGTAAGCCGTGGTAAAGTTGTGTCATGCCTTGGCACTACAGCTCTTAAACGCCATCTGAAAAAGCATTCGGTTTTGCTTGATCATCCAAAACCCATGTCCTCCATCTTCCAGACTGCACGTGAGAAGGGTCAGGAATCTGAAATGGATACTGAATTGTCTGAACTTGATGCGGGCAGAACCACTGCCAGCCCTAGGATCACTGTTACCACCAATGCCAGCACCATTAGTACCAGTTGCACATCCAGTGATGGCACTGAATGTATAAGTCCTAGTCCACCATCTCTGCGTCCATCTGCCCATCGAAGCACGGTGTATAATAAACAAGCAGGGACATGTTGCAAACAGCTAACACTGTCTCAGGCATTTGAAAGGAAGAATACCTTTACTAGAAATCATCCAAAGACCTTTCATCTTAATCACCAATTGGTGAACTGTTAGCCGGAGCCTTTCTCCCATACTCTTTGGTAGATCATGAGGATTTTAGGGAGCTCATGACATTAGCAGAGCCTCGTTACAATGTTCCTCATCGAAGGTACTTTTCCTATGTTGAAATACCAAACATTTATCAGGCTTTAAAAGCGACAGTGATGCTTGCACTTAAAACTGCGGAGGGTGGGGTTATTCATGTCACAACAGATATGTGGACCAGCACTCAAAACATAGATTACATGTCCCTTACGCTCTCATTGGGTCACGTTTTCTTGTGCTTCTTCAAAACAGACACCCCAAAGATGGCTGCTGCATATAAAGAAGTTTGGGCAAAGTCATACTGCTGCAAACATCTTGCAGGAACTAAATGACCTCCTTGACGAATGGGTTTATTCTCACGGTCTAAAATGTGGCTTCATAGTAAGTGACAATGGAGCCAACATCTTAAAAGCAGTACAGGATGGAGGATTTCTGCATGCTTCTTGCTTTGCACATTGCTTACACTTAATTGTCACGGGATTTCTCAGCAACGAAACACAAGTGGATGGTATAATTGCTGTTTGCAAAAAAATTGACTCATTTTTCACATTCAGCCAAGGCTATACGGACATTGTCCGAACTGCAAAAAAAACACGAGCTGCCCCAGCAAAAGCTGATTCAAAATGTTTCCACTCGTTGGAACTCAACGCTTGATATGCTGCAGCGCCTCTTGGAGCAAAAGCAAGCTGTACATGAGTACTGCTCCAGTTACATTATTGGAGATGGCATTATGCTGTCTGTGCTGCAGTGGAAATTAATGGAGACAGTGTGCTGTATCCTAGCTCCTTTTGAGACAGCTACAAGGGACGTGTCTTCTGAAGGTGCATCTGTGAGTCAGGTTATCCCCTCATAATGCTCATTTCACATCATCTTAGTGTTCTAAATCTACAAATAAAAAAGACAGATCTGAAGCGCAGACAACATGTCGCTTGTATCATGGGAATCTTACAAAGAGAATGAGCGAGCGCTCAAAACCAATGACAAATTAGTTGCAATGACAAATCAAGACACTACATCCTTGCAACTCTCTTAGATCCCAGGTTCAAGGCTATACATCTTCCAAAAACAGATGATATAGAGCAGTACAAATGTATGTTGCTAGATGAACTGCAGCACTCACAGGAGTCAAACACAGAAACGCACAGTACCCTCAGGTTGTCATCACCACAACATGCAGGTTCATCTTCACAAAGGGATACAGAACTGGAAAAGTCACCAAACATTAACAGTAGTTGTTCCACAACTGCCACTTCTTCAGCCCTTAGTAGCAAGCTAAATCTGTAGTAAAACCTTTCCCAAATTGCTGCCATACCAGCTGCTTCTGCTGATTCCTCTTCTGAGCGTGTCTCTGTCCAACATGGTAGACAGTTACCTGCAAGAACTGCCTATTCCTATTGATGCATGCCCTTTGAATACTGGAGATCAAAAGTCAATTTGGACAGAGCTGTATGATGAAGCCTGTAAATATCTTGGTTGTCCTGCAACAAGTGTCTCTTCAGAACGCATGTTTAGTACAGCTGGCAATATTGTGACAGACACCAGAAATAGGTTGCTGCCAGAAAATGTACACGTTAACTTTTATTAAAGTTAATAAGTCAAGATTTTCGTATCCCTACAAGAGTATACAAACTGATCGTGAAGTGATTGATGATGTGGATGTTGATGGTGATGACAACTCAGATGGTGGTGGCTGGTAAATACTGTGCGGAACGGAGTCTCTCTGCACCAAAAAGGAAACTTTTACAGACTGTGATGACTTTGGTTGTCGTCTCTCTCCTTTCTCGATCTACTGCCTTGGACTATATACCCCCCAAAACTTTCACCATTTCATGGCAAACTGCTTTGTAGCTAGGGTCTAAACTAAAGTCAACAAGTTTTATATACAGGGCAATTTTAACATCAGTGGGAACAGGCCCAAATTTGGCATAAAGGGACACTGTCACGTCAATCCTTTCTGTATCATATTATTTATAGTTAAAGTGCAAATATATATTTTTGGATTTACCTTCTGTGACTTTGTGGTGCATCATATGGGCTGGGACAGAGGCGATCTATTTTCAATTTTAAAGAGGACAAAACAATGAGTTCTAATTGGTAGCTGTTTATTATTTTTCAATTACAGAAATGGTAGCCATAAATGAAAATGGATGCTAGTACATGGGTGAGGGTTGTGGGTTGGTTTTAACATGGATGTAAGGGTGGCATGGGTGCTACTGCACAGATGAGGGTGGTGGAAGAAAAGTGGAATGGGTGATGGGGTGAAAGGTGGGTGTTGTTTTAGTTCTTTCATTTACAGATTCATGATCAGCTGGGGATGGTGAGGAAAAAAATGATGACAGACCGAACCTACTGTACACATAATATATATTCTTATTAAATACATTGCAAACTGCTGCCACCTAGCACAATTGTCCTGTCCCCTTTAAAAAAAGAATAAAGGAATCAGAAATAAAAGAAAATCTGCATCAGCAGTTTTCACAGAATGTGACGTATCATAAAGTGTTTTTGCTTTACAAGTAGTGATAATTTGATACATAATGGGGTTGACAGACGCTGTCCCTTAAACATCACATGCCAACTGCTGCAGCTACATTAAATGTTCCTTAGTATGTGGTGAGGAAACCACTTTTTTTATTTATGTGACTGAAATACAGATTTTATTGAAGTATCAGCTGCAAAAATGTATCATCTTAGAAAGTTGTATGTATTACTTCAATTTGCCAACAAAATGTTGGTATATGTATGCATTACCTTAGAAAATTGCATGCATTTTGCCAGCAACAGTGACTGGCTATATTTTTTATTCAAATGTCTTGACTGACTACGTTATGACATAATATGTTTTGCGCAGTTCCACATGCTGCTGCTGTAGTACTGGCTTGACTTTGTTATAAAAGCTTTCTTTTAAACATAGCAACTTTGATTTACTCATTTAAAACAGAAAGCAGCAAATAGCTGAAATTAGGTAATATCAGTTATTTTTCTCATAATTCATGACGATGAGTATATATAACTGAGTACATAAATGGCTAATGTACCTCTTTCTTTCACTAAGGAACTATGATGCAGCTGCAGCAGGAAAACTTTTAACATATGGGTGGGTGGGTGGGCCTGTTACGTATTGAGTTGCTGGCTTTAGCAAACAGAAGAAACCATAAATAAACCTAGTTGTATTCCTGTCAATGTCACACATGATAATTTCTTTCCCCCTTATATTGAACAGTTTTTCCTTTACATGTATTTTATTACTATCTTTGTTACTGGCAGCACAATAAAAAAATAGGGTTCGAGTTCTAAAAAGTTCTAAAAAAGATTAGAACCCTAGAACTTTTTCCAAAGTTCTAGACTAGAACTAGAACCCAGAACTTCAGAGGGTTCTGACAACCCTAATTCTTTGTCCATTTTGAAGTAGCAGAGAAGGGTCAGAAGGCTTCTAGGGTATCTCTTGCTAAGTAGGTAAGATCCTGACTCACAAAAGCCTATGTAGCCAAGAAGTGGCCACCTGTTCAGACAAGATCACATACCACCAGGTTGCTCTCACAGCATACTGAGTGGGAAGAGCAGTGGCCACCATTTTAGAACTCTGCAAAGGGGCAGCGTTGTCCTCCTTTCATACCTTTATGAAACATTACAGGCTTGATGTTCAGAGCTCCGCTGATGCGTCCTTCAGACACTGAGTCTTGCAGGAAGTGGTTGAAAGATGAATTCAGAAGGTACCCTTAGGGAGTCATATATGGGGCAGTATTCTCTGCCGCCCTATTCTGTACGGGTACTACTTATTAGAGCCTATATGTATTGAATTCATTTTCCCTTTGACAATGCGGAGAGATGCAAAAAGGGTAAATTCTGTTCATGCTTACCATAATTTCCTTTTCTGTTAGCTTCAACATTATCATTGGGGCCTCTCACTGGAGCCGTTGGCTCCTTCCACCTCTTGGCCAGAATGGGTTCTAGTCCCACACCAGGATTGGACTCATACCATAAAATAGCTGGCACCTGAATGCAGTATTGAAGCATAGCTGTACTGTCAAGGTGGGTCATCCTTGAGATGAGATGTCAAACTGAGGTTCCTTCTGCCCTACTCTTTTGCTGTCCTGGTTGGTGTCCATGTGAAAGTAAAATAATCCAAAGGCACTTTTTGCAAGAGATGGGATTTTCCCTGGTGTTCCAGCCAACATTGCCCTTTCCGTAAAACTGGTTCATGCAGCTCTCCAAGGCTGTGTGTGGGTGTTGATACGTGAACTAGCTGCCACTACACATTTACAGTCACCTGACTACAGGTCTCATTTCTTGTAAAGTGCTATGCATTATAAATACTAATAATTTTCTTCGTCCTCCTGGACATCACAGTAAGTGAACATATTGTTTTAATATATGAGATTCTAATTCTCAGCGTGGTGAAGTCCACCTCCTGGGTAAGGTAGGCTTGCATATTCCCTATTATCTCAGAAATTGCATGTGTATGTTATAGTCCGAGAACGGCTCTCCCTGGGTTGTGAACATCTACAGTTTGATATTTTGGTACTGCGTGGCAATATGTGGACTGAGTAATTGTCTTAAAATGTTCATGCTCCTAGGGTTCTGTGCTGCTGAAACAGTATGAAACTGTAAAACAACCCCCTGGTAGGGGTGCACATTACCCGTAGTTATTAAATTCCTCTCTACTGACAACGCTGGAGATAACAGAAAAAGTAATTAAGGTAAGTATGAAAGGAATCCCCTCCCCTTTTTTGTTTTTCCCCCTAGTTTCCAAAAGGTTCTTGAAACTGTGGCCTACACCAAATGCTTTCTGCTCACAGTGACTGTTATAGTATTTGCAATTTAACATAACAGCCTTGCGCATTAGTGCTCAGACTTTGTAATAGTAAGCCTCCCCCAAGCCATGGAAAATATCTTGAGCCTCCCCCAAATATGGAAATACTCATGGGCCTCCCCAAAGGAAAATAGCATACGTTGAACAGTACATCAAGAATAAAGTGAGACTCCTTTGAGTAGTTAGCTGTCATTTTATTCAGCTTATTGTAACCCCCCTTCCCCAGGTCAGTCTTTCTGTCTGCTGTTTTGACTCTTGAATCGTTGTTACCCCTTGTTGCAGTACTTTCATGGATCAGACTGCTTTCTCTGTATTCCTGTCTGTCTGTAATAACATTACTACCCATCTCTTCCTCTCCCTCTCAACCCTGCTTTTAAACAACTTCTCAGGAATCCTTTTGCCTCCTCCTGCTCTTGCTCCTAGTACCTCTCTGCTTAACCCTTGTATTTGGGCTGTTCTGCCATCAATCTAATTGGTCAGTTGTTGCTTCTTAGTGTTTGTTCATAGTTCCTATTTCTTTGCACTACTATTTATGTTGTATTGCTTGATGGGTTTGCAGTTACCTTTTGAACAGTACTCTCTCCCTACCCTTCCCCAGGTACTCCTGAAATGTGCAGAAACATACAAAGAAAGCAGCACTTCACAGAACTCCAAAAATGGCAAGACTTTATTAGGGTAGCTCCAAACAAACAATGGCCCTGGCGCTTCGACTGGTAAAACTGTCTTCCTCAGGAGCTAGAGTCAGAAAAGATTGACTCTCATTTAAATAGTGAGCTCATCATGACAAAATACATCACCTAACCATGTTACGTATTAGAACAATTAAGTATAAACTTTTTTAAGAATTCATCCTTAATGTCATGGTCAAATACAAATAATATTTGTTTGTTTGATACATGATTTTTAAATGTAAAACATTTTTTATGATAAAATTGAAAGCAAAAATTGAAGAAAAAACACACTATTGGTATGGCGCACAACACACACTATGTGAAGCTTAAATATATTTCTTATTATTACATTTAAGGAGTCTGTTTTTGTATAGATGGTCACATTTAGACTGAGTTGAAAAGTGACTGCTTGAACGAGCAGCCAGAAAAGGGGGACCATGGCAGTAAGGATGACTTCTTTAAAAAGTTTATACTTAATTGTTCTAATGTGTAACATGGTTATGTGATGTATTTTGTCATGATGAGCTCACTATTTAAATGAGTGTCGATATTTTCTGACTCCACCCCCTGAGGAAGATGGTTTTACCTGTCAAAGCGCCGGGCCATTGTTTGGAGCTACCCTAATAAATTCCTAGTGTTTTTGGAGTTCTGTAAAGCATCACTTTCTTTGCGTGTTTCTGCAGACTTTTGCCTGTTGGAGTAGCAGCTCCTTTCACTGTGTTAGCACACCTATTCTGTGTCTTTCTAAAAACCTGAAATGTGCCTTGGCTCAGTGCGCCTTTCCTGGTCACCAATTTGTAAATACATAAATTCTCCTGCTACTATCCTCTTTCAGTTTGCCTCATCTCTTCATACAAAATATCTAAAACTCTACATTTAAATACAGCACTTTTTCAGACTTGCCTGAGCCTCCCCTTGAACAGGTTGGGGCCTCCTCAGGGAGGCTGGCCTCACTATATGACAAACCCTGGCCTAGCAGTTCTGTTTAAACAGTTCTGGTTTGAACAAAATAAAATATAGAGTGCTTTGGCCTACTTTTTTGTTGTTGTTTTTGTTTACAGCATATCAGGCCGTTTGTTTCACTCACAGTGACTGAGGTTGAATGAAATAAAAGACTAGTTCACTCACAATGACTGTGGTCAATATAAACAAGCATTTGTCAGTGCCGAATGTTGCTTGCTTCTATGTGCTGTTTAGGTATTTGGAAGTCATTGGAGGGCAAATATTGAAAATTTACGAACTTACGAGCGTGCCTAGGAACTGCGCAACGCACGTTAGATTAAACAGTCATTTTTAGGAATTTTTTCCCTAAATTTTCAACATAGCCATTTTAAGACCTCTGCTCATGAACAGTGTCACTGTGATTTTGTTAATGTGTCCCATACATTGAGTTTGCACACCGACTGCGCCATTGTGCGCTACATGGGCGGAAACACGTTTTGGGCAGGATGTGAAAAATGACAGCTGTACTGCTCATAAGGAGGTGTGGTAAAATGGCAATGTTGAAAATCTGGAGTGAAAATATTGAAATTTCGTGAACTTACTGATGCCTGCGAGGAACTGTCCCAAAACCCCATGTTGAAAATTTGCAAAATTCCAAAAATGCCTGAGATATGCAACAATGTTGAAACCCTTATCTAGGCTGTTATACAGCTTACCGGCATTTCCTCAGTTCGCGGTCGGCTTTGAAGAGTGCAGACGTTCCTCGTCCACGAAGACTGCCGCGCCGAGTCGGAGGCAAGTATGGGGTGGGGTGTGGGAGGTTGGTGCGCAGTGGGTGGGTGCGGGTTGTGGGGTTGGGAGAGCGCTCCGTGCGGACCGTTTCGTTTTCAGGTTAAAAATAAAAAGCGTTGTGGGATCGTTTGCCACGCTGGGGTGGGCTCCCAGCATGGCACAAGGACGTTAGTAGCGTTCAGCCGACGGGATTGGGCACCCCGTCGACTATGGAACGGTGCCACGCTGGGGTGGGCTCCCAGCGTGGCACCTACTAACTGGGGGACGGCAGCTCAGCCGATGGGGATTGGGCACCCGTCAGCTACACAGTGTACTGCGGGGCGTGCACACCTGCGTGTCGGGGGGGGGAGCTACGCTTCTTATCTCTGCTCACTGAAGCGTAGCTCCCCCTTTCAACTGTATGCCACTGCATTTTGGAGCGTGTCATAGACAGCTCCAAAATGCATTGGCTTACAGGGGCA
The DNA here is from genome assembly GCA_016271365.2 of Neoceratodus forsteri. Taxonomy (NCBI): domain Eukaryota; kingdom Metazoa; phylum Chordata; order Ceratodontiformes; family Ceratodontidae; genus Neoceratodus; species Neoceratodus forsteri. Next base: position 670,433,670 of record CM028133.1, read on the forward strand.
GCGCCTGCCAGCTCACTGACTGAATTGGAGGAGGAGGTGACACACCTTCGAAATCTCCGATGATTGCACTATGTTTCTTGCACATGCGTGCAAGCAACATAAAAATGGCTCTCAATGAATGAGATTGGTGATTTTACTGTGGTGCCGGTTTTTGGTCTTATGTCTGAGTCAGAACTGAAACAGAAGCTTAAAATTAGAACTGTGGCCCCAAGGTTTCAAAGAGTGCCAAACGTGGGGTCGCTGTTCACCTTAGACAGATACTCATACAGCGTGTACAACTGAGATCTGTGCAAAGTGTCTTGTCCTTAGATACAGAAAAAGAAACAAGCAAAAATACAGTCTTTACCAGCTCCAGCCTGTCTGTCTCGCTCCAGTGATTGTTCCCCTATTAAAAAGGTTGAGATTAATCTCTGTGATAATGTCTACAGAAGCAGCTTCCCCTAAAGACCTGTCTAAAGCGGAGTCTGTAAGGAAGGCCACAAAAGAGCATATATCCTTGGCAGAGGAACACTCATATAAAAAGGACTGCATTAAAAGGCAGACAGAGGTGTTGTCCTCTCACACTAGCCTTAAAAAGAGCAAAAAGAAACACAGCTGGAGTCAGAAAAATAAAAATAAATGAGCCAATTGTCCAGCCTGCTGGTGATGCTTAGGTGCCATCTGTTGAGGAACTCTAACAAATGTGGTCATTTCTTTCAGTCCATAAAAGAACAGGGGCTAGATACACAAAAAAATGGCACAGCACAATGGCAAATTATGCATTTACCTAGGTGTCCAAGACTGCTGTTCACAGTCAGATAGTGCACTGTGTTGTCCAGTGACAGCGCTGGGGGATTTAAAACATGGGTCAAATTGGACCCACTGGTGTAAAAAAAAAAATGTGGGTCTAAAGAGGAACCTACTGAGTCAAAAATGTAATAAATGGCAGATTTTGAACAGTTCATGTTCCCTTCTTTTAGATATTGTTTTAGAGTGGGTGCATCAGTTTGAACCCACTTGCAATGGAAAAGGGGTAATTTCTGGGCAAGATGCAACTTTTGCCCTTTGGGTGCATGTTAGCACTGTCACTGGTACTATCCAACTGTGAACAGGGCTAGGTTGAGGCAGCAGGAACCCCAGTATCACCAGCGCTACCACGGTAGCACTGTCCTGCCATGCAGCCAGGAGTATGGCCCTGCATTGCATTGCGCCGGTGCATTATTCCCAGTTCACAAAGGCAGCAATGTAAATGAGCACACTGGGTATGCAGGGTACTAGGTGGTCATTTGCATGCCCATTATGGGCTCATTTACATACGCTGCGCCAGAGTTTAGTGGCCCCCAGCCCCTGCCCCAGAGGCAGCCCTGTCACTGGTGTCTAGTGCCCCCCCCACACACGTTTTCTGATCGCTGACCTGATGACAAAATAAAAGATGATTCCCTGGTGTCCAGTGGTCCCTTCCCTCACCCAATCACATGCACAATGTAGTGAAACATATTCTCTGGTGTCCAGTGGTCCCTCCCTCCACCTGATCCCTCATCTATGAGACATATATGTCTCCCAGGTGTCCAGTTTAACCCCCCCATCCCAATCCCCTATTTAGTACATGTCAGCATGTCCCTGGTGTCTAGTGGACCCCCCTCCCTCCCTATCCCCAGTATCAATATATATATATATATAAATCTTTCCCTGGTGGCTAGTGGACTCCCCACCCCAACCCACTCTGGGAGGAGGTAGTGCCCCACCATCCCGCTCCTTCCCATCCCGAACCAGAACCGGCAATCACCACCATGACCAGCCACCGACTGAGCTGTCTGGGAGTGCGTACTGTATACAGTACGCGCTCCTTGACAGCACGGATCGAACTGCTGGCCGTGATGGAGAGAGGAGTGCTGTGCCGGTTGTCGGCTCGGCTTGAGATGGGGGTGGAGTGGTGGGAGCACTACTCCAGTGTCATGGGGGGTCTACTACCAGAGAAAGGTTTTAAAAATTATACTGTGGATTTGAGAAGGGGGTGCTAGGCTCCAGGGACACTTTGACATGTACTAAACAAGGGATCAGGATGGGGGGGTTACACTGGACACCTGGGAGACATATATGTTTCATGGGTGACAGATCGGGTTGGGGAAGGGACCACTGGAAACCAGGGAATATGTTTCACTATATCGGGCAGGGGATTGGGTGGAGGAGGGACCACTGAACACTAGAGAATATGTTTCACTATATTGGGCACATGATGAGGTGGGGGGAGGGACCACTGGCCACCAGGGAATATTGCTTACAGATCAGCCATGGGGGAGGGCACTGTCATAGAGCAGGATGAATCCCCCACATGGAGCCAGTGATCGTGGAAGGGAGTGGGAACCACTGGCACCATGGAAACTTAGTTTTATTGTACTTGGGGCCAGCGATCAGTGAGGGGGGGGACCACTACACGCCAGGGATAACCTGTTTGTGGTGTCAGATTGGCAGGGGGCATCGCTGCAGTACCTCCGCCAACCACTAGGGTTGTGCGGGGCTTATGGCAAAGTCTCAGTCAGCGGTATTTGCTCTGCACTAGGGGACCCCGCAAGAGGCCTTTGCACAGAGCAAATGCTTTGTGAATCGCCGATATTCATTTCCCCTCCCCCTCATTTGCCTCTGTGCAGACCCGGTTTGAGTGCACACAGGACTTTTGTGAATACCAGCTCGGCGCAAAACCCAGTTTGCGCTGTGGCAATGTTTTTGAATCCTGCCCCAGGTATCTGAAATTCCTCCCTCAGTCACCCCTAGTGTCATAGAGGAGAAACGTATTCTGAGGAAGAGGAGGAGGAACCTGTTACTCCTAAGATCACAGGTGATGAGGAAATAGGTTCACTCCCACATCCATTAGAGGATGACTGTTTGTATTCTGCCTTCCTTAAAGGCATGGCAGCTCTGATTAATACCCTTACTCTGGAAACAGATTTTGAAGATGGGGAATCAGATTTTTTAAGCATTTTGGGACTGACATCAGCCAAGAGAGTCAGTAATCCCACTCATGGCATGTTTAAAGTGAATTTCCAACATTTTGTTGGGGGGCTTTTGGGCTTTATAGCCCGTTACCTTAAGACAGCATAAGTCCTCTGAGGCAGAAACACATTTTTTTTAATAGTCCTTTTAGGAAGTGAAGGGATTGCAAATCAGGCCAAGCCCGATGGCCGGCCAATCCGTTCCATTTCCTGGTCCACGCCACGCCCCTGCATTCTGATGTTTTGTGACGTCTAATGAGGGAGAGCGCGGGGGCATGCCTCACTGAAGTCTGGGGGGCTTAGTTTCAAAACTTTTTTAAGTGATAAAGCAGTCTCTAGTATAATATGAAAGCCACCGCCCTGAGCGGCGGCTTTCGTAAATACTAGAGATTGCTTTATCACATTTAAAAAAGGAAAAAAGATACAAAGTGCTTCAGCCTACTTTTTTTGTTTTGTTACAGCACTTCTGGCTGTTTTTCTCACAGTGACTGTGGTTAAGTGTAGTAAAAGTTTAGTTCACTCACGACTGGTCGACATAAAAAAATAGCTCTTCATGAATGAGATATTTTACTGTGGTGCCGGTGTTTGGTCTTATGTTTGAGTCAGAACTAGGGCTGGGAGAACTCTCTGAAGCTCTGACCCTTATTAAATAAGAACTGGAACACGGTGAAGTTCTGATTAGTTCTAATTTATTGACAAATATTTGAAAAAATGCATAAAAGTGGACAAAGTTGGTCACATTTGACACAGAGGCCGGAAGGAAATAATTTAATGGATTATTTGTATAAAAATTACCGTAAAACTGCTAAATAAAAAAGCAGTCTCTCACTACTAGCCCCCTTCGTGGCTGGCCTGTAATGGTGGCATATCCTGCTCAGGTCTGTTACATGAGTATACTGGGAGAGACAGAGACGGAGAGAGAGAAACAGATGCAAATACCAATATCGTAGCACCACCAAGCACTGCAGGCACTGCCAGGTAGTGAACATTTTTTTTTACCTCATGGTGCTGTGTGGATATTATTTTGGTGGATGTTCCAGTTGGAGCTAAACAGGCCAAAGAAATAGATATGAATGATCAAATGAGCAGCACTAAGAGAGCCCACCACCCTACCCATGTGAATGATGCAACAGCTTCGACTACTTCTACTGAATCTGATCAATACGCTGAATCCTTAAAGAAGAAAATGAAAGATATAGTGATCACCACCACCCCAGCCACCACCCAGGCAGGCAGCTAGTCACACATCACATCGGTCAGGTGTAGTGCAGTTATAAAAAAGTTTGCCACTGCCACCTGATGACAGACACAAAACACAATTATGTTCTTCCTAGTTCCACAGTTGCTGCCAGCCACTGCCAAGTAATTTAAGTATCAAAAATAAAATATAGTAAAATAATCTCAACCCAGTTACTGTGAGATGTAACCAGGCTAGCATACCATGCACACACAAACAATAAAGATATATGAATTTTGTAGCATTTTTTTTCCTATGAAGTAATTGCAGTCAAATATGGGGGATGTGAGAAATATACAAAGATTATTCAGTTTCTGGGTTTCAGGCATCTGCTAAGCCATGTACTGTACGAAAATTAAAACAATACAGTCAGGATCAGTTGCTGAGGGCAAAAAAGGGACAAGTTAGTGGTAGTAAGGACTGGAGTAAGGACAGAAGGTGATAAATAGTAGTTGTGACTCATAAGGACAAAAAGTGATAGTAATAGTAGACAGCAGTACGCTACCTTCCAGATCAGATAGTGGTACCAGGTACCACCAAGTAAGTTTGTGACATGAAATGCAGTTGCTTGCTGTATTTAGACTCTGAGCCCACTGATGTTATTATTTTTTTCTATGCTGTACTACTCATGTGATCGTTCAAGTAATAGTGGCCTGGCCTAGTCTGTCCTGACCTGACTTGTTGCAGTTAATTGCTACCTCATGTAGTAGACCGTATCCGCAAAAGATTTTCACCACAGGCACAAATTCTTAAAAAGGGTTTTGTTGATAGGGCCTGCTCAGAGCAGTCAGTGTATGTTTTAGTCAGGTATCATATTTGAAATAAAAGTGAGGAATGTTGACTTTGAGAAATGTGAGACACTCAGCATTTTGTGGTGTCAAACAGGATCATGTGTCAGTAATCATGTTACCAGTTGAACTGAACAGTCGTTCTGAACAGATGCTAGTCAGAGGGCAATTCATGTACTTCATTACAATGTTTACTAAAGCAGGCCACATATTTTGTCTGGATTTCCAGTATTGCAAAGGATCAGCATTCCAGCTGATATTGGGCTCTGCCAGGTACATTTCAACAATGGTCTGTGCTGAGGCTGTGTTATAAGAGGCAGATGAAGAGGATGTTACAATTACATCTTCTAAGTGACTCCATAGACATGAAGCTGAACCAAGTGACTGTGGGACAGTGCTGTGCTTGGCTGGTGGTGAAGAAGATTCGGCTGCAGTGGCTGAGGAGGAAGAGGGAGAAAATGCTGCAACAGTAGATGATGGACCACACCTGGTGCTGTGTTGTGTTGTGAAGAAGATTCTGAATGTGGTGCTGCTGTTGTACTCTGTTCCATGACAGCATGCACCTCGTCAGTTATTTCTTGTTTGTTTATCTTGAAACAAGTGTCATCATCATCACTCAATAGTTGCTTCAGTTTGTATCATGGGTCCAAGATTGTTGCTTTAATGTAGATTCAGAATGAGGCATTTCCATCTTCTTCAACTTTTTTGATCATACATCTCGTTAGATCATGTTGTATTCTGGGGAGCAACCTGCATGTGTCAGCAGCACCACTGTCAGCCTGTGTGATCATGGAACTGCCTTGCTTTTCTAACATTTATCTAATCAGATTCAGTCTGAGTTTCAAAATTTCTATTAGGGGTATCAACCTGGCTGAGAGTTGCTGTGTTTCACTAACCTCCCTGGTGATTTCCTCAAATGGCTGGAGCAGGAAAATTAGAAACTCCAGCATGGCCCACTGTGGGTGAATTATATAGACGTCTGCGTCACCAATTTTATTTTACAAGGTGTATTGCCTGATGGCTTCCTTTTGTTCCAGCAGCCTTTGGAACATAAAAAAAGGTTGCATTCCATAGAGTAGAAGTGTCTTGGATCTGTCTGTGCAAAGGTAATCTGTGCTCCTGCTGAACAAGTGACAGGCTTTGCTTGAGTGATTGAAAGGAGTGCATATTCTTTTAGCAGTGCCAACGAGAGTTAATCTCCCTGTCGCCATCGAGAAGACTGTGAACTATTAAATTTAAGCAAGTGCAAAGCAGTGGATGTGAACAAAGCCCGCCCCCCCCAAGGCCTTCCTATGTTGGATCCATTATCTGCAACTATAAAGCCAACTGACAGTTCCTGTAAAGTGAGCCATTGCTGTATTGGTTTTTGCAGCTCTTCATTGATGTTGTATGAGGTATGTTTAGATGGAAAATAAAAACATTCTTAGAACAGCAAACTGCGATCCTTCACTGTCCCCAGTCCCACGTGAATTATCGAAACATGCCCAAAGTAGCCATGACAGACATGACGGGTTCAGGCTGAAAACTTTTACAGATATCTGTTGTAAGATGCACCACCCTCCTAACAGCATTGCACAAGATGCGGCTTAATTTTTTTACATATGACATCATAAAGATCTGGAATAGCTGTTGTCGAGAAGTATTTCTGCGATAGTTTGCTATATTGAGGTTTGAGGTACTCAAGCAGCTGCCTAAATCCTATATGTCCAATTATGTTATATGGTAGCAACAGCTATCATTTCTTAAATTTTTTTGGTTATTGTAACAGCAGCAGGGTGAGTTGAGGCATATTTGGCTTTACGCTTATGTGTCTAAGATGGTAAGCTGTCTCCTTGAAGGAGGAGGAGGGCTTTTGAAGACATGGTCACTTTGTCACAGTAGGAGGAATCCTTCAAATGGGAGGAAGTGGTGGTGGTGGAGGTGTTTCAATAGTGCTGCGGGGGCTGCTACTGCTTTCATCTGTGGGAGTAACCCCTGAGTGTCATGAGCTATCACTGTCACATTCTCTTCTAGACTCACAACTGGAGTTCTCAGTAATGTTATGACATTTGTCTAGCTGCCTTTTCAGTGCTGAAGTTCCTAGTGTTCCTTTCTTTTACCCCTACTGATCGGCCATTTACAAATAGCGCATGTTGTTACCAACTCATTGGAAGCACTAAAGAAGAAGTATGACCAAACAAAAGATGATATTTTTAAATTTTTTTACCCAGGAAGGCACAGCATCTTGATCATCTTTTCAGGGTCCCCCCCCTGGATTTTACTTGGGCCTGTTCCTCTTGTGGTTTATTCCCACTGCCCCCCTCCACAACCAAAACATTTCTGCCTGTTTCTTTCTCATCTGCAGTTTCCATCCCCTCCGGTAAACCTTGTGCTGCCTGATCATTCTCTTCTTCATTATTTTTATTACCCTCGTCGGGTTCAGCCTCAGAAGAATCAGATGAGGGTGAGGGACTGGCAGTAGCATAGTATGCAATTGTTTTATACCATTGGGTGCCTCTGCGGGTGGTACCCACCAAGCCTTTTGTGTTGTTAGCTACATAACATTTTTTTAAACTTGGGAATGGTGGTGATCCAAGCATTCGCTTGGAAGACGAAACTTTAGACGTGAGAAAAAAATCACTTTTTGTGGTTTGATATTGTTTTCCCTTTTCAGGCTGATTGCTGTCTTTTGCAGTGCCACTGCCTACCTGAGAAATAGAATGCGCCTTATCAACACTTTGATCCATTTTTTCTTAGTATTCTAACCTGTAAAAAAAAAAAAAAGATCCCTCTAACTAACGTGATGTCCTTCTGATGACTCCCACCCACAGGCCAGGGACAAATTTACTGTTGTGACTTGTGACTGTACACAGCAAAGCAGTCCACCACCACTAAGATTACCTGACTGATTCCTACAGTACAGTTAGTTATTGTTAAGAGACCAAATTCAGCTCAGTCCCACACTGGGGGTTGATTAATGCTTATACGTAATGTAGCGCAATATACTATAAAAGTAATGATAATGAGGAATAATGGTGAATGAGTGATGATGATACTTGTGTATAGTTGTACTTTACTTGTGTTGTAGTGTAAACAGCCTGCTATGAGTCACAAAGTCAGATTATCCCCTTGGCCACCCACAAACAGCAACACAGGTGCATCAACCTGCGTGTTGTTTGTCTGAACAGTATGTTTTTTTTAAATACATGAAATTGTGAATGAACGTTTACAAGTGATCGTGATTCATGGTTGGATGGCACAAGTCAAAGATCTAGTTTGCCAGCCTGCTGCCCTTGCCCTATGCACACAGACACACTGATGCCAGGAAAAAAACTTTCATTTGGGATTTTCTGTAACTGTAAAATTTCTCTTGGGCCCCCAGTAGTCTCTCCCTCTTTCGTCTGGGTCTGGAATGGCACAAGTCAAAGATTTTGCCAGCCTTCCCTCCCTTGCTCATATACACAGCTACACTGTCTGAGGCCAAGAAAGAAAAAAAGCTTTCATTAGGGATTTTCTGTAACTATAAAATTTCTCTTGGGCCCCCAGTAGTCTCTCTCTCTCTCTCCCCCCCCCTTTGGATCTGGATTTGAATGCCACCAGTCAAAGACTTTTGCCAGCCTGCCCTTGTTCATGGACACAGTCACACTGCCTGGACATTTGACTCCTCCTCCTCCCCACCCGCAGCCATCCAGGCCACCACCATCTCCCCAGTCCCTCTGGATTCCTCCTTTCTCCAGTCATGACCCGTCACCTTCCCCTGATGATCAGTTTCTCTCCCCTACTTGCACCAATAAATCAAGTCCTCTGTCTCTCCTTTTCTCTTCCTTCTCCTCCAAAATGTATATTTATATATTATTTGTGGGTTTTTTTTTTTTGTTTTTTGCTTTTTAGCACTTCTTCTGGCAGCAGCTGCAGCGATAAGCGAGGTGCTCCTCTGACCCGTCCTCTTCTCATCTGGGCCACATTGCACGCTCAGCACAGTTATATACTATGAGTGTCTCACATGACCATCTATTGTCTGGTCATCTGTACATGGAGCGGGTGTGCCGATGGCATCCCCATGCCAACAATATACACAGTGGTGCAAATAGCACTTTCACGGACCCGGAACTGGACTTCTGCAATGAAGTCTGTGTTTATCCAGGGTCCGTGGATTGCAGGTTCGATCCAGGGGTCCAGATCTCCTGTGGAACAGTCTGTCCAGTCCTAGTCAGAACTGAAACAGAAGCTTAAAATTAGAACAGGGCCCGCAGGTTTTTCCAAAATGCCAACAGTGAGGTCACTATTCACCTAAGACAGATGCATATACAATGTGCACAGCTGAGATCTGTGCAAAGAAAAAAAGAAATGGAGTGACAGTCTAGCCATACTCAGATGACTGGTTAATGTGTAGGAGAACAAGGGAAGATACCAACTCATCAGTTGTGCAAACTATGCTCATAATGGAAAAGTATGGGTTTATCCTGAATTTAGACTAATCTTGGCTGGAACCCACATAAAACCTGCACTTCACTGGAGCAGAACTGGAGATAGCTCAAGCAAGGGCCTTTCTCCCACAAGAAAGGATCCAGGCACTGGTACAGAATGCAGTCTCTCTCCATGCTAGGACAGGAAGGTCTGCACAAGATTTCCTCAGATTTGGGTCTCGCATCAACCACAACCTCTGTGGTACCATGGTCAAGGCAGCACATGAGGGGAGTTCAGTGGTACATGAAAAAATACTGGTCTCAACTCAAGGATTCCCTGACCACGCTTATCACAGTATGTAACAAACTTGAAAGCAGTTAACAGCTGTCTGCTGTATCAGTTGTGCTGCTCACTACCACCTAAAAGTTATTTTGACTGTCTGGATACTGTTTTTACAGAACATACCCTAACTCTGGAAGCAGCTGACTGTGTTGTAGTTCTTATGCCTTGGGAAGAACTACAACACACTCGTTCTCATAATTATTTTAACTGCGATATTTCTGAGGGAAGGGTTTTGTGCTTCTTTGCCACTATTAAGTGCATTGTTTTACCACTGTTTTAAACTTTGTGTAGTTTTAGGTAGTGGGTTCAGTTCTGATCCCACTTCTGGGTCACCGGGTATAAGTTAGTGCTGGCTCTATGAAGCCAAGATACATGTATTGCAGAGACACCTCGCCTTTATGTGTGTCTGGCGTGGTTTAGGTGTGGGGATATTTAATATCGCTCAGGTCAGCAGAGGATAGATAATTTAAGCGACTACTACAGTGCCTTCAGAAAGTATTCACCTCCCTTGGATTTTGTCACATTTTGTTGTGTTACTACCAGAATTTGTAATGCATTGAAATGATTTGTTTCCCCCTTGATTCACACAGCATACTCAACAATTTAAAGGGGCAAAAATATTTTTATTGTATAACAAAAATGTATGAAACATTAAAAACTGAAATTTCTTGTTTACTTAAGTATTCACCCCTGAGTCAGTACTTTGTGAGCGCCTTTGGCAGCAATCACAGCTTTGAGTCTTCTTGGGTATGTCTGTTTCAGCTTTGCACATCTGGATTTGGGGATTTTCCCCCATTCTTCCTTGCAGATTTGCTCAAGCTCTGTCAAGTTGGATGGGGAGCGTCGTTGAACCGCAGTCTTTAAGTCTTTCCACAGATTCTCAATGGGATTCAAGTCTGGGCTTTGGCTGGGCCACTCAGGGACATTCACCTTCTTGTTCTGAAGCCACTCCAGTGTTGCTTTGGCTGTATGCCTGGGGTCGTTGTCCTGTTGGAACGTAAATCTTCGCCCTAGTCCAAGGTCTATTGCAGACTGATGCAGGTTCTCCTCAAGGATGTGCCTGTATTTGGCTCCATTCATTGTTCTCTCTATCCTGACAAGTGCCCCAGTCCCTGCCGCTGAAAAGCATCCCCATAACATGATGCTGCCACCACCATGCTTCATGGTAGGGTTGGTGTTACACGGGTGCTGAGCTGTGTTCGGTTTGGGCCAGGCATAGCGCTTTGCAATCAGGCCAAAGAGTTCAGTTTTTTGTTTCATCAGACCAGAGAATCTTTTGCCACATGGTCTCAGAGTCTGCCACATGCCTTCTTGCAAACTTCAGGCATGCTATTATGTGGCCTTTTCTCAGGAGTGGCTTCCGTCTAGCCACTCTCCCATAGAGGCTACATCTGTGAAGTGCTGCAGAGATTGTTGTCCTCTGGACAGGTTCTCCCATCTCAGCCATGGAACTCTGTAGTTCTGTCGGGGTGGTCATTGGGTTCTTTGTCACTTCCCTGAACAAGGTCCTTCTTGCCCGGTTGCTCAGTTTGGGAGGACGGCCTGCTCTAGGAAGAGTCTGGGTGGTTCCGTAATCTTTCCATTTCCTAATGATGGACTTGACTGTGCTCCTGGGAACTTTCAACACCCTAGAAATGTTTCTATACCCCTTCCCAGATCTATGCCTCCTCACAATTATATCATGGAGTTCTATGGACAGCTCCCTGGTCTTCGTGGTAGAGTTTCTGCTCTGACATGCACTGTCAACAGTGGGACCTTATATAGACAGGTGTATTTCCTCTGAAATCATGTCAACCATTTGAACTGACCACAGGTGGACTCCATTCAAGTTTTAGAGTGATCTCACAAGGAAATTGGATGCACTTGAGCTCAATTTGGAGTGTCATAGCAAAGGGGGTGAATACTTATCAAATGAAGACATTTCAGGTTTTTATTTCAAATTACATGTACAAAAAATTCCAGAAGTTTCATTCCACTTTGACATTATAGAGTAATTTGTGTAGATACGTGACATAAAAATCCCATATAAATGTATTTTAATTTGAGTTTGCAACATCACAAAATGTGACAAAATCCAAGGGGGGTGAATACTTTCTGAAGGCACAGTATATATAGTTTCTGTGAGTATTTGTTTCCATGTCTGTGTCTGTGTTTGATAATTTGGGTATTTTGTCGAATTAGACCACTACATTGCTCCTACTTGTTGGTTATTTTGAATACATAATGGCCGACTCAGTTTTCACACTGGATGAGGAAGTTGGCGTGAAATGTGCTTCTTGTACGATGTGTATCCTAATGCCTCCCCCATTTCGCATTTCAGAATTTACATGTAATAAATGTTTGGAAATAGATGATTTAAAGGCAGAAATTATGTTGTTTAATAGCAGAATGTTACAATTGGGGGCTAGTCAAGCTGCTATGTCTGAACATTTCCATCATCTGACAATGGATGAAAGTATGGTGCCCCCGCTGCTAATAAGATAATTGTTGATTCAGTCACTAATAATGGTCCATTTGTATCATCAGAGTTTCCTCCACTACCAAATTTTTCAGGATTAGGGATTTCTACTATAAATAATTGCTCTTCAAATAAATGAGCCAGAAGTGATTCAGGGGAAAATGAGATGTCTGAAAATTGGTGTATGGTATCTAACTCAAAAAAATAGAAAAAAAGGTAGAAAGGCTGATGTTTTTTCGTTACCTTTATGTAACAGTTTCATCCCACTTGGCAATGAATCAAGTAATTTTGCTCTTGAATCAGATACATTGTCTACACCTCCCTTACCCCCTGTTAACATCCCTACTGTTCCAGCAAATAATTCTACTGTCTCTCAATTAAATGATAGCCCCTCAGCTTCTTTACACTATAGCTCTGATGATGCCCTTTCTAATGTTTCACCTTAATTGAACACAAATTCAGATCTAACATCTTTGCCTTCCAATACTTATGTGACTACCTATGGTACAGAATCTGCTGGGCATGGTAGTATAGATATAGCTCATACCTTGAAACAACTTTATGTTTTAGGTGATTCGATTATCAAGCATTTGGATAGGACAGTGTGTAACGCTGATAAAGAAAATCGAACATGTTCCTCATTTAAGGGGGCTTCTGTATCTGGTATTACATATATGATTAATGACATTATTCCACTTTCTGATAATTCTATGGTGATTATACATGCGGGTACTAATGATTTATATAGAAGTTCTCTCTTTAACATCAAACAGGCCTATGTTGCCTTTACAAATAAATTAGTATCCCTCGGTTGTGACATCTACTTTTCTGAAATATTACCTCACCCAGCAGCATAGAATTTTATTAATAACAAAATTAAAAGTGTGAATGAATGGTTGAGAAAGTGGTGCCTACGCCAAAATATCAACTGTATTACTTTATGGGAGGAATTTGTCGATCAGCCAGAATTGTTTTGTAGGGATGGTTTGCACTTAAGTAAAAGGGGTAATTCTTTAATAAGCAATATTTTTACTGCTATAATTGAGCATAATTTAAACTAAAATTGGGGGTGGGTGGGATTTTCTACTAATAAGAAATCTATAAATGAACATCACCATAGTGGTCAGATTTCTTTAAAAAATCTTCAGTTTTTGAGTCTTAATGCTAGGAGCTTAAATAATAAAATGTGTAAACTAAGTTCTAGAGTCTCCATATCTAATCTTGATATCGTATGTATAATGGAAACTTGGTGGGACAATAAAGCTGAATGTAATAGTATTATTCCAGGGTTTGATGTTTACTCTTGTACAAGGTTCGCTAAAAGAGGAGGTGATGTATCCTTGTTTTTGAGTAAACGGCTCAAAAGTCTAGATATATCCAGTCAAATTAAGAAGCTTAATTTTGCTACTGAAAGTATATGGGTCAAATTTAATAGTACTTGCTCATTACCCATTATTTTGGGAACTTGTTACAGGCCACTTAACTCTTCTGCGGAATACATGGAAGCTATTTTACTCGAAATAGAAATTGCTTGTGATAGTGGGAATATTATCCTTCTTGGTGATCTGAATTTACCAGATATTAACTGGTGTGCTCCAGATGTTAAAACTTTAATTAGTAAAAACCTTTTAGCTACTTGTGCCTAGCTTTATCTTAAGCAGTGTGTCGTTTTTCCAACTCGTGGGAAACAATCTTTTGGACATAATTTTACATCAAGATATTTTGAATGTGTTTGATGTTGAAAAAGAAGCTCCTCTTGGAAATAGCGACTACTGCATTACTTCCTTTAAATTGCAGTGTCCAATTGAAATTAAGCCTGAGTCCTCCCTTATTAATAATTATGATAAAGCCAACATAGTTGGAATGACACATGCTATTGAACAGGTTGACTGGGTAAAAGAACATTCTAGACTTTCGATTGAAAATTATTGGGAGTTATTCTGTAATAAATTAACATCAGTTAAGAATGATTTTATTCCTTGTATAAAAAAAATATGATTGTAACCCCTCACCCCTGCCTTTCTAGCGAAACAACAGGTGGCATGCTGTTGAAGCTGACAGCAGTACCTGGTGGGGACTGGGTTCGGGGAGGATGAAGTTACTTGGCACAAGGGGACCTAGGTTTGGCTACTCTGAGCAGGGGCACCCAAGTAAATCCGAACACAGGAAGCAATAACTGTAATGTCCAGAACCAGGAATGGGATTCTTCAGTGTGGCTTTTATTCACATACAAGCTGAACAAACAAAGCATAGATGGACCCCCATGGGGCTACATTTCCTGGTAATGCAGATTAGAGACAACAGAACACTTTATCACTATTTCCAGCCCTCAGGCTCTAAACCCACCAGGCACACAGCCCGGACTTGCATGCAGCTTTGGGTACACAGCCTGACTTGTACAATACTTGGGTTTTCCCCACTGGCCCGGCTGCCCCGCCAGCCACTTGTTCCGCGGTCCATTTGAGGACTGAACCAATTATCCTGTTGTGGCTCCCCAAACACACTAGAGCCTTTGACTCCTAGAGAGAATTTTCCTTACAATCCCATGTCTGGGTACTTCCCTCATCACTGGCCAAGTGCCTGAGGTAAAGTAGAAATCCACAAAAGAAATCCGTAGAGGTGGACCTGGTCGCTAAAGATGGGGGGCCACCCACCTCCAGCTCCCACAGCCCATACCCGGCCATTTCTCTGGAAACTGAACAATTCCTTTACTAAACTTCTAAATGTAGATTCTGGGTAGACGTCTGTCACATCTCCTCTACATATCATTTGCATCCCAGCAAGCTCTGGACTTGAACCTACTTTTAATTTGCTTAGTCCATTACTCTAGGCTTCCCAATATTTAGTAGTTCAATCCCCATATTGTCACACAAGTTCCAGGGTGAAAAACATGGGCCCTTTTAGCAAAAGCAGACACTCACCCTCATGTTGCATGTGGCCCACAGGCGACTCACAAATCTTCTTTTTCTCCCAAATAAACTCTGGAACCCATAGCAGCTTCTTCTCTACAAGCAGAACTAGGGGGTTGCCCCAGGAATCTGCAGGGAACCCTTTCCTGGCCCCCCCCAGGGAGGGGCACTGAGACCCGAAAACAGCGGTCTCCACCACTTCAGTTATCTTCTGTGTGTCTCTTTAAGGTGGAGACACACACCCTTTTACCTAAAAGTAGCCCTCTGACAGGGCTGAGGCTCCTAGAGCTTTCACTGAGCTGGTTTCTCAGCAAGCTCCCAACTTCACACTGAACTGACTCACACTGACTGAAAGACTGACTTCAAAACCTCCCAACGTTCTAACCAACTCCCTTGCTGCAGATTCCAGTGTGGCTCATGCAGCTGCAATAATTCTATTGGTGATGTCATCCCTCAGTCTCAGCTGAGACTGAGAACAGAGTGAGACAGTGTGAAACCGATTTAACTGGAGTTTCACAAGCTGCCTTCCCTGCCTACCACTAGGTCTTACTGGGATTCTAGTAATCCCCGGTAACAAGGGGGTTACATGATAAAGGGAAATCTCAGCCTAAATGGTTGTCATTTTCTATAAGGAAACTTATTTAGCAAAAGAATAAGAAATACACAAAATATCTAAAAAATAAGACTTCAAATAATTGGATTGATTATATTAAGGTACAAAAGGCATGTCAGGCAGCCATAAAAAAATCTAAAAGAAGTTATGAATATAACTTGGCTAAAAGGACCACCAAATCAAATAGTAAGATTTTTTTTGTCATATATCCGCTGTTTAAAAAAACAGTTTGTAAGGTGGGTCCTATACAGGATAACAATAAGATTCATTATGATTCAAAATCTATGGCTGATTTATTTAATCAAAACTTTTGTAAACATGTTGCCCCTTTGAATACCTTTGATGTTAATTCAGATGTCTATGATTCTGAACCTATAAGATTTGATATTAAGGACACTGAAAATAGAATCAAATGTCTCAAAGGTAAAACTTGCTAGGACCTAATGCCATTTCAGGACACATATTATATCTACTGTCCACTTGCTTATTGACATCTTTAAAATTATTGTTTGATTTTTGTCTAAATAGTGGTTTTGTCCCCAAACAGTGGAAATGTGCAAATGTCATTCCTATTTATAAAAAAGGCCTCAACTCCGATTGCTCCAACTATTGACCAATTAGTCTTACTTCGCCAATTTGTAAATTGTTGGAAAGTTTAATTAAAGATATATTGAGTACCTTCCTGAAAGATGCAGATGTAGAACAACATGGTTTTAGAGAGGGTAGAGGTTATCACTCTAATTTGATGTGTTTCTATGAGAATATTAGTTCCCTTGTTGATCATCGCATACCATGTGATGTCATCTTTTTGAATTTCAGTAGGGCATTCGATGTTATGCCACATTGGGCTCTTGAGGTAAAAATTACATAACTTAAATATTAATCAGTACATTATCACATAGATTAAAAATTGGTTAACTGATCGCTCACAGCGAGTGAGCATTAATGGATGTTTATCCAACATTGGATATGTGACCAGTGGGGTTTCTCAGGAGTCTGTACTTGGTCCATGTTTATTTCAAGCCTTTGTATCTGATGCTACATCTTATTGTTTGTCATCTGCTGTTAAATACGCGGATGATATTAAAATTGGGGGACCTTGCTCTAGTTCTGATGAATTTAATATTATATAGCAGGACTTAAATCATGTAAATGATTGGGTTACACACTGGGGAATTAAGCTAAATTACTCCAAATGTAAAGTAATGCACTTGGGTATTTCTAACCAAAAAAAAAACATACATATTAGGGCAGCATTTACTTGGTGAGACAACAGATGAGAAAGATCTCTGTATTACTGTCTCAAACAATTTAGATTTTTCAAATCATATTCATGATTCAATAAATAAGGCTAATAAGGTCCTTTGGTCTATAAAACGTAATATCACCTCTAAACATCGCAAGGTGTTAATTCCATTATTTAATGCTTATGTCAGGCCTCATTTGGAGTCTGTTTCACAACTCTTGTGCCCTTATAAAAAGGCTAATATAAACCAATTGGAGAGGGTTCAGCGTGGGTTCACCAAATACCTTTTTGGTCTGTATCAATTGTCATATGAAGATAGACTAAGAAAGCTTGGTTTGTTTTCTTTTGAAACTCGAAGATTAAGAGGGGATCTTTTGTTTCTATTTGATGTAGTCCATGATCCAACCCTGATGGTAGATTTAGGAATAACCTTTAAAGAATCATCCTACAATATTAGAGGTCACCCACTTCAATTAATCAGTAAACCCTTTAAAAATAATAAACGTAAATTTTTCTTTACATTAAGAGTGATCAAACCTTGGAATAGTTTGCCTCTGTCTGTTATTGTTAGTAAAGACAAAACTCAGTTCAAGACTAGAATGGATAATTTCCTTACTTCTGGTAATTGTCAGTGTCAGTGGCTCAGTAGGTAGCACACGCGCCTCTGAGGCCGGGAGATCAGAGGGCTGTGGTTTCAGTTCCCACATCTGGCACTTGGGTTAATATCCCAGTACTGACACTGTAGTGCAGCATGAGAGGGGTGCCGTTTTTCGGATGAGACGTTAAAACCGAAGTCCCATCTGCCTGGATTGGTGGTAGTTCAGGTGGATGTTAAAGATCCCATGGCACTTCTCGAAAAGAGTAGGGGAATTTCCACGGTGCCATGGCCAAATTTCCGTCATTCACTAAAAATACCACCAAACAGCTTAATCTGGTTCAAGGTCAGTTGGCATTCATCTATATCCCCCTCCCCCGGGTCGTGCCTGAAAATAGGCAGGATTTGTCTAGTGCACTTACCAGGTCAACAAAAACTAAATAAAAATAAATAACTAAAATCAACTGTCGTATTATTGATTATCATAGTATATGAGCTCTTATGGGCCTTTTGGTCTTCTTACTCATTTTCTCGCCTTAGTATGCACCTCCCCTAAGTGGTGTCCACAGCTGCTGCATTCAAGAAGGGAATCCCCTTTCAAAGAGCACTGCCCTGTCTGCTGCTTACTTGCTTACCACAGATGGCTTCGCTCATAGGATGGGTAGGAAAACCTTACACTACACAGTAAAGGGAGTTTTATACCCAGCAGAGGGAAAGGAAAACAGCACTCTGCTGGGGGCTCAGAGCAGGGTTTCTATCCTTAAAGTCCTTTTCAGCATTGATCAAGAATCCTGTTCTACAGCTAGACAGTGCCACAGCAGTATATTGCATAAACAAGCAGAGTGGCGCAAGATCCTCAGAAACCCATGTTCTGACCGCCGACTTAAATAGCCAGAGTGATTCGGATTGTAGAATCGCTTCGCCCGGTTCCGACCGATCCGTCACCTTTGGCAGGGGCTCGGTTCGGTCGGTTCCCCTGGTTCACGATTATACCCCTGAAGAATTTTATGAACTGGAGTTTGGGGGGTTTGAAGATGATGATGGTGATGGTGAAAGTCTGGATGTGCCTGTGGAACAGGACATCTCCCCAGACAGACGTTCAGGTGTATCCCCTCCTAGGCTTTCTGAGTCCCCTTCCCACATTATGTTCTACAGAAAGGTGGATGAGACCCTCCAGCTTCCTATGCAGGAAGCAATGGAGGATCAAGAGGAGCCTGATTTTGTGGAAATGATGGACATCCCAGAGTCCAGGAGACTGTCTGTTCCCCTTCACAAATCTTTTGGGAAGCAGACACAAAAAATCCTGAAGTCTCCCATTTCTATACCTCCTGTTGATAGAAGAATGGACAAGAGGTATACACTTTCAGGCTCAGATACAGAGTTTTTATATCAGCAATGCAGCCATGTTGGGGTTGTGCAGGCTGCTGCCTATGATAAGGCAAACATCCCCTTGGCTTCACACACCCCCAGACAAAGACTCCAGGAAGATTGATGCCATGGCAAAAGAAAACAGTAGATGGCATCATCCTTGGGACTCAGGTAGGCGAATTATATGGCCTATACAGCCAGGTACCAGAAGTCCAGGTGGGACACTGTATTGGCACTGGCTGAACAGACCTCTTCCCAGCTAGCCAAGGAGCTGGAGGAGGTGACTGCAGATGGGATTGAGGCATCAAAAGTTCAGTTTCATGCTGCTGTGGACTCCAGTGATGTGTCATCAAGAGTCATGGCTACATCTGTGGCTCTTCGAGAATGGCTTGGCTCAGATGTACTAGCCTCTCACAGGATACCCAGGCTAAGGCCATGGATTTTCCTGTAGTGGGTAACTCTCTGTTTGGGGAGCAGACAGAGAATTACATGAAGAAAACTGATGAGTACAGGATCACTTACAGGAGGGCTCAGGCCAAAGAGAGGCAGGCAACTCCTCAAGGGTAGCAGTCTAGGGGCAGGGGCAGGCCTTTTCATAGGCCTTTTTACCAAGCACAGGCCTCTTCTCCCCTTTTCACAGAGGGGGTTCTTCAGAAGGAGAGGCAGAAGAGGGATGAGCAGGGCTGCATTCACTCCTCAGCCTAAGGCCCCTGCCAAGCAGACACCTTGATGGGCCTGCCCGGGTCAACTCTCCTGTTCCAGTAGGGGGCAGGCTGACTTGCTTCATCCAGGACTGGATGTCTATTACATCAGACAAGTAGGTCCTGGAAGTAGTAAGCCAGGAACTGGTTCTCGGCTTCAAAAAATTTCTGAAGATGAGAGACAGATCTTTTTCACCTGCAGGTCTCTCAGAAACCCTTGCCCTAGAGGCAGAGGTTTCATCTCTGCTGGCTTTAAGAGCCATAGAGAGAGTACCTACGATACACTGGGGCAAAGGTCTGTACTCCAGGTACTTCCTTACCCCGAAAAAGACAGGGAGTGTCGACCCATCCTAGACCTAAGATACCTAAACATACATCTTTTAAAACCAAAGTTCAAGATGGTAACTCTGGGAATAATCCTTCCCTCTCTAAGGTCAGGGGACTGGCTAGCCTCCCTGGACCTCAAAGATGCCTATTTTCACATTCCCATCAGGTGCTCCCACAGGAAGTACCTCAGGTTCGAGTTGCCCTCAGGCCACTATCAGTTCAGAGCAATGCCCTTTGGCCTAACTTCAGCCCCAAGGGTCTTCACAAAGTGCCTGGCAGTAGTAGTTGCCTTTCTAAGGAGGCAAAAGATTTCCATTTTTCCATATCTGGTCAACTGGCTAATAGTGGGCCAGTCTCCAGACCAAGTCAAGTCAGACCTGCAAGTGACCCAGCAAGTGCTCACTTCTCTAGGATTTCTTCTCAACCTTCCCAAGCCAGTTCTTGAGCCAGTCCAGCTTCTTGCCTTTATAGGGGCAGAGCTGGATATGGTCAAAGCAAGAGCCTTTCTTCCCCTGGAAAGGGCAAGGGTTCTTATAATTCTAGCCTCTTCCTTCAGCCTTCAGGTATCTCGACTAGCAAGGCTTTTCCTCCAGCTCTTGGGTCACATGGCAGCTTCTACGGCAGTGGTCCAAAGGGCAAGGTTCCAGATGAGGGATATTCAGTTCCATCTGAGGGCTTTTTGGTCTCAGAGGAAGGATTCCCTTACCAAACTGATCCCAGTGACTCTGATCTTGATCCAAGCCCTTCAGTGGTGGCAGGATCAGGACAATTTAAGGCAAGGGGTCCCGTTTGCCACTCAGTCTCATTCAGTGGTCCTTACCACGGATGCTTCCCTTCTGGGCTGGGGAGCCCATCTGGGGGCCCTCACTGCCCAGGGACTGTGGTCCCCTCAGGAATCCCTTCTCCATATCAATCTCCTAGAACTCAAGGCAGTTTTTCTGGCCCTGCAAGCTTTCTCTCAGTCAGTACAGAACAAGGTGGTTCAGGTCAGAACAGACAACACCACCACCATGTAGTACATCAACAAGCAGGGAGGCACTCGGTCTATGGCCTTGTGTGCAGAAGCCATGAAGTTGTGGTCCCTTGCTTATTCCCTGCGAACCTCTCTGATAGCAGTTCACCTTCTGGGGAAGGACAGTGTGCTAGCAGATGCACTGAGCAGGATCTCACAGGGCCATCACGAGTGGTCCCTGGACCCTCTGGTGTTGAAGGTGATTTTTTCAAGGTGGGCCACTACAGAGATAGATCTTTTTGCAGCCCCAGACAATCGCCAACTTCCTCTCTTTTGTTGCAGACCCCGAGTCTTGGGCTCAGTCCCCCTGGATGCCCTGATTCTGAACTGGGAATAGAAATTTCTGTATGCCTTCCCTCCCTTCCCTCTTCTGTTCAAAGTATTAGTCAAGATAAGGGCACAGCCTTGCAAAGTGGTTCTGATTGCTCCAGACTGGGCCAGATAGCCCTGGTACCCCTTGTTGCTGTCCCTAGCAGTCCATCTTCCCCTGGCAGGATCAGGACAATTTAAGGCAAAGGGTCCCATTTGCCACTCAGTCTCATTCAGTGGTCCTTACCATGGATGCTTCCCTTCTGGGCTGGGGAGCCCATCTGGGGGCCCTCACTGCCCAGGGACTGTGGTCCCCTCAGGAATCCCTTCTCCATATCAATCTCCTAGAACTCAGGGCAGTTTTTCTGGCCCTGCAAACTTTCTCTCAGTCAGTACAGAACAAGGTGGTTCAGGTCAGAACAGACAACACCACCACCATGTGGTACATCAACAAGCAGGGAAGAACTCGGTCTACAGCCTTGTGCACAGAAGCCATGAAGTTGTGGTCCCTGGCTTATTCCCTGCAAACCTCTCTGACAGCAGTCGACCTTCCAGGGAAGGACAATGTGCTAGCAGATGCACTGAGCAGGATCCCACAGGGCCATCATGAATGGTCCCTGGACCCTCTGGTCTTGAAGGGATTTTTTCAAGGTGGGGCACTCCAGAGATAGAACTCTTTGCAGGCCCAGACAATCACCAACTTCCTCTCTTTTGTTGCAGACCCCTAGTCTTGGGCTCAGTCCCCCTGGACGCTCTGATTCTGAACTGGGAAGGGAAATTTCTGTATGCCTTCCCTCTTCTGTTCAAAGTATTAGTCAAGATAAGGTCACAACCTTGCAAAGTGATTCTGATTGCTCCAGACTGGGCCATATAGCCCTGGTACCCTCTGTTGCTGTCCCTAGCAGTCCATCTTTCCCTGTCTCTTCCCAGGAATTACAACCTGTTAACCTCCTCTCAGGGGAGGATTTGGTACCCCAGTCTTCAGTCTCTTCAATCTCAAGACATGACTCTTGAAGAGTTAGAGTTTGCAAATTTGCATTGGTCTCGGAGGGGGTGGGGGGTGGGGTCTGGATGTTCTCAAAGTTTCTCGAAAGCCCTCCACCAGAAAGACTTATAACTCCAAATGGAAGAGATTCAGCATTTGGTGTTCCAAGAAGCATATTTCTCCAGATACTGCTGAATTGCCTACAGTTCTAGATTATATGGTCCATCTTAACGGCCTAGGCCTCAGACCAGCTACTCTCAAGGTACACTTGTCAGCTGTTTCTGCTTTTCTGTCAGTGGGGAAGTCTTCCTCACTATCATCTCATCCTGTATTCTGTAAATTTTTTAAAGGATTGATTCATACCAATCCTCCCTTTAGAGACCCTGCCCCTGCCTGGGATTTAAATGTTTGCATTGCTCAACTTAGGCAACCTCCTATTGAGCCTGTGTCCTCAACAGAGCTTAAGTACTTGCCTTGGAAAACTGTGTTTTTGGTAGCCATTACCTCTGCCAGACGTATCAGTGAATTGCAAGCCCTGTCAGTGGAACCTGATTTTATCTCCTTTCACAGGGATAAAGTGGTCCTTAGAACCAATAGAAGGTTCTTGCCCAAAGTGGTTTCAGATTTCCACTTGAATCAGTCTATGTCTCTTCCTGTTTTCTTCACTGATCATTCTTCCTCAGGAGAGAGGAGGCTACACAGTTTAGATGTTGAAAGAGCCCTTAGCTACTACATAGAACTTAGCAAGGGTCACAGGTATGAGTCCCTCCAGTGTTCCTCACTTATGGAGAAGTGGGAAAAGACAAACCTGCCACCAAGAGAACTATTGCCAGGTGGATTGTCATGTGTACAATTCTGCTATGAGAAACTGGGAAAGATTCCACCCTCAGGTCTGAGGGCTCGCTCTACAAGAGGTACAGGTGCTTCCCTGGCTGCTGCCAGGGATATTTCTCTCTTAGAAATTTGTCAAGCAGCCACCTGGAAAACAATCCATACCTTTACCAAGCATTACTCTCTGGATATCCGGGCTAGGAGTGATGCTCGGTTTGGCACAGCAGTACTTCAGAGCCTATTCCCAAAGTAGGTTCTGTCTCTCCTCCATGGAGGTACTGCATGGTAGTCTGCGATAGTCAGAATACAGCAAGACTTCATGTTTGAAGAAAAAATTACTCACCTTAGTAATTATGTTTCTTCTATTGGAGTCTTGCTGTATTCTGACCCCCCCCTCCCCTCTCAGAACCTGGTTTTTGGGAAGTGGGTGGGCAGGCACAGTGTTGCACCTCAGGGGTGCTCCTTTACACCCTCTGCTTTTTTGTTTGGGTGTTTATTTTGTTGTTATTCTTATTTGAATTGGTTTTGTGTTTCCTGACTTGAGTCTTCCTTTGGGAATCCAAAACCTTTTGTTGCCAGTTGGCTAGTAAAAATGTTTACAATTTCCACATAGGATAGTTAGTGAGTTTTTGCTCGTAAGAATCTGACGGTTAGATTTCAAAGGGAAACAGACAGAGACATCAACCGAGCTTGAGCTCAGCATTCTATGCTCTGCATAGAAAGTTTAACCCTTTGTTCTCCGGGGCAGTTTAAAGGCTGGGGCTAACTGCATTAGTCAGAATACAGCAAGACTCCAATAGAAGAAACATAATTACTAAGGTGAGTAACTTTTTCATCTGTGCTTTGCTATTTATATTATGGATGTTTATTGTGGATTTCAGACATGTATTATTTCACGTATTTTCTCTCTCTCTCTCTCTCTCTCTCTCTCTATTCCTTGTACTCTGTTGTATTTTGCTCACCTCTGTGCATGCCCTACCCAAGACCTCCTTGTGAATGAGCTTGCTCAATGGAGCCATTTTCTGGTAAAATAAATAAATTGAATATCAGTAGCTGAGTCCTAATGTTAGTACAAACCAGGGTTGATGATGCAGGCAGTGAAATTGGGCACACATCACCGGTAATGGCAGCGATACACTGACGGGGCTTGATGGATTGCATTAAAATTTATGTAGGAGACAGGTTTCGATGTGAGGTACATATCTCACTAACAGCCATGCTTTTAGTTATTTAATTTTTTTTTTTACAGAGACAAAACCTGTTCAAACAACAAACCTGTTTTGCGTGCACGCGCACACACACACACACACACACACACACTGAGCATGACAGCTTGTAAGGTATCATCCTTATGTCCTGGCCTGTCTCACATAAATCCCCAAAACCGTGGCTGGAATTTTAGTGGAAATAGTCCACATCATCTGATTGTAGATTCAGTAGTAGCAGGAGAGATGTTAAAGTAATTTAATGTCAAAAACACAGTAGTGTGTGCCACATAGGTGCATGACTCCCAAACACTGCTCGTTTGCATTTGGGCATTAAATGACTTTTGCTGACATATCCTGCCTTTGCCTTTGGATTATACGGTGGATGGTGCTTGGCTTTTTTGTTTTTCCTGGAACTTCCCCTGCCTTCTGCACATCATGCTTGGAGCCACTCTTCTTGCCTGCGCTCTGAAATTTTAGTGGGAAAGATTTTTTTTTCAATTCTTATTAACCACCAGAGGTCATGTAAGCAGTAAAACTGGCAGTATAAGTGTCCCAAAAATTCACTGATCCTCTGAATGTGCAACAACAGAACTTGTTTATGTTAATTTAAAAAGTAAAGCATATTTTTAAAAACTAAGCAGCTGAGAATCATCTTTGGGCCAGACTCTGGGAGAAGTTTCAGTTTTCAAATCCCAACTAACATTTGGTTGTAGGTGAGCAATAGAAAAAAAGGGGGAGGGTATTCATTTTTTTTTGGGGGGGTATGTATTTTCAGTTCTGTGGAACTTTTCAACCACCGAACCAGTCATTACAAATTCTTGGCACAAACGCTGCACATGCCAAATTTTACATAAACTGCTCGAACAACAGCTAAGTTATTAATATGCAAAAGTCAGGGTTTACTAGGCCCTAATGTGCCTGTATAATATAAAGTTGCTACCATGCCTGTATAGTCACATTTCCATGAGCAGTGAGCAATTAACCGTAGACGCATAGAATTTGCCGAAAGAGAATTGCCACTTGACTCATCATATCTGCTCAGTCCTTACTGTCTGATGTGACAAGTAAGTGCCCTAGTGGCTCTTCACACCTTCTCTCCCGCCTCCACTTTTGATACCATATTTACCAAGCTCGTGTACCTGTCCTTTTGTGTTTAATGAAATGGTTTTTGCACAGACCTCATCTTTTGGCAGCCTGTTCCTCCCTTACACCACCTTTCCATGAAAGTATACTTTCTGGTGTCTCTTAAATTTGCCCCCACCGCCTTCATGGCGTCCTCTGGTGTTAGTATTCCTACTGAGTTTGAACAGTTCCCCACTATCCACCTCATTTATGCCATGGAGGTATTGGTATGTCTCAGTCATGTCCCCCCCCCTCCTTTCTCACCTCCTTCATGTATCCCTCCTTTTGAGTTCCTCCCTGCTGTGTGTGGGTCTTCTTAGTTACCTCCTTTGCACCACCTTCACTTTGTCCCTGTCTTTCCCAAATGCAGTCTGCAAAACTGCACACAGTATTCTAGGTGAAGACAAACCAGTGACATAATACAGTGGTAGAAGCACCTGTCTTCTCCCGTTGCTGTTCTGTCTCCCTATGAACCTCAACATTTTATTTGCCTTTCCTACTGTTTTATTGTGTTGCACTGTTGTCTTTAGATTGTCTGAAATTATCACCACCAGTCCTTCTCTTCTGTTGTGCTTTCCATTGCTACTACCTTCCTGATTCTGTACTCAGTTTTCAGATTTCTTACCCCGAGTTTCATTACCGTGTACTTCTCGATATTAAATTTCAACTACCATTCTTTTGAGCATCTCCCCAGTCTACCCAGATCATTTTTAATAGTGCTGACTCCTCCTCATTTTTCACCCACCTACAGATCTTACTATCATCCACAAAGAGGCATATCTTGCCTGTATCTCTACCTCAGTTTCGCAAATGAAGATGTTGAAGAGTACCAGTCCTAGGACCAACCCCTCTTGCACACTATTTTATTTATTTTTAGTTATTTAAAAAGTTTAACCAGGAAAGACGTACTGAGCTGAAAACAGCCTGTTTCAGATGCGTCCTGGGGGAGAGGGGAGAGGAGGAGATAGCTAATCAATAAAACTACTGAAAATAAGAAGTCAAATTCAATAATATAGTACTACAAAAAGCATAATTATAAATATAAAGACAGTTAAATGAAGAAAGAAGAAAATAAAACACTTTTATATTTATAGAGAAAGGGTATGAGAAGAGGAGATGGTCACAGACAGTTGCAGGTAGGATAACAAAAGTCATAAAGAAGAGTCTTTAGAGAGGAAGAAGAAACATAGAAAATAACGGCAGAAGGGGGCCTTATGATCCATCTAGTCTTCCCATTTGGAAACTATCCCCACTCCCTTTATAAAGACTACCCCCCCTCCCCTAGTTTCTGCTCACTGCTATAATGCCCTTGTATTTATCCCAAGCGTGCTTGAAACTCTTGAGAAGATGCAGTTCAAATAAAAAGGGGAAGGGAGGATGAAAGTTTAGGAAATTGGTAAGAAAATGCAGAGTGTCCAATGGTAGATTTTGTAGAAGGAATAGAGAGAGAGAAGCAGAAATATTGTTGTGGAGAGGGTAGGAGGAAGAAGGAGGAGAGGATATAATGGATTTAAGGTTGGAGGCAAGGGACCCGAACTAGAATTGGGATATAAAAAAGAGGCACAACGGGAAAGGTGCCTAGTGTCAAGAGGGGGAAGAGAAAGGGCTGAGTAAAGAGAGCAGTGGTGGGTACATTGGGGCAAATCTAAAGCAAGATGACAAAAAAAAAAAAGAAAAAGGGGGTCCAGTCTGGCAAGGGAAGATTTTAGTGGCACCACTGTAGGCTGAGTCACCGTAGTCAAAGACAGGGAGAATCATTTTTACTAGTTTCTCGGCAGGCATGAAGTGGAATACTCGCATTATTGTTGTACAGTGGTCCAAGCTTAGGGTGTAGCTTACAGTGAATTGCATCAATATGCACTGAGAAATCAAGATGCTGGTCAAGGCAAACCCTGGGGTACTTAAAGGAGGAAACCTCTTCTATCGTAGCACCATCAAGGGTATTAAATAATGTGAGAGAGGGAAGTCTGGCAAGCCTCTGTCAGGGGCCAAAAGTCCAGACTTTTTTTCCTTTGACACTGTAAGACAGTAGGTTAGACTTGAACCAGCACTGAAATGTTTGCAGTCATGAGGTAAGGTCATGGGGAGAGGAGCCAGAAGCAAAAAGAACTGTGTCATCAGCATACATATGAATGGACGCAGAGGAACAGACAGTGGGGAGGTCATTTAAGAAGATGGAAAAGAGGACAGGATCCAGGACAAACCCTTGAGGGACACTTGAACTAATGGGAAGTTGAGATGAAATGGATTTTCCTATCCGGACAGTTTGAGACCTACCTTCAATGTAAGAACAAAACCAATTGACTGAAGAGTCAGATAGGCTGGCCTCTTTAACTTTGTCCAGAAGGAGTGGATGTGCCACAGTGTCAGGAGCTTTCATAAGATCAACAAACATTGCAGAAGTAATCAGTCCTTGATCCATGCCTGTGAGTATGGAGTCAGTGAACCGAAGGAGCAAGGTAGAAGTGGAGTGGGATTTCCTAAAACCAGACTGGTAAGGTTTGAAAAGGGGGGGGGAGTTGCCATGAAAGGAAGTGAGTGGAGATAGAACAATGTGTTCCTGTAACTTGGCCAAGGTGGGAAGGAGAGACATAGGACGGAAGTTACCAGGAGCAGTGGGATCCCCACCTTTGTATAGAGGGATGACAATGGCATGTTTCCCAACATCAGGAACAGTAGCAGAGGAAAAGGGACAGACTGAGGAGAGAGTAATGAGCAGAGCAACGTCAGGTGCAGAGAGAAGGAGAACCTTAGGGTCAAGGCTGTGTGTACTACCTCCCTTCAGAGGATTAAGTGCTAGCAGAGCCTCAGACAGAGGGAGTGATAGGAGAGAAGGAAAAAGAAAGAGAAGAGGAAAGCAGAGAGGTGGAGGGGATAAGAGAAAGGGCAGGTAGTAAAGTAGGTGTTAAAAAGACATAACAACAGCAGAAGAGTCAGAGATAAGGGAGTCACCAGCCTTGAAAATAGGAGAGGGAGACTGGGTCTGTGGGGTGAAAAGGAAATGGATAACCTCCCAGAACTTGGAGGGGTTATTGATGTTGTTTTGGAGTTTGGAAGCAAAACACTCAGACTTTGCAAGTCCCAAGGCTTTGGTACAAGCATTGTGAAGCTGTCTGTAGTTCGCTAGTGAAGGTTGGGAGCCAGAAATTTTAAAAGTATGCCAAGCAAGGTCTCTAGCATGGAGACAAGTACCTCATCTGATATCCAGGGAAGGTGTGAACCTCACACTGTGGTTTTTCTCAGGGGTGCGTGACAGTCCCAAACAGCCAAAAATTTAGACAGAAAATAAAGTAGGGCAGAATTTATATTACTGGCTGTAGAGATGGAGAACCAATCAGTAGACCAAAGATGAGTGAGGGGGGAGGCCAAGTCGAGAGATTTAAAAGACCTGAGATATATTAATTGAGGGAGGGAGCCTTAGGACAATGTAACTTGCACACACGGTAAACCATATGATGATCACTGAGGGCATCAGGAAGGATACTTGCATCCACTACATGGTGGGGATGAGAAGCAAGGGGCCCTGTCTAATAAGGAGTGGTTTAAGGATTTCAAATGTAAATGAGTGGGTTGAGAAATCAGATAGGTTAGCTGCAGTGACTTTACATTTTGAGAAAGTTTATTTGTATTAGGGGAGAGCCAATTTATATAAAGGTCACCAAGTATAAGTATCTCACCACACAAGGAGTTAGAACAGATAGAGGACAGAAACTCAGTAACTAACGCAGAGGATGTACTAGGGCAGCAGGAAACACTAACAATAAAGGTGGGAATAGAGAAGGAAGCATTTAAGAAGGAGCAGCTCATGGGAGGAGGGAGAGGAGACAGCAAGAACAGTCGTAAATTGGATCCTAGTGGAAACATAGACTGCAGCACCACCACCTCTTTTAGAGCAGTCTTGCCTGGCTGAGATGTAGCCAGGTATAGTTACATTGTCATTCTGGATCTTAGAGGAGAGCTAGGTTACAGGTATTACTAGTACATCCAGCTGCAGGTTAAGCATGGTCGGTATTAGCTGGTCAATTTTTGGGAGAAGGCTACGGTTGTTTAAATGAACCACCCTCAAACCTTTGGGAAGTTGCAAGGGTGAAGTAATAGTAGGGCCATGATTAATTTCATTGTCACCTGCTGACAAAAGTAGTAGGCCGACTTAAGAATTTTAAAGCACATTTGTGCTGCCTGGAAGGGGGGGCAAAGAAAAGGAGGAGAAAAGGGACAGAAGGCACTAAAGACCATCCAGGTGAAGCCAAGGAGCAGGAAGAAATTGACACAAAGGTCACCAGTGAGAGTGAGGGACACAGGGATTTGATGAGGAGGGGGAAAGTAAGAAAGGAAGAAAAGGTGGGTTGAGGAAGAAAAAGGAGTTAACAGCATAGTGAGGAGCAAAAGGAGACAAATAATTAGAAAATTGGGAGAAAAGAGGTCAGTAAAAGGAACAATGGGTGACATTAGATGTTTACCAGTTCCAGATGGGAAGGCAGCAGGGATACAAACAAGGCAGATAGTCAAAGCAGAGAATCTATACACTGTGCATTAATTAATTATAGCAGATAACAGAGGGTAACACAATTAAAAACCCAGACACCACATGAATTTAAATAAACGGTAAAATAGTTAAGCATTGGAAACTAACCCTCACAAATGCAACTGAAAAGATACACATAAATGAGTAGGTAGATATGTTATACACAGTAGCTTGCAAAACACAGCATGAACTTAGCTGTAATACATTTAGAATGAAATGCACAAATGACACAGCAAGCAATACATCACACATTAGCTACATTGCATTGACAATAAGCAATATATAACCGAGACAAATAAACCAATGACAACTGATGCTGTAGGTGCCCTTAAGCTGTGGCCCTTTAGCAAGAGGACCGCAGCGGAGGACTGCTAGTAACCAAACAAGAAATAGGAGAGTAAAGCCACACACTTTCCTACAGCAAGCTTCCGATTGGAGCAGGGGCTGGCACAGAAACAGCTGCCGAATCAGAAAGTACAGGTTGAGAATTAAATCCAAGCAGCCCCACAGTCCAGAATGTTGCTGGCCCGACTGGCCTGAAACAGTAACTCTCTCCAGGAGCCCAACAGCAGACTGACACTGCACTTCAAGAGTGCTTATTCAAACAATGCTCAGCAGAAGCCACACCCCCTTCCTACAGCAAGCTCCCATTTGGAGCAGGGGCCAGCACAGAAATGGTTGCAGCATCAGAAAGTACAGGTTGAGAATTAAATCTAAACAGCCTGACTGGCTTGAAACAATAATTCCCTCCAGGAGCCCAACAGCAGACAGCTTTGACACCACCCTGTCCCCCAAAATTCCCCACTAATAACCACCTTTTGGGTCTGCCACTCAGCCTGTTTCCCAATCCATTTTGTGAATTTGTCCTGCAGCCCCAGGTCATGCATCTTCTTTGCCAACCATCCATGTGGATGGAGTCTAAGGCTGTACTGAAGTTAAGGTACAGTATGCCTATCACTTGCCCCCTGCGCACTCTACTTGTCTTCCAATTGAAGGAAATTGATCAGGTTTGTCTGACAGGTCTCTCGGCCAATTGTCTTTTATCCTGAAGTCTGTTCGACCCACATAAACTTTCCAGCCTCTCCCATATTATGATCTTTAACAGCTTAACCAATATAGACATCAGGCTTCCAGGTCTGTAGTTCCCTGTTTCATCCTTGCTCCCGATCTTGTGCAGGTGAACTACATTCGGCACCGTGCATTTCTGCTTAAAATTGAACCAGCATAATATTCTGTGGTGATTTGCATGTGCAGCCCATGATGCTTTGCATTGTGGGGGCGTGTGTAATTTTGTATTTCTTTGAAACTTGGCTTCTTGGCCAAATGCCCTTTGGGGTAACCATTGCCTCAGTGCTTGCACACAGAGGTTCTTTGTCTTTTGCATTCACTGTCCTCCAGTCCCTGAATACTATCAGTGTCTTCGTTGAGCTGTTGAAGAGCTCAAGTCAGTGGCTCCCTTAGGACCTGCCCTGTCTCCTTTAGCACAGGGAGATGCAGCCCATCTGGTCCCATAAACATACTGTACCCATCTTCAGTAATATTAAGCCCTTTGCCACCCTCATTATTGAAGTTGGATCCTTGTTGACCGCTCCCCGCCCTTTCGACCTGAGGGCACAGTCAGACAATTGTCCCTTCTCCTCTACTGCGAACACTGCACAGAAATATTTGTTCAGGTTGTCTGCCTTTTCTTTATCCTCATCCTACTCATTTCCCATCTTTAATCTGATACTTCTCTCCTTATTTTATTTTATTTCATTTTGCTTCTTTCATACGTAATAAAAAATTATTTTGTCCTCTCTCCCTCTGCTAGTCTCAGTTCTGAGTCAGTCTTAGCCTTTCTCACAGTCCTGCTGGCCACCTACTTCCTGTTGTGAAACTCGACCCTGTCCCCATCCTTTTGGCTGGATTTGTATTTTTAGTTGCCTTTTTCGTTGACCTCACAGTCACTCCCACCTGTCTTGTGAAACACAGTGGTTTCTGTTACCTTAAAACAGATACTTGTGGCTTCTGGCGTCCTGTTTTTTTATCACTTCCCATTTTGCTTCCAGCCCCTCTGCCCCTTCAGTTTCCACTTCAACAGCTCACTCATAGTATCCGAATCAGCGTTCCTAAGATCCAGGACCTTCGTTTGGGACTGATTCCTCACTACTTCCAGTTTGATATCAAACCACGCTGTCTGTTGTCTGCTGGCTCCCAATTAGTCCAGCACTGTAACCTCTCCTACTTTGTCCCTGTTTTTCAGGACTAACTAGAAGGTGGATGCCCCTTTAGTGGGCTCCTCTACCCTCTGTACCTAGATAAATTCCTGAAAATCCTTCACCAGCTACTAATTCCTTTTACTTTCTGCTGCTGGATCCTCTAGTCCATGTCAGGCATGTTGTGTGTGTGTGTGTGGGGTTGGGAAAGTGGGGAGCTTGACTAATGTCTTGGCAGGCTGCCAGGGCGGGGACTAGCCCTCGGTAACCCGATGAATAATAGTGCATAAGTTCCCCACCTCCCCGGTTGTGCCATGTGAGCAAAATGTATTTGGATTTTTTTTAATAGTGTATTTTTTTTTGTTTGTTTTAATTATCTTCCATTGCTATCACACGCAAAAACTAGGAAGAGTAGTTTTCCAAAGAGGATACTGAAATATTTGCATTGCAAGTAAGGGCATAAGATAAATAAAAAGTAGCAAACTACACAGTTTCTTAATGTGTAGTATTATTAAAATATAGTAAAAGGAAAAAAAAAAGTTAGATTTTTTTCAGTCATGTAATTTTATGTTTTGGTACAAAAAATAGTATTGATACAACCTAGCAGTACAAAAAAATTGTCAATACGATGTGTTTGCTATTTTATGGCTGTGTCACAACTAAAAACATGTATCAATAATTACTCAAATGCAGTTTATAGTAGTATCGATACATTTAGAATAGTATTGACACGTACAAACTGTATCGATAGAACTGTTTCTTGACTGACTTTAAGCTTTCATTTTTTTTAAATTACATTTTTAGTCCCAGGTGTTCCAAAACTTTTCCAAGTACAATTTATTTGAAATGGAAATACTTTGACCGTTTATGCTAGAAACTGTTTTTATTTTTATTTTTTTTATATTAAATAAAAGCTTGCAATCAGGTTATTTTATATATGAATGCACAATTATGCTGCATCTTCCATATACTGTAGAACTGTTAATTTTTGTTGAAATTTAATTTTGCTAATTCACTGACATAACCTCACCCACTAAATGAAATTGGCAGTGACCTTTTACATATAACATAGTGGAAATAGCGGGGCCTTGAATGAAGTGCAGCAGTATGCATACAGACGATCCAATGTATCATAGTAATGTTTTACGGTACAGACTACAGACCATGATAGTGTAGATCAGTAATTCTAAATTTTATTGTGTGAAAATAAAACACTTTAAAAGTAAAAATGATTTTCTTTTGTGTAAAACGTGTCTTTCTCATTACTGCGTTCAAAGCATGCCACTTCAGTTCATTTTCACACATTATGGCTCAACCAGAACAGAACCAGTACACAAAGATGTATATGGGAAGCAGTATAGCATAGTGGTTAAGAGCACTGAGCTGCTAACCTGAAGAACTGGGTTTGAATCTCACAGCCACCACTTGCATGCTGTGTGACCATGAGCAAGTCACTTGATTTCCATGTGCTCCCAGGACGCACCTGGAAACCTGCAAACAAGCCTCGGCTTAGTGTACCTTTCCTGGCCAAAAATTATAATAAAAAATCTCAGATACCCCAAGTAAGTCAGTTTGTAAAAGACAGTTTATAAAAGCCAATTTTCAAAGGCAGACAGTTTCTAAAGGTAGCCAGTTTGAAATGACACTTTTCAGCAAGACCTGGCACTTGGCTGTCATTCACTGAGAGCAGGACACCATGTTAAGGCTGGCTTTAGCAGGGTAAGCCTACAAGCAGCAACCAAGAAAAACTGGCACCAACTCACAGAAACGTACTAACCCATTAGCTGAGCAGAAAGTGCAGAAGCAGTGTATAAACTCACAGTTCTAGTTAAATAGCATGAACGCGTTGGCCAACACGCAGTGTCCCCTGACCGATTTCTCTAAGGGCTTTTCCTTGCCTGTTTTTCTTGGTTACTTACCTTGAAATGACACCACAGCTATTTGTAGCCTAGTTTTGACAGTCGATCAGCTGATAGCCAATGCACAAAAATTGAACTGCTTGGCAGGGAGGGGGAGTAGCACAAAATAAATCTCCAATATCTAGAGAATACTGGATGGACAACTATTCACAACCAGTCCGTTCTGCCAGAGAGTTTCTGATTCCCTCTGACCTCAACAGTGAAGCTCGATAGGTCCGTGGGAATCGGCACCCCGAGGTGGCAGAACACACTTGTACATAAGGTTGCTCATCCTGTATTTTTTATACTGTATGGTATTGTGCGAAATGTGCGCATGGTGGTCCTTTCACTTTCAAAACGAAACTGACGTGTAGTCTCTACAGGTTTCAGAATACTGCTATACCACAGAAGGGTATGGTCACATTCCATGACTTTTGAACTGTGGTGCAACAGCATTTTGAAAGGAATGGAACTCTGTACAGAACAATGCTCTGTCATACATTATAAATAATTATTCCATATCAGTACATAAAAAATATGAAGTGGTTCAAAACATTTTTGAAATTGTTTTATTGTTACAACATATACATTGCATCTGATCCAATGCATACCAGATGGATTGCCTCAGAGCAGATCCCAAAAGATCCAAGGCTGTCCTGTTAGTCAGATAGTGCTGTTATTAAACTTGGCTGATTGCATCTGCCCAAGCCTAATTATAACTGTATTTAAAGCGGCAGTGCAATGAAAATGGGCTAAAATTTGACCCCACCTTTTTTCCTCCCTAATCAGTGCCAGATGTCTTCCGGTTTATTTTGGTGGTAACATTTTCAGTTTTCATTATCATTTAAGAATTTTATGAAAGTTTTAAGGTAATTATTTCTCAAGAAAAAAAGATGGCTGCCTCATTTTTGCATAGAAATAACATTGAGGACCTGAGGAGGGAAAGAATCCAGGCAAAAATGCAGATGTACTGTACAATACACAGCATAGGAAGCATCCAGAAAACCCAAATCAACAGTTCTGCCAATATTTTTGATAACCATAAAAGAAAATGAGCTTTTTGGAATAACATTTTTCGTTGCACTGCTGCTTTAAAGAGCCGCTTACACTTTGGGAATGCTTTTGAAAATATAATATTTAGTTTAAACTCCTCTCTGCCCCATCCTGTTCCCGCCCCTCTCCCAGCTGACTTCTGCTCTCTCCCTCTCTCACACTGTTGTTCTCTAAGTCGATAGATTGTATGTTTTCCTCATGGTTGCCCCATTATTCATAATGTATGCTTTTTTACGCAAACTTTTTTTTTTTTTTTTGCTTGCACTTTATATATTGTACCACTGCACTCCTGTCACTGTCTGCTCTTTACATTGCACCATTGTCTCTGCTTGTTGTCTGGTATTTTGTATCCCCCCGACATGATAAAAGGACTGGAAAACGCACTCTAGGAGGAAAATAATAAACTCAAATGCAAAGCTGCAAAAAGTTACAAAACTTTATTCCATCACCTCAAGGACTTCAAAGCCCTGGTGTTTCAACTATTACTGTCCTTTGCCTTTGCATTTCTTTTTATTAAGTGCGTTTTCCAGTCCTTGTATCATATTTGTTGGTGCTAGCCACCTGGAAACAGCACCACCTCACTTTCCAGTATGCGATGCCTTCAGGTTTCACATTGTGTCTCCCCTTGCCTCCCTACCCGGGTTGCCCCTGAAAACTAGCCTCAGCTCGGTGTGCCTTTCCTGGGCACCAATTTTCAAGCAAAGGTACAATTCAGTTTATATTTCAAATGTTTTCTGTATTTTCTTAGTTTTTTGTTCTTGCTTACTTGGACTTTTGACATTTAAACAGGACTTTTGTCCCTTAGACTTCGTCTGTTCTGAAGGCTTATTCTCCACCTGAGCTCGTAATCCTTTGCTTGTGACATTACAGTCACTTCCCAGGTAGCAGAATGTGATGTCACAAAAGAAAGATTATGAGCAATAAGCAGCAAAATGAGCTGATCTGTAAAGCTCAGGGACACTTTCTTTATGGCAGTGTATTTAGTAATAAACAATAATAAGAAGAGTGAGGCCGAAAATATTCCTGGTATATGTTATACTGCATTTTGTCGAAATAGTATGTTTATTAAAGCCATTCTAGCAGTGTCAGTTAATCTTTAAAGATACACAGTACAGCATTTAATAGCCATGCTGGTGACCCAGCTTCATTTCTCAGGCTCGGCTCCCAGTCAGACTGATGGGAGATTGAGTGCAATCCCTGTGGGATTCACAGTGCTTTCAGAGTAGGAGAGTAGGTGCTTCTTGCTGTGTGCTTGTCCCTTAGTAGGTCACAGGTGGGGGCCTTCAGTGTCTCCCCCATGTTAATGGGGACATCTGATGGCCGTTGGCAATGGAGTTTAGAGTCCCCGGTTGACGTTACTTATAGTGATGCTAGTGCTCACCTCCTCTGCCAGAGATGGCTGCATAAGTCTTCATCCTTGGTTTACCCCATGCAGATGATGCTGTCACTGAAGGGAAATTCCGTGGGTGTTTTCCTGATAGTGGGGAGGATCCTGGAATCACCACTGCAGAGGGGTGCTGCATTGATGAGAGTTAAGGGAGAATGCAAAGGAGAAAAAATAGAGACAAAAAGAATGAAGAAAAAATAGTGGATAGGAGTACTTTTAAGGCAGCTTTTTATCTTTTCATTTCCTGTTTATTGTGAAGGTTAAGGAATTAGCAAAACAAATGAAGGTGGTCATTTTAAAAACCAAATATTGTAAATGGTTATAGACTGAATAAATTCTGTTGTTTAATTAAAATAGTTCCAGTTTTTTTTGGGGGGGGGGTTCTACCTAGTGGCCTAGCAGCATTGTATCATGCCACCATGCTGACAACCTGGTTTAGAAGTTGACTGGGCAGTCCAAAGGAGGCTGAGAGGCATAGCCAAGTGACAGTGCTACCAACCAGGGAAGGCTGGCACTGGGTTCTAGCATCGCAGGATGTCATTTGCATGCATGCAAGATTGACTGGCTGCTATCAGTCACCTTGAGAAGGTGATTGGGAGGGAAATAAAATGGAAAAATGGCAGGGCTCCCTCTAGATGACAACCAAAGCTGGTGTATTCGGGCCGCACTTCACAAAGCCCACTGACTGTCCATGCATCCTGCCCGAGTCATTGTGGAAGGATGGCCCCATCCTGCTGAAGACCCATGCTGTGGAGGGAAGAACCATCGGAATGAGCAGTAGTAGTGAGGATTATGGAGGATGGGGCGTGGTTGTCACCTGAGGACTGGAGGGAGGTGACATGGGCCAGATCAGGGAGAAACCTATATAAAAAATGGCCACAGTTGAATTAAGTCATTCAGAACAGTGCAAGTAATGTTTTTACGGTTCTTTTGAACCATGCATTACCACATCTGTTTAATTTGTTGGGAGTCAGACTACCTAGATTCAGTTCACTATCCATACTTAGGTAGTCTTCCACTGAGCCTGCTCAGTCACCAGAACTGTCTTCAAGCTAGACTCCTGCCACTCAACCTTGTGGTCTCCAGCGCCACCCTATTTGTGCTCAGAACTTTTCTTCCACTTCCTCACAGCTTCTGCTAGTGTTAGGGGATTATGCATAGTCTTCTAGTGATTTTTGCCTCCCCCCCAAAAAACATTTTAAATGTCTTCGACTCACCTTCTCACCTGATTCTGTGGCTCCTGCTCTGTCATTTCCACCATGGACCAGAAGAAAAGGCTGTGATTCAAGAAGTGTATTCTGTGCAGGCAGATAACAGTCACTGATGAGCATGATGCCTGCATCTGCTGCTGGGGCCTTAACCATGATGTGGCACACTGTCGGTGCCAGGCCTTGTGCTCGAGTTTATTGAAGAATGGAAGGTGCAGCTCCTGCAAGGTAGGCCTCTGCATGAGCCAGTTGTGGCCACGAAGTTAACAGTGTAATTAAGGGCACTAGAAAAGGAGGCAACAGCTACCAGGGACATCCCAGTCATAAACTGACTTTGATCAAAGAATATGCCTTTGATTCAGTGACAACAACAGGAGAAGGGATTTTGGTATTTTCTGCTGTCTCCATTCTTTTGGGGGCAAGAGTCCCTCTTTCTGGCATAAGCATATAAAGAAAAGCCATTATTAATCATAAGAGTGCAGTTGGTCAAGGCTGGCTTGTGGTGTCCATAATCAATAGCTTCTCCAGAGCAGTCACCTGCAGGGGCGGTCATACCACCAGTGGAGCCTATCGATCTGACAGCAGAACTGCTGCGAGTGTAGCCAATATAGCTAGCTTGGGTTGATGAACCTGACGACCCCATTGGGATGGAGTTAGGTGAGGATGAAAATTCATCTCTTGCTCAGACGCTGCTGCTGTGGTAAAGGACTGAAAAGAACTGGGAGGTGGTGAGGGTGCCTCAGCTTTTTAATGTTGCATTTTTATTTCTGATACACTGTGGCATTGGGAATGCTGCAGTTTGGACAGTGGTCTATTGTGGGTGGGTGGGGTGAGACACCCATCCTTCCCAGACTCAAACTTGGTAGCCCTGGTGTACTTATTTTTACTGCTGGACATTATTCATAAAAGACTAAGGATCTGGATTATATTTTCTACATCAAAGGATTTATTTTGGACTATTTTATTGTATTTCATATTTGGTTTTTATTAGGGGGTTGTATTTGTTGTTTTTTGTTTAATTGTTTTATTGGGTGGGCAAACGTGTTGGCAGAGAGCTCTCCTGGCTAGGCGCTACTCTTCCTCTGAGCTCCGAGGTCTCTGTCCCTTTAATTGTCCCCCACTGCCCATTGAGGTATATGGGCAGTGTCAGGATGTGGGGATAGTGCAAAGGAGGTGTAGGTGCGGGGGCACTGGACCTGGAGGAAGAGTGGTGTTGGATGAGCGAATTCAGGTAGTGGAGTCCAGAAGACGCCCTGGGGTGAAATGGGTTCTGGATAGGGGTCCACCTTGTCTGGTACTCATACCCAAGGGCTCCACTTTTGGTGGGCAGATGACACGGCAGGCCTCATCTTCCCATCCTACTTGGGTGGTGTTATGCAATGCCAGGTTCATTAAAAACAAGACCGCAATAATTGCGGGTATTGTGGGGTCATCGGGCCTGGCTTGCATCACTGAGACCTGGCTGGACGATAACTCTGGCCCCGTTTTGGAGTCAGCTGTTCTGGCCGGGTTCTCGGTGATACACCACCCGAGGATGGATTGTAGGGGTTGGGGTGTGGCCATTTGTTTTAGATTGGAATTGAGCCTTGTAGATGTGCCAATTGGGGAGACCAGATCCTTCATTGGCATAGGTGTGGGGTGCAGGCTTCTCCTCGTCTGCCATCTACCCAGGGACAGGAAGCAATTCCTGCAGGAAGTTGTGGACTTCATCGTCGACATGGTGTTGGAGTCCCCTAGATAGATGGTTCTCGGGGACTTCAGTGCCTGGGTCAACAGTGAACTCTCGCAATTTGGACAGGACTTACTCCAGCTTATGAATTGTCTGGGCTTCACACAGGTGATTGCCTCTGTGACCCATAACCATGGTCATTCATTGGACCTGGTCTTTCTACTGGGGATGGAGACCGTCAACCTGTTGGTGGAGCCGGTCGGTTGGTCTGACCATCACACTGTAAAATTCAGTTTTCAGGCTCCCCCTATAGGCCTGGTCATTGGTCTGGTACCGCCCTTTAAGGGGTTTGACTCCAGATGGCCTAATGGCGGTGCTGGACCTTTTGGGTCTTTCGGGTGCAAGTATGGATCCAGACAATCTGTTACTGGCCTATAATAAGGCTGTGACAGAGGTTCTGGATTCCATAGCTCCTGTCCGGGTTCGCCCCCTCACCCTTTGGCCTCGGTCCTCTTGGTTTGATGGGACCTTGAAGGAGTTGGGGAGAGTGGGGCAAAGGTTGGAATGACGTTGTCAGAAATCGGGCCTTGAAGTAGACAGGCTTAGACTGATGGTCCATTACAAGGACTACCAGTCAGCCATCTCCTGTAAGAAGGCAGAGTTCCTGTCCAAGGAGATCACCACTGCACAGAACCAGCCAGCTCAGCTTTTCCGAACTGTTCCCCAATCTCTGAGTGTGTTATTACAGGAGAAGTGTGACAAGTTTGCTTGGTTCTTTGCAGATAAGGTTGCCGACATCAGGTCTGAGATCCGATTAACGTGTTCTAATGAGTGTAGTGGAGGTCGGTGGGGAGGTTACTGGGCCTCGGTGTATCTGGTCCGACTTTGACCAGTTGGAGATCAATGATATTGTGAGGATCATCCAGAGTATGTGGCCGACCTGCTGTAGTTTGGACCCAGGCCTAACACGCCTTCTTGTGGGGTGTGTTGAGGTCATTGGCCCAGTCCTAGCTGAGATAGTCTGGAGCTCCTTAGAGACAGGCGTGTTCCCAGACACCCTGAAGGAGGCAGTTGTTAGACCTCTCCTTAAGTCTTTTCTGGACCCAGACTGTCTCGCTAACTACAGTTCAGTCTGTAACCTTCCCTTTGTGGGTAAGGTTATTGAGAAACTGGTCGTGCAGCAGCTGGAGGATCATCTTACCATCCACAATATCTATGATCCTCTCCAGTCCGGATTTCAGAAGAGATATAGTACCGAGACGGCCCTAGTATGGGTACTCCATGATCTCCTCATAGCGAGAGATTGGAAGAGACATTCCATCTTGGTTCTTCTTGATATCTTTCTCTCTCTCTCTCTCTCTCTGCAGCCATTGACACTGTGGACCATGGTGTATTATTGGAGTGCCTGCGGTTGCTCTGTGGACTGGCTGGTACAGTCCTCAGATGATTTCAGACCTTCCTCACAGGCAGGTTTCAGAGAGTGATGTCAGGGATTTATTCCTCTGGCACCGTCTCCCTGCCTTGGGTACTGCAGGGCTTCGTTTTGTCACCCATGTTGTTCGTGGTGTACATGCTGCCATTGGGAGACATTGTAAGGTGGTACGGGCAGAGTTTTCACTGTTATGCAGCTGATACTCAGCTGTACATGTCCTTTGTACCCAAGCTAGATGATGCTGTCTCAGTTTTTAACAACTGTCTCTCTGAGATCCAGGACTGGCTGAGGTTGAACCAGGACAAAACTGAGGTTTTGGTTGTGGACCTGGGTCGGAGGGCTGAGGGGCTTTGGCTGGGCGGCCTTCTGGTCTTTGTCTGGACAGTGGGCGTTATTTTTGACGAGGGATTGACACTTAGATCATAGGTGTCGTCCGTCGTCAAGTCCTCTTTTTATCATCTGAGGAATATCACCCAGATCAAGCACCTGATTCCACCTGATGACCTTCCAACTGTGGTCCACAACTTTGTGACCAATTGCCTTGACTACTGCAACTCCCTGAACCTAAGGCTACCGGGGGTGGATATCTGCCGCTTGCAGCTGGTGACTAATGTGGTGGCCAGGCTGTTGACTGGTTTGTCTCGATCTAGCCATGTCATGCCTGTGCTGCGTAATTTGCAATGGCTACTTGTTCAGTGACAGATCAACTTCAGGGTCGGCCTGCTGACCTATAAAGCCCTACACAGACAGGGACCGTATTATCTGAAAGTGCTTCTGTGACCCTACTGCCCACTCCACTCCGCCAACAAGGGATTGCTAGAGATTCCCAGGATAGATTTGAAGACCTCTGGGGCCCG
This sequence comes from Neoceratodus forsteri, assembly GCA_016271365.2. Taxonomy (NCBI): domain Eukaryota; kingdom Metazoa; phylum Chordata; order Ceratodontiformes; family Ceratodontidae; genus Neoceratodus; species Neoceratodus forsteri. The sequence goes on from CM028133.1 coordinate 670,475,300, forward strand.
GGCATTTGTATTTGTGTCCCCAACCCTGTGGAGCTCTCTACCTCTTCGAATAAGGGAGTGCTAGACCGTGGAGAGCTTTAAATCTGCACTGAAAATGCACCTTTTCTATCTGACTCTTCCAGAGTTTCAGTGAATGAATTGAGGAATGTTCTGTATTGTATCTGCTTATGACTGTTATAACTTGCCTTAATTTAGTATTGTACAAGTGCTATGATAGCAGGAGTCAGTAAATTGAATCCCACAGACCCCACCTGTATACTGTGTGACCCTGAGCAAGTCACATAACTTCCCTGTGCTCCCAGGTCGCACCTGTAAACAAACCTTCAGCTTAGTGTGCCACTTTGGTTAAACAATTGGAAAATAATTCGAATAGCACTTTTTATAAATGGATTGGATTGGATTGCTGCTGACTGAGACCCAGCCCAAGAGCAGGCTCAACTGTGCTCCCAGTTGAGGACCCCCCCCAAAGCATGCAGCTTCATAGCTCCTGTGCAGCCATTCCTTCATCAGTACCCCATCAGCAGTGGGTGTCTGTACAGAAGCAGGACTCCTTGGCCAGAGGATTTATGCAGTTGCATCCCTGGTCATCCACCAGACCAGCTTTGCAGCTTAGAAGAAGACTCTAGCATAATTGAACTAGAAAGAGAGCCATCTGGAAGTGGAGGTGGTCTGCAGACTGGGACTGTACTTGTCAAAGCATCAGTTTCAGGTGGCATTTTTCTGTTTGGAGGCACAAACCTGTTTGGGTCAGGAATTGAGGACCATCTCACACAGACTGAGAGATCCAGCTTAACCCTGGACTTGGTGACTTCAGTCACTCGGTCTAAGCGGCAGTCCCATCCCAGGCCACAAGGATCCCTTTAGGGCTCCTTTCAGGGTGCCCCCATGTAGCAGCAGCTGCAACCTCAGGCTGCAGTGCTTCCAGCAGTAGCAGTCCATGTCTTCTAGCAAGATAAATGCAAAGAAGGTGATAGTGCCACCATAGGATAGTCCTCTGGAATTTTCTCCAAGGGCAAAAAGCGACGGGCTGATGGTCACCCTCTCCTCGCCATTGAGAGTCACCTTCCCCTCACCATCGTTTGTTGCCCTCCTCTCGCCATTGAGGGTCACAATCCGCTCACCATGAAGGGGTGCCTTCCCCTCACCATCCAGAACCATGCTGCAATTCCAAGTCTGGGGTTGACTTTTCCACTTAATGCTACAAAGATCTGCTATTACATTATACAGGTGGGTTCTGGGAGTGGTGGGCTCAGGGTTGTCTTTGGAATTTAAAACACCCCTTTTGATTAATTGATTCTGTCTCTGGAACCGGGAGCTTAGTTTCCTTCTCTGGCACCAGAACATGTATGTTCATATCCTGATTCATCTGTTGCGTCTTCGAAGATAACTCTTCCCTTAGGCCAAACCTTTAGAACTATACCTGTGTCAGTGCTAGGGCCACAGGGAAACTTTTGCTAGCCAGGTGCCACCCATGACAATGTCACGCATCAGTGCCTGCATAAACATGGACAGCACCATCTCTCTTCAGTTCGTTTTCTGACATCGATTGTACTCATCGGACCTCCTGTGGAAATGAATATGCCTCGTCATTTTTGTTTATGTGATATCAGTGACTCTGTATGCCGCCAAAGCCAACAATGTTGTTCCAGTACTGCGAGCATGGAGAAAAAATATACAAGGATGACACACATGAAATATCTGTCTGCTGTTAAAGCCTCTGACACAGTGTCAGGACTTGTTGGAAGCCAGGGCTTCAGTCAAGCAACAGGGCGACACAGAAAAAAGGTGCTCAAAAAGTTTGTTAGAAAAAACTCTCGCTGCCATGCAAAAAGCCCAAGACCAGAAGGACGTGTTGCTAGCCCCATAAACCAAGTTGTAGTTGTCGAAGTTAAGACGATAAAAAGGATAGGTCATTGCTGGGACATGAGCACAAGCATAAGGATATAGGCAGAAACATAAGGCTATGGATAGATTGACTTCCCGGCAAGATCTGTGTCACCGTTGTGGCCTATAGATAGTCAACCTGCATCATCGACCACTCTGGCAGCGATGCCCCCCCCCCCAGCCGTCAACCAGATTCCAAGGTCGGGGCTTGGATTAGGCACTGCCATACCTACTACAGATGATACATTGCCATTGTCAGTTGGAGCAGGCCCGTTGCCAACTCTGGCAATCACGGCCTCTGGCCAGGGCATTGTCAACATGCAGGCAGTACTTGCATCATTTTCAGATATGATACGGTGCATATTTCCAGGCTTACCTGTGCAGCCTACACTGCTATAGACGGAAGTTCCTACATCACGGGCTGGTACACAGCAAAGCACCCCCCAAGCTGAGGCCTGCAGCATCACCAGCGAGGTCTTCCGTTCCTGTCGCCAACCAGGACACTGACAAGGAGGAATATAATCCAGACCTTATAATGGAGAAGGATTATGAAGAGGAGGAAGTATATGGAGAGTAATATTATGCTTCACATTCAGCTCTACTGTATCCTCCTACAGTGAGGATTCTGTACTGTGTACTCCCAGATTTCGTCCTGAAGACCCTAACATTCAAACAATGATGCAGCAAATATAAACTGCTATGGGATTTTCAGTGGAAGAAGAGGATTCTTCCAAAAATAATTTGGAGTTTCTGGAGGTTCTCTATACTCCATCATTGTTCCTTCAGTTTATCCCGCATTGGAGGATGCCACCTTTACTGCCTGGTATAGGTCAAATACCACTATACAATGGCAAGGAAAATTCATCTATTCTGATTGGTCAGTGTGTGCCTGGCACAGTGATGATATTACACAATAACATCACTGTATAAAGTTCAGGCACACACATGACCGCATGACACACCATAAAATCATGCCTCTCCTGCAGAATTTACTGCCGCTGTTCTAAAAAACTGCAGCCTTCCCCCGCGCCCACGATGTAGGCTTACAACATAAAACCTCCCACCCACCTCATACCTACATTTTTTTTTCTTGTGTTCTGCTGCTGTTCTAATAATAATGAAGCTTGCAACTGTTTAAATAAAATTGTACCTCAAAATGCTGCTGTCTGCGGCTACGTCATTACTGGGTGTCCCACACTTCACAGACTGTTGCGGTCAGCTGCCCATTGCCTGAACATCATTTTAAAGTATAACAAATATAATTAAGTAAAATAATTCCAATTTAAAAAAAAAAAGGCTCTTCCTTCTCCCGGTTGCCGCCAACGTCATGCGAGCGCGTGTCCACTGTAAACTCGCAAGCTGCACAATTTCCGAACAGCTTCACAGCCAGAAATATAAACTCACTCAGTTTAAAACATGGAAAAAACACGTTAGAAATTCTCCCCTTCAAGCACCATCCTTTATAATGTACAGCCAACAACAGCGAAGGTCAGAGAGGAGACTGATAAAACACAGCAGCACAAGAAAAAAGCTTTGAGATTCAACAGGCAACATTATTCTGGCAACAGCTCCACCCTGTGGTGGAAGAAATATTGGACTTTTTTTTTTTTTCAAATATACACCTACATTCACTAAAATCACTAAATTCACTAAAAAATGGGGGAAAAAAAGTATTTTCTTTTTTTTTTAATAAACAAACGAGCCATTGTATGATAGCAATAAGGCATGCCAGGGATGTGTGTTATTGTGTAATAATGTCACTCCTGGGGTGGTGTCATGCCTTATTGCTTAGTTCTAGCTGTACTTAAAAAGGCTGACAAGCAGTATGCTGCCCCTGCTGCCAAACTTCATTATGCTAGCCAGTCAGAAACAGATTCTGTGGTCATAATGGCTGCCCATATTAGATCCAGGTCATCAAAGCATATGAGTACCCTGCTACCAGATACGGAATCAAGGAGGTTTGATGTGATGGGCAAGTGAACATAACGCCTCTACCTCATTAAACCTGCATATTGCAAACTATCAGTTTCACATGTCAGGTATCAAAATAGCATTTGGAAGGCTACAAAAACTGCAGCTCTGGTGCTCCCAAAAGGCACTGCCAAGAATGAATTGCATACAAATCTTAATGCTGGAGCTGAGGTAGGCAAACATCTGCTACGTTCAGCATATGATGTCTCAGATCTATCTGCCGCTGCCACTGGTATTTGCATAAGAAGGTATTCTTGGCTTAGGGTGGCTGGGTTTGCAACAGATATGCAGCAGACGGTTCTGAATGCTCCTTTTAGAGGTACCAAACTGATTGGATACCATGTAGAAGAAACCCTAAGTGGCTTTCAAGTCTCAGAAATGACTTTAAGGTCAGTTAAATCTTCCTACCTGCACCTGGTAGAGGTAAAAGATCCTTTTGCCAGCTTGCTGCCAGAAGTGTCCGTCCAGCCTACCATCCCTTGCCAGCTCCCCCTCCTCCAGGAGCCCATTCTAAAGCCAGTGGTGCTCCCCCCACTAGCTCAGCATGACTTGGGCCAGACTCCTCCCAAACCACTTCAGCCACAGGAGGTGGAGATAGGGGGTTGCTTCTCCTTTCATTTAACTCAGTGGAGGGAGATTACTGCAGATGAGCAGTTCCTGGAGATAATTGCAGAGGGACATGCTCTAGAGTTGCTAGACACCTTTCCAGAGCATCCTCTGTCTTTTTCAGCTTATCCCCCAGCCCATCTGTCCCTGTTGAAAGAAGAGGTACAAGCTTTGCTAATTAAACATGCCATAGAAGCTGTACCTTCACACCAGAAAGGCAAAGGGTCTACTCCACATACTTCCTGGTCCCCAAATAAACAGGAGATCTCCGACCTGTGCTAGACCTAAGAGAGCTAAAATTCTTCATAGAATACATGAAGTTCTGCATGGTCTCCCTGCAGCATCTGATTCCTCTGTTGCAAGAAGGGGACTGGATTTGCTCCCTGGATGCGTAACTTCATATCAGGATATGATGACAGCACAGAAAGTACTTGATAATTTGTCCTGGAAGGGGAGCACTTCCAGTTCAGAGTATTCCCGTTGGCTGGTCTTCTGTGCCTTGGGTCTTTCCCAAATGCTTAGCTGTGGTGGCAGCAGCCCTTCACAGGGAAGGTCTGTATGTCCTCCCATACCTGGATTTTTGACTACTGAAAGCCAGGTTCAGGAGCCAACTCAACACACCCTGTGTCATACAAGGCAATTGTTCGAAGACCTGGGAGTTAACAGTGAATGTACCAAAGTCAGTACTGTCCCCTTGCCAGAGGCTGCAGTGAATAGGTGCAGTCCTAGACATAGCACAGGGCAGATATCACAGTGGACACTGAGAATGCAGTGGGACCATTTGATGGATGACATGGACTAAAAGGTGCCCGACACATCCCTTTTACACAAAACACTGATATGGTGGATGGACCACTGCAACCTCTTGAAGGGCGTTTCATTCTAAGTCCCAGCTCCGACTCAGATTCTCATCTTGGATGCATCAGGATCTGGGTGGGGAGCACACCAGGGTCTTATCAAACCCAAAGATCTTAGACCCAGGTGGAAGCCAAATTACACATAATGTCCCGGAGAATGAGAATGGTTCTATACAGTCTCCAGGCTTTCCAGGAGCATCTGACTCTGGGTCATCTGTTAGTATAGACAGACAATGTCAGTGTTACACATTACATAAACCAAAAAGAGGGGACTCATTCCTACCCGTGTCAGGGGGCAATGAGAGTGTGGCATTGGGTAGTAGAACAGGGCCTGATGTTATCAGCCGTACATCTCCCAGGAGTCCAAGATGTCTTAGCAGCCAAGCTAAGCAAGTCACAGTCCAAGATACATGAATGGGAACTACTGACCTCCATTGTAGATGACCTCTTCACAAGGTGGGGTCATATAGAGTTGAACTTTTTTGTGTCCCCCACACAGCGCAAAACTGCCATGTTTCTGCTCACTCCAGGGCCTGGAGTGTTTTGGTGAGGCACGTTGTCCCTCCCTCTCTTGGAAAGGGCGGTTTCTTTATGCATTCCCTCCCATTCCATTAATAGAGAGTGTTGCTGAAATTTCAAATTGAGGGTACAACCCTCATCCTCATTGCACCTCTGTGGCCTTAACAAATATGGTATCTGCTGCTGCAGCAGCTAGCAGAGAAGCCTCCGGTACCCTTGCCTCTATGCAGAGGCCTGTCATTACAGGACAAGGGAGCCCTGGTCCATCTGAATCTGTAGTCCCCGCTCTTGCATGCATGACTCCTGAAGACATAGCCAGTGCATGGCTTGGGGTGTCACCAGAAGCAGCTGATGTACTGGTTGCAACCAGATAGCCTTCCGCCAGACATATGTACTCTTTGAAGTGAAAGCCTTCCACTTTGTAGGCCACTTCCAAAAATATGGACCCCATTTACTTGTCCTGTCAGTGCGGTGTTGGAATACTTGCTGTCACTGTCATACTTTGGTCTACAGTATTCCTCACTGAAGGTGCATCTGGCAGCTATTTCAGCTTTCTGTGTCCCTGTTGATGAGCATATGGTAGCTCAGTTAGAGGTCTCCCATACCTTTTTGAGAGGTATTCTGCATATGATACCTCCCATCTGCAATCCTGTCCTCTGTGGGACCTCAGTTATGTGCTTGAGAAACTTACTTTGTTTCTTTTTGAGCCAGCCGTGAGTTGTGGCCAATGCTTTTTTTTATGGATAGCATTATTTTTTAGTTGCAATCACTTTAGCTCAAAGGATTTCAGAGCTACAAGCTCTAATGTGTGAGCCTCCTTATTTGATTTTTCATAAAGACAGGGGGTCTTTACATACTAATCCCAAGTTTTTGACACAGGTGGTGTCTGAGTTCACACTCAAACCATCCACCTTCAAGCTTATTATCCTGAGTATGCCAGTCATGGTGAAGCATTGCTTCACACTTCAGATGTACATAGAATACTGAGATACTATCTTGCTGTCACCAAGGACTGCAGAATGTCCTTCTAGCTTTTTGTTTCATTCACCCCGGGAAAGAGGGCTTATCTGTTTAAAAACAGTGCTTGTCCAAATGGCTAGCACATTGTATTGCATTCTTTTAAGGGACTTATGGTAAGGAACTTCCAAGTGCGGTTCGTGATCATTCAACAAGGGGCATGGCCACATTGGTTGCTTGCCTCAGAAATGTCTCTGCAGCTGACGTGTGCTGCAACTACCTTGAGTACTTTGCACTCTAAACATTACAGTCTGAATATTGTTTCTCGGAGACGTGCAGGCTTTGGCCTTTCTGTCCTACAGGGCCTTCTCTTATGAACAGACTACATCAACCTTCCAGTTAGCTTTTGGGACTGCTTGGGACTCATTCCAAAGGTGTGGCCTAAGGAACGAGATTTCTGAGAAGAAGATAGAACAGTTGCGTGCTTACTGTAACAGTAGATCTTTGAGAGAATTTCTTCCCTTAGGCCATGCAGGCCCTCCTTCCTTCCTTCCCCCTTTCTATCAGCTGTAGGGGAATTTGACATCCAATTCTGCCTAGGGAATTTCCATGGCTGCTTTGTTCAGCGCCTGCATCTGCCTAATATCAGAGGTGCTGGAATAGTCTTCTGGTTCCCCAAAAAAGAGTCCTTTGAGCACATTCTCTAATGGGGAACTGAGGAGAGATGGTGTCACCTGTGTTATATAGACACTGACGCATGATGTCATCGTGGGCAGCCACCAGCTAGCAAAAGTTTCTGTGTGCTCCTAGTGCTGATGCGAGTACAGTTCCAAAGGTGAGGCCTAAGGGAAGAGATTCTCTCAAAGATCTACTGTTACTGTAAGTATGTAACTGTTCTTTCAACATCAGGAATCCCTCATTATGCATAACTAATGCAGTTAGCCCAGTAGGTTCAACTGCTGCAAGACTGGAACTTATGTAAATGAAGGAACGTTACAGTGGAACTTAGAACGTAGTTCAAATCTCTGGCTCTTAAGTGGTGCTGCTGCTAACAGTGGTTTCCCTCCGATTCATTTCTCCGCGAGTACTAGCAAGCAGCCCCGAAGATCTGTCTCAGCAACTTTGCAGCAAGTCTTTTATTTTCCTCAGATTTCTGCCTCTAGTGTGTTTGCTTTTAGTTTTTATTAGTGTTGGTTAGTGTTTTATTTTAGTGGTTCTCCGATTCCATCTTGGTTCCCTGGAACCAGAGAAACTTTGCTATTTAATTGTTTTTTCAGTCAGTTTTTCTTTTCTTCGTTTCTGTTTTACTGTGGGTACAGTTTTGAAACCAAAGACAAACTAGTGATTATTTGTAGTTTTATTGTCTTGGTTCCACAACATGGGAACTCTGTCTCTTTAAAGTTTTAAATCTCTTATTTTTGCTAGTTAGTGGTTTTTATTCCCTGAAGGAACCAAACCGCATTTTTGTAAATTTATTTCTGGGAACCGAATGTTCTGCCTAATTGTCTAGTTAGCTCGAAATAAATCTTGAGGGAAACTACCATTAGCAGCAGCACCTAGAAACAGAGATTTGAACTATGTTCTAAGTTCCACGATAACGCTCCTTCACTTACATAAGTTCCAGTCTCTGGGGCAATTGAACCTGCTGGACTAGCTGCATCAGTTAAGCATAATGAGGGATCCACTGGAAGAAACAATATTACTATGGTAAGTAATTTTTTCTTCCCTGCTTCTGAGTGGACAGGGCCCCTTATCAGTTTCATGCACTGCCCTTCAGACGGTTATGGCAGTAAGTGTTCACCAAGTGCCTGTCAGCTGTGGCTGTGTTGCACAAATGTAGGAGCATTAAGGTGTTTACATATCTCAGTGATTGGTTAATCACCTGCAGCTCCATGCTAAATATGGAGCAGTCCAAGGATCTGCCCATCCTGACTTTTCGAGACTTGGGTCTGATAGTTAACTTGGAAAAGTCCAAACTAGTGCTTGAAGCAAGTAATTCTGTTTATTGGAGTGGAGTAGAACGTCCTCCAAGCCAGAGCTTATATACCCCCAAACAGGGCTGAGAACCTCTCCTCCATTGCCCACTTATTGCAGGTTGGGCAGTCGCACACTGCCTGGGTCTTCTGCTGTCTTTCAGTCTCTTCATCTAATGTAGGGTGTGCATCTTGCTCCTGCCTCTTAAAGATTCTTAGGAATCTGCCTAAATGTGAATAGTGAACTGGATCTAGGGGATCAACTGTGACCATAGTTCTGCTACTAGTATTCAGTTTGGTTCATATCCACACAACCCACCTGACCTCCCCTGACAAGGCTTGCTTTGGGTTCCTGTTCTGGCCTGCAGACTGAGTGCTGATAGGGCAGAGCCGGAATACCACATGGGTGGGTGGTAGTAAGAGTCAAAGCCTAAAGACTCTTCCTGTGACTGAGCATGCTCAGTGGGAGACTGCCTAAGGTGTGGATGTGAACTGAACACTAGTTGCAGAACTGTGGTTAAAGGTGAGTAACCTCTATTTAAGTGGTAGGGTTTCTTTTTATCATGTAACTTTATTAAGCTGATGAATGTTGAAATGAAAAGGAAACCATTTAAAATATGCAGTTGTTAAGGAAATAAAGAAATTAACCTTTTTCCCTGGTAACTTCTGTTTTTTTTTCTCTTTAGCTACTAACAGAAAAGAATCAATGGGTATGAAAAAAGATTACAAAAGCAGATCATTAACAAGGCAGACAATGACAAGAAACTCCACTGTCTCCAATTCTACCTCATCTTCTAAACCAAGTCATATAAATAATTCCAGGGTACCAAAGAGACTGAGGAAATCTGCAAAATCTTTGCTGTCAAAAACAAGGCAGAGAAGTCGGTGTAAAAGGCCAGAGCAAAAATCTGTTTCGAGAAAGCTTGAGATGGATAATTTAGTTCTTAAGGAGCCTAAAGTAGTTCTATATAAAAACCTATCAGTTAAAAAAGACAAAGACATGGAGGGACCAGAAAAAGATGTTGAATCGAATGGGTGCTTGACTAGGCATGCAGCAAAAGAACATAAGTTGAATGCTGTAAAGGAAACCCTTACTGATGTAGCAGCTTCTCCTTGCACATACATAACCCGGAGCTCACTGAGAAAAATGGTGGATCTGAAGGAACTCTCTGACATGCAGCTTGAACCAAATACCTTGGACAGTCATAATAGTGGTAACTGTGAAAGTGAGTCTAATGACTCGGAACAGCATTCACATATGGCACATGAAAATCATTTTGTTCCTGAAGCTTTAATTGAAGGGGAGGATGCATTTGAGAACAATGATGTGTGTGCACAAAGGGTGAGGTCACAGCAAGCAAACATTTTAGACCCAGCTGTAACATTAGAAGAACCTGATCCTGTGTGTGAGCCATCTGTAAATAAAGAAGCAGTACCTGATTTAATAAGCTCCTCACCTGTTACTGAACTTGGTGATTGTGACAAAGTAGCATTGAACATACCGGATGTATATCAAGACTATATTGATGCATCCAATGCATCCAGTGAGTGCACTGTAGTAACTGCTGACACTTTCAAGACAAAAGACCATTTCAGAACTACAAAAAGTAAAAAGAAAAGGCGAATCACAAGATATGATGCTCAACTAATTCTTGAAAATAGCTCTGGGATTCCCAAACTGACTCTCCGCAGACGTCGTGATAGCAGCAGTAGTAAGTCAAATGACCAAGAAAATGATCGAATCAATTCATCAAAAATAAGCATTAAATTAAGTAAAGAACATCAAAATGACAGAAATAATTTGTATGTAGCAAAACTTAATAATGGGTTTAATTCAGGAACAGGTTGTAGTTCTACAAAGCTAAAAATACAACTAAAACGAGATGAGGAGAGTGTTGGAGTCAACCAGGCATACTCTGACAATGGTCATGACAATGGTATGTGTTATAATGCACTTCCTCATTTGGGGTCTGGCATGGAAGTAGATGAGTATAGTCAGTGTGATGAAGACTCTACAGATGAATCATCTTCAGACGAGGAGGATGAAGAGGACAGTGAGGAGGAGGAGGAGGAGGAGGAGGAGGAGGAGGAGGGAGGATGAGGAGGAGGACGAGGATGAGGAGGAGGAGGAGTATGATGATGATGACGATGAATTTGAAGATGATTTCATTCCTCTTCCTCCAGCTAAACGATTAAGACTCATTGTTGGTAAAGATTCGATAGACATTGACATCTCCTCTAGAAGAAGAGAAGATCAGTGTCTGAGGCTTAATGCATAAGCTGTAGGACTAAACCTGACCACCATGTAAATAAATGAACTTTCCAATCAGCTATTCCTCATTTGAAAGAACTTTTCTGTAAATTTTAGTGACAGCACTTCTGTATTGTTTATTCATTATCAACATAAATATTGTAGAAAGTGTACAGTATATTGACTCTTCTTAAGTCTGATTTGTGCAGATTTTTATTGTACTTTTTAATAGCCTTACTATGTGCAATTCTATGTTCTGGAAAGAGGTAATGCTTTGTTGTAAAATAAAGGCTAAAACAAAGTTGTATTTAAAAGACGTTTCCAAGCTGATAAAAATACAATTATGTGGCTACCCTAATGTTTTTAACATGGAGGAGGAGCATCAGCTCACTCTTTAAAAATCTGACTAAACGGTAGATTTCATAGTGGCAGAATAATGTTTTCTAGTATATGTTCATATCACCAGCAATCAATTGCAGCTTTGGACTTGTTTGCTAGATGTTTGCCCCTTGAATTTTGTCAGTTTTACACTGTATGCTGTCCCAGACGTACTGTTTGTGGCCTTTGTTAGTAGCAAGCCGTTGGTCAGAAGTCAAAAAGAGTTGTTTTTTAAAAAAAATGCAAAAATGAAAAGATGTGAACAGTTTGCTGACTTTTTAGCACATTATATGTACAAGGGTAGCATTATGCAGAATAAAAGTTTGAAAATGGTGTAGTTATTGCTTGTTATGTAAATTATATTACACACCTTGTATTTAACAGTTTTAAGTACTTTCAGATAAAAAAATCCTTTATAAGAATGATTGGTGCTTTTTGTTAGTCTTTTGTGAAATTATGACAGATCTTTATTGAAATTATGTGACAGACGTGTACCCTTTTCATGTTGAAATAAAACCTATACAGATCACACACACGCACACACGCATATTACATGCTTTATATACTATTTATAACATAAGCTGTGGCTAGAGTATAGAACTTTTTAACATCAAATGATTTCTCGTGACATTAGGTCTTTGGTTGAAATGTACACTGCTACATATATCAGTAATGATTACAAATGTATGATTTGTTCATTTCTTAACCAGTCCTATGATAGTAGCCTAGTTAACTGTAAAAGTCTCAGTCAATAAGTAATCATGTGATGTATCAGGAGACTGATCAGTTCAAAATGGATAGTACGAGAAAGGAGATCTCCCCAAGAATTCAGTTTCTCCATAGAGCCCACTTCTTGGTCTTAGGGATGGAGGTGATAGGACCCCATGCAAGCAGAACTTTTATTGCCTCAGCATACAGAGGTGGGCTTGGTGCCATGCACTCTGATAGCATGAATAGTGGCACCAGTTCCAGCTGCCTTCAGTTCCTTTTATTACAGCCAAGAGTGCTGCTTCGTTGGGGGTCAACAGAACTTCTGGTTTCACCTGCATAGGTCTCAAAATAATTACCTTTATTTTTTCCTTCAAGTATACTTCATTTTCATGACTTTTCAGTTATGCTTATTTTTCTCAGCTTTTGATAACTGTACAGCAAACGTTCAACAAAATGGCAAACATTCATGTAAGGTAGGATGTACCTTTGCTGCTTTGGTGGACTGCCAGGCTTCTCTGGGGGAGTGTCCACTAATGGGCTGTCTCATGCCAGAGAGAATAGACAGTCTTCTGGTGTTGTAAATAGGTTCCAGCTCATGTTCAACATAAGACCCTTGGGACCACTTGACCAGAACCCTTGCCCTTTTTGGACTGGGTGTTAAGTCCTGTCCAGCCCTAATTCTTGAGTTGCTACCGCTACTTGGGGATTATTAGCGATGCTGCTCCATAGAGGAAGCCCTGCTGTTTTCCCTTAGTGGGTGAGTGGGTGGCACCTCAGTCTCCTGATATCCACCTGCCTCTTGGGGTGTCGGACCTAAGTAGTTGGGTATCAGACTTTATATCATGATGGAAGTCCTTCCAGACATCTACCACCTAGCCCAAAACTTGTACTCTGCCCAAGAGGGTTTCTCTTGGGGATTCTGACCTGGTTCCTAGGTCCTTGGGTACATCTTGCCACCCTCTTTGTCCATAAGGTGACACTCTCCCCTCAGCCAAGTCTTTTTCCCCAGACTTCTTCAGTGCATAATCCCCAGCAGTGCCAGTGGCTCCAGATTGGGGACAGCGTTGCAGCATCCTTGGTGCAACTGTTGGTCCCCCGACAGACTTCAACTCCAGCTTATGTGCTGGGGCTGATGTCACCTCCGTGGTGAATGCCTGTGTCAGTCCCAGCCTTGGAGCCAGTGCCAAGGTTGGTGACCTGAATGCCAGCCTCACTGTTGGCTTCATTGTTGGTGCCGTCTTTGGTGTTGGCATTGGTGTCCACCTCGGTGCCATGTATGGTGCTTATCAAGACTCTGAGCTGGTGCTGTTTTTTTCTCTTTTGTTTCCTCTGCTGAATTTTTCCTGTGCATCTGACTCTGTCTTTAAAAAAAAAAAAAAAAAGGGTAGGCTAGAGCTACTTTTCTGCAATCAGTATCTTCTAGCACTTGTTCCTGTGATGTTCAGATCAGTCATTGAGGTGATGGTGTCTGGTGATTGAAGGGCAAAACTGTTCTGGCATCCAACCTGTGTTTGAGTCTCACATTTTGCTATTGGCATGTTGTATGACCCTAGGCAGGTTTCTCGCCCTCCCAACATCGTCCCTTGGGCCTTTTGTCCTCTAACTTTTCTGAGGGGGGGATCTTCTATCCTTAGGATGTCTAGTATGCATTTTAGCATAAGGTTATCCCTTAGTGTAATTCATGTAATAAGGGGCACAGGAGTAACTAAACAGCTTTCCTCAAAAGAGTCCAGGCCTACCACGTTTAGTTAGAAGGAATGTATGTCTTTTCGTACCATCTGTAGTTAGAAGGAATGTATGTCTTTTTTTTCCAACAGTTTCTTTTTTTCCAACAGTTTCTTACTTAAGAGACAAAAGGAATATATTTTAAATAAAGGGGAAGGAAGCAAGAGGGTAACAGGTGGCCCAGTATCTCCCCAAAATGGATTTTCCTTATGTCACTGACCACCTGTGTGTGACTTGTCATTGAGGCAAACCTCTTGTGACCCTGAAGTTCAGTGTTTAGTATTGCTTCTCTCTCATGTTCATCCCCCATGTTTGCCTCCTACTTTGGGTGAGAGATGCTCTATTCCCTCACTTGGAATTCCTTCTCCACCTGGTCCTCCTTACCTATGGTGGCCAGTGGAGAGGGTGAGCAGAATTCTACAGACACTCAGTTATTTGTTAAAACCGTGGTGTGGGGGAAGAGATCCCCCTAAGCATTTCTTTGGATGATAACTGATCTTTCCAGTAACAGTCTTCATGGAATCCCACTTATGAGTCTATGTTTGAAGCATTAGGATCCTGCATGAGCATTTCTTTTGGTCAGGGGCTGACCATGGTTACTGGCTGTGGTGCTTGCGTGACCCCACATGATGCCGCATGCCTGGCAGTACCATTGCCAGCTTCATCACCTACCTTAGTTCTGTTCTTCCCACCACCGACTGTGCACCGTGAGAGTGAATTGTTGCCTCAGTTCTTCAACCCTTTGTCACCATCATCGTGTTGTTTTATTTCTTTCCAGGATGCCCAAGTTGTCAAAAAAGGAAAAAGGGTACACACAGGGCCCTTTTAGTTCAGCTGTGTCTGTGTAGTAATAAGACAAGATCTTTGGAGGTATCTTAGTCATTATGTCACACCTTAGCAACTTCATTGTTGGTGAAGCAGGATCCTCATGGAAGATTCTGGCACCGGGTCAGTGTGCCAAAAGCAAAAATGGCTTGGGCAAAAACTGCGAAGTTTGCTCCCATGATTGACTGGCTACCAAGATTTTTCCAACAGTACAACTGGTCCTGCCATACTGACGTCACCTGCCAATGCCATCAACTTTATAAAGACGTGAGTGGCCCCACTCCCTCCTTAGTTCTTTCCTGCTGTCAACTCCTATCTCATGGGTCTTTGCAGAAGCTCCGTTGCAGTTTGCACCATTTTTGCCTATGCATTTTTCTTTTCATTAGCTTTTAGAATCTCTTTTAAACAAGAAATTCCTTTGCCTCATTTATGTTCAGAGTTACTCCCTCCACATCTCTCTTCCATTGCTGTGGAAAGAAGATTGCATCTTTAGATGACCACAGCCTCTGTGTCTGCTGTCTTGGGCCTGACCACGAAGTCTCTGACTGAACTCTGCCAAAAATTCAACCTCACAACCCTTAGGTGATGCAGAAAGGCTTTGAAAACATTCCTCATGGGACAGCAAGTAGCCAGTTCTGGGCAGGGGTCCTCCGGGGTCTCTCCTCCCAGTCACCAGTTGGTTCTTCATGCTCCCAGGCCTTGATGACCCGAGACAAGTCCTCTGGGAAAAGTGATAAAAAACACTTTGACTGGGACCACTCCCGATCCCTGATGGCTTCTTCTTCCTCCTCTGGGTGTACTCTGGCTGTGGCTGCTCCGATTTCCTACTGATGGCACCTCCTCCAGCTTCTCAGGGAGGCTGGCTGTCAACCCTCAGGTCATCAGCCCCATTGGTTGTTGATCCTCGGGTCATTGACATCAGCCTCTCCATCATTGCTGGACACGTCCCCAGGCCCATGGATGTCAAGGCCCTCAGGTTCTCAAGACCCAATGGATGGCTCGTTGTGCTCTGTGCCAGTGACCCCTCCATCGAGGCATCCTTCTGCCATTGATTGCAACACTACTTTGACCCAGATAACTAAGGTGCATGTGCACCAATTGAGCTCATACAGACCTGGGTCCCTGGCACTCTCTACTGGTCCGTCTACGCCACTTCGGTCTTCTCGGTCTGCACCCCATAGAGTGCCATCGGTCCCTCGCTCGCCTGACCTTGAATTAGAACAAATTGATGCTGAAGAGGAATACCATCCTGACCTCATCCTCCCTGAGGAAGAAGAGGAGGAGGAACCTCTTTCCTCAGATAGGTTCAGGCCTGTTCAGTGAGTGAGGACTCTGTTAAACATACTCGCAGGTCCCTTCCTGAAGAGCCTACCTTTTTCAATGTATGAAGCAGCTGTCCACAGCTATGGACTTACACACTGAGGAAGAGAATGCCACCAGGAGAAACCTGGTGGACTTCTTGGAGATCCCAGAATCTCCTCCTAAGGTCATTCCTCCTAGTCTACCAGCTTTGAGGAATGCTACCACTGTGGTATGGCACTGCCCAGATTTGATTCCTGCCATGCCTAGCAGGGCAGACAAACTCTATCATGTTCCTCAGGGCCTGCCTTCTTATGCTGCCCAACCTGAGACCAAATCTGTGATCATCAGAGTAGCGCATGACAGGTCCAAGGTGCCTATGCACATTAGCTCAGCCCCCCCCCCCCGTGACAGGGAATCCAGACAGATTGACCTTTGGGGTAACAGGGTTTTTGCCTCCTCCACCTTGGAACATCGGTTTGCTAATTATTTATCCCACATGGTCAAGTACCAGGACACCATCTGAAAGAAGGGCAAGGCGGCTGCCCAAGCCCTCCCAGAGGGTTCCCAGAAATGGGTTCGTCAAGTCCTTGCAGGCCACTGAGGATATTAGTAAACCCCTCCTCGGGGCCTTGTATGACATTTCTGATACTGGTGCCAGGGCTGCTGCCACAGGTATTTGCCTTCCTTGGCACGCCTGGCTGAGGGTCTCAGGCTTCGCGGTAGATGTCCAACAGAAGGTGCTGAATGCCCCCTTCAGTGTCTCAAAGCTCTTTGGGCCAGATGTCCAGGGCATCAGTAATGACTTACAAGCCTCTGGCAGGGCTATTAAGTATGTCTGTTTGCTTTGCCATACCCAGTCCAGGAGCAGACAGCTCCCGTTCTTTTGTAAGGTGTCCCACAAGTCCGGTGCAGGCTCCTGTCCCCAAGGCAAACGGAAGGCCGTGTATGCCTTATTTACCCCCTGTTCCATGGTCCCTGCTGCGAAAAGACCCAGGGATGATGAATCAGCCCCAGTGGCTGGATCCACTTCGGCCTGACTCCTTACCAGACCTCACCCTTTCCAGTCCCTGATTTGGAGATAGGGTCTCCCTCCATCTCAACCAGTGGAGAACCATAACCAGGGCCCCGATTTTTCTGCGGTACATCAGAGCAAAGTTCTGCGGCAGGGTTCTCATTTGCCGCAGAACTTCTGTGGCACTCAACACCAATTTCTGCGGCAATTCTGTGGCACAATTTTACCTGTAATTTTTTTCCTTTTTTTTTTTGCCATATCTGACACAATGCACGCTCGTAACACAGTCATTTTATGGGCGTTTGTCACCAAGTTTTCAACATAGCCAGTTTAAGATCTCTGCTCATGAACAGTATCACTGTGATTTTCTTAATCTCTCCCGAACATTGATTTCGCACACCGACCACGCCATTGTGCGCTACATGTGCGAAAACACATTTTGGGTGAGATGAGAAAAATGACAGTAGTACTGTTCATAAGGAGGTGTGATAAAATGGCAGTACTGAAAATCTGGAGTGAAAATATTAAAAATTCTCAAAGTTATGAGCGTGCATAGGAACTGCACAATGCACACTCTTAAAACAGTAATTTTGGGGAATATTTTCACCAAATTTTCAACATAAGGTTTTTGGGAGCCTACCTCATGAACTGTGAGACTGTCATTTCGTTAATCATTCCGGAAAGGTGGTTCCACGCAGTGACTGCGGAACCACCTTTCGGGACTGATTAACAAAATAACAGTGTCACAGTTCGTGAGGTGGGGCCCCAAAAACCTCATGTTGAAAATTTGGTCAAAAAATTCCCTGAAACGGCTGAGATATGCACTAAAGTTGAAAAAAATCCATTTATGCCATTATACAGCTTATCCAACATTTCTTCAGTTCGCGGTCGGCTTTGATGAGTGCAGACGTGTTCCCGGTCCACCGAAGATCGTCGCACTGGGCTCCAGAGGTAAGTATGGGTTGAGGTGGGGGGTGCGGGGGCAAAAGAATCAACGAGGGAAGTTTTTTTTTTGTTTCAGGTTTTTTTTTCTTTTAGACTCACAGGGACTTTGCCACGCTGGGGTGGGCCCCAGCATGGCACCAGGCAGCTTGGGGACAGTGAAACCGATGGGGATTGGGCACCTCGTCAGCAATGGAAGCTTTGACACTGGGGTGGGCTTCAGTGTGGCACCAGGCAGCTTGGTGGGACAGTGAAGCCAACAGGATGGGGTGCCCTGTCGCAACGGAAGCTTTTGCCACGCTGGGTGGACTCCCAGCTGGCACCAGGCAGCTTGGGTGGCAGTGAAACCGACGGGGATTGGGCAACCCTGACGGCCAAGGAAGCTTTTGCCAAGCTGGGGTGGGCTCCCAGGGTGGCATACAGACATTTGGGGGGGCAATGAAGCCAATGGGGGATTGGGCACCCCTGTCAGCAAAGGACGTTCTGCAGGCGGCCGCGAATTCTGCAGGTGACGGCAAATTACACAGATATTTCCGCGGTTTGCCGCAGCCACGGAATCGTGGAAAACTCAGGGCCCTGACCATAACTTCAGATGCTTGGATTTTTTCAGATTATAGAAAGGGGGTGACACTCTGGAACTTGTAGAACAGCCCCTAGAGACTCCTCTGATGCCCTCAATCTACTCTCCGGCCCATGTATTGGTTTTTCGGGAGGAGGTACAGGCCCTTCTGCGGAAAAAGGCTATTGAGCCAGTACCCAGGTGGCATAAGAACAGGGGATTCTATTCCAGGTTCTTCCTGGTCCCCAAAAGAACCAGAGATCTTACTTCAAGATAGAGTTCTTGCAGTAGGTAACACCATTAGGACTATGCCGCCAGTTACTAGGACCCCACGGAAAAATTTCTAGCTAGCAGTCTGTGGCGGGGGGACTGCCCTCCTGATGTCAGCCCTGCCCCTGACATAACACATGGTATAAAGGGGCAAGTCCTCCGGCACCACCTCCATTTTTTCCCCGCTGTTGACATGTGCATATCAGCTCCATGGACACCTCCTGCTTCCAGTTGACCACCATTTTTTTTATGCTTCGTGCAGTTTTTGATTTTTTCTACCATTTCAGGAGTTCATTGTGCATATCTTCTCAGCCGTCTTCAACAACAGAGCAGCGGAAATCGAAGTGTGCATGCAGCAAGCAGATACTGGCAAAGGACGGCCATCCTGCCTGCTTTGCCTAGGTCCCAACCATAGGCCCAATGACTGCCCACACTGCCAGGTTTAACCAAAGGACCCACATACGCCACCTGAATACCCTTAAAGCATACCTCCTCTGACAGCAAGTGACCGCCATGCAGAAGGCCAGCCGGGGCACAGCTCGTCCTCTTCCTCGGCGAAGGACTCCTCCCTCAGAGAGAAGAGGTCGAGTGGGAAACATAAAACTTCGAAGTCTTCAACCTCGGGCTCAAGGTCAGATTTAGCCCCCCTGGGCTCACTGGCTCTCCCAGGGTTACATGTGAGGAAGCCTCCTGTCTCTTCCCAGGTGCACGGCGGGGAGTCTTCTGGGCTCGGCCTTTCTCAAGGCCCCATGTCCCTGGCTTTCCTGACCCACAAGCAGATGCAAGGGTCTCAGCCAGCAGGACAGGCGCAGTCTTCGCCAGGTCACAGCCTGCCACCTGCAGAAGCTCAGTTTCTGGGATGTCCTACAAAGTGTCTGGTTGGACATCTCTAGGAGGCATCTGGACAGCGAGTGTCAGGTAAAGCACCACTCTCATTCCAGGCAGTCTTCTGCTGACACACGGCCTCCTCACATTCTGACTCCATTGCAGAGCCAAACCAGACACCACCGCCAGAACCACCATCTGCTCCACAAGTCCCACCACTAACCCTGAATACCAATCAGATGTCAGGGGATCTGAAGCTAGGCTCAGGGAAGACAATGATCCAGGTGCCACCCCTTCTGCCTTCGCCTCCTCCTAGGGAGCTTGACGTCCGATTACCCAATGCTGGAGGATACTGCTCCACAAAAGCTGACGCCGGATAAAGGTCCACCATTGGACCCGATGCCAGGGGACAACATACTTCAGGGGCCGATGCCAGGGACTCCTAACATCCCTAACTTGACACCAGCCCCCAACCATACCCAGTGGTACCTTTGGCAGAGGTCCAGGCCTTGTTCAACAGTTGGTGGAACACCATCAAAGGGGACTTGTTACCAAGCCTCCGGAGCCAGTTCCCAACCCCGCTGGGATACCGGCCCCAACTCCATCTAGACAGCCTTCCCCCCAATGACTGCCCCAGCCACCCCGATGCCTGACCATCTGCCATCAGGGGATGATGGGCAGGGATCACCCGTACATCGGAGGCATAATCGCCATCCGTCTTCTCGGTCCTACTCCAGAGGTCAGCCTTATACCTCTTTGGAAGGTTCATCTGGGAGTTCCTCCTCCTAAGATTCCTCAGAGGACAACCTGCCCCTACCTTCACCGGACCATAGAAGGGCTCTCCTAGGTCACCTCCAAATTATCCCGCATTCCTGGATAGTATGAGACAAATCCAGTTCCTGAGCCAGTGGGAGACAGAGGAACTGGACCCAGAGAGATGTTGCTTGGCCAAATTCTTGGGATCCACAGCCCCAAAGCCTTTGGTCATACCGCACCTAGTGGAACCTTTCCAGAATGTCACGAAAGTAGCTTGGCAGCACCCTTCCACAACACCGGCAGTCCCTAAGAAGGCTGACCGATTATATTGGATGTCAAGCGGAGAACCTCACCTAAGTGAGCAGCCTAAAGCGGATTCCATGATCCTCACAGCTGCCCATGGTACGGCTCAGCAGCCAAAGCACATGCACTCCCAACCTCCAGACAAGAAATCTAAGAACTTGGACCATCTGTGCTGTAAAGTATATTCTTCAGCCACGTGTTCGGTCAGGTCACTTAATTTTTTGGCCCATATGGTCATGTACCAAAAATCACTGTGGAATAAGGCCATGGACCTGGCCAAGACCCAGCAAGACTCGGACAGTAAGTCCGAATTAATGGCAGTCCTCCAGTCATGGGCTGACTTTGGGAAGCATGTGCTCAGATGCTCGCACGACTCCGCAGACACTGCCACCAGGGCTGGCACCACTGGCATATGTCTGAGACTCCACCCCTTTCTTCTGGTCTCAGGATTTTCAAGGTGCAATCCTTGACACATCTTTTCAGGGCCTGGTCTTTTCTGGACAAGAGGCAGAAAAGCTAATCACGGGCCTACAGGATTCAGAGAAGGTGGTCTCAGAGAACACACAAAATTTACAAATCCAAGCCGGCTGCACCCAGGTGCTGACCATTTTGTAAACAACAGGGTCAGCAAGGAAGAAGACAGCAACACAGAGGGGGTTTTAGGAGAAAGGGTACCCCCCCACCATCTGCAGGGACCCAAGAGCACCAGAGCTCTCTTGTCCATGTTCACCACTTCGGCATGACTTTCTACCCATCCCCCCTCCTCCAGTGGAGTTGCAGGGGGAGGCAGTAGGCAGAAGATTCCCACTCTTCCTCAATGGCTGGTCCAACATCACCACTGATCAGTGGGTACTTCAGATAATGGAGTGGGGTTATGCACTAGAGTTTACGTAGATCCCTCCAGAAAACCCACCTGTGCCCTCCCATTGCTCCCCATCCCACACAGGGCTTATCAGAGCAGAAATCCAAGCCCTCCTAGGCAAGCGAGCAATCCAAGCTGTACCTCTGTCACAAAGAGGACAGGGATACACTACTACTTCTTCCTCATCCCGAAGAAGACAGGGGACCTTCGTCCCATCCTGGACCTCAGAAAACTGAACACTTTCATCAAATACAAAAGGTTCAGGATGGTGACACTCCCAGGATTTCTCCCTGTGCTTCACCAAGGGGATTGGCTGTGCTTCCTGGTCATGCAGGATGCCTACATTCATATAAAGATCCTGCTGTCCCACAAAAAGTACCTCCACTTCACCTTCCAGGGAGAGCACTACCAGTTCAGAGCACTGCCATTTGGCCTTTCTTCAGCACTCAGGGTGTTCTTCAAGTGCCTGGCAGCAGTGGCAGCAGCTCTCAGGAGGCAGGGGCATTACGTCTAACCCTACCTCGATGACTGGCTTCTAACAGCTCCCACAAGAGATCAACTATGTCACTCTCTGACAGACACCTTACACCTGTTCCAGAATCTGGGGGTCACCCTAAACCTTGCCAAGTCATCTCCCCAGCCTACCCAGAGGTTGTAGTACATCTTGGACACTGTCCAAGCGAGGGCCTTCCTCCCCTCAGACAGGACAGATCGACTAAGGGTGCTGGCTCGGAGATTAGCCTCTATGAATCAAGTTCCAGCAAGAATGGTACTGCAACTGCTAGGCCAGATGGCAGCCACGATAGTCACTGTCCCCTTATCTCATGTGCACGTGTGGGTTCTGCAGTGAAACCTCAAGGTTCAGTGGGACCAGAGCTTGAACAGCCAGTCTGAGTCTCCAAGGTGGTAAATCAGACTCTGGAGTGGTGATGCACCTCCTCCCAGTTAGAATCCAGGGCTCCCTTCCTAAGTCACAGTCCTCAGCAAATCCTGACAACGGATACCTCAGGACTAGGATAGGGGGGCACATTTCGGAGTCCACCAAACAAGAGTGACTTGGAACCCTGTGGAACGAGACCTCCACATAAACGTGTTGGAGACGAGAGACGTTCTTTACACCTTACAGGTGTTCCAGATGATTCTCTTGCCAGGGCCTCTGCTAATCCAGTCAGATAACATACCAGTGGTCTTCTACATCAACAAGCAAGGGGGCACACACTCATAGCCCCTCTGCAGAGAGGCTATGAGGGTGTGGTACTGAGCAGTGGAGCACAACCGGGAACTCACAGCAGTTTGTTCCAGGGGTTCAAAACGCCCTAGTTGACAGCCTCAGCCACACTCGGTCTCAGGCTGATGAATGGGAACTACTACAAAATGTAGTAGACAACCTTTTTGGAAAGTGGGGCCTTCCAGAACTGGACCTCTGTGCATCCCCACTCAATGCCAAACTGCCCAATTTCTGCTCGCTAGATCCAGGCCTGGTGTTTTCTGATGAGACGCGTTGTCCCTCTCTTGGGGAAGGAAGTTTCTGTATGCCTTCCCTCTGATTCAGTGTGTGTTGCTCAAATGTCAGGCAGAACAGGTGACCATGATCCTCATTACAGTGTTCTGGCCTCAACAGATCTGGTTCCCACTGCTTCAACAGCTGGCATTGGAACCTCCAGTTCCCTTGCCCCTGTCCCCTTGGTTGTTACTCTCACAGGAACATGCACCTGAATCTTCAGTCACTGCATCTGCATGCATGGCTCCTGCAGACTTAATCAGGGACAGATACGGGGTATATTCAAGGGTAGCAGAGGTCATTGTGGCTGCAAGGAGACCTTCAACTAGGGCCATATATGCCATGAAATGGAAACGTTTCTGCCTGTGGGCATCCTCATGTTTCCTAGATCCTTTTACCTGCCTGGTAAATTCAGTACTGAAATAACTTCTTTATTTGACAAGGGTCTTAGCTACTCATCCATAAAGGTACACCTTTCTGCACTGTCAGCCTATCATGTACCTGTGGAGGGCAGGACTCTGGCTCATTTGAACTTGTCCAAGACCTTTCATGCACATCAAGCCTTCCAGACAGGACCAGATTCTCCCCCGGGACCTTTTGTTTATGTTAGAAAAACTTATGTTGCCTCCCTTTGAGCCAGCCGCAAGTTGCGAGCTACGCATCTTGTCATGGTAAGCGTTATTTCTGCTTAGAGGATTTCCAAGTTTTAGGCTCTGATGTGTAAAGAGCCTTATTTTGTTTTTCACAGGGACAGGATATCCCTGTGCACCAATTATAAGTTTCTTCCGAAGGTGGTGTCAGAGTTTAAGCTTAACCAGGACATTCAACTTCCAGTTTACTACCCAGGGTACTCGAATAAAGGGGAGGCCCTTTTACATATTCTGGATGTTCATAGGTTCTTTGTTTCTGTCTCTGAGTTAGGATACTGTGGTTGTTCCAGTTTTGGTCTGGGCTATCAAGCCAGTTCTGAGACACTCTGGGCTTAGAGGGTGATTAAGTCGTGGTGGGCTCTGTATTTTCTTCTAGGAGGGGGTGGTAGTTGGGGACACTGCTTGTGTAGGCAGTGGGGCTGGAGGGACTGTTGGGATATAACTGCCTCAGAAAGGGACATTACTAGGATTGTAGAGTCTTGCATAGTTACCACTAATAGTGCATAGACTGCTCTGAGGGGAGCAGTGCAGGATTGTAAAGTCATGTATAGATACTGCTAACAGTGCAGAGACTGTTTGGAAGGTAGCGCAAAGATTGTTTAACCATTGTGTGTATCTCGAGGGTTAGAACATTGCTGAGGAGGACAGATGGAGTGGCTTAGGGAGGGACACACCAGAGGGTGGGGGGGTAGTGGAGGTGGTGAGGGTCAGTGCGGGGGGGTTGTACAGAGGGAAGCGGGATGCAAGGAGGGCCAACATAGAATTGTAGGATGCAGGCAGTGGTGTGGATGAACACATTGTGGAGGCTATGAGGGTGTCCAATCTGTAGCAGGTTATGGATCCTGGAGGAGGAGGAGGTGCTGTGGCTAGACAGATGGAGAGGATGAGGGGAAGGGGGCCTTGAGGCAGGAGGAGCTCATCGGGGGAATAATATGAGGGCACCACATGGGGGAGCAGTGATGCAAGGGAAGGGATGGGGAAGGAGTGCAGGAGCGGAACAGACAAGGGGCCTAGCACAAGTGAGCAGGTTAGGGTCGGGGGGAGGAAGGGGCCAAAACAGAACCAAGCAGGAAGGGCAGGATAGGTTTGCTGTGCTGGTGACACTGGTGGAGGAGGAGGGGGTGTGAGACCTCTGGGGTAGGGAGGGAAGGGGAGGGAAATCCACAAGGGTCAGGAGCCGGTCAAAGGAGGGTGAAGGGAGGAAGCATTGCTGATGGGGAGGATGACGGGCAGAATTGGGGGGAAGGGCAGAGGGGAGGGAAGTGGAGGATAGGGAAGGGGTGGGAGACAGGACAGGGGCAAAGGGGGGAACAGAAGGGAAGGAAAGAGCAAGGTGGCATGCTGTGGTAATGGATACCTTGGGAAAAGATTGGGTGAGGGGATGAGGAAGGGGTGTGCTAGTGCTTGGTGATTTCATTATTAAAGAGATCAGATGGGGTGGCGGGGGGAAGGCATAGTAAGATATGGGTGGAGGCTGTATCTGGGCTAACGGCAGACAGGGCGGGGCAGGCGATTCTTACATGCGCAAGGAGGGGCAGGAAGAAACCGCATGTAGTGGTGCATGCGGGCATTAATGACCTGGTGGGGGAGATGGTGGAAGTAGTGAGGAGGAGGTTTGAGGAAGTAGGAGGGCTATGAGAGGAAGTGGGAAAATCAGTGGCCTTCTCAGAGGTGCTCCAAGTACCCTGTATAAGTACAGGAAGGGAAGGGAGGATTGGGGAGTTCAGCACTTGGCTGGGGGAATGGTGTTAGTCTAAGGGATACGGGGTAGTGGGGGACTGTGGCAGAACCTGGGACAATAAGGATCTGTATGCAGGGGATAGGCTGCACCTGAGTGGGGAGGGGAAGGGGGGTATTAAAGCAGTTTGAGGGACAAGCATCAAGGATAGATTTAAATTAGGTGGGGGGGTGTGAGGACAGCTAGTAGGCAGGGATCTGGGGGGAGCTGAGCATGGCTACCCCCCAAGCTATTGGAAAGTTATGTGGGATGGAGACATGAGGGGGTTGGGAGGGACCAGGTTGTGGGGGAAGACAGGTTGGAGGGTGGTCTCACTGAATGCGAGAAGCTTGGGTAACAAATTAGCTGAGCTACAGGCTGTCTTGGTTGTGGGTGGGGTGGACATTGCAGCCATCACTGAAACGTGGGCCACCCAGAACCAGGACTGGAATATGATGATCCCAGGGTACAGGATATTCAGGAAGGACAGGGCTAGGGGGACGAGGGGGGCATGGTGATCTACGTGAGGGAGGGAGGGGATAAGGTATATAAGGGAGGAGGGGTGGAGGGCAGGACAGAGGTCCTATGGATGCATTTTCAGGACTCAAAAAGTAAGACACTAAGGATGGGGGGTAGTGTACAGGCCACCAGCTCGGGATGACCTGGATAGGAAATTGGCCAAGCAGATTAGAAGGGTCTGTAGGAAGGGGAACACAGTAGTGGTAGAGGACTTCAGCCTCCCTTGGGTGGACTGGAACACCCCAACCACCACATGTGCAAAGGAGCAGGTGTTACTAGATGCATTTCAGGACTGCTTCCTGGTGCAATTGCTCCATGAGCCAATTAAGATGGGAAGGACTCTGGACCTGGTATTGACAAATGGGAGGCTGTAAGGGATCTTGGAGTGGAGGACTCCCTGGCTGGGAGTGACCATCACACGATGTGGATCATGCTCAGTATGGGCAGGGAAACCAAGAGGTTCTCTGTACCAGCGTGATCGATTTTAAGGGAGTGAACTTCAAAAGGATGGGGGGAAATTTTGGCTGAGCACCTGGTGAGAATTCAGGCATGCATTAGTGCTAGCCAGAAGTAGGATATCATTAAAAAAGGGCCAGGAGAGGCAACTGAGACTTATCTGAGGGGAGGAAGGCTCCTGCTTGTACCACAACAAGGAGCAAAAGGTATAGGGCAAAGAAGCCAAGCAGGCTGACTCAGGAGGTCATGGATGGGGTGAGGGCCAAGAGAAAGGCATTCCAGAAGCTTAAGAAATCAGGAGGACAAGGGGACAAAGATGAGTACACACATAAGTCCAGGGAGGTTACCAGGCTAGTCAGAGTGGCCAAGGCTTCCAGAGAGCTGAGACTGGCACAAGGAATCAAGGAAGGGGAAAGGGACTTCTTTCACTACATTGGCAACAGAAGAAAGAACAAAGACCAGATTGTGAGGATTAAGAAGGATGGGGGATGGGTGGAGAAGGGGGAGGACAAGGCAGAGGCACTGAATGAGTACTTCTGCTCTGTGTTCACAAAGGAAAAGGGGGAGGGGGCCAGATACCCGATGGGAAGAGTGGAGTGAGCAGGGGGTGTGGGGGTAACTGATAGAATTAGAAAGGATAGGGTGCTGGAAGGGCTAAGGGTGCTCAGGGTGGACAAGGCACTGGGACCCAGACAGCATTCACCCTAGGGTACTTCAGGAGCTAGCGGAGATCCTGGTGGGACCTCTGGCAGACCTGTTCAGTACATCACTGGACACAGGATGCATGCCACAGGACTGGAGGATTGCCCATTAGTAAGTGTGGCCCAAACAGTAATCCCAGTAACTACAGACCAGTGAGTCTCACTTCAATTGTTGGGGAAGCTCATGGACTCAATCCTAAAAGAGAGGCTGGTGACCTTTTTGGAAGACAATGGTCTCCAAGATGATCATCAGCACAGTTTTGTCTCTGGCAGATCCTGTCAAACAAACCTAGTCGAGTACTACAACTGGGTTACCAGGGAGCTGGACATGGGCCATGCAGTGGACGTCCTGTGATTGGACTTCAGTAAGGCCTTTGACTTGGTGCCGCATGGGAGGCTGGGGGGAAAACTGGAATACACAAGGGTGGAAACAAAAGTCAATTGGATCACCAATTGGCTGAGAGGCAGCAAAGGGTGATGGTGGGGAATGCTGATCACTAAGGAGCGTTACGAGCGAGGTGCCCCAGGGATTGATACTGGGACCGGTGCTGTTTGAGATATTCATAGCTGATATCTCAAACAGGATCTGGAATAGAATCAGTCTGTTCAGACGATACTAAGATTGGAGCTGTGGTAGATGATATAGATGGGTGGAGAGGGCTGCAGGAGGACTTGACCAAACTACAGGAGTGGTCGAAGACATGGCAGATGGGGTTCAGTGCCAAGAAGTGCAAGGTCCTGCACGTCAGAGCAAGGAATCAGGGGAGGAAATATAATTTTGGGGGAAGGGGCAGTACAGATGGAAAGCACCGTGGAGGAAAAGGATCTAGGGCTATTAATAACAGGAATTATGAACCACTCCGCTCAGTGCAGGAAGGTGGCTGCAAAGGCAAGCAAGATGCTGGGGTGCATAGTGAGGGGTATCTCCTCCAGGCACAAGGTGGTGATCCTTCCCCTGTACAGGTCACTGGTCAGTCCACACCTAGAATACTGCGTGCAGTACTGGCGTCCATTCCTGAAGAAGGACATCTGATTGCTGGAGGGGGTGCATCATAGGGCAACAAAGATGAGCCAGTGACTGGAGGGAAAATCCTATGAGGAGAGGCTGGGAGAGCTGAGCATATATTCCCTGGAGGAGAGGAGGGATGGGGTGATATGATTGAAATATTTTAAATACTTAATGGGAATAAAAAAGACCAATATGGAAGAGATTCTTCAGATCAGAAGGGGGAAGGACATGAGAAGGCACTGACTGAGATTGGAAGGGGGGAAATTCAGGAGGGAAATATGGAGACACTTTCATGGAAAGGGTGGTAGACAGATGGAATACTCTGCCCAAGGAAGTGGTATCGTGTAGAACGGTGGGGGGATTTAAGAGTTGGGACAGTGTGGGGGGTTGTTAAGAGGAGGGAGGGAGGGGCAATTGCAAGTTGGGCTACGTGCACAATCGAGCAGACTTCGATAGACCAGTAGGTCCGTTTCTGCTGGCATTTCATGTGTTCGTATAGGTCGCACCCGATCTTCCAGAAAGACAGACCAGTTGTTTATCTCCTTTGCCCAACAGATGTTAGGGGCACCAGTGACTAAACAGACTTTGGCCAAATGATTGGTCAATTGCATAGTATTTTGTTACCAAAAGTACGACAAACCTTTATCGGGACCGGTTAAAGGTCTTTCTCCTAGGGGTGTTGCCACTTCATTCGCATCCCTAAGGAATGTCTCTGCAGCAGATCTCTGTGCAGCTGCTACCTGGAGTTCAGTCCATACTTTCATGAAGCACTACAGTCTGGACATTGCTTCAAGGAGAAGAGCAGGCTTTGGCATACCTGTTCTCCAAGGACTATTCTCTTAAATGAGTACCAGTGGTTTGCTTTTTTGCGTTGCCACCACCCTTCTGACCTGGATCTTATCCTTATACTGCTTGGGACTGTGTCCTAATGGTGTTACCTGCTACAAGAGCTCTATCTAGAAGTAAGATAGTACAGTTATGTAAGAACTTACCGTAACAGCAGACCTTCGAGAAGAGCTCTTGCAGCAGGTGCTTTCCCTTCCTCCTGCTCCCGGGGTTTTGTAACTCGTTTTCTCTTGGGGGGGGGGGGATGTGAGAACCTCCTCGGTTCCCCATTCTTATGCTAGCCAGGTCTCTGGTGGGTGAACTGAGGTGGTGCTGGGGGACCGCCCCCTTTATACCATGCGTGATATCGGGGCAGGGCCGATGTCAGGAGGGCGGTCCCCCACCATAGACTGCTAGCTAGAAATTTTTCCATGGGGTCCTAAGGCCTGGTGACATAGTCCTAATGGTGTTACCTGCTGCAAGAGCTCTTCTCGAAGATCTACTGTTATGGTAAGTTCTTACATAAGGGTACTATCTGTGGCCTATTCTAGACCTCAATCTTTATATCCAATATAAAACATTCTGCATGGTCCATCTTCCAGGCCTGCTGCCACTGCTCAAGCAGGGCGAATGACTGCGCTCCCTAGATATGCAGGACACCTAGCTGCATTTCTCTGTCCTCTGCACAGGTGAGTTCTCTGGTTTCTTTTTCAGGGTGAATATTACCAATTCAGAATCTTGCCCTTTGGTTTATCCTCTGCTCCATGGGTCTTTATAAAATGCTTAGCAGCAGTAGCTACTGCCCTTCGGAGAGAAAGCCTGTATGTCTTCCCCTACCTGGATGACTGGCTCCTCAAAGCTCCATCCTGAGATCAGCTCCTGTGGACCCTGGAGAAGACCCCTCAGCTGTTTCACTCCCTGGTCATCATTTTCAACCTGCCCAAGTCTGTTTTGATCCTGTCCCAGAGGCTGTAGTATGTAGGAGTGGTCTTGGACCCAAGACAGGCTGGAGTGCATTTCCCAGGCTCAGGAGGTGGCCCAGAGCCATTATGTTTCTGCAAGGGTGTACTTAAGGCTACTAGGTCTCATGCTACAGCTATTGCCACAGTCTCCTTGGCTAGATTGCACATGTGGGTACTCCAGTTAGCCCTCCAGGTGCAGTGGGACCAATGCACAGATGACCTGGAGCAGCTAGTGCTGGTCTCCTCTCCAGTCTGCAAGGTGCTTCAGTGGTGGATGGACCCCCCCAAACCTGTTACAGGGGTCCCATTCCTGATCTCCTCTCCCCAGCAGGTTCTCACTATGAATGCCTCCAGCTGGGGCTGGGATGTGCACTTGGGTCCCTTTCCAACTTGGGGGACATGGTCCCAGATCGAGAAGTCCCTCCATATCAATGTCCTTGAGATGTGAGTGGTCCTGTATGCCATGCAGGCTTTTCAGAACCACCTCTTTCTGGGTCAGTTGTTTATCCAGTCAGATAGTCTCAGTGTTGTCTACATCAACAACAAGCAGGGGGGAATGCATTCGTACTCCCCTGCAGGGAGTTCATGGGAGTCTGATACTAGACAATGGCCTGGACCTCTTGGCAGTCCATGTCACAGCCATGCTGAACACCCTGGCAGACAGTCTCAGCTGGACTCCATCCAGGATGCACAAATGGGAACTTCTCTCATTCATCTCAGAAGATGTGTTCAGCAGATGAGGTTGTGTTGTAGCTTTTTTGCATCCCCACTCAACACAAAACTGTCCAGTTTCTGCTTGCTAGATCCAGTGCCTGGAGTTTTCTGGTGAGACAAGTTGTCCCTCTTGTGGAGTGGGAGGTTCCTTTATCTTTCCTCCATTTTCTCTGATTCAGAGGGTGCTGATCAAGCTGTAGATGGAGGCACCAGCATGATCTTCCGACACATCCTACTGACCATGCAGATATGGTTTCCACTGCTGCAACAGTTAGCGGAGGAATCTCCATTACTTCTGCCCCTTTGCAGGGATCTGTTGACGCAGGCTCAGGGGACCCTGGTCCATCCAAACCTTTAAGTCCCTTCGTCTGCATACCTGGCTCCTGAGGACATATCCATCGCCTGGTTTGTAGTATCTCGGAGGGTAGCGGGTGTCCTTGTGGCAGCTCGGGAGCCCTCCACTAGAGCCGCATATGCCATGAAGTGGAAGAGGTTTGCCATCTGAGCTGCCAAACATCATCTGGTCCCTTTTGCCTGTCCGGTGAGTCAGATTCTGGATTACCTGATCTCCCTGTCAGACTCCGGTCTCCAGAACTCCTCTCTCAAGGTGCACATTTTGGCTGTTTCTACCTTTCACAAGCCCATAGGCGGTCATACCGTGGATCAGTTAGATATGTCCCATACTTTTCTTAGGGGCATCTTGCACCTGAAACCTCCAATCTGTTCCCCTATCCTGGCTTGGGATTTAAATGTTGTTTTTGAGAAACTGACCCTGTCTCCATTTGAGCCAGCCGCAACTTGCAAGCTACGCTTTCTTTCTTGGAAAGCATCATTTCTGGTTACTGTTACTTTTGCTCAAAGGATTTATGAGCTTCAGGCTCTCTGATGTGAGGAGACATATTTGATTTTTCACAAAAACAGGATCTCTTTGTGCATGAATCCAAAGATCTTCCTGGACATAAAGTCTCCACCACTCATTCACACTAGTGGGACTACACCGGATGCACAAGGACCCATCGGGCTAAAATCTTCAGGAGGGTTGGCGCTGAGGTAGCACACGCATCTTGTGACACAGCTTGCGCTGTGAGTATCTCAAAATTGACCTCCAACCACTTCAGTTCCCTCTTTCCTACCCGTTGAGTGCGCTTCAGTGACGATGTCGCTCGCCTGCCGAGTTAAGTTTTCACATCTATACAACAGCAGCATAGTCATTCGATAGTTGATTAGTATATTTATTAATTTTTTTGTAAGTTTTTTTTTATTATTTAACGAAGAAAGGAAGTCTTCTTCAGCTGGCCTTCGATGGAGTCGACCATGAATGGGACCGGTGACGGTAGAGAGA
This sequence comes from Neoceratodus forsteri, assembly GCA_016271365.2. Classification (NCBI taxonomy): domain Eukaryota; kingdom Metazoa; phylum Chordata; order Ceratodontiformes; family Ceratodontidae; genus Neoceratodus; species Neoceratodus forsteri. The sequence goes on from CM028133.1 coordinate 670,507,184, forward strand.
CTCCGCTTGAAAGCTCTTTTAGCAGCAGGGCTGGGGTCCGGTCCACCACCCTCTTCGGATGGGGGTCTGAGCACGGGCAGTCTGGTGTTCAGGAGGAAGGGCAGTGCTCCCAAAAGCACAAAAGGAAGCGGACGCATTCCTGATTGAGGTCGGTAACCCCAGCACCACTTGGCGTTGAGCTCTTCTTCATCCCACCACTCAAAGAAGAAGCGGTACCACTTGAGGTCACCCTCTGGTATATCTGCACTGAGATCGCTGATAGCAGGGGACAAGAGGTAGACCCTAGCTCCATCGTGGTCGCCTATGGCCCCAGTTCCTAGCAGCTGCGATCCTCAGCTCCTGAGTCCCTCCCTGCCTTCTGGGGGGTCTTCTGGTGAGCAGTTTCATCATTGGGCCACTCTTATGGAGCAATGGCTCCGGTGGTTGTCCCACCTGCCCTTGCCTGTGGACCCAACTCCAGGGCCTTTGGGCCCAGGAGCCGTGGACTTGCGGGTGGAGTGGTTGGGCCAGCCTGGTCATGTGACACCTTCTGTGCCGTCGATGCCACTCCCTCATGCTTTTCCCGCTCACAGGGCTGCGGTGCAGGGGCCAGCACAGGTACTGTCTTCTCGTACTTCTTATCATTCTTTCAGAGCTCCAGCTTTGAGTGTCCCGGTGTTGAGTTTGGGGATGCTGGTCATTTGGCCGGTGCCAGTTGTGGTGCTGCCCTCGGCTCCAGCCTTGGCGGCGCCACTCCCAGTGCTGCGCACTGCGTTGGCGCCATTTTCTGCGTGGGTTCTATGATTTTTGACTCCGATTCGAGGAGTGCCTCTTCCTGCTCTTCTTCCTCCCTTTCCCTTCTATACAATCCCTTCTGGGTTAGTAGGAGACTATATTGAGCCTGATCCTGACCTACGATTAGGGGAGGATCTGGATGAGAATTCATCCTTTGGAGTGGAAAGTAAGCCATCCACTTCAGCAGAGCCTTTGGTTGAGGACCTTTTGGTTAAGTCTTTTCTGAAGAATATGAATTACACCCTTTCTCTTCTGACTTCTGAAGTGGATTCTAGGAAGCTTTTGCGCCTTCAATATCTGCATGTTCCTGAAATTCCTGTGGAATTGACACCACCAGTGCAACCCTCTTTCGAGACTCTTTCACAAATGGTGTGGAACAGACCAACACTCATCCTTCAGTGGCTAAGTCCATAGACAGGAAATACGCTCCCACTAAGAATAGGCCAGTCCTTGCCTCTCAAGCCTTTTCGGATGCCATAGTGGTCTTGGTAGAGAATGACAAAGCCGTTCTTCCTCAGGAATCCACTGCTCATCCAGTGAATAAATCCCATAAAATTGACACTCTGGGGAAGCGAGTGTTCACTGCTGCAACCCAAGGCATGCGTATTGCTAGCTATCAGAGCTATTTCTCTCAGTATGAGTATACCCTCTGGCATTCACTCAAAGAAACCGTGGAGGTTTTTTCGAGTCAGACATTAGCTCAGAGCTTCTTCAGACCATTACTAGGGGCATTGATTCCAACAATCAGCAGCTTAAAACTGCTATGGATGATTTTGACACTGCTTCTAGAGCAGCAGTGGCCGGGATATGCACTCGGAGTCTCTCATGGCTAAGGACTTAGAGATTCACAAATGATGCTTAACAGAGAGTCATGAATGTTCCATTTGATGGTGTTTCTCTGTTTGGCCCACAGGTGGAGCAGGCACTGGAGGCCACTCAGAAAACTAGGAATGCTATTAAGACGACTAGACTGGCCCCTGCCGCCCCTCAGCAGGGAGAAACCGCTGGCAGCTTCATAACTGGCAGTCCTTTCGTGGTAAAGGCCGAGGGGCTTTTAAGATCCAAACCCCTCAGCTACAAAAGAAAACACAGCAGAAGGCACAGGGCCCGAAGGTGCCCTGTGCCACCCTCTGAAGAATGGCCCATGTCCCACCTCAACTGCCCGAGGGGGGCTACCCTTCGGCAGTAGAGGGGCACCTGACTCAGTTTTACAACCAGTGGAAGTCTGTCACAGTGGACAATGGGTCCTCAGGGTAATTTGAGAGGGAGACCCCTCCGGATCGTTCACCCAATTGACAGCCCAAACTGTCTACCACTCAGTCAGACCTCCTTGTTTCCAAGATTCAGGGCCTTCTGGACAACCGGGCAGTAGAAGTGGTTCCACAAGCAGACTGGAACACAAATTCCTACTCACACTACTTCCTAGTTCCAAAGAAAACAGGCGGTATGCGCCCTATTCTAGATCTAAGGAAGTTAAATAAATTCCTGTTCAAAGAGAAATTCAAGATGATATTGCTAGGAATGCTCCTACCTCCGATTCATCAAAATGATTGGCTGGCATCTCTGGACATGCAGGACGCCTACCAACATGTCCCAGTGCACCCAAGTCACCACAAGTATCTACACTTTGTGGCTCTGGGCCAGCACTACCAGTTCAAAGTCCTGCCCTTTGTGCTATCCTAGGCACCTCGAGTCTTTACAAAGTGCTTTGTAGTACTCGCAGAGCATCTCAGAAAACTCGAAAGTCAAGTGTTCCCATACCTGAACGATTGGCTCCTAGGGAGCTCCTCCAGACAAGAGACACAGGAACGGCTTCCAAGTTCCTCACATCCATGGGAGTTCTCCCGAACCTGGAAAAATCACAACTTCAACCCTCTCAACAACTTCTCTTCATAGGAGCTCTCCTGGACACCTCCAGAGCAAGAGTCTTCTTTCCAGAAGACAGGAGAAATGACATTCTCCAGATGGCTTGCTTCATCAAGAACATCTCGGTTCAAGCTCTCTCAGTGCAGCAGATGCTGGGTCTCATGGCATCATCTGTGTTCATGGTGCCCCTGGTTTGCTTGCACATGAGAACCACACAGTGGATACTCAGCACTCAGTGGTCTCCGACTACACATGCACAATCTTTCCACATCAAGGTGACGGAGCCTCTAATGAGGTCACTCACTTGGACTCGGGAGGACAACCTTCTCCAAGGTTTTCCCTTTGCCCCACTGGAGATGCAGATCACCATCACTACAGATGCATCTCTGATGGTTGGGGATCTCATTGTCAGGATCTCCACACCCAGGGCCTGTGGGGTCAGGGCGAGTCCCAGCAGCACAATGTCCTGGAAATGAGAGCTGTCCTGTACGCTGTCTGAGTCCCGAAGGATGTAATCTGTCACAAGGTAATTCTCCTTAAGATGGACAACAAGATTGTGATGTACTACATCCTCAAACAGGGTGGAGCACACTCTTACCCTCTGTGCAGGGAAGTCATGAGAGTGTGGGAATGGTGTCTCGAGCACAAAGCCCTGATCCAGGTGGTCTGCCTGCCAGGAATCCAGAATGATTTGGCAGATCACCTCAGCAGAACAGAGGCAGATCCTCACAAATGGTCTCTTGACTCAAACATCATGCAATTGCTATTCGAAGAGTGGCGTACTCCGAACCTGGACCTTTTTGTGTCCCCACTCAATGCAAAACTACCTCTATTCTGCTCCACAAATCCAGAACCTGGCGTTTTCTGTTAGGATGCATTCAGACTGCGGTGGACAAGACACTTTCTGTATGTATTTCCTCCTCTTCCCTTAATTCAGAGGGTGCTGCACAAGCTAGAGGCACAGAAGGGGTAGCATGATTCTCATCGCCCCATACTGGCCTCATCAGATACAGTTTCTGTTTAGTCAACAGATTATCGGAGGTTCCACTGAGACAACTTCCACTTCAAACAGTCCTCCTGATGCAGTGTCTGGTGGTCCATCCGAACCTGTGATCCCTTCATCTCCATGCCTGGCTCCTGAGGAGATAGAAGTGGGTACATTCAACGTCTCTTAGAGAATCTCAGACATCCTCCTAGTAGCGCGCAAGCCATCCACTAGGAAGACCTACACGGCAAAGTGGACATCATTTTCCATTTGGTGTGTAAAGTCCTCCCTGGACCCTTTTCTTGCTCACCAAACAAGGTGTTGGAGTACCTTCTAGACCTGTCGATTGCAGGACTACAATACTCGATGGTGAAGGTGCAGCTTTGTGTGATTTCACTCTACCACAAGCCTATCCACAATATGTCAGTAGATCAGCTTCCCTTGGTTAAGAGATTCCTTTTTTATCTCTCTTATTTCTACTTCCCACAGCCTGACCTGCCTACATCCAGCCACTGCCTTCAACCCCATTCAGTCCGCAGGCTCACTCACATACCGGGTGGCTTGCACCACACCCGTGGAGGGGATCCCCTTAGTTCCCCCGTGCTGGGCCAGGAACCACTACTGCAGTGCAGTTCCATGACAGGCCCCCCTGGGTGAAGTGTGGCTATTAAGCTGCCCAGTTGTCTGCCATTTTTCCTCTTGCTTTTTTTATCCCTTGAAGTGTGGATGTGCAGTGAAGTCAAGGCACTACGTGCCGACGTCCGCTGCACTTCGTCCCACAAGTGCACCACTCCTGTAGTGCCCTCGATCTCCATTGGGAGCCGCTGCAGCACGATGGAGACCTCAGTCCCTCCCTAGGGAAAGGAGAGCAGTTCTTCAGATGCTCAAACCTTTCCCTTCTCAGACAACCCCTGATGGACCGGGCGCATTCTCGAACCTGGGTTGCCAGTGTGGAGCAAGATGTGGCATCCATCGCCTCAACCCTCAGTGCCACCAGGCCAGCTGGTTATGAGATTCTTTAAAGGTATCCTCCACACTAGACCACCAGTCAGAAGACCAGTAGCCGCTTGGGATATCAACCTTGTGCTAGACATGCTCACCCATGTTTAGCTTGACTGTAGTCTTGACTTCTCTGTAAATGTAGACTACATCTGCTCAAAGCTCCGCCCCAAACTTGGTGCCCTTTACCGACACAAAGACTGCCACCCTCTGGCAACCCGTCATGACCTGGTCACAAAAACTGTTCTCCTTGTACTTGACTATGCTAACATTGTCTACTGCTCAGCCTCGTCAACCTCTCTTGCCAGACTGGATAGCCTGCTCAATTCTTTCTGCCGCTTTGCCTCCTCCTCTCCCCTCTCACTCTCTCACTCACCACTGTACTCTCTACTCCTCTCTCACTCTCATACCCCTTCCCACAAGGCACCAGCTGCACAGCCTCTTCTTCATTGGTAAATTCTGGTTCGGGTCTCTTCCCTCCTATCTCAGCTCATGTCTTTCTCCTGCCAACCCCTCTGAGTATTCCCTACATTCCAGGAATGCCTGAATGCTCTCCCTTCCTTTCCCTCACACTTGCTTAGGCCTAGTGGCCTTCTTCTACCACCTCCCTCACCTCTGGAATCAACAACCTTGTGCCATCCATCACGCCCCCTCCCTGCCCTTAAATTACTGCTTCGTATCCTCCCACTGCCCCCTGCAATTGCCCCCTTCCCTTATGTGCTTCCTCCTACCCCCCCTTCCTAATGCTCTAGCCCCCCTGATGACTCCCCCAGGGGTCTTTGTCGCCTTCCCCTTCTCTCTTTTCCCTTTTGTCTACCTGGACCAATCTCTGTGCTTCCCCTGTCTCACCAGCACGCAGCTCAAACTGTACCCATTCTGTACCTTTGTCTTGGTATGCAGCTGTGACTTAACTTCTTGTTCACTTTGTACAGTTCTAGGTCTTATTCATACATGGCACACTGCACACAGTAATTTTTACTGGCTTGTTTGTACTTCGTGAATATTTTACTGTTGCACTGTATTTTCTTAACTTTACTGTATTGTATTTTTTTGATATTGTACCGTACTTTTATTTTTTGAATTGTGCTTCTGCTTGAACCTCCTCTCTGTGTTTATACCCCCTGGTCACACCTGGAAATGAGCCTAGGCGCAGCGTGCCTTTCCCAGTTAAATTTAAAATAAAATAAAATTTGAGCCTCTAGCAACCTGCGAGTTGAAGTTTCTGACCTGGAAGGCTGCCTTCCTGGTGGCCATTACCTCTGTTTGCAGGGTGTCTGAAATAACATGTTCTGGTCACAGACCCCCCCATACACTGTATTTCACAAGGACAAGGTGGTTCTCTGAACTCACCCTAAATTCCTTCCCAAAGTAGTCTTGGAATTCTACTTGAACCAGCCCTTGGTCCTTCCAACCTACTTTGCAAACTTTCAGAATGAAGGGGAGCATACCCTACATTCTTTGGATGTAAAGAGGGTTTTGCGATTTCTACATCGACAGAACAAAAGAGATTTGCAAATCCAAGCAACTCTGTGTCATTCAGCATGGCCCGGCTGGGTCAGCCTGTTGCCATCAGATGCATTTCAGCATGGCTGGTAGTGTGTCTCTGCCATTACTATTCAATGGCGCAGGTCAAGTTGGAAGCCAGGGTGTACGCCCACTCTACCAGAGTGGTTGCGGCATCTCTGGCAGAGATTCAGAACGTGCCCATTGCAGACATCTGCAGTGTGGCCACTTGGAGCTCTGTGCACACTTTTGTGAAGTACTGCGTCCTGGATGTCCATGCCAGGCAGCGTCCTTCCTTTGGCAGGACAGTCCTTAATGGACTGCTGTTCTGAGTGAGCTCCTTTCTCCTGCTGCCCTTCTTGGGGTTATTTTAGCTCAGTACTCTCCCACTAGTGTGAATGAGTGATGGAGACTTTGTGTCCGGGAAGACATGAAAATTATGTACCTACCATAATTCTTGATCTTCTTTGACCAAGTCTCCACCACTCATTCACACACCCACCCACCATCTCCCGAGCTCACTCATCCTGCTTTTGGTCTTCACTCTCCCCCACCCACCACCCCACCCCATTGGCTGAGCCTGTGAAGACACTGTTGAGTTGACCCTTCTTACACAGGTTGTATGGACTATCTTATTGTCCGGGTTGGGTTGGTTACGTAGGTTAATGTACGCTGCACCTCCTCGATAACAAAGCTACAGAGGTGGTTGGAGGGTCGACGCTGAGACAGCCTATATGGTATGAGCCAACCTCACAGCACCGCACATGCGCTGTCCTACCTTGGCACTGGCACTTCCTGAAGATTTGTGGATACAGATGGGTCCTAGTGCTCCAGTGTAGTCCCACTAGTGTGAATGAGTGGTGGAGACTTTATCCCAAAAGAGCAAGAATTACAGTAGGTACGTAATTTTCATTTTCTCCCTAAGGAGGGATCTGAGTTTACCCTGAACCAATCTATCCACCTACCTGTTTATTGTCCTGACCGTGCCAATCCAGGGGACGCACTGCTCCATACTTTAGATGTGCACAGAATTCTGAAATATCTGCTCCAAACTAAGGACTGCAGAAAAACAAAGCAGCTTTTTGTTTCTTTTGCCCCAGGAAAAGAGGGTGTTCAGGTTTCCAAATAAATGTTTGTCCAAATGGTTGGCCCATTATATTGTGTTCTGCTACAATAAACATGGCAAGGAGTTGCCAGGGGTGATGAAAGCCCACCCCATAAGGGGCATGGCTACCTCTGTGGCCTGTTTCAAGGGGGTTTCAGCTGCTGACATTTGCACTGCTGCCACCTGGAGTACCATCCATACTTTCACAAACATTACAACCTGAACATTGCTTCTAGAGCCCAAGCATGCTTCAGCAGGGCTTTTCTTCAGGGCCTTCTGTCCTAGGCTTTGGTTGGCCTTCCTTCCAGACTGTTCTGCTGCACCTGTAACTGCTTGGAACTCATTCCTATGGTGTGACCTGATGTCTGAGATGCCCCCAAAGAAAACTGAACAGTTAAGTAAGAACTTAATCGTAACAGTAGATCTTCAAGGGGCTCTCAGTCTTCAGGTCTGCCTTCGCTCCCACCATCCCCCTTCTTGGGGTCCTCTGCTTAACATAGAAACATAGACTTTGATGGCAGATGAGGACCACTTGGCCCACCTAGTCTGGCAATTTCCCTACCTATTGGATAAGCTGCAGATCCTAGTTAACCAAAAGCCTACTTCTTCCTACCCCCCACCAGAATTGCCTTTTGTCTGCCCCATGCATTCTTGAATTCCCCCACTGTTTTTGACATGCTATATGCTGGTGTCTTCATCCTTTTATTTAGGCCTGGGCACCTATCTCTCGCTCCTTGGTCCCCCATGGTACAGGTTTGTTCCCTTAGTCTCCAGGGGAAAGAACTGAGGATGGAGCGAGGCCACTCATGCCATTATAGAGTTGATGATGGCAGGTGACATCAGCATGGGCGCCCCCAGTTGTACTGCTGGAAAATTTTCTGTGTGGCTCCTGCTTCACCGACGGTGAAGTTCCCATGGTGTGACCTGATGACTGAGATACCCTCTCGAAGATCTACTATTATGGTAAGTTCTTACATAACTGTTCTTTCTGATGACCAACATCTTGCAAGCTTCTCCTGTCTTGGACCAGGCCACACCTTGGACTCCTTTGGCACCTGCTCCAGCATAGATTAACACACCCTCAAGATCCACAAGTTGAAGTTGGGATGCAAGTCCTTTACCTTTGGAGACCAGCATCAATCCAGGAGGCCCCAGGAGAGGAAGTTGGACCCTTTCCTGAGTTCTCTTATCATTCTTCAAGGCTGGCTGAGACACAGGGCTGTCTTTCCCTTACCATGTTGGAGTTGTGCTGGAGTCCTTGGTGGCAACATTTGGTGGACTGCTGCCTTCTTCTGGGCAGTCAGCTAAGAATTTGTCACATTATGCTTGCAGTGAGCAGCAGACTTCCCTGAGTTCAGGGTTGAGATCTTTGGCCTTGTCCACTCAGGTGGACTAATCAATGCTTGCTGAAAGTGTCACCAGTGCTGTTGTCTCCATTCACGTTGATAGCTCTGCAGGTGGCTCTAGAGGTGGCACCAGGCCTAGTTCTGACATTCCTGATGTCAGCACGGAGCCTGGTGACAGTGTTGGTGCCAACATCTATGTCAGCCAGGATGCTGTTCCTAACCCTTTTGTCAGCTGTGATGCTGAAGAAGGGGATGGCACCAGGCTTCAGAATGATGTTGGCACTAGGTCAGGTGTTGATTTCAACATTAGAGTCAACACCAAAGAAGAGCTTGGTGCCAGAGAGGATGTTCACTCCGGTGTCTGTGGTGGCACAGAGTTTGAAGCCGGTCCCATTTCCAAGTTCTCTCTTGGGCCTGATCTGCTTGTTGACACTGATCATAGCCATGGCCTGCACAACTGTGGGAATTCCCAGCTCATTCTGTGGTTCCCCCCATGGCCACCATTCTGCTACCTTCTACATCATAGGAGTGACAGTAGCAGGAGTCTCTGCTTGATCCTCCCCTAAGGTGTGGGTGTCTCTGGAACTTGAATGTCCATAGTGAGGCCTAGAATCGATAGGCCAGCTGCCTCGGCCACCCCAGTTTTAGAGGGGCCTTGGCAGTATATGGACAGACTGATCTCATATTTCAGGCCTCCGAGCCCTCTCATATGAGACAAGCATCATGGTTTGGTTGTTACCGTAGAGTGATGATACTAGCCGTCTAATAGGGCCCAGTCCAGATTTCTTTCCCCGGTGTGTAACCCAGCCGGGGCCTACTTCTCATCTCCCTTGAAGTCCTCCTCTAGGATGAGTCTTCTTTCCACCTGGCCACCTCAGCTGAGTACATTCTGTACTAGTGATTTATGGGGGAGATGTTGCAGGTGCTAAAGCTACTGGCCTTTTCCAGTCATGATCTTTTCACCCTGCCTTTGCGACTTCATTTTTTTTTTTCCAATACTCATACCTGTGTCATGCCTTCATGACCCAGAGCAGTGAAAGAGGCATCAAGGGTTGTGTGGAGGCATCTCTTTTCCACCACCAGGGACCTCCACATCCAGTATCATGCACCTCCCATGTCCGAAGAGGCAGTACATCACCCCACCTTGGGGCTTCAGGTGCTGCTGATCTGGACTGGGACAAAGTATACTAGACTGACTGTCCTCCCAGTCAAGACTCTGCAGGGTTCAGTGCACAAGGTAAAAAGGGTTTCACCTCAACATGTACTATTATGTGCATCTTGGTTCATCAGGCCCACATGGCAGCCATTGATCACTGCCTGTGTATGCAACTGCACACCATACTAACTGTGGTGCCTGACCATAAGATAGTCTGGAATCCATCAACAGTTACACCGAAGATTTACAGACAGTGCTGCTCCTATCGGGGGCATCTTACAATACCAAGAAAATGTCTTCTAGGCTGGTTGGATCAGCATTCTGTATTAGATGAATGCTGTGGTTTTGCCTATCCTAACTAGCGCTTCTGGGAACGTTAATATAGTTTACTTAGCCACACTCTGGCAGTTCCACTGGAAGGCGATGATCAACCTGATGTCTTTAAGTTAAGCTCTTTCCACCACCCAGGCAGATATATCCCCCGACTCTGACCTGTGACATCAAATCCTTCTTTCCCCTGGAAGTACCGGTCACCTCCTTTGCATTCTGCTTGGGATTTTCTCTGTGCCATAGGGTAACCCATGTTTTCCAAGTTGTTTTAGTGTTGTTCGTGGTTCTTTTGATTCCATCTCCAGACCAATGATAGATCGCAAGAAACCTGGATTTCAGTTCTGCATTCGATGCTGCCAGAATATGTCAGTCACTGATCCACATGACACGTGTTTGTACTGCCTGGGTGGGCAATACGACGAGCCGGGTGCGGCCCTTGTTTTTCCTTGCTTCATGAGTTCCTCGAGGATAGAAAGCTCTGTATCATGCTGGATCAGAGCTGTGGCTGCTGCAGTGGGCACCTTTTTTGCCTAGGTTCCCACCTGGGGCCAGAGTCAGAGGGACTGTCACGGACCAGTTCCGCGATATGTGCAGGTCCCTCCAGACTGTGGGGGAGACCTCTGCCAACCGTGGTTCTAGATAAGATCAAAATCAAGAAATCTTCTCACCACTATCACCAGTCATGGGATAGGAGAGATCATGGTCGTCCCAGTCCCTTGATTCTCCTGACTGCTCAGCGGCTGTTCAGCACTTCTTGGCCAAAGGGGCAGGTCGAGCAGGTTGAAGGCTCTTCTGCTCTACTGTTGAGCCAGACAAGCTTTACATCAGTTGACCAAGCCATCAAGATTTCTCTTCACCTGGTTGAATCACTGTCAGAGGAGGCTTAGAAGTCAGCCTCGCAGGCCCTGGTGTTCCCAGTTCTCACTCAGGAGGATGTGGATCAGTCGCTGATCCCAGTTGACACTACCAGAGACAAGCCTTCACCCAGGGTTGGGTCAGATCTTTGATGGTCTCGCTGTATAATGTGGGTAGTTGCATTATCTACAGCCAACCTCAGGAAGACCCCGCTTATTGTCAACTGGGTGGTCAGCGGTCAAGGTCACAGTAGAGGCATTTGTGCTCTCGCTCAACCAAGAGGCACCTCCATTGACACTCCTCATCCTCCTTATATTTGGGTGAGGAGAGGCACTGAAGGAAGATGCATTGGTACTGTGAGGAGTTCCTCTGGCAGCAGTGGGCCATCACAGGGCAGGGCTCTATCCCAAGGACTTTTGGTCCCCTGGCAGCTGCAAGTGGTTGCCCCACCAGTCTGGGTTCAGCAGGTTCTTCTCACACCTGCTTCTCTGCCAGTTACTGTGGCGCTGCCACTCCAACAGCCACCAGTTGGTGCTCTGACCAAGGAGGCCGACCGCAGCTTGCCAGTTGTCGGTAATGGCTACACTGGGTGATAAATCCCAGGAGGATGATGGCAAAGAGCCATGGGCTGACTTTGAGAAGACATCAGATGACTCATTTCAAGAGTCCATGGTCTTCTCTGGGGCTCTGCTCTTTGATCGTGTCTCAGTTGAAGAGCCTTCCACCAACCAGAAGTTGGTGTCCTTTAGTGCGCTGCTCCAGCTGATCATGGAGTCCATGTCCATCCATTGGAGCCATTCTAGAAGAAGGCCAAGTACCCTCTTAGAGACATTGTGGACCAGGATGAATCTCCAAGCATCGCTTTCCTGGTGGTTGAGGCCATCCTGGGTCCAGCCGTGGAGCTGTGGCAGCATCCATCATCCTGCCCAGCACCCTTGGCCCATATGGTTCACTAGTATATGGTCCCTGTGGGCGCCCTTTCTGAGTTTTCTGACCACCCTTCAGCCAAAGGCTTAGTCACAGATTCAGTGTTCCATATGTTTGTACACCAGGGGAACATGGACAAGCCTCTGGAGAAGAAGTCCTGTAAGTTTGACCACGACGCATAAAAGATGTAAACTGTGGCTACCCTGGGTCTATCAGACTATGTTGTTACAATAGCAAATTATGGGAATTCCCTGGTGGGAATGTTTGATATCCCCCTTCCCCACCTCCACTCAGAGCATCGGATAACACTGGAGCTCATGAGAGATCACGGCCAATCACTGGCTAAACAACACCTCCAGACAGCCTTGGACATCAGTGACTCTTGTGTCCATGTGGTGGCAGTGACTGTCTCTGTCCATCGCAGGGCTTTTGTACACTTGTCCACCTTCGCAGCCGGGCACTGACCTCTTTGTCCCCAGGTTGGAAGGGGCATCTCATGAGGATTGAGAAGTCCAGTGCCACCACTGGCTCTGTGACCTTGTCCCAAAAGGACCAGAAAAAAAAAAAGCAGAAGAAACAGGCTTTCCAGTTTGTGTCCTTTCAGTCACAGCCTCCCTGGCATCATCCCCAGCAGGAGAAGTTCTAGGAACGTGGATATGGTGAACTTATCCACACTGTGGCAGTCTTCTTTCCCTTTAAATATCACCAGAATGTCTTCAAGCTAAGCTCCTCCCACCCACCTGGGTGACATCCTCATCGGCTCCAAACCCTGTGACGTCAGATCTTCTTTTCTGCTGGAAGACTAAGGTCTCCTCTTTTGCAGCCCTGTGTGCGCAGTGTAGGCCAGTATGTTCTTGATTTTCAAGCATGTTTTTTCTCAACACAAACCAAAAAAAAAACACGGCATGCGATGAACCTTGATCCAGTCCTGTCTTTAAGAGGTGTGTCACCTGCAACCAAAAGATGTACCGAATGGACCCGCACACTTTGTGCATTTACTGTCTCGGGGCAAAGCACGACCTGCAGGCTTGTATGTTGTGCAAGACTCTTTTACCTTCCTCTCTTGAGGATAGTTATGACTGCCTCTTCTTCAGTTTCCCAGATGAATGGGCCCCTTCCATCCACACTAAGGGTGCCCACAAAGGAGGCAGTATAGTGCAGTGGTTTAAGGCTGTGAGCTGGAGACCTGGGTTTGAATCCCACATCCCCCACTTGCAAACTGTGTGACCCTGAGCACATCACTTAATTTTTCTAGTGCTCCCAGGTCACACCTGTAAACATACAAACATATGAACATACGAAGAAGCCAGCAGAAGAAGGCCATTTGGTCTATTGAGTCTGCTCATATTACAGGGTCCACAGATTGAGCTAATGCCCCTGTCCTCACTCCTCCCATCCTCCCTACCCATGATCTTTACCTTCCCCAATGCCTGTCCCAGCCTCTCTTAAAGCTGCCCACTGTCTTCAAAGAGATTACCTCTTCTGGCAGAGCATTCCAAGTGTTCACCACCCTCTCTGTGAAGAAGTTTTTCCTGACCTCCCTCCTAAACCTCCCACCCTCCAGCTTAAGACCATGCCCCTCATGTTATGGTTGCCACTCAGCTTAAAGAGACTCTTCTTATCAACCTTATTTATCCCTTTCAAGTACTTAAAGGTCCCAATCATGTCCCCTCTCTCTCTCTCCTGTCTTCCTGGGAGTACATGTTCAGTACCCTCAGCCTCTCCTCATATGTCTTACCCTGCTGACCTGCTATCATTTTTGTATCCCTCCTCTGGACCTTCTCCAGCAGGTTAATGTCCTTTTTGAGGTCTGGGCACCAATACTGAACTCCATACACTAAATGCAGCCTTACCAGTGACCTGTACAAGGGCAGTATAACCTCCTCTCTTCTACTACTGATCCCCTTAGATATGCATCCCAGCATCTTGTTTGCCTTTGCTGCTGCTTTCTTGCACTGCATGGAATGCTTCAGGTCTCTAGTGATCATCACTCCCAGGTCCTTCTCTTCCTCTGATGCAGATACTCTGGACTCCACCCAGGTAGTACACTGTCCTAGGATCCTTGACTCCAATATGTGTAACTTTGCATTTCTTGGCATTGAAGCCAAGCTGCCAGATCCTGGACCACCTCCCTAGCTTTGCCAGATCTTCCTGTAGGTCCTGTATTCCTTCAACTGTGTCCACTCTCCCACAGAGCTTGGTGTCATCTGTGAATAGGCACATTTTGCCCTTAATGCCATCTCCAACGTCATTGATGAAGACATTGAACAATACCAGCCCCAGCACAGAGTCCTGTGCAACCCCACTGGTTACCTGTCTTGTGCTAGATAACTCTCCCCCGACAACCACCCTCTGGGTTCTGTCCTTCAGCCAGTTTTCCACCCATCTGGCCGTCTTTTCCCCAACCCTGAGATCCACCAACTTCCGGATCAACCTTTTGTGGGGCACAGAGTCAAAGGTCTTGCTGAAATCCAGACAGAAGATGTCTACCGCTTGGCCCCTGTTTATTGTCTTAGTGACACAGTCAAAGAAGTCAATCAGGTTTGTTTGACAAGATCTCCCCCAATGAACCCATGCTGCCTCGCATCATGGACAACAAACAAGCTTCAGCTTAGTGTGTCTCTCCTGGTTAAAAAAAAAATAAAGTCATCTTGGTGGCTGTGGGCTCAGCCTCCCAGCTCACAGCCCTGGAAGAGGTGACAGTGGCACAGGCCACAACAGTTTCATCCTCTGTGCCTGCACTGCTTCCAGTTGGCACCAGTGTTGGGGCTTCATTTACCGGTTCTTTTAGGGACAAGTGCCAGTCCCTACAGACCCTTTGAGAGGACCCTTCCTGAGGGGGCAAACCTAAGAAAAACAAGGGAACCCATTGTCGTGGGATCAGGAACGAGCATGCTCTTCCCGTTCCTGTGATTCCCTCAACTGCTCGATGGCTGTTGATCTCTTGGCCTCAGCCGAGTCTTCCCTGGTCAAGTGTTAGGCTACTAGCTAAATGATATCACCATCGGGCTTGTTGATCATAACGCAGACTGACCAGCTTGTTGAGATTTTTCTTGACCTCGTTGACCCATTGTCAGAAGACATTGAGAATGACTTGAATTCTAGGATTCCAGTCCTTTCATCCCTTTCTCAGGAGGGGCAGATGAAGCCAGCTGAGCTGACTACCTCTTTCCAAGAGTTACCCCCTTTGGGGGTTTCATGGAAAGACCCAGTCCATGTCCTGTACACTGCGCCTCCTCCTGCATCCCCTTATCGCCGATGCTCCCATCATTGATAAAGATCGAGATCCTGGTCTTGGTCGAGATGTGGTCTCAGGAATCTTTGCGTTCCTGTGCTTGTCTTTCAATCAGGAAGCACTGGCAATGCTCCTCTTTGTCCTTAGATGATGAGAGGCTCTGTCTCAAGTTGCGTCGCTGCTACAAGGAGCTCATGTGGCAGCGATGGGTCCTTGGCAATGGTAGGCCTCTTCCACAGGCCCCAACACTTCCCTGCTCTCCTCCTGCCTGGCCTGTGGCCCTACCAAGTCTGGTAGTGCTTTTGCCACTTTCTCTACCAATTCTGGTGGAACCACTGCCCAAGCAACCCTTACAGGGGGCTTTAACAAAAGCCACTTTCCCAGCTACTGGTCTTCCTGGTCAACTGTCCTTTCAGATCACCTACTTGGATGTGCCTAGGGTGGTTCATGTGGAGAAGCAGATGAGGGCAATATTTCAGAAATCTTTGGACTCTTAGTGGTCCTCTATGCAGTTCTCTAGGACCCCAGGATTCGACTGTGAGTCGAACAAAGAGCTTTCTGCTGAGCATGGTAAAGTCTCTTTTGGGGCTCTGCTCTGACTGATCTGTGAATCAATGGAGATCCCACTGGAGCCAGTTCAGAAGTGGGTGAAGTACCCCCATATTGAGATCCTCGACAGGGGTGATAACCCTGGGGTTGCCTTCCCTGTGGTGGCAATCTTTGGTCCTGCAATGGAGCTTTGGAAACACCCAGCTTTGTGTGCGGAACTTTTGGTCTGCACAGTCTGCAAATTCGTGGTCTCAACTGGGTCTCTTCCCAGCTTTTCAGATCACCCCTCGGCCAAGGGACTGGCGGCAGATGCCATCTTTCCTAAGATGGGAAATGGGAACGTGGACAGACCCCCCCCAAACAAGGAATCCAAGGAGCTAGATCACACAGCAAAAAAGGTCTACACTGCCTCCTCCCTGAGTCTTCAATAGGTGAGTTCTGCCTTGATGATGGTCAACTTCAGACACGCTCTCATAGGTGTCCTGGACCAGGCCCTTCCCTGCCTTCCTGCGGATCTGCAGTCGGTGGTCAAGATGATCAGAGACCAGGGTTGCTCTCTAGCCAAACACCATCTTCAGACTGCCTTAGATATCAGTGACTCCTGTGCCTGGTCTGTGGCAGCAGTGGTCTCTATGCATTGCAGAGCCTGGCTGCAGATTTCCACCTTTATGGTAGATACCCAGCACAAACTGATCAGTGCCTCCTTTTTGGGCACTGACCTGTTTGATACAGGGGTGGATGGACACCCCACTAGGATCGAGAAGTCCAGTGCTGCCCTGGACTCAGTGACATCTTCTCAGAAGGACCCCAAGGGACAGAAGACAAAGAAGGCTTTTCAGTTTCAGTCCTTTCTGTCCTCGCAGTCCAAATTCCAGCAGCTCTAGCCAGGGCCATACCAAGCCTGGCAAACTAAAGCTAAGTTCACCAGTCAGGGCACAAAGGACCCCAGTGGCTGGGGCAGTGGTGCCCCTCCAGCGGCCAGTGCCAGCGCCTCCTCCAAGGTTGCACAGTGACGGGTTGGGGGCTGCCTGCCTCCTGCTCGTTAGATCCCTGCCTCAGCTGCCCATGGGGGTTGATTTTGCTATTTCAAACTCCAGGACATCTTACTGTATTCTGACTTCTGCAGTATGCTGTCACCATAAGACTGCCTGGGAGCCTAAACGGTTAATAGAACCTATGTTAATCATGGAATATTAGGCTTGAGCTCGGTTTTTAAACCACTGTCCCTGGTAACAGTCTACAACCGTCAGATTCTTTACTCCGCTTGCCTAGTACAGACGCCTTGGAGATCCCTCCTTCATCTTTCTTGAAGATTGTATTTTGCTGGTTTTCTGAAGTAAAAGTGTATTTCTGTTCAATTTTAAAGCACTGGCCTTGAGTTTACAGGTAGATTAGTCTAGATTTAATGTTATTCCGGTAAATTTTCTCGGTTTCTTCTTGGGTCTTTTAACCAGGAGGAAACTAGTTGTTCATATTTTTAACACTTTTAGTTTTACTTTTAAACCCTTTTTGAGTCCAGTTGATTATTTTGTGTAGAAACCGGGGTAACTCTCATTTTTTTCCTTGGTTGCTAAAGTGACTGTCAAAGAAAAAAAAAAAAGTATTTTATTGTGTGGTGGTCTTAAACTCACTAGATCCCACTGTTAAGGGTTTTGGGTGGTATGTCACTACCCAAGAAAAGAACTGGACCAACGGGTTTTCAGCATTGTACAGAGTGTGGGGAACCATTTGCTAAGACAGACCCTCCCTTAATTTGTGTTCTCTGCCTGGGATTTGATCACTTAAAGGCAGATTGTGATATTTGCAAAAATTTTCCTCCGTCGTCACTGGATAGGTGCTTGACCAGACTGAAGGAAAAAATGTCCAAGAAAGCTGTTGATACAGCTATGGAAAAAGCTTCTATTTCTCAAAAGGAGAAGTCTAATGAACTGAGTGAGCAGCCCTCTGACCAGGGTGATGGCTCCTCAACAAAAAAGAGAACCGCTGAACCAATAAGTTCTGCTAAAAAAAGAAAAGAGAAGCACCCAGCTAAGGAACCGCAACTGACGGTTTCAGCGGTTCCTATCGCAGAAGCTATAGCTAGTGCCATAAGCCTTTTACAGGCATTGCAAACCGTTACCACGATATTGGTTCAGCACCCCAGTTCATAGCTGTCAGTTCCAGATTCGGGTCCCTTTCCATTCCTGATTTACTGGAACAATCAACTGATGTTTTCCCTGAATAAGACAATTATGATGATGAGGAGGATGACTTTGGAGAACCCGTAGAACCAGAGGTTTCTCCTGATCCCCATGGCACTGATTCACTGGATAAGGCAGTGGAAGATTACTCTACCGACTTTGCCTTTATGAAGCAGGTGGCACAGACCCTGGACCTTTCCATTCAAGAGTCAACAGAAGAGGAGGAGGAGGAACCAGATTATATGGAAATGATGGATATTCCAGCAACTAAGAGGCTTTTGTTGCCCATCCACAAATCATTAAAAAGATAAGCCACAAAAATCCTGCAGACACCAATGTCCATTCCCCCAGTGGACAAGAGGATGGACAGGAAGTATTGGGTAGCAAAATCAGGAGCTGAGTTCCTTTTTGGACATCCTAGTCATGAGGGAGTGGTGCAGGCTGCTGCTTGTGACTAGGCAGGAATCCTTTTGGCAGCACATCCTCCTGAGAAGGATTCCAGGAAAATGTATTCCATAGCAAAGAAATCATACCTGTGGGCTTCTTTAGCCATTAGGCAGGCTACCTACATGGCTTATGTGTCCAGGTACCAGACCAGAAAAGCCTTTGGAACACAGTACTTGAAATAGCCAAGGCATGTCCTGGACCCATGGCATCCAACCTATCAGAGGCAGCTAAGAGGGGCATTGAAGCTTCTAAGTGTCAATTTCGCATGGCAGTGGATTCCAATGACATTGCAGCCAGGAAAATGGCTACCTCAGTGTATCTGAGGTGATTTCCTTGACTGAGAGAGACAAATTTGTCTCAGGATACCCAGACAAAAGCACTGGATTTTCCCTGTGAGCCCACATCCCTGTTTGGGAGCAAACTGAGGCTTACATGAAAATAATGGCTGACTGCAAGGTAGCTTACAAGAGTGCTGCTGCCAAGGAGAAGACAGCAACACCCCAGAATTTCCAAGGGGGGGTAGAACCAATATAGATCCTTCTTTCAACCACAGGCTCTGCCTTTCTACCAGCCCCAGAGGAGATATTTTAGAGGCAGAGGCAGAAGGAGCAGCAGTAGAGCTGGCCCCAACACTCAGACTAGTGCTCAGGCTAAGCAGACTCCCGAAGAAGTCTGCCAGGGTCACCTTCCCACTCCCAGTAGGGGGCAGGCTGGCTCACTACCTTCAGGCCTGGGAATCTATCATCACAGACAAGTGGGTCCTGGATGTAGTCGGCCAGGGTCTTGCTCTCAGTTTCAAGTTTCTGCCCAAATTGAGCGAAAGACTATTCAGACTTGCCAACCCATCAGAGGCATCTCTGTTAGAGGAGGAAGTAGCAAAGCTCATTCAGGGCCACACAGTAGAACCTGTCCCATTGCCCCAGAAGGGAAAGGGTCTCTACTCAATATACTTCCTCACTCTAAAGAAAACGGGAGTGGCGACCCATACTTGATCTCAGATATTTAAACAAACACTTGACAAGGCCAAAGTTCTTAATGGTCACTCTGACCACCATCCTCCCTACACTTTGGAAGGGAGACTGGCAGGCATCTCTGGATCTAAAGGATGCCTACTTCCATATTCCCATCAGGCAATCACACAGAAAGTACCTCAGGTTCAGATTGCCATCAGGCCATTACCAGTTCAGGGCCATGCCTTTCGGCCTGACATCAGCTCCAAGAGTGTTCACCAAGTGCCTGGCAGTAGTGGTGGCACATCTAAGGAGGCAAAGGATTACAGTCTTTCTATACCTGGACAACTGGTTTGTGGTAGGTCAGTATCCTCAGCAGGTAAAGCAGGCACTGACCACCACGCAAGATACACTGGGGGCACTGGGTTTCCTAGTAAACCAGAAAAAGTCAGTGCTGACAGCAGTTCAACTCCTGGAATTTATAGGGGCAGAACTGGATACTTGGAAATGAAGAGCCTTCCTCCCTCAGGGAAGGGCAGACAGGCTGATTCAGCTGGCAGGCTGTTTTCAGCTTCATACCTGCCAGACCAGCGAGGCATTTCCTCCAGCTGTTAGGGTACATGACCACAGCAACAGTATCAGGATCAAGATTACAAATGAGGGATATTCAGTTCCACCTCAGGGCTCACTGGTCTCAGAAAAGAGACTCCCTGTCAAAAATGGTACCAGTCATGGGAACCCTCCTTCAAGCTCTGCAATGGTGGCAGGAAAAAGTCAACCTCAGGGAAGGTGTCCCCTTCCTCCAGCCAACAGATGCCTCCCTCCTAGGATGGACTGCCCATCTGGGGGAGCATACTGCCTATGGTGCCTGGCTTCAGCAAAAGTCATTGCTTCACATAAACCTGCTGGAACTCAGGGCAGTTTATCTGGGCAGTCAGTCCTTCACCTCTATGCTACAGGGCAAAGTGGTTCAGGACCAAACAGACATTACAACCACAGTGTACTACATCAAAAAGCAAGGGGGCACAAGGTCCTCCCCCCTGTGCACAGAAGTCATGAAGGTATGAAACCTGGCTTATTCCCTCGGAATTTCCCTCTCAGCAGTCCATCTCTCAGGGAAGGACAATGGCCTGGCAGATGCCCTCAGCAGAATCAATCAGAACCACCACGAGTGGTCACTAAACATGCAGATTTTGCAAGTTGTGTTCAGAAGGTGGGGCACCACAGAGGTGGACCTCTTCGCAACCCCAGACAATCACCAACTGCCACTGTTCTGTTGCAGGCCTCTGGCAGTGGGCACAGTACCACTAGATGCACTTCTGATTGACTGGACAGGGACATTTCTGTATGCCTTCCCACCATTTCCTTTGCTGCTCAGAGTACTGAACAAGCTCAGGGTTCAGCCAGCAACAATGATCCTCATTGCTCCAGACTGGGCCAGTCAGCCTTGATGCTCACTGCCACTGATCTGTCAATATCCAGACCAGTCTCCCTGCACAGGAGGCACAACCTACTGACCTCCTCCCAGGGCAGAGTTCTGTACCCCAGTCTCCAGTCCCTCAGGCTCAGAGCTTGGCTGTTGACCTAGAATATGCTGACCTACACCTCTCTGAAGGGGTACTAGAGATGCTCAGGGTGTCTGGAAAACCTTCTACCAGAAAGACCTATTCATCTAAATGGAAGAAGTTTTCTATTTTTTTGCGGACAGAGACAGATAGACCACCACCAGGCTGGCTTACTAGTAGTCTTGGACTATCTGGCACACTGGCATTCCCTGGGCCTTTGACCCTCCACTCTTAAGGTGCATTTAGCAGCTGTCTCTGCCTACCTTTCTGCTGGAAAAGGGGCATCCCTGGCTGCCAGCCAGGTATGCAGAAAGTTTTTCAAGGGCCTACTGCACTTGCATCCCCCTCACAGGGAACCCACACCTGCATGGGACCTTAACACATGCATAGACCAGCTAATGCAATCACCTTTCAAACACATGCCCTCAGCAGAGCTTAAGTATGTGACATGGGCACCAGTGTTCCTGGTAGTCATCACCTCAGCTCGGAAGATCAGTGAGCTCCAGGCCTTGTCCATAGAGCCAGACTACATAGCAGTCTACAGGGACAAGGTGGTCCTTGGGACTAATGGGAAGTTCCTCCCTAAGGTGGACTCAGACTTCCACCTTAACCAGTCCATGACTTTGCCAGTCTTCTTTACTTATCTTTCCAGTTCAGGAGAACTCAGACTGTATAGTCTTGATGTCAAGTGAGCTATAAGCTACTACCTGGATCACACAAAGGGACACAGGCAGGATAGGACCTAGCTTTTCCTGACCTATGGAGAAGAGGGGAAGGGCAAACCTGCCTCAAAGAGGACCATTGCCCATTGAATTGTTTCCTGTATCCAATTTTGCTACAGCAAAGTGGGTAAAGAGCCTCCTGTAGGCCTCAGGGCCCACTCTACAAGAGGTACACCTGCTTCTATAGCAGCTGCAAGAGATATCCCTTTGTTAGAAATCTGCAAAGCAGCTACTTGGAAAACAGTTCACACCTTCACCAAACACTACAGCCTGGATACTCAGGCCAGAAGTAATGCCAGGTTTGGCACAGTAGTACTGCAGAGCCTGTTTCCTAAATAGGTTCTCTGCCCTCCTCCAAAGGTACTGCTTGGGTAGTCTGCAAAAGTCAGAATACAGTAAGATTTCCTGGGGTTTGAAGAAAAAAATACTTACTATATTAGTCTTGTTTATTCCAAGGGAATCTTACTGAATTCTGAGTTCCCACCCTTTCTCCCCTGCTAGAACCTATAGGCAATGCAACACAGCTGCCCATGCTGTTTGGAACCTGTAAGTGTTTCTTTTTTGGGCCTAGTGATTTGAGTCTTAGTTTTTCCCACATTTTAAAATAGAAGGGGAATAATTGGTGTTGGGTGTTGTCAATTGGTTATTTAATCATTAGTATAGTTTAGATAACTTGTTTTTTTGTGCATGCTCCGTAAGAATCTGATGGTTGTAGAATGTTTACCATGGACAGTGGTTTGAAAATTGAGCTTGAGCCTAACATTCCATGATTAACATAGGTTCTATTAACTATTTTGGCTCCAGGGCAGTCTTATGGTGAGACCATACTGCAGAAGTCAGAATATAGTAAGATTCCCTTGGAAGAAACAAGATTACTATGGTAAGTAATTTTTTCTTCTCGCACGCCTGGTCTGCCATCATTTCGGACAAAAGGTTCTAGAAGTGGTGGGTTGAGGACTGCCTCTCAACTTTAAGGTTCTCCTGTCCTACTGATCCTCTGCCCCACAGGAGTCTCTGGCATCTCAGGACAGACTGTCTGCCCTCCGAGAGGACATCAGCCAGCTCCTAGAAAAAGGAGCTATAGCCCATGTTCAGGATGCCATGATTGGCCAGGGCTTTGTGTCCAGGTATTTCCTGGTCCCCAGATGGATGGAGGGGAGGTTTAGTGCCCCATACTGGATCTTCATGATCTGAATCTTTTTCTTAGGAGGCGCAAGTTCAGGATGGTCACTCTGAACCAGATAATACCATCTCTGCAGCAGGGAATGAGGTTCCACACTTTGGACCTCCAGCATGCCTTCTTCCACATTCCAGTCCATCCATCCCACTGGTGGTACCTTCTGTTCCACGCAGAAGAGGTTCTTTACAAGTTCCAGGTCATGCCTTTCTACATCTCCTCAGCCAACAGGGTCCTCACCAAGTGCATCACAGTGGTGGCAGACTTTCTGAGGCACCAAGGAGTTCAAATTTATCCATACCCAAATGACTGGCTGATAGCCGGCTCATCTCGTGAGGCAGGGGAGCGCTCCGGGGACCTGGCCTTCCAGACTTGCTCGACCTTGGGTCTTCTGACCAACCCCGTCAAGTCACAACTCAGCCTCTCGCAGGTCATCCACTTCATTGGGGCAGAGCTCAACTCCTTTCAGGTCAAGGCTTAACGCCTAGTGGACTGGGTGGCAGATCTTCAAACAACATGAAGTCTTGCTGTATTCTGACTATTGCAGTTAGGTCCTGCCTTTCAACTGCCCTGGAGAACAAAGGGTTAACTTCTCTATGCCTTGCATAGAACGTTCATCACGAGCTCTGTTGAAGCCCCTGTCTGTTGTTGTTCAAACTGCAACCGTCAGATTCTTTACTCTGCCTCACTGAACAGTCGCTCTGGAGATTTCTCCTGGTGCTCGGTTCAAAAGTCGGTTGAAGTGTCGGTTTTCGGTCGGTTTCTACTGAATTGTTGTTTCCGTATAGTTGGTTCAAGTCTCTGTCTGTGGTACCATGAGTACTAGATAGGTTTTTATTCTGTTTTCTGTGTGGAACTTGTAAACTGTGGATTGGTTCAGCTGAACCAATCAATTTGAGGTAAAAACTTGTGCTTTACTTTAGAGTGTGGTTACCAGTCCATATCGGTTCTAAAAAAATGGATTTTAATTACGTTTTTTTCCCAGACCCGTGACACGGTCAGGAACCGATAGGGGAGTCTTGCCTGGTGGATTGCCGAAAAAAGGGTAACTTTTTGGTTAGGTTGGCCATGTCTGAGAAACCCAAGAAAAAGACTGGGCCACTGGATTTCAGCACTTCAGTGTGTGGGGGGAGGTCTTTGCTAAGGCTGATCCCCACACCACCTGTGTTTATTGTCTGGGGTTTGACCACCTCGATTCAGACTGCCAAATTTGCAAGAATTTTCCCAAATCTACCCTGGAAAAGAGATAAGGTAGACTGAGGGAAAGAGAGGCTGAGAAGTCCGCTGACCCGGATGGCCAGCCCAGTTTGGTTCCGACCGAACCAGAAGGAGTGCCCTCTGACCAGGGCGATACCTCTTCGGGCAAAAGGAGAGCCGATTCCGAGGAGTTGGTTCTGACAAAAAGAAAAAGAAAAGACAAGTCGACTGGTTCGGACCCAGAATCTCATACTCCAACCGCCGATGAGATAGCCAAGGCGATTAGGATTGTGCAATCGCTTAGTTTGGTTCCGACCGAACCGGCACCATCAGGCAGGGGCTCGGTTCAGTCGGTTCCCCCGGTTCTGGATTATACTTTGGAAGAATCTTATGAACCGGAGTTTGAGGAGGAGGGAGAGTATGAGGATGATTATGGCGATGGTGAAAGTCTGGATGTGCCTATTGACCTGGACATCTCCCCAGACAGACCTTCAGGTGTTTCTCCTCCTAGGCTTTCTGAGTCCCCTTCACACTACATGTTCTACAGAAAAGTGTCTGATACCCTCCAGCTTCCTGTGGAGGAAGCAGTAGAGGATCAGGAAGAGCCTGATTATGTTGAGATGATGGACATCCCAGAGTCCAGGAGACTGTCTATTCCCCTCCACAAATCTTTTGGGAAACAGACACAAAAAATTCTTAAGTCTCCTAATTCTATACCTCCTGTGGACAGACGAATGCACAAGAGGTACACTGTCTCAGGCTCAGACATGGAGTTCCTTTTTCAGCAATGCAGCCATGTTGGGGTTGTACAGGCTGCTGCCTGTGATAAGGCAAACATTCCCTTGGCATCACACCCCCAGACATGGACTCCAGGAAGATTGATGCCATGGCAAAGAAACAATACATGGCAGCATCTTTGGGACTTAGGCAGGCTAACTATATGGCCTATACAGCCAGGTACCAGAAGTCCAGGTGGGACACTGTACTTGCTCTGGCTAAACAGGCTCCCGCCCAGCTTACCAAGGAGCTGGAGCAGGTGGCTGCAGATGGGATTGAGGCATCGAAAGTACAGTTTCATGCTGCTGTGGACTCCAGTGATGTATCATCAAGAGTCATGGCTACATCTGTGGCTCTTCGGAGAATGGCTTGGCTCAGATGTACTAGCCTCTCACAGGATACCCAGGCTAAAGCCATGGATTTTCCTGTAATTGGTAATTCTCTGTTTGGGGAGCAGACGGAGAATTACATGAAGAAAATGGACAACTATAGGACCACTTACAGGAGTGCTCAGGCCAAAGAAAGGCAAGCAACTCCTCAAAGGCAGCAGTCCAGGAGCAGGGGCAGGCCTTTCCAAAGGCCTTTTTACCAAGCTCAGGCCTCTTCTTCTTCCTTTTCGCAGAGGGGGTTCTTTAGAGGGAGAGGCAGAAGGGGGATGAGCAGGCCTGCATCCACCCCTCAGTCTAAAGTCCCTGCCAAGCAGACACCCTGATGGGTCTGCCTGGGTCGATTCTCCTATACCAGTAGGGGGCAGGCTGGCCTACTTTGTCTAGGACTGGATGTATCTTACATCAGACAAGTGGGTCCTGGAAGTAGTAAGCCAGGGACTGGTTCTCAGCTTCAAAAAATTTCCCAAGATGAGAGCCAGATCTTTTCCACCTGCAAATCTCTCAGAGATTTCTTCTCTCCTTGCTCTCAGAGCTATAGAGAGAGTTCCCACCCTACACAGGGGCAAAGGATTGTACTCCAGGTACTTCCTAACCCCTAAAAAGACTGGAGAGTGGCGGCCCATCCTGGACCTAAGATATCTGAATAAACATCTTTTAAAGCCAAAGTTCAAAATGGTAACTCTGGGAATTATCCTTCCCTCTCTAAGGCCAGGGGACTGGCTAGCCTCCCTGGACCTCAAAGATGCCTACTTTCACATTCCCATCAGGTGCTCCCACAGAAAGTACCTCAGGTTCGAGTTGCCCTCAGGCCACTATCAATTCAGAGCAATGCCCTTTGGCCTAACATCAGCCCCAAGGGTCTTCACAAAGTGCCTGGCAGTAGTTGTTGCCTTCCTAAGAAGACAAAAGATTTCCATTTTCCCATACTTGGACGACTGGCTCATAATAGTTCAGTCTCCAGACCAAGTCAAGTCACATCTGCAAGTGACCCAGCAAGTGCTCACTTCTTTAGGATTCCTTCTCAACCTACCAAAGTCAGTTCTCGAACCAGTGCAGCTCCTCACCTTCATAGTTGCAGAACTGGATTCGGTAAAGGCAAGAGCATTCCTTCCTCTGGAAAGGGCAAGGACCCTTATGGAACTGGCCTCTTCATTCACCCTTCAGGTGTCTCAACCAGCAAGGCATTTCCTTCAACTACTGGGCCACATGGCAGCCTCCACAGCAGTGGTCCAGGGAGCAAGATTCCAAATGAGGGACATTCAGTTCCACTTAAGAGCCTTTTGGTCCCAAAGAAAGGATTCCCTTACCAAACTAATCCCAGTGACTCGAACCCTGATCCAAGCCTTGCAATGGAGGCAGGATCTGGACAATTTGAGACAAGGGGTTCCATTTGCCACTCAGTCTCCTCCAGTGATACTCACCACAGATGCTTCCCTGCTGGGCTGGGGAGCCCATTTGGGGGATCTTACCACCCAAGGACTGTGGCCACCTCAGGAATCTCTGCTTCACATCAATCTCTTGGAACTCAGAGCAGTGTTTCTGGCACTGCAAGCTTTTTCCAAATCTGTACAGAACAAGGTGGTTCAGCTCAGAACAGACAACACCACCACCATGTGGTACATCAACAAGCAAGGAGGCACTCAGTCTGTGGCCTAGTGCACAGAAGCAATGAAGTTGTGGTCCCTGGCTTATTCCCTGCAAATCTCTCTAATAGCAGTTCACCTCCCAGGGAAGGACAATGTCCTAGCAGATGCACTGAGAAGAATATTCCAGGGCCATCACGAATGGGCCCTGGGTCCTCTGGTTTTGAAAGTGATTTTCTCGAGATGGGGCACTCCAAAGATAGATCTTTTTGCAGCCCCAGACAATCACCAACTTCCTCTCTTTTGTTGCAGACCCCCAGTCTTGGACTCAGTCCCCCTGGATGCTCTGATTCTGAACTGGGAAGGGAAATTTCTGTATGCTTTCCCCTTCCCTCTCCTGTTCAGGGTGTTAGTCAAGATAAGGTCACAACCATGCAAAGTGATTCTGATTGCTCCAGACTGGGCCAGACAGCCATGGTATCCCTTGTTGCTGTCCCTAACAGTCCGCCTTCCCCTGTCTCTTCCCAGGAATTACAACCTGTTAACATCCTCTCAGGGGAGGATTTGGTACCCAAATCTTCAGTCTCTTAACCTCAAGGCTTGGCTCATGAAGAGTTAGAGTTTGCAGATCTGTGTCTTTCCCAAGGGGTTCTGGATATCCTTAAGGCTTCTCGAAAGCCTTCCACAAGAAAGACTTACAACTCCAAATGGAAAAGATTCAGCATTTGGTGAACTAAGAAGAATATTTCTCCAGACTCTGCTGAATTGCCTACGGTTCTGGATTATATGGTCCATCTTAATGGCCTAGGCCTCAGACCAGCTACCTTCAAGGTACACTTGGCAGCTGTTTCTGCTTTCCTGTCGGTAGGCAAGTCTTCCTCTCTGTCATCCCATCCTGTATTCTGTAAGTTTTTCAAGGGATTGCTTCACACCAATCCCCCCTTTAGGGATCCTGCTCCTTCTTGGGACCTTAATGTTTGCATTGCTTAGCTTATGCAACCCCCTTTGAGCCTTTGTCCTCAGCAGAACTTAAGTACTTGACTTGGAAAACTATGTTTTTGGTAGCCATTACTTTTGCCAGACATATCAGTGAATTGCAAGCCCTGTCAGTGGAATCTGATTTCATGTCTTTTCACAGAGATAAAGTGGTCCTTAGAACTAACAGAAAGTTCTTACCTAAAGTGGTTTCAGATTTCCACCTCAACCAGTCTATATCTATCCCTGTTTTCTTCACTGACCATTCCTCCTCGGGAGAGAGGAGACTACACAGTTTGGATGTTAAAAGAGCCCTTAGCTACTACATAGAGCATACCAAGGGTCACAGGTTTGAATCCCTCCAGTTGTTCCTCACTTATGGAGAGGTTGGTAAAGGCAAACCTGCCACTAAGAGATCTATTGCCAGGTGGATTGTTTCTTGTATACAATTCTGCTATAAAAAACTGGGTAGAACTCCACCTTCAGGCCTGAGAGCTCATTCCACAAGAGGTACAGCTGCTTCCCTGGCTGCTGCCAGGGATATTCCTCTCTTAGAAATTTGTCAGGTAGCCACCTGGAAAACAGTCCATACTTTCACCAAGCATTACTCTCTGGATATCCAGGCTAGGAGTGATGCTCGATTTGGCACAACAGTACTTCAGAGCTTATTTCCAAAGTAAGTTCTGTCCCTCCTCCATGGAGGTACTGCTTGGTAGTCTGCATTAGTCAGAATACAGCAAGACTTCATGTTGTTTGAAGAAAAAAATACTCACCTTAGTAATTATGTTTCTTCTAGTGGAGTCTTGCTGTATTCTGACCTCCCCCCCGCCTCCCCTCTCAGAACCTAGTTTTTGGGATGTGGGTGGGCAGGAGCAGTGTTGGCACCCTAGGGGTGTCCTTTTTACACCCTCTTTTTTGTTTGGATGGAATGTTGTGTTTTGGATGTGTTTTTGGTTTTGGGTTTCCTGACTTGAGTCTTCCTTTGAAACCAAAAACATTATATATTTGCCAGTTGGCTAGTAAAAATTTTACAGTTTCCACACAGAACACCTAGTGAGTTTTTGCTCGTAAAGATCTGACGGTTGCAGTTTGAACAACAACAGACAGCGGCTTCAACTGAGCTCGTGATGAACATTCTATGCAAGGCATAGAAAAGTTAACCTTTTGTTCTCCGGGGCAGTTGAAAGGCAGGACCTAACTGCAATAGTCAGAATACAGCAAGACTCCACTAGAAGAAACATAATTACTAAGGTGAGTATTTTTTTCTTACCTTCTTTGTCCAGTCCTTTCAGGTTGGGCATCTGCACCCTACTCAGGACTTCCTGCAGCTGCTAGGGTGCATGGTGTCCTGTACCAGTATGGTCTGTTTGGCCCACTAGTGGATGCACCACCTGCGGTGGGAACTGGCCCGCCAGTGTCTCAACACCATGGTCTCAGTGCCTAGATAACCTGGACCAGCCAGTTACAGTGATGCAGCCAATATGGGATGCCATCAAGCAGTGGCTCATCCTGGAACATTTCAAGAAAGGAGTCCCATTCATCTACCGAGCGCTGATTGTCACTCTGATGACCAACACATCTTTGGTGATGGGGAGTGCAACTGGGGACCACATGGCCCACGGGCTCTGGACCCCAGGGATTCTCATTTCCACATCAGACTATTGGAGCACCTTGTTCTGACAGCATTGGTTGCAATCATCTTGGGTCAGATCATGCAGGTCCAGACAAACAGTACCATGACCATGTACTACTTCAACAGGCAGGATGGAATGCATTCCCTCTGGTTGTGGTGGGAGGCTCATTGCACCTGCACTCTCGTGTGCAGCTTAGGTGCCATTCTCCTGGTGATTCATGTAACTGGAGCCTTCAACCAGTTTGCAGACACCCTCAGCTAAGTGGGTGAGGTGTCTCACGAGTGCATCAGGAGGTGGTGGACCACCTGATCTTCCAGTGGGGCACTCTCTTGGTCGACCTGCTCACCTCCAGGGAGAATGCAAAGCTGATGTGGTTCTGTGCCTGCCCTACATAGTGCGGGACACTGTTAGGGGATGCCTTCATAAGGCCCTGGAGCCCAGGGCTCCTTCACACCTTCCCTCCTGTTCCCCTGATCCACAGAGTGCTGGTCAAGGTGCAGAGGAACAAAGGTGTGGATAATCCTTGTAGCCCCATACTAGCCGCACCGGTTCTGGCACCTAGATCTCCTCAGTCTTAGCAACAGGCCTCCATGACGCTTACCTCTACGCTCGAATATGCTGTCTTGTTACAAGGGGAAGGTCTTGCACCCAGACTTCAGTCCCTACACCTGACAGCCTGGTTCCTGAGTGGCTAAACTTCCAGGCTTTAGGTCTCTCTGAGGAGGTTCTCCGTGTTGTGGAAGCCTCCCAGAAAGAGTCAACCCACCAGTGCTATGCCTTCAAATGGAAGTGCTTTTCCATTTGGTGTCAGGTGAAGGAGCTATACCCCCTGTCTTGCGCCTTGGCCAGCATTCTGGACTACCAGTTGTCTATCTAACAGGCCTGAGGTCGACACCCTCAGGGTGCACCTGGCAGCCATCTCTGCATACCAGGCACAGGCTGGTATGCTGATGGTAGTGCAGGAGAAGGTGGTTGGGTGCTTCTTTAAAGGCCTTGACCACTTGTCCCTGCTGATGCATGAGCCACCATCACCACCATCTTGGAACTTATTGCTGGTACTGACAGTGCTCATGGTCAAGTCATTTGAACCAGTGCACAGGTGTGATAGCTCTCACCTGTCATAACAGACTGCTTTCTTGGAGGCTATCACCTCTGTCAGAAGGATCAGTGAGCTCCAGACACTCTCTGCGGAGTGTTGTTGAAGCACAGGTCAAGAAGCATAGGAAGACCAGGAGTGGGTATACAATTTGCAAGTAGTTTTTTAATTTTTCCAATAACAGTAAAATAAAAAGTAAAATTGTTCATTCAAAGGCAGTACAAACACAGAAAACAAACTCCTTCATCTGAGGATATCTCTAATTTCAAGTTTCAGTCTTGCTCTCTCTCTCTCTCGCAGAAGTATTGCTGCTCTTTTTATAAGTCTTTGTCTGGGAACTCGTTAAGATGACATCCTGGGCTGTTTCTCAGAAAATGTTCTTGTCAGTTTTGTACCCTGCTGGTACAACAAAATAATACATGGTGTCCCAGAACTGACTTTTTGTTTACAGCTCTGCTAAGAGTTTGCAAACCAGTATCTCAGGTTAACTTCTTGAGCTACAAATAGTGTTTTGCAACCATTTCAACAATATAACTATATACATTTTCACACTAAGGGATCCCATCTTCACATAAAGATCCACACATATTTTTTCAAATACATAAGGGGGAAGAAAAGATACAAACAGCACCTGAAGGCAGAGAGATAGTGGGGGGAGGGACAGCAAGACCATCGGGAGTGGCCAGTTTCTAGGTCTCACAAGAAAATTTGACTTTGCAGTCAGACAGACAAGAAACAGAACAGAAGAAGATAAAACAGATCCTTGCTTTTTGACTCTTTCTACATAACTAATCTTTCTACATAACAAATGGGACAAGGACTCATTCAACCCTGTCACATATATTT
Source organism: Neoceratodus forsteri (assembly GCA_016271365.2). Taxonomy (NCBI): domain Eukaryota; kingdom Metazoa; phylum Chordata; order Ceratodontiformes; family Ceratodontidae; genus Neoceratodus; species Neoceratodus forsteri. Next base: position 670,538,352 of record CM028133.1, read on the forward strand.
TTTTTTTTATAAAAAAGATTCTGTGGGGGTTTTAACCCAAGATGGGTGGTTAGGGGATTCAGAGGCTCACTCCACACATGCTGATATAAATCTAGGGGGTTCTGTTATGAAGGACGATGGTATTTCTTCTTTTCCATCTAGAATGAACCTATTCAGTCCTCTGGAGATATCAGTAGAGTCTACTAGTTCACTAGTGGATAAAGAGGAGCTTAGGTGGATCTCCTGAGAAGGTTTTTGAAAAAATGGATAAAGAAGTACAGAATATCCAGCTAGATCAGGATTTTTTTGTTCAGTGCCTGATATTATATCTAAATATCCAATTAAGGCTTTAGCCCATCCGGTGATGTCCAATGTCGTGCTGTTAGAAGCCTATAATGGTATTAAAGTAGCCCTACAAAATCTGTCACGTGTTTGCTCAGAGAGGTTTACTCAGCTTGAGCAACAAATTTCAGAGCTGGTAGAACAAAATAAAGTTTACAGAAGAACTAAGCATAACTTATCATTCTCATCATTAATTATACCTGAGACCACAAAAGGCAAAAAAAGAACAGGGACAATTAAGAAAAAAAGGAGGAAAAAACTCACTAGAAAACCCAAAAATAATAAACCCAGGAAACAGAACAATAATATGCCCATAGGCGAAAGTAAGGAAAAGGGAATTTTCGCAAAGGCAGAGATTAATGTCCAAAATATGTTGGTTGGGTTATCTGTGGCTCAAGAAAATCCTTTCCCATTGAATAAGAGGACAACTGATAAAGGTGCTGAGAGTAGGTGAACACTAAAAGAAACAAGTCCCCTAAAAGAACATAGATTGGGGGGCGTTAACCCTATACTGAACCTATGGACTACAACCTTAGAGAATTCTATCACCACAGATCAAACTAAACCTTTTGCTAGATGTAACCCACTGCTGTTGTTAGAAGATCCCTGTCTTTTTGATAAAGAAGAATCTGAGGCCTATAATTTAATATGCACAGGTAATGAAGTAGTATTTAAACTAGACCAGATGCATGTTAAAGATGATGAAACTAATGCATCACTGATGAACTTGATAGCTCACTTGTTAAGAGCTGAACTGGGGTTTTCAGAGGTGGCTGTTGCTCTTAATTTTGTGTCTGGGGATACCTTTAATCCTGCTAAACCAGTTTATTTTATGTTACCTAATATGGATATGGCAAAACAGGTGTGGGCAAAGCAAGGTCTGATAAACTCATTGGGGATGTTGTTATCATCACTGGTTACTTGGGCCACAATTTGGAAATGTATTTATAACGGGGCAAAATCTGAAAAAATATTATCACGTGATGAATTTGATTCCACTCTAGCTCAGTTGAACTGGGAGTTTGGAGTGATCCCCGTATGGTATGTATTTTCTATTTTTGGAACAGATATATTAGAAGGATTAACCTCTGCTAATTTAGCATCCCATATCAGGGTGATTCTCTCAGCTATTACTAAAATCCAAATACATACTGATGAACTAGCTCAGGCTGAAAGGGTCTCAGAGGGTAAAGGGGGAACTCAGATTAATTGTTTTACTCATTCTGCACAATTATTGGCATTACTTTTAGAAAATAGGCTTATATTGGATGAGTTGTGTATCTACGTGGTGGCTCTGAATGAGTGGGAGGCCCAAGCTTCTTCTAGACTAGCTGTACCATGACTACAAACACTTCGAAGTCAAGACCACGATATATCATCAGAACTTGACCGGGGGTTAATAAGTACTGGCATTTGTAATGTTCTTAACTGGAACATAGCAGGAATTCATAATAAACATGCAGACCCACAATGGATCAGTTTTGTCTCTAGATTTGAAGCCATTATTTTTCAGGAAACATGGGTATTAACACAGCCCTATTTTAATGGCTTTGAATCATGTTATGTTCCAGCAACTAAAGGGAAAGCAAATGGGAGAAACAAGGGAGGTTTAGTAACCCTGATAAAGATCAGGGATGGACTATGGGTATTAAAGAGTTATTCCCCTACCCCAGAAATTCATATGGTAGTAGTCAATTGGGATTCTAGTGTAGTATTGATTGTGAATATATACAATCCCCCGAGCTTCCACTCTCATCCTACATATGATATTTGGTTTAAATTATCTACGGAAATAGAGGCAATTACACAATTAAATTTCGTAGATATTGTACTATTAGCAGGAAATTTTAATGCCAGAATAGTGAATTTCAATAATTTTCTGGTTTTACAAGAACAAATATATATGGTAGACCTTGAACATAGAAAACAACAGATATGGTACTTAAAGAGGCAGGGAGATGTTTTTGAACTTTTATTATGGATAACAATTTGTTGATTCTTAATGGGAGATTAGATGGGGATCAGGAAGGGGAAAGTACCTTTTTTCCTCCAGTAGGAAGGAGTGTGATTGATTTTATACTATGCTCTCCACTTAGTTATCAATCTTTTAGGAGATTGGAGGTGGTTATGCACCCACAAAGTGATCATGCAGCAATTTTGCTTGCTTTTAGGATTGATGATACTAAAGTTTCCTCATCAATAAAATCAATGGCGGATGTGGAAATACAAGGGAAAATGAGATTGAGATTGAATATTAAAACTATGAATGGGGTATCAAACCTAATTTATTCCCCCAGTTTCCCCCCCTCTTCTCAAGCGTAGAGAATGATACTAAAAGTGAACAAATTAACCAGTTATTGAATCTAGGATAACAACAAATAAATAAAGAGATATATTGTACAAATATGAGCAAGCATAAGTCATCATCTTGGTTTGACATCCAATATGTAAGAAAGAAATGAAATTTGGGGAGGTTCATTAGGCAAGCAAAAAACAATACGACAAAGAGGGCGATGTTAAAATCAAATAAAGCTCGTAGTGATTATAAAAAAATTCTCATACAAAAAATTGAGTTTCCATATAAACAGTGGGAAATTATGTATAAAACCATTAATGAGGGTGATTCTAGGCTTTTTGGACACTAGTGGCCAAAGGGAATAAAAATCAGACTTCAACTCTGCCAATATATATTCCTAAAGAGACTTGGATAGTATACTATAGTTCATTTCTTAATAAAGATCCCAATTTTGGGGAAGAAGTGGTTGATAGCTGCACTTTATGAGGGGAATATATTCCACTAGTGTTTACAATGTGGGAAGTAGAAGATGCCATTATGAATCTTCCAAATAACAAAGTGCCAGGACCTGATCTAATTCCCGGAGAAGTCTATAAAGTACACCAGAACTACTGGGCAGTTTTTTTTTACAATTTTTTTTAATATATGTTTAAGAGAGAGAGAGAGAGATTTATTCCACCCTCATGGACTAGAAACATAATTGTACCGATTCAAAAGAAAGGACATTTTCAAAATCCATCTAATTATCGACCAATTAGCTTAATAGATATTAGTGGGAAAATGTTTGCTAAAATATTATTACAAAAACTGCAGTATTGGACAGAGACGATTTCCCCTTTATCCATGTTCCAAGCTGGTTTTCATAAGAACTTTTTGACTACAGATAATATTTATATTCTTACACATTTGATAGAAAAATATATGATTTCGCAAAATGAAGTTATATGTGCTGTTTGTTGATTTTTCGGCAGTGTTTGATTCTGTAAATAGATGTAAACTCTGGGAAATATTATTTAAAAAACAACTACCGTTGAATCTTTTGATTCCAATTCATATGTTATATAGACATACTACATCAGCTGTTAGATATGACAATAAGGGTAGCATCTCTAATTATTTCTGAACGACATCTGGAATAAAACAGGGATGCCCTTTGGCTCCCCTCTTATTTAGTTTGTACATTGACTCCCTTCTGACATATAAGGAGGTATCTAGTCTTGATTCTCCTAAAATTAAGAATTTCCCCATACATACTCTTGCCTATGCAGATGATCTAATTTTAGTAGCTCTTTCAACTAAAGGACTGCAAAATAAATTAACACAACTTAATACCTAGTGTAAACAGTTAGACTTAATAATAAATACTAACAAAACTAAGTTTATGATCTTCAGTTCACACTTTGGTAAAACAAAAGAACCAAGGTTTTATTTAAATAATAATCCTATAGATAGGTTGACTTCATATACATATTTGGGTGTCAAGTTTACCTCGAATGGAGCATGGTCAGTGCACTGCATGGACCAAGCAGCGAGGGAAGATAGATTGCAAAAGCTCTGTTATGTTTTAATACTAAATATGGGGGACTCTCGGTATTATCTGCTCTAGTGGCTGGAGAAGCTAAAATCAATCCCATTCTTATGTATGGAGCAGAGGTTTGGGGTACAAATTCCCCTCCCTGTTTGGAGATCCCCCTTTTTTTTTTTTTTACAAATCTTTGTTGCAGGTTCCAATAACTATGTCTAATGTTATAGTAAGAGCTGAATTGGGAAGAGTTCCCATTGCCACAATAGTTGAGATACGTATGGTGGGCTACTGGTTAAAAATTATTAATCAGCAGGTTAACTGTTTGCCTTTATTATGCTTGAAAGAAAAGATTACCTGGCAAGAACAAAATTGTACATCTCCCTGGGTAAAAACTCTTAAAGAAATTTTGGGAAGAATTTCTATGCAGCATCTTTGGTTAGATTTCAAATAATAAGTCATGATATCCCCTCTGTTTAAGCAGCTTATCAAAAAGAAAATTATGAAGCTTGCTCAGGAAAAACAACTGGAGTTGCTTAGATCTCAACGCCAGGCTATTTGGTTAGGTCAAAACAAAATAGATGTTTTATTAGAGAACTATTTACTCTTCCCTCTTACCCCCTTAGAAAGGAAAAATATTACCTGGGCAAGGATGGGAATTATGGGCCAGATATTCAAAGCATAGCACGGTGCACAAACTAATAGCGCGGCAATAGCACGGAGCTGCCATATTCAAAGGACCAGTTAGTGCACGCTAACAGCATTAGCGCAGGGCAAACCACTAATGTATGCAAGGGGCAAAAGGAAGGGGGGGCCAAGAGAGACACGCAAGGGGATATTCAAAGGCCCAGCACTGTGCTAGGATACATAGCATGACACGTAGTGCGGTAATAGTTACCGCCTATAAAAGGCTGGTCTTAACCCAGGGCAAAACACAGAGGAGGAGGGACCACCACAGGAAGTGGGAATGTGTGCAGTGCCAGTAGCAGTGATGCTGCCATTGATGGCAGCTGTAGTGGAGGAGGAGGAGGAGGAGAAGGAGCAGGCACAACATGGGCCACAATGCAGGCCAAAGAGATGATATGATGCAAACAGGTGGTACCAGCCCAGGGTCTCCTTCAAGACCCTGCCTGATGACCACATCATTGGCTGGTACAGGATGAACAGGGGAATGTTGAGGCAGCTCTGGGAACTCCTGCATGAGCAGCTGCACTCAAATACCAGACACAGCCATGCCATGACAGTGGAGGAGACGGTGACAGCAGCAATGTGCTTCCTTGCCACAGGGACGTTCCAATGACCAACGGGGGACACCATTGGGGTAACGCAGTCTGCCACCTCACACCTCCTGACCCAGTTCCTAGAGGCTTTCCTGCCACATGCTGGGGAGTTCATAGTATTTCCCAGCATGGCAGCAGAGCGCAGAGAAACAATGCAGCAGTTCCATCGAGTTGTGCACCTACCATCCATACTGGGTGCCATTGACTGCACCCATGTCCCCATCCATGCACCACCTGGCGATGGCAGTGATATGTATGTTAACAGGAAGGGGTACCACTCCATCAACTGCCAGGTGGTGTGCGATGCGGCTGGGCGCATCAGCAATGTCTATGCACAGTACCCCAGCAGTGCCCAAGATGCCTTCATCTGGCATCAGTCCCAGCTGTACCAGACTTTTGAGGAGGGCAGGATACCCAGTGGGCAACTAGTCGGTGAGTAGTAGCATACAAGGCATACACACAACAGCATGGATGGGGGCAGGCATTGCATGCCAGGGAAGGGATGTGGGAGGGCTACACAGAGGTGCAGGACAGCATCTGACAGACTGCGGTACGGCACTAACAGGTATACATCTCTTGACAGGGGACAGTGCCTATCCTCTGTGACCCTGGCTGCTGACACCAGTACTCTGACTGGCCACAGTGGCCGAGGATATGTACAACAAGGCACATGCCAGCACAAGGAACATCATAGAGAGGGTGTTTGGCATCCTGAAGATGCAATTCAGATGCCTAGACACATCAGGCGGTGCCTTACAGTATACACCTCAGAAGATATGCCGTATCTTCCTAGCCTGTTGTATGCTGCACAACATGGCAATGAACCATGGGATACAGGCACCTGAACCTGATGGACAATCTGACAGTGAGCCAGAGCCAGCGGTCAGGGGGATAGTGGAGCAACTCGAGAGGAGGGACCCTCGCATGGCACACAGGGCCATACAGCACAGGGACAACATCATCAGGACACTGCTACAGACAAGAGGGTAAGTACAGACTGCACAACAACTTAAAAGAGTACAATTAATAATCTATTTAATGTGCACAAAGAAACAGAACAGTGACACCAACAATCACACCAGTAAACCAACACAGTGGATCAGACAACATGTGTGCATGTGGTATGAGGTCGGGAGTGTTCAGGACACACGTGGGGGAGACAGAAATGGTGTAGTGTCAGTGGGGAAGTGTGATGTGTGCTGTGAGGGTAAGGGGTGCAACTGTGGCAGTGGAAGTGTGTGCCTGCATGTCTGCATGTGCATGTGGGTGTGCCAATGTTGCAAAGGGGGTGATGGAGGGTGCCTAATCCAATTAACAGAAGCACTCTTGATAGGGGGGTCGATCCCAGTCCTTTCACAGAAGAAAGGGTTCTGCAAGAACTCCTAAAACTGAAGGTGGACAAAGCAATGGGTCCTGATGGAATTCACCCCAGAATTCTAAAAGAATTAAGGGAGGAACTAGTGAAACCACTGGCTACTCTTTTAATAAATCATGGGAGGATGGTGTGGTACCCGAGGACTGGAGGAAGGTGGATGTGATTCCCTTCACAAAAGTGGGTCCAAGACAGAGGCAGGAAACTACAGACCTGTCAGTCTGACCTCTGTGGTAGGGAAAGTGATGGAGTCACTTCTGAAAGAACAGTCGAGTACCTAGAGGCCAGTGGAGCACAGGACCCAAGGCAGCATGGGTTCACAGCGGGAAGGTCATGTCAGACGAATCTAATAGATTTCTTTGGGTGACCAAAGTAGTAGACCAGGGAGGGGCTGTGGACATGGCCTACCTAGACTTTAGCAAGGCATTTGACACAGTCCCACACAAAAGATTAATAGTCAAATTAACCAGCCTGGGAGTGGGACCCAGGGTGGTAGCCTGGGTAAAACATTGGCTGGACAACAGGACACAGAAGGTAATTGTAAATGGAGTCCATTCTGAAGAAAGGGGGGTTACTAGTGGGGTACTGCAGGGTTCAGTATTGGGTCCAGTCCTTTTTAATGTCTTCATCAGTGACATTGCAGAGGGACTGGAAGGAAAAGTATGCCTTTTTGCAGATGACACAAAAATCTGCAACAGGGTTGATACACAAGGAGGCGTGGAAAGGATGAAAAGGGACTTGGCAAGGTTGGAGGAATGGTCAGAAGTATGGCAGCTAGAATTCAATGCAAAGAAGTGCAAAATAATGCACCTGGGAAACAAGAACCCAGGGGAAAAATACACAATGGGTGGGGAGGTAGTAACAACAACAAAAAAGGAAAGGGACCTGGGGGTAATCATATCAGATGACCTTAAGGTTAGCAAGCAATGTGAGAAGGCAGTAGGGAGGGCTGGGGGTATACTGGGATGTATAGGGAGAGGCATCAGCAGCAGAAAACAGAAAGTTGTTATCCCTCGGTACAGACAGTTGGTGAGACCCCATCTGGAGTACTGTGTCCAGTTCTGGAGACCCCATCTCTGCAAGGACATAGACAGGATAGAGGCAGTCCAGAGGAGGGCAAAGAAAATGGTGCAGGGTCTGCAAGAGAAGCCATATGAGGAGAGACTAAAGGAGCTTAATATGTATACCCTTGAGGAAAGAAGGGAGAGGGGGACATGATAGAAACTTTTAAGTACCTCAGTGGAATCAACAAAGTCCAAGAGGGTAGCATTTTTCAGAAAAAGAGACTTGCAAGAACAAGAGGACACAATTTAAAGATAGAAGGAGGGCGGTTCAGGGGCAATGTGAGGAAGTATTATTTCACAGAGAGGGTAGTGGATGCATGGAACAGCCTTCCTGAGGAGGTTGTGGGGTCTAAAACTGTGGGAGAATTCAAGAATGCATGGGACAGACATAAGGCAATTCTTGTGGGGGGTAGGAAGAAATAGGCTGTTGGTTAACTAGGATCTGCGGCCTATCCTGTAGGTAGGGAAATGGGCAGACTAGATGGGCCTAGCGGTCCTTATCTGCCGTCAAAGTCTATGTTTCTATGTTTCTATGACTGCACAGTGCTGCAGAGTGATTGTGGGCATCACCGACGCCTACCTCCACGCATGCGCCATGCACCTGTACCGTGGAACACAGACCCTGGGGTGCTCTGGGCAGAGGACAACGCCGAAGAGAAAGGTGAGGCAGGCACAGTCAGCCTCCTGTGCCCCCGGGGTATGGTGGAGCCTGACAGGGTGGGTGGACGGCCACGGTGGTGCTGGGTTTCAGATGGAGTGTGTGATGCTGTGGAGCTGGAACCACTAGCAGCCCTGCGACCACGGTTTGCCCGCTTGTGTGCCCCTGTGCTGTCTGCACCACGACCAAGCATCCCATGCTGGCAACCCCCATGCACACCACGCAGGAAATTCCCTATGTCAACCACAGCAGCTGTCAGACCAGAAAAGCCACGGTCGATGGCACCCACCAGGCGGCCCAACCTGTCCTCCGCCCGCTGTTCAGCATGGGCAAAGCCTACTGAAATGGCCTCTCTGATCTGTGCCAGCTCATGTCGCAGCTCCCTCCATATGCCATGCAGGTCCATACTGGCCTCCTGCTAGGAGGTGACAGCAGCCTGCAGGAGTGGGCGGGCACCATGGCCATCCTGCCCCAGGGGCACAAAACCCTTAGCTGCAGCTGGCAGAGGTGCCTGTGGCACAGGAGCAACTGGATGCTGTTGCATGCCAGACACGTCCTGCTGCTGGTGACTACTGGTGGTGGTCTGTGGCACGGTATGAACATGGACCCCAATATGTGTTGAACACTGCATGTCCTGTGGTTCTGCGATGTTCCCCACACTGCCCACCACCGTGTGCCCAGGTACAGCTACGCCGGTGACACTGAATACACCACTGGCACCCGTCCCACGGCCTGCAAGCAGCCCCATCCCTGCATACCCTTGCACAGGAACGGCCAGGTGTTGTGAAAACTCTGACACATCAGTGTCATTGCCACTGGTAACAGTGACCAGTAGGACCTCCCCTACACCAACATCCTCCATCTGTGCAGCATCCAGGTAGCCTGTGTATCCCAAGTCCCCTACTGAGGTGTGACCCCCCCTTCCCAGGCAGTTGCAGCCCCTGTCCATGTGATTGCCACACATGCACAGTGTTTGTGTGGCCATGAGTTTCACAGAGCCCGGATATTGATGGGCATTCTCCATCATCCTCCTCCACTACTTCTGGAACCTGGCCGTACATCCTTGGCACCTCCTGTTGTTCTGCAGGCCTGGCAGACACCGCTGTGGAGACAGTAGGGACAGGGTCAGTCACCCGTACATGGACACTGTGCCCAAACACCACCACCACTACCACCACTACACCATGCAGACCCCAGGACACGTACCCCCTTCACACAAGCCCATGACCACATGCACCCACCCAACCCACAGTGACCATGGCCAAGCCAGGCAGCTGTTCGGCAGCATACAGTGCACCCTGTGCAGGACACCAACAGCATGACCATGCACCCATGCCATCACAACATACAGGGTATACACATGCGAATACAGACCTGTCCTTGGCAGTGTGAGAGGCATCTCACATCCACCACCTGGCACACCTGCGACTGCCACCATCCTCAGAGTCGATGCCACCATGGCCATGTGTGGCTCCTCCACCTGCTGCTGATGTTCAGGTGGTCCACCACTGGTCCTCATTCTGTCCCTCAGTCGTGTGCCTCCTCCTCCTTAGCACGTCGCAGAAGGTCGTTCCATCGCTTGCACACAGCCTCTGTTGTCCTGCCACATCCTCCCACAGCATTTACAGCCACAGTCACCTCCTCCCAGGCTTGGCGCACCAGTACATCAGTGGTCCTGTGTGTGCATAGCACCTGCTCCTTCTCCTTAACAGCATGTATGAGGGTGTTCAACTCCTCTTGTGAGAACTTGTGGGCACGGGTGCGCTCCTGGCGTGCTGCCAAACCTATGGGATAGTCAAAAGGGGACATGTGTCTTTGGCCATGTCAGTACTGCATTGCATTACACATAGACATCATGATGCCACCCCCTACAGTGCCACAGGCCACATGGACATATCAGATTGCTGCATGTGCATGTACGGTGCACACAGCCACATAGTCACTGTCCGTCCCGTGTCTGGACAGTGAGCCCTGTACACACATGTGCTCTGCTGTCGCCCGTGGCTGCCATGTGCTCCCATGACTGGGTCCACCCCTACGCTAACCACCTTGCACTGTACTGTGCCCCCTCTTGAGCACTACAGTGGTTGCGTGGACAAGTGCACTAGCAATGTCAGGACACTATGCAAAGTCCACATGGTGCATGGGACGGCACAGCGCTGGGACACTGTGTATGTCCTGCAGGGGGGCCGCAGCCTACCATGCCACACATCCAGGGAGTCATGTCAGTGGGCCACTGTCACAGAACACACCATGGTAGTGCACTAGTGCCCCTGCCTGGTGGACACAGTGTGCAGGCAGTGCCACATGGAACAGTTCCCTAGAAGGGAACATGCACAGTGCACTGGGCAGTAGGATTCCCAGGCAGACGTCTCGGGCTGTGCACCATCACACAGCACAGTGCTTGCCTGTGGTCCAACATGTGTCTCAGCATTCACCAGAGGTTACATCTATGTGCTTCAGTCCATGCTGACCCTGTTCTGAGATCTTGCCATTCAAGAGTGTCCTACGGCAGTCATACATACCTGCCTCTCGCTGCTCATCCCCCTTTTGCATCTCTCCACCAGTCTGTTGTTGATGCTCACTTTCTTCATTATGCTGCATTACCACAACACAACACTGGTGGTGCACTGCTTGCCCTTTTATAGCCCACTCAGGCAATCAAGCCTGTTAGTCATGCAAATGAGTGCATAATGATATGCTAATCACACAGTTTGCCCCATGCATACACAAGTACCTTCACCATACACCTGTTGAATATGGCCCCGATTAGCACCATGCTAGCACAGCAGCACTGTGCAAAAGCCAGCACAGGGCTATTGGAGGGGCAGTGCTGCACTATCCAAATAGCGCAGCGCTATGTGCTTTAGCGTGGCCTACACGCATGCTCGTGAGGCCCCCCATGTCCACGCTATCACCCTGTCATAGCGCGATGTAGCGCCGTGCTAGCCAGCATAGCGCAGCACTATATGCATAGATGGTACACAACCTCAGGGTCATGGTGGGGGTCACGCATGAGCAGTGTGGTTACTTCCGGGTAGTGCGGAGCTACGTCATGTGATAGCGTGGTGCTACAGAGGTTGGTGAGGTGAAGTCCTGGGAGAGCCAAGTTTTACCAGAGACAGGTTGAGGGGTGTACCAGCTTTTGATTCCCATGTCCGGACAGTCAAGACAGCATGCAGTTGTGCACAGAGACAAGAGCTGGGGGGAGGTAGAGACTGCTAACCTAGTGCAGCTCATGATGAAATGACATAGGAGGCTGTTTGGGGAGATGAGGGAGGGGGACCTCCCACGGATGCAAGTGTGGGACACGGTGGTGAGGAAACTCACTGCCCATAATGGCATACCCCACAACACTGAAAAGTGCCGTCACAGGTACACAGACCTGAGATGCAGGCAGAGGCAGCAGCTTGAGCACTACAAGTGCATGGTGCGTGATGGCACTGTGCCTGTGCCAGGTGAGTGGTGTTGCATGTAGAGTGTACAAACATGTAAGACTTTGTGTGTGTGTGTGCGTGGTGGGTGTGTGTGTGTGGAGGGTGGTGGTGTGGGTTTTGATGTGGGTGAGTGGGTGTGTGGGTGTGCAGAGGGGGTGGTGGTGGGGGTGTGGTTTGGGTGTGGGTGTGTGTGTGTGTGCACTGGTGTGCACAATGATGCATGGTGTTGTTGCACACTGTGTACAGGCAGAGTGGCACATGTATGCCACATAGGAGCACGGTACATGCCATGACCATTGCTGTGGGATGAGGGTTGGGTCATGCTGTTCTGCAAGTCCTGGGGCATCATCAGCCTGTGGATGGCACCACCATGTTGCAGGAAACACTGTCGACGTACACTCACAGGTCTGCGGATGTCCGCATGGGAGCTGCAGCAGCCACTGTCACAGTACTGTGGCGCCGTTGATCACTGACGTGTGTGCCTGATGAATGCACCATGGCCACTACCACCCTCTGTGTGGGGATCCTCTCTGTTCACTCCATGTGTGTGCATTGTGGTTGGGGTTGCATGTGCATCTTGCTGTACTTGACGTTGTGTATGCTGTGTCATGCTCTAACACCACTTTCTCATCTGTCCACTGCAGAGCGGATCGAGCAGCCCATGGCCGCAGGAGGGAGCCAGCCCAGGCCACAGGAGCAGAGATGGGGCAGCCCGAGGGTGCCATCCCTTCCACAGCGGGTGCAAGAGAGCAGCCCTGAAAGCAGTGGCGTGTTGCGTGAGTACCTGTTTCATTGCTCTGTGATCTGTTCCCATTCACTAGGCTGTGCGTCACATCTGGGTGTCCAGCTACTGACTTGTCTGGTGGCATTTATGCAACGGGCAGTGGGACAGTGTGGTGTAGCAGTGTGCTGTGCGGTACATCTGTTTTTCACACCACAGCTGAGTGCTGTCAGTCTTGCCTGGTGGGGCTGTCAGCTTGCATTGCTGTGCGGCTGACTGATGGTGTTGGTTGCTCAGGTGGCGAGAGTTCCGTGGGGACAACATGCTGATGGCTGACCTTCCCACCTCTGTGGTCCATCCATACCACCACCCACAGGACATCCACAATTGCACAGGTGGTGGTTCCTTGCTGTGCATGCGGGAAAACACGCACCATGCCTTGCGGCCTTACCTCTCCCCCTTCTGGCCACCAGCTGTGGAGCACTGCCTGCCACACTGTGCTACATCCTGGCACTGTGCCGTACACATTGTGGAGTCCTTCCATGTGTATCTTATGTCGAGGTTACTGTGTTGTAGTTTAGTTGCAGGGTAGTATTGTCACTGTGCTATTACATTATGTGCATCGTTGCCTGCCAATGTTGACTGTGGCTGTGGAAGTGGTAATAACTGTGTGGGGGAGGGGGGTCCTGTTATGTGGGTTGGAGACACTGCCATGTACCATGTCTCAGTTGGGTGGTATGCTTTCGGTGGTATTGCCTGGTGGCATGTGAAGGCCCTTCACTGACAGCATCTGTGCTCTGGCTGACTGTTATCCCCTGGCCTGGGTTGGTTATTGGCAGGCCACTGCCATGGTTCATTGATGCTCCTGCATGCCTGTCATTGTTGTTTGTTCTGCTGTCTGCATTACTGTACATTTCCATGTGTGGGTGGGCAGCATGTCCCAACATGTGGATGCCCTTGTGCATGTCGTGGCATGTCCCTTGCACTCAACTCTCTGGGTTTCCAGCTGTGTGTCTGCTGTGTCTTGCGGTGTGCTTTATCATGGTGGGTGGTGTCACATGTTCCCTGCTGCTACCAGGATCGCTGTCATCATCCGTGTTGGGTTTTGTGTTGGTGCCTGTGTTGCCCTGTGCTGCTTTGTGGGATGCTTCCATGTTGTCCTACCACTGCAGAACTCAACGTCACCAGGGATAGCCCATTAGGACATACTGTCCATCTCTGTATGGCAAAGGTTGGCTGCTGGTTGCCTCCTGTCTGGTGTACCATCCTCATGGTCTCACCCTTCCTCTTATAGGTCCACTCCAGGCATCGCTGTGGGTGATGAGGCCCGAAGAATCGGAGGGCATGGAGGACCTGCTGTGCAGAATTGTGAGGCAGCAACGGACGTTGATTGAACAGCAGGCCATTATCATAACCGAGACCTGGAGGGTGGCAAATATCCTGGACGCTCGTCTCCCTGACCTGGCGGCAACTAGTTCTGCCCTGTTATTTTGACATCTTCCCTCACCACACCACCTCACTGGACTTATTTATCCCATCCTTGCCTATTGTCCTCTGTCCCTGTGTGCGTCCTCTTCCGCTTTCCACCCTTGTCCTGTGTCTTCCCGTCCCTCCATCTGTTGTCATCCTTATGTTTTCCTTTGTGTGCCTTTTTATGCTGATGGTGCTTGACTTTTTTTCATGTAGTGGGCATTTGGGACTGTGTGTTTGGGGGGGCCTTGGTGGGTATGTTCTGGTTCTGTTTCTGTGTTGAGGGGAGGGTTGTACAGTGGTGGGTGGGGCATTTTATAATCTGGGGTTTGTTCATTGTTTTGTTCTGTATTTTATTCGCTGTTGTGTTTCCGTTTGCTTTACTCTTCATTATTGTTAATTATGCTGGTTTATGACATTTTACTGTGTCCTGTGTCATTCTTGGGTGCTGGGGTTCAACATGCTTTGTACTGTTGCTGGTGTTCTCCACATGGGTCTGTGTTGTTGCTGGACATTCCCGTGCATGTGTGGCATCCTCCTGGGTGTGCACTGTGGTGTGCTCCTGATACCTCATTCTGGCATGTGTTCCCTTGCATGTGTCCCAGGGTCAGGCTGTCTCTGCACTGTGTTCCATTGTGTGTTTGCACTGCCTTCCTGGGGCTATGTTCAGTGCTGTCTTATTCCTGGGCTGTTTTTGCCCTGCACTCCTGGCTCTGTTTGCCCAGCTTCCTTTGCTTGCTATATTCAGCTGGTTTTGCCCCAGGCTATTCATTTTGAATATGGCTGGCATTTTGCTCCGGGCTAAGTTTGCACGTCGGGCAGTGCTAATCGCTGACAGGGGCTAACCTTTGAATATCTGGCCCCATATGTTCGAAATATGCATATTTTAATAGAATGGCTTTTGCTAACCACCACTCTGAATTATGCAACTGTAATATGGATTTTGAGGAAAATCTTTATCAAATTACGGTGCAGTGCCCACTATATAAAACCCTATGATTTAACTTATTAAATAATTGTTCTTATAAAATACGTACAGTAAATGCAGAATATGATCCACTGTTTGTTCTTTTATATCCACATACAATAGAGGATGCAAGGATGGCCTCAAAGTTTTTCTATGAAGTGATGAAGCACAAAGAAAAACATCTCCCTACTTTGGAAAAGTAAACTTGGAGTGGAAACTAAAATGAGTACAAATATTTGCTTTTACAATTAAGAATAACAAGTATGAGCTGATGTGATAAAGGAAAAGTAATTATATTCAGACATGCAAGGTAGAGATAGTTTTTAAAGCTATTGCCGACTATTAACTGAGGATATTGCTATTTTGTTATAATTTAGCCTCCCTCTTTTGTTTTATCATTTCTTTCTGTGATAGGATAGAAGCATATCTGACAGGGATAAAGTAATCACATTCAGATATTTAAGGCACTGAATGCTTTAAGATATTGTGGTTGGTAGGTGAGAAAAAAATTTCCAACTGTTATAGCTTTCCAGTTCTCCCTTTTTGTCATCCTTTATTATCTGCTGTAGGATAATTGCATTAATAGGTGAAAACAGAAGGATATGTATTCTGTAGGCAGCTATATATTTAAGAAATAGTAACCTGTGAAAGAGTATTCAGGGCATGACCGTATCACACATTATTTCATATATTTAAAATCCATCTAAGGACTCATACTGGTCTTAAGTTCAGTTTATGTACAGTTCTGATTTTAAGTTGAATATCAAAACATGATTGTTGGAGTATGGGGTTTTTTATATTGTCAAAATAATTTGGGTAAGAGTGATATTTAAAAATGCTTTTTATGTAGTGCTTTTGTATGGCCTTTCATGAAATGTAATGTTTTTAGTATACTGTAATGGTTTTTATGCCGAACAATAAAACTGAACTGAACTAAACCTGTCACATACCCCCCTCTTTAAGAGGGAATCTGTTTTAAAGACAGGTTTCCAAAACTTTCTTTAAAGTCTCCTTTAACATTAGCTTATAATCTTTACAGTTCTCAGCATATGCAGTATGCCTTTTCTCCATAACAACCAGTGCAGCAAACAGTGAAGTTTAAACTCACAAATCTTTTTTAACCATCAGAATTCTCAGTTTCTGATCCATATCTTGACAGAAAGTCAGCACTGACATTCTCTTTTCCAGATTTGTGTATTGCCTTGAATTGAAACGGCTGTAGTGCCAGGTACCATCCTATGATTCTGGAATTGTTATCCTTCATTTGGTTAAGCCAACAGAGAGGATTATGATCAGTTGGAAGTACAAAGTCAGCTCCTAGCAAATAAAACTTAAGGGACTCCATGGCCCACTTTGCTGCAAGGCATTCCTTTTCAATGGTGGAGTATCTTTTTTCTATGTCATGCAACTTCCTGCTGATATATAGAATGGGATGTTCCTTCTAGAGCTGTATAAAATGGGAAAATTCCAAATCCACAGAATTTTGATCAAATTACACAAAATTCCGTGAAATGTTGGAATTTGGTGGAATTTTTTAAATTTAGTAATTTGGTTATAACTCAGCTGCCGTTCAAGCTAGAGCTCTGAAATTTGGAATGCATGCTCTTTGGGTCACTGGCCACTGACATGCAAAATATGAAATTTAGATGGATAGTTTTAACATTATAGATGCTCAAATGTTGTCATTTTATTGTTTGTGTGAAATTTCATGACCATTTTTATCTGCATATACCTTAACTATCTATTGGGTCAGGGATCTTAAATTTAGCAAGATTTCTTGATGATTGGTGTTCTAACAATGTGCCAGATTCCATGACAATATGATGCATCGTCACAAAATTATATATGCTCAAAATCTGTCATTTAATTTTTTTCAGGAAATGTCATGAAAGAAATATCATCTGCATATAACTCAGGCACCTTTGGAGCTAGGCATGTGTAAATTAGTATGGATAACCAATTTGTAATGCTTATAGAATGCTCTAAATATGGACAGAATTAGATAAGAGATTTTTAAGTTATAGGGTTCAAAAATTTACTATGTAAATATTTGCAGAACTTTGTGAAAACTATCAGAAATGTGGATGTTTGTAACCACTCTTGCATGCATACAGTAAACATTTGACATGCATATCCATAGTCAGTGTATCTTGGTGTCTAACACATCTGGATACATTGGTTAAGCAGTTTTAATTTTGCAAAAGAAAAGTTTTGATTAGTAACATTTTCTCACATACTTATGATAGCATATGCTGTAGATGAAGCATCTGGAATTTTGTGTAATTTAACATTATCAATGCACACAGCACTACTTCATTTGATAAGTTGGGCTGAGCTTTTTACAGTCCTGCTGTTCCTCTCTGAGTGACTATTCCCACCCATCTTCTCTTTTGGCATAGCCAGATTGACTCAGTAGAACTACTGATACCACTGATATCCTCTTTGTTCTTTACAGTGACACACTCCCTTAAAACATGAGTCACCTACTCCTTTTCCTATCGACCTACTCTGTTGGAATAGCCAGAATTCTTTCTTCCTGCTACCCAAAACATTGTGTTCCCCACTACATCATTTTGAGTACCTCTAAGTCCTAGACTTTCATGTACACCAGGCTTCCTGGATCATAAATTTACTGGATGTGATCCTTAAATATCCTGCATTCAGGTTGGAATTGTTGACACTGTGCTTTCTTGCTCCAACCTGGGGATCTACCACTGTTGTGCTTCCCAGCTCAGCTCTCCATTTCTTGGTGAAACTGTGCATCCAACTCCAGAACCACGTGACCTCCTGCGCTATCTGCCTCTTATACCCCTATTCTTTAATTAACCCCCCCGATAAAGCTGAGTGAAATTAGAAAATTCCAGTTTTATGGAATTTCTCATGAAATTCTACAATTTTCACAAAGACTCATGGATTTGACTTTAAGCACACATGTTATTTTGCAATTTCTTGCAGCAAGCAATTAATAACATTGGCACACACAGTCTCCTTGTAAGGTCTAGGGACCTGCCAAATTTAGTGGTATTGCATTCTCTAGTTTTAAAGTTTCAGAGGTTTATAAATTTGTAGTTTACATTCTTGCAAAATTAAATTTTTAAATATTGTGAAAGTTTGACTACTTTTAATTCAGTCCAATTTAAAGCTGAAAATATGAACTTTTTCAGAAATGACCATGTGGTATAGTAGTTTAAATGTTTCCACTCTGGTTGAATTTGGATATGTAGTTTTAAAATTAGATGGAACTAACTGAAATTTAAATTTTGGCAACATGTTTGGCAGGCTATAACTAAGTCCCATTTAAGGCTAGAAATCTAAAACTACATGCATATACAAATGCAGTGATAACCTGTATACCTGACAATGTTGTTAATATTTCAATGATTACTATCAAATTATACTAAAATTACAGAAATCCAAATTTTGTCAAACTATTTGGCTACCTATAACTCATCTCCCATTGAAGCTTGAGATTTAAAACACTGTGCATATACACATTCCAGGAGCTTATTTAAATCCTGATATTGTGGAGAAATTTGGATAAGAAATTTTAAAATTATCTCAAAATAACTCAAAATTACATTTTGATTAAATGTTTGGCCACCCATAACTCCACCCCTTTTAATCCACAGCTCTGCAATTTGGTACTCTCTTATAAGCTGTGATGTACTGTTTACATTCCCAATTTGGTGTTGTATGGACACGTACTTTAAAAATTATAGTGAAATAACTGACATTTAAAATTTTGCGAAATTCCACGGATTTCCACAGAATTGGAATGGTCATTCCACATGCATTTCATGGGTGGAATTTTATATTCCCTATTTAGTTCCCTCCCATCTATATTTTGAGTCAAAACTGCACCTAGGCCTACCTCTGCATTTGTCTGTAAAAAATGGTTTCTCAATATCTGGGCTTCTTAACACAGGGGCTGAACATAATGCAGCCTTGATGGCCCAAAAAGCTGCATCACACTCTGGGGATCATTTCACAGTATTCAGGTACTGTTTCTTCGTGAGTTCTGTGAGGGGAGTAGTTAACTGGGCAAAGTTGGGAACAAATCTCTGATGTTACCCAGCCAGCCCTAAAAATAACCTGACATGTTTCTCCATTTTAAGGATGGGACAGTTAGCTACAGCATCTATCTTAGAAATCTCTGGCTTTACTTCTCAATTTCTCAAAAACATATCCCAGATATCTGGTTTTCTGCATGCCCAATGCACTGAGGTCACGTGATGGCATCTAGCTAGGCAGCAGCTGGATTTCTGAGCTCACCCTTCTAACCACCTTTCCTGCCTGTTTTTTTACTCATCTTGGCATTTAAACAAGAAATTTCATCAGGGGACGTTGGTTTAAGTTGCCTGCCATCGCAAATCGAGTCTGTGTGGTCGAGATTGCTGTTTATAACTTCGGGATGGAGGTGGATGGATAGCAGGCCTCAGTCAAGCACACCCCTCCTGCATCCCCGGAGAAAGCTGCAAAGAAACAGCGCCAACCAGAGTACTACCAAATCGGAGCGATCTGGGGATAGAATGCAGCAAGTCATTCCTTTAACGGAGGATAGGTTCCTCCAAGAGCTCACTCCTCTGAAGGACATTTTGAAAGAAATGACTGGCGAGATCAAGTCCCTGCGCTGCGATCTTTCCTCTGTTTCCACTAGAGTTTTGGATGTGGAGGCTCGTATTTTCTCAACGGAGCAATGGCGGATGAAAACCGAAAATGAAATCAGTGAGCTCAAACTCCAGATTAAGAAACTGCAAGTTAAAACAGAAGACCTAGAAGGGCATAATCGCTGTAACAATTTAATAATCCTGGGCCTACCTGAGATGGAGGAGGGACCAGACATGATGGCCTTCTTGCAGAAATTCTTGAGTAAGGTTGTGGGCCCATCTCCCATCAGTTCCTGTTATCACATCGAACGGGCCCATCGCTCCCTAAGACCTAGACCCTTGTCTGGATCCTCCCCGTGTCCCATTATTGCTAAATTCCTAAGTTATCTGGAGAGACAGCATGTCTACACGAAATCGTGCAAACTTAAAGAGATCTTATGGGGCACATCCAGGATCCGGATCACACAAGATCTACCTAAAGAAACACGGGAAAGGAGGGCAGCTTATCATCCCATTGTGCAGAAGCTAATAGCTGCCTCCATTCCCTTTAGGATGGCATATCCAGCGATTCTTAAGGTCACTGTGGGAGGCATAACCACGAGTTTTAATTCCCCTGAAGCGGCCCGCAAGGAACTGGCAACTAAACTACCGGACCTGTTCAAACCGACCAGTTGAAAGGACTTCTCCTTCCCTTTTTTTTTCAATGCAGGATTGTGACCCTGTGGGTTATTACCTCCTCTGTCTTTAAAATTGTGTATTTTGGCTTTCCTCGATTAATATTGGCTGATTTTACTGTGCTGGCTGTCTGAGGGTGTTTCTCGGTCTTACCTTTTTTCTCCGGTTTCCTTTTCTTCCCTTCTGGCCTTTTTCTTGCCCTCGTTCGCTTTCTCATTTTCCTGTCCTTTCCCTGTGTGTTGTTTGGTCTGATTTGAGTCGTGGTGAGTGGTTTTCTCGAGTGGTTGGGTGGCCCCCTCGCTGCTCCCATTTAGGCCTTCCTGCGACGGAACCATTTCTTTCTGAATCGCTGTTTCTGGGGGAAACTTCCTGGGGGTCGGACTGGTTTGGTTCCTCTACTTTACCGGTCCCTCTGGAAACAGCGGTTCTGGGTGGTTACCTTCTAAGGTTCCAGTGCCTTGTAGATTCTCTTGCATCCTGGGGTTTTTTCTTTGTGGATCACCTGGATATTGGGTAAGCTGGCTATTTCTTAAATACCCCCTTTTTTTTTTCTGGGGTAGATGTCGGGAGGAGTTTTGGCTATACGGGGGCTGGATGAGAGCCATTTGGCAGCTCTCTATTTTCAGAGTTGACTCTGGATTTGCCCAGGGACTGTACTTCTTCCTTTTCTGGTGATACGTTTTGTGGCTGAGCGATGGGAATGATGGGTACAGGGTGGCACTCAGCTTCGGAAATATAGACGTGTTCTTTTTTAGAGGGTGTTCTATGATTTGCCTCCTATGCTGTCAACTTCACGGGTTGATGTTTCCAATTTTGGGAGCTGTCCCTGGCTTTATTTCTTTGTCTCTGATTTGTTGAGCCTTGTTCATGGTTTGCTGGGTGGGGAAGGGTGAGATATAATTGGATGGGGTTTTGTTGTAGGAAAGATCTGTCACATAGTTGTATCCCTCTTCCTATCTGGTTTCCTTCTATTGTCTCTTCCCTTTTGCCTGCTCATTCTATTGGTTACTGGTGCTTGGGAGGTGGGTCGGGGGGGCTCGGGTCTGGGTATGTCTGCCCGCCGGATGTGGAATTGCGAGCCATATGTTGGGGGGTTGGCTAACCTCTTCCTGGTAATGGGTTTGTTGGGGTGGGACTTGTTCGGATGGTGGATGGCGGCTGTCATTGGTTTTTGCTGGGATCTTTTTATATGCTGGTTTTTACATTCCATGCCGGGGAGTTGGAGGTTCACAATGGGGGTTGGGTGGTCCAAGGCTTTAGGCCTTAGATTATTTTATAGGTTTATTATGCTCGGTCCACCCGGTGTATAAAGTTATTTTTTGTTTTGTTTGGGGTGCTGGTTGTTTGTGGGTGGGGGGACTGATTGGACATTTTGTAGGCTATGTTGGGTTTCTGGAGTTAGGGGAGATCATCCTGTTACCGATTGGTCTACTCTGGGTTTCGTGGATTTGTTATTGTTGGATGGGTGGGGGAGACTGATGAATGTCATCTTCTATGTTTTCTATGGTTTCTTGTTTATTATGGGGAACTTGGGTTTTATGGGGTGGAGGGTGGGTTGGGCCGATGAATGCTCTCCCTGGTATTTTAGAGGACACTTGGTTTCCTAATACGTGCAGTCAAGGGGGGGAGTTTGTCTTCTGTGATTCTTGTTTGGGATTGCTCTGGTTTGGGGTTTACTTTGCTATTAATAATAATGGACTGAGGTTATACAGTTGGAACAGTTTAATCTCCCTACTTATTTCACTCAATTGTTTTAGTGAGAATAAAATGGGAGGGTTTTCCCTGTTGGGACCAATATTTGGATTGTTTGGGTATTATATGATATTCCCAGTGTTATCTTTTGGAGTGCACCTTTTCCTTTTTATAATCCTGAGTGTGTCTGGATATTTGAATTTTGTATTATGTATTTAAAATGGCTATGAATAATCTCAAAATAGCCTCTTGGAATGTCATGCGACTTAGGGATTGGGTCAAACGTTTGCAGTTGTTTAAACATTGTTCATTAATGCAAATTGATATTCTTTTCCTGCAGGAAACTCATCTCAGCCATGGTGACACCAAACTACTATCTCGTTCTGGCTTTTCCCAGTCCTATCTTGCGGGTAATTCTTGTTTTAGTAAAGGGGTTGCGGTTTTAGTTAAAAAACATGTCTTATTTACTAAAGAGATGGCTGTGTCAGACCCAGAGGGGAGATTTCTGTTGGTTAAGGGCTCCTTTAATGGAGACAACGTTGTTTTGAGCTCTATATATGGCCCGGTTGGGGGTGACCCAGGTTTTTTCATGTCCCTTGCTGACAAATTGGCTAACTTTCTTCCTGCTCAGTTTATACTGGGTGGGGACTGGAATATTCCCTGCTCACCTATTCTAGATAAAGATCCTCAGGATAGACGCCCCCCTTCCCCGGCTCATAGAGCCTTTTTGGAATTGAGATCGCTGCTGGGGCTATGTGACCCCTGGAGGCATGCTAATCCTTCCCTTCGTGCTTTTTCCTTTTTTTCTCAGTCACATGGTACCAAAACTAGGTTGGATATGGTATTAATTAGTACTTCCTTTCTTCCGAGTCTTTGTTTATCTGGTATTGATCCAATTATCTTGTCTGATCATGCTGTTGTCTGGCTTAAGCTCTCCTTGGCCCCGGATTTCTCCCGAGATTCAGTTTGGCGCTTGAACACTCAATTGCTGAAGGACTCTCAAATTGTGTCTGATATTAGTTCCCTGATTTCCCTTTTTCTGGTAGATAATCTTAATTCTACTCCGAGGTTGGATATGGTTTGGTCTGCCCTGAAATGTTATCTTAGGGGTGAGTTCATTAAATTGGCTT
The DNA here is from genome assembly GCA_016271365.2 of Neoceratodus forsteri. Classification (NCBI taxonomy): domain Eukaryota; kingdom Metazoa; phylum Chordata; order Ceratodontiformes; family Ceratodontidae; genus Neoceratodus; species Neoceratodus forsteri. The sequence goes on from CM028133.1 coordinate 670,561,564, forward strand.
CCCTTAGAAAGAGGAAAGGACTGGCAAACTCCTATTTTGATGGGTAAAATCAGGGATCTGAGGCTAAATATTCTTAACTTCTTCTGTAACTGATCTTAAAGAGCTCCTTTCAGTCAAGAATGAATATTTGGACCTTTTGAAGGAGAAAACGGAGTATTGCTTATTAAAAACTCAAGCCAAGTACTTTGATCAAGGGGAGAAATCCAGTAAAATCCTGGCTTTGCAGTTAAGGGCATTGGAAAGCTCCAGGATTATCCCTTCTTTAATCTCTTCATCCGGTACAGCTGTCACTTCACCCAGAGGAATTGCCCGTATGTTTATGGATTATTATCTCGAGCTCTATAGTAAATCCCCAACATCGTACTCCCCTTTGGATCTAAATGATTACTTGAGGGAGATTGATATCCCTTGTCTATCAGAGGCCCAGCAGGCTAGTTTGCTGGCTCCAATCTCGTCGGAGGAGATTGAGAGATCAATTGCTTCCCTCTCTTCTGACCGAACACCGGGTCCTGACGGTCTCCTGGCCAATTTTATAAGGCCTTCGCCAAGGATTTGACACCTACCCTTCTTAAATTATATGAGTACTTACCGGTAGCTCCAGACGTGGATCCCTCATTGTTTGAAGCTACAATTGTTTTAATCCCTAAACCTGATAAGATCCACACTGATCCAGCCAATTACAGACCAATCTCTCTTCAAAATTATGACATGAAAATTCTTGCTAAAATACTTGCTGAAAGAATCAGGAGGGTTTGGTCTGGTCTGTTGAGCCCTGAGCAGGTTGGTTTTGTCCCTGGTAGATCGGTGGCTGATCACCTGAGGACTTTGTCGCATATCTCTCAATATGCTCAATCTGTTTCATACCCAGCTGCTTTGGTCTCCCTGAGCCTTGAAAGGCCTTTGACCGTGTGGATTGGTCTTTTCTCTGGGCAGTTATGGGGAGAATGGGTTTTCCACCTGCTTTTCTAAATAGGATTCGTGTTTTATAGTTGCCCTTCTGAAAATTTACTGTAATGGGGTGTTCTCTCCTTTTCGTTTATATACCGGTACCAGGCAAGGATGTCCCCTTTCTCCACTATTGTTTAATTTGTACTTGGAACCTCTACTTATTAGGCTTAAGGCTTCTTCCAAGGTTAAGGGTCTTAGATTATATCAAAGGGAACTGGTTCTCTCTGCTTATGCAGATGATATTCTTTTACATTTAGCAGATCCGGCTGAGTCCTTGAAGGTGGTGATACGGATAGTTGAGGGTTTCGGTACCTTTTCTTCTTATAGACTAAATATTTCGAAATCTGAAATCTTTCCTCTTAATGTTCATACCCAAAAGTCCGAATTTTTTTCCTTTGGGATGAAATGGGCTCCTAGATCTATTAAATATTTAGGGATTCATTTTTCTACTGATCTTTCTCTTCTGAGAAAGTTAAATCTGGATAAAGTCAAAGACTCGGTCTCTCAAGATTTACAGCTGGTCAGCTCTTCCCATTTCACTTTGGGGTAGAATAAATATTCTTAAAATGAATGTTCTCCTCGGATTTTCTATCCACTGAGTTTGGTTAACCTTTGGCTTCCTATCTCTTATATTCAACAGTTTCATGTGCTTTTCTCTAATTTCATTTGGCAAGGGAAAGGGGTTAGGCGCTCTTATGCTAAATTATCGCTTCCCAGGGAGAAAGGGGGTCTTAGACTTCCTAATCTCCTGTTATACCATTGGGCAGCCCATTTCTCTAAGCTGGGAAGATGGTTCTCTACTGAACCAGATTCAACCTGTCCAGTCTGGCTTCAGCTTGAACGTGCTTCTCTCTCTGAGATCAAACTGGATAGGTTTGCTTTGCCTTACTTATCCCCTAAGGTACTTTCACATTGGGTGTCGGACAGTGTGATGATGGCTGCTCTTAAGTCGCTTGCAATGTTTTAAGTTTTTCGTGTTTCGCTATTTCAGATTTGGGACAACCGTTGTTCGTAATCCCAATGTTAAGTTGGGCTCTTCATTGATTACTCCGGATTGGTTACCGCAAATCAGACAGGCCAGACTTGAGCATTTCTTCAGTAGGGACCTACTTTTGTCTTCCGACGATATATTGGAGAAATTTGATATACCTAGGAGAGACATTTTTAAAGTATATCAATTGAGACATCTGATCGGTAGGAGATTTGGTACCACTTTTAAGGACTCGGCCGTATATCCTTTTCTCTCTGGAATTATCAAACTTGTTTCCCAATCTCATTCTATCTCTCTGATATACTCTTTCCTTCTGAATTATAACTTGCTGGATACGGCTGTAGGCTCGGGTGTGTGGGCACGTCTCCTACCTGATATTTCTCTGGATTGGTCTGGTATCTGGAAAGATCTTTATAGATATCATACTCAGGATAGGTTGCGGTTAACGCAATATTACATTGATAATAATCTCTATTATACACCGGTTAAACTCTTTCAGCTCAAGAGGGTCCCTCATTCAAAGTGCTTTAGATGTCTGCAGGGGGAAGGTAGCTTAATTCATATGTTTTAGAACTGTTCTAAAGTCGCCCCCTTGTGGGCTCTGGTCCGGGAGTATCTTGATCCTCTTCTGGGTCTGTCCAGCCTTTTTCTCTCCTGAAATATGTATTCTCGGTGATTTCTCCAGTATAGATAATGCTGAGCGTAGAAATTATATGGCTTTGGTGTCTATGGCTGTTAAAAAATTGGTTTTAAGACATTGGACTGACCAATTGACCTTATCATTTGCTGATTGGTTGACTGAAGTGGCTCTCATATCTCAGTCTGAAAGGTTGATCATGAGTTTTAAATGTCGTTTGGACCTTTTCAGAGGAGATGGAGTAAATTCCAAGCCCTTTGTCTGACCTGATTTTATTTCCATAGTTTTGGACCCGATTCCTTATGTCTGCCTTTTAGTCTAAGAACTATATTAATCCTGGCTTTCAGGAATGTTTGCTTTTATACTAATGGTAAGATCTGGAAGTGATGTTGGTATGTAGTTTTATCCAGACGTTGTTTGTTTTTTGACGTTGCACCTGTACACTCCCTTTCTTTTTATATTTGTGATTGGGGGTTGTTGGGGTTGGGGGAATGGGTTTTGGGGGTTGTTTCTATTTATGGGGTTGGGTTATGTTTTGGGGTGGTTCTTTGGTTGTACCGTTTATTCTTAATTCCTTCTTGTTTCTCTTTGATGTGTTTTGTATTGTGTTGTTGTTGTTGTGTTTTTCTTAAAACCAATAAAATTTAAATTTCAAAAAAAAAAAATGCCCAATGCACATTTGGTATAATTAATGGTCAGACCTGCATTTTTGATAGTTTGGATAACTGCTCATAGGTGTTCCAGGTGGCTATTACAGTCTGTACTGTACACCACGGCATCATCCAGGTAAGCAGCACAATAACCAATGTGAGTAGCTAAACTTACATCAATGTACCACTGGAATGTATCGAGTGCACCATGTAAACCAAACAACATGGTGGTGAACCGATAGAATCCAACAGGAGTGACAAATGCAGTTTTGCCTCTGGATTCTTTAGCTAGGGGAATCTGCCAGTAACCCTTGCTGCGATCAAGGGTACTGATGTACTTGACACTTCCCAATTTGTCCACCAAATAATCTATCCTGGGCATAGGATAACTGTCAAATTCTGACACTTGATTAAGTTTCCTAAAATCAAGGCAGATTCTTACACCCCCTTCTTTTTTTATTTACAATCACCAATGGTGATGACCAACCCAGCTCTTTCATGTTTTGTATTTCCTTAACCACATCTGCTCATAACCACTCTGGTAATCTGTATGTCTTTTGTTTAATAGGGTAAGCATTCCCTGACACTATTACATGCTTGACCCCTTTTGCTCGGCTGGCACTGTGGTAAAAGTACTGTTAAATGCCTTTAGTAAGTTACAAATGTCTGCAGTTTGTTCGGAGGTTAAGGAAACATTCATCTTTATAGCAGCAGCAGTTACAATTTGTTCCAGTCTGTTATAAGCTACATCAATATTTATTTATTTAAAAGTTGATAACTGGAAAAGGCACACTGAGCCAAGGCTCATTTCCAGGTGCGACCCAGGGCAGGGGGTAAGGGTGCAATGGATACATAGAATATGTACATGTTTATAAAAACAAGAGATATGCAGAAATACATAAAAATGATCATTAGTTACATCTCAATCAAGAAGTAAGGCCTAACAGCTCACCTAGATGTGTACAGTGGATACATCGAATATATGCATGTTTATAAAAACAAGAGATATGCAGGAATACATAAGAATAATCATTAGTTTTTTTTTGAACTAATACTTTTATTTGGGAAGATACATCCAATATAAAACATCCTTTACATACAGTATAGATGTATGGTGTACAATAATAATTCTATTGTCTTTAAACAGGAATGTAATAATCAATTATTGTTTCCCTTTCAGGTTTGACTGGCCAGACAGGGTGTTCATCTCTGTTCATATCCACAGGTCTAAATGCAACCTTCACTTCACCAATGATCCATGTCTAGATCCTATAAAAGTTCACAATGATTCCTCCACTGTATTTCATACTGTCCCCCCTCCCCCCGGTTATTTCCTTTTTTATATGGTAACAAGAAAACAAAATAAAATAAAATAAAAAGAAATAAACCTAAAATATATTTACAGTGTCTGTACTTATTTGTTTACTCTTATTTTCCACATTCTGGTTATGTTTCATGTCTCGACAAATTACTCACACCCCTACTACTCCCCTAAGTTAAGTGCTGATCCAATACTGCGATATCCTACTTATTTTCAATATATGTGAAGAAGGGGTGCGATACCAGGTGCTTTAGGTTACCTGTCTGAGCTCTGTGCCACACCTTCATCACCCCTTTCTCCACTGATTTATTCAATGCCAGAACACCCACCGAGGTCAAGGTATAGTGTCTATATTGAAGGAATTTATAAAAATCAGAATGTGGGAGAGTAAACTCTTGTTGAATTGCCTTGAATTCTCTGATGTGTTCCCCTTCCACAAGCTGGTTCAGTGTTTGTAATCCTTGTCTGGCCCACCTCTCTCTATTGGGATCTCTACTCATTATTTTAAAGCCCGGCAGGTGCTTTAAAGGGATATAGGGCCACACATAGTCTGGTTTCTCCCACACACATCTTATTTTCAACCACATTGTAAAGGTATGCTTGGTCCATCTGTTCTGAATGGAATGCTGTTTGTTTGGGAGTATTGTCCCAGGAAGTACCTCCAAAGGGGACTCTGGCTAGAGGTTTCTTTCTATAGCACACCATTGTGCTTGTGCAGCAGGACTCAGAATTTTAATTAGAGAAACCATCTGTGCCGCTCAATAATAATTTTGAATGTTTGGCAAACCCATCCTCCCTTTATTCCTATTCTCTTGCAATAAAATTCTATGTATTCTGGGTTTCCTTCCTGACCATATAAAGTCAGTAATTTTTTGTAGTATTTTTTAAAAATCAGCTCTTGGAATACCTATTGGAAGTGAGGAGAAAAGAAAGAGAAGCCTTGGTAGTATGTTACTTAGCGGTGTTAATTCTATTGGTAAAGATCAGTGAGAGAATCCGCCATCTCCCCATATCTGTAAAGATTTGTTTAATTAATGGCTCGTAGTTGCATGCATATAATTTTGAAATATTCCTTGGGATCCATATCCCTAGATATTTCACTTTGTCCTGCACCCATTTGAATGGAATAGAGTTTTCCTCTCCAAGTGGGCAACCCTCCCCTTTATTAACAAAGCCTCTGATTTCTCTAGGTTTATTTTAAAACCCGAAATGGCCCCATATTTCTCAAGCAAGGTTAACAAGTTAGGAATTGTAAAAAATGTTGTCCACAAACAACAATGTGTTGTCCATGTACATTGACACTTTGCATATATTGTGGCCCACCTTTATTCCCTGGATATCCTGTGCCTGCTGAAGTGCTATAGCCAATGACTCAAGGCTTATTACAAAGAGCAAGGGCGAAAGTGGACAGCCCTGTCTAGTTCCCCTTTCTAATCTAATTCCTTCTAATAATGTTCCATTTACTCTCACCTTAGCTGTAGGGTTGGTGCAACACAAGAACACTCATTGTATAAAATTATTCCCCAGGACCATTCACTCCAGACTATTCACAGATAGTCCCAGTTCAGGTGGTTGAATGCCTTTTTGGCATCTAAAAAAGGACCATCTGTGCAGTGCTTGTGGGGGAGCTGTAAGCTAAGATATTTAGTAATTTTCAAATATTGTCCACCAGGTGTTGATCTGGCATAAACCAGTTTGATCTGAATGTATCAAAATCTCTATATCTCTGTCATCTGTTGGATAAGATTTTTGAAAGAATTTTAAGTCTTAATTAAGTAGGGAGATGGTCCTATAGGCCTCACATCTGTCCTTTGGCTTACCTGGTTTAGGTATAACACTAATAAGGGCTGCCTTCCATGACTCTGGTATTCTTTTTTTGTTAAAGTTTAATTATATACTGAGGCCAGGATAGGTGATAGGGCATTTTTAAATTTTTTATAAAATTCAGCCGGGAAACTGTGCCTGGTGTTTTGCCGGCTGGGAGGTTAGTTATTACTCCCTTAATTTCTTCCAGGGAAATCTGGGCTCCCAAGACTTCAGTCGCTGTCTCAGGTAACTTTGGCAGGGGTAACTTCTGAAGGAATTGTTCAGTTCATGTTTTAATATTTTGGTCCCCTCTGTCATCTCAGTATAAAGTCTGATAAAATTGCCTAAACTGCTCCGCTATATCAGAGGGTCTGCACCAGGGCCTATCCAAATCTGACCTATTAATCAGTTTAGTGACCATCTGGTCTGCCTGGGCTTTCCTCAGACTCAGAGCCAGCAGCCTTGCAGTCCATCCTCCAGTGTCATGGTATTTTTGTCCTATAAATCTGAGCTGGCCCTCTATCTCTTGATTTTCTAATTTCTGGAGTTCTTCTCTGGCCTGACTTAATTTTTTTTAAAGTTTTTTGTTCACTGGGGATCTTTTATGCTTTTTTTCTAGTTCCCCCATTGTCTTTACTAATTTAGAATGCGTTAGTAAAGATATCTTTTTTTGGCTGAAGCTATACCTATAACCTCCCTTCTACACACAGCTTTTAAAGCCTTCCATGTTGATATAGGGGAGCACCCTTGTCCCATATTGATATTGTATATAGCTTTTATTGTGCCTGCTAACTTTTTGTGAAGCTTTTATTGTTTAGCAAGCAGGTGTTTAATCGCCAGGCAGATTTTCTGTCTCCCCCATAATACCCCATCTAATTGAAACTGCTGCATGGTCGGAATTGGTAATGCTGTGAATTTGGGAGTCCTTTACTTGATGTAATTGGGTTTTGGGGATAAAAAAAAATTGATCCTGGAATAAGACTGTATTGGTGACGAAAAAAAGGAATAGTCCCTCTCTCCCTTATGTTGCTGTCTCCAGACATCCGATAAGCCCATCTCCCTCTGTTGTGGCCGAAAGCATTTTAGTCACCCCGCTACCATATGCACTTAACTGGTAGGATCTGTCCAACCCAGATGACATCACAGCATTCAAATCTCCCCCTACAATCAGCTGACCTTCCGGCAGTGTTGCCATATGGAGCAGAACCTGTAAAAATGTACTCATCTGTCTGTTTGGGGCATAGAGGTTTACTAGATGAAGTGTCTCCCCATGTATTGTCCCTGTTACCCTTGGGAAATGTCCGTCCCAACCCTTTTCCACTGATGTGATTTGGAAGGGGCACCCTCACTTAAACAGGATAGCCACCCCCACCGTTGTCCTATTTGGTGACAAAGCCGCCTCCACCCTGTCTACCCATGCTCTTCGCAACTTTCCATGCTCCTCGGCATCCAAGTGCATTTCCTGCAAAAAAGTGATAGAGCACTTAAGCCTATTCATCTCCCTTAATATTCTAGCATGTTTCACCGGTGAATGAATACCTTTAACATTTGACACCACATCAAGATCTCCCATCCCTAATAATTATGTTTTCTGCCTCTTTCTCTTAATCCAGTAATCCAGCAGAATTGCAATTTACCATCTTAGGATCATTCCCTAGGGGCTATGGATATAAAATACTATTAGCTAACCTATAGGACAGACCAAAAAAGAAAAATATCTCCAGCCAGTGTTCCTTTCTGGATGGAGCAAACTGTAAAACAAAACCTTTTCTCAGAACACGAACCTTTCTAGACAACAGGTCTATAACTTTTACAATAACTTGTATTGCTGAATATTAATGCAATACTGATTTATAACTGTTAGCTTCCCAAGATAACTTCCTAGGTAAGGTAAAAAGAAACAATTGTACACCACTGTTGTTCCCTCGTGGTGTTGTATGTTGTATCTAGAACCCATGCATCCCATGTAAAGAGATACCAACACACTAAACACTGTGAATGTCACAGCCATGTGGCCCTATTGAACTGGTGGAGCAGGTCCAATTCCTCCCTCCCCCCCAGCCAGCTCTCCATATGTACATGTACCAAAGGCAGGGGCTCCAGTATCATCCTTTTTCTTTTGTGCGTAGAATTGACATCACCCCTCCACCTTTGTTAAACTGTATTACGTTATTCTCAACCACACCCCCCTCCCCCAAGCATATTCCCTCATTCCCAGCAACCATTTTTATACCCCACAGGTCTTAACTCTGCTGTCCCATATTGTCACCCTTATTATCTTTACATTTATCCACATATCCAGAGACAGTCAGAAGATGTAATGGGGTTGTAGGTGTAATCAAGTACTCTCCTGGTGGAGTGCTTCCCTGAATCCTTTAAAACACTGTTGTAGCGTTGCAGTAGTATGAAAAGCTAAAGAGTCTTTTCCTTTTACTGACTCCTTCCCCCACTAAATATGCATAAGTTGGAGGTGAAAAAAGAGTCACCTGGCATTTGAGGGGGTCAGTCCGCTAGTCTCCTTGCTGTTGCTGTCATAGTCCATCCTCTTCACCAGCTTCAGGACATTCAGAGCTATTCTCTGCGGCAAGAATCGTCATGCTGGCCTTTTGCACCCTCTATTTTGCTTCCCCAAACTTCCATTTGTAGTTTGTGCTCCAGTGACTCTAGTTCCTGGTTCAGGATGGAGATTTTGTGTTCCATTAGGAAGGCAGCCGCATCCACCAGTGAGTTGAAAACTTTATTAAGTGAGTCCATGAAAACTTTTATCTTTGCAGAGAAATTAAGCTGGGCTCTGATGTTACTTTTTTCTCTCAGCTTCCTGTTGATTTGTTTCACTTGCATCCGTGTGGTTTGCAGCTCGGCTGAAAAATCTTGATCAAAGTATATATTTTGGCCCTCATACTTGAGATCTTTGTGTCGCCAGGCTTCAGTCAAAATATATTCTTTTGACTGATAGTGTAGCATTCTGACTATCCAGGACCTCGGGCGAACCTTTGGATCCGTGGGTTTTGGCCCGAGGGAGCGGTGAGCTCTCTCGATTTCCAGAGGCAGATCAGAGGGTATGGATATTTTCATCTTAAGTAAATGCAGATGAAGTCCGCCGGGGTGGGAAAGCCCTCCTCAGCCCCCTCCTGCACTCTGTGAACTCGAAAGTAATTCTGTCTAGCTCTGTTTTCCGCATCTTTAAGTCTGGCGTGGGTATATTGGTCTCCTTGGAGCAGGTATAGTAAGATTCGATCACTGCTATTCTGGGCTTCTGATGTTTCCATTATTTTCCCCTCATTTTGCTGGACCTTATTATTTATTGCCTTGAAGTCCATGTGAAGATCTGCTATTGATGATTCTATTTTATGCACTGCTCTAAGTATTTTTAGCAGTGCCCTCTCAGTAGTGTTCTGGGGCTCGTCTTCCAACTCCAGTTCTGACTCCCATGAAGACTCGAAGGGTGAGCGTGGCCTAGATGAAGCTGTGAAGCCCTCTATCTCCAGTTGTTTCATTGCTCCCTTCTACTCCATTTTCCACGCTCCTTTAGGTCTAGGTGGTTTTCCTGGCATGAGTAGCAGTGGGGAGTTCATTTTTCCTGGGAGAATGGGGTTAGATTGCTTGGCTGGTGCAGGAGTGATCAGATTCAAGCAGCCACCATTAGCCCGACATCACTGGAAAGAATAATCATTAGTTACATCTCAATCAAAAAGTAAGGCCTAACAGCTCACCTAACTGTGTACAAAAACAACCTCGGAAATAACAATGCGTGAGTTATCTTAGTGAGGCTTAAAAATTTGTTACAGAATGAGAGTGCACAAGTAATGTGCAGCCAGGAGTGTGTATGTAGAGTGGGGGCAGGGATGGTAATGAAGAGTATGATCAGTGTAGCCAGTGGGAGCATTTAGGGAGGGTGGAAACATTGGCATGGGGAAGGGGCAGACACTTCAAGTGCTTTTTTTTTTTTTTTGCATAATCTTTTTATCTCCCCTGCCCCTCATTCTGCCACTCCTTTGGGCCATTGCCAAGGACTCTACCTCTGGGGCTCCATCACCCATGCCTGACCTCAAATCGCAGCCACCACAGCGTAACCTGATATAACCTATTCATCGGGTGGGTCCTCCCCTGTTGGGGAGAAAGGGCCTGATGGCCAATGTTGTTGGCCCTGGGTGCTGCTGAGGTTGGGTCAGTATCTACCGAGTACCATGGGGGTGCTGGCCCGGGCAGCCATCATCTGGCAGTTTGAGATGCCATTTTCTGGTGTTTCCTCCGATTTCCCCACTTGCACTGCATCTGTAGTACTCCTGATCTCCACCGGGGGCTGCTAGAGAGTGAGGCATCTCTCTAGCCCACCCCAAGAGAGGAGAGCAGTCCTCCAGATGCTTGATCCTCTCCTCTCTTCCCCTTCCCTCCCAACCCCTGGTGCCTGAGACCATTCTCAAACCCGGGTCACCGTGTGGCTCGGTAAGGCACCAATGCCTCAACCCTCTGCACCACCGGGCTGGCTTGAAGTGCTTTTTAATAGCTAGTGGGGTAGGCAGGCTGCGTACAGTGAGGGGGAGGGAGTTCCAGAGGGTGGGGAGCTGAAGGGTGAAGGCTATTTCCCCAGCAAGTGAACGAGGAGTGGCCATGGAGAACTAGCAATGGTCCCATGAACGCCGGGAGTAGCCAGTACCAGGAGCTGGGGCTAGGAGGGATGAGAGGTATGAGGGAAGGTTGTTGAACCAAAACTTAGCAATAAAGGTTGCACAATGTGCCAGACATTGATCAGTGAGTGAGGGCAAGGAGACAGAATGATAGAGTAGGCAATGATGGATGCAGAATGGGAGATCAGAGGCAAAGTGACAGAAAGCATGGAACAGAGGGTCTTAATTTGGCAGGGAGGATTGTGGTGCTGAACTGTAGACCACATCTGCATAAGCAAACAATGGAAGGATAAGCTTAGAGATTATTTCCCTCCTGATGGGGGGAGAGATTGTCCTTATGTCTATAGAGCGATCCAAGTTTTCGATGCAGTTTGTCATGAATAGAGTCAAGGTGCAGGGAGAAGTCCAATTTAGGATCAAGCCAAATGCCCAAATACTTAAATTAGTCAACTGCTGTAATTTTGGAGCTGTCAAGGGTGTAAAAGGAGGGGGAGAAGCCATTTTGGCCAGTTTTGGGGCGGAGTCAAATGCCATTGCAATCGTTTTCTTAGTGTTGCATTTGAGTGATTTGTCATCAAGCCATTTTAGGGTGTTCAAGAAGTTGATTTGAAGAATGGATTCAACCTGGGCCAGGGAGGGACCAGAAGCAAAAATAATGGTATCGTCTGTGTACATTTGGACATGTGAGTCAGAACAAGCAGAAGGAAGGTTGTTTATGAAAATGGAGAATAGAGTTGGTCCAAGGATCGACCCTGAGGTATGCCAGCCATAATGGGTAGGGGAGAAGATTTGTTTTCCCCAAGCTGACCGAATTGAAACCTATCTGTTAAGTAAGCCTTGAACCATTCTGTTGAGGATGTGGACAGTCCAATAGCAGAGAGGTCATCTAGTTTATGAGCGATTGAATTGAAAGCCTTGGCTAAGTCTCTAAATATAGCCAGTGTGAGATGACCCGTATCCATGGCCGAGTGGATGCAGTTAGTGAGCCAGAGAATGGAGGAGGAAGTGGAATGGAGATGATGAAAATCTGATTGGTGTGGCATCAGAATGTCTTTGGAGACAAAGAAAGTGCTTAGTCATTTCGAGATAAGGCATTCCAAGATTTTGGAGAGGGAGGGGAGGAGGGAGATTGTTCTGTAATTACCAGGGATGGTCAGCATTCTGTAATTGCCAGGGATGGTGGGGTCACCCCCTTTGTGTAGAGTATGACTTTGGCTAATTTCCAGACCTTAAGCAGGATGCAGGTGGAAAGGGAGAGATTGAAGATGTGAGTAATTGCTGGGACAATGGCAGGGAAAAGCCATCTGTGCTGATGCTTAGGTTTGAGTTGTCACACCTATCATAGAAGACAGCCTTCCTGGTGGTGATTATGTCTGCCAGAATGATTAGCGAGCTCCAGGCTCTCTCATTGGACACTCTCTATCTGGTCTTCCACAGTGACAAAGTAATCCTTTGCCCAAACCTGAAGTTCCTTCAAAAGGTAGTATCAGAGTTTCATCTGAACCAGGTGATTAACCTAAACAACTGCTGATGCCTTAAAAAAAACTTTGATAAACATAAAAATTAGGAACAATTTAGCTTCCATTCCATATATATTCTAAAGATTCTTCCTCCCCAGTATTTATTACTAAGGACATTTGCATGAATGCATGATCTTTATCCCTCAGAGTTCATCTACCTCTACAGCTGATTCCCTACTTCATGTCATAATCCTCTGTTGTGACATCACAGTTTGTTGCCATGGAAGTAACTGTGATGTCACAAGCAGTGCATATTATTTATTTTATTTATATAGTTTTTGTTGACCGGGTAAGTGCACTAGACAAATCCTGCCTATTTTCAGGCATGACCCGGGGGAGGGGGATACAGATGAATGCCAAGTGACCTTGAACCAGATTAAGCTGTTGGTGGTATTTTTAGTGAATGAGGGAAATTTGGCCCGGACACAGGGGAAATTCTCCTACTGGCTGCTGTCAGTATGCAGGAGTCAGCGTCGGAGTCGGATGTCAGGAGTGCAGGGGAGTGGGCCTCCTTCCCTGTGCTTCAACTTTCAGGGGCCGTGGAGGAAGAATGTACTGTGGCTGAGGTCGCGATGGCGACTATTATTGAATCTGAGGAGTGTATGGCTGTGGTTCAGTCTGTTTCACAAACGGAGGTTGCTTCTGAGAGAAACCGTACCTTGCAAGCATCATTGAAGGCAAAGCGGTCGGCTTTGCTGAAGGAACTTTCGGTGGTGGATTTGGAGCTTGCAGCGCTCCCGCAAACAGTTACTGGGCTTCCTGAGGATGGTCTCATGCAGTCTGGTAAGCCCCATCATGACACAGATGGTTCTGCGTCATTCTCAAGCGACTCTCTGGTTCAGGAAGGAGGTGCTGGGGCTGGCAGTTTACTGAGTGGTTCCTCAGAGTGCCTACAGCCCCAACGTGTTTTGATGGATTCATCAGTGAAACGAGGAAATGCGAACTGTTTGAACTCCACAACTGATCGGGGTGTGTTACCCGGAACTAGGCGAGAGGTGGTTTCGAAGGGGAATTTGGAGCCTGAGGTATTTTTCTTTCCCCATTCGCAAAGGTCAGGGTGGAGTAAAAGTCGCAGTGCTGTACATTCAGGAGGGCTTTTATCTATGGTACATCAGGACACTACGTCTTCGGATTGTGGTCAGGGGGCACCTTGGTCGCCTGAAAAAGCGTTGAAGGTGGCTGGTTGGGAACAGGGAGAGGGTGGTGCCTGGACTCCTGACTCTCAGGATCCTACATATTTGAAAATGCTACAAAAGGCTGTGGATTTTGTGGCCACCAACACTGTTATGAGCTCCAACGATTCTAGGAGAGTTATTACTGAATGTGTTAAACAAAGGGCTGGTATTGTTGAGAATGTATTGCCTACAGTTTTGCAAGCTCAGGTTGATAATGTTTCTACTGCTTTAAATGTAGATCAAAATGTGATTGGTTCCCCTGTTGTTGTTTCTTCTGTACCCCTAGAATCAGAGGGTCCTCTCAGGATGGGACCTGCCCCTCAGGTGTTAGATTCTCAGGATGACGATCCTGTTTGGCCTGTTGGTTTTAAACTGGACGATTTGTTTTCTTCCAAGGGAGAACCAGACCCCCGTAGGAATGCAGTTTGTTTATTATATAAAGGTGGGTTGGTGGATCCCCCGAATTGGATCTATGTGGTGAAAACATTATTTAAAGGTTCCATGAAATTTATTTCTTCAGAGATTTTTGCCCTTATTAGTTTGGGGAACCATAATTTCGATATTAGCTTTAAACAGGTTTCCAGTTTAGATAGATTTGGGGCACAATATGTGGCTTGTCAGGCCTCTCCTACTTGGTCTCCCTTCCAAGCAATTCCTTTAACGAAGTCTGCAGTCAGGAACATTACTGTAATGTTTAAAAACAAAGGCGTAAATGTAGAGGACATTTTATTTTGGTTGCGACAAAGGTGTGAGGTACTCAACAAACCTACCCCCACATTGGATAGTGAACAAATCTGGGATGGAGGATGGAGAGTTAGAGTAAAATTGTATTCAACTAATGCTGGGCCTAGTCATTTACCTAGTTTTTTTTTCTCTGGGGAAAGACAAAGGTCTCATTTTCTATGCCGGTCAACCTAAATCTTGTTTTAAATGTGGCTCTCGAGTTCATTTTAGTTCAGCTTGTGATACAGTAAAGTGTAGCCATTGTTTTGATTTTGGCCATGCCTCCAGTGCCTGTCTTAATCTTTTTAAATGTAATCTTTGTGAACGTACAGGGCATGCATATGGGCGCTGCCCTTGGGCATCCCATAACAGGGACGATTGTCCTTCACATAAAGGATTGATTTCCATGACTCAGCAGGCTCAGGTCAAACTTAGTGCAGCCCGGGACATGAAACATAGCACGCTTACCTCTGGATCAGGGGAGTTAGCTAAAGGGTCTGAGGATATTAGTATTCAGGAAGACAGTGTCACTCCTCCGCCTTTGGCATTAGATCAGACTGTGGTAGGAAAGGCGACTTCTGTCACTGAAGTTTCTGTTGTTACAGAGGGATCAGTGGTGGTTGATATTACCATGCCCCCCCCCCCCCATTACACTCGGCTTCTGGTGCAGAGGTTGCAGGGTTTGTTCAAATTCCACATAAATGAACTAGGAAAAGTTTGGCGGTGATAGGTCGGGGTAAAGATGTGAGAGGTGGTATGTGGCGGTCTGGCAACAAGTTTGCAGTTCTAGCCACAGACGTCTCGGACAAAGAGTCTGGGGGTGAAGATATAGATAGTTCCTCTATCCGATCATATATGAATATGGAGGGTGGTGGGGATCCGGACCCTATTGCGAAGTGAACTAGACAAAGTCATAGAAGTAAGTCACCCATAGGCACTTAAGATGGATTCTCTATCAGTGTGTACTTTAAATGTTAATAGCATTAAAGGCCCTAGAAAGCTTGGGGGGGGGGTGTTCTTAACTTTACAAGACTTTAACTGTGATAGTATGTCTCGTGGATACTAGATTGAAATCCAACCAGGAACTTCAACAAGCCCTTGTTCCGTCTTTTTGGTCTTCTGGGATTGATAAATGTGACGGTATTAGGATTTTATTCTCTAACTCTGGTTTCCATGTATCATGGTTGGTGGATATTCAGCCTGGTAGAGCTTTGTTGTTGGATTTCACATATTCTGGTGAGAGATTCAGATTATTTGTGTTTATGCCCCTCAGACAAAAGCACAACGGGTGTCTCTTTTTCATTTAATTAGGCCTTTTTTTGTATACCTCTAGGTTAATTTTGTGGGTCGGTGATTTTAATTCTGGTTTACACCAGAGGGATAGAGGGTTACAAACCCCAAAATTATTCTGTGATTCTGTTGCCTTAAAGGATGTTATTACCACTGTGCAGCTTGTAGAGGCGTATAGGTTTTGCCATGAGTCAGGGAGATATACTTTTTTTAAGGGACCCTTAAGGACTCGTATTGATTTCATTTTTTTATCTAAAGTTTTACGGATTCTTTATTGTGTGACTCTGGGTGTGGAGTTTTCTGATCATGCAGCTGTTAGGGTAACCTGCTCATGGCGTAATACTCCAAGGAGTAAAAAAAATAGGTGGAAGCTTAATGATTCCCTGTTGGAGGACCCTCGCCTTCAAAAATTGTGGAGCAGGGAATGGGCAGCCTGGCTTTCTGTGGCGGATATCGATGAGGACCCTTGTGAGTGGTGGGAAGACTCTAAAACTAGATGGAGGCAGATTTTTCTGGGGACAGCAGTAGCAAAGCACACAGCGCAATACTTAACATACAGTATTTAGCATTACGGCAACAATTACAGCATCTGATTTCTTTATCAGATACTACTGTTCATGATTATAGTGCTCAGATTGCGGCGGTTTATACCCAAATGAAAACCCTGCAATATGATAGGGCTAGTTCTTTGGGCAGGAGGCATGATTTGGTACTCGGGTGACCAAAGGAGGGTTAGACTCATTTAAAGCCTGTAAAGGATGGATGGACTCCAAGTTTATTCAGGCACTACGGTCCCCCCTAGGTGTCTTGGTTAGGGAACCAGAGGCACTGGTTCAGGTTGTGGAACAACATGTTCTCTCTATGTTGGGTAATTTTCCAATTTGCAAATCTGCAAATACCTTTTTAGACTCTCTGAACCTCCCCTCACTTTCTTTAGCTGAGCAAGGCATGTTATCAAGAGATATTATAGCCTCGGAAGTGGCTCAGGCCATTGATAGTTTAAATACTAATTCCGCTCCAGGATCAGATGGCCTTACTGCTCAGTCTTTTAAAACTTTTAAGGAGGACTTGGTCCCTGCTCTGACTTTATTATTCAATTACATGTTGACCACAGCCTCCTTGACTAAGTCCATGAAGAAAGCCATTTTGGTCCTAATTTTTAAAAAGGGGGATCAGGCTGATTTGCAGAATTGGAGGCCACTGAATTTATTAAATGTAGATTACAAAATTTTGGAAAAAATTTTGTTGGCCAGACTATTAAAAATTGCAGATTGACTCAGTCTGGCCCAAACTTGTGGTATTTCAGGTAGAAGTCAACATGACAATTTAATTTTGTTACGAGAATTATTTGCCCTGGGTGACAAAGGGATGGTTTCTGGTTGGGTATTGGGGTTGGACCAAGAGAAGGCCTTCGACAGGGTCACTCAGGATTTCCTATTTGTGGTGTTGCGAGCTTTTGGGATTCCTGGTCAGTTTCTCTTGTGGATTAAGGCTCTCTATGATGAGGCTACCGTCATTCCTAATGTGAATGGTTGGTTGGGTAAACCAGTAACTATGGTCAGGGGGGTCAGACAAGGATGCCCCTTAAGCCTTCTCCTTTACAATTTTTGTATAGATACATTGATTCGGGCAATTTCCCTTTGTCCTCATATTTTGGAGTTGGGGGGGGGCCCCTTTATTGGATTCCATCAAAATCTTAGCTTATGCGGATGATTTGGTTTTGACTGTGGATGTCGGTACTGAGGAAGCAGCATTGGTACAAGTTCTTGATGCGTATTCCTCCGTTTCGGGATCCAGTGTTAATTTTAGCAAAAGTGTTGGGGTGCCTATTGGACACCGTGCTCTTCCACAGTCGGGAACGTATGCAGGGATACCTATTGATACAAGTCCTTTTAAGTACTTGGGTATTTTTTTGGGGACAGGGGATGTGCGCTGTTATAATTGGCAATTAGCCTTAGGGAGGGCAGAGGGTTTGGTTTCCGGATAGAAACAGTATCAGATTGGAAAGAAAAAAAGGGATGTGTTGCTTAAGACTTTGGTGATTCCCATTTTTTTTATATCTCTGTTACGTATTTCCTCTGCCTATGGGTTGTTTTTCCAGATTATATGGGATTTTTTTTTCAAGGGTTTTGGGGGTCTCGTTTGAATCCAGTAAAGAGGAGTATAATGTATAGACCATATAAGGAGGGTGGGGTTGGGATGATCCACCCTGTGGCTTTTTTTCATAGTTTATTTTTCAATTATAATTTTGGAAAAGCGTTAAAACCTGGGCTGGTGGTATGGAAACTGTTTTTGTTGAAATGGTTGTTACCTTGCCTTCCAAGTTGGGAACTGGGGAAAAAAGGATGGGTTTTTCATTTTGCTGATATTCCATTATATGGGAAAGAAGCACTTAAGGTGGCTCTGTCCTGGGATTTTCGTCCACAGGATTTTTGTGTATTATCTAGGTTAATGCTTTATGAAAAAGTTTGGAGGAGAGAGGCGCAGGATAAGGTGGTTTTCCCTTTTTGTCCTCCAAATCGTGTTGATTGGATCCTTCAGCAACTCAGCAATCCCTGTTTGCCCCCCTATGTGTGGGATATAGTTTGGTTGGGTAACTACAGGTGTCTGAGTGTTAAAGGTAATCATAAACACAAAGCTTTAGACGCTCGATTCTGCCATAGGGAGGGTTGTTCGGTTATTATCGAAACCCAACAACATCTTTTTTTGGAGTGTCCTTTTGCTCTTACTTTTTGGACTATGTTAGCTGGCTTGTGGTCTGAACCTTCGCTGGTACATTTATCTTATGAACAACTTATGTTCTGTGTACAGGGTGCTTTGCGAAAATATCATGAAGATACTTTGTTTATTGTTTTTGCCTTGATTCGTTATTATTTATGGCAGGCCAGATGTATGCTGGTTTTGCATCAAAAAATGATTATGGTACCAGAAGTAATAGAGAATATTAGAACTGCTATTCGTGTTGTTAAATTGCAGGATTTCAAACTTCTTGCAGGGCCTCATTTTTTTCATTTATGGTGTAATTGTGATCTCTTTACAGTTGATTAAGTGATATTCTTTAGTTTATTTATCTCTGTATTTAATTTGTACATTTATATGATTGTTGGTTTTTGATTTAGATGTTTGATGTATAGGATATTATTTCTTTTGTAATGAAGTCCAACTTTTTCTCAATAAAATTCCCCTACTCTTTTCAATAAGTGCCATAGGATCTTTAACATCCACCTGAACTACCATCAATCCAGGCAGATGGGACCTCGGTTTAACGTCTCATCCGAAAAGCGGCACCTCAGAAGTGCAACACCCGTCTCATGCTGCACTACAATGTCAGTACTGGGATATTAACCTAAGTGCCAGATGTGGGAACTGAACCCATAGCCCTCTGATCTCTGATCTGATCTCTGATCTCTGTTCTTGATTATAACCACAGGTAGGGAGACAACAACAGGAATAGATGAACTCTTCAGGGGCAAAGTGTTTTGCTTGTTAATAATCATGAAACTGGCATGAGTTTTTACTCATCTTTATTGTGCAGCCATCTTAAACACACTGCTCCAGCCAAGCAAACTTCCCAAACACACCACACTATAGGGTCTGTCTACAAATCATCAGCTTCTTACATTTATCTTAGGGACCGTCTAATAAGTATGTTAAATTCCTATAACATCACACAAAGATCCTGTTTTCGTGCAGATGGCCTCAGTAATAAAAGGGAGGAGGGATAAAGAACTGATGTGAAATACAAGCTGAACTATGTCTAAATAGAGTGAAACACCATTTATACAAACCCCGGATAACCGAAAACCTCAGTTATCTGAAACTTGGATATGTCCCCCATACTTTTAATCATTCATGCCTAGTCAGCCAGTAACAATTAGGGCATTAGCACTTTTCAGCATAGAAGGGCAGTTAAGCTGCTTTCTATTGTGTGCATTAATAGGCGTTAACAGGAGGCAATCAACGTATTCAAAAGACTTAGCTCATTGTCTCCTAGCTGATGCCTGTAATTGTCAGTAAAATACACTGGTGTGTCCTGAGGATGCCTGCAGAAGTTGGCTACTGACTCCCAGTGTGCCCTTGCAACGTCTGGAGAAGGCACTTATATATTTTAATATATAGTATAACAGAATATAATATATATTTGACTGCATAGCTCCATTGGAAAGGTAATCTTATGCTGAACAACTTTGCCACTGATATTTTGTGTATATCATGTATACTTTAGGAGTTATTTGCATTTGTTTATGGTATGGTGTGTATAGCTTATGTTGCCTGTTTTAGTGAAACATTTTTTTTTTTTTGCTGTTTCAACCAGCATAGAAAGAAAACAAAATTACATATTATTATTTGCATACCACCATTAGAAAGGTAATTTTGTGCTGAATAACTTTGCCACTCATACTTTGTGTCTAGCACTTATGGTTCTTGAGCTATTAGGATTTGTTTGTGGCATGCTGACTATAGCTTGATTTTGCTTAGAAAGGCCCAGGATTTACTGTTAACAGTATGCAGGAGACAAGTGGTGCAACTTCAGAGAGCTCCTGTGGAGGCAATGAGTTAACTGACAATACAAGAGGTTACATATTAAAAGTAGAAATGCCTTAGAACAGAAATGTAGCATTCCATTTGGTTCAGTGGGCAGTTGCACTCAAGACTGCAATACAGAACAAGTTTCACCCCCTGACTGTTGGTTAAAAGAAACATAAAAGTAAAAAGGGCACAAAAGTATGGTTCAGCAGGAGAGTTTATAAAAACAGCACCACAGTAACTCCATTCTCACCTTGCTCTGTCTCTCCAGTCAGTGTGAGATCAGTCTCTCTGCACTCAGGGTTGCAGTGCTTGTAAAAGGTTTACTCTCCCTCCCTCCTTAACTCTCTCAGACTGTTGGTTAAAGAAAAAATAAAAAGGGCACAAAGTGTGGTTCAGCAGAAGAATTTATAAAATCAACAACATAGCAACTCCATTCTCACCTAGCTCTGTCTCTCAGACAGTGTGAGCTCTGTCTCTGCACGCAGGGCTGCAATGCCTGTACAAGTTTCACCCTCTTTCCCTCCCTCCTGAATTCTCTCAATCAGACTGCTCACAAAAAAATAAAGTAGAAGGGCACAAAGTATGGCTCAGCAAGGGAGTTTATAAAAATACAGGACTTTGGCAACTCCGTTCTCACCCAGCTAAGTCTCTGCACTCACTGTTGCAATGTCTGTGCAAGTTTCAACAGACAAACCAAATAGGAACTTCTGTTTTGTTTATTTACAGTTATGGATGTTAGCACTTTTAGGGGAGTAAAATAACTTATCCCTTCAGGGCTTCGAGACCCTGGTTTTACAAAGAAAGCATGTCTGTGCCTATTACATCAGCCACTGAGAATCGACTACTGAGAAAGTGTGTCTGTGCATGTGTGGCAAGCTATAACATGTTCTCTAGTTTAACCAAAATCCCGTTCATCCGAAAGTTTTTATGTCCCCCCCACCCCAGACTTTTGGATAAATGGGGTTTTACTGTATTATGTTTTGGTAAAGTTCTCCTGAAAGCGTTAGCTGCTCTTTAGCAGTATACTTTACCAACCCTACTTCGGAGGCCAACCATAGACTCCATAGCCTGTACCTTGGAGAATGTTCTCATACTTTGTAGAGCATTCAGATGGAATTCAGGGACAGGCTTGCCGGCTGTTTGTCACCTACACTGAAGCTACACCTTGCAGACCATCAGCAAAGCTGACAGTTGCAAGGTGGATCACATCTTGTATTGACCTCTGCTATAGGTTGGTTGGTTGGGTGCCTTCTGCTGGGAGTAGAGCTCATTCCACCAGACTTGCTGCTTCCTTGCTGGCTGCTTCCAGTGATATACCCATATGAGAAGTCTTTAGGGCTCCTACCTGAAGGTCAGCGCACACCTTTATTTCCCACTACCACATCGACCTTGAGTCATGTTGGAGTGTGTGTTTTGGGATCTCGGTTCTCCAATCTCTGTTCATCAAGTAAGGGTGCATGTCTTTCCCCCTCCTCCCAGAGAACTGCTAGGTGTCTGCCAGAGTGTGGATAGGTGAACCTTATCCATGCCCCTAGAAGAATGGGTTACTCACTTGTAACCATAGTTCTAAGAGTGATATATGGTTCACATCCACACAATCCACCTGGCCTCCCCAGGCAAGTGGCAAGGCAAGGCAAAGGCAAGGCAAAGTTTATTTAAAAGACGCCCAATCCCAGAGGCTCTGGGCGCCATACAAAAATACTAGTAAAACAGCATAAAAAAGCAAAACAAATCATCACAAAATTATTTAAGCTAAAAATAAAATAAAATAAATAACTCCACAAATAATCTAAATTCTACTACAATTTATAATTTATCCAATAAAAGCTTGGGAAAATAGGAAGGCCTTCAGGCGAGCCTTGAATGTAACCACAGTGGGTGCTCCCCTGACCTGAGCCGGCAACGAATTCCACAGAACGGGAGCCGCAACACTGAAGGCTCTATCACCTGCAGATTTAAGCCTCATTCTGGGAATGGCCAGGAGGCCCCCATTAGAAGAACGGAGAGGGCAGAGAGAGAGAGAGCAGGTGTCAGAAGGTCCAACAGATAACCAGGGCCCTGCCCATGTAGGGTCTTATAGGTGAGAAGACCCACCTTAAAGAGGATTCTCCACCTGACTGGCAGCCAGTGCAATTTGTGCAACACCGGTGTAATATGGCAGAATTTATGCTGCCCAGTAAGTAACCAAACAGCTGCATTTTGCACCAGCTGCAGTCTGCGGAGAGAGAGCCCCCTGTGACCCCGAGGTAGAGCGCATTACAGTAGTCAAGCCTAAATGTGACTAAGGCATGTATCAAGGTAGGGAGGTCCAGAGGCGGAACAAGGGGCTTAATCCTGACAATATTTCTGAGATGGAAAAAACAGGTAGGAACCGTGGAGGATATTTGAGCCTCCATAGTTAAGTTCCTGTCCAGAATCACTCCAAGATTTCGCATCCAAGAGGAGGCCTTCAATGACACAGCTCCAAGAACAAGTCCAGTTGCTAAGTCAGAGGCCATCCTATCACGCACTCTGTTCAACTCCACTACCAATACCTCCGTCTTATCAGGGTTCAGTTGCAACCAGCTGGAGGCCGACCAGTCATTGATCTCAGCCAGACAGATATTTAGCACATCTACTGTGTTGAATATTCCTGGGGCAAAGGACAAATGCAGCTGGCACCCGATCCTGCTTCCAGCATGTGAGATCTGATGTTACAGGGCAGAATCAGATATATTCACCTGGGTAGTGGGAGGAGCTTAGCTTAAAGACATCTGCCCAGTCATCACCTTCCAGTGGAACTGCCAGAGTGTGGATGTGAACCATATACCACTTCCAGAATTATGATTACAGGTGAGTAACCTATTCCTCTGGCCTGACATAAGGTGTTTAACTCCCACTACCAGGGGTCTCATTGTTTCTCCCATCAGGTCACGCTGCAGTTGTCAGTGGACTCTTCTGCTTCTGTGCCACAGGAAATGTCGCCTTGACCTGGCCAGTAGTTGGTTCCTCCAGAGCAGCAGGATGCACTGCCCTTATGTGTTGTTCCCCACTCGGAGGGCTGCAGCTGTATCTGTAGCTTCAGGGTGACCAGGCTCCTCTCTCACAGCAGGGAAAGTGTGGTACACTGGACCCATAAGTGGGACTCTATGGAAAAAATTGATTTTGGGAAGTTGCGTACTTACCGTAACTGAGGATCCTCCAGAATAGCTTCTCCATGGAGTACCATGACCCATCCACCATCCCCCTTTCTTTGTGAATATCAGGCCACTGGGCAGTTCTCCCTTCTCCTATGCATACTCTGCCTGGCCATAATAGTAGACAGCTTTTGCCCCTTTCCTCCTTTCTCCTCATTTGGTATTGAGGCTCCCTTCTAAAAAAGAAATGAAAAAAAATGATGAAATGGCAAAACCTGTCAAAAAAAAAGAAAATATGTTCTAATAGTCTCCCCTTCCATCTGTACAAACCCCTCCACCCAGGGTACATGTCCTTGCCTTGGCTATATCCCTATAAGTTGCTCTATGCAGCGGTGTACCCTGCTGTGTTCTAGCTCCAACCTAATACTACTTGATAGCAACAATATTGGTGGCTTTAATTATACTTCAGTGTGCCTGTGTGACTTGTTTCATGCTTGTGTAACACAGATACTTTTTGGCTGTTTGCCTCTCTATCCATGGGATATACCACCCTGTAGGGGTACGAAGGCAAGGAACCCTAGAGGAGGGTTATACCCCTTGAGGTGCTGGGGACTGATTTCCTTGGCTAAGGGTACCTTAGGAAGAAGCCCACAGGAGAGAGGGGTGTGCCGCTGGAGGAGGAGGAGGATGAGGGGTGGTGGATGGAGGGGCAAGGAAAAAATGTTTGTGTGTGGAGTGAGGAGAACAGCTCTTAAATGGGCTGAATGGGGGTGTGGTCAGTTGCACCACCCCCTTGAACTACAATCTGTAGCCTTCCGATTCAATGTGTCTGTGCAACTTGTTTCATGCTTGTGTAACATAGATACTCTTTGCCTGTTCACCTCTGTATCCGTGGGATATACCACCCTGTAGGGGTACAAAGGCAAGGAACCCTAGAGGAAAGTTCCACCCCTTGAGGTACCACAGAGTGATTCCCTTGGCTAAAGGTACCTTAGGAAGAAGCCCAAAAAGAGTGTCAAGCAAAGCATACAAGGTGGTGAACGCTTATTGGAGTCAAAGATCTGTGTAGGTTGGTTGGTAGTATGGGTTCAGTTGGTAGCATGGGTCAATGAAGACCTGTACGTAGGTCGGGTGGTAGCATAGGTTCAGTTGGTAGCATGTATCAGTTGATCATATTGTTTGAGTAAAGTAGGCAGGAAATGACAGGTGAATAGTGACCCACTCGGCTGTCTCACTGTACGGTGTGGAGGCTTGGCTTCCTAAGGAGAGAGAGAGAGAGAGCACAACGAAAGTGGGAGGTGGGACGATTACAGGACATCCACCTGACTCCATCCAACAGTAGAAACCTATCTAAGTGGGAAACCTACCTAAGTGACCTAGAGACTATAAGGATGCCTATCTAATATTATGACCACTGGCACGGTGGAGAGGGAAAAACCCCCTTTGAGGAGGAGAACCTCTGGGGATCCAAGGCCTAGATCACCTTCCCTCCAGGCTTTGGAACAGTTTTGGTTAGTGATAGCTCTGCTACTGTAGTTTAGTAGACCAATCCAAGGGAACTGCAATTTCAGGGAAAGCTCGGACTGTATCCCTCTACTGGGAACACCATGGAGGGTTGAGAGCACACTCTGCAACAAGAGTCAACCAAGGTGGGAGGAGGAGGAGGAGAGTAATGACCACCGAGGCACTCAGCTGGCCTACCAATCTATGAACAAACCAGGTGAACCAGAGGTGGTTGTAGGGAGAATAGCATGAAGGGGTGCCTCCAAACCCACTCGGGCAGCTAAAGGGACCCTTCCAGTGAGAGCCCTACCCCTTCACCACTGAAGTCTTAAATGCTACATCGAGCGGTGCCATCTGTATGGTTGACTGAAGGTCCACCCAGAGCAAGGACCTTCTCAACTATGGGTCAGGTGTGAAGGACCCCGCCCCAAGCTTTGCATGCTCAAGATGCGGACTTCGGGGTGCAGAGAGAGACCGTCAGCCACAGGGCTAGCCCTGAGTCTTGGAAGTAATGGATATGGTTGGCATGTCTCCAAAATGTGGAGGAGTGAGGAGTAATGAGCATGGGATTTGCACATGGTTCGAGATGGATGATAGCAGACATGGTCAGACTGAGCTCTATGGACCCTCTCATGGGTCTTGACTGGCTGAGAGCTGATGTGGAGAAATCTGTACATACAGTGAAGCCCACCAGGATAAAGCCCAGCTCTGCAGAATTCTGCAGTACAGTTACTGCAGCAAACAATGCAATTTCAATTGCAGTTAATCCCTTTTGTCATGCAAGAAACCTGTGACACTGCGCTTCATCCTGGTGGGCCTCACTGTGGGTCAGACTGAGCAATATGGACCCACTTGTGGGTCTAAGTATGGCAAATAGCATTTGTCAGCCACAGGAATGCACGCTGACCAAGTCCATTAGGAAGCCAAATTGTGAGTGAATTGAATTGTATACTATGAGTAAGAGAATGGAAAGGTCTGGCGAAGCTTGGGGCCAATGGTTGGCGAGAAGGAGGCTGCAAAGCCAGTATGGTAGGAGGTGCGGTTTGAAGCAAGTAAAAATAATATGCTGCCAGACTTGGCAGGGGAAAAGCATTGCTGGTAGTATAAGGGACAGGAAGTCTGGGATAAATGAGTAAACTAGGCACATCATATTAGGGAAGGGATGGTAGAAGGCTGGGTAGAACCAGAAGCCCTTAGGTAGAGAGTTGTCTGGAATCGCTGGTTGCGTATTGCCGTAAAGGCTGTGCGGAGCAGCAGGAGGAGGCTAGGTGAGCCAGTGGCTTATACAATATACTACAAATAGGAAGCTGTTCCTGCTGCCTGGGGCCATGAGGTCCGCTGTGACTCCTCAGTACCCCACCATAGAAAAAACAAAGAAGCCATGAACATGACCCCATGACACGAAGCAGCTAATGAAATAAGTTAAATATGTGCCAGCCATGAAAGCAGGATTAGGTTATCGTCAGAACCAGACTTCTGTGGGTTTGGTAAAAGTAAGGTTTGGTAGAAGTGGGAACATGATGAGACCAACCGCAACTGTAATACTAGTAGGGTAGGGATCCCCAAAAGAGGCACCTGTACAGGCAAGGTCCTAATGAAGGACAAACCATGGGAAAGCAAGCATCTAGAGCAATGGGAATAGGGGAAGCAAATTAATGACTGAGAGGTTCGAAATAGATTCAGAAACAAATTGCTAAAAGGCCTGCAGCTGGAGCAGAGACCGGGCAGCCAGTGTAATTGCTGAATGTATCAGTAGAACAATGCAGCAGTTGGGTCAGGCTGAGCAAACACAGAATAAAGTGAACAGAGCACACTGCACTCCAGTACTGAATTGCTACGTTTACATATGCCTACCTTTTGGTGTCCCGGGATCGAAGACTGTGGACCCGATTGCAGCTCCTTACGATATACGTGGTGGCAGAGTCGGGTCCATGAGTGCCATCTTGGTTTACATGCGGCTTTTCGGAAGTCTGATCAGGTACAATTCGCGCAAGTGTAGTGCCAGTGTGTTCTGTTGCTAGGCGGCAGTGTGGTAACAGCGAGTGATGTTCCCCTCAAGAATTTTTGTGGATTTTTGTGTCGTGCTGTTAGCTGCAGTGATTGCAGACAATAATGAGTGTGATCTGCAGCTCATTATACATTTCCTCAGAAGTCAAAGGCAGTTATTTGAGATGCAGTTACTTGAGGCCAGCAATGCAGAGATAGAGACATATTATGAGAGTCAGCTGTGGCAATTATATGTTTCCAGTTCTCTGAGAGAAATTAAACGTACATGCTGGACTAAACATAAGTGTGGAGATTGGTGGGAGTATTATTGTTGAACATCATTTTACTGACAATGATTGGTTAGAGAATTTCAGGATGTCACGACAGTCGTTCGAAGAGCTGTGTACAGACGTTAGTACTTTTATGAGCCCTGATTCTACATACATAAGAGAGACGGTCCCATTATGCAAACGTGTGGCAATAGTGATATATAAGTTAGCCAGCTGTGCCGAATATAGAGTCGTCGCTAATCAGTTTGGTGTGCATAAACGTACAGTTTGCAAGTTTGTTCGCATGTTCTGTTATGGGGTTGTAAGACATATCACTCCTTGTCATGTTAAAATGCCTTCTGAAGATGAGGCTATAAATATTGCAGAGAGGTTCAGGATTTCTTGCTGACTACCACAGGTTATGGGGTACATAGAAGGGTACTCATGTCCCAATATGGCTCCCAAGGAAGGATATCGGGACTTTGTAAACAGAAAGGGATGGGCCTCATATGTACTCCAGGCCATTGTTGATGATCAATATTGGTGAGTGTTAAAAATAATGTGTTTGCATATCCACTGATGTTAATAAACAGGTGTACCTGGGAATGTGTCCTAGGGTTGTAAAGTGGATTTGGAACTGGCTAAATGACAAGACTATAGCCAAAATAAGGGGTGTTACATGTGATGATCTGACATGCCAGGCTGACCAGGTGGGGTATACTTATTCGACAATGATCAAAAAGGCTGGCATTATGTAGTGTAGAGACAGTTGTGCTGTGCCAGAAAGGAGTAACTTTTGGGGGGGGGGAAGGGACACCATGGGGAAAAAAAAAAGTATGTGGATTGGACTGTGATACTAGATGTGGAGGCAGCATATCATAGTCGTTTAAGGCTATGAACTGTTAATATGAAGACCTAGGGTTGAGTCCCACAGCCCCAACTTGCATACTGTGTGATCGGTTCACTGAACTTTCTTTTGTTCCCAGGGTGCATCTCTACACAAGCTTCCAGCTTACTGTGTCTCTCCTGGTTAAACAATTGGCTAAAAAAAAAAAAAAAAAATTGAACATATACCTATAATGAATTTTTTATTTATTTATTTATCCTCCTGTGGCAGGTCTACCATCGCCATCCACCAACCTACCAGTCTCGGGGTCCTTCGGGGGCTTGTAGCGCAATGCGTGCCCCGGTGGATCCCCAGAGCCGGTCCGGAGGCATCATCCTTGGTGGGCCCCCACTTTTTTCCTCCATTGCTCCTGTGAACATGGATACTCCCGAGACCCCCAGAAGTGATAGCGCATGCGCATGGAGGTGCGCATGCACACCACAGCTCTAGATGGGGTCTCCTTCTCCCTCCCCGGTTGGCCTAACGGCAAAGGTCCTCAGAGTGACACCGCTTCTTCAGCATCCACCATAGGGTGGCCGAGCTCTGAGGACACCTGCAACCCCAACCTGAGGTAGAGGGCCACTAGCCAGCAGCCTACTCTAGTACTCACCCTCCCCCCGGCCGACCTCCGATGACCCAGGCTTGTTCCCGAACCTGGGCCGCTGGTGTGGCGTGAGGTGTGGCGTCCAGCGCCTCAAGTCTCAGCACCACCGGGCCATCTCTATGATGAATAGTTGGGAGGATGTGTGAGCAATAATACATGGTTGGGTGTTATTAGTACTGAGATACCCACACATCCATAGATGTGGTTAGTCCTGAGACCGCAGGTCGAGTGCCTTCAGCCTCTTGGTGTTCAGGTTTCTCCATTCTAACAACACCCAGCCATGTATTATTTAAGCAATAAGGCACAACAGGGTGTGGATAATTGGGGGTTTTACTCACGTCTTGTGAGGTGTGTCACGAATCACATATGAATGACTTAACCACACAAAAAGTGTGTAAATCCCCAATAACTCACACCCTGGGGTGACTTATTTAAGCAATAAGGCACAACAGGGTGTGGTACATCATGAGATATCATCACGCCTTGGGTGGTTGGGCACGAGGCCGCAGGCTGAGTGTGTCCAACCACCCAAGAAGTGACAACATCCCATGATATACCACAACCTGGAGTTACTTATTGCTATTTTGTACAATGGATCCATGTGTAAAATAATGTAAAATGTGGTTTATTTATGTTTTTCATAAATGCAATACCTCAGATGTGGGTAATGCTGGATTTACCCACAGTCATGTGACATGTTTTGACAAATGGGGTTACAGGATTTTCACACACCATTGTATAATTCTTATAGAACATGAGTTCATATCGAACCTTTGAAAAAATGAACAGTTGGAAAGCTGTCAAAGATACAGAAAAATAAAATAAAGTATTGCCAAGTACTGTACAATAGTCATTCGACAAATGTTCTTCGCATGTCAGCCATCTGTCTTTCTTAGCATTCAATACATTGTGTGATTGGTTACCATGTTATAGAAGACTTAAAAACTCTGCATTATTCCAGCAGTACGATGCCTCCCTCCCACACTCACTCACTCACACACACACACACACACACACACACACACGTATAAAAACCATGCAATTAGTAATTTTATTTATTTATGCAATTT
Source organism: Neoceratodus forsteri (assembly GCA_016271365.2). NCBI lineage: Eukaryota > Metazoa > Chordata > Ceratodontiformes > Ceratodontidae > Neoceratodus > Neoceratodus forsteri. Next base: position 670,591,217 of record CM028133.1, read on the forward strand.
AATTGACTTTTACTTTTCGGGCCTAGGCATAGTTTTTCATATATGAGTAAATGTTGCAGTCATGTTTGTGATGGAAACTATGAAATATGTGACTTGTTAATTCTGTGAGTGGCCCTGGTTGGCAGAGACATGTTTTATCCAGTGGTTGCACTCTTTTATCACAATAGCTAGAAGCAATTATCAGCCAGTCAGGATGCAGGGATCTTTTTTGTCCATTTGACATTGTAAAGGTAATCAGTTTTAGAAAATGGTAACAATGATGGCTGGGTCTGGGTGATTGCCATGACATCAGGAGAAACAGTGGTGGGACATTGCATATACGTGCTCTGGGGGCAGGAATCGTGCGCAGTCTAAGCATACGTGGTAAAGGGTTGCAGTGTGGTGAGGTTTGGGGGAGTGCACGGTAAATGACCAGGTAAGGAATGGAAGTCTTGATAAGTATTTGCACAGGAACACGCATGGATCAGGATGAGCTGATAGTGTAGTTGTCGGGAAGTGAGAGTGTGTGTGTGTATAAAAGTGCAGAGGATAGCAGTGGTGGTAGGGGTGTCTCATAGTGACCCATCATACTTTCTTCCCACATCCCTTCACATCTACCAGTGAACAGATCAAAACACTACCCATCTATGTGCCTCTGAATACAGTTGGCTGATGGCCATGGAAGTAAGTGGAATGCCATGCTTGTGGACTACATATGTATGAGTTGCAGGGGACTGTGGTTTTAGTCACTACCTGACAGGGTGTTGGGCACTTATTCTCTGGTCCCGTGCATGTTGGGGTGTGGTTGGGGGGGGGGGTGGAAATTCCTGACATGGTGTGGGAGGTGGCTTTTGGTGGCAATCAGATACATAGCATGTGTAAATAAAGTCGCGCGTCCTGATGTGTTGGGACTTGATACTGTCCATTGCAGTAAGAGAGTGCCAACACAGACTAAAACAAGTAACTGCCAACCATGGCAACTGTCATAATTTAGAATCCACCTATTCCATATTTTTCATTACAATCCTTGCTGCAGAGTTGACTCATATGTAAAAAAACACTATGCTGTGACTGCCCATACACTATAAATGGTTGTGTATGAGCAGTCATACACAAACAAGGGAATCACTGTATCTTGAGGTTCCCTTGGTAACAGAGTACCTCTCAAGCTGCGCTCTCCAGGTCATCTGTTGCCAAGGAAACATCTCGATATAAGAATATCCTTGTTATGTATGACTGCTCATACACAATCCTCTACATATTTTATCTAAGATGCTTTTCTTCCTACTGCCATCTGTCCGCTACCTCAGCCTGGTCACGGAACTCGGCTTCTGCCTCCACATTGACCATATCCTCCAATACTCACTGATTTACCCCATAGGGTGGGGATTGTGTGTAAGCAATTGAAAAAGGACAAAAACTGCTATGCATATTATTTCTCTAACTCCATGACAAGTAACCAGACCTTTGTTTTGCCTTTATTACAGTTTCAGAAATGTTAACTATTGCATGTCTGGCAGTGCTCATGATGCAAAAGTACTTCGCAACGCCTCAGTTTTCAAGGATGCACAAAATCTTCCAAAACATCCTGTGTTGATTGGTAACAGAACGATACCATTGTTCATTGTAGGTGACCCAACTTATCCCTTACTACCTTGGTTGATTAAGGGGTACACTGGTGTGGGTAATCTAACACCAGAGTAAGAGTCATTCAATGTTTACCATATTACTTGCAGAATAACAGTGGAGCATGCATTTGGCAGGCTAAAAGGCCGCTATCGGACATTATTGAAGCAGTCAGACTTTGACCACATGTTTGTTCCATAAGTGACTGTCACCTGTTGTGCTTTGCATATCTTTTGTGAATGCAAGAAGGAGGCTGTTCATACACAGTGGTTAGAGATAGTTGTGCTTAATGAATGAGAATTTCCTCAGCCTACCTCTCCAGCATCGCAACACTCAATCACCGATGCAGCTGCATAAGGGATTACCTAAAGCATTACATGGCAACGAATTTACCCTCCGAGGAGATCTTCAATGTCAGAGTAGAACAGTAAAAGAAAAATTTCATGTATACACAGATCAAGTTTAATTAATCTTTTATTAGCACTGAATGTTATTTCTTATATGTATGTAGTTTACAACATTAATTATTTGTTTACATATACGTTTTTTAACTAGTTATTAGTTATTAAGTAGTTATGATATTCTGTATCTTTTGAGATATCAAAATTAATACTTAACACTGCTCTTCAGTGTAAAATAAAATGTTTGTTTAACAACGTGTGTAACAATAATAAATATAACTATCTACGAATTTAAAAGTTATTAGTCAATCTTTTATTGAAATTTTAAAAGTAAGTAATTAAAATAATATCGATGAGAAGTCATGGATTAAATATTTCCTTAATCATTGGTACTTATTTAATTTGTTAACCAACATTTCTTGCAGACAATGTATAAAACTGCACTAAGGGAGAGGCTAAAAATCGACTGCAAACAATGTACAACATTAAATTTGATGAGTAACATTTAAAATGCAGATTTGACAAATACAATGACATATTATTTAAACTCCACTCCACATAAGAGATTTGACCAGTACTACATGAAGGTCTTATATTCATTCTCCATTTCGTCTGAGAATGGTCAGAATTGTATTGCACAGGTTGCATTGTTGCATAAGTTTTTGAGGAATTAACAGACAAATTAGATGACTGAGAATTTGAATGCACAGAGGTGTTAGTGTTTTTTATCATGGTCGATAAATCTTTTACAGCATTTTCAATATTTTTACCACTTTTCTTCACAAAGAATGTCAACAACTTCTCTTCCCACTCTTGTCTTGATTTCCATTCTTCTTCCATCCATTTATGGTGCCTGTCTTTGAGTTGAAATAGAAAATGATGATGCCCCTTTGACCACTCAGTAAGAGCAGATGTGATTCTTCCAGTTATACCACATGGTTGCCTATTCCTCAATGTACAATCTGTGAGAATATCTGTGTGAAGAGAACAAGAGTACATTACTTCAGTATTCTGGTTAAAGTAGTAGACCATTCACTGCTTTATTAATTAAGCGATAAGGCATGACCAAGGGTTATGTCAATGTTCTGTTATTCACTTTCTATGGCTGTACAGTGGTATGAGGTGTAGCCGAGTGCAACATGCCTCTAGATGGTGATTAACTGACCATTAACATGATCCCTTGGAGTGCCTTGTTGCTATTATAATAAAAAATGTTTTTAAACAGTGTCATGCCTTGCTCAGCATGGGACGATATGGGGGGGAGGGGACTTGCCGCGCCGTCCAACCAACATGGAGAACGACCTTAACAGGTGATGGGGAGGCAGCATTACTACTGTTGCAGCGGTGGCTGTCAAGAGGGCTTGTGGGGGGGGGGGTTCTGCTGACACTAATACCATTGCAGGGAGCGACATATATTGGGGGGCTTGCAGCGGGAATGGGAATCGCGTTTTTGGGTGCAGGGCATCCTGAGATGCCCTGCCCCAAAGGGCTCACATCCTGACATGGGGGATGTGCCGGTGCAGCATGGGCTGCCTCAGCGCAATTGTGCTATTCACAGAGGGGATGCTCTGGGTGTATTTCCCTGCGCCTCATCTGTGATTAACCCAGTTTGCACGCACTGCATCTCCCATGTGCTGGGGCAGACCAGATGCACTGAGCACATCTTCTTTGTGAATCCTGCCCATCTTTTTCTAATGGATGCTCCCATCATGAACCTTATTAATGCCTTGTAGATACTTGATGATCTGTATCATATTGCCCTTTCTCTCCTCTCCTATCCTTCAGGGTATACATATTGAGGTTGTACAGTCTCTCTTACATAATTTTTGATGCAGACCATGCACCATCTCTGTTTCATTTTCTTGAACTGCCTGCACTCTCTCTATATCGTTACATAGATGTGAACTCCGTAAGTGGGCACAGTTCTCCAGATGGGGTGTAACCTATGATTTGTACAGGTGCATCAACATCTTATTTCTTCTGCTAATGATACCTCTGTCTATGCACCCAGTACTCTTTTAGGCAAAACTCACTTATTAGACACATTGTTTTGCCTACTCTAGGTCATCTGATATGACAACCCCAATATACCTTTCCTGTTTGGGGGCCATCAGTATCTAATGTGCCCAATATGTTTGAATTCTGAACTGCCTTGCATTGATTATTCACTGCCATGATCCTGATTATTAATTTATATTACATAGGTCCCGCCTCATCTTTTTAAACACCTTCCAGAATGTCTACCCTGTTGCCGAACTCAATAGCATATACAAAGAGGTATTCCTTTACTTACATGCCACTCAAAATCTTCATTATGAAAACAGTATAAGCATACAATGGAAAAAGTCACACAATGCAAGTCAAGGTGTGAAGCATTAAGTACTTAATAAGACACAACACGGTATGGGTTATTAAAGGAATAATGACATCCAGGATGGGTGTTATGCTGGGATACCATCCCGCCTTAGGTGGTTGGTCCCGAGGCCACCAGCTGAGGGCGGCCAACACCTGAGAAGGGATATTATCCCAGCATATCACCCATCCTGGAGGGCATTATTCCTATTATACAATGGCTCATGAGTCAAAAAAGAAAGAACATAGATGAAGAAGTACATTTAAAAGTATGTTTTTGCCTGTTTTTTTTAATGAGGAGGTATACTGTTTAAAAAAATAGTGCATATTTCTTGTATTGGCCAGTAGATGGAGGTGCCGGTTTTATAACTGTGGCCTTGCAGTCTCAAGATGTCCCCTTGTTGCTGTCCCTGTGACCACTGTCAGTGTTAGAGACCACGAAGCATGTCTGTGGCTCTGTGGTTTCTCCCGATTCCGATTGTAGCGGGAAAAAAATGGAGTACTAAAACAAAGACATAGAACAGCGATCAGGTAAGATGCACTGAAGTGGATTGTCTTACTCATGCCGTCCGTGTCTGTTTCTGAGGGTGGACTACACGGTGGGGGGGGATTCTGAAAGGAAACCACTCAGTTCTTGTCATACCTCTCAACCTTTTGACACTGAAATGAGGGACATGGACATTTCTGGACACTCAGAATGAGGGACAGTGAGGGATACATGGAGATACAAGCTCAGAACACTGTAAAAACCATAGTGTTTACTTGTACAAAGTTTATTTTTGATTTAGTACTTTAAAATATATAAAAAAAAACAAATACCTGCTTCCTCGTTCATTCCATCGGTGCACACACTTGTAATGTCATCTGTTTGCGATTCAGATGCAACATCATTTTCTTCATCTGGCAAATGATGGCCTTTAACAATAAACAATACACATCTTAATTTAACAGGTATAACTATGCATCCAAAATACATGCCATAGTCCCTGTCACCCAGACACACACCACTGCTTTGTCCCACCCATTCGTAAAACTTCCAACTTTCATACATTATACCACACCCTATCGTAGCGCATTCAACTTAGATACCACTGTCTCAGTAAAGTGGTGCCTCCTCATCTCCCTCCTCCATCTCCCACCCTCCACCCATAGACTATGTCAACTATTTTCCCTACATTGCCTCAGTTTAAATGCCACTTCGGTTCCACATTTATTCACTCCTTTCAGATATTTGAATGGTTCAATCAAATCCACCATATCCCTCCTCTCATCTAGGGTATAATTATTCAGCTCATTCAGCATATCCTCATACACCTTTCATTCCACCATCTTCCTTTTTTGGCCCCTCAATTACATTTATAATGGATGGTGACACATTGATATTAATGAAAATCCGTCACTTTCTAAATGTTGTTATTCTGCATTACCTATGTCATCATAGCTATGATGCTGCACTAGCTATGTAGTTACTGCAACATAACAACATGGCACATGTTCCCTCTCATGTTCTACATTTTGAAAAGAAAAAAACATTTACTTAAGTGAATCTTTCAGTAGGTCCCGCGGTGTGGCAGCGGTCAGATAAGTGATGATCCCCAGTGTAGGTGGTTGTAAGGACTGATACTACAGATGCTCCAATAGCTCTATCTGTTTAGCTCCATTTCATTTAAATGTAACGCGCCCATAAGAAAAGAAACACAAATGGAAATAATGCCAGCAAGTGGGACTGCACCAGTGAATAGTGTCACAGCATCGAGGCAGAAGCAACAAGAACCACAATTGCCATCTGCTCCTGTTCTGCTATCATTCCCTTAAAAAAAAAAAAAAAAAAAAAAGAGACCCAGCCATACACTATAAAAAACAATCACTAGACACCTATTGGTAACAAGCTCGGTTACTGCGTCTTGAGGTTGCCCTTGATGACAAAACCTCTCGGACTGCATTCTCAAGGTTACTGCGGGCGCCATGGAAACATCTCGACATGCTTACTGGCTTTTTACCGATGAGTGACTATCGATCATTTTCTATGTATCCATCATCAGATATTATATCAAGTACTGCACACAGTGCTCCTAATGAGTCCTGGCCAAGGATCTGTAGTGAGGCAGGATCCCATCCCTATGCCTGGACTACAAACACCTTCCAATGCACCCCAGTATCCTGGTTGACTGAGCCGCAGTTTTCCTACATAGGGCCGATGTGCTCATGCACCCTTTTACAAACACCCAATGTCACTTCTCATCCTCAATACCCCAGCTGCACTCCACCAAACCAGTACTAATCTGCTTGCTCTGAAATTCACGTCACCACATCAATATGACATGACTGGATATTTCTGCTGAATGCAAGTTACACACACGTTGTTGGTCAGGGAGTTGGAACAGGTAAATACTATATTCAATGACAGTAATTTAGATGATTGTATAGAAGACAAGCATAATACAAAGACAAATCACACACATACACACACACATACATATTTCTGCATGCGCACACTCAATCACACAGAGAGACACACACAGTAACATATACATATACTAAGACTGACACGAAGAAAGACAAACACACACACCCGTCCTAATAACTACCCAATAACTACCATGAGGACTTGAACCTCATTCTGACATAGGACAGAAGTGCCAATCACCAGCATGTTTGTTATGATACGGAATAATTGTACATCGCACACAACACGTATCTCAACACACACACACACACACACACACACACACACACACACACACACACACTCACTAACATGGATACTCACACAATACAATAATAGGAAATAGCAAAACAAATTTATTTTTTATTGCCCACATTATACTAACACAGTAGACCATGAGCCACTATCAGTGATGGCAGAATTTCCACCCACCCCGTATGGTGGTATATCCTGTCATGACACACACATCCTCTCATGGTGTACTGTTTATGTGAACATTATTTAAAATTAACAATTTATAACTTACAGCTATCAAGACTAGGGGCAGTATTTTGCTGGTCGACTACACCTGCGTCATCAGAAAATGCATCTGGCACCAACGTCTGCATCCCTATGTGTAGACCTCCACCTGGCAAGTCAGATAATGGTTGATGTCCTAAAATTTGATTCAGCATATCATAATATGGAAATGAATTGTTAACACCTGCCCCACTCTTGTTCATTGCCCTTTTAGCTTTATAAAATACACTTCGCAGAGCCTTCCATTTCCATCTCAATTGTACCTCACTTCTTACAAATCCTGCCTCACGTAGCTTATCTTCTCTATTGCTGCGCTATACAGGTCTGATTGCCTCCTCTTTCTCCCATCTAACTCAACCATTACATTTAGATCTTTCAATATCCTGATAAAACATATTGTCTGCTGTTTACGCCATGGTCTGCCATAGTTTTCTGCCATGATCACTTAGAAAACTATTTATCCTATAAGATACCACAGAGCTGTCAAAATCCTGTCACTGGTGCTTGTTTAGATACGAGCACCTAAAACTGAGAGACCACAGACATGCGCACTCCAACTGTGCAATACTGCACTTGCGCACAGTACAGACTTCAATCGGGTCCAGTCTTCACATTTCTATCTTAACCCGACTCAAGGGAATTGATTGTTTTCAACCATATGCTGACGATCGAGACAGAGTTCCGACCGGATTTAAACTGGGTAGCAGTTTACATGTGACATGCAACCGAGTTACAGAGAATCAATCGCAAGCCTGAAGGAGTCCCAATCCTACTACAACCTCCATGTAAAACAGGTAAATGAAGTGAGCTAGCAATAGGTGGAGCAAGAGCAGAGCTGGGAGAACAGCGAGCAACAAGGAGGGGGCAGGGTGAAGCCTGGACCAGGTGCAAAGGAATAGGCTGAAAGCACTGGAGATAGCAGGCAGGAAAACAGCAATGAAAGCTGAAACACAATAAAAATGCAAGTGACTGAGGGCTGGGAAAATCTGGTGAGGAAATACAGCCTGAGAACACAGGCACAGGGCAGGTGAAGGTAAGGAAGCAACCTAAAGCACAAATAAACAATGTAAACACAGGGGGTAGAAACTAGAAAGCTCAAAAGAAACAAACAAAGGAAAACACAAGTAAATGAGAAGGTAGGAAGCTTACAGTAGCCGGAGGCAGGTAATGCAAACCAAAAGCAAGAGAACACAGGGGCCCAGATATTCAAAGGGATTGCACCTGGTGCAACTAAGTTGCACCAGTGCAACCCCAGAAATATGCCCTGGTGCAATATTCAAAAGAGGGACTTGCGCAGTGCAAGTCCCGATGCGCTGGGGTGGAATGGTAAGTGTATGCAGTGCATAATCAGGGGGTATGCATATGCATATGCGGTGCATCCTGATATTCAGATCGGGATGTGTGGCGCATATGCTGGCACAACCCTGCGGTGCACCATTGGGGTAACCATTGCCTCAGTGCTTGTGCACAGAGGTTCTTTGTCTTTTCAATAGGTTTATAGCTGCTTCTGTAAGCTATCATTTGGCAGGCAGCTGGGCAGTATGCAAGTGGGTTTGTGCTGCCCGCTGATGACAGGGGGGAGCTGGGTGGACCGGGGGTCCTGTGCGTGAACGTGGGATGCTACTGGACCACTAGGGCTGTTAATCATAGGGTTTCCCAGTGATCAGGGTTACAGGTGGGGTGGGGGGTACCACTGGACCACCAGGGATGTACTATACTTTTATTACTGGTGATCAAGGCTACGGGGTGGGAGGGGGGTACAACTAGACTACCTGGGATGTTTATTTATGTATTCAAACACCATGAAGTCTTGCTATATTATAACAATAGCAGTCAGCCACTGCAGCTGAACTGCCCCGGAGAGGAAGGAGTTAACTCCAGAAGATCTGGAGTTCTACAGCGTGAGGGCGCTGTGCCCAAAGCTCTATCTGGCAGTTTCAAATGAAACTGTCAGATTCTTTACTCCGCTTCACTGAACAGTCGCTCGGAGATCAGCTCCTTCAGCTCGGTTCATTCTCGGTTCAAGAGTAGTTTTCGGTTCATTTGAACCGCAAAAGTCATTATTTTACCGCATTTCGGTTCTAAAGCTCTATCTGGTAACACGTAAGTACAAAAATTTAAGTCTGTGTGGAAAATTAATTATCGGTTCGGTTTTGAACCCATACGCTTGTTTTTCTGCCTTTAAAACTGTACTGTGGGTTTTAGAGTGCGGTTCCCGGTTCTTATCGGTTCTAAAAACCGAAATTATTACGGTTTTTTCAAATACTCGTGACACGTGTTAGGGAACCTGCTATGGGTGTCTCTACCTGGCACTGCCATCAAAAGGGCAAGTTTTGGTTAGGCTGGCATTATGTCTGAGAAACCCAAAAGAAACCGCCCACTGGGTTCAACACTGTGATGTGTGTGGGGACGCTTGCCAAGGCTGACCCACACACCACTTGTGTCTATTGTCTGGGGGCTGACCACCTCCTGTCAGACTGCCAGGTGTGTAAAAATTTCCCTGCAGCCACCCTGGAGAAGAGATTGGGCCGGCTCAGGGAACGAGAGGCCAAAAAGTCCGCTGACCCGGATGGCCAGCCCGGTTCAGTACCCACTGGACCAGAGGGAGTGCCCTCTGACCAGGGCGAGACTTCCTCGGGCAAAAGGAAGACTGGTTCAGAGGAACCAGTCCCAAGTAAAAAGACAAAGAAATCAGGAGGTTTGGAGTCCAGAATTGTGTCTCCAACTGCTGCAGAGATAGCTAAAGCCATTCAGATTGTCCAGTCACTGTCTCAGGGATCTGTAGAACCACCAACAGTTGGTAAAAGTTGGTTCGTTCAGTCCCAGTGGTTCAGGATTTTGAAGTTGAGGATTTTTATGAACCACAGGAGGGGGAGGAGGAATTTGATCAATATATGTGTGGCTGGGAGGGTCTGGACGTGCCCATTGAACCGGGCATTTCTCCAGACAGACCTTTAGAATCTCCCCCTATTCTGTCTGAGTCCCCTTCTTTCTTTATTTTTTACAAAAAGGTTGCAGAAACCCTCCAGCTTCCTTTAGAGGAGGCTGTGGATGAGCAAGAGGAGCCTGATTATGTGGAAATGATGGATATTCCAGAGTCTAGGAGGTTGTCTATTCCTTTGCATAAGTCATTTAGGAAGCAAACAACAAAGATTTTAAAAATCCTCATTCTGTCCCTCCTGTAGATAAAAAATGGACAGAAGGTATACTTTGTCAGGCTCGGATACAGACTTCCTTATTGAGCAGTGTAGTCATGTAGGTGTGGTACAAGCTGCAGCCTGTGACAAGGCTAATATTCCTCTGGCCTCACATCCTCCTGACAAGGATTCTAGGAAGATTGATGCCATGGCGAAGAAACAGTATATGGCAGCTTCTTTGGGACTCAGGCAGGCAAATTATATGGCTTATGTGGCTAGATATCAGAAATCTAGGTGGGACACAGTACTGCAGTTAGCCAAGCAGGCCCATGGCCAGCTGGCTAGTGAGTTGGAACAGGTGGCTGCTGATGGCATTGAAGCCTCTAAAGTTCAATTTCATACTGCTGTTGATGTTAATGATGTTTCCTCCAGGGTCATGGCCACTTCTGTAGCTTTCCGTAGGTTGGCATGGCTCAGATGCACTAATCTGTCCCAAGATACTCAGTTGCCCAGGCTAAGGAGAAGCATGCCATGCCACAAAGGCATGCTCCCAGAGGTAGGGGCAGACCCTTTTCCAGGCCTTTTTACCAATTTCAAGCCTCCTCTGCTGTCTCGAGAGGGTTTCTTCAGAGGCAGGGGTAGGCGTGGGCCGTGGAGCCGTCTCCTCCCCTCAGCCTAAGGCTGCTGCTAAGCAGGCACCCTGATGGGGTGCCAGGGCCGATTCTCCTGTACCAGTGGGGGCAGGTTGGCCTATTTCAGCCAGAGCTGGCTGTCCCTAACCCGGACAGATGGGTTCTGGAGGTAATAGGCCAGGGTCTGATTCTCAGCTTCAAATATTTTCCAAAGATGAGAGCCAGGCATTTCCTACCTGCAAATCCTTCAGAAGCCCTTGCTTTGGAAACAGAGGTTTCTTCTCTTCTGGTCTGCAAAGCAGTGGAAAGGTTCCTCCTTGCCATCAGGGCAAGGGCTTTATTCAAGATACTTTCTTACCCCAAAAAAGACAGGAGAATGGCGGCCCATTCTGGATTTAAGATACTTGAACAAGCATCTGTTGAAACCAAAGTTCAAAATGTTAACTCTGGTAATGATATTGCCTTCCCTAAGGCCAGGGACTGGCTAGCTTCCTGGACCTCAAGGATGCCTATTTTCATGTTCTGATCAGGCCTTCCACCGAAAGTACCTCAGGTTGAACTGCCCTCAGGCCACTACCAGTTCAGGGCAATGCCCTTGACCTTACCTCTGCGCCAGGGGTATTCAACAAAATGTCTCAGCTGTAGTAGTGGCTCATTTAAGAAGGCAAGGGTTGTTGTAGCCTTCTACCTGACGACTGGCTCATTGTGGGTCAGTCTCCAGGTCAGGTGAAATCCCACTTGCAAGTCACCCAGCAGCTTCTCACTTCTCTGGGATTCCTGCTAAACTTACCAAAGTCAGTTCTGGAACCAGTTCAGGCCCTAACTTTCATAGGCGCAGGGTGAACACAAGGTTAGCCAGGGCCTTTCTTCCCTCGGAAAGGGTGGACAGACTCATCGCCCTGGCATCCTCCTTACCCTGCGGGTCTCTCGACCAGCAAGGCATTTTCTGCAACTCCTCGGGCACATGGCTGCTTCACAGCTGTTGTGCAGGGAGCAAGATTCCAGATGAGGGACATTCAGTTCCATTTGAGGGCCTATTGGTCTCAGAGGAAGGCCCCTTACAAATTGGTCCAGTTACTCAAACCCTGATCCTGGCCTTACACTGGTGGCAGAATCAAAGCAATCTGAAACAAGGGTTCCCTTCATTCCCATTTCTCCTCCCTCATCCTCACCACGGATGCCTCCCTGTTAGGGTGGGGGCTCACCTGGGCGACCTTACCACTCAGGGAGTGTGGTCTCCTCAGAATCTCTGCTCCACATCAATCTTCTGGAACTCAGAGCTGTCTTTTAGCTCTGGGTCTTTTCAGATTCTGTCCAGAACAAAGTGGTTCAAGTCAGGACAGACAATACCACCACAATGTGGTACATCAACAACAACAAGGGGCACTCGGTCTTCAGCCTTGTGCGACAAGCAATGAAGTTGTGGTCTCTGGCTTATTCCCTGAACACCTCCCTGATAGCGGTTCATCTCCCAGGGAAGGACAATGTGCTGGCGGACGCCCTCAGCAGAATTTCTCAGGGCCATCACGAATGGGCTCTGAATCCACAAGTACTGGGGTCTGTCTTTGCCAGTTGGGGCACTCCTCAGATAGATCTTTTCGCGGCCCCAGACAACCACCAACTTCCTCTTTTTTGCTGCAGGCCTCCAGTACTGGGCTCAGTCCCTCTGGATGCCTTTCTGTTGGATTGGAAAGGGAAGTTCCTGTATGCCTTCCCCCCCTTTCCTCTCCTTTTCAGGGTACTAGTGAAAATCAGATCTCAACCTTGCAGAGTGATTCTGATTGCCCCAGATTGGGCCAGACAGCCCTGGTACCCTCTGCTCCTGTCCCTGGCAGTCCACCCTGCCCTGAGCCTGCCCAGAGTTCACGACTTACTGGCCTGTGCACAGGGAGGTGGTATCCGGACCTCAAGTCCCTCCACCTCAAGGCTTGGCTCTTGAGGAGCTAGAATTTGCTGATTTACCTTTCTCAAGGTGTTATGGATATTTTAAAGGCTTCAAGGAAGCCTTCCACTAGAAGCCACTTATAATTCTAAGTGGAAGAGGTTTTCCATCTGGTGCTCTGAGAGGCAGATTACCCCAGAATCTGCTGATCTTCCCATTCTTTGGACTATTTGGTCCATCTGAATTCCTTAGGCCTTAGACCAGCTACCCTGAAGGTTCATCTGGCAGCTGTCTCTGCTTTTTGTGTCAGCAGGAAGCCTGCCTCCCTTTCTTCTCACCCTGTGTTCTCCAAGTTTTTAAAGGGTTATCCACACTAACCCTCCTCTGGGAACCAGCTCCGCCTGGGACCTGAATATTTGCATTGCTCAGTTAATGCAACCCCTTTGAGCCTCTGTCTTCAGCAGAACTCAAGTATTTAACTTGGAAAACCGTTTTCCTAGTAGCTATCACCTCTGCCAGACGCATAAGTGAGTTACAGGTCCTGTCAGTGGAAGAAGATTTTATCTCTTTCCACAGAGATAAGTAGTCCTTAGGACTAATAGAAAGTTTTTGCCTAAGGTGGTTTCTGATTTCCACCTGAATCAATCTATCTCCTCCCAGTATTTTTCACTGAGCATTCTTCCTCAGGTGAGAGGAGACTGCACAGCTTGGATGTCAAAGGGCATTAAGTTACTATCTAGAGGCACCAGAGGTCATAGGTTGAATCCCTCCAACTGTTTCTTACCTATGGCGAGGTTGGCAAGGAAACCTGCCACTAAGAGAACTATTGCAAGGTGGATTGTCTCTTGTATCCAATTTGTTATCAGAAACTGGGTAGAGTCCCCCTCAGGATTGAGGCCCACTCCACCAGGGGTACAGCTGCGTCTCTAGCGGCTGCTAGAGACATTCCTATTCTGGAGATTTGTCAAGCTGCTACCTGGAAGATGGTTCACACCTTTACCAAGCATTATTCCCTGGATGTCCAGTCCAGGAGAGATGCTCAGTTCGGCACAGCTGTGTTTCAGAGCCTATTTCCTAAGTAGGTTCTGACCCTCCTCCATGGAGGTACTGCTGTGTAATCTGCTATTGCTATAATATAGCAAGACTTCATGGTGTTTGAAGAAAAAATTACTCACCTTAGTAATTGCTTTTCTTCTCATGGAGTCTTGCTATATTATAACCACCCTCCCTCCTGCCCCTCTCAGAACTCCTACTTGGGTAGAGGTGGCAAATTGGTGCAACACTGTGTCATGCCATTTTAGTTTTCCCTAACCCTGTTTTCCTTTGGGTTAGGGATCTAGATGTTCATTTAGGTTATTTTTATTGCCCCTTCTTGGACTTGAGTCTTGGGGAAGGGGGTTCATATGTGCTTGTCAAGGGTGGTAAAGCGAACCATAATACCATCAACCTTTGTTATTATGGTTCTGGGTGTTTCTTTGTTGTTTATATTGTTGTTATTACTACTAGTAGGTAGCCATAGGCTAGTGTAGTTTTTCCACACAGACTTTTTCCGTCCTTTGATGTTGGCGTGTAAAGTCTGACAGTTTCATTTGAAACTGCCAGATGGAGCTTTGAGCACAGCGCCCTCGCGCTGTAGAACTCCAGATCTTCTGGAGTTAACTCCTTCCTCTCCGGGGCAGTTCAGCTGCAGTGGCTGACTGCTATTGTTATAATATAGCAAGACTCCATGAGAAGAAAAGCAATTACTAAGGTGAGTAATTTTTTCTTATATGGGGTGAGGGGCATCAGGAGGGAGGGGGGTACCACTGGACTGCCAGGGAGTTTATTTGGTACTATCTGGTGAGCGCAGATATGGGGGGGGGTTACCTCATGTCATCCTCTGGGGGCACCGCATGCTGTGCAGGGCACCTGGTGCAAGTCGCTGGCCTGCCCTGCACAATGCATGCTAATGGGGCCATAATGACATGTAAATGGCCTCCTTGCACCTTGCATACATTACGGCTCCATTTGCATACTGCGGGCTGAATATCAGGAATTTGTGGACAGCGTAACTCTGTTGCAAGGTTCCCATTCCATGTATTCAGCCCTGTCTGTGGGGGATGCACCAGCGCATTGTATTTGCGCAGTGCGCATTACCTGATATATTCAGTGGTGATGCGCCATTGCTCATCTCTTTTGAATATATCCCTGTGATTTCTGCCCACCACATGCGCCATTGCCAGGCACAATTCTGAATATTGGGGCCAGAAATAGAAGTCCAGCAAAAACCAGCAGATTTCAAAGCACAGCTACATGGGGTGGGGCAAGCCCCCGATGAGCTCCGAGGGAGAAGACAGACTGACAGAGCCTCTGGCTAGGAAGGAAAAAATGCTTGTGTGTGGAGTGAGGAGAGTAGCTCTTAAATGGACCGAATGGGGATGTGTCCAGTTGCACCGGCCCCTTGAACTACAGGTGGTAGCCTTCCAATTAATATTTTCATAAACAGGTTGGGTTAGGTCATGAAGTGCTTTATTTTCCTACAAGGGTAACCCCCATATATCCTGTAGGGTAAGGGCTCCAGGTGCTCAGGTGGTCCAGCTAGCACTATGTGCAAATAATGGCAGTTTTGACAGTGTTCTGCTATCCCTTGTCTCACCTGCATTTTATTGGCTGTGAGCTTCTTGCTGTTAGGTGAGCCACAGGAAATCAGAAAGTGACATAGGCTACTTTTATTCTGTTTAGTGTTCTTACACCCCATTGATGTTGCTATGATAGGCATATTTTCTGAAACAGTCATGCCCTTCTCATTTAGCACCCCCCCCCCATGGGCCTAAAACTCTGCAGACATTCCCTGACTTTTTTTTTTTCTTTAAGAATAATGCTTTTCCTTTGAATGCTGCTTGGGGATGGTGCTGTTGATGACTACCCATGAGGGTGTCTATGTCCCAGTTTCTATTTCCTCTAGGGTAAATACCTTTAAGCTTAACTCATTTGCAATGGAGTCCCATTGTTTAACTCCACCACTTTCATTTTTCATGCTTAGAGCCTGGGTTGACAGTATTTGGGGTCTGCTGCCTTCTGTTCCTTCTCAGCTGAGGTACTAGGTCAGCAAGCTTCTTGCTGTGCGGTGGGTAACCAACACTCAGTTCTGAGAGCATCCAGCTCACTTGTTTCTGGCTACCACCAGTCCCCAGCAAGGGACACTTAGGCACACATAGATACAGATACTTGTGGTATGTATGTGTGTTCCTTTTTTCTCTCCTCTTTATGATCGGTACTCATAAAGATTTTTTTGTTGTTTCTTTAGTAGGAAAATTATTTCTAGAGGCTTGGATATGGTTCAGTTATCCACACTCTGGCAGTTTCACTGGAATGAGATAATTGGCTGGATGTCAGATCTATCTTTCTGCTTAAAGAACAGGTCACCTCCTTCATGCTCTGCTCTGGATTTTCTCTGTGCCATAGGCAAAAAAACATTTCTTTCGAAGTTTTTGAAGCTAAATTATTTCATAATTCTTTCGACTCCATCTCCTGACCAACGATGAATTGCAAGAAACTGGAATTTAAATTTTGCATTTGGTGCAACCAGATGTCAGTCACCGATCTGCATGATGCGTGCGTGTTCTGCCTAGGTGGGCAACATGGCATGACTGGTTGCAGCCTTTGACTTTCTATGCTTCTTGGTTCCCTTGAAGACAGGAAGCTCTGGCTCACACTAGGTTGGTCTTCAGAACGGGATCTGAAGGATCACCCTATGGGCAGCAAAATGGCCTGCCAGGTCTGCAGCACAGCTTGCGGCCCTTGAGGTGAAAGTGGCAGCAGCCGTGTCAGGCACCTCCTTGGCTTTGGCACTATTCCCACCTAGGCCAGCACTGGAGTAACCTTCTCAGAGCAGTTTCATGATATGTGCACATCCCTACAGACCATGGGGTAGAGCCCCGCACGCTGTGGTTCTAGGTCCAAGACCAAAACCAAGAAATCTTGTTACCACTGTCACAGGGTCATGGTATGGGGAGAGATCACGGTCCTCCTGGTCCCTCAATTCACCTGACTGCTCAATAACTGTTGAGCGCCCCTCGGCAGAGGGACTGGTTGGGCAGGTCAATGGTGTTACTGGACAAGGCTGAGGACTAGGCCTCGCAGAACCCAGTTCTCCCAGTCCTCACTCAGGAGGACATGGATTGACCGGTAACCCCTGTCAACCCTGCTTGGGAGCAGCCTCCAACTCCGGTTGGGTTTTGGCACCCTTATTTCTGAATGTGGGCCAGTGTGTTATTTATGGCCAACATCCTGAAGACCCTGCTTATCTTTGACTGGGTAGTCGACGGCTGAGTTTGCAGTCAAGGCTTTCGCACTTTTGATCCCACTTGGCAGGGAGGTGCTGTCAACACTTACTGGTGGAAAATGTGTTGGTGCTTCGATGATTTCTGTTGGCAGCAATGGGCCATCATGGGGCAGGGTAGGGCTCTACTCCAAGGACCTTCGGTCTCCTGTAAGCCGCCAGTGGTTGCCCTGTTGGTCCAGGTTCTGCAGCTACTTTCCATACCTGCTTCTCCACCGATCATGGCAGAACTGTTACCCTAACAGCCGCTGCTTGGCACTTGGACTAAGGAGGAATGCCTCTTGGCTCCTGGCTTGCCAGGCTGGTTGTCAGTGAGGATCACCCCAGGTGACAAATCCTGTGATGTCTGTGTTGAATTACGGCCAAGGGCTGTTTTTTGAGGAGTCATCAGACAAATCAGATCAAGAGTCCATGGCCTCCTGTGGGGCTCCACTGTTTGACTGTGGTTTGGTCGAAGCGCCCTCCACCAAGAGTCAATCTCCTTTGGTACGCTGCTCTGGCTGATTACGAAGTCCATGTCCATTCCCTTGGAGCCAATCCAGAAGATGGCCAAATACCCTCTTACAGACATTTTGGACTTGGATGAATCCCCAGGGGTTGCCTTTCCAGTGGCCAAGGCCATCCTGGTACCAGCCCTGGAGCTCTGGCAGCATCCAGCATCCTGCCTGGAACCCTTGGCCTGCATAGTCCACAAGTACGCAGTTCTTACGATCTCCCTTTAGTTTTTTTTTTTTTACCATCCTTCGGTCAGAAGTTCTGGTTACAGATTTGGAGTTCTGAGTCTGGACACCAGGGGAATATGGACAAGCTTTCAGAAAAAGAATCCCATAAGATTGACCACGCTGCTAAAAAGGCATATGCTGAAGCTACCCTAGGTCTCCTTCAGGCCAGCTATGCCATTATGATTGCGAACTATGGGCATTCCATGATGATCATGTTCGATATCATTCTCCCCCCTCTCCCTTCCTCCCCATAACAGTGGGCGGTAGTGAAGTTCATCAAAGTCCACTGTTAGTCACTGGCTAAACACAAGGTCCAGACAGCCTTGGACATGGGCAACTCTAGTGCTCATGTGGTGGCAATAGCTGTCTCCATGCATTGCAGGGCTTGTCTGCACCTGTTCACTTTTACAGTGGGCACCCAACAGAGGTTGGCTGATGTCCATTTTTTGGGCACTGATCTCTTGGCCCTGGGGTGGAAGGGCATCTCATGAGTATTAAGAAGTCCAATGCCAACTTTGATTCTGAGACTTCATCCTGAAAGGAAATGAAGAAAAAGCCTAAGAAGCCAGCCTTCCAGTACAGATCCAGGGGCAGTTTAAGACCTGGCACCCAAAGAAGTCCAGGGATCAAGGTCCAAAAAAGGCCGTGAGAAGGGTAGCGGTGCCCCTCCAGCAGCAGCCTCTGGTGCCCCCACTATAACTGCTAAATGATGGGTTGGGGGATGCCATCACTTCACCTATTCTGTCCCTTACTGCTCTCCTTGTTGGAGGTCGGCTGCATCGCTTCTTGCCACATTGGTCTGCTATCACAACAGAGAACTGGGTGTTGGACGTAGTGGACAGAGGATTGTCTCTAGACTTAGAGGCTCTCCTGTCTTACTGCCTTCATACACCTCGAAGGGTCCAGGTTGTCTCAGGACATGCTGTCCATCCTCAGAGAAGACATTACTCAGCTTGTTGTGAAAGGAGCCAAAGCCTGTGTCCCAGATACCCTGTCCAGTCAGGGATACGTGTCCAGGTACTCCTGGTCCCAAAATGACAGGGAGCTGGCACCCCATACTGGATCTTCATGATCTCAACTAGTACAGTACGTATGAAACTGCAAGTTCTAAATGATCACTGTGAGCCAGATTATCCCACCCTTGGAGCAGAACATGTGGTTTTGCTCCCTGGACCTCCAGGATGCATTCTTCCACATTCCCATCTGGAATTCCCACTTCCAGTACCTCCAGTTCCAAGCAGAAGTGGTCCTGTACCAGTTCCGGATCATGCCATTCACCCTCTCCTGAGCTCCAAGGGTCTTCACCAAGTGCATGGAAGTAGTAGTGGCCCACCTGCGGCACCTAGGCATCAGAGTGTACCCCTACCTGGACAACTGACTGATAGCTGGTCCATCCAGAGAGGCCGTGGCAAGATCCACAGACCTGACTCTTCAGACCTGCCAAGACTTAGGCCTTTGGGCCATCCCAGACAAGTCTGAACTGGTACCGAAGCAGGGCACAGGATCTTACCTCCTTTGCCTGATCATTTCATGTTGGGCTAGTGCACCCTGCATGGGATTTCCTACAGCAGCTGGGGTACATGGTATCCTGCACCAGCATGGTCCTCTGGGCCCACTAGTGGATGTGCCTCCTTCAGAGGTATCTGGGCCATCAGTGGTCCCAGCTTCTAGGCCACTTGGACCAGCTAGTCACAGTGACCCATCTTCAAATTGTGTCCCCTTGTTCTTGCACGTCTCTTTTTCTGAAAGATGCTACCTCTTGGACTTTGTTGATTCCCCAGAAGTACTCTAAAGTTTCTGTCATGTCTCCCCTCTCCCTCCTTCCTCCAGGGTACACATATTAAGCTCCTTTAGTCTCTCTTTGTATGGCTTCTGTTGCAGACCCTGCACAATTTTAGTTGCCCTCCTCTGGACTGACTCGATCCTGTCTACATCACTATGGAGATGGGGTCTCCTGAACTGTACACAGTACTCCAGATGGGGTCTCACCAACTGTCTGTGCAGAGGAATAACAACTTCCTGTTTTCTAGTGGTGTTGTCTCTCCCTATACATCCCAGTATCCCCCCAGCCATCCTTACTGCCTTTTCACATTGCTTGCTTCCTTACCTTTAGGTCATCTGACATGACTGCCCCCAGGTCCCTTTTCATTTTTGTTGTTGTTAATAAAACCTCCCCTGTCCCCCCCTTGTGTACTCTTCTCCTGGGTTTTTGTTTCCCAGGTGCATTACTTTGCACTTCTTTGCATTGAATCTAAGCTGTCATACTTTTGACCATTCCTCCAAACTTGCCAAGTCCCTTCTCATCCTTTCCAACCCCCCTTGTGTATCAACCCTGCTGCAGATCTTTGTGTTGTCTGCAAAGAGGCATACATTTCCTTCCAGTCCCTCTGCAATGTCACTTATAAAGACATTAAAAAGGACCAGACCCAGTACTGAACCCTGCGGTATCCCACTAGTAACCCCCCTTTCTTCAGAGTGGACTCCGTTTACTATTACCCTCTGTGTCCTGTTGTCCAGCCAATGTTTTATCCAGGCTTCCACCTTGGGACCCACTCCAAGGCTGGCTAATTTGTTTATTAATCTTTTGTGTGGGACTGTGTAAATCCTTTGCTAAAGTCTAGATAGGCCATGTCCACAGCCCCTCCCTGGTCTACTACTTTGGTCACCCAATCAAAGAAATCTATTAGATTCATCTGACATGACCTCCTCACTGTGAATCCATGCTGTCTGGGGTCATGTGCCTCGCTGGCCTCTAGGTACTCAACAATTCTTTCTTTCAGAAGTGATTCCACCATTTTCCCTACCACTGAGGTCAAGCTAACGGGTCTGTAGTTTCCTGCCTCTGCTTTGCTCCCACTTTTGTGAAGGGGAATCGCATCTGCCCTCCTCCAGTTCTTATGTGCCACACCATTCTCCCATGATTTGTTAAAAAGGTAGTTAGTGGTGTCACTTATTCTCCCCTTAGTTCTTTTAGAATTCTGGGGTAAATCCCGTCAGGCCCCATTGCTTTATCCTCCTTCAGTTTTAGGAGTTCTTTCAGAACCTTTTCTTCTGCGAAAGGACTGGTATCGACCCCCCTATCCAGAGTGCTTCTTTTGATTGGATTAGGTAAGTGGCCTTTATGAGCTTGTTTGACTCTGAGATGGTGATATTTCACGAACATCTGGAACTTATCAATCAAATTTTTTTTTTTTTTTAATATTACATTAGGTTGGTATGTTTTGCTTTAAGAAAATAGAGTGTTGGATTTGCTTTAAGAAAAAGTTGGTCTGTTTTGCTTTGGGAAGGCTAAAGCCTGAAGTTCAATGGGGGGAGGGGGTTGGTGAGAATAGTTCCTCCCACATCCCCTACTTAAATCACAATGCTTCTGCTGCTCAGTTTCAAACGTTTCGAAACTGCTTTCAGTTCGTGCTGGTGCCTGGGTAGCTGCATGGTGCTTGCAGCTGCTCCCTGCTTCTGGTTCTCCCCGCTTCCATTTTGTCTCCTTGTTCTCCTCTTACCCCTCTCTCTCTCGCTCTCTCTCTCTCTCTTGGCAGCTGCTGCCGCTGCTCTGTCCTAACCCCCCATGTTGTGTACCCATGTCTTCCTCGCTTGTCTTGGCACCCCCCTTCCTTACTGTTCCTCCTTCCGCTCTATTCTGCTCTTTCTGCCCCCTTTACCTATAGTCCTTTGTTGTCCTCCGTGTTCATGTTTTCTCCTGTTCTTTGGGCTTTCTTTCTTCCTGCTTTCCGGAGCAACCACTCCGTTCCCTGCTGGCTCTCCAGGTCTGTTATGCCTGCTAGGTCTCCATCTCAGTTCTGGCTGCTACGCAGGCTACACTGGCTCTGCTACAATCTCTGCTCCACCTGCTTCACTAGCTTTGCCCCCCCCAGGACTGCCTCTATCTAGTGTCCTATTGCTCCATCGTTCCTCAGAGACTATATTGTTATTATGGCCCTCCAATATTGTTCCGGACTCCTCAGCTCTGTCCCAGGGTCTGAACATCCGTTAGAGGATCACATCTACATATGGACAGAACAACTTCAGCGGCGCACCCTTCACACCTACTTCCTCTCATCAGATATGCTCTTGACTGCCATTCTCATCTCCTTTCCATGGACCCTTTCTTTTGTTTATCTGCCATCCTTTTTTCTCTCCGCCAGCACATGGGACACATTTAGAAGGCAGGGCCGACCAGGGAACCGAATTGCTGAACTAGTCTGTGGCAGTCCAAATGCCCATCAACCATGTAAGTCCCAACTTGCATTTTCTGTAGTGCTCTTCATAGCCCTTCCTTGCCTTAATTCCCTGTGTTCTTCTTTATTCTGCCATTTCATTGTCGGTACTGCCTATCCTCCCGTTCTGAGCGACTGTTGGGCTCTGCTACTATTATACTTGTCTGCAGTCAGTACCCTGCTCATGGGCCATTCCTACAAGCCTCCCTCCTTGATGACCTTTAATTCACTCTCCCAATGACCCCTGCTTTGCCATACAATGCACTATGATACATGGTACTTGCTATCCAAGTACCTCCTACAGGGTTATCTTCATTTTAGTTTTTACTTTAGCTACAAACTGCTTAGCTCTTACAATGTTGGACATCCTGTTACTGCCCAGCAGAACCTTACAATAGTAGGTGGTATCCTCAAAGGACACACGTCTCCTATTGCTCATCCCTGCTGCTGCATAACGCGGGACCATGCTCGAGGTCTCGTTCCATACAAACTTGGTCCTCCGGGGGGGACTGGCCCTGCTAACCTCTCTATCACCAACTGTCCTACCTCCTCACACCTGCAGGATGGTTAGCCTTGCCTCCTGCAGCATACCTCTCAACCTTTTGTCACTGAAATGAGGGACACGGACACTCACAATGAGGGACAATAAGGGATGCTGACTCTCACAATGAAGGGCGCATCTTCAACCCGGAGATGCAAGCTCGGAACACCGTGGAAACTACTGCCTTTATTTTCCAACATTTAATTTCTCCTTAGCTTCTTCCAGTATTATTAGTTTCTACTTCCAAGTCTGAATATATGGCAAGTTCTCTGTGTGTGCAGCACTTTTTCATATTATTTTCCACAGTCTACTTTGGGGATTTCTTTTGCTGCTACACTTCAGGAAGAATCTGAGTTTGGTAACAGATTCCCAGTTAATTTCTGTGTTTTGTAACAGGTTTATGTCATGGAGTTTAAATAGCTGTGTGCTCTTTCCACTACCGTTACCTGTTAAAGTTATTTTCCATTACAGTAAGCTAGACTGGAAAAAGTTGGTCTAACTTGCGGAAATTTGCTGCATGGGATAGAAAATCCTGTTAGATCACTGCAAGCCCCATGCGCCACATTGTCGGTGCACCATGGCTTGAGGCAATCCAAGAGGTTTGAAAAAACTGCCCATTTTCTCAAAACATTTTATTGGTATTCCAATTTTGGGTTTGTTGTGTCTTGCAGTATTCAGATTTTCCAAACTAATGTTCCTTGTGCACCTATTTCTAAGCTCCCTGTATTTCTGTGGTTGTTCTTGAAACCCTGTTTCTGTAGCCAGTGCCCACCAATTGTCCTTCTCTTTTATAAGTGTAACCCCCGTACAAATGGGGGTTCCTAGAAGCCTTCCCTGGAGCTTGCCTAAATGCTCCATGCCTGACTGATGTTCATTGTAAGGCCGCTAAATGTGGGCGTTGTGAGTTCTTTTAAAGCCTCCAGTACTGCCCCTTTAAGAGCTGCCTGCTCGCAGGCTTTAGTGGTACAAATAGGGGGACTGGGGTTTCCCTGCTTGAATCCTGCCCTGGACTGCTGTCTGATCACTCCGTTTCTGCAGTCACTGGGAGCGCTGAAGGAGCCCATCTAAAAGATGTAGTTGTTCCTTTGAGAACCTATATAGTATTGGTAAAATTGTGGTTTGTTTAACTTTTTTCATTGCAGCTGGGACTGTGTGCTGTGCCCCTCCATATTGGACCCGGACGTTCTAAAGGGTCCAATAGGAATAGGGGGTACTTCAGAGGGAGTCAATGACCAATAAGGGCACCGCTTGTAATTCCTGGATGTGGCATTATGGGTCGTGGTGCCTTTTCGCACTACTGAAGGCTAGAATAAGTGACTGGCATGCGTGGCCAGCCAATAAGATCGGGTAGTGCCCGAGCTGTAAGGATCGCCCCGTGCTGCTAGAGGGAGAGGCATTGTGACTGTGAAGGAGAAGGGAGCTCTGAGCTTCTGCGCTGTTGAGTGTTCACGCGGGAAGCACGTGAAAGGCCTGAGGTGGCCGTTTTACATTGCCAGCACGCCACGAATTAAATCCGCAGGCTTGCGGTCGGAGGAGGCTGTGTACAAGCACAGCTACCTACCAGGCTTCACCTGAAGAGGACTGGAGAATCTGCTGAATCGTGCTCGGTCTGTCAGGACATTGAAGCTGCAGTGAAACGCCTGCATTTGCTGTGAGTTTGGTCGGGTCCTGGAAGCAGCTGCCTGGTATGGTACTCCTCTGTTGTTTTCCATATAAATGTGTGAGGAGGCCTTTGAAGCTCAGGCTCAGCCCTGCAAATGGTGAAGAAGTGGTTATCTGCTGGAGTTGTGAGTACTGGATCAGGGTAGCTCCCTATTAAAGCTACAAACAGAGGCAAAATCATTTTGTTATATTGCTGACTGCACTAATTGAGCTTTCTGGCTCCATCTGATCTTCTCAGGAATCAGATCTCGCTTGTGTCAGGGCCCCAACCAGCTGCATCGAGGAACTAGCCATTAGGCTTGGGTACCCATAGACAGTAATTAATAGGTTAGGCCTGTGCACAGAGCTCTAGGTAGACAAACGTATATTATAGTGGTAAGCCAATCACCCTGATTTCCCCCGGTCCTTGTTATCTCCCCTTAAATAAATCAGATTGCTTGTTTGCAAAAGTGCTCTGGCTAGCCTGTATATTAATGGTGAAATACTGCACAGTGAATGTGGAGTAACTGTACCTTACTTTCCAGGGGTTCCCAGAGTGAGCTGACTGGTTTGAGCCGGGGGATAAGTGTATATGGTAAGGACACTGAAATTGAACTGCGTGGGTCACTAATGGAAAGAAGGGGGGGTTGCAGCAACCCAGAGGGCTGTGACCAAGTCAACCTTGACTGTTTTAACCCTGACCTCTGGGTGGAGGCACCCGCCAATGGATCTGGGCTCCTCACCCTGCTACAGTTAGGGCAGGCAGGGGTAGTAGCCCTTAGGATAGCGCCCCTGGGGGTTACAAATTGGAGGCACCGATGGGATTAGCGTCCCCTAGTGGCCAAGTGGGTGAAGTGCATAAAAATGGAAAAAATGACGGGAAAACTGGAAGGGATATTATGGCAAAATTAAGTTGGACCCTATTAAGACCATGGTACACAAACTGATAGGGTGGAAGTGACAGAGAGCTGGACTCCCAGAAATTGTGTTTATTTTTAGATGTGCCTCTGGGGACCCGACAGCTGACATTATTTCTACTGCAGAGCGTGTTAAATGTTTGGGCAAAGTGGAGGTGAAGAGGCGTATGGCTGACCTGCTCGATCAGAACCTGCAGGTGCTACTTTTGTGTAGTGTGGCCATTGACCCCGAGAGGGTACCCCCAGTGATTTACCTGGAGGGTGCCCCACAGGGTTGGAGGCTTGTCCACATTCGGAGTGGATCAGTCACTCCTGGGGGTTCCCCCAGGCAAATAGTTTCAAGGATAAACTGCTTAAATTGCTGGCTGTGGAGGGGAGGACTACCCAGGAGTTGCTGCAAGCATTGGACCTCTCTAGTGACACCACCCCCCAGGTCTACCCAGGTACCTCTCCCTGTCCCCCCAAGAGTTCTATTTTGGCTCCACTCCCCCTAGTGGTTCCCTCTATACAGCTCGATTCTTACTGAAGGCTGAAACTTTTCTCTGGCACAGTGCTGGTGCCTTCAGGGGAGGATGACTTGGAGGCATGGATGGACTACGCCACCCCCTTAGTTGAGGAATGGCAATGCTCTGAAGGGAAGAAAAGAAAGCGATTGATGGAGAGTCTGCGGGGCCCTGCTTTAGAAGCCATTAGGTTCCTATGGGCCACTAACCCGGAAGCCACCACTGCAGAGTATCTTTCTGCTTTGGAGGGAGTGTTTGGGAGTACAGAGACTGGGGAAGATTTATTATTGAAGTTCAAGTCTGCCAAACAATGGAGAAATGAGAAGCTGTCCGCCTTTGTTACTAGGGTGGAGCGGGCCTTACAGAAGGCCTATCAAAAAGTGGGGGATCACTGCCACAGCCTTGAACCAGGTCAGGTTGGAACATGTTTTGAAGTCTGCTAGATTTTCTAGTGTGATACTGTTAAAACTTAAGCTACATGATAGACGGGCTGCCCCGCCTGAATACTGTCAACTGATGAGGGAGATTAGAGAAGTAGAGACTGATGAGGAGGGGTGGGAACCCTATGTGGGAGCTGTGAACCCAAGTCGCACCCCTGAGTCTAGTGCACCTGAGGAGATCCACTTAACAGGGAGGCCTGATGCATCCCCAGAATTTCAGAGTGATGTGGGCATGTATGCTATTTCCTCTGATCCCCAAGTAGAGAGTGAGTTGAGAGCAGAGGTCAGAAATTTACGAGAGCTGGTGAGGGACTTGAAGTGATCCACTGCCCACCCTGTTAGGTCTGGGGAACCTGAGTTATCTAGAAGCCAATGCCCTGCTGAGAACCTCGCCCCGGAGGGTACCCAACAGATAAAGTATTTCCCTCTCAATAGAGACCCTCGGGACCCCAAGTTCTGTTACCATTGTGGGGAGGTGGACACTTTCAGACTGAATGCCAGTTGCCCGAGAATCTGAGGAAGGTCAACAGCAGACTAATCACTTGGCATCGCAGGGGCCCACGTCAGACCCCCAGGAAGGGCTTTGTGACCGGGCAATCTGACTACTGTCACTGCTGTGCCCTGAATGGTCTGATGTGCTCAAGACCCTCAATGGAGAACCCCAGTCTTGAGTAAATGGGATTCCCACCAAGCTGTATTAGATAGTGGCTCTCAGGTAACCATCATGTTTCAGGACTGGTATCAGACACACTTACCTGAGGTGCCACTACAACCCTTGGATGGCCTACATGTATGGGGGCTAAGTGATAAGGCTTATCCATATTTGGGATACATCCGGATCTGGTTGGCATTCCCTACTTCTGTGGCTGGAGTGGATGAACAGGTAGAAACCTTGGCTCTGGTCTCCCCCCCCCCCACTGGACTGTATGATGGAGTACCCCTATTGATTGGGACAAATGCTCATATGTTTGGTCGATTAGCCCAATTGTGTTCAGAAAAGCAAGCGTTTAGGGCTGGGTGAGCCCTAAGAATACCTGCGGTGATCCAAAAGGCCTATGAAACTCAGAGGAAGGTTAGCCAAGAGGAACCTGAAGGCCCGGTGGGTGTAGTGTGGAAGAAGGATCTGGCACCTTTGATACTTGCCCCGGATGCCCAGTGTGTTTTGCAAGGGGAAGTCCGAATGAGAACAGATGTTAAGAATAAGTTATTGATGTTGGATACACCTGGGGAGGGAAGATTGCCTGAGGGACTGCTGGTTAAACCCAGCATTTTGCCTGCTAGAGCCCATGCTTATGCCAGGAGGGTGATGGTCCAAGTTCATGATGTGTCTGACAAGGAGATTCAAATAAGAAGAGGGTGCACCCTGGCAAGTGTACATTGTGCAGATACTGCAGTGCTGCCTCATAGCAAGGGTTCAAGGAAGGATGACAGAGTAACTCCCGACTTGTTTGATTTCGGTGACTCCCCATTGCCTGTTGAATGGAAAGTGAGGATCAGTGAAAAGCTCGCCAAAAGAGACCAGGTATTTTCCCTGAAAGAATGGGACATGGGATGTGTACAAGGGGCTGAGCACCACATTGGCTGCATGATGAGAGGTCTTTTCGAGAGAGATCTCGGCGCCTGACCCCGGCTGACATAGACGATGTGAGGCGGCATTTGCAAGAGATGCTTGCTGCTGGTGTGATACAAGAATCCAGGAGCCCCATGCCTCCCCCATTGTAGTAGTGAGGAAAAAAAATGGGGCGGTTCGGATGTGTGTGGATTACCGTACCTTGAATCGGCGGACCATTCCAGACCAGTACACCATGCCCCGCATACAGGACGCTTTGGATTGTTTAAATGGCAGCACGTGGTTCTCTGTGTTAGACCTCCGCACAGGGTACTATCAGATCCTGATGGCCCCAGAGGACCGAGAGAAGACTGTATTCATTTGCCCCCTGGGTTTCTATGAGTTTATTCGGATGCCTCAAGGGATCTCAGGTGCCCCAGCTACCTTTTGGTGCCTGATGGAACGTGCTGTGGGGGACATGAATTTGCTCTAGTGTTTGGTTTACTTAGATGATGTCATAGTGTTTGGCTGCTCGTTGGAAGAACATGAACGTCGATTGTTCAAGGTCCTGGATCAGCTGGAGGAAGTGCCAATTCTTCCAAACTTCTATGAAGTATGTGGGCCACATAGTATCCACTGAAGGCATAGAGACTGACCCCAGAAAAGTGGAGGCTTTGACTACTTGGCCTCAGCCCAGAAATTTGAAAGAACTGCAGCGGCTCCTGGGGTTCTGTGGATATTATAGGCAATTCGTCAAAGATTATTCTCTAGTGATCCACCCCCTCCTCAGCCTTACTCAGGGGTACCCTCCCATGCACAAAAAGTATAAGAAAGTCGTGCGCTCTGAGATGGAGAAGAAGTATTTTCGGCCGACTGATGTGTTTGGAAACCTGGTGGACCACTGAGTGCGAGGAAGCTTTCTATGACATCATATATCAACTTACTCATGCCCCAGTGCTGGCCTATGCTGACCCAGCCAAGCCGTACGTTCTCCATACTGATGCCAGTCTACAAGGATTGGGAGCTGTGTTATATCAGGAGCACTCGAACGGTCTGAGACCTGTAGCTTTTGCCAGCAGAAGTCTGACTCCTTCAGAAAAGAATTATCCAGTGCACAAACTAGAGTTCCTGGCTCTGAAATGGGCCATTGTTGATCAATTTCATGACTATTTGTATGGTGCCAAGATATTGGTAAAGAAGGATAACAACCCTCTGACCTATGTGCAGACCTCAGGCAAGTTGGATGCCACTGGCCATAGGTGGCTCTCTGCGTTGGCCACCTACGACTATGCTGTTGAGTACAGAGCAGATCTAAACCATATAGATGTGGATGCTCTCTCTCGGAGGTCTATGCCACAAACTGACTGGGTCAGGTTGTCAGAACCTGACATAAGAGCCCTTCGCCAAAAATTTGACAAGGAGGAACAGTTGTCTCCTGATGCTGTGGACTGCATGGTGGATTGCTTGGGACCATCCGAGAACTGCATACCTGCTGCCTACTGTCATTTTTCTGCATTAGATACTAGTTCATTGCCCCAGTTCAACAATGACAGCCTCCAACTGGCTCAATCCCGAGACCTCATAATAAAAGCTGCTGTGGAGGCTTTGCAGGCCGGGAGGGACGTGTCCAAGTTGTGTTCCACTGACCTGAAAACTACCTTGCTATACAAAGAAGGGTCAAAGTTAAAACTGATTAATCAACTACTATACAGAGAGACTGTGGATAAGGAAGGCCGGGTAGACAAACAACAACTGGTGCTGCCCACTGCTTTTAGAGAACTGGTCTTGAGGTCCCTGCATAATCACATGGGGCATCTTGGCATAGATCGAACTCTTGACCTGGTATGGACCCGATTCTACTGGCCAAAAATGAGTGCAGATGTAGAGCAGTATATCAAGACTTGTGGCCGCTGTTTGCAAAGAAAAGTCCTACCTCAGAGAGCTGCCCCCATGGTCAATATCACTACCAGTGCCCCTATGGAACTGGTCTGCATTGATTTCCTGAGTTTAGAACCAGATCTAGAAAACATCAGTAACATATTGGTAGTCACTGATCATTTTACCCGGTATGCGCTGGCTTTTCCTACTAAAGATCAGAAAGCAACCACGGTGGCTAAAGTACTTGTTGAGAACTTCTTTGTCCACTATGGGGCCCCCAGAGGATCCATTCCGACCAGGGGAGGGACTTTGAGAACCGCCTGATTAAAGAAATGCTATCTTTGTGGGGAGTACAAAAATCAAGAACCACCCCATACCATCCCCAGGGAGATCCCCAATCTGAAAGGTTTAACCGCACATTGCTTGATATGTTGGGCACACTGCAACCCAAAGACAAGCCTAGATGGAGCCAGCAGATTAGCACCCTGGTTCATACTTATAACTGCACCAAAAGTGATGCCACTGGATTTTCCCGTACAGGCTGATGTTTGGGTGAGAGGCTAGACTGCCAGTGGATGTGTGTTTCGGGGTTTCCCCTGATGGGGTGCAAGCAGAAAATCATCTACAGTATGTACAGAAGTTGAAGGCCCAATTGAACCATGCCTACCAACTGGCCCAGACCATGGCTGCTAAACGAAACCTGGCCAACAAGGAGAGGTATGATAAGAAAGTGAAAACAATGGAACTGAGAGAAGGGGATAGAGTGCTATTGAAGAATTTGGGACTGCATGGCAAACATAAGATTGCTGACAGATGGCATCACCTCCCTCATATTGTTGTGGGAAAACTGGAAGATTTACCTGTATATAAAGTGCAGCCTGAAAACAATTCAAAAGATGTGAAAACTATGCACAGAAATCATCTGCTGCCAATCGGGCAAATCTTGATTGAAGCTGAACCTCCCAATGCCCCCCCCCCTCCAGGCCTATGACTAGATCTGCTGCCAAGAAAAAAAACAGACCAACTGATTCTTCAGAAAGCCAAATAAGAGGGCCTTGTCCAAATCCCTCTGAAGATGATCGCTACTCTGTGTCTGAGGACAATAAAAATAATGTTGAATACTATCCCTCTTATGAACTGAGCCAGCTGTTTCGGGGCAATCCCCTCGTTCACTCTGGAGATGAGGTTGGGCTTTTTGGACTGTCTGAATCCCCAGCTTTGTCTCCGGAGCCCATGCTTCAAGAGGATGAATTGGGTAGCAGCAAAGCCCAAGGGGTGGGGTCCTTGAGCATGGCTGAACTGTCTGGCTGAACTATCTGACTTTTCAGAAGAAGAAAGTGATATGGGGGAACAAGCTAGTGATATGCCGGAACCTGAAGAATATTTTGAATGCCCTGATGGTTCCTTACTAGTGCCTGAACAGTCCTCAGCTGAGCCAAGTAGTGTGGGTCCTGATAAAGAGGGTCATGCCCCTGAGAGTACTATGAGCACTGGGTCCCCTTCCCCTGTGGAGGTTCCCTTTACTAATCTCAATGAGGCTGAAACGGAATCGGGGCCTGTAGCAGGGTTTTCCGAGACCCCTAGACGCTCCAGCCGAGAAGTACGGCCTGTAGTAAAGTTGAGTTATGAGTCTCTGGGTCAGCCTGTGGACCTGCCCTTAAATGTGGTCCATAAAGGGGTGTATGTGTCCCTGAGCTCCTTGCCTAAGCTAGCCTTGGGGGATAACTCCAGCCTGTTAGTATTGCCCTTTGAGTATGGTACCCCTGCTTTAGGTAGCCCGCAAGTAGCTGATGGAGACGGGTCCCTTCTTTCCAGGTGTCATGCGCAGGAAGTAATGACCTGATTTAAAAAGAAAAAGGCTACGTGTGTGTAATGTTGCATAAACTGTAGCAAACTGTAAATACAGTATCA
This sequence comes from Neoceratodus forsteri, assembly GCA_016271365.2. Classification (NCBI taxonomy): domain Eukaryota; kingdom Metazoa; phylum Chordata; order Ceratodontiformes; family Ceratodontidae; genus Neoceratodus; species Neoceratodus forsteri. Next base: position 670,622,828 of record CM028133.1, read on the forward strand.
ATGCATGTAATCTAAAGTGTGATATAATGTTAATTAAGCTGTTTGCCTTTAAGTAATTTAAGGGTAACTACTTGACGCGGACGCCAGGTTCTTTCTAGGCCAGGAAAGGTGTAACCCCCCTACAAATGGGGGTTCCTAGAAGCCTTCCCTGGAGCTTGCCTAAATGCTCCATGCCTGACTGATGTTCGGTATAAGGCCGCTAAATGTGGGCGTTGTGAGTGCTTTTAAAGCCTCTAGTACTGCCCCTTTAAGAGCTGCCTGCTCACAGGCTTTAGTGGTACAAATAGGGGGACTGGGGTTTCCCTGCTTGAGTCCCGCCCTGGACTGCTGTCTGATCGCTCCATTTCTGCAGTCGCTGGGAGTGCTGAAGGAGCCCATCTAGAAGATGTAGTTGTTCCTTTGAGAACCTGTATAGTATTGGTAAAATTGTGGTTTGCTTAACTCTTTTCATTGCACCTGGGACTGTGTGCTGTGCCCCTCCATATTGGACCCGGATGTTCTAAAGGGTCCAATAGGAATAGGGGTGCTTCAGAGGGAGTCAAAGACCAATGAGGGCATCGCTTGTAATTCCTGGATGTGGCATTATGGGTTGTGGCACCTTTTTGCACCACTGAAGGCTAGAATAAGTGACTGGCATGCGTGGCCAGCCAATGAGATCGGGTAGCGCCCGAGCTGTAAGGATTGCCCCGTGCTGCTAGAGGGGGAGGCATTGTGACTGTGAAGGAGAAGGGAGCTCTGAGCTTCTGCGTTGAGTGTTCACGCTGAAGCGCGTGGAAAGGCCTGAGGTGGCTGCTTATAATACATGCCAACATTAAATTAAACTGCAGGGTTTATGTGGTCAGAGGAGGCTGTGTACAAGCACAGCTACCTACCAGGCTTCACCTGAAGAGGACTGGAGAATCTGCTGAATCACGCTCGGTCTGTCAGGACGTAGAAGCTGCAGTGAAACGCCTGCATTTGCTGTGAGTTTGGTCGGGTCCTGGAAGCAGCTGCCTGGTATGGTACCCCTCTGTTGTTTTCCATATAAATGTGTGAGGAGGCCTTTGAAGCTCAGGCTCAGCCCTGCAAGTGGTGAAGGAGTGGTTATCTGCTGGAGTTGTGAGTACTGGATCAGGGTAGCTCCCTATTAAAGCTACAAACAGAGGCAAAATCATTTTGTTATATTGCTGACTGCACTAATTGAGCTTTCTGGCTCCATCTGATCTTCTCTGGAATCAAATCTCACTTGTGTCAGGGCCCCAGCCAGCTGCATCGAGGAACTAGCCATTAGGGCTTGGGTACCCATAGACAGTAATTAATAGGCTAGGCCTGTGCACAGAGCCCTAGGTAGACAAACGTATATTATAGTGGTAAGCCAATCACCCTGATTTCCCCGGTCCTTGTTATCTCCCCTTAAATAAATCAGATTGCTTGTTTGCAAAAGTGCTCTGGCTAGCCTGTATATTAATGGTGAAATACTGCACAGTGAATGTGGCATAACTGTACCTTACTTTCCAGGGGGTCCCGGAGTGAGCTGACTGGTTTGAGCCGGGGGATAAGTGTATATGGTAAGGACACTGAAATTGAACTGCGTGGGTCACTAGTGGGAATAAGTGGGGGTTCCAGCAACCTAGAGGGCTGTGACCAAGTCAACCTTGACTGTTTTAACCCCGACCTCTGGGTGGAGGCACCTGCCAACAGATCTGGGCCCCTCACCCTGCTACAGTTAAAGCAGGCAGGGGTAGTAGCCCTTAGGATAGCGCCCCTGGGGGTTACATAAGAGCCACGGGTTCTGCAGAGATCCAGCCTGTGGAGTTACTCCTTATCTTGTGTTTTTTTTTTTTACTGGGGCAGATTGGTCATAAACATTATTGAACACCATGGTTAAGAAATCTTGGGTCAAATCAAGGTCCAGAGTGATGTCCAGGTAGCTCCAACCAGTTTGAGCCTTTTATTCCTAAAATCACACACCTTTGTCTTGTTTAGGACACAACTAAAGATAAACTGGGGAAGGGCCAGTCACTTACATACACAGGTTAATGATTGCTTAGGGTAGGACCTTGACCTATTTGACTCTGTCTGGGTGGATTGCCAGTATCCAGTCTATTAGGGTCTTAGTGCCAGGTTTATAATTGGATCTAATACTGTCTGATACTGTTTGAGTCAGAAACTTGTTAGCAATCATATCTCTGCAAGCAGTGCTGTTCTTAAAAATTCAGCTGCTGTTGAAATCATCTGTGACTATAGCGTCTCAGTTCTGGTTTATTTATTTGTAGTACTGGTGAAGGCTTTGAGGCCCTTGTGCTGATTATCTGGTGGAATATAAGTTATCATGAAGGTAATACCTCTGCCCAGGAGATGTTTAGCAGTCAAGCATTCACAGTCACTAGTTTTTCCTTAATTCAACTTTAGAGCCCTGCAGCTCTGACCTTAGATATATTAGACAGCCCCACATTGCTTACCCAGGCGATCATGTCTAGGGAGATTAAATCCTGGTAAGGAGATGGCAGCATCTGGTATTTTCGGAGTAAGCAAAGTTGCAGTTAGAGAAATTATGTTGGGTTTTACTAACACCTCCCAGGTTTCAAATTGTTCGGATTTGGCAAGTAGACTCCCAGTGTTTAGTGAGACAATATTTTGTCTTCCCTGGCTCCTACAGGTTCCAGGGTTGTCTGTTGGACCAGGGTTGGGGTGGCCATTACCAGATAGGAGAAGTAAAATAAATGTAAACCCTGTGGTGGCCTTTAAGCAGTATTTCAGACCCAGCTGTTTCTTCCTGGACAGTTTGGTCCTTTAGGCAGTCCTATCCACCCAAAGACTATGGGTAATACTGTAGCATTTTCCTTTTGTTACCATATGTATCAGCCCACTAAGATAATGGGGGAAGCTGGGTGTTCTGGGAGCTGATGGCATCAGGTAGGACTTCACAAATTGGTGGGTGCATCCAATTAGCCGGGGAAAAGGCAACCTCTTCACCAGTGGCCCTATCATTGCTCCAATACGGTTCAGTGTGTAGCTGGGCTAGTAAGATTAGCAATGTAAAAATCTTTTTTCACAGGTGAAGTAACCACTGTCAGTTCAGGGAATAAGCTAAGAATCAATTATCAAACAATACAATATAAGTGTCACTTGGACTGAGAGTCAGCTAGAGACAGAACCTGGTAACACCATGTAAAGTTCACCAAGCTAGGGTGACACTAGAGGTAGCTCTAATAACACACAAAGCAGGTACACCCAGAAAAAGCGTGGTTAGAGACAGAACCAAACAAATTAAACATGGTATGCCCAGTTAATCATGTCAACACTGAACAAAGGTTCCCAGAAAAGGGTGGGACAGGGGCAGTACATGAACAGCACTAGTCATGGTTACTAAGATAGGGTTTAGCGAGAGTTGAGTCTACTGCCCAAGCAGCACCAAATTCACCCAGCTAGGGTGATTCTAGAGACCAAAACCAAACAGCACTAGGCTCTGGGTTCACCTGGATTGAGTGCCACTTGGGTCTAACCTAAATAGCAGTAAGTACTGGATCACACTGTAACTAGACTAAACCTAAACATCAGTATACAAGATTTAGCCAGATAGGGCTTTCAAGAGTCAGGATAATTACAGCTTCAACTCTGGGTTTACCCAGATAAGGTGCAGTCAGTGCTATGCAAGGATTTGCCCATAGTGAGTGGTAAAAGGATAACAAACATGAGCAAGGCTGGTTACTCACAATCACTGAGGCTCCAGAGGTGTAGTTAGAGGGTACACAGCCATGGCGCAGTGTGACTGGCCGATGACTGACTCCACAGCTGACACCCACAGTGTGACATCCTTTGTGCTATTGCCTCCCTTGCACTGTGGCCCTTAATACTATGAACCACTGTGCAGAGGATCACTAGAGGCACAGGGTTCAAGAGGAAGAGGCCATTCCAGCCCCTATCTGCTGCCTGTAACCTAATTGGTGGATTACAGCCAGTCAGAAAGTGGAGCGGGTTGGACAGCAAATGTTCTTGATGGCTACTGCTACTATGTGAATGTGTGAGCCAGTAGCTAGATGGAGTGGTCTGTGGATGCTGTGGCACTGTGACAGCAGGTGAGGGTGAGAAAGCTGAGATTGCAGTCATCTGGCCTTCTCAACTCCCTAAGGTGCTTCCAGATGCTGGTGTGCCATGATGGCTGGTGTGGAGGGTCACATTGGGCCTTTTGTTGAAGGAATGTGCACTGTTTGAGTGCTATTCTGCCCCCTAGCTGCTGCTGGCAACCTGATTGGTGGATTGTGGCCAATCAAAAGGAGGAGTGCAGTGGCTGGTGAATGTTCATAGTGCCTGCTGCTATGCAAATGTGCGAGGTGGCAGACAGGCTGCGTAGTCTCTGGAAGCTGCAATGCTGCAGCAATCATGAAGGAAGCTAAATTGACTATTGTTGGGCCTTCTCTACCCCCTGTGATGCTCCCAGACACTGGTGTCCCATGGTGGCTGGTGTGGAGGGTAACGCTGGGCCTTTTGTTGGAGATGTTAGTGCAGTTCGAGTGCTATTCCATCCCCTAGCTGCTGGTTGCAACCTGACTGGCAGATTGTGGCCAGTCAGAAGGAGGAGCAGGGCAGCCAGTGAATGTTTGACGGGCCGCTGCTGCCGTGCAAATGTGCAAAGTGGCAGCCAGGTGGAGCAGTCTCTGGACGCTGCGATGTAGAGGTGGTCGTGGAGGGGGCTGAGGGGGATGACATGTGACCTTCTTGACCACCTGAGGTGTATCTGGACACCAGTATCCTGTGGTGGCTGGTGTGGAGGGCTGCTCTGGGTCATTTGTTGGAGGAGTTGTTGCAGTTTGAGCTCTATTCTGCCCCTAGCTGCTGCCTGCAACCTGATTGGTGTATTGCGGCCAATCAGAAGGAGGTGTAGGGCAGCCAGCTAATGTTCATGGTGACTGCTGCTGCTGTGCAAATGTGCAAGGTAGCAGCTGGGTTGAGTGGTCACTGGATGCTACGGTACTATGGTAGTCGGTGTTGTGGGATGGCTGAGGCGGCTGTTGTCTAGCTTTCTTGACCCCCTGAAGTGCTCTATGGTGATTTAAGTTTCTGTTACTTATTATTGCTGTCTTAACTACTTGATTTTTGCTTAGCTATTGTATTTTCATTTTCTGCTGATAATTGTTACTCTGTGTTTTATCATGTGCTCCGCCCCACCCCCTGCCTCTGGAAACTACCTGCTTCACAGCTTAGCAGGTCTTTTCATTTAATTTTTCTATGTACAATTTTTGGTATTTTTGGCCTGTTTTCTCCCTGACCCGGGACCCCACCAGTCGCAGCAGTGCATGCGCTTGGAGCTGCACACGCACTCCAGGTGCTGGCTCAATCCCTTCCACCCCACCCCTGGCAATCATCACTACCCCTTCCCACCTACGCTACCCATCAAACCTCCACCTAATGGGGGAGGAACTACGGAGGGGAAGACAGCCTCCCCAGGAGAGGAGAGCTACCTTTTGGCTGCTCAATCCTGCTCCTTCTCTTCCCCCTCCATGCCGGCTCCCCGACGACCTGAGGTTGTTCTTGAACCCAGGTCACCAGCATGACACGCAGCAGGCCCTTTCAGAGAAAACTTTTAAATAAAAACATTTCAGCTTGCTGGTTCCAACCCATTTAAATTTAAACTCCTCCATTCCTGTGGTTCTCCTCTCATTCCTACCTCATCTGAAGATGCTTCAGTTTTCCTTTTATAAATGGCAAGGTGCTATTTATTAACAGTTTAGATTTATTTAAAAACATGTTGTTCCTCTTTCACATTTTAACATGAATGTGAGCTTATATATGTGCCTTCTACTATCTCAAGCCATCCGCTCCAAGGGTGTAGGCAGGCATACTCACTGTACACATTTGTGTACAGTTTTGTTGAGTGCCTGTCGCAAACCATATGCCTTTCTGTTAACATTTTCATTGTAATCTGTAGTATTTGGGTTAGTGTAGGCCACCGAGGAGTGTCTCTCTTTAAACTTCTGTTGTTTAGGAGACAGATACATGTATACACTTTTTAGAGATTAGAGGAATCATCTGACAAAAATCTGACTTTTTTGGAAGGGGGTACCTTTTGGAGAGGATGTGTACATTTTTTAATGGGGGGTGTAACTGTTGGAGACTGTGTGTACAAAATGGAAATTTCTGGCTACACCCCTGATCCACTCTAATCTTTTTTATTGCTCCCAGTGATGGGTTTTGAGCCGAATGACCACAAAATCTGGCCATTCTATTACAGAGAATACTTAGGCTGTTTAGTACATTTTAGGAGGTCTATCATAAAAGGTAAATCCATAGTCCAGAACAGGAAACAACAGGGTTTGAACCACTCTAAGTCTGACCTCCAGTGATAGAAAATCTTTAATTCTGCATGAGCAAAAAAAAATCTTAGAGGCCACATGTTTATATAAATAATTAATATAGATCTCGCCCGATAAGGGTGGGTCCAAGCAGACTCCAATATATTTATACAATTTCACAGATTGGTAGAAATCAACAAGTTGTCACACATGATGGAAATCAAATGTTTTTTGATACATATATAGCATGAGTTGCCTGGGTCCCTCTTGTAATGTGGGGAGTTTCCCCAGGTCCCCCAGTGACACCATTTGTGCCTCCAACTTTATTTGCTTTCCCAATATGGCATGTGATGTTTCTTCAGTCCCACCACCTAGAAACTGAGTCAGTTTGGCAGAAGAGAACATCATATGTGGGATAGTACCTGTACTATATTTACAGTAAGGGCATAGGCCATCATCATGTTAGGAGATTTTCTGTAGCTTTTCTAGGGTAAAGTACACCATGTGAGAAAAGAAGTATTGTAGAAGTTTACGCTTACTCTGCATGGATACACACCAACCCTCCTCCTGGATAGCCTCCTATTCCTCAGAAGCTGAGGTATCCAGTATCTCTTCTCACCTTGTTGCGTAATCAAGCAGTTTAGGTTTGTCTCCTACCAATATGTGGCTATATAAACTACCCAGCAACCCCTTAGAGTCACTGATGCTATCCAACAGTTTGGCCAGCTCAGAAGGAAGCTGAAGCTGCAGCGTGAGGGGCAAAACCATCTCCAAGAAATGCCTTATTTGTCTGCATTTGGGAAGGGGCAGTTGAAACTTGTAGCACAACTCCATAAAGGGTAAAAGCCTCCCTTGGTCAAATAAGTGGCCTAGGAGAGTTATCCACTTGTCCCTCCATAACTGGAAGCCCAGGTCTCTAGAAATCTCAGGAAATATTGGGTTGCCCCACAAGAGAGATAAGTTTGTGTATGTTGTTCCTTCCCCTAAGGCCTGATGTGTGGAGTGCCACAGTTTTATGAGATTAATTAAGATGGGGTTCCCCTTGCCACTTTTAAGTTGGTAGTTGAGGAGATATAAAGTAGGTCTGTGAGTCGAGGAGTTCTAGCCAGCTCCTGTTCCAATAATAGTGCATTGCATTCACAACTCGCGTCATGCCATTCCTTCAGGCCTCCCAGCTATGTTGCCCTATAATATTTCTCAAAGTTGGGCACTCTCAGCTCCCCTCCCTGCGTGGAAAATGTTAGTTGCTCAAAGCAAACCCAGTGATACAACAGGACCAAAGCATCTTAAAAAAAAAATAGAATCAATGTATTAAAGATGATGATATTACTTAGATTTTTGTACCACTTTCAGGTGCTGCTAGTTTATGTGCATTCTGTCTATTTCTGACAATGGTAGTGTAGCCCATTTCTTTAGTAGATCCTTTGATTCTGCAAAAGAGGTATGTAATTAGTTTTAAATAGATCTTCATACTGAGATGTAATATTCACCTCCCATTGGCATATTCTTTAGTTGTTGGTGAATTTTATGCATAATAGCACATTTTGATAACGTGGATCTCTTGGAAACATACTGTATATGGAACTTGAGAATATGCCTAGGAGGTCAAATTTTGACAGGATAAAAAATGAAGAAAGTAACACTTACAAAACATTTTACTTCTGTTAAATGATAAACTCTGGGGCCCAGATATTCAAAGGGGTTGCGCAAGGCGCAACAAAGTTGCGCTGGCGCAACCCCGCACTGCACCCCAGTGGGATATTCAAAAGGCTGCCAGGTGCAGTGCAGGTCCTGATGTGCTGGGGCACAATGGTAATGTATGCGGCACAAATGCAGGGGGCGTGCCCATGCATATGCGGCACATCCCGATATTCAGCCCGGGATGCGGGCGCATGTGCCTGGCACAGCCTGCATTACGCCCGCATAGAAGCTCAAAGTTGAGCCCGTGAAAAGGTGAAACAAATCCTGGCCACCCACCGGTGGGCTGCTGTATTGCAGGGTGCAACACAGCAGCCCCCAGCCATGGGTGGCCACCCGCCCACCCAGAACACCATCCACAAGCACCCATATCATCCCTGTTAGTCTAGTATTACCCCCTCCCTCCCATTTCTGTGATCACTGTGAAAGTGTGATTACTATATTCCCTAGTAGTCTAGTGGTACACCCCTCCCTCCTGTTGCTGCGATCACTATGAAATAATAAATACTACATTCCCTGGTAGTCTAGCGGTACCCACCCCCCGTCCCAGCCCCAATCACTGGAAAAATGCCGTAAATACATTCCCTGGTGATCCAGTGGCACCCCCCACTGCTCACATCCACACAGGACCCCTTGCCCACCCCACTCCCCGTCATCGGCGGGTGGCTGCAACCCACCCACATATGCCCGGCCACCTGCCAAATGACAGCTTACAGTATGGGCTTGTGGGCATACTATACTAGACAGTCACAAATATATGAATGACATTCATATATTTGTGACTGTACAATACAATATGCCCATGAAACCCATACTATAACTCGTCAACAAATGGCAGAACTATAGTTGCAACCTACCAATGATAGAGGGCGAGGTAGGGCAAGAAATCCCTCTAGTGAGGAGGGTAGAGTTCCACAATTGAATATTCAAAATGAGTACCCATGATCGCAGCTATGGGGAGGATGTCCTGGGACCTCCTCGGTCCACATATCATGCTGTGCAGGGCGCTAGGCGCAAGTCACCAGGCTGCCTATGCAAGGCATGCAAATGGGGCCATAATGACATGCTAATGGCCCTGGCTGCACCATGCACATATTATGGCCTCATTTGCATGGCCTCTTCTGAATATTGTGGATGCTGCACCCAGCGCAACTGCATTTGTGCTGGCGCATCCCCGTGCTCCCGATCTGTGACTTGTACTGGCACAGTGCCACTGTGTCATGTGCAGTCTGTGCCATATTCAATAGTGCTGTGCCATGGCGCATCACCGTTGAATATCAGCTGGTCCTGGCCCTGGTGCATCCTGTTTGCACTGCACCCACGCTTGCACACATTGCCAGGCACAGTCTGACTATCCAGGCCTGGGTGGATGAAATAGGGAGGACTACACATTTTGGTATTAATGGTCAGGTACAATAGATTATGCTCTCACTTCTCCAGAGAGTTATTCAGCTTTTCATCCCTGACCACTGAAATGAGAGCAGAAAGTGGCCATGCACCATTGATACTAGAGATTTTGATGTGCAATAATGTAACCACATCAAATCAACCAGAAATAAATATTCCCTACTATACAAGGGATAATAGAAGACTCTGTCTGGAAGGTCTAGTATTAGATAAATACAGTGTTATACGACAATGAATTCATCAATATTTTACAGTCTATTTCAGAGTCCACACATCTTCCGAAAATCTTCAAAGACTTCAAATTGCTATACCCTATCTTGTACATTAATAACACAAACAGTAAGGGGAAGTCAAATACTTGGTTTAACAGCAAATGAAGACAGTCAAAATAAATCTAATGAAAATTATACAATGGCAAGAAAGAATCTTGGATTGTGATTGGTCAGTTTGGGGCTGGACCCATGGCGTTATCCCATCACTATGCCACAGGTCTAGTCTCAGCCTCACTGTGAATCTGTAGATGAGCCTTTGGAGCTAGATGATTTTTTGGATGATGAGCTAGATTAACTTTTTTCTGCATCTCCTCTTAAGAAACAAAAATATTTTTCCACACTAATAAAACAGTCTTTAAAATTATTTTTTCATTTTATATATAACAGCGAACCATTGTATAATAGAAATAATGCATCCCAGGGTGTGTGTTGTTTGGGATAATGCCACTCCTGGGGCATTGGATGCACTCGGCCTGCGGCCTCGTGCCCAACCCCCCCCAGGTGTGGCATTATCCCAGCATGACACACACCCTGTCATGCATTGTTCCTTTATGATACAATAGGCAAAGAAAAATCCTTTCAGGATACACTTCGACCTGTTAAATAGCGAAAGAAAAGAGTGCAATGCATTACTTAAGCAGGAAAAGCAAAATTTCCAGAAAGCTAAATGGAAGGAAATGTTCGAGGTCATTAACTCAAATGATAAATCTTTCTGGTGCCTAGTAGTAAAAGGCACTAATACATAGCAGTCATGTCTTTCAGTTCATATTTCAGAAGAAAATTTGGTGAAATATTTTAAAAATATTTTCTTCAATTCACATATTACATCTGCAGAAAATACTGAAAAACATGTGGCCATAGACTATCATGTCTCTCCATTAGTTTTTTGATTGGCAGAAGTGGAGAATGCAATTGTTACATTCACTGCTAACAAAGCTCCTGGTCGTAACGAAATGCCATGTGGATTATTTTAACCACTTTTTCAGTATTTTTTTTCAATGTAATTTTTTTTTATTTATTTCATGTTTTAGAAATTATAGCATAGAAGTCACATATTTTGTAGACATATCAATGTACAATCAGTAAATTCATGTACTGGGGTAATAAAAAGTATATAAATCTTAGAAATATCACAAGTTAGTAAAACATCTATGTAGTCTTTACTTAGGTGTGTAGTACTTCCTTCTTTTAAAATCTTGACATTAGACATAAGAGATCTACTATTTCTTTCCACGTGGATTGTGTCTCGTATAGAACTTCAAAATTATTCATTAATTTTTTAAAGGACAAAACTTCCATCATCTTTTTTACCCATCTGCCTCTTTTAAAGTTTTGGATGTTTGGATTGTTCCACTTTTCCAGTATTACTCTTTTAGTACACATTGTAGCTACCGACACAATCCTCTGTTCACATTTATCAAAATTTAAAGCTAAGACACAATGAAAAAGAAACTGCTTATACTTATTTGGGTTATTTTTCCCCCATGATTTTTTGACATTCATTTTTGTTTCCATCCACCTATTTTTAATCTTTGGACACTCCCAAAACATACGGGGAGTGAGTCCCTTACTTTTACAACCGTACTGTCATTTATTATTTAACTAGTATAATATTTCATTGGACTTGGGTTTTATGTTTGTGAGATTTCTTTGGAGGAAACTGTACTACACCATAATCAGATGAATTTTATTTATTTATTTATTTATTCATTCTAGGATTACAAGTACCTTTGAGCGTCAGGCAGCTCATTTACAAAGGTTCCACATCAGTAGGGAGGGGTTACAGATAGAAAAGGGGAAACAGAACGAGTTTCAGCATAACAATATAGCAATAGAAGTTTCAATATTATAATACAGAAAACTTAACAGCAATTGCAACCACATTAGTTATCCACACAAATTAGAGGCACAGGATAAGAGAAGTAGAGAAGAAATGAGATGGGGTGGGGTTCGATTCCAAGGAAGAGAGGAGCAGCCAGGCAGTATTGTCAAGATTTGCTGCTAGGATAGGAGGGGGAAGGAAAAGAATACTAAAGAAATGGGGAGAAAGGGGAAGGCAGAGAGGAGGAAAGGCAGAGGAGAGTATGGGGCAAAATAGAGGTGACTTAAGGGTGGCAGAGAAGGGAGGGGAGGGGAGGTCCAGGAATAGGGACCAAGATGTTAGTTGGAGCAATCACAGGAGTTCTCAGTTAGGAGGTGATGTTGTAGCTTATGCTTGAACTCTCCGAGTTTAGTAAGGTTAGCTAGTCCATTGTGGAGTCCATTGAACCAGGAAGGCGCTCTGATACAAAAGGAGTGTTGCACTGCGTAGTCCGGCACCTCGGGACTAATAGAAGTTCAGTAGATGAGGTGCGCGTGTGTTGGGTCTTGAAAGATTTGTGAAGTAAACATCCCAGTCCCAGTGGCATGAGCCCAAGGAGAATCTTTTTTGGTGAGAAGGCAGGTGTGGTATTTAATTCTCCCACTTAAGTTGAGCCACCCAGCCTGTTTATAGAGATTTCAGGTGTGAGTGAGGTGGGATGCACCAATCTGGAGTCTACATAACTTGTTCAGTGCAACAGTAAGCCTTTTGAGTGCAGTGGTGGAAGCAGTTCCGTACAAAACAAAGCCATAATCGATAATAGAGAGCACCGAGCTGTGAATAGCCAGATTGAGAGCTTCAGGTGTTAGACACTTTCTAAGTTGAAAGAGGAGCCCAATCCTAGTGTTGACAGCTTTGACAACATTTTCAATGTGGGGAGCATAGGTAAGGTGACTATCAAGAAAAACCCCCAAGTACCTGAAGTGCTGAATTTGTTCGAGGGGGTCACCTTGGCTATTTCTGATATTAAGAGCATGTCCTTTGTGTTTACTGTGGGTGGAGGAGAACAGGACTTTAGTCTTTTTTTTTTTTTACTTTCTTTTTATCCCCCCCCCCCCCGGCCTGCAGCACTCCACTCTTCTGGAGTCATCATGCCTTGTATGTCCCCGGTCTCCTGTCTTACCTTCCGAGCAGTCCATCCCCCTTGGAGCCTTGGATCTACCCCTCAGGCTGGGTTGAGGTGGGGCCTGTACACCCCGTACTTCTTGTTTCATTGGGATGCTGGTTCAGAGGCAAGCAGGAGGTGTTGGGGATTGGGGCAGGCACTCCGTATACCAGAGGTGCCGCCGGCCATTTTTTCCGCTTTTCTTTGCCTGTAAAAAAGAAAACCATCCCTGAAGTCTTTTTTTTTAACTTAAAGAAAAAGAAAATGATCCTTTGTTGTCCTTGCCAACCCTTCTCCCAACCCAACCTTCCCTCTGCACACCCCACCTCCTCACACACACACCTTCACCCATACTTGCCTCCGGAGGTCCAGCGCTGAGATCTTCTGTGGACCGGGAACATGTCTGCACTCTTCAAAAGCCAACCTCAAACTGAAGAAAATCATGGTAAGCCCCATAATATATGACATTGAACCTAGCATTTATAAGACACCTATTCCTGGTGTCTTATAAATGCCAGAAATGCAGTGTGTGTACTATCATAGTGACTGGGAAAGAATTTACAAGCTCCAATGTAGACAGTCACAAAAAATATCATATCCGAGAACTTGTAACTTGTGACACTAGTGGAGTGATTTATATGGCCACATGTACCTGTTAAGCATTCTATGTAGGGAAAACCAAGAGACAGCTCAAACAGAGGGTAACAGGGCATGTAAGAGCCATTAGACACAAAGACTACTTATGCCACAGCACAACATATTATGCACACTAAGGATAGGAAAACACATGTCTTTATGTTTCAAGGGATAGAAAAAGTTTTCAGAAATCCAAGAGGTAGAGACTATGAAAACTTTATTTTGGAAAGGGAGAGTTTTTGGATCTACACCCTGGGAGCCTATAAGACACCAAGACTTTTTATTTTATTTATTTAGTTTTTGTTTACCGGGTAGGTGCACTAGCCATAGCAATGACTATTTTTAGGCACGACCCGGGAGGGTACAGTACAACAATACAGGGTAACATTTCAAAACAATTACAAACATAGTTGACAGTACTATACAGAGCAGTTAGCAAATGTAATACCAATGCAGATAGTAAAAAATAAATAAAAATAAGAGAGTAACAGTACACACCAGAAAACTACATTACAATGAGCTTTAAGGAAGAAAAACTTGAAATAGATTGAACATTTTAGTGCTAATAAGGGAAAGAATGTAGTCCAATGTGTAGGATACTAGTAAATGATAGAATTAGGAACAAGAAAAGAGGGATGAAAGTGAGAGTAAGGGGGGGAGGTGGGTCAGATAGGAAGGAGAAGTGCATAGCGTATAGAGGATCGTATAATAAATGTCATGGAAGAGAAGACTGGGAGCAAAAGAAGCTATGGAGGTTTGAAACATGAGCACTTGTGGGAAGAATCAAGATAGTTTTGCAGTCCTTTTTCAAAAGTTGTATGAGATGATGATTGGCGTAAAGCTAGTGGAAGGGAGTTCCAGTATTTGGGGGTATGGCAGATGAAAGCACTAGTGCCTTTAGTGGTTTTGTGTCTGGGGATGAAGACGGGGGCCTGGTCAACAGACCTTAGTCCATAGCAAGACGTCAGATTTTGGAAAAGTTCAGCAAGGGATGTAGGTATTTGTAGGCAGACAATATTATGAATGATAGAGCCATATGCGTGAAGCCTTAATTCATTAGGAGGAAGCCAGCCCAGGTCAGACTAGAGGAGACAGTGGTGTTTCAGACTGTGTGAGGAGGATGCATAGTAACAGATATTGTTATATGTGATATCCCATTTCCGGAGGATAGATTTGCATGCCGAGGCATAAGTTGCAGCACCATAGATAAGTGATGGAAGGAGTATGTCACAGGCTATGGCAAGCCTTGCTGAGGGGGTGAGCACATAGCTGGTTTGGTAGGCTATTCCAAGTTTGGAGTTGACTAGTTTGCAGGTCTGATTGATGTGTAGGTCAAAATTTAGAGACGGATCAAGGGTGAGGCCCAGATATTTAAAGGAGCTTACCACCCCAACTACCGAGTTATTTAATGAGGTGACTTTAAAATTAGGATGAGCATGTTTGAGTTTAGTATTTGTCCCAAAGAGCATAGCTTGGGTTTTGGACTCATTCAAAACAAGTTTGTGGGTAGATAGCCACCCCTGAATTAACTGAAAGTCAAAGAGAGAGAAGATTTTTTGCGTTAGCATACAGAACAATATCATCTGCATAAAGCAAGGAAGTTGTCCTGCAGAGGTCAGTAGAGATGCTATTTATGAAAAGAGAAAAAAGTAGGGTCCTAAGGATGGAGACTTGAGGAACCCCAATGTTTATAATGGTCTTGTCCGAGAGAGTAGAGTTGTATTTCACAAACTGAGTCCTATCAGATAGGTAGTTCCCAAACCACCTTACGACATTGTTTGAGAAGCCTAGTGATCCAAGGGTGGTAAGAAGGATTGAGTGATCGACAAGGTCAAAAGCCTTGGTCATATCTATGAAAATAGCCCCAGTGAGTAGCCCGGAGTCCATAGCCACTAGTGTATCTGACGTGAATTTGAGAAGGGCAGTAGTGGTGCTATGGCCTTTGAGGAAGCCATGCTGGGCAGGGGAAAGTAGATCATGTTTCTGAAGGAAATCAATTGTCTGGGTAGCTCCAATTTTCTCGAGAATTTTATTTAGGACAGACAGTATGGTAATGAGCCTATAGTTAGAGGGATCTTTACGATCTCCTTTTTTGAAAACGGGGGTAATCCTAGCTGACTTCCATATTTTAGGGATATAGCCCTGACAAAAGGAGAGTGTGAAAATCTTGGCTACGGGGTCAGCAATGAAGGGTGCTGCAATCTTGAGGAGCTTTGGTTCAAGATTGTCAGAGCCAGCTGCAGTGCATTCCTGGATACTGTTTAGCAGTCGAAGCACTTCACACTTCACACTTAGTGACTGATTTGAAGAAGAAATGAGGACCATTCGCATTTTGTCGGTTGGGTACAACTGGTTAGACAGGAAAGGAGGAGATGTAGTTAGTTAAGTCAGAGAATTTGTTGTTGAAGAAGTCGGTGATGGTTCTAGGATTATTACAGTGCACCCCATCAAGTGACATGTCATTAGGGGTGGATGCTACATTTGAGCCAAGGAAAGATTTAATATGTGACCAAAATTTTTTGGGGTCACCATAGGAGTTGGTTAGTAGGTCCTTATAGTAGGAGCTTTGGCTTTTTTGATGTCCTTTTTGGAGGCATTTCACAGGGCCCTGTAGGTGTTAAGGTCAGAGGTTAGCCCAGAGTTCTTGTAGCAGAACCAGCCTTTATCCCTTAACTTGAGTTTAGCTGGCAGGTATGATTTCAGCCAGCGGGTTTGCCTGTTCCTTAACCGACGGGTCACAAGTTTACAGTGCTTATCCTGGAGCACTAGGAAGTCTTTCAAGAACAGATTAAGGGCAGTCTGCGCATCATCGGACGTAAGACTGGGAGACCAATCAGTAGCAGTAATGTCACTCAAGAAAGACTGAGGGTTAAAGTTAGCATAGTTGCGGAAGGTAATGAAACGAGGTCCGGTCAGGGAAGGTCTATTTTTTCCCCAGGTGCAGTATGTTGGGGAGTGATCAGTGATGGCATCTGGCAATACTCCCGAAGTAATTACATTTTCAGGGTGATTGGTCATGATCCAGTCTAGTAGAGTGCTTGTTTTTGAGTGAAGGGCATGTCTGGTAGGTTCGCCTATCAGTTGGTGCATGTTATAACTCTGCAATTTGGTCATTATTGTGGATTGGTTACTGCCCAGCCAATTTATGTTTAGGTCCCCAAGTATGAGGACCTCATTTCTTCCAGCTAGGCATGAGATTTGGTCTACTAGCACATCCAGTCCTATTTGCTCGTTGCTTGGGGAATTGTAAGCACATACAATATGCAATTTTTTGGACCCAAGAGTGAGCAGGACATGAAGTGCCTCACAGTGGTGTAAGGTAGATGATTTTAGGGCAGAGACATTGAGCTGATCTTTATAGTAGACAGCTGTCCCACCCCCTCTTTTGGGAGTAGCTCTGTCAAGTCTTAATAGATTATATTGAGGAAGAGAGCATAGGGAATCAGGTATGGACGGTTTTAGCCAAGTTTCCGTTATGCATAGAACATCAGGCTTGTATAGGGTGGTCCAGGATTCAAGCTCAGCCAGATTATGTGTACGGCTCCTAATATTGTGGTGTACTATAATAAGGCCTTTAGCATTGCTAAAAGCATGGGCAGATCATTACCAGGATTTAGTTGAACATCGCCTGGAGTGTAGTATAGCAAGTAGGAGAAAATGCCATAGCTTGCGGCGAAGAAGTGACCACTGGCATGGAGGTGCCAGTGGCATTTCTTTGGACATGGGCAACCATGTGGATCAATATCCTGTTTAATAGCATAGGGGTTGGGCCACGGCAAGGGGAAGGTAGTATCAGGAGATTTGAGTAGTAAAAGTCTTGTGGCAAAAAGTCAGGGTTAGTCGCTTCGGTTTGAGGTGTTATGGGCATGGACAGGTGGAGAAGGCGTAGCGTTATCGCAAGAAAATACAATGTCATCTGCAAGGTAATTTTTGTAACCATATCAGCGGGCAAAGAGGATAGGTGCCACCAGCAACAAGCCAGAGGAAAGACGTGTACTTGTCTATGAGAGATAGACTGCCGCAGGGAGGTACTTTGTAAAGGGTCAGACAAGGTCCTCAAAAGTACAAGCCTAAAGGGGTAGACAAGAAAACATAGGGTACTTGAGCAGGTAGAGTTTCACACATCCCACTTGGTGTGGGGGGGGGTCAAAAGCTGGAAGCTTAGTGAAGTGATGGCTGTCTCCCTGGGATAGCAGAATTATAATGTGAGACATAAGAAAATGTGACAAGAAACTGATGGGTCAGTTAATCTGGGTAAGAAGCAGTGAGCTAAGAGCATGTAAAGAAAACAAGAGGGGAATACAAATTATGCAGTTTAGATGACTTAGGTCAAGATTTGGAGATAAGCCAATGATACGGGGGACATGGAGGAAGAGCTACTGAGTATTTAATGGAGGCCTGGGAGGGGTGGGGGAGAAAATTTAAGCTAGAACAGCTAGGTTCAAAAGATTACAAAAGGCACTGAAAGCGCTATAGTCTGATTACAAAAGGCGCTGAAAGCGCTGTAGTCTCAGTCAGAAAAGGCGCTCCAATGAGCACTGAAGCCCAGGGCTGGCGGTCCAATCAGCATTAAGCACTCGGGGAGCCACACCAATCGGAAGGCCCCACTGAAGAGCGAGCACAGAAATCAGAAAGCAGTAAGTGCCTGCGTGTGAATCCGGCTTCAGGGACCAGGCGAGCGGCTGAGTTTGATGGCTTCCAGGCGGGCAGTGGCCGGTGAAATGGCCATCATGCACTGCCTCCAGAGAAGGGGTGCCACTCAGGCGGTGAGAGCCTGAAGAAAGGAGAAAGAAAGAAAGCAGTTAGGAGCTGTAATTAAAAGACCTGAAATCAGGGAGCAGGGGACTGGTGGCAGACCGCCAGCAGGGGGTGGAGGTGTAGGTAATCAGAGATAGACAAAGGAGGTAAAAACAGGGTTAGACAAAGAGCAGGAGTTAAGTATAGCCAGGGGAAGGGTTGTAGAAATCAAAAGAGAAAGAACAGAAGAAATGCAGCAAGGAGGCGGGGGGGGGGGGTCGAGAAATTCAGTGCAAGTTTGCAGAAAAAGGAGTTCACAGACAGGACTGTTTGCAAGTTACAGAGATGCAGGGTCAGGTAGTTAGAAAAATGTGGTTTGATAGGGTTTAGGAGAAGAAAGTCAGAGAGAAACAATTTGAATTAGCTAGTACATTCAAGCAATTACAGACTTTTAAATGATAGTTTACAGCTGGTAAATGCAGGTTCTCAAACTACAAATACATTCGAGCAATTACAGACTTTTAAGTGATAGTTTACAGCTGGTAAAAGCAGGTTAGCAAACTACAAATACATCAGCTTTACATATGTAGAGAATTTAAGCAGGAAGAGCAACATTTAAGCTAGAAGAGCTAGGTTCAAAAGATTACAAAAGGCACTGAAAGTGTTGTAGTCTGATTACAAAAAGGCGCTGAAAGCGCTGTAGTCTCAGTCAGAAAAGGCACTCCAATGAGCACTGAAGCCCAGGGCCGGCAGTCCAATCAGCATTAAGCACTCGGGGAGCCGCACCAATCAGAAAGCCCCACTGGAGAGTAAGCGCAGAAATCAGAAAGCAGCAAGTACCTGCATGTGAATCCGGCTTTAGGGACCAGGCGAGCGGCTGAGTTTGATGGCTTCCAGGCAGGCAGCGGCCGGCGAAACGGCCGTCCTGCACTGCCTCCAGAGAAGGGGTGCCGCTCAGGTGGTGAGAGCCTGCATGTGAATCTGGCTTCGGGGACCAGGCGAGTGGCTGAGTTTGATGGCTTCCAGGTGGGCAGTGGCTGGCGAGAGGGCCGACCTGCACCGCCTCTGGAGAAGGGGCGCCGCTCAGGTGGTGAGAGCCTGTGTGTGAATCCGGCTTCGGGGACCAGGCGAGTGGCTGAGTTTGATGGCTTCTAGGCAGGCAGCGGCTGGTGAGATGGCCGTCCTGCACCGCCTCCAGAGAAGGGGCGCCGCTCAGACGGTGAGAGCCTGAAGAAAGGACACCTAATGATAGGTTCGATGTAACACCCTTTTTAAAGAAGAAGAAGAAATATATACTAATCTAACTGTGAAATTAATTGCTTTATGTGATCAAGACTGTTTAAAGCTTTACTATGTACAGTATACATCTAAGGAGAAAGGTGATGTCTTCACCTACAGCAAGATATACCAACGGTAGGTCTAATATATTATTTACTGATAAGACAGCAAGCGTAACAAGAATGTTATATATTAATATGTTTTTATTTGATTTTTTTCCTAGATTTTACCCATGGCATTGGAATCAATGGAGCACACTGGGACTTTGATCGTGGCGCTTCATCTGATTTTTCTATCTTTTTACTGCCAACAGGTTTTTATAATACAGTGATAATTATTGATTGTAGTACTGTGTTTTAACCACTATGTTGCACTATTGCTGTGCACCACCAATTCTATGTTATTCGCACTTACTGATGCTGTTTGATGAGATCACCACCTCTGTGGTATGAGGCGTTGCCTCTATGTTGTACTAGACCCTTTGAGAAATGAACTTTGTCCCGAAATGCGTCAGGGCCTTGCACAGGGCACCTGAAAAAAATGAAGCACCTTGATTGAAGTTGTGGTGAGCAGTCCTTCATTTAGTTTTTGAGAGTGTGAGATTCTTTAGTTGTTTATACTTGTTATCCATCCCTGCACCTCTCCCCATGTGCAACCTCTCTTTGGATATTTACAGTCAGGACATACCTTAATGATCTGCAGAATTCAGGAAATCTGAAAGTCTGTTTGTTCTCTTTCGAGGAGCCCAAAACAAAACAAAACAAAAAAAAGGCAGAAAGCCTCTAACACCACGCTGGCAAGGTGGATGAAGGTTGGTATTGCCAAGGCCTGCATGGATGAAAAGAAGAAAGCTCTAGCTCCTTATCAAGGCTCACTCCACCAGGGCTCTGGATACCTCCTGAGCAGAGAGAGGGGAGGCATCTGTGTTAGAATTATGCAAGAAGGCAGCAACATGGTCCTCTGTCCATAAATTCTCTAAACAGTGTAGATTCATTTTTTTTTTTACCGACTCCTTTTCCCAGAGGTTCTGGTCTCCCTGCACCACTCGCCACCCCCCCAACCCCAGGCTTACCCCATCGGGTGGGACTGCCAGGCTGGCACCCCCTTCCCAAGGAACTCGATCTCTAAGCCGTGGTTTGCATCCCCAGGGTGGGGCCACAGGAGTGGGACCCCCTCAGTGGATCTTGGTCTGCAGCAGGAGTGGCGGCAGAGATGGGTGCCCTCATTAGTGGGCCATCATTATTTGCAGAGTTTTTGTTTTCCTGGGGTAGGGATGTGCAATGATGCCAGCATCTGCCCCGCTCTGTAACATGTGACACTGGCCGCAATGGTACCCCCATCCTCTGGCAGAGGTTCGCATAGCACTGGACACTTTTCCTCCTCCCCCCCTCATGGAAGGAGAGCAGTCCCTGGGATGCTCAGTCGTTCCTCCACTGCCGGCCCTCTGACTCTTGAGTCCATCACTGAACCCGGGATGTCAGCACTGCAAGCGGACACCTTGTGACTGCGCTGGTGGGCCGGCTTCTACATATCGGTTGTTAAAAGTTCCAGTATCTGTGTTAAAATTGTGCAAGGCAGCAATGTGGCCCTCTGTCCACACAGTCACTAAACACTACAGATTGGATGCTAAAAAGTCTGCCGATGCAACCTTTGGTTGCAGTTTGGCAGGGGCTTAGCGGATAATAAAGTTTCTCACCTACGGGTTATATGGGGCAATATTATCCCCACCCAGTGGAAACATGGGTACTGCTTCTTGGAATCCATATCTATTAAATACCAATTGGCAATGTGGAGTGCTACAGAAAGAAGACATTTCTTCATACTTACCATAATTTCCTTTTCTGCTAGCTCCAACATTGTCAAAGGGGCCTCTCCCAAGAGCCTTGGCTCCTAATGGAGAATATTGTCCGATATAAATATGGGATGTCTGTTTTTGTTTTTCTCCAGAAATTATACATTGCAAATGTTGACATCCTATTCCACTTTATCTGCTAACTTGAAAACAGTGTGCAATCTTTTGAATTGCAGGCACGCTGGTTAACAGGTTGATGTTTCTAAAAATGAAGTGGTACCTCTCTGTTACAGGTAAGTGTTCACTCTGTTTTTGCAGTTACACTGAATCTTATTGGGTCATTTCCTCTTATGCAATTTAATGTTGACAGCAGTTGCTGATTTATCTCCTACATCTGTCAAGAGGCAATATTAAGAAAGACTGGCTCTGCACAAAACACAAAAAAATGCAGAGCAGGCTCTTTATGTTCCAAGGGCAAAGTAAGACATTGATCATTGCTTTTTCTTCTGATAAAAAGTTTTTCTGCTCATTTGGTATGTGTTGTATTAATATAAAGGAGGGAATTGTATACTTTAAGCACTCCATAGATTTGTACTTTTTATTCCACTGTTTAGGCACTGTGAGGCTAATAGGGGACTTGAGAGACGTTGCTGTTTGGAATTCTCATGTTCCCAGGGTTCTGTGCTGTTACTACAGCTTTGGGCTGTACCATTACCCCTAGTAGGGGTGCACATTACCCATATATATAAAATACCCATTGACAATATTGGAGCTAACAGAAAAGGAAATCACAGTAAGTATGAAGAAATTTCTTCTTCTGACACCTTTTCAACATGGCTTTAGATCTGAACATAGTACTTTATCAGCTTTGGTTTCAATTACTGACTTCCTTCATAATACCCTGGACAATGGGGACAGTGCTGCTGCAGTTTTTCTAGACTTGTCAAAGGCTTTTGGTTTAGTTCCCCACAGTCGCCTGCTATCCAAACTCAGGTGTATGGATCTGGATTTGGGTTTTGAATTGGATAATTTATCTTATAGTAATCATACTGATTTTTTTTAAATTAAAAATGCATATACTCATTTGTGTCTACTTTATAGGATTAGAAACTCTTGGTCATTTAATTCTCAAAAAAATGTTGGCTCAGTCTTTGATTTTATCACTTACTGACTTTGGGCTTCCTATTTATTCTGCACCAATACAAAAGTTGTCTATGTGCTCCAGTGATACTAAGGGTGCTCCCAAAGGGACAGGCAGTCCCTGATAATGTACCAAGTCCAAAATGGAAGCAGTCCAAAAAGAAACACAAACGCTGTTTCCAAGTTCAAAGATTTACTAGGCAATTCCATATGGCTGCTAGTCAGTCACCTCAGTGAAAGTGGTCATGGTCCACCCCAGTACTTTGCCTGCAAATAAGGCTTCATCAGGGGGCTGACTTTAGAAACTAATACAGTGTAATTTATAATCAAACTGCTATGACATCATTATTCTGAGTCAAATGCATTTAGACAATTTTAAACCATGAAAAATGTGTTTTTCTTCTTTTCAGTACTGAGCAACAAAAATAAATGAACAAATTAACAATGAATAATTGATAGCAAAGCTCATCACGAAAATACAAAAGCAAATATTATCTTAGAAAAAAACTGTAGTAATGAAAATAAACAGGGTATCATGCTTTAGTTAAGCTGCCAGTCAATTAATGTAACACAAATGTGTTTAAGGACTTTAAATACAAGTGACTTCGATGTACAAAACTCTCCCCACCCCGCCAGAAATCAAGTGACAGCTTTTATATTAACTTCAGGACCCTCTTGATTTCTTGATTATCCTCTGTATGCACAGTGACTGATTCACTAGTTTGGAGAGAGGTAGAGTTGCCATATTTGTATAGAAATGTTTTGTTTTATAAGTAAGTAACGTATTATGCATGTTTTCCTTTAAGGGATCTGCCTGGCAGCCAGAAGCTTGAATCACAATGTATGTTCTCCCTGTGGTAGATACTCAAGTAGATCCCCAGGAATGCCCTGTACAACATTGGGAAATCACCTGATTATTCACCGGGAATTCACTTGTGTATTTAATGTCCTTTAAACACATTTGTGCTACATTAATTGACTGGCAGCTTAACTAAAACAGCAGTGGTAACAAAGGTATTTAGGAAACAAACATCCATGATGATTATTACTTTATAATGATGTATGTTGATACATTGCATTCAGTTCTCGATGTACACACAGTTGAGAACTTTATTTGAAACTAAATTGGTTTTCCTTTGAAGCTAAGCGTTCCTATTTTAGGTTAGTTACTTTTTGGAGATTTTTTAAAGGTCCAGTTCAGTTTACATTTAAGAAATGCTTTACATTTTCTTTCTAGGTTATAGAAACATAGAAACATAGAAGTTGACAGCAGATAAGGACCGCAAGGCCCATCCAGTCTGCCCATTTCTTTTTCTACCTTATAAATGTGCCATCAGCCTTTGCTCTGTCAGTGGCCTATCTATTCATTAGCTGGGACTAGTTTAAAACGTCCTTTTATCAAATCTACTGCTATGCAGCGATGTTTTATATAGAGCAATAAAGGAATGGAATTCCTTATCAAATGATTTTCATCACATTTATTCCGATAATTTGTTTAAATCAAAATTGAATATTCATTTTATTGTGTCTAGTACATGTGAGTGTTTTATTTGATCTTGTATGGTATATGTTATATGTGTTGCATTTGTATTTTGTACTCGGATGCCCAATAAAATGGGCATTTGATGCCCTTGGGATGTTACCTGACAAACAAATCTTAAATAAATAAATACATGAATGAATGGATGAATAAAAAAAATATCCCATTTGACATAGTCTAACAGGTGTTAAATAAGCTCTGGTTAAAATTTAAAACTGGATTGTTTTTTTTTTTGCATTTTATAAAAATTATTTGCATTATACCAGTTTTTATCCCAATTTTGAGTATTTATTTTTATACCCATTTCTTTTTTTCCATTTAGCTTTATTATGTTCTCTATATGTTAACCAAGAATGTATTTGGTTGGTCATACTATACAGGTAACATTTTTTAATGGTCATAGTTTGATATTTATATTTTAAGGTTTTGTCTTCTATGAGTTTTCGATCCCAATCAATATAGTTTTCACTCATAAAATTCCTCTTACGATTCTTGAAAGAAATTTGTAATATTTTTAAATCCCACCAGCTTAGTCTTAAATTTGAATATTTTAAAATATATTGCTGCAAATCCATTGGTCCATTACCGTCAATGATCTGTTTCCTTCTAGTAATGTTGTTAAGGTCCAATTTATTTAGTAATCATTCCATGTTTTCTAACGTTTGTCCATTTTCCCCTGCACCAATTTCCAAATATGTCAATGGAATGTGTTTTACCTTTTTATATGTATTACGTAAAGAATTTTGAAGCTTCTTAAGAATTATGTTCCTACTGTAATTTCTCTTCAATTGAACACATAGTACTGATTATAAGAAAGCATTCTTTTTCACTTTTTCAAGCAATAGCCACTTTTTTCAATAACTGACTTAGACATAGATATGTTCCACTTTAGTGGAAAAAAATTTAGACCCCATTCATAATAAGGGAAGCTTGTATGATCCAGGAAACTCCTATCAGTCTTCTTGATTCCTCTTCCAAAATATTGGCTAAAATCTTATTAAGTAGGCTATTAGGGTGGCCTGAAATGAACAAGTTACTATCTCCCTTTCAGGTGGGCTTTAGATGGGGATTTTTGACAAGTGATAATATTTTCATATTTACACATTTGCTAGAAAAATATCAAACTTTGAAAAAATGAAGCTGTATGTATCATTTGTAGATTTTATGTAAGCCTTCGATTAAATTAATAGGAACAAAATTTGGAACACTATGGTTGATATGGGCATAGACCATTATCTCTTGTTCCCAATGATGCAACTTTACTCAAATAACACAACAGTAATAAAATATAACTATGTTGGAAATTTGTGGGAACACTTCATTGTAAATAGAAGGGTTAAACAAGGTTGTATACATGCTCCAACGCTAGTTAACATTCATGTAAATTCTTTATTACAGTTTGATTCTGATCAACTACCCACCAAAATAAAAAAAAAAATAAACCATGCCATTTGTTAGCATATGCAGATGATATGGTACTTTTCTCACTTTCACACAGAGGTCCACCAAGAAATATATATCACTAAATTTAAAACCGAGTGTGCTAAATTAGAATTAAGAATTAATTAAAAGCAAATTCAAAATCATGCTGTTCAACCCTAACAGTAATAATACCAAAAATATCACATTTACTTTGACAAAGAAAACATTAAAATAGTAAAGGACTACACATATTTAGGAGTAAAATGCATGTATAATGGAAGGTGGAATCAACATTTAAAAGGCCAGGTAATTAAAACCAAACACATGACAAAGGCACTGTTAACATTCAATTACAGTGCACCCTTTATTATCCAGAACCCTCCTTATCTGCCAGTCTGATCTCCTGTATGTTCTCTTTCTATGGAAATTCCCTTTACACACCCTCTCTATCCACCATCTGTCAGCACTGTCTGGTGTATGGGTAGTATCATTCTCATGTTATTCTCCCTCTATTATCTGCCATGTCACTGGCACATACGCAGTACATTATAGTCCCAACTTTTTTGGTTGTTGTAAACGTCTTAATAAGAAATATTTGACAGTGCACTGCTAACGACTATGTTACAGTACATTTGAGAATGGCTGTGAGATTTTTAGCAACATCTTTGATGAAGAGATTACTGAAACTGTCAGGGGTGAAGAAAAGGAAGTTTTCATATTAGAAGCAAGGGTTGATTTTAACATGGTTTGTACGTGTACAGGGAATAGTGCTAATTACCCTGGACTAGTGCAGCTAACCTGTTACTTGTCCTTCTTGCCTAGTGCAGGTCTTCCATGGCTATCAACAAAACTAAAAAGTCTACTTTAGCAGGTTCTGGTCCTCATGCTAATCTCTCTTTTTGTTTCAGATGGTCAAGTATGATTAACAGCACTTTAAGAGCTGCAATTATCTGGCATCTGGAATTGCAAGTGGAGCCCACAAAAGACTCAATATGAGCCATTGTCATCCATTGTTAGGGTTTCCTAGTGTCCAAGCTTTGATCAGCAGCGGAATGCTGTTAAGTCACTAGCTCCCAGTATTCTGAGTTTGTGTCTCCATCTGTGTGTTAATATGCCCTACATTATTAAGGACAGTGTCCCTCATTTTCCTACATTTTGAGTATCATTGGCCAACATTTCGGTGACAAAATGGTCAGAGAGAGATATATAGTGTCTGCCATGCAGGTGGCGGGTTTTATTCCAGCCTCCCCATAGTCACCCCCTCTCCCTTACTTCCCAATCTCCAAGCTCTGTAGTTTCCCTGGACAGAACTGCAGATCACAGAGACAGGAGGACTTGGAAGCAAAAATGAAATTTATCAGGACAAGTACAGCCAAACAGATGTCCATTATTGATTACTTTTAAGCTGATTGATGATAAATGAGAAATGAGCTACACTAGATTTTAAGAGTTATATTGTAGTTTTTAAGTATTTTTGTTACCAAACTGCACACAAATAAAGACATTGAATAGTTGATACCTAAATGTAGTCCTGTGTTAATTTTCCCATATTTTACCACTACAACATAACACACCTCTGTTATCTGTCATCCTCTCTTATCCACCAAAAAGTTAGTGCACCAAAGTTGGTGGATAATAGAGGGTGCACTGTATAGCTATGGGGGACTCAATGAATTCAGCATTAATAGCAGAGAAAAAGAAGCTTAACCCTATACTGCGTTATGGTGCTGAAGTCCAGGGAACAACATGACCAAAAGAAATAGAGATCCACCCCAGTTTATTATTACAAATTCTTATTAAGAGTTCAAATATCAACCTCAACAGCAGTGGTCAGGGCTGAACTGAGGAAAATCTTGTTTCAGTCTTAAAATGAACTTAGATTAATTTCTTACTGATGAAGTCTCATCAATAAGAGTGATAAAATATTACCAGAAGAGTGCCTCCAAGAAAAAATAGTTTGACAAACATTGGATAGGCATTCACCCTTGTTATTGGCCCTGTTTCATTATTTAACTAATATCAAGATGAACCATGTGTGGACAGATTATAACAAGAACATAGTTATAGTTTTGTCCTACAGATCACTTATAAAAACAAACTTTATGAAAGAGCACAGAATATGGACTTAGACAAAGTTAGAGATCTGAATATTGCACCCTGGCACAAACAGAACAAGATATTGCATGGCATTGATGAATATTTGATTTTACAGTTACTTCTGGGACCTTAGAAGATCCATAACGATAGCCAGGTTTGACTTATTACCATCAAAACCTCTCGAGTATAAATACAGACAAGTCAAAGACATTGTAAATCCACCTGTTGAATGTTCGTGCAATATGGGATATGCTGAAACTCCGCATCATGTAAGAATTCAATGTGTTCTAGATAAAGAATGGAGAACTCAGTTTATTGGTAGCATTCTGAATATATATGCTAGTAGTTTATATGATCATCTGTGCATTCTGATGCAACCCATGTCCATCAAAGATGTCGAAGCAATTGACAAATTCTACTCTGCTGTAATAAAAAAGAAAGAAATTCAGTTATTTATCTTGTAAGGATGGAGACCAGTGAGAAGGCATTTTATACTATGTTGATAACTCCAAACTGTATAGAGATCATCTTCCTGAGGTAAGGATCTGATTAAGTCTCCCAAGTTGGTAAATTCCTCTTTGAAGATTTAGATGCTCAATAATAGAGGACATTTGCTAATTCCTCTTCACCTGTCACTAACCACATATCAGGATGCTAAATGGTATGTGCTATATTTTTATAGCATCTGTCCCAATGTTACTTGTAACTGATTGCAATTCTCAGTTTTATATTGAGAAATCTCTTTTAAAAAAATTATTTTTTTTATTGTAATGATTATATATTTCTTCTTGATTGAAAAATAAAGTTTTCTACTATCACATATGTCAATGAGGCTGATTTTAGTAACTTTTTAATATGTTACGCTGTCTTTTAGCAAGAATCAAAGCCACCCCTCTGCTATCAGGGCTGACTTATATGAAGTGTGCCCTCATACTGTCCTTGGTTAGGCTCAAAATATGTCTGAGGATGGAGGCAGGAATGGTAAACTGGAAAGGGGTGGGCTTGCTGTCTCCTTTGAACCAAATTATAAACCCTTCCCTGCTAAAAAAGGCAGTAATAAAAAAAATGGATTATATGGCTAATGGGCTTCTGCAGAGGTAAGGGGGTTTCATATTTATCATAAAAGCACCCAGATTAAACAAACATTTTGTGATGGCGACACCATAAACCCTTTGGTGTAATTAGAGCCTTATACACACCTGGGTATATCTTCTGAATATAAACCAGTGACATTTTTTTTCTAAAGGGGATCAGTTAGCACCAGTGACCCCACACCTGGGTGTGGAGCTGGTCACAATTTGCAGTTTATGTGCAAAAATATTTTACTTACTGTTTAAAGCAGTATAGTAGATTGTATTAGGCTAATTTTGCTTACTGCCATGCTGACATTTTCTGTAACTTCAAATCTCAGTATCTCCTGCAGCTGACATCAGAGCAGAACTGCAGCAGTGGGAGATTCAATAGTTTGCAGTGCATGTTAGATCTTTCATAAACTCTGCTCAGATGTTTTCTGGTCCTGCTGTTCTCCTGGGGATAAGTACAGTCCTCTGAGGCTGTACTTAGTCCTGGAAGGACAGTGGAACCAGCAAACAAAAGATCAGAGCTTATATAAACTCTAACATGCACTGCAGGATATTGTCTCACACATTGGTGCAGCCTTGCTCTGATGGGATTTGTAGTTATAGAAAATGTCAGCCTGGAAATAAACAAAATAAGTCAACAAAATAAGTCTAATAAATCTACTATACTACAGTAAACAGTAAACTAAAAAATGTATTTGCACACAAAGTGCAAATTAGGACCAGTCCCACACTTGGGTGTGAAACTGTTAGTGCTGACTGTTCACCTTTAATGTGGTTTCTAGTTTTCCGTATCTGTGAGCTGAGTGTGAGGCACAGTCGGTTAAAGCTGACTGGAAATCAAGTTTGTCATTTTTTTCTCAAATTGTTGAAATAAAAGTCTCAGAGGCTGGGACAGATTAAAGCATAGACCAACAAGGCCCAGGTCTAGGGTTCCTACCTGCCAGGTAGCCCAGGCCTGAGGGGATCATCTGGCAACAGAAAGCAGATTTAGGTAGTCTAACTTGTAGTCACCTTGTCTGGGACACATTCACCTAATCTCTGTAACAAAGCACTACAGTTCCAGCACCTATTAATATGCCATTAAGCCACTGACAACTGTAAACCACACACATTGCCATATGCCCATTCTGGAAAGGAAATTGGGTTTGCCTGAAGTTGCCTGAAGTTGTTGTGTACCAGATTCAACACAAACAACTTTTTTAATACTTATTTAGAGTCTCAAGAGATAAGCCTAATTTCCTAACTAGCTAATTATGTGAAACATTACTACTGCTTCAACTACTTTAAGTTTATTAGGAAAGTACCTTTGAGTACATAGGCTCATTTTTAAAGGTTCTATGTCAATGTCAATACAGTTCTATGTGATAACAGCTAAAGCCTAAAGGCAATCGCCATTATCTTTCGTGCAGTCAGAGTGCCGAAAACATTTTCAGCACTCCAGCACTCTCAGCACACAGGACAACGGTGCTGGGGACATATATTTTAATGCTTTCTGTTGGGGTGGCTGTGTCCCCCCAACCCCCAAATCTGCATTTTAAGTCAGATTTGGAAAAAAGCCTTTGTATCTCCAATCTTGAAAGGTGGACAGGCTAATTTGCCAACTATCTATAGATCAATTTCTTTGTTGTCTGTTGTTGGAAAAATTCATGAAAGGCTTGTGCATTGGTAGGTCATGGAGCACTTTAACAAATATGGCTTGTTAACATCAGCACAGCATGGTTTCTGTGAGGGGTGTGGCACAGCGATGGCCTTGGTCAGGTTCACAAACAACTTTCAGGAAAGTATGGACAAGGGGACGTATGTAGGTACAGTGTTTGTAGACCTGACCAAGGCCTTCGATCTCGTGGACCACCCCCTATTGGAACATAAACTTCAGGCATTGGCTTTGGGGCTGTCATAGTGGAGTTGTTTCATAGTTATCTGACAGAAAGAGAACAGCAAGACTGTGGTAACAGAATGCTGTCAGATTCAAGGTTGGTGGACTATGGGATCCCACAGAGCTCAATATTGGGGCCCATGCAGTTCTCTCTCTCTATATATACATAAATGAGTTACCATCAGTTTGCACTGTGTCCTTTAATGGTCCTGTATGCGGATGATGCTATGCTGCACACAGCCAACAAAGATGTTAAAATGATCCAACAAAATTTGGAAAATAAATATAGTAAATTGATGGGATGGTTAGAGGAAAATCGCCTTGTGCTTAATAGGAAAAAAACTAAGGGAATGCTCTCTTGTTCAAACAATAAAATGAAAAAGCTACTAGAACCTTTTGTAGTAACTGCCAAAAATGGCACAAACGTAGAACTTGTCTCAGATTTTAAATATTTGGGAATGACTTTGGATAGTCATTTGAACTTGCAACCACGTATTGATAACATAACTAAATAACTACATAACAAAATAGATGCTTCTTATGCAGGGAGGGATTATCTAACTGATGTTACAAGGAGAACCATAGCCTTAACTTGTTTAATGCCAACCCTAGAGTATGGGAGTTTGATATGGGGTGGAGCAACTGAAAAAATTAGACAACAAAGAAATAGTCTATATAATACCATATGTAGATTCGCCCTAAGGGCTAGATTCAGGGAGCATCATTGCAACCTGTATAATAGGCTAAGGTGGTTAACATTAGAAGAGAGGGATACATTACAATTATCCTGTTTTGTTTTTAATTCAATTCATGGTTCCAAATATAACCCTATGTTAAACTTTTTTGAACAAAGAATCAGTCCCAGAATACTGAGGTCCAAAAAATCCGTCTCCTCCTTGGCTGTACCATATTGCAAAACTACAAAAAACAGAAGTCTTTCAGAGTGCAATAAAAATATGGAATGGACTGCCTGATGAATTATGAAACTCACAGAGTATAAACCATTTTAAAACATCTCTAAAAAGAGTGCAACTGTACCTAATGTTATACAGCTCTGGAAATATTTGATCTGTCTTATTCATGGCTGTATAGTTGTTCCCTGTATGTGCTTATTTATTAATATGTTTGCTATTTTTAAATTTAGTTATTTGTAAATTTGTACTTAGGTGTTACGTATTCGTTAATGTATTTTTGGCTTTACTAGGATTAAGCGTCTGTTTGTAATATTGTATGGTGTTTGTATTTTCTCTGGGTCAAGCCTGTCAAAGGGCCATGTGGCCCAGTGCTTTTTTTTACCTAGCTACCAAAAGTCTTATATAAAATAAAGATAAATAAAGATTCTAATTTGCCTATGTTGGAGAGTTTAGTATAGAATATTGCATTATCTGCATATAGAAGGACATTAGCAGACTGGCAGATATCTGGCAAATGACTTAGGAATATACCAAATAGCAGAGGGCCAAGAACAGAGCCTTAGGACACGTCAATAGATACTGTCCTATCATTAGAGGATGCGCATGTGATTTGTACTTGCTCTGTATGATTACACAGGTAGCATAAGAACCAAGTTACTCTGTCCAGAGACAGAACCAGGCTAGGTATCTTGTTAAAGAGCTAGTGTACTGCCAACAATTTATCTTAGTTTTTAAAAGCAGTCAACAATTATCTTTTATATCTAAGGTGCTTTTTCTTTCCCCTCTGGGTAATTAGAATATTTTTTTACTTGACATTATTAGGTGTGATGTCTGGAACAGCACTCTGCTTGGCAGCTGATATATCTTGTTTCAGTCCTCCCCACTACATCATCAGCATTGTCACCTCACTGATTGTGACATCACAGCTACTCAGGAAAAGCCATTCAGTAGCTTCCAGGACAGTCATCTGTGATGTCACAGTCAATGAGGTCACAGTGTTGATGATACAGTGGGGGGATAGAACTAGATATGTCAGCTGCCAAGTAGTGCTATTCCACACATCAGCAAAATACTGCCACATAGAAAACTTTCTAATGAGCAAATAGCACAAGAAAAATACTTCAGAAATAAAAAGTTATGACTGCTTGTTTCTTAAGATTTGTAACATTTTCTTGTCTACTATTTTTGGTTCTACTAGCTCTTTAAAAAATGTTTATGGACAACAAGGTCAAAGGCCTTTATCAGGTCAATTTAGATAGCACCAATCATGTCACTGCTGTCCAGGGCCTCATGGATGTGGTCTGCATACCCAATGCAGTATTGGTACTTGCCGTCTCCTTCCTCGACCTGTCCAAGTCCAGTCCTGATGGCCTGGACCTCAAGCTCCTCCACCTCTCAGCTCCTGCCACTGCATCGCCCCTTACTCACCTGCTCAACCTCTCCTTCTCCCTCTGTGCTGTTTCTCAGCTCTGAAAGTTGGCCAAAGGATTTTTTATGTAATAATTGCGACTACAAAATGTTGCGAACAAAAAAGACCGACTGCACATTGGTGAAATCTGAAACCGCGATGAGCACTATAGTGAGGAGCACAAACATCGACGGCTCCTCACTATCTTTATGCACTGTGATTTGCAATCTCTTTTTATCTCCCTTTGTGAGAGGCTGTGCCCCCTCTGCACCCTTCAACTTAAAATATCTAACTCTGGGTGGTGTCTGACACCGAGGGACAGGGCAGAATGGGACTTGCAAAATTTTAAAGAAAAAAATTAAACAAAAAGCCTTGTTCCCACTGGCAGTCCCAAACCCGGGTTCACCAGCACCACAGGCAGTGACTCTAACCAGAGCACCAAACAGCCAGCTCAGAACTGGCCTAACCAACAGAGCCCCTTAATGTCTCCCATAAAACTACTCCCTATGGATGGAAAGCACTGTATCTGCTACTCTCTATTAACAGCACATAGCTGACTTCACATTTTCTCTTTTATTTAAGTCACCTTTATTGACTAACTAAACTTCATTCGCTCTATTCATGTGCTACCTGGCCAAAGTTATTCCAGTTCTTAAACGGGCGAACCTTCCTCCACTAGCAACCTCCGTCCCATCTCCTTCCTCCCCTTCCTCTCAAAGCTGCAAGAGAAACTTGTCCATTCCAGACTAGTCTGGTTTCCAGAAGCACCATTCCACCATCTCCTCTCTGCTGTGTGTCACTTCACTGATTCTCTGTTCTCCGGGATAGATCATAGGCACATCATGGCTGCCATTTTCATTGATCTGGCCAAAGTCTTTGATTTGGTGTTCATCCACTCCTCCTGGACAAGCTGAGTTCTCTTCTCAGCTTCTGTCATTGATTGCATCTGTTCCTAACTCATGGGCTGTCAGCAGTCAGTACAAGTAGGAGGCATTCTGTCACCTCCACTACTGATCCAGGCTGGAGTCCCACAGGGCTCCATCCAGGGCACCATCCTCTTCTCCATTTTTCTGAATGACTTCCCTTCTGCCTGTGCCAACTTGCATATTCATATGTATTCTGATGACACAGCCATCTTCACCTCTGGTCCCTTTACTGCAGCTGTTGAAGACCTGTTCCAGCAGGACTTCCACAACATTCTGCAGTGATTCCCATA
The DNA here is from genome assembly GCA_016271365.2 of Neoceratodus forsteri. Classification (NCBI taxonomy): domain Eukaryota; kingdom Metazoa; phylum Chordata; order Ceratodontiformes; family Ceratodontidae; genus Neoceratodus; species Neoceratodus forsteri. The sequence continues at coordinate 670,656,581 of CM028133.1, forward strand.
CAACCACCTCCAGGTCAACACTAAAAAACAGTGTTCATGACCTTTGGTATCAGTCATAAACTGACCAGACTCATGGACCCCCTGGTTTTCATCACATTGGATGGCACCTCCCTTGAAGCGGTACAGTCCTTCAAGTACCTCAGTGTGTGGCTTGACAGTAAGCATGGCTTCTCCATTCACATTTATGCCATCCATACAAAACTCTGATCCAAGCTTAGACTGGTTATCTCCAGGTCTGCAGGGAACTTGTTACTAAAATGGTGCTCCCGGTCTTCTGCTATGTGAATGTACTCTAAGGTACCACTCCTCCACTTCCCTTGCCAAGGGATTTGCAAGATGGTGACCAGTGTGGGTCTGCCTATAACAGTCGTTTGATAGCATGGAGTTTTTTAGCTTAATTTTCATTTATTATTGTTCATTTTAATTAGTTTAGCTAGGGTTATCTTAGTGAGGTAGGCTAGTGAGGCTTTGTGTAATTTTTTCGGGCTTGTGGCTTTTTAATCATGATTTTACTATAAGCATGTTTTCTGTGTGTTTTTCATGTGCTAGTGGAGTGTTTGGATGCTTTACGAATCTGACCACTTCTGCTAGCTAGCATTGCAACTCTGCCAGCAGGTTTATTCTCTCAGACGTGTGTGGAATTTTTGGACGTTCTGCTAGTTTTATCTTGCTAGCAGCTCAGATTCATTTGTTTTGTCCAAGTTTTGTCTGTCACCAATAATTTGGTTACTAACTGCCAGTGCAGCAATTTTCAGCTGGTAGTTTTAAATAAAACATTTCAGCTGTGTGTTTTTTGCCATTACAGCTTTGGGTCAAGTTGGGCTATGGCTTTATCTATACCATTTAATAATTTTGGCTACCTGTGACAACTTTGTGACTGAGACCACAGTTCCCTGGATCTGTGGTGGAGCTTCTGCTAGTGACAGCATTTGGAATTCCATCCTAGGGGTGCTGTTTTGGAGTTTCCAATGTTCTGAACAGTGGATGGTAGATGGAGAATCTGACCACGGCTTGAAGACTTTACCTATGGCTGCCTAGTCATCTCGGTGGCAGTGAGTCCCTTTTGGTTTTCTATCTTCGGTTGTTTTACCATGGTAAAATTCTAGCACTGTGACTGTCATTTTATCAGGACATTATTGTACTGGGCGGGGAGTGGTTGTGTTGGGTGGGGTCCACTGAGGGAGAGGAGGAGGCAGTGGCACTAAATGGAGAGCGGGGTGCTCTTGTTTGTCTTGGGGGGGGGTTGTTGGCAGATTTAGTTGAAGAACGGTATCCATCCAAGGCCCTGTCCTTTAGGGGGGTCCTGCCTTGCATGACAATAACCTGGGAAGTGCTTTGGGTCCTGGTACTGTGCTAGTTTTCTCCAGGAGATCTTCACACTCTGCTTGGGACTTTTGTGGCTGATGGGGGGGGGGGTTGTTCCGGGGTGGACTGGCAAATGGAACAGGCAGTGGGCTCACTGCTGATGGGTGGTGTGGCCTAACTGCTTGGGGTGTCACGGAGGTTGGGCCCGGAGGGCCTTAGCCTGGGGACTCCTATTCTTCAGGATGCTATCTGCTTGGGACTCCTGCTCTTCATTCATCTGCTATCTTATTTGGCCAAGGAAGATACTGTGGTCCTTTGGATGTGGCAAACTTGTTCTGGATAGCTAATTTATCTGGAAGCGTTCAAACTTATTGGTTGGGAGATGTGAGAGAGCCTCGTGAATCAGTGCTATTTTAAACTAGCTTTCATGGTTGTGGTGTGAGCACATCCATTTGGACATATATTCTGTGGGTTGCTGATGGGGGTGAGAGTCCCATCTCTCCCTAGGAGAAAACATTAACTGTGGTTGTATAGCCGCATTCCACTCCTATCTACTCAGTGACTGTTGGATTGTTATTGTTTGGGGGTTCTTATTTGAGGGTTGGGGGTTGTGGGGATAATTTTTGTTGTTTTATTTTGGTTTGGTTGTTTCAGTCATTCTGTGTTTTGTTGACTGTTGTGGTGCTCCTGCACCGGTATGTGCTGGCAGCGAGCTCTCCCAGTCAGGTGCTACTCTCCTGCTGAACTCTGTGGCCTCTGTCATTTTGATTGCCCCCCCTTTGCCCGGTGAGGTACATGGGCACTGTTGAGCACTGGGGATTGTTAAGAGGAGACGTCGGGCTGGGGGTGGTGGACCTGGAGGGGGAGTAGAGCTGGGTGGGCGGATTAGGGTGGTGGGATCTAGAGGTCATCCGGGGCAAAATGGGTACCAGAGAGGGGTCCTCCCTGCCTGGTTCCCATACCCAAGGGTTCCACCTTGTGTGAGCAGCTGACACAGCTGACATCAGTGGCTCAACCTACTCAAGAAGTGTTATGCAGTGCCGGGTCAATTAAAAACAAGACAGCTGTAATCGCTGATCTTGTTGAGTCATCCAACCTGGCTTGCATCACTGAGACTTGGCTGGATGAGAATGCAGGCCCAGTTGTGGAATCTGCTGTTCTTGCTGGGTTCTCGATGATACACTGCCCGAGGATGTAGCCATTTGTTTTAGAACGGAATTGGGCCTTGTAGATGTGCCGGTGGGGGAGGCCAAGTCCTTTGAGTGTGTCATTGGCACAGGTGTGGGGAGCAATATCCTTGTCGTCTATCATCCACCCAGTGGTGAGAAACAGTTCCTGCAGGAAGTTGCGGACTTCGTCATCGACTTGGTGTTGGAGTCTCCCAGATAAATGGTTCTGGGGGGCTTCAATGCCTGGGTCGACAATGAACTCTTGCAATTTGGTCAGGACTTCCTCCAATTAATGGTTTCATTGGGCTTTACACAGGTTATTACCTCTGCGACCCATACTCAGGGTCACTCATTGGACCTGGTCTTCCTACTGGGGATGGAGATCTCTGATCTGGTGGTGGAGCCGGTCAGTTGGTCTGACCATCACATTATAAAGTTCAATTTCCAGGCTCCCCCTTATAGGCCTGTGCCTGTGGAGATGGTCTGATACTGCCCTAAGGGGTTTGACACCAGAAGGCCTGATGGCGGTGTTAGATCTATCGGGCCTTTCGAGTGTAAGTGCGGATCCAGAGAATCTGCTGCAGGCCTATAATAAGGCTGTGGTGGAGGCCCTGGATTCCATTGATCCTGTCCGGGTTCATCCACTCACTCTTCGCCCTTGATCCCCGTGGTTTGATGGGACCTTGAGGAAGTGGAGGCAAGTTGGATGAAGGCTGGAATGGCGTTGGCGGAAGTCCGGCTGTGAAACTGATAGGCTTAGATTGGTGACCCATTATAAGGATTATCAGTCGGCCAGCTCCCGTAAGAAGGCAGAGTCCTGTCCAGAGAGATTGCCGCTGCACAGAATCTACCAGCTCAGCTCTTCTGGACTGTTGACAGACTGTGCAATCCAGCCTGTCTCCATTCACGGGGAATGTTGTCACAGGAGAAATATAACGAGTTTGCTCAATTCTTTGCGGCTAAGGTTGCTGACATCAGGTCTGAAATCTGTGCAGCCCACTCCAATGGGGGTTGTGTTGGTCGAGGGGAGGTTGCTGCCCCTTGGTTCATCTGGTCTGACTTCAATCGGATGGTGGTCAGGGATGTCACGAGGATCATCCAGAGTATGTGGCTGACTTGCTGTTGTCTGGATCCGGGCCCAACTTGCCTCTTAATGGGGTGCATTGAGGTCATCGGCCCAGTCCTGGCAGAGATAGTCAGGTGTTCATTAGAGTCAGGTGTGTTTCCAGACACCCTGAAGAAGGTGGTGGTTACACCCATCTTTAAAAAATCCTCACTTGACCCTGACTGTCTAGCCAACTACAGGCCAGTCTCTAACCATCCTTTTGTGGGTAAGGTTATTGAGAAGGCTGTCGCACTGCAGCTGGAGGACCATCTCACCATCCACAACAACTACGACCCTCTCCAGTCTGGCTTTCAGAAGAGGCATAGTAATGAGATGGCCCTTGTTTGGGTGCTCATTGATCTTCTGATAGCGAGAGATTGGAGGACATGTTCCATCTTGGTCCTCCTTGATCACTCTGGAGCATTTGGCACTGTGGACCATAGAAACATAGAATTTGATGGCAGATAAGGACCGCTTGGCCCCCCAGTCTGCCCATTTCCCTACCTAATGGATAAGCTGCAGATCCTAGTTAACCAGCAGCCTACTTCTTTCTACCCCCCAACCCCTAGAATTGCCTTATGGCTGTCCCATGCATGCTTGAATTCAACCACTGTTTTTGACTCCACAACCTCCTCCAGAAGGCCGTTCTATGCATCCACAACCCTCTCTGTGAAAAAATACTTCCTTACATTACCTCTGAGCCTCCCCCATCTTCATATTGTGTCCCCTTGTTCTTGCACACCTCTTTTTTTGAAAGATGCTACCCTCTTGGACTTTGTTGATTCCCTTGAGGTACTTGAACGTTTCTATCGTGTCCCCCTTCTCCCTCCTTTCCTCGAGGCTATACATATTAAGCTCCTTTGGTCTCTCTTCATATGTCTTCTGGTGCAGACCCTGCACCATTTTAGTTGCCCTCCTCTGGACAGCTTCCATCTTGTCTATGTCCTTGCAGAGCTTGGGTCTCCAGAACTGCACACAGTACTCCAGATGGGGTCTCACCAGCTGTCTGTACAGAGGGATAACAACTTCTTGTTTTCTACTGGTGATACCTCTCCCTGTGCATCCCAGTATCCCCCCAGCCTTCCTTACTGCCCTCTCACATTGCTTGCCCACCTTTAAGTCATCTGATATGACTACCCCCAGGTCCTCTCCATTTTTGTTGTTAGTATCTCGCCTCCCATTGTGTACTCTTCCCCTGGGTTTTTGTTTCCCAGGCGCATTACCTTGCACTTCTTAGCGTTAAATCTAAGCTGCCATACATTTGACCATTCCTCTAACCTTGCCAAGTCCCTTCTCATCCTTTCCACCCCACCTTGTGCATCAACTCTGTTGCAGATCTTTGTGTCATCTGCAAAGAGACATACTTTCCTTCCAGTCCCTCTGCAATGTAAACACAAAGACATTGAAGAGGACGGTCTAATACTGAACCTCGGCACCCCACTAGTAACCCCCTTCTTCAGAGTGGACTCCATTTACTATTACCCTCTGTGTTCTATTCTCCAGCCAATTCTTTACCCAGGCTATCATCTTGAGACCCACTCCCAGGCTGGCTAACTTGTATATTAATCTTTTGTGTGGGACTGAGTCAAATGCCTTGCTAAAGTCTAGGTAGGCCATGTCCACAGCCCCTCTCTGGTCTACTACTTTGGTCACCCAGTCAAAGAAATCTATTAGATTCGTCTGGCATGACCTTCCTGCTGTGAATCCATGCTGCCTTGGGTCCTGTGCCCCTCTGGCCTCTAGGTACTTGACAATTCTTTCCTTCAGAAGTGATTCCATCATTTTCCCTATCACTGAGGTTAAACTAACTGGTCTGTAGTTTCCCGCTTCTGCCCTGCTCCCACTTTTGTGAAGGGGAATCACCTCTGCCCTCCTCCAGTCCTCAGGTACCACGCCATCCTACCATGATTTGTTAAAGAGGGTAGTCAGTGGTGTCACTAGTTCTACCCTTAGTTCTTTTAGAATTCTAGGATGAATCCCATCAGACCCCATTGCTTTGTCCACCTTTAGTTTTAAGAGTTCTTTCAGAACCCTTTCTTCTGTAAGTGGGCTGGTATCAACTTCTGTATCCAGAGTGTTTCTATTGTTTGTTTTAGGTACCTCCCACTCTTCATTCGTAAATACTGAGCAAAAATATTTGTTTAGTATCTCTGCCTTTTCACAGTCACCCTCTGCCCATCCCCCTCCTCTTTATCAAGCCTCACTATCCCTCCCTTAGTCTTCCTTCGCTCCCTGATGTACCTAAAAAAGGTTTTATCCCCCTTCTTAACTGAGTTGGCTATCTTTTCCTCAGTTCAGGCTTTTGCTGTTCTGACTGCCTTCCCAGCTTCCTTTTGCTTTAACTGATGCAATTATCTGTCCTGCTCCTTCTGTGATTCCTTGTACTTTCTGAATGCTTTCTTTTTCTCTTGAACCTTCACTGCCACCTCCTTTGAGAACCATAGTGGTTTCTTACATCGTTTTGTTTTGTTTATTTGCTTCACACAAAGGCTTGTTACCTCTGCGATGGCAGTTTTTATTATCCCCATTCTTCTTCCAGCCCTCCTTCCTGTCCATTTGCTAGTGCATTCCTTAGGCACTCACCCATTTTGGCAAAGTCAGCCCTCCTGAAGTCCAGTACTTTTGCCTTTGTATAGCTTGACTCTTATTGCTGTGTTTATTGTGAACCATACTGTTCAATGGTCGCTAGTTCCCAGATGGCTACCCACTTCTATATCTGTGATTCTCTCTCCATCTCCATTTGAGAGGACCAGGTCTAAGATTGCTCCCTCTCAGGTGGGTTCCAATACTAGTTGTCTAAGGCATGCCCCCTGTAGGGCATCTAGAATAACCCCACTCTTAGAAGTGGCTGCTGCAGCTGCACTCCAGTTAACATCTGGCATATTCAGATCACCCATCAGCAAAATCATCAGACCATGGTGTATTACTAGAGTGCCTGCAGTTCATCCAAGGTCTGTCGGTTATGGTCCTCAGGTGATTCCATTGTTTTCTCACTGCAGGTTTCAGAGAGTGGTGTCTGTGATTTTTTCCTAGGACCTAGTCTCCCTGCCGTGTGGGGTACTGCAGGGCTCTGCAATGTTACCCATGTTGTTCGTGGTGCACATGTTGCCATTGGGAGACATTGCTAGGCGGTATGGGCTGAGTTTTTACTGCTATGCAGATGATACTCAGCTCTACATGTCGTTTGTGCCCAAGCAAGGTGATGCTATCTAGATATTTAACAATTGCTTTGCCGAGATTCAGGATTGGATGACTACCAACTGGTTGAGGTTGAATCTGGACAAGACTGAGGTGCTAGTGGTGTACCCATGTCATCCGGTTGAGGGGCCTTCAGCTGGGTTGTCTTCTGGACTTTGGCTCAAGGGTGCTCAGCTGGTGATCTCTGACCAGGTGCGCAATCTGGATGTTATTTTTGACAAGGGATTGACACTGAAATCTCAGGTGTCATCCATCGTCATGTCCTCTTTTTACCATCTGAGGAATATCACCTGGATTAAACACCTGGTCCCGCCTGACGATCTTCCAACACTGGTCCACGCCTTTGTGACCTCTTGCCTTGACTATTGCAACTCCTTGTACCTAGGGCTTCCGGGGGGTGGATATCTGCCGCTTGCAGCTGGTGCAGTATGCAGCTGCCAGGCTTTTGACTGGCCTTTCTCATTCATGCCATGTCATGCCTGTGCTCCGTGGACTGCTCTGGCTGCCAGTTCAGTGGTGGATCACCTTCAAGGTCGGTTTGCTAACCTATAAAGCCCTACACGGACGGGGCCCATGTTATCTGCAAGAAATTCTGTGCCCCTACTACCCCTCCTACCCACTCCATTCTGCAGATGAGGGATTGCTAGAGGTTCCCAGGGTCCATTTGAAGACCTCAGGTGCCAGGGCATTTGTGTTCATGGCTCCAACCCTGTGGAACTCTCTGCCTCACCGGATAAGAGGGTGTCTGACTGCGGAGAGCTTCAAATCTGCACTAAAAACATATTTATATGATCTTGCTTTTCCAGAGTATGACTGAATTTTGATGATTATACTGTATTTTAGATATGTGTATGAAGTTTTATTTATGTTGTTTTTAACTGTTATTTTTATATGTTGCATGCACAAGCGCTTGGATACTTGTTGACTTGTGCTTTTTATAAATAAATTCTGATTTGTTGAGTTGCCAGACTGGACACTCTCTGTAATGCCTTCTGCTGCTCTGCTACAAACTCCTCCCATCACCACTGCTCCCTCTATTCCACCCCGTCCATCCTCCCTCTGCCCTCATGTCTACAGGTTCACTGAACTTCCTTCATATCCAAATACTGGTTTGGTTTTCTTCCCTCCTACCTCTTCTCTCTCCAAATTCCCCCATCTCCTATTCCTACCATTCCATGGAGCATGACACTTTTGGACTTCTCACCTCTTACTCCTCAGCTGGGTAATCTGCCTTCTCCTATCAAGTTCCCTCATTGTGGAACAAACTCCCCTCCTCCCTCTGTCTCTCCTCCTCCTCCCCTGGCTCCCTCAGGCACCAATTGAAACTCCAATCCCACCCCTCCTCCTCCTGTTACCCTTCCTCCTCACAACTCTGCAGCCTGAGCCTCAACCATCCTTGGTAAGGCATCCAGCTGGGTCTCCACTACCTGCCTACTGGTTTCATTTCCACACCACCTCTGCACTTTCGTCTTTCACGGGGCTGGGCGTAAACTCATCTTGTAGGTCTGTCACCTGTTTTAGTATAGTTACTTTGCACACTGTATATTACTGCTGCTGTTTTTATTTGCACTTTAACAGGTGTTCCATTTTGTGTGACCACACCTTATTTTTGTACCAACTTATTTACCAAAGGTCTTGTTCAACTGACTGTTATTGTGTATTGTACTTCTGCTTCTCCTGTTTCCTTCCCCAAGTCACAACTGGAAACAAACTTGGCTCAGTGTGCCTCTCCCAGTTACCAGTTTTCAAATCAGTCAGTCAATCAATCAATCAGTAAATCAATACATGCAGCTTTCTGAAACCATGTTGTTGGGCACATTGGACATCATATTTTCCAGGTAAGAGATGAGTTGGTCAGGTAGGATTCTCTCAAGGGCCTTGGACAGCAGAGAGAGGATAGACATTGACCTGTTGTTGGCTATGTTTGTATGGCCACCACTCTTGAAGACAGGTGTGATCAATGTGGATTTTCATTTTTCTGATAACTGCAAATACCACAAAAAAAGTTGAACATTTTTGTTATAGGGTATGCTAGTTCATCCAGTGCCAATGCTAGTAGCTTCATAATCATGCCTTGGTTTTGCCAAGTGCAATTTTAATATATTTTAAGGTATTAATTTTTGAGACTGACCTTAAGTAAAATTATTTGTTTGTTTTACTGATTATACTGCAAAGCACAGTAGGCAAGATAATGCCCATTTTCATTAGCAATAAGAAAGGATAGGGAGAGGGAAAGGGGAAATTGTTTAACCAGGAAAGGCACACTAAGCCGGAGCTTGTTTCCAGGTGCAACCTGGGAGCACAAGGAAGTTAAGTGACTTGCTCAGGGTCACACAGTATGCAAGTGGAAGCTATGGAATTCAAACCCAGGTCTGATCTGTTGGATGTCACCAGATTTGTGGCTCAGAGCCTTAGACCACTGCGCTATACTACCTCCTCCAATACAGAAGAAGCTGAACATTTAAAGGGAAAGTCCCCTCAACCTTTTATTCTGTTTGCCTGTGTAGTTTGTAGGCATGAACAATGATTCCCTCTGTTACATCCCCCTACTTTCATCTGAATTTAAATTAAGTTGCTTCACTCTGTTCTGCCATGGTGTGAAAACCTGTTTGACTCCATAGCAAAGGTCATGACCCCACTCATAAAAAGAAACATGGGAGCTGATAATACATATTTGCACATTAAAGGGACTGTGAGTAAGCAAAGCACTCCTAGCACATAAGAAAATGTTGAATAACAAAATGTCACAAGCACCAGCATCCTTCCAACTCAGACACAATTTAAACAGCAGAAAAGCATTAGGGAACTTATCTTGAAAACTTTGATAGCCAGCACAAGACAAGAATATAGGGACTTCAGAATACATACAACAGAACTGACTGACAGTAGCACTTCTGCTGGCTTGTGCATGTATGCATCATAAACTCCCATGATGCCTTGCATGACTGGGGTCATGTCCTTTGCAATGGAGTCAATCAGATTTTCATACCAGGGCAGAAGAGAGTGAAGCAAGTTTGTTTAAATTTAAATTAGGATGAAATTAGGATGGTATAAGAGAGAGAATCCTTGTTCATGCCTAAAAACTGAACGGGTATACAGAAAGTAGGTTGAGGGGAACTTCCCTTGAACAGATTTTATACTGACAATAAAAACAATATAAATACAGCACCTACATGGTTGCTCATTACAACAGCATGAAGACATTGAGCAATACCAAGCACTAAGACTTGTCTGAAAGCAGAAACAGTGTTATACTGAGTAATGGTTGACAGAAGATTGCTGTACAGTTTGATTGCATTATATGACAAAACTCTCAGGCCTAGTTGGGTGGCCAGGGTCTTGGTTTCGCAGCAGGTTTGGCTCTACCTGTGTCATTACAGAGTTGCAGTGTAGGGCCTGGTGGGATACAGGAGCTTAAATCTGTAAAGGCCATATTAAATCTGTTAGTGACCTCTATTAGGTCTAAGATCTCTTTCCCATCAGTCCTTAGCATTTTACATGACTTCTTTTCTTCCTTTCCAAGGAGCTAAGAGATTGGGTAGGAGTTTCAAAACATGGCACAGAGCTTGCATCCAACCCTGCACCACAACACTTTGGTTCCGGCAGTGCACCAAACCCATCACTGCAACTGCATCTGATTTTCCAATCTCAGGTGCAGTTGCAACAGTTGTCACGAATTACGGCAGCTTGTGCTTAATATTTGGCGCAAGCTCTGTAAAACAGGCCCCCAGGATTGCCGTAAGTTAGACCGGAAAAAGTTAGCCTAACTTGTGGAAATTGCTGCATGGGATAGAAAATCCTGTTAGATCACTGCAAGCCCCATGCGCCACACTGTTGGTGCACCGTGGCTTGAGACAATTCAAGAGGTATGAAAAAACTGCCCATTTTCTCAAAACGTTTTATCGTTTTTCCAATTTTGGGTTTGTTGTGCCTTGCAGTATTTAGATTTTCCAAACTAATGTTCCTTGTGCACCTGTTTCTAAGCTTCCTGAATTTCTGGAGGTGTACTTGAAACCCTGTTTCTGTAGCCAGTGCCCGCCAATTGTCCCTCTCTTTCATAAGAGCCACGGGTTCTGCAGAGATCCAGCCTGTGGAGTTACTCTTTATCTTGTGTTTTTTTTTTTTTTACTGGGGCAAATTGGTCTTAAACATTATTGAACACCATGATTAAGAAATCTTGGTTAAATAAAGGTACAGAGTGACGTCCAGGTAGCTCCAACCAATTTGAGCCATTTATTCCTAAAATTACACACCTTTGTCTTGTTTAGGACACTACTAAAGATAAACTGGGGAAGGGCCAGTCAATTACATACACAGCTTAATGATTGCTGATGGTAGAACCTTGACCTATTTGACTGTGGCTGGGTGGATTACCAGTACCCAATCTATTAGGGTCTTAGTGCCAGTTTTATAATTGGATCTAATACTGTCTGATATTGTTTGAGTCAGAAACTTGCTAGCAATCGTATCTCTGCGGGCAGTGCTGTTCTTAGAAATTCAGATGCTGTTGAAATCATCTGTGACTATAGTGTCTCTGTTCTGGTTTATTTGTTTATAGTACTGGTGAAGGCTTTGAGGCACTTGTGCTGATTACCTGGTGGAATATAAGTTGTCATGAAGGTAAGACCTATGCCAAGGAGAAGTTCAGCAGCCAGACATTCACAGTCACTAGTTTTTTCTTAATAATGTAAACATTAATGCACAACAGAGGAGGGCTCTACTAGGGAATTAATGCCCAGTTTGTGGGGGGGGGCAGTTGGGGCATGAGGCCGGAGGCCGAGCGCATCCAACCACCAACCAGACATTAATTCCCCAGTAGAGCCTGACTCTGAGTACATTAATGCACTTGTAACATGGCAAGCACTACAAAAATTGAGTGCTAACATTATTATTTCAAAGAAAAACACAGACGTGAATTTTTGTTTCACTTACTTGTTTTACTCAGCCCAATGTGTTTTACAGTGTGCAACATCATTCAACATTGTGGCTGGTATGACTTGACAATTTACATTCTTGCTCTTTAATGTGGTCTAATAAATGCTATAAAAAATTTTTTTTTAAACGGTGGTTATTTATTAACATTTCTCATAACTTCCTCTTTCTTCGATGTGTTGTGGTGCAAAGGATTATGGGGGTACTTATTCACATATTGATCGCTAACAAAACTGTGCGACTTTCAATAAAACAATTGAACATTTCTGCAAAATGTGGCTTTCTGTTTATTTAACGGACATCAAACATTTGGATTTTAGTATATTTTGCCACTTCTCTAACTATCGGGTGATACGCCACTAGTGCTACTGCTCCCAGCTGCATAATAGCTAAAATTGACAGGCCCAGTCATCGTGAAATGACTGAGGTTGAAAGGGCTCCAGGTCACAGCTTTTTCGGCACTGGGAGATACACTTGGTGGCTGCGGTTTCTCACTTTAGCTCTCCTTGAGATTTTGAACATTTTTATTATCTATGTGGTGGGTATTTGTTTTTCCTGCTGTTTCATTTAGTTTGCTCAATGCTACTGTGCTGCCCGCTGGGTGGCTGGGTGGGAAATTTATTATTGCGGCATAACATTGTTGAATTATAGACTCGGCTAGCGCTTTTCATGTGGATAGTGTTTTTACTACAAAATGAAGCGGGCATTACTAGGGAATTAATGCCCGTTTCATTTTGTACCGTGGGATGCGTTTCTGTCTATTGTTATGCCAGATTCACAGCAGACATTAGTTGCCATGTTACAATCAACTTTAGAGCCCTGCAGCTCTGACCTTAGATATATTAGACAGCCCCGCATCGCTTACCCAGGTGATCACGTCTAGGGAGATTAAATCCTGGTAAGGAGATGGCAGCATCTGGTATTTTCGGAGTAAGCAAAGTTGCAGTTAGAGAAATTATGCTGGGTTTTACTAACACCACCCAGGCTTCAAATTGTTCAGATTTGGCAAATAGACTCCCAGTGTTCAGTGAGACAATATTTTGGCTTCCTTGGCTCCTATAGGTTCCATGGTTGTCTGTTGGACCAGGGTTGAGGTGGCCGTTACCAGATAGGAGAAGTGAAATAAATGTAAACCCTCTGCTAGCCCTTAAGCAGTATTTTAGACCCAGTTGTTACTTCCTGGACATTTCTGGTCCTGTAGGCAGTCCTATCCACCCAAAGACTATGGGTAATACTGTAGCATTTTCCTTTTGTTACCATGTGTATCAGCCCACTAAGATGATGGGAAAGCTGAGAGTTCTGGGAGCTGATGGCATCAGACAGGACTTCACAAATTAGTGGGTGCATCCAATTAGCCGGGGATACGGCAACTTCTTTACCTGTGGTCCTATCATTCCTCCAACACAGTTCAGTGTGTAGCTGGGCTAGTAAGATTAGCAATGTAAAAATATTTTTCACAGGTGAAATAGCCACAGTCAGTTCAGGGAATAAGCTAAGAAACAATTATGAAACAATACAATATAAGTGTCACCTGGACTGAGAGTCAGCTAGAGACAGAACCTGGTATCACCATGCAAAGTTCACCAAGCTAGGGTGACACTAGAGGTAGCTCTAATAACACATGAAGCAGGCACACTCTGAAAAAGTCTGCTTAGCGACAGAACCAAACAAATTAAACATGGTATGCCCAGTTAATCATGTCAACACTGAACAAAGGTTCCCAGAAAAGGGTGGGACAGGGGTAGTACATGAACAGCACTAGTCATGGTTACTAAGATAGGGTTTAGCGAGAGTCGAGTCTACTGCCCAAGCAGCACCAAATTCACCCAGCTAGGGTGATTCTAGAGACCAAAACCAAACAGCACTAGGCTCTGGGTTCACCTGGATTAAGTGCCACTTGGGTCTAACCCAAATAGCGGTAAGTACTGGATCACACTGTAACTAGGCTAAACCTAAACATCAGTATACAAGATTTACCCAGATAGGGCTTTCAAGAGTCAGGATAACTTCAGCTTCAAGTCTGGGTTCGCCCAGATAAGGTGAAGTCAGTGATATGCAAGAATTTGCCAGTTGTGTGTGGTAAAAGGATAACATACATGAGCAAGGCTGGTTACTCACAATCACCGAGGCTCCAGAGGTGTAGTTAGAGGGTACACAGCCATGGGGCAGTGTGGCTGGCTGATGACTGACTCCACAGCTGACACCCACAGTGTGACATCCTTTGTGCTGTGGCCTTTAGTACTATGAACCACTGTGCAGAGGATTGCTAGAGCACCAGGGTTCAAGACAGGGAGGCCATTCCACCCCCTAGCTGCTGTCTGTAACCTAATTGGTGGATTACAGCCAGTCAGAAGGTGGAGCAGGGTGGACAGCAAATGTTCCTGGTGGCCACTGCTACCATATGAATGTGTGAGGCAGCAGCTGGATGGAGTGGAGTGCTGCAGGTGAGGGTGAGAAGCTGAGATTGCTGTCATCTGGCCTTCTCAACCCTATAAGGTGCTCCCGGATGCTGGTGTGCCATTATGGCTGGTGTGGAGGGAGACACTGGGCCTTTTGTTGAAGGAATTTGCACTGTTTGAGTGCTATTCTGCCCCCTAGCTGCTGCCTGCAACCTGACTGGTGGGTTGTGGCCAATCAAAAGGAGGAGTGGGGTGGCTGGCGATTGTTTATGGTGGCTGCCGCTATGCAAAAGTGCAAGGTGGCAGACAGGCTGGGTGGTCTCTGGATGCTGCAATGCTGCAGCAGTAATGGAAGAGGCTAAACTGGCTGTTGTTGGGCCTTCTCTACCTCCCTGAGGTGCTCTCGGAAACTGGTGTCACATGGTGGCTGGTGTGGAGAGTCACGCTGGGCCTTTTGTTGGACACATTGGTGCAGTTCAAGTGCTATTCTGCCCCCTACCTGCTGCCTGCAACCTGACTGGCAGACTGCAGCCAATCAGAAGAAGGAGTGGGACGGCCAGTGAATGTTTGTGGGGGCCGCTGCTGCTGTGGAAATGTGCAAAGTGGCAGCCGGGTGGAGCAGTCTCTGGATGCTGTGGTGCAGTGGTGGTCGGGGGGGGTGCTGAAGGGGATGACGTGTGACCTTCTTGGCCCCCTGAGGTGCATCTGGACACCAGTGTCCTGTGGTGGCTGATGTGGAGGGCCATGCTCAGCCTTTTGTTGGAGGAGTTGTTGCAGTTTGAGCACTGTTCTGCCCCAGCTGCTGCATGCAACCTGATTGGCGGATTGCGGCCAATCAGAATGAGGAGCAGTGCAGCCAGCTAATGTTCGTGGTGGCTGCTGCTGCTGTGCAAATGAGCAAGGTGGCAGCCAGGTGGAGTGTTTGCTGGATGCTACGGTACTATGGCAGTCGGTGTTGGGGGAAGGCTGAGGTGGCTATTGTCTAGCTTTCTTGACCCCTTGAAGTGCTCTATGGTGATTTAAGTTTCTGTTAGTTATTGCTATCTTAACTACTGGATTTTTGCTTAGCTATTGTATTTTCATTTTCTGCTGATAGTTGTTACTGTGTGTTTTATCATGTGCCCCCCACCGATGCCTCTGGAAATGACATGCTTCACAGCTCAGCAGGCCCTTTCATTTTTTGTCTATGTACAATTTTTGGTATTTTGCCCTGTTTTCTCCCTGACCTGGAACTCCAGCAATCACGGCAGCATGTGTGTGTGTGTGGAGGCACACACGCACTCCAGGCATCGGCTCAGTCCCCTGACAATCGCCTCCACCCCCTCCCGCCTATGCTACCCATCAGACCTCCATCCCATGGGAGTGAAACTACGGGGGGGGGGGGCAACCTCCCCAGGAGAGTAGAGCTGCCTTTCAGCTGATCAATCCTGCTTCCTCCCTACCCCCCAAGCTGGATCCCTGATGACCCAAGGTTGTTCCTGAACCCGGATCACCGGCATGACATACAGCAGGCCCTTTCAGAGAAAACTGTTCAATAAAAATATTTTAGCTTACTGGTTCTAATCCATTTAAATTTAAACTCCTCCATGCCTGTGGTTCTCCTCTCATTCCTACCTCATTTGAAGATGCTTCAGTCTTCCTTTTATAAACTGCAAGGTGCTATTTATTAACACTTTATGTTTATTTAAAAACACGTTCCCCTTTCACATTATAACATGAATGAAAGCTTATGCATGTGCCTTCTACTGTCTCAAGCCATCCACTCTAATCTTTTTTATTGCTCCCAGTGATGGGTTTTGTAAGCCAAATTACCACAAAATCTGGCCATTCTATTACAGAGAATACTTAGACTGTTTAGTACATTTTAGGAGGTCTGTCATAAAAGGTAAATCCATTGTCCAGAACAGGAAACAACAGGGTTTGAGCCACTCTAAGTCTGGCCTCCAGTGATAGAAAATCTTTAATTCTGCATGAGCAAAAAAAAATCTTAGAGGCCACATGTTTATGTAAATAATTAATATAGATCTCGCCAGATAAGGGTGGGTCCAACCAGACTCCAATATATTTATACAGTTTCACCGATTGGTAGACATCAACAAGTTGTCACACATGATGGAAATCAAATGTTTTTGATACATAAATAGTAGTGAAATAAGTACTCATTATCTGACATATTTGGTAAACAAAAAGAGAAAGAAAGAAAAAAATAAAAGACTGCATCAAAGTAAAGTATGATTGTTTCCAGACTTTTAATTCAGTGGCTACTGGACCTGCTCAATAAAGGGGATCCCTACCCACTCTACTACCCAGGGTATCCAATAATTCCCTTGGTAAGCAGAAATGTGTCCAGGATTGCCTTGAAGGCCTGTACTGTCTTCATGCTGAGTATTCCTGCTGGTAAGCTGTTCCATACGTTCGCCAGCTCCTGCAAGAAGTGCTTTCAAATGTTACCCCTGAATCTACCACCTCTGAGCTTAAGGGTATATCCCCATGCACTGTTGGAGGGCATCAGATCAAAAATTTCTGTCTGTTCAGTATTGCTGGTACTCTTGAATATGCAGAAAACTGAGATCATGTCTCTTCTCTGCCTCCTTTTCTTCAACACAACATATCACAACTGGCCATCCCCTACCTTCAATAAAGCTCGCGCTGAGATAACCGCCCTCAATCTAACCCAAACCATCTCCGAACCTACACGCTCAAACCCTAAGACTAGCAATCATTCCGTACTTGACTGGGCCCTCACCTCTCACCCCCACCAGGTCATCAGCTCCGGCCTGCTTCCAGACTCTATAAGTGACCATCACATCACCTACCTAGTCTGCAAAATCCATTGGACCAAATCCCCCCTTAAGTTCTACTACAAAGGTCATACAAATCACTAAACCTCGCCCCTCTCCTGGAAGACCTAGTTCACTCTAACTGGGACTTCCTCCTTGCTAGTAATGACATGGACGAAGCCCTTACACTCTTCCGAAACACCTTCCTCAGTGTCTGGGACAAACATGCTCCCCTGCGTCGCATTAGAGTCTGGGGAGCCCATCTCCCCTAGATCCCCCCCCGAGCTAATTGCGTGCCAGAATGCCCAGGACCAGGTGTAGTGGTTGTACAAATCTACGCTCCTCCCAAGTGACAATATCTTCTACCACGTGCTCCATAACAAATGTACCAAGGCCACCCGCTTAGCCAAGGTTGAATATTTTAACAAAACCCTAAATGTCAACCTCAGTAAGCCCTCTAAATTCTGGAACGTTATCAACTCCCTTTTCTCCCCTCCATCTACAAATCCCACCCTTTGCCTTACTCACACAAGGGACTCTCCTCACAGATCCCCTCGCGGTCACCTCCGAATTCAACACCTACTTCACCACCTGTGCTGCAACCTTACTTGCCTCTCTTCCAAAAATAACCTCACCCTCTCAATCTGAAACCCTTAAACCGCCAGGACCAAATTTCTTCACATTCAAACACATTGCTTCCACAGAAACGTTAGATGCCCTACTCACCCTGGACCCCGAAAAAGGTAAATCACCTGACGGGTTAGACACCAAATTCCTCTTCCTATCTGCCCATGCCATTGCATCTCTCCTCACCGCCCTCCTAAACCTCTCATTTGCTTCTGAATCAATTCCCAAGGAGTGGATGCATGCCACAGTTATCCCACTACCAAAAGGAGGTGACCCCACCACCGCAGCAAATTACCGTCCCATCTCCCTGCTCCCCGCCCTCGAGAAGCTGCAGGAGCACCTCGTACTCTAGCAACTCTCCCACTTACTCTCTGAATCTAACTTCCTCAGGCCTTTCCAGGCTGGATTTAGAAAAAAACACTCTACCACCACCTCCCTTCTAAGGCTCACAGATTCCATCCTTTCAGGGATGGACAAAGGCCAAATTACATCAGCCATTTTCGTCAACTTAGCTAAAGCTTTCGACACAGTATCCCACCCTCTATTACTAACTTGCCTATCTGCTGCTGGGTTATCCACATCAGCCACTAACTGATTCAGAGCCTACCTGCAAGATAGAACCCAGTCTTTTAAAATAGCGGACTCCACCTCACCACCACTCCCTATCATCACTGGTGTCCCGCAGGGCTCCGTTCTTGGCCCCCTTTTCTTTTCCATCCTGCTAAATGACCTGCCAAAAACCTGTTTTACTACCTTTATACATATGTATGTGGATGACACTGTCCTCTTCACCTCCGGCCGTACACAAGAAGAAGTCACTTCCACTCTCCAGGCCTTTTTTCAACAAGATACCACTCTTGTTTAACTCCCACCAACTCTCCCTCAATACAAAGAAGACAGTCTCCATGACTTTCCGCTCTAGGCAGAGACTATCCAGACTCACCTCACAACCGATTTTCCACACCCTTGATGGAACAATACTAGAGGACGTGCCCTCCTTTAGGTACCTTGGAGTCTGGCTTGACTGTCACCTGTCCTTCTCCACCCATGTGGAAGGTATCCAGAAAAAGCTATGCCCTAAGCTTGGCGCTCTCTACAGGAATCGCAGTTGTCTCCCGCCCCCCCGGCGAGACGTGACATTGTTCAGAAAATGATTCTGTCTTCCTCTGACTACTGCAATATAGTCTACAGCTTGGCCCCTAAGTCCACCCTATCCAGTCTGGTCCCACTTTTCAATGCTTTCTGCTGTTTTGCTCTAGATGCCCCCCTCGTACCCACCACTGCGAGCTCTATCACTCACTGGCCCTCCCATCCCTGAGCAATCAATGGCTACTTCACAGTATAAAATTTGTGTCCAACTTCTGGCTCAGTGCTCTTCCTCCCTACCTCGCCTCCTCCCTCTTCCTCCTTCTCCTCCCTACCAACCCCCTCCCATGCCCTTAGGTCTACTGACTCCCGGCTATTGAAAATCCCTCACCGGCGGACCTCTGCAGGCCAATCATCCTTCTCCTACTACCTCCCTAAGATGTGGAACGTCCAGCCGGCCCAAATACGCCACTCCTCCTCTAGGCATTCTATATCCTCTGCCCTAATTAACTACTACACCACAAACTGTTTCTGACCTTGACCCCCCCATGCTTATACCCCATTTGATACTCCCCCATCTTCTTATGCGGCCTGACCAGCGGCTCTAGCATTTCTCCTCTCATGCTGGCATAAAAGTTCTACCAACCCGGCACTTGCCCCTTGCTGCACTTCTGCTCAGCCCCCAGTAATTTGTTTCTCCATAGTCTATGTCCATCATAATGGCCGCGTTTCTAAATCCTGCGCTTATCCCACCCACCCTGTTCTCAATCACTCCCTAGACAATAAGTACTAGCCGCCAGCACTGCGAATCTCAGAAATCACTTCAGTGAAATTTGTGGAAGCATACGTGTATGTATATATGTCTGTAATTTATGCAAGATATGCCACTTTCACCTGTATGTATCTACACTCTGTAAATCTGTATGTAAGCAATGTAGCAAGACCCAAATGTATATTTCAACATTATGTATATTGTACACTCTGTATTATGTGCCATGGACTCCTATGTGTAACTCTATGAAATGCATATGTAATCTCCCATGTATCCCCCCCCCACCGGTCGCACCGTGAGACAAGCATCTTTTTGCTCAGTGTGCCCTTCCTGGTGAAACATTTCAATAAATAAATAAATTATTGAGGACCACCAGCCTCTCCTCATAGTTTTTGTCTTCCATGTATCTGATCATTTTGATGGTCCTGCACTAGCTAAGTTCCAGGTGTTGTCTTGGGGCCATGGTAGTGGTGGTTGTTTTGTTACCTTTGCATGGGCATGAGGATCGGGAGGTGGGGGGTCCACTAGACTACCAGGATATATTGCTAAACAGCACTGGCCAGTAACAATTACATATAACTCTAACGACAGTAAATCAATACTAGGTATGGGTAGGGGGTTGGGGGACCACGAGAATACCAGGGTATGCATGTTACCATATAGGTGTTCCAAACTAACATATAAACAGAAAGTAGCCATAACATTGCATTATAGCCTAAATGTATGACATAGAAACATATACAATAATGGCAGAAAAAGACCAGCGGTCCATCAAGTCTGCCCAAGTTCCCTATAATCCCTGGAACCTACTGTTCCTCCGCTGTACTAACTTTCCCTGTCCTCTCTTTATTCTCTTCCTTGGTTCTGTCGGCCCCGGTAACCACTATTCCTTTCATTATGTTCCAGCCCTGCTTGAATCCACTGACTGTGTTTGTACCCAACACCTCAGCAGACAGACTGTTCCAAGGTTCCACCACCCTTCCCATAAAGTAGTACTTCCTCACATTTCTCCTGAATCTACCTCCTGTTAATTTCCATTTGTGTACATGTGACCACGGATTGGTATTCGGGCTGAATAGTTCCCCGCAGTTCACTTTGTTAATTCCTTTAAGGAACTTGAAGGTCTTTATCATATCTCCCCTCTCCCTTCTAGTCTAGTGTGAGTACATATATAGTGCCTTGAGGAACTCCTAATAGGATCTACCCTGCTGGCTCTAAATCATTTTTTTGCTCTGCGCTGCACTGTCTCCAACCTATCCTTATTGTTTCTGAGGTGAGGACTCCAGGACTGGGCGCAGTACTCTAGGTGAAGCCTCCCCAGGGATCTGTAGAGGAGAAGTATTAACTCTTTTCTTCTGCTATCAATACCCCTACCGATACATCCCAGATATCCTGTTAGCCTTACTATAGGCCTTGTTGCACTGACTCGATTGCTTAAGTAAGTTGCTAATGATAACTTCCAGATCCCGTTCCTCAGCTGTAGTGCTAAGTGTGTCTCCATCCATCCAGTACTCTCTCTTGGGGTTCTTTTTCCTTAGGTGCATTACCCTGCACTTTCTAGCATTGAATTTTAACTGCCAGATCTTTGAACACCCCTCTAGCTTTTATAGGTCTCTATGCATTTCCCTTGTTCCCTCATCACTATTCACCCTCCCACATAGTTTTGCATTATCTGAGAAGAGACACAGCCTGCCCTGGATTCCTTCTCCAGTGTCACTAACGAACATGTTGAAGAGGACCAGACCCAGGACCAATCCCTGTGGAACCCTGCTCATAACCTCCCTCTCCTCTGATTTAACCCCATACATACTGGTCATAATGTAGGTACGCTTGTGGTGTCACGACTGTTCTCGCATACCCGGACCTATGTGCTGTCTCCGTGGTTGGACCCCTGAGTTAGAATCCTTAGTAGTCTGGGGCACAGCCCCCATAATGGAGGGTGTGCGCAGAGCCCCACAGAAAAAAAAAGATTTTATTAAATCGCGCAATGCAATTATTTTGCACGACATTATGCCATGCGTGGTATTGACCCCGTGCCAACCCTATAGACCACCACCCTCTGCTGCCTCCCCTCTAGCTAGTTACCCACCCAGTTCACTATAGATTTAGCTGCAACCAGGTCTTCCATCTTCCTGAGCAATCATTTGAGAGATACCGAGTCAAAAGCCTTGCTAAGTAGAGCAGATCCACAGCATGGCCCTTGTCTTATTCCTTTGTCACCCAGTCAAAGAAAACTATCAGGTTGGTCAGACAAGATCTTCCTGCCATGAAAACATACTGTTTACTAACCTGGAGCCTGTTGCTCTCCAGGTAGTCTATGAGGTCCTTTTTGATCAGTGGCTCCATCAGCTTCCCTACAGTAGAGGTTAGACTGACAAGCCTGTAGTTCCCTGGTTGCTCCTTATCTCCCACTTTATGAAGCAATACAATGTCTGCCACCTTCCAATTCCTTGGAACTTCCCCAGAGCTAAGTGAGTTGTTGAACAGACATACTAATGGTTCACCCTGCTCCACTGCTAATTCCCTGAATATCTTCAGATGCAACCCATCTGGTCCTGGGGCTTTTTCAATCTTAAAGGCAGCCAGCCCTTTCAGAATCCTTTTACTAGTAAACAATGGCTGTCTTATTTCCAGGATTGCCTTAGTGGCCACTTTGATGCTACTTTCTGGCATAAACCAGCTGTCCTTCTTAGTGAAAACTGTGCAAAAGTAGTCATTTAGGATGGCAGCCTTTTGCCCATCCTCCTCTATCACTCTGCCCCCTCAACTAGCCTTACGATTCCCCCACCCTTTTTCCTTTTTCACTAATATATCTGAAAAACTGCTTTTCTCCATTCCTGACCCCCTCCATGATACACAGCTCTGTGTCTGCTTTGACGTCCCTAATGGTCCTCCTTGCCTCCCTATTTTTCTGAAGATAATACTCCCATTCTACCTCCCCCTGCTTTTTCTTGTATTTATAGAAGGCCTTCTTTTTGGCCCTTACCACTTCCCTGATCCTTGTTGAGAACCATAGTGGTCTCTTAAACCTGGTTTTCTTTGTTACTGTTGTGATGCATACTTTATATGCCTCAAGGATGGCCCCCTTGATTACCCCCACCTCTCCTCCACCCCACCTATGTCCTCCATCCCTTCTAACTTATTCCTGATCTGTTCCCTCATCCTATCGAAGTCAGCCCTTCTAAAGTCAAGGACTTCAGTTCTCGATTGTGGCTTGCCAGCCCCGAGGGTCAATTCAAACCAAGCAGAGTTATGGTCACTGTTCCCCAGCAGCTCCCCTACTCCCACTGCTCCCACCATCTCTGAGTTGGTGAGCACCACATTATGGACTGTGGTCTGCCTGGTGGGTTCCTTAAGTAGCTGCACCAGTAGACAGTCTTAGAAAGCATCTAGCAAGGCTTGACTCCTGGCACTCTTGGCCACATGAAAGACAGCATAACAATACAGGGCATGGGATTGGGGGGCTTCTTTATGTGCATGTAGTTATATTCTGGCAATGCTGCTGAGTTTAGTGGACACTATTTCAAGTACCTTAGAGTAATAAACAGGGTGCAGGTGGAAAGCATATTTTAGAGAAAACTCTGCACAAGATCAAGGGGGCATGATATGAGGCTGAAGGGTGGAAGGCTCAGGGGTAATGTTAGGAAGTACTTTTTCACTGAGAGGGTGGTGGAGCAGTGGAACAGCCTTCCAGAAGAAGTGGTTGGTGCAAAAGCAATATGGGGGATCAAGAGTGCATGGGATAGACATAAGGATACTCTGGAGATGTGCAGAGCAGGAGAGCCACAGATCAAATAGGATCTGGGGCTGCAGCAGTGAGTGGGGAAATGAGCAGACTAGGTGGGCCGTATGGTCCTTATCTGCCAACAGATTCTATGTTTCTGTTTTCTAACTTAAAGTCTGCTGTTCAGGAATCTGTATGCATGCAAACATCTTCAGCATTAAAAAAAAATGAATGTTTAAGAATTAAAATTTTGGGGGGATTTTGTGTAACTGAATTCTGTTGATGCCAACTGTTATATATTTTTACTGCAAATCAGAAAATCACTTTAAGGGTTTTTGTTATCTTCACATTACCCCCTTGCTGTCTTCTCTCTCGTAACCTTGCTTCATTTATTTATTTTGGCCAAACTTATAGGATTTTTGCTTACATCTCTTCAGGGAAAGTAACTTTCTCCTGGATATGGCAAGTACAACCATGTTTTAGAGAATGTAAGATCTTGCTAACTCAGGGGTAACCTTCACCTGTCAGCATTCTGTTCGCTATACCCACTGCCACGGCACAATACTCTACGTGCTTTAGCTTTTGTTTTATAATTGATGGCCCACAAGTCTCTTTTCATGGCTTGTTGCTGCTTGTTTTTTAATTTTTTGTACCATTTGAACAGTATCCCTGACCTGAATTCTTTGGTGTTAAGTAAAGTACTTTGTACCTATCCATATAGAATTTCATTTACTACTTGTTGGCCTACTTACTGTGTATTGAAGACCATTTGCAGACTGTTCTCTTTTTCTCTGGAATCTGCCTCCCTTGTTAGCTTTGCGTCATCAACAGATTTAATTACCTTACTTGTAACCCCTGACAAGGGTTTAAAGTTACTATTAAATAGTAACCATTTATGTATTACAGATAACTTGATCAGATAAGTCAGCAGTTACATATTACTGATTACTTTGCTTATAAATTAATCCATTTCTGGCTATGGGTTCTGTTCAATTATATCTGCATGACAAGATATAAATCCATTTATTTATTTAATTTGTGTTAACCAGGTAGGTGCATTAGGCAAATAAATGCCTATTTTCAGGCATGACTTGGGAGATTACAAAGGGTCAGAGTTGATAACAAGTGGCACAAACAAAGCAAAGGCATTTACAAAAGATAATCAGACTAAATATACAGAATACATGACATTGGAGTTGTTGGCAAACGTGTGCAATACTCCTATCATAAATGGCTTAACTATCAAGACACTACACAACAAATCTTTGTAGCAAAGAGAACAAACAAAACTTTAGGAACTTTAGTAATACTTGAGATACACAAATCAAATCAAATAAGAAACCTAAGCACAGAAACATACAGTTGACTTGTGGAGGTGGCACGCCATTCAACAAATTGCTAACATGTGTCATTGAGAAGGGCTGTGGTCAGATGTGGCTGATTTTTGGTATCTGTATTCATGTCTCTGACATTTGTATTTGTTTGCAGTTTTGCATGATTAGCATTTTTTTTTTTTACATTCACATATACTTCTTCTGCTATTGATGGCAGATGACCAACAGTTCTGGTTATGAAGAGTAGCATTTTACAATTTGCAATTTATTTCCTCAGAACAGCCCAGCTGAGTTGCAACACCTTATTTTAGAGGGGTTTTGCTTTTACCCACTTTTACAATTTGGAGGGCTGAATCACGAGGAGGTTAAGAGACTTGCTCAGGGTCACACAGTGAGTGGCCTCTAGTAGGATTAGAATTTGGGTCTTCTGATTCTCAAGCCTATTTTCTAAGCTGTGGACCTTACCACCTCCCCAGTACTTTATTTAGATTTTGCTTATCAGGTAAGCACACTAGGCAAAAAATACCTATTTTCAGGTATGACCCGGGAGGTTACAAAGGTAAAATTACAGAACAACATGATGGTACAACAGATAAAAAGGATATACAGGCAGTAGACTGGGAATCATGAACACAGTAGTAGTGGCAAAACACAATAAAAGGCAAAGTGTGTTACATAGAGGAGTATGCATTAGGACAAGCCATAATACAGTGGAATATTTATATACAATAAATTCTTTAGTGCATGAGCATAGTAAAAGACATAGGGGATCACTCTTATCCAAGTGTTGAGGTCAGGAAAACCATACAGGGGTAAGGCACACCAGGCACGCTAGGGACAGTGATAGTCAGAAGCTGATTTCAGGTGTGCCCGTAGGGATCTCTTTAAAAGAGGGATGGGAAGTGGCACATCTGGTAAGCACTGAGAGGTAGTTCCAGAATCTAGGAGCACAGACTGTGAAGCCTCGGTCTCCAGAGAGAGAACGTGACTTTGGGACAAGAAAGGACTGCGAGTTGGTGGGCCTAAGTAGGTATGATGACTGGGCTGGTTTAAGTAGTTTGGGCAGGACAGGGGGAGTTGTGGTACAGACAGTATTGTCAAGGAAGTTACCAAAAATGGAGGAGGAGCAGTAGTTACATGGAGACAACCACTGTAGTTTGCCATATAATTCACAGTGATGGGTGAGGCGGGGGAATGTGAGGGCAAAGCAACAGACATCATTATAGGTCACATTCCACTTGGCAAGGCTAGCTTTTGTAACAAGTGGGAAAGGGGTGAGATCATAGCTAAGTGTAGGAAGAAGAATTCCTTTGTCAAGGGCAAGATACGCAGCTGAGGTTAGATTCCCCCTGGCCCTATAGGCTAGGCCCAGTTTAATATTAGTTGCCCTACAAGCATTTTGGATATGCGAGGAGAGGTCTAACTGAGGGTCAAGCGTAACTCCCAAGTATTTGAAGGAGGAAGTAGTGGCAACATGTTTGCTATCTCTGACTCTGTACCATGTCTATATATTGTACTCTGGCCCCACCTGTATGTGGGAGCGTATGTTACTTTGTCAATGTACCATGTTCCCTGTACTGAAATCTCTCTGGCCCCACCTGTATTGTGAGCTTGTATGTTACTATGACAATGTACCATGTTTTTCTGTATTGTAACCTCCCGGGTCGCACCTGAAAATAGGCACTTGTTGTCTAGTGTGCTTACCTGGTTAACAAAAACAAATAAATAAATGAACAAGGGAACCATCTGAGATCTTAATCATCAGAGGGGTAATATTCATCTTAAGCTTAGCAGAGGATCGAAAGAGCATGGTCTGAATTTTCTTTGGATTAAGAAAAAGTTTATTACTAAGGAGCCAGGCTTGAAGCTTATGGAATTTATCTTGTAGCTGATGGATTATGATGTTGCTGTCGTGCGAGCTAGACAGGAGAACCAAGTCATCAGCATAGATGATCATACTGCTATGGGTAGGGACCAGTGGGAAATCTTTTATAAATAGATAAAATAAAATGGGGCCTAAGATGGACCCCTGTGGGACCCAAACCTTTACGGACATAGGTTCTGAAAGGACTTGATTATATTTCACTACTTGTTATCTACCAGCAAGGTAATTTGAGAACCAGGCTAGGACTGGGCTAGACATGCCAAGCAAGCAAAGTTTCACACACAAAATGGTGTCATCAACTAAATCGAAAGCCTTGGAGAGGTCTACAAAGATCGCACCTGTAAACATGCCATGGTCATTGAAGTCCAAATTTCAGAGTGATCTTAGCAAGGGCTGTTCCAGTACTGTGACCCTTATGGAATCTGTGTTGCTCAGGGGTCAGCAAGTTGTAACTGAGCAAGTAATGAGATAGTTGCACCTTGGTTTCTTTCTCCAATAACTTGCTGACGGCTGACAAGATGGTTACTGGCCAGTAATTTTCAGTGTACTTACGGTCAACTCAGTTAAGAAGGGGGATAAAACCTTTTATAGGTACATCAGGGAGTGAAGGAAGACCAAGGGAGGGATAGGAGGCTTAATAAAGGGGAGGGAGGGTGGGCAGAGGGTGACTGTGAAAAGGCAGAGATACTAAACAAATATTTTTGCTCAGTATTTACAAAGGAAGGGAGGTACCTAAAACAAACAGTAGAAACACTCTGGATACAGAAGTTGATACCAGCCCATTTACAGAAGAAAGGGTTCTGAAAGAACTCTTAAAACTGAAGGTGGACAAAGCAATGGGGCCTGATGGGATTCATCCCAGAATTCTAAAAGAACTAAGGTAGAACTAGTGACACCACTGACTACCCTCTTTAACAAATCATGGGAGGATGGGGTGGTACCTGAGGACTGGAGGAGGGCAGATGTGATTCCCCTTCACAAAAGTGGGAGCAAGGCAGAAGCAGGAAACTACAGACCTGTTAGTTTAACCTCAGTGGTAGGGAAAATGATGGAATCACTTCTGAGGAAAGAATTGTTGAGTATCTAGAGGCCAGAGGGGCACAGGACCCAAGGCAGCATGGATTCACAGTGGGAAGGTCATGCCAGACAGATCTGATAGATTTCTTTGACTGGGTGACCAAAGTAGTTGATCAGGGAGGGGCTGTGGACATGGCCTACCTAGACTTTAGCAAGGCATTTGACACAGTCCCACACAAAAGATTAATATACAAGTTAGCCAGCCTGGGAGTGGGTCCCAAGATGACAGCCTGGGTAAAGAATTGGCTGGAGAATAGGACACAGAGAGTAAAAAGTAAATGGAGTCCACTCTGAAAAAAGGGGGTTAGTAGTGGGTACCTGAGGTTCAGTATTAGGACCGGTCCTCTTCAATGTTTTATAGCGACATTGCAGAGGGACTGGAAGGAAAAGTATGTCTCTTTGCAGATGACACAAAGATCTGCAACAGAGTTGATGCACAAGGTGGAGTGGAAAGGATGAGAAGGGACTTGGCAAGGTTAGAGAATGGTCAAATGTATGGCAGCTTAGATTCAATGCTAAGAAGTGTAAGGTAATGCACCTGGAAACAAAACCCAGGGAAGAGTACCAATGAGGGTGAGCTACTAACAACAACAAAAATGGAAAGGGACCTGGGGTTGTCATATCAGATGACCTAAAGGTGGGCAAGCAATGTGAGAGGGAGCAAGGAGGGCTGGGGGATACTGGGATGCATAGGAAGAGGCATCACCAGTAGAAAACAGGAAGTTATTATCCCTCTGTACAGACAGCTAGTGAGATCCCATCTGGAGTACTGTGCAGTTCTGGAGACCAATCCGCAAAGACATAGACAGGATGGAAGCTGTCCAGAGGAGGGCAACTAAAATGGTGCAGGGTCTGCACTGAAGACATATGAAGAGAGACTCTAAGGAGCTTAATATGTATAGCCCTCGAGGAAAGGAGGAGAGGGAGACATGATAGAAACTTTCAAGTACCTCAAGGAATCAACAAAGTCCAAGAGGTAGCATCTTTCAAAAAGTGTGCAAGAACAAGAGGCACAATTTGAAGATAGAGAGGCGCTCAGAGGTAATTTAAGGAAGTATTTTTCACAGAGAGGGTTGTGGATGTATGGAACCGCCTTCCAGAGGAGGTTGTGGAGTCAAAACAGTGGTGGAATTCAAGCATGCATGGGACAGTCATAAGGCAATTCTAGGGGTGGGGTAGGAAGAAGTAGGCTGCTGGTTAACTAGGACCTGCAGCTTATCCATCAGGTAGGGAAATGGGCAGACTGGGGGGCCAAGCGGTCCTTATCTGCCGTCAAATTCTATGTTTCTATGTTTCTATGTTTCTATGGTCACCCTGCTTTACACAAGCACTACTCTAGCTACCTTTCAGATTGAAGGGACCACACCTGTAGTAAGAGACAGGTCAATAATATGGGAGATTGGAAGTGCAGGATGAGGGGGGCCCAAGTTTTAAGAGTTTGGGCTCGAGATTATCATGACCTGGATTAGAGAAAGGAGAGAGGCAAGCAAGGAGTTTACATGACTCCCTTACCCAGACAGATATAAGCTAGAAGGGGTGGTGGCGGGCAGGAAGGTGACCCTAGCAGGGAGGGGAGCTACGTGGGTGCAATTATGGGAGTCATCAGTAGTAAACTGGGCAGTGTAGGCTGGCAGGTCCAAGAATTGTTTATTAAAGGTATTAGTAGTGGTAGTTGCATTGTTACAATTTTTACCTCCAATAAGCATGTCAGTAGTATCACACCAATTTTAGCCACCAACTACAGTTTTGATGGGAATATTTTGGAGCTTTTCCACAGTTAATTAATGAAAAACATCATTAAGTTATACATTTTGTATTACTTTAGGGAAGCACAGACTGGTATGCCATCTCTATGGCAACACCGGCGCAGCGAACCCTCACAGCAAAACCCCTACCATGCATACATCGGCAGGGACGGGGATTTCACTTTGATGGACTTTGCGATGATGGGGGGTGTATATCTAACTCTGCTCTCTGCAACGTGGGGTTAGATATCTAAAGTAGGGGGTGCGGGGGGCACAGCCACCCCCCGCACTGGGCATCGTGGTGTTGCTGGTCATTTCAGGGATGCATCGGTATTGGGGGAGTCGACGGGTTTCTGATGCTGGTGAGGACATCACTGTGGGGGATGTCACGCCGGCATTGTAGATCCGCAAAGACCTGCTGTGCCTATTATCCAGGGACACCAAAAAGTGTTTGGGCAATTTTAGCCTAGAGGTTAGAGTATAGGGTTGCCACCTTTGAATGAAGCAAAAACCGGATCCTAAGCTCTGCCTCTAGCCCCAACCCTTTTCATGACTCATCATGCATTGTTCCTCCTAAAAAGCCATTTGTGATATTAATAAAAGACAAGGCTTAAAGCAACAGTTCAACACAAATGTTAAGATACTGTACTGTACCTGTTAAAGTTACTTTACTAGATTCTTCCTAATTGTTTATTTACGTATGTATTTATTTATTGACATTGGTTTACCAGATGAACATACAGAGATAAAAGAAAACTCTTACAGATATGAAAATGTTTACCAGCAAATGAAAGTGAAAGACAACTGGCTCTGTTACTGTTACAAAATGTGGGGGCAGCTTTGCTGCTATGCCACTTTAAGATGCAGTGGAAATGATTAGGTTAAATAAGTGCTAATGGTGTTAATGGCCATACTTTACACCTCCCAGTTTGACTGCTTTCACAAACAGTGGGCTATACTGACAACAGAACTTGTTTGTAACCTGGACATGCAGCTGAAACAATGCATAATACAACAAAATCTGTTTCAAAGGTGTGTGAGCACTCAAAATGGCTCAAAAACCTGACCAGCACAGAGCAAAACCGGATTACCTATAGGGACCCTGAAAACCTGATCACCAGGTAAAAAACCTGACATGTGGCAACCCTATTAGAATAACAAGCTGTGACTGAGCTTAGTACAGCCAGCAGACCTGGCTTTGATTCCCACAGCCTCCACTTGCATACTGTTTGACCCTGAGCAAGTCACTTAACTTCCTCAATGCACCCCGGTCACCCTTGAAAACAGGTAATGTGCCTAGTGGGACTTACCTGGTTACCAAAGAATAACAAATAAATTAAAAAGGTTATGACAGTGAGCCTGACAGATGAAGTAAGACTGCAATACAGATGCGGGCACCATGTGATCTTCCCACAGAAAAATTGCAACATAGCAGTTCAGGGTTGAACATGCTGTAGTAACCTTGTGTACTTTGCCCAGTGTCACACTTAAAGTAGCAGTGCAGGTTGAAATGTTTTTATTATATGCAGTCCTTCACAGCTCTTGATGTTGACTCCTGAATCCCTATTTTTCAGTTTTGTTTCTAAATTCACTGATATGGTGCCAGTTTTTATATTCACCAGGGTAGGGTTTACAGTATGTTCTGTGACCTGGAGTGAGTCCTGATGTCTCTAGTGTTTCACAAGGTCAGGGAGCAGTTTAATTTTCATGCTAATTCATCTTAGGCAGAAGGAAAGTGAGGTTAAACAATGGGTGTCGAAACATGACTGGGAATATTAATGAACACCTTGCGGCAGCTATTTTTAATGATGCTCACCATTCATTATTTTAAATAATAATGGTGAGCATGGGGAGTCAGCTGGAGCAACAGGGGCCAGAGCACATTACTCTGCCAAACCTCATATACATGGAACCTCTTACTAACGATTC
Source organism: Neoceratodus forsteri (assembly GCA_016271365.2). Lineage (NCBI taxonomy): Eukaryota > Metazoa > Chordata > Ceratodontiformes > Ceratodontidae > Neoceratodus > Neoceratodus forsteri. The sequence continues at coordinate 670,687,648 of CM028133.1, forward strand.
ATGCCAGAGCTTGTATGTGCTCTGAGTCCTGGTTGGCTCTTTTAGACTTAACTGCAGTTTATATTGAATCTAGCTGCAGTTCCGATTTTTAGTTGGTTTGATAGAATTGATTTGTATTGTTTTTCTGAAATCAACTTTTAATTAATGATGTGATGTGTTTGTAACTGCAGTGGTAATTTGGCAGAGCAACTGTTACTATAAATAACAAAGTGGGGGTTAGATACAGAATTGTTTTTGATAAGTGAAGTGTTATTTAGTATTGTTTCATTTCAGTATTTTTATTAGAGTAGAATGGCGTGCTTTTGGTTGTTTATAATTCTTTTGGCCCTTAAGAGCTAGAATTAAAAAATTAGAGGAGATGGGAGGTTGTAGGCCTAATTAAACCAGTACTGTAGGTGTGACTCATACTATGTTTAATGGAACTACACAATATAATGCCCATTTGGCATTTACTGTTAACATTTATAAAAGATTTACTTATTCATTTAATCAAATTATAGCTGAGAGAGGCAACTCAGCATTTGTTTTGGATGGCTATGCGAAGGGAAGTACATTATAATAGGAGTAATTTCCTCAGGCAAATTAAAAAACTTAGGAACCATAGCTTAGTGGCCATTGTATTGTTAATTTCAGGGAATGGCCATGTGAACCAAGGGCCTGCAAATAGTAATGGACATTATCTACAGACTGTAAAAGGTCATTAAATCTGGTTCACCTAAATATAAATAATTTGCAATCTAAATTTGAACAATTTTCTGTATGGGCTTGAATGCATGATTTTGACATAGTGACATGATCAGAAACTTGGTTAACTCTGAAAGTACCAAATCTTTCAAGATTTGTTTAACACCTTTGGAAAGGACACAGTGGCTATAGAAACTGATTTGTCTGTGGAGGAGTCACCTTGGGATTTTCTAATGATTAATGTTTGCCTAGGGGAAAGAAACAAATCTAACTGTAGAAAATATTTTTATTCCACTGAGTATGATGGATGAAGGACTAGAGATTATTTCAGTGTTTTGTGATTTAAGACAGCATTATAGTGAATTTGTCACATTTGTCACCTTTCAACCTTTTTACAAGGCCCTGTTAATCTGTTTCTACCTGGGAACTTCCCCAGCTCTTTCTGTCCCATTATGTTTTATCTTTCCCATCATCACCTTTTTGTTTCACAGATTCTCTCTTAATCTTACCATTTATCACTTCTTCTCTCTTTGCCTCCCCCTTCTTCTTTCTCCACATATATATCTCTCTCAATTTACCTCTCCTCTACACTAACTTGTTTTTTTTCTCTTTTAGATATTTCCTGAAGAAGACCTAAGGTCGAAACGTAGATTTTTAACTCTATTTTCTATTTTCAGCGTGCATTTAATATAACCATTTTGTTTTGCTTTTAGACCACATGCTGACGCAGCGCCTTGTCTTTGTTTTTTTACAATTTGTATGCTACATTTGCTGCGACCCACTATGCCTAATCTGAAATCTCTTCTGAATTCTCTGCGATGCTCCTTCATTTCTTCTATGTCTGCATTTCCTTCTCATATTTCTAAGCCTTCTCTTGAATTATTTTCCGCCATTTGCTCTAAGACTAAACTCTGCAGTCACTTACAGTTTCTTTCCAAATGCCGCCACCTGGGTATTATTCCTAAAGGTTTCTGTTTGAAATTTCATCCTTGTTCATTTGGATCTGAGACACATGTTTCCTCTACTAACAAGCTTTTGAAAACTTTCTCTAGGAAACTTATCGTGCACACCATTCTCTCCATCAAAACACAGCTGATCTCTGTGGACAAAACCATTCAAAGGCAAAAGGATTTCCTGCAGTGAACGGCTCCACATAACCTTCCTTTTATTAAGCACTGCATCCAAAACCTTAACTCCACTCTCTTTCAGTTTCTCAAGGACACCAAAGCTGCAAAACTCCAGTCTCTCACCCAGCAGATCAACAACCAGCATGAGCCCTCGAGTCAGACACAACCTAACAATTTGGTATTTTGTATTCCTCCAGACCTTCCCCTGACACAAGATGAGCACTCACTCCTTAGCAAAGGTCTCTCTTTTGTGCCCACACCCAGATATCTTGATGCACCCCAGGTTCAAGTTGATCTACAGTGCTTCTATCGTAGAGTACGCCTTGCAGCTCATTTTTCTAATATGACTCCTCTTCCCACAGATGATGACGGTATCACCAGAACTATCAATGACATCAATCCCAGCGAAGTGCATGGACACCCCTCCAGGACGTTTTGCTGTTGATTATTTTGTTAACCAATGCATGGAAAACACCACTAACTTTAATCTTCATTGCAGGCACAACCATTCCAACCTGACACCTGGTGAGCTTGCAGCCCTCAGATCTCTACAATGTAGGAATGACATTGTTATTAAACCAAGCTGATAAGGGAGGTGCTGTTGTGGTCTGGCAAAGGAGCTATACATCATGGAAGCCACACAGCAACTCTCTGACACTAGGTTTTATTCTTCTCTTCCACAGGACCCCACTGCTGACTATCAGGCGGAGGTCACCACCACCATCACCTCTGCTGTCAGAAAACAATGAGCTCCCTGCTTCTGCTAAGAGACTCATAGTCCAGCATCCCCAGACATCTAGGTTTTATCTTCTTCCCAAAATCCACAAAACAGGTAACCGGGTCGTCCCATAGTGTCTGCCTGCTCCTGCCCCACATCCCACATCTCTGCATTTTGGATGGCCTCATGAGACCCTTGTTGAGTCCCTGCCCTCCTATGTTAAAGACACTAACCATGCTCTCCAGTTATTTGACAGGTTCAGATTCAGTGACTCTCATCAGCTCATCTTCACCATGGACATCAAATCTCTTTACACAGTGATCCCCCATGATGATGGTCTGACAGCTTTGCAGCATTTCTTGAACAAGAGGGAAGTCCAGCAGCCACCCACACACACACTAACTCATCTGGCAGAACTGGTTCTAACACTCAATGCTTTTTCTTTTAATAACAGTTTTTTCAGCAGGTCAGTGGAGTTGCCATGGGTACCAAGATGGGTCCCAGCTTTGCTAATCTGTTTGTGGGTTGGGTGGAGGATGTTTTTCTCTCATTCACAGGACTGTGCCTGAACTCTAAACGCCACATTGATGACTGTGTGGGGGCCACCTCCTGCTCCAGGGAGACCCTCCAAGTCTTCCTTGACAAGTTCACCACGGCTCATCCTTCCCTTCAGTACACTGTTGAAGTATCCTCCTCTACACTGCCTTTCCTGGATATCCAGCTCTCAGTCCAGAACACTGGTCTGAAGACATCAGTCTATTACAAACCCATTGACTCTCACAGTTTCCTCCTCCATAGCTCCTTCCATCCTAAACATGTCAAGAATGGCCTGCCTTATTCACAGTTTCTTAGACTTGCAGGTTATGCAGTGAAGAGGATGATTTTGCTGAGCAGACCCAAATAATGCATAGTTTCTTTATCAACAGGATACCCTAAAGCACAGTGGACAGAGCACTCTCCGGGTCAGTAACATGCCCGTAACCTTGACCCCATGGGAGGGATACTGTCACACAAGAACAACGGCAGATTCCACTAGTTCTTCCTTTCCATCAGGCACCTTCTCTTCACAGGATCATCACTAGTAACTTTCCCATTTTGCAAACTGACCCTAACCTTGGTGCTTCCTTTACAGAACCACCTATTGCCTCCTACCGCTGGCCACCTAACCTCGCCAATCTCCTGGTAAAAGCAGCCTACCACTCCTAACAGTTCTTCCCCCAGGTACCAAACCTTGCAACAGGGCTCGCTACACCTGCAAATTTATTTCCAGTGTAACTGAGATTCGGGGCCTACAGGTGTTTTCACATCACCAAGGAGTTCTCATGCACCTCCACTAATGTAGTGTACTGTATTCTTTGCAGGAGGTGTTCAGCTATTTACATCGGAGAAACTGGTAGGCGTCTTGCTGACCGTTTCAGGGAACATTACAAAGCGGTCAGGAATGGTGAAACTGCTAAACCCATTGTATCCACTTTATCTCCAGGGACCACAATGTCAATGACCTTTCTGTTTGTGTCCTTCAGCAGGGCTTCGGGATCCTAACCATAGAAAACATGGAAGCCAAGCTGATCATCCTCTTGGCTCCCAGCAGCCCTCTGGTTTAAATGATAGACTTATTTTCCACTAACATCTTTCAGCCTCCCCTTTTTTTTTTCCTAAAGTCAATTTGTTTTGTACTGATTTATTTTCATTTTCACCATATGTCTCCATTTCTGTCTCCTTCTCACACATTTGTCACCTTTCAACCTTCTTACAAGGCCTGTTAATCTGTCTCTACCTGGGAACTTCCCCAGCTCTTTCTGTCCCATTATGTTTTATCTTTCCCATCATCACCTTTTTGTTTCACAGATTCTCTCTTAATCTTACCATTTATCACTTCTTCTCTCTTTGCCTCCCCCTTCTTCTTTCTCCACATATATATCTCTCTCATTTTACCTCTCCTCTACACTAACTTGTTTTTTTTCTCTTTTAGATATTTCCTGAAGAAGACCTAAGGTCGAAACGTAGATTTTTAACTCTATTTTCTATTTTCAGCGTGCATTTAATATAACCATTTTGTTTTGCATTATAGTGAAGTGACCCACCTTGGGGACTTTAATTCACAAAACAAAACTTTTCCATCAGGGAACAAAATTTGTGAATTAAACCTCAAACAACTAATTTCCTCTCCTACCAGGACTATCTACAAAACTGGGAATAGTTCTCTGATCTACTGGGCTCTTGTGTCAAGATCAGACAGAGTAAGGGGGGATCAGATGCATTACCTGACAGCTTAAATGATCCTTGTGCTGTCTACTTCAATTGGAGTGCAAGGAAATCCACCCCCCCCCCCATAATTGAGCAGTCTTGAAGTATTAAGAATATTGATGCAACACTGCTGAAAAAGGAAGCAGTACAGACAGACTGGACATTTATGGATAGCATACTGAGGCAAATGATGCTTTGCATTTTTTGTTACTGACTTTTGTAAATTCGGTAACTATTTTGCGCGCTACGCAAAGTTGGATTGCATGATGATTATCATGAATGGTTGACCCCAGAGCTCGTTAATGAAATGGGATGAAGGATGAGGCCTGGAAACTACACAAGAAAGAACAACATCATGACTAGTTGTTGGCAGGTAAAAGGCTTAGAAATAGATGTAGGAAATTATGTCAGAATAACAAGCATTTGTCAATGCCGAACGTTCACTTGCAGGTATTTGCAGTGGTATTTGGCACTTGGACATGGCTTAAAAAAATCAGTGACAAAGAAGTACAAGCATTTGTCAATGCCGAATGTTGCTTGCTTCTATGTGCTGTTTAGGTATTTGGAAGTCATTGGAGTGCAAATATTGAAAATTCGCAAACTTCTGGCGTGCGTAAAAGGAACTGCATAGCGCCGCTTATAAAACAGTCATTTTAGAATTCTTTCCCAAATTTTCAACATAGCCATTTAAGACCTCTGCTCATGAACAGTATCACTGTGATTTTCTTAATTGTCCATACATTGATTTTGCACACCGACTGCGCCATTATGCGCTACATGAAGTGGAAACACATTTTGGGCAGGATGTGAAAAATGTCAGCTGTACTGCTCATGAGGAGGTGTGCTAAAATGGCAATGTTGAAAATCTGGAGTGGAAATATTGAAAATTCGCAAACCTACGAGCGTGCGTAGGAACTGCGCAACGCACGCTTGTAAAACAGTCATTTTTAGGAATTATTTCACCAAATTTTCAACATAGCCATTTTAAGACTCTGCTAATGAACAGTGTCAAGGTGATTTTCTTAATGTGTCCCATACATTGATTTCGCACACCGACTGCGCCACTGTGCGTTACATGGGCGGAAACACGTTTTGGGCAGGATGTGAAAAATGACAGCTATACTGCTCATAAGGAGGTGTGGTAAAATGGCAATGTTGAAAATCTGGAGTGAAAATATTGAATATTCACGAACTTACGAGCCTGCGTAGGAACTGTGCAACGCATGCTCGTTAAACAGTCATTTTTTGGAATTTTTGCACCAGATTTTCAACATGGGGTTTTTGGGACCCCTTCTCTTCAATGATGTCACTGTCATAGCATTATTCGGGCCCGAAGGGTGATTTCGTACAGTGACTGTGCAGTGACTGCGAAATCACCTTTTGGGCCTGAATAACGCCATGACAGTGACATCATTCATGAGAAGGGGTCCCAAAAACCCCATGTTGAAAATTTGGTACAAAAATTCCAAAAAATGCCTGAGATATGCAATAAAGTTGAAAAAACACTATCTAGCCCATTATAAAGCTTACCGGCATTTCCTCAGTTCGCGGTCAGCTTTGAAGAGTCTGAGCGTGTTCCCGGTCCACGAAAGATCGTCGCCGAGTTCCGAATAAGTATGGGGTGAGGGGTGTGGGGAGAATTGGGGGCGCAGTGGGTGGGTGTGGGTTGTGGGAGGGGGCCTGGGAGAAGAGCGCCGTGGGGCGTTTCAATTTACAGGTTTAAAAAACTGACGTGGGGCGTTTGCCACGCTAGAATGGAGCTCCCAGCATGGCAGAAGGATGGCTGGGGGCCGTGGAGCCAATGGGGATTGGGCACCCCGTCGGCAGATGGCGCGTGGGGACGGGACGTTTGCCACGCTGGGGTGGACTCCCAGCATGGCAGAAGGATGGCTGGGGGGCCTGGAGCCGACGGGATTGGGCACCCCTGTCAGCAGGCGACACCGGGACATTGACCACGCTGGGTGGGCTCCCAGTGTGGCAGCAAAGAGTTCGGGGGCGTGATGGCGGTGCTATGTGTGACAGCAGTGGTTTTGAAGAGACCACCGGCTGTCATACACAGCAATCACAGTCCGGTCAAGTGCAGGATCGCAATGCCTGCTCAATGGAGCAGGGATTGCAGAGGAGGGGCACACCTCCAAAGTGTCCCATTCTCCCAAGACGTTCCTTGCGCATGCGCGCAAGTGAACGTAAAAAAGAAATATTTTTCAGAAATGCAGAAAAATTACTGTTCTAATCCAAAGAATTCTTGGAAACTGTTTATAAGTTCTTAAATTTAAAAAAATGAAAACTCATACTTATTCTCCGAAAACTCTGGAAGGGCTGATAACAGACCATGCAGAAACTGCAACCTGTTTTAATAATTTCTTTGGCAATTTGAAGGAATTTCATCCCTGAAAACAAAACTGGTGATGACTTGGTATTGGTTAAATGTGCAGTAGGTCTAGAATATCTGCTCTAGCATTCTATTTTAAGTATGTAACGATTAAAGAAGTACTGCAGTATTTGCAGTAGCATCATTAGCCCGAGTAATGGGGGCATGGGGCTCCCATAGTTTATGCTGGTGCCCCCCCCAACTCTTTTCCCCCAGCCTTCTTTTTATTATAGTGCTTAACATTTTAACAGCCCTTCAGCAGCAGTGCCAGTGCAGCCCTGACTGAGCCAGCCCACCAGTACAGCACTACTTAGAAACATAGAAACATTGAAACATAGAATGTGACGGCAGATAAGGACCACTTGGCCCACCTAGTCTGCCCATTTTCCTACCTAACAGATAAGCTGCAGATCCTAGTTAACCAACAGCTTACTTCCTCCTACCCCCAACTAGGACTGCCTTATGTCTGTCCCATGCATTCTTGAATTCCCCCACTGTTCTTGACTCCATGACCTCCTCAGGGAGGCTGTTCCATGCATCCACAACCCTCTCCGTGAAAAAATACTTCCTCACATTACCTCTGAGCCGTCCCCCCTCTATCTTCAAATTGTGCCCCCTTGTTCTTGCACATCTCTTTTTCTGAAAGATGCTACCCTCTTAGACTTTGTTGATTCCCTTGAGGTACTTGAACATTTCTATCATGTCACCTCTCTCCCTTCTTTCCTCAAGGGTATACATATTAAGCTCCTTTAGTCTTTCTTCGTATGTCTTCCAGTGCAGACCCTGCACCATTTTCGTTGCCCTCCTCTGGACAGCCTCCACTCTGTCTATGTATTTGTGGAGATGGGGTCTCCAGAACTGCACACAGTGCTCCAGATGGGGTCTCACCAACTGTCTGTACAGAGGGATAAAAACTTCCTGTTTTCTACTATTGATGCCTCTCCCCCTATGCATCCCAGTATCCCCTCAGACTTCCTTACTGCCTTCTCACATTGCTTGTACACCTTTAGGTCATCTGATATAATTACCCCCAGGCCCCTTTCCATTTTTACTGTTGTCAGTATCTCACCCGCCATTGTGTACTCTTCCCCTGGGTTTTTGTTTTCCAGGTGCATTACCTTGCACTTCTTTGCATTGAATCTGAGCTGCCATACATCTGACCCTTCCTCCAACCTTGCCAAGTCCCTTCTCATCCTTTCTCCTCCATCTTGTGTATCAACCCTGTTGCAGATCTTTGTGTCGTCGGCAAAGAGACATACTTTTCCTTCCAGTTCCTCTGCAATGTCACTTATAAAGACATTAAAAAAGACCAGTCCTAGTACTGAACCCTGTGGTACCCCGCTAGTAACCCTCCTTTCTTCACTGTGGACTCCATTTACTACTACCCTTTGCGTCCTGTTGTCTAGCCAATGTTTTATCCAGGCTACTAACTTGGGACCCACTCCAAGGCTGGCTAACTTGTGTATTAATCTTTTGTGTGGGACTGTATCAAATGCCTTGCTAAAATCTAGGTAGGCCATGTCCACAGCCCCTCCCTGGTCTACTACTTTGGTCACCCAGCCAAAGAAATCTATTAGATTCGTCTGACATGGCCTACCCATTGTGAATCCATACTGCCTTGGGTCCTGTGCCCCACTGGCCTCTAGGTACTCAACAATTCTTTCCTTCTGAAGTGATTCCATCATTTTCCCTACCACTACAGCCTCTGCTCAGCCACTGGGTCCACCCCCTCCTACCTTGGCAGCCAGGTCTTGATTTTGCCGAGAGGTGAGCCCCAGAAGAGATCCCTGCCTCTGCTACTGATTGTTCTGCACTCTCTCTGGGTGGGATCATGTGGTTTGATCACATGTGGCAGAGGAGGATCGACAACAGTAATCATGTGGGGGCTGGGGTCCAGGAGCTGCTGCCCTGCAGCTTGGATGTAGTCCGCTTGAAGAATCCTGACCTGTTCCAATTAGGTGCGGCCATGTTGGTGGGCAAAGTCTTTTGATTGGAGCAGGCGTGGGGCAGAAGGTGGAACTGAATGACTTCTTTATGCTCTGCTGAGCGTGATCATCATTTTGTTCAGCAGTCATCTGTGCAGCAATTAGTGAGTGAGAACTGAACAGCGGAGCGAGCTAACATGTTTTCTGTTGGGACATAGGAGAGAAATGACTATGAGCCATATAGGTTGCTTAGCCGGTCTTCTCCTTCTTCTTGTGTTCCGTTTCCATCTAAAAAATTTTATTTCAAGTGAACTTACTGTCCAGCTGAGAAACAAAGTCAAAGTTCTTAAGGAAAACACATCTGATCATCATCTGGCTGAATAATAAGGAAGGAAGCAGGAGAGGGGAGAGGGAGTCACTCGGTAGCTGGTGAGAGGAGGAGAGAGGGCTGGAGACTGGGAAGACTCATCAGATCAGCAGGAGTTGCCGAACCGCTGTTGAGCAGCCGGCAGCAGTTACTGTGTAGTTGTGTACTGCTTGCTTCCATGTAACTTACCTTTTATTCAAGATCTGTGGGGAAAAAACACATTACAAATATTGGTGGTGAGGTGAATCTACCTGGATAGAGTGAGCCAGAAGAGCTGCAGTGCTTTAGTGGCTAGGAGGAAGTGGCACATAGTGCAGCAACAGTAGCTGAGTAGCCTGCTGCACTACCTTGCAGGACACAGTTTAAGATCCCCCCCCCCCAAAATAGATATAAATATAACTACTAAGAGAGAGAGGAAGTTCAGCTCAGAGGAAAGAGAAGTTATAGACACAGATTGATACAGGGAGGGAGTCAGCAGGTGCCCGGAGTTGAGCAGCCTGCCCTGCACTACTGTGTTCACTGTATTGTGTAAGAAGAAAAAAAACTGTACAAAACAAAACATAAATAAAAAAAAAGATCTGAATAATATAGAGGAGGCAGAGAGACAAATTGGCTCAGGATGTATGAGTGCAACAGCAGTAGCAGCTGAGTTGCTTGCCCTGAAGAGCTGCTGCTGCTGCTGTGGTGTATTTTTTTCTTTTAATTCCTTGCTCATCAATTACTATTGCATACAACCTTGGTGTAGCCCCCCCCAAAATTAGTTGATTTCCTACAGCCTTGGAATATAATCCCAGAAAAAAGTAAACAGGCAGGGTTTGTTGTTTGCCCACCACTGTCAGTACATTATTTGATTGCCCACGGTCTTGGGGTATATAGCCCCAGAAAAAAAAGGCAGGGGTTTTTGATTTGCCTACTACTGTCACAAATTACTCAGTTGCTTACAGCCTTGGGATATAACCCCAGGAAAAAACAGACAAAGATTGAGACAAACAACTACTTCACTGGGCAAGTCATGTTCTGTATTGCAGGGTGTTCAGCTACTAACTTCCTGTGGTTGTCTTGATGCAGATTACACATAGCTTGTTTCTAAAGTTTACCCTTTGCCACATATTCTTCTTTCTTCTGGATTTCTTCCAGTGGGCAAATCCCCCCAGTGTCCCACCCTTCATACCCCATTTGGTTTTGAATAAAAAAGGAAAGATAATCATTTGACTGTTTTCCTTCTGTCTTTGTGTGCAGACAATTCTGAGACTAAGGCAGTAAGTATGTTCCCTGGTTCAACTCTATCACCTGCTGTGTATCTCAGGTTTTCAGCTACGAACTCCATGTGCTTGTCTTGCTGCAGATTTCATAGCACATGCTTATAAAATGCACCATTTGTCACTAAATTCTTCAACATTTTTTCCAGGGGTCAATCCCCCCATCTCATTCTCAGGCACCATTTACCATCTAGCTTGGGGGAAAAAGGAAACGTGTTAATATTTGTGTTTGTGAGCACTTGGCTCTAAGACTAAGGCAGTACACCAGGTATATTCCAGTCCCCTGGTTCAAGTCACCTGCAGTGTATTTCAGGATTTCAGCTACAAAATCCCTATGCTTGTCTTGCTGGAGATGCTTCTAAAATGCACCATTTGGCACTAAATTCTTCAAATTTTTTTATGTGGGCCAATTCTCTCCAGACCCCCCTTTTTGGCTGAAGTCACTGATGGGGGCATATGCCCCCCACACACACTTTTACAACTCTGCTGATGCCCCTGAGTTTTTGACTGAAATGATTATAAAAACAAAAGTTGGGGTGATGGTATAGATATTTATCTAATAAAAGTTACCGAAGAGGAAGCAGCACTTAAATGATGTAGTTGTTTAAACTTATCATTGAGTACAGGTATGATGCCAGCAGATTTGAAGCAGGTGACTGTGGTCCAGCTTTTCAAGCCTGGTGATACTGCAGCATTAGGAGATTATTGCCCACTTTCCTTATTGTCACTTTTTTCAAAAATATTAGAGAATCTTGTTTCTGATCAGATAACTACTCCCCTGTGAAAATATGATATGTTAGCACCCTTTCAGAATGGTTGTAGATCCCGCCACAACTGCACGGTTGAATTTTAACGATCATATATACACTGCACTGGACATGGGTAAAGCTGCTGCAGCTCTATTCTGAGATTTTACCAAAGCATTGGTTGACCATGGTTGCAGCAAGCCTAACTGTGGAACCTTGGCATATCAAATAACACTAACTTTTTTTTCCCTTCGTTATCTTGAAGACAGAATGCAGAGAACTAGATTCAAAAATGTTTACTTGGCATTTGTTATGACTGACCTAAGTGTCCCTCATGGGTTAATCTTAGTTACACTACTGTTCATTTTATATATAAATAATTTACTGGAAGCTTGTCAGTCAGTTAACAGAGTTACTATATATGTAAATGATGCTGTTATACTCTCCAGGACTGGAAATATGGGCCTTTAGAAAAATGGGATACAGCAAGATTGTCTATGTGTCCCTACATGGTTGTTGGATAATACATTAGCGCTGAATATGAAGAAATAAGTCAATGCTTTTCTGCAGTGCCAGGAAACCAGACAGGATTTCTTACCCCCTGTAGATCAGAACACTGAATCATGAAGTCATTGAAAATGTTGCAAATGGTAATATTTGGGTTTAACCTTAGCTGGTGCTCTGTCTTTTGCAGCATGTCTAGATTTGTTGGTAAAGACTGTTCACTTTGTTTAGGTCGATTGTATTGAATTCAGAGAAATATAACAAGTGAGATAAGGAAGTTAGCCACCCAGAGTTTTCCTGTCTCTTTGATTGACTCTGGCTAAGCTATCTATTCGGCTGCAAATGGCACATCACTATCTGCAGTCAGGGTATTACTCAATTACATTTGCTGCTCTATATTACCATTTAATAAGCCAGCCCACCTGTGAATTGTCTAGAAATCTAAATTGGTTTTCCTTGGAATATAATATAAAATATTTTACAGGTACGACTATTCTTATCCTTGATTAAGATAAGCAGGTTCTGGTATTACGCAACGTGTTTAACTTTTCATCTTTCACTCATTGTACCAGACCCAATGTTCTTGCTATCTTTAAATTCCCCTTGACAAAAACTGTACCGTGCCATGTCAGATGTCATTTGAATTGGTAGCTGCTAAACTTTGGAATGTGTTGGTCCCAGCTTTGCATAAGTGTGAGGCTTTCTTTTAAACAATGTTTGAGACGCTATTTGTTAGATTAAGACTCCTATAAATGTGATTTATAATGTTGTTTGTTTATACTGTATGACTGTTGTTTTTACTGTTTCAGGTCATCCTTGAAAATTAACAGTAGTTATTTTTGGATAAACCTGGTACGTAAATAAATCCATTCATCCATCCCTCCATCCATCCATCAGTAAATACATACATACATGGGGAAATGAAAAGAAAAAGGACTGAGCTGCCTTAATGTATCACCCCTAATGAGAAGGAGGAGGAGGAGGATGGTGGTGATAATGATGAATCAGTATCTGCCTGCACATAGAGCAATCAAATACCATCACTTTACTCTTGTTCCTAAGAACAGGTCATACTGTGCTCAGGCTGATCTTAGTATTATTATTTTCATGTGTATACTGTCTTTGAAATCCTGACCTTCTCTGACCAAATCATTCTTGAAAAATAAGGCAACCTTGTTAGATAGAACAGAGACTATAAAACGAGAGTTATGCAATGTGGCAAGAACATACATTTTCTTATTAAATAGTATCAAAATGCTTGTAAATTTCTTCCATTAAAAATTTGTATCTTTTTTGGTGGTATTCTTCCACTTAGCACAACATAATCATAGGGATAACCTGACTCAGAGTACCCACTTCAGCACTCAGCTCTCTGGCTGTATGCTCAAATGGACATAGCACAACTGCAACTGACTATGCTAGGGTACCCCGCTGTATGATGGTGCAAAGATCCACAGCAGCAGTGCACAACTGTAGTGAAAACTTTGACATATACTCTTTTATTCTATTTTAGATTGCCCTATTTTCTCCTGACTTGTATGATACCATTTCCCCCCATTTTGAATCTTCTTTAACATTTTATTTTCCTGTTGAAATAATAAAAGGAACACTGCTTTTGATATGGTTCAGACCAAGTTTTTGATCAGTATTCTCTGTTGTTTTTAAACACCTATTGTTTGAGATCACTTTTCTTCTGACTACCAACATGTGGAAAATACTGCTTCCTGACCTTATAGGACAACAGGTGTAAAAAACATAGTAGAGCAGGGGTGTCCAACCTGTAGCTCGTGAGCCACATGTTACTCTCGAAGCAGTTTGCTGTGGCTCTTGAGGGGTTTGTCAATTACACATCAGAGTGCTGAACAAGCTACAGTACTTTTACTAGCAAACAAGCAAATCTAAAGCTCCAGAGCTGCTCTGAATAATTATTTTAAAATTACAACTCTTTTTTAAAAATACTGTAACTTAATAAAATACGATTATTGACTATTTACTATGACTATGTTCTTATTTTAACTCATAAATATGGGTATGGAAAGTGTCACACATTGGGTATGGTACAGGCCACACATTGTTGTGGCTCACATCTTACTCAGAAATTTAAATGTGGCTCATGACCCTGAAAAGGCTCGACAACCCTGCAGTAGAGAATACAGATGAAAACCTGGTTTTATTTTTTTATCTGAGAAAAGTGTTGAAGCAGACTTTAAGCAGGGAACAAGGGTATCATGCAAGTCAGGAGATAAGGGGAACTCTACAATAAAAAAAAGTATAGGTCACAATGTTCACTGCTAGCATGCACTGCTACGGTACATGTTTTGTAAGTTACATGTGGCCACCAATGTTGTACTCAGCAGCCATTGCAGGAAGGGCCATTTTCTGTTCTTCCAGACTCCCTGACCTATAAAATGTTGAGTTCCACCAGACTACAACTTTTTGATCAAGTACCCTTGTGGAATATTCTTTTTTATTTGAAATATACAAACATACGAATGTGCCAGCAGAAACAGACCACCCGGTCTATCTAAGTCTACTCGAGTGTGTAGCTAGCACCCCTAGTTTGCAGCTGCCCTACCCCCTCCCCTTTGTCATTCCACTGCCACCCCCCACCTTCCCCACCCTCACTCTCCCCTGTTCCCTGTCCCATACCCTTTTAAAGCTGTTCACAGATTTACATGATACCACCCATTCTGGTAGGGCATTCCATTTTGCTACCACCCTGTCTGTGATAGTGTCTCCTCATATCCTTCCTAAATCTTCTCTCCTCTATTCTTAGCCCATGCCCCCTGGTGACCCTCACCCTCCTTAAATTAAAGACCCCATCTGCCCCATCCTTATTGATTCCCATCAGATACTTGAATGTCTCTGTCATGTCCCCCTGTCCCTTTTATCCTCCAGGGTGTACATATTCAGGTCTCCCAGCCTGCTCTCGTAGTCTCTCCCCTCCATTTCACATATCATCTTTGTTGCCCTCCTCTGCACCCCCTCCAGTAGCCTGATATCACGCTTTAGGTATGGCCTCCAAAACTGCACACAATACTCTTAAGTGCGGCCTTACCAGCGACCTGTAGAGAGGCAAGATCACCTCTCTTTGCCTGGACAAAACCCCCCTCGCTATGCACCCCAGCATTTTGTTCACTTTTGCAGCTGCTCTCCTGCACTGGGCAGTGTTGTTCATGGTCCCTGTTATCATTACCACTAGGTCCTTCTCCTCCTCCTCAGTGATCCCCAGCTTAACCCCTCCCAGACAGTATTCTGTCTCCTTGGGTTCTTCATCCTAAAGTGCATAACCTTACACTTCTTTGCATTGAACCTCAGCTGCCACCTCTCTGACCACTCATCTGGCTTGCTTAGGCCCCCCTGCATCTGCTTCCATCCCTCCTCTCCATCCACCACTGCTCCGATTTTGGTGTCATCAGTAAACAGACTTATCTTGCTCACCACCCCATGTACAGTGTCTGATATGAAGAGCCCAAACAATACTGGCCCCAACACAGAGTCCTGTGGCACTCCACTCGTCACTGGCCTTGGAGTTGAGAGCTCACCTCTCATCACCACCTGTTGTAGCCTCCCACTCAGCCAGTTTGTAAGGCAGTTCATAATTTTTACCCCTACCCCGACACCAGTTAGCTTCTCCCCAAGCCATCCATGAGGCACAGAATCGAAGGCCTTGCTGAAGTCCAAATAAAGAACATCCACCGCATGACCCTTATCCAGCTCACCTGTCACCCAGTCATACTATTGTATCAGGTTGGTTTGACAAGACTTCCCCGAAATGAACCCATGCTGCCTCACATCCTGGAGGTGATTGTCCTTCAGGTACAACACCAGTATTTCCTTTAGTATTATTTCAAAGAGTTTGCACGCTATGGAGGTGAGACTTACTTGGTGATAATTACCCGGTTCATCCCTTGGTCCGCTCTTGTGTAATGGCACTATATGTGCCATCCTCCAGTCCAGTGGTACACATCCCGACTCCAGTGAGGTGCTGTACAGATCCACCAGTGGCTCCACCAACACCTCCGCCATCTCCCTCTCCACCCTGGGGTGGATTTCATCCAGCCCTGGTGCCTTGTCTACCTTCAGTGCCCTCAGTCCCTCTAGGACTCTACTGGCCTCAATTCTTCCATCTGTTGCCTCCTGTCCCCACCCTCCCAGCCCATGGTGGTAGCAGTTCCACTATTTTCTTCCATGAACACTGAGCAAAGGTATTCATTCCATGTTTCTGCCTGCTCTTCACCCTTTTCCGTCCACTCCCCACCCCTTTTAATCCTCACCATTGTCTCCTTGCACTTCCTTTTCTCCCTGATGTATCTGAAAAAATCTTTCTCTCCCCCCGTTAATTCCCTGCACTAATCTCAGCTCTCTCTGGGCCTTAGCTTCTCTTACTTTTCTGGTCACCTCCCTGGACCATCTTGCATACTTCTCCCTGTCCACTTCCTTCCCCATCCTCCTATACCTCCGGTGTGCCTCTCATTTTGATCTCACCACCTCCACTACCTCACTGTTCAACTAGCATGGTTTTCTTGCTCTGCTCCTCTTACTCTGTGTCTTAGTGCAGGCTTCTGTTGCATCTGTAATTCCCCATTTAATAATATCCCATTTCTGCTCTGCATCCATCTCCTGCCTTATGCCCTCCAGTTTCCCTTTCAGTACTTCCTGCATCCTCCCAAAGTCTGCCCCCCAGAAGTTTACCACCCGAGTAAAAGATTTCTCTGGCTCCCCACACATCATGACATTAAACCACACCGTTTGGTGATCATTGTCGGCTAGTGGGTCCTCCACCTTTATTTGCCTTACCGCCTCCCCTTCAACAACACCAGATCTAAAATGTTTTTTAACCTAGTAGGTACACTAACCAACTTTGTCAGGAGACACTCCTGGATCACATCCAGAAACACTTGCTCCCTAGCACTGGAGTGGACTGGAATGCTCCAGTCAACCCCCGGCAAGTTGAAATCCCCCACGATGAACACCTTCCCTTTTCTACATGCCTTTCTAATTTGTCCTGTTAATTCCCTGTCAAGCTCCTCAGACTGGGACGGTAGCCTGTATACCACCCCAAACCTCAGTTTCCTACCCCTTGAGTCTAGGAGCTGCAGCCAGATTGCCTCTGTTCTCCTTTCTTCCCCCTCGTCCCTTGTGCATTTGATCCCGTTCCTCACACAGACTGCCACCCCACCGCCCCTCCCATCCTTACAGTCCTTCCTGTATACTTTGTATCCTGGCATTGCCAGATCCCAGTCCCAGTGCTCAGTTGCCCACATTTCTGTGACAGGTGCAATATCCACCCCCCACACTGCTAAGAGTGCCTGTAGCTCAGCCGATTTGTTGCCTAAGCTTCTTGCATTCAGCGAGATCACTCTCCATCCTGCCCCCTTCCCTTCATTTGCCCCCATTTCCTTCCTTCTACTCCCTCCTTTTTCAGCCACCCCGAGTCCTTCCCTGCTAGCCTGGTGGGTAGGCTGTGACTCCACTCTATCGGATTTCTGCCTACCTGCTGTCCACTTGCCACCCCCCATCTTGTTTAAATCCACCTTTGTCACAATATACCTCCCCAGTCTTTGCTTTAATACCTCCTTCCCCTCACCAATCAGGTGCAGCCTATCCCTTGGAAACAGATTGTTATTATCCCAGGTACTGCCCCAGACGCCCCAACCCCAAATCCCTTAGTTTGACGCCATTCTACCAACCATGTGTTCAACACCCTAATCCTCTCCTTTCTCACAGTGCTTGCGCAGGGTACTGGGAGTACCTTGGAGAATGCCACAGACTCCTCAGTCTCCTCACACAACCTTCCCAAACTTTCTTAGGTACTGTTTCATTTTACTAAATGATAGAAATAACAACAGACTATTTCAAGCTACAGTAAGTATATTAGAAGTCAATCTAAGATTACTGCCCTCTAGGGTTTTGTGCAAAACATGGCTTACAGTGTGTGCAGAAGAGGGGTATAGCCGACACATATGCCTCTAACATAAAAGAATTTAGTTTGTTCATAGATATCCATTTATTCATCATGGCATTTATAATCTGTGCACCACTGGCATCATTATCCACTCCCTCAGACACTGCAGATGCAAAAGAACAATTTTTGTTCAAAACTCTCAAACACCTTCAGTGCCAGAATCTGGGTCCCAATAGTCAAAATGTGTATGGTGGAACAAAATCAGGGTGCAACCAGCTCTTCACTATGTCACCAAAAATATTAAAAATGCACAAAGTATGCTTGCTGCTACAGTGACAGTGTCCCTCAGCACACAATGTAAATGAGCCAATTCTGGGGTTAGTGTGTTCACTTTAGGTGTATGCCTACAAACATTGGATTGTGACAGGCAAGGGGTGGTCAGGCCATCACGCCATGTCAGTCACTGGTGCTTCTGCCATGGAATGAACCTCAGTCCAGTGGTGCTACTATCATATCTATTGCTCCAGTTCCCTCTCCACATACCTTTTACTCACTTCTGGGATTTCTGTCATGTGCCCTGATGACATCTTCTTTGTTCTCACTGATGGCCAAGTGTTCCCCACAGTGCACACTGACTGTTTCTGCAGTCTTTGGTGTCCATTGGTTTCCCCTCCCTAGCACAGTAGTGTGGTGATCTACCCTCCCCTCCAGCCTGTGTCAGCACCATGGCATGGAACCGAATGTGGGCATGTGTCCCTGTCCTTCATGGGTACACTGGCACCATGACTGGATGTAGGGTGGTACCATCACCCACTGCAGCCATGTGCTTCTCTAGTGGTAGAAGCTGCAATACAGACCCTCACCACTGACAGCTACAACATAACATGGATAGGCTAGTCTTCAGATTAAACAGGCAAACTTGTCAGTGTCAATGGCAGCGTGACAGAAAGGAGAACCCTGAAGCACCCTGGCTCCTGACAGTGTAGGCCTCTACTGCACCTGAAGTTTATGCATAGCTCTTGATGCAGCCCTGCCTATGGGGCACCCTCACCCTCCACCCCACAGTCTGTGCCACAGTGCTCTCTGCCCCCTTCCCTCCCCCCCCCAAAAAAAATAACATACATGACACAGGGGAGTACATTCACCATAACGGCATGTATTAGGAAAACAGAAGACAAGTACACAGCAACTATACACTTGCAAAAGGTACTGCAGTATCTCAACAATAACAGGTGGTCACCCTTCCAGTAATATTAGTATCTTGAATGTCCAGAATGCCTGGGTGTTACTCCACACCCCACAGCATTGACTCCTGGTGTTTGCCATACCCTGTGGTGCTTCACAGCCAGGCACCAGAGGTATATCCATGCAGTCCAGTTACCAGTCCGGTTACCATACACTCCTGTTGGCTCAGTGGGGGATTTCTTTGCTACAGCACCCTCTGGAGAAAGTCCAGGCTGGGGGTTTCTTACTCGCACTCCTGTTTGCCTGTCCTGTTCTGGCTGCATCCACACTGTCCTTGTCATCTTTGCCCATGTCCAGCAGGGTCCAGTCATCCACATCCCTGTCCAGAGATGGGTTGTACAATATTGGGGGCACCACTGGTACTGTGGTCTTCCTCTCCACATTATGAGGGTCCTTATGGGCTCCTGCAACCCCTGAAATGAGATACAAAGAGGCAATCAGGCATGGAGTGATATGTGAGTGACATGTACGTAATGGCAGAGGAGGACATACCACCAAATGGACCATGTTACTCACCCAGACAGGCTTCATGAGCTGCCAGTACTGACCACATTGATCCCTGTACCCATTTCTCCCCAGGGTGAGGGCCCATGGAACATACAAGGGGGGAAGCATGGGCAATGACTTTAGGCATGTCAGCCTTGTCAATGGCATCCTGCCAGGGGCTCATCTGCATGGATAGTGGTGTACTGTACATATGGATATCCCCCATACCAATGTGACATCACACCCACTGAGCATGTCCACACCTATCACATAGTAATTGGGTCATTTAGATGATACTTTAAGGGCCCATAGATGGCAGGTCAGATGCATGTTTGTTGGTACACGGGGAAGGTCCATGGCTGACGGAATGGTGCAGCAATGTGCTCTGGCATCCTGATGAACATTGTGCTCCTGTATGTGTACCACAAGAAGGGTATGTGCAAATGCTAGGCACACCACCAAAGGATATACTGGCCATGGACAGACACATCAACATTGACAGAGCTACAGTTCATCAGCAGGTGCCACTCTGATATGGACACCATGGGGAGCTGTTAGGGCCACATTTGCAAATAAGGACTCACTGCAATCATGTCCTGGCATACTATGGGATTGGCACCTTTTAATTCATGACTGGGGCTATGGCTTGCATGAGAC
The DNA here is from genome assembly GCA_016271365.2 of Neoceratodus forsteri. Taxonomy (NCBI): domain Eukaryota; kingdom Metazoa; phylum Chordata; order Ceratodontiformes; family Ceratodontidae; genus Neoceratodus; species Neoceratodus forsteri. The sequence goes on from CM028133.1 coordinate 670,707,892, forward strand.
AGTCATCCATCAGCAGGTGCCTCTGGCAGGTGCTGGATGCACTACTGACACACCATGGTGACCATATATGCATCTCACATACAGGACAAGACCTGTGCAATACCAAGTCAGCATTCTATGTCATGTACAGCATGCCCAATACCATTGGTCCCATCGATTGCACTCATTGGCCTATTCCAGACAGAGGAGACAAACAGAAACTGCAAGACATACCACAACGCGAGCATACAGGCCATTTGCGATGCTGCAGGCAAAATTACACATGTTTGTGCCAGAAACCTGGGCTCAATGCCTGAGTCCTGCATACTGGAGAACTCAGGATTGTGGGCACTGCTGCAGGCTGTGTCAGCCAGCCAGCCAGGGGTGGCTCATTGGTAGGTATATCTGCAGGGTAGCATCAGGGGGGATATGCCTATGCACACAGTAACTATTCTCCTCCTCCACAGGGGACAGTTGATGCCCATCATGCATGTTCCTGATGACACCATTCCCACAGCCAGAGACTGAGGTGGTGCAGTGGTAGAATTAGGCACATCACTGGATAAGGGGTGTCATCAAGAGGGTGTTCATCCTGCTGAATATGCACTTCAGGTGTCTGGACAGGATGGGGGAACCTCCATCTCATGCCCAGCAAAGTGTGCAAAGTGTTCATGGTCTGCTGCACGCTACACAACATATCTATTCCGAAGCCCCTACTGTACTTGTGCTTGAGGGCATGGACTCACCTCCTGATGGTCATACTGGTGATGGTGAGGACATGGCTGGTTATGGTGGAGGACATGCAGGGGGCATGGCCCAGGGTACCATGCTGGGTGTGCATGCAGGGCCTGGGTGATGCAGAACTATTTCACTCACTGATAGGAATGATGCCTAAAGATGCTGGGTGATGGGTGTGATGATCTGTGATACTATGGTGAGCATACCTGTACATTAGCTGCTTGCCAAAATGTGTGCTGTGTATCCTGCTGTGAGTGCCTAGTGGCACAGGAACCCTTACCACTGTGCATCTTTATGTAGGCAGGCACTGTGCCTCCTGCCACCCTGTGACTTTGCCTTCTGCTTCCCCCATGGCCAGGTCAGGCTGCCTGGCTCGGTCTTATCCATGGGTGTGTGTTGTGTTAGGCTCACCTGTGGATGCAGACTCTGGGCTGAGCTCACTCATGGGTGCAGGCTCTGGGTCAAGCTCACCCATGGGTGCTGGCACTGGGTCAAGCTCACCCATGGGTGGGGGCTCCAGGTCTGTCTTGCCCAATAAAACCTCCTCGCCAGGCACCTGCCCTGCTGGTGGTGGAGATGCTGGTGGAATGGATGGCTGCTAGGTCACCCTGCATGCCCACTGGTCCATGTGAGTTTCTGTCCCTGTCAGGTGACCAGACCTGGCCACACACCTGCTGTGCACCATATTTCAGTGAGGGTTGACCCACATGGCAGTCCACTGGTCTCACGGTAACTGCTGGTGTCCCCTGTTTATCAGCTTCTGCATCTGGCTGCAGTGGAGACCGTGAGACAGGTTGTGTCATAGAGCAGCACTTGGCTTGTGTTTCAGGTCGGTGCACAGTCCATGCTCTGTGCCATGCTGTGGGAAGGATCAGTGTCCCCCTGTGTCCACCACAACTGGCCAGCCTGGGTCTGGGGTGCCCTCATTGTTCTGGGTGTTCTGTATCTCCAGGGTGTCCTGGGTGTCTAGGGTCTCAAAGACAACCAGCTACATGCTGGGTGTGGTACCTGTTGGGGGAGAAGTAGGTTTGTGTTAGGCATGCTGTGTGCCCTTGTTTACAGTGCACCCCACCTCCTATGGCCCTGTATGTCAGGAGTGGTGCTCCCCCCGTGTGTGTGCACACTGCTGCCTGAGTAGGGGCCCTCAGTCTGGGTGTGTTTGTCATTCTTGTTCTCCACTTTCACATACATGCCAGCTATGATGCTGGCAACACCGTCTGTACCCATGTCACCACTATATGTGGGAGGGTGTGTGGCCTCTGCCATGTCTGGTGTAGGGGTTGCCAGCCTGTCTCATATAGGGGAACATAGAGTGCATCGGATTAGTTGTGGCTGGAGGCCATGCCACACCCAGCTGGGGGGGGGGGAGGCCTCACTCACTCTCCAGCATGTCATATCCATTGTCCTCCCCTCTGACACCCTGCTGGCTAATGGTGTTGGACATGATGCTTTCCATCTCTGTGAGCTTTGGGTCCCCTGCAGTGCTTCCAGGCCTGTTGCCAGCTGTTCCCACTGTCATTGTGCCATTTTCCTCTTCACCATCAAAGCATGTCATACCGTTTGTGCTTGAGTGCCCTGATCATCGGTGTCATGTTGTCCCTAGGGTGGTGGGATGCTGGGAGTAGGTGTGTCCTTCATGCTGCAGAACCTGTGGAGTAGGCTCTGAGAGCAGGGCTGTGTTTGGCCTTTTTTACATCTATGTAAGGTATGACACCGTTGTCTTAAGTCTTATTTTACATCTTCGGATTTCTTTCGAACACAGCCTTACCGGACCAGCTTGTGGCACAGTGTTTTCCTCAACTCCAGCTGTGACCGCTGTCTAATCCGTCTAACCCCAAGTTTACGGTGGCAAATCTCTGCCCCCCCTCCTTTTTGGGGGGGTGTATAGGGCAGAGGGACTGTTGGAGGTTGGGAGTTGGAGTTCTTAGCGGTAAATCCTGCTGAGGGTAATTGCAACTGGGCCGGATAGTTGGGAGAGCAAGCGCTTGTCACTTTGATTTATGAGTTTATGAATTTCATCGAATTCTGATGAAATTTGGGTTTTCTCCCTACTCTTATTGAAGCACTTTCTTATCCTCTTTTTGTTTGTGATTTGCTCTGTGTGCTTTTGTACGGCTGCGTGCTTTTGTATGCTTTTATGTGGAATTTTTGCACTGTGTGACTTTTGTGATATGTGGCACAGCCATTTCAATAATATACTGATTGAACCTGTTTGTATTTTCTTAAACTTTTAAATCAAAAAAAAAAAAAAAAAAGACCAGTCGTGCGATTATTTTATATTCCATCTGTCCTATGTCACTTCTAGTTTACAGTCATTTTCTGTAGTTTTGTGCAGAGCCTCATTAAGTGCTACCTTGATATCCTGCATTTTTGTTGTGCATTGCGCATTTTGCATCATATGCTTTGAACTGCAGAAGTACCGTGGGGTTCTGAGTTGGAGATTTGGACACTTATTTCTAAAACTTTTATACACATTTGCATCCCACACTGTGTTTAATATTGTGTTTTTTGGGGGAAACGCCTTTTGGTTTGTGCCGTTGAATTGCTTTTGGATATTTAGCCTGATTGGGTTTTTTACTCGATCTTTTTGATTTATGTCCACATAACCACGTTCGGGAAACATTGTGGCTGTCAGGATTTGTTCAGGGTACTCTACACCCGTTCCCATATAAGTGCTTGTGTTTTGAACACTTCATTTCTTAGTTCTGTGGAGGCATTATTAGCTTTAATACCAATACCTTGAGTTAAATCACGGCAGTCCTCTCAGAATAACCAGCAACCAAGCATTTAATTGCGTCTAATTGGCGAAATGAGAGTTTAGGCTCTTGGGAATGGCAATTAGTATTCATCTGCACTTAATTGGCATATTACCAGCCTCCGGTCAGGCCTAAATCCTTGTGGTCATTTCACCTAATAGATAAAGGATAATTAGTCTAAGTACATGTGGTATAAGGCACGAGGAATGTATACTGTACATCTACCGACTTAGTCGTAGCCATCTTCTTGGAGAGACAAGAAGACAAGGTCAAGCGCCCTTACTGCTTGGTTTATCTTGCTTGCAAACATAGCAGGACTATATTCAAAATGAATCTAGCATCAGACTTTTATCTCCGTGGGGTAACCACTTGATTTTATTGTGCTAAACTAGAAAGACGTCTACTAGATCTAAATTTAAACCCAACAAAATGAATAACGTGGTAAGTGCTGTTTCTTCTGAAAAGGAATGAAACTTCAGTTAGACATCTTAAAGGGGGAACTATTATTATATTGAATCTATTAAATTCATTCCTTTTATATATATTTCAAAGGTTCCCCTTCTTTTTTCTTGTCTTTTCCTATAAGATAAAAGGCAAGCAAAGCTCAGCAAAATGGGCGGACTCTTTTGGGCGACTTCATAGAACTATTTTAAAAACCAGCTGTTCTCTTGGCCTGTCATTTAACTTGTTTGGTTGCTTTGCTGGACCATGGACTAGAGGAGGTAACTGTTTTGTAACTAAATACCCCAAACCAAATCAGTAAGTATTTGGTTGTTTCTTTTAGGGTCTATTGTACAAAGTTTACTTTATAAAGGATTTACTTTAAAATAAATAAATAAATAACTACATTTTTTTAAATAAAAATACAAGACAGTGCTGAGTCTGAATGAAGAAAAGTTAAACTTAAATATATGTACATTTTATAGATAACTGAGGGTGTTGTCTTGGAGGTGTGGGTGGGTGTGGGTGTGGGTGTGGTCGGTCCCCTAGTCAATATTATTATATCCTTGTCCTTCCTTTGGTAGCTTCATGACATACTCTTGGAAGACTGCTGGAAGATGAACTATAAAAACTTTTCAACTATAAGAAGGGGCTACAGACGAGACATTTTTAACAAGGACAGAAAGGAGTTTAAATTTCACCTTGGAGGTTACTGGTCCCACTCGACTTTGTTAGCCAAGGAACTTGCGAGATTGTGGAACCTGAGGAACTTGAAATACCAGTACTTTTAATCTTTTGACAAATCTGATCATTTTGTAATAACAATTTATATTTTATGTGTTGCCTAAAGTCACTTTATTGTATTACTGATGTATTTATGTTAGACTCATACCTTTTGTATATTCTGATGTTCTTGGCTTAAGGTTCTCTTCTATCTCTTATAATTATCAATAGTTATTATTTGCTTATTGTTTTATCTGAGTGTGTGTTTGTGTGTTTTTTTGTGAACCCGTCTCCAGTGGTGGTCAGGCACTGTTTTGTACTGCTGAATTTTGGCCTAGTGATGGTCCTGAGTAGAAGTGGAAGAAACCGCACTATGGGTCCTTCAGCAGATCAGGATGATGACACTTATAAAGAAATAGGGGAATACTCACATGGAAACAAAGCAAATTCTAAGGATCATTTAAAAAAGGGGGGTCAACATAGATGGCATAAGATAAACTTTGCAGAAAGATAAAAGAATAAAGCAGGAAACAGGACAGAAACAGTTTAAAATAGCAGATTTTTTTGGAGACAAGGTCAATCCTTCTTCGAGATTGTCCACACCCGAAGCTAGTTATTCCAGGGGACAATTTCAATTATTACCCTGGATATTCAAAATTCTCATAGCTCGACTCCCTCTATTCATGCGCCAATTCAGACTGGTGTCAATGACAACACCCATGTTGTAGAAGAGGGAGATCTATCCCTAATAGCAGGGGAATAGGATATTTCAGCCTTCCATTCCAACAACCTGGGGAGCAATAGTACTGAGGAGAACTCGGAAGACTATCCTGAGGGAGTCTTCTCGGCTGATTAGACTTTTGCCCAGACACCAGATTCAACAGTTAGAAATATTCCATTTACACCCTATTCATCTCCACCTATAATGTCAAATAGAAATGTCAGAAATAGACAAAGGAAAATCAACGGGGTTTAGATCTAACTGGGAACTTAATTTCTGTAATACAGGAACTGAGTAAAACAATAGAAGGCTTAAAGAGATTAGATCTCTCTTGCTGATCGGTCTAGATGCCCCGGTCACAGTGGCCCACAGACTCCTATACAAACTAATGCTCTAATCAACAATGAAGAGCGATATGTTCCCTCGGATAATCTTGATAAAGAACATTTTACAGATAAAGAACATTTTTATTTCCTGTACAAATTTATCTAAACAAATGCTGGAGATGGTCAAAATCCCTATTATGCCAACATTGTTGTTCTTGAGAATATTGCAGCATCAAAGGAGGAAATATCTACATTAAGAACCCAACATTTTTTAGGAATAAGATGACATTAGATCAAATAAATAAGATTGATCATGAGAAACCAGAAACAAGTTCACACGCAATTTTAATACAGGGCATTTGTTCAGAAAATAAACTTGTTCAGGTGAATCTTCCATCTCCTCCTTTTGTGAAGAAAAGTCCCTCTATTCCCCACATGAGTAAGGGGTTAGGGAAATTGATTAAAGGGGCAAAGGGCAAACGTAAACATAGGAAGGTGAGAAAATTGTGCAATTATAAAAGAGAAAGCTTTCAAGGTAAAAATGGAGAAGGATGTGAATCAAATGGGGCAAATTTGGAGGAAGAAGTTTTGGGTAACTCAAATGCAGCAGAAGTTGTTGATTTGGATACTGTTGAATTAAGTTTTGGAGCTACACTTCAGGTTGGGGGGAGGTGACTATCCCAAGAATTGAATCTCACTGTCATGAAATAGGTGTCTGAAAGGAAAGAAGGCACTCCCTGGTGTGGAGGGTAAGAGTTGTAGGTGATTGTTTCTGGACAGCATATGTTTACTCCACCCACCCCAAGCACATAACTTCTTTTATATCAGGGGCTCTGACATCACTTCCTCAAAATTGCTAACATACACCTGTTCATATCCTTAAAGGTACAGCATACTGAATAGGGGTGGACACACTCACAAGCTTGCAAACTCCAAAACCATCCTAAGATGTATAGATTAAGTAAATTGATGATTAAATTGGGCTTGATGATGTGTGGAGATGTCCAATTAAATCCAGGACCTCCATTTGATATCAATAATGATTGTACTACAGAAATTTTTAAGGAGGAAGGTTTGAGGATTGTGCATATTAATATCTGTAGTTTGCTTAAAAAAATTGAAACATTGAGAGAATGGATAGAACAATATAAGCCCGATGTTGTAATAATAACTGAATCATGGTTGCATATAGGGATTCAAGATAATGATATAGTATTAGAAAAGTTCAATATGTGGAGAAAGGATAGATCTAAAAGAGGAGGTGGGGTAGTAATTTATGCTAGAGACTGGATTAATATAAAGAAAATGGATAATCTAAATAAATGGACTGGAGCAGAAGTTCTCCCACTAGAAATAAAATTTCCATATAGCAGACCTGTACTATTACTTGGTATGTATCGTCCACCAAAAAGTAAATTTGTAGTCTTTGAAGAAATGCAGGAAATCCTGAAGGACTACTTGGTTACACATGAGTTATTGGTAATTGGAGATCTAAATGTTGACTGGGGTACTATAGAAGTTCATCATGGTTTAATAGATATGGCCACTACTTTGGGATTAACTCAACTTATAACAGAGGTTACTAGACTAAATATAATTAATCCTGTAAAATCAACTATATTGGCTCTTATATTTACCACAAATCCTAAAAGTATGTGAAAAGTGGGGTTTTGCCTGACACTATGTCAGATCATCAAATGATTTTTTGTATAAGAAAACAGAAGGTAATGAGAGAATCCAAGAACACCATATTTATTAGGACTTATAAACATTTTGATTACATTGAATTTATGCAAGAATTGGAAGGGTATAATTGGAAAGAATGGAGCTGGTCCCAAATGTGGAGGATGCATGGGATATGTTTCAAAAAGAATTTTTATGTATTTGGGATAAATATGCTCCAATACAGGTTAAACGTGTTAAATCGAATAACGTACCGTGATATGGCCCCGAATTATACAAAATTAAACGAGCCAGAGATAAAGCATGGAAAAAAGCTAAACTAGTAAAGGGGAAACCAGGAGTGGACTAAATTTAGACAGCTTCGGAATGTGTATACTAAAGAGGTATGGAGGGCTAGACAAGCTTACTGTAATGATAAACTGTCTAAAGAAGTAATTGAGAATCCAAGGGCTTTTTGGAGTACCATAAATAAATTACAAAAGGACAGAAAGTGGATTACCCCATCAATTTTGATTGATGGAGTTAAGATGGACTTAGAAATGGAGTAATAAATGCATTTAATCATTTTTTTATCAGTATGGGCACAGATGTATTAAAAACTGGATTGAATATTTCAAATCAATTACCTATTATAGAAATTGAGAAGAACCAACTAGGCAAAAAAATGTACAACAGAATGAACAAATGCAGTTTATATTTACTCCAATAACTAGTAAGGAAGTTAGAGAACTGTTATTGAAAATTAATACAAGTAAATCAGAAGGTATGGATGCAATTCCAAATATTTTATTAAAGTTTGCAGCCCCTGTTATAGATCAGCCAATGGCAAATCTATTTAATATGTCTCTCACGTATGCAGAGATGCCTAAAATCTGGAAAACTGCAAGAGTTGTCCCAGTTTATAAGTCAGGATCTAGAATGTTAATTGAGAATTATAGACTGATCTCCTTATTACCAACCATGTCAAAAATTTTGGAAAAAATCGTGACAGGTCAAATACAGGTTTTTCTAAAAAGAAGTAATATACTTAATAAGTTTCAATCGGGATTTAGACTGGAACATGGAACCACTACGGCCTTGTTAAAGGTCACAGGGGACATTATAGAATGTATGGACAGGAAGATGCCAGTGGGAGGTATCTTTATTGATCTATCAAAAGCATTTGACACCTTGGACCATGGCATCCTCCTGTCCAGACTGAGAACCTGTGGTATATCCGAGATGGCAGTCAATTGGTTTAGAAGTTACCTGAAATCGAGACAACAACAGGTAACCATAAAGGACTGAACCTCAGAATTGAGGGAAACCGTCTCGGGTGTACCACAGGGATCTATACTTGGACCTATTCTGTATAATCTTTATATGAATGATTTACATCTCCCACAACAAGGGATACAGTATCATCTACATGCAGATGATATAATTATCTACGTGGCTGGACCGTCATTGGGTCCAATTCAGTCAGTATTGCAACAAGCATTCGATTACGTACAGGATTTTTTGTTGAGCTCTAAATTAGTCTTAAATGAAAAAAAGTCACAGGTTATGTTGTTTCACAAGGGTAATGGGGTTATGCCTGAACAAAGTCGACTTCAAATTGAGACTGCTACAGGGACTATTTTGGAACAAGTAGATAGTTATAAATATTTGGGGCTTTATTTGGATAGTCATCTTAAATGGGATATTCATATTGAGAGTATATTAAAAAAAGTAGGGAAATGTCTAGGATCCTTGTATAGAATTAAACGTTATATGTCCTGTGAAGTTAGACAACTTGTTGTAACTGTAATGGTATTACCCATATTGGAATATGGAAATATTGTGTATATGGGTGCCACAAAAGGGCAGCTGTCCAAATTGGATATTATGTACAATAAATTGGCGAGATTTATATTAGGAGTACCGAAAATGACACATAGATTAGAAATGTATAAGGAGTTAAATTGGGTTTCCCTAACTCAAAAGAGAATTTTAAATACAATTGTATTTTTGATAAAATGCATATTGGGGAAGGTCCCTGACTATGTTGGAGAGGGTATTAGATTAAAAACACCAATTAGGGAATTACGTTCTGCGTATAGTTTGGAATGTGTGGTACCAAGATGAAAAACTGTTTTGGGAAAAAATCATTTTGTATGCCTTGGTCCCGAATTGTGGAATAAATTACCTGGGAATTTGAGATCAGTAAATAGAGAATTTCAGATAAATCTGATAAAAGAGTGGTATATTAATCATACAAATATAGAAGGGGAACTGATTTAGTAGTGTGTGGGGAATGAGAATTAAATTTTTCTTTGTGTGTATTTTGTAAGTGTTGTCTTTGTTGATTAAGACTGTATAATGACACTTTATAAGTGTAATTTGTTAATGTTCTCTGTTTAAGTTTAGTTATGATGTAATGTGATTAATGTATTTTAATTAATTAATGTAAGAGTAACTGGTATCGAACTAATGGACCTCACTGTAAATGAGCCACGGCTCAGTGATGTTATCCACATTCATTTTTGTATGAATAAAAATGTTACCTACCTACCTAGTAAAACAAGAACAAAAAAAAAAAAAAAAGCATCTGTAACTGGAAGTGACACAGACATGTGGGGAGTGCTGCAATGCACTGGCTGTGGAGCAGCAGTCTTCTGGGAGATATTCTGGAGACTACGTTGCTGCCCTATTTGCAGGCACCTCTCTGGTCTGAGGGAGGAGGTTGTTCGTCTCCATGCTGACCTGGCAAGGATTCGGGAAAACCTGCTCCCCCACCCAGGGACCACCCAGGCCACTGCCACTACCTCAAGGGTTGCCAAGAAAGAATGGTTGGACCATGGTGGACTCAGGCAGGGTGAGAGAGGTGGAACAGAGGTGCATCCCTCCAGTTGTGCCTCTCCACAATTCATTCACCACTCTGGTGAAGCATGGTTCCTCTATGGAGACACCTGCAGTGGAGACCAAGGAGGATGCTGGGAACCTCCACAATGGAGACCCACAGGGGAAGAAAACAACTCCTGGTGGGGGACTCAATTGTTAGGGGGTAGAACTGGGGGGAGGGAGGGGTAAGGTGCCTGCCTGGCGTCAAGGCTTGGAGGGACAGGAAATGAATCCTCAGGATCGTGGGAGTAGCGGCAAGGGGGAGGGAGCTGGATGTCATTATCCACCTAGGGATGAATGACCTGGCTGAGAATGGGATCACAGCAGTGCAGCAGGAGTTTGTGGAGTTGGGGAGGGGCCTTAGACAAGTAGCACACATGGTAACTTTCTCAGAAGTGCTACCTGTCTATGGCATGGATGAGGCTAGGGTACTCCGCACCATGGGATTCAATGACTGGTTGAAAAACTGGTGCAGAGCTCAAGGATTTGGCTTCACTGGGGACTGGGGCTCCACCTGGAGGGATGCAGGCCTATACAGGCACAATGGTCTGCATCTATTCTGGAGGGGAACCAGGATCCTAGGTGATAGGTTTAAATGCTTCAATGGCAAGCATTTAAACTAGCCAAGGGGGGAGGCACTGATGAGAGGGGAAATCCTAGCCCCCCCCAAAAATTAGGGTAATTAGTGAGGTAAACACCAAGATAGAGCAGTTGATAGGGAGAAGGGCAGGGGTAAATGGAGAAAAAAGCAAAGGAAGTAGGGACAGGGATGGGGCAAAAAGAAATAAAGCCATAAAAAAATGGAGGGTAATGAGTACCAATGCCCATAATCTAGGTAAAAATCTCCCTGAAATGGTGGCCTTGATGGAAGAGGGATGCCTGGATATTGTGGCAGTCACAGAAACATGGTACATGGAGAACTATGACTGGGATGTCAACATCCCAGGGTACGCAATCTACAGGAGGGACAGGGAGGGAAGAAGAGGAGGAGTAGCTCTCTATGTAAGGGAAGGGATCAAAGCAACATAACTAAAAGGGTAAATGGGGAGGAGAGGAGGCACTGTGGGTCACTCTGGAGACTGGAAATGGCTCCACAATCTGCACAGGGGTTGTATACAGACCCCCAGCTCAGGGGGAGGGAATGGACAGGAAAATGACAGAAGGCATCCTTGGGATGGCAGAGAAAGGGGAGATATTGCTGATGGGGGACCTGAATATGCTGGATGTTGACTGGAGCATCTTTGTTGCAGCCACATCCAAGAGCAGGGCCATTCTCGGTGCCTTACAAGGCACATGCCTCAGATAGCTAGTTTTGGAACCCACTCAGGAGAGAGTAATCTTAAACCTAGTGCTCTCAAATGGGAATGGGGAGAGGATCTCTGATCTTGAAGTGGGTAGCCATCTGGGAACAAGCAACCACCAAACAGTGTGGTTCACAATAAACTTAGCTATAGAGTCAAGCCACACAAAAGTGAAGGTACTGAACCTCAGGAGGGCTGATTTTGCCAAAATGGGAGAGTGCCTCAGAAATGCACTAGCAAACAGGCAAGAAGGTGGGGTGGAACAACAATGGGGAAACATCAAAACCGCCATCACAGAGGCAATGAGCCTTTGTGTGAAGCAAATAAACAAATCAAAATGAAAGAAAAAAACACTATGGTTCTCAAAAGAAGTGGCAGGGAAGGTAAGGGAGAAAAAGACAGCATTGAGGAATTATAAGGAAACACAGAAGGAGCAGTACAGAACTGTACCAGTTAAAGCAGAAGGAAGCGGGTAAGGCAGTCAGAACAGCAAGGGTCCAAATTGAGGAAAAGATAGCCAACTCAGTTAAGAAGGGGGATAAAACCTTTTCTAGGTACATTAGGGAGCAAAGAAAGACTAAGGCAGGGATACTGAGGCTGAACAGAGGAAGGTGGTTGGGCAGAGAGTGACAGTGGAAAAATCAGAGATACTGAATGAATACCTCTGCTCAGTATTCACAATGGAAAAGCAGGGGGAAATACCTAATCCGGTCAATAGAAGCACTCTGGATAGGGAGGTTGATATTAGTCCTTTCACAGAAGAAAGGGTTCTGAAAGAACTCTTAAAACTGAAGGTGGATAAAGCAATGGGCCTGATGGGATTCACCCCAGAATTCTAAAAGAACTAAGGGAAGAACTAGTAACACCACTGACTACCCTTTTTAATAAATCATGGGAGGATGGGGTGGTACCTGAGGACTGGAGGAGGGCGGATGCGATTTTTCCTTCACAAAAGTGGGAGCAAAACAGAGGCAGGAAATTACAGACCTGTCAGTTTGATCTCAGTGGTAGAGAAAATGATGGAATCTCTCAAGAATTGTTGAGTACCTAGAGGCCAGTGGGGCACAGGACCCAAGGCAGCATGGATTCACAGCAGGAAGGCCATGTCAGACAAATCTAATTGATTTCTTTGACTGGGTGACCAAAGCAGTAGCAGGGATGGGCTGGGACATGGCCTACCTAGACTTTAGCAAGGCATTTGACACAGTCAAAGATTAATAAACAAATTAGCCAGCCTGGGAGTGGGTCCCAGGGTGGTAGCGTGGGTAAAACTCTGGTTGGACAATGGGACACAGTGGGTAATAGTAAATGGAGTCCACAGTGAAGGAAGGAGGGTTGCTAGTAGGGTACCGCAGGGTCCAGTACTGGGGCTGGTCCTTTTTTAATGTCTTCATAAGTGACATTGCAGAGGGACTGGAAGGGAAAGTATGTCTCTTTGCAAATGACACAAAGTTCTGCAACAGGGTTGATATGCAAGGTGGAGTGGAAAGGATGAAAAGGGACTTGGCAAGGTTGGAGGAATGATCAAATATATGGCAGCTTAGATTCAATGCAAAGAAGTGCAAAGTAATGCACCTGGGAAACAAAACCTAGGGAAAGAATACACAATGGGGGGTGAGATACAGACAACAAAAATGGAAAGGGACCTTGGGGTAGTCATATCAGACAACCTAAAGGTGGGCCAGCAATGTGAGAAGGCACTAAGGAGATCTGGGAGCATACTGGGATGCATAGGGAGAGGCATCACCAGTAGAAAACAGGAAGTTGTTGGCCCTCTGTACTGACAGTTGGTAAGACCACATCTGGAGTACTGTGTACAGTTCTGGAGACCCCATCTCCACAAAGACATAGGGTGGAGGCTGTCCAGAGGAGGGCCACCAAAATGATGCAGGGTCTGCATCAGAAGACATATGAAGAAAGACTAAAGGAACTAAAGATGTATAGCCTCAAGGAAAGGAGGAGGGGGACATGATAGAAACTTTCAAATACCTCAAGGGACTCAACAAAGTCCAAGAGGGTAGCATCTCTCAGAAAAAGAGATGTGCAAAAACAAGGGGGCACAATTTGAAGATAGAGGGGGGACGGCTCAGAGGTAATGTGAGGAAGTATTTCTTCACAGAGAGGGTTGTGATACATGGAACAGCCTTCTTGAGGAGGTCATAGAGTCAAAAACAGTGGGGGAAATCAAGAATGCTTGGGACAGATGTAAGGCAATTCTAGTGGGGGGTTAGGAGGATGTAGGCTGTTTGGTTAACTAGGATCTGCATCTTATCCATTAGGTAGGGAAATGGGCAGACTAGGTGGGTGAAGCGGTCCTTATCTGCCATCAAATTCTATGTTTCTATCTACCTGAGACCAATGGAACTCCAGTCACAATGGGTCTCTTTCATTCAACTCTCTACGTGAAGGGTCTGGGAAAGGAAATGAATATTTCCTGGAAGTATTTGGTATAAAACTAATACCAGATGAAACAGAAGATATCCTTATAACACACATAAAACAACTTGTAGGTAAAATTGGATATAACTGATTTTAATATCCTGCATTTGTTAAACCCTAATATTCCAGATTGTGTCCTGATCTACACTAATTCCTTTATATTGGCTTCAGAAATATGGTCCAAATAAAATTTGCTTAAGACCAAAGGGATCACAATAAGTCAGCCACAGGACATTCCAGCACAACAGAATACAGAAACAAGCTTTGGGAGTGTTGCATCAACTGGGAAACCAGAAAGATTTAGAAAAACTTTTAAAAGTCATTAGTAATTACGAAAAACCATCAATATTTAGAACAAAATGATACAATTCTCTCAATATTTGGATGGAATACGAGGGGTGAGAAATTTAGGTTTCGTAGGGAAAGAACTTATCTTTTCTAGCTCATTCACTCTATTTGGAACTCTCCCAACATACTGTTTCTAGTATCAAAATATGGAAGGATATACTGGAAACTTCTCAAATAGATCTGGTGTTTTCGAACACCAGGCCTGTAAAAGCTATACTTGAGAAGGCTACACTGTTGGACAGCTCAGACATCCTGGTAACCTCTCTGGGGGAATTTTGTAGATACCCTGTAGTTAAATCTATGAAAACCTAATGAAGGAAATGCACGGATCTGCTTTAGCTTGACAATTAGTATAGCAAACTCAAGTATGGAATGAACTTAACATTGTGTCCTGGAATATAGAAGATTATTGATAATGAAGTAAGGGCTTTTCTGGAGACATGTCTTATGTCTCCAGGAAACTTTGGAGTTTGGTACCTGATAATAATCTTATTCCTGGGTTTACATAATTTGGAATAGCTGCCCAAAAAGACCGGTAGGTCTAAAGCAGGCCTTATTATTTTTGTCAAAATTTCTTTGGATTTTCTAATAACAGAATTAAAAACTAGGAGTATTTCAATTTTGGCATTGAAATTTTGCAAAAAAAACATTTTTACACTGATAATTTGCAATGTCTATAGTCCTCCAAGAACAAAAAATGAAATGTATCCATGGACCCATTTTAAAGAGGACATGGGTATAACCTTAGAAGGAATGGGTCCTCATCCAATACTCATTATGGATGTCTTTAATGCCTGGGTAGGGGAGGAGGAATTAGATGAAGCTCTTTAGAAAGATTTCATAAGAAATATTGTGGAGCTTAATCCAAGATTTCTAGGCACAAGAAAATTGGAGGACAAAAAACTTAATACAAGAGGTAGGCAGGCTGACACTTATTTTAGAGAACAGAATTTTCTTCTTATAATTGGCAGAATGAATAAAGATACATTGGGGCGCTATACCTTCATAAGTTCAAAAGGACATTCTACAATAGACTTAGTGTAGACAAATATAGAAGCAGCCAACATCTTTCTAGATATGTAAATTTTAGATCACTCAGAATTGGCTCACCTCCCTGCATTCAAAACCTTAAACTTACAGACCATCATTCGTGATGATTGTGAAAATCCTACTTCTCTAGAAGTGAAAAATCTCGAATCAAATGGCAAGCTCATACAATACACTTTTAGGGAACTTTTTTCCTGTGGTTTCCCATTTGAACTACAATTATTAAAGGAGAAGACTCCTGTATATATTATTTGGATATATCTGTATGTATTATACATTACATCAAGCACTGTACATATGTCAATAAGAGATCAGCTATTTCTTCTGCTGCAACACATCTAGAGTTTGAGGTTCTGACACAAGGTAGTAAAATGTCAAGCAAGACTCCATTTACATGCAAATGAGTCACTTGTAATACAGCCCCTCCCATTCCTTGATGTTCAAGGCCAGCACAAAATGGTAAGAAAGAATGTGGGGATTGAACTGCTTAACCAGTGGGGGGTCTCGAGTAATGGACAATGCCACTTATTTTTAGGTATGTTCAAATCCAGCACAAATGGGAAGCAAGACAAGTAGATTGAATGTGAAATACATTTAGCAAGAATCTACACAGCAAAGTGCTAAAGGATGAGGTGTTTACAGTCCAGAGAAATGGCCGGGTATGAACTGTGGGAGACTCCCCATCAGTAGTAACCAAATTCACCTTTACGGATTTGCTCTGAGACACCTTTTGCTTTCTCTCAGGTACTTGGCCAGTGCCTGAGGAAAGTATCCAGATGTGGGATTAAAGAGGAGGATTCCCTGATGGAGCCGAGGTGCTCTTAGGTGGTTTAGGGAGCCACCAGAAAATGTTTCCATGAAGTATGGAAGGTGTCCAAGTGGCTGGCAAGGGAGCCGAGCCAGAGAAAAATCAAAGTAGTGTACAAGTTCGGGCTGTGTAACCCAAAGCAGCGTACAAGTCCGGTCTGTGTGCCCAGTGTGTTGTAGAGCCTGAGGGCTAAAGTGATGCAGATGTGTTCTGGTCTCTTTTAATCTGCATTACCAGGAGTGTACCCTGTGGAGGTCCATCTATGCTTTGTTCTGTTTGGATGTGAATAAAAGCCACACTTTAGAATCCCACTTCTGGTATTGGACATTAGTTATTGCTTCCTGTGTTCGGAGTTACTTAGGTGCCCCTGTGCAGAGTAACTAAACTTAGCCTATATGCCGAGTGACCTATTCCTCCCTGAACCCAGCCCACCTGGTATAGCTGTCGGATACAAATGGCATACCGGGTAGGGGTTACATTTATAATCTAGATTTGGACAGCAATAGGACTGCTGGCAACTGGAGGAAGCACACAACAGTTACACATAAGGAGTTGGGAAAATATTGGTGTGAAACTATGGGAGACTTCCCCTTTAACTTGGGGAAACAAATTTTAATACTGTACTAGAAATTTGAGACTGATTAATAAATCGTATTAAACTGCTCTGCAAAGTCGCAACAACAAATAAAAGGAATCCACGGCCCTGGTTCAATAATACATGTAGAAAAGCTAAGTCTACACTTAATCAAATGATAAGGGAAGTGAGGAGAAGGAAAACTAGGCCAAAAATAAAAGAACTTAACCAGGCTAGGAAAGACTAATAAATTTTAGAGCAAGAAATAAATACTGTATGACACAGTGGGGGAAAAACTGCGCTGCACAGTATTGAAGAAAGATACTAAAGCCTTTTGGAAACTGGTGAGCAGTGGTTACGGTCACTATTCTAATAAGACTGAGGCATATATTACTCCAAATGCATGAGAGACTTATTTTGAAACTTTATACTTTTCACAAACAGAAGCACTTTGGGCTAACGCCTTATTTATAGAACAACCTGAATTATATCCTGTATCACTATACTTTCCGGAAAGTGAAATTTTTACATCTATATTATCTCTTACATCAAATAAAGCTCTGGGCCCAGACTGTTTGGGGAATATTTAAAATGTTTACAGATTGGTGGGTCCCTATTTTTATGATACTTTTCAATGCAATAATTCAAGGCCAAGCCTCGCAGTTGGTTAGGAAGTGTTGTATACCCAATTCTAAAGAAGGGAGATCCCTCTAACCCTAAGATGTATAGACCAATCAGCTGAATAGATGTTTCACAAAAATATTCTGCTTCACAAACTTCATAGTTGGATAGATGAGAATGGAATCCTTAGTGAAGATCAAAATGGCTTTTGAGCGGCAAGGTCCATGGTACAGCACTGCTGTCTTGAGACATCTGATATGGAAATATGTGACTGTCAAGTGCAGCAAATTGTGTTGCTGTTTCGTGGACCTCTCTTCCACTTTTGATAAGATCAGTAGAAATTTGTTGTGGCAGAAACTAAAACAACTCGGTTTGCATAGTGCAATGTTAAATATTATTAGACTTCACACAAATACTTGGATGCAGGTACAATACAATCAATCGGGAGCATTAACATCTATTGTTAAAACAAACCTGGGGGTAAGGCAGGGATGTATTTTGGCTCCTACTGTTTAATTCCAGCCTTCAAGATTTAGAAGATCTAGATTTTCACTCCCCTACAATTGGAAAAAACAGAGTGCCCTTGTTGGCATACACGGACGACATTGTTTGAATTTTCACTTTTCTCTTGGGTCTTCAGAGAAAGCTTGATAAATTTTCTGAACTATGCAAATTAAATGGTTTATTGATTAATAAAGACAAAACTAATGCAGTGATTTTTCAAGAATCTGTCTAAAACCTTGCCAAAGGTCTACATAGAAAAAGCAAAAATTAAAACTGCCCAAAATTACGATTATTTAGGGATCTGCTTTTCCCAAAATACCACGTGCAAGGAACATTGTGCTCTTATGGCCAAAACCAAGTCTGTATCCAACGCCTTTAGGTTATTTAATACAAAAAAAAAAAAATGGGCAAAGCCTCTGTCTTGGGCATCTTAAAAGTACTAAGTGCAAAACATTAAAATAAGTATAACCTATGCATCTGAAGTATGGGAAGATTCCAAGTTGGATGGAATTGAATGTATTATTAAACTATCATTGTATTCTAATGGTCCCTCAATCTGTTCCCAAAGAAATCTTACGTTTATGAGTTGGGACAATTTTCTTTAGAGTCATTAGTCTTCAGGAAACGCCTCATTTCTATTAAAGATCTTTCAACTACCAGAGTTTAGAATCCCGAGACGGTGTCTGGAAGAAGAAATTTATTGTGCTTGTCTGGATTTTGTAGCACCTAATATACAGCTTATCCATAAACAACTTTATCCCAGGGGCTTAGGACATGTTTTCACATATGTTTTTCAAACCTCTAGAGGCGATCACATTGCAGGTTAGAATCAGGATCTGAGACGCAGCCAGAACAAAAGATCTGGAAAGAATAACCACATTAAAAAAACTATACATGGTACAAAATAATGAAACAAATACATGGTCTGGAACCTTATCTAACCAAATTCTCTAATCCTCAATCCTGGCATTTGTTTACCAGACTTAGAATGGAGCTGTATAGGGCTCATTATATTTACCATGTACAGAGGAGAGGAAATGTGGAGTCTCCTTTCTGCCCATGCGGGAATCAACTGGAAGACAATTTGAAATGCATAATATTACTCTGCCCTCTTTACAATTCTCCCAGGAAAAAATGGTTGGTGGAAATCCTGGCTGACACTGACCTCCCTCCCAACCAACTTGTTTCTTTTGTATGTAATAATACAAACATGTTGATTCTTGAGAAATTATCAAAGTTTCTATTTTCTTTTCACGTGTAAAATATTTTTATACACAGCATAGATATGAAAGACCAATCATTCGATACATTGTATGGAGATTTTATATGTACGAGATTAACTTGTTACTTGAAATTGTGGAAACATTTTTGTTTCAAGATTTGTAAAAGCTTATGCTGATCAATAAATTTTAACTGAACTGAATGGTTGTCCATAGTTATCATGGCATCCTGCATGCACACCCACACCAGCTCTTTATGGGTGGGTGTCGCCTTTAGTGCTGCAGTCCCATACAGGGTGGCATAGTTTGCCTGCACCTTGGTAGCCAGTATGGGTGTCTCAACTGTGAAGTTTAGAAGTTCAGCATCTTTGACCTGGCATGGTGGGCATAGCCACCGCATCCAGCAGCACCCTCCACCTGTGTCCGTGCTGCATCTTCCTCTGGCCCCCTACCAGTTGGTCATGGTGTTGTTGATGTGGTAAGGCTACCCCTAAGCTGGGTGCATTTCACCCATGGTATCCACATTTGCCATTTCCATGCAGTGGTCTACAGGGGCTGGGCAGCATATTACATGGAAGGGTCACTGCCCACTCTCTGGGAGTATATGGTCCCATGTGAATGATGGGCCTTGCCCCTCTGTGCCACTACCTGGTGCCATCCACACCTTTTGGGACTGCCTATGGCTGTTGTGGATCACTCCACTCACACAGCAGATGCACACTACATAGTCATGTGCATGCATTACACATGGGGCCTGTGGTTTCTGTACCTATTCTTGAATGAGTCCCTAAGGCCATAGACTTGGATGCTATATTTTCCATTTATGGATTTGTTTTTTCATTAATAAAGCTTTTACTCACACACTACTAGTCTTCCTGGACTTGTGGTTAGGGCTTTTGTTGAAGTAAGCCATTGACCTCCCAGTCCTGTCATCTGCTCTCCCTGCTATCCTCTTTGGGGGGGGGCCCACAAATCAGTGCCTGAAAATGCCTGCAACTGTGATTTAGATCACACTGGGGGTTTCACCCATTTCCTGCTCGATTGTCTGTCTGTCTCCCTCCTGATTTAGCCTGCCCACCCTATGACATGAAGAAGCATGACCGTACCATGGCCCCTTGGCAGGGAAGCAAATTTCCTGGCCCTCCACCAGGGTTCACTGTAGCACCTCAGCTTTATTCTCTTCCCCCTTCCTGAGGAGCACTTCTGCTGGCAGTGCTTGTCCAACCTCACCACCTGATTACCAGCATTGTAGTCTGCTCCCACGTCAGGGTCTCCAGCATGGCAGTGCAACGCACTGCTGCTGGGTCTTTGTGCAGACCCTATTTTTATATAGAACTAGTAGCATCAAAAAATAGCAGGCAGAACAATTTAGTAATTTCTAAAAGTAGTCCTTTATTACTTTTTATTTCTGCAGTGTTATTTTCTTTTTCAGTGTGCTCGTTTTTCTACCTACCAGTGTTCGGTGAGATGCAAAAAGCGGTGCTTTACCTGGAAGCAGAAATATCTAATTCTAGTCCTCCCACTAAATCTTCAGCGTGTAACCTCACTCATTGTTGCTCCACAAGCCCTGCTGCCTGATTTGTAATGTGTGTCACAACAAGCTACCAATCAAACAGCAGAAGACTGGCTTCTATTGGTTACTTGTTATGCCATAGCCAGTTTAACAGAACTGACCATGTCAGCCTTCAGATAGAGTACAGTTACTCACACCACACCTACTACTTTCAGGTAGAAATCTTCTAATCTGCAAAACAGAAAAGGGGGGCACAAAAACTCGGATACAATTAGTGATGGCTGACTTCTTCTGAAAGTTACTATTAATTCCAAGCAGTACACTTGCTCTTTAAAGGGAATGTTATTACGACGTTGTTGACAATCGGATCTAGAGGTGGCGGGACATCTAGAAAGAGGTGTAAAAATGTGTCCATGCTACAGAAAATAGTCTTGCAAGCTCTAACCCAGCCAATTGGCAGCCTGTTGGACCCTCCTATCAAGAAGATTTAGGAAGCAGTCTGGTCTAGTGGTTAGAGCCCAGCTTGGATACCCAGAGGTCACAGGTTGAAGCCCTGCCAGTGCTAAATTCTTAATCTGTGGCCTTGGTAAAGTCATTTTAATTTAGGCTGCCAGTAGATCTAGAATGAACTGGAATTTAGTGCAGTTGCATAGAAGTTTGTGACACAGCAAGAGTTAACCTCTCAGTGCTCCAATCTATGCCAAATGAGGTGGTGGCTGTCTAGTCTACCTCAGAGAAAACATGAAAGAACAGGTCCTGCCTAGTAGTCTGCCAATGTGTGACATGCAGGTGCTCACCATCAAGCTCACAGTGGACTTACAAAACAAGACACTGGTGGTATCAACCAAGTACATCCCACCAAGCAAGCAAGCCGCTGGACTATCACAGTCCATTTATAATGACAAGAAACTCTATCAGAACTGGGAACACATTGTGGTCAGAGACTCTAACTCCAACTGGCTTTCGAATGACACAGCCTCCACCAAAGACCTCATCACAGGCCTCTATCTTGCCCAAATGGTAACACAGGCCACAAGACAGAACTATAAAATGGGTACATGCACACTCATAGATTGGTTGCTATCCACCTGCCCAGAGCACGTCACTGAGGTGACAGTGCTCCCAGATTCACTCAGTGACCATTCCCCAGTGCTGTTCACCTGGTCAAACATTTTCTCTAAACCCTTGCCACAAGTCACTAAGAACCGCTGTCTCAGGAAAGAACAGTTGGGAGCATTTAAGTAATAACTTGGGTTGATTGGTCCGAGGTAGTAAACGCACAGGATGTGAACATAGCCCTGGAAAACTTCTGCGCCATTCTCACCAGGGCATGCGATATTTTCACCCTATCACTACCAAGGAAATAAAAGGATGTTCTATGCCTTAGCTCACTGGCTCTCTACTAGTTCTAATGTGAAATAAGGATAATCTATGGCATAAAGCTATAGCCACTAGAAAACCTGCCGATTTGGCTAACTACAGGATGGCAAGAACCCAATGCACAAAGCTCATCAGGGAAGCCAAAGCAGAGTACTATAAAGACCTGCTAGGTAAAACTTGGAATAATGGAAGGGAATTCTGGAACACTATATAATCACTAACAGGAAAGGAGTCAAAATCCTCACCGGACCTGATTGTCACTGAAATAGGAACTTTGCATGCACCCAAGGACATTGCTAATGCTTTCAACTCAATGTTCACGGACCTCAGTTCAGTTCTCCCAAGCTCATACCTAGTACCACTCATGGAAGAACAACCAAACCAGCCCACTGAGTCCACAAGCAACACACGGCCTTTTATTTCAAATGCATCAGCAGAAATGATACTATTCGGTATATCAAGAGCGTAATGGGGAAGACTAGGATGGCAAGCGATCACATAGACATGAAGCTGTTAGCACTCACTCTGGAAGAGGATTCCTTACCGCTCATGGTAATATTCAACAAATCCCTGTGCTCTGGAGTCTTCCCTAGTAAATGGAAATTGGCACTTGACACAAGTCTTCAAAAGTAGAGTAAGACCTAACCTATCGAACTACAGGCCGATATCAATCCTACCTCCACTCTCTAAAGCATTAGAAAGAATAGTCTTGGGCTAACTGACTATCTAAACAAGTACAATTTTCTCTGTCCGCAGCAACACAGCTTCTGAAAAAAGCATAGTACACTAACTGTCCTAGTCGATTTCACCAATCTACTCTACTCTATGATTCACTGGATGCAGGAAAAGCAGTGGGCTCTATATTCTTAGATCTCACCAAAACACTCAACACCATTAATCATAGCCTCCTCCTCCTCAAAAACATGCTCTCAGTAGGTCTGTCCTCCGACACGGTGGACTGGTTCACAAGCTACCTCTCTGGTAGGTTGCAATGTGTCAGGATATCCAGTTAGCTATTTGAACCTAAGGAAGTCACCCTCAGCATGCCTCAGGGATCCATATTAGGTTTTTTGTTTAGCCTGTTTATAAACACGCTTCCCTCCGCATGCCCAGCTAGAATGGTACTCTAAGGAGACGATGCCGTTATCTCATTCCCTGGCAAGGATATGTCACAAATCACTGCAGATCTCCAAGATAACTTCAAACTACTAGTCATGGGTTGAAAAAAAACAGGATCCTGCTAAATTATAAAAAAAAAATAAAAGCTATGTTTTCCACCCTCCCCCATAATAAGAAAAGATGGGGGCCTCTAATAGTCACGAGCCAAATAAATGAAACACTAGAGCAGGTCTCCACCTTTAAATATCTCGGAATACACATTGACGACACTCTTACCTTTTAACATGCATATGAAACACATCATTAAAAACAGTCAATACCAAGCTAGGGATCTTGTACTGGCACAGACAGGCTATGACATTGGATGCTCTGAAATTAATCACCAGTACCTTCATACTGTCAACAATAGACTATGAACTGGTAATTTTATTTTTTATTTAGCTTTTGTTAACCGGGTAAATGCACTAGCCATAAAATGACTATTTTCAGGCACGACCCGGGAGAGTACAGACATGCAGAAACTTAACAGGATAACAATTTATAAGTGCTTTACATACAATGAGTTAAAGAGGATACAATGTATCGGAACACACAAAGTAAAGCACTTTACATAATCTATGGGGCTGGGACCGAAACCACCCTGAAAAGGATAAAATCCTTACTCAACAAGGCCTGCAGGCTGACCCTAGGGGCTGACTATATGGCCCACACCTGCACACTCTACAAAGATTGAAATACCAGACCTGTATTATAGGGGAAAAAGCCTTGCTGGGCCACATGCCTGACTCCACCAGCCAGCTCTTTAAAATGGCAACTTCCACTAAGAACACCAGGAGTACAGCTAAGTGGTTGCTACAGGTACCCTTGATGTGCACTACCTTTGCCCATAAATTGTTAATCTACCATGGCCCTAAATGGCACAATGTCCTCCCGTCTGTTCTCCAAGAAAGCAAGAAAATAGGACCTTTTTAAAAAGGCTCTCTTTGCTTGGCTATCACCAGGAAATGACTGTGACTGCGAATCCTCTACACAAGGTCTCTTCTGCATGCCAAGAGGGCCTCATACCTAGGAATCTACCCTGCTCATTGATGATCTCTCCTGCATACCCCATCACTTACAAAGACAAACCACTGCCAGCTGTCCAATAGCTGTGACTGACAATGCCCCCTTCAGCTGCTTCAGTCCTCTGTTACCCTAATCTAACATCTACTCTGTCACAAACTCACTCAGCCGGTCAGCCCTCTACTCCCAAAGTGCCAACCTCTGAGCATATGATTTGTGGACAGTGAACAGAACAAGGTAACCCTTTTGTCTGTTTTGTGGGTTCAAGTCACCTTAGTCTCAAGCTCTGGAGGGATTCAAACTGATAACCCCCTGTTAGCATACCCAAGTATCAGGCTCAGATGATTCTGTCTTTGGGGGGCCAGACATCTTTGCCTACGGGCACCCAACCAGGTCTTTCAAATGAACCCATAGAAGTCTATGCAAGACTTTAGAGAACTTTATCCATTTCCCAGTTTGGTATATCAATAAGCCCATACACAGTGTAACTGTAACCTTTTAAAAGCTCCACTTAAAAAGAAATGTCAAGGCACTCCAGGCAGTTTCCGTTGTAAAATATATCTTTACTCTAAAATTGGACAACAGAAAAAATATTACAGAACAAAATATCCCAAACGCATACAGTCTTAAAACAAATAGGTTAAAAGTGCAGATTCTACAAATAACTCTCAGACTAAATTTGTCTACAGTCCTTACTTTAGTGCTTTGGTCTCCCTTCTCTGTCAGATAATGAATGTGCCTCTGTCAAGGTCTTCTCAGTATGTTAAGAACAGTTCCTGAGCCGGGCCTCCGCCTTGGTGTAACAAAATCTATTTTATAACACCAAGATGTCCAAATAAGATATTTAAAAAAAACACAATGGGTGACCTCACTGACTTTCCTCTCCTCAGGTTAACCAGACAAAACCGGTCTGTGCTCTGCTATGCATACATATCAAAAGTTTCTTTGATATAAGTCACTGTATTCAAAGCAAAAGTGTATTTGACTCTTTAATCCCATCTGGGCTTGGTATCTACACATCAAAGGTCTCTTTGATGAAATGCTGGTTTCCTGGAAGGTTATTCATGACATTGGCCAGTGTCCTTTCTCTCAGGACATCTAGTGCAGACCAAAGGATTTCCCTGAGGACATCCTGAATGGCTAATTTTATCTCCCGGGATCAAAGCAAAATTGACCAGATAATTGCACCCCAGATATCTGCAGTTTAGCTATGTCCTGTCCATTGAACTTATCCCTGGGGGTTTTGAAGTGTCAGTTCCAGCCAGAATGCAGTTTCCTCAAACTGACCTTCCAATTACATTTTGTATATGTAATAAAAAAAATTGATATTTCACTCAGAACTGGCTGTCTACGTCACACTGTCTCCTCCTTTCCCAACCACATGTGCGCTTATACTCTAATAATGCTCTACCTCCTATTTTCCTCAGCCCCAATCCTAACTGCACTTAGAAACTCCATCCTGAATTGTTACTGTTTGTCTAAATTTACCTGATTACTGAGAAAAATCACTAATCCATGTGTAATTGTACTGTATCTGTGCTCTGTAACCTAATGAAACCGACTAACTACCTGTCCTTTTTATTTTTTTGTCCCAATATTTGACTTGGAGCCTTTGCAAAAGAGCCATGTTGGTTCAAAGGTTGTAATCCGAAACTTTCACTAAATTAAAAAAAATAAATAAAAAATGCTCCTGTGTAACTAATTAGTTTTTGTTGACTGGGTAGGTACACTAGACATAGAGATGCCTATTTTCAGGTACGACCCGGGAGGATTACAAAACAAGATTACCAGACAAGCAACAAGTGGATACAAAATACAGTAGTGGTCCAAAACAAGAAAAACAATGGTGGCAAAATATAGTTGTACCAATAAGAGGGATAAATACAGCAGTTAAGCAGGTAGTACAGAGTAAGGCAAAGCACAATTTGCTCCAGGGAGCCTTCAAATACATACTAGAACAGGCATGATCCGGCAATGAGGGAAATACACAAGTGAAGTGAGTTACATTTCTAATACCACAAGTGAGGCAGTAGGGAAGTTAGCAGCAGAGTGACACACATTACAAGTGATAGATGGTATAAATACAGGAACCTGGGCAGATTGTGACAGAGGGCAAGCTATTAGCGAGTAGAAATTGTACAAGGCATAAGAGGTGGAGAAGGGGGAGGGATGGAGAGGCAGTAGGAGGAATCGGAGAGAAAGGATGAAAAGTGAAGCCAGGCAAGAGGCAAGTAAGAACAGGGGGGAGAATAGGTGTAGGGGAGGAACAGAAGTGACAACTGGGTAGAAACAAAGTAGGACTAGGCAGTAGGGGTGTAGATAGGCGAAGGTTGATTAATGCACTGGTAAGGGGCAGGTTAGGTATGGAGAGTCAGAGTTCCTTTTGAGAGACAGCGTGACTCTGGACATGTCTGAGAGTCAAGGGAAGGGAGTTCCAGAAATTTTATTTAATTTATTTAGTTTTCTATTTACCGGGTAAGTACATAAGACAAGAGTATTGCTTATATTTGGGCACGATTCAAGGAGGGTACAAAACAGGAGAACCAAGTACAGACAAGAGACATTGTTTGTGACAACATGAACTGAGAACAAAATAGAACAATGATTACAGAGTTGGAGCAAGCAAATTTTACAAAACCAAGAAGACGGAAATAGATTACAAAAATTACTTGCACTAGAGGTAGCGAAAGTACAAGCTGAAATCTGGCAACCAAACAATTTAGAAATCAATACAGGATTTGTGAGGAAAGGAGGAAACCTGCCGGCACCAGAATGCAGAGAGCAGTAATTGCCAAAAAGGGGCAGAAAATAATGAGAAGTAGGCCTCAAGTTGCAGAGCAGGAGCAGTCATTGCAGTAAGTTAGGAAGGAGCGTAGACTGCGTTTGAAGGCCTGGTGGGACTTGATGAGTTTGACCTGTTGAAAGAGGGAGTTCCAAATGTATGGTGCAGATGTTGCAAAGGAGAGTTCACCCTTTTTAGTGAAACACCTTGGAATTTCTAGAGGAATTTGTGCCGACGATCTAAGGGGATAAGCTTGGGTAGAATGGGTTAGCAGCCTTGAGAGGTACTCGGAGGTCCCTGTTTTGATTATATTATCAATCAGGCAGCCAGCAGTATAGTCTATATGATGAAGGGGAGAGCCAGCCCAGTCATGAGTAGAGTTGACAACAATGAGTTAGTGCCTGAGCAGAGAGGGCAAATCTGCATATGCTGTTATAGCAGGTGCTCCATTTCTGGAAGGCTCCTTTGCTAGCATCAAGGTATGCCAGGGAGCAATATGTAAGACTGGGAAGGAGGAAACCTTGTGCAATAGCAAGCTGAGTGGCATCATTGAGGGAGGACCTCATTTTATAAGCAAGTCCCAGTTTGTTGTTTACCGCCTTACAGGTAGCAGCAATGTGCTGATTAAAATCCAGAGATGGATTGAGTATAACTCCTAGATACCTTAAAGAGTTAACAGATTCCAAAGGGGAGCCATCAAGACATGTGATAGAAAGGGCAGGGGTACAGGATTTGATCCTAGGAGGGGAGCCAAAAAGCATGGCCACAGTTTTATTGGAGTTTAATATGAGCTTATTTTGAAGATGCCAACCTTATAAACAGTCAAAATCCTCCTGAAGATTTGCCTTTATTGACATGGGGTCTTTACCACTTGAGAGAAGCACCATATCATCCGCGTATAGGATCATAGAGGAGGAACAGGGCAGTGATGGCAGGTTGTTGATAAACAGAGAGAAAAGGATAGGGCCAAGTATTGATCCCTGAGGAACTCCAACACTGTTGGGGGCAAGGTCAGAGACAGCAGTTTCAATTTGAACAAATCGTGTCCTCCCAGTGAGGTAGCTATCAAACCAGGAGATGGCAGTCTGAGAGAAACCCAGGGATGACAGACTGGAAAGTAGTAGAGGGTGATCCACAACATCAAAGGCCTTTGTGAGGTTGCTAAAGATGACCCCTGTAATCAGGTCTTATCCATAACCATTAGGATGTCATTTGAAAGTTGAAGTAGCACAGTTGTGGTGCTGTGCCCTATCTGGAAACCATGCTGAGCATGAGATGGGAGATTATGATGATGCAGATATTCTGTGACCTAAGAGGCAATAACTTTCTCAAGTAGTTTATTTAGGGTAGAGAGAATGGCAATCGGGCGATAGCAATGTTTTTGGGGTCCCCTTTTTTGTGTACTGGGACAATACGAGCAGTTTTCCATAGAGTCAGTACTGTTTGAGTTAAGATGGCTAGATTAAAAATTCTCGCAAGTGGGGAAGCAAGAGCAGGAACTGCAAGTCTGATGAAATTTGGCAGTAATCCATCAGACCCAGCAGATCCATGGGGGGAGAATAGTTCTAAGGAGATGAAGCACCTCAGCAGAGGAGATCATTCTAAGGTTAAAAGAAGATCCAGGAGGCAAATGCCTATCAAGAGTGGGTGCTGGGGACCAATTATTTTTTTTTTAGATACTAAGAGATTGGAGAAATGAATGTTCAGAGCATTTGCCATCGTAGGTAACTTGTTACAGTTGGCATCGTTTACTGTCATTTCGGTTAGGGACTGGTTGGGCCTTTGGCCCATGAAATTTCTGATGTTCCAAAAACCACGAGTATCTCCAGCAGAGGCCTGGAGTAATTTATGACAGTACTCCCTTTTTGCCATCCGAATGTTTTTTTTGTAAGCCTTCCTCATCTTTCAGTAACTAGCCCAGTCTTCTGTCTGTTGGGACTTTTTTTCAGAGACCCTGGCCTTGTCCCTTCTCATAGAATGAAGGAGATCTTTGTGTAACCATCTATTTGTCGAGCCACTAACTAACCAACTAACGATTCTACTAGAGGGATATTTGAGTTTGAGTTTGTCTAGGTAACTCAACAGAAATGTCTGGGCAAGATTTTCATCCTGACCGGGGGTGATAAAAGGATTTAATAATAGAGGTAAACAGTCTATGCAGCTCACTTGGCATTAACTTCTGTCATAAACATTCAACACCTTCTTCACATACTGTAGGTGTTTAAGGTGAAAAACAGGAATGTCTTCTCCTTTTAGAGAGAGCAACCCCTTGTACTTCCCCACTAACTCTGTCCTAACTATATAATGCTTTGTAACTTCAGTGCCACCATCTGGCACATTGCAAGAATACCAAGTGTCTGTAATGGACGCAGGGTTGATACAGTCAGATTTTGAGAGGAACTGGGAGTGTTGGTGGAGTGTTACTACTGGTATTACTATCATACTGGGTATTCTATTAGCAGCAACAGAAGAGGCTTGACAAATCACTTTTATTTGTAATGTGGTGATGAAGGAAGATGTAGTACTATTTAAACTGTCCATACATCATGATGTTGCCATGGTGGTGGCACAGGATTTAGCATGATTACTTTAAGTATATATTTTATTTAAGAGTTTCACCAGGAAGGGCACATTGAACAAAAAGTTGCGTGCTTCATGGTGCATCCTGGGGGTTGGGGGAGCTGGAAGGCACACAATAAAATGTAATCAACACAACAGTATACATTGCCAATATATGAGAATTGGAAGACATACAAATAAGTCATAGGCAAACAACAAAACAGTATATAGTGCCAATTATGCATAGGGTACGTCACCGAGTAAAGAACAATTAACAAGCAAGATATAAGGTTACTTGCCGTGCCCAACATATTAACTTATACCTCCCAACATATTAACAACTTATACCTCCCAACAGGGCTGTCAAATTCTTTTTCTTTGAATTTATTTCTGAGATTAAAAATGAATCAGTTGGCCAATCAGATTATAGGAGGAAAGAAGAGTGCAAGTTACTCCATCTTAGGACCCACTGCTGTTAACAGTAATATTAATTTTCACTAATACTTTGGGTGCTTTGGTGGGGGGGAGGTTGAGGCAAATTGGTATATTGGGAAGAGAGTTCTTTATTGAACTGTGGGGATGGGGATTGCTGCTTATGCTATGTTGGGAACAGCTAAGATATAGTGGGGGCATGGTTTCTTAAACTTTACTGCCTCCGGTAACACTAATGCTATTTAACACTATCAGTGGACTGGGGGTGGGGAAGGAGGGAGGATATGGATTACAGGGTGGTTTTGCTGGAGGCACTGGGAGCTGGAGGTTATTAGTAACAGGATGGCGGCATCAATGCCACTAGGATAGTTGGATTTTAGGATATTTGAATCCTAATCCAAGGCAATCCAATGCTAGGATCAGATGTTGGATTCAGATACGGATCATCTTAATATTCAGCTATCCTTACTCTGGTCAGATTATGAGGTATCTGAGCACCCTTAATGGTAGTACATTTAAAGGGACACAGTTCACCCTTTTTGCATCACACTGTTTCTAGTTGAAAACCCACATTTTTATGATTGCTTTCCTGCTCTAAAATTCATGAATGTTGCTGGTTATTTTATCTGATTCCTTTCTAGGTAGAAATGACATGCATGCTAATGGTGTCATTATATCTAAATTTGTTTTGTTTCAAATCCCAGATCTACTCGTATTGTGTACTTCCTGAACATTAGAAACATTTCCAAACATTGCAGCCACTCATGATGCAATATTCTCCTCTCCTCTCACTGCATCATGAGTGTTTAGACTGTGTTGGGATGTTTCCAAGTCCAGGAAGGATGCAGTGGGAGTTGATCAAGAGATGTAAACACATTTTTGTTTAGTAACACCAGTATGGTGGGCAGTCTGTTTTTCATGTTTAAAAAGGAAAAAGACCAACCTACTAGCACAACAGAAGTGCTCCTGCTTGAGGTGCCAGTGACCCGGGTTCAGGAACAAGTCCAAGTTGTCTGGGGCTGGCCAGAGGAATGGAAGGATTGAGTGTCCCAGAAGATTCTCTCCTTCCCCAGGGTGGGAAGGTCTCATGCTGCTGCCACATTGCCCCCTTGATGCTGGGGTGGTAAGGTTCGACAAGACAGGGGGTGGAGGAGCAGGGCTGGCTGTGTGATATATCACGTGCTTGTGTGTGTGCGCACTTTTAGCCCTTGCCCGCATGGCTCCTGAGGGTTGGAACAGAAAACTGTTGGGGGAGGGAGAAGCACCCTGTACCTGATGATGGGGGGGGCCCAACTCTATCATATCTCCCTGCCTGGACCTCCAAACTTGCCACATGACAACACTAGAAGTGCTCAAGGGTATGGTCCCTCACCTTGTCCTCACCTGGGGGGGGTAAGCCATGGCTCTATGGAGGACGCCACCTTGCACTGGTCAGGTAAGGGGGACAGATGTTAGCCTTTGGGGACTGGAAGGAAATCTGGCACAGAGTGAAGGGGTCATAGCTAGAAATCGCACAAAAAAAAACCCAACCAGGAATCAAAATTAAACTAGCAGCTACATCAGCACATTCTACAGAAAATGAGCAATCGTAAAATGTGTTTTTTAAACAAGGGACAGTTTAAGTACAGTTTGAGGCCTAAAAGTGGTGGACAGTGTCCCTTTAAAGGGGGAATCCACAAGTGTGCTTGTTAGTACAGTAGGTTCCACTAATTTGACAAATTGCACCCAAGCCCCTTAGCCCTTGCTGTGCCACGGGCTGATGTACAAGTCCATAATTCAAATGCATTCTAATTCTGTTGACTGCCCAAGGGTAAGAACAACAGACATCTTAAATACATTTGAATATAGTCAATAGACATGGGGACCCAGTGCAGAAGTGTATCAAACAGTGCAGAATTAAAAACTGAACTGTCCACAGCCTGACATCAAATTAGCTTATCATCTAATAGCATCTGGTACAGTGAAGGTGCAGACTTTTTTGGGTGTGGGCTGATTTTTCATTTGTACCAGCTGCTTATTATTTGGAGTTAAAATATGCCTCCCCTAAAGGGTTTTTTTTCCTATCAAACCAGTATTAAACCATAACATCAAAGGAAACACTTGGCTGTCTCTGTGGTTCAGCAGGGGGCAGCAGCAGTACTTACTACTGAAAGAGTAGGAAATGCTTCTCAGATCAGATTAAACAAGACCCAAGACTGATCAACATCAGTGTATTCCTTTCTTTCTTATAATATAACTGCATGTTAGTAACTGGACCGCCATTATTTAAAACTGGTATAGAAAGTAAGCTAAGGAAACAGTGAGTAATCTGAGACCAATGTAGCACTTGTTTAGAAACTGAAAAGGTTATACTTTCAATGTTTAAAACCAAGCACTTTCTTTCATAGGCTGGACCATGTGGTCTCAGAGTATTATATTTCGTACCTTTTATAGTACTCCGCAGTCAAAACCATTGGGTATTCCCTGTCCATCCTATAGGTTGATGCACGATCCAATCAAAATCGGGCAGGCTGAGGACAGCCCCCTTGTCCCATCTGAGAATCTCCAGTTTTACTTTGTGCATCAAGAAAGGTTGGTCATGATCCAATTTTGCTGCGAACTAGCAACTTCTTCACATAAGGTACAATATTTATAATTCAATTATATAACACAGCCTGGTAGCCAGCATAGGTGCTGGAACGGGTGGGGCCACTAGGGCCATGCCCTACCACTTTCATTGGTGGCCCTATCACTTTTTGCTATCATGGTAATATATTTAATAGGGGAAAATTTACCCCTTACGTCCTTGGCCCTACCACTTTTCAAACCATTCCAGCACCACTGGTAGCCAGGGGTCCCAAACCCCTTCTTGCGTTAAAAGTAATTCAATTTAGAACTGCAGATTGTTGTGTCTAGTAAAAAAAACTTGTTGCGAAGAAATAGTTTGTGTTGAATTCCATAATTTATCAGCTTCTGGGGTTTTACCAAAAGGGAACAGGTCTCCTTTGTGTAGCACATCCTGTGTCCCAGAAAAAAATATCATAGGCACAGATCACCATCAAACGCTCCAGAGATCCCCAGGGCACAAGAACTCTATATATTACCCCATGGGTCAAGCCCAAACTTTGAGGTACCTCCTGGAGTGTCCTCACGGCGGTGGACACACAGCTGGCTACTTCTGAGCCCAAAGGAGACAGGTCCTTCCTATAGCATCCTCCTCCAAAGGCAAAAACACTTCTCCTCCCCTTTGCCTAGGCGGGCTCACTTCCACCGCATGGATCAGGCCAAGATTCGTGGGCTGGGGACCTCCCGGAGCCTCTTCAGACCCATCATGTGCAGAGAATTTAAATAAATACAAACTGGTACCTGTATATATTGCTCCCATTTCCTCCATCCTCCATGGTATCAAAGGGCCAATTTTCATCTACAGGACCACTGGTAAATTCACCCATGAGTTCCTTGCCTTGGTTGCCCCCTCCCCCAGTGAATTCTGTCCTCCCTGGTCTCGGTGGGCAATAAAATAACATCTACTCCACCCACCGAGACCTCTAGCAGCCATACTGTCCCTTTGCCTCTCAGCACCTCCCAGAATGCAGCGCAATTCCTGTGGGACCAAGACTGCTGGCACTGCATACAACACTTACAAGTCTCGTGGTGTTCTCATGCAAGAACACGGCGGCCATCTTTGCTGGGTCAGTGTGTGCCTTATAGGCAAAGCAATGGGTATAGCCCTAGGAAAAGACCAGTCCCAAATCCGCTGGATCTCATGAGATCTACAGTGGCTATCTTGCCTGGGACTACAGCCATGCATTCCCTAGCCAGCAATATTTTCTTAAAGGGGCAATGCACAGCTTTTTCATTTGGGCAGCAGTGGAAGGAAAAATAGGACTCTAATTACTGGGGCAATCTTCTGTTAAACTATGGGGCGTATTAGGGCTTGGAGCCCATATCTGATGCAATTCTTTTTGTGTCAATTTAACAGATCAACAACAAATATGAGCATGAGGAAATGGAGAGAATGTGGGATCCTCTTTGCAGAGGTTGACGAGGAGGACACAATCTGTACAGCATGCATGCTGGAGGTCAATGGGGGCTCAGGCGAAACAGACAAGGGACTTTCGGACTCTGATGTCCCATCCCCACTGACTGCCCCAATTGCACTGGATGCTAGCCAGGCTCAGTTGCTGTTCCAACTATTGGAATCCTTTAAGGCCAGCAATCACATACCAGCACCTACCCGACTAAGTGGCCAGAGCGAGGATGCCACTTGGAAAAGACCATGTTGGGAGATGGAAAGCATCACATCTGAAACCCAGGGTGACCTGGACGAGGACACCATGAATAAATCCATCAGAATGTGCCATGGGGATAACATCGTTGAACTTATAAAAATGGTCAAGGCCACTCTCAAAATCAAGTAACAGCCAGAGCAACTCTCCACATTGGAGGACCCCCTGCTGTCAATAGGGGAACCTGAGGAAAAGATCCATTTCCCAACCATAGAAATCATACTCGGTAAAGAATATGATGCTCCTGAGCCCACCCGGTTCCCAGAAAGAAACATGGTACACAGCTGGTACCTCCTGTCACAAACGAGAAGTGATCACTGGGGAAAAGCAGCAAAGATAGACCAACCAGTCTCTGAACTATCCAAATGTACCACCATCCCCATAGAAAGCACAGTGGCACTCAAAGAGCCCATGGACAAGAAAATCAAAGAACACCTCAAAGATTCATGAGGTCTTGGGCATGTTACAAATGGCTGTTACGGCACTGTAGTTCACAAGTAAAGCCCTCCACAGATGGTGGACATCCTAACGGAGGACATACTGGAGGACTCACTGAAGGCTGATGTGGCAAAATGCACAATACAAGCAGTGAAATACATTATAGATGCCTCATCGGACATCCTGAGGTTTGGCTCCAGAACGGCAGTCCTAGCAAACTGGGCCAGGTGAGCATTGTGGCTCAAGCTATGGCAGGAGGACAATGAGTCAAAAAGCACATTAATGAAATTGCCATTCAAAGAAGGAACCTTATTCAGGGAGGGCTTGATCCCTTATCTCAAAAACCGGGGCAGCAAACAAACGCAAGGGGATAAGGATATCTACTTACCCTCAGACAGGTCCTTTCATCCCAAATGGAAATGCTTTAAGCCCAGAAACCAGAACTACAACATCCAGGGGTCCAGGCAATGGAACCAAAATTCCAGCACAGAACCTACGGCAACAAAACCAGAAATAACACAGGCAGACAAGAAGGCAACAGAGGACGGAAACCGAACTTTAAAAATAGGGGCAAAAAACAATGAAGGCATGAGGGCCCAAGCAAACCCACCTATAGCAGGGAGGCTTCAAAGGTTTGTGAATCAATGGGCCCACACAATGTCTGACAAATGGGTGAATGAAGTAGTGACGAGGGAATATGCAATAGAGTCCACCACCAAACCGTTGCAGCATAGGCCACTGGTCTCTACAATACCCAAGTGTCTAGCAAAGACACAAGCTATAAATCTGCCATTACTTGACCGATTACAAAATTGGGCTATTTTTATTTTTGACCGGGTAAGTGCACTAGACAAATCCTGCCTATTTTCAGGCACAACCGGGGGGAGGGGGATACAGATGAATGGCAAATGACCTTGAACCAGATTAAGCTGTTGGTGGTATTTTTTTTTTTTAAGTGAATGAGGGGAACTTTGGCCAGGGCACTGGGGAAACTCCCCTGCTCTTTTCGAGAAGTGCCATGGGATCTTTAACATCCACCTGAACTACCACAGAACAGGCAGATGGGACCTTGGTTTAATGTCTCATCTGATAGAATGCACCTCGAGTGCAGCACCCCTCTCATGCTGCTCTACAGTGTCAGTATTGAGATATTAACCCAAGTGCCTGATGTGGGGATAGAACCCACAGCCTGCTGATCTCCTGGCCTCAGAGGTGAGTGTGCTACCTGCTGAGCCACTGACACTGACAAGTCCCTATAGAGGAGAGAGAGATAGGAGTTTACTCCTTATTCTTTGTAGTCCCAAAGAAAACGGGGATGCAGCCAGTTCTACATCTAAAATACCTGAACAAATTTGAAGCACTAAAAGTTCAAGATGGAGATGCTCAGGTCAACACTACTAGCAATTTAGCTAGGAACTACCTGATGTCAGTAGACTTGAAAGACTCCTATCTCCACATCCTGATTCAGCGCGCACACCGCAAGTACCTGAGGTTCAATATTCCGGGGGAGCACTATCAATACACCTGTCTCCCATTCAGGCTGGCCTCCGCACCACGTGTGTTCACCAAAACACTAGTAGTCCTAGTAGCACACCTAAGGAAGGACGGGATCCACATCATCCCCTATCTGGATGACTGGCTACTGTGAGCCAGAACAGTGGAGCAGGCCCAATACAACACCAGCCTAGTGGTGCAATGCCTACAGAGTCACGGGTGGGTGATCAACACAGCAAAGTGCCAGCTAACTCCCTTGCAGTCCCTCACCCACTTGGGTGCATTAATCAATACACACATCAACAGATCATTCCCTATGGAGGACAAGATCAGCAACATCCGCCAGCTAGCGAATGGAATCATTCATAGACCAAACAGGGCAGTATGGGACTATATCCAACTACTAGGAGTAATGGCAGCCCTAATAGAATTGGTACCATGGGCCAGGCTCCACATGAAAATTCTACAATGATAACTAATCGAGATATGGGACCAAACCAAACAAAACTTCAGCTTAAGAATATCACCGCCAGCAAGAATACTCAACAACCTGTGATGGTGGACAGTCAAAGAGAACATAATAAAGGGCTGCCCGATGGCATAACCTCCCACTGCAATAGTCACCACAGATGCGAGCCTGACAGGATAGGGAGTGACATACCTAAACCATGTCACACAGGGTCGCTGGTCACGGAGAGAGAGGCGACACTCCCAATAAATGTCTTAGAGATGAAAGCAGTGCACCTAGCTCTGACATTTTTCAGCCCTCTCATTGTGAACAGACCAATTCTAGTATGGTGCGACAACCAGGTGACCATGGCCTATATAAACAAACAAGGAGGAACACGGAGCAAGGCAATGATAGCAGAATCACAAAGTGCTACACTGGGCAGAACGGAATGTGATGTCAATTACGGTGATCTATTTGAGCTCAGCCAATGCAGACGCAAACTGGCTGAGCAGAGTAACTATGAACCAGGGGGAATGGAAGCTCAATGAAGGGGCATTTCAAAACATCCAGCAGAGATGGGGACCACTGCAAGCAGACCTTATGACTTCTCAACAGAATGCGCAACTGCCGAACTACCACTCCAGAATCATGGACCGCAAGGCAATGGAGATAGACACACTCTCAGCACCATGGAACTTCACACAAGCCTATGTATTCCCCCTGACTACCATGATGCACAAAATTCTACTCAAGATATGCACCACAGGAGCATCAGTGGTATTAGTTGCACCAGACTGGCCCAGGAGACCATGGTACTTACTGATGCAGGCAATGACAGTCGACCGGCCAATGCCCTTGCCTCACTGAACGGATCTACTGAGCTAGGGGCCCAATACTACACCTAAATCCAGCATCACTGAAACTGATGGCCTGGCTGCTGAGAGGAATGGATTGCTGACCCTGGGATACCATACCAGGGTGGTGGACCGTTTACTTCAGTCCAGAAGGCATTCTACCAATACAACTTACCAAAGACAATGGCAAACTTTTCACAAATGATGCACTGAAAAGGGAACATCTCCATCAGTTGTGGGCCTGCTGCAAATTTTGGACTTCCACAATGATGGGGCAAACAAAGGACTCAGTCCAGCTTCGTGAGAGTTCAGACTCATTACCAGGGGTAGGACCTATAAGGTCATACCCAGATGTAGTAAGACATCTCAAAGCAGTGACGCTAGCTTCCCCAAGGGTAAGACCAATCTGTGTACCATGGCAGCTGAACATAGTGTTAGAAGCATTGTAAGGTAATGCATTCCAACAAGAGACACTACACTGGTGCACTCTATAAACAGTGTGTTTCTGGTAGATATCTGCTTAGCCAGAAGAATGGGAGAGTTACAGGCACCATCATGTAGAGAACCATTCCTGATATTCCTCAATGATAGGGTCACTCTAAAGACTGTTCCCAGCTTTCTACCCAAGGTAGCCTCCACATATCATTTGGCCCAAGAGGTTCAACTGCCATTCTTAGGGAGGGAACAGGATCCCGACACAGGGAGTCCTCACCCTCTGGATGTAGGAAATCGGCTAAAAAAAAAGTATCTTAGCATGACCAGTGGCCCATGCAAGATGGACTGTTTATACTGACCACAGGGAAGAGGGCCGGCCAGGCAGCCTCCAAAAATTCTATAGCTAGGTGGCTCAAACTATAACCACAGCTTATAGGGAGGCAGGCAAGGAGCCACCAGAGGGGATCAAAGCACATTTCATTAGAGCAGTGGCAACATCATGGGCAGAAAGAGGGGAAGTCTCAGTACCAGACATTTGCTCAGCAGCAACTTGGTCTTCTATACATACCTTCACCAGGCATTACCAGCTAGATGTAGCATCAGCTGAAAGGGCCTCTTTCGCTTGGGCAGTGATAAGAGCTGGGATAAAGAATGTATAAGATCCACATTTCCTGCTCTTTTTTCTGTCGAACCCAAGGTCTGAATAATAGCTCACACACTGCTACTAAGGTCCCATTGGTTTTGACTGCGGAGTACTATAAAGGGTATGAAATATAATGGTATTTACACACCTGGTAAAGGTGATTATTTGAGTAGCCTTTATAGAAATCCGCAGCTCCACCCAGGGCAGCAGATGTGATCATTTCCCAGCTACCAATGGACTGGTTTGAATATCTATCTCTAAGATGAAGGTTACAATGTTGCATATAAATATCCTGTTCTCTTCATCATATATTACAACAGTATTAATGCATTGCATGTTATGTTTTTTTATATAGAAATAAATGAGAATCATGATCAACGACAATGTTTCTATAGGTAATTTGTCGCTATACTAGATCAGTCGGGGCTACCAGGCATTTCTCAGAGAGGACAGCATACCTAAGGGATACT
This sequence comes from Neoceratodus forsteri, assembly GCA_016271365.2. Lineage (NCBI taxonomy): Eukaryota > Metazoa > Chordata > Ceratodontiformes > Ceratodontidae > Neoceratodus > Neoceratodus forsteri. The sequence continues at coordinate 670,746,883 of CM028133.1, forward strand.
GTTATTTTTCCCTGTTCTGTGTCCTTGTCATTTTTTTCTATTTTTGTCTAGTCACTATCTCTAATTGCTAAGGAAGATTCACACTGGAGATTCTCAGATGGGACAAGGGGTCTGTCCTCAGTCTGCCCAATTTTGATTGGATCGTGCATCAACCTATAGGATGGATGGGGAATACTCAATGGTTTTGACTGTGGCGTACTATAAAGGGTACTCGAATAATCGCCTTTATAACATGGGTTCCTAAAATACTGTCTTCTGGTCCAAAAAGGTCACCTGACCGTGGATTTATGTCTGATATACCCACAGTTGTATGGTCACATGGCTTTATTTCACTTTCTTTTTTTTTTTTTTTTAGGTAAAACTCGGACAAAACATTGCCCATGTTATAAGACAATTAACCCACTTCAGAGTATGAGTTAACTGAGCATTAATCCATGCCTGGGTGGCCGAAATCACTCAACTTTGCCTCGTGATTCCAGCCCCCGGCGTGGATAAATGCTCAGTAAACCCATACCTTGTCGTGGGTTAATCCCTCCTTACCAGCTGAGTAAATACCATTTCTGTATGTCTGTAATCTGATATGCTCTGTATGGTGTATTAAATGCTGATCTAATACATAAATATTACAGTGACTGATTAGGTACTGAATTGGAAGCCAAATTAAAATAGATTTACTAAGATTTACCAAGATACAGTTTACTACCAACTGTTTTAGAAAAAGACACAAACATATGAAAGTACAATTTATTTTTATTTCGTTTTTGGTAACTGGGTAAGTACATTAGACAACAATGTGCTTATTTATAGGTTCACCAATAAGGCCATTTGGTCTATCTAGTCTGATTGCATTGCAGGGTCCACAATTTAAGCTACTGACCCTGCCCACCTCCCAATCCTCCCATCCTTTCCATTCACCCCTCCCATGATCCTTACTTTCCACTTAGCCCTCCCATAATCCTTACTTTCCACTTACATTTATCACAGCCTCTGTTGAAGCTGCCCACTGTCTTCAATGAGATCACCTCTTCTGGCAACGAATTCCAACTGGCCACCACCCCCTCCGTGAAGAAACATTGTTGTTTAGCTCATTTATTTCAGATTGCTGAGAGTACCTTATCATTTTGGGTACTGTAATCACTGAATGAAATATTTAAAATATTTATTTTCATTTAAATCACATTAAAGACCACCTAAGGGCTCTCAGCACCTACCTTTCTTTCTCTTTCTCTTTCTCTTGCTCAGCAAAGGGTCTTGTCAGATGGCACGGTGTCAATACCATGCACAGAAACATTGTGTGGCACTTACTGCCACAACCATGAGTGTGCACTGCAATATCATTGGGCAAAACACCGAACACAGGCAGCACATGCCCTTAGTCTATAGGCTTCCTTGTTTTTTGTGGGGGGCTTTACCCCCACACCTCCTGGAATTTAAATAAACTTGGGGGGGGTGCAGACATTGGGGATGTGGAAAAACACCTTTGCGGAGAAAAGTTTTATTTTTCTAAAAAAAAATACTGAAAAAAGTTGCAGCACGGGAAGATTTTGGGGGAACCAGACCATGGTCCCAGGTCTCCCATTCTGCCATGAGTTGGAGCCCTAGTCACTCCACCATGGGAGTGGCTCGATCAAACCCCCAGCACACGGCAGCTTGATGAAGCCAGGTAAGAGCGTACAGTGACAGGAGTAGCGCTCTTTCCCTAGAGCTGTTCTACCCCGTAGCTGAAACTGCATGCACTTACTGGACAGTGTGGTATTAACCATGCTGTGTCTCATGCACGATATTGATCTGGTAGAAGTCAGGCAGCTGTCTTTCATGCAAGATATTGACCCAGTAAGAGTCAGACTGACATAACAAGTGAGACCAGCTATTTCAGTTTCTGAAGTGGAATGTCAGCAGTGTAAGGTAGAACAGCACTGACTACAGACTACAGGCTATTGCTGGGGGATTATCAAGGCTGGATTAATGCCATGTAGGAATCTGGTATGGCAAATAGAGAAGCAGTTATATCAGTTATCAGGGGACATACTGCATAGTATAGCAGCAACATTTCAGAGTTATGAAGATAGCAGTACCCCTGATGCAAATGACAACAATGAGATGGTAGTCTATGAATACATTGTAAACTACATGCATTGAAATTAGAGCTGTGCAGAATGGGAAAATTCTGAATTTGTGAAATTTTTAAATTTCAAAACATTCTGTGAAATTGCATGGAATTGACAGAATTTGCAGATTTTTAAAATGTAGTGATTTGGTCATAACTCTGCCATCTTTTAAGCTAGACCTCTGCAATTTGGCAGACTGATTCCTTGGGAGGAGGGCCAAGGATGTGCCACATATGACATTCTGATGGACAGTTTCAAAATTATAGATGTTAAAAATTTGGCACTTTATATTTTATGCAAAATTTCATGAACATTTTTATCTGCATATACAGTACCTCAGCCATCTATTGGTTCAGCGATATTAAATTTGGTATAATTCTCTGATAGGTGTTCTAACAATTTGTCAGATGTCATGACAATATGATGCATTGTCTCAAACTTACATGTGCTCTAAATCTGTCATTTTATTTTTGTGGGATATTTTATTAAACAAATTTCATTTGCATATAACTCTGGCACCTTTGGAGCTACACATGTGTAAAGAGGCATGAATAACGTTTTTGTAATTCTTATAGAATGCTCTAACCAGGGAGAGAATTGGATTATAGATTAAGCTACAGGGGGTCAAAACTTCACTATGTAAATATTTGTAAAATGTGAAAACCCTCAGAAATGTGGATGTTTGTACTGTAGCTTCTGTTTTCGCAATCATAGACCTAAAAGGGAAGTCTCCCATAGTTTCACACTCATATTTTCCCAACTCCTTATGTGTAACTGTTGTGTGCCTTCTCCAGTTGCCAGCAGTCCTATTGCTGTCCAAATCTAGATTTACAAATAAAAATATACAGCCCCCAGAACTTATCAATGTTTGTCCTCCATTTTACCATCGATGCTGCTGGAGGATGATGTCATCAGAGCAACAGATAATGGTGCTGCACTAAATGCAGTTCCACCATTAAACCAAACTCATAATGTTTGGTTCCCCACTTGAGTAATGGAGGAACCCTTTAGGTGTGCACTTCCTGAAGTGCAGGTCTAATAGGAACTAGGACCACATGAGTGTGATGCAGCACTGATTTGACATGTATATGCAGTATTCATATAAGGAAGTGCCTGTATGTGTTGTGGTAATGTTTCTGTTAGCAAAAACAGTTTACCCAATAAATGACTCTGGGTACAAAAGTTTTAAGTGGTATTATACAGCTGCTGTATTATGTGGTGTGTGTGTGTGTGTGTGTTATTCTCTGTTTTGATTGACACCAGCAGTGAGACACAATCTTGCAAAAATGCCCCTTTTCCTTTGTAACTAGGCAGTCAGTAACTGGATGGCTGCTGTAAGGCAATAAAGAGTTCAGCTATAACAAGGAATAGGTTACCAGGACAACATCCACTGCAGCATATGGAAGAAGGTTAATCTAGTGGTTAAAGCACAGGAACAAGAACTGGGAAACTCTGGTTCAAATCCTACTAAAGTCCCTTACTCTCTAACCCTTAACAAGTTCCTCTAACCTCCTTGTGAACTTTGATGGCCCCTCAGGTCCATGACTTTAAAAGTGCCCCATTCCCATTATAAATCATTAGCAGTGATGTGAGAGCTACAGCACTTCACTTTGAAGGTACCGAACACAAGATGTGGCAGCACCCCCCTGCTTTGTACTGCCAGCATTTGAAGTAGGATGTTCCTCACAAATCAGATGCTACGCTTCAGCTGTTGTAGGTAAAGAAATTAATCAGTCTCAGTGTTTGTAGTGCTCTGTATTTGCTTAGCTCATTCCTCCCATGTCATATACATTCTGTGTCTTGGTATTTCCAGTCCGAAACTCAGATTTAAGGAGCATTTGAAATGTAAAACAATACATTTTATAAAGTAAGTGATCTAGCTCTCCACCTTCAGGCTGCTGAAATGGGGGTGTATCATTTGTGCAAAGGAGGAATTCAGTTTTGTGTAATCCTTTGAAAAACTGCTCAGGCCTACCTTGTAAATGAATCTTCTCAAGGGTGTTCACCTGGTTCAGTACTGATTGACTGCTTGATTGTCTGATTCTTTCTACTGCTCTCCAGATGTTGCATCTGTCTCATAGAGAGAAATGAGCAGTACAAAGCAACAGATTATGTTTCCTGTGAATGACATACTATTAGATGTATTCTTTGCTCTACACATACAGTATTAAGGCTACAAGTACTACTCCCTATGTGAGTAGCATGACAGAACTGTCTTAAGCCATTGCAAACTTAAACTAAAATCAGGATAGACAGCATTGATACCCTTATGTGTTCTTCTGCACTGTTGCTGCAGTGACATCAGGGAATGGAAGGGGCTGTATTACAAGTGACCCATTTGCATGTAAATGGAGGCTTGCTTGACACTTTACTACCTTGTGTCAGAGCCTCAGACTCTAGATATGTGTTGCAACAGCAGAAATGACTGATCTCTTATCGACATCTGTACAGTAACTGATGTAATGTATAATAAATACATCAGACATATCCAAATCGTAAATATAAGGGAGTCTTCTCCTTTAACATTTGATATAAATATCCATAGTCAGTGTATCCTGGTGTCTAACAGAACTGGATAAATTGTTTTAGCAGTTTTACATTTGCAGTAGAAAAAAAATATTGGTAACATGTTCTTACATAGTTATGGTAGCCTATAAATGATGCATCCAGAATTCTTTTTGTGGAATTTGACATTAACAATGCACGTATTATTTCTTCATTTTGTAAGCTGGGCTGAGCTTTTTGCCATCCTGCTGTTCCTCTCTGGGTGACTACCCCCACTTTTGGTATAGCCAGGCTAACTCAGTAGAACTACCGGTCCCACTGATATCCTCTTTGTTCTTTACAGTGACAACCCTCCCCCCCCTAAAACGTGAGTCACCTACTCCTTTTTCTATCGACCTACCCTGTTGGAATAGCCAGGATTCTTCCTTCCTGCTGCCCCAGACATTGTCTTCCCCCACTACATCTTTTTTGAGTACCTTTACGTCCCAGACTTGCATGTACATCAGGCTCCCTGGATCATAAATTTACTGGATGTGATCCTTAAATATCTTGCATTTAGGTTGGAATTGTTGACACTGTGTGTTCCTTGTACCAACTTGGGGTCTACCACTGTTGTGCTACCCAGCTCAGCTGTCCATTTCTTGGAGAAATTGTGCATCTTACTCTTGAGCCTACTCACCCCCTGCACTACCAGCCTCTCATACCCCTATCTTTTAATTAGAATCCCTCAGATAAGGCTGAGTGAAATTAGCAAATTCCAGTTTTATGGAATCTTTTTCATGAAATTCTACAATTTTCACAAAGACTCATGGGATTTGACTTTAAGTACAGATGTTATTTTGCAATTTTTAGCAGCATGCACTTAATAAAATTGACACATACAGTATCCTTATAAGGTCTAAGAACCTGCAAACTTGAATGGTATTGCATTCTATAGTGTTAACATTTCAGGGGGTTATAAATGTGCATTTTACATTCTTGCAAAATTTAATTTTTAAATGTTGTGAAAGTTTAACTACTTTTAATTCAATCCCATTTAAAGCTACAAATATGAAGTTTTTTTCAGAAATGACCATGTGGTATAGTAGTTTCTTGTTTAAATATGGATATGTTTTAAAATTAGAGGGAATAACTGAAATTTAAAATTTGACAGCATGTTTGGCAGGCTATGACTTGGTCCCATTTGAAGCTAGAAATCTGAAACTATGTACACATACAAAAGTAGTGATCTGTATACCTGTCATTTTATGACATTTCAATGAATACTATCAAAATGATACAAAAATTACAGAAATCAACATTTTGGCCAAATGTTTGGCTACCTATAACTTGGCTCCCATTAAAGCTTGAGACTTACAACTTGGTGCATATACCCCTGTTGGATGTTTCTCTAAATTCTGTCATTGTGGAGAAAGTTGGATAAGAAATGTTAAAATTATCTCAAAATAACTGAATTTAATTTTACTGAAATGTTTGGCCACCCACAACTAGGACTCTGAAATTTGGTACACATTTGTAAGCCTTAAGCTACTGTTTATGTTCCAAAGTTGGTGTTAGTTGAATGCGTTCTTTTGAAATTATAGTGCAATAACTGAATGTAAAATTTGGCAGAATTCCCCAGAATTTCACAAAAGTCCTCAAAATTCCATAGAATCGGAATGGCTGTTCTGCAGACATTCCATGGGTGGAATTTTTTATTCTACATAGTTCTAATTGAAATATAGATGTGTACTGGCAGAAAACAACTTGGGGTCCATCAGGGACTACCAAGTCTACCTGGTTCTGACCTAGGTCCTCACCAGCCCATCACTGGCAAGACCTTATGCAGCTCTATCATTCCTCAGTTCTGCTTGGATTATCCCAATTCCCCATTAGTACCAACCCCTCCCCATCCTCTTCTGCAGTCTTATCATCTATCCCATTCATTCCTGAGACTTGCAACCATCTTAACATTGATCAGCTTCTACAGCAGATTATTTCAGTTTTCAACCACCATTTTTATGAAGAAGTATTTCCACATGTCCCTCCTAATTTCCCCCCAGCAAGCTTATAGGTATGGTTCTTGTGATAGATTCCTCACCAAGCTTCAAGTAATTGCTGGCTATCACTCCCACCCCCCCATTTATACCCTCAGATACTTGAAGGTTTCAGTCATGATTGTCTATTATTATCTGACTTGGCCTTTTATAGAGAAACCACACCAACTTTAGGGACTCTGCTTGGAAGCTGGAGGTAAATAACTATACATTTCCACTCCTTGATTATGGTATGAAGGTCTACAGGGGTGGCACAAATGACAGTACCTTTAATAGGGTTACTGTGGTCATTAATAGGACTTGTAATTTTGTTTTAGACGTTGAGCCACATGTTCATCATTTTGACCTCTACGCCCAGACTGGCTGATTACTACTTCATTTAAAATATTTTATGCGCCTTATGGGCCATCATGTCTTTTTTTTTAATCAGGCCTCACCAAATATTATTGGCAAGTGCAAGATAAATAACATACCACAAGAGGGTATACCGTTGTTTGATTGAATCTGGGAGAGTGAACCCATCACAGCAACAACCTGTTCAACATCCACAGTGTTGAACGGGTTGTCTGAGCACTGTAGCGATACAGCGACTCCAGTGTTAGCTGCACTTTCCAGTAATCCATCCCCCAGCATTGATTATTTAAGTCTGGGGTGTGCAGGGAACAAAGACCCCCCAAAAAACTGTCTTTTGTATCTCATCGCTGCTATGGTTCCACAACACATTTGCCAGGCAACGTGATCACCATTGGCAAAATGTTGTCGCTGTAAAGTCGGTTGATAACTTTGTTGTTGGTCCGACTTGGTGGAAGCCCACGAGTAGTAGCAAATGGTAAGCTCATTATTCAAAAATTTTCACACAGCTTGGACAAATACCCGTCTATAGAGTTGTGGATTCCTAGAATGACCTCAATTCCCATTTTGCAGGAGTGTGGTTTTATCCTTTTAGACTAGGCCTAAAGGATTTCTTTCTGAACCAACTGACTTGTAAATGATTTATTTAATATGCTTTTATCTTTATTATTGATGACAATGTTCTTTAATACTGCTTTGTACTTTGACTGTGGTCATCTATGTAGAAGGACACTTGTTGCCCATAGACTTACCTGTGAAGCAGTAAAATTAAATGGAATGAAATGTCCCCCTCTCTGTCAGCCAGTCTTTCCACATAGGTTATTTTCTGGCCATGAATCATTTTGACCACTGTTCTTTGAACTGCCTTTAGACACCTTTTTAATGTGAGGATTCTGGAACATTGGTGAGCAAGTAAACTACAAAAACAGGAGGATGAGAACATTTCGCAGCTGCTCCATATGAAAGACCTGATAGTAGGATTGCTGGGAGACTCTGTTGAGCCATAAGTAGTGCATAGACATCGGAGGCCAGAAAATACAAAGAATATTACACTGAGAGATGTGGTGGCTTATTTACCTTAAAGGGGATTTAAAATTCATAGGAGCCCGATTGGTGACTCACCATCTGACATCACCTGTGGTAGCCTATGTAAACAAATTGATCAGGGACTAAAATACAAGTATGCAGACTCAGAAATAATCTTACGTGAACTGTGTTGAAAGTGACTAAACCAAATATTCTGACCTGTAAGGAGGATTTGAGAGTCGCAGAACTGAAGCACTTCCTAAAAGCACATCACAAAAAATAAGCAGTACTGAGTTATTCCTGGATCTAAGCAACATGATAAAAATGCACCCTGGCAGTTTTTTATAGGATCATGTGGCTCACATGCTGTTTGTATCTCAACAAGCAGACTGAAACTGGGTATGACGGAAATTTAGTTTGGGTATACATCTTCACACTGTAGCAAGGACTCGGCAACAAGTATGGCAATATCAGGACAGATACAAAGTCATATTTATCTACTCTGACAGTGTCTAATATTGTTGTTTTGAAATGGATCACTAAAGTTGCCAGTAATGTCAGAGAGACAAAAACAGCTAGGGAGCATGGATCATCCTATGCAAGCCATGGTGAGTGCAGGTCTGCTGTAAGCAGACAAGAATCCAGTGCAATGCTGAGCTGTTTCTGTGCCAAAATAAATTTGCCGTAATGTTGAAATAGTATTTTCAAATGTGTGGATGCATTTGCCACAGTTGTACCTGCTTTATGGCACAAATTACACATGTGTTATATACTGATGCATGCATTACTTTTCTTATGAAGGTGGGAGCCATAGTGCCACAAACTGTGGCAGTCATGCTAGAATATTAGACCACATTTTATGTGGTCTTACTTTTTGTTAAGTTGTGTAACAGCACTAGAAAGAAAAAATTCTATCAGAAATTCTTTACCATACTTTGTTTCTCTGTTAGCTCCAGCATTGTCAAGTGGAATTACTTACACATGGATTAATATGCACACAGACCAGGGGCTCACTGGTCCAGCTATAGCACAAAAAGCTGAACTGGGCAGCACAGAATGCTAGTGTTGTGAGTGTTCCGATGTCTCATCTCTGGCAGTCCACAAAAGTGCCATGTGGTACATTATAGAGTCGAAAAACACCTCTGTGACTAGGCGAAATGATTTGTATAAATGTAGGAATCACCAACAACATAGTAAATCAGAAAAATATTTTTGCAGTACCTTTCTTAAAGAGATCAGCACTGAAATTAATGTACCCTCTAATTTGGAAATCTCAATCTACACGCCATTTCAATAGTTCAGATTTTAGTTAGTAACCAAACGTTAATCAGAAAAAAGCTTTGTGCATAATCAGAAAAAAGCTTTGTGCAATAAAGAATAACCCTAATGGTGTTTCAACTGAAGAAGAAACTATATGATCCTACAGGACAACAAGAAATGATTAGTCAAGTGCCTGCTATAAGCCAATGAATAAATCAAAATATTGAATCATTACTGTGCCAATTCACTTACAGCAAAAGGACACTGTTAACCATTTACTTACTTTTCTGCAGAGATTTCCAAAAGTGCCTGCACTCCCTGCAGCAGTCTATCTTGTGATTCAGTATACATGCCAGCAATGTATTCCCCAAAATACTATCTGCTTTTCTTAATTTTATTGAGAAACACCCCACCCCAACCCCGTTATTGGTTGTTTACAATTTCATATTTTGCACAATTTATATTTTACTCCTCTTAGATTGTTCAGAATGGGTAGGTCTGGGACTCCAACTTGCTCCCACTGCAGTCTCGCAGAGGGTAGCCTGAAGCACATTTTGTTGGATTGTCCCAAAGTGGCCCCCTTCTGGTCCACCATTCGAAGCTCCTTAGACCCCCTTTTGGGTCTGGACTCCTTTTTTGCCCCATGGATTTGCTTGGTAGGGCACCATCCAGTGGATGTATTTGGTTCTTGTTGGGCCTATATGTCAATGATATCTATCCCTGCCAAGATAATTATTGTATGGCATTGGCTTGATGACTCCATACCCTCTCATGGGGAATGGCATAAGGAAATCTTATTTGCCCTGGAAACAGCCTACAGGTCCTTCGATGCCCAGCTGCTGAAATATCATGCCCTCCATGATAATGCTACCCCCATCCTCACATGCTGCTGCACTGCACCAGGCCTCACATCCACTGGCTCCATTGAATGAGGTTTCTGACCACATGGTCCATAACCACTGATGCCACTGTAGCCCCTCTCTGGTGCCACCCTAGAGAGGGCCACTACCCCTGCCTGGGTGGCTACTAGCCAGTTTATGGCCTCAGATCCTATTAGCTGCCACATGGGGGTCCTTTCCCAAAGATAAATTAAAAATGGTGGTGCCTCCACCCAGAGTACATTTATTGGGCTTGATATCTACTAGTACAACCCCCTGGGATGTTGTACCAACCCACCTCCCCAAACAGTTACCCCCAAACATGGACCAACCAAGATTTGAACCTCCCCCACAATCCAACATTTCAATTTCCATTTCATCTAATAACATGCTCACTAAAATCAGGCTCTTGAGTCAGCTCTTTCTGAAACAACAGCTTGATTTATTCACATGGGAAAGATTAGGATGGGGTAAGTGGAATAGAGTGTAAGCACACTTTTGATTTTGCATTTTCAAAGATTTGACAATTCCCATGATCATTTCCCTTTCAGTTAAACCCACATTTTAAATCATTGCAACCACCACTATCTAGCAATCTAACTGATGTAGGTATTACCAAAGCCCCAGACCCACTGGTACCAGTCCAGAATACCATCCCAAATTCTGTCCCTAGGTACCCAGATGTTAGATGCAGGCCTGAGGTGCAGCTAGTCGGCTGGCATTGGCACGCTTGCTGAATTAAATAACTTTTTTACATTTCTTTCTCTGGACTATCTGTACTGGCTTCCTATGCCAGTAAGCATACTTGAACAATAATTATGTACAGTCCCCAGGATGTTGTAGGGCAATTCCTGCTGTTACTCATGGTTCTGCAGAATCAGCCCCTGGATGACACAGTTATCTGAACTCCTGGGGCAGATGGAAACTGGGCTTGATGCTTGAAATTTGAAGGAGCACAAGAAACACTGCAGCGTGGATCTTTAGTTTGCTTGGAGATCTTGCAGCTTGTCCCTTTCGGCCTATTGAGGTCCATTGCAGGGCTCATATGCAAGGCCTGCGAATCACAAGGGACCCAGATCTGGGAGTGGCCCCACTGCCCAGCTCCCTCACAGGTCAGAGCACCCTAGCACTCTGGTACAAGACCTGTGGCCTTCTGCTCTGGCAGACCCCACTTGATGGAGGTTAATGAGTTCCCCACCTAGCCCTGGATTTAAGATGGTGACCTTAAATCATCTTGCGCTGTTCTTTCAGTTTCCTGCTATGGTGTGTAGCCAGTGGTCTCTGTTATCTTCCCTGTATCCCAGACTCCAAGGAGTGGAGAGTCTGAGAATCCAGGTTTGCCTCAACAGTCTCTTTTCTTGCTGCATCTCAGGAGCAGACAGCAGGCACTCGCCCCAGATAAGTACCTACTTCTCCTTCTGCTTTCACAGTCTCTCAACTTTAACATAGCTAAATTCTCAATCTGGCCCACACACACAATTCCAGAACTCTACCTCAGAAAACATTTTGAAAGTCTCTTTTTCTCATCATGCAGGTGCATAGCAATTTTCCAGTCTAAAGAAGCTTTCTCTCTTCACAATTCACTTCTTTTCCTTTTCTCACACTTTCTTCACTGATGAGGTGCAGACAAAAGTACCCATCTTTTCCCAGGCCTAGACACAACCTTTGTCCTTTTTCCAGGCTTGGGACACAACCTGTTCTTTGTCTTATTGCTGTGGTGCATCTCTCTGCCACTGCAGACTTTTCCCAGGAACCTGCAGCTTCATCTCTCTTTCAGCAAAGCTGCTCACTTTTCTTTCCCTCTAGATGGGGGAAGGTATGACCATCCCTGGGTGACGCATGGTTGGCAGCCCCCAGTCAAGGCCCTCTCCAAGCTTTGCAGACCCATTTCCTCACAGGGCAAGAGCACCCCTCCCAGTAGAGGGGCTCTTCCCAGACTGACTCAGAGTCCAAAAGTTCTGTCCTTTTGAGAGCTTTTTGACAGCTCCCCAGTGGCTGGAGCCACTGTCATCAAAGAAAATGAATATTTATGTGGCTCTCTCAATGCCTCATTGGTTGCACTAAATGGCGCCAGAATATTCCCCGGTATTTTTTCCCCCCCAAGTGTCTTTTCACAAGCCTCAGAATTCTGTATAATCTTAGCACTGTGGTTGGATGTCTGGTGTCATGTATGTTTGTTTGTTTGTTTATTTATTTAGTCTTTGGTAACCGGGTAAGTGCACTGGTCCAGGGGACTGTTTTCAGGCCCAACCCGGGTCAACTAGTGTCAACAAAACAATACATAGACACAAACACAAACACAAATACAGGTGGGATTACAATTGTATGAGACAGTCACTACTGGATTATAAAAATAAACTGTGTACAGTCTTGCTTAGGGGAAATATCATAACGGAGTATGATGAATTGAGATAATGAGATTGGCAATAGGGAGGTTCAGATGCTAAGGATTTGCACTGGGAAAGGATGGCCAGGGGAGGTAGGGAAGAAGGAAGAGAGAGATTACAGGGGTATGCTAGCCATGGAGTGAATGCCAGTGGGCATTACAGTTACATGTATGTTTGTCCAAGTGCAACGATTTAAGGTTGGTGCATGGTGCAAGGTTCAACATGTGGCTACTGAACATGTCTGCTAGATAAACGGTCCCAGCACAGTTTATTTAGTGTCCCAAGTTTAAGGCCTTGCTGCAGTCAAACAGTAAGCTTTTATTTAATTATTTCCCCACACCAGTACAGCCACCCCTGTGCCCTGTAAAGTGACTGCTCATTTTAACAATTTTATTTTGCCTCTTTTCTGTCACTGCTGCTGTTTCGGACAGCCCCCAAGGCAGCCATACACCTTCCCATTGCAAACCATATATGCCCCAACTTTCCCATGCTGCTACTGTCACAGTAAACATCTTTATTTAGTTAATTTCCCTCTAATAGGTAGCCATCCCTCTTATTTATCCCCATTGGTTATTAGACATTTTATTTGTCCTCTCTCCTGTCGCTAGAGCTAGTACAGTATGCCCCAGCACTAGACAGGATTGAGCTCATGAAGTATGCATGCAGTCTCATTATTCATGAGGCGGCATTCTGATTCTCAAGCATGATTGGACACTCCAAAAAATACTCTTGCTGCCTAAATGGCCAAAAGAAATTGCACTTCTGAACATATGCAGAGCTCACCAGGCATTGGAGTGCCAAACCGGATGGCGGCTCCACAAACTAGCTCATCTGGCCCCACTTTCAAAGAAAACTGGGGGATCTGGCAGGGGACCAGGATACTGAAGGGACTATTGGGGAACCAGCCAGGAATGAGGAAAAAGAAATGGGGGGTGGATCAAATCCCCTTGGGGAAACCAGAACCCCAAAGAAGGAAGTCAGGTAAGCCCCTGGGACAGGGGGGTTACATCACGAGCTGTTCCCACCTGCAGATCACCCTCGGTACCATGGATTATAGCTGCACACTGCTGCACACCACTACCCACTAACAAACAGAGGGACAACCAGCCATGGACACATCATCTTTAATAGGAAACCCCTACACTACTTACAAACATGCCATCCAGCTGACCTTCAACAGAAACTGGCATGGAAATAAAGTCTTCCATAAACTACACGATAATGTTGCAAAGATTTTATTGAACAACTGGCAGTACAGCACCCCATGTCCCTTTCAATGTTTCATATCAAGAATGGACACTTTTTCCAGGATAAATGCCATCTAGTGTTGTAAACTATTCATACAGTTCAAATAAGTGGAGTGTGCATATCATTAATTAATTAGCACGTATTGATGGCACAACCACTTAGTGAACCAAAAAAGACACAGAAGTAAAACATTATAAATACAATGTAACCCTGTCATGATCATAAATAATTAAAAACATAGTCCTATTAAACTTTCTAGAAGCTTTAAAAACATAAAATAAAGCTACGTAATGCATTAAATCTTTGTTTGCTATGTGCAAACCTCAAATCTAATATTGTACCTCAAACTAATAAGTAATGTTACCATTAACATATATAAAAACATCTTACAGCAGCAGGTTTTAGTGGCATTTCACTTCAGTGTGTACATTCATAGCATGTAAAGTCTCTATTTTATAGAGAAGGTGAGACTAACCTGTTATTAATGGCACAAGAACACACCATTATCACTACTCCACAGACACAAGATATCAGCCAAACCAAGACTTCACTTAAATACATCAAACAGGCTTGCAGTTCTGGAGACCCCATCTCCACAAGAACATAGACAGAATGGAGGCTGTCCAGAGGAGGGCAACTAAAATGGTGCAGGGTCTGCACCAGAAGTCATGCAAACAGAGACTAAAGGAGCTTGTATACCCTCGAGGAAAGGAGGGAGAGGTGGGGACATGATAGAAACTTTCAAGTACCTCAAGGGAATCAACAAAGTCCAAGAGGGTAGCATCTTTCAGAAAGATGTGCAAGAACAAGGGCACAATTCAAATTGTATTCCAACATTGTAACATTTCTTTGTATTCTATCCCATTGTTTGCTACCCTCCAGGTCGCACCAAGAGACTAGCAACTTGTTGCTCTGCATGCCTTTCTCATGAAACATTTCAATAAATAAATAAATACAAGTATCAGACCTGGTTACAGGGCCTGCTGGAACTGCAGCTTGTGGCACTGTGTCCAAAACTATTTGTCCGATAGGCCAAATATGATTTCTGTGAATGGTGTTGACAGCACAGGGTCCCCTTCTGGATGCACTTTGTACACGGGCAAATCATTTTGTTTACTGATTACAATATAAGGGGTATGGCTTCAGCAGTCAGCTGTTTTATGCTTGCCTTGAAATCTGAAGTTGAGCATCAGCTCTTGGTCTTCTGCTTTAAGTTCTTGGGCCTTGACACGTTTGTTGCGATGAGCTTTGTTGGCTTAATTTCTTTTTGCAGCCTTGGTATTAGCAAGCTGGTAGGCATGGTTCAACTGTTCTTTTAACTTTATAATATACTGGAGGTAGTTTTTAGATCAGGCACCATCAGGAGAAACACGAAAGCACATATCTACAGGGAGATGAGCTTCTCTACCAAACATAAGGTGGTACGGTGAAAAACCAGTAGCATTATATTTTGTAGAATTGTAAACATGTACTAAAGCACTTATTTGTTGGCCCCACCTGGGCTTGTCTTTTGGGTTCAGGGTGACAAGCATATCTAATAAGGTGTGGTTAAATCTCTCTGGCTGTGGATCTCCTTGTGGGTGATAGGGGGTAGTTCCGGATTTTTTGACACCCCAGATAGTTCTTTTATGAGTCTGCTCGTGAAATCTCTGCCTTGATCAGAATGAATGCGATGAGGGGTGCCATAGTGCACAAAAAACTTTTCAACAAAAACTTTTGCCACTATAGAGGCCTTCTGGTCCTTGGTCAGGTAGGCCTGCGCATATCTTGTAAAATGATCACTTACTACCAGTACATTAGCAATGGTCTTTGAATCTGGCTCTAGGCTAAGAAAATCAATGCATACAAGCTCCATTGGTGCACGTGTTATATTTACTAATGGTGCTGCTCTTTTAGGCTGGGCCTTTCTTTGAATACATCTGCTGCAGGTTTTACAGTATTGTTCAATGTCTATGCTCATCTTAGGCCAATATAAATGGGATTGGGCCAGGTCTAGAGTTCTTTCACTCCCCAAATGTCCCATATTATCATGTAAATCCTTAAACACAACATTCTTGAACATGGTTGGCAATACTAGCTGTCTTAACAATCTCTCCTTGGCTGTCAGTCAATTCTCGATGCAATAGCTGTTCATGCAATTTGAGTTTAGACCCTTCTCATAATAACAAAGCAGTGTTGGGGTCAGTGGACCACATTTTAGAGACATCCTCTCCTCTTTTCAAAGTATCAATGACTTTTCCTATCATTGGATCAAACTTTGTTCTCTTTGAATGTCAGTTGGGGTTAGCTGGGGCAAAGAGCTCAAATCCAGGGCTGCAAAATTACAGTAAGCCATTGGTATGCAAGTTTCTGTGGGTCCCAAGCAATCTACCAAGCAATTAACGGTCTCTGATGATGGAGATTCATCTCTATCAAATTTGTGGCATAGAGCTTTTACTGATTGTTCAGGTATGTGCACCCTCTGCTGATTTGAGGCAGGTCTTCATAAAAGAACATCGGTATTGGCGTGATTCAAGCCTGGATGGTACTCTACTACGTAACCATATGTTGAGAGAGCAGAAAGCTATCTGTGCCCAGTAGCTTCAGGTTTGGCAGATGTTTGGACATACGTCAACTGGTTGTTGTTGGACTTGACCAGGATCTTTGCACCATGTAGATATTCATGAAACTGATTCACTATTGCCCACTTGAGAGTGAGAAATTCCAATTTATGAACAGGGTAATTTTTTTCAGAAGGTGTCACTCATACTAGCAAAAGCTACTGGGCGTAATCCTTCTGTGTATTCTTGTTAAAGTATGGCCCCTAGGCCACTTAGACTGGTGTTCATGTGCAACATGTAAGGTTTTGAAGGATCAGCATAAGCAAGTACAGGAGCATGAGTCAATTGGTGAATGATTTCTTTGAAAGCAGTGTCACAATCAAGAGTCCATCTTAGTCCAAACAGCTCATGGGGTCTGAAATACATCTTTACAGTCTCTTTGTTGTTGCCTTTCATGAATTTCTTATGAGTAGGAGGGTACCCTTCAGCTAAGTTTAACAATAGCTGTACTACCTTGGTGTAGTCTTTGACAAAATGGTGATAATAACTGCAAAATCCAAGAAACCTCTGGAGCTCTTTCATGTTGTTGGGCTTTGGTCAGACAATCAATGCTTCCACTTTGCTAGGGTCTGCCCTCAGAAGACACAATGTGACCAACATACTTCACAGAGCTCTGAAAGGATTGGCATTTGTCTATAGAAAACTTTAGGCCAAATTCCTCAAGTCTATCAAGCACTTTAAACAGACGGGCCTCATGTTCTTCAAGGGTCTTTCCGAAGACAATAACATCATCGAGGTACACCAGGTATTCAAGGAGGTTCATGTTGCCTATTGCATGCTTTATAAGTCTCTGAAATGTGGCGGGTGCACCCAATATTCCTTGTGGCATATGGAGGAATTTGTAGAATCCCAGGGGACAGATCAATGCTGTTTTTTCCCTGTATTCTGGAGCCATTGGGATTTGGTAATATCTGCTGCAGAGATTAAGGACAGAAAACCACTTACTCCCGTTTAAACAGTCCAACGCATCCTGTATGCGTGGCATTGTATATCGATTAGGGACAGTTCTTTTATTAAGGTTCTGTAGTCCACATACATTCTGACAGAGATATTTTTCTTTCCACTACAACAATCGGAGAGGCATATGGGCTCTGTGACTCTTGTAGTATGCCAGCTGCTAGCATTTCTTGCAAATGACGCCTCACACCGTTGAAGTCGGCAGGAGCTAGATGTCTGGATCTTTTCCGGAAGGGTCGCTCATCATGCAGTCATATGTGGTGTTCAGCACCAGTAACACAGCTGACATCCCACTCCTTGAGGGAGAATACTTTGGTTCACTAGGCCAGCTTTTCACTAATTCTGTTTCTCCAGCTACTCGGGATGGGTGACTCTCCAAAGTCAAACATGTCAGGTGATACTTCACATTCTTCTCGCATCTGGCATTTGGATGGAAGTACAGCAGTATCAGCACAATAGACTTTTGCCAGAGTATAGCCTCGGTTCACCTTGATATCTTGATCTTTAACATTTTGAATCTGAACCACTACTCTTTGGGCGTAAGTGTGAGCACGAACAGGAAATACACTGGGATTAACCAGCAGTCCTTCAGGCAATTTTGCTTCTTCTGGGGCATCCAGCATCAGTATTTTGTTGGTCAGATTCTTTCGCAACTGCACTCCTCCACTGACACTGCACTCAGCATTGGGAGGGAGTATGATAGCAGAGGAATCCTTCTTCCACACAATACCAACAGGCTTATCCTTGTCAATCTCTTCAGGGTTCATTTGCATCTCATAGACTTTTTTGATCATGGCATGAACATGCAGGGCTCTTCCAGTTTTCTTTTTCTGCCTTTCTTGACATAACCGGGCAAGGCAGCCAAAAATATACACACTGGTACCGATTAACACAGGGATACCATTGTATAGTCCAGAGGGAGGACAGACCAACGCTAGTGTCTCCACAGGGTCTCCTGAACCTGGAACAGAGTATGGAAAAGAAATCCACATCCTTAGGTAACCGAGATAGGGATACGACTTTTCACTCAACCCCCATACATGCAGTCCACTGTGGGGTTGTAGTGGGTGGTCAGATAAGTGCTGATCATACCAGTCTTTGAAGATTATGATAATTTGGGACCCACTATCTAGAACAGCTCGAGCAGGAATTCCATCCACATGCACAGTAGTTTCCATAGAAGGACGCACCAACTCTGACCAGTCAGGAATGAATTATTCACAGAATGTGTGACAGCAGACTTGCCTACATAAGGCTTGTATGGAGGCTTAGAAGAAGGCTTTATATTGCTCTGTCTGACCTTGTTGAGCAATTTTACTGTTACCCTTCGTAAATCTCCAGGGGACTGGCATACTCTTTATGTGCCCATCCTCACCACAATGACAGCAGAAAACATTGGATCTAGGGTTGTGAGCTTGAGTGGGTTCTTCAGCTGATTTATTACTATTGTAAGGACCAGGCTTATAATCATCTTTGGGTCTGTGCTTATTGTCAGCCCCACTAGACCTTCTCCAAGACAAATGCTGATTAGATGACCATGCAAGATCACTCACTAAGGCTCTTAACTCTCTCATTTCTTTCTGCATACCGCTGTTTGTTTCCTCACAAGGGACCTGAGCACTTACACTGCCTGCTATGGGTGGAGCTTCACTGGCGGCTTCAGCAGCATGGGTGCATACAGTCTGACCTTTGACCAACTCCACAGCACTCTGGGCACTAGCCTTCAATTCCCTTAGCTCTTTCAGCAAGTCTTTAAGTTGCTGTGCATCAAGAGCAGTCTCTTTTTCAGCAGGCTTTTCAGGGGCTGGGGCCACTGCAACTGCATAGGGATCCCAAAACTCTTCTTCATCTTCAGCCTCTCTGATCTCCTTCATGAGCCAGCAATTAGCAGGGGGATCATCCCTTCGATCCTGAAACTTTAACTTGAGCATTAGCACACTAGGAAATCTGGCAGATTTAAGAATATGGTCTAGTCTCACTCTATTCAGATCACTTGCCAATACCTCACCTTTCCTGTGAGCTCTTTGCAGGGCTCCCTCCAGTTGATTGACGTAGGCAGACAAAAGTTCACCCTTCCACTGTTTGAATTTGAATTTCCACAGCAAGTCTTCTCCTGAATCAGTGCTACCAAAGACCCATTCTAAAGCAGACAAATATTCTCAGGCTGACACATCAGGATTGGTAGACTGTGAAAATCTAATTGTTTCAAGTGCAGGACCAGTTAAACTTTCCATAAGCCTTTTCCACTTTTCTGCTTCTGTACATTGCTGCTCTTGGACCAGGAAGGATGCATAGTCCACACAGGTCTCTAGATCATCTTCCCCCTTGAGTGTGGGAAGGGTGCCAAAGAACATTCTTATCCTGTGGTAGGAATCAAGGATCAGTGAAGGTACAGGTACTGATAAAGGCACAGACACAGGTGCAGGAGAGGGTGCTGGTGAAGGCACTGGTGAGGGGGTTAAGGGAATGGTACCCCCCGGGGTTTCTAAAGCCCTTTTTAAATCCTCAGGTCTGCCCCTCAGCTAACAACAACCTCACCAGTTTTTCTTTCAATCCCTCTAATCTGGGTGACCCCTATAAGGAGGAAAGGACTCCCCCATCAGGTTCTTGTTAGAGATAAACAAGTGGAAGGAATGACAGACAGTGGCAAATCATGTAATAAACAAGTTTATTACAAAACAAAACAATTACAAACCTACAGTGCAAAACACTGGGAGAAACAGGTGTTCTCAAATACCTAGGTATAGCAAATTGTCACAGAAACCTTCTAAAATGGTGCTTCTTATAGTGAGATAAGGAGAAAGATGTGACAGTTCTCATTGGCTGAAGCTGGTGGTCCCACTACATTGCTGGATAGAACATGTACAGTCAGCAGAAAGGAAAAATAAGCATTACGTTACACAGAAAACATAATGTTAGTTATAATAAAGAAGACACACAAGCACTCTAGCAGCTACAAGGTCATTATGGTGCAAAAGCAGTGTCAGTGAAAATACATGTGAAAAAGAATACTTTGGAAAAAATATATAATTAGGCCCAAATCACATATGCCTTACGTAAGCAAATGCATAACAGTAAAACATAAGCAAAATGAAAATTACACATAGCAGAAAACTAAGAACTAATGCTGTAAAATGAATGTATACTATATAGTGTATACAATTAGCAAGCATGATCCCTAGTACCCACGCTTGTACAATGGGTACCCATTACTACATGTTAGTGCAATACAGCAATATCACAGTAATGATAAAACATCTGTCATTGGTGTGTGCATGAGGGTGCAAGGGGTGTGGGACCCAGGCACAACATCTCCCTCCTTGTTGCCTCAAAAGGGGCAACACAACCATAGGGAAGCGGTTGGAATTGTTTACAAGCCCGAAGCACGAGCCTTGTAAAGGAGTAAGTTGCTCGTGATGTCACATGAGAGTACACCGCAGACAGCAAAGTGTTAGTATTAATAATATATGAGAAAAATAAAACAGGGTTACATGTGTGATGGATAATCACAGATTGAAACCTAAATGCAGACAAAAATTCATGTAGTTTGTAAAAAGCAGACAAATAGTCAGGATTATTGTCAAAAACTGGCCTGTTCAGGAGGTGGTTCAGGGGTGGTCACAGATGCAGCACAAATGGTGTGTTTGTAAAGCATAGTGCGGAACCCAGGGATGTCAACACAACAATTGAGATATGTGAAAAGATGTTAACATGTGATACCACATAGAACATTAAATGACATAACAGTGTCTGGTGATGAAGAGTTCATTGAATCCACTTTGAGAGTGGATAAGGTAGATGCTACCTGGCTGTTGAGGTGTGGCACACCCGTGGAGCTTGATTGAAGAATCTGATAATGTTTCTTGATAGACAGGTCATTATAAAATTTATATGGCTAGTTTAGAAAGTTTATGCCAGTAACAGTCCATAAAGTTCATATAAGTAACCACAAAGTGGTGTAGTTACAGGTGAAATGTCATTTGCGGAAAGGTGGAACAACACGAGGCACATGGGGCTATGCAGATAGTAATTTAAAGATGAAACACCATCATAGTAAGAAAGTCAATGTTTATGTTGCTGGCTGCTGGATGGCTGGTTTTGCAGAGGCCTTGGCAAGGGGTGCAATAAATTGTGCATGGCGTCGTTCAATAGGGTAACCACACACACACACTTGTGTAGTGTTTGTGTTGTGGAAGTTGATCACACCCTGGCACCAAGATTAACAGTTCATAAGTGACAGTCCATAATAGAACAATCAGTTTGTATGAGGTGCCAGCCAGGCTTGGAAAGAGCAGCAGTGAAGTTAATAGATGTCTTGCTTGAAGAGTAATTGAAGAAGGGTCTTCTTGCTGAAGTCAGGGGATTGCCCCAACCCCAGGCTTAGCTTCATAGTAAGCAGAAACAATAAGCTTGATTGTAGAGTCTGAATTGGTTGGAACATTTTCAGTTTATTGAAATATCTACAAATAGGTGTAATTTTGCTGAAAACATTACACTTGCAGAGGTAATAATATCCTGCTTCATGTAGTAGTCCTTATATGAAGCCAGTCAGGCACAAATACGTTGATAACATTGAAGTTGTGGCAGCTGTTTTCTTTTCAGTAAAAAGATGAATGTCTATGCAGCTTAGATGAAGGTGTTACTGTTTTTGTGCAGGGACATGTTATGTGTGCCACACCATGGAAACCTGCAAACTTATAAAGTGTGTTAGAAACTCAGTTAAGAACACATACACAGAGTTGTTAAATGGAAAAATAAAAATAACAATGTTTTATACCAATGACATTTTTGTTTTGTGAAGAGTGGTGTGACAGAGCCTAAACATCTGACAATTGTGGAAAGAGAAAAATAAAAATTGGGCGTCGACCACACGCCTGGGAGGTGAAAGCCAAGGTCCAATAATACCATTTGACCATCTGTGAATCCATGACAGTGTCATGGTTACAGCCTGCTTTCAGTTCACAGAAGAGATTTTGACAGTGATTAACATGATTTCCCTGTCTATGTGTTGCTGGCAGGCCTAACTGAGGCCTGTGTTATAAAATCTTGTAATGTTATATTAATAACACACTTCAAACATGTAGCTTATGGCAATATGACCATTACACCATGCAATACTGAGACAAATATATTGTTGGCCTATACCAACTGATGATAGTGCCTATTGCACCTGTGACAAGTGAAAGGGTCTACCTTCTTTGCAATGTATAGTGAAATACTCCAAAGTACTGAGTAAGGTAGGGCCTTCTATGTAACCTTGAA
The DNA here is from genome assembly GCA_016271365.2 of Neoceratodus forsteri. NCBI lineage: Eukaryota > Metazoa > Chordata > Ceratodontiformes > Ceratodontidae > Neoceratodus > Neoceratodus forsteri. The sequence goes on from CM028133.1 coordinate 670,769,501, forward strand.
GCATAGGTTCTTCAGCAGAGTCTAAATTATGTTGTATTATTATAATTGTTAAGCTTTAAGATCACAAGACGTGCATGGAGTTCACTTTATTTTCCAGAGTACCTGGGAGTGATGAGACAAACAGATCATTAGTTGGTCTGGGATTTTACTTGGAACATAGTGTAGGGGTGGGTCAGCAATGCTGGCCCCAGTATCTAGGTTTGGTTTTGGGCACTAAAAACATTTATAAATGTGGAGCAGTTTTCTGAGTATACACTTGATAAAGTGTAGCAAGATGTATAAAAACAAACATTTTTGCAATGGAACAATATTAGTATTGGGCGTAATGCATAAAATACATTTTAAACAGAACAGATGTAGACTGAAAGTTTAGAGTCCAGGAATCTTGGAGTATTGTGAATCCACTTGTGTTGAGCACAACAGTGGAATAAGTTGCAGAGGGTGGGGTACAGTTTAGGTTCATGGGTTACAGTCCTTGGTTTGTAGAAATTGCTTAGTTTTAGTTGAAAGAATTATTTGAGTAATCCACCACTCTGCCTGTTTTTTTTTTTTTACTTGAAAAGGCCTGGCTCTTGCTTCGTTTGCCAGGCATGGCACTTATAACTTGTAAGGCTTTTTCAGGATATGCAATGCTCTGGAACTTTGAAATTATAGAAACTTGTTTGTGCTTATAGAAAGCAGATGTTTGCACCCATTGCCACAGTGCTGAAAAAATACTCAAAATATATGAATATGTGGAAATGCATACATATCCCTTCCTCCAGCTCGGCTGATTACTTGTTGAGGGCTCCTACTGTGGTAAAAGAGGCAGCTCGAGCACTGTAGCAATAAAAGGGTTGTGCTATGGGTGGTGATGTGGATGTTGAAGCAGAAATGGTCTAGCAGGTTTAGTAGCCAGTCAGTCAGCACCTTAAACATGTGTACACTGGATAGGCGGTAATGGGGTGGCCTCATTGCTGTCCCCAATAAATATATTTTTTGCAAATTATAACAAAATTATATTGCAATTAGTTTAGTAAGTTTCATACCTTACTAGAAGATGGGGAACTTCATTTTGCCTGAGAGAAAGAAAAAGGAACAATAACGAAATACACAACCTGAAAATAAAATGAGATTATGTTTATAGGACAAGAGGAGCCAAGTCTCCTTGGGTTCCCTTGTCCTAAACATTACAAAATGTCAGCCGAGTTCATAAAAGATCCGGACTTATGGTAATACCGTACGTACGTATATCTTAGAATGCATTCATAAAAGATGGTAACACACAAAAAAAAAGATGTTAAAAATTCAGGCTTGGTAAACACTCTCAAAACAGCTGTAATATTTCTTTTTAACAGTATACTGTGTATATATTAAAAAAAAATACTGGAGGTGGTGAGTACCCCCCTCTTGAATGCCTTGCGTAGTATGGGAATCATGTGATATTCTCAGGAACAAAGAAGCTGTGTTATAATTGAGCCTCTGTAAGGAAGGCAGACGTAATAATAGTGGGTGGAGTTAACTTTATACCAGCAAGGTCTGGCTGGGAGTCCAGAGGAACGTGGCCGCTGTCCCCAGGTCAGTACTGAGAGAGGAAAAAAAGTGAAATCTGAAAAATCACAGTTCATGTATTTCCCTGCTCAAAAGTAGCATTCAAATGGAAAATGATCAATTGCTCAGGAAAACCTATGAACTCTGAGCTGATAGGTAATAATGGTTCAGACACACATGGAGATCAAGTGACTTGCCAGAGGTCACATAGTATGAAAGCGGTGGTTGTTGGGAATCAAACTACAGCCATTTAGGTTTGAAACAGTAGTGCAGTGAAGCACTGAGCTGCACTAAGTTATATGCCTTTTGTGTGAGAACAAAAATTAATACATAGTATGTGAGTTAACACAGTTATATTACTGGATCATGGAACAAGTGGCCATTAAAATGCAGTGCATTATAAAACGGCTCATTATAGAAATGGGTGATTGGAGTTACCTTTTCCATGAAACAGTGCAATGGTGACATCACAATGACACCAGGAGCAAAGAAAATGGATATATATATATGTATATATGTATATGTATATGTATGTATATATGAGTATTTATGTATATATGCATCTGTGTGTGTGTGTGTGTGTGTATGTCTGTGTGTATATGTGTGTGTGTGTGTGTGTATGTATATGTGTATATATATATATGTGTGTGTGTGTGTATTATAGTAAGCTTGGTTCTTTCCTATAATTAAAGTTCAGTAATGATTACATACTAAAGTCAAAGGTTTGGACGTTAATAACTTTGGACCCGTTCAATGGATTTGCCTGAGATTTGGTACATGCGTTGGGGCACACTAGGTCTCTTGATTTACCAAATTGCATTTCTGTTGGAGTGCCGGTCTTCAGGTATGAAAGTGCTGAAAAATGCAAAATTATCAATTTTTGGAGGCACCTTTTGGCATTCTTAATGTGATCCTTCATAGCCGTTGTGTGGCATGCCACTCTGTGAGATGGCTCATTTGAAAGAACTTTGGTGGCTGAACATGCCGCTTTTTGTTTGGTGAAAAAATATTAAGGCTTTCAATAGTTATGGCACTTTTAAGTTCCCATTATAAGTCAATGGGAAAATTTATATGTCTATCTTGCGATCAAAGAACGGGGGTTCTGGCCATCTCGTCCCGCCTGGCGGTCAAAGAATCTGCAGCCTCGCGGTTCAAGAATCTTTGATCCTGAGAAATTTCAAAAATTCTTTGACCGCGAGATCTGCCATCTTGTTTTCAGTTTTCCGATTGCACAAACAAAAATATCTCGTCTCAGGGGTCACTTCTAAAGTAAAACTTCAATGGGTTTTACTCAGGTGACCCCACTCTATCAAGCCATGGCTTTGGTTCCATCCAAATCGGTCCAAAAATAGAGTTATTAGCTTTTAAATTCTTCGTTCGCGGCTCACTAGCTATCTTTGATTGCAAGCCAACAAATTCATTGATCGCGAGAATCTTTGATCGTGATTGTGCATCGCGAGTGAGGGACAAGATGGCCAGATTTAAAAATAGGTTTTTGTAGCGCGGGATGCCCTACACTGTTGAATTATGGTGGGTTTTGCTCAGGGGGCTTCGCTGTGCCCCATCTGCATAAGAAAAATAATGTACCTATCCCTGGTAGTGTAGTGGCCCCCCCAATAAAATATATTACCTTATGTAGGGCCCTGGTAGTCTAGTGCCCCCCATCACCTGTATTTCTTCACATCCCTGGTAGTCTAGTGGCCCCCCGAGCTGTATTGTGCTATATTATAAATACATTTTATATCCCTGGTAGTCTAGCAGCCCCCCAGCATAATAAAATAGATAATGATTTATATGATACCTGGTAGTCTAGTGGCCCCCCACCCATCCATCCCAGCCACCCAGAACCCCCATTCCCAGCTGGTGACTGGCACAGCCACCTCTCACCTCCACGTCCAGCCATGACTGTCTGCATTATAGTGGTAATGCAAAGAGGTGCTCTGAAAATATTCTGAAGCGCATCTTTGCATTACTGCTCATAATGTGAACAGTCAGCTGACTAATGATGATGAAGAAAACGTGTGCCAGATCACTAGCTGGCGGTATGAGAATGGCTAGTGGGCTGCCATGATGATGGGTGGGGGATGAGAGACCATTAGACTACCAGGTATAATTAATCATTATCTATTTCATTATGCTGGGGGGGGCAATACACTACCAGGGATAGAAAATGTATTTATAATATAATACAATACAGCTCGGCGGGACACTAGACTACTAGGGATGTGAAGAAATACAGGGGGTGGGGGGCACTAGACTACCAGGGCCCTACATAGGGTAATATATTTTATTGGGGGGCCACTAGATTACCAGGGATGTTAATATTTTATTCTGATGGGGGGCCACTAGTCTACCAGGGATAGGTACCACATTATTTTGGGTATGCAGATGGGGCACAATGAAGCCCCCTGAGCAAAACCCACCTTTATTTAACACTCTACAGCACCCCGGGCTGAGAGAATTGATTTTTTCTTCTGGCCATCTCTTCCCTCGCTCTTTATTCATGAGCGAGCAATTTCTTTGATCGCTAGCATGCAAATACTCTGACCGCGAGATTCTTTGATCGCGATCGTGCATTGCGAGTGAGGGATGAGATGGCCAGATGAAAAAAATCATTTTTCTCAGCCCAGGGGTGTCGTAGGAAGTCAAATGAGGGTGGGTTTTACTCAGGGGGCTTCGTCCTGAATAACCATGATGGTGATTTACCGCGATTCTGTATATTTTGTGAATTTAAAGAGTTTTAATTCTTTGATCGTGACCCTGCAAATTCTTTGATTGCGAGCCTGCAAATTCTTTGATCACGAGAGTCTTTGATCGCGATCGTGCATCATGAGCGAGGAATGAGATGGCCCAATTAAAAAATCAATTTTCTCAGCCCAGGGGTGTCATAGGAAGTCAAATGAAGGTGGGTTTTACTCAGGGGGCTTCGTTCTGTCGAACCATGGTGGTGGTTGACCGCAATTCCTTCAATATTTTGATTTATAAGGTTTTTAAATCTTTGTTCGTGAGCCTGAAAATTCCTTGATCGTGAGCCTTCAAATTCTTTGATTGTGAGATTCTTTGATCGCCATCTTTGATCGCGAGGGAGGGACAAGATGGTCAGATTTTTTATAATGGAATAGATAGGGAAATTTTAGTAATCTTTCATATTGAATATCTCGGGAATGGTTTGTTTTTTTTACTTGAACTTTGGTTGGTGTTCACGGCATGTCCTGTAGATGTGAATTGTGGTGTTTACGGGTCAAAGAACACTTATTTTGTGGAGATATTGTGTGACAGACTTTACGTGTTGCGGACAGTGTTTTGCTTGTGGTGGTGGCTTGAAATTGATGGGATACCTAGCTTTAGTCTCATGGATGTAGTTTTCAGTTGTTGTGTGTATTAAATGTCAACAGGTGCGGAACTGTGCCAGTCCGACGAATGAAAATCTCATACGTTAAAATGTTATATCTCGGACACGGTTTGGTCTTTTCACTTGAAATTTGGAGGGTGTTGATAGCATGCCATGTGGATGAAAATTAGTGTTTCTGTGTAGGAAAATATTTTTTGGGTGCAGATGTGGCATGGTGCAGTTTACATTCTGCAGACAGCGTTTTGCTTGTGGTGGTGGTTTGAAATTGATAGGATACCTAGCCTTAGTGTCATGGATGTAGTTTTCAGTCGTTATGTGTGTGTTAAATGTCAACAGGTATGGAACTGTACCACTCTGACGAATGAAAATTTCAAATTTTGATATGTCATATCTTGGACACAGTTTGGTCTTTTTACTTGAAATTTGGAGGGTGTTGACGTTATGTCCTGTAGATGTTAATAGAGGTGTTTACATGTCGGACAATATATTTTTTACGGACATATTGTGTGGCACAGTTTACATTTTGTGGACAGCGTTTTCTATTCTACTAGATTAACATTTGTTTGGTGGCTGGCCTTGCTGTTGTGAATGTACTTTTTAGTCATTGGGTATGTAAAGTGGCCTGACACTTACAAGTTGGTGGGCGGGCCCTGTGTTCCCACCAACTTGCGCAACTTTCTACTTTTCTATTCTTTCTTAAAAAGTAAGGAAATTCTATGCAAAAAACTTCATTAATGCATCAGTTAGGGTTTTTCTGCAGTGAAAAAAGTGAGGAAATTCGATTTTAGGTTTCCCACCCTTTGCACCCCACCTCAGCCTGCCCCCACCAACAGGCATTGGGGTGTGCATTGGAGTCCTTGGCACTAACTCACCCCATTCTCCTATACAGCAGCACCTCAGCTTGTTTACACATGGGATGGGGTGAGAGTTGGGTCCACGGACCCCAACACACACCCCAATGCCTGTTGGTGGGAGTGGGCTGGGGTGCAAGGGGTGGGAACCCTAAAATTGAATTTTTTTACTTTTTTTTGCTGTAGAAGAACCCTAACTGGGGGGGAGAGAGATTGAGAGAGATCGAGAGAGAGAGAGAGAGCAAGATCGAGATCTCTCTGAACACTCTTGGTGTGTAGGGATAATAATCCAGATTCTTGTGTCTCGGAATCTGCCAAGAAACATTCACAAACAAGCAAGGAGTACTAATAAAGTGTATTATGCTACTTACGCCAAGCATGTGACAGAGAAAATCACAAGGGAGATGGGTTTCTCACCATTCCTGAAGAATGTACATAATCTCCAGAACTGTCAATCTTCGGTTCTGTAAGATCTTATTCTATCTCTCCCCGCGCTCCAGCTCTCTGCCCTTCTAGAGCAGCTACAGTAGTGTCTTGAGAGAGCTACAATGGGTTGCGGACAGCTAAATACTACAGATAACAGTATAGCAACAGAGATTACAACATAGTTACAGATATGAGAAACAATTAAACAACGTTGCAATTAATAATCCTTCAGGATCATTGGTACCATTTTTCAATTCCCCATAATGGGCTTTTATGATCTCCCTTAAAGGACTATCATTGGATTTTGCTACTTTAGCAAAATCAAGCCAACTACTGTTAGCAGTTTGGCTTGTTAAGGCATCCAGCCTCAACTCAGTACTGATATATTTAGACATGTCTTAAGATAAGAAACCCTTAGCTGCCTGTGGATCAAAAAACTTTGTTTGCAACCAAAATTCATGAAAGCACACAAACAGCCTTTGGTGTATGTGGACACCTAGATGAGTAAATACCCATCAGGATTTGAATGCACAAGAAAACTGTCTAACTGTTGTTTCGGGTCCTTTATAGCTGTTTTCCCACAGAGAAAGAATAGGGGAAAAAATTAAAAATAAAACAACCCATTACACAGAAATTGAATATCTGCCAAGAAATTGTTTTGTCTGCATTGTAGAACACACAACTGACTGAAAAATGTTAAACATTAGACACTTTCAGCTTGTTTTTACTGGGGATCTCTCGAACCAGTATTTTAATTTACAGAGGAAATTAAAATGAAACTTGGCAAAAACATCCAGACTCCATTTCACGGTTGCCAATCCAGTCACGAAGAGGGTTGAGTAATTTGGCCATCAGCCCAAAGGAGCTGGCTTTTTACGAGATGTAAAAAAAATAAAACCATTGTAAGCCGATTCTCCCACTGTATCAGTAACCAGTCATATAACACATCTTGGAGAAATGTTCCCTAGTCAGAATCTTTGTAAACACTTATTCAGCTTCAGCAATCTTTCTAAACAAAGAATTCTCAATCCGCCATTACGTCTCATTAATTTTCTCACACACCATCCATCTTCACCTACACAAATGCTCAGTGATTAGAACTGGCACCTACCCGGGGCTGGCCCAGCTTCTACCACCAGCAGACCTCTCCCCCTACCAGCTCAGGTCCCAGGTTCTGGGGACGCTAAAAGTTCCCTCCACCCGAACCCTCATGGGAGACAGGGACTTTGCCGTATGTGCTCCCAGACTCTGGAACTCCTTTCCTGAGTATGTTCACTCGGCCCCCTCCCATCAGTGCTTTCGCAAATCCCTATGGGGTTTCTTGAAACAAGCCTCAGCGTGAGACTGCCCCAAGCCTCCTTAGTGCAATGTCACCTGTCAACTGGACCCACGTTGCTTCTCACAGGACCTGCCTGAAATACCTTGCTTGTTCCCACGATTCTATCATGTACCTGTACACTTGACTGAGTTTATAACTGTCTGCAACCATATAACTTGGTTGTGCCTTAACTAATATGTTATAATTTGTCTATGACTTGCTACTCCTTGGATAATGTTACTCATTGTACTTCCACATGTTGTTGTGCTGTCATGATGTACTTGTATTTTTCTATACCACTCTGTATCCCTATGTTGTATTCTCCCGGGTCATTCCTGAAAATAGGCATAATACTTGTGTAGTGTACTTACCCGGTCAACAAAAGCTAAATAAATTAATAAACTTGCCATACCCATCTTAACAACTTATGCCTATGGAATCAGCTGAGACAATAGGATTCTAACCATAATGAACATTTTGCACAAGAAACTCCTATATCACAGATAGCAAAAACAACTGGCTAGCGATGACCCTGAAACATAAGGCTGCTATTTAATCTTGCAGAACCAAAACTGTAATTAGGCACGGAGCACGGAACAACCGTAGTATATACTATTGAGTCTGAATGCATCCTAAAGTGAATAGCAATAACAATTGAATAAATACATGTATATCACACCCAAACTGTTGCAGATGATATTGGAACAGTTTTAAACATTTACCCAAGGTAAACAGTGGTTCTTGAACCATAAAAAAAGGAGTCTGAGATAAAATAGTGAGTGAACTGTAAAAACACTTACCAGATATCAAGTTGAGAAGAAATGGCTGCTTGTCTTCCAGGATCAAAAGGGACAGTTTTCTGTTCCAAAATCTCCGATTATTTGGCCACAAATTGAACAACACACAGTAAGTTGGATCGCAATATCTCGGGTGTTTGAATAGCCTTCATAGCCAAAATGCTGTTTGTGTTGCATGAGGAGTGGAGGTCTGTTTGCAGCTCACACTCATTGTGAGGCATCCCCCATGTTTGTAAGTCCAGTCGTTTTGTTAGAAAGGATTTTTGCATGGCAAGCAAGTGATGACTTGCATCTAATGCTGGTGAAGCAGCATACGTAGAGCACTGGGCAGAAATGCCGAGGACGAAGTTTCCTAATGACCTTGTGCCCACCACAAGTCTGATTAAACCTCTGTAGGGAGTAGACATACTGCCAAACAACACAAAAGCAAGTACATGTGGGAAAATTGAAAAATTAGTCCAGCGCTGTCACCTACCGCTTTTCGGTCCCTGGTAGGCAATCAGTTGTCACGGGAGGTTTGCTGTGACTCGGTGTGGGTCCGCCACGCCCGAGAACACAGGTGGTGTGGGTCTGCCATGTCCGCTACCACTGTAAGTACAAGCAGGTCCAGGTAGACAAAATGAAGATCACACTGCACTGCTTTGACATTCAAAATGAATTGAAAGCGAAGCTTCCCTTGTTTAATCTCTACCTTCTCACGGTCGCCATGTATGAAAGGAGGAAAGGACTCCCCCATCAGGTTCTTGTTAGAGACAAACAAGTGGAAGGAACAACAAACAGTGGCAAATCATGTAATAAACAAGTTTATTACAAAATTAAAAACAATTACAAACCTACAGTGCAAAGCACTGGGAGAAACAGGTGTTCCCAAATACCTAAGTATAGCAAATTCTCAGAGAAACCTTCTAAAACTGTTTCTTATAGTGAGATAAGGAGAAAGGTGCAACAGTTCTCATTGGCTGAAGCAGGTGGTACCACTACACTGCTGGATAGAAAATGTACAGTCAGCAGAAAGGAAAAATAAGCATTACGTTATACAGAAAACGTAATGTTAGTTAGAACAAAGAAGACACACAAGCACTTTAGTAGCTACAAGGTCATTACAGTGCAAAAGCAGTGTCAGCAAAAATGTAATGGAAAATATTACTTTGGAGAAAGATTTGATTAGGCCCAAAGCACGATGCCTTATGTAAGCAAATGAATAACAGTAAAACATAAGCAAAATGAACATTACATATAACAGAAAACTAAGAACTAATGCTGTAAAATGAATGAATACTATATAGTGTATAGAATTAGCAAGCATGATCCCTAGTACCCATGTTTGTACGGTGGGTACCCATTACTACACTTTAGTGCAATGCAGAAATATCACAGTAATGATAAAACATCTGTCATTGGTGTGTGCATGAGGGTGCAAGGGGTGTGGGACCCAGGCACAACACCCCCTCCAGGTGTAGATGACACACTATGCATAGTGATCACCTTCCAACGCACCAGGGACTCTTCTGGGGTAATGATATTGGGTACCCTATCACTGTCCACAAGAGTACAGCATACTACTAGGGCCATTAATGTCTGAGCAATCGGATCAGCCATTCACCCTTTTACTGTAGCTTTACCCAGGCATTTGACTTTACTCAAGATTACTTCAATAATGCTTTTGTCGCCGCCTAGTGGAATATCTAGCAGCAACACAGCCTTTTGGGGATCAACCTCCTCAGCTTCACACCACCCCACTAAACGATATACAGTCATTTTTATTAACAGGAAGCTCAAGATTAGAGCTAGAAACTTCCTCCATTTTAATGCCAGCATCCATCTAAAATCAAGTGCAATTTTGGGTTTTGGCTACTAGGGGGCAGTAATCCCAGCAGAGCCTCCAAAATGTAACCTGGGTGCCATTTCCCAACAGGCTACTACCCCTGCCTGCTTTCCTAACTGCAGGTTGAGGGGCCTGGGTTCAGATTTAACAGCTACTGAGGATTCTCTCCCAACAGTAGAACTACAGTTACGGTGCCTCCACCCAGAGTAATGATTAAGTGGGTTAAATCTTAAACTAGCACAACCCTCTTCAAAGTTGTACCTACCCACAGCCCCAGCTAGTGACCCCACACTGACAGTTTCGCAATGCACTCTACTTGACATTCACTGGCACAATTATTGGTGAGTGCTAATAATATGCTCACCGACACCACACTTACCAACAGGTTCTGGACCTCTTGTGTATACCCTGCACCCTGCAAAGAAACAACTTACAAGCAGCAACAATACACTTTCGGCTGACACAAGTTCATCCCTGCGTGGATGGTCCTGCTTGTATCTGTTATTCCTGACTATCCCTGCGTGGATGTCTGTTATAAACGTTATACGTCTGTATATATGTACCTGTGTTTGTTTATAATGACTGCATAATGTACTCTGCTGGGTCATGTCTGAAAATAGGCAGGGCTATTGCCTAATGCACTTACCCGGGTCAATAAAAGCTAATAAATAAATAACTCGAAGCTGAGTAATAATATGCTCACGGGCCAGATTAACTTCAAACAGTGAATCCAGTTTATTTTGGGGGATGAACAAAGGGAGGGGGCATGAATTTAGTTGAAAGATTGCAGTAGGTAATTTATATGCATTAGATAAACAAACACTGCATTTAAACCCTGTATTAGACAGTCCTAACAGCTGCTGGGTGCCCAGAGTGGAATTAAGTGCAGGCCTGAAGCGTTGCCATGGGTAGGACGGCACTGCAGCTGGTTGGGGCCCTTAAACAAAGAAAGCATGCTTTGGTTAGTATGAGCACTTTTTAAACAATAAGGCAATTGTAATCCATGGCAGGATGGCCTGCAATTACAGCCTAACACCAAATGTGAATTAAAAGGCAAATCAAATGTCACAAAGCACTGTAATGATTGTTGCAGGGTAAAGACCCTGAGATTACTCATGGTGCCAGGACCAACAAGGCTGATTGCTGTAGACAGGCTGGATACTTGCTTGCCACACAGAAACATGGGGAGCAGGCTGACACGACTCACCTCCACTTCACGGCCTTTCCCACAAGGTGGCACTAACCTGATATTCTTGTCTCCACAGAGGCTGACTCCCTGAAACTGGTCTTTTGCCAGGATGGCTTGTGGTATGCAGCAGCAGTCTCTTGGGCCTTCAGTGACACATGCCTAGCACATGCAGTACAATCTCTGAAGCAGTATGCACAGCAAATTCAGTTTACCCACTTGGCAAATGCAATCTCTTTCAGAAGGGCAACTGGCTTCCATTCTCCCCCTTTTTATAGTGTTAGGCAGGAGAATGTTCCTCTTTTCCACAGGCTCCACTGTATAGGTAACAGTCTCTGGAGCAATCTCCACACAGTGATTCCTCAACCACTGAGGCATTCAACATTGATACTTCTAGTAAAATGTCCATTTTACCCATCTTGGTAGCTGACAAGAAGTTCTCTTTCTGCTTTTATGCAGTCTAAAACAAGGCTTACAAGTTCCAGAGGGAGGCAAAGCAGGCCTTCCCCTGTGACTTTCAGCTAAGCAACACAGGCTCCCACCTCTACGAGAGTTCGAATTGATCCTGCCACTGTTCAAACACAGTCCCAGCTGAAGACCAGGATTCCCACATTCTAGCTATCTGAGCTGTCAGTCACCATTTTGAGGCTCTGATTAGCTAAAACAGGTGCCAAGAGAAAAGTTCAGTTTCTCACAGAAGTCACTGTAATGAGGACCTCTAAGGATCTTTGGAGTTCTGATTGGTCCAAAAGCAGAGTCCCAGTCCAACCATGGCAGCTCCCATGCCTAAGAAGTAAACAGTTCAACATACTAAGTTCATTTTTTAATGCAGCAGTACTGATTTATAATTAAACATTTACAGATTGTAGCAGTGCACCCTCTGCTTTATCAAGCGACTGCAGAGTGGAGACTATCAGGGTTCTGCCTGGCAGATCATGATCTTCGTTCTACTTGGACTCAGCCCAGGCTATCTACACTATACACAGGCTGACTTCTTAAGGGGACAGCGTGGTGGCATGGCTCTACACACTCACGCAGGAACAGTAGGCAACATCATCACCCTTCTCCACTGGACATCAGCCAGGCAGTGGGCATTAGAGGAGCCCAGGGAGATACTCTAGATAAGCTCCCCAATTTGGGGGGGGGGTTACATCTCTATTGTAGATATTACAATCCTGTCACAGTTACTCATATTGAGGTGTGATTGGCATGTAGTTTTGGGCAAACACCCCACCAACGTGTTTATTAAATGTTTCTGCCATTTTCTTGGTATCAATTACTGTAGCATTACTAATGACCAAGGGGCCTACTTTGCTTTGTGGGTTTTTTAGTGAGTTTCTGTAAACAAAGAATACTTTACTGTTTTCTTTCTTTGCATTTACGGCAAGATGAGGTTCATATTTTCTCCAACCTTCCTAATCTCTTGTTTACAGTTCTTTTGTAAGTTTTGAAATGCTTCCCAAGGTATGAGATGTTTAGTGCTTTTATAAGATATCTATAGTTTATTCTTTTTGTTTGAGTATTTTGATTTTCCTATTTAACCATTCTGGCCTTATTTCATTATTTGTATTTGTTAATGTTAGATATGCCCCTGATATCTGTTTGTCTGCACTACAGCTCTCCCTTCATGGCCATCTAACATCCCCATTAAAGCTCTGTTGTCTAGGCAACCTTAACGTTCTGATACCATCCTCCTCTCCGGAAGGGGCCAACTTCCTGCCCACCTTCACTATGATCAGCAATCATGACCTCTGTCCCAGACACACCCTCAGCCCACAGCAAACCCCTTTCCCCTCACCACTACCTCTCTTCCTGGCTACTCCCCATCCTGGCCATATGTGCCCTCAGCTCCCTACCCGTCTCCTGTACCCTCACCACCAGATCCTCACGCCAACTCCAGCGTAGCCGCTCCAGCCTTCACAGCCCACTGCGAAGAACTAATCACCCTACTTCTTCTGCTCTCTGGGAATGTTCACCCCAACCCTGGCCCTGGGTCATCTACCCCCCCCCGCTGGATGTGGCCTATGCATTGCCTCAGTGAACATCTGCAGTCTTCCAAAGAAAACTGCTGCACTCCAGTGCTGGGTCTTGCAACACAGACCCGACATTGTTGCCATAGTGGAGACCTGGCTCTCAGCATCAACCCCTGACTCAGCTGTCTCCCTCTCTGGCTTCACCATCTTCAGGGAAGACTGAGTTGGCAAGTGTGGGGGTGGATGCGCAGCCTACCTCCGCGACTCCCTCCTTAACTGTGCTCTCCTTACCCCCAAGCTCGATCATAGGGCCCAAGCTATCGCCATAAAAATCTCCCCTTATCCAGGCAGGAGCCCTCTCTACCTCACCACTGCATACATACCTCCACGGAGTCAGGGACTAGCAGTCCACTACCTTACAGAGTATCTATCCACCCTACCCCACAAAGCTGAGCAGCTCATCCTAGGTGACCTCAATGTCAGCTGGCTTAGCTCCACCACCGTAAACATAAGACACTTTTACCATCCTTGACTTCTCTCAATTAGTCACACTTCTGACCAGACTCAGTCAGTCAAGTGGCACCAACTCCCTCCTTGACATAATTCTCTCCAACGGCCCCCACAAAATAAAGGATGTTAATATCTTACCTAACTCACTCAGCGACCACTCTCCTATCCTCTGTCACTGGTCTTCATCCACACAAAAACTCTTACCCCAAGTCCCCTCCCACCGCTGCTTTCTCCCAGGGGGCCTCATTAAACTGAGGCAGCACCTATCCCATATAGACTGGATCCCAATCTCTCTCGCAACTGATATAGACACAGCACTAGCCTACCTCACCAGTTCTTTCTGCAAGGCCTGAGACCTCTTTGCCTCCTTTACCAGCACTCTCCCCAGGTGACAAAATGCCCCTTGGATCTCCCCCACTCTCATTCAACAACTGAGACAGAGAGACAACCTATGGCATATAGCGGTGGAGTTGGACAGACCTCATGGACAGACAGCCTATAATGCTGCCTGTGAATAAATGCACCTGGGCAATATGGCAAGCAAAGCCAACACTACCAAGCCACTCCTGGCTTCATCACTATGGGGTTTCTGGGAGAAGCTTGGGACACAGGAGCTCACTGGAAAACCTGTCTCTATCCCAGATAGCGTATCAATGGCATTATCACCACTGACCCTACATATTGCTGAATGCCTCAACATGACCTTTCTCAGATCTCAGCTCAGTCCTACTCTGCTCACTCTTTGACCCAGTCACTTCTTCAACCCCCACCCTGATCACCCCAAGTTCTCCCTCCACACCATATCCCTCCATGAAGCCAAACCCTCTCCCAAAAAGCCTCTCCAGCCACAATCCCAAGTGTGCCTCGATCAACTCCAGGATTCTCCAAGCAACTCTAGATGTCATGCTATAACCCCTCTCACTGACCTTCTAAACTGGTCCCTTTGTCTTGGTTAGTTCCCAAGCACCTGGAAGTCAGCTGAAATCACCCAAATCCATAAGAATGGAGATCACACAGTACCAAATAGCTACAGGCCAATCTCCATCCTTCCCCCTCTCTCCAAAGCCCTGGAAAAAATAGTCTCCACCCAACTCATGGAATACCTCACCAAATACAACATACTGTGTCCAGAGCAGCATGTCTTCTGCCCTGGACACAGCATGACGACAGCCCTGCTGGAGTTCTCACAGCACACACTCTGCACTTGACTCTGGTGATGTTACCGGGGCAGTGTTCATAGACCTATCTAAGGCCTTCGACACTGTATGTCACCCCCTCCTGCTTGACTCCCTCCATAAACTGGGTTTCTCATCTAGCCCCCTTGGCTGGTTCTCTAGTTACCTCCATGACCGATCCCAATGGGTCAAGATAAGCGGTACCCTATCAACCGCACTACCTGGCCACTCCGATGTCCTCCAGGGGTCCATCTTGGGGCCCACTCTGTTCAATCTCTTTCTCAACACCCTTCCCAGCTCCTGCTCAGGCAAAATGCTCCTATACGCTGATGATGTGGTCCTTGTCGCCTCCCACCCTGATCCCACCACCCTCCAGGACTCCCTCCAGCTTGTTTTCAGCCAAGCTGAAAAATGGTTCCTCGACCACGGTCTGGTTCTGAACATCAAAAAAACTAAATCCATGCTCTTCACCCACCGTCAGAACAACACCAGTAATGCCCCCTCCTCATCATCCCCAGCACCAGACACCCCATTGAACAGGTACCAGCATACAAATACCTGGGCATCAACTTCGACACAGCACCCACCTTCCACGCCCACCTCAAAACCCTGTCCACTGCAGTAAACACCTGGATTGGTCTCCTCTACCGCCACAGAGACTGCCTCCTTCAGACTGCCCTCTGGCTGGCTATCACCTCCTCTGTCCTGTCCTTGGTTGACTACGGGCTTCCTATCTATGCTGTGGCTGACAACACTGCCCTCACCAAAGTTCAGATCTCAAACAAGGCCTGCAGGCTCCTGACAGGTGCCCATAGCAGAACTCGCTCATGCCAACTCTACTCCTCCTCTAATCTACTCATCTTTGAGTGCTACGCTACCACACCTGCATACTGGCCAAAAAATCACTACTTGGGTCTCCCCTCCTGGGGTTACCTCATCCCTAAAACCAGTCTCCCAGACGGCTGCCATCCGAAGTGCAGCCAAGGCCACCTTCCAAGTTCCGAGAGCTAGGACCTCACTTGCCCAAAGATCCTTCTACCACAGAGCACCCTCCTGGTTCAAATCCCTCTTCCCGCATATCACTAGCATCCCCAAAATTTACCCTTTTAAAATTGCCCTCCAGAAACACCTCACAGACACTCTGGTCTGTAAGCGCTTCTGACTGCCCTAGAGCCTGCACTCTTCTCTCTCTGTATCTGACAACATCCTCTCGACTGCCTCTCTCTCTCCCCCCCACCCCCAGCCCCACCCTCTCTCTCTCTCTGAGGCCACGGTCCTCACTCTCCCAGGACTCGCCCATAGACACACAGAGCAGGCCTATTATCTTATGAATGTTGGTCGAATCTGTAATTAATTGCAAACCTCTGGTTTTCCACTTTTATGTATTATTTGGAATTTGCTGTGTATATTCTCCTTACTGTACCTCACCTGTATCGTCCTCCATTGTTTTATTTCACTGTCATGTGTTGTCTACCCTCCCTGCGACGAGGTGCCTTTGTAAATGAGTCTCTGACTCAAAGGTTGTAAATCTGATTTATAAAATAATTAAAAATAAATATGTATTTGCCACTCCAGGACATAGTAATAGATTTTAATGCTTTCCAGATTTCTTCTGTATGTCTGTTAGCCAATACAGATTCCCACTCAGTAATGGATAGTTTTTCTTTATTTGGTGATATTTGCTATTTTATACAGAAATATTTTTGTTAACCCATTCCTAGTGTTGCATTCTATATTGACCTCAAAATAAACATTCTGGTCATTATTGCATGGGGGGAGGGACAGTTTCACACTTATTGATTGGCTCCTTTTATTGGTCCCTATGCGTGAAGGGGTGGATTTCCTACATGCCGCAGATCTGTGATGCATAGGCAAGCCTAAGTTGGAATGCCACACCCTAGGGGTCTCACGGACCCCTGTACCCATTCACTAAAGGTATGTTCACCCCTTTTGCAGGTGATCCCCCAGCCATTCATAAAGCAATGCTCTCAGACAGTGTGGGGGTGTGGGGTGTGCTCACACTCATTCAAGATGGTGCAGAGTGCCGGGTCGTAGGCACAAGATATGGCAGCAGGCATCCTGCTGTAGTCTCTGTGCACCCCCCATGGATGACACCCACCAGCCACAGTGGAAATGACTATTCTGTGGCAGTTCTACCTCAGCCCTCCAGTCAGGAAGGGGGTGGGCTGGAGGCAGCTATTTGAGCACTCATCTGTACTTTACAATAAATACGGTCCTGTGCCTCCCAAAATCCCATTCTCATGCAGAGCATGGGATCCACTATGGGACCCAGGAGAGGCATCCAATTTGGTGCCTGCCTGTGTCCCTGATTCCACCACCGGCGATTTTATGCACCGGGTGGTGGCATGGTCATGGACAGGTGCCCTACAGAGGTACATGGTGGTGCATACTGCGCACTTTGTGCCTGTCCATGGGTGCATAGCTATGCAGACCAGATATGCATGAGTCGTGTGTATCAAGCATGCCTTCATTCATAGCACCAGTTGATAGTGACATTTTCAGTTCCCAAGATGATGTCCAAGATATTTGCTCCTCTTGTGGGTTCTCTCACAAGTTGTTTAAAGTTTGCTTGTTCACAAACTGCTATTAGGGTTTTTTCAGCACTGGTAGAAGCAGTGTTAGTACTCTAGTTAATCTTGTCCAAATTGAGGTCACCCGTAAACATTAAGGGCTCGGTTCTCAAAGCTCACTGGCATGGCACAAGGGGGTTTGTGTCACAAAGAATGGCGCAAAGTGCCCTTTGCACCAAAAGATGCCCTGGTGGTCTACTGGCCCCTCCCTTGATCCCCGATGCCACCAGTAATAATAAGTCATACATCCCCCGTCCCTGGTGGTCAGTGTATTGATTTCTCATGTTTGTATGTACTTATCTTTTCTGCTTGTAGATCTGGGCCCCTGGCAGTTAGCATCTCTATCTGTTCTACTGTTTCCTCCTCTCAGGACAATATTACTGTTGATCTCCCAGGGAACTAACTGTGAAGCTGTTGGGTGATCACATGATGTGTCTGTGGGATTTGGATTTTTCTATTTGGCAAAAGTTTTTTTGCATTGTAAAAACTGTGTCTTGCCTCTATATGTTTTTGCTTGGGGATCCCAGTATGATGATGTTATGTACATAATTGCTTTTGTATAGGTTTAAACATTAATCACTTTTTGCACTTATGTCTGTTAATTCATTCATCGTGCATGATGTGATCACATTGGGACTGTAAAACAATGGTCTAGTCTCTGTTTGCCCACCCCCTGATGAAGCCTTGACTGGCAAAGTGCTGGGGTGTTAGCATCATACAGGTGACTGGCCTTAGCTCAGTTTGTTGTATTCAATTTATTAGTATTTAAGATTTATCTTTGAGTATTTTATGTCTGAACTTAGTCTATTTTTGGAGTGCAGATTTTCCGTTGTTTCAGGCTGTTGCCAAAGGCCTTCGTACCATGTTTATTTAAATGTACACCATCCTTCAAGAAGAATGTACTGTTACATCAGAAGCTTTCCCCAACTGTTTACAAACTTGATGTTCTCTTTAGTGCACTAGTTTGATAGCTTAACATTTGTTCCGTTAATCGTGGTGTTCTTTTCAGGGTGGGCTTTTTCATGTAGGTAGGATACTAGATATAGCCACATTACACCCTTTTGCTTTTAACTTTCTACCTAATGAAATTAGGTCCTGGCTTATATCCTTTTAGTGGGACTTGCCCATGTCATAGCTACCCACATGGATGATAACGGATTAATTACCTGTTAAGGACAAATGATCAATACCTTTGTCAATATTGGCTAGTTTGACTTCTGGCAGACACTATAGTGTTAAGTTTTATCATTTTTACATATATGCTATCTATGAACCTTACTATGGAATCACCTATACAAATTTCTGGGCTGATGTATCTCTCTGAGTAGTTGTCCTATTCTGTTCATGTGAAGAGCATTCACTTTCAAGTGAGCTGTATTTATTACTAGTAGAGATAGAATCATTGAATCATAGAAATATGTTGGCAGAAAAAGACCCCTAGTCCAATCCAGTCTGCCCATAACCCCCTCCAGGAAGATCCCCTCCATCCCTTTACAGCCTGCCTTCTGCCCGCCAGTCCCATGTATGTGTCCCAGGCCCTCTTAAAACTCTCCACTGTATCCACCCCCCACCCACTCTGGCAGCCAGTTTCATGGCTGCACCACCCTCTAAGTAAAGAACCTCCCCCTGATGTCCCCTTTGAATCTGCCCCCCTCCAGTTTGAGGGTATGTCACCTAGTGGAATTGTTCTTAATCAATTTGAATATGCTGTCTACCCTCACCCTGTTTATGCCCTTCAAGTACTTGAATGTCTCCACCATTCCCCCCCCCCTCCTCCAGTGAGTATAGGCCCAGCTCCCCAGCTTCTCCTCATATGTCCTCCCCTGCATCCCCCACACCATTTTAGTTGCTCTTCCCTAGACCCTTTCCAGCCTGTCCTTATCCCCTTGCCGGTATGACCTACAGAACTGGATCCCATATTCTATGTGTGGTTGGACCATAGTTTGTACAACGGCAGGATCCCCTTCCTCCTCCTGCTTGTGATACCCCTCCCTATGCATGCCAACATTCTTAATGCCTTTCCTGCTGCTCTGTTGCATTGACTCTGGACCTTCAGACTATCTGAGATGGTTATCCCCAGGTCTCCTTCCTGCTCTGTCTCATCTAGACCCCCCCACAAGTCAGTATTTCTCCTTCGGGTTGTTACATCCTATGTACATGTAACCCCCTTGTTCCCAGGGGTTTCTACAATCCCACTTAGAATCAGGCAGGGAGAGGCAGCTTGTGAAATGCCAGTTAAATGGATTTCACAGTGCCCCACTCTGTTTTCAGTCTCAGCTGAGCTGGAGTGATGTCACTTTAGAATTTTCGTAGCAGCATAAGCCACATTAGAATGCTAGCTGGGGAGTTGGCTGTAGAATGTTGAGATAGAGTTCAGTAGTCTGTAGAGTGGAGTTTGAGGAGGAGTGCTGCAGTCTATGCAGCTCTTCCGTTTTTAGCTCTGACAGAGAGCTACCTCTGTAGTTTGGGTAGTTTGTTCTCACCCTAGAAGAAGAACATAGAAGACGGAGAGTGAAGTGGTAGAAACCATTCCAAGAGGGTTTTCCAGGATTCAGGGGCAACCCCCTGTTCCGGCCTGGACTGTGTTGAAGCTGCCCGAGAGTCACCTGCTCTGTGAGTACTTGAGACTTGTGTGGAAAAGCCCTGGGGCACCTGCATTTCTGGTAGTGAGTTTTCTCTGACAAAGGGACTCTGTCACCTAGACTGTTTTCTGTTTAAAAGTGTCTGCCTACTATGGGGTCCAGAGGGACACTTGCCAAGTACAGAACTTTTAGTTCGTGTCTGATTTAAAAGTGCCTGCTAAAGTTGGGGTCTAGTGAAGACATTGCCAATTACACAACTTTTAACTTCATGACACCTCAGAGGTGTGTAAAGTAGTATGTTAAATATGAAAGACATTTCAAGATGATATCTACAAGTTTTCTGTGAAGGGTGTTATTAATCAGATGAATGGCCGAGTACAAATTTGGAAACAAAAGGTGGGAGACCCCCCCATCTGGAACAACCGGTTTACATCTCCGGGTTCAGTTTGGGCACCTGTGTTTTCTGTCAGTGCATTTGGCCAGTGCCTGAAGAAAATGGTTTACCCAGACGTGTATTGGATTTTCTGTGAGCCTATACATGCTCTTTGGTGGTCGAGGGTGCCAGCAATAATTCCTCATGAAATATGGGAAAGTCTCCTAGTACTGGCCGAGGGTGCCTAGTCAAGGGAGGTGTACCAGATCTGGCCGTGTGTGCCAATCTCCATTCAGAACCAGAGAGAGTTCACTGTGTAATTCAGAACCAGAGAGAGTTCACTGTTAAATTCAGAACCTGAGGGTTCGCTGTGTGTGTGTGTTCTGTACCTCAGTAATCTGCATTACCAGTGGGAGTAGTCCTGTGGGGGGTCCATCTTCGCTTTGTGATTATTCTGTGTTTGTGAATAAAAGCCACACTCTAGAATCCCAACCTGGTTTGGACAGTACTGTTATTGCTTCCACTGTGTCTGGATTACTTAGGTGCCCCTGACCAGAAGTACAAACCTAGCATAATTGTGAGCAAACGCTTTCTCCCAAGGACTCAGGTTGAAGGCCATGGTAAATGGTCCCCCCAGGTGTGAGCCAGATAGTTGCCACTCTTGGTTTGCCTGTCTGAGGATGGCAGGCTCAGATGTTCTAGTAAACTGAACAGTAGTGACAACCCCCATCCCTCTCGTTGGCACCATATGTGAGAGGAGCAGCCCTGCTAGTTGAACAAGGGGGGCCGGTTGGGGTGGGTTACATGCATAATTCTGCACTTTTTTGTGTTGAGCCATAATTGCCACCACCTAATCACTCCTCAAGCCTGGTCAAATCCTCCCTCATATCCTCCTCCCCTTCTACCGTATCAACCCTGTTACTACAAATGTTCATGTCATCTGCAAACAGATGCACCTTCTCCTGCAGACCCTCTGTGATGTCCCCTATGTATATGTTGAAAAGTATGGGTCACAACACAGACCCCCTGTGGAACCCCACTCATCACTCTTCCTTTCTTTGAGTGCACCCCATTAACTATGACCCTCTGAGTTCTCCCCTCCAACCAATGTTCCATCCATCTAGTGAGCTTATTTCCCAACCCCAAGCTTTCCGCCTTGCCTACCAGTCTCATTAGTTCTCAGAGCTCTTCTCCCCTTTTTGTGCTTTCTCAAAGTGACTAGATACCAGTCATCTTCCCCAAGTGATGTGTCCTCTACCCCTTTTGGCAGTATGCTCATTATTGCCTCGGCTACTTTGGCCGACTGCCTCCTCTCTGGCTCTTTTTTTGTTTTCTAGTCTGAGGACCAGTTAAAGGACTTTCTACCTCAATTGTATTAACAAGTAACAATGATTGTATTATTGCAGCAGATCAGCGGGAAGCCCACACCAGTAGGACGCTGTAGCACAGAGGTCATGAGATTTTTTTTTTGCCCTGTAGCCCCCTTCCCCACAACGATTGACAAACCTCTGGACTCTGCCTCCTCCTGTGACCTTCCCTTGGAGCACCTAAACCACTGCACCCACTTGGACTCATAATGAACACCTGGACACTGGCTCTACTTGTATCTGTACTTCAAACCACTCTGCACCACCGCAGACTCTCGGCTACAGAAAGAGCATGGAGATTATAGGTGCCGCTGCAAGACCTTTAAATGTGGAAGGGACATCACAACACAATTTAAAGGGACAGCAAGGCTTTGCCACTGCTTGATGGGAAACCCATCCGTACCACCCTCAGTCAAAAAATAAGGTGGTGAGGTGGGCTTTGTTCTGCACCCACCTCCCCCCCAACGACCACTGAACCGGACACTGGTTCACCTGAGAACTTGTCCTGGTGCCCCCGACCAGTGCTGCAAATAATCACAGCAGGCTGTGAGTGGGATACACAGAGGAGTGTGAAATCTGACTTTCTTTTGTTTTAACTCTTACTAAAAACATAAAGAAACAGCGAGGCTTGCAGTAGATCAGTGGGAAGCATGGACCAGTAGGATGCTGCAGCACAGAGGGTCATGAAGTGGATTTTTTTTGCCCAGTACCCCTCTCCCCAGTGATCACCAAACTTCTAGACTCTAGCTCCCCCCTGACCTTGCCTTGGAGCCCCTAAACCTCTACATTCACTCATTCTCATAAAAAACTGTGGGCCACCAGCTCCTCTTGTGTACAGTATGTACTTTGGACCCCTCTGAACTGCAGACACTCAGCTACAGGAAGAATGCAGAGATCACAGTTGCCACCATAGGAACTTGAAATGTTAAAGGAGAACTGTGCTGAATCTGTAAGTCTCTTTTCCCAGTAGATGCATTTTTCAGGTTCTTTGTAAAAATCGCGAAAACAAAATCGTGAGTTCAACAACAGCGAGTGCAAAATAGCGATATCAACAATAGCGAGTTAAAGTATAGCGAGTGTCATAATAACTGAACAGCAAGTATAGCGAACAGTTTTCTATACCTGTTGCCTTGCATTCTTTGTGTACTATTACTGTATTCACTCTGTGTGTCTATCAATCTGTTGAATTCGTTTACTGTTTCCGCATAGCGATTGTTGCCAGGTAACCAGACCATAGTCCACCCATAGTCCTCTCCAATGTATAAGTTCCTATGCATCAATGGCCCCCCTACCTTGCATTGCTGTTTCTTGTGCTGGGTTTCAATCGAAATTACATCGCTTCATGCGAGAGATGTCTGTTAAATTTATCATGAGTCAAAAGAGTAAGCCACTAGTTCTTCATGAGGACTACTTATATCGCTTGGATAAAGAAACTGCAAATAAGGTGTATTGGAGGTGTGTGGATGCTCATAAATTCAAATGTGTGGCCAGGCTTCACACAGTTGCTGACACTGTTTTAGCTGTTATTAAACAGCATAGCCATGTTGCGGATTCTGGAGATGTAGCAGCACGTCGGGTTATGGCAGATATTCGTGTCAGAGCACGAACTACAGTTAAGAGCAAGTCACAAGTACTTGTGACATCCACAGCCACTGTGCCTGATTCTGTAAGTGGACGCCTGCCAGAAATTCATTTAATGAAGTGCACAATTCAAAGAATTAGGCAACAAGAGCGTGCTGGCCCAGTAACTCCTACATGTGTGGCGGCACTTGTAATTCCTAATGAGTTTGCTGTGCTTGGATCAGGTGAAAAATTCCTGCTGTATGATAGTGGATTAGAACCTGACAGAATTCTTGTATTTGGCACTGAGGTAACATTCGATTGCTGAAGGACAGTCCAGACTGGATGCTGGATGGTACCTTTAAGTCATGCCCATCACTGTTTTCACAGTTGTACAGTATACATGCAATGCGTTCTGGACAGGTTATATCTGTGGTTTTCATCCTTATGTGCTCACGCACTGCAATTTCATATGAACGCGTATTTAGGCAAATTAAGGCTATGTGTGGTGATAACAGCCCTCTACAGCAATTATGGACTACTTAAAGAGCTGCATGGAAGGGGTTCAGTACTGTTTTCACAAGCACATCTGTGCGTGGTTGTTTTTCACTTTGCACAAGCTGTGTGTGCGAAAATACAACAGTGCCATGAAGTAGAAAAAGATACTGTAGCGACTCCAACTTTGCGCTGCATCTAAGAATGCTGCTGTCTCTGGCTTTTGTCCCACCAGATGATGTTGTGAGTTCATTCGAGGAGCTCAGAGATAATGAGTTCTTCATATCTAATTAAGAGCTATTGCAACCAATCCTCAATTACTTCGAGGACACATGGCTTGGAAGGCCAAAAGGACATTCAAAGAGAAGACGTGCCATTTTTCCAGTTGAGAACTGGAACTGTAATGCAGCTACTATCCTGGGACTATCACGCACTAACAATGCTGTCGAGGGGTGGCATAGAGGTTTCAACTCCTGCCTCAGATCCTGCCATCCTAGTATATGGAAGCTCATAGAGTGTTTGATAGAAGAACAAAAGCTTACTGAAATTAAGCTGGAGCAGTTACTTGCTGGTAGAACTCTGAGAGGGACAAAGAGAAAATACAGAGACCAAAATGAGCGCATTGAGAAGATTGTGAGCCAATACGGTGAGAGATCTTCCTATGACTACCTAAAAGGTCTTGCGTACATCTTCCAATATAAGATGTAACTTGACTTCGAAGAATCAGAAAGCGATCAACGTGTATTCAATAAAGGCTGTCTGGCAATTGCCAGTTTTTTTTTTAAACGCTTTTTTTGCTATTTTGACGCAAATCAAGTTGCTTTGTGTGAGGTTGCTGCTATTCTATTAAGCAGTCGATCGCTACATGCAAACGTCGCTTTTGGTAGTGGGATTCGAGTCTGGTGTTCTGTTGCTATGGGAATAGAGAGAGAGAGAGAGGTGAATTTCTGCTTTCAGCGGTAGTGGGACTCGAGTCTATTTAATAAGTAGTTAGGCAGGCTCCTTGGAACAAGGCCCCTTTATGACCCCTGACCAGCCTCTCCTATGAAATCCTAATTTTAAGATCCATCTTCCTAGGTGCTGCTGACATCTCTAGCATGGGCTGCATGAATCTGCTTTCAGCGGTAGTGGGACTCGAGTCTGGTTCCATTCCGTTCCGTCTGGTGTTCCGTTGCTATGGGAAGAGAAAGCGAGAGGTGAATTTCTGCTTTCAGCGGTAGTGGGACTCGAGTCTATTTAGTAAGTAAGCTCCTTGGAACAAGGTCCCTTTATGACCCCTAGGTGCTGCTGACATCTCTAGCATGGGCTGCATGTTTGAGAGCCACAACAGGTGAATCTGCTTGGTGAGTCTGGTTCCGTTTCATTCCGCTATGGGAATAGAAAGAGAGGCGAATTTCTGATTTTGGTGGTAGTGTGTCTCAAGTCGCTATTTTGGGCCGCAATATTCGCTTTTAAGGGGGTTCACTATAGAATGATACTCGCTGTTATTTAATTCGCTATTATTTAGTCGCGATTCTTTAGTCGCGATTCTTTACTCGCTGTTATCACAGGATACCCATTTTTCGTATATTTGATCCCTTTCTGTCATTGTTCCATCTTTACTGGCCTTATTATAAACACAGTGGGTGTTTCTGATTAACACATTGCTGGTAAGCACAATTTTGGAACTGTGTGATGTAGTTTATGTCCCTTTTGGGCCACAGAGTTCCAGAGCAGAACACAAATGCATTGTGAAAACAATGAAAGTTCTTTAACAAGGACATAAAGTACATCACACAGTTCTAAAATGGTACTACCCACCACAATGAAAAGCAGAAACAGTCAGTGAATTTACTAAAAGGACAGTGCAGGTGGAACAAAAACAGAATGTGAACCAGTATTAGAAACCCACCTTCCACAGAAAACACAGGCTTGCAGATTCAAGGCAGTTCTCCTTTAAAGGGACATTACTATACAGTTTAAAGGGACAGCAAGGCTTTGCCACTGCTTGGCCGGAAACACAACTGGACCATCCTCACAGCTGAAAAACATGGTCATAAGGTAGGCTTTGTTCTGCACCCCCTTCCCCCTACGACCTCTGAACTGGGACTCTGGTTCCCCTGAGAACTTGCCCTGGAGCCCCTGACCACCGCCACAACCAATCACAACAGGCTGTGGGTGGGACACACTATCTTCCTACATATTTCCAGCACTCTTCCTTAGTGAGCCTCCACATAGTGGGTCAATGTGCTAAGGGCCATGGAATAAGGGCGTCTACTGTGGGCACCAGCTGTGGCAATGGCCGTCAGTTGGAGACCCTGCCCACATACAAGTAGATGAAACTGCTAGTACAATCTGCTGAAACTACTCTGCAATATTGAGATTAGTTACCTAAATAGTGACTGTGCTTGTCTTTGACCCACAAAACAACAGGGTTATGTATACCTAGCTGTTGGAGCCACACACAGTATAAACTATTGTATTGAAGCAGTATGGACTATTACTAATTTCAGGATTACTTTCTCTTAAATTTTAGTTAGCCTCATGTAAGGGTTTGGTGATACATAGTAACCTTTTACTACGTATGTGGGTAGTTCACTATAAGAAGAGCTAGGCTGTGAGAGCCAAGATGATGTAACTAATGTTTTGTCTTGTCTTTTTGAGTGCTGGTATAATGAGGTAGCAGATAGCCTGGTGCAAAAGGGAGCAAAAACCTATAACCAGCTCTCACTGGTTGCTGTGGTTTAATTTTCTAAGTGTGCTCCATCTATGTGAATCTGTGTTTTTGATTCTGTGTAAGGCTCCAGTTTCCTTAGTCAATGACCTTTAATTCCTTAAATGCCCTGTTACAACTGTAAGTAATTTGAGACCTCTGAACATTTTGTTTCTAAGCAACAAAATCCTATAACCTGCAAACAAGTCTTTATGCAGTTTCTGCAGGGCGTTTTCTTACCTTTGTTCATCTGTTCATTAACGGTATCTATATAAAACAGTCCTGGAACACCTTATTTATCCTTAAACAAAATGTGAATGTTGCTATGTTTATCACTTTTCCACTTAATTGGCTTACCCTCGTTATCTGAGATTTAGATATGACGCAGGCAAGTGGAGGCCTCAGTTAAATTAAATAGCATTAATACATAATCTCTGTTTTGAACACCACATAATATACAATTGGCAAAACTTCTGACAAATTCTGCCACACTCTTCCATATGCCCTTCTTATTGGTCTATATCAGTTCCGTACCTAGCAGGCAGAACTTTATTATTGAAACCCCACAACACAAAATCAGTACTAGATTTAATAAGCATGCCCTCAGTAATGCTGTCTATTTAGGCAAACAAATCCTCATGCTTTTCTTACTGTGCTCTGGGAACATATAACTAAACCCTGACCCGACATTTCCAGTCTTAACACCAACTGAGTTTGCAAATTCAAATAGGATAAAACTTATGACCATTAACCAGGGCCCCTAGTGCTCTGCGGCAGAGTTTTCTGATTTCTGCGGCAGGGCTCCTAGGCTTCTGAGGCAGCATTTTCTGATTTCTGCGGCATGATGTATTCATTTCTGTGGCAGAATGCAGCCCTGCCATTGGCTAAAATATGAAGTGATGTCATTGACGACATTACCTACCAAGCGTAGAAGAGGGGCTTCAGGATAAACAAGATGGGTGCGGGAGCCTGGCACTGTGGAAAAACTGTATATTTGAATGAAAATTCACTAAAAACAATGAATTCTGCGGCACTATATAAATTCTGCGGCATGATGCAAATTCTGCGGAAAATTCCGCAACTGCAGAATTGCAGAATTCCAGGGGCCTTGCCATTAACACCCAAAGCATGTTAGGCAAATTGGATAATCTGGAGATCTGGATCTCGCACTCAAATCCAGACATACTTGTTTTGACTGAAACATGGCTCAATGTCTTTGTAGATTCACATGTGAATCCCCCCCTTGATATGACTTGTATAGACAAGATTGTCTTGCTTGTGGTGGAGGAATTGCACTGTATATTAAGAACAAGTGACATCTTCCTTATTTGACTCCCTATCTAAACCATCTGCATTTGAATCCATCAGTTTTTTTGGTTTTTTTTAGCTATTTTCTGCTCCTGTTGCTGCGGCCCCTACATCAGGAGGGAGCCCCCAGCCCCGTCCCCTGGCATCCACCAGCTGGTGCTGACCCATACCCCCAGGGTTTACCCCCCCGGCAGGGCCAGCAGGGTTCCCCAGCCCCTGCCAGAGACCAGATCCAGTGTGGCCAGCACCGTGGCTAGCCGGGAGTGGGACCTGTGAGGTGCCCTTGATTTTCCACCTCCATTTTTAGTCCCTTGGAGATGGGGCATGCAATGATGTCGGTGGAGGGAGCACGCATGCACCCGCATGTGCTCCTTCAGGCATCTGCCCCACCTCTACCCACTTCTGCAGCATCAGTGCACTGCCCCAGCCTCTGCTAGGGGCCAGTCTTATGCCGACCACTGGCTCCCCCCTTCTCCGGAGAAGGAGAGCAGTCCCTTGGATGCTTGATCATTCTCCTCCACTGCCGATCCCCAGCGGCCCATGCTCATTCCCGAACGTGGGTCGCCAGTGTAGCACAAGGTAAGGTATTCAGCACCTCAGCCCTCAGCGCCACTGGGCTGGCTTGAATCTATCAGTTAAAATAAACATTTCAAATAATGATTCAATCAATATGATTGGCTGTTACAGCCCCCCACCCACAACTGGAATGAATGTCCTGAACTACTTATCCAAATTTTCTAGTGATAATAATAAAGAAACACTATATTAGGGGAGCTAAACTATGAAACATTATGTGATGAATTTGGTTTCACACAATGTATTTCACAGCCTACCAGACCTAATCCAAAAAAAAACCCTTCTAATTCATCCTTATTAGACATTATCTTAAGTAATGGACCCCAGAAAATTACAGTTGCAGCTGTATTTGATAGTGCTCTTAGTGACCACAATGTAGTGGCTTGTGCTAGGGTAATGAGAAAGACATATAGTAAGCCTCTCTTCATTTATAAATGCTTCCTCACTCTTTTCATGGTAGAAAAATGCCTCTATCATTTGGCAGCTATAAACTGGCAAGGAGTTTTACCTTGTACCCTCAGCACATATGGCACATGGAGGGAGAAGAGGAGCGGGGGGGGGAGAGAAACACAAATGTAGTGATAGAGGAGGAGAGGAGGATAGAGTGAGGGAGGGACTGCTGGCATTGAAGGTGAACAAATCACCAGGCCAGGACAGAGTACATCCAAGGTTACTAAGGGAACTGGCTGAGGAGCTGGCAGGGCCACTGGAAGGCTTATTTAATGGTTCACTGGAGTTGGGTGTGGTGCCGCAGGACTGGAGATCAGCACATGTCGTGTCCCTCCTCAAAAGCGGTCCCAAGGAGGACACAGGGAATTACACACCAGTCAGTCTGACCTCAGTCGTGTGCAAGCTCATGGAGACCATACTTAAGGAAAGGTTGGAAGAATATCTACAGCAGCATGGTCTCCAGGATGCTAGGCAGCACATGTTCAATGGGGGGGGGGGGAAGAGATCATCTCAAATGAACTTGATTGACTTCTTTGACTGGGTCACTAAGATAGTAGACAGGAGCCAAGCGGTAGATATCTTCTGTCTGGATTTCAGCAAGGCCTTTGACTCAGTGCCCCACAAAAGGTTGATTAGGAAATTAATGAATCTCGGGCTGGGATAAGATGTCCAGATGGGTGGAAAACTGGCTGAGGGACAGAAAACAGGGTGGTTGTAGGGGGAAGTTATCTGGCACCAGAGAGGTCACCAGTGGGGTTCCCAGGGCTTGGTGCTCTGGTCAGTGTTGTTCAATGTCTTCACTGACATTGGGAATAGCATTAAGGGCAAAATGTACCTATTCACGGACAACACCAAGTTCTGCGGAAGATTGGACACAGCTGAAGGGATACATGACCTACAGGATGATGTGGAAAAGCTGGGGAGGTGGTCCAGGATCTGGCAGCTTGGCTCCAATGCCAAGAAATGCAAAGTTATGCACACTGGAGCCAAGAATCATAGAAGGGAGTGCTATCTGGGTGAAGCCCAGGTATCTGCATCAGAGGAGGAGAAGGAGTGGGGAGTGATGATCACTAGTGACCTGAAGCCCTCCATGCAGTGTAAGAAAGAGCAGCAAGGGCAAACAAAATGCTGAGATGCATAGCTAGGGGGATCAGTAGTAGGAGAGAGGAGGTTATATACTACCCTTGTACAGGTCACTGGTGAGGCCACATCTAGAGTATGGAGTTCAGTACTGGTGCCCACACCTCAAAAAGGACATTAACCTGCTGGAGACGGTCCAGAGGAGGGTTACAAAGATGATAGCTGGTCAGCAGGGTAACTGGTAGCCAAATCAGTATTTTTATTGGCCATTATTTTTAAGGGTTACAAAATCACTTCAAAGGCAGGTAGCCAGTTGGCTGGTAACTTTACAAAATCTGGTAGCCAATCCAATTTTTTTAGTGGCCATTGGCCACCTCGATATCCAATTTGTCCTACCTTAAGGGTAAGGCATACAAGGAGAGGTTGAGGGCACTGAACATGTACCCCCTGGGGAGGGAGGAGGGGGAGAAGAGGGAGGAGAGGTAGAGTATTGAAAAGGATAAATAAGGTGGATAAGGAGCTTCTCTTTAAGCTGAGTGGCAACCATAACACGAGGGGGCACAGTCTTAAACTGGAGGAGGGAGGTTTAGGAGGGAGCTCAGGAAGCACTTCTTCACAGAGAGGGTGGTGGACACTTGGAATGTGCTGCTAGAAGAGGTGGTCTCATTGAGGACAGTGCAGCTTCAAGAGATGCTGTGATAGGCATGGGGGAAGGTAAGGATCATGGGTAGGGAGGATAGGAGGAGTGGGGAGGGGAGACAGGGACAGTAGCTCAAGCTGTAGACTCTGCGGTACGAGCAGACTAGAGAGACCTTCTGCAGGCTTCTTCATATGTTCATATTAAATTTTTACTAACGAAGTGCTAAAAGTCGTAAACCAGTTTGCTCCTATTACCAAACATAGGACAAAAGAAATGCTCCCCTTAGTTTTCCAGTGAATTAAAACATGCTCTGAGAGACTGAGATCTGCATTGGGCTAAAGTTAGAATGACTAAGATTAAACAGGACTGGGTTATTTTTAGACTAAAGAGAAACCATTGCACACTGCTGGATCAAAAGAATTCTGATCCCTCCAAATTTTGCAAAAACATAAAATATATGCGGGGGGGAGGGGGTTGCCACATCAGGCTTACCTAGGCAATTCAATGTTGATAACAAACTAATTACAGACAAGCAAATTACAATGGAGGAACTAAATGCACAATGCATCTGCTAGGATGTCTTTTGATAACTCTCTACTAACCAGCATCCTGGTACCTATTCCATTTCCAACCATTCTCCTTTCTGCCAGTAGAGCAACTTCCCCAGAATTTGGACTCTTATAAAAATGTCCCGGTGCTAATAACATTGAGCCCATATTTTTAATGACTACTTTGGTGACCTGTCAAGGTTCCAAGTTAAAAATAAGGGTATTGCTAACACAGATAGTTTTGTAAGGGAAATTAAGGTTAATCATCCCCAATTTTATTTTCATGTTGTTTTCCCTGAACAAGTTATGGATTATATTTTGAAATATAACCCTAGCTCCCAAGTTGGACAGGAGAAAATAGTTTACAGATTATTGACTTTGGGAATTAACACCTTAGCCAGGCTGCTTGCAACGATTTTTAACTTTTCCCTCTGTAATGGTGTTTTCCCAAAATGCTGGAAATTAGCCCTTATAAGGCCTATATTTAAATCGGGATCTAGGAATATTGTTTCGAATTACAGACCCATTTCTCTTTTGGCACCATTGTCAAAGATTCTTGAAAGAATAGTATTTGATCAGATTCAGGAGTTTTTGGAGAAGCATAATTTACTAACAAGCTCACAACACAGGTTTAGATTAAACCATAATACTGAGACTGCCTTGGTGGGGTTCACCACTGGCGTACAGGGTGCCCTAGACTTGGGGCACTCCATTGCGGCAGTGATTGTGGACCTTGCCAAGGCCTTTGATTTAGTAAATCATTCTCTGTTATTGGAAGTATTAAGAGATGTTCATTTTTCAGGGGATGTTATATCCTGGTTAAAGGGGTGCCTATCTTATAGGGAACACAGGACTCGTATTGCACAAAAATTTTCAGATTCACATTTAATTATGTGTGGCATACCACAGGGCTCAGTACTGGGGCCGCTTTTGTTTTCCCTGTTTATGAATGCAGTCCCCTTGTCATGTTAGCATTCTAATATGATATTGTATGCAGATGATGCCGTTATTTATGCATCTAGAATTAACCCTGACCAAGCTTTAACATTGGTTCGACATGATTTTGATTCATTTCAAAGGTGTCTGCTCTCTTGTGAACTAGTTCTAAATTCAAGGATGACAAAAATGATGGTATTTATGTGCCCTAGGAGTGTTAGGGATATCAACATTTCAATTGCTGACCTTAAAGGGGATAAGATAGAACTTGTAGAAAGTTTGTTATTTAGGGGTCATACTTGACTCAAAACTATCTTTTGAACCTCCTGTTGAGAGTTTGGTTAAGAGAATACGTCAAAGGTTAGGAATGTTATTCAGGGCAAGATCATATTTAATTCCGAAATCCTTTAAACTATTGGCATGTAGCTTTTTGCTTAGCACTTTTGACTATGGCCTAATGGTGTACTCAGGTTACTTATTATAGTATATTACGATTTATGACAGGTCTTCCCTTAAGAACACATTGCAGTTTATTGAAAGAAGGTAATTGTCCCTCCTTGTAACATGGCAACAATTGTGTATGTCAGATCCACTACTCAGACTGGTGAAAGGACAACACATGACCTGACAGCAAGCAGGTATTAATTCCTTATTAGAAAATGGCTAAAGGAAAAGTCGCATTCTCATTGGCTGAAATGCTGTCACCAGGCTGTTATTTCTTAACAACGCCTGCTCTAAAACAAGTTCCAGTTCGGGGTGCTCCCATCACTTTGGCTATTATTGGGCACCCCGAATTTTCAAATTCACCATCTGCCATTTTTTTTCCCTATCGCTCACTGAGCTAGTTGGTGAACGGCCACCCCCCCTTCCCTCCCTTACGCACTACTAAACTGAATACAAAGTAACGGAGAGAGTGCAGAAAACAGACTCTTTTTTAAATTTTTCTAACTAGGGACTGTTCCTGTCACAAAACTTAATAGGGAAAACTGTATTGTGCCTACCATAGTGCTAGACACTCAACACTCGTGCTGCACTTAGAAGTGCGTGGCAACTCCGTTTCGATCTTCTGGTATTTTTCTGAAGAGACTCCATCGGCAAAGCATGCACTGGCCAAAAAACACAAAGTAAACAAAACTCCACGGCAGGGAAGGTGAGAGAGAACTCTCAATATCCAGCTACCTCTTCACTGCACAAGAAATCCTGGGAGAGAAGGGACAGCTACCTCCGTGTCAAAGGGCAGGTCTTTTTAAACATAAAACACACACACACAAAAAAAAAGCAATGAGAGCAATTTCGGGGTAACTACAGTGCTCTACTGTGGCAGGTAGAACCAAAAGTCGAAAAGTACACCAAATATTTTTTTTAGTGATTTTAGAAAAAACCCCGGGAGACAACAAAGCAAAAGTGGAAAATGCTAATTTAAATGGCATCAGTGCCCTCTGCTGGCACAAGCACAGGTACTACTTTATAGGACATAAGACCACACATACGGCAGTGCAATTCTTCTGTCTCCTTCTCTGAATGCCCACAGTGCTCGCTTCAGTACCAGAGTTCAGCAAAGCGGGTGGCTGGTAAGAAACTTGCTGCATACCAGAAAAAAGCTGGTAACAAACAGCACTTCGGTTTGAAACACCACCAATAAGGAACAACCAAGTACTGAGTTGTTCAGTAAGTGTCCTCACGATGGCAAGTGGGCATTATGTAAGCAATAATACCTTACAGGGTGGGCGTTATTGGGATATAACAGACCGCCCAGAGGCGTAATGAGGCCCAACGCTTTTTTCTGGTATGCAGCAAGTTTCTTACCAGCCACCCACTGTGCTGAACTCTGGTACTGGAGCGAATACTGTGGGCATTCAGAGAAGGAGACAGAAGAATTGCACTGCCATATGTGTGGGCTTATGTCTTATAATGGCTACTGTTGAAATAAAAGTCTTGTAAGTTACATTTCACGAAGAAAACGGCATTTGTCAATGCTGAATGTTGCCATACTTCTGACCATTTCTCCAACATTGCCAAGTCCCTTCTCATTCTTTCCACTCCTCCTTGTGTATCAACCCTGTTGCAGATCTTTGTGTCATCTGCAAAGAGGCATACTTTTCCTCCTGGTCACTCTGCAATGTCACTTATAAAGACATTAAAAAGGACTGGACCCAGTAATGAACCCTGTGGTACCCCACTAGTAACCCCTCTTTCTTCAGAGTGGACTCCATTTACAATTACCTTCTGTGTATTTATTTTTTTATTTATTTATTGAATTGATTCACCAGAAAAGGCACACTGAGAAAAACGATGCTAGTCTCCCAGTGTGACCTGGGGAAAGGGTACAAGGAGAGGATAACACACAGGTTATCGCAACAACAATTAAATAGTTATACAGACGAGAATGATAATACTTGGTTACAACATTGGTAACAGTCAGCGAAAAGGATATACCAGAGGTATACATACAACTTCCAGACATGCATACATACATACATACATACAAACAAACAAACAAACAGAGTACAGAATGGTGCTGTAGATTAACACTTGGGGCTAATTCTAGACAGGACAGAAAGACAACAGTAGGAGAGTAAGTGGTATATATATATATATATATATATATACACAAGCCAGCTTCCAAGGATAGTTTGGTGCCGCTGGTCAGGCAGTGGAAATTGGGGGCATTAATTTATCGAGTGCAGGAACAGTTAGTTTGCCAGCACAGTTGAAAGGGAATGGGCAGAAGAAGAATGACGAATTTGAGGGGGTAGGGGGAGCATTCCAGAGTTTCGGGAATTGGTGCGAGAAGGCTGTTTGTCCAGCAGAGGTCTTTTATCTGGGAATATTTAGTAGTTGGGTGTTAAGGGACTGGAGGGCATGAGGGGGGTGGGAGCCAACAACAGTATGGAGGAGAGATAGGAAGGGAGAGTGCCAAGTCAGAATTTTGATACAAACTTGGAGCAGTGCGGTTGCCGGCGATTTTTGAGGGGTGGGAAGGTGAGGGAGCGGTAGAGGTCACAGTGGTGGGAACAGGGGGGAGGTATCAAGAGCGAAGTGACAGAAAGCATTGAAGAGGGGGTCTAGTTTAGATGAGATGGATTTTGGTGCAGCACTGTAGACTATGTCACAGTAGTGTGTTAATCTGTTAAAATAGGAGGTATGTGTTCAGCATCAGCTACCCTATTAAATGGGGTACCTCAAGGGTCTGTGCTTGGTCACCTCCTTTTTCTATTATATATAAATGATTTACCAAATTATTGTTCACCTAAAACTTGTATACAACTTTATGCGGATGATACAATTTTGTACACCATGACTGATGATGTGGATACGGCAATGGTTGTTTTGCAACAAGATTTTAATAAAATACAGAGGGAACTTGTTAATTTGACATTGCTTCTGAATGAGAAAAAAACACAGTGGATGATGTTTGGTAGAAAAGATTTTAAAGATTCAACTATAAAGGAGCTTAGATCTTTATCAACAATTGACATAGAAAGAGTAAACTCCTATAAATATTTAGGAGTTATACTAGATAAAAATTTGACCTTTGAATTGCATATAATGTCTATGTCAATGAGATTTAAGAGACTTCTGAGTTTCTTTTATAGGGATAGAACTCTTTTTAGTTTAAAGATTCGGAAATTATTGGTTTCTACCTGATTTTTACCAATATTAGATTATGGTGATACAATTTAAAAAAATGCAAAAAAATCATTGCTGTGTTCCTTGGATGTTCTCTTTAATAGTGCGTTGAGATCTATAACAAATCTTCCTTTTAGAACTCATTGTTGTGCGCTATATCAAAATTCGGGTCTTCTTTCATTATTTGATAGGAGAGATTATCATTGGAATTTACTTGTGTATAAGTTTGTACAATGGTCATTGCCTATTTTTTTGTTAAATATATTGCAAGTAAGAATACAGAGTCAATATAATTTAAGATCTTCTGTCCGGAAAGGTTTTATTAGATCTAGAACCAGAACAAAATTTGGTGATAGAACAATTTTAAATTTAGTGCCTCAGACTTTGGAACCAATATCCAAAAGGTGGAAATGCACAGTATTGTTACCATTTAATCGTTTTAAATCTTTTTTAATGACTTTATATAGCAAACACTGTAATTGTTATGGATAAATTATTGATATTTGGGTTTGTGTATAACTAAAATTAATTAATATTATATTGAAACTGAAATTATGTATGTATGTTTGTTTATGTGATATGTTAAATGTGGATTCAATTGCAAAAGAGATAATTTAATCTCAATTTGAATTCCAATAAAGTTTGAAAGTTTTGAAAGTGTATGGAAGGGAGGATCATCTTCTGCACTAGTCCCCGCCTAGCCAAAAAAATGAGGCCAGAGCAGTTCCTGTAGAGGGCACTTAGCTTGGGGTGTAGTTTTTTTATGATTGCACCAATGTGGTAGGAGAAGGTAAGGTGACGGTCGAGCCATACCCCTAGATACCGGAAGGAAGCGACATCCTCCAGGGTTGTCCCATCCAGAGTGTAGAAGGAGGGGAGTTGGGATAGCTGCTGTCTCATGCCAAAGGACATGGTGACAGTTTTTTTTAGCATTGAGAGAGAGCTGGTGTGAACTGAACCAGAGCTGAACTTTATTGAAGTCTGTCAGGAGGTTGAATGCTACTTCTTCTGGGGAGCAGCAGATGGCGAATAGGACAGTGTCATCTCTGTACATGTGTATAGATGAAGCTGTGCATATTTGTGGCAGGTTATTGAGGAAAATGGAGAACAGGATGGGGCCAAGTACCGACCCTTGGGGGACACCAGTAGTCACGAGGAGGGGGGAGGATGTGGCATCTGCAATTCTGACTGATTGTGTTCTTCCAGAGAGGTAGGCACTGAACCAGTTAGTGGCTGAGACAGTGAGGCCTGCATCCGAGAGGCTTGTTAACAGCAGGGGGTGGGAGACTATGTCGAAAACTTTAGCAAGGTCGACAAATATTGCCGAGGAGATCTGCCCTGTATCCATTCTGGAGAGGATGGTGTCAGTGAGTCTTAACAAGAAGGATGCAGTGGAGTGGCCCTTTCTGTCCTGTTGTCCAGCCAATGTTTTACCCACGCTACCACCCTGGGACACACTCCCAGGCTGGTTAATTTGATTATTAATCTTTTTTTGTGGGACTGTGCCAAATGCCTTGCTAAAGTCTAGGTAGGCCATGTCCACAGCCCCTCCTTGGTCTACTACTTTGGTCACCCAGTCAAAGAAATCATTTAGATTCATCTGACATGACCTTTCCAGTGTGAACCCATGCTGCCTTGGGTCCTGTGCCCCACTGGCCTCTAGGTACTCAACAATTCTTTCCTTCAGAAGTGATTTCATCACTTTCCATACTACTGAGGTCAAACTGACAGGTCTGTAGTTTCCTGCCTCTGTCTTGCTCCCACTTTTGTGAAGGGGAATCACATCCACCTTTCTCCAATCCTCAGATACCACACCATTCTCCCATGATTTGTTAAAAAGGGTAGTCAGTGGTGTTACTAGTTCTCCCCTTAATTCTTTTAGAATTCTGTGGTGAATTCCGTCAGGCCCCATTGCTTTATCCACCTTCGGTTTTAGGAGTTCTTTCAGAACCCTTTCTTCTGTGAAAGGACTGGGATCGACCCTCTATCCAGAGTGCTTCTGTTAATTGGATTAGGCACCCCCCCTCCTCTTTTGTGAATACTGAACAGAAATATTCGTTCAGTATCTCTGCTTTTTCACTGCCCACCCACCGTCCATTCTATTCAGCCTCACTATCCCTCCCTTTGTCTTTCTATGCTCCCTGATGTACCGATAAAAGGTCTTATCCCCCTTCTTAACCAAGTTGGCTATCTTTTCCTCAGTTTGGGCCTTTGCTACTCTGACTTCCCTCCCTGCTTCCTTCTGCCTTAACTAGTACAGTTCTCTCTCCTGCTCCTTCTGTGTTTCCTTGTACTTCCTAAATGGTATCTTTTTCTCCCTAACCTTCCCCACCGCCTCTTTTGAGAACCATAGTGGCTTTTTCTTCATTTTGATTTGTTTATTTGCTTTATACAAAGGCTTGTTGCCTCTGTGATGGCAGTTTTGATGTTTCTCCATTGTTGGTCCACCCCTCCTCCTAGCCTGTTGCTAGTGCTTTTCTATGGCACTCTCCCATCTTGCCAAAGTCAGCCCTCCTGAAGTGCACTACCCTCACTTTTGTATGGCTTGACTCTGTAGCTGAGTTTATTGTGAACCACACTGTTTGGTGGTCACTTGTTCCCAGATGGCTACCCACTTTTAGATCGGAGATCCTCTCGCTGTCCCCATTTGAGAGTACAAGGTCTAAGATTTCTCCCTCACAAGTGGGTTCCAAAACTAGCTGTCTGAGGCATGCCACCTGTAGGGCATCGAGAATGGCCCTGTTCTCAGATGTGACTGCCACAAAGGTGCTCTGGCATATTCAGGTCCCCCATCAACAGTATCTCCCCTTTCTCTGCCATCCTAAGGATGCCTTCTATCATATCCTTGTCCATTCCCTCCCCCTGACGGGGGGGGTCTGTATACAACCCCTGTGTGGATTGTGGTGCCATTTTCAGTCTCTAAGATGACCCACAGTGCCTCCTCTCCTCTTCTCCCTGTTTACTCTTGTTCCGTTGCATTTATCCCTTCCCTTACATAGAGAGCTACTTCTCCCCCTCTTCTACTCTCCCTGTCTCTCCTGTAGGTTGTGTACCCTGGTATGTTAACATCCCAGTCATGGTTCTCTGTGTACTATGTTTCTGTGACTGCTATGATATCCAGGCATCAATCTTCCATCAAGGCCACCAGTTCAGGGAGCTTGTTGCCCAGACTACGGGCATTGGTACTCATTACCCTCCATTTCTTGATGGCTTTACCCCTTTTTGCCCCATCCCTGTCCGTAGTGCCTTTGTCATTTTCTCCATTTACCCCTGCTCTTCTCCCTATCAACATCTCTATCTTGGTGTTTACCTCACTTACTACCCTGATTATTTTTGGGGGCTAGGATTTCCCTGCTCCTTTCCAGTGCCTCCCCCCTTGGCTAGTTTAAATGCTTGCCAATGAAGCATTTAAACCTGTCACCTAGGATCATGGTTCCCCTCCTGGACAGATGCAGGCCATCTCCCCATTATAGGCCTGCATCACTCCAGGTGGACCCCCAGTCCCCAATGAAGCCAAATCCCTGAGCTCTGCATCAGTTTTTCAACCACTGATTGAATCCCATGGTGTGGAGCACCCAAGCCTAACCTATGCCATAGGCAGGCAGCACCTCTGAGAAGGTTACTGTCCATGCTAAAATCAAATCAAATCAACTTTATTTTTATAGCGCCTTTCAAAATCAAGGCGCTGCACATAAAACCAAATACATAAAAGCAAAATTAAAACAGATCATCCATGACTAGGGAAAGCTAAGCTAAATAAGTTTTTAACTCAATTTTAAATCTATCAACAGTTGGGCATTGTCTCAACCAGTGAGATAGAGAATTCCATAGGGTTGGTGCTGAAAAAGCAAAGGCACGAGAACCGGATGTCTTCAATTGTACCCTGGGAATCTCCAGCAATCCCTCGTTGGTGGAACGGAGAGGACGGAGGGGGCAGTAGGGTACTGGATGATCTTGCAGATGACCGGGTCCCTGATCATGTAGGGCTTTAAAGGTTAGCAAGCCAACCTTAAAGGTGATCTGCCACCAAACAGGCAGCCAGTGCAGCTCATGGAGCACAGGCGTAATATGACTGGTTCTAGAAGTCTCAGTCAAAAGCCTGGCCGCCACGTTCTGCACCAGCTGCAGGTGGCAGATATCGACCCCTGGTAGCCCTAGGTAGAGGGAATTGCAGTAATCAAGACAGGTAGTGACAAAGGCATGGACCAGTGTTGGAAGATCATCCGGAGGAACCAGGTGTTTCACCCAGGTGATATTCCTCAGATGGTAAAAGGAGGATTTGACGACAGCTGACAC
Source organism: Neoceratodus forsteri (assembly GCA_016271365.2). NCBI lineage: Eukaryota > Metazoa > Chordata > Ceratodontiformes > Ceratodontidae > Neoceratodus > Neoceratodus forsteri. The sequence goes on from CM028133.1 coordinate 670,809,568, forward strand.
CTGAGATTTTAGGGTCAGACCATCATCAAAAATAATGTCCAGGTTACGCACCTGATCCGAGGTAGTGAGCGACATACCACCAAGTAATAAGCTTTATGGTTGACCAGCCCCCAAACCTGCCCTGGATGACCTGGGTCCACTACCAGCACTTCAGTCTTATCCGGATTCAGTCTCAGCCAGCTGGAACTCATCCAAAATCTGATCTCAGTAAGGCAATTATTTAGCACGGAGAGTGCATCATCCTGTTCAGGCAGAAAGGACATATACAGCTGAGTATCATCTGCATAGCAGTGAAAACTCGGACTGTATCGCCTGATATCTCAGAATGGCAGCATACACACTGCAAACAACATGGGGGCTAAAATGGAACCCTGCGGTAACCCACAAGGCAGGGAGTGAGCACCAGAGGAATAAATTCCAGTGGCAACTCTCTGAAACCTGCCCGTGAGGTAAGAATGGAACCATTTAAGGACTGTACCTGACAGCCCACAAAAGAGCAGCAGGCACTCCAACAGCACACCATGGTCTACAGTGTCAAATGCAGCACAGAGATCAAGAAGGACCAGAATGGTATGTGCCTTTTGATCTCTTGCCATTAGGAGGTCATTCAATACCCGGACAAGGGCAGTCTCCGTGCTATGCTTCTTCCTAAAACCAGACTGGAGAGTTTCATAGACATTGTGAGTTGTAAGATGATCATCCAATTGCAACGCAACCGCCTTTTCAATAACCTTACCAACAAATGGCAGGTAGATAGGCCGGTAGTTGGCTAGACAATTTGGATCCAAGGAGTTTTTTTTAAGGAGTGGTCGAACGACTGCCTCCTTAAGGGGGTCAGGAAAGACCCCCCCCTCCAAAGACTTCCAGACAATGTCAGCAAGGATCGGGCAGATAACATCTACACATCCCACTAAAAGGGGTGTAGGACCCGGATCCAAACTACAACTGGTTGGGTGCAAATGTTTGGACGATCTTCACAATGTCAGTGAACTCCAGCCGGCGGAAATCTGACCAGACAGACCGAGTGCATGCCACTTCCTGTCGACCACTGCAATCCCTCATAGGAGAGGTTGGACCGATGCCAGACCTGATGCTGGCAACTTTATCCGCAAAAAATTGAGTGAACTCCTCGCATCTCAGCTGAGAAAAAGCTTCTCTGGGCTGGAGACAGATTGTGCAATCCAATCTGTCAACAGTTCGGAAGAGCTGAGCCGGTCGATTCTGTGTGGCAGAAATCTCCCTGGACAGGAATTCTGCCTTCTTATGGGTGATTTCTGATTGATAGCTTTCATAATGTGCCATCAACCTAAGCCTGTCAGCATCATGGCCGGACTTCCGCCAAGCTCTCTCCATCCTTCGGCCAACTCGCCTCAACTCCTTCAAGGAGCCATCAAACCAAGGGCTCCTTGGGCGAAGGGTGAGAGGCCGAACATGAACAGGAGCTATTTTGTCCAGAGCATCTCCCATAGCCTTATTATAGGCTAGTACGAGATCATCTGGACTCATGCATTCACCCGACAAGCCCGATAGGTCCAGTACCGCCAATAGGTCACTAGGGTTAATGCCCCTTAAAGGGCGGTACTGAACCATCTCCGTAGGGGCAGACCTATTGAGGGGATCCCTAAAGCTGAACCTTATGGTGTGGTGGTCAGACCAGCTGACTGGTTCCACCCCCAAATCCGCAATCTCCATACCCAAAAGAAAGATCAGATCCAATGAATGACCCCCTGCATGGGTCGAGGAGGTAACTACCTGTATTAGGCCCAGCGTCATCATCAGCTGGAGGAGATTTTGACCAAAATGCGAGAGTTCATTGTCGACCCAGGCATTGAAGTCCCCCAGAACTATCAATCTGGGGGACCTCAATACCATGTTGACGATGAAGTCTGTCATCTCCTGCAGGAATTCTCCACCGTCTCCTGGTGGACGATAGATGAGGAGAATCCTGCAACCTACACCCTCTCCCAGAATATATTCAAAGGATCTGGTACTTCCCAATGGCACAACCACAAAGCCCAGTTCAGACTTAAACATAATGGCCACACCCCCGGCCCTACAATCCAGCCTTGGACAGTGTATCACCGAGAACCTGGCTGGAGTTGCCGAGGCCAATACAGGGCCTGGATTTTCATCCAGCCAGGTCTTGGTGATGCAAGCCAGATCAGTTGATCCAACAAGATCAGTTATAAGTGCTGTCTTGTTTTTAATAGGTCTGGCATTGCATAACACCGCCAAGGTGGGATGGGCTGTTGGGGAAGACCTTGGCACCTGCCCACTAAGGTTGGAGCCCTTGGGTATGGGGACACGACAAGAATAACCTCTATCCTGACTCCATTTCACCCCAGGGTGTCTCCTGGACCCCACAACTCCAATCCGCCCCTCCCTTTCCTGTCCCCCACTAGGCCCAGCTCTCCACCTTCTTTTACGCTTCCTAAGTATGCCCAAAGCACGACACCTAAAATAGGTGTCGGAAGACAGTGGGGGACATTCAAAGGGAGCCTGGTTGGGAAATAATGCCCAACTGTCACTAAACCTCCCCAACACATTATAAATAAAACTAGATAAACTAAAACCCACCCCAGATAAAATAAATAAATCTAATCTTAATAACAATAGTAAATTAAATACTTTTTAATATCTAATAAAATATATCAGATGTCTTTACCCCCCCCTTCTTAAATATCCAAATAATTCACTCCTCCAATCTCTCTCTCTCACACAGGGGAGGGGTGATAAAAAAAATAAAATAACAAAAAATAAATAAACAAAACAAAGACCTACCCACTCTCAAATAACCAGATAATTCACTCCTCCACTCTCTCTCACAGAGTGGGGGGAGGGGGGTCAAAATAAAATCCCACACACTGTCTCTCACACAGTGGGAGAAAACAAAATATATAAACAAATAAAACAACAAGATACACTTAAAATGAACACTTATTCAAAAATAAAAATAAAATCCTAAAACAAAAAGTCATTTGATTTCTCAGTTCATTTATAAATCCCGATTAGTCCAGTACTTCCTAGTTACAGACAACTAAAAGCTCCTATTGTCCTTTAAAGTAGATGAATATCCCCAGAAGCTCATGCCTGAACACTACAGGGTGCCACACAATTAGGCAGTTCAGTTATAGGGTACCACACTTCATGAAATTCACTTTCAGAAAAGAAAGAAAATGAGTCAAACATGCATGGCAAGTATCTTCAGCTCTTCAAGGCCCTCTCACAGCCTCGGGAGACTTAACAAGGCACAGGCACTCCCACTGTCTGTCCAAGCCAGAAGATGGTAAAGGGTTATGAATAATTTCTAAGGCTACATGTCTAAGGCCCCTCTCCAACTCCACAAACTCTTCCTGCACTACTCTGATCCCTTTGTCAGCCAGGTCATTTGTCCCTAGGTGGACAATGACATCCAGCTCCCTCCCCCATGCAGCTGCTCCAGTGATCCTGAGGATTTGCTCCCTGTCCTGCCAAGCTATGGTGCCAGGCAGGCACCTTACCTCCATCTCCCCTTCCTCCCCCAGTTCTTCCCCCTTAGCAATGGAGTCCCCCACCAGGAGTTGTTTCCCTCCCCTGTGGGGTCCCATGCCACCCTCCTGTGGGTCTTCTTTGTGAAGGTTCTCAGCATCCTCCTTGGTCTCCACTGTGGGTGCTTCCATAGAGGAACCACACTTTGCCAGAATGGCATATGAATTGTGGAGAGATACAACTGGAGGGATGTGCCTCTTTTTCCACCACCCTCACCCTCTCTGAGCCCACTGTGGTCCAACCGCTCCTCTTTCTTGGCAACCTCTGAGGCAACGGCAGTGGCCTTGGTGGTCCTGGGTGGGAGAAGAGGTCCCCCAAATCCTTGCCAACTCAGCCTGGAGATGAGCAACCTCCTCTCTCAGCCCAGAGAGCTACCTGCAGATGGGACAACACTGTATTCTCCAGAACATCTCCCGGAAGACTGCTGCTCCACAGCCACTGTACTGCACCACTCTCATCATGTCTTATTTCTGGCCCCCTTAACTGTCATTTGGAATATTTATTGTTTCTTCTGTTTATTTTTTTTAACTTATTTTTTTCTCCCTACTTACTAACTGCCTCTGTGTCCTTTACGCTCCTGATCTTCCTGCTCAGAGACAAGTTCCTGTATTTCTCAGTAGTCTCCTTACTTGCTCAGAGTCAGACCTCCAGCAGCTGGGGGAGATGGAGAGCTACTCTTTTCCTTCTAGGATGGTGAGTCTTTTGTGGCTCTGTGATCACTCACTGCTCCCAAACAGGAAGTTCCTGTTGTCAGTCAAATCCTGTGCCTATAAAAGTAGAACTGACTTGGGGGGGGGGAGAGGACAATATAGTCTCAGTAGAGAAGTATAGTTATAACAGCAGCTCCTCCTTCTTGGTGTTCTCTGCCTGTTCTCTGGCAGAAGCTGTGTAGGGCAGTTTTTAAATCTGGCTTTAACCTGGCTTCCTTCTAGTTAAGCCACTCTCTCTACTTTACAACTCTTTCTACACTTAGTTAATTGCACAGATAACAATTCTCTTCAGCCACCTGAGACAAACACCTAGATAACTGCACAGATAACAATTCACTTCAGTCAACTCAAGCACACTAATTTTTTTTTTTTTACCCTAAATTGAAGGTCCTAGTAGTAGAGTTCTAGTTCTTTAGTCCCAGTAGAGAAGTATAGTTATAACCACAGCTCCTTCTTGGTGTTCTCTGGCAGAAGCTATCTAGGGCAGTTTTTAAATCTGGCTTGCTAGCATTGGCAATGCAGGAGTTAGAGAGATGCATAATAGGAATGGCAGTGAAGTATTGAACTGATGCCAACCCCACCCCCACCCTGCAGAGACTGACAGGCATTGGGGTGTGCCTTTGGGTTGTCAGCCATAACGCTAACACCATTTCATCTCACCCTACCCTGTAGACACTGACAACTGTTGCATTGTGCCTTGGGGTCTTCAGGCCTTTCGCTCACCTCATTCCATAAGGAAATACGCTGAGATGGGTGCAGTATAGGAGAATGGGGTGAACTTTGAGGCCAAAGAGTCCAAGGCACACCTCGATGCCTGTCACTGGCTGCAGGGTGGAGGTGGAATGGTGTGAGCATTACAGCCAACAATCCCAAGTCACACCCTGACGCCTGTCATTTTCTACAGGGTGGGGTGTTACAGTTGGAAACCCTAATGCCCCAGGCATTTGTTGGTATTTTCATTCCAGATTTTCAACATGGGTTTTCTGTGATCCCACCTCATGAACAGTGGCACTATCAGTTCATTAGCCAAACAGTGATTTTGTACAGCGACTGCGCCATTTGGCCCCACAGGTGCAAAAACACATTTCAGGCAGGATATGAAACATGACAGCTGTACTGTTCATGAGGAGGTGTTTAAAAAATGGCAATGTTGAAAATTTGGAGTGAAAATATGAAAAATTGGTGAAGTCATGAGCATGCAGAGAAACTGCGCAACGCATGCCTGTAACAATTATTTTTGGGATTTTTTTTACCAGATTTTCAACATAGGCATTTTGGGACCTCTGCTCATGAACATTGTCACTGTGATTTTGTTAATCTGTCCCAAACATTGATTTCCCACTGCGACCGCACCATTGTGCGCCATGTGTGAAAACACATTTCAGGCAGGATGTGAAAAATGTCAGCTGTACTGTTCAGAAGGAGGTGTGAAAAAATGGCAATGTTGAAAATCTGGAGTGAAAATATAAAAAATTGTCAAAGTTACAAGTGTGCGTGGAAACTGTGCAATGCCTGCTTGTAACAGTAATTTTTTGGAATTGTTTCACCACATTTGCAACATAGGCTTTTTGGGATGCCACCTCATGAACAGTGGCACTGTAGTTTCATTATTCGGTCCCAAAAGGTGATTCCGTGCAGTGACTATGAAATGTCCTTTCAGGACTGACCAACGAGATGACAGTGCATGTGTTCATGAGGCGGGGTCCTAAGAACCCCATGTTGAAAATTTGGAGCCAAAATTCAAACAAATGGCTGAGATATCCATTTAACCCCCCCACCCCGATTTATGCCATTATACAGCTTACCAGCATTTCTTCATTTTGCAGTTCAGCTTTGAAGAGTGCAGATGTGTTCCCGCTCCACCGAAGATTGCAGCACTGGACCCTCCAGAGGTAAGAACGGGGTGAGGGGAGATGGGGTGCGGAGAGGGTGGGTGTGGGTTGGGGGAAGGGGCGCCATGGACAATGTACAGTTTTCTTTTTTCAGGTAAAAAAAAATACGGACACTGTGCCGGAGGATGGTTTTCTTTCTTTACAGGTGAAATAAAACAAATGGACACACTGGGGTGGTTTAAAGAGTATCTCACTGTCAGACAACAGCAATTAAAGATGGAAGGGTTATCATTATCCTGTGTCGCATTTGCAAAGGAGTACCACAAGGGTCTGTATTAGGACTGCTTTTATTTACAATTAATACCAATGATCATGGCTCCAACATTGAGAAAGCAAAACTACACATTTATGCTGATGACAGTTATGTATGTCTCTAGTCCTATACCTGCTATAGCTATAAACATATTGCAAGTGTAGTTTGATAAGCTTCGGCTTAGCCTGTGCGCATCCAAGCTCCTGTTAAATGCTTCAGAACCAAATACATGATTTTCTCTCCTAAGTCCCTCCTGCCACCTTCAACAGCAGGCATTACCACTCTAATGGGAGATAGTCTAGAATGGTTAGGCTTTTTCAAGTACCTGGGTATGTGGCAAGATAGCAAGCTACCCTTTAGCACACATATTGATAGCCTCTGTAAAAAGCTGCATTAGAGTCTTGGGTTTTATTCTTGGAACAAAGTCTGTTTTAGCTCAGAGACAACAAAAAAAGGCTTGTTCAATTGACCATTTTTCCATTATTAGATTATGGTGATATCATATACAGGAGTGCCTCAGTTTCCCACCTATCCAAACCAGATGTACTGTACCATAGAGCACTCCATTTTATTATTGGCTTGCATACTTGAACACATCACTATGATTTGTACGCAGTTGTGGGATGGACCTCGCTTACTATTAGAAGGCTAAGAAACCTACAGACATGGTCCCTGCTGCTGTATTATACGTCAAATCCATTCAGAAATCCACAGGATCGTATAATTTAAGGAAATGCAATATTATCTTGCTGGGTTTCCCAAGACATCATTCAAAATTTAATAAGATGGCTTTTGGTTGTATGGCCCCTACTTTTTGTAATGCCCTACAAGACTCATCCAAAATGTGATCACTTGCTAGCCCCTCCTGTTTTAAGGTCCTTCATCAGTTCTATGTTAAGTGCATATGCAGTTGAAAGAAAAAAATGATAAATTATGAATTTTTGTTGGATGTCACAATTTTTGTATTTATAGTAGTACTCTGCATACTGTACATAACTTTTGCCATAAGTTTCTGTTCTGTCAATAATTAAGCAATAAGGCATGACCAGGGGTTAGATTAACAGTCTGTTAATCACCCCCTAGGGGTGTAATGTGGCATGAGGCACAGCCGAGTGCCATATTGCCCCAAGGGGGTGATTAACTGACTGTTAATCTTACTCCTGGGAGTGTCTTATTGCTATTATAAAGAAATATTCCAAAGGAAAAGTGTTAGAAATATACTTTTTGAATGTTGTCCTCATTCAGAGAGAGATTTTTAACAAATTAGTTCTTCCACCAACAGTTTAAGAATGCTGGTTCAAAATCAGAATGCAGCATTCCAGTTATTCAGCAGTGCTAGAGGATGGAATGCTGACAGGAAGAATCCATGTGCCATGGTGATCAGGCTGTACATGACAGTGTAACATGGATTAATGTAAGGCTGTTGGAATCCTAACAGCCAATCAGACTGCAGCATTTCTGAGACTCTTTTTATAATTAAGCAATAAGGCATGACCAGGGGTTAGATTAACAGTCTGTTAATCACCCACTAGGGGTGTAATGTGGCACGAGGCGCAGCCGAGTGCCATATTGCTCTAGTGGGATTTCACTGACTGTTAATCTAACTCCTGGGAGTGCCTAATTGCTATTATAAAAAACACACCAAAAGAAGAGAGTTTAAAGCATACTTTTTCAATGTTTTCCTCATTTAGAGGAAGATTTTTTAATAAAATAGTTCTTCCACCAACAGTTTAAGAATGCTGGTTCAAAATCAGAATGCATCATTCCACACATTCAGCAGGGCTAGAGGATGGAATGCTGACAGAAAGAATCCATGTGCCATGGTGATCAGGCTGTACATGACAGTATAACATGGATTAATGTAAGGCTGTTGGAATCCTAACAGCCAATCAGATTGCAGCATTTCTGAGACACTTTTTATAATTTCTGTTATTCTAACCTCTGCATTAGATTATACCTGTTAACAATTTTTTTTCCTAAGTCTCTGCACTCTATGACTGCAATGTAGCTCACTGTATATATCTGTCCTACTCCTGACCTCCTTGTAAATGAGCACTGCTCAGTTGAGCTTTTTTCTTGGTAAAATAAACAAATACAAATACAAAAAAATTTCTCAGTGTTGTATATTTCTTGTACTTTGCATAATTCACCTTTCAGAATATCACACTCTTCTTGTAAGGTGGATAAATGGATACATTCTGTGTGGCAATGCATGTGCTAACATAAAACAACATGTACACTTACAACAGAACTTTCTTTGTGTGAAAGTTCTAAGATGCCCCCTGTGGGAATCATGTTGGTGAGCATGGTTTTCAAATAAGGTATAACATTAGAAATATTTAGTATTACCGACAGTATAACACAAGATCAAAAAATGCCAAAGGGGAATGGCCTCCCCTCTCTGATTCCTCAATGAATGCAGGCAGACACATTTGCCTCTGCTTGAGCATCACCTCCACTCACCAACACTCATGAGAGGGGGGCCTTAAATATTGGTAGACAGGAAGTGCCATGCCACCGGACTTCTAGTTTTACAAGTATTAAAAATATAGGTTTAGAATTAGTTTCCCTTAGGGAATACCCCTGGTTGTGGTGTTACAAAACCCTCTGGAGATTATAACTCCCTGGATGGCACTGGATTGGTGAGACGGGTCATTCCCTGTGTTTACAGGATGGAGTATGTGGCAGCCCCACCACTATCCCAGAATGCTATGCCCAGAATACATAGGTCCATAGTAACAGAAATAGAAGGCAGACTCATTTGTTTTTGTTTAGGTTTTTCTGGCTTTTAGAAACACACAAATATACATACATGCATGCCAAGCACTTTCTAAAATCACTAGCCAGCCTGTTACAACTCAGTTGTCAGGGTCCTGACTACTCCCCTTTTTTAATAATGGTAGACTGCCATGTGTAGCGCCTTACCTGGATACATCTGGTCTTGGAGCTTTGACTTCCTTATGTTTTCCCACCAATGGTCCTTGAGCAAACTTCTTTGGAGGTTCTTAGCAGGGGAGCACAGCTACTCACATACTATTGGACAGAAGAATGGAGCTCTTCTATCGGGGAGAGTCATCCTCATCAAACGAGCACAGAACTTTGGAATGGATGCACATGAAGTGGAGAGGGAGAAATGGGACACCTACCTAGCCATCCAGATCAGCTAAATCAACCCTAGCGATCAATGGGGTGACAGATGTTACAGCCAGATCATCCTCACCTCGCCCTCACATCCAACACTTGAGTGTTAGCAGAGGACCAAGAAGACTAAGACTTATGAAACAGCCTGCTTTTGGGACTGTTTCTTAGCTAATCAGCAAATACATCTGTTGGAATCACCACCCATTCTCATTAATATAATACTGAGAAACACAGGAAATAAAACATTTAGAATTTTGTAGGAATACTGCTGGTGAGTGTTTGCGGCATCAGGGGTGCACTGGTTCTGTTTGAATCTGATGCTTGCCACAGACCAGCAGCACACCTACAAAAAAATAAAACTCTTCAGAACAATAGGGCTGCAGCCAAGTTTGTGACAGGGGTTACAGAGACAAACCAGAGTAGTGTATACATTGAGGTAATAGCTGAAAAACTCCAATTGACATTTTCACTCTAGGTTGAGGTGCCCAAGGAACATGGTCCCACTGGCTACAAGAATGTTAGGGGATGCAAAGAGTCTCCACCCTCAAAACTAGGAAAGGCCTACTGATCTGAGGACAGCTTGGGTCCAGAGGCATCCTGGGACAAGGGTATACAGATACATAGATGCTGTCGTCAGATGAGGACAGCTAGGCACATCCAGTCTGCCAATTTAAGCTGTCTAACGAAGCATCCAGTGATCCTATCTGGTCATTGGCTGTAGTTTTTTTTCTTCCTATCTCTATTATTCCTTTGTTTCTGTCCCATGCATGTTTGAAGCCCACCACTGTATGGGCTGCCACCACCTCCTGGGGCAGGCTATTCTATGCATCCACCACCCTTTCCGTGTTAAAAAAGCTTCCTGACATTTCCCTTTATGCAACCACCCCTCAGTCTCATGTCTTGTCCAGAGAAAAAATATCAGTACAGATACTTAAGGTCAGATTTTCAAAGTGCATTGTGAGCTTCAAACTCAGATGAGATGCAACATTTGCTTTGGAGTTCTTATTTTAATTTATTTTAAATTAAGGAAGAAGAAATATTTAATTGCCATCCTATAAGTGCAATAAGATACTCCAGGGTGTGGCATTATGTAATTTTTGAGATGTTGACCCCAAATTTTCAAGAGTCTTTATTACCTCATCTTATGATCAAGACAAGAGGAATTTTTTAAATCCAGTCCGAAGGGTTATTTCACAGATGGATTGCAAAACAAATGTTTCAGAGAGATTTTGAAGAATTACGCCTGCCTTGCTCATAAAGTGGATTAAAAAAAAAGCTGTGTTGAAAATATGGGGTCTAAATACAGAAAAAAATAATAAAGTATAAGTAAACATTGGAGAATTTCAATGTTGCCTCATTACTTTGTTGAGATTTTGGTTCTAAATTGTCATCCTAGTCTTCTTAAGGCCCCACCTCATGTCCCCGGCAGGTGAAAATGTTCCAATCCAGGCCAAAGTACCATTTTGTTCCTCAAGTACAAAAAGATAATGTGGCCAGGATTTGAGAAACACCTGTCACATTCATAGAAACATAGAAGCTGACGGCCGATAAGGACCACAAGGCCCATCCAGTCTGCCCATTTTTTCTACCTTATGAATGTGCCATAGACCTTTTACTCTGTCAATGTCCTCTCCAGTCATACACATCTGTATTGCTTCCTGATGGCTAACCCACGCCTGTTTGAAGCCCTGCATTGCATTCATATCCACCACTTCCTGAGGTAGGCCGTTCCATGCATCCACCACCCATTCTGTGAAAAGAACTTCTTCACGTTACCACTTAATTGGCCTCCCTCTAATCTCATGCTGTGTCCTCTTGTCCTATTTTTCTTATATTGAAACATGCTAGACTCTTTCGCCTTGTTAATGCCCTTAAGATGTTTGAATGTTTTGATCATATCACCTCTCTCCCCTCCTTTGCTCTAGGGTATACATATTGAGCTCCGTTAATCTGTCCTCATATGTTTTCTGATGCAGTCCCAGCACCATTTTGGTTGCCCATCTCTGGACTGCCTCCATTTTGTTAATGTCCTTGTGCAGGTGCGGACTCCAGTACTGCACGTAGTACTCCAGATGGGGCCTTACTAGTGTCTTGTAAAGAGGGATTATTACCTCCCTCTTACGACTTGCGATACCCCTACTAAAACACACCAACATCCCTTTAGCCTTACCTTCTGCTTTAATGGTCTGCTTGGATGATTTCAGGTCATCTGTGGTGATGATGCCCAAGTCTCTTTCTTCCCTTGTGATTGCCAGCAACTCCCCTCCCAACGTATAGGTGGCTTCAGGATTTCTCTTCCCTTTGTGCGTGCTCTTTCACTTCTTTGCGTTGAACCTCAGTTGCCATTTTTCTGACCATTTTGTCAGTTTATCCAGAGCTCTTTTCATTTTGCCCACCCCATCTGGATCATCTACTCTGTTGCAGATCTTGGTGTGAGCTGCAAACAGACAAATCTTACCCTCCAGTCCATCTGCAATGTCACAGATGAAGATATTGAAGAGGACTGGCCCCAAGACTGATCCATGAGATACCCCACTTGTGACTTGCATCTCTTCTGACTATATACTGTTTACCACCTCTCTCTGTTTTCTGCCCGTCAACCAGTTTGCCACCCAGTTGACCAGCTTCTGACCCACGCTGAGCCTACCCAGTTTATTAATCAATCTTCTATGTGAAACAGTATTGAAAGCTTTACTGAAGTCAAGATAGGCAACATTAACTGCACCTCCTTGGTCCACCACTCTGGTTACATAGTCAAAGAAATCTATTAGATTAGTTTGACAGGACCTTCCTGTTGTAAACCCATGCCGTCTTGGATCCTGTGCTCCAATGGATTCCAGGGGTTGCGCTATCCTTTCCTTAAGGAGTGCCTCCATAATCTTGCCCACTATTGAGGTAAGACTGACTAGTCTATAGTTCTCTGCCTCCTCCCTGCTACCACTCTTATGGAGTGGGATCACATGAGCCCTTCTCCAGTCTTCTGGGACCTCTTCTGTGCTCAGAGGCTCACTAAAAAGTTCCAATAATGGCTCTGCTAGTTCCACCCTTAGCTCCTTTAGTACCCTGGGATGTATGCCATCAGGTCCAATTGCCTTATCCACCCTGAGCTTAGCAAGCTCTTGTAGGGCCCTTTCTTTTGTGAAGGGACTAGTGCACACCTCCCTCCCCACTGTGTCCATGGTGCTGAGCTGTGGGCCCTGCCTACCTTCTCCTCAGTAAATACTGAGCAGAAGTATCTATTTAGGATAGATGCTTTTCCTTGGTCCTCCTCCACACACTCCCTCTTATCTCCTTTGATCTTAGCAGTACCCTCTCTGGACTTTCTCCTTTCATTAATGTATCTATAGAAAGTCTTGTCACCTTCTTTTACAGTCCGTGCTAGTGTTTCCTTGGTTTGGGCCTTTGCCTGCCTTACTGCCTTGCCTTCTTCCCTTAAGGAAGTTTGGTATGCCTCCCTATCTTTGTCCTGCTGTGTTCCTTTATATTTCCTGAAGGCCAGCCTTTTGGCACTGACCTTTTCTGCTACTGTTTTCATGAACCAAAGTGATTTCCTCCTTCTTTTGTTCTTGCTTTTCTCTCTAACATAATGGGATGTTGCTTCAAGTATTGCATACTTAATGCTTGCCCACTTTGCCTGTACCCCCTCACCTGTATTTCTTCTTGCCAGGGCTAGCTTAACTCTGTTGGCCATCTTATCAAAGTCAGCTCCTCTGGAGTTCCATATTTTTGCCTTGGAATGGAATGATTTAGTTCTAGTGGCCAAATTGAATCATACCATGTGATGGTCACTGGCCCCCAGGTGACCTTCTACCTAGAGATCTGTGATCCTTTACCCGTTAATCAGTACTAGATCTAGGATAGCCCTGTCTCTTGTGGGTTGTTGTACCAGTTGTTTGAGGCCCTCCCCCTGCATGGAATCCACCATGTGTCTAGTTCTGGCGGATGTTCCTACTGGTATTGATCAATCTGTATCTGGCATGTTGAAATCTCCCATTATCAGAACCTCCCCTTTAGCTGTCATGTTTTGTATATCTTCTAACAGTAATGTGTCTGTGTTCTCCCCCTGGTCTGGAGGCCTGTAGACAATCCCAGTTCGTATGGCTGTCCCATTTCCTATTTCCAGGGTGACCCACAGTTCTTTTGGTTCCTTATGTGTATTCTGAATTTCTGTAGCTTTGATATTTTCATTGACATAAAGGGCCACTCCACCCCCCTTTTTGCACCTTGGTCTCTTCTGAACAGTACATAGCCAGGTACTGAAGTGTCCCAAGTGTGGTTACTGGTGAACCATGTCTCGCTAATGGCTACTATGTCCAGTTTAGCCTCTGTCATTGTTGCCTGCAGATCTAGGATCTTGTTTCCCAGACTGCAGGCATTTGTGTACATGATTTTCCATTGACCAGATTTTGGTGTGTTGTTAGGCGAGGTCTGGCGTTTCCCTACGTGTTGTATGGGGAGCCGGATCTTTTTCCTTACCTTGTGATGCAAATGAACTACAAACATGCTGAACTCCCATTTGATTACTAGCTGAGGGGGGAGCGGTGTTATTTCCGTTCAATGTATTGGGTGCTGCACCCCTCTCCCCATTTGCTAGTTTAAATATTCTGCAAAGACATCAAACATCTGCCCCAATGCACTGACTCCCTTCTTAGTCAGATGCAGTCCATCGAATTTAAAGAACTTTCACTCCCAAAACTGTTGCCAGTTACCTACAAATTTGTGTCCTTTTTCCTGGCACCAGCCATTGAGCCATATGTTTAGCTCCCCTATCTCCCCTTCTCTGACCTTCTGTCCATCTGCCCCCCTCTCCCAGACCGGCAGGATCTCAGAGGACACGCTGGATGAAATGGATGACAGTATGTCTCCCAGTCTGGTCAGGTGTTCCTTGGTCTCCACAACTGACTGGCTGGCGAGATCATTAGTCCCTGTGTGTACCAGAACATTGATGTTTTCTCCTGCTTCCTGCACAATTTTAGCAATGCAGTCAGTGTCTTTCCACGCTGATGTACCTGGGAGACATCTGACGATTACCCCCGGGTGGAGGTAGGTATCAACTCCCCAAATCATGGAGTCTCCTATGATCAGAAGTGTTTTGGATTTCCTTTTTGCTTTTTTTGTTTTGGTCCGTTTTGGGAGAGTTTTAATGTGCTAGCTCCTGTGCTGCAGTGTCCTGCTTTTCAGTGTCCTCTGCCGCTTTATTTGATTTTGGAGATAGAGGCAGATATCTGTTTGTAGTTTTTATATGGTTTGTGGAGGTGATACGTTGGAGAGTATTGAGCAATGGGGCACCTGATTTGCCCCTCCTAACCACCTGCCAACCTCCCAGACCAACTACCCTCTGTGGTCGAGGTGCTTTAGTTGGATGTTGGGGAAATGGCGGGCAGGTCTTATAATATATTTCCTCCTGTATATGCAATTTGAAGCATGCAATCTCTGCCCATGCTGCCTGGAGCTGAGCCCTTAGATCTCCAATGGTCCAGCATCTAGGACAGCATCCTAAATCCTGTATAACTGCCCTTTGGAAAAGTGTCCTGCAGCACCTGCAGTTAATAATATCCATTCCAGATGCATTGCCAGGTTTATAACCTGATCCGAGTAATTAGAAGGAGGAAAATGAAAGCAGTTTGATTTTTTTTTTGTTTTGTTTGTTTGTGTTTGTATAACTTGTTATAACAAGTTAAATTACTTGTGCCCCTGTAAGTGAGGTCACTGTGTGGATACCTCTCTGATCCTCCCTTTCCTGCTTTACTACAGAAAATGTCATGACTGTGCTACCCTACAAAAGGAGTGTAGCATGGGGTGGTTAGGGATGGGGGTGAGTGGCTGGGCCCTTCCCCTACTGAAAAAGAACCACAGACGAAAGAAACAAGGAGGTAAGAGGAAAAACAGGCAACCAACAACAAATGCAGTAGCCCTGAAAACTTACCCTAATGATAGATAAAACTGTAAAACCTGTAAAGCACCACCTGTAATAATTTTACAAGAGATACACCCTGCAAAAAAACACTTTTCTACAGAGGAAAAATAAAGCAGTAACAGAAGATATACCTTGCAAAAAATAATTTGAATCAGAGAAGATTACAGCAGTAATCTGTAAGCACAAAACAGTAACAAACCTGTAGGCACACCCTGTAATAATGCAGCAGAAAGTATACCCTGCAAAAGCAATTTGAATCGGTGAACAATAAAGCAGTAAAATGTTAGCAAAAAAAAAAACAGTAACAAACCCTGCGAGTACAAAAGAAAATAATATCACACAGTAAATCTGCCTAGCCAAAAGAAGCCTTAATCTTTTTCCATGCTCTGATAATGTTCCTTGCTCTGTCCTTACAAGCAAACCTAGAAGAAAAGAGCTCAGGTGAAGCTAGGTGCCTTTGCCAGCAAAAAAGAGGTAGTGTGAAAAATGGTCTATGTTGAAAATTGTTTCACGAATAATGATGGCCCCAAGTTAATCTTCCCCTCAGTGGCAGGAGCTGGGACTGGTGAGAGGAAGCAGACTTTTTTTTGTTTTTTTTTTAAAAGAAAAAGGCATGAAGGTAAAATTAGCATTTTTAAAGGGTAATCAGTTGAATACATAGGTATGATTGGGGAGGCGGAGCACAGCTGGTCATGAGCTGGGGAACCCTTCCTGATCCCACTGTGGGAAGCAAAACAATTGTATGGTGGGGCAGAGGAAGGAACCTGACTTTAATGAATGGAGAGGATGCAGAGAGATTCGTAGTGTTGAAATTACACAGCAATGGGGGTTCATAAAGTTTAACATAAAATGTGTTACTTTATACATGTCTTTATAGTAAGTTATGGATAAAAGAAAGTAATGTAATGGAGTAAGAAAATGGTGGTGGGGGCAGAGGGAAGAGGAAGGAAGTACACTTTAATAACTGGAAAGGACATGAAGCGATTCACAGAATGATGTGCTTCAACTCAACTTGGTGTAAGGAGCCAGTTGTGGTGCATTTGGTATCTGGCCATGGCCATGCTACCAGAGCTCCCTTTTCTGTTAATGTCAGCAAGACATCAACAAAACTCTTGCTATGCAACAATAAAATGTCACATTACAACCCTAAATATGTCTTTTGAGACATTGTTTTTCATTTAAGTGTAGTAATTTAATGGGAGGTGGTTACTTGGACTTAGTAATGAAATAATGCCATTCATTGTAGACATTTTCAGCCAATCAGAATGTAAATGTGAGTGTAACCTATTATAAGCTGGAATACAAGATAATAAGGGGGAGGGGAAATTGTTTAACCAGGAGAGGCACACTAAGCCGAAGCTTGTTTCTAGGTGTGACCTTGGAGCACAAGGAAGTTAAGTGACTTGCTTAGGGTCACACAGCATGCAAGTGGGGGGTTATGGGATTCAAACCCAGGTCTCCAGGTTTGAAACATAGAAACATAGACTTTGATGGCAGATAAGGACCGCTTGGCCCACCTAGTCTGCCCATTTCCCTACCTAGAGGATAAGCAGCAGATCCTAGTTAACCAGCAGCCTATTTCTTCTTACCCTCCACAAAAATTGCCTTATGTCTGTCCCATGCATTCTTGAATTCTCCCACAGTTTTAGACTCCACAACCTCCTCAGGAAGGCTGTTCCATGCATCCACCACCCTCTCTGTGAAAAAATACTTCCTCACATTGCCCCTGAGCCGTCCCCCTCCATCTTCAAATTGTGTCCCCTTGTTCTTGCACATCTCTTTTTCTGAAAGATGCTACCCTCCTGGACTTTGTTGATTCCACTGAGGTACTTAAATGTTTCTATCATGTCCTCCCTCTCCCTTCTTTCCTTAAGAGTATACATATTAAGCTCCTTTAGTCTCTCCTCATATGGCTTCTCTTGCAGACCCTGTACCATTTTAGTTGCCTCCTCTGAACTGCCTCCATCCTGTCTATGTCCTTGTGGAGATGGGGTCTCAAGAACTGATGCAGTACCTAGATGGGGTCTCACCAACTGTCTGTACAGGGGATAACAACTTCCTGTTTTCTGCTGGTGATGCCTCCCTATACATCCCAGTATCTCCCAGCCCTCCTACCGCTCTTCTCACATTGCTTGCCAACCTTAAGGTCATCTGATATGATTACCCCCAGGTCTCTTTCCATTCTTGTTGTTGTTACTACCTCCACCCCATTTTGTAATCTTCCCCTAGGTATTTGTTTCCCAGGTGCATTATTTTGCACCTCTTTGCATTGAATCCAAGCTGCCATACTTCTGACCATTCCTCCAACCTTGCCAAGTCCCTTCTCATCCTTTCCACACCTTCTTGTGTTTCAACCCTGTTGCAGATCCTTGTGTCATATGCAAAAAGGCATACTTTTCCTTCCAGTCCCTCTGCAATGTCACTTATAAAGACATTAAAAGGGACTGGACCCAGTACTGAACCCTGCGGTACCCCACTAGTAACCCCTCTTTCTTTGGAGTGGACTCCATTTACAATTACTTTTTGTGTCCTGTTGTCCAGCCAATGTTTTACCCAGGCTACCACCCTGGGACCCACTCCCAGGCTGGTTGATTTTACTATTAATCTTTTGTGTGGGACTGTGTCAAATGCCTTGCTAAAGTCTAGGTAGGCCATGTCCACAGCCCCTCCCTGGTCTACTACTTTGGTCACCCAGTCAAATAAATCGATTAGATTCGTCTGACATGACCTTCCCATTGTGAACCCATGTTGCCTTGGGTCCTGTGCTCCACCAGCCTCTAGGTACTCAATAATTGTTTCCTTCAGAAGTGATTCCATCACTTTCCCTACCACAGAGGTCAAACTAAAAGGTCTGTAGTTTTCTGCCTCTGTCTTGCTCCCACTTTTGTGAAGGGGAATCACATCTGCCTTCCTCCAGTCCTCTGGAACCACACCATCCTCCCATGATTTGTTAAAAAGGGCAGTCAGTGGTGTCACTAGTTCTCTGCTTAATTCTTTTAGAATTCTGGGTGAATTCCATCAGGCCCCATTGCTTTATCCACCTTCAGTTTTAGGAGTTCTTTCAGAACCCTTTCTTCTGTGAAAGGACTGGGATCGACCCCCTATCCAGAGTGCTTCTGTTAATTGGATTAGACACCTCCCCCACCTCCTCTTTTGTGAATACTGAACAGAAGTATTCATTCAGTATCCCTGATTTTTCACTGTCCCTCTCTGCCCACCCACCGTCCATACTATTCTGGGGAACCCTCAGCTCAGAGCCTTAAACCACTGTGCCAGTCTAATAAGTTATGCATATTTCACAGTTTTACAAAGACTTACTTCACTTTTATGGCTGTGAGTGGAGCCTACAGCCATCTTGCTGTCTGTAGCTGGAAAAATGGAGTACCATGGAATACATTTTTGGAGTTTTCAATGTATCCTTCCACATCTACATATCACTATGCCAACTGAAATAAACTACTCCTTTCTTTCTGTTTAGAATGTTGGAGACATAACTCCAAGCTGCTTATCAGATGGCCATTAGGAAACTGAAACAGCTTGTTAAATATTGGTTGCCTATTAAACTTGAAATTTGTTTACACCCTTTGAAATGCAACAACTTGCACATTTAAATACTTAGCATTTAAATATTTTCTTGCTACTAGCTTCAGTTGGGCAGGTATTGTCTTTCAAGAAAGATTCATACCTCATAAATGTCCCCCCTTTCCCAGCAATGAATCTAAAAAGATTTGCACTCTTTTTTAATCCCTTAAAACGCTGTCTGATAAGTACTGTCTCAGACATATGCTAGATCTTCTGTGAACTATCCTGGCTAAATATATAGCAATCAGCAGGCACTTTGTACTATCCTTTTGGGGGGAAAAAAAACATATTGTGCTACAGCAAACACACACACACACACACTGTACACACCATCCTCATGGCCACAACATTCGAAATAATTACTGCAACCTAATATGTTATAAAACAATAAAGAAACTGATTTGTTATGTCAGTGAACACAGTGAAGTTCAGTTTACAGTAGATTTCCTTTATAATATTTCTTATCCTATATTTTGTATCCTGGATAGCACAGGGGAGATGCTGCATCTCATTGTCATAGGGATCTTCGTTTACACATTTTTTGCACTGTATTTACTCAGGATGTCCCAGATTAGATGCAACATCTTGTTTTCAGTGGGGTTATGATTTTACCATTTTTATAATGTATTCAGGGTAGCCTAGTCCAGATGTAAAATATTGTTGTCAGTGTGTTCTGATTTTATGCAATGCAGCATAATATTGTGTAGATTTAGAGCCACACTGAAAATAAGATGCCATGTCTTCTGTGAACTATCCAGGCTAAATATATAGCAATCAGCAGGCATATTCTAGGAAAACACATTGTAAAAACGTGTAAAAGGAAGACCACATTAAAACTGCCTCTCAGCAGTTTGCATTGTGCAAATTCATTAGAAATAATGGGTGAAAGCATCCCAAAAGCTCTCCACAGCCATATCGGCTCTGAGCAGAGTTTGTTTAATCATGGCTAGTTCTTGGAAGCCTCCAACTTTGGGAAACATAAATCCATCAAATACCAGAGGCATGAACACTGCATAGCAAGCAGAGTGTGGAAACTTTACAACTATAGTCTAGACAGCTAAATGGCATATAGGTATTGCAAAGTTGAATCACACAGACTGATTCAACTTGCATCTCGCAGGAATGTTCCAAATAGGCAAAACATAGTAGACTAATAGCTATGGTTTCCTATCAAAAATGTTATTTCAATAGTTTGATTAAAAAAAAGCTACACTACACAAAGGTAAACCTCAAACTGCTCAAATCTGTATTTTTTTAAATAGCTCTAAGTAAAACAGTTTCAGTAGAAAAATGAGGCAACCTGGCTTGATGGGTTACGCTTTTTATATAATCAATATGTGCCATTCTATTTCCTTTTAATTAATTTGTTTAGGAGGAAGAAAATATGCCACATCAAATATTTAGGGAGTATGCCTTATTTCAAGCATAAAATAATATAATTCAAAGAAATATACCGTATCACATACGTAAAAGTACCAGAATATCCCTCCTAAGATAAACACTGATCAGGCTTTCAAGAAAAGTGAAGACTTGCATCTTAACAAAATAATGTGATCTTCAAATTGCCACAAGATTCAGCAGCAATAGTATTTGCAAATAAACTTATGTCAGTTTCAAATAATAGTACTGCAAACACCTGAGGCCCATCAAAGGTGAAGCAAAATAGCCTATGAGAGTGCAGATCTGTGAATCTGGAGAACCAAGTTTGTATCCCTCTACTACTACTTTAGTCAATTTGCAATACCTGTACTCACTGCAATACCTGTACTCAGCCTTATCTCTCTTAAGGGCTGGAGAAGCAAGTCTATACAATGTTGCCTGCGATACACATGGGCCACAGTCTCCACCAATCCCACCAGCGATTACATCTGGCCCGGCAAGCAAAATCGCCCCAAGTGCTTGTGCAAAGTGCTAGCAGGAATGTACCTCTGTCAATCAATCAATAAATAATCTTTATTTTTCCAGACAATACACCATTGAGTTAAAGCTCGTTTCCAAGGTGGACTTGGGTGAGGTATACATAACAAATAACATTTCTGATAACAAGGAATACAGAATTTGTGATGGGAACATAAAATCAACAAAAGTAGAGTAACACTAGAATAATGCATTTTTTACATAGAATGCAACAGATTTCATAACAGGAGAAAAGGAGCAGCAGTTGAACATAATACATTTTTTTACATAGATGGCAACAGATTCCATAGCCATTGAAAAGGAACAGCAGTTAAATATAATAAGTACAGAAGAGGGTGATACGCTGAGGTAGAGACACACCAGGGGAAGGGGAGTGGGAGAGAGAGGAGAGATAGGGATATGATACACTGGGACAGTGAGGTAAGGGAGAGTAAGATACATACACTATGTCTGCATAGTCTAGGAGTGGGAGGAAAGTGACTTGGACTAGTCTAACTTTTGCTTCTTTGGCGAGTAAGTGCATAAAGGAACGCTGTCAACCTTTTTTGCATCTTATTATTTTTAGGTGGTAACCTGCATTTTATGATTGCTTACCTTCTCAAAAATTAATTGACGTTGCTCACTGTTTTATTTGCTTCCTTGCTTATTAGAACTGAAATGCATGGGAATGTATAATGGAATTAATGGGCAGACCGGATGGGCCTTGCGGTCCTTATCTGCTGTCAACTTCGATGTTTCTATGTATGTATTTATTTTTTTATATTTGTTTATTTAGGGATTCGGATCATACCTTTGAGCTCAGAGCTCTTTTACAAAGGTTCCACGTCAAATAGTGACAATGACAGCAATAACAAACAGTTTACATATAATACTCGAATAGTAGGTAGCTAGTAAACAATAAGGTTACAATGTCATTCATAGTACCAATGGTGATAGTACAGAGTCAAGAGCTACCTATACCCAATATATATGTATACCTATACCCAACTTTGTTTTGCTTCAAATCATCAAACAACTCTTACTGCATACTTCCTGAACATTAGAAATGCCCTCAAACAGTGCAGCCACTCATGATGCATTAATCTTTTCTACTCCCACTGCATAATGAGTGACTAGATTGTGTTGGGTGTTCCTGATTCTAGGAAAGATGCAGTGGGAGTTAGTCAAGAAATATAAACGAACATGTTTTGGTGTGGTAACATCAATATGGTGGGCACTCAGTTTTTCACTTTAAAAAAAAAAAGGATCTGAATCAAACTACTAGTTGCATAAACAGTCTTTATAGAATGTGTACAACCATAAAATGTGTTTTTTAAACTAGGGACACTTTGAGGCCTAAGGTGGTTGACAGTGTCCCTTTAATCCTGAAAAATAGATTGATTCTCCATCTTCCTTTTTTTGTAAGATCCTCAATGTGGTCCGAGAAGGTTAACATTCTGTTGACCCACACCCCCAAGTATTTAAATTTGGCCACTGCTTCTAGCAGCTCATCTAGAAGGGTAGTAACATTTGGTAAAGTGTCTAGGGGTGGAGTATGGACTGCTTTAACAGATGGCAAAAAGAACATAATCTTGTTTTTTTTGCATTTAGTAATAGTTTAAGGTATAGTAAATTCATCTGAAGTTTGTCAAAATCAAGTTGGAGGTCTCTACAAGCCAATTCAGGGGAAGGCCTATTAATGTACAGCATGGTGTCATCCACAAAATGGTGGATGTTAGAGTTTATACCGGCGTTGATAATATTAACATAGATGGCGAACAGGAGTGGGCCCAAAATAGAACCTTGTGGGACACCTCTCGACAAGGTATTTAAAGAGGAGAATTCGACACTAGCTTTTATCTGCTGGTAACAACCATCAAGGTAGTTGTGAAACCATTTAGTGGCCATCGAGTCCAGCCCAGTGTTCCAAAGGATGTCCAGTAGCAATGCATGGTCTACTGTGTCGAATGCCTTGCTTTCATCTAGGAACAAGACACACACGTGTTGCTTGCCATCAAGTGCTTTCAGCCAGTCACTGGACACTTTTGCCAGTGCAGAGATAGTACTATGACATGGTTTAAAGCCAGACTGAGCAGGTGTAAGGAGATTATGTGACTCTAGGTACTTTCTTAACTGTGAATTAACTATTTTTTTGAGGAGTTTTGACAGGATAGTGAGCAGGGAGATGGGCCTATAATTGTTTAGGTTGGTGGGGTCTCCAGATTTGAAAAGTGGTATAACATGTGCTGTTTTCTATATGGTGGGGAGAGCACCTTGGGCAAGTGAAACATTGAAAAGGTGTGTTAAGGGGACAGCCAGCACATGCAATCTTCACCTACTTATTGGATTGCCTAGAATTGTAGTAATTACTGGTAAAGTGCACTTTCTATTCTAGCTGCTCTCTCAACTCTATACCCCATCTAGCTACCTTTTCACAGCTGTCCCACTAGAGGTCACTGTAGTTCCCTTTGATTTCTTCTACCACCTACTTTCTGCACTCCTCTTTCAGCCTATCTCTAAGCACCTGCTAGTATCAAACCTGGTACCCTTCTCTCTAAATTCTACTGACTATCCTCTGAGCCAATGAACCAGACCAACAACTGCCTCTATTTTCATACTCTTAACCATTCCTCACTCCCTCCTTTTCTGAATTAAAAAATTGAGCCTGTCTACACTCTGTCCCTGAGCTGTGTTCAAACCCAGTACCCTTGCAGTCAGAGTCAGCTGCTCTACCTCTGCATCACATTACCTACCTATTTTATTACTACTTTCTAAGCCTTTAATCACTTACCCCCCCAACCTGCCAAAATATAAGTTTACCTTTTCTTCCTTGCAGGATTTGAACCCTGCACCCTTATTTCCAAAGTCCACAGTTCCACCACTCACCTAGAACACCCGCCTATTTTTTACTTTCATCCTAGTCCCCCCATTCTTTCCTCACTTCAGCTCCACCAGCCTTCCCAACTATGCACATGCATCCCCTGCTCACCAGCCTATCTCTTCTCCTCCTCCTTCATTTGCCTTCCACCAACCCTAGTGTCCCTATTAACCCTCAGCCTCACTACTCCAGTGTTCCTACCTACCCTCCTGTCCTCCCTCCTCCTTACCACTGCTCCTCCCTCCCTCCTCCTCCACATCCCATATGCTCCTCTCCACCTCACCCCTTCCAGACATTACCTGTCCTCCCCACAGCCCCTTGCACTTGATCACTCAGGCCTTCTCTGCCTGTGCTACCCTACCCACCCCTTATGCAACTAAACCCCTTCCTCATTCTATCGCCTCCCGAGGAACTTCCATCTGCTCCTCTGACCAGAGCACTTCTCCTCCTTCTACTCCTAACAGGGAACATACATCCCAACCCAGGCCCTGCCCCCTCCCATCCACCCACTCAGCCCACTGGTCTTCAAGTAACCTCCATGAACATATGTAGCCTGCTGAAGAAATTTGACGCCCTACAGTGCTGGGCCTTGGCTCACCAACCAGACATCATAGCCCTGGTTGAAACCTGGCTGTCCAAATCAACTCCTGACTCATTTGTCTCCCTCCCAGGCTATACCTTATACTGGGAGGACCGAGTAGGCAAACGAGGGGGAGGCTGTGCAATCTACACCAGGGACACAATACCTGGACACGCACTCCCCAACCCTGCCCTCATAAATGGGGCCCAGGCCCTTACCCTCAGACTCACCCCAGACCCCTCTAGGAGTCCTCTCTATCTCACCACAGCCTACGTTCCCCCAAAGAACCAGCACCCAGCCCTGGTATCTTTAACGGACTACCTGGCCACCCTCCACCATAAGGCAGAACAAACCTAGTGGGGACCTTAATGTAAATTGGCTCAGCACCTCCTCATCCACCACCAGAGACCTCATTTGTCACCCAAGATATGACGCAACTCACACCCAGCCCATGAGACTTAACCCTAAGAGTGGTACCAGCACCTTCTGGATGTTATTATAACCAACCGAACTTCTTAAAATCCAAAACATCCAGGTCCTCCCAGACTCCTGAGTGACCACTCCCCTATCCTATTCCACTGGTAGCCCCAATCCCAAACCCAAAGCCCAGACCACCCTCCGCAGGCGCCCCGCCTGGTGGGCTGAAGAAACTTAGCACTCTCACCCAGATAGACTGGTCCCCATTCAGCAGGCAACCAACATTGACGCTGCCCTCACCTTCTTCATTCACACCTTCAACATGGCCTGTGATCTCTTTGCACCCTTAACCAAAATCCGGTCCAAAAAACAGAACGCCCCTGGGTTAGCCCAGCCTCCTACAATTACTTAGAAACCGGGATAACCTCTGGCACCTTGCCACTGAAACAGGTCGTTCTGTCTGATAGGCAAGCATACAATGCAGCCTGGAATAAGTGCTCATGGGCCATCAGGAAAGCCAAGGCAGACCATTACCAGGCCTCCCCTTCCTCCTGGGGCTCAGCCCGGACCTTCTGGGATAATATTAAGCAACTCAATGGTAAAGCTTGCTCCCTGCCCCATCCCAGCTCACTAGAAATGGCACCACCTCCACTGAGCCTGCCACCATAGCTAACTGGTTCAACACCACTTTCACTGACCTTAGCTCAGTCCTCCCTAGTAATTTCTTTGACCCTCCCCCCAGCCAACCTCCCCCTGTCCTCCAGCACCCCAGCTTCCTCCTGCGAAAGATTTCCACCCGGGAAGCCAGACCCATCCTAATCAAAGCTCTCAATGGCAACAATCCCGGCAGTGACTCACTGGACCCCAGCATCCTCAGGCTGGTGCTAGATGAAGTCCTTGCGCCACTCACAAGCCTAATTAACCAGTCACTCTGCCTGGGACAATTCCCCACAGCTTGGAAAACAGCCATTATCACACCTATTCATAAAGGGCGACAGGTCATTGGCCAACAACTACCGCCAATCTCCATCCTCCTCCCTCTCTAAAGCCCTGGAGAAAGGTGGCCATTCAAATCACTGATTATCTGGCTAAGCATAACATCTTATGCCCAGAGCAACATGGCTTCCGTGCGGGTCACAGTACCAGCACTGCCCTTATTGAATTCTCCAACTTTCTACACTCCTCCTTGGATACCAGCTCCCTAGCTGGTGCAGTGTTCATTGACCTCTCAAAGGCTTTCGACACTGTCTCCCATCCACTTCTGCTGAATGCACTCTGCCACACTGGTCTCTCGGCTGGCCCCCTGGCATGGTGCGCTAGCTATCTTGACACTCGATCTCAGTGTGTAAAAATTAATAGCACACTCTCCGATACCCGTCCCATTCTCTCTGGGGTCCCCCAAGGCTCCATCCTGGGCCCCCTTCTCTTCTCGCTGTATCTGAACACCCTGCCCAGTGCATGCCCTGGCAAAATTCTACTGTATGCAGACGACGCTGTCCTTTTTGCCACCCACCGCAATCCCATCTCCCTACAGGACTCCCTACAGCAGTCTTTCAACAGTGCCGAGGCTTGGTTTAAGGAGCGCAGACTCATCATCAATCTTAAGAAAACCAAAACTATGCTCTTTTACCACCCCCAAAACAATGCTAGCAACCACCCACTCTATATCCTTCCAAGTACCAACCAGCCACTAGAACAAGTCTGCTCCTACAAATACCTTGGGGTTACCTTCGATTCAGCCCTCACATTTCACAACCACATCGATGCCCTAACATCCGCCACTAACACACGGCTTGGCATCCTATTCCACCATAGAACCTGCCTTCCCCCAAATACTCTCCGGCTAGCTGTTACATCATCCGTTCTGTCCCTTGTAGACTATGGTCTACCAGTATATGGTGCGCCAACACCACTGCACTCAACAAAATTCACCTAACCCTGAATAAAGCATGCAGATTGATTACTGGTGCCCCCAGGCTCACACACACCTGTCAGCTGTATGTCGATGCTAACCTGCTTACCCTGGATGAACGGCTCCAATACCAAACCTGTCTCCTCACCAAAAACCTACTCGCCTCTCTGGGGTAATGGCATCCATCCACCAGAGCCCCTCCCACCATTGCAACACGGTCTTCCTACAAGACCACTCTAAAGGTCCCCAGATCAAGAACCAGCCGTGGCCAGAGGTCCTTCTGCTATAGAGCCCCAACCTGGTTTAACTTCTCCCTGCCACCATCACCAATGCCATCACCATCTCCAAGTTCAAACCACACTTGAACCACATCTTCAGCACTCAGAACTGCTCCTGTCTCTGAACATAGCCTCCACCTCTGCTTCTCTTGACAGTGCCCCCGGCAGCTCTCCACCTAACCATCCCCTCCACCACTTCCCTGTACACCATGCCTATGTTTAACCTGGCCAGTGCCAGCTGTTTCAGTGTTTACCTACCAGATTGCTCACTTGATACCGACTTGTGTAACACCTGTTATCAATTACATGTACCCTGTACCCAGTTGTATCTGTCTGACCACAATGTGACGTGGCGCCTCTGTTGAACGCCAATTGTTTTGCAAATCTTTGCTATGTAACCAAAAACACAATGTATGTCTTTATGTGACGAAGTACCTTTGGAAACGAGCCTCTGGCTCAAAGGTTGTAAACTGATTCTTAAAATAAAAAAAAATAAATAAATAAATAAATAAAAAAGTGTCTAGGGGTGGAGTAGGGACTGCTTGAACAGATGGCAAAAAGAACATAACCTTTGTTTTTTTTTGCATTTAGTAATAGTTTAAAGTGTAGTAAATTCATCTGAAGTCTATCAAAATCAAGTTGGAGGTCTCTACAAGCCAATTCAGAGGAAGGCTTATCAATGTACAGCACGGTGTCATCCACAAAAAGGTGGATGTTAGCAGAGTTTATACCGGTATTGACATTATTATCGTAGATAGCGAACAGGAGAGGGACATCTCTTCCCCTCCCCTTCCGATTAGCACTGGCATTCCCTAGGGCTCGGTATTAGGGCACCTCATATTCTCCATCTTCTTTTTTTTTTCCATTCAAACTTTATTAAAGTTTTCCAATACAGAGAATAAATCCACAACATGATTAACATGGCACAACCAACTTGAATACAAATATTGTGATGATTCATTCTCTCCCTCTCCTTCCCCCCTCCATCCACCCCCCTTACCTCCCCCTATTTCCCAGCACAGCATTATACAACCCAGACTGTACCATATGGTGTAGTAGCAACAACCTTAAGCTTGTAACGAGTATAGGGTTTGTAATGGGCCCCATATCCTATTGAACTTTTTTTAATTTGTTATTGAGACTAGAAATGGTCCTCTCCATTCTAAGATTAGCAAGTAATTCCTGAAGCCATTCAACATAAGTTGGTTCAACAGAATCTTTCCAGTGTTTAAGGACCACTTTTTTAACAGATAATGAGATTAGCGTCATGTAATATTTCCTGTGCACAACCAAGATACAGGAAAAATCACCCAAAAGACATATTTCGGGTGTGAAGAAGTCAGACAACCCTAAAAGAAGGTCAGCCCTTTGTTTAATGGTGGTCCAAAGTGGAACTACTTTAGAGCAGCTCCAGAAAATATGGAGAAGATCCCCTCTTTCCAATTGGCATCTTGTGCAAGTATGAGAGGGCACAATACCTAACCTAGCCAATTTCTGAGGGGAGTAATAAATATTATGCAAAATTTTGAATTGCATTAGCCTAAGTCTATCTTGAAGCAAAAATTTGTGACAATTTTGCCAAAGAAGAGACCAATCCAGCTCCTTACCCTGGAACAGAGAGGACCAAAAAGCAACAGGAGCAAAATTATCAGGGTAGGCCCAACTATATAAAGCACTATACATTTTGGAAACAGCATGTGGTAAGCCGGCCAATTTGGTTAAAGTAGCCTGGAAGCTGACATGGGTAACCTGAGGCGGGACTATCCGTATCACCGTTACCAGAAGATGGTGAAGCTGGAGAATTTAAAAAATATTTGTACGGGGAATTTGAAACTTATGCATAATTTCCGCTGAAGAACACCATTGCCCATCAGCTGTGGTAAGATCTTCGAGCTGACAATCCCCTATCTGGGGAAGCCAGTTGACTAAAAGGGGCTTACCATCTAATTGAAATTTGGGATTACATCTTATTGGTTGGGATAAATCTTTGATATTTTCGTATTTCAAAAATGCACACAACTGAGAATAAGCCTTGATCGAGATTACAATAGGGGAACTACGTAAAGAGACAGGGAGGGATCCTAATTTTGTATGTAACATCGCACAAGGAGAGTAACCATCTTTTTTTATGCTAGCTAGTTCCACTTTTAACCAAATCGGAGTATATGAAGAATGAGCTGAGGAATGTTCTGCAGTCAGCCATCTAAGATATTTGTTAGCCTGACTGGACCAATAATACAAACCAATATGTGGAAGTCTTAATCCTTTTACCTTGGGTGCTGTTAACTTATGAAATGCCATTCTTGATTTTTTGTGCCCCCATATAAAGGTGGAGATCATACTGCAAACTTTTTTGAACCAAGACAATGGAAGCCCAACATTCAATAAATTGAGAGGGTAAAAGAGACGGGGAAAAATGTTCATTTTAATTAAATTAATCCTTCCCCACAGGGAAAGGGGGAGTAAGGTCCACCTGCTAAAATCCTGACCTATTCTATGAACCAGGGAATCTAAATTGAGCTGTCTAATATGAGCTGTACTCCGTGTTAAGATAAGCCCAAGGTATTTAATAGAGTCAGTTTTCCAAGCGAACCCAAAAGCAGTAATTTCATGTTTATAAACCCTATGATTAAGAGGAAAGACCACCGTTTTTCTGACATTAAGTTTGCAATTAGAGACTTTACTAAAACCATCTATTATTTTAAGAATAGAAGGAATAGATATCGCTGAGTGCATTATTTGAAGCGGGAGGTCACCTGCATATGCTAACACTTTAGCTATCTGCCCACTCAAAGGAATACCGGAAATATCCTGAGCTATTGTTAACTTCCGAATGAGGGGTTCTAAATATATATTGAAAAGCAAAGGGGACAGGGGAGATCCCCGTCTAGTTCCCACGTGTAATTTAAAAGGGTTTGAAATGACCCCATTACAGGAAATTCTAGCAGAGGGGGATTCATAGAGAGAGAGCTGATCCATTTCCGGAATTCCATGGGAAAACCAAATGCCTCCATGGCAGCAAATAGATATCTCCAGTGGACCCTGTCAAAAGCTTTCTCGGCGTCCAGGGAGACCAAGACCATTGGAAAGACACTATCCCTGGAGGGCGAGAAAACGTGAGCCAAAGTCTGCAGATGGTCCACCGATGATCTTCCCTTTATGAAACCTACCTGCTCCACCCCTATTAATGAAGGAAGGACTACATTCATGCGGTCAGCCAAGAGTTTAGCAAGAATTTTGATATCATGATTAAGGAGGGAGATTGGTCTATAATTTGAGACCAAGTTATGCAGCATGTCTGGTTTAGGCAGCAATACAATTAAGGCCTCAAATAAAGATACATCAGATGACTGACCGGTGAGAATGTGTTGAAAGAGTGGTAAAAGAATAGGAATTAACTGCTTGGAAAATACTTTATAAAAATTAGAGGAAAACCTGTCTGGGCCAGGGGTTTTATCTGATGGAAGGGATTTAATAACTCTTTCTATGTCACTGTCAGAAATACCAGACACAAGTGTAGCCTGTTGAAATTTTGTAAGGGAAGGTAACTGCAATTCCCTCAGATACTCCTGCAAATCTACCTCAGATGGGGGATTCTCCATGGGACCATATAATTCCCGGAAATAATTAGTAAATTCCTCTGCTATCTCTGACGGTGAGGTTTTAAGGGAATTATCTTCAGTAGAATGGACCACAGCAATGAATCTAGAAGATTCCTGTTGCTTAATACGCATAGCGAGCATCTGACCAGCCTTCTGTCCTTGATCAGTATAAGCTGCTTTCGTTTTAAGGATTGCAAACTCAGCTTGCTCCCCTAATAAACTAAGATAAGCATCATTCAGTTTAACTAGTTCTTGCCTGTATGTCTCTGAGGAAAGTGGAGTGAGGTTGGGTTCTACAGCCTGAATTTGAGATAAAAGAGAAGAGACATGATTTTCTCTCTTTTTTTTCTTCTGGAAGTTAAACCAATTATAACTCCTCTCAAATAGGCTTTAAGTGCCCCCCATTCAATGTCAGGCCGCCCGGTGGAGTTATTATTAATAACAGTACACTGCTCTATTTGGGATGCTATATATTTGACCATTTCTGGGTCCTTCAATATTTGATTATTTAATTTCCATCTGCTACCCTTTTTTGGAAGAGATGAAATGGATAATAAACAGATGACCGCTGAATGGTCAGATGGTGGTCCTGCCACAATGCTGGAATCTAGAACCCCAGATAATAAAGTTTGGGAAATTAGGATGTAATCAATCCATGAGGAGGTTCTATGTACCTGTGAAATAAAGGTATATTCCCTTACCTTAGGATGAAGGACTCTCCACACATCACAGAGACCTGCAGAATCTAATAGATCTCTAAAGGCCCTTTGGGCTGGGGAAAGACCTTTACGAGATTGACCTGATCTATCTAAGAGCTGATCAAAGGCGAGGTTTAAATCGCCTCCTATAATTATGGGGATACTTAAAAATGGGGTTAAGGCTTCCAGTATCTGGGCAAAAAAATTGGGGGTATCTATATTTGGGCCATAAATACTTCCCAGCACAATATCCAGAGTATGCAGTCTGCCTTTTACAAATAAAAACCTTTCTGAGGGGTCACAGATAATTTGGAGAGGTTTAAAGGGGACAGGTCTGTGTAAAAGAATCATAACCCCTCTACTCTGGGTAGTGCCTTCTGCAGCGAAAATCTAACCCACTTGTTGACGTTTCATTTTGTCAGCTTCGGCATTAAGCAGATGTGTTTCCTGAAGGAACATGATTTCCGATTTTAAATGACTTAGATATTACAATATTTTATATTGTTTGGTCTTATGTCTCACCCCTTTCACATTCCAGCTAATAAATCTGATGTCTCTAGCCATTACCTTTGCCAATATTCTCCATCTTCTTAAACGACCTTCCCTCTGTTTGCTCCCCCTCCTCCGCAATACATATGTATACTGATGATACAGTCCTGTATGCATCTGGCTTCTGTCCTGCTGAGGTTACAACCAGCCTACAGCAAGACTTTGACAAGGTTGAGTTCTGGTTTGCTAACTATCAACTTTTCCTCAATGCCAAGAAGACTGTCTCCATGACCTTTGGCACTAGGCAGAGACTCTCTAGGCTTCCATCCCTACCCACTTTCCACACCCTTGATGGGACTTTACTTGAAGACACATCATCCTTCAGGTACTTAGGTGTTCGGTTGGACCAACACCTAAACTTCTCTGGACATATTGATGCCATCCAGAAAGAACTGCGCCTCAAGCTTGGTGCCCTGTTCAGGAACCGTAGTTGCATCCCTCCTATGGCTAGGCGTGAACTTGTTAAGAAGATGATACTGCTCATTTTTGACAACTGTGACAGACTCTGGGGCTGCCCCTAAGTCCTCCCTGGTCTGACTGGACACCCTCTTCAGTTCCCTCTGCTGCTTTGCCCTGGATGCCCCCCATCATACCCACCACTGCGATCTTTATCGTGCTCTGTCCTTCCCCTCTCTTATAAATAGGCAAGTCTCCCACTCTGCTAAATTCACCTCCAAGTACTGGTTGGGTGAGCTTCCTTCCTACCTCACCTCCTCCTTTATAACAACCCCCCCATCCTCCCATTCCTGAAGAGAAACTAATCAAAAGACTTGCTTGTGATTTTTAATGACTAAGAAATTCCTTGTTCCACTAACAAGAATATGCTGTAGTCAGGAATTTTCTTTTTTAATTTTAGACCGCTCCCTTTTCTCTTTGCCAGTCTCTGCCATTGCTCCATTGCCACTCTTGGCAATTTTATTTAACGGAGTGTGATAGAGGAAAAAAAACAAAACAATTACACTAAGGAGAGGTGATAACTTGTTTTCTAGTTCTATGTGGATATTTGCAACAAACTGAAAAAAAAAAGAACACATCGTTTGGGGGTGATTTCATACCAAATGGGCTTGAACCTAGAGTAACAAGAAAAAAATAAAATCATTGTTTGAAGAATGCTAACAGATATGTTGATAGGTGAGTCTGGGCTTGCTGCCCTCACCCCGTATGAAAGCAGACTCATCCCACCAGATGATCTGAGCATATGGTCTTCAAGACTCCCTTGGACAAAGAGCCTTCACTCACCAGGTGCCTAAATGGACAAACAGTCTTCCTCCTAGCATCTCTTCTATACCAACATTAGGCCCCTTTAAATCTGAGCTCTGGAAACATCTGGTTGCCGGTGCCAGTTGTGACTGCTTCCTTTAGTGCCTCCTGAACTTCCTATAGTTGTTCTGCCCGGAGTTCCTCCATCTACTTTTTCTCTCCTCCCTCCTTCTTCCCCCCCATCTCCCAGCATCCTCCCATCCTGTATTTTGTTTACACTCTCCGCTTCTCCTCCCCACCCCAGTCACCCTTCTCCCTCTACAATTCACACCTCTCATGTTACCTGCTACTTAGTTAGGTCTTCCTCCCCAACACTTGGCACTGCTATGTACCAACACCTCCACTGATGATGCCAATCTTTTGGCTGATGTACTTCATCCTAATGTAACTCAGTGTTATTGCCCTGAAATTTGTTGTATACTGTCCTGATTTTACCGTTCTCCATAATTTATATGCATTAACTGTAACTTTGAGTTGTTTTCTTGATCTGTGTTTTTTTTCTCTCTGACGTGGAACCTATGCAATGAGCTTGGTTCTCAAAGGTTTAATCTGAGATTTCAATAAATAAATAAATACAATAATAAAATGCTATCTGTCGCAGAATGCCTGAGAGAGAGAGCAGCACACCACGCTGCTGAATGAGGGCCATTACAAACAATTTCTCCCACAAATAACAGGTCTCTGTCACTAAGCCTGAGAGTGTAAAAGAAAAAAAAAAACAACTTAACTAACAAATGCACCTTAACAGTGTCAGAGGTGCAGTAAAGGAGAAGTGGAGCAGAGCAGATGAATACGGTTGGATGGTAGGTTTACAGGCTGCACTTCAGACCTGCTAATTCTTTTTCTGCATTTTTCAGCTTTTATTACTCTTCCCACCAGCTTTCGTGCCTGTCCTGAATGTTTTAAAGGAGTGATGGGATTAAAAACCAAATGCCTTACCAGAATACAATTCTGCAGTTCATTTGGGCATTTGAATAAAATACCAGTTTCCACTTCACCTCAGTGTTACATACAGCTCACCTTCTAATTTCAGGGTGGGGCGATTGTTTACTCGTGAGCCTGAATCTAGCACATGACGACAGCAGCAGCAACTTTTGCTGCTACCCCTGGGCCAGCCCTATTTTTCTGTTATCAGTGATCATCCAGTTTCTTCATTGCTGTAATAGATTCAGCATTGATGGCCTCTTGCTGCAAACTATTCCAGATCCCACTAACCCTATACATAAAAAGTCATCTTTATCTACAGAAATAAATGGGATGTTAGAGTGGTCATAGGACTAATCTGATCAGTGGGCTTGGTTTCACCCCTTCACCTTTAGGACCACATGGGTTTACCATTCATCTGGGGCTGGTGATACTTGTCTTCCAGTTCTATATGGATACTCACAGCAAACTGAAAAAAATAACACATTGTTTGGGGTGATTTCATACTAAACAGGCTTGAACCTAGAGTAATAAGAAAAAATAAAATCTGTGCTTGAGGAATGCTATCTGTGAGAGACGCACAGAGAGAGAGACGCACAGAGAAAGAGACACACATTAGCACACCAGGCTGCTGAATGATGGTTATAAAAAAATATTTCTCCTACACATAAATCCCAGTCACGAAGCCATTCTGTACAGGAGGGGGGCTGGGGACTGGCCGTGGCAAGGACCTCCTGGTGTCTCTCTCTCTCTTCTGTCTTTCTTTGTGACAGAAACCTACTATACCTTCTGTTCAATTCAGCCTGGCTGTTAAAAACACTTCCCATTTAATACAAGGGAAGGAAAAACCACTGTCCAGTCTCTGTTTTGCAAAAATTAGTGCTATGGGAGCACACACCAGAGGAAAAGCTATAGGTGGGAGTTTTTTAATTTAATTTTATTTTAGACAGCTCCCTTTTCTCTTTGCTGATTTCTGCCATTGCTCCATTACCAGTCTTGGCAATTTTTTTCTGTTAAGAAGCAACACATGACACACACAGCTACCTCTATATTGTGATGGCACTGGCCCGGAGAGACACAGGTCACTACTTTTGTAGGCTATGCTCCAAAAGTAGAAACAATTTAAAAAAACTAGCTTTGCAGGCTATGCTTCATTCTCACTATCTCTGTCTATTAAGAAGCAACACAGAACACAGATACCTTTATACTGTTATGGCACTGGCCCAAAGAAACAGAGACACAGTTCACTAGTTTTGCAGGCTATGCTCCAGAAGTAGAAATGGCAATTAGAAAAACTACTGTAGTTTTGCAGGCTCTGCTCCATTCTCAATATATCTCTCTAAGAAGCAACACGTGACACAGTTACCTCTATATTGTGGTGGTACTGGCTCAGAGAAACACAGACACAAGTCACTAGTTTTGCAGGCCATGCTACAGAAGTAGAAATGGC
Organism: Neoceratodus forsteri; assembly: GCA_016271365.2. Classification (NCBI taxonomy): domain Eukaryota; kingdom Metazoa; phylum Chordata; order Ceratodontiformes; family Ceratodontidae; genus Neoceratodus; species Neoceratodus forsteri. The sequence continues at coordinate 670,845,035 of CM028133.1, forward strand.
AATAAAAAAAAAACTAGTTTTGCAGACTGTGCTCCGTTCTCACTATCTCTCTATTAAGAAGCAACACATGACACAGTTACCTCTATACTATGATGGCACTGGCCCAGAGAAACACAGAGACACAGGTCACTAGTTTTGCAGGCTATGCTCCAGCTGAAGGAGATTGAAAGAGATTGAGAGAGATTTTTTTCGAGTCTTATTTCTCACGGTCTGTGTCTCTGTCATGATTGTTACTCTACTGAAATCCATGTGTCTCTCCCTCTGTGAAGAGAGAGTGAGAGAGAAAGACCTATGTGCTACATTTCACGCTGTACCTCGCCTGCTACATAAGCAATAAGACATGACAGGGTGTGAAGGGAACATATTTTATCGCATGGCCAGGGGCTGAAAAAGGCATGAGGCCTCTGGCTGAATGCCTTTAGCCACTGGCATGCAGTAAAACATGTTACATGCACACCCTGGAGTGTCTTATTGTGATTATAAAATGGGCTCTTATTTTTTTTAACATTGTACAGATTAAAAAATCATGCTCATATGTAGAAAAATCATTTTGTTCTGCTAATCTATAATAAAATAGTCCTTCCACCTACATTGTTTACTATTTATGAGCTCATTTGCATATGGCTCTGTCCACAGTAATGGGGGACATAAGTGGGACATGACTGCTGAAAAATAAATGTTGTCATTTCTGTCTTCTTTCATCACCAGTATATTACCCTTAATGTCCTTTACTGAAAGTGTAAACAGGAACATGTCACTTGCACTTTTCTTGGTACAGTGCCTAATGTTAGGAAACAGTAACCATGTAACGTATGCAACAGGGACAGAGAATATTTTAAATAAAAGTTATGTACAAATATTTATGTCTCTCTACATGAATTTGCAGTGACTTAACTCATTTGGTTAATGCACTAATCGACTCCAAAATATTTGCATGCAGCTGAGTGTGATAACCATCAATGTAACACATGGCTGAGAAATATGGGACAAAGTAATTTCAAAGTTTTTCCTCACCCAAATTTATTGGTTAGTCACAGATTAAAATGCATTTGTACATAACTGGGGATAAGAGCAGATGACATGTAAAACATTTTTTGATTACTTTAAAAATTAAACCCATTTAATCAATGAAAAAGTGTTACATTAATGTATGTAACAGGACACAGAAAAATCCAAAAACTGCTACTAATCACAGAAAACATTGTGGAAAACAGAAAATCAGGCAATTGGAGTCCTTTATTTGATTCAGATTGATATGTTGTATGTGTAAAGCTATGACTCAAGCAGCGTAACTATTCTACTGTTGCATATTACCCCCACCACCACCACCACCACGGAAGTTCATGAAACAACAAATTCACTACTAACTAGAAATACAATATGTAGTCAATAAAATGAACTGGAACCAATACCATAACCAAAACACCTGACTACACAATATGGCTTATTACAGCTGTAATCTCTCCAAACATACTTATTTTACACTCCAAGCATACAGTACATCTTGCATTTTACACTTAAATGTGCTTTATTGCTTCAGTTTTTTAAAGGTTTCATTCACTGTATGTATGTCTTCAACCATATAAAGCCCATCCCCCACAACAACCAGTGGTCCACGTATCACATTTTTCCTCAACAGTGTCTATGTCTTCCCTCCGTGGCCAGTAAAATGTGGCATTTTTGGAGGCTGATTGCTGTCTATACATGAAGGTAAATGTGTACTTGCAGTTCTTCACAGCGATCACCTTCCCAATATAATATTCCTTGTCATAGTACACTGCATAATACAATTCCAGTCATATGTTGCTGTGCCTCTGTAGTGTATCACTAGTTTCCTGAGGGGGTCCACTAAGCTGAGAATGCACCCTGCTCCAAAAAAAAAACCAAAAGGAAGAAAAAATTAAGTATGACAGTTTCATGATCTGTTTTATTTTACAGGTGTGGCTGGATTGCAATGAACAGAAGGGTCTACAAAGGACATTAATAACTGTTGAATAAAAATGCTCTAAAAGCTTGCCTGCTTGTTGTCATTTTATGAATATTGTCAACTCTATGGTGCCTCTCAGTGGGGGGGGGGGGCACTTTTGCAGCCCGGTTACCTGGATGCATCAAGCCCAGTCCTGTGATGCCATGTGTGTTGACCAGTAGTGCGGGCTACTGAGCTCAGGATGCTGTCCCCCGTGGGTCTCTCTGTCCCACAGAATTTGTGGCACTAGTATAAAGCTGAAAGTGTTAAGTGGCAGTGTAAGAATGCCATGCAGACAGCCCACCTGGTATCGCTGATTTGTTGCCAGTTTGGTATGAGGTAAGGCACTCTTCAGCACTTCAGCCCTGTGCCCCCCTGCCCCGAGTGACCCAAGTCAGTTTCTTAACTTGTGTTGCCAGTGTGGGATAAGGTAAGGCAGTCACAGTGCCTCAGCCCTCTGCACCACTATGCTAGCTAACACAGTACTCTATGAAGAGAAATGTAGTCCTGGGAATTTTTTATCATGGGTACTGCCTCCCTGAGGTAGAGCCATGGAGACTCTGTTCCTCTGCACCCATAGCAATATATCTAGATGCCCCCCAGATTCAGCATTAAATGGACTGGCTGTATGCCAACAAAAGAGCTTCATTAACCCTACCATCCATGTGCTGCACTCTATTTTCTCCCCACTAGGCAGTGCAGAAATGCACTGACCACAAGGTATGTGCTCCCAACACTGCAAAAATGCCCCCAGTGCTAGAAATGTGTGACCTTCCCAGTTATGGGACTTGCTCATGCTGCCATTGGGCCTCCTGTAGACCACAGTCAAGCAGTGAGACATGGACCCCCCCCCCCGGGTGGAGACCCCTCCTATGGAGGCTCAATCCTCCCTCACCTGGCCAAACCCCTAGTGACCAAAGCACAGTTCGGAATTTGGGTTGCCAGCGTCAGACAAGGTAAGGTGCTCATGGCACCTCAACAACCCACAGCAGTGGGCCAGCTTACATGTGCAGTCTGGAAAGAGAAAAGTTAGCCTGGAAGGTTTACACTGCAACCCCCCAAAATGCGACCACAAGTTGCTCGGTATGAAACCTTCTTCCATAGACTGTTCACGTCTGCTTACATTCCATCTGTTGGACTCTGTTTTCCATAGGTATCCATATCTTGCTCAGAGGTATTAAGATCTTCAGCATGGATGCTTGAAAGATCAAGCTCTGAAGAAGAATAAAATGTAGATTGTTTAGTGAATATTTCCACACATTAAGCAATATGACTGAAATATTATGTACTCACCATCATGGTTGACCTCATGATCATCTACTGTGGTGGATTCTAGTGGTACAAGGTTTAAAACAAAGGTTTCTCCTTCTGGTTCAGTTTCTTTTTCTGCTTCACTGTGTTTTACTTTTGAATTCTTTTCCTCCCAGGCAGTGGTGAAATCACAGTTCTCACAAGGTATTTCATTGCTTTCACATGAGGAACAGAAACACGTCAAGCGCCGAACTTTGATGTTGTATGGGTTTAAACCAATGGCAGCGTGTATCTGCCTTGTTCCCGGTAAAGTGCCAACTTCTGTTCTTTCTGGCAGTTCTCTGATGACCTCATCTTGATTGACCAGAAAACAAGATCTCCGAGAGTGATTGCTCTCTCCAGCTGAATTCATAGCATCCCTGGCCAGTCTCTCTGAGCAGAACAGGTAAAAACTGACCGCCCCATCAATGACAAGGTCTGGCTTTGATTTCACTGCTTTTGTGGCAGCATCTTTTACCGCTCCACCTTCTCCAGCACGCGGATTTTTCCCATGATGGGAACCAAAGTAATGCCGCTCGACTGTTGTGATGCCCAAGTCATGAGCTGCAAAAGTTAGATCTGTCAATGGGGTTCTGGATTCATATTGTGCACTACACCCAGCGCTGAACTGAATCAGTAGTATACACTATGGAGAAGCTGCAGGGTGTGAGTATACACATATGCCAACATTTAAGTTAAGACGCGGAACCCCATGTGGGGAATAGTAGTGGGAAGAGTGACAGATGCTGACAGGGCACGGCTGACAGAAACAGATCCCGTAAGAGACATACTTGTCTTTTTAAGTTGCACGCTCAGAATGTGACCTGAAAGGAGAGCGAGCAGGCTGTTGACAGGTGGAGACAGGGAGAAACAGCAGCTCAATTTAACCAAAAGCACAGTCTCTGTTTTTCTCTTGCATTGGGTAAAGAAAAGATGTCTGCCAGTAAAAATGCCAATGTTCTATGGCACCAGAATCTTGGACTTTTTACTGCCAGCTCTTTTTTTTTTTTTTACCATGCATGGAAAAGATTTCATGCATGGAGAGCTTGGGTTATGATTGGCTGGTTTAGTCTACCCATTTTATAAACTGGAGCATCAAACGATCTGCAGGAGTGGGACACAGCATGAATTACAGCAGCGGTAGGGTGAGGTGCTCCATGAACACATGGTTCACTCTGTGTCAAGCACCCATTCTCTTCTGTCTCTCTCTCACTATCTTGCACACAGGGGGAACTGCCTGTGAGCTGGACTTTGACAAGGGGATAGTGTGCATTGTGGGGGGGTTCTCCCTCTCTCTCTCATGGGTGGCATGCTGCAGGAGGGGATAACAATGGCCGTGGACACACAAGAGAAAAAAAAATGGACCATGGACAACATGGTGATCACTCCTGATCTCCCTCTCTGTCTCCGAATTTGGCAATCAGCAGCACGGCTCCCGGACACTGCTGAGCATGGAGCCAATGTCTGCACAGCTATCACATCAATGACCATCACTGCTTGCATTCCCTCACTGCAGGACAAGTTGTGCTGGAGGGGAAGGGAGAAATGAGGCTGGAAGGAGATCTCAGGATTTGAACCACACAGCTGCAAGGGGAAAAAAAAATCATGAACTCGGGCTTTGCTGTCTCTCACAATCCCTCTCTCTCTCTCTCTCTCTCTCTGCGCATATGAGATAGTGGGGTTCAAAAGACATTGGGGCATCCTGATCATGACAGTGGGGACTAGGCACCCCCAGTGTCACTCTTATGTTTGTGGGGGCGCGGGATGCTGAAGTGGAGGGTGGGGGGGAATAACTATGTTAAAGTCAAAAAAAAGGCAGTCAAGTGGCAGTCAAAAAATTAGCGCAGTTGGAGTGGAATGCTCTACTGTGCAGGCAACTCTGGGGACACTGTATCATGTTGTTCATTTGCAGAGTCCTTTTCTCAAAGTAATAGGTCTGCAGGGCTCCTCCCACCTGTATCCATAAAAAATGTTGAAGAAAGGTGATCAAATCTTAGTGAATTAGCCAGCATTGAGCTTGCTATGCCCTCAATGATTTATTGATCAGGAGAAGTGTGACCTTCTCCTTTTAAGCAAGCTCCCCACTGGCTACTTGTGAAACTCTCATGGGCCAGTACTCGGTTTAAAAGGTTTCCACACAAGACAAATAAAGAAAGCAGTGGAACCTCACCTTATATTGGCATGTTAAAATTGAAAGAGTAGGGATCAGACCTGTGAGAGGGTTATTATGCTATGAGTTGTCAGGTTAATCATATTCAGCTGAATGATGAGACCAAGAATCACCTTTTTGAAATTATGGAATGAAGATAGAAAGTGAGTAAGAAAATGGAATAACTTTATATGATTTTCAGGCTATTCTGAGCAACATTTGGGTGATGCACTAGTTCTGTTTTATTCTGGTGTTTACAACTCAAGGGCACTCCTACAAAATTTAAGAAAAAGGTATAAGAAACGTGATCAAATATCAGTGAATTAATCAGGGTTGAGCTAGCCAGCCCGCTGGCACTGTGGTAGAGCTTCCGCCCGTGCCACCGATGACCCAGGTTCGGGAATGGGCCTACATCGTCAGAGGGCCGGCAGGGGGGAGGTGTGATGAGCATCCCAGTTGATGATCTCTACTCTGCTACTGCCACAGGTGGAAGTGCAAGTGTAGCTGCAGAAGACAGGAGGGGATGCCAAATACACAAGTATCATGTGCCTTCACTGGAGCAGGCTGCAGTTTGTCAGCACAGAAAATCATTCAGAAACTGTAGGAGGGACTGATGTAACTTAATATAGCCACTGCCACTGGAGCTGCCAAATGTATATTCCCCTGTGACACTAGGGGCCTGGGTATTGAGAGTTGAAAATACCATGTTCACATGACTAGCACAAAAAGGATAAAATAAGCCATATGGAGAATATCTCAAAGTCCTGTGGCAGACTTTACACTTAAAAAAATGGTGCACAGGATACCATGGTGTCAATAAAAATTGCAAGTTTTGCCAAATATGGAGAAAAATACTAAAAAAGACTTGTTCACACAGCTGATCTACGAAAAACCCTGAGTGATATGGTTACAAACTTTAAAGAATGGTGCAAAAAAAAAATGAATGACATACACAGATGGTGATGGGGGAAGGGGGCAGCATACTCAAAGAAGGGTTGCAGACATCTACAAACTGACCTGGATAGAATAGCTGACTGATCGGCACTGAGTGGAATGCCATTTAATATGTCAAACTGTGTGGTTGTTTATCTAGGCTCTACGAATCCTAAACACACATACTGTCTAAATGGTATCAATAAGGCTGTGGAATCAGAAAGAGACTTGGGCATAGTCAATAATAACTTTAAAAAAACAGAAGCATTCCACAGAAGTGGCAATCAGGGCCAACAGCATAGCACATTTAACTAAGAAGGTATTCAGAAGCAGAAAAAATGCGGTGAACTCACACTCTGTAAGAGTTATGTGAGGCTGTACTTCAAATTTTGTTCTCAGTATTGGAACCTGCACAGTCAGGGTGACAAACTGCACATAGAAAGAGTACAACAGATTACAAAGATAATTACAGCGGGAGCGAATAAATGTTACAAAGAAAGATTTAGTAATTTGGGTTTACGTAACTTAGAAGATTAACAGGGGATCTGCTTCTAATGTGTAAAATAATGATGATTGAAAACTCTTTACTGAACTACACTTAATATTTAAGGTTAGTAAAATTGTATCCAGAGACCATGATCTCCAGCTGAGGGGTGAATTATTTCAAACAAATCAAAGAAGGACCTTGTTTATACAGAGAGTGGTATGGACTTGTAACAAATTGCTTGCTGACATAGTCGGTACTAAAATACAAGTGGGTTTTAAAAATGCACTGGATAAGTTGCTGTTGGAGGGCAGAAAGAATGGCTACTGCTGTGAAGCAGAAGATGGTTTCAATGGGCTCTGACCTCCTTTCATCCTATAGTAATAACATCCATAAGATTATCATGCAAATGGGTTTTGTATTAAATTTACTACAAAAATGCCACAACTGCACAGAAAACATTGACACATGCAGAGTTGCAAAGAACAAAAGATACAATCAGCCTTGCATAGGAAAAGGTGATGCATGCAAGTCATGCAAAGGTGTGTGTGCATGCAACTGGTGTCCAAAATTATGCCTACAGGGACAGTCACACTAAGCAGTTTGATATGAGTAAAGAAATGGCCCTCATGTTAAAAGATATACCCCAGACTAAAGGGGAAAAATAGAAAAAAAAATCTAAAAACACACATACAAAAACCCACTGAAGTCCCCACAAATAGGCAACTAAAGCCATTAATGTCAAAAGCCACTAAAAAAAACTTGCCGAGGAGCACTCCAAGCGGCAGAATGATGCAAGGAGGAGAGACTACTAGCTGTCAAAAAGAAAAAGTTACCTGAGGCACCAAACTGTCAAAAAAAAAAAGAAGTTACCAGAGGCACTAGACTAAGTAAACAGACAGACTAAGGGACAACTGTTCAAAACTGCTTTTAAACCAGTCCCACCCCTTTAAACCACAGAATATTTTCAAAGTGACATTTACCCAGACCTTCACAGAAGCTATACATGAGGAAGTAAAGCAGGCTTACCAATTAAACTTTTAAAATATGCATGATTGACTTTAGAAAGCGCTGCCTGTAGAAACAAACATCATCTTTCTGCTGGAGTCACTTGGAAGGAATTAAATAATAACAATTGCAAAGTTTACATGTCAGATTTGGAGTTCCTTAGATGTGCTGCTGTCCCTGACTCACTGGTGTAAAAGACTGCCTGAGATGATTCACTGGAACACTCACAGCACCAGCATCGTGTGTTGCTAGGGGCAGCTTTTAAAGGACAGCTAAACCTGTATTTTGCCCAGGACATATTTAAACAATTTTTTATTTCTTTTTTCTTATACTTGTAGGCTGGATGAGCAGAACTGCCCTTTTTCACCAGCGACTAGTTAATACACATACAAATAAAAACAACAATAGAGCAGACCATCAAAACTACAAAGCCACAGTAAACACAAAATGCAAGTATACAAAATACACTGGACAAACAGATTAAGATAAAGATGTGCATACATCATTGTCCATTAACCAGTGCTTTAACGGACCAAACAGTTTTTTACTTACAGAAATATCAGTAGGCAAACTGTTAAAAAATAAAGGCACCCTGTAAAAAATAGATCTCCGTCTAAGTACCCCCTCAAACAAAGGGAGTTTGAAGGTAAACTTGGACTGAGACCTGGTACCACAGAAATTAAGGAACCTGGGAAATGAAGCAGAGACTGCAGGGGAAATAAAGCCTTTTGACACCTTTTTCATCAGGGTACCCAGTTTGTGAGATATCCTGTTTTCAAGAGACACGCTATTAGAGCTTGAGTACAAAATGCAATGATGGGTTCAAAGAGGAACAGCAAGCATGAAGTGAAGAATGGAATGACAGGTGACCCTCAATCTATCTAATAATTTTCCTGAAACTGCTGAACATATGACAATGCCATAATCCATTGTGCTCAACAAAAAACTGTGGGCAAGTAGTTTCCTGGACTCACTTGTCAAAAATGGCTTGATCCTGTAAAGTGAGCTCAGCCTCCGATGAAGAGACTTTCTTAACTTAGTAATATGAGGTTCAAAAGATAACTTAGGATCAAATGTGATCCCCAAGTATTTAAAGCTGTTAACCAGATCAATAGTATTCCCATCCTGAGCCATGACCGTGTGGAATTTCTCATATGAAATATCTTTCTTAGAAAAAAGCATAACTTTAGTTTTTTTAGAATTGAGAACCATGAGATTAGAAGACAACCAATTCTGGAACAAATCAAGATAAAATTAAACCTAACATAGAAGAATCCTTTCCAAAACGTCATTAGGTGATGAGCCAGAACTGTAAATAACAGCATCGTCGGCATATAATATCATGGTAGATGGAGAGCAAACAGAAGGAGCAGCATTCATATATAACGAAAAAAATAAGGGGCCCAAGAATTGACCCTTGGGGTACTCCACATTTGATGGGGCTCAGGAAGGAAACACTATTACTAATTCTGGTACAATGGGATCTGTTAGTCAAATAATCATAAAACCAATTGATGGCATCTCCAGAAAAGTGAAAACTTGAAAGAACACCACCAAGCAGGTGGTGTTCAACCAAGTTGAAGGCCTTGGTGAGGTCCACAAACAGCGCCAAGCATTTGTCAATGCCGAATGTTCGGCATGTGCACTGGTGTCATGGGGGGAGGGGATGTTTGAAAATTGCTTCAGTGAAGTTGTTTGTGAGGTGGGGTCCCAAAAAGCATATGTTGAAAATTTGGGGCAAAAATATTTAAAAATGGTCAAGTTATGCCGTTAAGTTGAAAACCTTATTGAAATACATTGATGCTGGAAACCCCCTTGAAATACATTGACGTGCTTACCTCAGTTCGCAGTTGGGCTTTGAAGAGTGAAGACGTGACTGCAATCCAAGGTAGATTACGGTCACGGACCTCCGGTTGGTAAGTATGGGGTACGGAGTGTGTGAGGTGGTGGGTCCTGAATGGGAGGGTAGGGGGTTGGGTAACGGTGGAATGGACAATGATGGACGATTATCTTTTTTACAGGGAAAAAAACGACGAGGGACAGTTTCCTTTTTTCAGGGAGTTTGCTGAACAGATGAGGACACTGGGGGATTGGGCACCCCCAGCGTCTGCATACTGTTTAGGGGAGGGGGGTTACACAGCGGACTATGATGGATGGTTTTCTTTTTATTTAGGATGAAAAACAAGCATTTGTCATTGTCGAATGTTTGATGTATTAAAAGATGTCTACCTCTGCACCTTGTTTATGCCCTTGAGGTACTTGAACGTATCTATCATGTTCCCCCACTCCCTTCTTTCTTCCAATAAGTACATATTGAGGTTGTTTTAATCTCTCCTGATATGTTCTGTGTTGCAAGCCATGTACCATCTTGGTTGCCTTTCTGTGGAGTGCCTCCACCCTGTTAATGTCCTTGCACATTTGTGGCCTCCAGAATTGCACACAGTACTGTAGGTGATGCCTCACTAGTGCATTATACAATGGCATCACCACCTCATGCCTTCTGCTAGTGATACCTCAACCTATCCACCCCAGCATGCCACTGGCCATCCTTGCAACATTTGTGCTCTGCTTTGACACCTTTTGGTCCTCAGAACTGAGAACTCCTACAGGGTAGGTCCCTTTCTTCCTTGGTGATCATCGGCACCTCCATCCCATCTTGTAACTCTCCACAGGTTTCCCTCTTCTCAGGTGCATTATTTGGGCTTCTTTGCATCAAACCTCAGTTGCCACTCCTCAGACCATTTTTCAAGCCTCTCCATGCCCCTGCTCATTTTGTCCTCCCCTTCTGGAGTATTCACTCTGTTACAGATGATGGTGCCATCTGCAAACAGGCAGACAGACCTTTACTTCTAGCCCTTCCGCAATGTCTGTAATGAAGACATTGAACATGACTGGTCCCAGGACTGATCCCTGAGGTATCCTGCTGGTCACCCACTCTCCCCACATTGGATCCCATTACCACCACCCTCTGCCTCCTGTCTGTCAGCCAATTTCTAACCAGACTACTCATCTTGTTAATCAGTCTTCTATGTTGGACATTGTTGAAGGCTTTGCTGAAATCAAGGTAAGTGACATTAAACTCCCCTCCCTGACTTACTTCCTTAATGAGGCATTAAGGTTTCCAACCCTAACACCCCACCCCCACCCTGCAAAGACTGACAGGCATGGGGGGTCTCTTTGGGTCACTGGCCATAATGCTCATGCCATTCCACCCCTACCCTGCAGACACTGACAAGCATCGCAGTGTGCCTTGAGGTCTTCGGCCCTAACGCTGATCCCATTCCATAATGAAATAAGCTGAGATGAGTGCAGTATAGGAGAATGGGGTGAATGTTTGGGCCAGAGACTCCAAGGCACACCCTGATGCCTGTCACTGGCTACAGGGTGAGGTTGAAATGGTGTGAGAGTCATGACGATGACCGAGGCAATGCCTGGCCCCGTCAGTCCTCACAGGATGGGAGGGTGAGGCATTACAGTTGGAAAGCCTAACACCCAGATGTTTGCTGGTATTTTTGCTCCAAATATTTAACATGGGCTTTTTGGGACACCACCTCATGAACAGTGGCACTATCATTTTGTTACTCAATCCAAAAAGGTGATTTTGCACAGCGGCTGCACCATTCAGCACCGCAGGTGCTAAAACACACTTTGGGCAGGATGTGAAAAATGACAGTTGTATTGTTCATGAGGAGGTGTGAAAAAATTGCAATGTTGAAAATCTGAAGTGAAAATATAAGAAATTGGCAAAATTACAAACCTGCATAGAAACTGTGCAACGCATGCCCATAATGTGGTCATTTTGTGGAATTTGTTCACCAAAATTTCAACGTGGGCTTTTTGGACCCTCCCCTCATGGACAGTGGCACTTTGATTTTGATATTCCATCCCAAAAGTTGATTTTGCACAGTGACCGTGCCATTCAGCGCAACTGGTGTGAAAACACTTTTCAGGCAGGATACGAAAAATGATAGTGATACTGCTCATAAGGAGGTGTTAAGAAATGGCAATGTTGAAAATCTGGAGTGAAAATATTAAAAATTTATGAAGTTACAAGCATGTGTAGAAATTGTGCAACACACACTCGTAACGCAGTCATTATTTGGAATTTTTTCACTATATTTGCAACATGGGCTTTTTGGGATCCCACCTCATGAACAGTGGCACTGTTGTTTTGTTACTCGATCCCAAAAGGTGATTCCGCACAGCGACCGCAAAATCACCTTTTGGGACTGAGGAACGAAATAGCAGTGACATATTCATGAGGCGCGGTCCCAAGAACCGAATGTTGAAATTTGGGGCCAAAATTCCAAAAAATGGCTGAGATATTAACATAAGTTGAAACACCCATTGAGTCCCATTATTAGGCTTACCTTTCATTCTTTCAGTTTGCTGGTCAGCCTTGAAGAGTGCAGACGTGTCCCACTCCACAGAAGATCGTGTCTGCCAACCTCGGAGGGTAAGTATGGGGTAAGGGGGTAAGGGAGGTGGGTGTGCAGAGGGGGTCGGGATGGGGGATGGGGATGGGGAGGAGACAACTAGGGATGGTTTTCATTTTTACAGGTGAAAAAAAAAAGACTGCGAGGGCAATTTTTTTTCATTTACAGGTAAAAAGAATAAATATAAATTTAGGCACACTGGGGTGGGATCCCAGTGTGCCACAGTAGTGGTGGGGAAGGGGGATGCAGATACGGGGATTGGGCACCCTGATGTCAGCTAGGGATATAGATGGGTTGGGGGGGCCAGCATCTGACACCGGGAATGGGCATCCCGGTGTTGGACAGGAGAAGGGGAAATTGTTTAACCAGGAAAGACACACTAAGTGGCAGCAGGGAAAGGGGACATTGTTTAACAAGGAAAGACACACTAAGCCGCAGCTGAAAGGCTCGCATTTCAAAGGACAGAGCAATGCGAAGCGTCGGTTCTGTCCTTTGAAATGTTTGCCAAGATGAGCCCCCTCAGCAAACCAGTGTCACCAGGACATTGCCTGCTGATTTGCCAGCCACAGACTGGCTCCTGCAGCACCACTGGCCATTGGGCTGGCACCCACCACACCTCCCTCTAGCAAATCTCATATCAACATGTTCGTCTGCGCTTGTGTGCATAATGAACATAAAAATGGCTTAAAAGAGAGGTGGAGGAAAGGCTGCTGTTTACATTGATGCCCAAACTGCATTTATACAATTATCATAAATGCAGTTTCATAGCATTTGAAAAATGTAAACAATTTGCCCTCCCATTTAAAGAAGCTGTCCTGCCTGTTTCCTAAACTGGCCACCGAATAGGCAAAGTAATGACATCATTGGAGCGAGCTATATGGCTCTCTATGGTTTTAACTTGTTCTTTGTATGACCTTTTTTCAGTATAGTTTCACCAAAATGATCAAAATCATGACTTAACCTGTATTATTTTAATCAATACACATGTTAGGCTATGGTTTGGTTACTTTTACTACATACAAACTGCAGAAATTATGTGTTGCAAAAGGCACTGTCTTAGCCAAACAGCATTACTGTACAAGCTTGCAAATACCTGGTGGTCTAGTGGTTATTTCAATGTGATATCCATGGCACCAGTCTGTTCCAAAGGCAAAGCTCTATTATTCCGTTTAGTAATCCAGTCAAACTTAAAGAAAACATGCTCCTGTTTTTATTTTGTGCAGTCAACCCCCCAGCAACCCACCCACCAGATCGCTCACCATCACACACGCTGTATCATTATTTGCTCTGGTCCCACACAACACTCCTGGTCCCATGAAGAAGCAAAATTGGCACCTGATAAGCGTAGTTTCCACCTCCAGAAGAATGCTGCATACCTTTACCACTTTAATGCTCCCTTTGTTCCTGGCTTGTACTACTAAATGGCACACATATGCATCATTATGCATGCATACCCCAGTCCGTCCCACCTACCCCCTTCCTGCAGTGGCATGCTGAAGGTCTCCTTATAACATCCATAAACATCTGCAGCTTGCTCAAAAAGCATGACATACTGCAAGGCTAGATGGCCCAGCATAGGCCAGACATTCTGGCAATCATGGAATCCTGGCTTAACCCCAAAACTCCTGACTCCACCGTGGCTATTAGTGGCTATACCATTTTCAGGGAGGACATAATGACTTCGAGGGGAGGCAGCTGCATGCTCTACTTGCATGACTTCCTCCAAGGGATCAAAATCTCTGTCTCCCCCACCCTCCCATGAGGCACAGACCCTGGTAGTTAAAATTCAGATTGGGAACTCTGGGAACTCCTTTCATGTCATGACCATATATATACCACCCTGGAACCAGAAACCGGCCTTTAATGCTATTATCACCTGTCTATCACAGCTGCTGGATAATGCTGAAATCTTGACTATGGGTGACTTTAACATTGATTGGCAGTCACCCATAGCCCACCCTTATAAGGATATTGTAGCAGCTATGAACCTTACACAGGTAGTACCCTCCCCAATGCAGTTGAATCCTAAAACTGGAACATCCATGCTCCTGGACCTTATACTCACAAATCACCTGGACAGACTCTCTAAGGTCATTGTATTCCCGGATGCCCTAAGTGACCACTCCCCGCTACTGTACATGTGGTCCAATAAGGCCAGTAAGTCTCCCCTAAATTTAAGTCCCCCCCCCTCAATTTATTTACCAGTGTCGCCTCAAAAAGGGATCCCTTCAGCACTTCAAACACTTCCTCAGGAACTGTGATTGGTCCCCCATTGACACTGCCACATCTGTGGACACTGCCCTATCCCACTTCATTTCCACCTTCAACACTGCCGGTGACTGCTTTGCCCCAATCACTAAGCAATTGTCAAAGGTCCTAATACATCCCGGATCACACAGACCCTTTTGGATCTAATGCACCACAGGGATAACCTTTGGCATAAGGCCCTCAATTCTGGTCTACCCACTGACAGGCAACAATACAGGGCAGCCAGAAATAAGTGCACCTGGGAAATTCGAAAATCTAAGGCTGTTCACTACCAGGAAACACTCTCATCCATGTGGGGATAAGGATGAAAATTTTGGAACAACATAAAAGAACTCAATGGGAAAACTATGTTGCCCTCCGCCCTCGCAACTCATTGTTAATGGAGCCCCTTCCCAACACTCCCTAACAATAGCTGACATCCTTAACACCACATTCTCGGACCTCAGCAGTGTGCTCCCTCTCAATTTTTTTGACGCTACTATGCATGTTCATCACCCCCCCGACTAATGTTCCCCCTTTTAGGTTTAGGACTCTCTTCACCCATAAGACTAGGTCCTATGTTTCAAGAGCACTGGGTAAAACAAGGCATAGCGGAGACTCCCTGGACCTAAAACTCCTTCACCTGGCACTTGATGTTTTCCTTACCCCTCTTACCAATATTTTCAACCTCTCCGTCTGTCTCAGCCAATTCTCCTCCTCTGGAAATCAGCTATTATCATCATCCCCATCCATAAAGGGGGTGACAGTACATTTTTCAACAATTACCATCCCATCTCTATCTTCCCTCTCCTCTCTAAGGCTCTCAAAAAAATTGCCTCAGACCAACTTACAGAGTACCTGTCAAGCATAACCTCCTATGCAGGAACCAGCATGGCTTCAGAAAGGGCCACAGCACAACCACCGCTCTTTTAGAGTTCAACACCTTTATCCATAAAGCCTTGGAATGTGGACACTTAGTCAGGTCTGTATACATAAATCGGACTAAGGCGTTTGATGCAGTAAATCATGCCCTCCTGCTACAGTCTCTACCCTCCTTGAGCCTAACTCCTGAAACCATAACCTGGTTTGAAAACTACCTTGGTGGAAGATCGCAATGAAACAAATTAAACACCACCCTAGCCTCCTGCTTGCCTGTCCGATCCGGCGTCCCCCAAGGATCAATTTTAGGGTGTGCTTCTTTTTAGCCTTTTCCTGAACTCTCTTTCCAACGCCTGTTCTGGTCAACTGCTCTTGTTTGCAGATGAAGCAGTACTTTATTGCAGTCACCCTGACCTTCCCCCCTACAAAGTGCCTTCCAGGCCTTGTTCACTGAGTCTGAAACCTGATTTACTGAACATAAACTGGTCTTAAACTACAAAAAAAACCAGGTTATGGTCTTCGCACATCGCCAAAATAAATGGAATAACATTCCCCTCCACATCCTGAACTGCTAGCACACTCCTCTTGAACAAGTGACCTTTAAATATCTGGGGGTCACCCTCGACTCCTCACTTTCCTACCATGATCACATTCACCACCTTAGCTTGGCTATAAATAGCAGACTAGGCCTTCTCTATAGGCACAAACAGTGCTTATTTCCTAAGGCACTCCGCCTGGCCGTAACCTCCTCCATCCTCTTCTTGGTAGACTATGGGATTATCTGTTATGGGCCTGCAGACCACACTGCTCTCTGCAGGGTCAAAGTTGCTATGACTAGAGCCTGCCGGCTTGTAACAGGGTGTGACAGATGGACCCACATGTGTGACCTCTATCAGATAGCCAAACTGGCTGAATTTTGATGGGAGGCTCAAATACCACACCTGCCTCATAGCCAAAAAGGTCACCCGTGGACTCCTACCCCCTGTCCTAAACAGTCTTATACAACCTGCCCTAGTGCCCTGTGCCACACGAAGATCCGCCAAAGCCCCTGTGTTTGTATCTCACTGCAGGACATCATTTTGTCAGCGTGCCTTCTAGTATCGGGCCCCACTATGGCTAAATGAAATGCCCACTGACATCTCTGCTGAACCTAAACATGGCCCTTTCAAAGCCAAGCTCAAAGAACTACTCCTCTTCTAATCTGTCTGTGACTGCACATGATGCTGCCCCCCAACAACCTACTCCACCCTTCTCCCTTAGAACAATGTCTCCTCTGACTGCACCTCCTACTCTGTAACCCCCTCTCTCCTAGCATCCCCTATTATTTTATCGCAGAATTTAGTGAGACCTTCTCCACAATATAAATGATACTGATCTTTGTTTTTACACCTTACTCAGTCTGTACTGGGCAACCTAACTACACTGTATATTCCTGTGTATATTTTACTACTGTCTACAACTGTTTTTGACAATTGTACCTGTGTGGACATACTATGACTATCTTGTGCTAGAACTCTGTTAGTTGCTTAGTATTCTATGTATTGTTTTAATCTTCTGTTGTACTATCTTTTATACTGCCTGATACCATGATATGGAGCCTTTGCAAAGGAATCTTTGACTCAAAGGTTAATTCTGATCTGTTCTAAATAAATGAACAAATTATGTAGGCCATTTTGTAGTGCCAGGAAGGAAGGGATTATGATCGGTAAAGGTGTGCAGCACACCCAAGGTGGTGGAACTTGAGCTTATCTAGTGCTATTGTGTTTCTTCATGGGACTGGGAGTGTTGTGGTTGGACTGGGGGAAAGGCTGATAGGCATGTGCGATGGTGAGAGAAAGATCAGGGGGATGGGTGGGCTGCTGGGGGAAGCAGATTTAACTTGGTGCAAAATAAAAAACAGGATCCAGCAGTTTTTATTTAACTTTGAGTGAATTACCAAACTGAGTAGTAGAATCTTGCCTTTGGACTGGACCGGCATCATGGACATGGTCATCATTTAAATAACCCTTAAATCATATTTATTTGCATACTTACACAGTAATGCTGTTCAACTAAGAGACAGCCATTTGAAACACATAATTTATACAATTTTTATGTAATAAGATGAACAAAGACATGGTGGACAGAAAACTACAATTGGGAGGTGGTTATGCAGGGGTACAGTCTCTTTGGGAAAGATAGGAAAGGGAAAAGGGGGGGGGGTGGCATTATATGTAAAAGAGGGGATAAGGGCAATGATTGGTAAGGAGGATCATGGTACAGTTGAGATACAATGGGTCATATTAACCAAGAGGACAGAGGAGGTAATATGTATGGGGGTGGTATGCAGACCAACAAATCAGGAGGAGGAGGCTGACAGGGAATGCTCAAGGCAATGCAAAAGATGACAAGTGTAAGCCCCCTGTAAATGCGGGGCTTATATTCCCACTGTTAGGCATCCTTCCCCCACCCCAACTCCCCCCCAGAGCTAGGAAATGGGTTTAGTGCTCTGGGGGATATTGCTCTGGATGCCTCAAGGTGGCAGCAGAGAGTAGTTCTGTAGGGTATATAAGGCGGCTGAGGAGGACAGCCCAGCCAATCAGGGCTGGAGGCACCAGTTTTTGAGTTGCGGCCAGGCTTTAACAGCCAAACAGCCTGGACGCAATTCTCAGAGGAGCTGCTGCTGCTTTTGAAGAGGGAAGTTATTGCTGCAATAGGCGGCAGCTTCAGGGGAGAGCCGCATCGGCAGCTTCTGGAGCATTGGTTGACCAAGAGGCTACACGGCTGCTTCGGCAGCAGAAGGGATCCTGATTGGCCGCATCGGCAGTTGAGGAGGACAGCCCAGTTAATCAGTGCCAGAGGCACCAGTTTTTGAGTTGTGACCAGGCTTTAAAAACCAAACAGCCCGGCCGCAATTCTCAGAGGAGCTTTTTTGTCCCCCCCACCAGTCCTACCTCTATTAAATGCAGGTGGGAGGAAGAGCCTGCAGCAAGGAAGACTTGGGGATTGGCCTGAAGGGCTGACTGAACTTTCCACAATAGGACTGTTCACTTACAACTTGGAACTTTTTATCAGATCGGAGCTCACTGGCAAGATTGCTGTGTACTTATTCTGACTAAATTTGAAGCTGCCTGCTACAAGCTGTCTTCAACAGACACAAAAAGCTTACTGGAGATTGCCATGTATTTTTTCTCACAAAATTTGAGTTGTACTTTTTCTGACTAAATTTGAAGCTGCCTGTTGTCTTCAACAGTCTTGCTGCTACAAGCTGCATTCATCAGATATAATGTCTAACTTGATGCTATTTTGCCTGGTCGTGGTGGGATTTGAATTGTATTGGGTAGGGTCGGGCATTTAGGGCAAACCTGGTCTGAGTAAGGGAGCTGCTCTGAATTGAGCTGGGGGATGATCCGGGCTCAGTAAGGGCAATCTGTGTTGACTGGGCTGAATCTGTAGTGCTCTTCCTGGAGAGGGCTTGAGCTGCTTTGTTTTTGGGATGGATCTGGGCTAATTTCTGGATAAGCTGTCTACAGGCTAAATTTGCTTGATCTAAATAGGTAGATGATACATTTGATACTAGCTAGATATTACTTTGGGTTGATTCTAGAACTGCTTTGGTTCTGTCTACTTTCTGCTACAGGGGAGACACTGGTTAAATAGTTGGTACCATTGAGGAGACCAGGACCACATGGCTGCAACAGGTTGGGGACATGTTAACGGAAGCTGGTGTAGGGGGAGGGAGGAGCAGCATGGAGCGGCAGACAGGGGCAGCTGGGTGGTACGGTGTCACTGCTGGAAGGGGAAGGGGACCTTGGTTACAGGATGGAGTGGAAGCAGGCTAGTGGGTTGCAGTAACTGTGGAGCTGCAATGGCCATGAGTACACTATGGAGACTAGGGTACTGTCCTATATGTGCCAGGTTGATAGGATTGGAGGCTGAGCTGCACAGGTTCTGGTATGAGCTGGACAGGTGGGCGAAAGGCATGAGTGCAGGGGATGGGAGGCATGTATCCACAGACGATTGAGGGGGACCTCCAAATGTGGGAGCAGGAGGATGGTGGTCCACCAGAAATCAGGGTAGGTCTGGCCAGCCCAGGGGGCAGAAATGGGGGGAGGGCTCAAGGAGAGCAGACAGTGAGGAGTGTGAAAGATGGCAGACAGTGGGGGCCATTGGCAGATGGGTCTCCAAGGACTATGGTAAGGGAACTCATCTCACAGGAGGGGAGCACTGGTAAGCAATCTACTGAGGGGATCCCAGTCTCAAACAGGTACTCACCACTGGTGGACACCATGGCGGGAGAGGCCCCAGATGAAGTGGAGGGAGCAGTAAGCAGAGGACAGAAGGAGGATGAAAGTGGGGGGGGGGTTGGTTGGGAGCATGGGCATCTGGTCAGATAGAGGTTCAATGGACAGCATGGGAAGGGGGGCTGAGAGTTGGGAATGCCTAAAGAGGGAGAATAAGGGGACAGGGAGGAGTGAGCATGGACCCCAGGGGAAAGGGATCAGCAGCGAGTAAGTGTGGGAGACAGCAGAATAAAGAACATTGAGGTGTTGTGACTAGAGTCCCTGGAAGTCGGAAGGGGTCAATGGCTAATGGGGGTACTCTTGGGACAGATCAGAGTGGCAAGGGGGGGAGGTGGGAGTGAAATGATCAGGCAGGAGAAATGGCTGGAACAGGGGGTAAGGACAGCCATTGGCAGTCACCTTGATGGTGCAGTCGGTGATAACAGAGGAGTAGTGGGAGTGAGGGGATGGTAAGGCAGAGGAGGGAATTAGCCTCAAGGGGAAGGAAGAAGTTAAAGTGATCCTGCTTGGGGACTCCATGATCAGGTGCATTAATTGGGAAGGGGGAGTGAGGGGCACGGCTGTGCTGTCAAGGTCAAGAGTATATCTGGCTTGACTGTGTACAAGGCCAAGCACTTGGTCTATGCTCTGGTGAAGGACTGTGGGGGATCCCCTAACGTATTAGTGCACCTAGGCACTAATGACATAGAGGGAACTAGTGTGGAGGAGATACAGGCATGGTTCCGTGAGCTAGCCAGGGTGTGTCATGCTGTGGGGTGCACAGTCTCTTTCTTGGAGGTCCTCCCAGTGCTTGGAGCTAGTATAGGAACAAGCAGAAAATCAGGGAGGTTAATGAATGACTCAAAGTATGGTGTGTGGCTAGGGGGTATGGGTTGGTAGGGGACTGGGGTGAAACTTGGGAGGACAAAGGTCTGTATGTTAGAGACAGACTCCACTTAAATTTGGGGGGGATGGTGGTTTTGAAATTAAAACTGACCAAGTTCATTGAAACTAGGTGGGGTTTAAACTTGTGAAGGGGGAGGGCTGGGGCTTGGGGGCTGCTGGCAGGCACATCAAGAAAGGACTTGGCCTCTTCACCTCAGCAGGGGAAGGGGGTTAATAGAGGCACCAGTCAGTGTACTGGGGGCTTGCAGTATACATGGGGCTCTCGGGTTGGGGGACGGGCAGTGCAAGGGCCAGGGTGGATGGCGGTTCTGATTAACACCTGTAGCTTGGGTAATAAGATGCCCAAGCTTCAGGCGATGCTAACTGAAGGAGATGTGGAGGTGGTGGCAGTCACTGAAACTTGGGCCACCCCTCGGTAAGACTGGGACCTAACCCGGGAAGCGTACACTGTATTCAGGAAAGACAAGGCCATGGGCAGGGGAGGAGTGCAGGCACTCATCGTTTGGAACAGCGTCGATATATGCAGGGTGGAGGGGCAGAGGGAAACATAGAGGCGTTATGGGTTAACTTGCAGGCACCTGAGGGATAAGAAGGTCAACCTGGGGGTGACTTATAGGCCATCCATGTAGGCAGAGGAACTCAAGGAGGGCCTGGTTCTGAATCTAAGGGATCACTGTGGTCAGGGGGAGGGCCAAACTGTGGTGTTGGGGTACTTTAACATGCCACAGGTCAACTGGGGCACTATGGCATCTTCATTGGCTAGGGAGCAGTGCTTGCTGGATGTCTTTCAGGATGCATTCTTATCCCAACTGGTGCCTAACCCAACAATGGATGGTAGCATCCTGGACATGGTCTTGTCGGACTGCGACCTGGTTAGAAGCCTGGCTGTAGGGGACCCACTGGCGAGGATGATCATGCCACGGTTTGGTTTTCCCTGGATCTGGGGGGAGGAGAAAATTGCACCAAAATGGTGGTGGTTGACTTTAGGGGAGCGGACTTTAAGGGTATGTAGGGGACCCTCAGGGAGCATTTGGAGGGGATTAGACTGGATATGGATACAGGGAGCAGGTTGGGAATTATTAAAAAAAGGCTCCTGGAAGCTACCAAGGCCTGCATGAAGGTCTCACACAAGTCTGGGAAGACCAGTGAGCCGAGTTGGTGGACCAGGGAGGTCCAAGAGGTGGTGAGGGAGATAGGAGCTGCTTATAGAAGATACACGAGGGGACGTGGACAAGGTGGAATACGACAGGTTAACCAAAAAGGTAACCAGGGTGGTGAGATCAACTAAGGTGAGGATGGAGCATAGGCTAGCACAGGGGATGAGTAACAAGGAAAAAGGGCTCTTTAGGTACATTAGGGAAAGGAGGAAAGTGAAGGGGAAGATTAGCAGATTAAGGTCAAGGAGTGGGTGGGCCAGGGAGGTCAGGGTAGGCGAAAGTACACTACCGGTCAAAAGTTTTAGAACACCCCCATTTTCCAGTTTTTATTGAAATTTAAGCAATTCAAGTCCAGTGAATAACCTGAAATGGTACAAAGGTAAGCGGTAAACTGCTAGAGGTTAAAAAAAAAAGTTTAGGTTAGCAAAAACTGCTTTAGAGAAATTGCAAAAGAGCCTAAGGTGTCAGTGAGTACAGTTTCACACCATCAAAAGGCACTTGGAAACTGGAGGAAACTCTGACAGGAAGAGGTCTGCAGACCCAAAGCCACAACAGAATCAGAAGACAAGTTTCTGAGAGTCAACAGCTTGTGTGATAGGTGGCTCACAGGACAACAGCACAGAGTGACTGGCACCCTGAACCAAATGGGCTACCACAGCATTTTGCAGCGCCATGCAATACCCTCTGGTCTACGCTAGTTGGTCAGGGTTCATCCTACAGCAAGATAATGACCCAAAACATACCTCCAGGCTATGTCAGAACTACCTTCAAGGAAAGAACAAGACGTAGGGTTCAAATCATGGAATGGCCAGCACAGTCTCCAGACTTAAACCCCACCGAGCTGGTTTGGGATGAACTGGACAGAAGGGTGAAAGCAAAGCAACCTACAAGTGCACCACATTTGTGGGAACTTCTGCAACAGTGTTGGGAAGAACTTCCCGAACAATATTTGATGTCCATTGTAGGAAGAATGCCAGTGAGTGTGTTCGGCGGTTACAGTATATCTGCAAAAGGTGGCTACTTTGATGAGTCAAAAATTTAGATTACATTTTGTTAAGCAAAATGATTCTATGATTTCTTTTTTATCTCCAATTGTTTATTTGTTCTATGCTTTAATTTCAGAGTACATTGAGACATTAACCTGCGTAAATTTCAATAAAAACTGGAAAAATGGGGGTGTTCTAAAACTTTTGACCGGTAGTGTACCTAATGAATACTTTGCCTCGTTCTTCACAAGTGATGATGGAGGGACAATGCCAGATGGGGAGAGGTGGGCTAGGACTGAGGAAAAGGGGGAGCTCTCTGATGGTGATATTCCAGTTGGCAGGGTGTGGGAGGCCCTCA
Source organism: Neoceratodus forsteri (assembly GCA_016271365.2). Classification (NCBI taxonomy): domain Eukaryota; kingdom Metazoa; phylum Chordata; order Ceratodontiformes; family Ceratodontidae; genus Neoceratodus; species Neoceratodus forsteri. The sequence goes on from CM028133.1 coordinate 670,868,096, forward strand.
AGTCCCTGATAACAGATAAGGCTCTGAGTCTGGATGGCCTTCATCCCAGGGTGCTGAAGGAGATTGTGGACGTCCTTGTGGCACCTCTGGTGGACCTTTTTAACTCCTCCCTATGGGATGGTTGGGTGCCTCAGTATTGCAGGACAGCTCATGTCATGCCCACCCACAAAAGCAGCTCACGGGAGGAGCCAGGCAACTACAGGCCTGTCAGTCTGATGTCGGTGGAAGGCAAGATGATGGAGGCCATCTTGAGAGAGAGGCTGGACGTGCTCCTGGAGACACTGGGCCATCTGGATGATCACCAACATGGCTTCATTCAGGGAAGATCATGTCAGATTAACCTTGTAGAGTTCTACAATTGGGTGACAAAAGACCTGGACCAGGGAAGGCCAGTGGCTGGCCTCTTTCTAGACTTCAGCAAGGCATTTGACTCAGTGCCACACCCAGGGTTGCTGGACAAGCTGGAGAGGAATGGGGTGGGAGAAAGGATGGTTAGGTGGATAGGAAACTGGCTTACTGGGTAGTCCCACAGGGTGGTGGTTGGGGGAGGGAATGGGGTGGGAGAAAGGATGGTTAGGTGGATAGAAAACTGGCTTACTGGGTGGTCCCACAGGGTGGTGGTTGGGGGGAGGTATCATCTCCAAGGAGAGTTGTTAGCGGGGTCCCACAAGGGTTGGTGTTGGGTCCACTCCTGTTTAATGCTTACATCTTGGACATCAGGAACAGTATCAGGAGTGGGATTAGCCTCTTTGCTGATGGCTCGAAGTTGGGGGTGGTAGTGTATGGGGAAGGGGGTAGAAGAGCCCTACAGTGGGACCTAGAGACTCTGGAGAGGTGGTCACACACTTGGAAATTGAGGTTTAATGCCAATAAATGTATGGTTCTTCACTTGGGGCTTAGAAATCCTGGATATGAGTACTTTTTGGGTGAGGAGAAGCTACAGGTCTTGGAGGGGGTGGGGATCTTGGAGTGGTCGTTGATGCCAAAATGAATAACTGTGAGCAATGTAGGAGGGCTGTGGCTCAAGCAAATAAAATGCTCGGGTGCATTGCCAGGGGGATAACCTTGAGGAGGCGGGAGGTGCTTCTTCCTCTGTATAACTACCTGGTTCGACCACACCTTGAGTACTGCGTGCAGTTTTGGCACCCTTACTCAGAAAAGGACATTGCACTTCTGGAGAGGGTCCAGAAGAGAGTGACCAGGATGATACAGGGCCTAGGGGAGAGATCCTATGAGGAGAGACTTGAGAAGCTGAACCTGTACTCCCTGGAGGAGAGGAGGGACAGAGGGGATATGATCGAGGTCTTTAAATATCTAAAGGGAATAAACGGTCAGCCTAAATAGGGTATTCCAGCTAAGGAAGGAGGGGGCCAGCAGGGGGCATTCCATGAGGCTGGCTGGTGGGAGGCTCGAGGGGAGACTAGGAGACGCTACATTACTGAGTGGGTAGTGGAACCATGGAACGCACTGCCTGTGGTGTTGGTGGCTGTGGGTACAGTGAAGGGATTCAAGAAGGGCTGGGACAGATGTAAAGGGAAGGTAAAGCTGAGAAATGTCAGATCGGGAGGTACAACTCTGTTGGTGGATGGGGTTGGCAGGAATTACGGGGGAGAAGGGGAAGGCAGCAATGATATCCAGACCAGGTGTTGATTTTCGAGCAGACTCGATAGACCTTTAGGCCTACTCTGCTGGCATCTTAGTATGTTAGTATGTCAGCCCAATCCCTCGATGGCAATACAGCCTTGTTGTGTATGGTTGCCCATACACTATTCCTTATACAGTATCTAACTCAAGGAATATCAGAATGGGAATTAAAACTAAAAGTCACTCTATGCTCAAGCTCTTCCTAAAAAGGGCCTAGTTAGTCTGCGCTCTGCTTATCTCTTAAACAGTGAAAGGTACAATATATCATGACCATTAAGGTGTTTTTGGTGGCTGAGTATAGTACAATACCTCCACAATGCACTATAACCTTCTGCTGAAATTAGTCAAATGTGTTTCCAAACCTGGGATTATGGGGAGAGCACCAGGTGTGCTCAGTTGAAAATGTGTAAAATATATATCTTACTATAGTCTATTATTGATGCCTCTCTTGACTTTTACATCACATAATATTCTGTGTTTGTTTTGTTAGTGTGATGGTATAAGATTCTCTTTATATTTGTTTAAGATCTTAAAATGCAAATTTTAATTCAGGCACAGTATGTGCATCTCTATCCTTTATACTTTGATTGTCAGTTAACTGGTAGTTATATGCCTAGCTACGTTACCTTATTGTACATTGTTTAATATGTTATTTTGTCAGTATTTTTAAAACACCAAATGCACTGGTACAGATTAAGGTACCCTTAGTTTGACAACACCTGTCCAACCCCATCAGTTATAACCAGTACTGTACCATCCCCCCAATCACATCATTTAGGCTGTGTTTTATTATATTATCTAAATATTAAAAACTATTTCAGAGTTCTTCCCAACCAGGAACCACAGAAAATATGGCAACAAGTGGTTAAGCGTAATGGGAGATTTGTGTTGCTATGGAAATGTGATCACAATAAACAGACTCAGGGTTGCTAAGAATGCAGAGTGCATGCAAAACTGCTACTAATGTGATGAGAGTGCAAGCAAATTGTTGAATGTGAGCAAAAGCACACAGTCAATTGCCAGTACAGTGGCACTAAAGATCTGAAGACTGCATTGCCGTGACAAAATGACATAGCCATGATCACATGGTTTGCATTGTCTTTAAAATAAACATGAGCCAGCTATTTTTAAGCAACAGTATTTATTAGCTAAACTAAATGACATCATATTTTTTTATAATAATGATGTACCTGTATGTCTGGCAAAAAACATTGATATACACATTTTCTTGTCATTATATTCCTGAACTAAAATATGGTGGTGGACAAGTGGAACACCCTGCCAGAGGAAGTGGTGGGGGCTGAAACAATCACGGGATTTAAGAATGCATGGGATAGACATAAAGGAATTCTGGAGGTCAGGGGTAAGGGCAACAGACTTCTAGGAAAACATAAACTGAACTTACAAGCTCAAATGGGCAAACTGGGTGGCCATAGGCCCTTATCTGCCAACACTGTCTATGTATCTATGTGGATTTGATGTTTACAGAAGTTCTTGCTCTCTTGTCACGCCCACCACAAATATGTTAAATATGTTAGTGTGGTGCTGTGCCACTTACTATCAGAAATATGTGTTAGCAGTTTCTGAACACATCCACAGTGTGGATTTAGTTAAAAGATTCAACAAGTGGAGGGCGTGGCCTGGACGCCGAGAAAGATGGCCGCATAAACCTTCAGCTCAATCCCCAGCCTTGTGAATTTATCCACGTCTCCAGTCATTCAAGGACCCCCCTTCCCCCAAAGGTGTTTCGGAACCTCACTAGACCTACCTCTCGGTGCGTTGCGGGTTTTTATTGTGCTTAGTGGTCCAGTTTAACATTCTGCGGTGCTGGAGTTCGCGTGACCCGCCTCTGCTCTGTTTAGGCCTGGTAGCACCGACTTCGAGTTGTGGCCATCCTTGTCCGGATACTTTGGCTCCGCTTACCTACTGGGGGGCATGACACAGAATCAAACTGGGATCAAGGAGCAAGCTCTTTCTTTTCTCTTTCTGGTCCACTTACTGATTGTTTACTTTGTTTAACTCTTCTGTATAGTGATGGCTCACTCTGCAGGCATATATAACAGCAATGCCTCCAAAGGAAGCACCCGACACGGATGTCAGTGCCTCCCTGCAGCACATTACAGCCATGCTGGAAACCCTCCTAACAAGGGTGGATTCCATCTCATCAACCCTCTCTGGGACGGTGGCGGAGGTACATGCCCTCAATGACAAACTTAATGTTATGGAGCAAAGGATGGATGATTTGGAAGCTAGGCAGGCTGAGATGCTATGTCCTCTTAAAGATCATGAGGAGCAGCTGGCCATTTTGTGGAAGTGGGCTGAAGATCAAGAAAACAGGGGGCCACGAAATAATATAAGGATCCTCGGGCTTCCCAAGGGATCTGAGGGCTCGAACACTGAAAGATTCCTCAATGAAGAGATCCCTTAAATACTTGGGAACAGATGGCATGGGCCCATGGAGGTGGAAAGAGCTCACCGTATCCCTGGCGGCCCTCGCTCACCTAGAACCTCCCCATGGCCCATCATTGCCTACTTCCTGAGAGATTCAACAAAGGAAAGGCTTCTGAGGGCAGCATGAGACATGGGTGACCTATACTAGCATGGGACTAAAATCTCCTTCTTCAGAGATTTCTCTGCAGAGGTGCAGCTAAGTAGAAAGCTTTCCTCCCCATTAAAAGGCTGTTGGCATCCCAGGGGTTTAAATATGGTTTTTGTAACCTGGATTACCTTTATGTAACTCGAGAGGGCCGGGATATAGTTACAGAATCCCCCCGAGAAGTGGAAGAATGGGCCTCCAAATATTGGCCCTATCTAGCCCCTCAGTACCACTACTCCCAAAAGGCTGTGGGCTCCGGGTCCTCGACCAAGAGATAGGAGGAACTTATCTCCCAACAAAGGCTCTAGGGGGGTCTATAATTCCTCCAATGTTTCTCACAGGCCCCATCCTCATCCTAGACCGGTTGGTACTGATAGTAATCATAAGGTTGGGCAAGAAGGGCCGGTAGATGCCTCTCCTCCTTCACTGCCACAGCAGGGAGCTGCTCAGATGACCCGCATTCATCAACGCTCGATGAGTGACCAGGACTCTCCCTCCAAAAGCCCAGGGAAAGCACCACCGGCTAAACTGGCTAAAGAAGAGCACCCTGTCCTGGATCATTCGAATGCACAGGACATCCCAGATTATCTTCTCATGGAAGGGGCTGAAAGTGTATCCTGGGCAGATTTCTCCGAAGATTTGACATATTACCCTGACTGCTCTAGCACTTCAGTGAAACCTGGGCTGTTATCTTTTGCAGAAGCCTTAGCTCGATACATTTCTCCCAGTACAACAAAACCCGCTGATGCTGAGGAACAACCTCCTTATGACTGATCCTCATGAGTCTGTATTTTACTCTTTGTACTCTCCCAGGGCATTACATAAGGATACCACATGGGGTTGGTTTCAAACCTGTCTGAGGGGCATACCCCCTCTTCCCTTTACCCGGGGGACTGGTGAGACCCTAGGGAACCCCGCCCCCTGATCTTGGGGCGTTTTGATTAACAACCTCCTATATACCACCCATATATTATTGCTCTGGAGAGCTTGTCCCCCAACCCCACCTCCACCCCCAATTTATGGGGAGTATGTGGAATTCATAATGTTGCCCTCTGTTTTAGTGGTGGCCGCATCATGGGTGGTAGCAATTAGCTCCCCACTATACAAAAACCGAGGACATGGCCCTTAGCCTCAGCTTATATTTATTTATTTATTTCGTTTTTGTTGATCGGGTAAGTGCACTAGACAAATCCTGCCTATTTTCAGGCACGACCCGGGGGAAGGGGATACAGATGAATGCCAACTGACCTTGAACCAGATTACACTGTTATACCAGTGGGTGATCAACCTACCTTGTAGGCTCCTTCCAGTTTTGGATTATTACTGGTTGAGGCAATAACACCCTCCTTTTTTCCCTTTTTGCTCCCTTCCCTTCCCTGAATGCGATATCTCAGTACGTAAAGCTGGGGATGGAGATGTATGTTGTTACTTAGGTTATCTCCATTTATCCCCACTCTGGTGAACGGTCAGTATGGCTGTGTGCTCCTCCTCAACCTTGGGGAGGGTTGTACCTTGTGCCTACACCAACTCACCTTTAGCTTATTGCTTGTTTTAAATCATTTGTTGCTGCAGAATCAGAACTACGGTTGCAGTTCAATCTGTTATTCTCTAACTGTGTGTTTTGTGACTCATATTGTTTGTTTAATCCTTGCACTAGGTAGTTACATCAATATACGTCTACTGGACAGATTATACTCCTGTTTGGCTTCTCTAACCCTCCCTCCTTTACCTCAGGCATCTTGCCGGCTCCTGTTTTCCTTTCCTTTCTGGTGCACGGTGGGGGTGGGGTAAGTACCTCTTAATTACCTAATCTTCAGAGCCACGATGCAGAGTGCTAATGCAGGTATAAAACTGGTATCCTGGAACGTAAAGGGTTTAAACCACCCAGTTAAGTGGTCCATGGTTCTTAGGCATCTACACTCCTTGCAGACAGATATAGCTCTCCTTCAGGAGACACACCTCACTGCAAGAACTGTATCATGGCTTAAGCGGGCCTGGGTCGGTAATGTCATAGAGAGTTCAGCATCAACTAAGTCTAAAGGGGTGGCTATCTTGATTAAAAAATCATGTCCACGGACACAGGAGCAGACAGTCTCAGATACTCAGGGTCATTGGGTTGCGGTCCGTTTTTCATACCCTGGAGGGCAGGTGATTCTAGAAAACATATATAGTCCCAATGTGGATAATCCCGATTGTCTGTTGGAATTAAACAGAGCCATGGAGACCTTAGCTACTAGCCACCCACAGGTGCCCATAATACTTGGTGGGGATTTTAATCTTGCCCCCGACATTTTCCTTGACATATCCAAACCAACTCCACAAATGCATCCTAAAGTAGTGCAGGCTTTGCAGGGAGTTGTGGCAGAAAGGGACATGACTGATGTATGGCGCCGGGATCACCCATCAGGGCATGATTTCTCATTTTTTCTGCTGTCCACACCGCATATAGCAGGATTGATTTTTGGCTTGCTAACCCCCTTGCAGCCCAAGATATTACATGTACTAGGGTACATGATATCCTTATCTCAGATCATGCTCTGGTGTCCCACCTTTATATCCCCTCTGGGATGAGGGGCTCAGGGACCAGATGGCGCTGTAGTCCCCTACTGCTCTCCGACCCCCAATTCCAGTCCATGGTAAGGGGTACTGCCAGCGATTACTTCGAGGAACCATGCCATAGATACATCTGCTGCCACAGTCTGGGAGGCTTTCAAGGCGGTGTTATGAGGGCAAATCATTGCCTACTCAGCACAGAAGAACAAACTGAGAAAGGTGGGGTTGAATACTCTGCAAACTGAGCTCTTCTCATTAGAGGCCAAATTTAGAGCTGCCAGAACTCAGAAGCCTGATTCGGTGCTTCTCCAAAAGATTGTTGGATTGAAGTACTGCATAAATACAATACTACAACAAAAAGCAGAATGGGCACTGACTAGATCTAAGCATGCATACTGGGAGGGGGGACAAAGGGGAAACTCCTGGCATTCAGTTGCAGAAACAACAGGCGGCCCTCCTGTATCCATGCCCTTAAGAATAGGAATGGCTTGGTTGTTACGAACCCCAAAAGAATCAATGAATGTATGTAAGACTTTTACCAGCATCTGTACCAATTGCAGGCCACTCTAGATCTCACCCAATTGGCAAACCAACTAGCAGATTTCTGTGCTACCGCCAACATCCCTCTAATATCTGCTGAGATGAAGCAAGCACTGGATAGACCGATTACAGAACCTGAACTTAAGACTGCCTTAAGCCAAATGGCTAAGGGTAAATTGCCCGGACCAGACAGCATGACCACAGAGTTATACCAAATTATGAGTGCGGAAATCAGTGCCCCTCTTCTTTCGGTGCTACAGGAGGCACATGTGACAGGCATCCTTCTGCCTTCCATGCGGGAGGCTCTAGTCACTCTCCTCCCCAAGAAGTTGGACGACCCCCTCAATTGCACTAACTATCATCCAATCTCCCTCATCTCGGTGGACAATAGAATAGCAGCTAAAACACTGGCTACCCGCTTGGTAAAAGTCATCCCCCATATTATTCATCCATCTCAAGTAGGTTTTACTAAAGGTAGGGCAGCTGCGGATAACATCAGGCTGGTCCTCGATCTTAAATAGTTGACAAGGCACTCACAAAGCCCGACGGCAGCAATGGCGGTGGATTTTTCTAAGACCTTCGATTCAGTGGAGTGGTCATACCTCCATGAAGCTCTTCGGCTATATGGGTTTAGCCCGTATTTTAGGCACTGGATACAGGTGTTGTATAATGCTCCTCTGGCTAGGAGTCTGGCTAACAAACCAGGATATTTCTTCCTCATTTTCTCTATACAGGGGTACGCAGCAGGGATGCCCTCATCCCCTCTGCTATTTTTGATAGCTCTGGATCTGCTCATACAGAAGTTGCAAGTTGCCGAAGGCATTCAAGGCATACAGGTAGGATCACATACTTACTTCATTGCCTCATATGCGGATGACTTACTTTTGACTTTAGAAAATCCAAGAGACTCACTCCCTAAGGTTTTAGACATCATGCAGGAGTATGTGCAGCTATCTGGTTTACAAATCAATCAAAAAAAGACCAGTGTTACCCCTCTTAATGCAGTATGTGCAAGCTCTTGCCTGCAGGGCCTGGATCTCACCTGGGCCACATATGGTTTCTCGTATCTGGGTATAGTCATTCCCTTCAACTGGGAGCTCCTAGAGACTGAGAATTTTGGTCCTTTAATAAAATCATTAACATCAGAAATAGAGCAATGGCGCCGTCTCAACCTTTCTCTCCCAGAAAAGGTAGCAGCCCTTTAGATGTTGCTACTACCTAGAGTGTCATACCTCCTTAATGACCTCCCTATTGCAATATCAGGAAAAGTGTTTCGTCCACTAGATAAACTGATCTCTTTCTTCCTTTGGGAGGGCAAGACACCCAGATGGAGCAGCAGCAAAATGCGGGCTCACTGGACCAGAGGCAGTCTAGGTCTTCCATGGCTACAGGGATATCACTGGTCTTACATTGCAGTTCAGGCCACTAAATGGTTTGTCCCCCCTCACCCACTCACCAACTCAGTAGGTTATGCTGGAATCTGAAATAATGCTGAATATCCCTATGTGCTTGCTTCTTACCAGAGCCCATATTAATCTTAATGGGCTAACTCCGATTATGATTGAAACTAGGAAGGCATGGTTCCGGCTCATGGCAACATCTCACACCCCGAAGGCATCTAGCCACATGATGCTCTGGTACCTACCACTCTAGTACAACCAGCTCCTTGCAGTGGGTGGCATTCCGCTTTACTGGCTGACTTGGGACAGTAAGGGGATACGTGCCATTCAAGACTTATATAAGCCTAACTCCTCCGCATTGTTGTCATTTCGAGCAACTCCAAAACCGGTATTACCTTCCTCACACGGATTTCTGGAGATACCTGCAACTCCGCAGTGTGGTTCAGGTGCTCAGCAGAACCTATTTAGCTGACCCTAAATGGCACTGGCTTACTACACTTCATCTCAAAACCACCTCTCAAGATATAGCTGGGCATTTTTACAGTACCTGGTGAGAGGTTCAACCAGACCATACTGAATCTTGTAGAGCCGCATGGGGTACGGATCTCCAAACTCACATGTCCCCTGAAACTTGGTCTCGCTGCCTGCACTTAGCTCACTCCACTTATAAAGATGTTCGGAGTCAGCTAATACAACTCAAAATCCTCCTCAGGTGGTACCGTACTCCTGCAGCCTTACAAGCATGGGGTATCTTCCCTTATGCGAGGTGCTTGAGGTGTCAGCATGACCAGGCAAATATTCTACACCTCCTGTGCACCTGCCCGACTTTGACCTCATTCTGGTCAGATATAGCAATGGACTGTTCAGGCATACTGGGCTTACCTATAGACTTCTCTGAACCTTTGCTACTTCTGGGCAATTCTGCCCTTTTAGCCCATCTGCCGAAGCCATAGAGGCTAAAAGGCTCCTTCTCTTATCCTGGAGACAAGTGTCCCCTCCACCTATTTCTCTCTGGCACTCTGCCATGGCTAGACTTGTCACCTTCGAAAGGCTTACATACTCCAACAGAGAGATGCTTTCTGCATACTACCATAAGTGGGGAGCATATCTCAATTCCTCCCTATGCAAAGCGCCCCCCCCCCAACCAACTTTTTTGTCTAACGTATCCTTGTGGTGCAAAGACTTTGCTGATGGATCTATCCCTAGGGCTGAACTTGAACAGATGCTGTGTTGCTATGATAATTACAGTGTGTGTACTGCATTTTTCCTTTTTATATCTTTCTTTCTTTATCAAGCAACCTTCTTCAGGTACTCCCAGTATTCAATACGGGAAGCAACTTGTCCACTGGGCTTAAACACCTGCTGTAAATGTGTCTGTAGATGGAATGGTGGAGCTTCATGTACATCTTTGTTTATAGGGTTAGTTGACTATTAATAAGTTGTCTGTAAAATTGTTGAAGGACTGTTGTGAATATGAAGGTCCTTACCATTCTTAGGTCCTGGCTACATGAATAATCTCTGGACTGCTTAACATGTTATATGTTATATGCTACTTAGGAGGCAGTATGGTGCAGTGGGTTAAGGCTCTGAGCTGCAAATCTAGAGACCTGGGTTTAAATCCCACAGCCCCCTAGGTGCATACTGTGTGACCCTGAGCAAGTCTCTTAACTTCCTTATGCTCCCAGGTTGTACCTGCAAACAAGCTTTCAGCTTAGTGTGTCTCACCTGGTGAAATAATTGGTTAAAAAAAAAATTGTAGTATGCTGTATCGGTGTACTGTTGATGATGTTCCATAATTTTGAATAAATAAAAATTATTCTACCATAAAAAAAAAAAGATTCAACAAGTAACATCAATCGCAGAATTTTTTTTTTAAATCGTTAGTCGTAACTGTATTTATTGACTTTAGTCATTAATTATAAAAGTAGTAATAACTTCTGAGGGAATTATCATACACTGATGATGAACCTGAGGATGTCAGAAATACATACTGCTAACAAATCTATATGATGAAATGTTTTACTGATTAACAAGTGATGCAGTTTTAAAAATCAGCTGTGACTCATGCTAAATGTGACCACCACCAGCAAAGTGCTGCAATAGATGAAACTGCAAAGGGGGAAACAGGCTAACAGTTTTCATCCTTACTTTAACATCATTTAAAAATAAATACATTCAAATTAACAGAGCCAGCGCATACTTCCTGAAATAAATATTTGCTTTCAAAAGCAGTGAACTATTACTTCTTAGTTCTGAAATATTTTTTCAATATTTTTTTTTTCTGTTGACAATTTAAGCCCCCCCTGTTTCTCCTGAATGTCACTATCTTCTCCCAATACTTTTCATTCTTCACATTTTGGGACTTGAACCCACAGCCTTCTGCACCATAGGTTAGGGTACCTGGTCAGAAGAGTGCTATATTAATAGTGTCAGTCAAGGGAGCGCTAGTCCATTCAGGGCTACCACGGACAGCGAGCAGGGATTTACAGCGCTAGCCATATGCACTCCACTGGTCACTGTCCATTGTACTGCTATATGAACAAGAATAGCAGAATCCAAAAGCCTGGCCAAGCTGCTCCTGTGGTGTGGAGGACTGGGGTAAAGAGCAGCTTGGCCAGCAGCAGTAGAGACCAGGGTTCTAATCCTGATCTCTGAAGTTTTTAGCACATTGGGACTTTGATTTTCTTTACATGGGGCCATGGAAACAGTATTCTACTGCCCCCATGAATTTTAACTTTTCCCTGTATCTACTTTCCCTCGGAGTGAGAATCCTATAGATGGGGGTGTGGGGGGCAGAGCCCCCCCCGCAAAAGAAAAATTGGTGCCTTTTGTCAGCCCTATTGTTCCTCAGTCATTATCCTGGGTTTAAATCCCAGGTCACTGCACCCTACGTAGATACTGCCCAACTGCTCCCCCACCCCTACCTCTCTCATAAATCATGATCGTACAGTGAGCACATTCAGTGCCTTAACCCGTCCTCACTCATGTATTCCACTATGGCAACTCTTATTCCTGCTCACCTTTATCTCAACACTTCCATCGTCCCGGCCCACCTTACCCCTCCGTTAACACCAGTACCCATGAACTATTGCCATCATTTTCCCTAGTGTAGCCTCTATTTTCCATAACCCCTTCTGCAACAGAGACCACATGTACTGTTGCCAGCCCCTCTAGTCTTACATGGCATATGCATTATGAGGTTGGAACATACCCTCTCTCCCCCATTTAGCTGAACATAATTAATTACTGCTGCTAACAAGAATAAATACAAACTGACCTCCCATAACAGCTCACATGTAAAAAAAACTACTAAAACTTCATGCTCTTAGGTTGGCCTGACTGCTTTTATTGCTCTCAGGAAACATCCATCCCAACCTTGGACCCAGGGTAAGTCCAAAAATACCCACATCTGTCAATAAAACCTGCAGACTAACAGTCGGGTCCATCAATATCTGCAGCCTATTGGCCAAGTATGACTCCTTACAGGCCTGGGTGGTGCAGCATAAACCCGACGTTCTTTCTATCATAGAAACCTGGCTCACCGCAAGAACCCCTGACTGGGCAATTCAGCTTGAAGGATATACTTCTTATAGGCTAGACCGATTGGGTAAGCACAGAGACGGATGTGCTATTTACATCAAAGATGGTATGCAATTTGTGATTCTAGTGCTTAATTATCTGTGTTATTATTTATCCACTACCTTTCCATCCTATGGAATGTATCTTGTGATTCTACTGCCTAATTAAGCAATAAGGCATGACAGAGTGTGTTATATCATGGGATATCGTCACGCCTCGGGTGGTTGGGCATGAGGCCCCAGGCCGAGTGCATTCAACCATCCGAGAAGTAACGATATCCCATGATATACCACACCCTGGAGTGACTTATTGCTATTATGAACTGGTTTATCAGTTTTATTAGGAAAAAATAATTAAAAAGAAACTTTTAAAATGTTTTAATGCCCCTTTTAAAGTGTTGGAGGAACATCTTTAAAAAAAAAAAGTTCCTGAAGGGCTTTGGGCAGCAGGTGGCACTGTCGCAAGTGGAGTTCATGTAGCAGTGCAGCTGCAAGTGCCAATATGTTGGCAGGGACAGTGATCGTTGTGGTCTGTGATCTGCTTCCCTCACCCCCCAAACGATGTTGTGATTATTGCAAGCCTGGAGTAAAGGAAAACTGTGCTGCTTCATTTTTAAGGGAGAAGGTGAGATTAATAAAGAAGTTTTTTGTAATTGGGAGGGCCATTGTGATACCGGGTATGTTTTCTCCTCACAAGTGGACGGTAATGAGCTGCATGGTAGTGTTATGGTATTTCTTTGTTGTAGGAAGAGTGGTTTGTGGCTACGGCCCGGCAGTAAGCCCATTGTGTTGCTGTTGCTAATGGTGTTGGACACACTGGTTTTGAAAGTATTGCTCCCAGTGGCTTGCGTTGAGCTGAATTCTGTTGTGTGCGCGCTGGTGGCATTTAGTTTTGTTTGTTTTTTTAAATAGCGGCCGACTGGAAGTCTGACTCGCTACGGGCTGCGGGAGATGAAGAACACTGCACGGTAAGTGAGGAGGATGGTGACTGCAGGTTTTCTGAAGCTGTGATGATGAAGCCCGATATCATCATGGCTTCAAAAACCTCTCAGCCAATCAGCTTCCTCCATTTAACATCCCCAGTTCATAATTACCTTTATAACATGGGTAACCTAAGGCAAGCAAAGTCATTGGCTGGGGCCTGTCAGGTGCCCATGGATTAAATTCCCTATTTAATCCATGGTGTTTGTGGCTGATCTTGTTTTTGAGAGTGGTGTTGGCCTCAGCACAGTGTGGAGGGATCTATAGATTTTGCTCTGCTTGTCTTTTGTAGCAGCCATTGTTTTCTCTTTTTAGTGAGGAGAGCAGCTTCTCGGAATGAAGCAGGAATGCATGTTAACTGTTCATTATTTTGCAGTCTTACTCTGAATGAATGGTACACAGAAGTTTTCCAGACAGAGAAGCTGTACTACAAGATGCAAAGAAAATAAAAATCTTGGAGAGTGCTGCCATCCTGGATCTAGGTTGTGCCAAGAAATCTCCTTCAGTGCTACAAGATGTACAAGGCACAGAAGTTCCTGTACAGATGCAGTCATGTCTGCAGTTAGGTACACTTTCCCAAGCAATGGCAGTGCAGCGGGGATCAGTAAAAAGTATGGGCTCCTGCTGATATCTGTCTCCATTGCTTAGAGACAGTATCTGATCTAAAGAAACAGCACAAGGCACACGGAAAAGGGAAGGTTGTCCCATAACTCAAGTGCGTGACAGCTGCTCACATTACAGTCAGAGACATGTAGATTGGAATCAAAAGACTTAGTGAGTCATTGTCCTTCTTTCATAAAGTCCTGGGTCTTTGTAAAACACAGGAACTAAGTGAACAGAAATGTATAGCTATAGCTAATGTTATCAAGCATCACACTGTGTTACTGCATGCTGTAATAGAACTGAATATATGTATATCTGTGTGAGTGACTGCCCGGCATTCTGTGAAATTGGCAAGCTTTTAAACTAGTCAAGAGGGAAGGCACTGATAAGCAGCACAGAATTCCCAGCCTCCCCCTACAAAACAGGGTACTAAATAAGGGAAAGATCAAGGTACAAAGGTCAGTAGAGAGCAGGACAGGGGTGACTGGAGAAAGCAAAGTCAATGAGGACAGGGATAGTGCTACAAGACGTAAAGCCATCAAAAAATGGAGAGCAATGAGTATTAATGCTCATAGTCTGGGTAACAAGCTTCCTGATTAGTGGCCTTGATGGAGGAGGAACATCTGGGTATCATGGCAGTCACAGAAACATGGTACACACAGAACCATGACTGGGACGTAAACATACCAGGATACACTATCTACAGGAGGGACAGGGAGGGTAAAAGAGGAAGAAGAGTAGCTCTCTACATAAGAGAAGGACTCAAAGCTATAGAACAAAAGGGTAAATGGGGAGGAGAGGAAGCACTGTGGATCAATTTGGAGACAGGCAATGGCACCACAATCTGCACAGGGGTTGTATACGGCATACCTCTCAACTGTACCACATTACAAGGAACGTTCCTCATTTTGCTTCACAAAAGCTCTCTGTTCTACATTATGAGGATTTGTCCCACATTCAGTGATAAAATTTTAAAGCAAAAATCTATAGTAAATGATGCAAAAAATATATTATTAAATTAATAACAGACTTTCTGAACACAAATGCAAACATTTTAACAGTGTTCTGAGCTTCTTAAGTAAAGATTTGATTAAGTGTTCCACATTTTGCTCATTTGTTCCACATTTTGAGAGGCAATGTTCCACATTTGGGGGACAAAAGGTTGAGAGGTATGGTATATGGACACCCATCTCAGGGGGAGGACGTGGACAAGGAAATGATAGGAAGTATCTTTAGAATGGCAGAAAAAGGGGAGATATTGCTGATGGGGGACCTGAATATGTCAGATGTTAATTAGAGTACATTTGCAGCAGCCACTTCTAAGAGTGGGGTCATTCTAGATGCCCTACAGTGGGCATGCCTTAGACAACTAGCATTGGAACCCACTCGAGAGGGAGCAATCTTAGACCTGGTACTCTCAAATGGGGATGGCGAGAGGATCACAGATTTAGAAATGGGTAGCCATCTGGGAACTAGCGACCATTGAACAGTATGGTTCACAATAAACACAGCAGTAGAGTCAAGCCATACAAAGGCAAAGGTACTGGACTTCAGGAGGGATGACTTTGCCAAAATGGGTGAGTGCCTAAGGAATGTACTAGCAAATGGGCAGGAAGGAGGGGTGGAAGAACAATGGGGAATAATCAAAACTGCCATCACAGTGCCAACAAGCCTTCGTGTAAAGCAAATGAACAAAACAAAACAATGTAAGAAACCACTATGGTTCTCAAAGGAGGTGGCAGGAAAGGTTAGGGGAGAAAAAAGAAATCATTCAGGAAGTGCAAGGAATCACAGAAGGAGCAGGACAGAGAATCGTATCAGTTAAAGCAAAAGGAAGCTGGGAAGGCAGTCAGAACAGCAAATACCCAAACCAAGGAAAAGATAGCCAA
Source organism: Neoceratodus forsteri (assembly GCA_016271365.2). Taxonomy (NCBI): domain Eukaryota; kingdom Metazoa; phylum Chordata; order Ceratodontiformes; family Ceratodontidae; genus Neoceratodus; species Neoceratodus forsteri. The sequence continues at coordinate 670,883,880 of CM028133.1, forward strand.
CACAGTTAAGAAGGGGGATAAAACTTTTTATAGGTACATCAGGGAGCAAAGGAAGACCAAGGGAGGGATAGTGAGACTTAATAAAGGGGAGGAGGGGATGGGTAGAGGGTGACTGTGAAAAGGCAGAGATACTAAATAAATATTTTTGCTCAGTAATCACAAACGAAGGGGTGGGGGGGGGGGGTACCTAAACCAAACAATAGAAACACTTTGGATACAGAAGTTGATACCAGCCCATTTACAGAAGAAAGGGTTCTGAAAGGACTCTTAAAACTGAAGGTGGATAAAGCAATGGGGTCTGATGGGATTCATCCCAGAATTCTAAACGAACTAAGGGTAGAACTAGTGACACCACTGTCTACCCTCTTTAACAAATCATGGGAGGATGGGGTGGTACCCGAGGACTGGAGGAGGGCAGATGTGATTCCACTTCACAAAAGTGGGAGCAGGGCAGAAGCAGGAAACTACAGACCTGTTAGTTTAACCTCGGTAATAGGGAAAATGATGGAATCACTTCTAAAGGAAAGAATTGTCGAGTACCTAGAGGCCAGAGGGGCACAGGACCCAAGGCAGCATGGATTCACAGTGGGAAGGTCATGTCAAATGAATCTAATTGATTTCTTTGACTGGGTGACCAAAGTAGCAGATCAGGGAGGGGCTGTGGACATGGCCTACCTAGACTTTAGCAAGGCATTTGACACAGTCCCACACAAAAGATTAATATAGAAGTTAGCCACCTGGGAGTGGGTCCCAAGATGATAGCCTGGGTAAAGAATTGGCTGGAGAACAGGACACAGAGGGTAACAGTAAATGGAGCCCACTCTGAAGAAAGGGGGGTTACTAGTGGGGTACCGCAGGGTTCAGTACCAGGACCGGTACTCTTCAATGTCTTTATAAGCGACATTGCAGAGGGACTGGAAGGAAAGGTATGTCTCTTTGCAGATGACACAAAGGTCTGCAACAGAGTTGATACACAAGGTGGAGCAGAAAGGATGAGAAGGGACTTGGCAAGGTTGGAGGAATGGTCAAATGTATGGCAGCTTAGATTCAATGCTAAGAAGTGCAAGGTAATGCACCTGGGAAACAAAAACCCAGGGGAAGAGTACACAACGGGGGTGAAATACTAACAACAACAAAAATGGAAAGGGACCTGGGGGTAGTCATATCAGATTACCTAAAGTTGGGCAAGCAATGTGAGAGGGCAGTAAGGAGGGCTGGGGGGATACTGGGATGCATAGTGGGAGGCATCACTAGTAGAAAACAAGAAGTTGTTATCCCTCTGTACAGATAGCTGGTGAGACCCCATCTGGAGTACTGCGTGCAGTTCTGGAAACCCAGTCTCCGCAAAGACATAAACAGGATGCAGGCAGTCCAGAAGAAGGCAACTAAAATGGTGCAGGGTCTGCACTGGAAGACATATGAAGAGAGACTTAAGGAGCTTAATATGTATAGCCTCGAGGAAAGGAGGGAGAGGGGGGACATGATAGAAACTTTCAAGTACCTCCAAGGAATCAACAAAGTCCAAGAGGATAGCATCTTTCAAAAAAAAAGTGTGCAAGAACCAAGGGCACAATTTGAAGATGAGGGCAGCTCAGAGGTAATGTAAGGAGTATTTTTTACAGAGAGGTCATGGATGCATGGAACAGCCTTCTGGAGGAGGTTGTGGAGTCAAAAACAGTGGTGGAATTCAAGCATGCATAGGACAGTCATAAGGCAATTCTAGGGGGTGGGAGTAGGAAGAAGTAGGCTGTTGGTTAACTAGGATCTGCAGCTTATCCATTAGGTAGGGAAATGGGTAGACCGGGTAGGCCAAGTGGTCCTTATCTGCCGTCAAATTCGATGTTTCTATGTATGTTTCTATGAATGTCACAATTCGATATGCAGAAGTCATCTCACGAAATGTTTAAAGCAATGAATGTTGGAAAGGAGCTGTCATGCAACAACTAGAAAGAAACAGTAATGTGTGCTCTGCTGCTACAGATACAACAGGCAGCAATGTCAGGGAGCACAGCGAATAGTGGCAGTCACCTGCCTCAGTGCCACAGGCAAGCAAAACCAGTTGCGCACATAACGGCATCAGAAAGTACCCATTCTCATAGACAGTACAGAGCCAAATATCTTCAATGCTGTTCACTTCAAACCCCCCCCCTCCGAAACAGACACTGACATCTGCAGCTGAAAGGAGCTGTCCTGAACCAGTAAAAGCAGCACATAAGCAGGAAAGTGACAGAAAGAGTATCATGCCCATGTCATGCAAAGTACACACGCATGATAAAGACAATAACAGAGTTTCTAGCCACCCAGCTGCCGAATCTGTGCCAAGCAGTGTTCAACTCCCAACAGCAGTAGGCACACAGTACTAGCTGTGCTGCCCAAAATGCACAGTCCTCCACTCAGCCCTCTGCTACCCTAAGGGAAATCATACAGCAGCGGCATATTGCCGACGAGCCCCCCTCCCCCACACACACACACTTCTGCCAAATGAACAGAGGAAGTGTACTCACATAGCAGTGTTTATTTGTTGTCACTTAAAACAACATCCATCACCTCTGCTTACAATAGTGAATTATACTGCCTGTCATATGGTGAATGCAACTCTGACTACTCAATCGTCAGACATGCATCAGACAGCACAGTTGCTTCTGCACATGGTGAGCCACAGAAAATGTCAGTCATGTCAAACAGGCACGCATAACATGCCCACTACTATTAGTGGATAACATAACCCCACAGAAATGTCATTTCCAGAAGCTCTCCCTATCTGAGTTTCATCGTATGTATGATCACTGTAACAGCGGATGTCTTGAGACCCGTAAGTAACCATGGAAAGCACAGCAAGTGTCTATCAATTTAAGTTTAATTTGCACTTAGAGGCTGTCCGAAAAGTACTATGTCAGTGTTGTAGCACCTGATATTACAGTTATCTTCAACGCTGTTGAATGCATGGCTACCTCAACAATATCCCAGAGAAACATCCTTTACAGAAGCAGCAAGTGAATTATAGAACATGTATCATGAATGTCACAGCTGAAGTATTCAGACGTAGGAAATATGCACATCGTTGTAACCGTGGCTTAAACTTACAATATAATCCACAATTGGCAGCTCCCCTAGCCCTACTCAGTGTAAGTGCTGTACGACCCTACTATCATTCATATCTACATCCCTGTGTGATGCACAGTTACTGTGATAACTGAAAATGCAGTTGCAAATCCATAAAAACAAGCAGAATAGGTGTTTTCTCAGGGACTACTTTGTAAGGCGGAAGGATAAAATTCCCTTATAGCATTAAAACAAGAGCACCAGCTGGTTTTGGGGGACTGTACCCTATCCACCAGGTTACCCATGTTATAAGCTCAATAATCCACTCCAGGGTGTGGGGTTATAGGGATTTAATCCATACCTGGGGCACTTTGAGGACACTTGGCCTGCAGCCTCGTGCCTCACAATGCACCCCAGGCATGGATTAAACTCCTATACCCCACACCCTGTCATGGGTAATTGCTTACATAATTACTTTGACATGGAACCTTTGTAAAGGAGAAGTAATGCTCAAAGGTTAATTCTGAGATTCAATAAATAAAAACAATTTAAAGATTTTCCCTCTGATAAAATGTGGTGTGATGGGAAACAGTACTCTATCTGGAAACTAACACAGCTTGTTCTGCTCCTCCTCATTCATCATCAGTCCTATGACCTCACTGTCTGTGACATCACTGCTGACCAAGAAAAGTCAATCTCTTGCTGCAAGACTGATCACTTGTGATGTCACAACAAGTGAGGTCACAATGCTAATAAGGTATGAAGAGGATCATAAGTAGATATATCAGCATCCAGATAAAGTATGAAAACAATATGGCATGACTGGATGTGCTTCATGGTGATATATTTGCGCACCTCGTTGCTAGGCATGAGGTGCAGTCAAGTGCCATTATTTGAAGCTGAGAAGTGCAGTTATATCACCACAATGAAATACCCTTTGGTGTCTTGTTGCAGTTATAAAATTTCTTTTAAATACTTGACTTAAAATGAGTTAAAATAAGAAAAAAACTGAAAAAGATAACACAATAGGACCTTTCATTGAAATGTGCTTCCATTTTAACTTTAAAGATGACAAATAGTCCATATTCTGGTAACTGGGTAAGGGTACTGAAAACAGTAAAAGATAATGGAAACCATGCGTGGCACACATTTTTATTTAAAAAATTACCTTTTTGCATTTTAAACCAATAGAGGTATTTTAATGGAAATGTGCTCATACATGTTGAACCTGACAGGTCTTTTTTTTGGGGGGGGGGTAAATTTCTCCTGAAAACACCCATATACGATTCTAATGTATGTACTTTTATGAACTTCGGAGTTTATTTAAGCAGTTTGGGTCTGCTTTTGTCTATGTAGGTGTCCCCTCTTCCTCTCCTTGTTTATATCATTCCTCTTTTACTCACCCTCTTTCTGTTTTCTCTGTTTTCCCCCCACATTCAACATTTGGAATGTTTACCATGGTATACAGGGATTCAAAATTCTGCATAATTCCACTGGTAGAATGTTTCTCTCCCAATATACTATATACAGTACGTTTATACGTACAGTTACTGTATCTCATGGTTATAAGAGTGCATTCTAAAGTTTTGTGGATGAGAGAAATGTGAAGCAAAACTGAGCAATTCTGACACACAAAGGACTTGAGAAAGAACTCTTAGAACCATAAGAACCACCTAAACTGTACTTATAAACATATTATAAATCATGTTAAACACCTTTGTTTAAAGAGCTACTGACACCTCAAAGAAAACTTTAAAAGGCATAATAATTAGGTACAATTCTGCCTGCATTCCATTTATATTTTATATAGTTATCCTCCACATTATTTGGTACTAAGGAAATATTTATGAATATTTGATCTTTATCCCTTAGAGTTTCTTTAGAGCCCATATGCCTCTATAGCTTACTTCCTACTTCAAGTCATAATCCTCTGCTGTGACATCACAATGTGAGAGAGCAGCAAGAGGAGGGAGGTGCTGGTAGAACTTTACTTCTGTACTACTGGGACTAAAGAACTAAAACTTTATTACTGGGACCTTCAATTAGGGTAAAACATAAGCAAAAAACAAACAAACAAACAAGAGTTAGTGTGCTTGTCTGAGCTGGGTGAAAGGAACTGTTATCTGTGCAGTTAGCTAGGTGAAGAAGAGAGCTGCAAATTAGGGTGTGTGGCTTTGGCAGCAGAAAACCAGGTGTTTGTATTTAAAACTGTCCTAGATAGCTTTTGGCAGAAAGCAGCAAGAGGAAGGAGGTGCTGCTAGAACTTTACTTCTTTACTACTGGGACTAAAGAACTAAAACTTTACTACTGGGACCTTCAATTAGGGTAAAAATAAACAAATAAACAAAAAAACCCAAGAGTTAGTGAGCTTGTCTGAGTTGGGTGAAGGGAACTGTTATCTGTGCAGTTAGCTATGTGAAGAAGGGAGCTGTAAATTAGGATGTGTGGCTTAGGCAGCAGAAAACCAGGTGTTTGCATTTAAAACTGCCCTAGATAGCTTTTGGCAGAGAGAATCAAGAGGAAGGAGGTGCTGCTAGAACTTTACTTCTTTACTACTGGGACTAAAGAACTAAAACTTTACTACTGGGACCTTCAATTAGGGTAAAAATAAACAAACAAACAAAAAAACCCAAGAGTTAGTGAGCTTGTCTGAGTTGGGTGAAGGGAACTGTTATCTGTGCAGTTAGCTATGTGAAGAAGGGAGCTGTAAATTAGGATGTGTGGCTTAGGCAGCAGAAAACCAGGTGTTTGCATTTAAAACTGCCCTAGATAGCTTTTGGCAGAGAGAATCAAGAGGAAGGAGGTGCTGCTAGAACTTTACTTCTCTACTCCTGGGACTATATAGCCCTCCCTCCCCACCTCCCCCACCCTTAGCCAGTTCCACTTTTATAGGCACTGGATTTGACTGACAACAGGAACTTCTTGTTTGAGAGCAGGTAGGGAGTAATCACATAGGCACAAAAGACTCATCAACCTTGAAGGAAAAGAGTAGCTCTCCCTTCCCCCAGCTGCTGGAGGTCTGACTCTGAGCAAGTAAGAAGGAGACTACTGAGGAATACAGGAACTTCCTGTCCTAGGACAGGAAGAGCAGGAGCTGTAAGGACACAAAGGCAGTAGGAAAGCAGGGAGAAAAAACAAACAAAAAATAAATAAATAAAAGGAAGCAGAAAGAGGAAAGAGTAAGCATACAAAACAACAGGTGAGGGGTCACAAATAAGACATGATGGGAGTGGTACAGTGCAGTGGCTGTGGAGCGGCAGTCTTCTAGGATTCATTCTGGAGGATGTGGTGTTGTCCCATCTGCAGGCACCTCTCTGGGCTGAGGGAGGAGGCTGCTTGTCTCCAGGCTGAGTTGGCCAGGATTTGGGGGACCTCCTCTCCCACCCAGGGACCACCGGGGCCACCCCCGCTGCCTCAGAGGTTTCCAAGAAGGAGGAGTGGTTGGACAATGGTGGACTCAGGGAGGGTGAAGGTGGTGGAACAGAGGTGCATCCCTCCAGTTGTACTGATCCACAATTCATATGCTGTTCCGGCAGAGTGTGGTTGCTCTATTGAGGCACCCACAGTGGAGACCAAGGAGGATGCTAGGAACCTCCACAAAGGAGACCTACAGGAGGGTGACACAGGACCACACAGGGGAAGGAAACAACTCCTAGTGGGGGACTCAATTGTTAAGAGAGTAGAACTGGTGGAGGGAGGGGAGAGGGAGGTAAGATGCCTTCCTGGTGCCATGGCTTGGACAGACAGGGAGCAAATCCTCAGGATCACTAGAGCAGCAGCACGGGAGAGGGAGCTGGTCATCATCATCCACCTAGAGACAAATGACCTAGCTGGGAATGGGATCAGAGCAGTGCAGGAGGAGTTTGTGGAGTTGGAGAGGGGTGTTTTTTTTTTTTTTACCTTTGTTTTACCAGGAGAGACACACTAAGCTGAAAGCTTGCTTACAGGTGCAACCTGGGAGCACAAGGAAGTTAAGTGGCTTGCTCAGAGTCACACAGTATGCAAGTGGGGGCTGTGGGATTCAAACCCAGGTCTCCAGGTTTGCAGCTCAGAGCTTTAAACCACTGTGCTATACTGCCTTAGACAAGTAGCATGCATGGTAACCTTCTTGGAGGTGCTGCCTGCCCTTGAACAGGGCTGCTTCAGCTCCCCCATGGTCAGATGGCACCCTGCCAGCCGCCGACTGAGACCAGGATGCCCGCCTGCAGCTCCTTGGAAGCTACCTGCCCTTGAACAGGGATGCTTCAGCTCCCCTACAGTCGGACGGCACCCAGCCAGCTGCCGACTGAGACCAGGATGCCCGCCTGCAGCTCTTTGGAAGCTGTCTGCCCTTGAACAGGGCTGCTTCAGCTACCCCATGATTGGACAGCACCCAGCCAACCGAGACCAGGACGCCTGCCTGCAGCTCCTTGAAAGCTGCCTGCCCTTGAGCAGGGCTGCTTCAGCTCTTCCACGGTCGGACGGCACCCAGCCAGCCGCCGACCGAGACCAGGATGCCCACCTGCAGCTCCTTGGAAGGTACGGCGACAGCACAGCCAATCGGAACATGGGCGCTCCTAGCAAACCCGCTCCAATTGGCCAGGACTTTTTCCCCTGCTTTTGCTGCCTGGTGCTTTTTACAAATAGATTTAGCTGCAACTAAGCAAAATTCAAGTGTCTCATAGAAGCATTTCAACTCTATTAGCTGGATTGTAATTTCTACTACTGTTTTAAAGTGCTTACAGCTCTTCTGTTGCTTCCTTGCTCCTGCACCCCCAACCCCCATCCAAGCACTCTGCCTTGGCGCCAAAAAGTCTCGCTCTCCTTTGTCTTGCTAAATTGCTCCATCTAAACCTGTTCTGCCTCTATCCTATTTAACCCCTGCTATTCTTCTTCTCTCCAGCTGCCTGCCCTTGAAAAGGGCTGCTTCAGCTCCCCCATGGTCGGACGGCACCCAGCCAGCCACTGACTGAGACCAGGATGCCCACCCGCAACTCCTTGGAAGGTACGGTGACAGTGCAGCCAATTGAAACATGGGTGCTTCCAGCAAATCCGCTCCGATTGGCCAGGACTTTTTCTCCTGCTTTTGCCACCTGGCACTTTTTACAAATAGATTTAGCTGCAACTAAGCAAAATTCAAGTGTCTCATAGAAGGATTTTCAGCCCTCCCACCCAGCCCCTCAACTGATTAAATACACCTATTGCCTGCCCACATTCCCTCTCACTCCATCATTGGTTAGTAAGCCTAGCAGCACTCGCTCCCTCATTGGCTAATAAGCCTAGCAGCACTGCTCGCTCCCTCATTGGCTACCTAAAACCCTCATTCCTTCTGCTCCCCCATTGGTTCCTAGTCCTTACAGGTCCCTATCATTTCCCTGCCCCCACATCCCAGCTCTCCACCTTCTCCACTAAGTAATTACAGCACCTGCCTTCCCCACTAAGTAACCACAGCAGTAGGGTCCTCCTAGCACCTGATCCGAGCCATGATCCTTCTACTAGGCCACCTGACCCTGCTCATCCCTATTCTCTTCTCCCTCCCTCTCCAACATGCCACCCACCTCTCCCATGCCCCCCTCCCAATCCTGCCAAACCTCGTTGAGCTCTCCCACCTCTCCAGCCCAGCGTCCGCCTCCCCTTTCACCCAAGCATGGACACACTCTGCCACATGTCCCAGCCCATTTGTTTTCAACCCATCACTCCCCTTGGTCATTTTTCAACTTATTCCCCTATGCCCAGCTCATACATGCCATCAATCTAAGAGATGACTGCTCGCAGTCAGTCATATACAGCTATTCGCTCACTACGTAACTCTCGCTCTCCTGCTCCTTGCAGCAGGTGACATCCACCCTAACCCCGGCCCCAATACTACCCCCCGTGCCCCTCTCCAACATCAGCCTCTTCTTCACCTCACTTTGGGAACCTTCTCCCACATGGCCTGCGCCTCCTGCAACTAAATATAAGAAGCCTTGTCCACAAGCTTGACTCCCTTCAGGTTCTTGCCATCCACTACACTCCAGATATCCTCACCCTGTCCGAAACCTGGCTCAACAAAAACATCAACAGCTCCTCTGTTGCTATCCCAGGCTACACTATGGCCCACCAGGACAGAGCCTCTAAAGGCAGCAGAATAGCCATCTACGTAAACTCGGACTTGCACTATTCAGTGGTCCTGACCAAGTCCGAACCAAAAGTCCTTGAAGTAATACTAATTCAGCTTGTCCTTCCCTTCTCACTACCAATTTACATTGCTGGTATATAGTGCCGACCTTGCACACCAGCTTCTGCTGCCACTGACCTACTCAAGAAAATCTCCTGCCTAACCACGACAGGGGAACTCTACATTATGGGTGATCTTAACCACAATTGGCTAGCTCCTGCCCTCAACAAAATCAGGACTGAAATTTCTGCCCTAAACCTCTCACAAATCATTACTGAGCCCAACCGGCTTAACCTAAAATCCGGTTATCACTAACTCATCGACTGGGTCCTTACTACACACCCCCACTAGGTCAAACAAGCCGGTATTTTTCCAGACTCCCTCAGTGACCACCATGTAACCTTCTTAGTGCGTAAAATCCACTGCCCAAAATCCCCCATTAAATTTGTAGTCCAACGCTCCTATAAATCCCTCAATCTAGCCCCTGTATTAGATAACCTTGTGCTAGCAAACTGGGCCCCTGCCCCTCCTACAATCTCCATTGATGATGTCTTCCTACACTTTAAAAACACATTCCTCAGCATCTGGAACACACATGTCCCACTGCATCTTACAAGAGTACGGGGAAACCACCTACCTTGGATCACCCAAGAACTAATTGCATGTCAAATCGCATGGGACAAAGCCTGAAAAACGCATAAATCCTCGCGCCTCCCACAACACCTCTCCACATACCGCATACTCCGTAACAAGTGCACCAGAACCACTCGTCTTGCAAAAGCAGAGTACTTCAGCAGCTCCCTCCAATCAAACCTAAATAAACCCTCAAAATTCTGGAAGGTCATTCACTCCCTTTTCACCCCACCGGCTGCCAATCCCACTCCAATGCTAAATGTTAATAACTCTCTCCTATCAGAGCCCACAGCAGTCGCCATTGAGTTCAATGTGTACTTCTCCACTTGTTCTGCCACCCTCCTCTCTTCCCTGCCCAACACTACACCTCTTGCACCGCCTACAGACATAAAGACCCAGACTAGGCCTAGCTCCTTTTCCTTCAAAGACATCTCTGCAACTGAGGCCCTAGATGCATTACTTTCTCTCAGTCCTTAAAAAGGCAAATCCCTGGATGGATTAGACCCTAAACGTCTTTACCTTTCCGCCCCCGCTATAGCAACTCCGCTTGCCAAACTCCTAAACCAATCCTTTGCTGCCGCTGACGTCCCCCATGCATGGATGCACGCCATTGTCATCCCTGTGCCAAAAGGAGGTGCCCCTACCTCCCCCTCTAACTACCACCCTATCTCCCTCCTCCCAGCTCTAGCAAAACTACAAGAACAACTTGTGCTCACCCAACTTACCTCCTTCCTCACTGACTCCAAATTCTTCACACCATTCCAGTCTGGCTTCAGGAAGGGACACTCCACCACCTCCTCCCTGATAAGGCTTACAGACACTATCCTGACAGGCATGGACAGTGGACTGATCACCTCAGCCATTTTTGTCGACCTTGCAAAAGCCTTCGACACCGTCTCCCACCCCATATTGCTCTCGAGTCTCACTGAATCAGGCCTGTCTGTTGCAGCCACAAACTGGTTCGGATCATACATCTCTGAAAGAACTCACTCTGTTAGAGTCTCAAATGTGAACTCCACCCCCTTCCCTTAACTACCGGTGTCCCCCAGGGGTTGGTTCTTGGTCCCGTTCTGTTCTCTATAGTCCTAAATGACCTGCCACTCATCTGCTCTACTTCCTCAATTGACATGTATGCAGATGATACTGTACTCTACTACTCGGGCTGCACTCCTGATGTAGTACAATCAACCCTCCAAGCTGACTTCAACAAGGTACAGCAATGGTTTAGCTCACACCAGCTCTCCCTAAAGTAAAAAAAAAAACTGTCACTATGACCTTCAGCACACAACGCCTGGCCAGACTCCCATCCTTTCCCTACTTCGCTACCCTGGATGGTTAAAAATTGAAGATGTCTCCTTGTTCCATTACTTGGGGGTCTGGCTCGACAGCCATCTCTCCTTCTCTGACCACATCGATGCTATCTCAAAAAAAATTATGCCCCATGCTCAGTCCACTATATAGGAACCACAGCAGTCTCCATCCCCGAGTCCATCGTGAGCTGGTCCTGAAGATGATACTGCCCTCCATCGACTACTGTGACACTGTATACAGTGCAGCCCCTAAGTCCACCCTGTCTAAACTGGACACACTTTATAATGCTTTCTGTCACTTTGCTCTCTGCATCTCCCCTCACCCACCACTGCGACCTCTACCGAGTCTTGGCACTACCGTCCCTCGAAAACTGCCGCATCTCTCACTGTGCTAAATTTGTCTCCAACCTATGGCTCGGGTCCATCCCCTCCTACCTTGCCACTGTGCTCACAGATGCCCCACCCTCCTCCTATCATCTTAGATCCAGTGACTCCCACCTACTTTCAGTCCGTAGGCAGAAGACCTCTGCCGGTCAAGCTGCCTTCTCACACCGGCTACCCAAGCTCTGGAATGCCCTCCCACCACAAATTTGTCACTCCTCCTCTTCCTACTCTCTGTCTACCACCCCAGCAAACTTTCTTACTACAAATTGCTCCTGTGCCTGAACCTGCCATGCCCCACTATCTCCTCCCCAATGCTGGACCAGCGGCTTTAGCCTTGCTACAGAAACTGGCATATAACCCCAACCTTGCACTTATGTCCTGGGCCTATTTTGCCCTATGTACCGTGTATAACTGTATAACTGTGATATACGTCCTCTGGTTACAGCTGTTACTACTGTGCTAATTTACCTTGTCTGCTGCTTCTTGTCACAAAAATTGTGATTTGATACTATAATATCCTAAGCATTCAATGTGTGCTGCTTGTATATTCATGCAACCATGTATCCTTATGCTGCTTTTCATTTGCTTCTGTTACCTGTTCACTTGATAACCTGTGTGTTATCATATCCATGTGTACCCCCCCAGGTTACACCGGTAGATGAGCACATTGTTGCTCAGTGTGCTTTTCCTGGTGAAACAATTGCAATAAATAAAATAAATAAATACGGCATGGGTGAGGCTAGGGTGCTCTGTTCCATGGGATTCAATGAATGGTTGAAAAGCTGATGCAGAGCTCAGGGTTTTGGCTTCACTGGGGACTAGAGGTCCACCTGGAGGGAAACATGCCTATACTGGTGTGATGGTATGCATCTGTCTGGGAGGGGAGCCAGGATGCTAGGTGATAGGTTTAAATGCATCATTGGTAAGCATTTAAACTAGTCAAGGGGGAGGCACTGAAAAGGAGCAGGGAAATCCCAGCCTCCCCCCACAAAGCAGGGTAGTTAGTGAGGCAAACACCTAGTTAGAGAAGTCCATAGAGAGAAGGACAGGGGTAAATGGAGAAAAAGGCAAAGGCAGTAAGGACAGGTATGGGGCTAAAAGGGGTAAAGCCATCAAGAAATGGAGGGCAATGAGTACGAATGCCCATAGTCTGGGTAACAAGCTCCCTGAACTAGTGTATTGATGGAAGAGGGATGCCTGGATATCGTGGCAGTCACAGAAACATGGTACACAGAGAACTATGACTGGGATGTCAACATACCAGGATATACAATCTACAGGAGGTACAGTGAGGGTAAAAGAGGTGGAGGAGTAGCTCTCTATGTAAGGGAAGGGATCAAGGCAACAGAACTAAAGGATAAACAGGGAGGAGAGGAGGCACTGTGGATCACCCTGGAGACAGGAAATAGCACCACAATCTGCACGGGGGTTGTATACAGACCTCTGTCTCAGAGGGAGGAACTGGACAAGGAAATGATAGAAGACATCCTTAGGATGGCAGAAAAAGGGGAGATACTGTTGATGGGGGACCTGAATATGCCAGATGTTAACTGGAGCACCTTTGCTGCAGTCACATCCAAGAGCAGGGTCATTGTCGATGCCCTACAGGGGGCATGTCTCAGATGGCTAGTGCTGAAACCCACTTAGGAGGGAACAATCTTAGACCTGGTACTCTCAAATGGGGACTGAGAGAAGATCTCAGATTTAGAAGTGGGTAGCCATCTGGAAACAAGTGACCACTAAACAGTGTGGTTCACGATAAACACAGCCATAGAGTCAAGCCATACAAAAGAAAGGGTACTGGACTTTAGGAGGGCTGACTTTGTCAAAATGAGAAAGTGCCTCAGAAAAGCACTAGCAAATGGGCAAGGAGGAGGGGAGGAGGAATAACAGGGAAAATCAAAACTGCCATCACAGGGCTGGCCTGGTGGTGCTGAGGGCTGAGGCACTAGACGCCTTGCCTCATGCTACACTGGTGACCCATGTTCGGGAATGAGCACAGGCTGCCAGGGGGTGGCAGGGGAGGTGAAGGATGGAGCATCTGAGGGACTGCTCTCCTTCTCCGGGGTTGGGGGCCATCAGCAGTCAGCCCTCGATTGACCCCTAGTGGCTGCTGGGGGCCAGCACACTGACGCTGCAGAAAGGGGAGAAGATGGGACAGACGCTTGGGGAGAGCACATGTGGAAGCATGTGCACTCTCTCCACAGGTGTCATTGCATGCCCCACCTTCACACAAGGGAGAAAACAGAAAACGTCCTGGCAGTGTGAAGCTGTCCCTGCAGCACCGCCCCTGAAATTGCACCAGTCTGGCTAGATCCATTGTGGGCGGGTTGAGATGCTCCTCACCCCCCTGCCATGAAGGGTAAGTCATGGAAGCTCAAGGGAGGGGGTCTGATCCTCGGGGCAGTGCAGGGGTGACAGCTGAGGGCACTCGGTGCCTCCAGGACACAGAGAAAGAAATACCATTAAAAAAATGAAAAAAAAAAAAAAGAAAAATAAAAACTGCCATCACAGAGGCAACAAGCCTTTGTGTGAAGCAAATCAAAAGAAAGAAAAAAAACTATGGTTCTCAAAAGAGGTGGCAGGGAAGGTAAGGGAGAAAACGATTGCATTCAGGAAGTATAAGGAAACGCAGAAGGAGCAGGACAGAGAACTGTACCAGTTAAGGCAGAAGGAAGCAGGGAAGGCAGTCAGAATAGCAAAGGCCCAAACCAAGGAAAAGATAGCCAACTCAGTTAAGAAGAGGGATAAAACCTTTATAGATACATTAGGGGCAGAGAAAGACAAAGGAGGGATAGTGAGACTTAATAAAGGGAGGGTGGGTGGGCAGAGTGTGACAGTGAAAAGCAGGGATACTAAATGAATACTTCTGCTCAGTATTCACAAAGAGAGAGTGAGGTACCTAAACCAAACAATAGAAGCACTCTGGATTGGGGGTTGATACTAGTCCATTCACAGAAGAAAGGGTCCTGCAAGAACTCCAAAAACTGAAGGTGGACAAAGCAATGGGGCCTGATGGGATTCACTCCAGAATTCTAAAAGAACTAAGGGGAGAACTAGTGACACCACTGACTACCCTTTTTAACAAATCATGGGAGGATGGTGTGGTACCTGAGGACTGGAGGAGGGTGAATGTGATTCCCCTTCACAAAAGTGGGAGCAAAGCAGAGACAGGAAACTACAGACCTGTTAATTTGACCTCAGTGGTAGGGAAAATGATGGAATTGCTTCTGAAAGAAAGAAAGAATTGTTGAGTACCTAGGGGCCAGAGGGGCACAGGACCCAAGGCAGCGTGGATTCACAGTGGGAAGGTCATGTCAGATGAATCTAATAGATTTCTTTGACTGGGTGACCAAAGTAGTAGACCAGGGAGGGGCTGTGGACATGGCCTGCCTAGACTTTAGCAAGGCATTTGACACAGTCCCACACAAAACATCAACAAGTTAGCCAGCCTAGAAGTGGGTCCCAGGGTGGCAGCCTGGGTAAAAAATTGACTGGACAACAGGACACAGACGGTAATAGTAAACGGAGTCCACTCTAAAGAAGGGGGGTTACTAGTGGGGTACCACAGGGTTCAGTACTGTGTCTGGTCCCTTTTAATGTCTTTATAAGTGACATTGCAGAGGGACTGGACATGGAGGGACAGGCAAGGATGGAAGGGACTTGGCAAGGTTGGAGTTATTGTCAAAAGTATGGCAGCTTAGATTCAATGCAAAGAAGTGCAAAGTAATGCATCTGGGAAACAAAAACCCAGGGGAAGAGTACACAATGGGGGGGTACTAACAACAACAAAAATGGAAAGGGACCTGGGGGTAGTCATATCAGATGACCTAAAGGTAAGCAAGCAATGTGAGAAGGCAGTAAGGAGGGCTGGGAGGATACTGGGATGCATAGGAAGAGGCATCACCGGTAGAAAACAAGAAGTTGTTATCCCTCTGTACAGACGGTTGGTGAGACCCAATCTGGAGTACTGTGTGCAGTTCTGGAGACCCCATCTCTGCAAGGACATAGACAGGATGGAGGTAGTCCAGAGGAGGAAAACTAAAATGGTGCAGGGTTTGCACCAGAAGCCATACGAAAAGAGACTAAAGGAGCTTAATATGTATACCCTCAAGGAAAGGAGGGAGTGAGGGGGGACATGATAGAAACTTTCAAGTACCTAAAGGGAATCAACAAAGTCCAAGAGAGTAGCATCATTCAGAAAAAGAGATGTGAAAGAACAAGGGGGCACAATCTGAAGATAGAGGGGGGAGATGGGTCAGCGGCAATGTGAGGAATTATTTTTTCATGAAGAGGGTGGTGGACGCATGGAACGGCCTTCCTGGGGAGGTCATGGGGTCAAAAACAGTGTGGGAATTCTAGAATGCATGAGACAGACATAAGGCAATTCTGGTGGTGGGTAGGAAGAAGTAGGCTGTTGGTTAACTAGGATCTGCATCTTATCAAATAAGTAAGGAACTGGGCAGACTGGGTGGGCCAAGTGGTCCTTATCTGCTATCAAAGTCTATGTTTCTGTGTTGTTGTAACTTTGTTGGGAGTAACTGTGATGTCATAAGCAGTGGTCTGTGACTTCAGGTAGGGAGATAGCAGCAGGAATAGAAAAACTCTTCGGGAGGAAAGATCCTGTTTTCATACAGATGATCTCAGTAATAAATAATAAGGAGGAGGAATACAGCACTAATGGGGAATACAAGTTGGACTGTGTCTAATATTTGGTTTTGTTAAAGTTCTCCTGAATGTGTCACCAGCACTTTAAAAACATTAAACATTAAATTTTTATTTAAAATCACAATGTTTTTTTTGGAAGAATATTAGAGAATCCTCTTTATTGGAAATGAACTGTGCCAATTGAACATAGAACTTCAGAATTTTAGAACTATGTACATGTGACACCATCTTATGGTTCTAACTTGGAGTACTTGGAATGTTTAGAAAAAAAAGACAATCCTCATTGGCTAAGAATTATTCCATTATTTATAATGCACACACAGCAAAAGCATCACGTGGAGCCAGATCTTCAATTTTATCTCTAGCTTGTTAAGCAGTGAAGATTTCCATGGTAAGCAGGTAAAGATAGGAGGAAGATTTTTCACTGTCAGCAAAGGAACACAAGTAATGAAAACTTTGAACAATACTTTATTTTTCTAATTTGTTTATATGTGTGTAAGGAGAGTGTTGTCACTTGGAAAGAACACTAAATTAATTTGTTTTGTTATTTTAGGTAGTCTCATTTTTAGAGCCCTGTTAAAGGTTTTAGTGAATAAAGGTGGCAGCCATCTTAATAGAAAAGTGGGGGTGGGGGGAGTAGTTGGAAATCATGTAGGTCCTGTGGTGACAGTATAACAGGAACAACCTGGGCAGACTAGGTGGGCCAAGCTGTCCTTATTTGCTGACAAATTCTATGTTTCAATGTAGATATGTTTGTGATTGAAGGTCAGTTCTGGGTTTTGGGGGATTGAATTTCTCATTTTGTGATGTGGGTATTAATAAATCTAATCAGTTTTAGGACCAGGATGACTGTGCGTTATGTAAGTAATAAACCATGACAGGCTGTGCATTATACGATTTTAATGCATGCCCCAGGGATGTAGTAAGGCATGAGGCCAAATACCAAATGTCCTTATACCCTGGGGAAGTGCATTAAAATCCTATGATGCACACCCTGTCATGGCTTATTTCATGGTTTATTACTTACATAACACACAGTCATCCTGATTCTAAAACTGATTAGATTTATTAGTACCCACATCACAAAATGAGAAAATCAATCCCCTGAAACCCAGAATTGACCTTGATTTGACACCTGACCATGCATTTATAGAGATTTAATTCACGGTCAGGTGACACCTCTCTGCCATTGACATTTCTAGATTTTTTCGCCATTTTATAAGCTGTAATAATGCACAGTCACCTGGTTTTACTCAACTGCATTTCTTTGGTTTTCAGACCCATTTTATAATGCTCATCACACCTACCTAACACTACCAGGTTGAAAATCTTGTAATGAGCAAATGGGAAAAGAAAAGCACTTATGAAATAAAAAGTAACAACTGACTGCTTCCAAAGATTGTTAACATTTTCTGCTTGCTGTTTTTAGTGCTACTAGTTCTTTAGTCACCATTACAAAAATAAGAGCATATATTGTATGCATTTGCATTATACAATGGGGGTTAAGAATGTGACCAAAACTAACATTTTATTGGCTGAAACAGGGGTTCAGTTAATGTATTTTTAGTGGAAGTCTAAAACTTTCATGAGTTGAAATCTTGAAGTCATTCCAATTTTTTGGAAGTCAGATTACTTTCTGAAACCAACATGTTGAAAGTCAGTATTTTAAGAAGGACCAATATTAGTGGTAGAATACCTTATTTTTTTCAGAAAAATCCATCATTTCTTGACTTCCATGACTGTAGTTTGGAAGTCATCTAATTTTTTTGTTTTCCATCTGGAAGTCATTGACTTCCTTTTCCTTATTCTGGAAGTTTTTGCCTTATTTCTGGAAGATGAATACTCCAAAAATGGAGTTAACGGAATCCCTGGGGCTGAAACAATCACCTAACAGTTGATTCATTTCCTAGAAACCACATAGTGTGTAACTAACATACCCTGATCTACCTAGCATCTACATAGCAACAGCCTAACTAAATAAAAATAAACTCTTTTCCATTAAAAAACAGCCTTTTCCCACTTTTTAAATACAATAATCCAAAACAAGGCATTGATTTCTTCAAAATAAATGCACTTTCTAGGTTCATTCAAATCACTTGGTATATATTACTAACCTCACCTCTTCTACCTAGCTACAGTCTTACTACAGGGAAATAAAACCGTTTTCCATTAAAAAAAAGTTTTTAAATTTTTAAGAACAGTGGCTCCTATGCACAAAGGGGCTTTGTGCCTATGCTCCACTGATCCACAGTGCATCGGCACTCCTAAGTTGCAGAGCCACGCATTGGCATACATAGAAGGGAAAAGCATCCCCTCCACACTCAGTCCTCCAGTCGACCATGCAGCTATGCACATGGCCAGTCCAGGGTCATGTCTGGGGGCATGTCCACACTCTGTGCCATTCACAATGGAGCAGAGTGCCGGGCAAGGGTGTGCCTCTCATGGAAGTGACCCACTGGCCATGGTAGGAAATTAAATGCCAATGTTTTGCCACTTTCACCCTGCAGTTAACAGGGGAGGGCTGGGGCATAGCTTGTTGGGCACTCACCTGTTCCTCGTCAGATTATGGGACCCCTCTGTTCCACAATCCTCTGCTCTGCACAGAACAGGAGATCTGCCCAGGGACCAGGTTAGTTGATTTGATGCCTGCTTGTATCCTCTGATCTGCCTCTGTGCACCAGCATGCCAGGTTGGTGGGGCCATAGACAGGCACCATGTGCTGGCCAACATTTGTGCATGCTGTCCACCATGTGCATAGAGCCACACAGCCAGGTTACATGCCTCTCACACATACCCAATTCCGCTTGGTGAATAGGCATTAATATCCACAGTGCTGTTGGCCTTGTGCCTTACAGTTCACGTGGGGCAAGCATTCATTCACTAGAAATGCAAGCCCTGTCATAGACCATTCCTTACTTGTATACAACCTTGAAAAAGTACCTGCCTAAGGGACAAAATGTGTCAGGGGTGCTTTGTAGGAGCCTATGTGGGGTTGCACCTATACCTACTACTGCACTTCAGATGTATGTAATTAAAAATCTTTTTCTGTATTTCCTGTTTTGGTGGATTGTATTATTTTAGGTGTAGTGTGTGTTAAGCTTGTTCTTTGTATGTATAACCATTATATTATCCTCAACACCACAGGAGTCTGTGAGCAGCTCTACCCTGCCTCTGCAACTGAAAAAGCTTCTCTCTCTCTCTCTCTCTCTCTCTTTCTCTTTCTGTCTCTCTGTGTCTCTCTCTCTCTCTCTCTCTCTCGTTGACATCTCTGTTTTTTTTTGTCTCCAGCCCCCACCCCACCATCCCTCACAACCTTTGCAGGTTGCAGTAGCTATCAAAAAGTAGTCCTGTACTAACAGGAATATTGAAATTTGAAAGAAACGTTGATGTGTGAGCTACTAGTTTACCAAATCATTAGTATGTAAGACAGAGTCAGATGATACTGGTGTATGTTCCAGCAGAGAACATCACATTTTTTTAGATTAGTGTATATTGTTGATTTCCGAACAGGGGCTTGTTATATTTAATATTCTTGTTTGCTTGAGCACATCTTTATGGCTGTTTGGCATAGCCAGCAGACTGCGAGTGGGCGCTCCAGAGTAGGTCTGCAGGGAAGCAATAGAAAATGTATGTAATGAATAATGGATTACTTTTGTATGTGCATTCACCCAGTGCTCCAGTTCTGGCCAAATTCTCACCAATTGTTTTGTACACACATGGGCAGCAGAGTCTGTATGCTGTGGTATAATTCGATCCTGGGGATGAAGGGTAGGAACACAGTTATCTTGACCTGTAACCAGGAAAGTGAAAGTACAGTTTTCTGCACAAAATACACTAGAAGAGTACGTTATCACCTAAAACTACTAAATCTGTATGGGTATAGAATGACCTTAAACTCTATTCTAATTATTGCAAGCAGTGGGTGGTACCATATAACTGTTTTCATACATATTTAGTAGTGTAGTTATAGGCTTATTTATTTGTAAACTGCTGTTATTATTTTCCCTGTTAATTATTTTACATGGAGGTTTCTCCTAAGCAGAATTTTAGGCTTCAAGTGAAGCTTAAAAAGCCTACTATTGTCATGCCTGTTATTTTGTGGATTTTTGGAAGATTAAGGTTATGCTTTGTGGGCATGGGTTAGCTGTGGTGAGACCTGAGCAATGACATGGCAAGCAGAATGTAGTACCAACTGAGACATTTCCTTTTAAATTTACCCCTCCTCCCCCACACAAACGTAATTTGCATACCCATGATACTTTGTGCTGGGTTTCAGGCCTCAGAATGAATGCATCTGACTTGGAGAGATTTACACAAAAACTTAAATTGGAAATTATTTGTCTTCTTGTATTGTTAATGCATTTACATACCACTCTTGTTTCAAACTGCCTCTGTATTACACTGTCATTCATGAGTGTTCCCTCTGACTGGGTGTTATACAAGTACATTGGTCTGTTGGGGATTGGCCATTTTGTTGAAGGAGCTATGGCATTGTGTTCACCACTGCCTTGGCACTCTGAAGCCTGGCATTGATTAACAGGCTTTTGATTCTTTGCCGGGCTGTTGTAGAACAAATAAGTTGTCACTACTTCTGGTCATCTGGAGTGAAGGAAAAGAAAGAATTTTCATTTACGTAGTGCTTCTGTACACTATATCGTAAAGTGATTTACATGCCATTTATTTACATACGACAGCCAAGACAAAATGCCACATCTCATTTTAAGTGGGATCCAGTGAATGGTTGGTAAAGCTTTTATTTTGATTGTTCCTATTCTTATTATTTGTTACACATAGGCTCTCCCCCAAATACACACACACAGTTCTTTTTTATTTTGACACTGTTGATCCTATTCTTTTTGTTATGTGTTTCACATGGAGGTCCCAACCCCAAGCAGACTGCTCTTTATAAGGCTGCTTGGCATAACCACTGTGGGTCACAATGAGTATGAGTCTGTCAGGAAGGGAATTGAAAATGTACCCTTCCCTTATGAACTGGTGGCTTCTCTGTGCTAAAAAGCCCATATAGACTCTGTAGAAGATGTAGAGATATGCATAAAGTGTAGTGAAAATGAATACTGAACTAAAGAGTACATCATCTGAAAGAGTTTTTTTCTCATTTGACAATGCTCTGAAGGAGTTAAAAGGGTTTAAATGGACATGTATAGGGTGAAAAGGGAAACAGAGGACAAATTGGAAAACCCTTTTCATGGCTGCATAACAGAGCTATTCATGATGTCTTGCTATTACACAGAGAGAGAAGGGAGCTCTGGAAGCATGTCACCAGATTCCGAACAAAGCACAACATTTTGGAGTCGAAGCACAATCACTCCTACTTGAAGCACTCTGCTGTCTTCATTCAATAATGCAGGGATCACATCACAAATTATCTTTCCTCTCTGCCCCCCCAACCTTTACCCTCCTTATACCTTCCCCCTACTACCATGTCCCAGTACCCCCACCCCACCCCTTACAACCACTACAGAATGTTTACTTGCTCATGCAAATGTGAACTGATGCAGATTTGAGTCCCCCTACAGCTTTTTTTGGGCTGCTACCCAGAGATTATTTCTGGACATGCCCAGGACCCTGTGCATGCAGTACTGGAAAAGCAGGACAACATCCCCCCATGTAGGTTTTTAGTTTGGTGGGGGGAGTGCTTAAGCATACGGTAGTGGTTCTGAGGTGCTCATTGCCAGTTTGCAGAAAAAACGGAACACTGAAGGTGACTTGAGCCCCGCAGATCACGCCTAGTCAGTCAGCATCTTCTTCCGACCTATTGCCATCATCACACCACCTCCTCTCCTGCTCATGGCCCCACTCTCTGCAGGCTTAGGACAGCAGCTGTCTGAGTGAACAAACAATTCCTGCACTCCATGGCTGGTCCTGGGTTAGATGCAGAACCTCTCCTGGGCTGTGTGACACACTATGACTCTGCATGGAGTTGTGTAACTGCTGGAGCAAACAACCTCTCACAGTCAGTAGTCTGGGCTGACCTGTCCCACTGCTGCCTCCGCTGCTCAGTCACACTCCATTCTGACACTCTCCTACCAAACTCTCAGCTCACATATGGTGCTGCACGCACTGTGATTGACAGCCTTTTGTAACTATAGACCCACCCTTGGCTGCACATGCTCACTGATGGACTGACCCTGGTAACTATGGACCTGCCCCGTGCTGCATGCTCAGTGATAGACAGCCTCCCATAACTGTAGACCCACCCCCAGCCATGCACACTCACTGATGGACACTTCACGGTAACTATGGACCCATCCTGCACTGCACACTTAGTGATAGATGGCCTCTCGTAACTATGGATCCGCCCCCCCCATATGAATACCCTCTCATAACCATGAGCTTGAGGGAAAGCATTCTGGTTTGGTGCTCGTAACAATGGACCTGGCCCCAGAAAACAGACTCTCTAACTATGAATCCACCACCCGTGTGTTACACATCCTCTCACAACTATGGACCCGCCCTCAGCGCGATCATCCTCTTATAACTATCAACCATTCTATTTGGCTCAGTGCTATGGACCTGCCCATCTTCCCCCAACACCTAGCTCATCTTAATTTGCAGCAATTCCTTATCTACTATACTGAAAAAGCTGGGCAATTAGTTGGGCTCAATTTGTTTGTGAATGCCATTAAGATCCCTTCCAGTGCTCTTAAAGCATTATAGCCACTGTGTTGGCTCTGACCAGAACTTGATGTTTATGACTGTAACTACTTCTGTAGTTACAGCAGCATTAAGTAAAAGGACTAGCTGGAAAAGCTTAATGGTAAACAGAATAGTGATATCAGCAACATCTTGCATGTGAGGGTAAAGGCTATAGAGCATTCTATGGGGCATGTGTATGCTAATACAATAATCTTTTATATGGATGTTATCCATGTGAAGTGTTTTTAGATTATCTATTTATGGCAACTGTAAAAACCTGGGAGTGTTACTTTCTGTGAAGTTAGTGGTCAGAGTCAGTCTGAGACAACAAAGTTGAAGATGAATTGCAAAGATGCCTGTCAATACCCACTCAAAGGTAAGAACACGCAATGTCTGTACATGGGTTTCCTATAGTATGTACTGTAAGTTGTATAAACCTAGCAGAATAGTAGTAAGCATGTGAACGTAACTGTTACACATATTTTGTCCCTGACAATATAAGCATACACATTGTATAATATATATATTTCTATATAACAAACTAATCACACACAAAAAAAAAAAATAAACAGGATAAACAAGACGGTAGACAGACATGTGGGGAGTAGTGCAATGTAATGGCTGTGGGGCAGCAGTCTTCCAGGAGTCTTTCTGGAGGCTGAGATGCTGCCCTGTTTGCAGACAACTCTCTGCCCTGAGGGAGGAAGTTGCCCATCTTCAGGCCACACTGGACAGTAGTAAGGGAACCTCCCCCATCCAGGGAGCACCAGAGCTACCAGTACCTCAGAGGTTGCGAAGAAAGCACAGCAGTTGGACCACAGTGGGCTCAGGGAGGGTGAGGGTGGTGGAACAGAGGCACACCCAGTCAGTTGTTCCACTCAACAATCCATACACCATTCTGGAGGAGCATATTTCCCCTATGGATGCACCTGCAGAGGAGACTAAGGAGGTTGCGGACAACTGTCACAAGGGAGGCCCACAGGAAGGAGGCAGAGGACACCACAGGGAAAGGAAGCAGCTCCTGGTGGAGGACTCAATTATTAGGGGGATAGAACTGGGGGGAGCAAGGAAAACTGAAGTAAGGTGCCTGCCTGGTGTCATGGCTTGGAGGGACAGGAAGCGCATCCTCAGGATCACGAGAACAGCTGCACGGCAGTCTGAGCTGGATGTCATTGTCCACCTAGAGACAAATGACTTGGCACATCATGAGATTAGAGCAGTGCAGGAGGACTTTGTAGAGTTGGGGAGGGGCCTAAGACAAGTAGCACACACAGTATCCTTCTCAGAGGTGCTGCCTGTCTATGGCATGGGTGAGGCGAGGGTACTTTGCACCATGCATTTAATGAATGGTTGAAAAAATGGTGTGGAGCACAGGGGTTTGGCTTCATTGGGGACTGGGGTTCCACCTGGAGGGACACCAGCCTATACTGGCAGGATGGTCTGCATCTGTCCAGGAAGGGAACAAGTCTTTTGGGTAATGGGTTTAAATGCTTCATTGGCAAGCTTTTAAACTAGTCAACGGGGGAGGCACTGATAAGCAGAAGGAAATTCCCAGTCTCCCCCTACAAAACAGGGTACTAAATGAGAAAAAGACCAAGGTAGAAAGGTCAGTGGGGGATGCTGCTACAAAAGGTAAAGCCATCAAAAAATGGAGAGCAATGAGTACCAATACCTGTAGTCTGGGTAACAAGCTTCCTGAATTAGTGGCCTTGATGGAGGAGGAACATCTGGATATCATGGCAGTCACAGAAACATGGTACAAACAGAACCATGACTGGGACGTAAACATACCAGGATACACTATCTACAGGAGGGACAGGGAGGGTAAAAGAGGAGGAGGAGGAGGATTAGCTCTCTACATAAGGGAAGGAATCAAAGCAACAGAACAAAAGGGTAAACAGGGAGGAGAAAAAGCACTGTGAGTCAATTTGTAGACAGGCAATGGCACCACAATCTGCACAGGGGTTGTATACAGGGGAGGAAATGGCCAAGGAAATGATAGAAAATATACTTAGAATGGCAGAAAAAGGGGAGATAGTGCTGATGGGTGATCTGAATATGCCAGATGTTAACTGGAGTGCAGTTGCAGCAGCCACTTCTAAGAGTGGGGTTATTCTAGATGCCCTACAGGGGGCATGCCTTAGACAACTAGTATTGGAACTGACTCGAGAGGGAGCAATCTTAGACCTGGTTCTCTCAAATGGAGATGGAGAAGGGATCACAGATGTAGAAGTGGGTAGCCATCTGGGAACTAGCGACCATCGAACAGTATGGTTCACAATAAACACAGCAGTAGAGTCAAGCCATACAAAGGCAAAAGTACTGGACTTTAGGAGGGCTGACTTTGCCAAAATGGGTGAGTGCCTAAGGAATGCACTAGCAAATGGGCAGGAAGGAGGGGTGGAAGAACAATGGGGCATAATAAAAACTGCCATCACAGAGGTAACAAGCCTTTGTGTGAAGCAAATAAACAAAACAAAACGATGTAAAAAAACCACTATGGTTCTCAAAGGAGGTGGCAGTGAAAGTTCAAGAGAAAAAGAAAGCATTCAGGAAGTACAAGGAATCACTGAAGGAGCAGGATAGAGACTTGTATCAGTTAAAGCAAAAGGAAGCTGGGAAGGCAGTCAGAACAGCAAAGGCCCAAACTGAGGAAAAGATAGCCAACTCAGTTAAGAAGGGGGAATAAAACCTTTTATAGGTACATCAGAGGCGAAGGAAGACCAAGGGAGGGATAGTGAGGGCTAATAAAGGGGAGGGGGTGGGCAGAGGGTGAATGTGAAAAGGCAGAGATACTAAACAAATATTTTTGCTCAGTATTTACAAATGAAGAGGGGGAGGTACCTAAACCAAATAATAGAAACACTCTGGATACAGAAGTTGATACCAGCCCATTTACAGAAGAAAGGGTTCTGAAAGAACTCTTAAAACTGAAGGTGGACAAAGCAATGGGGCCTGATGGATTCATCCTAGAATTCTAAAAAGAACTAAGGGTAGAACTAGTGACACCACTGACTACCCTCTTTAACAAATCATGGGAGGATGGGGTGGTACCTGAGTACTGGAGGAGGGAAGATGTGATTCCACTTCACAAAAGAGGGAGCAGGGCAGAAGCAGGAAACTACAGACCTGTTAGTTTAACCTCAGTGCTAGGGAAAATGACAGAATCACTTCTGAAGGAAAGAATTGTCGAGTACCTAGAGGCCAGAGGGGCACAGGACCCAAGGCAGCATGGATTCACAGCTGGAAGGTCATGCCAGACTAATCTAATCGATTTCTTTGACTGGGTGACCAAAGTAGTAGATCAGGGAGGGGCTGTGGACATGGCCTACCTAGACTTTAGCAAGGCATTTGACACAGTCCCACACAAAAGATGAATATACAAGTTATCCAGCCTGGGAGTGGGTCCCAAGATAATGGCCTGGGTAAAGAATTAGCTGGAAAATAGGACACAGAGGGTAATAGTAAATGGAGTCCACTCTGAAGAAAGGGGGGTTACTAGTGGTGTACTGCAAGGTTCAGTATTAGGACTGGTCCTCTTCAATGTCTTTATAAGTGACATTGCAGAGGGACTGGAAAGAAAAGTATGTCTCTTTGCAGATGACACAAAGATTTGCAACAGAGTTGATGCACAAGGTGGGATGGAAAGGATGAGAAGGGACTTGGCAAGGTTAGAGGAATGGTCAAATGTATGTCAGCTTAGATTCAATGCTAAGAAGTGCAAGGTAATGCACCTGGGAAACAAAAACCCAGGGGAAGAGTACACAATGGGGGGGTGAGATACTAACAACAACAAAAATGGAAAGGGACCTGGGGGTAGTCATATCAGATGACCTAAAGGTGGGCAAGCAATGTGAGAGGGCAGTAAGGAGGGCTGGGGGAATACTAGGATGCATAGGGAGAAGTATCACCAGTAGAAAACAAGAAGTTGTTATCCCTCTGTACAGACAGCTGGTGAGACCCCATCTGGAGTACTGCGTGCAGTTCTGGAGACCCAGTCTCTGCAAAGACACAGACAGGATGGAAGCTGTCCAGAGGAAGGCAACTAAAATGGTGCAGGGTCTGCACCAGAAGACATTTGAAGAGAGACTTAAGGAGCTTAATATGTATAGCCTCGAGTAAAGGAGGGAGAGGGGGAACATGATAGAAACTTTCAAGTACCTCAAGGGAATCAACAAAGTCAAGAGGGTAGCATCTTTCAGAAAAGAGGTGTGCAAGAATAAGGGGCACAATTTGAAGGCAGAGGGCAGTTCAGAGGTAATGTAAGGAAGTATTTTTCACAGAGAAGGTTGTGGATGTATGGAGCGGCCTTCGGAGGAGGTTGTGGAGTCAAAAACAATGGGAATTCAAGCATGTATGGGACAATCATAAGGCAATTCTAGGGGTAGGGATAGGAAGAAGTAGGTTGTTGGTTAACTAGGATCTGCAGCTTATCCATTAGGTAGGGAAATACGCAGACTGGGTGGGCCAAGCAGTCTTCATCTGCCATCAAATTCAATCTTTCTATGTTTCTATGTATGTGCACCATGGTGTAAAATCAACTTTTGTAGGGCATAACTGTTTGCAATCTGTGTCAGTATGCACAATCTCAGTAGAATTTTCATTTAGCAGACCTTAAAAACTTTAAATCATGGTTTAGATTCTGAGTAAATAATGTCTGTAGTTCTGCTGTGCACAGTAAGTGTGGAATACACTGGAATCATGTTTCATTCACAATCATCAGTGGTCAGAATGATAGTTTTACTGTAGATATAGCATTGAAGCTGGTCTGGGTTATCCTTGATAAATAGAGTGTAAAAATGGGTAAAAGCAGGACCCAACTGTAAGTGAGATGTTGCTTTTAAGCTTGGCTAGCATGGGCAAATAAATTGTAAAAATCTGTAGAAATAAGACCCATTTGAAAACAAGTTGCGTTATTCTGGGTATAGCCTAGTGGTTAGAGTAACAAGCTGTGAATAAGCTTGGTACATCCAAAAGTCCTGGGTTTAATTCTCACAACCTCCACTTGCATACTGTGTGACTCTAAACAAATCACTTAACCAGCCCAATGCTCCCGGGTCGCCCTTGAAAACAGGCACTTGTACTTAGTCGGTCTTACCCGGTTAACAAAGAAAAAGAAATATACATTATTAAAATAAGTAACAGCATAAGGCATTATTTATAATCTCTTGTGAGACCACACTTGGAATACTGTGAGTAATTCTGGAATCCACACTTAAAGAAGGGCAGACGTTATCTGGAGTCTGTCCAGAGGAGGGCAACAAAAATAATCCAGGAGTGGTAAGGAAAATCTTATAGGGAGAGGCTTGTGAGCCTTAACATGTATACACTGGCTGCATGAAGGCAAAGGGGGCACTTGTTTTTATTATTATTACTAATGTACTGAAATAAATTCACAGAATAGAAGGTTAATGCTGGTGGAATACCATTGTTTGTGTTATTGGAATATTAGGCCTGTGTATAATTTCTAGGCAGACCATGGAGATAAGCTATAGAAAAACAAGGTTACTGGACTTTAGAAGGGCTGACTTTGGCAAAATGGGTGAACACCTGAAGAATGCACTAGCAAATGGCCAAATAGGAGGGGTGGAAGAACAATGGAGAAAAATCAAAACTGCCATCATAGAGGCAACAAGTCTTTGTGTAAAACAAATAAAGAAAACAAAGTGGAGTAAAAAACCACTATGGTTCTCAAAAGAGGTGGCAGGGAAGGTTAAGGAGAAAAAGGCTGCATTCAAAAAGTATAAGGAATCACAGAGGGAGCACGACAGGGAACTGTATCAATTAAAGCAGAAAGAAGTAGGAAAGGCAGTCAGAATAGCAAAGGCACAAACCGAGGAAAAAATAGCCAACTCAGTCAAAAAGGGGGATAAAACCTTTTATAGGTACATTAGGGAGCATAGAAAGGTTAAGGGAGGGATAGTGACGATTAATAAAGGAGAGGGGAGGTGGGCAGAGGGAGACAGTGAAAAGGCAGAGATACTGAATGAATACTTTTGCTCAGTATTCACAAAAGAAGATGAGGAGCAGTTACCTAAACCAGACAATAGAAGCACTCTGGGTAGGGGGGTTGATACCAGTCCATTCACAGAAGAAAGAGTCATGAAAGAACTCCTAAAACTCAAGGTGGACAAAGCAATGGGGCCTGACGGGATTCACCCCAGAATCCTAAAAGAACTAAGGGGGGACCTAGTGACACCACTGACCACACTTTTTAACAAATCATGGCAGGATGGGGTGGTACCTGAGGACTGGAGGAGGGCAGATGTGATTCCCCTTTACAAAAGTGGGAGCAAGGCAGAAGCAGGAAACTACAGACCTGTAAGTTTGACCTCAGTGGTAGGGAAAATGATGGAATCACTTCTGAAAGAAAGAATTGTTGAGCACCTAGAGGCCAGCGGGGCACAGGACCCAAAGCAACATGGATTTACAGCAGGAAGGTCATGTCAGACTAATCTAATTGATTTCTTTGACTGGGTGACCAAAGTAATAGACCAGGGAGGGGCTGTGGATATGGCCTACCTAGACTTTAGCAAGGCATTTGACACAGTCCCGCACAAAGATTAATAATCAAGTTAGCCAGCCTGGGAGTGGGTCCCAGGGTGGTAGCCTGATAGTGAACTGGCTGCACAACAGGACACAGAAGGTAATAGTGAATGGAACACATTCCAAAGAAAGGGGTTACTAGTAGAGTACCTCAGGGCTCAGTACTGGGTCCAGTCCTCTTTAACATCTTTATAAGTGACATTGCAGAGGGTCTGGAGGGAAAGGTATGCCTCTTTGCAGATGACACAAAGATCTGTAACAGAGTTGATACACAAGAGGGGGTAGAAAAGATGAGAAGGGACTTGGCAAGGTTGGAGGAATGGTCAGACATATGGCAACTTAGATTCAATGCAAAGAAGTGCAAAGTAATGCACCTGGGAAACAAAAACCCAGGAGAAGAGTACACAATAGCAGGGGAGGTACTAACAACAACAAAAATGGAAAGGGACCTGGGAGTAGTCATATCAGATGACCTAAAGGTGGGTAAGCAATGTGAGAAGTCAGTAAGGAGAGCCAGGGGGATACTGGGATGCATAGGAAGGGGCATCACAAGTAGAAAAAGGGAAGTGATTATCCCTTTATACAGACAGTTGATGAGACCCCATCTGGAGTACTGTGCGCAGTTTTGGAGACCTCATCTACGCAAGGACATAGACAGGATGAGGGCAGTCCAGAGGAGGGCAACTAAAATGGTGCAGGGTCTACATCAGAAACCATATGAAGAGAGACTGAGAGAGCTTAATATGTATACCCTTGATGAAAGGAGGGACGGGGGGACATGATAGAAACGTTCAAGTATCTCAAGGGAATCAACAAAGTCCAGGAGGATAGCATCTTTCAGAAAAAGAGATGTGTAAGGACAAGGGGGCACAGTTTAAAGATAGAGGGGGGACGGCTCAGGGGTAATGTGAGGAAATTATTTTTCACGGAGAGAGTGGTGGATACATGGAACAGCCTTCCTGAGGAGGTCGTTGGGTCTAAAACAGAGGGGGAATTCAAACATGCTTGGGACAGACACAAAGCAATTATAGTGCGGGGTTGCAGGAAGCAGGCTGTTGGTTAACTAGAATCTGCAGCTTATCCAGTAGGTAGAGAAATGGGCAGACTGGGTGGGCCAAGTGGTCCTTTTCTGCCGTCAAAGTCTATGTTTCTATGTTTCTATATGCCCTTTATTTAATTTCACATTTTCAACAGATTTCTTTGATATTGATTCTTGCATCTTTCCTCATAACATGGACCAGTTTTCCACATTATCTATAAATGGTAGGCATTCTAACTACATCCGTATATATGTATTGAAAATATAATAAAACATAATTAAACAAGCATTTGTCAATGTTGAATGTTGTCTCGCTGGCATTGGCATTGGTAGTGCCGGAGTTAGAGGTGCATAATAGGAATGGCAGTGAAGTACTGAAGTGACGCCAATCCCACCCCCCATACTGTAGAGACCGACAGGCATTGGGGTGTGCCTTTGGGATGTCGGCTATAATGTGCATGCCATTGTACCTCACCCTACCCTGCAGACACTGACAAGTGTTGTGGTGTGCTTTGGGGTCTTTGGGCGTTATACTTACCTCATTCCATAAGGAAATACATTGAGGTGGGTGCAGTATAGGAGAATGGGGTGAACGTTAGGGCCAAACAGTCCAAGGCAGACCTCGATGCCTGTCACTGGCTGCAGGTTGGGGGTAGAATGGCGTGAGCATTACAGCCAATGATCCCAAGTCACACCCCTGACACCTGGCAGTCTCTACATGGTAGGGTGTTACAGTTGGAAACCCCTAATGTTGTAGCCGTTTGTTGGTGTTTTCACTCCAAATTTTCAACATAGGCTGTTTGTGACCCCACCTCATGAAGAGCGGCACTATCAGTTTGTTAGCTGAAAGGTGCTTTTGCACAGCGACTATACCATTTGGTGACACAGGGGTGAAAACACATTTTGGGCAGGATGTGGAAAATGACAATTGTATTGTTCATGAAGAGGCGTTAAAAAATGGCAGCGTTGAAAATCTGGAGTGAAAATATGAAAAATTGGTAAAGTCATGAGGATGCATAGAAACTGCACAACACACATCCGTAACCCAATTATTTTTGGGAGTTTTTAGCCACATTTTCAACATAGGCATTTTGGGACCTCCCCTCATGAACAGTGGCACTGTGATTTTGTTAATCTGTCCCAAAAGTTGATTTCCCACAGCAACCATGCCATTGCATGCCACAGGTGTGGAAACACATTTTGGACAGGCTGTGAAAAATGACAGCTCTACTGTTGATAAGGTGGTGTGAAAAAATGCCAGTGTTGAAAATCTGGCATGAAAATATTGCAAATTTGCGAAGTTACAAGGGTGCGTGGAAACTACGCAATGCACGCTTGTAACACAGTCATTTTATGGACTTTTGGCACCAAATTTTCAACATGGGCATTTTAGGACCTCTGCTCATGAACAGTGTCACCATCATTTTCTCAAACTGTCCCAAAAATGGATTTTGCACTCCGGATGTACAAAAACACCTTTTGGCCAGGATATGTAAAATAACAGTTGTACTGTTCATAATGAGGTATGGAAAAATACCAATTTTGAAAATCTGGAGTGAAAATATTACAAACTCACGAAGTCACGAGCATGCATGGAAACAGCACAAGGTACACTCATAAAACAGCCATTTTGGGGATTTTTTCACCAAATTTGCAACATAGGCTTTTTGAGAGCGCCCCTCATGAACAGTGGCACTGTCATTTTGCTACTCTGTCCCAAAAGGTGATTCCACATAGTGAACACGAAATCACCTTTCGGGACCAAATAACACCATGACAGTGACAGAATTCATGAGGAGGGGGTCCCAATAACCCCATGTTGAAAATGTGGTGCAAAAATTCCAAAAAATGCCCAAGATATGCACCAAAATTGAAAAAACCCTATTTATACCATTATACAGCTTACCGGCATTTCCTCAGTTTGCAGTCGGCTTTGAAGAGTGCAGATGTGTTCCCAGTCCACCGAAGATCGTTGCGCTGGCTCCAGAGGTAAGTATGGGGAATGGGGGTATGTGGGGAGGCAGGGTGCGCAGTAGGTGGGTGCGGGTTGTGGAAGGGGGCAGGGAGACCACGAGGGACCATTTTCTTCTTTCACAGGGTTAAAATAAAAAAAAAACATCGTGGGATGGTTTTTCTTTTTCAGGGCAATTTGGCACACTGGGGTGGGCTACCAGTGTGCCACCTAAGTGTTTTTTTTGGGGGGATACTATAGCCAACGGAGGATTGGGCACCCCCATAGACACACAACGAAAGCGGGGGAGGCAAGAGCTGAGGAGGATTGGGCACCCCCCTCGGCACATAACAAATGGGGGGGTGCATGATGCCAATGGGGAATGGGCTCCCCCATCAGCACATACATTGGGGCAGGGCAGCTGACAGGGGGATTGGGCACCCCCGGAGTCGGCATTATGGCAGGCAGTGTGCTGCCATGTTATGTTCTTTTTTCACCAGGGAAAGCACATTGTGAGGTCCGCTGGGTATGAAGAGCTTTGCTCGCATTGCAGCATACCTTTCATTTGATATGATCAATGCATTAAGTATGCATGGTGTGGCGTCGGCATGCAGGCTGATTGGGGAATGAGGGATGCACCTACTGATACATGCCCTGCATTCGTCCAACAGTGACCGTGCCTCCAAATCTGCTACTACCGCAATATGTTGGCTGCGCATGTGCGAGCCAACATATAAAGAAGAGAAACGAGGGACATGAGAGAGACTTCTAAGTACTTGCAGGATATTAATGCAGTGCACTGCAGTTCTCTGCAGCAGAGCTCCTGGGATTCTATGGCAGCATTTGCTCATTCCTGCGGCATGATAGAAAACGGGTAACTAAATTGAGATCTTTTTTTTGTTTCTAATAAAAAAATTAATTCTTTGTGGTGTCCCACAGGGTTCTATTCTCACACCTTCTCTTTGTTCATAAATGATGTTCCAAAGTTTTGTAGTTACACAATGACACAGTCCTTTATGTTCACTCCAAGGACATACTGTAAGTGAAATTAATGTTACTCTTCAAAATGAATTCTGACTTCACAAATGGTTTGAAAATAAATTGGTTCTCAACATTTATAAGACCCAAGCTATGCAGATGGGCTCAGCATCTAAGATTAAGCAACCCTTATTCTGACCCTTCTACTGTTGCTGTGTCTCTTAATACCTACTTTACTACCTGTGTCCTTTTTCTTATCCCTTCCTCCCCATCCCCCTTCAGTCCTTCTCTCTGCCTTCCTCTCCTCTCCTCTTTCTTCTTCCTTCTCTCCTATCACCCGCTCTGTCTCCCTAAAGGCTGTGCCTGCCCTTAATCCTTTGAAGGGAGGTAGTCAAGATGGCCTTGACCCGAAGCTTCTCCTTCTCTCTGCACCTCCCATTGCTCTGCCCATTACTCTACTCAATCTTTTCTTTTCCTCTGCTACTGTTCCTGATGTTTGGAAACATGCTATTGTCATACCTCTCCTGGTAACTTCCATCCTATATCTGTCCTTCCCACCTTGGCTAAATTGCAGGAACACATTGTTCTATCCCAGCTCACTTCCTTTCTGTACAACTCCTCCTTTTTCACACCTTTCCAGTCTAGTTTTAGGAAATCCCACTCCACTTCTACCTCCCTCCTTCAGCTCACTGACTCTATACTCACATGTGTGGATCAAGGACTGATGACTTCTGCCATTTTTGTTGATCTTGCTAAGGCTTTTGACACTGTGGCATATCCCTTTCTTCTGGACAAACTTAAGCAGCAGGCATCTCTGACTCTTCAGCTAATCCATTCTTACATTGAAGGAAGTTCTCAAGTTGTCCAGATAGGAAAATCAATCTCATCTCCTCTTCCCTTCCCATTAGCTCAGGTGTCCCTCAGGGGTCTGTCCTGGGTCCTATTCTACTTTCCATCTTCTTAAATGACCTCCCCACTGTCTGTTCCTCTGTGTCCATTCATATGTATGCTGATGACACAGTTCTTTTTGCCTTTGGCTCCTCTTCCGATGACCTTACCTCCCAGCTGCAGTTGGATTTTGACAATATTCAGCACTGGTTCATGCCAATGCAGTTGTCCCTCAATGCCAAAAAACAGTCTCCTTGATTTTTGGCACCTGACAGTGGGTTGTCAGACTCACTTCTCTCCATTATTTAATATCCTTGATGGTGCTAAGCTTGAAGATGTTTTTCCTTTAAGTGCCTTGGGGTCTGTTTTGACTGACATCTTGATTTCTCAGTGCATATTGATGCAATTCGCCATAAGGTTCACTCTAAGCTTGAAGCACTGTACAGAAATAAAGTGAATATTCCACTTTCTGTCCGTTTAGAAACTGTAGTAAAAATGATTCTCACTATCTTTGACTACGGTGACTTAGTCTACAGTGGTGTCTCTACATCTTCCCTTGCCAGACTGGACCCCGGTTTTCATTCTTTTTGTCATTTTGATTTAGATTGCCCCCCTTGTACTCACAGCTACTCTCTTTACTCATCCCTTTCTTTCCCCTCTCTTGATGCTAGGTGCCTTTCCCATTGTGCCTCTTTTATATCCAAATTCTGGTTCAGCTCCCTTCACTCCAGGCTTAAATCCCTTCTATCGTCTCCACCTTCTTCCTCCTACCCTCTCTGCAACAATATTTCCCATTCTCTCCCTATTCCTTCTAGAAAGTCTACTGTTGGACAATCTGCTTTTTCTTAACGATTTCCTATACTTTGGCCCTCCCTTCCCCTTTCAAGTCAGTCTGATTCTTCTCCTTTCTCCCTAAAGTGTCTTCTTTATGACTTTTGCTATCATACCTGCACCTATGATACCTCTCCTCTTTTCATTCCCTTTTCTATACATATAAGAGTGTGTTTTATTTTTCTACTTGCATTCATTAATTAATTTGCCTCTAATATTTATTATTATGCTTCTTGTAGTACTATATTATTGTATCGGACTTCTTATTTCAGCAGTTTTTATTGTTTTGCTATCTCCTTCTCCCCTCTCCCCCAGGAAACATCTGTAAATGAGCTATTTTCAGCTCAGTATGTCTTTCCTGGTTAAACTTTTAAATAAATAAATAAATAAACGTATCCAAAATTATCACATTTCCACCTACAGTGGAAATTAGTTTGAAACAGTCGATGTGTTCAAATACCTCAGAGTATACATTGATTGGCTCAACTTTTGAAACCCACATGAAACAAATGACCAATAGGGTTCACCAGACCATACGGTATAAGTAACATCTAGCTAGTAAATAAGAATCCGTATTGCATCACACAGTCTTTTGCCAGTCATTGATTATGGATCTGTTGTCACTGATACTGCTCTGAGAGTCAGCTTACACAAAAAAGGTCTATTTATAATAAAATTGAGAAACTTTTACTCTCCTTAACTAACACAATCCATCATTGCACAGATCATGTTAATTTAAATTTGCTCTTCCCTGAACTTAAAGCACGGTTGGTACTTGCGAATCATGGCTAGGATATTCAAACTGTGCCCAGAAACGGTGCAAGTGGTTGCTCTGTGCAACTGAGTTGCACCGGAGTGCAAAATTGCTATATTCAAATAAGATGTGCAATCGTGCACGTCATCTGAATATAGTAAAAGATGAGGGCTGCGCAAATGGGGGCCAATGAGGATGCGCCAGCACATCCCACTGCATGGTATGAATACCTGGAATGGTGATGTGCATGCGCCGAGCGCAAATTTCAGATATTCAGACCGACATATGCAAATGGGGTCATTATGTATGCAAGACACAAATGGGTTCATTTGTATGTTATTATGGCCTTATTTGCATGTCTGGAGCAGGGATGCACCTGGCAGAATGTGCTGAGCACCCTGCAATGTCCATGGTAAAAACCAAAAAACATGACATCCCCCTGGTAGTCTAGTGCCCCCCCATCCCAGATCGTACCACAAAAAGAATGATCCCCTCTTTCCCTGGTAGTCTAGTGGCCTACCTCCCATCCAAGTACCCCATCCCCATCCATAGAATAAATATAATCTGAACATCCATGGTAGTCTAGTGGTACCCCACCATTCCTGAACCCCATCTGTAGAACAACTGTAACCTGAACCTCCATGGTAGTCTAGTGGTACCCCCTTCCCAGCCCCAATCACAA
The DNA here is from genome assembly GCA_016271365.2 of Neoceratodus forsteri. Taxonomy (NCBI): domain Eukaryota; kingdom Metazoa; phylum Chordata; order Ceratodontiformes; family Ceratodontidae; genus Neoceratodus; species Neoceratodus forsteri. The sequence goes on from CM028133.1 coordinate 670,920,379, forward strand.
CATAAAAAGTACATACCAGAATCCCCTTGGTAGTCCAGTGGATCCCCCACCCACTGAGGCACCCACACCCCACCCTGCTCCCCCATCTTAGCACGGCCAATGAAGCTGGTGGGCAGTAAAACGCATCCACACACCTCCACGGCTGCCTGCCAACTGAGCTGTCACAGAATGACAGCTTACAGTATGCACTACAATACCATTGGTTAACACTATCAACCAATGGGCTTGCAGTATGTACTGTAAGCTTTCATTCACAACTTTGTGAATATTGAGATGTGCTGCATAGGCATGAGAATGCCCCCACCAGATGCACTGACTACATTATGTTTGCACTGTGGTGCATTCGGCATTGCATGGTGCATCCCCTCCTTTTGAATATGACCCAGGGGTGCTGTTTGGAGGTATGCCGGTGCAGATCAGTTGCACCGGGTGCATCTCCTTTGAATAACTGGGCCTTTGTCTTCTTTTTCAAATTTAATAAGCTTTATTACATTTTCTATATAATACATAGGCAGAGGATCAAAAGAAAATACAGTTATACATTGAAGTATAATACAGAATTATGTAGAGGTCACATAGAAAGAAAGTAATAGAAGATTACATAGTCGTGCACGAAAATAATTAAATTGTTAACAAAGTATGAAGAGGGTCCCACACTGTATTGTAATATTGAGATCTATCCGACATCTGGGCTATAAGCTTTTCAGCCTGGAGAGTGAAGAGGATTTCTTTTAACCATTCATTCCTAGAGGGTATGAATTTATCAAGCCAATGATGCATAATTACTTTCTTAGCACATAAAGCTATGAGGGCCATATGTTTACACTGATTCCCTAGTAGTATAGTCCCATAATTACCCAGGATACAAATGTCAGGTGTAAATGCATCAGAGAGACCCAACAAGGGATCTAAGCTAGCTTTGATATCCAGCCAAAAGGGCAAAATTTTCTCACACTCCCATAATATGTGTAGTAAAGTTCCCGGAAGCTTCCCACATCTTGAGCAAAGATTAGAAGGAAGTAGACCCATCCTAAATAACTTGACCGGGGTGTAATATAAATCATGAATGATGAAAAATTGTAACAAATGATACCTGTCCCATCTCACATCTTGGTACAGATGTCGCCATATATTAGACCAGGGCCTTTTTTTCTGAGGAAGGAGTATGCAATATATAGTTCCACGAGTATATCGGCTGGCAGTTAAGTGATTCCAGAGATTCTCTTAGGAGACAATAAACATAGAAACATAGAAGTTGACGGCAGATAAGGACCACAAGGCCCATCCAGTGTGCCCATTTCTTTTTCTACCTCATAAATGTGCCATCGGCCTTTGCTCTGTCAGTGGCCTATTTATTCATACTCATCTGTATTGCTCCCTTATGCCTATCCCATGCCTGTTTGAAGCCCTGCACTGTATTCATAGCCACCACTTCCTGAGGTAGGCCGTTCCGTGCATCCACCACCCCTTCTGTGAAAAAGAATTTCCTCACATTCTCCCTTAATCGGCCTCCCTCTAATCTCATGCTGTGTCCTCTTGTCCTGCTATTTTTCTTATATTTAAACATGTTAGACTCTTTCACCTTGTTAAAGCCCTTAAGGTGTTTGAATGTCTCGATCATATCACCTCTCTCCCTCCTTTGCTCAAGGGTATACATATTGAGCTCCATTAATCTGTCCTCATATGTCTTCTGATGCAGTCCCTGCACCATTTTGGTTGCCCTTCTCTGGACTGCCTCAATTTGGTTAATGTCCTTGTGAAGGTGTGGCATCCAGTACTGCATGCAGTACTCCAGATGGGGCCTAACCAGTGTCTTGTAAAGAGGGATTATTACCTCCCTCTTACGAATTGTGATAACCCTACTAATACACCCTAACATTTCCCTAGGCTTACCTACTGCTTTAGAGGTCTGCTTGGGTGATTTCAGGTCATCATTGATGATGATGCCCAAGTCTCTTTCTTTCTTTGTGACTGCCAGCAACTTCCCTCCCAGCCTATAAGTGGCTTCAGGGTTTCTCTTCCCTATGTGCATGATCTTGCACTTCTTTGCATTAAATCCCAGTTGCCACTCTTTTGACTATTTTGCTAGTTTATCCAGATCTCTTCTCATTCTGCCCACCCCATCTGGATCATCTACTCTGTTACAGATCTTGGTGTCATCTACAAACAGACAAGCCTTACCCTCTAGTCCATCTGCAAGGTCACTAATGAAGATATTGAAGAGGACTGGTCCCAGGACTGATCCCTGAGCTACCCCACTTGTGACTTACATCTCTTCTGACTGTATACCATTTACCACCACTCTGTTTTCTGCCCGTCAACCAGTTTGCCACCCAGTTGACCAACTTGACCCATCCCGAGCCTACCCAGCTTATTTATCAATCTTCTATGTGGAACAGTGTCAAAAGCTTTGCTGAAGTCAAGGTAGGCGACATCAACTGCTCCCCTGGTCCACCACTCTGGTTACCCAGTCAAAGAAATCTATGAGATTAGTTTGACAGGACCTTCCTTTGTAAGCCCATGCTGTCTTGGATCCTGTGCCCCTATGGTTCCAGGTGTTGCACTATCCTTTCCTTAAGGTGCCTCCATAATCTTGCCCACTACTGAGGTAAGACTGACTGGTCTGCAGTTCCCTGCCTCCTCCCTGCTACCACTCTTGTGGAGCGGGATCACATGAGCCCTTCTCCAGTCTTCTGGGACCTCTCCTGTGCTCAGAGACTCACTAAACAGTTCTGCTAATGACTCTGTTAGTTCCACCCTTAGCTCCTTAAGTACCCTGGGATGTATGCCATCAGGTCCCATTGCCTTATCCACCCTGAGCTTAGTGAGCTCTTGTAGGACCCTTTCTTTTGTGAAGGGAGTAGTGCTCACCTCCCTTCCCCCTGTGTCCATGGTGCTGAGCTATGGGCCCTGCCCTACCTTCTCTTCAGTAAATACTGAGCAAAAGTATCTATTTAGGATAGATGCTTTTACAAGGTCCTCCTCCTCACATGCCCCCTTTTCTTCATTGAGCTTAGCAATACCCCCTCTGGACTTTCTCCTTTCACTAATATATCTATAGAAAGTCTTGTCGCCTTCTTTTACTGTTCGTGCTAGTGTTTCCTCAGTTTGGGATTTTGCCTGCCTTACTGCCTTCCCTGCTTCCCTTAGGGCAGTTTGGTATGCCTCCCTATCTTCATCCCACTGTGTTCCCTTATATTTCCTGAAGGCCAGACTTTTGGCTCTGACCTTTTCTGCTACTGTATTTGAGAACCAAAGTGGTTTCCTTCTTCTTTTGCACTTCCTTTTCTGTCTAACACAATGTGTCCCACGAGTATATCGGCTGGCAGTTAAGCAATTCCAGAAATTCTCTTAGGAGACAATAAAAATAAGAACTTAAGTGGGATACTGGAGGAGAAGAAATAACTTGTAACAAAGGTCCAGTTAGGTATTGATCCCAGGGCGCATTCTAAAATGGGCGAAGAGCATGTGGGATAATTGGAAGTATTTAAAGTTGAAACCAAGGGGTACCTCATATTTATCCCACATTTCCTGGAATGTCAACAATTTATAATCCTTCAATAGATCAACTACTTTGAGCTGTGACTAAACGGCCAAAAACTTTCATTAAGGGGTTTACCATCAATCTTAAAATTTGGGTTCCTAAAGAGTGGTTGTGAGATATCTTTCAGTGTTATCTGGAGCACTGCACTTAACATAGCGTGAACCCCAAGAGTTGTCTTGATAGGCGTGCAGAGAAAATCTTTGGGAATATTCTTAGGCACAGCATATAAAAGTGTACTGATATTAATTTCATGAGAGGCACATAAGGATCATTCAAGTTATAGCCACTGTGGAATATATGTTAAAACTGAATTGGATGGAGTCTCTTTAATCCAATGTAAAATAACTGAACAGGAAATCGAATAATAATATAGAAGAAAATCTGGCAATTGCAGTCCTCCATTGGCTTTGCTACACTGAAGTTTAGCAATAGCTGTCCTAGGTTTTTTATTGCACCATATGAAATTAGATATTATATGATTTACCTGGAAAAACCGGGATTTGGCAAGAAGTAGATTGGTCAGATACAGAGGGTATAATATCCAGGGAAGAACATTCATTTTATTATATTGATCGCCCCAATGTAAGAGGAAGTGCTGTCCACCGTTTAAGGTCAGTGCTGATCTGGGAAATAATTTTATCTAGATTTTGATGTTTCATATGTGAATTATGAATAGAAAGATAAATCCCCAGGTATTTTTGATCATCTTTAAACCATTTTAAATTAAACTGGGAGATCTCCGAGGAAAATGTCCTAGTATTTAAAGGCATAACCTCTGTTTTAGTTAAATTGAGTTTATATTTGGAAAAACTACCAAATTGATCAATAATGGATAAAACAGCCTTAATTGAAGTTGAGGGGTGTAGAATATGTAGTAATAAGTCATCAGCATAAACTGAAAGCTTATACTGGTGAGGTCCAGTACTAATACTCGAAACTAAATGAGAAGTATTCACATAGCGAATAAGTGGTTCCAAATAAAGATTAACTAATAGCGGTGAAAGAGGGCAGCCCTGTCTGGTACCTTGTTGCAAAGTAATAACATTAGAAAGCATGCCATTGCATAGCACACGGGCCGTAGGATGGGTATATAAAACTTTCACCCATTGAATAAACTGCTGGGGAATACGATACTTAAGAAGAAGATAGAACAGATAATTCCAGGAAACCCGATTAAAAGCTTTCTCTGCATCTAGGGACACCAGAGCAGCAGGTATCTGTGAGTCCCTGGATGCAGAGATAAGATGGGAGATTTTCCGCATATGATCTGAGGAATGTTGGCCTGCCACAAAACCCGCCTGCTCTGGACTTATTAAAGTATGCCATACTTTCGCTAATCTAGTAGCCAGGATCTTTGACAATATTTTAAAATCAACATTTATTAGGGAAATAGAGTGATAGCTAGAAACCAAGAGAGGGTCTTTTCCTTGTTTAAGGAGAACTACAATGGTGATTTCTGTGAGGGAATGATCCAGAATGCTGTGTTCGTATATACAGTTATAGGTATTTAGCAGAACAGGAGCCAAATGCTGTTTAAAGGCCTTACAAAGTTCCACCGTATATCCATCCAGACCAGGTGTCTTATTCAGTGGCAGAGCATCAATAGCAGTATATATTTCAGAAACCGAAAGGGGGGCCGGTAAAAAAGTGGTTTGGTATTCCTCCAAATATGGAAGTTGTATATTATACAAAAAATGTTCCACTGCAGTGGGATCAAAAGGGGTATAGGACCGGGAGTACAAATTAGAGTAATACTCTTGAAAGAAAAGAAGAATATCCTGTGGAAAAGTGACTAGAGTGCCGGCAGTATTATAAATGGAAGGTATTATCCTGTCTGCAGTTTGAGCCCTCAATCGAAGAGCAAGGAGTTTGCCCGCCTTGTCTCCCTGATCAAAGTAACAAATTCTAGACTATGAAGAAGACCTTCAGCCTTATCTGTCAATAAAGAATTGTAACAATCCCTAAGAACTTCCAGGTTAGTGAAGGTGGCCTAGGGAAAAGAGAGCGACAATTCTATAAGCAGATCTCCTGAAGGAGAAGATGTGATGTGATCTGTGAGGTAAGCTTTTTCTTAATAGTGGCTAGACGAATAATCTTTTCCCTGAGAGTACATTTTAAAGACCCCCATAATATATCTAATTTGGGCATGGCAGGAGAATTTATATTAATGAAAGTGGTAAGAAAATTTCGAAGATGGGATTTAAGCTTATCACACTTCAACTCTTGGTAATTAAACCTCCAGACTGTCTCGACTTACCGTTGGATTCAAGCCTCAATGTAGTAATGTAGGATGGTGATCAGAAACAACCTTGGAGAGATAGGAACAGGATAGGACTGAGGAAAGGTGGCCAATATCCAGCAAAAAATAATCAATTCTAGAGAATGAATTATGGGGAATCGAATGAAAGGAGTATTTCTTCCCAGAGGGAAAAAGAGCCCTCCATGGATCCACTAGACCCAGAGTATCTATCATTTCCTGAATGGCAAGCTGTGCATGGGAAAGAGAGGGGGTACAGAGTCTAGAGCGGTCCAACATACTACATAAAACTAAATACCAATCTCCCCCAAGCAGGATAGGATAATTAGACCAGGGGGTCAGCAGATCCATGAGAATAGTAAAAAACGTGGGGTCCTCAGTAGTTGGCCCATAGATAGACCCTAGAACCACTTCAGAATGGCCAATTAAAACTTTTACAAAGATAAACCTGTGGTGAGTATCCACTAGTGTATCCAACAAATGGAAAGGTAATAAACGGGCTATAAGAATGGCCACTCCACCTTTACGGGAGTTAGGAGCTGTACCAAACACTTGGCCCACCCAGGTTCTCTGAAATAGAAGTACCTGGGAGGGGGGCAAATGAGTCTCTTGGAGAAGAGCAATGTCCACCTCCAACTTTTGGAGATGCAGGAGTATTTTTGCTCTCTTCGTTAGAGATTGGGCACCCTTCACATTCCAGGAGCAAATTTTATATGTAGCCATGTGTAACAATCCAGCTTAGAATCCTATTTAACATTACAATAATAATGAATTTGGAGCAGACATGGATTAGCCTCTTCCCATAATACAATCTGAAGAACCAAACAGTGTGTACCATTATCCCACCCTTACCTTCCTCCCAACTAAGATATTCTTTTATGGTGCATGATATGCCCTGAAAAATAGTACTTAAGGAAACTGACCAATATTGCCCTCTAAAACCCCAATCCCCATCCCCCATATCCCCCATAACTCCTTACCAAAGCATGACAAAAATTCCCCCGCTTTGGGCTGCTTTAATGCTTGACCAATTATTGCTATGGTCAAGTAGTGTGCATTAAAAAAAGAAAGAAAAACCAGAAATATGCACATTTAGCAGCTGTGGGAACCCCCACTCCCTAATATAGCACATAACGACCTGTAAGCTGCAAACAATCGCGTCCCCCTCCACCCACTACAAAACAGCCAACATCTAACTATATTAACAAAGATGAGCAAAATGGAGAAAATGAAAAAACAAACAACTTGTAATCTCCCACTTTAATCAACTCGTGGGTATTTTCTTTAAATGTCAAATTAACACTGTAGTTCCAGGAATCTTCAGCAGATACATAACAGGATCCCCAACTAGCAGAAATCAGCTTTGGTATCCAGAGCGTTGATCAAAATTCATAAAAAAAAAAAAACATAATTAGAAGTCCTGGTAAATTAAACCATGAAAATCTGAAGGGCTTAATGACACTGCAGCTAAAACATACCGGGAAATAAATGAAGACATCCAGCCCAGACCTTTACTGCACACTAGTGGTCGAAGAGCGCCAAAGCTATGCAACAGCATAACAAGAAACAAGCCTACATGCACGAATCTCAGATGAAAAGCCCATATCCAGACCTTATATTGCTTCAACGAGGAGGAAATAGATCCGGTAGTAATGCCTGCAATGCTGGAAGAGCTTATTGAGCCGTATTGAAGTTGTGCCAGGAGCCAGAAATGCACACAGCAAATCGTGATGGATATTGCACTTTATACTTGAGACCTGCAGCAATAAGCTTAGAGACCAAAGGATGATATTCTGCTCTGTGCTGATGAACTGAAATAGGTAGGCCTTGTGCAAAATGAAGTTGCTAGCCCTCCCAGAGAACTTGCTGCAATTCTTTCACTTGTCCCAAGACATGGGTCTTATCTAAATAGTTCAGAAATGTTATTACAAGTGGTCGAGGTGGTTTTCCCAAAGATGGTTTCGGCCTCAGGGAGCAGTGAGCCCTTTCAATAACATAGGTAGTGTTATTGGGAGAAGGACCCGCTATTTTGGCAAGCATTTTTTGTAAAATAGAATAGGTGCTGAGCCCTATGCTTCCTCTGGAAGGCTGAAGAGGATGATGTTATTTCTGCGACTTCGGTCTTCCAGATCCTCCAACTTAGATTCAGATTTATGTAGCCGCTGCCTTAAACTGATGATTTCTGGATCCAACTTTGCATTCCATCCCTCTAGAGGTGTTACCTGCGCCGTGGTGTTAGTAATAGCCCGATTGGTGTCAGTGAGCTCACCCCTGATAAATTTGAGTTATGCCGTGATTTCTTGCAAGGCCATCTTAAAAGGGTTTAATTCCTCAAGAAATTTCTTTTCAGTAAGCGGAGAGGAGGACACCAATGCAGCAGAGGGGACAGAAGCTTTAGCTGAAGCTCCGGTATGGCCTTTTGGATGTTTTGGCCCTTTCTCCAGCGTTCGCGGCGGTGTATGGGTTGGTAATGCCTGGCGCATCTCCTCCTCCATTAGTGCAGCAGGCCAAGAATTGAAGATAGTCGATTCTGCAATGAATCCTGCTGTTTCCCATGAAAGACTTTGCCTCCTAATACTCGGGAGATGATCCGAAGTTGGCAGATGTGCGGTAGGAGAAAAACTTTTATAAACTTGTACACTTTTTCTTTCAGAAAGGCTGGGTTTTGAGCGGGAGCTGATCCACGGTGCTGCTAGCTAGTCAGGAACATCACGTGATCTTCTGGGCCTTTGTCTTCAAAACCTTGATTAAAAAAAAAGCTTGTTAGGCAAATAAACTACAGCCTACAGTATCTGCTATAATAATAATTAATGATTTATAACAAAAACTCTTCTTGAGATTCTCTGTATGCATACTTAGGTCAAAAATTGTTTAGTTATAGAGTAGCATTATTGCAGAACAGCATACCTTCATCAATTAGATCTTCAGTATCTATCAGTGGTTTTACTGCTCTGGAACAGCATCTTTTTAAATTGAATGTTTGTAATTATTTTGCTTAATATTGTTATTAATTTTTGTATTTTAGTTTTCTTTTTTTTTTTACTTAACCTTGTATTCTATTCTTGTACTAAATGTACACCAGGTTGTGCCTGAAAAAAGGTGCCCTGGCACCAGTACACTTAACCAGAAAACAAAACAAACTAAATTAAACTAAGAATTATTTATTTTTGTGGTAGAATGCAGTTCTGCCGTTGGCTAAAATATGATGTGATTTCATTGATGGCATCACATGCTGACCATAAAGGAGGGGCTTTGGGATAAACAGGGAGGTGTCAGGGGCATAGCTTCATAGGGGGAGGTCAATTCAAACTAATCTCATTGATTTCTTTGACTGGATTACCAGGGAGGTGGATCAAGGGAGAGCAGTGGACGTGGTTTATCTGGATTTTAGTAAGGTTTTTGACAATGCGCCACACAGGAGGCTGGTTAAGAAACTAAGCAACCTGGGGATTGGGGGGGAAATTACAAGTGGGGTATCAAACTGGTCAAGGAATAGGAAGCAAAGGGTGGTGATAAACAGTAGCCACTCAGGCAGTAGGAAAGTGAGTAGTGGGGTGTCACATGGTGCTAGGCCTGGTTCTCTTCAATGTCTTCATAAGCAACACTGCAGAGAAGCTTGAGGTAAGGCGTGTCTCTTTACGGATTATACAAAAATATGTAACAGGGATGACACTCAGGAAGGGGTGGAGAGAATGCAAAGGGATCCAAGGTAACTAGAGGAATGATGTAGGGGTGGCAGCTGGGTTTCAGTGTCAAAAAGTGCAAGGTTTTGTACTTAGGGCTGCAGAATGCAGGGACTGTATATAATATGGAGGGAGGGGTGCTTACAGTCACCAAGCATGAAAGAGACCTAGGGTCATCATATCTGATTACCGCAAGATAGCTTGGCAGTGTGTCAGAAGAGTGGGAAAGGCTAGCAGGATGGTGGAGTGCATTGGGAGAGGGATTTCTAGCAGGAAGACAGAGGTGGTGCAGCCATTGTATCTCTCACAGGTGAGGTCCCACCTGGAGTACTGTGACCAGTTCTGGAGACTGCATCTCTGCAAGGACATTGAAAGGGTGGAGACAGTATAGAGGAGGGCAACCTAAATGGTGAGGGGGCTGCATGAGAGCCATAGGAGGAAAGGCTGCAGGAACTCAACATGCACTCCCTGGAAAAGAGAAGAGTTAGAGAGGACATGCTTGAAACTTACAAATACCTCACAGGAGCAAACAAGGTGCAAGTGGAGGGTCTATTTCACAGAAAGGAATGCATTAGAACAAGAGGGTATGCAATGAAGTGAAGAGGGGGAAGTTTAGGAAAGATATGTGGAAATACTTCTTCATGGAAAGGGTAGTGGATGACTGGAACAGCCTATTGGAGGAGATGGTGGGGGAAAAGACTGTGGGGAGCTTAAAGCATAGGCACAGGGGCATATTAGGTAGAGGAACAGGGGAAGGAGTGACACCTATGACCAACAAGGGTCAGTGGTGAAGGAATAGGCAGGGACAAGGGGCAGACTGGATGGGCCTAAAGGTCCTTCTCTGATGACAAAGTCTATGTTTCTATGAGCCAGGCAGTAATGGAAACACTGCACATATGAATGAAAAATCACCAAACGTGATGAACTGTGCAGCACTACATACAGTAATGCAAGTTCTGCTGAAAATTCCACTGCTGTGGAAACACAGAATTCCATGGTTGTCATAAGCAAACATAATGTGAAATGAGTAAAAGCCAGGCTCCACTGGAAAGGAGATGTTGAATCTCAGATGGGCTTTTTAGAGTAACTACACCGTAAAATGGATAAATGCAGGATTCTACAGAAAATGAGGCATGGGCACCCCATGTTACATTGTAAAATTGGCAAATGCAGGACCCTACTGAAAATAAGATACTGCATCCCAGGTAGGCAATCTTGGGTAAATGCAGTGGTAACAATATGCACAAGTATAACCCCTATGAAACTGACATGTGGTATTTTAGCTCAGCTATCTTAGGTAAATACATTGAAGAAATGGGCAAATGTACTGTAAGATCCTAGTGAAAAATGAGATATTGCATTTCACTTGGGCTTGACTATTCTGGATAAATGCAGTGTACTGTAATACTGGGTAAAAGCTGGATTACACTATGAATGATATATAATGAGCCTCGATATTACCTATTATTAATTACAGAGATATTATTTATGGGATGCTACAGAGACAGTATTACACAAGTTGGACATCTTGTATAACAGATTTGCAAGATTTGCACTAAATGCACACTGGAAAAAACATCATTGCCTATTATATAGGGAATTAAACTGGCTTGGATTGGGGAATTGTCGGAATTTGCACACTATAGAAATGATGCACAAAGTATTTAAAAGCAGTTACATAACTACATGTAACCACCCAGTCCTCTGGGGGTAACTAGAATCCCATTAGTAATAGTCTATAGGCAGATGAAAAGGCAGCTGGTAAGGAGCTCATTAAGGGGCTTTTTACCTAATGACATCATTGTTCACTCAGCTAGCCTGAGTGGGAATGATTATGTCATTTAGAACTCTTGCAGCAGCATAACCATTTTTGAGTCAGCTGCTTATGGGAAGTTTAGAATGTTCAGTTAGTCAGAGTTTGGAAGTCAGAGTGGCAGGAGGTCTGCCAGTTGGGGCTCTGTCACAGGGAGCCCTGTGTTTCTCATCCTAGTTTGGATTAAATCTACAGTTGCCAGTGAAGTGGTGGAGACCGTTTGCAGCAGGAATCCTTAATTTCACTCCAGGGGGAGTGAAAGGGACTGCCAGTTTTCAGTGGATCCAAGGGGCAATCCTCTGAAGGTCCTAGAGTGTTTACAGTTGCCTTTGAGAAGGACATTGTGTGAGAATTTCTGACAAGCTACTATGGGAAAAGGGTGCTTTCTGGGTTGTTTCCATGCCTTAAGGAAGGAGCAACAGATATGTGAGTACAGATGCAGAAACTATTCTCATTAGGTAATTGGCTGAGGTGAGTGTGCCCAAGATAAGGTTAGGTCACATTTGTCAGGACCCCTCATACACTTCGGTGTCAAATTTAAAGTTTAGAGTTCACAGTCTTTGGCAATTCAGTGGGGACTGAAGGCTTCTTTTGGTGTAACAAAGTAAGTGTAACTGCACTTGAGGAGCAAAAACCACCTCATATCCACTGAAAGAGTTCTGAAACTTTTTACTCCATTGTGACCAGTATATGGAGGTACACTGGCTAGTATCCCCAGCGCTTTGACCACTCAAGGTCTTCCTCAGGCTTCTTATGGTGTAACCCTGAAAGAATGACAGAGACTGTCGGTCGGGGCCAAAGGTGGGAGGAACGCCATCTGGCGTCTACAGAGCAGGGCTAACTGGTTTGTTGATGGACACCAAGGTCCCCTGGGTAGAGGCCAATGCCCAGGATGAAACTGGAATATGTGGCTCAGGTCATGAGTTTACACTGTGAAATGTGTTTTAAAAGTAGCTCAAGTATGCGGTTCAGGCCACGAGCACTTTGGGAAAAATGGATAGAGTTTCTCTGGAAAAGTGTTATGCCTAGCAAAGACTGTCTGGAAAAAGAGTTTACTGTACCTGTTTTGCCATTACCAACCATTGCGGGTCCACTTGTGCTTTAGTAACATCTCAGAATAAAGCCATACTGCACAATCCCAGCTGCTGCATTGGACATTCTGATCATTGCTTTCTGTGTGGAGTTATTGGGGCCCCCTCAGCAGTTAGGTCTAGCATACACCTAGCATCCGCTCCCCTGGACCTGGTTGTATTTACAAAGGTTCATTTTGGTAATTGTATCCCCTTTTTCCTTTAGATAATGAGCCTGGTATACACTCTATAGTTAGGGGTGGTACCAATCTGAGTATTTCTGCTAAAAGTAAATGATATGCTATATGTGGGTACTAGTTCTTTTATTGGGGGGTGGCAACTTGCCTTTAATCATGTGGGAGTTAAAAAAACATGGGGGCTTGTCCAAAGGATATGTTTTTGGGTGAGAGGAAAAATGCTGAGGGTATGTCTAGGATCTTCCTGTTTGGTGGCGGTGCACCAAAACAGAAAATAATTGCAAGAAAAGCAAAGTCTGTGCCAAGGAAAATGCCATCTGAGAACATTTTGCTGCCTGTGGTTCTGTGAAAGAAAATGAAAAAATGTGCTGCTGGTGTGTTTAAACTGGAAAAATGAACTGTTGAGCTGAGCAATGATTGCCCTTGCCTTGCATTTTAAGCACTTAAGAAACTGTTAAAAGTTGCAAATTTCAAGAAAAAAGTACTTGTGGACTTTAATAACAGTAATTTCTAAGTGCCCAGAAAGTTTCGAGTGTGTACAGTAGAAATTGGGGAGTCGTTAAGGAAAATGCCCCAAGAACTGTGTCAAAATGTCTTAAAAGTGCTTTGCCCCACTGAAACTGCCAGCCGAGAGAAAAGTGACAGTTTACTTTATAAATTTGCCTGCTTGATGATTGTTGTGCAGGAGTGCAGCTGCAAGAGGCAGATAGAGAGAGCTCATTTGCATGGTGTTGTGTGATTGGTCCAGCGATGCCATGCCCCGCTCTTTGCTTGAGTCTCAGTGTTGTGGAGTATTTGAGGAGGGGAGCGAGCAGTGTGCTAGCCAGAGCAGCAGAAGGAGGAATCACAGAGAGCCGAGAAGCATTCCAAAAAGAGCATTTTTTTAACTTTCACAGTAAAATCCGGGCTCAACCCGTTTTCTGACCGCAAGTAGTAGTGATCGCAATGTTTTTGCTACTGATCCATGGGTCTGCCAGCCCGATCACTGTAAAGGCCCTACAAACTGACAGCAGACCGTTTACCATCAGTGGAGGGAATCAGCTACTGCTTGAGTAAGTACCAAGTGCAAAGTAAAATGAACTATGGTGCAGAAAAGTTTGAGAACTGTATAGCAATGCAGCAAAGTAACAGAGAAAGAGTTTGTAAACATTTAAAAGTGGCTTGTGTGTGTAGTGACTGTTTCAAGAGAGAGCTCCAGGGATGTGTTGATCCAACAGGTCCAGAGAAATGCAGAGACAGAATGAATGCGCTGAATTGTACTAAAAGTAAAATTTAAGCTGTACCTTAAGTAAAACTGTTAAATGCAAGATCGGACAAGTGATCAAGCAGTTTTGAACTGTTTGTAATGGAGAAAAGTTACTGCTGCCATTTTGGGGTGTAGTCAGCAAATGTAAACAAAGCAGCACCTTCTTGGACTAGTGCCTCAAATGCAGAAAAGTTTCAAGTGGTCATGCTAAAGTTGTGGAACAAAATGCAAAAGTCAGACAGCCTGTTAAAGAACTGTTGCAGTGTGTTTAAAGCCAAATCTCAGTCAAATTACAGAACAGTAACTTGGGACTTGGGTGTTTATTTACAGAAAATGGCCTCAATGTCCCCCCACTACCCACTCCATGCCAGGGCATGGATTGCGCAACAAGAAAAAGAGTTAGCTCACTTTGAACAATCGTACAATTGTGAATCAGCACCATCTGATGTGACCAAACTTTCCGGTCAATGTATGCATTGTTTGTTTGAAGCCAAGGAGGGATGTTCTGCTCATCCCCCATTGCACAGACTGTCACAAGCAATTTGGGATGTGTGAAGCAGGTGGCACAGTAATAGTAAAAGCAGAAAACATCTGCTTAGCCCCAGCATGGGCACTGGCAGGGGACCCTGCCAGATCAGAACAGCAGCAGACTGGTTGCAGTCAGAGGGACCCCACTGAGTTTGTCAAGGAATTCTTGGAGAATGTTTGTGAGAATACTTTGCAAGTGCAGGAAGAAACTGAGTTTTCCATGCCACAGAGGGTGGATTTGGATGCTGCAGATGCAGGTTCTTTGGATCCGTGGGTCGAAGGCCCGAGCCCAAGTCTAGTAGACGAAGATGGATGTCCTTCTTGTAAGCAAACCATATTCCTTTTCCCATACCGGAATTTTTTTTTCAGCGGATGTTAGTGACCACTGCTTTATTGCTGGTATAAGAACTGATACCAAACCCTAATCAGCATCTAAGTTTTCCACTAAAAGGTCCAGACAGAACTTCGATCCTCTTGCATACTTCAATGAACTAAAAAACTCCTTGTACTGGCAGAGTTTTTACCTAGCTAAAATAGTGAGTAATGCTTACGGCATCTTCCATAAAATTGTAACCAGTGCCCTAAACAACCATGCTCCTCTGGTAAAAGCATGTATAAAAGCTAGAACATGTCGTTGGTTTTCAGCGGACCTCAAGGCTGCATTACTAAAAAGAGATTATCTCTGGAAAAAGGCTCGCAAATCACACGCAGACGAAGACTGGTGTCTTTTCAGGATAGCTAGAAATGCCTGCACTCAGGTGCTCAGAGAGGCCAAGGCCAACTTTTACTGCTCTGAGCTAGACTCTGCATTGCATCAAAATGCCCTACCAAGTTCTGGTCCACCTTAAAAGAACTGACTGGTCACTCTCCAGGAAATGTGCTTCCTTCTAAAATTACCACTGACAATGTTATAATCAACGATAGAAATGAGATCCTGCAGGCGTTCAACAGCCATTTTGCCACTGCAGGCCTAGCATTTGATAATGCACCAGTAAGCAGACTCCACCCACAGATCAACACACAGCTCCCGGAACCGAGCATCAATACCGTAACCTTCTCCTTTTCACCCACCTCCTTAAAAGAAGTTGAAGATCTTCTCCTACAATTGGACACTAAAAAAAGTGCTGGGGCTTACCCCTTCGACCCATACTTCTTGAAGATTGCATATCACATCCTTGCTGCTCCTATCTCACACTTATTCAAGCTGTCCCTGTCATAAGGATCCCTCCCCCAGTTATGGAAAATTGCTCCTGTCATCCCTATGTTTAAATCAGGGGATCCCTGAGATCTAAATAACTATAGGCCAATCTCCCTCCTCTCCATACTCTCCAAGCTCCTGTAAAAAATTGTGGACGCCCAGCTGAGATCTTTCATAGACAGCTCGAACTTACTAAACCCTACGCAGTCTGGCTTCAGAGCAAAGCATAGTACAATCATGGCACTGGCAAAAGTAACTAATGACTGGCAACGGGACTTAGACAACCAAAAATTAATTTGTGCAGTTTTCCTGGACCTTAGTAAGACCTTTGACACCGTTGACCACTGTTTGCTCCTCTCCATCTTAAAAACAATAGCCCTGGATTCAACCTTCTTTTGTTGGTTCCATGACTACCTCAGTGGCAGGCAGCAACAAATCAAGGCTGAAGGGGAGCTTTCTCCACTTAAACTGCTAAAAAGAGGTGTTCCTCAGGGATCCATATTGGGGCCATTATTATTTGCTATCTATATCAACAGCCTGGACGTAGGCATTAAGGAAGCAACCTGTTTGCTGATGACACAGTGCTCTACATAAGCTGTGAATCTCCTGAAGCTGCCTGCAGTGACCTGCAAACTCACTTTAATATCCTGCAGCACCAGCTCCTTAGCAAAAGACTACTACTTAATGCTAAGAAAACCAAGGCAATGATATTCTCACCAACTGGCCAGGTGGCATATTCTGCTGCTGGTGGTCCCTTACCTTCTATCTCCACCTTACTAGGTGAAAATCTTAAATTTGTACCAAATTTCAAGTATTTGGGTTTCTGGCTTGACAATAAATTCCCCTTTGTGGAACATATAGAGGAACTGCTGAAAAAGCTGAGGCAGAGGCTAGGCCTTTTCTTTAGGATAAATCGCCTACTGACCATAGACGCCAAAAGACAGCTCATCCAGTCCACGTTCCTTTCCTTAGTTGACTATGCTGACTTAATTTATGGCCAGTGCTCTGCCTCACACCTTGCAAAATTGGACGTATTGTATCATAGAGCTCTGAGATTCATAACTGGACTTCCCTTTTCTACCCACAACTGTTCTTTATATGCAGCTATGGGGTGGCCCTCCCTTCAATACAGGCGGTATAGAAATGCGGCTCTTTGGATGCTCTGAGCCATTATCAACAAACTTCCGCAGTACGTTGCTGACTGTCTCCCCTTAAGTCCGATTAGGAATTATGCCTTGAGAAGTCACTTGCTGGTTTCCCTGAAAGTACCTAGGGTGGGCACCCCCTTTGGAAGAGCTGCCATATGCTTTGTCCTGCCCACGCCCTGGAATAGGATACAGAAATCGCTGAGACTAAACTCCCCTGTTAGTCTTGCTGTGTTCAAGACTTTGTATGCCAAAACATTTGTGGAGTTCTGTAACTGTTTCCATCGCTCCTAATAGTCCATCTATCATTTTCAATATAACCTACCTTAGTCCCATTGGCACACCTAAGTATTCCCATACCACGTTTACGCCCCTTCCCTCAATCCATCCTAGTCCCACTGCACTAGCAACCTCACTGCAACGCCTCTTACATACCCTCCCTCCCACCCATCGCCTACTCTTATGACTCCCATCCTGTCAGCATAGTATCACAGCAACTTCCCATCAGCGCCAACCCTCTCCCTTCATCTCATGCCTTCTTCCATATCTGAGGGACTCCTATACAGGCTATGAACATGTTCTTGATGGACAGGATTATAAAGGCATTTTATTGCATATACTAACCACCTATACTTCTACACTGTATATATCTTGTTGTATACATCTGCTACTGTTGTTTTATGTGTATCTTAATTGTACTTTTAATCTGTATTCTTGATCTCATGAACTGCAGGTCCACCTTGTAAATGAGCTTGCTCAATGGTGATCACCTGGATAAATAAAGATTTTGATTGATTGATTGATTGATGAGGTGAATGAAGCTCTGTTGGGAGGACAATGCCTCCATGTGCAGTGAGGAATGGACAATTTCAGGAGCAGGTGCAACTGTCAGCTCCTGGGCAGAGCTTGTAGAACAGGAAGAAGTTGCAATAGCTATGGTGGGGCCCCGTGAGTCACTACTAGCATTGGCTTCAGTGGAGCCTCCTGAGACAGAAATGGAGGAGGGCTCTAGAAACACGCCATCGAGTGCAGAGGGGTACTGCTTTTATTCTACACTGAGTGTTCAAAGATGGCTCAACCAGGATTGGCCACCCCCAAGCCGTGCCTTTGGGTTGGACCTAATCAAAAGCAGCAAAGAAGACCAAATAATTCGAAGATGGGCTATAGCCAAATATAGACAGACATACCCTTTTTTCCCTTGACAAGTTTGGGAGGAAATAGAGGAGAACAGGCATGCCTGGTCGTGGGAGGAAGATAGTGCCAGCCTGCACCCAAATGTGAGCAAGTTTGTGAGGATAAAAGTATGCAATGAGAGACTTCAGTTTTGGAAGCTTGGCAGAACTTTGCTAATTGATTCAGTGTGAATCGTGGACAAGGCTGGTCAAGAGACAATTTACAATGTTCCTGTGGTTTGTCCTGATGGAGAGACAGTCTTTGCTCCACATCCCGTGTGGTACTACCCATGAATGGTGCCACTCATCAGTAAATATGCACACATGCTAAGTTGAATGCAGTAAGACCAGAGCAGCAATCTGCCACCGAAGTGGCAGCAACTGAGGAGGAGGTGCCTTTCTTCTGGTGTTCCAGGTTCGTCTGCAGCAGCATCCAGGGTCATCTGAAGCAGCTTCTAGATTCATTTGCAGCAACATCCAGGCTTGTCAGCCCAGCAGAAGGAGAAGAGTTCCCATCCAGGTCTAGCAGAAGGTCATGGAAGAATCTGATCTGAAGATTTCATTTGTCCAGCAACACAAGATCATCAGGCCGCAGGTCCAGAGAGGTGATGTTGACATCCATCTATCGCCTAGAATGTGGTAAGATGCATTTTACATTTTAATTTGACTGTTTTGCCTACAATTGAGGATGTCCCAGGAACTTTGGTTCACCAATAGACACTCCTGAACTGGACTGCAGTGCTAGCAGGCCCTGTGCCAGTCCAATAGCTGTGTTTCAGCAGGCTCTAGCCTAGGAGAGACTCTATGTATAGTGCCTTGGCACTCTGGACATTTCTCCTTAGAACAGAAAATATTGTAGGGCTTCCCTTCCTCAAAATGTTTTTGTAAATGCTTTAATGTTTTCTATTTTTGTACTTTTATAGAAAACCCCCTTTTGAAAAATAACTTTTTGGGATTGTGTAGTATCTGCAGCGGGGGGTTTGGTCACTGTGTGGTTTACAGGTTGTGTTTGTTTGCAGAACGTGTTTTGCAATGTTTTCTTTTGAAGGTGTTCCTGAAAGAAGACAAGAAGAAGGTTTTTAGGACTCGCTGGAGTCCTCATTTGTAAAGTTGCTAGGTTTAGTGTAACTGTGTAGTACAATGTTAACCATTTTTTTCTGCTTTGCAGGTGTAGAGTTTTTGTAGTTCTTAGATTTAGGAACTGTACTGCCAAATACATGTTGCTAAAGTGGGCTACAGTTCTAAATGGTGTAAAATTGTTTTGGATATGGGCACCCGGTAGGTAGCATAGGTCAGGTTGGTGGTCCTGAATCTGGATAAGGGTCACCAATGCTGTCTGTTAAGACATGCTTCAGGCAGTCTCCTGGAGCCACTGAAAATCCATAGATAGTCATAGGGTAGGAGCTGAAGTTTCTTTAGCAGACCTCTATCCTTTAGCGTTACCTGCCTTTGCATAGCACATGGTAGGGGAGGACCTGATCAACCCTGTCTGTAGGGAACACAGAGGTAGGATGGCCTGGTACTGGACTGTAATCTGGCTGTGGACAGCCAGTGGTCTGGTTGCAGTAAGTGTAACCTCCCCATCCCCTGGGGTTACTAGAATCCCATTAGTAATAATCTATAGGCAGGTGAAAAGGCAGCTGGTAAGGAGCTCATTAAGGGGCTTTTTACATAATGACATCATTGTTTACTCAGCTAACTTGAGTGGGAACAGTTATGTCATTTAGAACTCTCGTAGCAGCATAACAATTTTTGAATCAGCTGCTTAGGGGAAGTTTAGAATGTTTAGTTATTCTGTGTTTGGAAGTCAGAGTGGCAGGAGGTCTGCCAGTTGGGGCTCTGTCACAGGGAGCCCTGTGTTTCTCATCCTAGTTTGGATTAAATCTACAGTTGCCAGTGAAGTGGTGGAGACCGTTTGCAGCAGGAATCCTTAATTTCACTCCAGGGGAAGTGAGAGGGACTGCAAGTTCAATGGATCCAATGGGCAATCCTCTGAAGATCCTAGAGTATTTACAGCTGCCTTTGAGAAGGACATTGTGTGAAAATTTCTGACCAGCTACTATGGAAAAAGGGTGCTTTCTGGGTTGTTTCCATGCCTTAAGGAAGGAGCAACAGATATGTGAGTACAGATGCAGAAACTGTTCTCATTAGGGAGTTGGCTGAGGTGTGTGTGCCCAAGATAAGGCTAGATCACACCTGTCAGGACCCCTCATACACTTCGGTGTCAAATTTAAAGTTTAAAGTTCAGAGTCATTAGCAGTTCAGTGGGGATTGAAGGCTTCTTTTGGTGTAACCCTGAAGGAATGGCAGAGACTGTCGGTTGTGGCAAAGGGTGGGAGGAACACCAACTGGAATCTACAAGGCAGGGCTAACTGGTTCATTGATGGGTGCCAAGGTTCCCTGGATAGAGGTCAATGCCCAGGATAAAACTGGAATATGTGGCTCAGGTCATGAGTTTACATTGTAAAATGTGTTTTGGAAATGGTTCAAGAATGTGGTTAAGGCCATGAGCATCTGATTGGGGAAATGGAAATGTGTTTTGAAAGTAGTTCAGGTATATGGTTCAGGCCATGAGCACTTTGGGAAAACAGATAGAGTTTCTCTGGAAAACTGTTATGCCTAGCAAAGAGTGTCTGGAAAAAGAGTGTATCTGTTTTGCCATGACCAACCATTGGGGGTCCACTTGTGCTTTAGTAACACCTGGGAATAAAGCCATACTGCACAATCCCAGCTGCTGCATTGGACATTCTGATCATTGCTTTCCGTGTGGAGTTATTGGGGCCCCCTCAGCAGTTAGGTCTAGTATATGCCTAGCATCCTCTCCCCTGGACCTGGTTGTATTTACAAAGGTTCATTTTGGTAATTGTACCCCCACCCCCTTTTCCTTTAGATAATGAGCCTTGTATGCACTCTAAAGCTAGGGGTGGTACGAATCTGATTGTTTCTGCTAAAAGTAAATGGTGTGCCATATGTGGGTACTAGTTCTTTTAATTGGGGTGCCAACTTGCCAAAAGTGGTGTGGGAGTTACATACACATTAGAAGCAATGCAAGTTAAGAAAGGAAGTTTAAATGTAAGATCATCAGAGGGGGTTGCATTTTGCAGTATCTTAAAAGGGACCTGCATAGGCAGGGCATCATTTAATTATAAAGGGCCAGCTACATGGAACTCTCTGCCACTTCAGCTTAGTAGTAACACAAGTCCAATATACATTGATAACATAAGAAATCGGCTGACTCAAGAAAGCCTCAAACCCCAGAGTTGTTGCCATGATTTTGGGATAAGGAAAATGTTTAGTAATTATGTATTTTTAATGAATGCACTTTATGGTGAACGTGTCTTGTGAAATGTAAGTTACGTACTGTATATGACTGGGTGAACAATATTTATTATGTTCATTTTGTATTTGTATGGTTGTATATTTGCAACAAAACAACATTTTACTGCATATGGTACTCATTGTAAATTAGCCTTGTTGCTCAATTGAGATGTAACCACATTCAAGCTTTTTCACACTGATTAATATGAATAACATTTTACTGTACTCTACTGTATTCATATTTCATCCCAGCTAGGCTGTCCATGGTAAAAGCAGCATAAAAATGGGTAGAAGCAAAAGCCAGTTGAAAAAGATATTGTATCTCACCTGGACAGGGTACCTTTGGGTAACTACAGTACATGAATGATGAAAGCTAGCCAGCTAGCTCAGTGGTAGCATTGCACTCTGCAGGGTGCCTGTCCATGGCCTCAGCATGTGGCTGTGCGGGGGGCAGATCAAGGGACACAGGAGGGCATCCAGTTGGATGCCCATCTTGGGTCCAAAAGTGGATCCCCTGCACCATGTGAGCAGCGGATTCTGGGAAGGTGCAGGACCCAACAAGTTTAACAGTGGGGGTGAGTGCCCAAATGGCTGTCACCAGCCCACTCTGTCAGCCCTTCAGCTGGAGCAGCATGGTGGTGGGGGGATTCTCTGTGTCACCACAGTCAATGGGTGTCATAGGGGGCATGCAAAAGATACTGCAGGGTCCTGACTGCCATATCCTGTGCCCCCCCTTTGATTGGCACTCCGCATCTTAGTGAATAGCTCATAGTGTGGGCATGTCCCCAGACACACCCCTAGACTGCCCATGGCACATGACTGTACAACTGGTCGGGGGGGTCAGGTGCACAAGGGGCATGGCCCCTTCCGTGAATGCCACTGAGGGTAAACTAGACCCCTGGTTCATGGCATTCTGATTTAGGATTGCCTATGTGCCACAGATCCACTGCCAATGGGCAATCTGCCCCTTAATGCATAAGGGCCCATTTAGTAAAATGCTTTTGCAACTCAGTTGGAGTGCATCTACAGTGCACTCACAGTGCAATGCAAAACTAAGTTACAGCTTTTAAGAAACAGTTTGTGCAAAGTTTTGTACTGGCTCCAGCAACACTATGCAGCTCAGTCAGAAATTCCAAATCATCTCCTTGGAGGACCAGTTTAATGTGAATTGTACTGTATGCCCATAATGACCCCACCCCCTTTTCAGGGGTAGAAGTGATGAAGTGAACCATTTCACACATATTTATCCAAACTGTTTTTAAATATGATTATTGTTCAAGATTCCACTAGCTGTACTGGGAGGCTATTCCATCCCCCACCACTCTCTGTGTGAAAAAAAGTAATGTTCTGTTTGTCACAAATGCACTCAGCAGGTCAGGCCCTCTGCTCCCACAGTGCCAATCTCCAAGCACAATAGTGTGAACAGGTAACAGACAGGGTAACCCTCTGGTCTGCTTTTGGGTCTGAATCACCTTTAGTCTCAAGTTCTGGGGGGATTCAAACTGTGAACCTTATGCTAGCATACCCAATGTACAGGCTCAGATATGTAACTTCTTCGGGGATTGCGGTAGAATCTTTCACCAGGGGCACCTAATCAAGTATCCAAAATGAACCCTTTTAACTCTATAAGAGACCTTATGTAAATTGTTACCTTTTTACTCAAGCTCAGTAACACCACCAAGCTGTTGAACAATTGTCAGACTTAACCATCTATACGTCACATGCAAAAAAAAAAAAAAAAAAGAAAAAAAGAACTGGCAGACACCCAGGCAGTCTTTCAAAGAAAAAGTACTTTACTAAAAGATGATAAAAATATGAAAAATGTAAACACAGAACAATATAGCAAAGAGCTCACAATCACACAAAAGAACAAGAGAAGATTACAAAACAAAAACTCCTACCACAATAAAGTTAGACCTTTTCTATCTAATGTATTACCTTCGTAAGTGCCTTTAAAATTAGATCAGAGAGCTGTGTCTCTCAGAGTCCCAAAATATTATGACAACATTTCAGATACAAGTATCAGTTTAAACAGTGTCTCCACACCCCTTCTGTGAGTCATTTAGCTCCTCCTTTTAGAAAAAAAAAATACAAACATGGGCCCAGATATTCAAAAGAGTTGCGCATGGCGCAACAGTGTTGTGCCATGCACAACCCACTGACGTGCCCCGGTGCGATATTCAAAAGGGAAAAGTGCGCTGCACAAATCCCGATGTGCTGGAGCGCATCAGTACGTGCAGGCACAGGTGGGGCGTTCTGATGCGCCACTCCACAGCCCGACATTCAGCCCAGGATGTGCAGAGCCATGCATGCCAACCCCTACCTGCACCAGCACAAAGTTACACCAAAAAGGAATAACTGATGGCCACCCACAGGTGAGCACCGTGATTGCAGAGGCGCAACATGGCAGCACACCTGTGGGTGGCCACCAAACTTTCAGCTGCACATGGTGGCACCCCCATGCCTGATTGTGGGCATTTGTAATAAAAGAGAAATGCCCCTCCAATCTCCCTGGTGGTCCAGTGGACTGCTATCTGCCTGATCGCGGGCATTTGTTATAAAAGAGAAATGTCCCTCCAATATCCCTGGTGGTCCAGTGGACCCCTGTCTGCCCGATCATGGGCATCTGTAAAAAAATAGATATAAGTCCTATATTCCTGGTGGTCTTGGTACCCCCTCCCCACCCACCCACTGAGCCCCACGCCCCGCTCCCCAGTCAGCCAGCAGGCGGCAGCACCCACCGCCTGCCACCCGCTGCCTGCCGACTGACACCGTTAGTGAGGCTGTACTCCCATTGGTTCACAGTGTGAGTCAATAGGCATGCAGCCCGTACCATACTCACATTCAGATATGTGAATGAATCATTCCATATCTGGGGATATGTATGTCTGGCTGAGCTGCACACGATAGCTCACCTGTAGACCAACTCGGCGCTCTAACCCCACCCGTAATCTTGATTAAGCGATGTGAGGAGCAACAAGCGGTGCAGGTGCTGCGCACACTGGCTGACCAGGGGGTAGGGGTGATGAGGCTCCAGTGGGTGGGTGGAGGGGTACCCCTAGACCACCAGGATATAGAACTATTTTTTTTACAGATGCCCACGATCGGGCAGACAAGGGTCCACTGGACCACCAGGGATATTGGAAGGACATTTCTCTTTTATTACAAATGCCCATGATCGGGTAGATAGTAGTCCACTAGACCACCAGGGAGATTGGAGGGACATTTCTCTTTTATTACAAATGCCCGCAATCGGGCAGATAGCGGTTCACTGGACCACCAGGGATATTGGAGGAACATTTCATTCTATTTTTACAAATGCCCATGATCAGGCAGGCAGTGGTCCACTGGACCACCAGGGATATTGTGAATATTTCTTTTTAGATACAGATGCCCGCGATCGGGCTGCAGGGGCGTCGGTTCCTGATGGCTGCTGCCTGGCAGGGTGCTAGGCAAAAGTCGTCGGGGATCAGCACACCTGCATGCAAATGGGGCCAAAATGACATGCAAATGGCCCCATGTGTACCTTGCATACATTATGGCCCCATTTGCATGTCAAGTTTTGAATATCGTGGTTGCTGTGCATGGCGCAATGGAACTTGCGCTAGCGCATCTCCATGCTCCACTCTGGCCACTTGCGCTGCTGCAGTGCCACTGTGCCATGCACACTGGGGGTGGCCAGGGTGTGATATTCAAAGCTGCTGAGCCATGGCACAGCTCAGCTGAATATCGCCCAGTCCACACCCCTGCACAGCCAAGTTGAGCTGCGCCCAAGCTTGAGCCACAGCCTGGCGCAGTTTGAATATCTGGGCCCATGATGTCCTATCAGGAGGTATATTAAATAATGTGAACATCAGAAAAAAAAACACTTCCTAAATATGATTCCTTAATTAAGCATTTTCTCTTTGATCTTGTGTGATTCCTGTTCCCAAGGCAGATCAAAGGGTTTTACATTTTTTAACACCATGTTGGTATCAAATGTTCTTCCTATAGGAATCGTAAAACTTTACAAGCCCTTTATCCTGGCAGCTTGATCAGTTCCAATTAAGACAAAAAACAAAACAAAACAGGAGACCTTTAATCGGGTCTCTCTGGTCTTTTTAATTACCTCCTGGTTTCAGGTCACTTGTCCCTGCTGACACCTTGATGTAGGCCAATTTCTCACATCCTCTGATCAGTGTAATATATCCTGTAGCTTCACTGAAACCTGAGGGGGGCGCACCCATGGAAGCACAGGCTGTCTTATGTGAGACAATCACATGCTAGTTTTTTATTTTACAAATATCATACCATAATCATAACCAGCTAGCCAAGCATCACAATGTTATCTTTCCTGAAGTGCTTGGTGGCTAGTCGGAATGTATGGACTCTCGAGTCATGCGTCCTTATCTTTAATGACATACTTTGTTTGTCCATAAGTGTTTTGTCAGATATTTTTTTATACAGCTGGAGCATGTCACCCCTTATCCTTCCTCATCCTTCGTAGGCTGTAAAGGCCCAATTTATTCAATATGTGCTCATAAGTCAGATGACTCAGTCCATGGATCATTTATGCTACGTGTCTGTGAATTCTTTCAATATTATCAATATCCCACCTCAAATGAGGACTCCAGAAGGGGAACAAAAGTCCAAATAAGGCCTACTGCAGCATCTGATTCTGTATAACGGCATTATCATTTGGCTTGCTCCACTAATGAGGGCTTTTATGACACAGTTTAGGATCCTGCCTACCTTTGATACAATATATTTACAATGTAGGTTATTTTATAGATCATGGTTAAGTGCTATTTACCAGAGACAGTGAAGCTAGGACTTGGGGTCAAGAGCGGATGTTAATAAAAAGTATATAAAGGGTATAAGGAAACATTATTTTACAGAAAGTGTAGTAGAGCTATGCAATGGTCCTCCAGCAGACGTAGTGGGTGTAAAAACCATAAACTGCTTCAAACACAGCTGGGATAGAGCTAAGGGTATAGTAGCTACTCAGAGGAATGAAGGAGGTGGAAACAGAGAACTATAAGGAGAATAGGGTAAGCAAAGACCCCACAGGGACAACGGGTGCCAAGGTATGATAGGATAAAATGGGCAGACTGGCTGGACCATCAACCTTTTTCTGCTGTCACTATCTATGTTTCTAAGTTAATTATAATTACCAAATATCTTTTGTTATCCAATACTTTAGTCTGGTACAATGTGTACAATATTCCTGACACTTTTTTTTTAATACGATTTTTATCAGACAAAAAATATGAAGCATCAGTCAGCATTACTCAGTACAAAATCCAACTGCAGTAATATATAAATGTAGGTCTATAAGATATGGTCAGTTCTGATGCAATTTGTCAAAAGGAATAGAGTAAAATAGTACACTTGATCCATATTTAAAATTATTTACATGGAAAAACTAAATACTTCCACGGAAAGCATCATATGTCCCACCTGAACCCGACTTAAGTTTATTCGCCCCAAAGAGGGATTCTCAATAGTTATATTTACGTAAAAATAAGTTCCCCATTGCGTTTGTTTCCACTAGGGTACAAAATCCGGACCAGCCTCTGTCACATATAGATCCACTTCTGCCATTTCGTCCGACAAGTAGAAGATTGATCATGGAGAGCTGCAGTAAGACTCTCCATTTGATCAATTACTGAACTTATCAGTCTCCAATCTGCCACTGTTGGTATTACTTTAGTCATCCATTTATGAGTGATAGCTTATTCCTGAAACTTTTTTTGTCTCCAAATGCATCACTACACATTTATCATCATTGAATGCCATTCTGTTTTCATTTGCCCATATATCAATTTCTTTAAGAGCTTTACCTAGTTGCTTTTGCTTGGTAATTGTCTTCACTGCCCCTCCTAATGTCATATATTTAGTTAATTTAGTTAGCCAACTCTTTACATTGTTTTCATTATCTGCAACACAAATTGGGAATAATGTTGGATCCAGTACTGCACCCTACATGATTAGGCCCTGCTGATTCCTCGTGCACCTCACTACCTCCTCTGCCCAGTTCTCAGTCATAGAATGCAGATTTGCTTACAGGCTTGAGGAACTTGGGGGTCCTCCCCTCCACACAAGGGACAAGCTGTTGTTCATTGTCAGAGTCTGGACAGGTTGCTGAGCAGAGGCTGCTAGCAGGTTGGAATCTTGGTCTTTTGTGACAGGCAGCAGGGATTGGGAAGGTAGAAGGTGAACCTAAAAACTGGTAAGGATAAATGTTGGCCTAAAAAGAAAGTAGACAAAGGGTTAAAGCAGATTCCTATGCATCTTACTTGGGCTGTTTTGGCTGAATGCACTGCAAAAGCTGGTAAACTTTGAACCCCACTAAAAACAAGGTATGAGAGACTGCATAGCAGCTGAGCTGTTCCAGGTAAGTACATTGTAAAAACGGGTAACAGCAGGACCCCACTGAAAATGAGTTGCTGTATTAAATCTCAGCTGAGATGGGCTATTCTTGATAAATACAGTGGCAAAATGGGTAAAAGTAGGACCCCACTGACAATGTAATATTATAACTCAGCTTTGTTATCCTGTGTAGCAGCTGTGTAAATATGGGTAAAGGCATGACCCCACTGAAAATGAGATAGACAGATTAGCTACTCTCAGAAAATACAATGTAAAATGGATGAAAGCAGGACTCCAGTGAAAACAAGATGCAGCATCTCTACTGTGTTTTCGTGGGTCAATACACTATAAAAATTTATGAATGCAGGACTGCACTAAAAATGAAGCATTGCATCTTATCTTGGCTATCCTGGAATACAGTATGCAAATGAACAAAACTAGAACCCCACTAAAAATTAGGTTTTGAATTGCTGCTGGACTACTCAAGTAAACACAGTATGCAAATGGTTAAAAGCAGGACCACACTGAAAATTAAATACTGCATCTTAGCTTGAATATCCTAAGTAAATACAGAATAACAATGAGAAAAAGCAGGATGTGACTGCAAATGACATATTGCATATCAGCTGGATTGTGGATAAATACTTTGTAAAAATTGGCGAAACCAAGAACCCACTGAAAATGAGTTGTTACATAACTTGGCTATCAGGCATGAAAATGTGAGGAAAGGGATCTGTATATGGTTATCGCAGAATACCTAAAAGATTCAGGTGTTATGATTCAAGGCTTACAGTAAGGTGAAAAGAATGTTGGGCTGTATCACAAGAGAGTTCACCAGTAAAAATAAGTGTGAGATCCCTGCCCTTGTACATGTATTTTGAAAACATGACCCTTGTTAGCCAAGCGGTATCCTTCATTAATCTGTAAGTGGCCATTCTTGATCTTAAAAATTAATAGGAAATCCAGCCCCATTCAATTCAATGGGGCGCGCCCCCCTGCTATCCCTGGTCACATGTCATTATGTGCTTGAGCGTGGGGGCGGTATCACCAGTGCCAGAGCTTTTAGAATCAGTCAGGCTGCCTACATAAATGAGAAATTATGAGTGAAAATACAAAGGTAGGAGGCAACATTACTTTTTTAAACCTGGCTGGAACAACTATCACTGAGGGCAGCTACCATGATATGTCAGTAGCTGCCTTAGATCAGAAACTTCCTTTAAAACACATTTCATTTCAGGACATTCAAGTATTTATTACTAACAATGTTGCAGGACACCAGATTCTTTGCCTCTTGGACTTTATCTCTCTGTTGCTTTTCCTGCCTTGAAGTCATAATCCTCTTTTGTGACATCACAACCTGTTGCCATAGCAATGATTCTGATGTCACAGTTAGATGATTGTGACTTGAAGGTGGGGAAACCAGATAGAGCAGATACAGTTTAAGGGTTTAACAACCTGTTTTCATGCAAAATGTCTTCACTAAAATAAGGTTGAAGGTCCACAATTTCAAACACGGGCTGTATTTCTTGTAACTGAGTTCTGCTAATGCCAGCTGTGAATTCTTTGCTGAAAATCAGCGCATTGCTTCAAAGCAGCAGTATTTGTTAGTAACCATATTGTGTTTTTTTTTTCAGAACTACTATTCATCTGGCAAAAATATCTACAAACACACTTTTCTCTTTTGTTTTCTTATACCCCTGAACCAAGATACATGATTTTGAAATTCTTAAAAGTTCCTACACCCTTCCCATGCCCATCATGAAAAAAATTAAATATCCTGGCACAGTGTTGTTTAATGTCAGCAACGTGTGGAACCATCATCCCAGTACACCTACAGTATGAATCTGGCATGTAAATTCAACAGGTAACCTCAGCAGGAGAGTTTTTTTTAATTGCAAATGGTGGTCATCTTTAATGACATGGGTCATTAATTACAACATTAGATGTAAAAGCTGTCTTAACAATATCTGAAAAAAATAAAACTATACTGAGCATGAATCTTAGAATGTCAGAAATACATTTTTGCTAAATGCTATATGTTGGCATTTTTTGCAAACAAACAAATACTACTGTTTTAAGAGTTATACAGCAACTGCTACTAAGTTAACTAGGGGCCCATATCAACTGGCGAGAATTTTTCAATTCCAGCAGTAAAGCTTACTCTATACATACTGTAATATATAGGAAAGGCATACTAGAGTAATTTAGAGGTTAACTGAATTAAGCAGCTGCTTTAATAGTTACCTGGAAACTCTGGGATGATAATATTTGTAATTTGAGAAACTGGCAGTAGATGGTACAATGGAAACAAACAGAAACCAAGAGTTTCGTTTGTGAAGCTCATCTCATTAAAGCCTGCACTGGCTTGGGGAGAGTTCTTGCGCTATGTGATTCTATGATTTGTCCTGTCTAGTTGTTTTAGATCTTGATACAGTTCCAAAGGGGTTGTGTTAGTTATCATCCCTCTGAGGGGTAGCTGTGGGTCCTTGGTCTTTGTTTTTGTGCTACACAGATCACCATTCAGTCATTTGTAGGCATTCCAGAGTGTGTACATAATTTCATATATGATAGTGTTGTCAGCTATTGTAAGAATTTACCAGAAGATATAACAAAGGTCTGTCTGTGGTTAGTCAGTAATCACCTGACTATGACTACAGATAAGATGACTTCACTCTCTCCAGTTATTTTCCACAGTGAAATGTTCCCTGGTAAGAGAATACTGCTAGAAAGTGTTACCTCATAGTCACGTACAAAGTTATTTTTCAACTATGGGCAATTATAGTTAGAAAAATACCTTACAAAAAGATATAGATAAAAAATATATAATACTGTGATATTTGTACAAGAAATATAATCTGCAGGCTAATTGTATGATACAGTTCTTAAAGAAGGAGTTCCTTTTTCTTTTTCTGTTTAAATGGTATTTATTTATTTATTTATTTAACTTTGTTGACCGGGTGAGTGCATTGGCAATGAATGCCTTTTTCAGGCATAACCAGGGTGAAAAAGCACAGACACAGGAGATAGTACATCATGGTTCAGCTACTTATTGCAGAATTTTACAAATATGGTTACAAACTGTGATAACTAGCAGACACAGGGGTTATAATGGAATACTATACAGAATAGATATGAAAACTTGCAATGTCCAATGAGGGGAGAAGGCAGTGAGAAATTGCAGTAACTGACAAGAATAATAAGGGTAGTAGTACACATAGGAGGTATGATAGCTGGGGTGATAGTCGAACAAGTGCGCATGCAGTTTGGGCAGGTAAGAGTGAGGGGATAGGGAGAGAGGAGTTAGTAGAAGCAGTTACAGGTATTGGATGAGGAGTAATAAACTTTCAAAAGCTGAGCAAAGGCTGCCAGTGTAGGGGTTTGTTTGATGGGTGGAAGAGGGGGGTATGGAGTCCCATATTGAGGCAGCTCAGGTACCTAAAGGAGTATTGTCCCATGTTAGTGCAAAACAGAGGAACTCTACAATATTGTTGTTAGAGACAGAGCAGGATGTGGGTAGATAAATGAACGAGATTTGATTAGCTTGGTAAGCAGGGGTGCCAGGCTACAAGATTGTTTTAACAAGTGTGGCGAGAGTTAGATTAGCTTTGAAGTCAGGGGGTAGCCAGTTTAAGGTATTTAGCATGAGACAGTGATGGACATTGAACCCACTGCCAGAGGCAAATTTGGCAATTTTATGATATAAGAAAGGTTTTTTGTTGTAGTACTGATTTGCTGGCAGCATAGATGACAACCGCACCATAATTAAGTGAGGGGAGAAGATTAGCTTGTGCTATTCGGATCCTAGTTTCAGGTGATAGGAACTTATGAATAGTAGAGTGAGCCCAGTGTCTGGTGAAGAAGGGTGGTAGTACATTGGAGATGGGTTTTGAAAGATATTGTGGGATCTAGGTGTACTCTGAGGTACTTGAAGGAGATGGTCTTTTCCAGAGAAGTATAATTTTCTGCTTTAACACTGAACATAGGGGATCATTTGTTTAGTTTGTACCCTGTCCTAAACAACATAGACTGAGTTTTTGGGAGGTTTAAGACCATTTTTTCCTGAATGAACCACTCCTACAACCTTGCAAAGCTACTGCTGAGGGTTTGATTGATTTTACTGATGTTGTCACTGTGGTTGTAAAGTACAGCGTTATCAGCATAAAGGAAGGTATGCACTGGTTTTCAGACCATTGTCAAGTTATTTATGTAAATGGAAAAAAAGAATTGGGCCTAAAACAGAGCCTTGGGGGATACTGCTGGTGATGGTCTTTGCCCTGGATAGGGCAGGCAATTCCAATTTTTTTTTTTGTTATTTGCCTGGCTCCCACGGCTTTCAGAGGAGGCCTCGTACCTTCTCCTACTCCGTCTGCCAGGGCAATCCCCATGGCATCCCATCCCCAGTTTCATCCACCCTTAGGGCCAGGGGTGTTACATTTTTCCCCTGTTTTTTCTCCCATTCCCCTGGGATGCCTGCACTTAGGACTTACGTCTAGGCTTGCCGATGTGCTGACGCACACCGACAGTCACACGCGTAACAGCATCCCCCCTCCGTGACTCAAGTAGAGCCGTCAGTGCCCCGAAAGCCCGTGCATCCACCGGCTTCAGGGGCATTGGTTGCTAGATGCACCCTTGGTAACCCACCCCAGAGGGAAGAGAGCATCCGTTGGGACACTCAATCCTCCCTCCCCCCACCGACCCCCAGCAACCCGAGTCCATTCCCAAACCTGGGTCACCAGCGTAGCGCGAGGTGTGGTGTCCAGCACCTCAACCCTCAGTGCCACTGGGCCAGTCAGGCGATTCCAATTTTGATGACCTTTTTTCCTGTAGCCAGATAGTCTTCGAACCAAGTGAGAGCGGGGCCCGAGACCAAGTTTGAGTAACCTGGAAGTTAATACTTTGTGGTCAGCCAGGTTAATAGGCTTGGTCAGGTCCACAAACATAGTTCCAGTTGCAAGATCCTTATCCATTTTGTGATAAATGGCATCAGTGAACTCGATGAGGACAGTTACAGTGCTGTGCCCTTTACAGAAGCCATGTTGCTCAGGACAGATGAGGTCATACTGCTGCAGGTATTCAACTAGTTGGCTATGTATGATTTCTCTTGCAGCTTGGCTGAAGCTGAAAGAAGAGAGATCGGGTGGTAATTTTCGAGGGTGCCTTTTTGCACTTCTTGTGGAGTGGGATGACCATTGATGATTTCCAGAGGTCAGGCACTCTGCAGGATGAGAAGGATAGGTTATGAAGTTTGGTAATAGGAAGTGCAATTTGGGGAGCGGCTACTCTGAGAAATTTGTGGATCAGACCATCTGGGCCAGCGGATTTATCAGTTCTTAGGGTGACAAGAAGTTTGTGGACTTCATGGCAATGACCCTTTTTATGTAGAAAAGGGTCCGGTGTGGCTCACTAGCAATGTTACTGGGTCTGTGAGTGGAGAAGTTGAGTGATTTATATTTGGACAGATCACAAAAGAAACTGCTGAAAAGGCTTGTGATTTTGGGAGGGTCAGTGTGTCTAGTGCCGCTGAGATTGATGGAGAGTGGTGTGGGTTGGGAATGGGCATTTAATAGGGGAATTTACTTACTGCCAAAACTTCTTAGGGTTGGCTAGATTCTGTGTCTGTTGGGTTTTTAGGTTCTGGCTTTTTTCCCTAAGGATTACTTGCTTGTACTCATTCCTTAGAGACCGGTAAGAGGTGCAGTGGCATTGCTTGAAATTGGCCTAGGATTCATCTCCTCTATGCATAAGGGCAAAGATGTCACTCATGAGCCAGTAGAATTTCTTGGGTTTAATCTACGTGTGTGCAGAGGGGCATGCTTGTAGAGTATCAAAGTGAAATTCTTGATAAAGAAGTCCAGGACAGTGTTTACATCTAGGGTTGTGTCTAGGAATGACCAGTTGATGAGGGACTGGTCATATAGAAAGGATGCAGTGCTAAGGCTGGAGTAATTTCTGAAGGTGATAAGTCTAGGAGGGTAGTTTTGGGGGATACTATTGTGCTATTGACAATAGGCAGCCAGGTGGTCACTAATTGAATCACTTAATACTCCTGAGGTCAGGATTCTTTCCTATAAGTGGGCATAGGTAGAATTAACTTCAACTAATTCTAGTAAATTGTCTAGAATGTAAACAAGGCACAGAGTGGTTCAGGTCTGGATACCTACACCCCCTCAGTGCTTAGGTAACCCATATTCCCAAATCTCAGTACTTGGGAAAAAAAGGCCTGAATAAAGGCCAAAAAAAGGCAGTATTCTACTTGTGTCTGCTTAAAATCCATTTATTCATACCCTATTCAATAGACGGTAATCCGTGTTAAATAGCATACCGTGGGTAGTTACAATCATTTAGAAAGAAATCCTAAAACATGACTAAGCAACACTGAAAGTTAACTAATAGCTAGTTCCAAGCGCTGTTACACACATGCCAGATGTTTCTAATCTTTCCCATAGCAGCCTATGGACACACAACAGCAACTGCCAGAAAATGAGTTTGCTGGTGTGTGTCCATAGCAGAACAGACTTCCACTAACTGTACATTCCACAAGTCTCTTCACACAATCCCAATCTTTGGTATTCTCCTTCCTCAGCATGAGAGGAAAGAGTCCTCAATGGCCACCTGTGCATGTCCAAATGGAGATTGACCAGGTCTCCTTCCTGCTACATTTTTGTTCTCAGTACTATCTCCTAACTGGGCCCAGGGCCCCCAAATCTTTGTAAATACCCCTTCCCTTCCCACTGTGTTCTAGAAATCAACCTACTCCCTCAGCTCCGCTCACCCAACCACCACGCAATCTAAATAAATACCTTCTCCCTTCCCACTGAGTCCCCAGTCTCAACCAGCTTTTCCTGTCCAGCCCTGCCCCCCCAGTCCTTGAAAACACCCTTCTTGCTGTGTCTCCTATTCCAACCTGCACCGCTACTCCAAGATTTTCTAAATTCCACTTACCCTTCCTACTGTATCCCAGATCTCAACAGGCAACCCATGGGCCAACCAAATCTTTAAAATATTCCTAGGCAGCCTATCCCCACTGCACTCCACTTCCACCTTCCTACCCTCCAACGGCAGTTAGTGCAGGCCTTCACTCTGCTCCTCGTTCAGTTTCTAATTGCAAATACAGTGAAGTCCACCTAAGTGCACATGCGATAGGTGAACATTCCATTTAAATGCTCACTTTCTCAGTTTCCTGTTGTTTACCCTACTGTATACTATCCTGTTTACCAAATCCAGATAAAGTGCCCCTGGTTTAACTGCACATCTCATTAAAGTGCACAGCTGTATCTA
Source organism: Neoceratodus forsteri (assembly GCA_016271365.2). Lineage (NCBI taxonomy): Eukaryota > Metazoa > Chordata > Ceratodontiformes > Ceratodontidae > Neoceratodus > Neoceratodus forsteri. The sequence goes on from CM028133.1 coordinate 670,955,179, forward strand.
CCTGAAGAGGATCAGCTCCTGTTTAAGTGCACATTAACAAGGTGGAATGGCAGAGTCTACTACCTTCTAGGATGGACATGTACTTTCCAGTGCCTGATACCCTGTCATTATATTAATAATTTAGTCAGTTTGGCTTCAAGACACTTTATTTTGATTCATTACTGCTTTTAAAATATGTCCTAGTGATTTTCACTTTGTTTCCTAGTGTTGAGTGATGGGAAAGCCTCAAAACCAACGGCTGAACCTGGCAGCAAGAAGGGCCCACAAAATCCTGGACCAAGTGGTGCACAGAAAACATCAACTGTGATGTATGATGATGTTTTGCTGGCGGTCAAATCCTTTAAAGCAATCAGTAGCAGGTAATCCAGTTTGACAATAAAGTGATTGATTTTTCAAGGCCACCTTCAAATATGTGAAGTGCAGTTCCTCACCGCACTTTAAGAAGCAAAAGACACCGCTAGTGCAGCTTTGTGAGTATCCACCATGATGACCAACTTGCTGAAAGAAACTTGAGTGCTCTGTTTTTGATGAAAAGTGCTCAAAAATCATGTCCACTACTTTGGTATCAAAGTACTGAGCCAACCCAAGAACAGTGAGGAGTGTTACCAACATACGAACATATGAAATTACTGGCAGAAAAAGGCCCACAGGTCTATCAAGTCTGCCCGATTGTGCAGCTCTTAGTTTCATATCACTACATCTGCCCCACCCCCACCTAAGACTTGATGAAGGACTGACTGGGTCACAACTTAAAGCTTGTGTCACCATTGGAGGTCTACTGTGTGTATCACATCACACCCTACAAACACCCTGCATGGACTGCCTTCCCTCACACCATCTTTGTTACTGTAGCAGGTGCCTGTTAACAAGGCCGCATTATAAAAGTAACTTGCATGGCCGGTCCACTAGAAACAGATGCCAGTGACAAACTTTCCATATATCCGGACTTCAGTTTTGCTATTAGAAACCAGGGAAAGCCCTTTGATGCCATCAGAAGTGAGTTACAGGCTTTGGGAATCCATCATGCTGTGCAGTTTCCTGCCCGCCTCTGGATTGTCTGTGCTAGTAAAAATTACCTGTTTTGGGGACTCTCAGGAAGCTGGAAAATTGATGACAAAAATTCAAGCTGATTTGTGTGCCAGAGAAACAGTGGAGAATGCAGTGGAAGTTTGAGGACTCTGAGATACATTGCCAATATATTCATCAGGCAGTGATCAGGGATGAAGGTAATGAGGGGCTTGGGTCCATGGTGATAATGATGGGGGTGCCCATTTGGGGGCTACTGTATGTGCCTCCAGAGAGGGGAAGCATATCTCTCCATGCAGTAGTTTACAATATGCATATGCTCAAAGTCTTCTGCATTTTGTGGGAGTCTACCACATTTTAATGCATCATTCAGACCTCCCAACAGCATAAATAACTGCAACATACTGAGTGAGAGGTCAGGATACCTCTCGCCAGCTTTTTGTTCTGGTCAGAAGTCTATTTTGCAAGCTGCAATGCTTGCTAAAGTGCTCATGTCACTGGCGTTGGCTGCTAAATAAAGTTTATTGATAGAAAAGAAATCCCTGGCTGGCTCATCGGAACAGCGGTTGGACTTCTGCTTGCGGCGCTGGTGACCCAGGTTTGGGAACGGACTCAGGTCATCGGAGAGCTGGCCAGGAGGAGAAGGATTGAGAGTCCCACGACTGCTCTCCTTCTCTGGGGGGAAGGAGCAGGATGTTCCTGGAGCTTGGGGGACCCCTGGCAAAAGCCAGGAATCCCACAGCTGTCAGTGCCAGCAAGGTTCAAGGGGGCGGGATGGATGCAGGCATCATTGCATGTTCCTGCCCCCCTACAGGGGATAAAACCAGCCTGCCTCCACTGCCTAGAAGATGCCCACCCCTTGGCTGCACATCAGCTCCCCAGGCTGACTCCCACCCTATCCTATTGTTCGTGGCACCCTTGAGGGACCAGGTGCCACGTCTCTGCCCTGGGGGGCAATACACAGGGTCCCTTGATCTATGGGTTATATGGGATGCCGCAGCCGAGGGTCCATGACAGGGCAGATGGCCTGGCAAATACCGGAGTATGGGCGCAAAAAGACTCAAGTGAAAAAAAAGAAAAGAAATCCCTGGTAAGTAGCTCATGCAGTGTTAATGGAGCTGACTGATTGGGTTATTTAATGTTAGTACTGCCAGGAGCTGCCCATTTACAGTAGTGGCAGTTTTTGATTGTGGTGTCACAGCGGCAGTGTGACTGCAGCAGAGCCATCAGTTGACTGCAACAGAATTTTCACTTACTGTATCATGATGTAGAAAACACCAGACAAAGCAGAACCCTGAGTTTATTTTTTTGTAATGGGAGAGCTATAGCCCAAGGTTCATTGTGGGGGAATAGCTCCTCCCACATTCCCAATAAAGGCCAGCCTCTCATGGCAATTCCCTACTTAGCTGCAGCACTCACTCCTTCTCAAGTGTGGGCTCCAAGTGACTCATGTGGCTGAGCCTCCCTTGCTCCTTCCTCTGGCTCCTGCTGCTTGCTTGCTCCCCTTTCTCCCCATGCCTCCTTCCTTGTTACTCTTGTTGCCCCCATTTTATATTCCTTCCTCTGCTGTGCTCTGTGGTTATTTCTTGCTCTTCCCTGTTCTTTCTCTCCCCCGCATCCTGTCTGCCACCCTTTTTCCTGCCACTTCCCTCCTCCCTTCCCTGTACCTGCTGCACTCCAATGGTTGCCTTAGTCTCCTCCTGGCCCCACTGCTACTTTGGTTCCCTGTCCTGCTCCATTCTTCTGTCCTCTCTCCTGTTGTCCTGGCTGCTCAGTTCAGCCCCTTTTTCCTCCCATGCCTTTCTGGACTGTCCTGCTGCTCCATTCCCTGTTGGGGGAGACTCCTGCTGTGCTACCTCATGTAGCCATGATATTCCCTGCCTTGCGTTGGTCCTGGTTCATCCCGGCCCTACCTGCCCTTTCCTGGCTCTGTGTTTGGCACCCCAGCGTTGTTTTCCTTGTAGTACCCATCTTTTTTTTTTCTTTCTCTCCATCCCCAACCAACGCTGGTGTAACCCCTAGATGGCGCTATCCCAGGGGCTACTACCCCTGCCCGATTTGCCACTAACAGGTTGAGGGGCCTGGATCCGATGGCGGGTGCCTCCACCCAGAGGTCAGGGTTTGCAATAGTTAAACTAACTTGGTCACAGCCCTCTGGGACACTGCAACCCCCTTTCTTCCCACTAGTGGCCCACACAGTATATCTGAATTACCTTCACAGTATACACTTACCCCCAGGACTGGTTCAGGCACTGGGACCCCTGTAAAATAAGAAGATACAGTGCAACAATCACAGTACAATACTTTAACATAGACAAATACCTCAGGCAGTATAACTTTGCTGAAACAAGCAGCTCTGATTTATTTGGGGCTATAACAAGGACAGGAGGAAATCAGGTTAATTAGCTTATCACTTTACTCATCTACCTATGGCTCTGTGCACAGGCCTATCCCTACCAGTTACTGTCCCTAGGTACCCAAGCCCTAGTGGCTAGTCCAAACCCGTGGCAGCTGGTAGGGCCCTTTCCACAGAGAGAAAAGAAAAATTAGTTAAATAGTCAGCAGTACAGTAATTCCATTTTAGATTCAATGTGGCAATTCAACAGGGGCGACCCTGAATTAGTACTCACAACCTCCAAACAAGATAGGGTCCTTCAGCGTCAGCATGGCTACTCTTGAGCTCCACGAGACTCCTCACACATTTATATGGTAAACAGTAACAGGCAAAGTCCTTCAATGGCAGCAGGATTCACTTGAGCTACACAAGCCTCCTCACATTTATATGGTAAACAGTAACAGGCTAAAGTTCTTTAATGGCAGCAGGATTCACTGAGCTACACAAGCCTCCTCACACATTTATATGGTAAAAGAAAGTACTATACCAGGCAGGCTGCTTCTCTATCCCGATGCATAATTACTGCACAATACCGGGAGAACACACAGCAGATTCAGTTCCTGACAGACCCGGCGCAATTCAGCAATTTCTCCAGTCTTCTAGCAGGTGAGCCTGGTTTCTACTCTTCAGATATCCTTTGATTCTCTTCACAAGACGGATTCAGTCCTAACAAGCAGTTACACAAGCTGCAGACCAGAACTCGGGGCCTTACATGTTTCCCGACTAAAACTGCACACCGAAAAAGCACAGGGCTCCTTCCCTCTTCACTGCCAGAGCTCAACTGAAACTCCAGCAGATAAAACCGGGCACTTCCTTTGAGTTCCTCCCAGTTCTTGGCTGGATTGGCTGTCACTCACAATAGACTGCCCCTGTTGGTCCAAAAAGGCGGCGAAGTCCAAACTACATCTCCCAGAGTCACTGCCCATACAATCCTCTTGTGGCTGGCTCAGATTACAGTCCAAGTTCTGATTAGTCAAGGCACCATTTTAGAGCTACCTTAACCCACACTGATTGGTCCAGTTCAGCAGTTCAAAACTAGAATGGGGAACTAGGCAAACACAGTTCTGACTGCAAAGAAAGCAGGTTAGACAAATTGTATTTTCATTATTACTCTAAATGATTTCTGGCAAACAGTTACATCTTTCAGATAGATTCCCTTTGCACTCCTAGTGACTGCAAAAATGGAGTGAATTGGCAGCAGCTCGAGTGGTACTCAAACAAAGAAACACACAGTCCCCGCATACAAACTAATTATGTCTGCAAGCAGACAGCTCTTAAAGAGACAGTACCAGAGGCTCTAAAAACACTCACAGATAAATGGCTTAAACGCCAAACACCATTCAGGCTTGGAGCATTCAAACAAGCTCCTGGAAGTCTTTTGGGAACCCCCATTTGCAGGGGGGTTACACTGACATCTTCCTGCAGGATAACCAGGATGAGACACTGCTGCTTCCCTTGGCCCACCTGTTTTGCTTATGCACCTGCAGTGGTAGTGGGGGAAGGGGGTAAGTGCCTTGCTCTGGTTTCCTCATTCTGTTATTGCCCCTGGTCAGACCTGTCCCTGTTTCTCATGATCCTGCAGCCCCTACGCCTTGAACATCTGTTCCTGCTGCTGTGCATGGTCGGCAGTCTCCTTTTCAGGTGTCCTAACCCACACTAATCTCTTCTTTGTCACCCTGCTTTTCCACATGACCCCTCCCTTGGTTCACTGAATTAGTCCCTGAACTGCTGTGGAGCTCCCCTGCAGTTTGGGCTTCTCTTCTGGCTGACCCTGCGACTCCACTTCTGAATGCTGCCCTGTGTGCAAGGAATGCATTGGGTCTAGGACTCTTCCCTTAAACCCTGTTGTGCCCTGTTCTGTCCTGTCATTTCTCCTGAGACCATGGCTTGATAGTCTGGTCCACAGGTGTCCCTCCCTGCACTGGGCATCTCCCCGGCCTCCAGGCAGGTGGAGCTGTGTCTGAATTAGACCCTAGGTCCCTTTTGTCCTCCAATTCTTTGTGCGTGCAACAACAAACAAAAAATATTCAATTCCTCCTTGCCCCCCCATTATTCCCTTTTGTCCCTTGCTCTCCCTTGTTCCTTTTGAGCTTTCCAGTTTCTCATGCAGGCCACTGTCTCCATCACCACTCTTTTCCATTCCACCAGCCCACTGCCACATTTCCCCTCATTCAGTACCTGTATTTCTGTAGTAGCTACTACAGTCTGTCAACTATTATAGTCAACCTTCCCTAGTGGTACTGTCCTCCACTGAAGCTATTCATGCTTACACCTTTTGCACCATTCCTGGTCATGACATTTCCATATCCTGCTCTGCATCTCGTTCCTGAAATTATCCCATATTAACCCTGGTTCTTTTTACCCTTCCAGCATTCACAATTACCTGCCTCTTCCGCCCTTGATGACACGGTTCCTGCCCATTCCTACCTGCCTTCCGGGTCCTGAGTACTGGTTTCCTTAGTGCGTTCCAATTACTGCTTCTTCCCATATCATTTTCTATTGTTTACCTTTGTCTGTTATTATGTCATTCCTTTGTTTCATCTGTTCCATATTCCCCGCTCTACTTGTTCTCCTGTTCCCTAGTTACCTTCCCTTTTTCCTGCTCTTGTCCTTTCACTTATCTTTTCCTCTACAGCAGTTAGCTGCCCTTTCCTTGCTCAGCCCATGCCAGCAGTTTGACAGCTTCATCCCTAACTCTGCCTACTGAGGCATAGCAGTGCAGGTAGGCTTTCCCTGTCTTCCGGGGATGGGAGCCTGTTTCCTCTACCTCCAGTCTCAACCATTTTATACCCAGCCAACTTCTGACAGTTTCTGTCCCTAACTCTGCCTGGTATGGTATCGAGTGCAGGTTAGCTCGCCTGACCACCAAGAATGGGAGCCTGTGTCTTCATTCTACAGTTTCAACCAACTACAGTCTGTACTTGATACCCGGTTGCCGCATTCCCTTTGGGAATGGGACCACCATACCCCATTTGCTTTCAATCTACTGTTTCAACCAACTGCATCTTACACCTGATACCCAGTTGCTGCATTCCCTTCAAGAACAGGACCACTATATCCCATTTGCCTTCAATATCCTACCTCACCCAACTGCATCTTGCATTTCCATGGACCCAATGTATTTATCCCCACCTTGGCCTCCTCACGTTCCTCATTTGGACCCCACCTGCCATTCTGTCTCCAACTGTAATCTGTCTCCACCTCCACTCAGTCTGACAGACTCCTGGACTTCCTTGCTGCTTGTTTTCCACCTCTTCCTGTGCTCCTGGGCATCACTGTTGCAGCTTGCCTTCTGGCTTATCCTCATCCAATCTTCAGTCCTTCAGCTCCATGCTGCTGTCTCCTCCCTCACTGCTACACCAGATGGCTATGTTTCCCTATTGCCTTCCTCTTGGATATGTCTGCCCGCATTCTCCTTGCTTCCTGCTGGATCTGTGCCATCTGCTCCTTTTCAAGGATGTGTGCCTGCCACCTGCTACAAAAAAAAATTAAAAATTCCCCTGATGCTCCCCTTATCCAGTGGTTTTCCAGCAACGATTCCAGTGCTTTCCCGATCTACATTTCTAGTTCGTCATCTCCTTCAAAGTTGGGAACCCATTCCCCATCGTTGCAGCACCTTAATACCAACTGTTCATTTCACCATCTCCTTCAAAGGTGGGACCCTAGCACTTCAACTTCGCAGCACCTTGAGCCTGAATTCATACTAACATATGAAAATGCCAGCAGAATAGGCCTAATGGTCTTTCACGTCTGCTCGTTTGGTCAGCCCCCACCCTGGACTGACCTTGCTGCCTGCCTTCACTGGCTTCTCCTTTCCAGTTCCAGATATTCTGCTGCATTGGATTTGCTTCCAGAACCCTTCCCTGTACCTGTCCCACCCCTCTTGAACCCCTCCACTGTCTCTGCCTCCAGCAGCCCCTTGGCAGCGCATTTCACTTAGCTCCGCCACCCTCTCAGTGAAGTAACACTTCCTCCTTTCTCCCCTGAATCTTCCCCCCTCCAGCTTCCACCCATGCCCTCTAGTTGCCCCCTCCTCCTTCCTTCGAAGCACCCTGACTGCTCCTCCCCTATTTACCCCCTTCATGTACCTGAAGACCTCTATCATGTCCCCCGGTCCCTTCTCTCTTCCAATGTGTACATATTTAGCTCTTCAAGCCTCTCCCCATAGGTTCTGTCCCCCAGGCCCCAAATCATTTTGGTTGCCCTCCTCTGGACCCTCTCCAGGAGTTTAATGTCCCTCTTTAAGTGTGGCCTCCAAAACTGCACGCAGTACTAGAGGTCTGGCCTCACCAAGACAGTTATACAGAGGAGTATCACTTCCTCCTTCTGAGTGATCTCTAGCGATGCATCCCAGCATCCTGTTGGCCTTGGCTGCTGCCTCCTACAAGTCTCCAAGTTGTTCATCTTGGACATCCACCACCACCCCCTGGTTCCTCTCAGCCATCGAGACTTGTAGCATTTCCCCCCCAAGGTGTACACTTGGCCCGGGTTTCTGGCCCCCAGGTGCAGTACCGTGCATTTCCCTGCATTGAACCTCAGCTTCCACTTTCTAGACCATCTTTACAGAGCCTCCAGGTCCCCCTGTAGGGCCACCCTCCTCCCCATAAATATTCTATTGTCCTACCACAGGTTTCAAACCCAGTACCTTTGGGACTGAAGTCTACAGCTCTACCACCAGGCCACCAAGCCAAAACCTTCTTGGTTTGAAATGGCTCTCCTACTGAGGCCTCATTC